>OZ010786.1:547714013-550548013 GCA_963932465.1 Maratus speciosus | reverse complement strand
CCGATAAATTTCTTTTTAATTTTATTAAAAAATCTTAACAATTTTACAACATATACAGTTTTAAATATCAGTTATTCCAAATACATTTTTTTATGCAAAAGTTTCTATCTATAAGAAGAGATACATTTTATCAATAATAAAATAAAGTTAGCGCCACTTCTAAACTGTTGAAGCTGTCAGTTGTAATTTAGTTGAACTGAAAAAATAAAATACAAATTTTCAATTTGTCATTGAAAAAAAAAAAAAAAATCCTTGAAGTGTTAGGTTTTAGATTTTATTTTATTTCTTGAAAATTAGAAGTTAGGACATCTATATAATTTTTGCCACAGTGAAACTTTTGGAACTCATAGTTATAAGCTAGTTGAATAAACATAATAATTTTCAGATCAACATATTTTCAATTTCACATTGGCCAAGAAAAAAAAAAAAAAATACTTTCACCGTCATATTTTAAATTTTATTATCTTTAAAGAAATTTAATACTTCTAAAATAGCAGAGTTTTACAGATTTTGTTGCTCTAATAACTTTTAACCCCTGACGACGGATCAGGCATGAGACGGAGCATTTCCTGCAAAATCGCATTTGGCGTTGTTCTTTGTGTGAATGCACAAACGTTAAGTAATATATATATTCCTTAAATAGTAAATAATATTGTTATACAAATTACATTTCAAAATTCAGAAAAAAATCATAAAATTACAGTTTCTAGAGGAACAAAAAAAAACTGTTCTGGCCATTAAAATACCTCAAAATTTTGACTTAAAAAATATTTTAAATAACCCTATAGGTATGAAAATGATGTTTAATTACCTTTTGAAATGTAAATGACTCAAATACAAAACTAAAAATGATTGAAGCATTAATTTGTTATCAGAAAATCTAAGAATTTATTTAAATAATATTCCCTCGCAAAATTCTGAAAAGTCATAATATTATCAAGATTAATTTCGAAATGCATCAACAGATGGTAGCACAAGCTACTATGAAAGTTTTATTAGTTTCAATTACTAGAGGTAATTATGCTAAGTACAGTCGCGTTAGGAGTTTCATTAATTCCAAGCACTGAGATTTGAATTACTAAGCAAAGGTGATATATACTGCCTTGTTAAAGCTTTTTGCGAGATTTCACCACGTTTGTTAACAAAGGTTATCCATAAATTCAGTTGTTTTAATTATCATAAACACAGGACAGTTTAGTTTCTGTTTTAAGTAGCAATGCTTGCATTCAGTATTTTAATAAAGATTGTTTTCCTGAGCAATCATGTATACAAAATAATTATCATTATGTTCATTTTCACATTTAATGTAAGTTAGTGATTCATAGTTTAATACATTGAATCTGTTCTAAAATTAAATTGAGATTTTATAAACAGAATATCTTAAATATATTGCGTGTTCAAGAAGAATTTTATTAATTTGCATTTTTAAACTGTGAAAAAGTTTCCCTTAAATATTAAGCATAAACCAATAAAACACGAAAACTTCTAAATTTTACACATAATCTATAATTCTAAATATGATAAACTTTAAATATATTAGATGTAAATTGATTTAAATGTAATTTGAATGTCAATATGATTTATTTACCAATTAGAATAATTGTGTTAAAATTAATCTAGTTAAATATATTCATTCTTTAACTCTCTCATTTATGAACTACTTTTAAATATGATAAAAAATTATTTGGACTTTAAAATAAGTTTAAAATGAATTATTAAGCAGAAATAATGATAATTTTTTTGTTACCTCACATTTGTTACAAAATTGAAAAACAAATAACGTTTACAGGAATTAAAAGCAGGTCCGCTCAATGAGACAGCGGTCCCCGGTAATAATCCCAATACGGGGTCTCTACCATACGAATGATACTGTAAAACCTGCTTAGATGGAAACGCAAACGACCAGTGAAAAATTCCTTTTTATGTAGGTTAAAGTATAATTACATAATATTTTTGGGGGGATGGGCCATAACTTGTTATCGTTTATAGCAGGATTCCTTTATAAACAGGATTTACTATATCAGAAAATAAATTTACTAGATACTACCGTTTTTATAAAATTATATAGTATTTGTTTAACACGTTCACGCCGGCGCAGTGGGTCACACTCGACTGTCTCAGAGTTGTCAAGTCTCCGACTTTTTGCACACCACTGTTTTTTTAGAGAAAATGTTGTTCCTTTAAATCGCCCAATTGCTCTAATTAAATAAAACAACATTTTCGGTTTTAAAATACTGATATCCAAAAGGCCGGAGACTTGCCAGCTCTGAGACAGTCGAGTATGACCCACCGCGCCGGCGTGAACGTGTTAAATGTTATTATTGTCCTTTTACAGTATTACAGTGTATGATGCATTTGTACCACTTTTTCATCTAACGATTTTAAATAAAAATTTAAAATATTAAAAATATAATTAAATCTTAATTGAATTCAATAATTAATTTTTAATGAAAAAGTTTAAAATATGAAAGAAATAAAATGCTAAACCTGAACATATGTTTTCACACCTTTCAGTCTGATTACTGTTTGCCCGTAATCAGCCACATCATTAAAACAGTGACGTCATTTCAAAACTTTCTTGATACCAAATGGACTTAAAAAATATTTGATACATACACAGGAATACGAACCCTGAGCTCTCTCATCTCTTCTGCTAAATTCTGATTTTTAAATTTTTTTAGTTGTTAGTTAAATTAAAAATAAGTACGAGTCTATTTTTTCTGATTTTTTTAAACAGGACCGATCCCGGGCCCATTAGAAGAGCAGGGCCCCCGTAATTTGTACCGGCTCTACCCCCCTCTGTACGGGCCTGATTAAAAGAAACGCTTAAAAATATTATTAAAAGATATTAAAGATTCCTATGTGATAAAATAGAATTCGTGCACTTTACTACTAAACCAGGAGGCGTCAGCATAGACAATCACCTCATCGAGTTCACGGCTGAAATTCCAGAATTAGTTAAAACTCGATTCCCATATTAAAATGCAATCGGTCTGCAAAGTCATATCTTGGTGAAAAACACCGGAAAACCCGATTATAACGGTTGACTCGTAGGTTTACCATTGTGTTTACCGGCACCCAAAAGTATGAAAATGTGGAGGACTGGGAGCAGGAAAACACAATGGTAAACCTAGGAGTCAACCTCTAAAATCGAGTTTTTAGGTGTTTTCCCCCAAGATATGACTTGGCTGACCGATTGCGTTTTAATATGCGAATCGAGTTTTAGCTACTTCTAGAATTTCATCCGTGAACTCGATGAGGTGATTATCTGTTCTGCCGCCTCTCGGTCTATACAGGTAAGACGAGCTCAACCCCTTCCCGTAAACTCGTATCCGGTCCGTGGCATAATACGGGCTGCGGCTTAATTTTTATATCAGTTTTCAGGTTTTCAGTCGAGTCTCAACCCACAGAATAACGTTGATCCTCCCTTGGCATAACCTAACATCGGGAATTTTTTTAAATATTTTTTTTTCAATCAAATATGATTCTATTAAGGGAAACCAGCAAAACTTTGCATTTCTACCAAAAATCTTCCAGGCATAAAGGGTTAAATTGTTTTTCAATCGTTTAAAATCAGTTTGAAAGTGAATTGAATTCTTATCGATGGGATATAAGAAGAAATATCCCATCTAATTATTTGAAGCCTTAGCATGATCAGTGTTAGTAAACATAAAGAAACTGTGGATTACCCCATACTTATTCTCTCTTTCTTCTTGATGTCCTTTTTCCAGAACTTTTGTAAAAGAAAACTCTTGCCTTTCTGCTATAGTTGAGGAATTTTATTTTAAAATATAACATAAATAATAACCTACATACAAACATAACATACCGTATATCTCGGCGTATAATACGCAGTTTTAACTCTAAAAGTCACTTCATTGTTTCGTGTGCGTGTTATACACTGAATGTAAAATGGTTGATGTAAAATCCTAAGAAAAAAACATTCCAAACTTTTAGAGGTATATTTAAATGCATTTATATGTCAACATAAACAAAGAAACTTACAATTTATATATTCTAACAAACTTAATCTTCTTTATCGGATAACATGAATAGTTCGTTGTCCTCGCCCTCATTTACATTTTCGTGAGTGACATCTTCTTCCCCACTGTCGCTTTCATCTCGTCATAAATAGTCATCCTTGGTGCCGTCAAGTCCATTTGATATTCCACATTTTAAAAATGATTTAACAATTATTTCTGGTTTGATTTCATTCCATGATGTTATAATCCATTCACACATTTGCGTTAATGACGCATGTCGCATATTTCCTCTTTTCGTAAATGTATTTTCTCCTTCTAGCATCTATGTGTCCCACTGCCGCGTTAAACTTTCTTCTAAATGTTTGTTTATGGAAACATATAATGGTTGAACTAATGAAGTCAGTCCACCTGGAATTACTTCCAAATCCATATTAATTCGTTTATTTATTTTTTTATTTCGTCTGTTTTCTGGTATCTAAACATATTCCAAACTAAGTGTTCGCATGTCGGAAAGAAAAGACACAATATCTAAAATATGAGAAATCCAGTATCTCTGGTTTCTTTTCGTGCGGAAAACTTGATGCGTGTTAGCAGCAGCATATACTTGAAATACAAATATATACGCTCAAATTAGTGATGCGTGTTATACGCTGGGATATACGGTATATAAAAATGCATTTTAAAAGAATTCTTGGTTTGTATAAATACTATAGATCTTATGCAGTGCTGCACAAATAATTCGAGCACATTTCTATTTATTGACGGAAATTACTGAAGAGGAATTTTCAGCAGTGGTATGGGTTTCCAAATAAGTATTATCACACTATGATGTTTGCATACATATCTGCATAGATACAGGGCTGCACAAAAGAAATCGGATACTTTTCTGAGTGTAGAGGATAACTGCTGAAATCGGTTTATAAAAGGGATTTTTTCCCCTAAAAATATGTTTTTCGGAATCTCCAGTGTCTGAAGCGTGTAAATCCGTCGATTTTTTTTTTGATTTTTAAAACGATTACAAGACTTACCCTATACTACGTATGATGGATAAGTAAAAAAGAGATCATAATAAATAAGTCTTTTTCAGTACATATTGCTGAGAAAAATTTGATAAACTGTTTGTGAATTTTCTTAAGCAGCAGTTCAGTACAATAAAAATGAATAATATTTACATTTTATTGAATGTCCAAAAATGTATGCATTGCAAATTATCGAAATAAAACAAATTATTACTTACTAAATTATATTTATTTGAGTCTCTATATCTTAAAAAAATCTTCATGTCTTTGGTAAAATAGGATTTGCTTCAGCTATGTTGTGAAATATTTCAAGAAAATACTTTCTATGTTTCCTTTTTTTGCGAAAAAATAAATAGAAATAAGATTAAATGCGATTTAGTCAACTGATAAAGTAGCCCATGTCATGTATTCATTTCTAAATGTATCATTGCTCAATGGTTTTGCTGAAAACACCACTTTTATTAACGTAAGAACTCAATCAAGTTTCATATCGTTGAAGAATTTTCAAAAGCGAATTTATTTTTATGCATTTCTAAAGAACATACTTTTAAATCAATAACGAGTGACTTTTAAGTTTAAACTACAGAATAATATTATATGTCGCATTTTTAACACTTGACTTTGGTTCCTCTCTCTGTATATTTGTTTTCTAACTTTGATAAGTTTAATTGGATCGCTACAAAATTTCACTTTAATTATTATGGGTAATGTTAGCATGTTCTTTATTGAAATGGCATGTACAATAATTTTAGGAAGAAGAAAATGGATTGGAATACATTACAGTTTATAGGCGGTAATTATTTTGAGTGCGTTTTAATGCTGTGGATTTATTTCAAACAGAAAAAAGTGATTTAATGTAAAAACCCTAGATGTAGGACAGAAAAAAAAATGACTGGCTACTAAAATGCAAAAATATAATCAGAATTATTTGCTGAATGCCGATGACTTCATTGAGAAACAAAATATGGTTTTGACATCTAGGATCTAAATTGTGGCTCTAGTAAAAAAAGTCCTTCCGGCCAGTGCCAGGAGGAAGAGGTAGCTTTCATAATCCTTATTTTAAAAAAGCCAACTTATATCATTCAAACACACGAAGCTCAATTTAGTGGAAACCGAATATAGGAGATTCAATACTAATTTTTATCAATATAATGAATGAGAATTTCGTGAAATTAGTCAGCTTTATCCAAGCTGCTTTTCTTTAAAGTAACTTATATTTGGCTGCCAAATTCGGCAATTTCTTAAAGTGCCTGTCAATTTAAGACAACATGGTGGATGAGGCTAAGCAGTGAATTTGGTCGAGACCTTAGTAATTGCTGTGCACATGCTCACTCACATCGGAATCGGTTAATATATAGGAGTGCTGTCGCATGCAAAAAATCAGATTTTTCAAAATGTCACCCACAATAGAAATTGAAACTGCTATATCTGAGCCATTTTTTAAGGTAACGACAAACGAAAAATGCTCCCGAATCCTTATATCAAGGTCAAATACTTAAGAAAGAAACCTTTTTCAATTTCTAATTTTTTTGCACGTCACTTTAAATATATATATATTTTTTAATTTAATGGCCGCCATTTTGAAACAAGATGGCTGATGAATCTGGCCAGCGAACTTGGTCGAGGTGTTGATGTATACTATCCACATGCCTTCTTACATCGAAATAGGCGAATACGTGTGTTATCGCGTGACAGATACAAGATCGTTTCAAAATGTTAGCCATGCTAGAAATTCAAAGTGCTATAAATCAACCATTTTTTAAGACATAAACAAAAGAACAAATTTTCAGAAACAAAAACTGCTCCGGAATCTTTGTATCAAGGCCAAACACATAAAAAAAATCTTTTTCATTTTCCAATTTTTTAATACCTCATTTTGAATTTTAAATTTAATTTTTTTAAATGGCAACCCTTTTGAAACAAGATGGCGAATGTAGCTGGCCAACGAACTCGGTCGAGACATTGGTATGCACTATGTACAGACCAAGTTACATCCAAATCGGTTCATAAATACGCCTGTTATCGCGTGACAAAAATCAGGTCGTTTTAAAATGTCAGCCACAAGAGAAATTCAAAATGCTATTACTCAGCCATTTTTTTTTAGATATAGACGAAAGAAAAACTGTTCCGGAATCTTTGTATTAAGGTCAAACACATACAAAAAAAACCTTTTTCATTTTCCAATTTTTTGGTATCTCATTTAAATTTTTTTATTTTTTTATTTTTTAAATGGCCGCCATTTTGAAACAAGATGGCGGATGAAGCTGGGCAACAAACTCGGGCGAGATATTTGTATGTACTATGTACACACAAAGGTACATCCAAATTGGTTCATAAATACGCCTGTTATTAGGTGAGAAAAATAAGGACGTTTCAAAATGTCAGCCACGCTAGAAATTCAAAATGCTATAACTCAGCCTTTTCTTAAGATATAGACGAAACAAAAAAAGCTCCCGAATCTTTTTATCAAGGTCAAACACATAAGAAGAAAATATTTTTTCAATTTTCAATTTTTTGGTACCACATTAAAAATTTAAATTTTTCTTAAAAATTTAAATGGCCGCCATTTTTAAACAAGATGGCGGATGAAGCTGGCCAACGAACCCGATCGAGACATTGGTATGTACTATGTATAAACGAAGTTACATCCAAATCGGTTCATAAATACGCCTTTTATCGCGTGACAAAATTCAGGACGTTTCAAAATGTCAGCCACGCTAGCAATTCAAAATGCTACAACTCAGCCATTTTTTAAGATATAGACGAAACAAAAACTGCTCCGAAATCTTTGTATAAAGGTCAAATACATAAGAAAAAAATATTTTTCCATTTTCAATTTTTTGGTACCACATTTCAAATTTAAAATTTTTAAAAAATTTTTAAATGGCCGCCATTTTGAAACAAAATGGCGGATGAAGCTGGCCAACGAACTCGGTCGAGAGATTGGTATGTACTATGTACACAGCGAATTACATCCAAATCGGTTCATAAATACGCCTTTTATCGCGTGACAAAGTTCAGGACGTTTCAAAATGTCAGCCACGCTAGAAATTCAAAATGCTATAACTCAGCCATTTTTTAAGATATAGACGAAACAAAAACTGCTCCGGAATCTTTGTATAAAGGTCAAATACATAAGAAAAAAATATTTTTCCATTTTTCCTTTTTTGCTACCACATTTCAAGTTTTAAATTTTTTTAAAAATTTCAAATGGCCGCCATTTTGAAACAAAACTGCGGATGAAGCTGGCCAACGAACTCGGTCGAGACATTGGTATGTTCTATGTACACACCGAATTACATCAAAATCGGTTCATAATTACGGGAGTTACAGTGTGACATACGTCAGATATATATATATATATATATATGGATATATGTATATATCACTTTTGAACGGAGGGTGGTTTCGGGGTCTGAGGGTCATGATCGATGAAAATATACCAAAATTTTTTGAAATCGCTTTCCTCCGAACGGCTGCAATAGGTAGCTTTTTGTAAAGAAAGCTACCTAAAATAGTACCCTATCATCTCTATGAATTCTAGTTCTCTTTACTAGAGAGTTCTACGATCTCCTACAAGAATTCAAGAGCAGTTTCCTATATTCTAGTGGTCAAATGTATTTAAAAATCTCTTCAGATAGATGTGAACACAAGTTGTTAGTTTTAGTAGCTATAATTCTAGTTTATGAAACCATTCCTGAAATCAAGCAATAATTTTCCGCTACTGAAAAGATTCATTATCATTTCTTCACCGTGAAAACAAGAGACTAGAAATTGTAAATCATTTCGTCTCTTCAGCTTAGTTGTTTGCTTTATTCCCATAGCTCGGAAATCTATATTTCTACTTAAGGGATTCAGAAAATGACTACTTATTCATTCTATGCGAAGATGGTATTTTTATTTCTTGGTGTTACAAATGCTGTCTGTACATAGGGAAATTATAATACATCATTTTACACAAACAATTAAACTGTTATAAGAATTTTATCCCCTTGCGTCGGACTTCAAGATAAGGGTTGGAGTGATAATTGAGCAACTTAAACACTCTTATGTTGATTTGCTACATTCTGAATATACTATTGTCTGTCGTATATAATTGTTTCAAGAATCCACGAATGTCCTGGATTAATTCTTTAGTGTGTCAAAAAGGGACAAAAAAAAAAAAAAAAAAAAAAAAGATAAGGCTTTCACCTCTTTTCGTAATGTGGCAGTATGCATTAAGACTTCACTTGGTTGAAATTGGAAACTGTTCTAATAGGTTTTTTTGTGAGTACAAGCGTATGATAGTCTCTGATTATACACTGAGAAAAAAAAATACCGCCTTCACCTAAAACGAATAGGTAGTCATTTTCTGAATCCATATCTAGAAATATAGACTTCCGAGCTATGCGAATAAGGTAAACAACTAAGCTTAATAGATGAAATTATCTTGAATTTCTAGTCTTTTGTTTTCTAGGTGACGAAAGGATAATAAATAGTTTCAGTACCAAGAAATTATCGCGTGATTTCTGGAATAGTTTTATAAAGTAGAATTACAGTTACTAAAACTAACCTCTTGTGTTCGTATCTATTTGCAGATTTTTAAATAAGTGTGACCACGAGAATAACGGAAAACGCTCTTGAATTCTAGTAGGAGACTATAGAACTCTATAGCAAAGGGAACTAGAATTTATAGGGATGACATGGAACTATTTTCTCTAGAGCCGCAATTTAGATTCTAGATGCGAGAACCCTATTTTTTTCTCAGCGTATGATAAAAGATGGAAATGTGAAACGACGTAAATTTTGAGCTAAACGGGGTATATTGGACAAAGATTCTTTTATGACGTTTTGTCAAGTCTTTGTTAAAGAGCCGGTAATTCGCACAGGATGTTTCGAGTGGCGCAGAAAATTCAAAGACGGAAAATCATCCTTCGAATACAGTGTGTGATCTCTCTGTAAATAGCTTTTAAAATATAGCTTATGTAATTCAGAAGGGATCTTTTCTATTTTTAACGTCGTATGCTAATCATAACAATGCAAACAGTGACTTTTAGATAGCTCCTTTTATTCAAAAGATGTTTATCGACTTTTTAAATGTATGTGCTATTTGAAACATTGCGTAACATTGATTGTCACTGCGTTGTAAGCTTGAAGAAACCTGTTCAAAACTTATCCGATTTAACGCAAATTTTTGGCTTAATTATTTGGTCTCTTTATTTAAATTTCTGACGTAATCAAAAAATACCACACACTACTTTCATATAAAACGCAACAAGACTAATATACAATTATGATGTATGTCCTTATGGAGATTGAAATTTACTACACAGTTAAAAGAGAGAAATGTTTCTGCATATAAGCATATAATTTTATATAACATCATATGATGAAACGCAATATTTCACCTTGATTAAAACTTAAAATATATTATATGAACTACAAAAAGTTCTCTATTTTACTTAAAAAGCGATTAAAATAATGAAATATATGTTACAAGTTAAAAATATACATTTTATCTAAAAGTTCTTAGTACTATCAAGCTTTTCCAAGTTCTTCACCAGAGAATATTTCAATAACTAATTGTTGTTTATTTATACAAATGCGTCACTTCCTTTTGAAAATAAGAAAACAAATAATATTTAGGGTTAAAAGTAGAAGTAGCAGTCTTGTATTAAACTTAAAAAATAAATAAATAAATATATATATATAACTAAAAGTTAATCTAAGTCTTTTCTTGATTTCTTCAATCATTTTCATTCCTTTTATTTTTTATTTTATTTTTTGGACTTAAGATGGCAACTCTAAACATTATTGTTATTAATCCAGTTCCAATTTATTAATCCAGTTCCAATCTATTTTCTGTAATGTTTCCGTTATAAGTAGCTACATTTTGTCATTTTAGGATTAATGCCGGCAAAATTTGATGAAATAACGCATCTTCTATGAATGAACTCACAAGCTCCTCTGATGATTCTGTGAGTCATTCATAGTTTCTTATTTTACATACTGGTTTCATATGATCATTTCTGGATCATCTTTGGAACTTTGTCAATTTCTTCATATATTTGTGATTTCGAATTTATTATATATATATATATATATATTATTATTATTATTATTAACTGCAGCTCTATTTATTTTATTACATCACTGTTCTCATACGTCACTTTTCATTTTAAATTCATCATAACTTTCCAGCTACGCATTTAAAATGAAAAGTGACGTATGAGAACAGAGTGATGTAATAAAATAAATAGAACTGCAGTTAATAATAATATATATCTTGTTTAATTAAGTTTAATCCAAGAAATTGCTACTTCTACTTTCAAGTCTAATTAAAATTATTATTGGCTCTCTTATTTTCAAAACGAAGTGACATATTTCTATAAATAAACAATAATTAGTTATTCAAATATTCTCTGATGAAGAGCTTGGAAAAGCTTGAAAGTACTAAGGAGTTGTAAATAAAATATTTATTTTTAACTTGTAGCCTCTCTGTTAGTATTTTAATCGCCTTTCAACTAAAACAGTGGACACAGATGTCATATACGCCCCATATTGGCGCGATGTTTTTCTGACGCCAATGTCATATACGTAACGGGTACTTAACTGGCGACAAAGTGCCGTTATTTTGCTTGATATGGTAACCTGGATGTTGTTGTTTATGCTGTTGATCTTTTCGCCAAATTGGCGTCAGAAAAAAATTGCGTCAATATGACATCTGTGCCAAACAGTGAACTTTTTAAAGTTCATATAATATAATTTATATAATTTTATGTATTTTTGAATATTTAAATGAAATTTTATTATATATTTTTTTCTTCATTAAACGTGATTGCAATATTAATTTTTATGTTCCCTAAATAATTTTCATATTTCATATCTAGTAAAACTTTACGAAAATATAGCATAATCTCTCCAGATTTATCCACTATTCTGAAAAGCGTTCCTTTATCGTCATCAACCTCAGAAATCTCAGAAACCAAAAGACACCCATGATTTAAAGTAGCATTTCTAAAAAAAAAAAAGTTTCTTACCAACCCTTTTTAATAGAATAATAATAAAAAAAGAAACATGTCACAGTACTTTTTACAGTGATTTAAACAGTTTTCTACCAATTTTTCGGATGTTATCAATTCTTAAGTAGGCAATTCCATTCTTAACAAACATGTTCAATAATCGAACATGCTATATTAACAGCATTAACATTAAAATTAACGTTATTTTGCTGATTTTGCATGCAAAAATTATGCAGCATGCTTATTTGTCAATTAATAGCGCATTATTTTGTATCAAGCATTTCATTATAATACTACCCATTTTCATAATTTTGTATGCAGTAGTTTTCTAAATATAGCGAAGAAAAACTTCCGGTCACTAAAAATTCATTTACGGTATTCATACAGCATTACTTACTTTTTCTAAGAATAGAGAGATTTTTCTTTCTTCATTAAGGGGGATTTAAATATTTTTTATATCCTCTATATACTTTTCATGTTTTATTATGTTAAAATATAACATAATCTTTCTAGATTTATCCACGATTCTGAAAAAGCATTCCTTTATCATCATACACCTCAGAAATATCAGAAATTGAAAGATACTCGCGATTTAAAGTAGTATTTTTGAAACAAAAGTTTTTTACCTACCCGTTTTAAAAGAAGAGAAAACAGAAACGGGTTAAGGTTGTTTTTACTGTGCAGAGTTTTCTGAACAACAACTATCGGTTTGCCGGATGCTGTCAATTCTCAAGTAGAAAATTTCATGTTTAACAAACATTTTCAATAAACGAACATGCTCCCACCCTTTAAGATCGGAATACATATTGTAGAAATAATAAGATTTGGTGGTTTTCCCTAATTAATAGAATCAAATTTGATTTAAAAAAATGTTTAAACAAGTAATATAAAAATTTTGTTTTTAAAGTCAATTCCTACTTAGGTCATCAAAGAAAAATTTAATATAATCCCTTAAGCTAATATTAGTTTTTGTTGCATTAAAATATCTCAATTTGTTGATTTTCTATAAGCAAGTAGGTTTACAATGGAAGTCTATGGGAATTTGGCGAAATATTAGAGATATCGCCAAGTTGGCGTCACTTTTGGCGACTCATTTTGGTCGCCAAATTTGACAATATATCGCCTAGTTGGCGACAAACTTGGCTGTATTTGGCAACAGAATAGGGTCCCCCCCCATGGTAATAGTTTATGCAATAGACTTGGAACTAAAAAAAAAAAAAAAAATACGGTTAAAAACACAAATAGGGCAACAACAACTGAATACAAAAATTTTGACTTTATTAACTGCTTTATAAATCTCTAATGTCTAAAAATTCCTAAGTTAAAACATAAAAATTAGAAAATTCATTGAAAAAAAAAACGCGTAAATGTGCCCCGGTCTAACCTATACCGTAAAGATTAAGAGTTCATATTGAACCGTCAAAGCAACTGTTTCATTATTGGCACAAAATAACACATACCCCAAAGTGGAAATACCATATAGTTGTAGTCAGTTCTGTTCATATAATGAAGTGATGATAACGCAATAGACTCTCTTCATACGTAAATTTTTTTATTAAGGTGTATACCGTGAAGTTTAAGGGTTCCTGTACATTTTAAACGCGACAAAAATCAAGACACAATTCAAAGTTTGAATTAGTGTATCTTGAATATATATGTTTCATGAAAACTGAAATTTAAACATGAAATTTTGACTATTAATAATACAGAATTTGCGTTTTATTGTACACCATTGACTAAGAAGAGTGCGTGTTTTAAACATATGTCAGACCCGATAATTCCTTGAACAACAAGAAGTCTAAGAAAACTCGGAGCTGGAAATATACGGCCGCAATAGAACCGCCAATAACATTAGTAGCAGCTCAGGGGAGATCAAGAAACGGAAAGAAAAAAAGGTATCATTGGAAAAATGCATAAATTTTACAGGAGAATTAATATTCCCGTTAGAAAAACAAGATTGTATTTCCAAAATAGGTATTCTTTACTTGTATAAAATACAACTAAAACTTATTAAAGAACTGCCAAAAAATTGAACCAAATAATATTAAATGTTATGCTAGAAAGAAATGATTTTATGTTCAGTTGAAATTAAAACAGTTTTTTTTTCCCGTAAGCCATTGCGCCCATGATATCTTAAGAACATATGCATGGAATGCTGAGAAATTTGATATAGATAATAAACACATAAGTATTTTTAAAATGATCTACTCTTTTTTTTTACAGTCATAGTTTTTTAGTTATAACTATTTTTATTTATAAAAAATGTAAATGTTTTATTCTTTTAGAAAAATATTTTATTTACATGGTTAATGAAACAATATTTACCTAAGAGTAGATCGTGTTTAAAATACATATGTGCTTATTATATATATCAAATTTTATATTCTCAAGATATGCGTGCAATGATCGACGGAGAAAAAGAAAGAGGTATTTTAATTTTAACAATACACACATTTTGTAAAAGTCTAGTCAGTTTCTAATGATAGCATATTAAAAATCATAATCTGTTTAATCAGTAGTCAAAATTTCATGCTTATTCATAAAAAGATTTTGGAGTTACACTAATTCAGACTTTGAATCAGGGTTACAAGTTTTATTAAGCCTCCATTTTTATTCAGTAACTTCAAGTTCATACCAGAAATAAATAATAGTATTTTATGATTTATTTAATGAGAGATACATTGCGATCTTGTATTTCGCTTCCTCATTGCCTGCTGAAGTTTCTTGTCAAATCCGGAGGATTTGTCCCATCCCGAACCGCTCGTCACCTGTTTCTGGCGTAGTAATGCACAGAACTTGCTGATTGGCGGAGCGATTTTTTCTTTACTGATCTTTTTCGGCAGTTTTGATTCGATGCACTTCGCTTCCCCATTGGCTGACGAAGTTAGCCGTCAAATCCTTGCCGTTTTCTTTTCAAAATTCGTTATTTTTAACTGCTAACTTTTATTTTATTAACTTTTTCGATTCCTATCTTTATCATTTTGATTTAACTAATTTATATATAAAAAAATGTATGGCTCTGGGGCCTTTTTTCATCTTTCCCCACGATCCCTGGCTACTTCTACCATCCCAATGCTCCAGAATTCGTAAGGAATTCATTACTGCTAAACCGTCGAAGCACTCTGACAATTCGACCTTTCAGAATTCGATTGAGATAAACAGAAGCAAGACGACTTCTGTAGGGACTCAATAATAACTGCATTGGTGTATTGGTGAACATACAGAAAAAAATTCTTTTTTCGAAATTTTTGGTGTGAAACTGTGAATAAGAAATTTTGTATTAAAATTGGAGTCCAAACTGGCAACGCTGTTTTGAATAGTTTTGTTGTTTTTCATCGCGTGTAAAAGGTACAAGACCGCTTAAATAATGTTCAACTATTTTGTTTTGATAAAGTTATCTTTTCAGGAATTAAATTTTATTAAGACGAAATGAAGACATCTTGCTTGATTTTTCTTATTTAACTGGGAAAAAAATTACTCTGGTTAAGATATGGCTAGAGAAGAACACACTTTTAAGATTGCTCGTTTTTATGAAACTGTTAGAAGAGGAATTTAATATTGTCTTATTTGAAATTCTTTCTCCGTATAAATTCTATAAAAATATTACATGCTATTTCATGTAACATATCTGTAATAAACATGTAAGTTACGTGACATTAAATATAACTTTTCATTCTACTTTAATATAATTTCTAATATTCCTTAAAATTTCCATTTTTACTAACATGCGAAAAGAAAGATCATGCATTATCCAGAAGTACTATGTCATATTGTAATTATTACCATAAAAAAGTTCATTTTTAAAAAAGATTTAGTTTCTATATTTTAAAAGAAGATTGAGATGTTTATGACCTTTTAAATATTCATAAAAGTTAAGTCAAAAATTTCTAAGAATTTATTTACGTTACTGCATTTTTAGGTATTACTTTTATGTCTCTGTAGATAAGATTATTTCAACTGTGTACCTGATATCAATATTTTAAATTACATTTAAAATAAAAAATTAGACATATAATATCCTATTACGTGAATGATACTGTTCTTTCATAATTTTACACATGATAGCATTTTCTCTTACTGTACATTAAAATTTAGATCTTTAGACATTAAATATTAGACATCTTTCATTTTTAATTGAAAATATTTGTATTGCAGATTTTGCATTATGTTTATGACAATTGTGCATAAAATGATAAGATGCATGCAAAATACAAAACTTAAAAAAAAAGTCTAATATTTATTTCGATTTCATTTGAACGGAATCTAATTTTTTAGGGTGTTTTATGTATCATATTCTATGAATTTTATTTTTATTTTTAAATCTTCAATTGGCTTAACTAATTTTTTACAAAAATTTAACGTTAAATGTAAAACTAATTGAATGAAATATCTTAATATCTGTCCCTTCTCGGGCTTAAACAATGTAGGAAATAAATTTTGTTTTTTTAATTTGTTCTTCAAATTATGTTTTTGTTTAAAATGTAAAGTTTCAGGTGGATAATACGTAATGGTGTTATTAAGGTGTTATTACACGAGGAGTCAAAGTCGCTTGAAATTCTAGGCGTCTAGCGTATGATCAACTCCGTGCGATTTTTTATGTCTTAAATTTTAGTCTTTGAAGAAATCATTTTTCAAATGGTCGTTGTAATTTGTTAAATTGCTTTTTTTATTTTAATTTGTTCTTCAAATTACGTTTTTGTTTAATATGTCAAGTTTTTTAATAACTACTGCACTCAGACGAACGCATTTCAAAATTAATGGAGAGTATCATCATCAGGCGTTGATGAATGCGGTATTACATCACAATGTGGGATGCAGTTTACCAATGTGTAATTCAAAATGTTTCACTACTGTAGTAATGCGGGTTGCGGTAGTTTGGAGAAAAACTTCAAATCTGAACGTAAAAAATCTATAATCAAAACATAAAAAAATAACTTAATTTAAATTTAGATACCCTATTTCCCACTCAGGACGCTATGAATGTAAATGTAAATTGTGTTGAATCCTTACTGCTAACATTTAACAATATTATAGCCATGATACAGTAAAAAATAAAAAATAAAAGTTTTACTTAAAATTTTAAACCCTATTCTCTCCAGAGGGGTGATGTAAACACATCAGAAAATTATTATCTAAGTTTAACTTGGGGTATAAATAGTTCTCATCTCGGAAAAAACACATTTTAAAATTTAAGTTATGCAATTCCCCACTAAGTTCGCTACCTTGCGTAAAAATAGCTAGACATTTGAAGCTTTTTACTAAAATATATACTTGACCAAAGCAAAAACTTATTCTGAAAATATCCTTTTTATTTCCACTATGACGCCATATTCACCTTTTTAATTTTTGAAGAAAAAACTAGCTTAATTTAATATTTCACGTGAAAATCTTTCAACTAAAAAGAAATAAATTATTATTACGGCTTTTGAAATTTTTGTAACAATAAAGTAAAAATGTTACATTTTCTATGAAAAATGTCCGTTGATTTTTAATGAAAAAAGCGAAAATTGGATTTATTAAGAAAAATATTTGAATAGTGTAAAAATAAATTGGCCCATGTTTCTCTCTGGGTTATAATTCACCCATATGCAAAGGCAGTTTACCATTCGTTTTGACCCTGACGTCAGGCAATCATTTTTACACTTTAAATTTATAATATCATTAAAATTAGTAAAGAATAAAAAATGAGTGGCATTAGGGACAAAAAGGTGGGAAGAAAAAATGAAAAAGTTATGATCTCCGTAGGCTTTCCTATGTTAAATTAACATTGAGAAGTGACACTGGAAATAAATAAGTATTGCAAGGAAATAAAGAATTTGCGCTACAGAAAAAAAATTGGAAAATGCACGTCAAACGTGGCAAATGATGTGCGTTCGTACTATAAATAGTTTTATAAATATATTTTACACCGCATATTGTACTGAATGCATATTTTAGTACACTTTACAAGTGCATATCAATTTCATTCTGTTCGAAAGGCTGAGACATCATTAAAATGCACTTGAAATAAATTTTTCCATTGGCCGTAATGTAACGGATAAATTTTGACTGTCCCTGTTTTTAAACTATTCATCCGATTTTCATAAAATTTGAAATGACATTATTATGTATATTTTAATGATTTTTCAACATTTTTAGGTTTTTGAAATGCTCTATGCGTCTTAATTTTTGATCAGAATTCATAAAATTGATAAGAGAGAATCCTGTTAGTGCTTTCAATGAAACTGTGTATGCATGTTTAAATTCGACTTCATTAAGATAATTACATTTGTTTTTAGGATTTTAGTACTTAACAAGTAATATAAAATTTTTTTTTTTAAGTCAATTCCTACTTAGGCTATCAAAGAAAAAATTAATATAATCAAGCTAATATGAGTTTTTGTTGCATTAAAATATCTCAATTTGTTGATTTTCTATAAGCAAGTAGGTTTACAATGGAACTGTATGGGAATTTGGCGAAATATTACAGATATCGCCAAGTTGGCGTCACTTTTGGCGACTCATTTTGGCCTCCAAATTTGGCGAAATATCGCCAAGTGGCGACAAACTTGGCGGTATTTGGCGACAGAACAGGGTCCCCCCTATGGTAACCCTTATTGAAAATACTTTCATTGAAATTCAATAACCAATGGCGGCCATTTTGTTTCCCATGCAAAACTAAAATTAATTAATTAAAATTTAATTAATGAATTAATATTTGAAAAAACTTTATTAACATCAATTGTCATCCAGTACAAGTTTAAAAAAAATTATTTCAACCTGATAGGATGAATAATGAGTATTTTATTAACGATTGAAAATTTGTACAAGATAAATATATAAATATATAAATAAATATAGGGAGAGTGTGAGCTAATAGTAGGAATTGAAAAAGTAAAAACGGAACCATTATAAGATCCCTCCTGTGTCTGTCTGTCTATAACAGCTATTTTACTCTTACACTATGGAACGTGGAAAATTCAAATTGTGGTAAATAATAAAGACCCACATATTTTCAGATTATTAAACAATTATAAATATATTTAGTAAAAATGTGGGGGAAGGGCAAATTAAGTTACTTGAAAAAAATATATTTTATTTGTATATCGTGTGGGGTATTGCGTGAAAGCTTTCGTAACGCTGAATTGAAAAATACATTTCTTTTAATTTTAGGTACAGTAAAACCTGTGTAAGTTGACCACTTGCGGGGCCACACTTCAGTGGTCAACATAGACAAGTGCTCAACTTATAAAGGGTGATGATAAATTTACTTTTTTTTTACGTAATATTCATGCCATGTCTTTTTTTCCCATAAATATTATTTATTGACAGGGCTTTAAAATAATATTGTATTACCACGCATATTTCTAACACTTTATAAAAGAAAAGATTAATTACTAGAATGAATTAATAGTTTTGTATCAATTTTTAAATCAATTAGTATTAACAACTATTTATTAAAAAAAACAGTCAATCACTATACAGCCAATCAGTGATTCTTCAAACTATACTAGTTATTACACATAATTTATAAAAAACACTTGTTTTTTCACATGTTATGACACATAGACATTCTAAAATTAAGTTTGTCATTTACATTACCTATTTGTCCAAGAAGAAATTTGAAAGTTCAACTAATTTTCTTTTTAGAGCCATTTTAGGTTAACAAAATCTTTCTTGTTAAAAAGCAATTACAAAATATAAATGTCTTGAATACTACCTCTACACCAAGTTTACTAGATGAAAATAATGATCAAATCCTTCTGTACTACAACACAATTCTCGTGTAACTCATCACTTGTTGTTACAATTGCCACAAACCATTGCAACTGGTGGAAGGTGGAAATATTTCTGCTCACCAACTAGCACTGGGGGCATGGGCGTAATCTGGCGGGGGCAAGGGGGGCATATGCCCCCCCAGTTTTTTAAGAGCAGGGGCAAGACATGTATTTTGCCCCTCCAGTTTTTTGTCTTGTTTACAAATTTCTGTATTTCCTTTTTCGCTTTTTTTTACCCCTTTAGTTTAATCATTTATATTACTATCTTGGGTTTGAACTAGAATTGGATACAGCAAAATCGAAACAGCCAGAATTAATGTTTTCACGTTGACATAAGTAATTTTTCTTATGTCTTGACAAAACCTTCTGCTATAATAACAGTTCAAGAGAATTTTTTTCCATCTCCCTTTTTTTCCTTTTTGTACAAAGTACAAAACTTATTTTCCTCTTCATTTCCAGGGATGTTTTTTTTTTTTTTGGGGGGGGGTGCACGTGTGGGAAGAGGTGGGAATAGATATCACGACTACTGTGTCTTGACTCTTGACTTCTGACCATTGTCTTTTTTCGTAAGATAATATAAGCACAAAACAAGAACTTCCTGGCCCTCAGGGCTCTCGACTATAGTGACGCTCCTTGAATATACTCGTAGCGTCAGTCCAGTACTGGTGAGCTGAGGAAATTCTCATGGCGTCTGGATATACAGATGCACACACATTCCGTTCTCTCGCGTACATCAGGGACTAGAGTCTTGCACATGTCGCGTTGTACCCGGTTGTACCGTTGGGCGTAATCTGGTGAGGGCAAGTGAGGATCACATACCGCCTAGTTTTTCAGGAACAGGGCAAATACCTTTTGCCCCTACAGTTTTTGTATCGCTTTGTAGTTAAAGCCCAGCTTTGTATTTCAATTTTTTTTTAATTTAACCATTTATGTGCTATTTTGCGCACGAACTGGCATAAGCATTGGGTAATTCAAAATAACCAGAATTAACGTCTTCACGTTCATTGAAGTAATTTCTGATGCAGTAGTCAAAGCTCAAGTAAGAATATTTCCTCTGCTGTATTTTTCAGAAAAGCGGAACCATTTTTCCTTTTTTATTTTCATAGAACTATTTAAATGCACATGTGGGACAGATTTCTTGATTACTATCTTTTGATTCTGACTATTGTCATTAGAGTTTCCTTCATCTGACGAAACCCTATTCGTCTCACTCGTCTGTCTGTCACAGTGCTCGTAACTATATATGTTGGAAACTTGAAATTTTGCATACTTATAGCTGAAGACCTCACATCAAACGACAAATCGTAAAAATTTGAAAAACTAGTAATTAATGGACGTTGTTAATTAAAAAAAAACCCAATTACAAGATCTGAAAGGCATTCATGATTCAACAAAAGCATAGATTTTTTTTTTTATCAAATTATAAAAACTATCTCTTCCATCGATTAAAAACAGGTGTCATTTTAACGGCAGATAAGGACTACACTGTAAAAAAAATACTGCCAATTTTCCGGTAGGAATCGGAAAAATAATTGCCCTTATCGTACCAGAATAATTTCGAACCCAGCTCGGAATAAAATCCGTAAAATACCGTTTTACTGACTATTTCCTTATTATTATGGATTTTATTCCGAGCTGGGTCGGAAATTATTCCGGTACGATAAGGGCAACTATTTTTCCGATTCTTACCGGAAAACTGGCAGTATTTTTTTTACAGTGTAGCGATTGCTTTAAGGCGCTTTTATTTCTTTTCTACTCATCCCAGAAATTCGAAATTAGTACCACAAGACGGGGGAAAAAAACAGTTTTCAGAAATTCTAAAAATTATCTTGATCGTACCATAAAAACTTTGAAATTCTTTAAAAATCGAGAAAAAAATCTTTTATTTTCCTTCATTTGTGAAGGCGACAGATGTCTGATGAATTGAATTTTCGGCGATAACCAGAGAATATAAAACAGGTGCGGTCTTGCGGTCAGAAACAGACTCAGAATTTTTATATAAGACCAAATTTAAATATAGATTTTCGAGCTATGATTTTTATGCCATCCGACGTAAAATTTCATTCTCTTTCAGAATATGTCTTTATTTTTTAATTTCGATAATCAGAAGCGAAGATAATTAATTTTTTGGTAATTAAAAGCAGAATTGAATTTTTTGCACGGCAAGCCAAGTGACACGGAAAGAAAAAGAGTTACATTTTTACCCGGTAGCAGAAAGTGCGTGACGTGCGTCGCAGATTTATTTTGGACCTTGCAGATAAATTTGCCAACTTGAAAAAAAAGGATTTCCTTAAATAGAAAAAAAAAAAAAAAAAAAAAAAGTACGAAAATTCTGACAAAAAATATCGTGAATTCGACAAGTGATCGCATAAAAATCGGTAATTTATAGCCAAAGGATCGCTGCAAAAACGCAGATTTCGCCAAAAGATCCTGGACATAAACATGAATTCTGTCGTAGGGTTGTGGAAAAAATACAAATTTCTGTTACAGTACAGGATCGCGGAAAAAGGCGAATTTAGTCAAAGGATCGCGGAAAGAACCCGAATTTAGTCAAACGATTTTGGGGGGAAAATGCACATTTAGTCAAACGATCGCAAAAAAAATGCAAATTTATGTCAAATGATCGTGAAAAAACGCAAATTTATGTCAAAGGATTGCGGAAAGAAACGCGGAATTTCGTTAAAAGATCCCAAAAACCGTAAATTTCTGCCAAAAGATCGCTGTTTAAACTTGAATTTTATCCAAAAATGCCAGAAAAACATGAATTTCGTTCCATGGGCGCGGAGAAAAAAGCAAATTTCTATCACAAAATCGCAGAAAAGGCTTGAATTTCGTCAAAGGATCGAGGAAAAAACACGAATATAGTCAAACGATCGCGATAAAGAAAAGCAAATTTAGTCAAACAATCGCGAAAAAAACGCAAATTTATGTAAAAGGATTGCGATAAAAAGCGGAATTTCGTCATACGATCGCGAAAAACGCAAATTTCTGCCAAAGGATCGCTGTAAAAGCACGAATTTCGTCAAAAGATCTCGGGAAAAACGTGAATTTCGTCCAGGGGGGGGGGGCGCAAAAAATGCAAATTTCTGTCACAGGTTTGAGGAAAAAACACGAACTTAGTCAAAGGATCGTGGAAAACGCGAAATTTCATCATAAGATCGCTAAAAATGCAATTTTCTGCCAAAGGATCGCGGTAAAAACTCAAATTTCGTCAAAAGGACGCCTGATGGATGTACAGAATTCCTAAATTTTAGCTTAGTTTATTCCTGACTCCTGCTCTTGTAATGATAAATTCTTATCATTAAATTAAATATCTTTTTTTTTTTTTCCTTTCAGTTAAAGAAAAAAAATAAAGCTCTGTTCTCTTAATATATCTCTTATTATATATGAAAGATCTGATAAGATTTCTGTGAAATAGATAATCAATGTGGTCACTATTTTCCTTATGTGTTTATTCTATGCCATTTTTATGCACGTATCTAAAAGTGTGCTGGAATAGTATTTGTTCTCGAGTATATGAACCATGTTACATATTCATTATTATTTAATTCTTCATAAAATATTAATTTTTGCTATTTACTTATTTAGGTTAATATTATAGTTGGAATATAGTTCTATTTACTTTTTAGTATTAATCAGTAAGAACCCTATTTATTTTAACATTTATAATGTTTGTACATAATCGCAGTACAGATGTTTTTAACTATTGATTTTACAAATTTGGTTCTTTCGCATCCGGATGTTATTTCGTACGCTGATTCGTAAAATCTAAATTAAAAAAAAATCGGACCACAACTTTCCGGTTTATGAAAAAATCGATTTTTAAACATAAAAGGGATGCTTTTTCGTACAGACAATTGATGGGAATTTGTTAAAATTAGGAAAACTAAAGAACCGATCGATTTTAAACTTTGACATAGTTCATAACACATAATAAGAATTTTATGAATTTATGGTGAGCTGAATTTGTGTGTGTGTGTGTGTGTGTGGGGGGAAACAAGGGCTCCGTGAAAAAAATGGCTAATCTGATTTGTAAAAAAACTTTACGCATTTGGTTACGTCTATTTATTAATTACATGCATTATCATTTAGCTTTTATTACCGTTTATTTGTTAGCTCCCAGACTATCAAAGCTTGATAGCTAATGTGCCCGCATGTTCTGTATATACGTATGTATATACGTAACGCGATAATTTTTGATAGAAATATCCGTTTTGATTTAAACTTTGTATAATATATAAAAAACTGAAATATGGGAGTGGATAATTTTCAGGGGGACGCATTCCTAAATATAATAGTGCTGCCATTTATGCAAGGAATTGTTAATTTTCTATTAACAATTTTGGTTTGTTAATTTAAGGATAAAGTGTTTTGAAAGAGATATTAAACGAAATCCTCTGCATATCACACTTACCCACTTGTTTTCTTTAGGATAAAATAATACATAATTGATTTTTTTTTATGGTTTTCTGGCTGGTTTTCTCCTTACGTCCAGAAATTCGGTTCAAAATTCCAATTGATGGTACTCTCTGAAAGATCATTTACGTTTACCAAAGAATGGAAAACGTATTTCGATTACATAGTTTCTGAATAACAACACCTGCCTATTCCATGCTTTTCCGAACAAAAATAAATGAAAACTTGTGTCATAAAGTTGACCCTTTGGATTTGAGACCAGCCTTAAGTACAATTGAAGAATATGGTAAAAAAGGAAATATGCTTTAGATAAATTGAAGCAGAAAACTTGACATTTTTTTCTTCATTCTTCCATCAAAATACTATAAATTACATAAAATTTTGTATTTAATATTTTGAAAGTAAAAACATTACATAAAAATACTGAATATTTTTATTTCGGTCTTTAAGGAGAGCCCACTTAGAAAATGTGAAAAATTTAAAACATTCGAATTAAAATAAACATTAAAATCAGTGTTTAATTTAAATTTTTGTATTGCTAAATTATCTGGATTCATCTTAAACCAGAATGAATGGGATCGTATCAAAAGTATTTTTCGCTAAGAATGGCGGTTGACTTTCAGGATGTTTCTCTGATAACGGGTTCTGAACTCCCCAATTAATTATTTTTTTCACACTACATTTGAGGTTGTTTCAGAGCTTTGATAGTCAAGAACGAAAAGAGTGGGAAAAACGAGTTATCTGGAATTTCCCTGGAAATTAGTGGACTATAACAGTTTACCGCCAGTTGAAAAAAAAATGAACTATTAATGTTACTAGATTTAAACAGCTCTAAAATCTAACCGATGATTAAGATGTCGCATAGGAATTATTTTTTCAATCAATCCCTTTCAAATTTCTCCTGTATGCTCATTTTGTTTTTTTTTTCCCCTTAATAAATGTGTATCGGTATGAAAAAGAAGAAATAATTATCAAATGAATTATTAAGGGGAAATGTCAAAAAAGCTCGCTCAATTTGAGGACAATCTATACTAATAAAAAAAAGTTTCGCTTTGTGTGTGTGTGTGTGTGTGTCTGTCTGTGTATGCGATAGCTAGCAAAATCTAGCGTAAGTACGAAGCTGACAATTTTTATGAAAGTAGTCCAAAGTCTCTTCTGAGACTTCAGAATTTTAAAATTCTAATAATTAGTTGAGTTATTAATTAAAATTCGCAAATCACTCTCATTAATAACTCACCTCGGCCCTTGCGAAAGAGAAAAAGTGGTGGCGCACGCGCAGAAGCCTTATTTATGCATCGGGAGAAAATGAAGTTCGAAAAGAAGGAATTTCGGGAGTATTTTGTCATTATTTATTAACTTACATCAGTCAAACTGCTTAGTTAAGTTAAAAACGGATGACATGTTCTATAAGATCGTACTCTTATGCCTCAAATGCCGCAACCAATTGAAAAAAATATCACAGTTAATCCTTCGATTTTTTTTTTCCAAAAAGGCTCGTTTTTTCCATGAAGCGTTTTTCTGTCCTGTTGCAGCGCCCCTCGAGGACGCAATTTTAGAGGTACCGACAAATAAAAAATGTGTTCTCAAAGCTAAAACCTTCTAATCGGTGGTTTTAAAAAATATGAATTTTAACCTTTTCAAATACACTGGCGAACTCAGGTCACTTCGCGTTTTATGGAGACGATATTTTTTTAACCCTAAAAGTAAAAAAACGTCCATACTTTAACACACTTTACTTTTTACTTTACACACCATACTTTTTTTTTATGTTTAGAGCATCTCTATAGGACAGATTTACATAACCTACAAAATTTTTGAAACGTTCGGACGGGTATAAAATATTTTTTACAAGATAAAATATGTGAAAAATTCGATGGAAATAAAAAATCTGAGTGTTTCGTCGCGGTTTCGCCCCTTCAGGGCACTATTTTAGAGGTACCGACAAAACCAAAAATATGTTCTTAAAGGTGAAACATTCTTCTAATCGATGTTATAATCGGCTTTTAAAAATAAGGATTTTAACCCTTTCAAATATACCGGCACGGAGGTTACTTCGCGCCTCACGGTGACGATATTTTTTCTATGCTAAAAGTAACTATACGTGCGTATTTTAACAGAAACTTTTTAGAGCATTTCGATAGACCAGATTTACGTCACCTGCAAAAATTTCGAAATGTTCAGACGAGTATAAATATTTTAATAAACTAAAATATATGAAAATATCTACGAAATCAGTAAAAACCTGGGTGTTTTTGCGCGGTAAAAAAAAGACGTCTTAATTTAAGTATATGTGTGTGGTGATAGGGAGGGAGGGTATAAATATTTTTTTAAAAATGGCCTTAAAATTTTTGCCCCCCCAGTCTTAGAGCCCAAGTTACGCCTATGACTGGGGGTTATTGAAAGAAGGGGAGGAATGATAAGAGATTGGGAAATAGAAAGAAGAACTCTATAATCAAAGAATTGAAGGGGAGGGTTGGAAAGCCAAATCCACGAGATCAACAGTGTAAGAATAGATAAGCCTTGAATAATTTATCTACACCTATCACTACTAAAAGCATTCCCCAGGATAATAACCATTTCACCCTTTTAGAAATTCTAGTTAAAAAGGAAAAAAAAAGAAAAAAATTCGTGGAGAGTTACTTTTTTTTATTCATGATTTGTTAGTCTTTTGGGTAGTCAAGTTATAAAGGGTTTTGATGGGCATTTTATAATAGTTCTAGTCAAATTTGAATGATTTCAGTGGTCAAGATACAAGACAGACAGGTGGTCAGGTTACAAAGGGTTTGTCTTATAGTTTTGAATAGGATAAATTTGGTTCCTGACAAAAGAGGTCAACATAGACAGGTGGTCAACTTACAAAGGTGGTCAACTTTACAGGTTTTACTGTATTACATTTTCAAAGATATCGTCGAAAATGTAGCGCAAAATATGTTCCCCCCATCTAATTCCGAATCTACTGAAACTAAAATTATGAAAAAATTAGAGGTAGTACACGTTAATTTAAACCTTGCAGGAAAATTATAGCGATTACTCTAGGTCACATAGTTTTTGAGAAAAACGCATTTATCCGTTACACCCAAATTTCTATTTACGGGAATTCAGCAAAACTGTTGAGCATCGCTGGAGGTACCTATCGTAGCAGAAAAGCATTGTTGACCATGATTTTCGAAAAAAATCGTCGGTAATTAGCCGAGATATGAACCCTTAAAGATATGGACGGTTTGGAGATACATAACGACAGAGGCGGCATAATCTATGTACCATCGGCCACTACACACTCAGAAATGAATACTCAGATTTCACGAAATTTTCTTTGTTTTTGACTAAACCGTTTCCTGGGAAATGCTCTGAGCGAATATTTCGTCAAATTGATGAAATTAATTTCTTCACTTGCTTGACGATATAAGCTTCGTCAAAAGAGGGCTGGTGGTGCCATCTATCGAACAGTTTGGATGCCCCTGTATTTATTGACAGGGGGAAGATAAATTTCACTTCTCTTTTTTCTCCTAGTGATTCGAACCCGCGAACTTTGGCGTGGGAGACCGTTGCTCTTCCAAGCTCGCAATTGGGGACTTGTATAGATGTGCTTCTAGATTGATGTAATGAATTCTGCAACGTGTTTATATTTTTATGAGGTAGATTGTAATTTTATCGGTGCTGCTATAATTTCTGAAAGTTTTAAGTACGGCTAATTTATAATTATGGTTTTCTCATGGTCAATGAATAATTATAATATGGCTTGATTAAATAATTTATTAGTGAAATTTTCTTTGCTCAATGAATGATTAGAATATGATCTCGTTAATTTGTTGTTCACAAATAACGAATTGTGAAGTGCATATTGCGTGAGATTTTATCACTTTGTGTAGGTGGATAAGATTTTAACACTTTACTGTTTATGAAGGGGAGAGGGATCAATTATGTTTATTTTTAATTTGATTGAAAACGGAATATACTTCTTAAATAAATTACATATATATATATATATATATCCTGGAAGTTTGAAATTTTAATGAACAAATTTTCTTTTTGAATGGTTTTGAAGAACACAGGAAATTTATTCTTTTCGAATTAAAACATAACGAACAACAACATATAAATAAATAAATAAATATAATAATAAGCATTCCTAAAAATTTTAACAGCTAAAAAAATAACTAATGAAGAAACAATAACTACCTATATTTTAGTATTTTCTAAAAAGCACTAAAAATTGCTGTTTTAAAATAAATTATTAAAGGACTAACATAAACAAGCAAATATCTGCTTACTAAAATCGCGGGATTTGAGGAGGTACTGCAACTGTTTACTTAAAATGCATTGAGTGTGACCGTGATTGAGGCAAAAATTTCATCAAATATTTGAGAGTTTACGTTTTGTTAAAAGTCACGTGATGTTGACAGGAAATGATCGTCAAAAACAACGGAATATAGCTCAAGGACTGCTGAATCGTCAAAAGTGAGAGTTTTATTTCTGAGAGTGTAAGGCCCAGATAACAACTTTTAATGTTATATATGTGTAATGCAATCCGGTAACAGTATAAAAGCAATAAGCGTCAAATTGTTAAAAACAGACTAATTCAAGGGGTCTCAGGACTCTTAAAGCTTCAACAAAATTTTTAATTAAATTTTTTTTAGATGTTAATCTTCTATCTTTTCTGAACATTTTAATATCATTGTTTCCTTCAAATTCTCATTAGAACAGAAGTTATGGTTTTCAGAATTATACCCGCCCAATAGCTGAAGCGGGATTTTCGAAACTTTTAAGTTTCCAAATGACTTTTTTGGGCATAACGCGCACGATATCTCAAAAACTTTTGAATATATATTCATGAAATTTTCAAAATATACGTTTCATGTTAATCTGTATAAACTGAACCTAAAAATTTCCTTTTTATTGTTAAAAAAAAAAAAAAAAAAAAAAAAAAAAAAAAAAAAAAATTAAGTGATTATGTTGTTGAAATTTTCAAAATTTTGTATTAGGTAAAAACAACTTTGTATTAAAAATATGAAAAGGCTTTAAATACAAATTTATTTAAATTCAGGGTAATTATTATAATCTGAAGTATAAGTAGGCACCAAAAATTGCATTCTAATTCCAATATTTATTTTGTAATCCTGCGCTTAAACTGTTATACCAATTTTTTGCTCGTCAAATGTCTGACAGTTTGGCGCTCTCTGTAAATGCTAATTGTGCATCTTGCATTTTTTTTAAATATATGAAATAAAAGAAAATACTTATATCTTTCATCCCAATAAAAATTGTTTTTTAAAATCATATGTATTTTCATATATATTAAATGTTGAAAATGTTCTTTTTTTTTCTTTTTTTTCCAATTTCGAGAGCCCTGAGACCCCTTAATTAGAATGAATTGCATAAATACTATCGGATTCGTGACTATTTTGCATTGAATGTATCTTTCAATACGCTTCTAGTGACTTTAAAAGTTAATTAAAAACCTATCTAAAAAAAAACGCAGCAAGGACCAAGGCGGCGTTGCAATTTTGTGACCTCCTTTCGAAGCATGCTTAGCACAATGCGAAATATAAACTTTGAACGAATGTTTTGTTTTAGCTACACTATAGAATGAATGGTTATTACTATGCTGAATTTAGTTTTATGAAATGCCAAATGAAGTTTAAATATGCACTAGTTTTATTGTCAGTACCGAATTAAGTGCATTATAAACAGATTAAGATAATATTAAACTAGTTGGATGTGTCATCCTAAAACTTTCTTCTATCTCATACATCTTAATACTTCTTGATAAATTCAGCACACTAGCGCCACCGGTTAGATGATTTATACCAAAATCTAATCAGGGACAACTTACGTGAACTTCTAATTGAATTTGAAGTTTGCTGAAAATTCGTGCATTAGTTTTTGAGATAGAGCTATTACGAAAATCGTGAAAAGTTCTGAGTTACAATGGCACCTCTTGGGCAATTTACACCAAAAACTTATCAGGCAAAATTTATATTAGGGACTAACTGAATGTAAAGGTTGATGAAAATTCATGCATTAGTTCTAGAGATAGAGCTATTGCGGAAATCGTGAAAATTGCAGCATAGTAGTGCCACCTGTTGGGCGATTTACACCAAAAACTATACAGCACTAATATATATAATTCGGGCTAACTGAATCTGACGGTTGGTGAAAATTCGTGCATTAGTTCCTAAAATAGAGCTATTGCGATAATCAGGAATAATGCAGCATAACAGCACCACCTATTATGCGATTTACACCAAAAGGTTATCAGCACAGAATTATATGAAGGACTAACTGAATCTGAAGTTTTCTGAAAATCCGTGCTTTAGTTCTTGAGATATAGCTATTGTGGAAATCATGAGTAATGAAGCATAGCAGCGCCAGCTCCTGGGCGATTTACACCAAAAAGTAATCAGCACCAATTTATATACGGATTAACTGAATCTAATGTTTTATTAAATTTGTTCAATAGTTCTTAAGATAGCGACCAAAAAGTTTTTCTCGCACACAGACAGACAGACTCACAGACAGACATTTTGTAAAAACATGTTTTTCATTATCTTTGTCTCTTAAAATGTATAAATCCGTCGTAAACAGGAATTCGTAAATTTTCACGAATCCAATACTTTCTTCTTGTAAAGATAGAAGAAAGTAAAAATGAGTTACACATAATAGCTTTATTTGATATTATTTAGGTTCCATATCTCTTTGATCTTTCATGGTATATCCATTTACATTTTCTAGTATATGCTGTTATACCCAACACTACTTTGCATAGTTTTTTTTAGAGTCTTAATATTCTTTTAGCAACTGTTTTTTTAAATAATACAATTACTAATTCATATATTTATTGTACGGAACCCTCTGTATGCGAGTAATACTCGCACTTGACCGTTTACTTAACTTATAAAAAGGCAAAATTTTGATGAAAATCTATACGGAATTCAGAAAATAATCTCTAAAAACTTTACTATTCAAGGGCTTTAAAAATCGATACACAGATTTATTTGTAACATAGTTTTAAGTGATTAAAATGCAAAATCTAGGAAATATCTCAAAAGTTCAGACGCATGGAGCATTTTGAAATTTTAATAAAAAAAAGTATTTAAAATATAATAAGATTGGAATTTTTTAAGTGTTATATATACTTATGGTGAAATGTATATTTCCACAAAATTTCATATCTGTATGATAAAAGTAAAAAATAACGTCTACCGCCCAATGAAATTAAATTGTTATTATCACTTAATACATACTTACATTATTATTACTTACATAGGGAAAAGTGCGACGAAATCGCATATCTTATTACCTGTTTCTTGAAGCCAGAATTTGCAACATAATTTAATCGAAATTTGCGTACACGTTCTGCAGGTATCACTGTACCATAATATTATTTTAAATATAGCATTAATTCATCATATTTTTATTCATCATATTTATGAAAAGTTAAATTGCCCGTTTTTACACCATTGGTGGGATAAAGCTTCATAGGCAGGAATTTAAAAAAAAGTTTAAACTGTCTTCGAAAAAGAATCAGTATATTTCTTTATACAACATTAATTATGGAATTAATCTCAAAATACCTCAGTTACGAATGTAATGAATTAATATTTAAGAAGAAAAATATAATTAACTTCATAATATTTTGAGAAATTGCAGAAAAGAACTTCACCTCGTTATGAGTTTTATAATCAAGCATTATTTCTTAAAATCCCTGCTTATGAGTTTAAATAATTAAAATCAGAAAACCTTATTAAAACAGATCATTTGCCATTTTTTAACTCTGACGAATTACTCTACTTTTATTTTTTTTATAACTATTATTGTTATCATATTGATTTAATTATACATTTCACTCATTTATTTTTAACATTACATACACTGTTAAAAATTTTGCAGCATTCTGGCAGGTCATTCAACCGTTTTTTGAAAAAACGGTTTCATAACCATAATTTAACTATATTCTGACCATAAAATGGCCAATAATATGGTCAGAATAGTGTTAAAATTACGGTTGCGTAACCGTTTTCGGAAAAAACTGTCAAATGACCTGCCAGAATGTTGCAAATTTTTAACAGTGTAAGTGAATGCTATTACAGACAATTTCATTTTCAACGTTTTCTGTTCGATATTTAATTTTGTAACTCAAATAACCAGTTATAAAAATTGTAGAAAGAAATTAATATCCAGCCATGATATATCTAAAAGTTTCTTACCAGATTACGTTAACAATTTTTCAATATCATTTTTTAAAGATACATTATATTTCATGTACTTAGGAACTAAGTAGCTCTAGTCACGACTAATGCTGTCTGCTGTCGAAACAAACGCTATCCACTTTTCAATGTCAGCTGTTTAGTAGAGATCTATTTATAAAGAGACTATATACGTTTTTTATTCACGTATTTAGGTTCAATATTTCTTTTGAAAAGTAGTTTTTTTTTTCTTTTTTTTTTTTCTTTCTGAACTTAATAAATATAAAAAGGTTGAATATTATAATATTAAAAAAGAATTGATATTATGAGCAAAATAATACATAAATAGAAATTTTATTTATCGAAAATTTTATCGCCACGTGTATCTTCTGCTTCTACATAAATATATATATATATATATATATATATATATATATCTTTTAGGTAGCTTTCATTACAAAAAGTAAACAGCAACCTATTGCAGCAGTCCTCTTGAAAGCACTTCCGGAAAATTTTGGTATATTTTCATCGATCATGACCCCCAGACCAATGTCTCGACCGAGTCAGCTTCATTCGCCATCTTGTTTCAAAATGACGGCCATTTCATTTTTTTTAACTTAAAAATTTAAAAAGCTGTGCAAATAAATTAAAAACTGAAAAATATTATTTTCTTAAGAGTTTGACCTTAATACAAGGATTTCGGAGCATATTTTGTTTTGTCTTTATCTTAAAAAATAGCTGAGATATAGCAGTTTGAATTTCTAGGGTGGCTGGCATTTTGGCTTCATCCGCCATCTTGTTTGAAAATGACGGCCATTGGTTATGGAACAGCATCTCTGTACCTATAATGGGGATTACCATAAGGGGGAGCCTGGTCTGTCGCCAAATGCAGCCAAGTTTATCGCCAACTTGCCGATATATCGCCAAATTTGGCGAACAAAATGAGTCGTAAAAAGTGACGCCAACTTGGCCATATATCTAATATTTCGCCAAATTCCCATAGATTTCCATTGTAAACCAATAGGGTTTACTTGCTTACAGAAAATCAACAAATTGAGATATTTTAATGCAACAAAAACTAATACTAGCTTAACGGATTATATTAATTATTTTTAAGGAAATCCAAGTCAATTAAATTATGAAAAGTAACATGATAGAATGCTTAGCATGCCAAACATAAATTTTAAGGGAGACCAAACTGGTCGCCAAGGGATAGCTTACTAATAGCTTACTAATTTGGCGAAATTCTCATTCAAATTTAGTATTGATGAATATTCTGTTATCGAGTTCGTCGCATTATAGCTTCTTAAAATTTGAGTAAAATTAGCTTCGATTAATCATTAAAACCTTAAATTTTAAAACCAAGAAATATGAAAGCTACCTCTTCCTCCCGGCACTGGCCGAAAGGACTTTTTATTATTTAGTGCTACACATGTGGAGGAATAAATTCCCTTACCACTAAACGCATATCTATACTTTTTTGAAGAAATATGAAAATAATTAAAGCATCTGTTTAATGTATATCTCCTCAGACGGAGAAAAGCTTTTGAAATGAAAACAAAGAAAATCATAATCATAATTGGAACACTTTCTGAGAAAAAAATATAAGAATTAAGAACATCACTGAAGAATATACAGAGTGTTTATAAATTGTCTGCATAACATAAGAGAGGTGATAGTACTCACCAAGCTGTGTAATGTTTGTATAGGAAGTCAGGGTAGCAAACCACTTACTCTGCCGAAAATTCACGCTGTTTCACTCCAAGCCGAGTCCATACTTTCGTTAACAACTTTAATGAAGATATTCTAATAACATTACGTACAGAATAGCACTGTTTTGTGTGAAATATGGTGACATTACGAATATGCTGTAAATCTAAAATGTTCGCGCCCATACAATATTTAAATAACCGTTCCATAGTTATCATTGTAGATTATCGATTACATTGGCTAAGTTACAGTGTATTTCCAGAACTTCCAGTGATGTCATCAGATTTAATACAAAACGAAGTCCGTCTGTTAAAAATTTTGCTATGATATCTTTAATATTCTTACAGTTATGAAGGAAAACACTGTTTTTGCTTGAAGTGAGCTACCTAGCATTTTTTACAGAATACGCGGTGCCCGGACAAAAATAACTCGTCTTAATGAAGACTATCAATTCTATTATTTTGTGAAGACAGTTTAGAATCAATACAGAAATGTAGTTTAACTATACTTTCTGAAACGTTATGTTCACCTTAGTATTGTATAACATACTTAAAAATTAAAACTTATGATTTAATTTACTAAAAAGTTGCTAAAAATACTTAAAATAGATTTTTAAAAAACATAAAAAACTGTCGATACTCGAGAGCTTCCAACTGTTTCAAACAGTCATCATCAGGGGAAATTTCTGATGTGTGAATGTTCGCGAATAACCGTTGGTTAAATATCTGGAGACGAGTCTATTTCAAAGAAAGAGGTGTGGGTGTGTTCAATAGTTACGTTCCAAATTCACATTTAAAGTGTTGTACAAGATTCGAGTTATATTGTAAAAGAGCATATCATTGCAAGTGTTTCTTCTTTGAATTAAAATCACTCTGCGCATGACGTTTTCAAAATACAGAAAATTATACATTTAATAAAACAATCTTTTTCAAAAGCAATATAACATTGAATCATGAAAGATTTTAGCATACGCACTTTTAATATCCTTGAATATCCTTGTTTGAAAAGATTAATAATCCTTTTTATGATGTTAACTTATATTGTGATGAAATTAATAAAATAAATTTGGAATATATATATGCTCGTTTTTATTAAAGTATACCCGTCTATGTTGCACAGTAGCAGATACTTTGTATTTTAGCATATTTTAAAATAAATTCAAAAATTAACATTTAGGACATAGTCAACTTGTAAAATATTACAAGAAACAGCTACATTTTTCAGAAAGAACTTCAAGGTTTTTATTGTATGAAATGATGAAATACTTTAAATTATTTTAGTATTGGTAAATGGATATGCATTAATTAAAGAAATTTTCGATGGAAATATTTTTGATAAATGTTATTAAACTTATAACAACATGTATAATAATCAATTATAAACAGATTAAGTTAAATAATGCTATAAAAAGCGATAAAATATCAAGATTGACGAACGTTTCAACGCATAAACGGCGACATTTTCAAAATCATTCACGATAGAAAATATTTTCACATAATTTAAAAACAATAACATATTAAACAATGTCACGAGACATGATGCATAATAAAAAACATTGCAAACAGAAATAAAATAAAAATTAAAATGGCTATTTGCGAGCGTGGATTAATTTTCACATAATTTAAAACAATAACATGGTAAACAATGTCACGAGATATCATGCATAATGAAAAACATTGCAAAACATAAAATAAAATAAAATTAACTTGGCTATTTAGGCATATAGGTATGAAAATCAGAAAACGTAAAACTAGAATATAAGAACATATAGCAGACATGAAATACAACAGGAGAATCACAGCTTTGGCCAGATTATGCAACGAACAACCTTTACAGATCGATTTTAAAAATAGCAGGTTAATTTATCCATTAAGATTTTATTTACCATCCAAGATATTTTTACGCAACGAGAATATTTGCAGTGATTCAGTGTCCCGTAATTTACCTAAATTTTGGAAAGATATGCTATGTAATTTGAGTAACAATAGTAAAAATTAATCCACGCTCGCAAATAGCCAAGTTAATTTAATTTAATTTTATGTTTTGAAATACTTTTCATTATGCATCATGTCTCGTGACATTATTTACTACGTTATAGTTTTTAAATTATGTGAAAATATTTTGTATCATGAATGATTTTGAAAATGTCGCCGTTTGTGTGGTGAAACGTTCGTCAATCTTAATAAAGATATTTTATCACCTTTTATAGCCTTACTTATCTTAATCTATTATTAAACTTTACAAGTACAAGATTAATCGTCACTCTATAATTTTTCCACACACTATTGAAACGAAAGCTATTATCTGAAGCATATATAAATATCGAAAGATTAAATAACATAACTTTTTCTACAGGGTGTCTCCGAATTCAGGGGCCAAATTTTAAGGAAAGTTAAAGTACAGATAAAGAAGCAGCTTTTGGTGAAGCAATGCGTGGGTCGGAAATGAAAAGTTTTGGTGAAAAACAAGAAATGCTGTGGAAATGCAAACAAGCGTTTTATTGACATAGCAATTGCAGTAAGGGCTCAAATGTGCCACCACTAAAATCAATACATACCAGGCATCATCTAGCAAGTGATTGGCGTACCTTTTCGGAGATTCCAGTTGTCTCATCTATGAGACTCCAGTAATCACCCAACCGGAGCTCCAACCATTCGGTTCATGAATTAATGCTCTGGTGGCAAAAACCCCTATATCAGGGACGGCGAACCTATGGCACGCGTCCCACTTTTGGCACGCGAAAGAACATTTTTGGCACGGCACCGGTATGGCTTTAAATCAAAATAAAGTGAGATTACACACTGATGACTGATCTTTTCTAAATTCGATTAAATGTAAATTGAAAAAACTAAATCGCGGCATATTATATTCCGACCTAAATTAATTATGGTCTCAAAAATTATTCGAACATATACGATAATTGAAAAAAATATCGATAAGAATTGGTTATTAGATACTACTAAATTCCGATGGTAAAGTTGTGGCAACTTAGAATTTATTTCAGAGCTTTACAAAGAAACTGGCGTTTGCTATTTTAAGTTTTTCTGCCTATCTATTCTTTCGAGTCATTGTTTTCACAAATGAATAATATCAAAACTGAAACTGAAAGCACTTGTCAGATAAATCCGGTTCAGTTTGCATTAAAATTAATTAAAATGCAACAACAGATATCAAATTACATCGCACTAAATTTTTTTGATTATTTAAAAATATATATTTATTTCCATAATTATTATAGTATAATACCTACATGTATGTTATTCATATAGTTAAATCTTAATAGAGAATTTTAAGTAATTTTAAACCATTATTTTTACACCTACTAAATTTTTTTTTAGTTGGCACGTTTATAGTCATATAAAATATTTTTGATCGAATTTTACACGCGGCAACAAAAAGGTTCTCCAAGCCCTATATTATCTAGCAAACCCCAGCCGCAGTAATGAGCCAGAAAAACGGGAATTAATAAGTAATAGTAAAAAGTATTACAAAAGCTACGCAACATGCCCTACATGATTCGCAGGGCATGATAAAATAAACAAAATTTCTCGCCATTAGCGACAGATATAAGAAAAATGTAAATTGAGATAATATTAAAAACCTATGAATAGCTTCTTTAAATACAGTTTAACATAATGTAGAACACTCGCAAATTTTTAATTGAAAATAAAAAACAAAACAAAACAAACAACAACAAAAAAAAACTGAACTTTAGAGTTTTACGTAACAGTTCAAAATTAAGTCCTGTATTAGAACAGAGTTTTGAAATAAGTGAATAGTTAATGTTATAGTAATGCATAAGCACAAAAATCAAATTAAAATCTTTATCGAATAAAGCTGCATAGCTCATTTAGTTTGTCATATATTCAAACTAAATGAGCTCAACAGTTTTATTCGATACATATTTTAGTTTGATTTTTGAGCTTATGTATTACTATAACATTCACTATTGACTTACTTCAAAAATTTCTATTTTTCACCAGTTGATTCTGATGAGGACTTTTGCAAGACTTTCAGTCTTTGGTACAGACGTTCGCGAAACGCTTGGAATCTGCGAAAAAGTATGCTAATCACTTTCTAAATGTTACCAGTGGCACATTTGAGCATTTACAGTAATTGTTGTCAATAAAACGCTCGTTTTCATTTCTTCCGCATTTCTTGTACGTCGCAAAACTTTTCATATCCGACCCCCAATGCCTAACCAAAATTCTCTTTTTCGTATCCTTTACCTTCTCTTACAGTTCGGAACATGAATTCGGGGACGCAATGTATATTAAATTACAGTACAGCCCCAATTATCCGCGGAATTGGGTAGCAAGGGCACCGCGGATAACAAAAATCGCGGATAACCCGAAAAAGACTGAAAATGAGGTGCAAACACGAAAAGAAAGGAAATTCAACATAAAAACTATGTTTTAGTGTATAAAAAACATAATGAAACGTTTAAGGGGTCTTGTACCTTTTAAACGCGTCGATAATTAACGAAAAACTTCAAAGTTTGAATTAGTCTATCTTTAAAACATTTTTATGTATAAACGTGAAATTTTGGATATTGATTAAACATATTATGCTTTGCAATATACTACCAACAGAAATTTATTAACCCTTTACAGAATTTGTGTATTGTTGAAATTAAAATAGCTCTTTTTTTTACCCCATAAGTCATTGCGCGCATGATATCTTGAGAAAGTATGTATGGATTGTCATGAAATTTGGTAAATATACTAAACAAATATGTGTGTTTAAAATGATCTACTTTTAAGCATTTACAATGGTAATATTTTTAGTTATGACTATTTTTATTCATTAAAAATACAAATTTTTTATTTTGTTTTACGAAAATATTTTTTTATTATAGTTAATGAAATAATTTTAGTCTAAAAGTAGATCATTTTAAATACACATATATGTTTAGAATTTTTACCGAATTTCATGCCAATCCATACATACTTTCTCAAGATATCATGCGCGCAATGACTTATGGGGTAAAAAAAGAGCTATTTTGATTTCAACAATACACAAATTCTGTCAAGGGTGAATAAATTTCTAATGGTAGCATATTACAAAGCACAATCTGTTTAATCAATATCCAAAATTTCATGTTTATACATAAAAAGGCTTTGAAGATAGACGTATTCAAACTTAGAAGTTTTTCGCTAATTTTCGACGCGTTTAAAAGGTACAAGACCCCTTAAAATACATACATATGCACAGTATAGCAGAAACCTTTGCTTTACGTCTAAATCACTAAAATAAAGAACAGCAAACGAGAAACAATGACATACATACTGTATAAAAAGTGTTGAGATACACCATTTTTTAAAAAATCAGTCGCTTCAGTCAATCACACAGTTTTTCTATCTCAATAATGAAGCTATTCTTGATATGCTCCCCTGAATTTATCCTAATAGTCGTATTTAATTGTTAAATATTTTAATTGCTGTGTTTACGTTTTGCTAATAAAATCAAGAAACGACATCAAGACTTTATATCTGCTGTTTTAAACACGGCAACCGAATCTAGAAATATTCTTCTATTACTTTGACATACATGAAATTTTCTGTTTATATTTATTAGTAGGACGTATTGTATTTTCCTTGCTGTTTGCTTAAAGAAAAAAAAATTCTTCGCGGATAAACCGCACCGCGAATAATCGGGGCCTTACTATATCTTAAATACATTGCAAAGTATTTCAATTCTATAAAGAAATCGTAATATTTTTGGATAAATAATATCTATAAATATGAAATTAGTGACTTCATTACCATATGCATAAACCAGAAATAAAATAAAGTTCTCAGAAACATATTAAATTTTCAAAAGGTATAAGAATATAGATTTTACTTTCAACGTAATTACGAAATCATCTCAATGTTCAGTGAAACAAAGTATCATTTTAATAAATGATGAAATGTCTTTCTTTTCTTTTGAATTTACCCTACACAAAAGGATATAATCATGTTCTGAATGTTCCTTTACTTTTATTACCAAATGAAATGATACAATGTAAGTACCTCATTAGAAAAGATATTTAATAATGCGATATATAAATTACCTCTTATTGTTTCTAAGCTTCTATGTACAACGAAAATTCAAATCTTATAACTAATTTAAAAGTTTTAATGGATAAATATATATATTACTTCTCTTTATATACTCAGAAGACTAAACTGAGATATTTAAGAGTTTCGTTTTATGTCAGCTCTGTAACAAAATAGAAAATGACAAGAAGTTACAAAAAATTGTTACATTTTATTAATGACTACAATGTATATATCCGAATGAATGTCTTAGGAATAAAATGTAATTAGGCATAAATATTTTTTGTGTTTCCTCCTTCTGTTTGTTTGAATTAATTAGAAATTTTTTTTACACTATAGGCAAATGACATGAAAGATAAATTTTCTTAATATAATTAGTTTTCATATTCATATAAAAAGTAAATGTTATTTCAAACAGGACGCTTAACACAATAAATTAAACAATATTCAGAAATAAATATTAATTATTTAATCGAAGCATTTTTTAAGAAAAAAATACCTAGATCTGTCAAATTTTAGAAATAATTAGAAGATGCATATAAACCGCAAAAAAAAAGAAAAAAATGTGTACTTAAGACTGTATGGCCAAAAAGGAAAATTTTTACGGCGATCGAAATTGATTCGAAATAATATATATATATATGTATAGCATTTAAATAATATTATTTTAATTTAGAATGATATTATTTGATGAATTATGAATAAGAACTGAATTGATATTACATATATATATATATATATATATATATATACTAGGGGGCTCTGTTCCCTGCAAGCTACGCTCGCCAACCCCCGTTCAGACACCGCAGAATCTAAAAACACGCTAATCTGATATGTTTTAAAAATATTGGAGAAGATTGAATTATACTGAAAAAAGCTGTGCAGATCTCCCTGTAAACGGGTTTCCATTCAATTCCCTTTGATTACAAAAATTTATGGGCGAATCAGTTGCTGTTAAGACATCCAATGGTTGTTTTTGTTTTTGATTAAAGAGGATCAGTTAAACATTTGAAAAAAAGCTAAAATAAAATAAATTAAGTATAAGAGTCTTTGTCTCCCGGTATTTTAAAACAATGTTTATAACAATAGCCTAAGTCATGTGACTATCATCAACAGTTCCAGGCGGACCACTTCGCTTTTTATACTCTAGGTGCCATTTTGGTACTTTAATGTTAGCCAGGTACAGGTGATAAGTCGCCAAATATTATTCTATCGCCATCATTTCATCTATATTATAATAGCTTAAGTCATCAACTGCCATAAACAAATGCGGTCTGATGCATTCGCCGTTCATATGAAAGTTTGGCAAAGATGTCATATACGTCCCATATTGGCGTGATTTTTTAACGACGCCAATTTGGGGAACAACAGCATAAACAGCAACATCCGGCTTACCATAGCAAGCAAAATAACGATACTTTGGCGCCAGTTATGTGCCCGTTCCGTATATGACATTGGCGTCAGAAAAAAAATCGCGCCAATATGGGACCGTAAGTTTTCCATTTTGCTTAAAAAATCAAATTTTTTTTTTCGAATAAAACTACATAAAAGTTGTCATGGTCGCAAAAATTCTAGGTACTGTTACGCTAGCAGGATGCAAATCTCGCCAATAGCTTTTTTCAACTCGCCAGTTAGCATTTTTTTTTCCAGTGGTAATATTTGGCCAGATACGCACCGCAGGTTTGGCGTGATTTTTATATTTTTACGAAAATTTGGCGAAAACCTCGTTTTCAAATACCAGTTTCATATGCATTTTTAGTATTCCTTAGATATCCCGACGACCAAAAATCTATCGCCAAACTATAAGATTAAATGCCTGTAATGGTTGATCGTAAATGTCACATTCACTTGATTTTATGCAAGTTACACGTGTTTACGTCATCAAGTGATTTTTATTTCGACGTTTTATTCGTATAATTATTAATGTTATACTAATTTATTTGTACTTTCGTTATTTAAAATAAAAATTATGTCAATTTGTATAATTTGGCGAGTGTTTTGGCGATTTATATTATTTGGCGAAATTGGTCGAGAGAATAACTAAGTAGTACTGTATTTCTTAATTATTTTCTATTATTTTCTAAAGGAAATATAAAAAAATAATTAATAATCATAGAACAAAATAATTTATATAATTTGTAAAAAGAAATAAAAGTAAATAAACATTTATTATCAAATAAACAACAATAGCTGGGTTACCATGTCAACCTTTTCTGAAAAAAAAAATCTATTTGATAAAAATTTGACTTGCCATCATTAGAAAAATGTATATAAAATTAGAAAAAAATTAATATTTCGAAAACTAATTCGAATTCAAAAATTCTAATACCAGTTTCGAAATCTGCGGACCAATATTGATTTTTGGTGTTAATTCCATCGCAAAGTATTCCATATTATAGGAGAAATCGCCATGAAACATAATCAGATGTTTAATCACTGGATTCATACTTCCGTTTCATAAATTCGTTTCATTAGGATTTTATATATATAGGGTATATATATATATTAAAAATTCTTAATCAATTATGTATACTTACTACAAACAATGATAATACACACTGTATAAAAAATAGCTATCAACTGGTCAATATTTTTAAAAATCTTCATTGTGTATATAATATAACGAGATATGACTTCAAAGAACTTTTTAATAATATAGACTTATTAGATTTACATAATATTATAAATACATTATTTAAAAAGCATTATAAAAAACTGGAATTACCATCTAATATAGATATGGCTTATTTTAAATCTTTAACAAACTTCATTATTTATGATAATTATATATTGCAAGATAACACATTATATTTACAGCACGTCGGTATACCACAAGGTGGTTGTACATCCAGTTTATTATCAGACTTATACTTATATCACTATGAACATACTTTCACTAATAATAATCTCCATTTATATCGTTATATTGATGACATAATTTTAATTGCCACTGATCAATTTAAAATTTCACAATTTCCAGTTGATTATCCCACTAATTTGGAATTAACGGAAAAACTCTTATCTAACAATACATTTAACTTCTTAGATCTTAAAATTACAATAAAAGACAATAAAACAATAATAGATTTATATGATAAACGTAAAGAATTTAAATTCAAAGTTAATACATTTATAAATTTTAAATCTTGTCTTCATAATTCTGTATACCGAAATATAATACTTAATCATTTATATAGAATAAAATGTTTATGTTCTTCTCATCTAATTAACAATAACATTAAAAAACTAATTTATGATGCATTAAATCATGGTTTTCCAAAAAAATTCATATATTCATTAATATACAATTAGTACTTACATGATCTTAAAAAAAAAAAAAAAAAAAAAAAAAAAATTAACACATGCGTAAACAAAATTACAAAAAAAATTATAAAATAAAAAAATACTTATATAAAAAATTAAAAATTGTAAAATAATAATAAACAATTACTATAGGATGGTTGGGTGGGTAGATGTTAGAGTACGGAGGAGGGTAGAGTTGTCTGGATAATACGCAATGGTTAATTAAAAAAAATGATGGGGCTTTTGTATTATAACTATATTTCTGTTACGCATTTTATATGGATGTTGATTTGATGTTTCATGTGTAAATGGTGACATTTCTTTTTTTTTTTTCAATTCATATTAAATTTAACTTATTTAATCAAATTCAAAATTAACTTGTTCTTAAATTTTAGTCTACTCAGGACAATATCATATTAATTAATAATAGTATACCATCTTTATAGTGATTAATATGCATATAAGTTTATTTGATATAACTAATGTTATACTGTATGTATTAAAATTGGGTAATTGGTTTTTATTATTATTCCTCTATACTTTTTAATATTGTTTTATTTTCAACTTTGTATTCCATGATTAATTATCAGTTTAACGTGTTTGATTGTCACAATCATATTTTTTAGCTTTTTTATGGCTAAGATGAAAATAATCCACACACTATATTTGTAATCTTTTGGCTATTGGGAATTTTAGAATCTGACAATCTTCTATAAACATCCTTTTTTTTCCTGTTCATTTTATTAATTTATTATTTTTTTAATTTAATAGTAATTCTTACAGTTTATTATATTTTTATTATATATAATTTATTGTATGTTATAACATATAGCTATATTCTATATATTAACAATGTTATAAAATTATTTACTTTCTCAGCGTAGATTAAATGGGTTTGGTAATAGAATATATTGAAAGCATTTTATTAATATTTAATTTATTTAATTTTTTTGAATAATGATACATAGTAGGGTATCATTTATATGTTAGGATTTGTGTGGTAATGCAGATGATATATTTTAATTTCATTAGCTTTTATTATGTTCTTGTGACATTTGAATAACAATAATAATAGTTTTTAAAATAACATAATAATGGCAGCACTAAAAATTTTTGTCTTTTAAAGCTTCTATTAATGTAATAATTTTAATTTTTTACACCAGGTGGTATTAAACGCTGTTTATTGGCAATATTGTAAAATGGAAATTAAACAATTTAAAAGTGTTTTTTAGGTATTTTAAATATTGTAATTATTTTCTATTTATATTATATTAATTGAATTTATCACGGTATTTCAAAATGAATTAACTGAATCCATAGGTTTTAATTTCTGTGTTAACTTAACTGTTTTATTCACCTTAATCTTATCATGCTTTTGGATTCCATGTGCGGGTGGATATTTATAAAATCAACTGGGTTTTTATTCGGTATGTTGTGTAATATTTCTATTTTTTATGATATAAACTAGATATTTAAAGGGTTGTATTGTTTTTTCCATTTCATGCCATTTGATAATGTTCTGATTTCATCTTGAAACTATTCTCTTGTTCATATTGGTTGTTTGGGTACAAGAAAATCTTTTTTCAGCTTTTAGCTTTTTTCTCACAGAAAACACCGATTTGCTTATATCATTGAATTCTGTACTCTTGAAAACGTAATTCAATATATAAGTTTTCAATTTTTTTCGGTATCCATATTCATCTTTTTTTCTTCCATATTAATTATTGTAATTATGTATAAAGCACTTTATTTTATACATGCAGATCTATTTTATAGGTTTGTGGTATCCATTTTTATTGTCATTTCATTCACAATATTGCGGTTTTTGATGATGGTCGGTAATGCTTAATTAATGGTTATATATATATATATATATATATATATATATATATATACAGCCGAACCCGGTTAAGACACTCACGGTTAATACGCGATCCCGCATAATTCGCGGATTTTTCTGGTCCCTTGAACATCCCCCATAAGGCTAATGCAAAAATATCATGTTTAATATGCGAACGGTTTTTACGCGATATCCCGTTTAATACATTATAAATTTTCGATCTATTTAGGGAAAAAATCACGCTTAAGACGCGAATTCATTGATTAAGATCCGAATTTCGTCTCTCTTCAAGTGTGTTGCCAATTTAGCAGATTACTTTTATTCAGATAAAAACCACTATTTCCGACTATTATTAAAGGCGAAAATTAGTAATCGGGAATAGTGGCAGATATATGAATAAAACAAAACCCCGCTAAGTTAGCAAAACTGCAATTCTTCTTTGATACCGCCTCCTAACATTTTTTTTGCCTCTCGCTTCGTGCATGTTTTTACTGTAATAGACAAATATAGATGAATTCAGGAAACTCAGATATGTCATAAAAATTATTATGATTAGAGATTATCATACCCTCTGTTAGTGAGGTTTTAAATGTACTTTATAGCACTGTGAATGCATATTATAGGCAACAGAAAATGAAACTCGTAAAGGTGAAAGAAATACGACAGCGATTGGATAATTCTTTTGTGTTTTCTTTACTTTTTAGCTCACAGGTTATGAAAGCCTGAGTGCTTATGTGCCCGCCGGTTCTGTATGTACATACGTACATCAGTGGCGTGGCGTGAAAATTTTCGGTGGTCATCGCAATTATTTAAGTTTGTGGTGAAAAATTATTAACTCTAAAATTCAATGGTTGAATGTTCAAAAAAGAAACTTTAAATCTTACCTTCACTTATACATGAACTCCAAATGTTCTGCTAAAACTGGATCGTAGAGTTTTAAAAGCTTATTAAGAGTTTTAAAATATTGCTTGGTCATCGCCGCATCCAGCGATGACCGGACGCCACGCCACTGACGTACATATGTACGTACGTAACGCCATAAATTTTGATAGAAATATCCGATTTGCTTCAAATTTTTTTTCCAGGTTCATTCTGATAAGGCGCTTCCTGATTAGTTTTTGGGGTTCATTGGATAAGGTTAAAGATGGAAAAGGGGGGCTAGTCCCCCCCCCTTAATTTAGATAAATGGGTTTTTCATGCAGTAATCTTCAATTTGTTCCAAATTTGGCATATCAGTTTATTAGGCTAAGGAGCTTCCCTGATTAGATTTGGAAGCTCATTACTTAAGTATAAAGGGGGAAAGGGGGCTACCCCCATTAATTTACATAAATGGGTTTTTCATGTAGAATTATTCGATTTGCTTCAAATTTGGTATATCGGTTTATTATGTTAAGGAGCTGCCTTGATTACATATGGAGGTTAATTAGTTACATATAAAGGGAGGAAAGGGAGGGCTACCCCCCCTTAATTCAGGTAAATTGGTTTTTCATGCAGAGTTATTCGATTTGCACCAAATTTGGCATACCGGTTTATTATGTTAAGGAGCTTCCCTGATTAGATTTGGAGTTCATTAGTTAAGTATAAAAGGAGGAAAGGGAGGGTCTAAACCAGTCCCCCCCTTAATTTAGATAAATGGGTTTTTCATGCAGAATTAATCGATTTGCTCCAAATTTTGTGTACCGGTTTATTATGTTAAGGAGCTGCCTTGATTAGATTTGGAGGTTAATTGGTTAAGTATAAAGGGGGGACGGGGGTTAGTTCACCCTCTAATTTAGATAAATGGGTTTTTCATGCAGAATTATTCGATTTGCTTCAAATTTGTCATACCAGTTTATTCCGATATGGCTTTCTTAATTTGATTTGAAGGTTCATTGGTTAAGTATAAAAGGGGGAAAGGAGGGAAAGTGCCCCCTCCCCTTAATTGAGATAAATGGGTTTTCATGCAGAATTATCTAATTTAGTTTGTTTTGATAAGGAGCTTTTCTGAATTAGATTTGAAGGTTCATGGGTTCAGCATAAAGGAAGAAATGGGGGAGCTAATACCCCCTTAATTTAGCGAAATGGTTTTTCATGCAGAATTATCTGATTTGCTTGAAATTTGGTATGCCAGTTTATTATGTTAAAGAGCTTCCTGATTAGATTTGGAGGTTCTTTGGTTAAGTATAAAGGGGGTGGAAACGGGGTCTAATCCCTTAATTTATTTTTTGAGGGGCAATATTCTTTGAAATAAGAGTATAATATACAATTAGTGTGAATAGCCTGTGAGCTCAATGCTATCAGTTTAACTGGGAATTTTCTTTTTTATTGATATACTAACAATACACAAAGATTGATAAGGATTTTTACGCAAAGTTTAATAAAGATAGTTTTTTCTTATATTGAAAAGAAGGAGGTATTATAATGGTACTCATCATCACAAGTATTAAACATGATTTTAAAATTGGGTTGGGTTTCAAAAATTTAATATTTTTTTTTTCTGTTTAAAAAAAACTGTCTAGTAGGAAAATTTTTTTATTGTTTTATTTTTGGTTGCAGCGTATTAATCGACAATAAAAGAATGTTGGAATCCATTTTTATTTTCCGTTGTTATTCCAGTCTGTCCTGTAAAAAGAGATAATAAGCTAAAATGGAATACAATAAAATTTTAATCTGAATTTACGTAAAAGCCACAATTTTCGACCGTAAACACATAAATAAAAGCTCTAAAGCTCATTTAGACGACTAAATGTGTAAATAAGCCTAATTCCTGCAACGTTATATAAATCATGTTTAATATGCGGTCCCGCTTAATACGCGACTTTTGTCGACTCCCTTGAAACGCGTCTGAACCGGGTTTGACTGTACATATATATATGCATTAATGTATGATTACAAGCACACAAATGTATGTGTGTAGATTCGAACATTAGTTTTTTTTTCAAATCAAATAATCATATAATAAATAGAAATTTTATTTTATATATAAAATTTTAATCAAGTGACTACCGCATACAAAAAATACACATTTATTGAAATAAATGTTTTGATCGAAATGGCGATTTTCTTTTTTTTAATATTAAATGAAAGCTTGTTTAATTATGAATATTTTGACACCTCATTTTTACCCATACTGCAATTATATCGCTAGATATTTCCAAATTGTGCTAATACACACAGTGAAATTACCTATACAACTTAAAAATTTTAAATCGCTTTATCTCCATGTTCATATTTTCGTCACTTTCCTGTTTTAAAAATGCTAAAGTTTTTTTTGTGTTTGAGACAGAGATTTAAACTTTTTTTTATGTTTGTTCTTTATGATATATGTGATAAATGCACGCAGGTAATTAGCCTTCGGGTTTCTTGTTATTAAAAAAAAAAAAAAAAAGTATATCGAGAAGTATTAGATTTCTTCATTTTTTACTATATATATCAGCAAAAAATTATATTAAATGCAATATTAGATGTATCTAAAAACTCATACGCAGTCTTGTGTAATACACATTTGAGAATCTTAAAAAAAGCACTGAACAAAAATATCAATATTTAAAAAAGTAGTAAGGATTTTAAAGAATGCAATTTTTTTTTTATTTAACTTAAATATGCAATTATTTTTTTTTAATTCACTGTCAGTTGAACATTGAAAGTGATTTCATCATTTGAACCATATTTAAAAGAAAAAAATGTTGAAAAGGTAAACTGCACCTTTAATGTACTTTTATTTGATTTAAAATAACGGAAAACTGGCAGGTGTATATATATACATATATATATATATATATATATAGAGAGAGAGAGAGGGAGAGAGAGAGAGAGAGAGGGGAATTTTGGGTACTATGGAATGGTTTAGCAATATGTAATACTTCAATATTTGGCTCGTACAGTGCTGCAGTAAAGCGTAAAACTGCCAAATGACTTTCTAGTAAATCTATAACGGACTGCGGTGAGTTCTGCTCGGATACCTGTTGTTGGAGTGACGCAGTGAAATCTAATCTTGATATAAATCTTTACAGTTTTTTGCAGGTAAGTTTTATAAAATTCGTATCAATTAAAAGACCTGTTATCCAGGTGATGATAATCAAGTTCAGCATTAAGTTGGACAGTTGTATTTATTGCTGTGTTATTCAGTTTACCTCTATGCTAATTTATTGACGAGTGAATAGGTTATATGTTTCAAGATAGCGTATCGGGTAATATAGGACACACTCTAGACAACTTTTACAAGACGAGTCCAGTGAAAATGAACAATTATTCCATTCCGACGTATCCTACGAGATAGGCTTTTTACGATTATGTTGATATGAACATTGTACACCAGGTGAGGAAAATGCGGTGTACTTATTTTGCAATAGAAAATATTCAGAGGATTGAACAGGGGAGGAGAGGATAAAATGTCTGATGTGTGCGATATGGGTTTATGTAGATTGTGGTGGGGGCCGAAACAACAGATTACTTTTTTGTAACAATTAAAACAATTTTTCAAAGAATCTCCTGATTTTTAAATGTACTAGTGTTTACTCATTAAATAATCTCATTTATTCAAGTAAATCATAGTGTTTCGTGTAATTTTAATATTCCGCATTACCCTATTCAACATTACCCGACTGGTTCATGTTACACGAAAACTGCAATTCTTTTTTTAATTCTAAATATAGATATGCATTTATTTTTTCCAGTTTAAACGCATTAAATATGAATTGAGAAATAATAAAAGTTTGTACTTTACTAACTTTAATGTGTCTCAACTTTTTTTTTTACATTGCCTTACAAATCGAAAAGTAATTGGTATTCCATAGTACCAGAACTTCCTCCATATGTATGCATATATTGATTTGCGAATCATGAATATCCTAATTAATATGCTTTATACTACGAACTGTATTATTATTACGATACCTTCTAGAGCAAATCCTTGCTAATTCGCTGTGTCATACGAAATTATGTTTTTAAATGCGTGCATTATTTTGTACATTAGAGTAATCTTGCGTGGTTATATCCCGATTCTGAGATTCTTTACGCTTTTTTTACGGTACATTTTTAAACCTGTATTAGCTAATTCACTTTTTTATTTCGATTCACCGTTAAGCGAGCTATTTTGATCCATCTGAATTTTATAAACTATAAAAAAGCAATATTTAATATCTAAACATCCATTTGTATGTATTACGTAGGACTTTACACACACTGATAATATTAAATTATATTCGAAAACATATCAATTAAGTATTATTGCAACTAAAAATATAACTATTAAAAAGTGATAGGAACTATCTCTGACAATAACAAAACTTAACACTAGGTACAGCAACGGCACACAGCTCATGCTTTCCGCTTTGTTGGGTTAAGCTGCACATTGAATTTATCCGAAACAACACAAAGTTAATCCGAATGAACGTTTCATCACGGAGTCTGACGAATAACACTTATTTACTGTCAAGTGAAAGTGTGGAAAGAGAGCCTATAGAGGTTTTTACTTAAAGATAATTCCTAGAAATGCACGATGCATCTTGCTCAAAACTTATAATAAAATGTATTTTATCTACAATTTCATTAGTCTTTCAATAGTCTTTGAAAATACATATTTTATGTATATTTTATAACAAATGAAAAAATGCATTTCATTATTTTGCACTTTGCTCTATACGAAAATATACAATTAATTTTAAATGACTCTTTAATTTTATCTACCGATTAAATGGTATAATGTACTCGTAAATGCATGTTAACTTAAGATATTAAATAAAAGGAAAATATGAGTTATCTCTCACTGTTTAAAATGTTTTGATACGCAATAAAAATATCACAATCAATTTTAAAACGTTAACATACAAATCGATGCTGTTTTGTTTACACATTACGAAAAATAAAAGAATATCTAAAAGCACGGAGTATGTATTATAGTATAAATCATGAACATCCCTTAATGAGAAAAGATATTTACAAAAAGCTAGAATTAATATATTTTATTACTGACTACAATCCAAGCGAATATCTTCTGGGGAAAAATTGATTAGGCATGGGTAAATTTCCATGTTCCTCCTTTCCGCGCAAATTAGGGGCTTCTTTTGCAACGCAATTATCACTTAAAAGACTTTGTATTTTTGTTTCAAAAAATTGTTAAACAGAATAGAAATTGTAGTTATCCATTACCTAGACATTCTTTTAAGGAATGGATTATATAATATAGTCTGTATAGATATAAAAGTGGTGTCTACATATTGGAAAATAAGTATTTGTGGCAGAATAAGACAAGTATCAGCCCCACCTAGCGGATTATAGAACTTATCGATCCCATTTGGAAAACTATTAAAACTATAAAAAAAAGTGAATTGGAAATTTTATTGCTTGCTCTCTAATTGGTCCCATATCGTTTGTTTTTGCCAGAGAAATAATGCAAATCAATTGACATTCAAGGTTATTGTTTACGGTTTAGAGTAGGGTAGACCGGGGTACATTTACGAGGATTTTTTTCAATGAATTTTCTAATTTTTATGTTTTAACTTGGGCAATTTTAGACATTGCGGTTTTATAAAGCAGTTAATAAAGTCAAAATTTGTGTATTCAGTTGTTGCTCTATTTGTGGTTTTAACAGTAAAAAAAAATTTTTTTTAGGTCCAAGCCATTTGCGTAAACTTGCCACTGGAAACGGGGCAAGTTTACGCATCAAGTAGGGCACGTTTACGTATATTATAAGTGATACCAAGGAGTAAATTAAATAAATATTTAACCAAATTGAAATGTTTTATTTATAACTTAAAACACCGTTTAAAAAAAAAAATAAAGAGAACTGATTAAAGAGCATTTCATAGGCTAAACTGAAAACATAGGGCTTATTGCTAATGAAAAACAGAAACTATTTAGTCATCTTCATCATCACTGTTACAGTTTTTACAAACAAAAAATAAAGTATTTCCTTTTGCACACTTGTCATGGGATCATCTTTTGCATCTAAGACATTGAACCCAGTCTTGACGTTTTTTGGAATGGTTGTATGATTCCAAATAATAAATACATACACAGTTTTCATCTTCGTCATCAGATTCATTCACTATTTTCTTTATTCCAGATTGAACAAACTTTTTCTCTTTTGCAGTTTTTGATTTCATACTTTTTCATTTGCTGTCTTCTTGTTCTGCTTCCATAGGAACCTGTAAATTTTTACGTAACTTCTTCTTTTTGAACGTGCGTAAAGATGCCCCGATGTCAATGCATAAACGTGCCCCGCCGCCATGTTTAGATTGATTTTTAACGTGCAATGAAAATCAGTGACATTTCTGTTCATACAAATACAGTTCTCAAAAAAGGATAAAATTCTGCTAATGTTCATATATTTGCTTATCTTTAACTAAGTATTATTAGTTCACAATAAGTTTCAATAAATTCAACACAAAATTTTCTCACCTTGACAGAAAACAGATTATCCTTTCCTCATGCTAAACCGATGCTAAAATGGCGCTCAAAAACGTGTGAGAATACCCACAAAGGAGCACCATCAATCTATAATGACTTGTGGTGCTCCAATTATAACTCGTTTCCGAAAAAGTGCGCTGCGTAAACGTACCCCATGCGTAAACGTGCCCCGGCCTACCCTATTCATGCATGTAAATTGACATTTCCGGCCAAAATCGACGACGATGAAAAAACTTTCTAAATGGAATTTTTTTCATATATCAAGTAGTTTTTGAAATAGAATTTCTAAGGTCCGCATTTTGCCACTACGATTGGACTGATTGAGTAATGCACATCCACTTTCCTCAGTAAAGGCAGAAAGTCTATAATTATATGCACTCTTGTTCATATTTTAAATGGCTGGACAACTGATACGCTTACCACCTTGTCTGACACTTTCCTAACGAACGTCTCGTATACGTGACGTTTAAGTTGCGTTTACAGTCTGAGAAAAACGTTTACCCAAGTTTACGAGCTCTGCGAGTGACAGGATTCTCATTGAATCAGCGCATTCATTGGCTGTTTATGTCACCACTGATCGGTTAGGTCTTGTGATTTAACACCTAGAACGCCAAAGCACGTCTACACGATACAGCCTAGACAAGTACAGCACGATACAGCCGTGATATATATTAACCTTAAGAATGCTCGGAATACTTGATTACCCCTACAGTAAATACTTATAGCATTTTTTGCCTTCTTTAACCATGTCGACGACAATGCGAAGAGTTTTGGCCGAGGAGCCCGGGACCTATGTCTCACATCCCCGGATACTGGACACTTTGATTAAATGAAAAGGTGCGATTCCTTAGACAGCAGTGCAAAAAAATAAAAAAAGGGGTGGTGATTAGGACTTAGGTTCTTTAGTTCAACACGGAAAAAACTAGTCGTTGGGGCCACCGTAATACTTACCCATCATGGATATAGATAATATAAAATATGAAAATAAAACGTGTGATATTTGCTAAGCATTGTACCATGTTACTTTTATTCATAATTTAATTTATTTGGACTCCCTTAAGTATAATTAATATAACCCCTTAAGCTAATATTAGTTTTTGTTGCATTAAAATATCTCAATTTGTTGATTTTCTGTAAGCAAGTAAACGCTATTGGTTTACAATGGAAGTCTATGGGAATTTGGCAAAATATTAGAGATACTGCCAATTTGGCGTCACTTTTGGCGACTCATTTTGGCCGCAAAATTTGGCGACATACCGCCAAGTTGGCGACAAACTTTGCGGTATTTGGCGACAGAACAGGGTCCCCCTATGGTAAACCACCTTATAGGTATGGAGAGGCATTAAATGCTTGACATTTACGATAAGCCATTATTGGCATTTAATCTTATAGTTTGGCGATAGTTTTTTGGTCGGCGGGATAATCGAGTAGTACCGAATTGCGTAAAAGAAACATCTTTATAACTCGAAAAATTATAATCGTATTAACTAACAGTTTACTGCGTCAGATTAAGCGTTTCATTTCCAATTAAAATATATCTTTGAATTGAAATTTGAATGAAATACGGGGTCATGAAAAATCGAAGAGTGTGAAAAATAGAATTACAAATATCCCGGCAACTAATTATCCGATCGAATTCATTAATGATGCAAAATTTATGTTTTTTTTTATTTTCTTTTATATTCACTGCTTCAATTAAACAATTTCGAAAATTTTTGTGTACCTTTTATCAGAACGAATATTTCAAGAGTCCAAAAAATAGTTCCGGTTAATCGAGGTTACTGATATTTAATAGGCTTCTTCCCATCATTACTCCCTAAGTACACATCGAGTTTCAAGTCTCTATCTCAATTTGTTCTGGGGGTAAGGCGATTATAGACACACACACATACAGACGGACGGACAATTTTTTTTTCTAAAAATATGTCTTTCGGAATCTCCAGTGTCTGAAACGTGCAAATCCGTCAAATTTTATTTTTCGATTTTTAAAACGATTACAAGACTTACCCTATACTACGTATGATGGGTAAGTAAAAAGAACAATTCAAAAAATTACTTAAAAAGATTAAGGATTACAATAAATAAAAACTGTTTTAAAATTAATAAAGAAGAGTGGGAAGGGAGGGCTGATGCTCTGCCCGTCAACACAGACCTTGGCTCTGAAAAGAGCTCTTTGCATACCAAGGTTCACATCTGGCGGAGCACACGCTAGGCGCGCACTCCATTTTAACTATGTCATTTCTGTGATTATATTAAACAAAAAAAAATTGCCTTAAGGGGTCTTGTACCTTTTAAACGCTTCGAAAATTAATGAAAAACTTCAAAGTTTGAATTAGTCTATCTTCAAAGCCTTTTTATGTATAAACATGAAATTTTGGATATTGATTAAACCGATTATGCTTTGTAATATGCTACCATTAGAAATTTATTAACCCTTTACAGAATTTGTGTATTGTTGAAATCAAAATAGCTTTTTTTTACCCCATAAGTCATTGCGCGCATGATATCTTGAGAAAGTATGTATGAATTCGCATGAAATTCGGTAAAAATACTAATCATATATGTGTGTTTAAAATGATCTACTCGTAGGCTAAAATTATTTCATTAACTATATAAAAAAAAATATTTTCGTAAAAAAAATAAAAAAATTGTATTTTTAATGAATAAAAATAGTCATAACTAAAAATATTACCATTGTAAATACTTAAAAGTAGATCATTTTAAACACACATATTTGTTTAGTATATTTACCAAATTTCATGACAATCCATACATACTTTCTCAAGATATCATGCGCGCAATGACTTATGGGGTAAAAAAAAGAGCTATTTTGATTTCAACGATATACAAATTCTGTAAAGGGTTAATAAATTTCTGTTGGTAGTATATCACAAAGCACAATCTGTTTAAACAATATCCAAAATTTCATGTTTATACATAAAAAGGTTTTGAAGATAGACTATTTCAAACTTTGAATTTTTTCGTTAATTTTCGACGCGTTTAAAAGGTAAAAGACCCCTTAAGTTACTGGTGACAAAAGAATAAATCGCTCACCCGCAAGAAAATTGACACATCTCGACAAAAGTAAATTTCACAGGATAAACAAAAGAAAATCTGCATGATGTGACTGTTTGACTGAACAAAAGTTTTATTGATTGCATGTTTACCACACAGTAACAAAATACTGTTGGACAAATAATGTTATATTAATTGTGAAGTCTCACTTTTCTAAACAGTTAGAAAATATCCACCTTGCAGTGTCATGGCCAGCGAAAGCTTTGGCAACAGAGCCCTAACAGCGGCCTAAACATTAGCCGCACAGATATGAGTACAATTCCATATGTCTTGGCGACAGTAAGTTTGGTTGGCCGAACAACTCTCCAAATTAAAAGGGTCTCCATTGCCTTATTGATGACAAAACCAATCTCCTCCCCCCCCCCCCACTTCCCACCGGTTTCTGCAAATGCCAACAACTGGTGAACTATTCGTGCTACTTCTGTAATGTTGCTGTTTTTGTATGACTCTTGATAATCCCTTGTCTGCTAAATTTGCGCTGTGTCATGTTTTTTAGCTTTTGAAAATTGATTCTTATTACATATGTTATGTTCGAATCTAAAAATTACCTTTATTTTTAGCGATCACGTCAGATTTTTTCGCAAATCGTAAATTTCAAAGTTAAAAAGTAATAAAATAGCGAAAATCTGATACTATAAAATGGATGTGATTATTGTGTTTTGTAACTTTTGATAATTGAATTTAATGTAATTTATAGAATTGAATTGGAAAATGTCAGGTACTTTTTACCATCACCTCAGAGTGTTTTGCAAATCGCAATTTTTAAAATTTTAAAAAGTCTTGCGAAAATCTAATTCTATAAAGTAGACGGAAAACCTTTTATTTTTCTTACTAATTTATTCCTCTTTTGGATTATATTATGCATTTCCAGAGTTAAATATGTAAACTTTTGTGTATTTAAAATTCTTACAATTTTATTCCATGTGTGGAAGTTTCTGTGAACCGCTTGTGCTCTTTCTCGCGCTTTTCCTTTTTTATTCTTTAAGGGGTTCATCTGGGTGTTCTCTTTTATTTTGGCGGTTGATAAGGCTAAAAATGTGTTGCAGATGCATTTAAAACATTTGCCTTCTTATGGTAAGGCTTTGACAAATGGACCTTATGCACGCGATCTAAGGTAGAGGCTAAAATTCGTCTGCTGGCGGTATTTAGCATAGGAGTCTATGGAGTATGTGTTTTTAATGTTTGTTTGTTAAAAATGCCGCAAAATAATTCTTTTTTGTAGCAGCATATACTTAATATATTGTAATATAAATTCCAAATGTTCTTCTGTATGCGAGAAAATACCCTAAGTTTGCAAGATTTCAGTTAAAATGTATGTACTTAATTTGGGTCAAGGCTAAAGCCGTCTACTGACGGTGTTTGCGCCTCCGCAGACTGGCATCCTGGCAGTGCAGTGACTAGAATAATAGATCAACATATCGCCAGCTCTGGCGTCTGACGTCATCAGCATAAGCTCCATTGCTTTGACTGATTTTAGCTATTTTTTGATTCTTTAACTTTGAAATTTACGATTTGCAAAAAATCCTGTCGTGATGGTTAAAACTGAAGGTCATTTTTGGATTCAGCGCTAAGAAATGCGTACAACTCAATTATCAAAAGTTAAAAACACAACCATCAAATTTCTTTTATTGTATCAGATTTTTTCTTTTTGAAATATACGATTTGCGAAAAATCCTGACGTGGTGGTTAAAAATGAAGGTCATAAAACAACAACAACAACAACAAAAATATCAAAAGTTAAAAAACATAATCATCGCAGGCATGTGTAATCGATAATTTAATCAAAAGCAAAATCTTTTATTTTAAAGATGTTCATTAATTCTCTTTTTCCAGAAAAGTTCCTTAATCAATAATGCACACGTCATTTAGTTATTGCAGGAAACATATGTGCATTTTTACTATTGTATTTTCCATACTGTCAGAGGAATTATAATTACATTATTGGAAATACATTTTCTTATTAGTCCCAGAAATTTAAATTTCATTTTTACGAGCCTGTAAGGAAAAAACGCATTCAAAATAGATAATATGAAAATAAGAATTCCATTGAAATAGAATTTAAATGCCACATGGAAATTTCAAATATTTTAAAAGAATTTTGCTGCTATTCATCATGCTATTGTTTTGAAAATTTCAAATATTATGCAAATTTATTTGTAAGAACATATATTATAAAAGCATTTTTGATTCCTCGAAAGGACAAAAGAAAAACGAGTTTGCAATTTATAAAACATTTCTCTGCAGATGAATCGACGCATTATACATAAATAAGTTATTATTGTTCTACAAGATTTTCTTTACAACTTTAGGTTTAAATTTGTACTATTAATTTTTATTTAAACCTTTAATAAATTTGATATATTTCATTTTGTATTGTTTATATTGTATACTTTTTAAAATTCCAAAAATCACAAAGATAAATATAATTTTAAAGCAAAATATGAGTTGCAGCGAGCGAAACAATAATTGTTTTAATCAAATAATGTTGTTTTAATCATTCATTACTCATTTGTCGGTGTATTCGTAATTATATAAATGCGTAGCACCTATAGTCGTCGCCTGGTCTATCCGTCTGTCTGTTCATGTGTCCGCATACAGCAGTGTAAAAAACTACCCAACCGAATATTTTAAAATTTAATATATATGTCATCGTTGTAGAATTTTTTAGAGTCATATCAAATTTTAGGAAAATCGAATAAAAAAAAAATATTAATAAAAGTTTTCTTCATTCTATTAAATCCTATCACACGTAATTAATTCAATGATATTCCATGATAGGTAATGATTATAGATTGCCATGCTGATGACGTGCCATTTAAGATAGAGTCCTATTATTTTTATATTACTGAATTTAATATATATGTTACCGGCCAAACCCGATTTCAGGCCAAACTAGATTGGCCGAGGCAAACTAGTTTATCCTAACGCGCATGGGATAAACTAGTTTTTCCTAGACCAAACTAGTTTATCCTAACACACATAGGATAAACTAGTTTTTCCTAGGCCAAACTAGTTTGACCAAACGCAGATAGGATAAATTAGTGTAGCCTGCTATTCATTAGTCTGAACTAGTTTATCCTAGACCGATTCAATTTGGCGTGTTTTTATTGGTCCAAATGACTTCCTCGGCGTATTTTTCAAGAGGTCAGCTTTGAGCACTTGATTGACAAGTTGTCAGAAGAGAGAAAGCGCTGTTCGCTCTTTCGCCATTTGTCGTAGGTAGGTTAGTATTGTAGCCAGTTGGTGAATATTTAAGAGGATGTTTAAACAATAGATCTTTATCTCAAAATAACATAAAAGATTTAAGTAAACTTCAAAAATAAATAATTTTATACTTTGAAATTTGTGAAAAAAGAAAGTAAAGAACGAAGCGGGAGTGGGGGTGGAGGAGGCGGCATTTAAAAAGGATATTTAATAATAACAATTTATTCTTTAATTTCTTTAATTTTACAATAAAGTTAATCCTTTAAAGCGAAAATTCTTTTAAGTTCAAGTTTCGAATTAAATATATATATATTTTCAGAAATCAAAGTAAATAACGAGAAAATAAAAAGTGGTAGAAATAGAAGATGAAGCTAGTGATATCGACTTCTTGAAACAAAGTGAATGGCTTGAATTTCAAAGATGAGATTTCATGATGAAATTTATAGTTGTTGAAGCGTACGAGAAATCTGAATAATGAAGAACAATTGTACAAAAAGTTTTATTTGTTAATTCTCCGCCTACCCACAAATAGAATTTGACGATGAACTAACTTACAAGGAGAGAGTCCCAGGGTGGTGTCGCCAAATGCGATGAACAATTGTATGTCGATAGAGTATAGTTGGTATATAAATATATGAGCGCGATTAAGCGCAACACCCTGGGGGTCTTGAGAAAATAAGTCGCAAAGTTTAAGCTACAATTTATAATGGGATAAATTTCGTGCTATTGCAGGCGGCCCAGTGGCATGATCGGCAGCATGCTGGATTTGAACTTTTTCTACCTGGGTTCAAACCCGGGTCGGACCTGTTTTTCGGAACGAAAATTTTTATCAATCATTTTCGAACCGCAATTGAAAAAATATGTATAATAATTAAAATTTATGAAAAAAATATGAATTAAATGTATGTTTTGTAGCATGTAAGTAGTTTTTTAACTACGAAATTTTGAATGTTTAAATGTGTAATGAAAAGAAAGAAAAAAACCCCGCATATTTATATGTCTATAGACCAGAAATTGTTTGTTGTTATTTAAAATTATTTACAGTTATTTCAATGAATATCTACAATTTTTAATAGAGAAATAAATTAAAATAAGTGAACAAAAATATTATTTTCATTCTGTTTCCTCTTTCAAATATTTCAAATATTTCATGGTTTATTAAAAATATGCTTTTATATTTTTAATATGATTTTTTAAAGTCTGGGATTCTTGAATATTAATTAGAATAAGTGTCTACGTAGTAATTTCTTTCAGAAATCATTATATATATATATATATATATATATATATATATATAATGCAGTTTAATTATATAAATACAATTTTAAGTGCTAATATTTTCATGTTTATATATTTAATTAAAAGTAAAGATATAATAAATAGATAATAATAATAACAAACTAAAAAAAGTGACTTGGAACTTTTATAGGCCAAAAAAGTAAGCTAATTTAAAAACTTATTTACTGTTATTTACATAAATATGCCACTATTTTTCACAGTGAAATAAATGCATCGTTTTTTACCAACTAGCTTTTTAACTTTTGAATTTTTAAAATCTTGGATTTCTATGATTATAGTTAGAATGACTGTCTTCGTTCTTAAAAATAAGTTCTAAAAAGGTATTGTACTGCTGAAAATAACTATTACATAGGTAATACTTACAAAGCCAGAAATCTGAAATAAAAAAAAAGTCATATTAAGAATTTTAAATAGGGTATTAAAAAGTCATCAAATATTCGAAATACTTTCATATAGAAACAAAATTAATATAATATAATTATTCACGCATTTACATCATGTGTTTTAATTTATTTCTCTATGAAAAATAGTAGATTATTCATTGAAATAACTGTGAATAATTTTAAATAACAACAAAAAATTTCTGGTCTATAGACATATAAATATGCGGGTTTTCTTTTCTTTCTTTTCACTACATATTTAAGCATTCAAAATTTCGTAGTTTAAAAAGCACTTATATGCTACAAAACATACATTTAATTCTTATTTTTCGTAAATTTCAATTATTATACATATTTTTCAATTGCGGTTCGAAAATGATTCATAAAAATTTTCGTTCCGAAAAACAAGTCCGAGCCGGGTTTGAACCCGGGTAGAAAAAACTCAAATCCAACATACCGCTGATCATGCCACGGAGCCGCTTGCCAAAGCAGGAAATTTATCCCATTATAAATTGTAGTTTAAACTTTGCGACTTATTTTCTCAAGACCCCATGGGGGTTGCGCTTTATGGCGTTCCTATATTAATATACTAACTATACTCTATCGATACACAGATGCTCATCGCATTCGGTGACACCAACCTTGGACCCTCTCCTTGTTAGCTATAAGTAGTAGGGCGAAATCCTCTGTTACTGACATCTAACACTAACTGACACTTCATCAAAAATATAAGGTTAGTTGGGGCAACTGGGACATGAAATTACAATGTGACTCTGGAGCTTCTGACAATTCAGCTTCAAAAGGCTAATGTTCATTTCAATTAAAGTCTGAACTTCTGTAAATGTATTCAGTTAGGTTCCTTCTATCAGGCAGAAATGCTCAAAATTACATTTTAATATTTAAAAATATAAAAATATGCATATTTCATCTTTCTTTCCTCATGGGTCCAGTTGCCCCCAAAAATGGGGTAACTGGACCAGGGGGGATCTATGTTCCACACGCGTTTATATTTTTTCATATCGGATATCAGGTCCTGTTTGAAAAAGTGTAAACAACTTAAAAAAATTTAAACAAGGCAGATCATGTAAATTATATGTCAATAAACAGCGTTGTAAGGGAACCCTTTGTTGTCAGTGTGCCTAATAAAAGCACTAAAAGTGAAAATATTAGGTCTATTTATACCGAAAATATAAAACTTAAGTAAGTACTTATGTACTTTAGTATAGATAATAAGTATAAAAGTCACATGGGTATTTTAAGGAAAAAATAGCAAGGTAAATCTCTGAACAAAAGGCTACGTAAGTACTTAAGTACTTTACCTTTAACCAGGGCTCGAATCATATAGGGAACATTTTATTGTTCCTTAAAGAAAGGTACGATGAAGATATTATTTTCAAAATAGTGGTAGGGACGATAAAAGATTCCCTATAGCATAGCTGCCAACTTTTACGCTTTCCTCTTACCACTAAAATATTATAGTAAATGTTGTCTTATTTAATCGTCGAAATCTTATGATTAAACGAAAATCTCTATTAAATTTTAGTGGTAGCAAGAAAGCATAAAAATTGGCACCTATGCCTATAGAATGCGACCTCCGTGTATAGTGCAATTTCAAGGTCTGCCTATCTGGCTTTCAGGGGCAAGGTACTTGCAATCGTAAAATGTTGAAATAATTTAATGACACCAATATTTACAAGAGAATCTATCTGAAAACATCTAAAAGTATATTTTCGCGTACTTAATAAAGGTTAAATTTTAAATATAAAATTCAGGTGCCAATGTGGCAATTAGGAATTAAAATTAAGTGATGCCATAACGGCATCACAGTCTCTCAAGTGGTCAAAAAATTTGGCTTGATACCACTCAATATGCTTTTTTTAAAATTTCATTACGTTATTTAAATAAGGTATTCTATCATTTTCTTTATTGTGAGCAAAAACCAATGGAGAAATTTACTTCCCGTAGTAAGAGAAACACAAAAAAATTATTTATAACTATTGGGGTAACTGGATCCAGCATGGCCCAGTTACCCCATTCTTCAAGCATTTATGGGGTAACTGGGGCTTACATTTAAAACATGAAGTAAATATGTATAGATACCTAATAATATAAATGTTGTTATATGTCTAATCTTTAAAAAAAAAAGATTGTTTAATAAAAGTACTTACAGTATTTTAATAAAAATCCGAGGAAGTTCAATCATATTGACGTTGTTTTTAAAAAAAGAAGCTTAAATTGTTGACAACCTATCACAGCAAAGTGAGAGTTATGATTGAGTTGATACATGTTGTTTTAGGAAGTAGCGATAAAGGGGCATTGCTCACAAAAGCTAAAACTTAAAAAACACCAACAGTTTTTTATAAAATAGCCTATGGCCCAGTTACCTCGTGGTTCCAGTTACCCCAACAAACCTTAACGTAAATAAGTACTTTCTTGTAAAATTTTGCAAAGTAATGATACATAGTGACAACTTTTCTTAAATGTTATAACTTAATTCTCAGTTATTGTTTTTTTTTTAAATGTATATTGTCACTTACTAGAGTTATTGACCCTATGAAAATAATAATTTTCTAGCAATAAAAAGTATAGTTTTTCAAAAAATTTCAGCAATTTTTTTAATGTATCTCTACTATATTTCACAAACAAAGATAAGTATAAAATAGATTTAAAACTTTGTAATAGTGATTTGAACAAGAAAGAACCCTTAAGGCGTCAATTACTAGGGGTTTCACACTATTACTATACTTGACATATGCTACAATTTAATGAATTTTATTGCTTCAGATGTTTTTCCTATACATTCAGTACTATCTGTGGTGAGGAGTATTATCTTAAACTCATCCCAGAAATGTCTGATAAACTTTTGGTTTTCCTAAACATTTATTATCTAACGAAAGATACGTTATTCTGTTTTCGTTCAGCTGCATTTATGTTTTTCCTGATCCCGTGTCAGGAAAAAAGAGCAACGTCTAACACAGTGCTTCGGCCTCTCTTTTATCGCTAGCCTCGGCCAGTGAATGGCCGACACATAATGGCCATGGGTGACCTGAAGTTTGATATGCAATGTTAATTTCCACATGCGTAGAAAAAAAATGCAAGGAATATGCATGGAATGAAATGCATGGAATTTTCATTTTAACACTAGAACTACCAAGACCGTCATTTTGACGGTTCTCAAATTCCATGCTTAAAAATTTGATATAATTTATGTATTGTTCTAGAAATTTATGATACGACTTTTAATGAACTATAAGAATAGTTAAATATTCCTATTCAGTTTCCACTCATCCACTTTAATTTCGATATTCCGTATGACTTATACCTATCTATACCAAGACCCGTCAAAATGACGGCTTTGGCAATTTCGAAGTTGAATGATCCAAAGTGTTCGGCAGCCGTTATAAGGGGATCCAATTTTCTCCAATTACGATTTAGTTTAGAACTGAACAGTCTGACTTGTAAATGTAATCAAGACGCAATCATTATCAATTGTATTTCTAACGTGATAAAGTTCTTTGTGAAAAGTGCAATCTGTGCAAAGTGTAATCTGTAAAATGTCCAATCTCAGAAAATAGTATTGTAGGAAGGCTAATTGCTTTCATGCACAGCTTGATTTCCGACACCCGATGTCACTCACCAACAGAGACTCCCTACAAGCCGTCGGAATAGCAGAAGGCTTGGCCTAAAAGCAAGAGGGAGAAAGGAATTAAAAACTGAAATGAAGTGAGAAACGACTAGGTACACGTTGTTTGCCCGCGAGTGTGAGATGTGATGGAATGTTTGTGTTCGAAGAATGTCATCTTAGGATATGGCAAAAGTATATGAGCTTTAAAATTTATTTTTTGTAAATTCTAGGCAACAATTAAATGATTTCCAGGAAGCAAAAAAATATTCGAAGAATTCAAAGAACTCACTAGTATAAATGAAGACTGTTCGGACACTTATTCAAGTGAAAATAATTTGGACATATCTTGCGTGGAAAATAAAAATGAATTTTTAGACTCTGAAGAAACTGAAGATGAAATTGAAGTACGAGATATTGAAGAAAGTGAAGAAGATGAATATGAAAGTGAAGATTCATGAAGTGAAGATGAAATTCCCTAAAAGAGCCACAGACGCAGAAAGCGGTTGCGCATATGTCCAGATAATCAATCAAATAGACAAACAGAAACCGAAAAAAGACAGAAGAAAGACATTGCTCACGACGGTACTAAATGGGAAGACTTAGGGAATGGTTGTGTTGGTAGACTCCCATCACATACTATATTCAAGGATAGTTCAGGCCCAACTGGTTATGCGAAGCGAAACATTATGCTTGGTAATGTTAGCAGTGCATTTTGACTTATAATTGATAATCTAATGATGAATCACGTAAAAACGTGCACTGAGCTCTAGGCTAGAAATGTTTCACAGAAGGACGATTAGAATATTACTATTGAAGAATTATATGCGTTTGTAACTATTTTGTATGCTCGAACAGCGTACGAAGCGAGAAATTTTAAATTATCATATTTGTGGTCAGAAAAATGGGGACCTTCTTTCCATCACGAAACTATGAGTTGAAACAAATTTTTAGAAATTATGAGATTCGTTCGTTTCGACAAAAGAAGCGAGAGGAGTGTTCGCTTAAGAACTGAGAAATTTGGATTAGCTTCCGAAATGTGGAAGTCCTTTATTGATATCAGCCAAGCTTGTTACAAGCTAGATCAGAAATAAGCGTAGATGAACAATTATTTTCCACAAAGGCAATATGCAGATTTCTGCAATATATGCCCAACAAACCGGACAAATTCAGAACTAAGTTTTGGCTAGCTGTAGACGTGCGAAGTAAATATCTTATAAATGGCTTTCCCTATTTAGGCAAAGATGAACTTAGACCACCAGGAATACCTTTGAATGAATTTGTAGTTTTGAATCTTGTAAAAAACTATGTAAATTGTGGGAGAAATATAACAACGGATTTTTTTTTTTTACAAGTATACAACTCATAAAGAAGCTACTGGGCAAAACACAAGTCTTGTTGGAACTATGCGAGCTAATAAAAGATAATTGCCGAAAATAGCTAAAGTTAGAAAAGATAACATGACTCTTTTCTCCAAAAAACTCTACAAATCAAATGATATTGTTATAACAATTTACAAAAGTAAGTCTCGTAAAAAAGTACTACCTCTTAGCTCAAAACATAAATCTGTAAAAATTGCTTCTAATCAAAAATAAATTCCTGCAACTGTGTCGTCTTACAACGAGACTAAGTTTGAAGTATATGTAGTTGACCAAATGGCCCCCAAATGTAGCGTAAAAGCAGGGTCATTTAGATGACCTTTGCAGGTATTTTACAATATTTTGGACTTGGTAGTAATCAATGCGTGGATTTTATATAAAGAGACTTGTGATGAAAATGTAACTAGAAAGCAATTTTTATTTCAATTATCCGAAGAACTCTTCAGTGAATATAGGTGCTGCAGAAAAGAAGCCTCCTCCCAAAAACAAGAACAGAAAGCAATGGATTGTACTCCAGAAAACTAAAAAAAAAGTCCTTATGAACAGAAATCGTGCCAAAATCGATTGTGCAACAAAAAAAAAAGAGCGATATATACCGGCAATGTATGCAACAAACATGTTTGTGGCAAGTGTTCATCTAAAATAACATGTACTTGTAAAATTTGTGCCTCGTATTTATTTCATACATATAAATGTGCTATACTATAAATGCAAATAGAAACTGTTTTTTTTAAATTAATAATTAATTGATTACTATATTAAATGTTGTTTTTGTTAAATTATATTATTTTATTTACATTAACTAAGTGGCAAGTGATCATCTAAGATAACATGTACTTGTAAAATATGTGCCTCATAGTTACTTCATACATATCAAATGTGCTATACTATAAATGTAAATAGAAACTGTTTTTGTTTGTTTTTTATTAATAATTAATGAATTATTATATTGTATGTTATTTTTGTTAAATTATATGTTTTTTATTTATATTAACTAAGTCAAAAGTTACAATGAAAAGCCATGATCAAAAATCCGTCAATTTGACGAGAAAACTAGGTATATATTTAACATCGGTAGTTCTAGTGTTAAAGAAATTTCAGGCACTGTTTTTAAATGTCTAAAGAAGAACTTTTATTTTAATGAATTACAAAAAAATTTCATTTTATCTTTCAAATTTTTATAATTCACTTAAGACTGAAAAATGTATTCTCGATAAAGGAGTAATGACGGCTGTGAATTGTATATATTTTCAAGGCGGCCACAGGCGACTATTTTTATATTCTGTTCGCACCACTATTTAAGAAATATATATACATTTTTTAATATTCTAACCATTTGAATGTCTATTTAAAATGTTTTAAGATTTAATTTTGTAAAGTTTAATAATGTGGTTGCAGTCAATTGGAGTATTTTATCAAACGTGTGATTTTTCAAAATAAATAAATAAATAAAAAATAAAAATCTTTAATGTTACTATATATGTTCAATTTTAATTTAATTAAATATTTAATGATTTCCTAACTGCTTCTTTTCTGGCTTCAGAAAGCCCTCAATTTTGTAATTCAGTTGCGTTACATTTCGATCGTTTTTTCTTTATATTTGTTTATCCCCTTCATTGTTTACATAAGGTAATCTTTCTAGATCAAAAGCTATTAGTAATTAAAAGCAATTAATTATCTTAATATTAATTTACGTGATTTTATTGCAGCTATACTACAATAAGTATTCTTTACAAGTTTTAACATCATTTATGAGCTATATGATTTCATATTCAGGTTAACAGACTAGGTCGGAATGAACGTAGAAAATAGAAACAGATATTTCCCCTTTAAATTCCCCCCAAAAAATCGGGTTATAACGATACGTGAAACTATCCTCTCTCAAATACATCAATTGATTCAATAATCGTGTCCGATTATTACAGATTAGACCCGCTTAGGCACAAACACTTTCAAATTTAATTCAGTTTCTGACTGTCAACTTCTACATTAGCGAATGTTTTCTTTCATCTATTTATTTATCATTTTATCTGAAAATTTCATCTTGTAAATTAAAAGCAAAATATTATGAAATATACTTAAAAAGCTACCCTAAAAAACAACATCTTTGGCAGAATTCAGGGAAAGTTAATCCATGTAAAAATCACACAAGTAAGAAAAATCATGCGTTAAGCATAGATTATGAAACACTTTCCAACACTTCCTGTATGATTTAACAAAACTTCGTTATTTAGGGAAATAATGTATATAAAAGAACTAAGTAAACATTTTAGAAAACGCAAAAAACATTTGAAAAGCTGATTTCAACAGTTACCATCCATATCAAATATGTATTCCAATACTTCTGAACAGCTCTGTATTTGATCTGTAGGTTGATATAAATGCTATATAATGGGGAAATTTAGTTTAGCAAGAAAACGAATAACAGGTTGAAATTTCTCTTTCAGCAATGTATACTAATAGATGGAAATATACTTGTATACTTTTGTACAATCCTGTAGTTAACCTAGTACCTTTATTACACGCCACTATTTAGCTAAAATTTAATTCAAAGTAAAACACTCTTAAAACTACTGGAATCACATTTTCAGAAATTATCATTTATAGACGGCCATGTATCCTATTCTTTGCGTGACCCTGTATATAATTTTATTTACAAAATTTCTTAGTAAACAAAACGCAGTTACTCATTTAACAATAACTCATTTAAAAACCATCTTTAAGCAATTTACTATCATACCCAGTAACCATTACGAATTCTTTTGTGTAGCCCTGTATATGAATTACAGGCACATCATATACATCATATACAATGCATAAATATAGTGAAACATAAAAGCGCATAACATAATTCAAAATGCATCTACAGCAATAATCGCTACCGTACAATACTTCGGATACAATATAGTATCTGAAATCTTTTGTGTGTCCCTGTAAGTGCTATGCACTTCGTATTATACATGAAATAAGTTATAGTAAATCTCAGCGACGTATATCAATTCGATTATACATGAAATAATTTAACATAATTAAAATACGTCGGAAAAAATTTCCTCCACCCGTATATCATTATGTAACGTAATTCTTTTGTGTGGCCCTGTAAATGAATAATATTTATTCTTTGCAGCGCATATTCTACGGAATGCATATTTTAGTGCACTTGATAAATGAATATTAATTTTATTATGTTTGAAAGTATGTAAAATCATTAAAAATCATTTTAAACGAATTTTTTCCATAGGGGGTAATGTAACGGAAAAATTTTGACTGCCCCTGCAAATTAACTAAACATGCTACAAACTTCATTTGCAATAGGGTTCGTGCTATGGTAGAGGTCACTAACATCCAAAAATTTCAGAACGATCCGAGTATATTTACGGGATTTAGAGCGCGTACAGACGGCCAGACGGACAGACAAATCGAATGCATAAACACTTTTCAACTTTGTTGGAAAGTGTTAAAAAGAAGTACATAGTAAAGAAATAAAGATCAATATTTAGAGCAAGAGTTTTAAAATGTCACAGGAAATATTCAAAGAGAATTAAAATGTAATTGGATTAAGTGGCAAAAGCAGAAATGTATATGAATATATATATAAGTACAATGAATTCGGCACTACTTGGTTAGCCCGTCGACCAAAAAGCTGTCGCCAAACTTTATGATTTAATGCCAATTATGAATTATCCTAAATGGCACATTCACTTGATATTAAACATGTGTTTGTTATGTCATCAAGTCTTTTTAAATCGACGTTTTATTTGTTTTTTAACCATTTGGAAAAATGGTTATTGTGTTCGGTCAGGGTAGGAAATCAAAAACATATCTGAAGCGTTTTATTAGCTGAATCCCGCATTTTATTCGTTTTCTGATTGGTCTATACAATAATCTGTATTTTCCCTGTACTTTAAACAGAGATGGATACTTCTGTTGCCACTATGACAAAAAATTAATAAAAAACTCCAAAAAAATAAATAATAACTCAGAAAAAAAATTGAGATACAGCTTTCAAACAAATTGCATTTAAAATAACATTTTTTTGTTTCTCTACGACGGTGTAAAAAGTAATATTGTGGGATGTATAGAAGTTTAAAAATGAAATTTCATATCAAATTGGTCCAGGAATATTAATGTTTAATCCATGGCGTACGTAATGTATGACCAGCTCCGTAGAAGTTTAAAAATTTACAGTACCGAAAAGATGTAATCCATGGCGTACGTAATATATAATCAACTCCGTGCGATTTTTTATGTCTTATATTTTAGTCTTTGAAAAAATCATTTTCCAAATGGTCGTTGTAATTTGTTAAATTGCATTTTTTTAAAATGTTTTACTGATTTATTTTAGTACTACTTGATTATCCCGTCGGCCAAAAAACTATAGCCAAACTATAAGATTAAATAGCAATAATGGTTGATCGTAAATGTCACAGCCTCGTGACAATAAACGCGATACACGTGCTTGTTACGTCATCAAATGATTTTTAATTCGCCTTTTTATTTGTATTTTTATTAATGTTTTACTAATTTATTTCTTCTTTTGTTAATAAAAATAAAAATAATGTCAGTTTGTAGAATTTTGTGAATAGTTTTCCGATTTGTGTGATTTGGTGAAATTGGTCGACAGGATAACCAATTAGTACAATGAATTCATATCCTGAAAGTTTGTTGTTTGCAAATTCTTTTTAAACTTATATCCAATTTCGACGATGCCTTTAAATTTTTATTTGTCTGATACATTTAATGCAATAATCTACGGGAATAAAGATAATTAGAAATTGAGTCCAAATAGATGGCTAATAGAAAGACTAAAATATTTATTTTAAATATGAATGTTATATATAGTGATATGCGCGAAATATACAGAGTTTTCTATGTTTTATTATAACATGTTCCTTATAAACGTTAATAAATAGAAAATAGAATCTCTTCTGGTGTAGTTTTTTTTTTTGTAATTGAGATTTTATTCACTTCAGTATTTCAATATTAAAATAAATAATTATTAATGTAATGTTAGAGTATCTTAATTTTATTTTTTAAATGTAATTAAAGCATTCCATGTTTTTAGTTTTTTGTAAGAATGGGAAAATATTTCTGCGTATAACTAAGAAAAGGCTATAAAAGTAAATGAAAATGAAAATTTAAAGAAAAATTAAAATGCCTGAGGAAATTTTGTAATGAAAATTTAGAAAAATCTGAGTCAAGCTAACATAAAATTCTTCAACATGTTTAAAACTGACGAAAATGTAGACAATTTTTTAAAACTTTTTATATGTTATTTTTGTTTTAAAGAGTTTCAAAAACTCATATATCCTTAGTTCAATCATGCTTGAAAATATAATTAGTGGTCGTAAAATTAATTAAAAATTTTTCTTTTAATGACAGAATAATTCATAGTACAATAAATGAAAATTCTTTGGTACATATTTATGTACCCTTTAGCTCCAAAAATTTCTTCTTGTCTAATACTTTCAAGTAAAGAAAATTGTTGATACTTCAATCTGCTTTCAAAAAATTAAACCAAATTTTAAAGTCATTTTTGTAAAAATATATGTTATGTAAGTTTTATCATGCTTTACAATATAATTAGTGAGGTGTAATTAGTAGGTAAAAACAGTGAATTCCTATTGTTGACAAATTATTTCTTCAAAAAAAAAAAACAAAAAAAAAAACAATGTAATTGTTATTTATATAATCCTTGAAGCTACATTTTCAAAATGATTCTTATTTTTATCTCTTTTTAACTCCAAATAAATGTAAAGTTGATTGTGTATATACATAAATTCGTATTTTATTGAAAAGAGTTTCTTAAAGTGTATTTGAAAATTCCGCAGTTGTTATTTTAATCCTATCTTTCGGATACAGGGAATAAGGTAAATTTCATGTACCCTTAAGACATAATTAAAATTATTTATTTTTTGTGCTTTTCAATTTCATATTCATAAAACAGAAGGCAATATTTTAAAGAGAAATATATGCAACTTTTATTTGAATGAAGGGAAAAATATAGTATTATAAGCAAATACTTTTTGATTTTTTAAAAATTAATAGCTTGTAACTTTAATGTTCCATATTTATGCTTTTAATATGCTATATTGAAATACCTGGGATTTTGTTTGTTGTTCTAACAGAGTTTAATGCAATATTTTTCCTTTGATCATAATTTTGTGAAAATCTATAGTTTTTGTAGCAAATAAATGTTTGTGGCAAAAGATCGAATTTAATTAAACAAATTCAAACTAAGCATTGATTAATACTAACTTTTATAGCTTCTCCTGTTAAAGTTTTGCTTTCTTGTAAGATTGTGTTGTTTAAAAAATACACATTTTAAATTCTTAACAATATGAAGTATTTATGAATAGTTTGCTTTTATAAAATACAAATTTGTGAGGGGGCTCGTTTTCCAGAATGGAATTTTGTGAATGTGCCATTTTAATAAATGGAAAATTATGAAGGAACCCCTTTTATAAAATGGGATTTTGAAAAAGTTATTTCATAGTACATTCAGTATTTTCTTGGAATAATCTTTTTTCTAATATTTCAAACTTTTTATACCAAGTATTCATTATTAAAATTTTAATAGGAATTTTCAAGAAAATCATTTTCGAGAGATATTCATTTATTTATTTTCAATTACAACATGTGGCATTTAAAAAATTGACTGTATCCAGTATTTTAATTTTGTAGTCGATGTTTAAGGTGTAACGTTTTGACAGATTTTTATTCTACTTGTTATGTAAGTGTTTTTGTATGTGATACATGTCTTTGTTTTTGTGGTAAAAGATGCAAAGTTTTAGAGGATTTATCTCTAATTTAGAATACAAAATTAAAATAAGACTAGAAAGCTTTACATATAAAATTAGTTTTCTGTGTAAACTCTAAATTGTTTTAAAAATCCTATATTACCACCTAAATTCATTTTACCCAAATTCATACTAGTTAATCTCATATTAAGGGAAACAGTAAGGTTTGAAATGGCGGAAATTAACAGAATCTTGATCACAGATTAACCCTTTCGAGGACGGTGTCCTTGAAAAAGGACACCTAATTTTAATTCCAAAACTGACAAACTGTACGAAGAATATTTAATAAAAATTTTCCTTTTATAATGTGCTTCCAAATAAGCTAGCTCGTATTTTCTAAAAACTTCGTTTATAAATTCTGGTGTCCCTTTATTATTTCATCAGTTTATATCCAGAGTTACTCCACGCCGGAAAGGATTAAGAAGACTGTAATTAATTTAGACTATTACTTGGTTGATTTTCAAAAATTGTCGTATTTTACTGTCCGTTCACATTTGCACAGTAAAATAGTTAAATATTATAATTCTAATTATTTCATTTTAACTAACATGTTTTTTTTTCATGATAATTTACAGATATATTATTATTTATAAAAAATTTAAAAATAAGAAATGTGTTCATTTGTAGTCAAAATGTCATTACCATAGGTTGTCCCAACAAGTAATTTATCAGGTAAAGATTCGACTAAGTTCTATTTAAAACAGATGGTTATAATTTTTTAAATACATTTTTGTTTATTAAGGCGCTAATAATTAAAAAATATATTTATTTTCATAAATTAAGCTTATCTATAACTCTTAATAATTTTTTTAAACCATGTCCTGAGAAAGTGTGTTATTACCATGCTTCTGAATAAAAGTTTATCTGAATTTTTTAGAGGGCAGCACATGCCTTTTTATCAAGGCAAAAATAATCCTTAAAAGTCAAACTTTATCAGGTTTAGGTGAATAGAGTAAATAGTTTATTAGTTTCTATAAAACAAGCAAAGACTTTGAATGTTTTGGTGAGTATTTTTTTGTACGTCATTACCGTACATACTTCTAATCGATAATTAAATGAACTATTATTTGTTAATCTGCTTTTATTATATAATAAATAGAAAATCATTGTATGGGCTGGAAGATATAATGGCTGCCATTTATGCCTGTGGAAAAATAAAAAATATTTTGCTTAATTTGTCATTACCATAGATGTCGTTACCGTGCTCACTTATGTCATTAACCTATATTGGACCGCTGTCCTATAAATAGGACAGCTAATAAAACATTTTTTAAAATAAAATTGGTAAGGATTTTTTGGATGCATTTTGAAATGACGTCTTTAGAATACATAAAAGTATAACATATAAACAAACAAACAAACAACAACAAAAAAAAAAAACAAGTAACCAATTAAAATTTAATTGAAAAAAATCTATTTAAAAATTCTTTACGAATTGTGATCTTATAATCTAGAATTTTACCATTATTATTATATTTTTATTGGAGAAATCATAGAGTATTTTTGTACAACATAAACAGTATTTTTAAAGTAAAATAAAATATTTGCTCATAAAATTAGTTTATGTATGCATTTTATATGTCCTTACTATGTGTCCTACTAATATGTCCTATTTATAGGACAACTAGGTACTTAAAAAATTAAAAACTTTTTTTTTTAAATTTTGCTAGTATCTACTTAATTACATCATATTAATGATATAATTGAAGTTTTAAAAAATTTCAAAAATATTTAATCGGTGTGGTCCAATATGGGTTAAACAAGTTTAATAAAATTTAAAAATAAGTTTAAAAATTTTAAATTAGTAATTTGGTCTCTGCCGATGCTTGTATATTAATGTTTCTGAGGTAAGGTACTTATATAAAAAAATTAAACTTTCTGATTATTTCTAAAAATTTGATTTTGCTATTCCAAAACATACACAGATTATAAAAACGATCCACTTCTCGATTACAAATTTTTAAAACTATGCGATATTTAGAAGCGAAAAAGTATTTAATCAATTTATTTAAATAAAAGCCACAAAAAACTTAAATTCGATAAATGTGTTCAAAATGCTCTGGTGTATATGTTTTCAATCAAAGTTGAGTAAAATTTCAACAGTATAGTGAGATCATACAATTTCATTGAAAGAGGAATAAAGTGACAGGAACTTTAGTGATAAAATTAAGAAAATGTCCGTTGTGTTCAGTAAGTTAATCTTAGTAAGACTGCAATATGGTATTTTGAACTAAGCACAAAGTATGTTACATCATGTCAAAATCCCAAATTAATAAAATTAATATGAAGGAAACTTTAAGTACGGGACAGTAGTGACAGAAAATTAGTATATTTTTATCATACTATTAATTTTGCAGCTTGTAACTGCTTTTAATGTCTAGATAATTAAACCACGTAGCTTTCTATGCAAGCAAGATTGCTGCTTCTATTAATGTAACTGTCCATCAAAATTTATCTGACCTCTTGAGATAGAGTTATTCTATTCTTGAGATAGAGCTATTAGAGCTTTGTTCTTGAGATAGAGCTATTGCAATAATCATAAATAATAAAGAATAGCAGCGTCACCTGTTGGGAGATTTTCACCAAAAAGTAATCAGTATCAAAATATATCATGGACTAACGGAAGCTGAAGTTTTATGATAATCCGTGCATAGTTCTTGAGATACAGCTATTGCGGAACTCGTTAAAATTGTATCATAGCAGCACCACCTGTTGGGCGATTTACACCATAAAGTAATCAGAACCAGTTTATATCAAGATATAATTTAATCTAAAGTTTTGTAAAATTCCGTGCATTAGTCCTTGAGATAGTGCACCCACAAAATTTTTGTCACATACACACTTACAGAAAGACAGAGTGACAGACAGACATTTTCTAAAAATCATCAAATCGTGTTCGGAACATTCTAAAGCGTATAAATCAATCAAAAACCGGAAGTCGAAAATTTTCACGAAACCAATACTTTCTTCTTGTAAAGATAGAAGAAAGTAAAAACATTAACAGCCTCAACTAATGGTTTTACAAACTATGAAATGTATGAAATTTTCACGAAACCAATACTTTCTTCTTGTAAAGATAGAAGAAAGTAAAAACATTAACAGCCTCAACTAATGGTTTTACAAACTATGAAATGTATGTGATATGATCCGTTTATAGTGTTGCTGCACAAAAGGAAGATTTTGTGAAACACTTAAACTAAACTAAACTGAACATACGGGAGTACAGTAGATTAAGAATCTTGGTATACAATGCCTAGCACTGCTTTCTTGACCGAGGGCTTTGGATGCTTTACATCATATATCCCGGTCAGGTGGTCAGCTTAACGCGGGACCCTCAGATATTTGTTCCCAAGAAAGGTAGCAATTCATTTTATGGACACAGGAAAAATAAAGGTAGAGTGAACCTTGTACAGCCCGCAGTCCGGAATCGAATTGTGGACTTGTAGAGCGGTAGTGCGACGCGCTGATCTCTAATCTATTGGTCTTACTTTTAAAATAAAGGTAAATTGAAAAATTAAAAGTATTTATGTATCTCAACCTCCCTGTACGCGATGAATTAACCTCATTTTGAATATTTAGGAGCAGTCAGATATAAATAACGATAAAGAAAAAATAACAAAACACAAAAATTAGAATGCACTTTCAACAAGACGTACCAAAATCGAAATGTGTGATATTGTCAATTTTCGCAGTATTATCTATGTATATTTTTAATATGTTCAAGAAAGTATGTTAGAGTCAATTTAAAGTAAAATCAGTTTCATTTAAATTAAATTCACCTTCTCGACTAATTAGACTCAGCTAATACACCTCTGTCGTTACAGAAACACAAAAAGAATGATAAACATCTGTGAACTACATCTCATTCAAACTTTCTATTGAAACTCAAATTCCATATAATTTCAAACTAATCTAGAACAATGCTACTAATTTGCATTTTAAAAAAATGGTACTTTACAATTAATATTTCGCAAATAATTCTCTTAAGGATATGCTTAACTATTTGTGACATGTAATACATTATGTTTTTCAAAGTTCTTCGAAAAATGTCATTTATTTCGCTACCTACAATATACCATCATCCAAATATCGCAGCTATATCATTAATAAAATTATTTTATATATTTCAGTGCTTTACAACAAGTTATGTAACAGCCTTTTGTGAGTGTTATTTTTATTTTAACGTACGTGATGATTTATGAATTTGAACAATGAAGGAGATCTTTTTCATGAAATAAGTTGTAAGATTAAGTGCTTTCTATTTTTGTCCATCCGTTTCTTTCTAAACAAAAAAAGACAATGATTTATTTATTATATTTGTTTCAGTTTTTGTGTTTTTGATTAATAATTCTATAGGGTACACTTAAATAAATTTATTGAGTGCAGATATTGTATGCGGATTCCAATGTAGTTTTATATCTAAATACACTGCTCAAAACAATTAAAGGATATTTGAAGTTTTATATAAAATAAAGATATAAACGAAATTTTTTTTGCCGAAAATAGAAGAAGAGAATCACAAATGCAAATTTTTATGGTTTTCAAACTGTGGAGTATGCAAATTTTGAGTTCGGCGTCAAAAACGTCGCTTCAGCGGCAGCGAATGAAATTTGACTTTCAACTGGATAAAAGAGAATGAAGACAAGGATGATCGGCATTCAGTGATTGCTTTGTTTCGATGAGTACGATGTCTCAGCGAAGTCATTTGACAGATTCAGAAGCTTTGAGAATTGTTGGTAGGTTAGAAGAGGGCCAAACTCAAGCCGAAGTAGCGCAAGCCATTGGAGTGTCACAAAGTGTCATTTCCAGGATCTGGAACCGTTTTTTAGAGAGTGGATGTGCAGGCCGAAGACCAGGGCAAGGTCGTAGATGGGCAACAACGCCCAATGAAGATCGGTATTTAGCGTTAACAGCTCGGAGACACCGAACCATGAACGCTACTCTTCTCCAAGAACACCTTCGCTCGGCTACAGGCACCACGATTTCAACTCAGACGGTCCGAAACCGGCTCCATGCTGTAGGTCTGTATGCTCGCCGACCGATGGTATGTGTTAGATTAACATCAAGGCATCGTCGCGACCGCAGGGAGTGGGCAACCGAGCATGTCAACTGGAGGAGAAATGAATGGAGCAATATTCTGTTTTCTGACGAGTCCCGTTTTTCTGTGCATCCGGATAATAGGCGTATTTTCATCTGGAGTGACCGTGGCAGTATGAATAATCCCGCGTTCGTGCACGAAAGTGTCAGATTTGGCGGTGGAGGAGTGTTGGTGTATGGTGGCATCTCCATTGACGGGCGCACTGACCTCTACATCATTCGAGATGGAGCTCTGACTGGTCGCCGATATAGGGATGAGATCCTCAGACCTATTGTAGTCCCTTAAGCTGCAGCAATCGGAGATAACTTCATTTTAATGGACGATAACTGCAGGCCACATCGTGCAAACCTGGTGGAGATTTCCTTTTCGAGGAAGGAATCGTTCGAATGGAATGGCCAGCGTGTTCTCCAGACATGAATCCAATCGAGCACGTTTGGGACACTCTAGGAAGACGAGTTTCTGGCCGCCAACAACCCCCACAAACTCTCCAAGAACTGGAAAGAGCTCTTCTGTAAGAGTGGGGCAGAATACCTCAACTCGTCATTAATAGTCTCATTGAGTCCATGCCTCAAAGGTGTTCAACGTTGCTGGCCACCTGTGGAAACCATACCCCCTACTGAAAATGATTTTCTTTGAAGAAAACACCTTTTCTTATTCTTTTTTTCTCATATGCACAAATTGTGTTTTTTTCCTTTAGTACACAAATGCGCAATAAAATGCATTTTTTTCTGCCAAACATGTGTAATTTATTCTCATATAACCTACTATGTCTGTCGACCATGTATCAATCAGCTAAACAGTTTACCAGATACAAAATCCACCTAAAACTGCAATATCCTTTAATTGTTTTGAGCAGTGTACATTTCGTGATCTTACTTATATGCATTTTCTAGCAAATGAATATTTTATAAGTCTTTTTTTAAAAGTCACATTTTTTAAAAGTCTTTTTCAGTTACAGAAATTTGTATGCTTACTAAAATTTTAAATGTACACTGTCAAAGAAAGATGCAAATCTACAAAACTAGATTTTTTAAAGCTATAGAAATCTGTAGCTTTACAAAAGTATCTAAAATTACAGTAATCTTACTAAAATTTTATCTGTAACCCGGGTTGCAGTTACATAAAAGTTCTAGGCATCCCAGTTTCCAAAAAAAAATCTTAGTAACTTTACACATTTTTTGATTTACGGTTCAAAAATGTATCTGTTACATGAATTTTTATTGTTGACGTTACATAAAAAATTGTAGGAATCCCAGTTACTTAGAAAACTTTTAGTAACTTTACAGATTTTTTTACAGTGTAAAGCAAATAGTGTCTGTTTTATCAGAAAATTATAAATTTGAATCCTATTAATTCCCATTTAGTTTAAATTTATAGTCGAAATACATAAACATTTGCGATTTCCTAAGATTCTATATGTTTGATAATATGTTTGATAATATGATTTATGATTAAATGTAAAGTAATGCGGAAATGTTTTTGAAAATGCTAAGAAAATTCCAAAAAACTTACTTTGATTATACTACTATTTTGATATTTCTTAAGCATGTAATAAAGCAGAACATTTGTGTTACGTTAACGAAAAAATAAATTTTTCAATGAAGCGCAGAATAAATTTAATGAAGTATTTCCTAAAATCACAGTCTTTCTCCTTATTTTTTTAGCAATATTTGGCTGCTAAATTATTAAAATCGTTTAAAAAAATTATTTTCAAAAGAGGTTCTTCGTAAGTCTTAACAGTGGAAATCTCCAAAAAATGGAGTTACTTTTATTAAATAAAATTAAGAATAATCCATTAGGACATTTAAATTGATAACTTTGCATTTGCGCAAATTTATTTTGTCTTCTCCTAGGAAGTGATTCAAATCATAAGTATTTCTTTTCCAAATTTATTCATATCTGTGTGTTATTCATTGATGCCTTTTTAAGCTTACTATACTAGAAAAACAAATTACCTACGTGTTTCATATGTATGATAAAATTTCGATATTTAAATATAAAGTGATTTAGAAGTAGAATCTGTAACTGAAGATGCTTAGCAGATTTAAAAAATCCATTTGAATAAAGTACTCTTTTATATTTCCTGAGTATATAAGAAAAACGAACAACTGTAACACGTTAAAACAAAGGTAATTATTCTACTGTATAGTTTAATATAAATGTAAATGAAAATTTATTTAAACAATGCATTTCTCCCTAATTCGGCTATAAAATTTTGCATTTCGCTGTTCAATTCACAATACAAAGCACGATTTCTTTAAAATTATTTCTTGTTTTCATACATCTAGATATTTAGCATTTTTGAAGAATAACGAAGAATTTTTATTAATTTTAGTTTATTAATTTGCTTTTTATTTTTATCATACTTTAATCTCTAATAAAAAACCTTGGATCAAAATTACCGTCATATTATTGTTCCTTAGTAGTTTTCTCAAAATGCCTATATCTAAAGAAAACTATCTCTAATATAATCATCACATAGTGGAAAGACACAATGATATGTTCCATAGCCCTGATGCATACCCTGTCAGTAACGACTTTTAAAACTAGTTAGTAAATCCAATAGCAATAATTATGTAAGTTTATCACGTTTTAGTTAAAGACAAATATATTGATTTGTCCCTTGGGTATTTTACTATTGATCACTTGTGTTGTACGTCTATAATGGGATTAACTAAATTGAGACAATATTTAACTTGTTTAACCCATTTGTGTCTGGATTTTTACTTCCTCAAATTTATTGGTAAAATCACTTTAAAATGTTACAAAATGAACTGGAAGAATACTAAAAAAATTTACACTGAAAAATTTTCGTATTTATTTGATAAAATGTAATCGTTCCAAATATAGGAATATGCATAATATTTGTGATAATATAACATGCATAATTATATGTTTTGTCTATATTTATATAAAATAAATTTTTAAATTGTATGTTATATACTATAATTTGTATTTTTATGAATTACTAAAAAATTTAGATATTTCTATAGAGAGACTAATAACATTATATGCATTAGTAATAATAAACTAAGAATAATTGCATTTGAGGCTTGAAAACAATTTGTTTCATAATCATCTTAAAAGGGATTTTACATAAATAACTGTCCACTGAATGGCTAATAAAAAGATGTACCCATTCGTGCTTAGCTTCCTATATTTTGTACGTTACAAAAATGCCTAAAAGATAGGGTTGAACACATAATTTCACAATTTAAAAAAAAAAAAAAAAAAAAAAAAAAAAAAAAAAAAAAAAAAACGTATTTCAAAAAAGTCTACAAGATACGATTATGACTTATTTATTTGGATAATTGATAGAACAAACAAAGAAAAACTTACTTTTTACATTTCTCCATCTTGAAAATAAAAAATGTATAACCCCCCAAAAAAGCCTTCATTTTAAGCAAATAAATATCCACCTTATGCTACCATCTTTTGGTAACAGAAATAGACATTTATAGATCATTTTATTTCATTTAATCATTTCATTCAATTTTACATTTTATAAAGAAGAAGAAAATTATACATATTTATAGAAATCCGAAGCGTCCCAAAAATGGGACACTAGGCATAAATGGGTTAATTGAACTATGTGTTTAAATCATCCGTTTATCATTCCGTAACACATTCTGATATTATTTTAGATATCGAGAATATATTTACGAAAGAATATAGTGAGATAGCAAATAATGAGGTAGACACAGCTGATTGTACGTTTTCAAAAATTAAAAAAGTTTTTCTATACCCCATTAACTATTTTAACACATGTCAAACTAGTTTGCTGTGTAGGGAGATATAAATTATTATATATAAGGCCGCGGCTGTGTTATGTAAACAATGAAAGAAAAAAAACGATTACCGTCGCACAGAATAAAAATTTTAAGCACAAAATCTATCCATGTTCATAAATTCATTTTAAAAGGCTTACATTTGTATAATTATTTAAACTAAATTATAAAACCAAGTAAAAATTTAAAGAATCAATAAAATATCAAGATTTATCAAGATTTATTAACACTAACAAAAATATTGTGAAACATTAATACGAACTTTCATTAAAAAGATTTCTAGTTTTTTTGCAAATTTTTCTTGCGCATCTTCTGTTGTATTATATATGATTAGAAACGTCATTTGCAGTTTTCTTGTTTTTCAGAATCAATAGACAATGGTTTCGTTCCTTGATTCAGTAATTGAATAAAAATATGCTTTACTTATCTCCAGGATTGAGAAAAAAAAACTGGATAGTACACTGTAAAAAAAAATCTGTGAAGTTACTAAGGTTTTTCTAGGAAACTGGGATTCCTAGAACTTTTCATGCAACGGCAACAACAAAATTTCATGTAACAGACACACTTTTGAGCCGAAAATCAAAAAATCTGTAAGGTTACTAAGAATTTTTTTGGAAACTGGGATTCCGAGAACTTTTCATGTAACTGCAGCCAGGGTTACAAATAAAAGTTTAGTAAGATTACTGAAATTTTAGCAGATTCATTTGTAAAGTTACAGATTTTTGTAGCTTTACAAAAACTAGTTTTGTAGATTTGCAGGTTTTTTCGTACAGTTACAGGTGAAAGTTTAGTAAGCATGTAACTTTACATCTGTAGAACTACAGATTTTTTTTTATAGTGTATAAATTAAATAATAAAATGTAAATTAATAAGCATGCAAAATTTTTTTTATTCATAATATAATCTTCTAGACTCTTTACGACTCAGTTACACAACAAAAGGTGAAGTGTAATATAAAAGTATCAACTAATTAGTCTGAGTTGGCGAATATAAGACTGTATAAAATATTATTTTCTTTTTGCAAAATTTCTTAAAAAATATTTGAGCGAAGAAATTATCTATATATTTTAATCTTCTTCAAAATCTTTTTTTAAAAATAATTAATCATATTAAATTTAGTACCCGTCAAATAAATGCTAATTTAATAGTTTAAACATATTTTAATAGAGGACAAAATCAGTTGACACACTACGCATGCATTTACGTGCAGCATTATGAGCAATAATATGTTTTATGCAGTAATAAAATGTTACATTACATTTTATTTTATATACGTAAACACAAGCACACGCATACATAAATACGTGTTTATGCAATATTTTGATTGGTTATACCGAGATTGTACTGTTTTTAAGCGGTGTTGTTTTACTTGAAAAAAAAAAAAAAACAGTTTTCTCATAGGTGAAGATTTTAACATGTCTTCATGAGTTATTTATTCCAGTCGTTGCATGAAGAAGGAAATTGTATTTCGAGTCAAAAACCTAAGTTTGACCCACTAGAAATTTAGACAGTGTACTTCGAAGTATTTATTAGAGTAGTCACATCTTCACGATTGAAAGAAAAACTCTCAGACCCATGGAAAAATATTGCACTTCAGCATATTAAAGTAATATAATTACTTCCATTATAATCTGCAAATTTTTATAATTACTCTATAATTCTTAATAGCAAACATAAAAAAATATATTCTAGAGCTCACTGATGACTGCGCTGATGTGAATTATAAGAAAAAAATAGCAAGAATTCTCTGTATGAGGGCGTGAATCCGCTTTTATGGGTCGTTGCGTAATAATTCAAGCTTACAGAAAACAGCAATGCGCTGGTTGCCGTTGGTCAATCAACGCTCTTCAAATTGGTTTCAAAAGTTCTGGAACGCGTCCCTTTAAACGCAAAACCAAGTCTTAAGGCAGAAATATAATATTCTATATTGAACGAAGTTTGATACATAAAAGCTTTGGCGCCAGGCGTAGAAACAGTTTATTTCGAGCTCGGGGAAAATAAAATAAAAGTTTTTAAGCTGGGAATAAGTAAATTAAACATACAAAATACTGAAATTTAAAATATTTATTATATATCTATGTATGTATCACATGCATTTAAACACTTCAAAATTACGCAAATTTTAAAAATTAGAACAAATTTACATAAAAGCAAAACAAAACACAGGAAGAATAAGCAAGAGGCAATTAGCATAAAAAAGGGGGGAATAAGAACCATATATTAATAATTTATGCTTATTTAATTAAGACTTTTCTAAAGCTAAAGAAAACTCTTTTTTAGCAAAATTCATGAATGTCATTAAAAAAAAATCTCATAGATTTTTAAAATAAAAAACAATTTGAAATTTGTTTTTGCCAGAACCACATGTTTCCAACAGATTTTATCTCTATAAAGATATTTTTTTACTTTTCAAAGCTGATGCAATGATATTTAAATCTTGTCAAATTAAATATTTTCTTATCTACTGTATTACTGGTGTAAATGTCAGCAATGAAGCGTTAAAGATGAAAATAAAAGTACTTTTAGAAAAATATATATTAACCATCTAAGGTGATCATTTTAATAATGCAACTATATTATATATATATATATATATACGGGTAAACATCTGCTATGCAAATATTTTGCTTTCAAATTATATACTCGTTATCATATATTTCTCATCTTTATTTTCGAAACATTTATTTTTAAATTCATATGAACGCTTGTGAAAAATGAAAAAGCATTATGTGAATAAAAAAATTCTGTAATCCTAATGGTGCTTCAACTTCCTTTTTTCAAAGCAGTTTAATGTTTGTTTACAAATGATTTTGGATTCTAACAAAATACCAAGGAAAAAGATGAAAGCTATGGTTACTTCATCTTCTTTTTAAAAACTGCATAATTTATTGTAAAATAAGATACTTAATATTGATTTTAGTCATTTATAAGAAAGTTTTAATATTATTATTAGTTTGCGATACGTGTTTTTGCTATTATCTATATTTTTTAGAATTTCAAACTTCTATATCTCAAACATTTTTTAAGATAAGGACAATAATAAAATCCTCTAACATCCTTGTATCAGTGTCAATTAATTAAAACAAAAAGATTTTCCGTTTTCCAATTCTTTGTGTACCTCGTACTCTTTTTGAACTTTAAAATTAAATTATGTTTATAGTGGTTTTAATTATGATTAATGGTTATAATTTTGAAACAAAATGGCAGATGAAGCTGGCTAACGACCTTGGTCGAGATCTCGGTTTGTCCTGTACACATGCTTGGTCTCATCGAAATTAGTTAATAAATACGCGTGCTATCGCATAATAAAAATCAGTTTGTTTCAAAATGTCAGACATTATAGAAATTCAAAATGCTACTTCCGCCATTTTTTTTAAATAAACACAAAATGAAAAATGTCCCGAAATCCTTTTACCAAGGTCAAAGATATAAAAAAATCTTTTTCAATTTATATATTTTTGTACCTTTATTTAAATTTAAAAAAATTAAAAAATTAAATGACCAGAATTTTGAAACAAGATGGCGGTGGAAGCTGGCCAAAGAACTCGCTTCGTATGTTCTATGCACATACTAAGTTACATCCGAAGCATGACAAACATTGCCTATATATATGCATATATATATATATATATATATATATATATATATATATATATTACCATTAATTAAACATAACCTGCCACCGTCAATTATAATGAATTAAAGCTGTAAGTAATTAAAAAAAAAAAAAAAAAAAAAAAAAAAATTATAAGAATTATTATGGAAGAAAAAAGTGGACACCGACAAAAATTGAAAAGCTTATACATTGAATTACGTTATCGAGGGCACAGAATTCAATGATATAAGCAAAATGGTTGTTTTCTGTGGGAGAAATAAGCTAAAGCTAAAATTAATTTTCCCCTGTGCCCGAACAACCACTAAAATCAAGTGAATTGATTAAAAATGAAAGCAGAATAGAAACAAATAATATGAAATGGAAGAATCAATAAAACGTATTTAAATATTTATAGGATATAAAATAGAAATAATAAACACCATACCGATTAATATTTCAGTATTTTACAAAAATCCATGTGCACATGTCTTCCAGTATATCAAAAAGATTAAGGTGAATAAAACAGTTAAGAAATCACAGTAAATGATACCAAAGGATGCAGTTAATACATTTTGAAATAATATTTGAAATACCTTGTAAAACAAATTTAATCTAATATAAAATATATAGAAATTAATTACATTATTTAAAATGCACTATTAAATTAATAGATAACAGTTTAACAATATCGTCAAAATTTAGCTAAATATACACCCTGGTGTATAAAATATAACTAAAATGGAGCTAGAAAAATTAAAAATAAGAGCAATATGAAAGATACAATTTTAGTGCTGCCATCTATTAATAATTATATTAAACATCTATCGCAAGATAAAAATTTGCAAGCTTTTGAATGTAAATAACTGTTTAAACAGCAAAACCAAACAAATCCTTATATATAGAGAATTATAAACCTAATATAAATCACACAAAGTATTTAAAACTATTGTTAATAAAATTTAAAAGCATACAATATGTTCTATTAGCTAAATTATTTAATCTAAACTAAGAGTTTAAATAATGTTAGAACATTGATAATATATAGCATATATCTATATGCTATAAAACAAAATAAATTCAGTAATAATTAATATAAATAATTATTAAAAATTATCTAAAAATTATTTTTTAATGAATTATATATAAGAAATTTATAAAATGAACAGGAAATATCAAACATGTGGAAGTATATAGAAGGTTAAATAATACTTAAAATCCCATTACTTAAAACGCACAAATATAGAATGTGGATTATTTTCAGACATCCATAAAAATCCATAAAGTATGAATATGGGACATTCAAAAACATTAAACTAAGAGTGGCATACTATTAGTAATTAATATGATATTGTCCTTAGTAAATTAGAATTTAATAACAAATAATTGTAAATTAGATTAATGAATAATTAAGCTAATTATAATATTAATGAAAATCTCCAACTTACATATAAAATATCAAATCAACATCCACATAAAATACATAACAAAAAAATAGTAATAATACAAGAGCCCCGCTTTTTTTTTTTTTTAAATAAATAATTAACCATTGCGTATTATCCAGACAACACCACCCTCCTCCGTACTCTAACATCTACCCACCCAACCAACCTATAATATTTTTTTTATATTATTTTACAATTTTTAATTTTTTATAGATATTTTTTTTATTTTATAATTTTTTTTGTAATTTTGTTTACGCATGTGTTAATTTGTGTTTATAGATCATGTAAGAAAAGTACTAATTGTATATTAATGAATATATGAATTTTTTTGGAAAACCATGATTTAATGCATCATAAATTAGTTTTTTAATATTATTGTTAATTAGAGGAGAAGAACATAAACATTTTATTCTATATAAATGATTAAGTATTATATTACGAAATACAGAATGATGTAGACAAGATTTAAAATTTGTAAATGTATTAACTGTGAATTTAAATTCTTTACGTTTGTCATACAAATCTGTGATTGTTTTATTGTCTTTTATTGTAATTTTAAGATCTAAGAAGTTAATTGTATTGTTAGATAAAAGGTTTTCCGTTAATTCCAAATTAGTGGGATAATCAACTGGAAATCGAGTAATTGCAGATTGATCAGTTTCAATTAAAATGATGTCATCAATATAACGATATAAATGTAGATTATTATTAGTAAAATTGCGTTCATAATGAGATAAGTATAAGTCTGAGAGTAAACTGGAAGTACAACCGCCTTGTGGTATACCGACATGCTGTAAATATAAAGTATTATCTTGCAATATATAATTATTATAGATAATGAAGTTAGTTAAAGATTTAAAATATGCAATATCTATATAAGATGGTAATTCCAGTTTTTTATAATACTTTTTAAATAATGCATTTATAATTTTATGTAAATCTAATAGGTCTATATTATTAAAAAGATCTTTGAAGTCATATGTCGTTATATTACAAACAGAATGAAGATTTTTTAAAATCTTAACAAGTTGATAGCTATTTTTTATACAATGTGTATTATCATTGTTTGTAGTAAGTTCATATATTTGATTAAGAATTTTTAAGAGAAGTGTATTGGCTTTATTATTATATGTATTACAACCAATAGTAACAGTCCTAAATTTAATAGGTGTTTTATGAAATTTGGGAATAAGAACTAAATATGAATAATTAAAATTAGTAGATAAAATATTTAAATGTTTATAATAACTTCGAATTTTACGATTATTTACAATAACATTTTCATTAGTTTTTTGAAAAGACTTATTAGAAGAAATAGAATTTGTAAGTAGTTGGTGATAATATGATTTACATATAATAGCATAATTGTTAGGAGATTTGTCTACATATGTAATAACGAAGTTTTTTTGTAATTTAGTAATTTGTTGGAAATAATGCTGTGTATTAATAGAAACCAAATCAGCAATATTATTTTTTAAAACCATAGTTAATTTTTCAATTACTAATATCTTCCATTGATTAAAATATTCAATAGGCTTATTATAAGAGATAGAAATTTTATAAATAAAAATATCAATATCATATGTAAACTGTTTGATAATAGATTTAACATTAAATTTAGATGGAAGTCTATATTTAGTACCATAACCCATTAGTTGTTTCAATTTAAAATCATGAACAATATCAAGATTTCCAGTGATTATATGTCCATGATCATTGTTTATGTATTTTTTTAGAGTGGGGTCTTTGCAGTTACACGGAAAAGTACTTGCAGCAGATGTATTTTTTGAAAATGTATTATAGTTAAAAAATTTTCTCCCAATTGTATTCGGATATTTAAAGGTTTTTGATATATGAAGATTATTGATAGGAAAAAAACAATTTTTATCATTAATTATAGAATTGATATTAATTTTATTAAAAATGTGATTTGAAAAAGTAATTATCATTTGAGTATTCATGTTCTGAATTTTGTGTTTTTTTTGTATATTAATATTTAAAAGATTAACCCTACTCATAATAAGGTCAAAGTAAATATCAGAGAAATGTTTAGAGAAAGATTTACTTAGAAAGACATTTAAATGTTGTACCAGCTGTTTCTTTTTAATAGCAAAGATGTTTTTACGAATTAAGAACCAGTTATAATTCTCTAAGTAATTTCGTTGGAGATCATTAATTTGTTTTGTGATAGATTTTTTGGAAACTACAACTGATGATGAACCCTTTCCGCGTTTATTACGTGTTGTTTTAGCATTTAAATTATGATTAAGAGTAGGATAAATTGGAGAATAATCAATATTGTTATTTATAGATGTGAAGACTTTGACAGGTCTGTTAAATACTTCACTGTTAAGTCCATAAGGATAAATTGTGTTATAATATTTCATATATGATGATTCCATATAAAGACGTTCTGATTTATTTTTTAGAATTTGAAGGATTTCAATTGTCGTATTTTTAAATAGATGTTTATGAAAATGTTGAATTTCAGCTGTAGATTGTATATTTTTTGCTTTGTTATTATTAGAGTCTGATCGATGATGATTGATTCGTTTATGAATTGGACCTGATGTTTCACCAATATATTTCATATTACATAAGTTGCACTTTATACTATAAATAACATTAAATGCTTTACAAAAACTTGAATAGTTAGGATCTGAGACAATTTGTGTCTGAGCAGCGTATGGACATGTCTTGCACCGAGAATCATAGCACTTACGAAAAAATAAAGGACGAGGGGGAGAGTATAAATGGTCGCTGGATGACGATCCAGGAACAACCCAATTATTATTCCTGTACCGGGCACTACACTGCATAGATGCTAAGTGTATCTTGCCAGTATCGAGATGTTTACTAAGAACTGCCATATAAAAATTATGTATGGAAAGTTCAATAATTGCCATAAAAATAAGAAATTTTAATAATAAAAATTAATAATTTAATTAAATTAGCCTTGATTAAATAATAAAACTTGAGTATGAAAAAATATATATATACAATATTTACAATCATAGAAGCAGAACGCAGAAACAATCTTCAAATTATCCAAAACCAAATTATGATAACAACCCAAATAACGTAGATGAATAATATCAAGCAACCACTAGACTATTTTATAACAAATAAGTCTAAAAAGATCCGCATAACATCCAAATCCTAGAACAACTATAACCATGCAAAGACAACCAAAACGCTTACCCAACTAACTACTCAGATCAAAGTAATATGAATTTAAACTAAAGCAAATTAACATTAAATCATTGAATAGAAATAATTATTGCTACCATATTAATGTATATATAAAATGATTATCTCTACAGAATTATGTAAAGCTATAGCACAAATAGAAAATATATAGGACAATATCATACACTAACTACAAGAAAATTCAGATAAAATCATAGCTAGAAAATTAAAAAACATTAAATAAATCGTTGCAATGATAGGAATGAAAAAATTAATGGAATCCTAAAATAGGTATCAGATAACTACATGGTAGAAATGTTATTGATAATACACATAGATTGTGCGCTAATTGCAGCAATGATCTAAGCGTATAATATTTAAAAGATTGCTAAATAATTTAGCGACCTGGGAATATATAAAAATATATATAAGATACCTTAAGGAAAAAATACATCAAAATGAATTGTTGACATTCAAAATGAAAAGATATTTAAAATATCGTAAAAAGCATACATTCATAATTACTTGCGCAAATGCATCATAGTAATTTGAATGCTAATATATTACCATTAATTAAACATAACCTGCCACCGTCAATTATAATGAATTAAAGCTGTAAGTAATAAAAAAAAAAAAAAAAAAAAAAAAAAAAAAAAAAAAATATTATAAGAATTATTATGGAAGAAAAAAGTGGACACCGACAAAAATTGAAAAGCTTATACATTGAATTACGTTATCGAGGGCACAGAATTCAATGATATAAGCAAAATGGTTGTTTTCTGTGGGAGAAATAAGCTAAAGCTAAAATTAATTTTCCCCTGTGCCCGAACAACCACTAAAATCAAGTGAATTGATTAAAAATGAAAGCAGAATAGAAACAAATAATATGAAATGGAAGAATCAATAAAACGTATTTAAATATTTATAGGATATAAAATAGAAATAATAAACACCATACCGATTAATATTTCAGTATTTTACAAAAATCCATGTGCACATGTCTTCCAGTATATCAAAAAGATTAAGGTGAATAAAACAGTTAAGAAATCACAGTAAATGATACCAAAGGATGCAGTTAATACATTTTGAAATAATATTTGAAATACCTTGTAAAACAAATTTAATCTAATATAAAATATATAGAAATTAATTACATTATTTAAAATGCACTATTAAATTAATAGATAACAGTTTAACAATATCGTCAAAATTTAGCTAAATATACACCCTGGTGTATAAAATATAACTAAAATGGAGCTAGAAAAATTAAAAATAAGAGCAATATGAAAGATACAATTTTAGTGCTGCCATCTATTAATAATTATATTAAACATCTATCGCAAGATAAAAATTTGCAAGCTTTTGAATGTAAATAACTGTTTAAACAGCAAAACCAAACAAATCCTTATATATAGAGAATTATAGAACACCCACTAAAATCAAGTGAATTGATTAAAAATGAAAGCAGAATAGAAACAAATAATATGAAATGGAAGAATCAATAAAACATATTTAAATATTTATAGGATATAAAATAGAAATAATAAACACCATACCGATTAATATTTCAGTATTTTACAAAAATCCATGTGCACATGTCTTCCAGTATATCAAAAAGATTAAGGTGAATAAAACAGTTAAGAAATCACAGTAGATGATACCAAAGGATGCAGTTAATACATTTTGAAATAATATTTGAAATACCTTGTAAAACAAATTTAATCTAATATAAAATATATAGAAATTAATTACATTATTTAAAATGCACTATTAAATTAATAGATAACAGTTTAACAATATCGTCAAAATTTAGCTAAAAATACACCCTGGTGTATAAAATATAACTAAAATGGAGCTAGAAAAATTAAAAATAAGAGCAATATGAAAGATACAATTTTAGTGCTGCCATCTATTAATAATTATATTAAACATCTATCGCAAGATAAAAATTTGCAAGCTTTTGAATGTAAATAACTGTTTAAACAGCAAAACCAAACAAATCCTTATATATAGAGAATTATAAACCTAATATAAATCACACAAAGTATTTAAAACTATTGTTAATAAAATTTAAAAGCATACAATATGTTCTATTAGCTAAATTATTTAATCTAAACTAAGAGTTTAAATAATGTTAGAACATTGATAATATATAGCATATATCTATATGCTATAAAACAAAATATATATATATATATATGAATATTATGGATATATATATAATATATATATCCATATAACATATATATATATATATAAATCAAAATTTTAAAGTAGTGGTATTTTCGTGTCTGAAGATCATGATCGGTGAAAATATACCAGCATTTTGCGAAATTGTTTTCCTCCAGATAGCTGCGATAGGTAACTTTTTACTTTTTGTGATGAAATATACCTAATGCGACTGGAGTATAATACTAGAAAAGGACTTGCGCATTCTAAAAGTTCCAACTTAAGGTGTTACAAAAATATTTGAAGAATCTTTAAATGTTTTCATCCATGATTTATTATAAAGCAGTGCTGAGATCTTCCGAAAAAATAAGAGAGCTGATAGTATCCGCTAAGCAAAACAAATATTACTATGCACATTTGTCATAAATTATTTATTCTTTCATAATAGAGGTCGAAATCGATTTTTCGTTTATAACTTAAACTAGTATGTTGTGGCCATCACAAAACTTTCTTGTATATAAATCACGTCAATTAAATCATTTAAATAGTATAAGAAATTACATCAATTTAGAACCAATTTGTATCAAAGTATACCTGAATTCGAAGTTTCATGAAAATTCGTGCATTAGTTATTGAGATAGAGCTGTAGGGGAAATTCTGAGAAATTCAGCATAGCAGCGCCACCTGTTGAGCGATTTGCACCAAAACACAAACAGCACTAATTCATATTAAGGTATACCGGAATCTGAAGTTTGATGAAAATCGGTGCATTAGTTCTGGAGCTAGAGCTATTGTGGAAATCACAAAAAATGAAGCACAGCAGCGCCACTTGTTGAGCGATTTACACGAAAAGGTACAAAACATCATCTCATGTCAAGGACTAACTGAATCTGAAGTTTGATGAAAATCCGTGCATTAGTTCTGGACATTGAGCTATTGTGGAAATCGTGAAAAATGCTGCATAGCAGCGCCACCTGTTGAGCGATTTACACCAAAACATAAACAGCACTAATTCATATCCAGGTATACCTGATTCTGAAGTTTGTTGAAAACCCAAGTATTAGTTCTTGAGATAGAGCTATTGCGGAAATCTCAAAAAATGCAGCATAGCAGCGCCACCTGTAGAGCGATTTACATCACAAGAGGCAAAACGTCAATTCATGTCAAGCACTAACTGAATCTGCAGTTCGATGAAAATCCGTGCATTATTTCTTCAGATTGAGCTATTACGAAAATCGTGTAAATTCTACAAAATGCAGCATAGCAGCACCATCTGTTGGGCGATTTGCACCAAAACGTTACCAGCACCAATTTATATCAAGGATTAACGGAATCTGAAGTTTTATAAAAATCCGTGCATTAGTTCTTGAGATAGAGCTTTTGAGGTAATTCTGAAAAATGCTGCATAGCAGCGCCACCTGCAGGGCGATTTACACCAAAAACTAATCAGCACTAATCTATATCAGGGACTACCTGAATATCAATTTTTATTAAATTCCGTGCATTAGTTCTTGAGATAGAGCGCTCACAAAATTTGTTTCACATACATACAGACAGACGGACAGACAGACAGACAGACAGGCAGACAGACTCACAGACAGACATTTTGTAAAAACATGTTTTTTGGAATCTCTGACCCATAAAACGTATAAATCCGTCGAAAACTGGAATTCGAAAATTTTCCTGAAACCAATACCTTCTTCTTGTCAAGATAGAAGAAAGTAAAAATAGTGAATGCGTCGTATAGTAACTTTTTAAACAAATGTATCTGTTGAACACTGACATTCCAGATTTACTGATTGCGTTTTTTGTATTGGAAACACACATGAATTTCGACAGTGGAGAAGCGAATGATATAATAACAGTTATTATGACGTCATCAGATTTCATGAAAGCAAAATAAATGTGTATAAATTTCTATTATAATGTACATTTATTAAGTAAAAAACAAGTTTGCATTGAATGGGACACCTTTTAGCTTTTGTTAAATACGTAGAGTGTGATTCCAGAATTTATAGCAAAATTTGCTTGTCTTTGTTTTGTATAGTGCTATCGCTCTTCTTATTTGATCTATAGGATAGACCGGGGCACGTTTAGGCGGGTTTTTTTCAATGAATTTTCTAATATTTACGTTTTAACTTATTAAATTTTAGACATTGTGATTTTATAAAGCAGTTAATAAAGTCAAAATTTGTGTATTCAGTTGTTGCCCTATTTGTGTTTTTAACTGTAATTTTTTTTTTCTAGGTCCGAGTCTTTTGCGTAAACTTGCCTCGTTCCCGAGGCAAGTTTACGTATTAAGTGGGCCATGTTTACGCATACTTTAAGTGATACCAAGGAGTAAGTGAAATAAATATTTAATCAAATTGAAATGTTTTATTTATAACTTAAAACACTGTTTAAAAATAAAAAAAATTAAAGAGAATTAATTGAATAACATTTTATAGGCTAAACGAAAATATCGAGCTTATTGATAATAAAAAAGCAGAAACTATTTAGTCATCTTCATCATCACTGTTACAGTTTTTGCAAACAAAAAATAAAGTATTTCCTTTTGCACACTTGTCATGGGACCACCTTTTGCATCTAAGACATTGAACCCAGTCTTGTCCTTCTTTGGATTAGATGAATGATTTCAAACAATAAATACACACACAGTTTTCATCTTCGTCACCAGATTCATTCACTATTTTCTTTTTTCCACAGTGTACCAATTTTTTCCTTTTTGCATTTTTTGGTTTTGTACTTTTCCTTTGTTGTCTTCTTGATCTGCTTCCATGGAAACTAGTAAATTTTTACGTAATTACTTCTTTTTGTTTTGTTGAGTCATCATTTTTTTCTTTTTCTTTTTTAACTGCTCTTGTCGGAGGGCTTCTTTAACCGATGTATCAATTAGGATTGCGGTCTTCCTCTTTTACTTCCTTCTGTTGGTGCCAAACCTTGGTCCTGCCTTTTCAACTGGTCTCAGTAGTTCATGTTTACGTAGTAAGAACGTGCGTAAAGTTGTCCCGATGTCAATCCGTAAACGTGCCGCTTCGCCATGTTTGGATTTATTTTTAACATGCAACGAAAATCAATGACATTTCTGTTCATACAAATATAGTTCTCAATAAAGGATAAAATTCTGCTGTTCATATATTTTTTTATCCTTAACTAAGTATTATTAGTTCATAATAAGTTCAACACAAAATTTACTCACATCAACAGAAAACAGGTCATCCTTTCCGCATGCTAGACCGAAACTCGACTGATGCTCAAAATTGTGTGAGGCTACCCGCTAGGGATTAGCGTCAATCTGTAATGACTGGTGGCCCGCCAGTTATAACTCGTTTCCGAAAAAGTGCACTGCGTAAACGTGCCTCGGTCTACCATACACATAAAGATCATTGTTTAGACAGGCTATTTTTAAAACATTTGATAAAGTTTATAAATTATCATAAAAATACGTACACAAGATAAGGCATCGCAAATTTTTGATTTGTCATTTGTTATATTAATGAATGTATGTTTTAAATTTTTATTTTGGAAAAAACATAAATTTCAATTTGTTTATCTTTAGATACAGAAAGGATATCTGGTGGATGGTCAATTTCAAGTTTCGCACTTTATAACATGACTTCTGTAATACATGCTATCGCAGAATGTGAGAGTAGTTTTTAATATATTTTTTTTACACTGATGAATAATCTTTAACAAATTCCGAAATAGCTAAATCAGAAAAGAAATATCAGATATATGAGATTCAGTGGTATTGAACTTGGATTGTTTGTTTTATTGTATCTTTTAGTAAATTCCTTATTTATAAAAATTATTTTCTGATGAAAAAGAAACACAACAGATCTCCACTCCGCCCACCAATGAGCTCTGGCTTGACACGAATGGCTTCGCAAACGGCAATGGCTTGGAGTCAGTGGAATGCACGCTACAGGAAGCCTAGCTCGGAGCTGTCCTTGAAGTAACTGATTTCTAATTGTTCGTTATGTCACTGTGGTACAAACTGCAGTTCGAATTTCTGCCGCAGACGCAATACGATGCGCCACAGTCGTACGCTGAATACGGCAACCTTCCCTCTCAGGAGTGCCACGTGGCCGCCTGAAACCCAGTCTTCTTGAGGCAGTACCATCACTTGACCACTGCTTCCAACAATCATGCACAGTGGATACATTCCAGCCAAATCTTTCTGTAATATCGCGGAAAGAAAATCCACCTTCTCGTAGACCGATATGTGACCTCGTTCCAACTCGGTGAGCTGTTGACAGTGGCTTCTTCGTCTTGTTAAAGGCATTCTTGGCTTACATCAACTCAATACGTCACATTTCGAAGCTAAATAACGCCCACGAACTTTACAGCAAGCATTGAAAGTAAACCTGATCTGCAAGTTCTGAGTGGCGCTACTAGCGTCACACTTATGCTCGAAGCACGAAATTTCAATCGATGTCATCTTTCAGATGTATAAACACGCCTACCAAATTTCGTTTATCTAACACAAGTCTTTCTTGGTGTTGGGATTTTTTTTTTCCGTCAGTGTATATATAGGGTAATTCCGGAATTATGCCGCACATTTTTTTGAATTAGTGTATAAAGTCCCATGGTGGACTTAAAATAAAAAAAATCATGCTGTGCTATTTAATGTTAAGTATACAACGCGTGTACAGCGACAAAATTTTCAAAACAAATTATTAATATTTTTTAACAATTTTTTTCTAAAACATTACACTGCGGCGCGTCACCAATACGTTCAGGATGAAGCGCCGCACTTGTGCGGTAGTTATGCCGCGCTTGTAATAAGAACAAAACGAAATTTTAAATAAAAATATTTTGAAAAAATATTCATATCTGGATTATAATTAACGATGTAATAATAAATGAAACTTAATGAGCACAATGAAACGTATTAGTAGATTCAAATTAATAATTGTTGCCTAGTTTCACTGTTAAAATTATCGACTTATTTTTTTTACATTAAATTTTAATTGTTATTTCAGCAACAGCGTAACATCAAGGTATTAGAAAGTTAAAAGAAACAAAGTAAAATTGTGTTTACATAATTATTTGTTAACCCTTTCGGGACCGGTGGCTTTTACAAAAATTTTATTCAGTTGGTACCACTTTTTTAAAAAGAAGTTACCTTTACTTAAATAATCATGAAAATGCTCTAATTAAACAAAGCAAATATTACTTTTCTTTTTCACTGGTGTCAGAAACAAATTTTGTAGGCTCTTTATGAAGGTGCTTATATGCATCTATGGTCCCGAATGGGTTAAGAGACCTGTTTCTTCGACTACAATCTACAGAAAAAGTGTAAAAAAAGTACAGTATTTATGTAACTCAATTTAAACACATGATGCAACGAAGCCAATTACATTTCCTCTTTTTTGGAGTAGTTTTCTAAACATTCCTTGCAAAGAACGTCTGCGTTACGCGCAATCCAATTTTTCATTATTATCATCTTGACATGCATCTTTCTTGCCCTTCTTACTTTTTATTTTCCCCTTTTTCTCCTTTGGTTTATTGAACTTGATAACGTGCCTAACATGGTTAGTCTGTGAAAAAAGAAAAGGAAAAGTTAATAACACTTAATCATCCCGTACAAAAGAAACTGCGGCATGTATACCGGAATAGCAGTGCGGTATGTATCCCAATTTGCATGGTGCAGACGTCGGCCATCACAGTTACCTGCCACCGCTAAGGGGAATGGCGTAACCATACACACAGTATTCTATATAAACTCTACACTTTTTGACTTCGAAATCATGCATGCATTTAGTAATTAGTGTATGAAAAGTATTTAAACATAACGTGTTTAAAAGTTTGGACAGTAAAATCATGCACTTACGTCAAATTAAGGATTGTACTTTTACAAGTAAACATCGAAATGGGATTCACGCTATACACTGGTTAAAATAATCTCATTGCGCACCTATACTGTGCGTTGGACGACCCTCTATCTATAATTACAAGAAATACAAGGGGTGCGGCATCTATCCCGTATGCGGCGACTCTCCTGGAGTTACCCTATTGCATACCTGCCTAAATCCTAGTTTGGTATTGGTCAGGTTGCATAAATTTCGTATCACTTAGTGAAGGATTGCTGTTGGAGGCATCAATAAGGTAGAATATTGTCAACTGTGGGCAGTCTGAGTACTTTTCATTTGACCAATTAATCAATTATATCGATGTGTTTGTAGTAGTGAGATTGGCTAAGTTCAACCAAAACACCAGCGATTCATGATGCAGTTCAATGTAGGTCGGGCCGTATGAGTGGTAAGTAATGGATTAAGAAATCCGGTAGTTTTCCAATTAAAACAGAGGCCAAAAATCACTTGAAACTATTTCTTCAATCACACATAAAAAACGTGAACAATTCCTACATTGTGATAGTGATCGCAGAGTCTCCAGATTAGAGCACGAATTAATATTCCATGTTAAACAGATCTTAATGACAAATTTAGATATTCTACAAGACAATAAGACGCCTGGTAAGAGATTTTCAAAATAATCGAACAGCACAAAAATTTTCTCTCTCTGACCTCATGCACGATAGTTTTGTCAGGACTCGCGTAGGAATACAGATTGAAATGTAAACTTCAGACGAACCAAACAGATTCAGAAACGAGTCATGGAATGAAATGTGATCCGTCACTCAACCAACGGTGAGCGAGAGATAAGCGTAATAGATAACGATTTCCGCATCGGCTTACGGAGGGATTTTTATGCAATACTGTCGACGCTGGACAGGTGGGCGGGAAGTTGATTCATGGAATAAAATAAAAAAGTAGTAAAATGGCTTTTATAAACATTCGAAAAATAAAAGTAGCTTCGCTTAGAATATTAAAATTTTGGTAGCTGATAAAAATTAATGAAGGTTTCGAAAAAATAATTATTAAGATGCGCATTTTAAGTTTATAGGAATTTAACTATAAATAAATAATAGGGAGTATTAAGAAATAGGGAACTAATGAATATGCCGGAAATTTAGAATAATTTAAATGAATGTTGCAAGTAAAATTTTTTTATAACATATAAATATAGATTGTAAAATTTAACATTCAATTAAAAATAAATAAAAATTTACGTTTCATTTTGAATCTCAATATTCATCATAAAAGCAGACATTTTGTATAAAAATGATACTCCGAGTTTTGTTTTTATGTAATTCTTTAATCATTTTCTATCACTAAATAAAATTCTCGTAAATTTAAAATAAAAAATCATCCTATTATTATAGTAAGAAAACATGAATTTGTTCGAAATTTAATTTGTTCAACAAGCAGGGAATTCAATCGAAAAATAACCATGAACATGCGGAGAGTTAATGAATTGAATTTAGATAACACGAACAGAATAAATATTTACGGTTTTAGTTTAGAATAAGTTTTCTAAGTTTAACAAGTTTTGAAGTTTACTTAAAGATTTTAACATCCGTTTGGATACCAAATCTGACATTTTGATGAATTTCGGAATCTTTAAATGAAGTTTCAGTGTGAAATTTTTATAAAATTTCTGTGAAGCAAAACAATTTATTGAAAGGGGTATTTCATTTTTGTTTTACACTTGAAATATGGAATAAACAATTTTATCATGTATTTCTTTTCACAATATCAATTAGAAATGCAAATAAAAAAGAAATAAAAATAAAAGAAATAAAAATGTCTAAAAATAAGAATTTTAAATGATTTAGTAAATATTAAAGTTAAGTTTGTGGGAATATGTTTGAAGAAGTAAGTGAATAATTTGGAATATCAATTAAATGATATCTCATATACCTTCCAATGCAGTCTGTTGATTTGTTTCTGCACACATTTTGAAAATGGGAAAATGTATGCAATTAAAAAAAAATACATATTAATTTTAAATATACAGGGTGTTCGTAAGCAATTTTGAACAAAATAAAGACAAACAATACCCATCAAGACAGATCATGGAAGGCGGTAGTATTCTAGTGACGCAGCCTTAACCCCTTAACGCTCGAATTAAATTACGATTTAAAAATTCAAATTGCTTATTGACACCACTTTTAAGAAAAAGAAATATTTACCTTATTTAATGACAGGTAAAGCGATACTAAAATATAACCAATTTCACTATTTTATAAAACTGGTGGGAATCAAACAATCTGAGTAAAAGACACAGCCCGAGAATATCTCGGGAGCGAGAATTAAGGGGTTAAGCCTAAAATCGTAAGAATGGCGGAACTCATATATACACCTAACTCGAGATCAAAGGAAACGCGAAAAGTCGCCACTTCATAACTCAGCAAATATAGGGCATATTGTTCTGATTTTTATATCTGCAGTCTTATACTATTCTGAAATTTTTACATGCAGTATATTTTGAGATCTCGAAACCTATTTTTAAAGTACTTGCGATGGATAAAGTTTCTAATTTCCATTCTGGAAAATGACCCGGGTGATTTTCTTTAAATTGATATATAATATGGATTTATTTTAGATGAAGGGAAGGAGATAATACTTGTTTCCGGAAAAACTCTTGTTTTTTATATAATTCGCATTTTTTTTCTCAAAAATGACCTGCGCGATTTTATTAAAATTAATATATAATATAAATCTGTTTAGATAAAGCGAATAACATAACACTAATTTACAGAAAAATTGTTGTTTGTTATGCAATCGGTATGAAAAATGAGACTATATTTTTTCGCCATTCTATGAGAATTTACCGCAAATGCGCAAGAAGTTATTAATATATTCCTGCGCATGCTTTCTTTTTATTCACTTTTGGGAACAGCTAGCTATCCAAACACTAGCTGTGCGGTTAAGAGCGCTGCTCTTATACACGCGATAACTCGGGTTCAATCCGCAGTGATGCCTTTTGATTTTTTAATGAGTTCTTTTGTAATTTTTTATTGCCAATTAGATCATTAAATAAAATTTAAGACTTTTTTAAATTGTTATCAAGTTAAACAAAATTAAATTGCAATTATAACTAAGCTAAATAAAATAAAACTTCATTTAAAATAAATTTCAATAACAAAATGTGCCATTTCCTGCAGCTGGTAAATGTGGAGCCATCTACATTTTGGATAGAAACCTAAACTCTAACGCTTCATATAGAATACTGATATATATATTTAACATTTTTTAAATAACGATAACTGGAAAATGTTATTCAGTATTATGTCATAATCCTTTAGATATTTTGAGATTGTTACTATCACACAGCAAATATATCTAGTGCATTGATTTTATTAACTCGTAAATGTAATTCAGTTAAAAATCTTTAACTAAATGTAAGTAATGAATTTTGTTCTATGCATTTCAAATATTTTTAATTATGTATCTTATCTCACAATAAAAATTAAAAATCTCAGATTAACTGTTTCAGAAAGTATTTTCACATTGAATTATATATATATAAATAAATACAGTCTATTTTCTTGTATGATGTGTTTTTTTATACCTGCTAAAAAAAAAAAAAAAAAAAAAAAATATATATATATATATATATATTTCCCAAATAGTATTAAATTCAGACATTTTTCTCCGGGAAGGTGTGTGTGTGTGTGTTAAAAAAAGTGCAGAAATTACTTTTCCTATATTAAGGAGTATAAAAAATTTAATGTAATTTAAAATAAGAATCTCTTGAAATTGTTCCAATTATTTATTAAGGTTATTAACTAACTGCCATATTTATTTTTTATATATGTTGAAAATATCATACCTTAGACTAGGTACTTCTTTTTCGGTTACAGAAATGATGCAAATTAAAATCATTAAAAATTTGCTGTTTAATGTTTTGCATTATAATTCAAAATTATTTTCTGACTAGCAAAATAATTTGTAAGTCTTTTTGTCAAATTGTCTTCTATTCAGTAATATGTGTATGTAAAAATATTTTTTAACAATTTTTATAGAATTAACCTATAATATATAGATTTATTGTTACAAATGCAATGCATCTTTAATCTTTTCCTGCTCCATGCTGAAATATTTAAAATTTGGGATGCAATTCTAATATTTTTCAAAAAAGTTCAAATTTTTGTATTTTAAATATTATTTTAAATTGTAGTTTATATAATCTATTTCTACAAAAATCAAATGATAATGCCTATTTTAATTAACAAAATTAAAAAATCATAAAATGATGCATTATTTTTTTTAAACTTTTAGTGAGAAAAACTTTTTAATGTACAAATTTTATGATTAAATCTTACTCGAAAATGTGGCTATTTTGATAGAAATTTATGTTTGTTGCTATGAACTTAAATTAAAAAATAAAAAGACAAAACCTATATCTTTATCAATCAGCTGTTTTTCTTATATTCATTCATATTTATTGTAATTATGGTACACCTTTTTGAGACTCAAAAAGAAAATAATAAAATACTCAATGGCAGTTGATGGCGCCATCTATAATCGAAAATTGGGACTGCATCCAAACGATCACTTGATTGGCAGGCTGGGTACACTAGCGCCCCAAAACAAGTATTACTTTCGGGGTCAAATTCTGTGATGAAAAGCCCATCTTCGTTGTTCTCCTGTGCTAATGTTATTGTATTTTAAATAAAAAGGTTTAAAGAGTAATATTTCTTGATATTTTTATTAAGAATGTAAACTTTTTGCATAGCAAAATTTAACAAAGCTTTCTATATCTGTGAAACGAACCATAAAAAAACCCCCATTTTGTGTAATACAGCTAAACTTGGATAATTCGAACTTGTTGAACAGGAATTTCTGGATAATTCGAATTTTTTGCTCAGTCCCTAGAATTGTATTAAAATAGTGTAAAAAAATCGTGGATATTTCGAATTTTATTTTGGATAATTCGAATGTTTCGTACGATTGCCCTTAAGATTTTGCAGTAAAAATTGCTCCTGAGAGTTTTTTGAGTTTATGTGCACAATATTTGAACAGTTTATTTTAAAGGTTCTTTTTTGAAGGTCCTTGTAATGTAGGAGATTCTATTTTGTATAATTTGATAGGTTTAAATCAAATACTATGACTCAAAATTTCATTCAAAGAAGCAATAAAAAATATTTGACTTTTTTTTCTTAACCCATTAACGACGAGCCTCCCTTACGCTTCTTTTAATTCTTCGACACCACTTTTTGCCACTTTGTAACTTGGATTTATTTAATCGCTCAAAATCTGAGATTAAACAATAGGAAAATTTCCAAACTAAAATACAGGTATTCAAATTGAAATATTTTGTTCGCTTTACCTGGCAAGTTTTCTTGCCAACCGGCTTTAATGAGTTAAAAGTGATGAATGATTGAGGTAGTAAAAAAATCTGATTTAATGTGGAAAAAATATATACCAGTATTCTTAGATAAAGTTTATCTGTTAAATCTTTTATATTAGAGTCAAACTTCTTTATTTATCTCTTCTTTTTGAGGGAATATATGTAATTCGAATTTTTGGATATTTCGAACTTTTCTCTGGACCCTTCAACTTCGAATTACCCAAGTTTAACTGTACTTCCATATCTTACTAAAAAGTTCTAAAAAATATCAAATAGTACTGCACTCTTTACAATTGAAGTATGAGGTATGCTTTTTTGAGCGGCGGGGGAGGGGGGGGGATTAAAGGTGAATGGAAATCACGACTATGAGTTCTTATCGTTGGTCTTCATTTTTTTTTATATTTTTATTATTAACCTAAAAAAAAGTAATGGTATCAATTCAAAAAAACACTTAACGGGTTAAAAGTTTCTGACGCAGCACTTTATCCTATTGCTATAAGAATTTTAAATATGGAACTTAAAAACAATGATATCAAATTTTAAATGACGCTATATTATTTATTTCATCTTTTTATTTTTGTTTTATTTATAATTGCATGTGTAAGAATTATGTTAAATTTAAAAGGATGTATAAAAATTTATTCCTTGATGCTTTAACATTCACATCTTTCATAAAGTCAAAATATGAGTTTTAAAAGATATGCTATCAAAATTTAAGTGACGCCTTGATCTAGCTTTAAACAATTTGTTTTAAAAGTCAATTTTAATTGTTCTCGGTTTGGCTAAATGTATTTATACATCTAACCAAAACTTTTAATTTTCCAATATACAGTTAAAAATATCACTTTCACTGAACCTATACAATGCACTGTAATGTATTTATATGAATAAACTCATTTATCTTTTGTGCCACGCTATCCAAAATCAAAAGTAAAATTTATATAAATGATTTCTTTGCGTCATTGTATCCAAACTAAGCGAAATGTATGCAAATGGATATTATGACGCAAAGAAATCGTTTATATAAATTTTACTTTTTATTTTGATAGCGTGGAACGCATAATGCGCACTCATGATCGTGCGTAAGACTCATAAGCGTCAGAAGGTATAAAACAGAGCTTACAATACTGAACCAAAATTTTTGTTATTATGGGCTATGGTCCGCTCTGACAGTTATACAGCTCTCGCAACGTGAATTAAGACTGGAAACCAGCCAGTTTCTTAGTTCCTGTGGAAGTTAGTCTCACTCCTCCAGCAACGCTGCTTTCTGACACTAGGTGGTTCTGGGATGTGGCAAGAGAGTTCCAGTTGTCCTATATAGAACGTAGGAACCACACATACTATACAGGGTTTAGGTCTAAAGATCTGACTAGGAAATCCGTCAAGCGAATAGTCTCACTTTCCAGAAAATCGTCGACCAGATGAGCTGTTTCTCGGCGCTCGTTGCAGTCCATTAAAATGAAATCAGAGCTAGCTGTATCCATGAAAAGGCGAAATTAGGGTACCAAGATATCATCTCCATACCGCACAATAGTCGTAGAGTATTTTCCAAACAAAAGGAGGGATGTGGGCCCGATCAACATGATGCATGTGCAGGCCGTCAAACCTCCGCTGCCATAGTGGTCTCTTTATCAGAGGTTAGAAGGCAGGTAGCGGATCCGTAGTATTCCTCTGATGACAATAAGTTGATAATTAGTGTTTAGTCTGAACCGAAGCTCATCAGTGAATAGATGGTTCCAAATTGATCCCTAGTCGATGATCTCTGCACCATGTTTAACGCGTTCTCCTGTGTGCAGAAGTGAACGGGATACAAGCAGCAAGTGTTATTGCAAAGACCCTCTCTCATTTAGCTTTCTGAAAATAGCAATCCTTGAAACTCGGCTTTCTGTGGCCGCAGAAAGGTCACGACTGAGCGGCAATACTGTTGCACTCCTGTCCCCCCGTCCTCGTAGTAATGGACAAATAACGATCTTCGTTGACCGTCGTTTCTCTTGGACGACCTTGTCCATGGATCCAATATCCTAAGACTTTTTTCATAAGTTGGGCACGACGCTGGATGTTAAATTGATGCCTCTAATAATCTGAACTCGACACTGTTCTGTCTCTAGTCTCCCCGCGATTCTCCCGCTCATTCATTCATAAAAACTTTGGTGGTTACCCATTTTTATAGTTTTCTTTTGAACTTCACTGACTGTTGCAAAAAAAGTCCGAGATATTCTTGGTGGTGTGCAGGCGAACAAAGCGCGAAATTTGCCACGCTCGCTTATAAAGCTTTGCCTTTCCCTATTCAGACCATACGCACGTGTACGCTTTCGTATTTGGCACTAAATACTTGCATCTTTGTTTCGAAGCATTAGTTTTACACTTCGTTTAGAAAATTTATTTATGAAATTTGGTAAATTATGCAAATTCTCTTAATTTTGCGCAACAGTGTATTTCTTGTAGATTTATGTCGGGTGAGCGTGAAGGCCAGATGTCCGCCATGTCCAATCCAAAATTATCAACTTTGATCATCTGATCAGTGGCAACTGTCGATGCTTCTTTTTTTTTACACAAATTTCTATATGGCGGGCAAATGCTCGACGGTGATGATGTGCTACTTCTTATGCTGCAGAGCAGAAATTACATCAGACACGGACTTGTGCTTGGGTTGGTTTCTAATGTTCTTTTGTTGACCCTCTGTGTGCTTTTGAATCACCTGAAAAAAATAGACTTTTGTGCTTAAGGAGTATGCGAAGCGTTCAAGTATTAATTCAAAATAAGATTTGAAAAATGACATTGGAAAGAAGAACGAATTCCAAAAGTGCTATAAATCTCCACAAGCTAAAAAAGTTCCCCACAGTCTCAACACCTAAAAAAAATAAAGCTTTATCCAGTAAATAAAACATTTTCCCGAGTTACCCGTAAACAAGTATAATGTTACTAAAATATTACCCAATCCTTTCGTCTAATATAAGGACAGGTAAACATTTGCGCTTGCTTGAATAGTGAAAAAACTTTCAAAACGAGCCCTTTTTCAATTAGTCAATGATTGCCGAATACACACACTCGCCGTCATGGACAATGTGGTCCTAAGTGGGACAATAAAAAGAAAGAGGGAACTAGAAATTAGACTTCAGAAACAATAAACTTCAAAATGAAACAAACTCTTTTTTTAATGATAGAAAACCAAATTTTTCTTTTCTTTTGAGTCTTATAAAATATAGACGTCATGAAAAGTGGATACTGTTGCATCTTGAATATTCATTGACACCAATTATATTTTCCTTCTAATAATTAAGTTCAAATTTTTAAACTTATTAAATGTGCTTTAATGTTTCGCATAGACGAATGCTTGAAATATTATTAAAGAATTTCATAGTAATTTATATTAGATATTTGATAAAAAATAAGTAATACTTTAATTTTAAATATCATGGTGGATTTTCTGTACAACATGTTAATGATTTCATATGACAGTTATTCCTAAATAAATTTTATTCAGTAAAAAATAACTGCAGAACATTCTATTTAATTATGTGAAAGTAAAAATAACTTTAACAGCATTAGAAATAATTAAAATTAAGCTAATAATCCTGATAACATTCCATGCTTGTATCTTAAAGTCAAGTAATTTCATATATACTGGGTGTATCTGAAACGCTTCAACAAAATTGGGGGATGATAGTACTCATGAAGACAAACAAAAAATGCAATGGAACATGGGGTCGCAAATCACTTATTGAGTCACAAATATAGGATGTTTCACCTAACTGAAGTTGGTAATAATTTTGTGAAAAATTAAAATATTGCAATAAAAATGTAACGATTTTTATTGCGACCTTATTTTGTAGGAAATGGGATGACATCACAAAAAGTTCTGGAAACACAGGATGCTCACACAATCGATGATACCGTATGAACTGAAAATCATAGTCCAAAATGAAGAGCGTCCAATGCATACTGATGCCGCGTATAATGGAAAGTTCTACCACTATTTTTCGTGATGTTATCCCATTTCATACAAAATAAGGTACATATCGCTACATTTTTATAGCAATATTTTAATTTTTCGCAAAATTATTACCAACTTCAGTTAGGGTTAAACACTCTGTATTTGTGACTCAATAAATGACTTGTGACCCCATGTTCCATTGCGATTTTTGTTCGTCTTGATGAGTACTATCATCCCCCTAAGTTTATAGAAGCATTTCAGATACACCCTGTATATGGTAATACAGGGTGTTTATAAAATCTCGGACCCATTTTGATGTTTAATAACTCATAAAATAATAAAGATAGATTAAAATTAATAACATAAATGGTTAGGTAGACTCAAAAAGTTTCATGACCCTTGTCAATGAACTTCCACGCGCCCCCCTTTCGTCGCACGGAGAATATCAAGTAGATAGTCAATTTCACGCCAGGTAGCGGCAAGCATGTCGGCATACACAGAGGCTATTGCGGGTGTAATTCTGGCTTTTAAGTCATCAATGTTCGACACTCTCTTCCTGTAAACATTGTCCTTTACAAATCCCCAGAGGAAAAAGTCCAGCGGCGTTATATCAGGTGATCTGGGTGGCCAAGTAATTGGACCTCCTCGCCCAATCCATCTTCCTGGAAAATGGTCATCCAAAGAAGTACGAACGATGGTACCCCAATGAGGTGGTGCACCACCCAGATCACCTGATATAACGCCGCTGGAATTTTTCCTTTGTGGATTTGTAAAGGACAATGTTTACAGGAGGAGAGTGTCGAACATTGATGACTTAAAAGCCAGAATTACAACCGCAATAGCCACCGTGGATGCCGACATGCTTGCCGCTACCTGGCGTGAAATTGACTATCGACTTGATATTCTCCGTGCGACGAAGGGGGCACACGTGGAAGTTCATTGACAAGGGTCATGAAACTTTTTGAGTCTATCTAACCATTTTTGTTATTAATTTTAATCTATTTTTATTATTTTATGAGTTATTAAACATCAAAATGGGTGCGGGACATTATAAACACCCTATTACCAGCAAATAATCTCTAATCATGATTTTTAAATCCTTTTAAATAAAGATTGAAGTTTATATTTTTATTAAACACTTCTCAAAATGACAACATTCAGAAAATAATTATTATGTGTTTAATTTAAAGCCAACTCATAGCTGCGAAGTATATGTTTTAATACAATATTTCTAACTTTCAAAGTTAGCTTTCATACTTACCAAAAAAAGTGACTTTTTATATAAATCATGATCGATTTTTAAGAGTTTTCAAGGAAATGAAATTTATTAGTTTCATGCTACAGTAAGAGGAAATAATAAAAGCTTTGGATGTATTTCGATCATTTGACAGAGTAGGCATGTCAAATGTCAATTACGAAAAGAAGCATTTTCGAGTGAATTTGCTGAAAACATCAAAATACTAATAGAAAAGAAAAGTGGGCTATTTGTTTTAGAAGACAGACTTTTTAGAGATATATACATGCGTATTGAAAGTTTGTGGATGAAGAAGAATTTCTTATCAACAGTTTTGCATTTTATTCGCTATATCTGCGCATTAACTGTTTTACTAAATGTTTTAAATGTGAAATCTTATTCCTTTCATTTATTTATTAAGTTAATAAATATATATTGATTTTCATTTAAAAAATATTTCCGTGAACCTCAAAGATTTATGTAAGAAACTTCGAAATGTCTTATAGAAAATATACAAATGTGTCCATTTAAGTTTAAGAAAAATGATTAATTTTCAGCTTTAGATTATTTTTTAATGTGTACACTGTAAAAAGAAAAGACAACTGTTTCTTAACCTACTAAAGTATAATGTTTTTTTGAATTTCCCAGAACCTTTTACCCCTAAGATATTTTAATTATTTTTTAATTATGAAATTAAAAAGATTTTGATTTATACATGATTTGTTGCAGAGTGTTAGTCATCAAATTAAATTTTGACTGGTTCCTCTCAAGAAACGTTCTCTACAAAGTTTTTACTTTAACATGAGCATGACTGGCTTGTTTATAGAAATGTATATTTTCCGGACCATCCAGAAAATACCATCCAGAACGGACCATCTATTGTAGAGATGAATCGAGGTTCTTTTTTACCAGAGCCAGAGGATTTTAAAACCGAGCTCGCTTGAGTTCGAAACATTTTGTATAATCAGAGTCCCAGTCCGATACAATAAGTATGTAATATAATTTTTCTTCACACTATTTAAAAATTGTTTCAAAAGTAATATATCATTTTGAAAGAACTTCTTATATAGAAATAACAATTAGTCCCTAGCACTCAATTAATTTTATGAAAAATTACATTCTATTTTATAAAAAGAAAATTTTTATCGAATGAAAATATACCTCATACTTTGAATGTTTCTTATATTTTTTCTTCCTAAACAAGTACATCTGATGAACACATTAACAATTGTTCAGAATTTATATATTCATCATCTGAAATACATTCAATATCGCTTATGTCACTTACTACTTCATCAAACAATCTCAAAGTACTTTCTTCAGTCTTTTTTATTACTGTAGCGTACCCGCTTTGACGGCTCCTCAATATCAATACCCCAGAGCAAAAAATTACATAAACGGAAACATGCCGCCCCACAGACTGCGGTGAAAATAAAATAATTTTTCTTTCAATAACTAAAAATGCGCAGGTGTTGCAAATGGGTGGGGGGAGGAAGAGGACCAGTAGTGTAATGATTATATTGTGCGATAAGATTGGGGACGCGTTCATTTTTGTGTAAAAAGTAGATATGTAGATGCAACCGTATCACAGACGGCACGTTTCCGGTTAAGGGCTAGACTTCATGAGAAAAAATATATCTGCATCAGTAACGTTATTTTCATATGAAGAGCGGTTATGGTTCTTACACAATAGGAGTAATAATGATAATAAGGAGTTGGTCTGGTAGGTCTAGTAGGTCTTGTAGGTCTTGAGTACGGTCGTCTAGAGATTGGTCTTCTAGTGACTGGTCTTCTAGTAATAGGGCGCCTGGTAACTGGTCTTCTAGTTACTGGTCTTCTAGTAATAGGGCGCCTGGTAACTGGTCTTTTAGTTACTGGTCTTCTAGTAATAGGGCGCCTGGTAACTGGTCTTGTAGTTACTGGTCTTCTAGTAATAGAGCGCCTGGTAACTGGTCTTCTAGTTACTGGTCTTCTAGTAATAGGGCGCCTGGTAACTGGTCTTCTAGTTACTGTTTTTATTGTAACTGAAGGACCTTGGTTATAATATGGTTTTATGTTATGTCTAGTTGTTCTTGATCATGGCCTGAAGTTAGTCCTTCTTGTTGGAATAGCAGATATTTATGGGTTTTCCAGAGGTATGTCATTATAAGAGGGACTGTCGTTACTTTCACCATCATCAACGGCAACATCAGCACAACCTCTGAAAGTTTCTTGGGGGCCACAGCCTACCTTCGAAGTTTCATTTTCGCACCTTTCCCAGTTGTTTTCTGCAAACAAAAGTTTAGAAAATCAATTTTTTAAAACTAAAACATTAGCAAATCTCAAGCTAATGCTATTTGACAGAGGAATATGTACTTTTCGCATTAGATCTCTAACTAAAAAAAAGATCCAATTAAAAATATCCTACTGTCACTAAAGAAAAATCAATTTAAAAGAAAATTCTTTCGCGCATCTTCCGATTGGCGCCATACTCAACAGGTCATTGTCGTTAATGCACAACATAAATCTGCAAATTTTACAAATTTTCTTTTAAAATACCAGTGTAATACTACAATAGAAAAATATGATTTTATGATTTTATGATTAAAAGTAAAAGTAGTTTTTGTTTACTTTTAATTATTAAGTTATTGGTGATACTAGCATGTGTAATGGTTTCCTAACTCGTAAATATATCTATATTATGTTTCAGATAGTGGAAAAACAAACAAACAAACTCCAGGACAATTAATTTTAGAGTAGCTAACCCACACACTAACCTGTTATAATCTCTGCTTTGGACCTTTTTTTAGAATGCTGATTCCAGTGCAATAGGAGTTATATACAAAAATAACAAATAAAGTATAAATAAAAAGTATATTTTATTTGTGCGATTTTCATAATTTTCAATTTTATTTAATAGTTAATATTTTAAGAGTAGATGCAATAGAAAATGTGCATTAGCTTTATGTATGGACTTTTAGGAAGTATTATACTATAAAACTTAATATAACGAAACAATTCTTCTGCCATTTATACATAAAAAACAAGTACTTCTCTTTAATTTTTCAATTTGTTTTTTACAAACCCCTGAACACATGTTAAAAATTAACTATAATTTGTCTTCTAATGAGAAATATGAATATCAAATTCACAATATATCTTTACTTAATAGGTGCTAAAATACAAATGTTAAAACATTTTAAAAACAATGCAGAGGTTGAAACATTGGAGTCATATGATGTTTAAAATCCGAGCGCTTTCAAGTGAACCATCAGTCGTCATCAGGGAAAGATCACTGCCGAATGAAAGACAAACAGCTGGTTAAATATCAAAGGGCGAAACTAAACGAACTTCAAAATAGGAGGGTGGGAAGGATGGAAAAACAGAGAGGAGCAGCTAATCAGAAAAAGAGAGAGGGGGAGAAGGGTGGGACAGGGATGAGGGAAAATGGTTAATCAAAACCAAATTCACCTGTTACACCTGGTATTTTAAACCAGATTCTTGGTATGTTATAGGATAGAACATCATTACAGGTACTCCTGCCTCTTGCCGAAATTTCCAACGACTCTCTAACTATACAAACATTATAAAATGAAGCATGTGCAATGATTTTAACTTCTTTGAATAGGATATCAATGTCTTTAACTTTTTTTGCAAGTTTTGGAAATTTTGGCAAGAGGCAGGAGTACCTGTAATGATGTTCTATCCTATAACATACCAAGAATCTGGTTTAAAATACTAGGTGTAACAGGTGAATTTGGTTTTGATTAACCATTTTCCCTCACCCCTGTCCCACCCTTCCCCCCCTCTCTCTTTTTCTGATTAGCTGCTCCTCTCTGTTTTTCCATCCTTCCCACCCTCCTATTTTGTGGTTCGTTTAGTTTCGCCCTTTGATATTTAACCAGCTGTTTGTCTTTCATTCGGCAGTGATCTTTCACTGATGACGACTGATAGTTCAGTTGAAAGCGCTCGGATTTTAAACATCATATGACTCCAATGTTTCAACATCTGCATTGTTTTTAAAATGTTTTAACATTTGTATTTTAGCACCTATTAAGTAAAGATATATTGTGAATTTGATATTCATATTTCTCATTTATTTTATAAAGGTGAATCTGTCGTTCTTTGAAATATAGTTTTTCTATATTTATTTAATTTGAATTTGTCTTCTATTCAACCTATAATTTTTTTTTGTTACACTCTATTAAAAAATATAGATAATGTTAAATATAGAACACATGCTATAAAGGTTCTTTCTAAAAATATTCCTGAAGTATGATAATGCATCATAGAATCATAAGGTTAATAATATTTTCATTTAAGTATTTCTAACGCGTAATATAATCTTTTTTTTTTTTTTTTGTAATATTAATCAATATACCAACAAAGTATCCCAACTACGAAATAATGAATCTAAACACACACAGTAATCTATATATAATACCAAACAATTAATCAAATTACACTGCGGAATTATATAAAGCCATTAACCTTGTTAATCAGCAGTTTTAATACTGTTTTATCTAGTTCAAACTCACTAGATTTGCTATGTTATTTATCAACTATTATTTCATTACTTTCTTTTAGGAAATTAAGATTTTTAACTGAAACTTTCCAAGTTAAAGATTTTAATTACATACTTATTGATCTGAAACACTTAAAAAGCCTAATTTATTATTGCAAGATGTTTTCTTTGTAAAGTATTACATATTTGACTTTTTCCGAAACAACATAATTATTGTGAAAGGAATTATATATATTTTGTTAATATAATTGATATTTTGACCCGACTAGTTTATTATTTGTGTTCTTAAAAGATATTTTGTGTCTCGTGTATTTTGATGTGTATTTCATTATTTATTTTTACAAACAAACAAGTAATATAAAAATTTTGTTTTTAAAGTCAATTTCTACTTAGGTCATCAAAGAAAAATTTAATATAATCCCTTAAGCTAAAATTAGTTTTTGTTGCATTAAAATATCTCAATTGGTTGATTTTCTATAAGCAAGTAGGTTTACAATGGAAGTCTATGGGAATTTTGCGAAATATTATAGATATCGCCAAGTTGGCGTCACATTTGACGACTTATTTTAGCCGCCAAATTTGACGATATATCGCCAAGTTGGCGACAAACTTGGCGGTATTTGGCGACAGAACAGGGTCCCCCCTATGGTAACCCCTTATTGAAAATACTTTAATTGATCTTCAACAACCAATGACCGCCATTTTGTTTCCCATGCAAAACTAAAATTAATTAATTGAAATTTAATTAATTAATTAATATTTGAAAAAACTGTATTAACATCAATTGTCATCCAGTACAAGTTAAAAAAATTATTTCAACTTGATAGGATGAATAATGAGTATTTTATTCACGATTGAAAATTTGAACAAGATATATAAATATATAAATAAATATATATACAAGTAATCTAAAAATTTTGTTTTTAAAGTCAATTCTTACTTAGGTCATCAAAGAAATATTTAATATAATCCCTTAAGCTAATATTAGTTTTTGTTGCATTAAAATATCTCAATTTGTTGATTTTCTATAAGCAAGTAAGTTTACAATGGAACTCTATGGGAATTTGGCGAAATATTAGACATCGCCAAGTTGGCGTCACTTTTGACGACTCATTTTGGCCGCCAAATTTGGCGATATATCGCCAAGTTGGCGACAAACTTGGTGGTATTTGGCGACAGAACAGGGTCCCCCCTATGGTAACCCCTTATTGAAAATACTTTAATTGATCTTCAACAACCAATGACCGCCATTTTGTTTCCCATGCAAAACTAAAATTAATTAATTAAAATTTAATTAATTAATTAATATTTGAAAAAACTGTATTAACATCAATTGTCATCCAGTACAAGTTTAAAAAAAATTATTTCAACTTGATAGGATGAATAATGAGTATTTTATTAACGATTGAAAATTTGAACAAGATAAATATATAAATAAATAAATAAATACAGGGAGAGTGTGAGCTAATAGTAGGAATTGAATAAATAAATAATTAAATGACAGTCCAGTATCTTTTTTATAAATTTTGAAATTACAAATTAAACTTTTGATATTTTAATATACTTCATTGAATATAAGGTAAAGAACAATTTTTTTAATTATAATAAAATAAGACTTAAACAAATGTTTTTAACGTTTACTCACGGTGATGGTGTTATTTAAGACGGCAGATTATCTGTACAAGGGATATACGCCCGAAGGGGAGTGCCCTCCGTGGGGGTCTTTCTAAGGAAACCTAACCCGTATTTAGCATGGAAATTCAAGGTTAGAAGAAAACCACGGAAAACTCCGAACGATTATGCCGACGTGCGCGATTCTGTTTGAACCCAGCACCTACCGTCTACCAGCTTCGAGAACAGAATCTCTCGGTCACTGGTTGGGCCGTTTACTCACAAAAGAGCGCATTTCCTTTGACGGCGAAAAGTATGCATTGTAAAAAAACAGAGGGCGTCAAATAATATAAGAAAATGTGAAAAAAGAACTGGTGTGAAAATTCAATTTTATGTTTCTTTCTTGAAATTTCTTTCGTTAACTGCAGCATGTTATATATTTATGCCCCGGCGGTACTTATGAGTACCATTAAAAAAACTGATTTCATACATCAATTAGTAGTATCTGGATTACTCATTTTACAATGAGTAATAAATACTTTACTTTATCTTGTTATAAAAGCAGTATTAGTTGCACAAAAGAAAAATAGTTTTTCTTTCATTTTCATCTACGTTCAGTTTTTTGACGTTGGATGATTGCAGGTGAAATGTTTCAGTTCGGAAATATTTCTATATTTCTATTGTAAGAGTATTTGTACATTTCCTAATTCTATAAAATACTTTAACAAATATTTTAAGTAAAACATTTGTGTGGATAAATTAAGTAAAACATTTGTGTTATAACTATTGCACAAAATCCCTATACATTCAGATTTAGTTTATTAATTTCAATTTTCAAAAGCCTTCTAAAATTTAATAAATGATTGTGTAAATCTTCTGATGTAGTTTAAGAAATCCACGAAAATACTTTATTATATGGAATTTTCATGAATGCATTATTTGGGACATAAAGGGTTATCCGAAAAATTGAAATTATTCACAGTAATTATTATAAATATATTTCCAAAAATTTTTATTAACCGTTTCAATTCCACTCTGTTTTAATGAAGTAAGCTTTCAAGCCTTCAAACCAATATAATTTAGAAATCTTCAAAGTGCTGAAATAATAAGAACTTAAAGGTTATCAACTATTTGCCCCCAATCTGAATTAAGAAACTTTACTTAAAAAGTTAATGTGATTTTAATAGGAAAGTTAATATACGGCTGTACGCAGGTGATGATCTATAATTTATATCCATAATTTTCCGTACGACATCGTGGTGAAAGGTTTAAGGTATAGCAAGAATGAATTTTCACAGAATACGAAAATTTGTCGCGTTACTTTATAAAATAACATAATGTATAATTTTGGAGGAAATGACTTGTTTTTTCCGATGCTCTAATTTTCGATGGATGCATACTATGGGGAAAGCATTTTAGTAGAAATTGTGAAATGAAAAGCTCAGATGATAAAGGTGATAAGCGACATGATCATCATTTTGAGGAAATGAGCTATAAATTTCCAAATATCTACTTGCGTGTATTGTCAAATGCCTTCTTTGGCAATTAAAATATTCATGAGCATTAAGTTTTCTCAAATAGGTTAATTTAACAAATTATAGAGGGCCATTAAATATCTTCAAACATATCCTTAATTTTTTTTGTCACATACCAAATTTATGACTTGAGATCTTCAAATATTGATGAGAGGTTGGTTGCTATTAAAAAAATTTACAAGCGAAAAAGTGCTCGGGTTTGTTTACTTACATCTTTAGGAGCAGCTAATAGACTAATTCAACTTACACACTTTAATTATTTTCGTATATGGGTCAGTGGTTACCTGGTGACAAACTGGTACAAGTAATAGGGACTTGCATGTTTTCTACAAGGTGTTCAAACATTTTTGCAAAGACTTTGTGAAAAAATATAAGCTAAGATTAGACTTTTATTTTATTATATGATAACCCTTTTATTGAACTATCATATTGCATATTGATTTCCAATGTAAAAAAGCTTTTTTAATTTACCAATGTTGACGTTGTTTCACTCTTCCGTGACAATCGTTCCGAGTCCATCCAATGTTTTGGATGCGGCTTATAAAGAAGTTGTTTCAAAAACATAAATGCACAGTAATCCATACGTCAGTGGCTTGGGTAAGATACAATTAAATTGAATTACATTAATTCAGGTTTTAGTTTTAGTTTTTTTTTTTTTTTTTTTAATACAGCGGTACATTTAGAAGTATGGCTGGTACAGAGGATGGTTTTTTGTTCTAATTAGCTTTAAATATTAATGATTTTATAATTAATTATTTTTAAATATTATATATTATACATTAGATATATATATATATATAATATTAATTTAATGATTTTATAATTTAGTTTACATTATCTTTAGAGATGTTTAAACATTTTCGATTTTTTTTATGGATGTTTTGACATGTGACTTTAGATATAATAAGCGGTGGACGTACCTTTTTGGGGTATGTATTTATTATCTTTTACCCAGTCAAATGTAAACTTTGACGTTTCTTTCTATTCTGAACCGTTAGGTCACTTATTTCACTTATATGACTATTAAAACAATGTTTTTCACTCCTTTTTTAATTGACGAATAAGAGTATTTCTATTCTTAAAGAGCAAATGCATAGCCTTCGATCAATTGTTTATTTTCCAGCGACATGATAAAACAAATAATACTTTTTATTGTGTAGACTGTATTTAAATCCTATTCCGAATAGATGTTGATAGGTTTTTTTTATTGTCATTTAAATATAAATGACAGAGAAAGGCTAAATCGTTGCAAAAATATGTGGAAACCCTCTTTTGATATTTAAGTATTATTTTACGCTTCCTCCAGTATCTTTTTCGTGCTGCCTGTTATCCTCTCCTTAACAATTAATTGATATTGTATATGTCGAACCTGGATTTAAGATCAAATTTTTTGGACTCCAGTTAATTTTTAATAGCCAATACAACCATCTGTCTAATACAACCGTCCTTGTTTATTCGGACAATGTGAAAGCCGTTTCGTTAGAAGAATATATATATTTTTTATAATGTATTTAGAAATTTCGGGTTGTGTAATAATGCAGGTGTTATTGTTAAACTGACGAAGTACCATTTCGCATGCAAGAAAATTACACTTAGGTAGCTGATGAAAAAATCAAGTCAGTTAATTTTATGTCATTGCCGAATGATTGAAAATAGGTTCCCCATGTTTTCGCCATTGTAACATAACTTGTGTCATAATTTCTTGCTGCATTTTCCCAAGAAATGTGAATCTTTTCGCGCATTGAAAAGACAGGGGACAAAATTTATTTGTTTGTACAAATGAATCTCGAAAAGTATTCGATTTTTACTTTCTTCTATATTTACAAGAAGAAAGCTTTGGATTCGCGAAAATTTTCGAATTTCGGTTTTCGACGGATTTACACAGTTTAGGGGTCAGAGATCCTGAAAAACATGTTCTTACAAAATGTCTGTATGTGAGTCTGTCTATGAGTCTGTCTATGAGTCTATCTGCGTGTGAACGGAATTTAATAAAATTTTAGATTAAGTTAGTTCGTGATATAAATTGGTGTACTTTTTGGTGTAAATCGCCCAGCAGGTGGTGCTGCTATGCTGCTTTTTTCATGATTACCCCCATAGCTATATCTCAAGAACAAAAGCACGGATTTTCAAAAAACTTTAGATTTAGTTAGTCATTGACATAATTTGGTGCTGATAACTTTTTGGTGTAAATCTCCCAATAGGAGGCGCTGCTATGCTGCATTATTTATGATTATCGCAATAGCTCTATCTCAAGAACTAATGCTCAAATTTTCATCAAACTTCAGATTCAGTTAGTACCTGATATAAATTAGTGCTGTTGAGTTTTTGGTGTAAATCACCCAATAGCTGACTCTACTACATTGCATTTTTTACGATTTCCGCTATATCTGTATCTCAAGAACTAATGCATGAATTTTCATCAAACTTAAAATTCAATCAGAAGTTGGCATAAGTTGTTGTTGATTTGATTTTGGTGTAAATCGCTTAACCGATGACGCTGCTAAGCTGCCTTTTTAAGGAAGTATTAACATGTATGAGATAGAAGAAAGTTTTGGTATTGCCACATCCGACTAGTCTGAAATGAGTCACTTTAACTCTGTTGTTGTTCACCCAAAATTCAAGTTTATTATAGAACTGTATTGCAATGATATGTGTGTTGGAGTTGAAGCAGTGTTGGTTTAAGTGTTTTATTGCATATGCTTAAATAATTTTAAACTCATCGAAAAATATTGCCTTCCAGAATGATTAGCTAACTATTAAAACTTATGTTAATTGGATATGGCAATAATACAATATGGTAATTGAACTTCCTTCTCGTACACCAATGATCAACACTTAAACAAAATTTATCATTCACTCAGTCCTAATACTGTATAAAATTTGTTAAAAGGGCTCTAGTATATAATATTACGTAATAGAAATCTACATGGTAAGAGCATTTAAAAAACTTTATTTGGTGTATAATGTCTCTATTTTTTTAAAAAAAAAGTAACTAGCACTACTGTCGTTGCCGTAAGTAAAATGTTTGTGACTGAATGAATTTCTCGGCTTATATTAAGAAACCTAATTCACACAAAAGTATGAAAATAGATAGATTTATGCAGAAATGTTCAAAAAACACGCTGAACTAGTCAGTTTTTTCATCGAAGAATTTTTTAAATGCTGCCTAATAACAAGTCAAAACAGTTCAGTAAAATACGTATAGCAATTTAACAATCTTTCACAGACACGAGCTTGCGGTATGCGGCGTCCGAGATATATATTTTTTTATTTGATTAATTTTTTGAAACCAAACATTTTTATTGAAAATTGCATTATTTCAATAGAAATTTATTTCATATCTCGAAAAGGCCATTTTTTATATTATTGCCGAAATTTAAAAAATAGGAAATAATATTTCCAAGCATTTTACAATGAAAATCTATAATTACACGTGAATATTAAAAGAAAATAAATAAAAATTTAAATTATTACGTGCAAAAGAATTAAATGAGGGATAATTACGTCAAAATATCTCAAATTATAACGTTTCCAAATACTTTTTCATAAAAAAATATATTTACACGGGAGTTTCATTTTATGTTTCGAAAAAGTCATTATTTACCTGTTAGTGCCAAAAATTTTTAAAAAATATATTTACAAGGGAATATTTGAAAGAGGGACTAAGTGAAAAGTGTGAAAGTTACGTCATATTTAAAACTGCTTATCTGTTTAAAAGTTGGGATTTCAGACAATTGTGCCTTAAGGGGACAAGGGACCTTAAAATACTTAAAAATAATTTTTTTTATTTTTTGTAAATTTCACCTTAAATATTATTCAAGGGTACATTATATGCATTATGGCATGCATTTATTACAAAAAAAAAAAAAATATTTTCGAGAAAAAAAAAAATGGAATTTTACGCGTCGTCTTAGAAATCTTCGAAATGCACCCCCCCCCTCCCCTGCGCATTCCATATCAATGAAAATCCCCAATATTTTTTATAAAAGTTTGGTTTACATATATAAATAAAACAGAGAATCGAATTTTATATATTTGAATTTAAAAGTAAAAAAAAAAAAAAAAATTGAAAAAATTTGAAATTTCAAAATTTTTCATTTTTTTTTTATTTTTTGTAAATTTTATGTTAAATATTATTCAAGGGTACATTATATGCATTTATGGCATGCATTTATCAAAAAAAAAAAAAAAAAAAAAAAAAAAAAAAAAGAGAGAGAGAGAGAGAAAAATGGAATTTTACGCGTCGTCTTAGAACTCTTCGAAATGCCCCCTGCGTGTTCCATATCAATGAAAATCCCCAATATTTTTTATAAAAGTTTGGTTTATATATATAAATAAAATAAAGCATCGAATTTTATATATTTGAATTTAAAAGTTAAAAAAATGAAAATTTTTAAAATTTTTTCGAAAAAATTTCCAAATATTTCAATTTTTTTTCCGAGACCTTTAAATTCAAATATATAAAATTCGATGCTTTTTTTATTTATATATATATAAACCAAACTTTTATAAAAAAATATTGGGGAATTTCATTGATATGGAACACGCAGGGGGCATTTCGAAGATTTGTAAGACGACGCGTAAAATTCCATTTTTTTTTCTCAATTTTTTTTTTGTGATAAATGCATGCCATAATGCATATAATGTACCCTTGAATAATATTTAAGGTGAAATTGACAAAAAAAAAAAAATATTTTTTAAAAGATTTTAAGGTCCCTTGCCCCCTTAAGAGTTTAAAATTCCCCCGGTGAACGGAAAATGTATGAGAAAACGATTACAAAAGATCGTTACTGGTCGTTTAATTATAAGTCAGTCTTCTCTAATCGTCCTACTTTGAGCCTACTTTGTCTGAAATGGGATTGCTGAACGTGTCTCGCAGGGGGCAAAACCTCCTACATGTTTTAATAATCGCACTAAATAGTGCATTAGAGTTTATAATTTAAAATTGTGTATTAGTTGTATTTTCATAGAATTACTCAGCGTATATAACACGATTTTTATTCTTACTATTTTGAATAGAATATTTAATATGTAAAACGTAATATATTATATAATATCCATTTGAATTTTGTATTAATTAATAGCAAAATTTAGTATTGTTTAAAGGAAAAGAAATATTAATATAATCAGTACAGCGTTATATATCTAACAATAATTAAAAATCCTTAAGTAATAGTCATAGTGTTATTTAATAAAAATTAAATTCAGTATCGGTTGAAATCACGAGATTGAATATAAAATAAATATAAAGTATATTTTAAACTGATAAAATTATTTCAGAAACTAAATTTAATTCTCTGAAAAATTCACTAAATCATCAAATGGATGGCTTGGTGAAAAATTGCCACGTAAAAGCTACGTGAGGAAAATTGTTTTTATCAATTGAATTTGTGAACAAGATTCTTGAAAGGTAGATGTAAACAAATTTAATGCACATTTTTGTCTTCAACATGACATAAAGTTACGTGATATAGTGGAGCGAGACACAATTTTTAAATAACGATGTAAAAGCTGAATTTTAAAGGAATTTATTAGCGAGCGTATGTATTTTTAAAAAAGGCTAAACATTGGTCCGTTTTAGAATAAATTCTGAAATTTCAGTTTCAATCATATTAGAAAAGATGGCATTATTGAAAATCTGAAAAAATGCTTGATTATAAATTTTCGTATTCAAACAAAAAAGTGAATTAAAATAGTATTTAACATACTTGTAAAATGCATATTAGTAAAAAAATTGAAACGATGTTTTATAAGCATTTATACATTCAAAAGTATTATAAATAATGGTAGGAAAATTGCTATTCACCGAAAAAGGAAGCCATTTAGGCTACTTAAATAGAATAAGACTAAAAAACAGAAGCAACATTGAATCTACGATGCCAAGTATGAAAAGGCGGTTTTACAGAGGCCGGAGAGAATGTCCGTAAGAATGATTATACAATTGAATATAATAAAAATATGAGGTAATTATTTAACTAGTTTGGAAACAATATATTTTTATGACTTTCCAACAAAATTGAAAAGTGTTCATGCATTCAGTTTGTCTGTCCGTCTGGCCACGCTGTAACACCCGTAAATATACTCGGATTTTTATGCAATTGATAAACTTTATTTAGGGCCACCAAAGCATGTTTAGTACTGTATATGAGGTATGTAGGATTAATATTTCATTTACAGGGGCATTGCAAAGCATTCTATTACATTATGGTATATGGGGAAAATCGTTTGATGAGTATTTTAATGGCATTACGCTATTTCATATACCGGGTGTCCCAAAAAGGACTGACTGATTTTAAAATTCAATAACTTCCAAACGGTGACAGATATTAAAAAAATTCTTGCAGGAGGGTTATGCATAAAGTCAAAAGTTTTATTACAGTGATTTTCTATTTTAGTTCGAATTACAAGCAATAGATGGCGCTGTACGCAATAGTCGCTAAATACAGGCTCGATTTTTGATCCTTTCTGTTGTTCCATGCAGAAAAAGGAGATGGAAATGTATTATCCGGGCCATGAAGTACCAAAAATCGAGCCTGAATTTAGCCTCTATTGATCGCAGCGCCATCTATTGTTTGTAATTCGAACTAAAATCGAAAATCACTGTAAAAAAACTTTTGACTTTATGCATAACCCTCCTGCAAGAATTTTTTTAATATCTGTCACCGTTTGGAAGTTATTGAATTTTAAAATCAGTCAGTCCTTTTTGGGACACCCGGTATATTGAAACTAATATAAATCAATGAATTTTTCTACAAGATGATTACTATATAGTAGGGCAATACAATATATACAGGGCTGTTAAAAGTATTAGGATAATTTTCCTATTGTAGATGGGAACAGCTGAATTTGGGTTTTCGAATGTGTTATGCGTTTCCGTATGGTTGAATTAGACATAATATTTTAACTTATTAAACGGTGCAGTTTTGTATCATTAAATATAGATCATTAAAATGTTATAAAGTATGAAAATTATTAATAGTCCAAACGAGGAAGCCACTGAGGCTGCTTGCATTGAGAGAATGTTAAAATATAAAAGCAATATTGAATCTGTGTTGCCTGGGAAGACAAAGTGCTTTTTAATAAGCTCTGGAGAGAATTTCAGTGATAAAGGATATAAAATTTGGAAAATTTTCACTACAAGCTCACTTCAGATTTATGAAATGAGAAAATAATAAGTTTCTTTTGGAAGATCAGGAAAAATTTGCACTAATCTTTTACCAGAAAAATGACATTTTGTTTCTATTATATCATAAATTCGTGCAGAAAAATGTCAAAATCTAGTTCATCCAATAAAAGAGAAACACACGACTGTTTTATTACCTTGGAAATGCCAGGATATACAATGTTTATTTCCCAGACTTTATTACAAAACTATGCAACCCATTAACGATTGGTTGAACTCTAAAGGTACAATATTGTCACAAGTTAAAATTTCACTTTAAAAAATAAGCAAATAGCTCTTCCCAAATAAAGAATACAAAGCAAACTATACTTATACAACTTTCAATCAAAATGAACCACACACTAGAATATTAAATTTTAAAGTCTTGTATAAATTAGATAATTATTAAATTTCTGCATATTAGAATGTAATACTACTTAGAGTTTTAGAGATGATGAGTTCGGGCTCCCTTTTTGGAGCCCGAGCCCGACGATTTTAAGTCCGAACAAGCCTGAGCCCGATACCGCAAGTATGGAAATATGTATATATATATATATATACATATTACGCTATCGTACATGGCACAGAAATAGCGATTATTTATTAATTGTTTAATGGTAACACCCGAATGAAACGCATCTCATTGGTTATTGCATAAAGATCTTTGCCAGGAATAGGCCGTGGTAAATCGTGTGTATTTACGTTTCGCTCTTTCGCTACAATTATGGAGCTTCAAAATATCCGTATACCCGTAAAAGATCTCGGCGAATGCTTGAAAGGGATGAAGAAGCCGAATTAAGAACAGAAAATCGAAATAGACTGGATCGAGAACGCCGTCAAACATAAAGAATAAGCGATCGCCAAAATAGGTTTAATAACCATTTTCTAAAATGCATCACATTAGAATATCACAAATCTTATTTGCCATATATCAAGCTTAGATCTTATACCGGTGTGCCATTTAGGTTCAACCGTAGGAACTTCCCTGACCTTTTCATTTTTTAAAAGTAAATGTAATAATTTTGCCTGATCGTTTCATTTTCTAAACGTAACTGTTATACTTTTGAAATTTTAGCTCTTATTTAATTTCTTACACGTTTTTAGTATAAATAAAAGCATAGATCACATATGTCACACACGCACCATGTTTTCGCAATTTGTTTCCGACGCCAATGTCATATACGCACAGGGCTATTTAGCTGGCAACAAAGTCCAGTTATTTTGCTGGATAAGGTAATGCGGAAGTTGATGTTTATTTATTAATAGATTGTTTATGTACATTTATTTTCTTTTTTAAAATTATATAAATTGTTTTGTTCTGTAGTTATTAATGAATCTTTTATATTTATTGTTATTATATATAATGATGAAAGGGACTTCATGAATGTGACGAGCAGAGCTGCAGCATGAGCAGAGTTCATGATGAAAAATGGACGGAATCACTAACTTATAGAGACTTACTTTCCATAAGTACGCCCCATAATTTAAATAAGGACTCATTACTTCAAATGGACATTCCACTCTGAAAATTTAGTAAGTTTAATTAAACTTTTGTACTACACGACACATTTCTATTTACACTATGTACATATTTGCATAACTTAGTAATATTAGAAGAAATCCTGTCGGGGAAAACATTGACTCGCGTACATTTCACCATCTCAACTTTCTGCATCACACAGACAACTCCGCGGGTAATAAAAAACGCAATACGCGTATATATCACAACCTCTTCGAATCGTGTCTCATAACACACTCTGCCGGAAAAACTAACAGAAGGTAAGAACGGGAGATGGAGGAATATGCCAGCTAGTGCTGCCACATATTGTAATCATCTTTAAATATTACCCGTTACAAACTTCATTTTCATATAAAGAGCGATTATGACTTGCACACAATGGAAGATTCAAAACTTGAAAACTTTAAGCTAATGCTGGTTGATTAAAAACAAAAGAAAATATTCATTTTGCGTTAAATCTGTAAGAAAAGAGATAAAAAAACGTTCCGACTAAAAAATATCTAAATGGCGCCCTATTCCTATTGACGTCATATCAGCAGGTCGTCTCTCTTAATGCCAGACATAAAATCTCGAAATATCCCAAATCTTTTGAAATATCATTCTAATACTAAAGAAAAGAAAAAGAAACACCATTTCTGTTTCTGCTTTATTCTGATCAAAATAGCATTAAAATGACTTAAAATGGAATAAGTAAATCTTAAGAAAAATTTATTTATTTCCCGTGTCGGTCCAGGGCTCAGCCTCGGGCTGAGACCGACTCATCTCTATTACATGTCAATTGCTGTTAAATTGTTTACGATTTGATATTTTATAAAAGTAAGTTACCTGGCCCTATTATGGTCCAACTAATGTTTGACTGCATTTTTTCATCATGTTAATATTATTTTTACCCGACTGCCAAGAAGGGTTATGTGTTTCACGCGTATCTGGGTATGTGGATTTCTTTATCTGTCGAAACATCCTAACGGCTAGATGGATTTTAATGAATGAGATCTCTATCGATTTGTCTTAACCGTCTGATGGTTATAGGCTAGGTTTTGTTTTTATAAATTTAAAATGGCGGCCGTAAAATACAAAATGGCGGTGGAGACGAAAAATAAATTATGCACCCTTTTGTTTGGCATATTATTGGATAGGTCTTTTAAAATGAAGACGATGTTTCATTGACTATTTTATAGTCAGAAGCTCTGTTTAAATATTACACAACCTGGAATTTGCGTAGGTAGGATCTCTAGCTTTATTGCAACTCTAACTCACATAGACATCTATAGGCCTCATCAAAACAGTGCTTATACATAGGAACTAACAATTAAACACAACTTAAATGTCATTAATACAAGTAAATAATAATAATAAAAAAGCTAAGTAATATAAAAAATAGTTTCACATTGATGAGAAATGATTAAATAGTTCGCTTTTTACGCAGTCGAGTTTTTTGATTTTTTAAATTTAATTCCCGGAAACTATTTATGCTGATGGTTGAAGGGATTAATGTGGTAAATAAAAGAAAAGACTTGTAATTATACTGTTAAAAATTATATAAGCTGAAATGCAAAAAGTGCCATATGGGCCATATTGGGTTATTTATTGTCCCCATTCTCAATATGGCCTACATTGTAAATTTTTAGAAAATTGCAAAATAGAATGAGAAAACTGCAAAGAAGATGCAATTTATTATATGTTACATAATATATATATATATATATATATATATATATACCGGGTGTCCCAAAAATGACTGATGGATTTTAAAATTCAATAACTTGCAAACAGTGACAGATATTTAAAAAATTCTTGCAGGAGTGTTATGTATGATGGCAGGAATTTTTTTACTGTGATTCTTGATTTTAGTTCGAATTTCAAACAATAGATGGCGCTGACAGCGATTGACGCTCAGTCCAGGGCTAAACTGACGTCACTCAGCTTTGATGCGAAGGAAGGAGATTAAGGCTATGGAGTGAGTCTCATTCGACAGCACAATCTTGCTCTTAGGGCCCGATTCTGAACTCATTCGATATGATTTCAATGGAGAGCGTTGTTGCCATGGAAACAACAAATTCTTCGATAGTGGAATACAGCGTTAAGAACTGGGCATAAATTTAAGAAGTAGTATTCGAGTTTGCAAGCGATTTTACATTGAAGAAGTTTTATTTTCCCGGATTAAATTACTTTTTATGGTCTGATTTAAAGAATATTTTATGCATCGTATTTTAAAACTAGGTGAAGAGATTTAGTACTTTTTGTTGTTGTTAAAAATTTCATGAATTTTGTTACATACTAATAAATTTTAGATCTTTTAAGGGGTCTCAGGACTCCTAAAATTGGAAAAAATGAAAAAAAAAATCATTTTCAACATTTAATATTTTAAAATGCATATTATTTAAAAACACAATTTTAATTGGGATGAAAGATATAAGTATGTTCCTTCCTTTCAAGTATTTAAAAAAAATTCAAGTTGCAGAATTAGTATTTATAGGGGGTTCCAAACTATCTGATATTTGTCGAGCAGAAAATTGGTATGACAGCTTACGCGCAGGATTAAAAATAAATTTTGTCACTAGAATTACTTTATTTGGTGCTCATTATACTTTAGATTACAATAATTACCCTGAACCTAAATAAATTTGTATTTAAAACATTTTTATATTTTTGTATTTTTAATACAAAGTTGTATTTAGCTAATGCAAAATTTTAAAAATTTCAACAGTATAAGCACCTAAAAAAATATTTTTTTGAACAATAAAAAGGAAATTTTAGGTTTAGTTATACAGACTGACAAGAAACATAAGTTTTTAAGATATCGTGCGCGTTATGCCCAAAAATGCCATTTGGAGAAAAATGAGCTGAAAACTTCGGAAATGCCGCTTCAGCTATTGCGCGGGTTTAATTCTAAAAACAATAACTTCCGTTCTAATCGGGTTTGGTTGAATTTTGACGACCAATTAGCTACACGAAGGATATAGGCCCGAGGGGGAGTGCCATCCGTGTGGGTTTTTCTAAGGGAACCTAATCCGTATTTACGCATGGAAAATACACGGCTCGAAGAAAACCACGAAAACTCCGAACGATTAGGCCGACGGGCGCGATTGGGATCGAACCCAGCACCTCCCGTCTACCAGCTTCGAGATCCGTTCTAATCGGATTTTCAAGGAAATAATTATATCAAAATGTTCAGAAAAGATAGTAGTTTAACATCTAAAAAAATTATAATTTCGAAAATTTGAAGCTTTAAGAGTCCTGAGACCCCTTAAGGAAGTTCGCCAGTAGGTTTTTATGAATGTTGGATAATAATCGTGAAAATGGTTAATACTATATTGTTGTTCAAAGTAACTACTTAAAAACAAATATTAGAAGTTACCTTATGAACCCTTTTGAATAGGGGTATTATATCGTTACATTAAAATTAAAAAAAATAAAATAAATGCTAGTTAATTAAAATTTTGTTTGACAGTTTGATATTAAAATATTATACTACATGCAGCTTCATCTTGATGTTTGATAAAATAAAACTAGTACATATTTTTTATCTACATCCGTTTTAAATTGTAAAAATGTGTTAAAAGAATTCTTAGAGTTTGAATTTTTACGCTTTGGCAACTCTTTCTACACACAAACGCTAATATGCTTATATTTTTAATAATAAAGATATCAATGATATATAATGTGATAAACGAAGTTCAAATTAGATTTGACAAGTGTCTAAAACTTAGTAGTACTTAAATTATTGAAGGCCACAAACAAATTTTTATTGAAATTTTTATCTTGATATAAATTAAGACCTTATTTCTAATAGCACATTTGTTGGAATGAAATTGTAATTTTAAAGCTTTTCAGTTTACATATATTTAAAAAAAAATATGATTCGTAATAATCAGGGCTTGGCAAATCCGATCGCCACTTGCAACCAATATTTTTTACTCGACGACCAAGATTTTTAATCTGGCGGTTTTTGTAGTGTTAACGAAAGAACAAAGTGTAAACGGCACAGAAAACGACATTCTCTGCTGCTCTAGCCAGCTAGCATTTCATGTCATGGGATTAGAATGTGAGGAGAGGGTGGGTCGTTCTTACGGGTTGATACAACAAACAAAGGATTGATTTAATACAACAATCTACGGTTTGATTTAATACAGCAATCTAAGGATTTATTTAATACAACAATCTAAGGATTGATTTAATACAACAATGGAATCGCTAAGGATAAATACCTCCCCCCCCCTCCTCCAAACAATGTCCTTATTTTCAGTGGAATTTTTTTCCATTTACTATAGATTTACTATTCAAACACTAAACACGTATAATTATAGAATATGCTTTATTAAATAAAGTTATTATTCTAATATTTAAAATTCTCTCTCAATCCCCCCCCCCCTCTGGGCTACTACTACCAAATTTCTCTGAAAAACTGTAAACCGAACCCTCTTTCAAAAAACATTGGTAAACAACCCGTAAGAACGACCCACCCTCTCCCCACATTCAAATCACATGACATGACATGCTAGCTGGCTAGAGCAGCAAAGAATGCCGTTTTCTGTGCATGATATGGAAAAATGCCGTTTATATTTTGTTCTTTCGTTAACACTACAAAAACCGCCAGATTAAAAATCTTGGTCGTCGAGTAAAAAATATTGGTTGCAAGTGGCGATCGGATTTGCCAAACCCTGATTATTACGAATCATAATTTTTTTTTTAAATATATATAAACTGAAAAGCTTTAAAATTACAATTTCATTCCAACAAATGTGCTATTAGAAATAAGGTCTTAATTTATATCAAGATAAAAATTTCAATAAAAATTCGTTTGTGGCCTTCAATAATTTAAGTACTACTAAGTTTTAGACACTTGTCAAATCTAATTTGAACTTAATTTATCACATTATATATCATTGATATCTTTATTATTAAAAATATATGCATATTAGGATTTGTGTGTAGAAAGAGTTGCACACATTTTTACAATTTAAATGGTAGATGTAGATTAAAAAAAATATTTACTAGTTTTGTTTCATCAAACATCAAGATGAAGCTGCATGTAGTACAATATTTTAATATCAAACTGTCAAACAAAATTTTAATTAACAAGCATTCATTTTATTTTTTTTAATTTTAATGCAACGATATAATAGCCCTATTCAAAAGGGTTAAACAAGGTAACTTCTAATATTTGTTTTTAAGTAGTTATTTTGAACAACAATATACTATTAACCATTTTCACGATTATTATCCAACATTCACAAAAGCCTACTGACGAACTTCCTTAAAATGTCTAAAATTTATTAGAATGTAATAAAAGTTATGAAATTTTTAACAACAACAAAAAACACTAAGTCTCTCCTCCTAGTTTTAAAATACGATGCATAAAATATTCTTTAAATCAGACCATAAAAAGTAATTTAATCCGGGAAAATAAAACTTCTTCAATGTAAAATCGCATGCAAACTCGAATACTACTTTTTAAATTCATGCCCAGTTCTTAACATTGTTTTCCACTATCGAAGAATTTGTTGTTTCTATGGCAACAACGCACTCCATTGAAATCATATCGAATGAGTTCAGAATCGGGCCCTAAGAGCAAGATTGTGCTATCGAATGAGACCCACTCCATAGCCTTATTCTCCTTCCTTTGCATCAAAGCTGAGTGACGTCAGTTTAGGCCTCGACTGCCCGTCTATCGCTGTCAGCGCCATCTATTGTTTGAAATTCGAACTAAAATCAAGAATCACAGTAGAAAAACTCCTGACATCATACATAACCCTGCTGCAAGAATTTTTTAAATATCTGTCACCGTTTGCAAGTTATTGAATTTTAATATATATATATATATATATTTATTTATTTATAATTGAAATTTTATAAAAACCAGGAAAATCACAAAAAATTAAAATTAAAACAAAAAAAAAAATTAAAAATATATTTATTTTCACTAAGAAATGTATTAATTGAAGAACAGAAGAGAAACAAAATTATGTTCGTAAAAAATATATATATACGCTTGAAGTCATTACAAACACATGACACACCCTGCCCATAATGGGAACCAGAACGGATTTTTTTATTTCCCCCCCGCCCCCCCCCAAAAAAAACGAAACAAACAAACAAAAACGAATATACTAATAAGTAACGATAAAACTATAGATAGTATCTTAAAGTAGATTAACGGTGTTATTATATTCATTTTTACTTTGTATTAAGCATGCTAACAAATATTAATAATAAGAAATATTCCTTGCCTTTAAGAAATAATAACACAAATTTTTTGGACGAAAATTTCACTTCCTCTACCAGTAGCGTCGCCCACGTGATAGACTTCGCCTTGTTTTTTTCCCACTTTCTATCGTCCTGAGGGTTGAAGGTATACTGCCATCTATCGAATTAAGAAGAAAGTAAATGAAATATAGGACGTGAGCCATATTGGGAACCGGGCCATATTAGGCCCAAGTACCTTATTAGTCTGTACCATTCTACCACAGAATTAAGTTCGATGAGACGAGTTTATTGGTTTAGAAAATATGGATGTCTTCTAAATTATTTCAGTTGGAAAAATGACATTGGTTTTAATATTTTGGTAAGTGAATACCATAATATTTAGTTAGAGTTTTTATGTCTAGACCAAACTCAACTCAAACTTAACTCAAAATTATATATTTTCTATTAAACAATAAAAGCGAAAAATATTCAATTTCGCATCGCTCTTCCTTACTAGAAATATCTCACGTCTTGTAATTTATTCTAATAAAAAAAAAATTCTCAATGCAATTAAACATTTTTCAAAAATTTTCCTTGGGAAAACTGAAATAATTTCAAGAAAGAAGAAAATGTATTATATGAACCGAGCTAGTTTAGAGAAATAATCAAATATTAATTATCTTGATAAAAATTCGTGTAACTTGCAACTCGCCTTGGGTATTGAATTCAGATATATAACACGGAATCATATATTAAACAAATATATTATATTCTGCTTTAATACTAAATCAATTAAGTTTACTGTATTTGAGGTTCACATTAATTGGAATAATCCGAGACATTTTGGCTTTTGCATATTAATTTCAAAACATATTTACATAAGAAAATTAAATTAAAATAATTTTTAATATTAGAAGTCAGATGATAAAAAAAATTCAGAATATATTCAGAATAACTTCTAAAGAAAACTGTATATATATATGGATAGATAGATGGAAAATTAGATTTCGTAGGATTTAAGAAAAAATTACATTCATCAAAATCGCATTTAATGGAATATATGTCTTAATAAAACTGCATTTCGTTAGAAATTCTGTAATAAAAAAATCTTGTGTATAATGTAAATCAAATAAACAAATAAATAAGGCCACAAATGTTAGTAGATAAAAGTGTCTGATGTATTGTGGTATTGTTATATATAACATTTGTTTAAAAGTATATATATATTAATGTATGTACAGTAGAATGCTTTATTAAAGGTAATTGTAAAAGAAGCTGCATTTTATCATATTTATTTATTATTATTATTTTTTAAATAATAAATGGATTTTGCTTTCAACTTGACCTAAATTTTATATAAAATTGAAAGGACTAAACAGAATATCAGTGATAAAGATAACAAAACTGCAGTTACTTTATGAAATGATTACATTAATCTTGATTAAAAACTAAAACTAATTACTTGATTAAAAACTAAATTCAGATTAATGAATATGAGGAAAAATGTATCTTTAAGAACACCAAAAGAAAAATAAATTTCCACTAATTACCTTATCAAAGAAAGAAAACCATCATCCCATTATAATTTGAATTCGAAGAGAAAAATGGAAATTCTAGTACCTCTAAATGAGTGGCTCCCAATGTGGAACGTACGTCCCACCGGGGGTAATTTAATCTTTTAGTGGGCAATATCCAAATTTGTAACTCAGTCATTTGATGTCAAGTTTTTCGGAAAAGTAATCGTTTAGACTAAAAGTAAAAGAAATGCATGTAAAATTAAAAAAAAAAAAAATTCTCGAATTTTAATTAATTTATTTATTAATTAATATTATTATAATAATATATAATTATATAATATAATTTTCATTAATTAATTTAATTAATTTACTTTAATCTTTTAGGGGCAATTTCCAAATTTGTAACTCAGTTATTTGATGTCATGTTTTTTGGAAAATTAATCTTTTAGACTAAAAGTAAAAATAAGGCCTGTAAAATTAAAATAATAAAAAAAAAATTCTCGAATTTTAGGAAAGTTCCGAATTGAAAGCTTAAAATAAAATTACCACCAGAATAATTATATGAATAAAATTTACAATATTTTACTGCAAGAAGGGGGGGGGGCTGTGTATAGCCATTTGCGATATTACAGTTCCTTCGGAGGGGCGTGAATGAAAGGTTTGGAATTACTGCTGTAAATGAATGAAAATATACAACTGACGGGAGAAAGGACAATACCTCACTTTTTGTAAAATTTTGGATGACAGTCCAACCTGCTAGATTGAGAGACTTTTTTAAATTTTGCGACCTTGTATCGAGGCTAAAAGGAATAAAACCACTTTATTAATTTTAACACAAAATAACCCATACGAGTTGTGTTTTTACCAGCTGAATTTAAAAGTGTCCAGGCCAGGATTTGAACCAGGAACTCTTGACTTAAGCTGCCAGTGCTTTGCAAACTGAGTTACCCAAAACATATCTGACTGGCACAATTAACTGAATCACTCTTTTGATAAGGGTATCTGATCTGTAATCTGAAACTTTAAACTGAATAAATAGCTGGTAATGGTAACTCAATGAAGTGCTGGATATGTATGAGATAAATGATTTCTTGAATTTTAAACTCTAATAAATCATTTTTTAAGTAGTGTAATCAAGAAAATTATCCATCAGCCTGCCATTCGATTTTTCTGAAAGAAGAACTTTTTTTTTCCCACTTATGTCATGAATGTTTCTGTAAGATGTGCAATATCAAAAAGAATTTATGAACGATAAATTCATTTTATAGTCAGTTTCTAATAAAGCTCTTAAAGCATGTACATGGTAGAATATTTTTCTGCATTTAATCTGTCCATAATTTTCATTTATGTAACTATATTTTATTTAAATCTAATTTAAAGTTTTTCTTTTCATTAGAAGTAATAGTTCCAGATATTCATCGATATCATAATTAAAAGGTGATATATTTTTTTTATTATTAAACGGATAAACATGAAGGATATCGTCTTCATCAGTGATACGATTCTTTGATGGACCAATCGAGTAAGAGAATTTACCTTACCCAATTTTAAAGTACTTTTTATATGATTTAAGAAGTGAAGCTGAAAAAGCTGTAGTTTACAAGTTCAAGAATGATACTTAATTACATTTGATTAATTTTAAAACAATTATACTAACTGGTAAATGAATTGCGTTAGTTGAAATATTTTCAACTGAGTGAAAACTGTATTTCTTAGTGATAATTCAATCATTTAAGTTGTATGTTATCCAGCTGAGTGAAAAAGTATATGCGAAAAGTTAAAACTAGAAGCACTTTTAAAGACATATAAAGAGAGAAGCACGATGAATTACTTGTTCAAAAACACAGTGGAAGATAGATAAGTAAAAACGATGGCAATCGACCGTCGTAGAAGGAAAAAGAAGAAGAACTATCATCCGATCTCCTAATTACAATTTGATACAGTCTTTTCTTATTAAACGGATAAACATGACGGATATCGTCTTCATCATTGATACGATTTGTTGATGGACCAATCAAGTTAAGATAATTTACCTTACTTAATTTTAAAGTACTTTTTATATGAATTAATAATAGAAGCTCAAAAAGCTGTAGTTCACAAGTTCCAAAAGGATACTTAATTACATTTGATTAATTTTTAAATAATTATACTAACTGGTAAATGAATGATGTGAGTTGTCATATTTCCAACTGAGTGAAAACTGTATTTCTTCGTGATAATTCAATCATTTAAGTTGCAAATTGTCCACCTGAGGGAAAAAAATATACGGGAAAAGTTAAAATGAGAAACACTTTTAAAGATTGGTATAAAGAGGGAAGCACGATGAATGTCTTGTTCAAAAGCACAGTGGAAGTAAAAACGATGAAAATCGACCGCCGTAGAAGAAAATGGAAGAACTACCCCATCCAACAATCTGCGATTATGTACGTTTTTTTCCTCGATCCTTGAAAAATATTTGTCTAAATTATACACAGATAGAAAAAATTTATGTGATTTGCATTTTATTATGGAGAAAAGTTATTATGATAAATATTGCATAGAGAGAAAAATAATTAATCTATATATTTTCTTTTTAGAGATTTTTTTTTCAAACCAAGATATAACTTCCAATATTTTTGCACGCAACGTTGTGAAAAATTACGAAAGTTGTCTATAAGCTTAAGAATTTTTTCGCAAATATCATTTAAAAGGACTGTCGTTTTAACTGACAAAAGAGAAACAATGCAAACGTACGAAGAAATGAATAGTTAACGAAACTATCGTTAATTTTAAGCTAGATGGTATTTTTAACTCTGATTCGTTTAAAAACATGTAGCAAGAATACAAAACAATTTGTACTTTTTGTAAATTTAATAAGTATTAAAGTAAAAACATATAATATATGTATATGCTGTCTATTTACATATATCTATATATAATATATATACATGGGAATTATAGATAATGAAACGACTACAATATATCAATTAATTACTCTGAATTTGAAGACGATAAAAAACACTTAAAAAGCTACTGTATATTGAAAATTGCATAATAGGCAGATGAATAGCGTGTGAACACAATGGAAACTTTACAATATCAACGTAATAAAGAAACCGTTTTGCCAACTCTGATCAAATGAAACCAATATAGTTAGTTGAACATTTTGTAAAAACTAAACTTTGTACTGTCCCACTCGAGACGAATATCATTTCCCTATCCTATCTAATTATCTTAACTTATAAAAATTTTTACTCCATTGAGTTCAGCTCATATTTGGATATGGCTATCACTTAATTACAAAGGCATATTAATTGGAAACGAAACGGATTGGATCCATATTCTAAAAGAAATGAAGAAATACTGAAAAAAATAGAATGTCGGAGAAACCCGGAGTGATACAGCAGCCTAGATGGGTAAAATTATAAAATTAAGGGTGAGTAGATGTGCTGTAGTAAACAGATGCAAGTGAATAGTGTGTCAAGGTTCATGTTAATTAATTGAGACATAACAGAGAAGTAAGTCAAGAAATGACAGAACACGGTAAAGAAACAGGTAAGAGTATTAACAAATACAATGATTATTATAGGTGCGAAAGTGTTAATAAAACCAGGTTCTCTCGGTATAATGAAAATAGGGAAGAGAAAATTCATAAAGAAAAAATCGTATAATCTAAGTAATTCCATCTTTTGCATGATATTGTAATATTTATAGTTGTAAATAAAGATTGCGATAATACTACACGGTGCGTCTAAAAGGTTCGGTAAATGAATGGATATCTCAAAGTCAACGCGAGTTAAAAAATCATCCCTGAACATATGCAGGTAGTCACCAATGTAGAGACGGTAGGTAGCAAGAAGTGCAAGAAACGAAGCAGAATAGTCTGCTATTTCCAGTCGAACGGTGTATGTTTGAAAACTCGCGTCATATTGAAATGGAGCAACGGATAAACATCAAGTTTTGCTACAAATTGGGAACCGCTAGAGAAAGACATTCAATGTCGGTCCAGGTATATGGAACAGACTCTGTGAGAAAAAAATGCGTGTACGACTGGTTTAAACGTTTTTGGGAGGGAAAGGAAACCGTGGATGACAAACCACGTTCAGGTCGATCCTCAACAAGCGTGACGACATACAACATCGAGCGGATGATACAGATGCTGTTAAACATTCGCCGTCTGTCTTTATGATAGACATCGGAGGAATTGGGAATCAGCAAGGACGTGTATCCGACGACATGTAACATCTGTGCTTCGATCGATTCCAAAAGAGGCCTTCGCTGATTCATTCCAGCAATTTTATAAACGATGTCATAAGTGTATTGTAGCCAACAGATGTTACACTGAGGGTGATTAAAGGTATTTTGTTTCCATATTTTGTTTTATTTGTTTTATGCTTCCATTCACAGAAGTTTTTAGACGCATCTTGTATTGAAAATATGTAAAGGAATCACTGTGAATAACAGTGATATTGACTTGGAGAATAATGGTAAGACTATTAAAAACAATGATGTTGAATTAGAATAGTCGTGCAAAGAAGGATGTACGTGACAGTCAATCTGATAGAAGGAATAGTCGACATAGTAAACCAGTAGTTCGCTTGAACTATGAATGAAGGGCTGTTACATTCCAATGAAATAATTATGATTACAAATCATAGATAGTGCAACCTCACAGACATATTTTAAAATTTTAGCATGCAGGTCAGTTAGCACCGAATGGTACTATTTATTGACCTTCCTATTTACCTTCGCTGACTCATTCCAGCAATTTTATAAACGATGTTATAAGTGTATTGTGGCCAACGGATGTTACACTGAGGGTGATTAAAGGTATTTTGTTTCCATATTTTGTTTTATTTGTTTTATGCTTCCATTCACAGAAGTTTTTAGACGCAGCTTGTATTGAAAATATGTAAAGGAATCACTGTGAATAACAGTGATATTGACTTGGATAATAATGGTAAGACTATTAAAAACAATGATGTTGAATTAGAATAGTCGTGCAAAGAAGGATGTACGTGACAGTCAATCTGATAGAAGGAATAGTCGACATAGTAAACCAGTAGTTCGCTTGAACTATGAATGAAGGGCTGTTACATTCCAATGAAATAATTATGGTTACAAATCATAGATAGTGCAACCTCACAGACATATTTTAAAATTTTAGCATGCAGGTCAGTTAGCACCGAATGGTACTATTTATTTACCTTCCTATTTACCTTCGCTGACTCATTCCAGCAATTTTATAAACGATGTTATAAGTGTATTGTGGCCAACGGATGTTACACTGAGGGTGATTAAAGGTATTTTGTTTCCATATTTTGTTTTATTTGTTTTATGCTTCCATTCATAGAAGTTTTTAGACGCATCTTGTATTGAAAATATGTAAAGGAATCACTGTGAATAACAGTGATATTGACTTGGATAATAATGGTAAGACTATTAAAAACAATGATGTTGAATTAGAATAGTCGTGCAAAGAAGGATGTACGTGACAGTCAATCTGATAGAAGGAATAGTCGACATAGTAAACCAGTAGTTCGCTTGAACTATGAATGAAGGGCTGTTACATTCCAATGAAATAATTATGGTTACAAATCATAGATAGTGCAACCTCACAGACATATTTTAAAATTGTAGCATGCAGGTCAGTTAGCACCGAATGGTACTATTTATTGACCTTCCTATTTACCTTCGCTGACTCATTCCAGCAATTTTATAAACGATGTTATAAGTGTATTGTGGCCAACGGATGTTACACTGAGGGTGATTAAAGGTATTTTGTTTCCATATTTTGTTTTATTTGTTTTATGCTTCCATTCACAGAAGTTTTTAGACGCAGCTTGTATTGAAAATATGTAAAGGAATCACTGTGAATAACAGTGATATTGACTTGGATAATAATGGTAAGACTATTAAAAACAATGATGTTGAATTAGAATAGTCGTGCAAAGAAGGATGTACGTGACAGTCAATCTGATAGAACGAATAGTCGACATAGTAAACCAGTAGTTCGCTTGAACTATGAATGAAGGGCTGTTACATTCCAATGAAATAATTATGGTTACAAATCATAGATAGTGCAACCTCACAGACATATTTTAAAATTGTAGCATGCAGGTCAGTTAGCACCGAATGGTACTATTTATTGACCTTCCTATTTACCTTCGCTGACTCATTCCAGCAATTTTATAAACGATGTTATAAGTGTATTGTGGCCAACGAATGTTACACTGAGGGTGATTAAAGGTATTTTGTTTCCATATTTTGTTTTATTTGTTTTATGCTTCCATTCACAGAAGTTTTTAGACGCAGCTTGTATTGAAAATATGTAAAGGAATCACTGTGAATAACAGTGATATTGACTTGGATAATAATGGTAAGACTATTAAAAACAATGATGTTGAATTAGAATAGTCGTGCAAAGAAGGATGTACGTGACAGTCAATCTGATAGAAGGAATAGTCGACATAGTAAACCAGTAGTTCGCTTGAACTATGAATGAAGGGCTGTTACATTCCAATGAAATAATTATGGTTACAAATCATAGATAGTGCAACCTCACAGACATATTTTAAAATTTTAGCATGCAGGTCAGTTAGCACCGAATGGTACTATTTATTGACCTTCCTATTTACCTTCGCTGACTCATTCCAGCAATTTTATAAACGATGTTATAAGTGTATTGTGGCCAACGGATGTTACACTGAGGGTGATTAAAGGTATTTTGTTTCCATATTTTGTATTATTTGTTTTATGCTTCCATTCACAGAAGTTTTTAGACGCATCTTGTATTGAAATTATGTAAAGGAATAACTGTGAATAACAGTGATATTGACTTGGAGAATAATGGTAAGACTATTAAAAACAATGATGTTGAATTTGAATAGTCGTGCAAAGAAGGATGTACGTGACAGTCAATCTGATAGAAGGAATAGTCGACATAGTAAACCAGTAGTTCGCTTGAACTATGAATGAAGGGCTGTTACATTCCAATGAAATAATTATGATTACAAATCATAGATAGTGCAACCTCACAGACATATTTTAAAATTGTAGCATGCAGGTCAGTTAGCACCGAATGGTACTATTTATTGACTTTCCTATTTACATTCGCTGACTCATTCCAGCAATTTTATAAACGATGTTATAAGTGTATTGTGGCCAACGGATGTTACACTGAGGGGATTAAAGGTATTTTGTTTCCATATTTTGTTTTATTTGTTTTATGCTTCCATTCACAGAAGTTTCTAGACGCAGCTTGTATTGAAAATATGTAAAGGAATCACTGTGAATAACAGTGATATTGACTTGGATAATAATGGTAAGACTATTAAAAACAATGATGTTGAATTAGAATAGTCGTGCAAAGAAGGATGTACGTGACAGTCAATCTGATAGAAGGAATAGTCGACATAGTAAACCAGTAGTTCGCTTCAACTATGAATGAAGGGCTGTTACATTCCAATGAAATAATTATGGTTACAAATCATAGATAGCGCAACCTCACAGACATATTTTAAAATTGTAGCATGCAGGTCAGTTAGCACCGAATGGTACTATTTATTGACCTTCCTATTTACCTTCGCTGACTCATTCCAGCAATTTTATAAACGATGTTATAAGTGTATTGTGGCCAACGGATGTTACACTGAGGGTGATTAAAGGTATTTTGTTTCCATATTTTGTTTTATTTGTTTTTTGCTTCCATTCACAGAAGTTTTTAGACGCAGCTTGTATTGAAAATATGTAAAGGAATCACTGTGAATAACAGTGATATTGACTTGGATAATAATGGTAAGACTATTAAAAACAATGATGTTGAATTAGAATAGTCGTGCAAAGAAGGATGTACGTGACAGTCAATCTGATAGAAGGAATAGTCGACATAGTAAACCAGTAGTTCGCTTGAACTATGAATGAAGGGCTGTTACATTCCAATGAAATAATTATGGTTACAAATAATAGATAGTGCAACCTCACAGACATATTTTAAAATTGTAGCATGCAGGTCAGTTAGCACCGAATGGTACTATTTATTGACCTTCCTATTTACCTTCGCTGACTCATTCCAGCAATTTTATAAACGATGTTATAAGTGTATTGTGGCAAACGGATGTTACACTGAGGGTGATTAAAGGTATTTTGTTTCCATATTTTGTTTTATTTGTTTTATGCTTCCATTCACAGAAGTTTTTAGACGCAGCTTGTATTGAAAATATGTAAAGGAATCACTGTGAATAACAGTGATATTGACTTGGATAATAATGGTAAGACTATTAAAAACAATGATGTTGAATTGGAATAGTCGTGCAAAGAAGGATGTACGTGACAGTCAATCTGATAGAAGGAATAGTCGACATAGTAAACCAGTAGTTCGCTTGAACTATGAATGAAGGGCTGTTACATTCCAATGAAATAATTATGGTTACAAATAATAGATAGTGCAACCTCACAGACATATTTTAAAATTGTAGCATGCAGGTCAGTTAGCACCGAATGGTACTATTTATTGACCTTCCTATTTACCTTCGCTGACTCATTCCAGCAATTTTATAAACGATGCCATAAGTGTATTGTGGCCAACGGATGTTACACTGACGCTGATTAAATGTATTTTGTTTCCATATTTTGTTTTATTTGTTTTATGCTTCCATTCACAGAAGTTTCTAGACGCAGCTTGTATTGAAAATATGTAAAGGAATCACTGTGAATAACAGTGATATTGACTTGGATAATAATGGTAAGACTATTAAAAACAATGATGTTGAATTAGAATAGTCGTGCAAAGAAGGATGTACGTGACAGTCAATCTGATAGAAGGAATAGTCGACATAGTAAACCAGTAGTTCGCTTGAACTATGAATGAAGGGCTGTTACATTCCAATGAAATAATTATGGTTACAAATAATAGCTAGTGCAACCTCACAGACATATTTTAAAATTGTAGCATGCAGGTCAGTTAGCACCGAATGGTACTATTTATTGACTTTCCTATTTACCTTCGCTGACTCATTCCAGCAATTTTATAAACGATGTTATAAGTGTATTGTGGCCAACGGATGTTACACTGAGGGTGATTAAAGGTATTTTGTTTCCATATTTTGTTTTATTTGTTTTATGCTTCCATTCACAGAAGTTTTTAGACGCAGCTTGTATTGAAAATATGTAAAGGAATCACTGTGAATAACAGTGATATTGACTTGGATAATAATGGTAAGACTATTAAAAACAATGATGTTGAATTAGAATAGTCGTGCAAAGAAGGATGTACGTGACAGTCAATCTGATAGAAGGAATAGTCGACATAGTAAACCAGTAGTTCGCTTGAAGTATGAATGAAGGGCTGTTACATTCCAATGAAATAATTATGGTTACAAATAATAGATAGTGCAACCTCACAGACATATTTTAAAATTGTAGCATGCAGGTCAGTTAGCACCGAATGGTACTATTTATTGACTTTCCTATTTACCTTCGCTGACTCATTCCAGCAATTTTATAAACGATGTTATAAGTGTATTGTGGCCAACGGATGTTACACTGAGGGTGATTAAAGGTATTTTGTTTCCATATTTTGCTTTATTTGTTTAATGCTTCCATTCACAGAAGTTTTTAGACGCAGCTTGTATTGAAAATATGTAAAGGAATCACTGTGAATAACAGTGATATTGACTTGGATAATAATGGTAAGACTATTAAAAACAATGATGTTGAATTAGAATAGTCGTGCAAAGAAGGATGTACGTGACAGTCAATCTGATAGAAGGAATAGTCGACATAGTAAACCAGTAGTTCGCTTGAACTATGAATGAAGGGCTGTTACATTCCAATGAAATAATTATGGTTACAAATCATAGATAGTGCAACCTCACAGACATATTTTAAAATTTTAGCATGCAGGTCAGTTAGCACCGAATGGTACTATTTATTGACCTTCCTATTTACCTTCGCTGACTCATTCCAGCAATTTTATAAACGATGTTATAAGTGTATTGTGGCCAACGGATGTTACACTGAGGGTGATTAAAGGTATTTTGTTTCCATATTTTGTATTATTTGTTTTATGCTTCCATTCACAGAAGTTTTTAGACGCATCTTGTATTGAAAATATGTAAAGGAATCACTGTGAATAACAGTGATATTGACTTGGAGAATAATGGTAAGACTATTAAAAACAATGATGTTGAATTTGAATAGTCGTGCAAAGAAGGATGTACGTGACAGTCAATCTGATAGAAGGAATAGTCGACATAGTAAACCAGTAGTTCGCTTGAACTATGAATGAAGGGCTGTTACATTCCAATGAAATAATTATGATTACAAATCATAGATAGTGCAACCTCACAGACATATTTTAAAATTGTAGCATGCAGGTCAGTTAGCACCGAATGGTACTATTTATTGACTTTCCTATTTACCTTCACTGACTCATTCCAGCAATTTTATAAACGATGCCATAAGTGTATTGTGGCCAACGGATGTTACATTGACGCTGATTAAATGTATTTTGTTTCCATATTTTGTTTTATTTGTTTTATGCTTCCATTCACAGAAGTTTCTAGACGCAGCTTGTATTGAAAATATGTAAAGGAATCACTGTGAATAACAGTGATATTGACTTGGATAATAATGGTAAGACTATTAAAAACAATGATGTTGAATTAGAATAGTCGTGCAAAGAAGGATGTACGTGACAGTCAATCTGATAGAAGGAATAGTCGACATAGTAAACCAGTAGTTCGCTTGAACTATGAATGAAGGGCTGTTACATTCCAATGAAATAATTATGGTTACAAATAATAGCTAGTGCAACCTCACAGACATATTTTAAAATTGTAGCATGCAGGTCAGTTAGCACCGAATGGTACTATTTATTGACTTTCCTATTTACCTTCGCTGACTCATTCCAGCAATTTTATAAACGATGTTATAAGTGTATTGTGGCCAACGGATGTTACACTGAGGGTGATTAAAGGTATTTTGTTTCCATATTTTGTTTTATTTGTTTTATGCTTCCATTCACAGAAGTTTTTAGACGCAGCTTGTATTGAAAATATGTAAAGGAATCACTGTGAATAACAGTGATATTGACTTGGATAATAATGGTAAGACTATTAAAAACAATGATGTTGAATTAGAATAGTCGTGCAAAGAAGGATGTACGTGACAGTCAATCTGATAGAAGGAATAGTCGACATAGTAAACCAGTAGTTCGCTTGAAGTATGAATGAAGGGCTGTTACATTCCAATGAAATAATTATGGTTACAAATAATAGATAGTGCAACCTCACAGACATATTTTAAAATTGTAGCATGCAGGTCAGTTAGCACCGAATGGTACTATTTATTGACCTTCCTATTTACCTTCGCTGACTCATTCCAGCAATTTTATAAACGATGCCATAAGTGTATTGTGGCCAACGGATGTTACACTGACGCTGATTAAATGTATTTTGTTTCCATATTTTGCTTTATTTGTTTAATGCTTCCATTCACAGAAGTTTTTAGACGCAGCTTGTATTGAAAATATGTAAAGGAATCACTGTGAATAACAGTGATATTGACTTGGATAATAATGGTAAGACTATTAAAAACAATGATGTTGAATTAGAATAGTCGTGCAAAGAAGGATGTACGTGACAGTCAATCTGATAGAAGGAATAGTCGACATAGTAAACCAGTAGTTCGCTTGAACTATGAATGAAGGGCTGTTACATTCCAATGAAATAATTATGGTTACAAATAATAGCTAGCGCAACCTCACAGACATATTTTAAAATTGTAGCATGCAGGTCAGTTAGCACCGAATGGTACTATTTATTGACTTTCCTATTTACCTTCGCTGACTCATTCCAGCAATTTTATAAACGATGTTATAAGTGTATTGTGGCCAACGGATGTTACACTGAGGGTGATTAAAGGTATTTTGTTTCCATATTTTGTTTTATTTGTTTTATGCTTCCATTCACAGAAGTTTTTAGACGCAGCTTGTATTGAAAATATGTAAAGGAATCACTGTGAATAACAGTGATATTGACTTGGATAATAATGGTAAGACTATTAAAAACAATGATGTTGAATTAGAATAGTCGTGCAAAGAAGGATGTACGTGACAGTCAATCTGATAGAAGGAATAGTCGACATAGTAAACCAGTAGTTCGCTTGAAGTATGAATGAAGGGCTGTTACATTCCAATGAAATAATTATGGTTACAAATAATAGATAGTGCAACCTCACAGACATATTTTAAAATTGTAGCATGCAGGTCAGTTAGCACCGAATGGTACTATTTATTGACTTTCCTATTTACCTTCGCTGACTCATTCCAGCAATTTTATAAACGATGTTATAAGTGTATTGTGGCCAACGGATGTTACACTGAGGGTGATTAAAGGTATTTTGTTTCCATATTTTGTTTTATTTGTTTTATGCTTCCATTCACAGAAGTTTTTAGACGCAGCTTGTATTGAAAATATGTAAAGGAATCACTGTGAATAACAGTGATATTGACTTGGATAATAATGGTAAGACTATTAAAAACAATGATGTTGAATTAGAATAGTCGTGCAAAGAAGGATGTACGTGACAGTCAATCTGATAGAAGGAATAGTCGACATAGTAAACCAGTAGTTCGCTTGAAGTATGAATGAAGGGCTGTTACATTCCAATGAAATAATTATGGTTACAAATAATAGATAGTGCAACCTCACAGACATATTTTAAAATTGTAGCATGCAGGTCAGTTAGCACCGAATGGTACTATTTATTGACCTTCCTATTTACCTTCGCTGACTCATTCCAGCAATTTTATAAACGATGTTATAAGTGTATTGTGGCCAACGGATGTTACACTGAGGGTGATTAAAGGTATTTTGTTTCCATATTTTGTTTTATTTGTTTTATGCTTCCATTCACAGAAGTTTTTAGACGCAGCTTGTATTGAAAATATGTAAAGGAATCACTGTGAATAACAGTGATATTGACTTGGATAATAATGGTAAGACTATTAAAAACAATGATGTTGAATTAGAATAGTCGTGCAAAGAAGGATGTACGTGACAGTCAATCTGATAGAAGGAATAGTCGACATAGTAAACCAGTAGTTCGCTTGAAGTATGAATGAAGGGCTGTTACATTCCAATGAAATAATTATGGTTACAAATAATAGATAGTGCAACCTCACAGACATATTTTAAAATTGTAGCATGCAGGTCAGTTAGCACCGAATGGTACTATTTATTGACCTTCCTATTTACCTTCGCTGACTCATTCCAGCAATTTTATAAACGATGCCATAAGTGTATTGTGGCCAACGGATGTTACACTGACGCTGATTAAATGTATTTTGTTTCCATATTTTGCTTTATTTGTTTAATGCTTCAATTCACAGAACTTTTTAGACGCAGCTTGCATTGCAAATATGTAAAGGAATCACTGTGAATAACAGTGATATTGACTTGGGGAATAATGGTAATACTATTAAAAACAATGATGTTGAATTGGAGTGCTCGTGCAAAGACGGATGTGCATGACAGTCAATCTGATAGAAGGAATAGTCGACATAGTAAACCAGTAGTTCACTTTAACTAGGAATGAAGGGTTGTTCCATTCCAATGAAATAATTATGGTTATAAATCATAGATAGTGCAACCTCACGGGTATATTTTAAAATTGTTGCATGCAGGCCAGTTAGCACCAAATGGTACTATTTACTGTAGAGATATCTATTGTATAAAGCGATCTCTTTTAACACTCTTTGTATGAATAATAAATCTGTATATAACTAAATAAAAATACGCCTGTTTGCTGTCACAAATGTATATTAATAAATTCTAAAGCATAAACTCGTTTCCCATACAACTGATAAAATGTCGTTTCTGGAATCTTTTTGAGCTGCTTTTAACATTTAATAAAGTAATACCGCGTTTCATCTAATGAAATATTAAATAAATACAAAAGTATTTGATTAATTTTTCTTTTTTTTTAATTTCTTAAAAGTGTATTATGAAATTTGATATTTCTTAGCCCTTAAACAGCTTATAGTTTTTAATTCATCTGTATCAAAATTATACTTTTACAATTCGGCATATAATTTGACTTTATATCTATATTAATGTGCATGAAACATCGTTTCTCAAATCTTTTTGAACTGCTTTTAACATTTAATAATGTAATAATACTTATTATCTAATTAAATAGTAAATACATACAAATGTATCTGATTAATTTCTCTTTTTAAAAATCTTTTAAAAATGTATTATGAAATTTGATATTTCTTAGGTCTTAAACAGCTTAATGTTTTGAGTTCATCTGTATCAAAATTATACTTCTAAAATTCGGCATATAATTTGACATTGTATCTATATTGATATATCTATATAAAACATAAAAAAAATTCTTGCCGCAATTCGATTTTATAAATCTGTTTATGTAAAATTTTCGTAGCTTTCGTTACAATATTTTAATTAAGTTTTCGCCTTTTATTATAAATATTTATAAGTACATAATATATATTACCATTTTCACTTGTTCGAAAGCTTTTCTTCATGGAAAATAAACAATAAATTATTAAAAATTGGAATAAGATAATATATAGTTCAAAAGTACTTTCAAAAGACCATTGACGTTATAAAATATTAGATTTTGTTATAATTGAGCAGCTTATTCAAAATAGATTCAGAATAACATGATTTTTAACTTCCGTGAAGACAGAGAATAACATTTTGACCAATTATTTTCTGAAAACTCTTCCCTCAATGAATTATATTTAATTTATTTAAGCATTAGTAAGTTTGAGAAAAAACTCCAAGTGTCCTTCTAATAAATTTAAATGTAGTTTCACAGTGTAATTTTCAAAGTTATTTTAATCGTCTTTATAATAGGTTGTGGGATATCATTGTACTAGCTAAGAATTCGAACATTAAAACGAATAGATATTTTTACTTTCTTTTATCTTCAATAGAAGAAAGTATTGTAATAGAAATTTTTTTGCGACTTCCGGTTTTCGACAGATTTACACGTTTTAGGGGTCAAAGATTCAAAAAAACATGTTTATAGAAAATGTCTGTCTGTCCATGTACCTTCTGTCCGTATGTCCGTCTGTCTGTCGCCATTGTACCATCAAAAATGTATGAAGTTATGCATAGAATTGAACCAATTTTTTAAACGTTTTTGGCTATGACAAACAAGTCCTTCTTTAATTTTGAAAAAATCTGCCGGAAGGGGGCGCTGTAATAGCGATTTTTGTGCCATTCTTAATATTGTACCATCGAAAAGTGAATGAAGTTTTGCATAGAATTGAACCAAATTTTTTGTGTATGTCTTTGGCCATGGGAAGAAGGTCCTCCCTGAATTTGGAAAAATTCCGCCGGAAGGAGCCGCTCTAATAACGATTTTTGTGCGATTTTGAATATTGTACCATCGAAAAATATATGAAGTTACGCATAGAATTGAACAAAATTTGTATGTCCTCCCTGAATTAGTAAATATTCTGCAGGGTCCGCTATAATAGCGATTTTTGTGTCATTTTCTTGATTTTTCATAGTTCTATTATACACCGGCGGCTTGTGAAGTGACGGGAACTTCCCATCCTGATAAGCCGGCTATTCGCGAACAGCTGATATACAGCAGAATAACGGAAAACTATTGATTTTAATAAGTCTTATGATGATCTTATGATGATCTTATGAGTCTTATGAGATGAACTCGTTTTTACTCCGATTAATTTACTGAAGCAGAAATTTAAGATGAAATTTAAAGTTTATATAGCAGTGAACTAATAAATGAAATATTGACATTTAACAACAATTTGAAATATTAAAATACAGGGTGTCCATAATTAAACGACCCTACTTTTAAGTTGTCTACAGACAAAACTATTGTTCGTAAAGTTGTGAAAATTTGTCAAATACATAAGAAAGGGATGGGAATATGTGTAAGCTAAAAAGTATAGAAAAAGAAATAGTTCAAAATTTTGCCACCAGAGGGCGATTTTTAATAAATTAACCATTTAGCATTACGATAGTTTAGAAATTTTATTTATTAACTTAACCTTATTCAAAAGACAGCATTTCACGACATGTTCCTAGCATTTCCCAGAACACAAGGTGGTCAACTGTGGAACATGCTATCTCTATGATTCAAGATGGTATCTGAAAATGATGAAAGTCATACAGAACATGTTTGGTTATAATAAAAAGTGTTAAACCATCGTAAATGTACGCTAAATGTGTAATTCGTCTAAAATTAAACAGTCTTTTGATTTCTTTTTTTCGCTTAAACAAATTCCCTTACTTTTTATTCTGTCCTCGAAAAACTTTTACAACATTCTGAACAACAGTTTAGTCTGTATACAACTTTTTTTTGATTAATTATGAACATCCTGTAAATAAAATTTCTAAACTATCATAATGCTAAATGTGTAATTTATTAAAAATCGCCATCTAGTGGCGAAATTATGACCTATTTTTATTTATATATTTTTTAGCTTAAACAAATTCCCATCCCTTTATTATGTTTTACACAAAATTTCGCATTTTTATGAATTATAGTTTTGTCTGTAGACATCTTTAAAGTAGGGTCGTATAATTATGGACACCCTGTATATGAGAAGAAAGTTTTAGGTTTTGGGAAGAAAGTTTTGGGTTTTTCAAATCCAACTACTTTAACATGTTTCGAACTGTTAAGCTTTTTATAGCATTATACTTAACTTAACAACTTTACTAGAACAAAGAAGTGGACATTTTTCATAAATCTCGAAACATTCTACTGACTAGTAACACATTTACCAAAAATTGTATTAGAAATTTCGTTAAATCCTAAAATCTTTTATACTATTTTTCATTAAATCAATTCAAAATTTTGATTTTTGAAAAGATATTTTCGTTCAACGTATTCAATAAATCATTTAACTGGTGAAATTAAATAAGGTTGACTTTAACTTAACAAAATAAAAATCTTATTAACTACACTTTTCGAGGAAAAAAAAAAAACTCAAGTGAAAGCTCAATTAGAAATTTACATCTAATTTGCGTGCTTCTAAGTTGTTTTCAGAATCACAATTTTTGAGTTACATTTTCATGCGCTTGAGATAAACAAGTTTTATATGTATTTATCAGATGAAATTATGTTATAAAACTTTGTTAAGATGCTTAATGGAATGCGATAAAAATTTTAAATGCATGATGATGCATGCTGGTCCTAAAACGATATCTTAGAAGTATATAGAGTTTCTAACCAAAGTATTAAAAACATGAGTTAATGTTTTGATAAAATATAAACTTTTGGTTTCAGTACGGTTAAAAATTTTAGTTTAAAAATTGAATAAGGAACTTAAGTACAAAACGATGATATTTAAGTGAATTTCTAACACATTAAATGATCCATGTTCTTAAGAAGACAGAATAGTTTAAAATAACATGGAAAGATTTTTGTTGCTGTTATTAATATAACTTAAATGATCGATGAATTTAATCAGCAATCGTTTGGAATGAACGGAGTTACATTCTTTATTTTTTCTTTAGTTAAGTAGTTAATAGAATAGTAAAGTTGCCTTTTACACATTTTAAAATGAAATGTGGTTTGAAAATTATTTTTGGATGATATATGCTGCTTATAAACCTCCTGAATAATTTTTCTTTTTAGTAAAAAGACTTACTACAAATTTAATTAAATTTCAAAATAATTTCCCTGAATTATCAATAAGCTATTTTAAAAATTTTAAATGTTGTAAAGATAATTATGTTTAATGCATTCAATAAAATCATTCGATTGATAAATTTTAGAATGCCGTGTTCAGTTTAATTGACAAAAAACTTTTAAGTGTATTTTCTCAAAAATGAAATTTCATTTAAATATGTATATCAAATTTACTTTATTATAAATGGATTTCAAAATTAGAATAACTGAGACGTGAGAGACACTATTTTCTTTTATCAACTGAGAATTGCTTTGTTTTCTGTCAGATAATTGTAATTGTTTTATAATCTCGCAGATAATTATATACCGTTTAGATAATTAAAAGATTTTAACTGTTTTAAATATAATTATGTTTAAAGCATTCAATAGCTCATAAAAAATAATAAAGTTCATCTGCTAAAATTTCAAAACATCGTGTTTATTTTAATTGAAAAGAAAAAAATTTGAATATATTTTCTTGAAAATAAAATTGCAATTAAAAATGTATGTATAATTTACGTCATTATAGGTGGATTTCAAAGTTAAAATATGTAATGCTTGAAAGACTCAATTTTCCGCCAGGAACTGTGAACTGTTTTATTTTTCCTTAGTTGTATTTCTGTGAGAAACGAAACCTTTTCCCTCATATCACTTTACCTCAGTGATTTTATCTAATAAATATGTTTTAAACGAGAAATTTATGTTCTCAAACACATAAGATGTTTTTGACACAGATATAATTAAGAAGGTATTTTAAAAAATCTAATTGGAAAGATATTTAACTTTAGATTTAGAGATGACTTCAATTTGATGGATTTCTAAATTTATTCATAAACTAGGGCGATCTGCTTCTGGTCGATTCTTCCACTCAACACTCCAAAAAGTATGATTTCAGGCAGTTCTCGAATTAAACTGAACCTTTCTTTTTCAATAGCAAAAAAAGCACAAAATTAGCAGACGTTCCTATTTAGATATAATGAAATCAAATATTTTTCCAGTTTTCGATAAAGGAAAAAGGCGATTTAGAAAATGCTGCCAATGTTGGCGCTTCGAAAAAAAAAATAATAATAATAAAAAAAATCCGAACGCGATTGCCGAAGAAAGTTAGTAATAATAAAACCAATCAGTTATAACTCAGTATGTAACACACATATTGGACGTATTGGAAAAAAAAATCTTTAACTACAAATTATTTCAATATTCAAGCGCGTCATTCGTAGGCATTTACGCCTAAAAATATGTCAGTGGATATGTCTGAAAGTTTTAAGTTGTTCAGCGGGAAAAATATATTAGGTAGATTTCGTATGAAATACTACCTATTGGGATCGTTCTTATGTTGGAATTTCTGAAAACGTTTTGCAGATCTACACCGATCATGACCCCTAGAACCCAAAACCACCCTCAGTAAAAAACTTTATCTATCTATCTATCTATCAATCTATCTATCTATATATATATATATATATCACTTTCTTCTGGACGCAATAACTTTCGTAATTCTGCACCAATCTCTTCCAAACTGATACATAAAATCAAAGGGCATAAAATCCCGGACAAGTTCGTTAATGGGCAAAATCGGACCAAGGGGATGGAAATAGGGAGTGGTTTTGTGAAAACCGAAAACCCCTCATAACTTCTTAATTTTTGTACATATCAAATCAGTTTAAAGTTTTTATTACTTCTAAAAATAGGACCAAAATTTTACGTATCACAGATTTTTGATAAAGTTAAAAATGGGCTCAAGGGGCGCAAAAATAGGGTTTTTGGGAGAAAAAAATTCATAACTTCGTCAATTCTCAAGATATCAATTCCAATTAATTTTATTATAAATCTCCTTAGTATTATCTACAACTTTTACATTCACAAGTTTTTGATAGGACCAATTCGTACCGCAAAAAAATAAAAACGAAAACAAAAACAAAAACAAAAAGGGGGTTTGAAGAAGTAAAAAATTCATAACTCCATCAATTCAAAAGATATAAAATCCCCATGAATTTATCATATATCTTCTTAATATTGTCTACAACATCTATATAGACAAGTTTTGGATAGGACCAATTCTTACACCAAAAACAAATTAAAAATACATAGCGGTTGAAGAAAAAAATCATCTAAGTAAGGGTGTATTCAAATCCAAACTGCGTATTTTCTGACTCATTTTACAATTCATCTTTGCTCTCAAAGGCTTCCAATTGGTACGTTTTCTTACTCAGAAACTATATAATGTACCGCAATGGTCAATTTTTTGATAGAGGCAGGATGTATTTTTAAAAATGCTGTTAAAGTGGGCATTTTGAACCAAAATTCCCGAAGCGGATTGTGTTGGAAAAATCATTGCATTAAGGATGCACTCAAATCCAAACTGCTTATTTTCTGACTCATTTTAAAATTCATTTGTGCTCACAAACGCATTTAATTGGTAGATTCGCTTATTCAGAAACTATATAATGTACCGCAAAGATCGAGTTTTTGATAGAGACAGAATATATTTCAAAAAAATATGTCAAAGTGGGCATTTTGAACGGAATTTCCCGAAGCAATTGTGTTATCACTTTCTTCTGGACAGGATAACTTCCGAAATTCTGCAAAAATCTCTTCCAAACTGATACATAAAATCAAGGGACATAAAATCTCGGTCTAGTTCGTTAATGGGCAAAAGCGGACAAAGAGAGTGGAAATAGGGAGGGGTTTTGTGAAAACCGAAAAACCCCCATAACTTCTTAATTTTTGTACATATCAAATCAGTTTAAAGTTTTTATTACTTCTAAAAATAGTGCCAAAAATTCATGCCTCACAGATTTTTGATAAAATTTAAAATAGGCTCAAGGGGTGCAAAAAATAGGGTTTTTGGGAGAAAAAAATTCCTTACTTCGTCAATTCTCAAGATATCAAATCCAATAGTTTCATTATACATCTCCTTAATATTATCTACAACTTTTATATTCACAAGTTTTTGATAGGACCAATTGGTACCGCAAAAAAAAAAAAATTAAAAACGAAAACAAAAAAGGGGGGTTTGAAGAAGAAAAATTTTCATAACTCCGTCAATTCACAAAATATAAAATCTCCATGAATTTATCATATATCTTCTTAATATTGTCTTCAACATTTATATAGACAAGTTTTTGATAGGGTCAATTCTTACAGTAAAAACAAATTAAAAACACATAGCGGTTGAAGAAAAAAGTCATCTTATTAAGGGTGCATTCAAATCCAAACTGTCTATTTTCTTACTCATTTTTAAATTCATTTTTGCTCTCAAACGCATCCAATTGCTAGATTCTCTTCTTATTCAGAAACTACATAATGTACAGTAATGATCGATTTTTTGATAGAAGCAGAATATATTTCAAGAAAATGATGTCAAAATGGGCATTTTGAACAGAATTTCCTGAAGCGATTGTGTTAGAAATGGAAAATATTGCCCTACTGAGAAAATAATTGTTTATTAATCAAGTTTTAATTAATTGAAAGAAAAATAAAAACACAGGTAGCTTATAAATCTTTTCAAAAATCACGTCAGCATGTTTCATTTTTTATTTATTTATTTTTTTTAAATTAAAAATGAATCTGAAAATGTGCCAGAAAATTTCGAGTTGTTGAGTATGGAAAAATATTTTTTTAAATATCGCCTTAACATGATTCTGACAAAACCAGCTATTTTATAAAAATGAAATAAAAACTCATCAAAAGCAGACAGATAAAACAGTTAAAGTGGATTTATGTCTAATAATGATTTAGTTTTTGTTGGTGAAATTAGTATACTTAACTTCGAAATCTACCTCTGCCTGTAGGCTGGGCCGGCAGGGATTTTTTTTGTTCAGAATGGCCTTATGCACTTCTGTTAAATCAATATAATGGTACACATAGAAGAAAACTTAATTATACTAGATTATGCTAATCAAATAACTCCATTGTTTGCTACAACATTAATTTTCTTTTTCCTGTAAATCAGTAACTTCGACTGAGTACCGCAGACCTTTGAAAAAATGGCAGATGATTCAGCCTCTATTCCGCAAAAATAAAACCTTATAAATACAGTCGAACCTCGTTATCCCGACACTCTAATGACCAGAAAAAATGTCTTCTTAAGCGGAGTGTCGCGATAACCGGAGTTGGAGAAAATATGTTTGTGAAATGCTGTATTTTTAATTAATTTAAGACAATTTTAAATTTATAACTGTTCTTGCAATTTTAAGCAATGAAACATTATTATTAAACAAAATAAACATAAAAAGAAAATTGAAAAGTATAAGAAATGAGAGTTATGATGACTTTTTTTTTAATTGTTACATGAAATATTGATGAATTAAGGTCTTCTTATCCCTAGCTGTGCTTCTTACAATTCTTTTTTTAATATTATACAATGAATTGCAATCAATATTCTTTGCTTCAGAAATGGATGTTAGATAATTTCTGATCGTATCAATGCAATGAAATGCTTCGATTTTAGTCGGTTGAAAAACGCCGTGTAACCACAAGAAAGAACCGCCTGATCAGAACAAAAAGACCGCGAGTGGACTGATACATCTATCTGGAGCTTAAGTGGATAATTCATAGAGTGTGGGTTTATTTATTCAGATAAAGGATTGAAGTACAATTTCTCATTTATCTCAATGGGTATTTTAGACACTTTTGTGAAAAGTTTGGCTAAGACATTTCTTACCACTTAATTTCTGCGCTTATAAGATGGATTATGAAAAATGGACAATTTTTCTAAACCGTCAAGATATCCGGAGTTGAAAATTATTCAACGACGTAAAATCCGAAGTTTATTTACATTAAAATCATATACAGAAAATCGGGATTTTGAAAAGCTGACGTCATAAGCGGAATGACGTGAAAACCTTGTGTCGGGATAACGAGGTCGGACTGTATGTTGTCACAGTGGTACAATCATAGTAAGATAATTATTTATGAAAATTATCTCATTTTATTAATAATGACGTCATTAGCCTGTCCGGGTTCATTCTGTTTTCCCAAGATGAAATCACCATTTAACGAAATCGTTTTAAATTGTTTGAATTATTTTCAAGCTAAAAGAAAATTCTTTTAAATATGACATCATTTTCGATGTTGGAATCAGACTTCAGACAGCGAATTGTGATCAGAGAAACTAAATTTTATCTTATAGAGGGAAATTCGAAAATTTCTTGCAAAACTTTTAAAAAATGTTTTTTTTTTTTTTTTTTTTTTTTTTTTTACAATAATATGATGCAAATATATACCTAACTCATTTGCTCCATCGTCTTAAAAACTTACGGTTTTTTTGTATATTGCATACTATCTTTTTCGGACCTCTGTGAAAATGAAGGGATATCTCATTTACAACTAATCACTAAAGATCCATGAAAGTGAAACAAAAATCACTATTTACACTTATTCAAAGACGTGGGAATTAGTAATATTTATATAAATAACATTCGTCATATTTTACAAAAGTTAAATAAAACAAAATAATGCAATAAGTTAATTAGAAACTGGACAAATTTGTAAAAATAGAAAGAAATTCTAGATGTGTCCTTGAAAAATCACATTTTACGATACAAATTTTTACGATACGATTTTCCCCACATAGCTGAAACACAATATGAAAGTAAAGCCATATAGAGGTCTTGGTAAAGTTTATTACATCATGTATTTAGCAGCTATTATAGAATATAATTGATACAAAGAGATCACTAAAGTAAATGTATCAAGTAAAAAAATATTTATTTTTCAACTAGCTGAAGAAATAAAAACTGACTGTGGTGTCAGCCAGGTTCATACAAATTCCAACTCCTGGTCGAGCTAACCAAATCGCAATATACCGAAATCTTAATAAAACGGAATATGTATAATGAAATTATGTTGAAAGTAACAAGAATGTGTGCGTAAAATTTACAGGGTGGGGCGAATAAAAGTAGACCGGAGAACAGAGTTCCATGTTACAAAAAACATACCAAAGGAAAGGAAATACTATCTGCTAACCTGCCAATAGCAGATGTTGAAAATGTGCCCCATTCATCTCTTGGCACTTAGGGCCCTGGTCAGCAAGTTGTGAAAGGCAGATCAATGCTGGACTTGTGGAATTCCTGCAATCTCATCAGAAACGTTCTGCTGCAGTTCTTGAAGACTATGAGTGTTGTTACGATATACCTTAGACATGATGGTTCCCCACAAAAAGTAATTGCACACTGACAGATCAGGTGACTTGGGTGGCTAGCAAGGGCCAAGACGAGACTGACCTGTGCTAACAACTTTGTGAGGAGTGAAGGTTTTTTTACTGTATTTTTCGCTGATCACTAACCACCATGATCTTCACCTTTGCACTGATCATACTTACACTGGCACAGCCCGCACTAAGATCCGAACCGGTTCCGATCAAGTGGTGTGCGCGTCAATCATTCACGTCCAATCGTATCCACTCGTCCGGGACATTTTTATTTGACCCATCCTGTACATTTAAAATGGAATTTATCTGTAGAAATGTACTAAATGAATTTATTTATCGCAAAAGCTGTTGAAGATAAAATAAATTTATGATAATAAAATAATAAGACGAAATGTAATATATCACCTTGATTCGATCTATGAAGAAATTATATAAAAAAGCTTAACTATTTTAACCATAAAGAAATTATATACAAAGAGTTTAACTATTTTCCTGGTTTGTACGAGAAGTGAAGCTATGCTATACTGAATCATAATATAAATTTAATAGCCTGTCCACCAAGAAAATTAAAAGTGTTAGATTTTACAAAAGTAGATCCAACACCGAAAGATTAATTAGTTGGTGTATATGCAATTCCTTTTAGAACTGATAGCAATAGAATAATGGAATACATAGGAATGACACAAAAAAACTAAAAAAAAAGAATGAAAGAGTATAAAGAAGATATAAAACTTTGTCGTTAATCAACAGCTCTCTCACGTTTAAGTTTTAATCAGAATATCAGAATAGATTTTGATCATGTAAAAATTATGTACCCAGCATCCACTATTAGAGAATACACAGAAATTCTGTGTAAAGACCATCAAGTATGTAACGATATCCCATCGTACGATATCCTCAATATATGGTTAAATATCCTGAAAATAAATCCTGAAAACTTGAGCAAAGTGACGTATTAAAGTTTATGGCACGGCAGTTAAATATTTTCTTCTATACAAATTTAATCTGCTACTTCGGCTGTCCAGCTATGCATTTGAAAATGAAAGTGACGTGTGAGAAGAAAGTGATGTAATAAAATAAATGGAACTTCAGTTAACATATATTTTTTCTCTACTTAAGTTCAATCTAAAGGACTGCTACTTCTACTTTCAACTCTAGTAATTATTCACTTTCCTATTTCAGAACGAAGTGACATATTTGTTTAAATGAACGGCAATTAGATATTAAAATATTCTCTGATGATGGCCTCGGGAAATGCAGGCAGAAAGTACTAATAAGTTTTAAATAAAATGTATATTTTAACATGTAACATCTATTTTATTATTTTAGTCGCCTTTTAAGTTAAAAAGTGAGCTTCTTAGAGTTCATATTGTGTATTTTATAAATTTATGTTATTAAGAAAACAAGTCAATTCAACATCCGTCTACGCGGGATAAAATGCCAGACATCCAGAGCTGTAATGATCTCGAAGCCACTGCTGTTGTCCGACGTAATAAACGCCCAAGTCCTCTCAGGTCTTGAACTTATTGAATTTAGCCTTTAAATTTTTCCGGTGGGCGTTTCGTGATCGGATCAACAACCTTTCCGGTCATTAACTTAAGACAATTTATTTTCGTATTAGAATAAACCCAGTGGTTCACCGCGAAACATTTTCAAATACGAAACTGTTAATTAGTGGTTTATTTATTTATTTATTTATGAAGTTTTCCTTTCGTTTTGCAATTTAGCTATACAATATTAGATGGAAAGAAACAAATTCTGAATTATTTGCATTGTTTTATGTTCACAGATTTTAATTTTATATATTTGCACGTTACGGTGATTTAAAAATATTCGTGCTTGGATAATATATTAAAATCCTTTGAAATTCAATAAACTGAAATACTTTTTTATAACCAATTATATTTGAAAGTAAATTATTTGTTCTATTCGTCGGTGTAAAAATTGAATAGTGCGATATTTATAAATAAAATACTATAAAATGCAGTAAAGCGAAATTTATTGGACAACTTTTGCTACCATCAAAATGACGTCAGCTTTGCTCACGGACAGGTTTTTGCTTCATTTAAAAGGATTTGCATTTTAAGGCAGCCGTCAAAAAGACATATTTCGTAAAAATAATCATGCTGTCAATGGCCATAAATATAGTGTTAAGGGGACGTGGAGTTTAAAATCCTTAAAAATAATTTTTTTTATTTTTATAAATTTCAACTTAAATATTATTCAAGGGTACATTATGGCATGCATTTATCACAAAAAAATTAAAAAAAAAATATTTTTGAGAAAAAAATGGAATTTTACGCGTCGTGTTAGAAATCTTCGAAATGTCCTATGCCTCTTCCATATCAATGAAAATCCCCAATATTTTTTATAAAAGTTTGGTTTACATATAGAAATAAAATAGAGCATCGGATTTTACATATTTGAATTTAAAGGTTAAAAAAAAATGAAAAATTTTGAAATTTTTTCGAAATTTTTTCAAAATTCACATTTTTTCAATTTTTTTTTTTTTTTTTTTTTTGTAAATTTTATCTTAAATATTATTCAAGGGTACATTATATGCATTATGGCATGCATTTATCACAGAAAAAATTATTTTTGAGAAAAAAATGGAATTTTACGCGTCGTCTTAGAAATCTTCGAAGGGCCCCCTGCGCGTTCCATATCAATGAAAATCCCCAATATTTTTTTATAAAAGTTTGGTTTATATATAGAAATAAAATAGAGCATCGAATTTTATATATTTGAATTTAAAGGTTAGAAGAACAAAAATTTTTTTGAAAAATTTTGAAATTTTTTCGAAAACTTTTTGAAATTTTGATATTTTTTTTTTTTTTTTTTTTACCTTTAAATTCAAATATATAAAATTCGATGCTCTATTTTATTTATATATATAAACCAAACTTTTATAAAAAATATTGGGGATTTTCATTGATATGGAAGACGCATGGGACATTTCGAAGATTTCTAAGACGACACGTAAAATTCTATTTTTTCTTAAAAATAAATTTTTTAAAAATTTTTTTTGGGATAAATGCATGCCAAAATATATATAATGTACCCTTGAATAATATTTAAGTTGAAATTTACAAAAAAAACAAAAAAAAACAAAAAAATATTTTAAAGGATTTTAAGCTCCACTGTCCCTTTAAATGAACTGCTATCATAAACACGGTAACGTTAAGGTAAGCTGGGGTAAATGGACCCACGTGGCAACTGGGCCATAGGCTATTTTATATATACATAAAAAAACCGTTGATGTCTTTAAAGTTTTAGCTTTTATCAACATTTCACCCTATCTCTTTTTCTTAAAACAACGTGTGTTAACTCAATCATAACTCTGTCTTTGCTGTGATCGGTTGCCGAAATTTTAGGTTTCTTTTTTTAGAAACAACGTCGATTTGGCTGAACTTCCTCGGCTTTTTATTAAAATACAGTAAGTACTTTTATTAAACAATCTACTTTTTTTTTAAAGAGTAAGAATATAAATACATTAATATTATTTAGGTATTTATATATATATACTTCATGTTTCAATGTAAAGACGATGTTGCACTTACCCCATAAATTTTAAAAGAATGGGGCAACTGGGACATGTATCCGGGGCAACTGGACCACGTGGGATCCAGTTACCCCAACACTTTATAAATATTTTTTGAAGTTTCTCATAATATGACAAATTAATTTCTGCATTGTTTTTTTTTGCTTGCAATAAAGAATTCATATAATTAAATAATAATAATAATAATAATAATAATAATAATAATAATAACAACAACAATAATAATAATAAACATGCTGGTGGCTGTGATGGTTGGATGCTAAAAAGTGAAAGGATATTATCATACTTCTTTTTTTGTAGCTCTGAAAATATATTAATATTCCAAAATTTTACCTTATGATCAACGAGTACACTGAGTTGTAGCCACAAAAGACCACGCCGACATGACAATCATTTTAAAAATGGTTCGTTAAAATAAATATGCAGATATACTTGAAAAACAAAACAAAACAAAAAATAAAACACAAAAGTATTACCTGTAATGACCTGAAACAAAACAGTGGTGGATGCAACATAAAGTGACTCCACTGAAAAAATTCTTTATTTAAGAAAGAAAATTCTTCTTGAAAAAAAAAAAAAAAACACATATTCAAAAATGGATTACTCATACTGCTAGATTCAATTTTTTTTTTTTTTTTTAATGGAACACGATCATCTTTGTTTAATATATATTTTGTCATGAGAAAAATAATATAATTTCTCTCAAGGAATATGGAGGCTGTCGTTTAAAAAAAAAAAAAAAACAAATCAAACATACGATTGTAGCACCGATTAAAGAAAAAACACGGAAGGTAGCACCAGTGGACTTGAAAATTAATAATAGTTGCCACATAGCAATCCGCAGGATTCACGTAGTTTTATAAACGAATCCGTTATTGCTTCTCCGTTGGTGGAAATATTATCCACCCTTGCCACAATCAGAAGGAATTATACATTCCATCAAAAACATCATAATATTAAAAAAATATTCTCTTTCATTTACTACTTTTGCTGCACGCATATGAATCTTCGCAAAATGGCAAGGCCATACCATTCTGCCTTGAAAAACAGAACCAAACTACGAAAATGCACAGACAGCGTAGAAGAGGGGGGGAGGAGATGCTGTAATAATTGAAATTCGTCAATTGGCTGGGATAAAAATACTAGAATCTTGCGTTGGCACAATTCGAAACGTTATAGGATATGAAAAACTGCTTCAGTTAGATTAATTCTTTATAGATTTCTTTAAGATAAGATGTCAAATAGTAGTAAAGTGTTACAATTTTGAAATTACGTAATAAACTGATTTGAATGTGATTGGCTATGGGCGGGGCTACAAAGAGGAAATGACTTCAGAAGTAGAAGGTCGTAGAACGTTCCAGAGAATTCTTTTTCCGGAAGTACAGATTACAAAACTATGTTTATCATTTTAAAATGAAACGAAATGATACGTAAGAAAGAAAAGCTTACAGAGGAGGATTTAAAAAGGAAGGAAATAAAATGATTTTAGAATGCGAATTTTAATATTAAATGAACAAAGATTAATAAAATCTTTCTTAAATTAAATTAAATAAAAATATGGAAGTGGTTGTAAGTAACCACAACAGCGGGTATCAACCAAATTTCTAAAGTGGGGAAGACAAACCTCGAAATTTTACAATACAGATGGACAGGCGTACATAAGGCAAAGTGACATTATTAGAAAATTTTATCGACACCAATAAAAAATAGTTCGGTGACATGAAAACATGGTTTCATTCGCCACAGATTTATTGGAATTATCGAACTTTCATTGAGGTAAATAAAAAAGAGAATGATATACTTATGTACTGGCGTACACGTTTGTTCATAGAGTTATTGTGATTATTTTTTCTTTAAAATACAAATTTAACTTTTATACTTTTTACATATACTAAACTACATAAGTATTTACTTAATTCTTATATTTTTTGTATAAAAAATATAATAATTTTACATTTGTTGCTTTTTTTAGGCACTTTGACAGCAATGGTTTCCCTTACAACGAACTTCATTTGATTTACAATTTACATGATCTGCTGGGTTTAATTTTTTTTATGTTATTTACACTTTTTCAAATAGAACCTGATACCCATTAAAAAAAAAAAAAAAAAAAAAAAAAAAAAAAAAAAAAAAAAAAAAAAAAAAAAACACTTGTGTGGAACACAGACCTACCAGGTCCAGGTTCCCCATTTTTATTGGGCAACTGGGCCTATGAACAAATAAGGATATGAAATATATATATATATATATATATATATATACATTATTTTTAGACATTTAAATGTAATTTTGAAAATTTCTGTCTGATATTGTGAACATAACGGAAACACTTACCAAGGCCAGACTTTAATTCACATGAACATAAACTTTTAGAAGCTGAATTACCAGAATATCCAGACTCCTATTTTAAAATCATGGCACAGTTGATCCATGTAACCTTATATTATTTATCTTTATTCTTTGGCAATATAGTAAATATATTTCCAAGAAATAAAGTACATTTAACTTTCCTATACGAACAACTTTTCTATCGTCTTAGAAATAATACATTTTCTCCGACATGCGCTTCAACACCTATCTTTATGAATGAATGCATAAGTTATTCTAAAAGCATTTTAAATTTCAACGGGACGCTAAAAAAGAAACACTTTTAGCATAAGTTTAAGTTTTATATCCTTACATATTTTCAAAACAGAGGAAAGATATATCGTAGTTTCTGAAAAATGTATAAAGCAAGTAGGAATTTTTAAAGAATGCCATATATTTTGCGATATTACGATTTAAAGTTGTACTCTTTTATCTTCATCATATTATTTTGCATATAATTTTAACCAGATAAAAATACAGCACTTAATGCAGAACATAAATTTAAAATTTTGGCTTTTGTAACTGGAATTTGTTTACGCAAATAAATGCATTTTGAAAATTTTAACATATTTCTCCTAATGTTTTGATAGGAAAAAAAAAACTAAAAATGATATTGCGTAATTACAATATTTAACGATAATTTGATGGAATAAATGCCATATTTCATGGGAATTACTCGTAAAATATTTTTATATTTCAATAGATATTCATAGATTTCAATAATTTGAACAAGAAGCTTGTTATGTATTATCTTAATTTTAAGTATCATGCTTTACTGTATGATTTACACTGTACCTGGCATGTAATATATTTTATTTATTTCTTTTGTTTATTTGATGTTTCTATTTGCATGAAAATTCTATTTAAATAAACATACGTAGAAAATAATATGTTTCAAAAGTTAAATATCTTCTTTTTATATGAGAACTAAATTATAAATACTCATTCCTACGCATACGCGTATGCTATAAAAAGTGAAGTACTTTGTGGTAAAATATGATTTTTATAAAATATGTATTAACCCTTAAATGCCTGATTTTTCAAAAATCCTTGTGATAATATTTTTCGGCTTTCCTTTTTTAAATAAATCATGGGAAAAATACTTTAAAAAATCATATTTTGTTTTAAGTATGGTTTACGGATAAAAAACAGTTTGTTACTAATCGGTAATACTGGTCTTTAATTGAAAAAATAATTTTCCTTGATAAAATTTTATAATATTAAACACACAAGAATTTTAGGAACTACAATAAGAAATAAATTTTACTTGCTCACTGACGAACAAAATAGGGTATTTCGCAAACTTCCAAACAAAACAAAAAGAACAAGTAGCAACAACTGAAAATATAATGTGTCTTTATTCTTAAACAGCACAAGTGTTGCCATCTACATGTTGAAAATCGATTTAATAATATTTTCAAAATGCATTTTATTGGCAACATTAGGCATTATACCTTCAATTTTATTCTAATATTATTTTAGAACCTAAATCGGGTATGTTGCCGAAAAGCAACACCTGGCATTTAAGGGTTAAATATTATAAATGCTCCTTTCATTCTCACTAAGTAACGTAGAAAATAATATGTTTCAAACGTTAAATATCTTCTTTTTATATGAGAACTAAATTATAAATACTCATTCATACGCATACGCGTATGCTATAAAAAGTGAAGTACTTTGTGGTAAAATATGATTTTTATAAAATATGTATTAACCCTTAAATGCCTGATTTTTCAAAACTCCAGGTGTGTACAGTTATTCCAGAATTTTCGCATCTAATTTTTCGGCTTTTTTAATCACGGGAAAAGTTTCAAATCGAGTGATTAATCGCAAATCGATTTTTGTTATAAAGGAAAAATATTAGGCAAACATTTATGATCTGAACTAGCACTGTCAAGCTCTTTGGAAATTTTAAGGAACATATGCACCTATAAGGGACGCCCAAATTAAAGTGACATTGTTGTAATAACTCCACCATTTAAAGAGAAAGACGACTGCTCATGCTCCTATAGAGGGCACAGAGTACTGGGAATACATCCGATATCGTCAGATCCCGCAAGATACTTGTGTGGTAGCGTGGGAGCCCGTTAAAAGGCATCGTTCGCATATACGAGGATACACGAATAAAAACAAGTAGCAAGATCGGGCAATAAGTACATTAAAGTACAATTCTTAAACTTGAAAATCATACATTTGTTTTTTAACATAGTCACAGTTAAGGCTAACACATTTCTTCCAAAGTGTAACAAATTTATCCTACCGTCACTGAAATGCTCTCCTGACTTTTTTCGAATTCACAGCTGCTTTTAGATCATCGTTCGAGGCGTAAAGATAACTCTTGAGTAGAGGGGAAAAAAAAAGCGGAAGGCGCAAGTTCAGCGGAGTAAGGAGGATGTGGAATCGGTTCAAACATCAGGTTTTGTAGAGCCCCATCGTGCACAGATTTTACGGTGTCCCAATTGATCAATAATGAAGACGGCTCGTTTTGGATATTCCAACATGGTTTGCAATACGCTTTTCAGTGATTTGAATCAAATCGCCGGCGAGTTTGCAATGTTTATTGTCTCTGGCAGTGATCTGACTTTCGCTGTGCTTTTCATCAACAATTGTGGTTTTTCAGTCTCGCAATCACGAAATGTTATTTCTCATCGATTTACAGTAGACTTATCAACAGCATCGTCACCATAAACAGTTTTTAAACGAGGATGAATCTCAGTAAGAGTCACTTTTTTAGCAGTTTGATAACGGCACACAGTGGAGTATTTGGCCCAAAAATCTGGCCAAAAATGCAAAAATTAAAATTTCGCCAACAATTGTAAAAATCATATTTTTTAATAGCTAACTAATTGGTGAATCGATCTATGCCTATTTTAGGAGCCTGAGTTATATCCGGTGGCTCCTGGCCTCAGCTAAAGAGGAAGTTTCTTTCTGAGAGGACGTGGTTTTTTGTTGTTTTTTGGCATTGTTGTTATGTTTAAATATAATTTTTTTGTGGATCAATGAATTGTTGAATTGAAACTAAACAGGGCATACGCGTTTCACAAAGATCAGAGTATGTCTTAACTAGTAAACTGTGTCTTAATTTAAATAGTTTCGTTTTTAATGTAATAAAAAACATTAAATGTGTAAAAGGGTTATTTTTAAAGCGTTTTTGGCTCTGATTTATACATATCGGAAGCTTTTTAAATATGTGCCGCGCTTTGCCCAGCCATGTTTGAATTATAATCGTATTAGTTATAGTCTTGAGTGTTAATTTCTGCAAAAAAATCTTCTGCATATTGTTGCCATTTTTTTATAATTTTTTTTTCGGGATGACTATTTAAATGTTCTGTTTTGCGGCCACCGAATTGAAGAGATTAGAACTATATATTTGCTGTCGTAGTGCAGGTTTTTAGCTCATAGGATGTTACCGGAAAGCTTTTGCACCTATATATTCTGTCTTTATGTCTGTACGTACGTACATATGTACGTATGTAGGTACGTACATACGCACGCAACTCGATATCTTTTGATAGAAATATCCGATCGCCTTCAAATTGTATATACCTATTTATTGAAAAATGGTTCCATAATTAGTTCTTGGGGCTCATGTGTGTAACATAAGGAGAGAAAGGGGGGAATTATCCCTTTCGAGGGCGGTGTCCTTAAAAAGGGACACATAATTTTAATTCCAAAACTGAAAAGCGGCATCAAGAAAATTTAATTAAAAATTCCCTTTTATAATGTACGTGAAAATAAGCAACTTAATATTTTCTAATAACTCCGTTTATCAACTAAAAAGAGCAAGCCATGCGGTAGCGAGATCCTACAACTTCTTCTTCCTGCAAGGTCTGATGGTAGTCCGGATAAAAGCCAAGAAGGGAGTGATGAAGAGTTCTGAAGAGTCATTTTGAAACTGGTAATATATTACATTCAAAAACTAGCAATCTATACTATATAGACTCCAATTTACTGAACCCACTATTAAATATAACACTATTAAACATAAATTAAATGCAATGATTAAATGTAATTTAAATGTAATAAGCATTATTAAATGTAAATAATCAGTTTTATATATAGCAAAATTAAATACATTTAATTAAATATTAATAGTGAATAAGACAAACCTATCAACAATTACTTTCCTCTTAAAAACAGTAAATAGTTAAGATTACAAGTCTCTCAACTTCCAAACTCCCTTCGGTAATGTTAAGACAATGAACATGTGATTTATTCATATTTTTAAAATATCTGGTAAATTAATATTTTAACTTCTTTTTTCTTTGTGCTCTTCTTAAATGCTGACTCTTTCTTTTTTTAATTGTCAAAATATTTATAAAATGTATATTTATTATTATGTGAGGTGTTAAAATCTTACTTACACTTCGTCAGCTTTTAAGATATAAAATATTAAACTAAGCTATGGATTTGTATGTATGCTTCATAGTATGCTAAAAGTTATTTCAGTGAAACACAGTTAAAAATGCCCATTTAGCCATTTCCGTGAATGAACAGAAATGTTCTTGAGAACTTTTGTGCAGCCCTGTATATGATCTATAGAATGTATCCACACCAAGTAATATTAAAAAAAATTGTTCTATTTTAAAACGCCTATTAAACAACTACAAACGCACTTCCAGCAATTATTGAACATAGACTTCAATAGCTAAATTTATTCTTCAGCCATATTCTTTTGTGTGTCCCTGTAAATGAACGATATATTCTATGCCTACAATATTCTACAATAAGTGCCTTAGTACACCTTACTGATGTATATAAATTTCAGCACGTTTAAAAGTGTGATACCGGGTGTCCCAAAAAGGACTGACTGATTTTAAAATTCAATAACTTCCAAACGGTGACAGATATTAAAAAAAAATTTTTGCAGGAGGGTTATGCATAAAGTCAAAAGATTTTTTACAGTGATTTTGATTTTAGTTCGAATTACAAACATTAGATGGCGCTGCGATAAATAGAGGCTAAATTCAGGCCCGATTTTTGGTACTTCGTGGCCCGAATAATACATTTCTATCTCCTTTTTCTGCATGGAACAACAGAAAGGACTAAAAATCGAGCCTGTATTTAGCGACTATTGCTTACAGCGCCATCTATTGTTTGTAATTCGAACTAAAATCGAAAATCACTGTAATAAAACTTTTGACTTTATGCATAACCCTCCTGCAAGAATTTTTTTAAATATCTGTCACCGTTTGAAAGTTATTGAATTTTAAAATCAGTCAGTCCTTTTTGGGAAACCCGGTATCATTAAAATAAAGAGCAGACGATTTTTCCCCATAGGCCATAATGTAAGGGAATTCTTTCGGATGTCTCTGTAAAGGAACTCTAAAGGTCATAGACTTCATTTACAATACCAAACATGCCATAGTGATATCCAATAACATCTAAGAATTTCAAGCCAATCGGACTATATTTACAACGAAAAATATTTTTGACCAGGATTTCGGGTCAAATACTCCACTGTGCGGCATGCTGTTTAAATTACGTTGAAATAGCACTAGAACACGTCTTCATAGTTCCGCTTCTCAAAATACACTGGATGAAATAAACGATCCCAAATCTGCACATGCACATAGAGGTGCAATGTTGCTTCCACACAGTGCTGCCAGATTGGTGACTTTTTTAATGCAGAATATTTGACTGTCATTACTTTTCAGAAATAGTATAATTCGCCTTATTTTTCAGAATTTTTAATCTATTTTAAATAAGCCGAATATTTCTATTTCAAAAAAGCGGTGACAATCAACAATCAGGGGACAAAAAAGTTCCCAATCTGGCAACACTGCTTCCACATGTCACCTGGCGCATATCTGAACGTAATTTCGTTTGCACTTTTCAAGCATGTGTGCATTTCTTATCAGCCTACAATCGTACTTAATTTTGTTGAACCATCATATTACACCTCGATTTCTAAGATAAATGAATTTTTCTTAAAATATCAAGTTTTTTTTAAATCTACTCCTCGAACATAATTTTCTAGAGTCCATCCAATTCTTTAGGATGTCCCTAATTTTCTAAGTTCGAATAAACAATAATCAGGAGAAGATACGCCGAGGGAATTTGGTGGGATGCATTTACATAGAATAGCCTTGATTCCGGTTTTATTTTACATTATCTCTAAAAACGTAGCAGCAGATTTAATGGTATGGCGGAAGCCTTATTCTGATGGAACTTAACGCAATGAAGATTGCTTAAATAAATTGCTGATATGTCTTCTTTAAAACACGTGTTTAAATATATTTTTGGTAGTAATCCCTGTCAATTGTGATATTTTAATTTATAAGAGCATGCAGCAATGACGATAAAAATATTAGTAAAACTTTCCATGTTTTTTCTGAACCAAAGTTTTAGGTCTTTTTTCTTTCGGTAGTGAACTAATCTTCTACTATTTTAATCAGATAAATATATCCATTAAACATCAATTATAAAAAAATTATTTAAATTTTCACCTGGCAAATAATTTTCATTCAACAGTTTGTATATAGTATTAAGATGAGAAATATGTTTTTCCAATAGGAGGACAACATATATATATATATATATATATATATATATATTTTTTTTGTATTGACGGGCTTTAAATCAGATTTTATAACGTTGTTTATAGTTTTTATAAATTTTACAGTAGTTGTTTGGGGTGCTGAATTTTCTTGTAAATCATGATATGTGACTGTATGTATAATAAGTGGTGAACATTTGTTGTTTACGCATTTTTCAATTTTCCCAGTTAAATGCCAACATTGCCTTTTTTTCATTATCTATTAATTATGTGGTTTATTTTACGTGTAGAAATATTAAAACCATGCTTTTCACATTTTTTTTAAATATTCGAATAAGATTTTTTATTCGAATTAAGATTAATCTTCGTAAAGCGCAAATACATAGTGATACATTGTTTTTTCCGGCGACATTTTAAAGCAAAGAATATTTTTAAGAATACAGAGGATAATTAAACCCTATTTTCAATTGATGCTATGTAGGTTTATTTTTTCCCCCTATAATGTAAATCATAAAGTGAAAATTGTTACAAAAATCCGTGAAACCTCTCTGCTTATAAACTATCATGTGACAGGAACTGCATCAGAAATGCTCTATAATGCTGTACAGATCCATGTTATGCCTGGCGACTATTAATAATAACGACTCCGTCACATTGAAAATAGCATTTGTATTGCTATCTGCGTTACGAATTGTGTTGCTGCGCTGTATAGATTGCAGGCAATACTCAAGCGCTACTGGTTAATGGCAAGTGTAATTTGTTAGGTAGTAAAATTTACACTATTAGAAAAACTTCCAATGTCATTTTGTGCATTTCTGTAAAAATTTCATTATGTTACGTCTGTAGTTTTCGAATTATTGAAATTTTATTACTTCTGGGATTTTGGATCCCCCTTTTATTAAGTAAATAATAAATATATTAGCCTATTGTTATATAATGAAAACAGGGAGACAAGAAGAGCACGATATATCCGAAACCTCGATACAGGCGAGGATATTAAAAATAATAAGAAAGCTAATAGAAAACAGGTAAAAGGTTTTGTATTTGTTCCCAATCGTTTAGCTTATTTAGTTAACAAGAACATACACTTGTTGTGATTTACAAATATCTAATACAATTAAACAGGAACTTATCTTTTTGGAGGAGATACGAAATAATATTGGTATATCCTAAACATAAAACATCCCTGCCGGCTCGGCCTACAGGCGGAGGTAGATTTCGAAGTTAAGTACTAAATTCAACAACAAAACTTAAATCAAGAATAGAGATAAACCCAGTTTCTTCACTAAGAATGAGCTGTAGGGAGCTAAACTTTTTGTGAAAATTATAATATACACGAATACACACATGCATGTACATGGAACAGGTTTAAAAATGGATCCAAAAAATTCAGAGAACCTTAAAGTGTTAAAATATGTTAATGTTTCCACAGTCGGGTTTTTATCATGTTTTAATACGTTTCTTCGAACACACGTGAAATTACATATTCAACTGCTGAGGTCCATTATATTTCCAATATGACGTAATATACATATTTTTTTCGTCAAACTATTTATTTTATTTTGAGTTTTTATGTAGAAATCTTGCTCTAGAAAACTTACGAAGTAATATTCATTTTGTTTTCAATTTGTCAAACGATTTATTTAATTTTTCACGTGAAAGTCTTGCAATAGAAAAATAATTGTTGTGGTGAAAATTTTATTGTTTTTTTTTATTGTTGGCAACTGCTATAACGAAAAATGTTTATTTTTATTCTGTCATTGTTGTGTAAGAGCTGGTTTTATCAGAATCATGTTAAGACGGTATTCAAAATTTTGAACCCTCCCCATTTCCACCCACTTGGGCCGATTTCGCCCATTTTCAATCCCCGCCGAGATATTAGCCATCTCAAAGTTGTTGGCGAGTTTGAAGACGATCCGTGCATAATTGCGACTTTTATCGTGCGGACAAAATTTAGTACACACACACATACACATTGTATATATATATATATGTAAACTTTTTAGGTGGGGGGGTTGGGTTCCTGGGGTCATATAATGAAAAGTTATAAAGGAATTTTTCAAAAGCCGCACCATGGTAACGACTGCAATAGGTAGTATTTCTTACGAAATCTACTTAAATGAGAGGCTCCAGTATTTTTAAATGTGTAATAATATTATTAATTAATCTAAATTGAAAAATGTAAATGATTGCTTGGATGACGTTATGCAAAATAATTAATTAATTAAAGTATAGTAAGAATATTATTTATATATTTTTTATATTAGATATTGGATATAGGCTTTCAATTAAATAAATGTTTCTATTAATATATTTCTTATCGATTTAATAAGCAAAAAATCGTAACTATGTATCAAAATATTATCATTCTATATCATTTCAAACTAGTATATTTCTATGTATCATTCTTTAAAGCTGTCGAAGAAGAAAAAGTATTTACTACAAGTTAAATCTCATTACTATAAATGTATAGATGTACTACAAGCTCACATAAAAATAAATAACCTCAAGCTTTTTCATGATTTTCCATGCTTTTTCTTTTCCCTTTTGAATAACCAATAAAGAATTCCCACCAACTTTAAGAATATCTCTTTAACGGTAAAAATACCATTCTGCAACTTCCAAAGAAAGATTTCGTATAAACGAAAATGTTCATTTAAGAATTAGAGGGATATGAAAATTGAATGTGATTTGGAATTTTCTGCGACGGTTTAGAATAAAACAGTTTTAAAGCCACAACTGATTTTCTTGAACGCTTTCGAAAAATCCCCTTTTTATGCAAATCGAGAACGTGGCTTAAAGAAATGTTTATAAAATACATTTCGAATTTTGGTATTTTTATAAAAAAAAGAAAAAGAAAAAAGTTTATTAGTTTAAAACTTAAACATTATTTCATGAATCACTATTTCACGCTAACATTTTTTTACTCTTTTAATAACGAAAATTAATATTCCAGTGTGTGAAAGAACTGTATTAAGTAATGTAAATTGTTTGGTTATCTGGATAGATTTTTATGGCGCAAGGTAACTATAAGGACATACTACGTGAAATAACAGCAACCAAACTAATAATAATAATAATAATTAATTGGAAATGTAGTAAATATATTATTTGGAAGATTTTTATTTGTTGAATTCACCAATTTCATTAACAATCATGATTATTACATATTTTATTTAAGATAGCAATTTGGAAGAGAAAATTAATTAAGGGGTTCCCCTTTGTGATGGGTTCGCTCCGAACGGCACGCGAGTGGCGTTGCGAAAAATGACAGAATGGAAGCAACAGCAGAGCAATCCGCATTGAAAGACCTCCAAGAGGAAGAATGGAGGAATGCTCTATGGAACAGACATCGCAGATTGATGGGAAGTTGGGGTTTTAACTGTACTTGGAACTTTCAACCCGTTTTTATCAAAACGTAGTTTTTCAAACTTTCCTCCATCATATCTTGAGAACGGTTTGACCAATTCACTTGAAATTTATAGAGTAGACTCAGCACGGAGTGAACTAGGATTATCCGAAAAATCGGAACATTAATATTTTTTTCGTAACGAAAAAATAAAAAATATTCACGAAATTTGATTTTTTTTTTTCAGAAATCTGCCGAAAACCCAATTTTTAATGTTTTCAAATTATTCTAGTTCATTCGATGCATTTAGGCTTACAGATAACGCCGTTTTTTCTTGTTCTTTCAGATAAGCCAATCAGCCGAAATCGTGGAGGAAGTAAGCGTCCTCTTTTTGGAGGCAAGTGTCTTCAGAGTGGTGTAACTTGCGTTCTAATAAAGATTTTTGCTTGAAATTTGTTTTACATGTTCTTGAAATATTAAGAAATAAAAAACTCAAAGTTCTATTTTTTTTCATTTGTCATGAAAAAAAATTCCCCCAAAATGCTTAAAATACAGGCTGTCACATGGGGGAACTCCTTTAATTAAATATTGCGAAAAAAAAGGTACCTGAGGACATCGTTGCAAGTACAGAAACTTGGAGGTTACAGCGTTAGTTTCGACGTCCGCAAACAAATAGCTACAATACATTCACAATGAGGCTAATCAAAAGCTTTATCCCAGTGCCGCTCGAGATTTTATAAATAAAATTTCATGTGGAAGAGATTAACCACTTTTGTTTGTGTTCCTATGCTGTCGTTCAGATTTTGATGTAGTAAGTTTACCTATTTTCGTATAGTTAATGAATTAGAAAAATACAAGGGTGGTTCGATAATTATTGTCCCGAGTGTGTATAAAATATTTGTACTACGATGATTGATGTGGAATATTGAAGCGTAATGTCTTAGATGCCCATATGCACAATTTCTGAACCGTAGCTGCTATATTAACATATTATCTTTCGTTTTAGGTATGAGAGGTGGCACCTAGCATGAATGGAGGCGATTAGGGGGGAAAGGCTTATGGGGCTAGATTTTTGACAGTGGATGAGACGTGTCTACATCACTATGATCCCGAGTCCAAACGACATTAGCCACGTCTCATCCACTGTCACAAATCTATCACAGAACTGCTACAGGTCTGGCCCCACAAGCTCCAAACACGCCATCCCCCCCTAACCCGCCTTTCGAGCTAGTTAGCATCTCTCGCACCTAAAACGAAACAAAATATGTTACTATAGCAGCTACGATTCTGAAATTGAGCATATACGCATCTAAGACATTACGCTTCAATATCCCACATCAACCATCACAGTACAAATATTTTATACACACTCGGGACAATAATTATTGAAACACCCTCGTACAATGGACTGCTTATTATGAAAGAATTTTTACTGTTGTTCTATCACATGTGACACCTTTTTTTAAATAATGCATTGTTCGCATATAAAACACAACATATTTCAAAAACCTAGTTGGAAAAAAATACCAGTTACGAAAATAAAAACCAGATAAAAATAATTTTATATACAACGATTACGGATTTTAAATAACCGTGGAACTCTCCAGTCAGTTTTACTGGGAATTCAAGTAATGGTTTCAAGTTTTTTGACAGTTCGAATTTTTAGAACTATTTGAAATGTTTAAGCTTTCTTTCTTTCTTTCTTTCTTTTCTTTTTTTTATTAGTTTATTTCCATTGAATAAATTTCAGTAAAAATATTTTTTAAATAAAAAAATGAAGTTGAGCCATTTTTCATTCTCCTTTTTTATTTAATTGAAGTACAACTTGGATCCATTGAGAAAAATAGGAAAATAGTCCAATTACCTTCACGGGCCATGTTATCTTCCAATAACGGTGTTTTGAGAAAATTTTGAGTTTGAATAAGAATTCATTTCAAAAAAGTGTTATTATACACTATATGGCCAAAGGTGACTGATCACTTGCGATTTTTGACGTTTTATTAAATATGTAGAAAAATACATGAGAAATGAACCTGAAACTGCAGCTGTGTAAACAGTATAGTATAGGTCTTATATTTCTGTGAAGATTTTTTCCCGAAACCCCATACGGGTCCGTCAACAAATGGAAAAAGAAAGAATATCTTTTGGATAACCCTGTAAAAACTAATGCAGGAAAAGCGTTCAAACTCGAGATTATTAATAAGTGTCTTATTGTAATAAACAGTGTTCATTATTATGAGGATAGCATTTATACTCGTAGAGAAATTAAAGTTTTTATAAAAACAGTCCCAAATTTCATCAAGTGTTTTGCTTATAATTTGCAGAGTTCTTAATATAAAAAAAAAAGTTTTTTTCAGAAAATATGACAAATAGCATTGTACATAATATTCTGTAAACAGAATTAAAAAATAATAAAAATTGGATGAAAAATGAGCAGGTTTACAAAAAATGTTTTGCTGTGCATGCACGAATGCAATCTGAATGTAATATGCATAATGTCTTAGCTAAGTATATAGAGGAACTTTTTTGTAAGTCTCAAATTCATAGCTTGAAAATTCTGAAAATTTTCGTCGATAGAATAAGCTCGAAATCTGTTGTTCCCAAAAAGAAGCAAAAAGATAATTGGTTGTATCAAATATCTGTTGATTAGTGCCAAGATAGCGTACACAATATTGCATGTACTACTATATTTGGATACAATCCCTCATCTTTTTGCTTCTTTTTGGGAACAACGGATTTCGAGCTTATTCTATCGACGATAATTTTCAGAATTTTCAAGCTACGATTTTGAGACTTTCACAAAAGTTACTCTATATACTTAGCTAATACATTATGTATATTAGATTTTGATTGCATTCGCGCATGCGCAGCGAAACAATTTTTAGTAAACCTGCTCATTTTTCATCCAATTTTTATTATTTTTTAATTCTGATTACAGAGTATTATGTACAATGCTGTTTGTCATATTTTCTGAAAAGAACTTTTTTTGTATTAAGAACTCTGCAAATTATAAGCAAAAAACTTGGCGAAATTTGGGACTGTTTTTATAAAAACCTTAATTTCTCTACGAGTATAAATGCTATCCTCATAAAAATGAACACAGTATATTACAATAAGACACTTATTAATAATCTCGAGTGTGAACGCTTTTGCTATATTAGTTTTTACAGTGTTATCCAAAAGATATTCGCTCTTTTTCAATTTGTTGACTGTCCCTTATGGGGTTTCGGGAAAAAAACTTTGCAGAAATATATGACCTATACCATACTGTTTACACATCTGCAGTTTCAGATTAATTCCTCATGTATTTTTCTAGATATTTAAAAAAACGTCAAAAATAGCAAGTGATCGGTTACCTTTGGCCATGTAGTGTATTACACTCTGTTACTATTATTTACAGTTTCGAGAAACAAAAATTTTAACTTTTATTTAAACAATTTATTAAAAAGTTCTCATGTTAAATATTCTAACATCATTAAAGTACATTTTCAACGATTTTCGCGCATGTACAATAATGTAATTCTTTTGCTTGTTCCTTTAAAAGAACGATAAATGCTAGACACTTCAGTTCCAATACCGAACATTCTATACTAAACCTCAATAAATAAAATTTAGTTTGCAATCAAAATATATTTACGAGAGCTTCAGCACTGTTGTACTGTGAGAGAGACTAACCGAAAACATAAACACTTTTCAACTTTGTTTTGAAAGTGTTAAAAACGGTTTATCTTATTGTGCGCAAAATAAACAAATGAGAAAACTCAGGACAACATATACTATATTCTGGACAGGAGACGGTAATAAATTACGACGTTTATTTATTAATCTTATTATTATTGAAAGATGTATTATAAGTTTTTAACCCTTTATGTACTGAATTATGAATTCATGAAAATTTTATCTTCTAAAGCATTTTTCGTGAATTTTTGAAACTACATTAAAAGATTTGCTTTAGAAGATTAAAGATTTTAGAAGGATTAATTATATTTGAATTTATAGGGATTTTGTGCAATATTTATAACCCCGCTCAAATCTTTTATTTTAAATATTTTTCTTTGTATGTCGTGGAATTAGTAAATGTACAAATATAATATTGTTACAATAGAAATATAGAAATATTTCCGAATTGAAAAATCCCCCCCCCCACCACCACTTCCCAACGCCTAGAAAGCTAAAAAGATGCAAAGGCAAAAGAAATCATCGTTTTAAAAATATTTTATTTCATGTAACCATTAATTCTTTTGGAACAAAATGAAGTAATGCATCTATAACTCATTCTAAATTGCATTACTACTAATACATATATTAAATGAATTTTATAACAAGCTATTTTAATGGTACTTATAAGTACCGTCAGCAGATAAAGGGTTAAGCAATTCCTTGCTCCATGGAATTGTATAAAAAAATCTTGAAATAACTCTCAAGAAAAAAGTATTTTGATAAATTTTTTTCACAGCAATATTAACGTATACTTTAAGTTCGTACAATTAACCTCGAGTATCTTTTACAGAGGTATTTTTATTTCTTATTATTTTCTTTTTTTTCCTACTCTTTCGTTAGTTCCAACAATGAAGAAGTTCTTTCAATTCAAAGAATGTTTTTATGGTTAAGATTCAATTCTGCAGCTTGTAAAAAATGATTTTCTAGAAAAGAAAATATGCCCTTAAAAATTAGAGGAAAATAAAAATTGAATGTGTGTAAGAATTTTTTAGGACTGTTTAGACTAGATTTATTTGGAGACTTACAACGGATTTTCTTACAATCCTTCGTTTATGAAACTCTGGGACGTGACTTAATGAAATTTTGCGAAAATGCATTAAACGGTTTTCTTTTCGCAAATAAAGAACCTGAGCACGAACGCATTTGTAATTTACCTATTTGTTTCTATTATAAGCAAAATAATGAAAACGATTAGATGAAAATTTAAAGACTGTTTGACTGACAAGATGTTTATACATATGTATCATTAAGTGTGGATTTTATTTTATTAAGCGATATATTTCAAAAGGATTTCAAGCGCCAGAAAAATGAATAATTTATGATAAATTCCCGTCGATAGTACAAATAAGTTATCATTTTATCATTGTTGAATTACTAAACTGTTAAAAATTACATTAAAAAAATAATTATAAGTCTTATTACCTCTGATTACCTATAAATAAGATAAGCCGACGAGGCAACTTTTTATTTCGCTTTATTTAATTTCCAATTTTTATTTATCTTTTTTTCGAAGATGCATTTTTTTTTTATCTTTGAGAAAATACTCTTACTTATATTTAAAAGGTTATTTTGTAAAAGTTTTCATTTAATTTTTAAAAATATTTTCCAACAATGAAGAAGTTCTTTCAATTCAAAGAATGTTTTTATGGTTAAGATTCAATTCTGCAGCTTGTAAAAAATGATTTTCTAGAAAAGAAAATATGCCCTTAAAAATTAGAGGAAAATAAAAATTGAATGTGTGTAAGAATTTTTTAGGACTGTTTAGACTAGATTTATTTGGAGACTTACAACGGATTTTCTTACAATCCTTCTTTTATGAAACTCTGGGACGTGACTTAATGAAATTTTGCGAAAATGCATTAAACGGTTTTCTTTTCGCAAATAAAGAACCTGAGCACGAACGCATTTGTAATTTACCTATTTGTTTCTATTATAAGCAAAATAATGAAAACGATTAGATGAAAATTTAAAGACTGTTTGACTGACAAGATGTTTATACATATGTATCATTAAGTGTGGATTTTATTTTATTAAGCGATATATTTCAAAAGGATTTCAAGCGCCAGAAAAATGAATAATTTATGATAAATTCCCGTCGATAGTACAAATAAGTTATCATTTTATCATTGTTGAATTACTAAACTGTTAAAAATTACATTAAAAAAATAATTATAAGTCTTATTACCTCTGATTACCTATAAATAAGATAAGCCGACGAGGCAACTTTTTATTTCGCTTTATTTAATTTCCAATTTTTATTTATCTTTTTTTCGAAGATGCATTTTTTTTTTATCTTTGAGAAAATACTCTTACTTATATTTAAAAGGTTATTTTGTAAAAGTTTTCATTTAATTTTTAAAAATATTTTTCTCATTGAATTACTATGTCTTTCTAAATTGTTATTAACTGATTTTGATAGATATTTCTAGTTTAGATATTGACATAACTCCTTCCTTTTCTACTGTGAGAATTAGAAAGCAAAGCAGAAATGGAATTTTAGTTTTCTGAACATTTATCTTTTCGATGTTTTATCAGATTAATGTAGGCGAATTAAAATTTAATTCATCATTTTTATTAGCAATATTTATTTAACAAATACATGGATTGTATGGACCGAAACTTTCAGATAATGTTTATCGTTAGTTTATAGAAGTTTGTTTTATCAACTTAACATAAACTATTTTAATACTTATATATAATATAATAATAACTTATAGTAATTATTCCTGAAAATCAATTAAACTGTTCGAAATCGTTTCTAAACTTTTCTAATGTTATTATCATTAAGAAAATATTTTTACTAATCAATTTTTATGCTAATCAATTATACGAAAAATAAATATGATTTTTTATGATTTTCGTCTTTTTAAATGAATTAATTTGTGTTTTTAAAGTATAGAACTGTAATAATTTCAAAGAAAAAAATGTATTACATAAGGTAACTTTTTTCGATAGTATGATATGCATTTTTAACAAAAATAAAAATCGTTGTAATATTAAAATCTCTCTCTATCTCTCTGTATATATATATATATATATATGTTATCTTTTTTATATTGTCTTTTTGAAATTTAGTCTTATTTGAAAAAAAAAATCTGTAAGAGAAAATTTATGCGAAATTTTAATACAAAACAATAAATCTCTATATATGTTTTGCTTTTTATTCATCCGAAATAAAACTTTCGACGATTATTTTTTTTTTATTTCAATTATCAGCACCCTAAATTTATCATTTAAGCGCAGAATAATTGTAAAATTTTTAACACAAAAAAACATTTAAAAAGTACTTGAAAGACTATGAGGGAATGACTTGTGGGTTTATTTAAATTTGCAGATGTATTTATTATCTACTGAATATTTTAATCGCAGCGGATGTGTAAGTAAATCTTGCAGCTTATTTTCTAAGTACATTCATGTTCAAAATTAAGCGGAATTTTTAGATTTGTTCGAATACCTCCAGAACTACTATACAGATTTGAATGAAATTAGGTATGTACGTAGGTTGATATAATCTAACAAAAATAAGCAGTTATAATGCGCACGCATGATCAAGCGTAAGAATCATCAGCGTTGGAAGGCATAACACAGAGCTTACAATATTTATCAATAAAATAGGTTATTAGGGGCTTCTTTTAGAGTTATACAGCTCTCACAACATGAACTCATACCCGAAATCATCCAGTTTAGGGATCTCTGCGGCAGTTAGTTTCACTCCTACAGCAATGGTGTTTTCAGGACCTAGGTGATTCTGGGAGGTGGAAAGCGAGTTCCAATTATCCTTTTCAAAGCGTCCCAGACATGCTCTATATTGTTTAGATCTGGAGATCTGGCTGGCCAGTCCATGAAGCGAATATTCTCACTTTCTATAAATTCGTCAACCAAATGGCGCTGTCGTTCATTAAAATGAAACCTTGACTAACTGTATCTCTGAAAAGGCGAACATAGGGTATCAAGATATCATCCCTATACGTCACACCAGTCATAGAGCCTTTGTAAAACACAGGAGGGGTGCGCTCCCATTCAATATGATGCCTGCCCAGACCACGAAACCTCCGCTGTGGTTAGTTGTCTTTTCCTTAAAAGTTGGAAGACAGGTAGCGGATCCTTGGGTTTTCCCAAATGAAAGTACGTCGAATCAGTAAATAGGATCGTCCCCCATTTATCCCTGGTAGAAAGTCGATGATCTCTGAACAATCCTAAACGGGTTCTCCTGCGTGCAAGGTTGAGCGGGACGAAAGAAATAGGTCTTATTGGAAACATCCCTCTGACATGTAGCCTTCTGCAAACAGCAACCATTGACACTCGATTGCCTGTACCGCATATAGGTGACGAGAGAGTTGAGAAGCGGTTTCACTCTTGTCACCACACGCAGTTATGGACAACTAGCGATCTTCGTTGGCCGTCGCGTCGCACAGTGGGGCAAAATCCCAAAAAGTTGGCCAAAAGTCGAAAAATAAAGTTACTATTTAGGAAATTTTGACTATACAGATAGCTAGAATAATGTTTGGAGGGTCAGAATCTAGATTTATAAAAAGGTTTTCGTTTTGCTTTGGCAACTTGTATCATTTCAAATGTGACGCTTGGAGGATAATCATCTGAGGCGAACAAAAAGAGCAAAACAAAGGTTCTTCTGAACACGTGCTACATTTTCCCATTTCATCCAATTTTAATGCTTTACACACAGGATGATAGTGTGATGATTATTCACAGGATGATAGTGTGCCCTTTTTTTGACCATGTTACAAAAATTATATTAAGTACGTAAAATTTAATAATTTCATGATTATTTTTGATAATTTAAAAAAATATATATATATTATGTTTTTGCTTTCAAACATCAAAAAGTAATACATAAGTAAATCATAAGTTCCACGGTGTTCCACAACGACATATAATGGAAACACTATCCTGAACTATTATCTAATGAATCATGAAAAATTAGCTGCCAAAAACTGCCATTCTGCATTTCGTGCAGGTTTTTGTAACCACAAGTAAAAATATCATTTTTTTAGACGCTTCGAAAGCTAGGACATTTATTACTTTTCACAGTATTTTAGCTGGCAAACATTTTTGAAATTTTTAGATTATTCAGTTTCGAGATAGATTATTATATGTTATATTACAAATAAGTATTATAATCATATGCATAAAGAAATTTCATAAGCAAGATTAGTAACAAAAAATGAAAATAATTCTCTATCATCGATACAATAGAAATATATTTTCTTATCAAAGAAAATAAGTTAAAACTGGTGTGCATGAATAAGAACAAAAATTCTTCTTAAAACACCATCAAAAATTTTTAAATGCGCTAGGCCTTTCGAAAGATCTGAGTCTTTCTTCGTCAGGCGCAAAGAAGACGTGTTTCTACTATGAAAGCAAAAGCAAAACTTTTGCTTTTTTTTTGTTCTTACATTTTCTTATCTTTATAGCTAATAATTTTGTGTATTCTATCGTAATTAGAAGAATTATCTTATCAATTGCAATCTCCGCTAAATCATACTGCAGTATTTATTTTATTAATGCAAACGGAAATTATTAAGAATCTGACTTCCGAGAACATTAGCAATCTGAATTTTATTTTCAAATGGGGATGTGATAGCACATCTGGTCAAAGTACTTTTAAACAAATATTTAGCATTGATGATGTTAGAAATTAGATTCAAATAGCTTTTTCACTTCTCTAGTGCCACTAGAACTTAAGTGTTGCGAATAATTCAGAAATCGTTATCTGGAAAAATTCGAGACCTTCATCTCCTCGATTTTTTAGGCTCATCAGAATCCATTTTTTGCACGAAAATACGGTAGCTACTGTCAGTAAAATGGATTATACTACAGATCAGAAGAGTAAACTTATTCCTTTTAAAACAATCATTGATAGAAAATAAGTAGGCGTTACTTACAAACTAGCTTTAACGATGATTGATTGATTGTCATTACTAGTAATTTGTCAACTCAACGTTGATACCTATATCAGGCAACTTCAAACCAGTTTAATAATCTTGATGACATTTTCAACCTAAAAGTGAATGAAAATCATTTACAATTCGGGATGTCCATGTCACATGCCTGTATAAGATCTTTTGGGTGTAGCTTGCATTTGGCATACAAACGGGGTATAAAGGAATGGCAAGTGTGCACTCCTGGCGAGTATAAAAAAATATAATTGAAAAACAAAATTTGCAAAAAAAGATTTCGTTTACATTTAGGACTTCTCGTCGATAAATGAAAGCTCGGATTTGGAAGCAGATTACAATGCAGCTAGTTGATTCTTTGAAAACGCAACTATTTCTGCTTTCATAAAGAGCGTAGACGAAGATTTGATCAAACGATTCCACATCATATTACAAGAAATTTCTTAACATTCATCTGACAAATTTCGTAGATTATTGCTCATAAACAGCTTGTGAATTCATCGAATTGTATTCCTAGTTCTATATGCCAACTTCAGTGCACAAACTACTTATTCATGGCACAGAAATAATAGCTTCCTCATTATTGTCTGCTGCCTAAATGTCGGGAGACGCTCAAGAATCGGGCAACAAATTGTTCAAAAGCTATGGAGAAAATTTCTCCCTAAAATGCAGTAGGATGTAAACAATGGAAAAAATTTTTGCAGCTTTTAATTTTATCAGATCCCTTTATTTCAAGGTTACATAAATTACCATCGAAAAATCTAATATCCTTGCCCCTAGAGGCAGAGAAACTTCTGTAAAATATTTCTACACCTCCCCTTCTGAATAGTCTACTTACTATACAAAAGATGAATTTTAGAATATCCTTTCGTTTTATTTTAATAATATATAGAAATTAAACCTTGTAGTATTTTATTTTTCATTAGTGTACTTAATTGTATTTCATAAATAAATATTCATCGTTTAATTTCGATTAAAAACATCTTAGTTCCTTGAAAACACCTTATAATGATTAGCCTCGAAACTTTTTCATTTCGAAACTCGAAATATTTTATTTAAATCTAATTATTTTTATTTTTAATTCGTCATTTTTTAAAATTTAATTTTTGAATCGTACTTAGCGTCCTCAAAATTGCCTGTATACGAAATTTCATAGAAATGTAATAACTTTCAAATCATTTTAATTTTAAATCCGCATATTGGATCCGCCATTTTGTATATTGCAATTTTAATTTTAGAATCGAGATCAGCATCCTGAAAAACACGTGTGTACGAAATTTCGTGGCATTTAAATAACTTTTTCATATTTTGGCCAGCTTTTCGGGATTTTGCCCCACTGTGCGTCGCTGCTCTTCCACGACATTGGCCGGGCTTTCTCTCAATAGATCCAGTGTCTTTAAACTGTTGCCACTAGTTGGACACGACCTTGATCGTTACATTGAGTTCTCTAGGAACCCGCACTTGAGATTACACTGTTTCCAGCCTCCCTGCTATTTGCCATATTATTCCATCATCCAAACGTTGCAGGTTGCTCGTTTTTTACTGTTTTCTTTTAAATTTCATCGAATGTTTTAAGAAAATACCCAGATATTCAGCGAAGTGTGAGAGCCAACAAAACGCAAAATCACATTTCTCGTTTATTAAACCTGTTCCTTTACCCACTACGCCCGGACCCTCGAAGGCTTACATATTGGAAAATAAAGAGTTGCATCTCTGTTTCGAAGCATTAGTTTTACCTTTCGTTCAGTACTTTTCATTCAATTCAACAAAATATGCAAATTCTGTTAATTTTGAACTTGAGTGTATATAGAAAAATAACAAATTTATGTACAGTTAAAAGAACTAAAGAAAAATTTAAGAAATTTTGCCAGAATTTGTTTAAATAAATAGATCTGTGCGAAGCACAAAATGAAAAATTATCATTATGAAACCACTTTTCAAATAATGTGAGTGCTTGGTTGTATAAAAATGATTTGGACCAAGAATTGTTTTTAGACTTCCAATAAAATATTAGGTGATACAAATATAGTTTTTGTAGCAATTAATTAACGATTTATTTCAACGGGTACAGTAGAAGGACGTATAACCAAGGGTTTGAGAGTATCGAGTTTAGAGGGTGTTACGTAATGACTAACTTTATCTTTCATCCATGTATCAGTCAAAGATTAGTATTAAACATTGATATGAGAAAATATACTAGAAAAAAGAATAATTTTACACAAAAACTGTGTATTTTTTGTGACAAACGACATGCATCGGAAAAATGTTTCAAGGCAATGTCAATGTCGTATGATGTTAAGAAAGACATAATGCAAAAGAAGGGAACTTGTTTCGTGTGTTTAAAATTAAACCATCTAGCCCGAAATTGTAGAGCAAAAGTAAAATGCGTTTTATGCAGAAAAAAACATGAAACTCTAGTATATCCAAAAGTTCCTGAAAAGTTAATCAAAACTGAAGAAGCCCAGGATCCCTTAAAAGCTCTGAATAATTATTACTTCAGAAGATCTTCTTTCAGTGTTGAGCCTTCAAAAAGCAAGGTTCATCATGAGCCAGGATCACAAGGATGAGCTAGAGGAGGTTCAAGCAGAGGACGTGGTGGTTATGGTGGACCCCGTGGTGGTGATGGGTATGCTAATGGCTACGGCCGAAGATATGACAGTCCACCTTTTGGAAGTCGAGATTTTTATGACCGTGGCTACAGTTCAATGTCGCCTCGCATGAGACCATACCCTTCACCTTATGATCGTCGTAGTCCATCTATTGCGTCCATGAGAGATAAACATGCGGATCCCTATTCATCATCTTTGAGAGATCCATATCCACAAAGATCTGGCATGTCTCCTGTTTCACGTGATTTGTATGAAAGAAGCAGCAAAGCAACATTTCTTTGACACAGTTAAGGTACCGAAAAGATTTAACTTGTAATTTTAAATTGTTGAGTTGTGCATTCCCCACAACTCAAGGTGGGAGTATGTTACGTAATGACTAACTTTATCTTTCATCCATGTATCAGTCACCTGCATAATTATTTAACCGGTTGTAATTGCATTGTTTCAATATCTGGCAACAGTTGGTTTTGTTTTGTTCTAGAGAAAAGTTTATGAAAAAAAAAAGTAATGTGAAATATATACGGCTCTTCTGTCATTGAATTTAAGTTAGAAATATATTCGCTTTAACAATAAGAAATGTTATTGAGGGCAGTTTTAATAGCTTATAGATATTTTAATACTTAACTTTTAGGGATTCATTTAGTTAAGAGATTTATTTACATTGGAATCCAACAGAGGGTTTTGCGAAGAGTCTGCCAATCCTGCATGTTTAACAAAATAAATAACTGTGACAATGGAGTATCTCAATCAATAATGAATTTCGACAGTTTTGAGACAAGTTGTCAATTCCGGAGATTCAAAGATATATTTAAAAGCATCAGTAGAGTATTTCAATGATCAAATCATAATCTAAAGAGAAGAAATTTGTATTGTAGATGAAGGAGATCAAGACGCAGGATCTTAAATGCTTATGGATTTTCATTTGTGTGTTATACATATAAATGGATCTTTGACGCATTTGTAACTGAAATGAGTTTGGACTCACAAGGAAGGGCTCCTTACCGGGCATACTTAGAATATTTTGAAAAAAAAAATACTAATTAAAATACTTTGTAATAAATGATCAGTAAATTTAGAGGCGGAATTACAGTAGAAAGACTAAAAATAAAATACTTTCAAGTATTTGGCGCGAAATGACGAAAGCGTCACGCGATTTGGCGAGCAGTACTTTTCCTCACCAAAAGAAAACAATTTTAATGCACCTATGCTTGTTAAATGATTTTTTGAGTGCGTGTAAATAGTATTTAATGAATTTAAACTTAAAAAATGAGAGAGTTTAATAAAAACATTTTTTTTTGTATTACAGATTTATGTTGCTTGTTACTTAATTTTATTACTTTAAAACCAATTTCATATATATAAAATATTTTCATATGATAAGCGTATTCCAAAATTTAAAGCAAGATGTATAATGCTGCAGTTATTCATTTCAATATCAAATAAGTCGTTGTTTCCATAGCAATCAAATTGAATCGACTGTGCTAATTTGGACTTAATTTTGAGCTTGAAACAAATTCAATTAATTAAAATTTTGTTTTAATTCATAAAATTTCACAGTTAACTTTTATTATAAATATAGTATATATATGACAAAACTATAGTTAAATCAAACTAAAACTGACATAACTAAAGTTATTTACATTAAATTTATTTAAACAAGTTCAATATGAAACATTTTCATCTTAAAGAGTATTTGACATTAAAAAGTATTTTTTGAAATGTTATTCCATCGCCAGCAGGTGATAAATGCCAAATATAAATATATTCATTATATTTTACGGAGGTTCTGTCGAGTTTCCACCGATTTTTTTTATATATAAATCTATCCTCATGAGTACAACATTCTATAAATTTTCAGATTTTTCGATGCCCTTATGGAGTCTTTCATTGTCAGTAAAGTACATTGACGTCAAAACACATGGCTAAGATTCCTGCTCCTAAGAAGAAATGCAGTCATTTGATGCAAAGTTGCAGATTCACAGTAGAACGAATATATCATGCAGAAAGAGTCTCTTGGATACAATGTATCCTTCTCTTAACTAAATATTCTAGAATGCATCATAAACGGGTTAACGATTTGTTTCATTTTTTAATTGCGTGAGAATGGGAGAGTTCATGTTCGATCCATGTTTTTGTAGATAAATTGATTTATGCAAATATTCTTTTTGGCAAGATTATGACGACTGTCTCTCTTAAGTTAAAGAATATACATTTTGTGAGAAGAACTCGAATGTTCGAAGAACTCGAATGTTCAAAACACATTTTGTGAAATATAGAATATGAAGATTTAAAAAATTAAATGTGTTTAAATCCTCCTTGAAGCAAGTCAAAATGCACATGTTGAAACTAATTGAGATTCTAAATGTCCACTTCCCGGAAAACTTTCTGCTGTAGGGAAGGATAAAAAAAATGATTGTGAAAGACAATATTCTATATATGCATCAGAATGTAGTTATGGGTGAATACTGCTCTAACAGAAAACATATTTAGAATATCAAATATTACACTTTATAAATTTCGTAGAGTAAAAATATTGAATAAGATAATAATATTAAACAATTTTCACATTTTCAAGAGCTAAAGTTTCTTCTTAATTTTATTTGTTTAGAAGAAAAATAATTATTGGTCTTTTTTCTGATAATTATGAAAACAAAATTTTACAATGTCAAATAACCTAGATTTTAGTTATCTATGAATGATACACACCCACTTCTAAAAAGTAAATAAGCAAAACCTTTATTCAGTTTGTAAATACATACTTGTTTAAATCTGGTTTTTGGACAATCTCCATACTCTACAATAAGTGTCGCATAAAAATCACCACGGCAAAGGTAACAGGTTGCAAGTTGCATCGTGATATTTTATTTAGAGAATGTAGGAAATGGGCTCTAAATAGCAAAATTTACGAAAGCTTTGAAAACACAATTTCTAATAATACAACTTAAATGACGATAATCATACAAGTTGAATCATACAAGAATCATACAAGTTGAATTAGGATAGATATTTAAAATTTTGAAGAGGAATGCTGATTATTCTCTGCTATAAAACTGGTAGCTATATAAAAAACGTTTTTATTCCAAAATTCAGCAGCAATATCCTGAGCGAAATCGTTAGCAGAACTTTTTGGCAATGTCATCCAATAAGTGAAAATGATTCCATGACTTTTGAAAAAATCTTACAGTTCAAGTGATCGTTACCTCAAGCATTCCATCCGCTCATCATTTAAACGATAACAAGGGTTCATTTTTATAGAAAATCAGTACGGTATGTTTTTTTTTTTCCGGAAGAAACATATTAGTCTATAAAAATGATTTGGAAAACGCAGAAATTTATTTTTATGCTTTCTGGAAAAACATACGTACTTAAACCTTAGGCAAATATTGAATGTTTATGAAATAAATCAAATTTCATTTAACCGCTTCCCTGATTATCCCGAGCTATTTCGGGATCGTATATATTGCAACTAATTAATTATCCCGAGATAACTCGTGCATTACATAATTTGACACTACGGTTCGTTTTATCACATTTTTACTCATCCTGATGCTTAAAAAGAAAGAAAATATTCTTATATAATAGATTAAATTATGTATTATAACGAATTACATATAATATTTGATTGACAGTTTTGTAAGTTTGGTGATGTGAAATATAATGATGAAATTCAATGATGTAGCTGCAAAAATGAGATTTTTAGGTAGCTTTCATTACAAAAAGCTACCTATTGCAGCCGTTCGGAGGAAAGCGATTTCAAAAAATTTTGGTATATTTTCATCGATCATGACCCCCAGACCCCGAAACCACCCTCCGTTCGAAATTGATATATATATATATATATATATATATATATATATATATATATATATCCATATATATATATATATATATATATATATATATATATATATCTGACCTATGTCACACTGTAACGATCGTATTTATGAACTGATTTGGATGTAATTTGGTGTGTAGATAGTACATACCAATGTCTCGACCGAGTTCGTTGGCCAGCTTCATCCGCCATTTTGTTTCAAAATGGCGGCCTTTTAAAAATTTTTAAAAAATTTAAAATTTGAAATGTGGTACCAAAAAATTGAAAATGGAAAAATATTTTTTCTTATATATTTGACCTTTATACAAAGACTCCGGAGCAGTTTTTGTTTTGTCTATATCTTAAAAAATGGCTGAGTTATAGCATTTTGAATTTCTAGCGTGGCTGACATTTTGAAACTTCCTGAATTTTGTCACGCGATAAAAGGCGTATTTATGAACCGATTTGGATGTAACTTCGTTCATACATAGTACATACAAATGTCTCGACCGAGTTCGTTGGCCAGCTTCATCCGCCATCTTGTTTAAAAATGGCGGCGTTTTAAATTTTTAAGAAAAATTTAAATTTGAAATGTGGTACCAAAAAATTGAAAATTGAAAAAATATTTTTTTCTTATGTGTTTGACCTTCATAAAAAGACTCGGGAGCAATTTTTGTTTCGTCTATATCTTAAAAAATGGCTGAGTTATAGCATTTTGAATTTCTAGCGTAGCTGACATTTTGAAACGTCCTGATTTTAGTCACGTGATAACAGAAGTATTTATGAACCGATTTGGATGTACCTTGGTGTGTACATAGCACATACAAATATCTCTACCGAGTTCGTTGGCCAGCTTCATCCGCCATCTTGTTTCAAAATAGCGGCCATTTAAAAAAATTTTAAAAATTTAAAATTTAAAATGTGATACCAAAAAATTGGAAAATGATAAAGATTTTTTTCGTATGTGTTTGACCTTAATACAAAGATTCCGGAACAGGTTTTCTTTTGTCTATATCTAAAAAAATGGCTGAGTTATAGCATTTTGAACTTCTATTGTGGCTGACATTTTAAAACGACCTGAATTTTGTCACGCGATAACAGGTGTATTTATGAACCGATTTGGATGTAACTTGGTCTGTTCATAGTACATACCAATGTCTCGACCGAGTTCGTTGGCCAGCTTCATTCGCCATCTTGTTTCAAAAGGGTTGCCATTTAAAGAAAATGTAATTTAAAATTTAAAATGACGTATTGAAAAATTGGAAAATGAAAAAGATTTTTTTTTATGTGTTTGGCCTTGATACAAAGATTCTGGAGCAGTTTTTGTTTCTGAAAATTTGTTCTTTTGTTTATATCTTAAAAAATGGTTGAATTATAGCACTTTGACTTTCTAGCATGGCTAACACTTTGAAACGATCTTGTATTTGTCACGCGATAACACACGTATTCGCCTATTTCGATGGAAGAAGGCATGTGGATAGTATACATCAATAGCTCGACCAAGTTCGCCGGCCAGCTTCATCAGCCATCTTGTTTCAAAATGGCGGGCATTAAATTAAAAAATATATATATTTAAAGTGAGGTGCAAAAAAATTGGAAATTGAAAAGGTTTCTTTCTTAAGTATTTGACCTTGATATAAGGATCCAGGAGCATCTTTTGTTTGTCTTTATCTTAAAAAATAACTCAGATATAGCAGTTTCAATTTCTAATGTGGGTGACATTTTGAAAAATCTGATTTTTTGCCTGCGACAGCACTCGTATATATCAACCTATTCCGATGTGAGTGAGCATGTGCACAGCAATTACTAAGGTCTCGACCAAATTCACTGGTTAGCCTCATCCACCATGTTGTCTTAAAATGGCAGGCACTTTAAGAAATCGCCGAATTTGGCAGCCAAATATAAGTTACTTTAAATAAAAGCAGCTTGGATAAAGCTGATTAATTTCACCAAATTCTCATTCATAATGATTTAGTATTGATAAAAATTAGTATTTAATCTCCTATATTCGGTTTACACTAAACTGAGCTTCGTGTGTTTGAATAATATAAGTTGGCTTTTTTAAAATAAGGAATATGAAAGGTACCTCTTACTCCCGGCACTGGCCGGAAGGACTTTTTTTCAATTTTTTTCAAAAAAATTCGTAAAGAAAGCGGTTAGAGGAATTACGGTGAAGCAAGTGATGCTGACATTCTGTCTCCGAAAATTATATAATAAATAATGCATTGCTTTATAGCAATGCTACCTTTTATTTATCTGTGACTAAAGAGAGATTTATTATTGGGAATGCCCGTGGTACTTAGTTGTTAAGAGGGCGGAAAGTAGTTGAAGGTGAAATTCCGAAGACGGATTAACTATTTTATCCTGTAATAACACTGATGGTAGTCATAAAATACAACTTCTTTTTAAAGATAGATAGATAGAAGATAAGACGGACAACGATGCTTAATAGCAATAACATCTCCTTCAGTCCAATAAAAAAGCTAATTACAACGAGTGGATGACTTCTACATTATTTCGAAAATGATTAGTGCTTTACAACAACGAGTTGAATAAGATGAAAAGAAAATCTTTTTTATTATCAATAATTGTGTCGCTCGTAGAGTGAATGCAATATTAGAGATAATGAAACAATTTATTCTTTGTCTCCTAATTACATTGCCTCTCTCAGACAGTTTATGGACTAGAGTAAAAAATATTTTTTTTAAAGAGAAATTGTAAAAATACGTCATAAAAAGGTTTGTAGCTGTCATAGATTATACAGTAGCACTCAAAAGTATTTTGACAAAGATAGAAATTGGCTTAATTAAAAACAATAATAAAAAACAAAAATCAATCATTTATTTTATTTAACCATATTCAGTGTCTTACAGAACTTTAATAAATTAACTATCATTTGTTAGAAAATTACGTGAAACCCATAAAAAATCAGAAAAATGATAATTCAAAAGTATTTTGACATTATAATAAAAAGTCGTTTTAACACAATAATTATCAAATATAATAATGTGTCAGTCAATATTTAGTAGCATATTCTCTGCCCTTTATGACAGCGTCACAATGCGGGCATCGAGTAGACTAAATTTTGTATTCGATCCAGAAGAATTCGGTCCCACTTATTTTTAAGTGTTCCGTATAAAGCCTCCTTATTTGAATAATTTTGGAATATTACTCTACGATCTAAATCCTCACACAGATGCTCTATTGGGTTATAATCTGGACTTTGACTTGGCCATTCTAGAAACTTGACTTTTCTGCATTTCATAAAATCACTTACGTACTTGGATCTGTGTTTCGGGTAATTATCTTGCTGAAAATACCACTTTTCAGGCGAGTTTTGTTTAGCATATTATAGCATATGAGTCTTTAATATATCAGCAGACATGAACCGGTCCATATTACCTCAATTTGAACTAACACTGTTAAAAATTTGCAGCATTCTGTCAGGTCATTTGACCGTTTTTTTTCTGAAAACGGTTACACAACCGTAATTTTAACACTATTCTGAACATATTATTGGTCATTTTATGGTCAGAATATAGTTAAATTGTGGTTATGAAACCGTTTTTTCAAAAAGACGGTCGAATGACCTGCCAGAATGCTGCAAAATTCTTAACAGTGAAGGTTTCAAAACTCCGCTGCGAGAAAAACAACTTCAAAACATCACATTGCTTCCTCCATGTTTGACTGTAGATACTTGGTATCGAACATCATATCTTTTGTTTTTAGGACGTCGAATGTATTTGATTCCACCAGAAGACACTAAATTAAACTTGCTTTTATCGCTCCATAAAACATTAGACTACTCAACACTTGTCCACGATGTCTGCCGTTTTGCGAATGCAAGTCTAGCCTTACTATTCTTCGCAGATATCAAAGGTTTTTCGCTGATCTTCAGCCATATAAATCGTAGAGTATTAGGTGTCGTTTGACAGTTTCAACGTGTATGTCTATGCCGTGATTTTCTTTCAATTCATTTTTAGGGTTTCGTTCATCTGACGAAACCCTATTCGTCTCGCTCCTCTGTCTGTCTGTCTGTCTGTCTGTCCGTCTGTCTGTCCGTCACAGAGCCCGTTCTCAGAAACTACACATGTTGGAGATTTGAAATTTTGCATACTTATAGATGACCACCACACATCATACGACAAATCATAAAATTTTGAAAAAGTCGTACATTTAACCCTTTGGGCTCCCACATGTGTATTTTAAACAATTCTTTCTAAGTGAGTCCCTAATTAGGTTGCAGGTATGAAATTTTGCGTACTTATAGATGGACACCTCAGATCAAACGACAAATCATAAAATTTTGAAAAAGTTATTCATTTAACCCTTTGGGCTCCCACATGTGTATTTTAAACAATTCTTTCTATCTGAACTTCTAATTACATTGGAGGCGTGAAATTTTGCATACTTATAGCTGAATACCTCACATCAAAGGACAAATCATAAAATTTTGAAAAAGTCGTACATTTAACCCTTTGGGCTCCTACATGTGTATATTAAACAATTCTTTCTATGTGAGCCTCTAATTAGGTTGGAGGCGTGAAATTTTACAAACTTATAGCTGAACACCTCACAACAAACGACAAGCTATAAAATTTTGAAAAAGTCGTACATTTAACCCTTTGGGCTCCCACATGTGTATTTTAAACAATTATTTCTAAGTGAACCCTAATTAGGTTGGAGGAGTCAAATATTGCATACTTATAGCTGAATACCTCACATCAAACGACAAATCATAAAATTTTCAAAAAGTTGTATATTTAACCCTTTGGGCTCCCACATGTGTATTCTAAACAATTCTTTTTAAGTGAGCCCCTAATTAGGTTGCAGGCATGAAATTGTGCGTACTTATAGATGGACACCTGAAATCAAACGACAAATCATAAAATTTTGAAAAAGTCATACATTTAACCCTTTAGGCTCCCACATGTGTATTTTAAACAATTCTTTCTATGTGAACCTCTAAATACATTGGAGGCGTGAAAATTTGCATACTTATAGCTGAATACCTCACATCAAAGGACAAATCATAAAATTTTGAAAAAGTCGTACATTTAACCCTTTGGGCTCCACGTGTGTATTTTAAACAATTCTTTCTAAGTGAACCCTAATTAGGTTGAAGGAGTTAAATTTGCATACATATAGCTGAATACCTCACATCAAACGACAAATCATAAAATTTTGAAAAAGTCGTACATTTAACCTTTTGGGCTCCCCCATGTGTATTTCAAACAATACTTTCTATGTGAGCCTCTAATTAGGTTGGAGGCGTGAAATTTCACAAACTTATAGCTGAACACGTCACATCAAACGACAAACTATAAAATTTTGAAAAAGTCGTACAGTTAACCCTTTGGGCTCCCACATGTGTATTTTAAACAATTCTTTCTAAGTGAACCCTAATTAGGTTGGAGGTGTGAAATTTTGCATAATTATAGCTGAACACCTCACATCAAACGACAAATCATAAACTTTCAAAAAGTAGTACATTTAACCCTTTGGGCTCCCACAAGTGTATTTTAAACAATTCTTTTTAAGTGAGCCCCTATTTAGGTTGGAGGTGTGAAATTTTGCATAATTATAGCTGAACACCTCACATCAAATGACAAACCATAAAATTTTGAAAAAGTCGTACATTTAACGTTTTGGGCTCCCACATGTGTACTTTAAACAATTCTTTCTAAGTGACACCCTAATTAGGTTGGAGGAGTGAAATTTTGCATACTTATAGCTGAGTACGCCACATCAAACGACAAATCATAAAATTTTGAAAAAGTCGTACTTTTAACCCTTTGTTCTCCCTCATATGTATTTTAAACAATTCTTTTTAAGTGAGCCCCTATTTAGGTTGGAGGTGTGAAATTTTGCATAATTATAGCTGAACACCTCACATCAAATGGCAAACCATAAAATTTTGAAAAAGTCGTACATTTAACGTTTTGGGCTCCCACATGTGTACTTTAAACAATTCTTTCTAAGTGACACCCTAATTAGGTTGGAGGTGTGAAATTTTGCATACTTATAGCTGAACACCTCACATCAAATGACAAACCATAAAATTTTGAAAAGTCGTACATTTAACCCATTGGGCTCCCACATGTGTATTTTAAACAATTCTTTGTAAGTGAGCTCCTAATTCGGTTGGAGGCGTGAAATTTTGCATACTTATAGCTGAGCACCTCGCATCAAACGACAAATCATAAAAATTTCAAAAAGTCGTACATTTAACCCTTTGATCTCCAACATGTGTATATTAAACAATTCTTTCTAAGTGAGCCCCTAATTAGGTTGGAGGCATGAAATTCTGCATACTTATAGCTGAGCATCACACATCAAACGGCAAATCATAAAATTTTGAAAAATTCGTACAGTTAACCCTTTGGGCTCCCACAAGTGTATTTTAAACAATTCTTTCTAAGTGAACCCTTATTAGGTTGGAGGAGTGAAATATTGCATACTTATAGCTGAATACTTCACATCAAACGACAAATCATAAAATTTTCAAAGAGTTGTATATTTAACCCTTTGGGCTCCCACATGTGTATTCTAAACAATTCTTTTTAAGTGAGCCCTATTTAGGTTGGAGGTGTGAAATTTTGCATAATTATAGCTGAATACCCCACATCAAACGACAAATCATATAATTTTGAAAAAGTCGTACATTTAACCCTTTGGGCTCCCACATGTGTATATTAAACAATTCTTTCTAAGTGAACCCTAATTAGGTTGGAGGAGTGAAATTTTGCATACTTATAGCTGAGTACGCCACATCAAACGACAAATCATAAAATTTTGAAAAAGTCGTACTTTTAACCCTTTGTTCTCCCTCATATGTATTTTAAACAATTCTTTCTAAGTGAACCCTAATTAGATTGGAGGCGTGAAATTTTGCATACGTATAGTTGAATACCTCACATCAAACGACAAATCATAACCTTTCAAAAAGTCGTACCTTTAACCCTTTGGGCTCCCACAAGTGTATTTTAAACAATTCTTTTTAAATGAGCCCCTATTTAGGTTGGAGGTGTGAAATTTTGCATAATTATAGCTGAACACCTCACATCAAATGACAAACCATAAAATTTTGAAAAAGTCGTACATTTAACGTTTTGGGCTCCCACATGTGTACTTTAAACAATTTTTTCTAAGTGACACCCTATTTACGTTGGAGGTGTGAAATTTTGCATACTTATAGCTGAACACCTCACATCAAATGACAAACCATAAAATTTTGAAAAGTCGTACATTTAAACCCTTGGGCTCCCACATGTGTATTTTAAACAATTCTTTGTAAGTGAGCTCCTAATTAGGTTGGAGGCGTGAAATTTTGCATACTTATAGCTGAGCACCTCGCATCAAATGACGAATCATAAAATTTTCAAAAAGTCGTACATTTAACCCTTTGATCTCCAACATGTGTATTTTAAACAATTCTTTGTAAGTGAGCTCCTAATTAGGTTGGAGGCGTGAAATTTTGCATACTTATAGCTGAGCACCTCGCATCAAACGACAAATCATAAAATTTTCAAAAAGTCGTACATCTAACCCTTTGATCTCCAACATGAGGATTTTAAACAATTCTTTCTAAGTGAGCCCCTAATTAGGTTGGAGGCATGAAATTCTGCATACTTATAGCTGAGCATCACACATCAAACGGCAAATCATAAAATTTTGAAAAAGTCGTACATTTAAGTTTTTGGGTTCCTACATGTGTATTTTAAACAATTCTAAGTGACACTCTATTTAGGTTGGAGGCGTGAAATTTTGCATACTAGCTGAACACCATCATGCGACAAATCATAAAAATTTGAAAAAGTCGTACATTTAACCATTTGGGCCCCCACATGCGTGTTTTAAGCAATTCTTCCTAACTGAGCCCCTTATTAAATTGGAGATTTGAAATTTTGCATGCTTATTATAGCAGAACACCTGAGACTAGGCGACAAATTATAAAATCTTGAAAAAGTCTTACGTTTAACCCTTTGAGCTACCACATATGTATTTTAAGCAATTCTTTCTAAGAGAGCCCCTAATTAAGTTGGAGACATGAATTTTTGCATACGTATAGCTGAATACCTCAGACCACACGAGAAATCATAAAATTTTCAAAAAGTCTTATATTATTTACTCCTCCGTGCTCTAACGTATATTTTAAGCAATTTTTCTAACCTCCGCCCTTTTCACCCGGGGAGCACTTTTCCAACTTTTGCCGACACCCCTTTGACCATTCTTTCATATTATGCACCATAGCCGTACATATTTGAGTTCCACTTTTTACCGCCAGGGGCGCCTACTTATCTCGGGTGCTATGGGCGGTGCTATGCCTTCGAATAATATATATACGGATAGCATGTAAAACGGAGTTTCATTCGGATAGAGATTTGTTTAGAATAGAGTGCGCCCCTGGTTGCGAAATGTGGAACTAACAGATTTTTCAAAAGGATAAAGTGTTTTGAAATGAATATTAAACGAAACCCTCTGTGCGATCTGTGATCACATTTACCCACTTGTTTATTACTACACCCGACTTACGACAAACGCTTGTAGATAGCTTTTTTATAATACAGTGAAAGCTTCAAGTTTTTTTATAATACAGTGAAAGCTGCAAGTTTAGTTTTTCGTACGGCAACTTCAAGGCTTATTTTTGATAGATTTTTGTTTATTAAAAATTTTATTCCGTGTACTAACAAGCTGCCGAGACACGTTAAAAATCTAGCAACTTCTGTTTGCGTCCTTCCTTGCTGAAGTGCATTTACAACGGCTTTTCTTAAATCACTAGAATATCCTTCGCGTTTCGGCATTTAAAAATAATCACAATAAGTCAATCTAAACACTAATCGAAGCTATAGAGCAACTGACGCCTTCAACAAGTAAAGCAAACTAATTGTCAAAATACTTTTGAGCTAAGGAGAAGTCATATTTCTTCAGTGGCGCCGAATGTAAACAAACAAGTTGAAACTTGTTACCTTTGAATAACTGCAGTCATGATGTTCTTAATGATAGGGAATATATTTTCCTATACATTTTTATGTTAAACTAAATAAGAGTGAATATAATGGTGTCAAAATACTTTTGAGCGCTACTGTAACATCGAATCTGGCATTAACAATTCCACTCAAATGGCAAATAAAAGTTCACTGATTTCATCAGTTCGTATGATGAGATGTAGCGAAATCATATTTCCTCTGAATCCATAAAATAATTTCGCCAGATGCAAATTTATAAAAGTCGGAAGAAATAATGATTCAAATGTCGAGCTAAAAATAATAAAAGTTGTGAAATGAACATTTGTGTAGCAATCAAACACTAAAACATAAACAACATAATATTCCTCACACGCAAGAAAAGTGACACATATCGGCTAAAGTAAATTTCAGTAGAGAGGCAAAAGAAATTTATATGATTTTACCGTAACATGAAATCATAGCATTTAGCTCAGCATGCAGGAATGAAAACGTCCATAAAAGCGTAACACTCTTAAAAATAAAGGTGTAGACGAGGTTTTGGAGGGTTGAATAATTTTACCTCCCCATACATTCCACTCCTCTTCAAGGTCACAATGGAATATAACGTAATGAAGCGAGTTTCCGTATAACAACAAGTTATGATTTTTTTTTCTGTGTAGAAAGACGCACATATGACATACCTATTAGAGGACAGACCTATTTGAAAAATGACGTTTTGCGAGATATGTCACTTTTCTTGAGGGGGAACGATATGTTAGATATTAATAAAAACCACAAGATTTGTTATCTTATACCGCGAAGAAAAAAGAAGCGCAGTTTACTATTTTTAACTTTAAAAACTGATTGACAAATGTATCACACGAATTGTATTTTGTTCAGTTGAGTAAAAATATGTCCATATCGGAAATCGAATCGAAGACCTTTCGCTTATATTGCCAATGCACTGCCTACAAATCTACTTGGAGCTACAACATGCCGGAACATTTCACACAAATAACCTTGTTGGCAAGAGGCAACTATATGAGCTATTGCCAACAAAGTTATGTGGATGAAGTATGTCGGTATGTCCGTTGTTGGTTCAGGTAGCTTAATAGGCAAAGCTTTAGCGATCTATTTCAAAGGTTTTGGGTTCGACTCCCAGCCTGGACATACGAGGGTGTATCAATAAGTTTTTACCCTCACATAGAAATAATTCAGTGAAATTTATGAAATTGCTTCATTGTATGAGTCCTTTTCTACATAGTCACCGTGCACAGTAACACATTTCTGGACATGTTATTTCAAAGAGAGGGGGTATGTATTCCAGAAGGCGCGATATTAGACCTAAAGGGGGCCATTTTTCTAACTTTTGCCGACCCCCAAATGTGATATATTGTTGGAAAGGCCTGTGACCACTTATTTATGTTGTGCACTCCCCAGCCCCTTTCCCAAAATTTCACCCCGTCGGCATGAATGATGCCCGACAAATTTAGAAAATTTACCCCGGAGGGCAAATTTGGTCGGAGGTTCTCGGGAGGTACATAGCATGAATGAGTGGTCATAGTCCTTTCCAACAATATGTCACATGTGGGGGTCGGTAAAAATTAGAAAAATGCCTCCCCTTTGGCCTCCTATCGCGGTTACTTGAATACATCCTCCCACCTTTCTTTGAAATACCGTTTTCACAATGTGTTACTGTGCACACTGATTATATAAAAAAGGACTCATAAAATGCAGCAATTTCATAAATTTCACTCAGTTATTTCTATGTGAGGGCAAAAATATATTGATGCACCCTCGTATTTTTATTCAGTTGGAAAAAAATTGAATTCCTGTGAAAAAGAAGGTATGCGCCATATTTATTTATTTATTAATGTGTCTATGTGTTGAATTTATTTTTGTTTTTTATATGGAATTTATATGTTTATAAAAATTAGTAGAAATAAATTTATTTCATTGTTAAAATGGAATTTTGAAGGAGACTTTAAGTGTGTTTTTTTAAAAAAAAGTTTCAAGTCTAATTGACTTTCTTAGAATTTATGGTGCTTTCTCCAAGAGAAAATACTCCGCCTTAATTTACTTCTTAAAAGCTTTTACTTAAAAAGTATTTTCTTCTATTTTAAAACGTTTTTACTTGAAAAATAACTTTAAAAGCACAATAACTTGTGTTTTTATTTCTTTAAAAAGTTTTATTTGCTATTTTAATTAAAAAAAATATTTTCTAAAATCAGGTGAAATAGGTAATATTTAACGTGTTTTCTTAAGCATTTCATATTTATCTAAAATTAATGAGCAGAATAGATAGTTGAGACGTTACATTTCTGCTATTTTAGTTAGAATTGTTTTCTGAATTTTAAAGTCCTATACTATTCTAACATAGATAATTATGAAACACAGTTAACACACCTAAATTAAAAAGTAAAAACGTACACGTGGTTAAAGTCATATTGACGTTGGTATTAAATACGTTGTGCACATAACATGGATATTTTCTAATTATTAAAATATAAATTGCATATAAGATGCCAAGAAGTGTTTTATTTTATCCGGTGTTATATCAAATTATCTTTCGTAAATAGAAAAATATATCATAGTTGTTTACTTATTAAAGCAAAAGTGAGTAATTTACAAATCAGGCAATTTAAAAATATCTGTTTCATATTGGTAAAAAATCATCAAGTACAATAGACATAATAATCATATAATTTGGTCGATTTAAACTAGTAGAAATTTTCTCTATTTTTACCATTTATTAAATATTGAAAATATTTAGAAAAAAGTTATTTTTTAAGAAATCCTTTGAGAGTTCACACGAAATAAATCTTTAGATGCCAATTAAGTTATATTGAAAGAATACATTAATAAAACTTGCAAACTGATTTTTTTTTTTTTTTTACATTTCATTTTCAACATTTAATTTGAGTAAAGATTGATCTCACTATCAAAAGATCAATTTTGCATTGCCTCTGCACTTAGTTTTTTTTTATTAAACTATTACTCGTGAATTTTACAAAAAAATAGTAATAAGTAGCAGAACTACCCGGCTTCGCCCGTGTCAATTATAAGGAGCCTTCCAGGTAAAATAAATTAAAACGAAATAATACGGCAATCACAATAACTAAAATTTGTGCATTCCCATCCGCAAATCATTATAAAGGCAATCAAAAAACATGACGTTATTGTCTTGCAACCATAGTAAAATCCCTGAACTTTAATAACAGAATGCACGTTTTCTTTGGCGGGTGTAAGAGAAAAATATATGAATTTCATGACAATATGAAAAAAAAAAATCCTCCAAATCGCGCAGCACTTAGTGAAATTCTCGTTTGTATGGTATTATCTACATTATAAAGTAAAAACAGTATGACAGTGCCCAAAATTTGTGCCCCATAAATTGTAACATATAAAATGTGCCTTTACTGCAATGAACTATTAAACATCACACAATTTCATTTTTTACAATGTCGAATAGAAAAAAGTTCTTTCAAATGAAATTTGTTTGAAAATTGTACCTCAGTTTTCTGATATTAATGGAATTTAAAGTAATTTTTAAGTATGGATATTTTTAAAGTTGAGTTCAACCCGATTACGAAAGATGAACCTGTTTACAATTAATGCAATAGTATAAAGAAAAGACATGTCTATGAGTAACGCTGGTATCATATTTTCGGTGGCAACAACCAAACACATGAGTAAATTTCCCTTTTACTGCAGTTTAACGTCTAAACATTGTACATTCGATTGCTCCAACGTATTATAGAAAAAAAAGTACTTTCAGTAATATTTGTTTGTAATGTTTATCTCAATTTACAAATTTTTTATGGATTTTAAAATAATTTTTAAGTATGCATATTTTTAAAATATGCTTGCAACCCAAATACAAAAGATTAACACAATTGTTCAAAAACATTGTAAATAATTCAGAATTTGCTTGCTTTCGTGTAATATTCAATAACTAAATTGGCAAACGAAATTAAAATGTCAAAAATTAAATAAAATAAAACACGAATTTAACAGATATCAAATCAAACTACTCAAAATAACTTAATAAGTATATAAAATTCGAATGGGAATATCGTTCCGGGTGCTTATAACTTGAATTCTCCAGAACAGATTTCCATGCGACTTGCACTATTAGTTTTTTAGGGAAGATTTTAGTGCGTAACATATTGTTTTCAGTTGCTTATTCATAGAATTATATGGTAAAGTTATATAATCATGTGAACCCAATTATGAATTATTAGTCTTATTAGCTGAATGGAAAATGCAGAACAATTTTTATCTCCAAGAGTATATTGACGGGTTTATCTTCAGTAATGGGGCTGTGCGCTAGGGTATTCTTATTTTAATGAGTGTGCTTGAAACCTATTATGGCATGCACCTTTGTTTAAAACAATATAGAATGACGTATGTTTTAAGCGACTATCTAGCAAGCAACTTGATTACAAAATACTAACCTGCAATAATGCTTAAGGTGCTTCTCCAGTTCCCTGCTCAACAACGAGAAACTTTCTGACACATTTTCTGACTCATTAAACGTAAAGGCTTAAAATTTGTAGGCCTGACTATTAAAGCGATTTGGAATTGAAATGAGTTTTTCCTTTTTCCATAAATAAATTACCTATCGAGTTATGAGCAATTGTGGTTGCGTGACGGCCGGTTTTTATCCTTTATTGCACTGTTGAGTCTGAAATTCAGTTCAAAACACCAACTGGAAGATCTTATACCTTTACCAACATATGGAAACTAAATAAGATAAAATAGTTTCTAAATAAGAACTCCTGTCAATTTCATGCGTTTCCGAACAAAAATTAATTAAAAAATATGTCTGAAAATAGCTTCTTTGGATTTGAGAACAGCCTTAACTTTATGAACAGCCTTAACTTGAAGTTTATGAAAAAATTCACATTTTTAGTTTTAATTTTGGAACTCGCGAAATTTAAATTCAGAAAAAGGATGTTCTTTTGACACATTGTGGTATTTTTTTTAACTTTTAAAATTAAAATACATGTTTTCTTTAGCGCTGGTGACAGAAGTATACAATATCTTCACAATACAGGGGAAAATGCAAAAAAATACATCTAAATGAGGTAGTAGTTACTAAAATTTTATTTGAAAATTTGAAATTTTATTGAAATTAAATCTACAATGATTAGATGAAATGATGTCATTTTTCATAAATTTTATATCAAGACATCTGTCAATATTTTTTTTGAAAATGTAAATAACCGCTCTCTTTTTGCTATAAATCACAGAAAATGTTAGCACTTAAACTAAACCAATTGAACACTTAGCGATAACGTATAGCTATAAGATATGGCTGTAGTATACAATCGAAGTAGTAAGCAAAATATAGGAGTCATATGTTTACAATGAGTTTGATTACGCGTTGAAAAGATTTGATAGAATATGACGCCATATCTAGCCTTTTTTTTCTTTTTGTTAAATTGCTTTCATTAAATTTGACTGTTTGTATTAAAATAGATGTTTTAATTAAAAAAAAAAAACTTTCAAATTGAGGTGCTACTCTATTTTTCCGCTCTTTTAATTAAAGTTTTTATTTTCTATGCAAAAAAAAAAAATGTAAATTTTCTGTTTAGAATGACGTCAATATCAAACTCGCAAAAATATAGCAAAAAAATCTGAATTTTTATTGGCAAATAGAAACAAAATACACGAGTTATCCTTACTTTTTTAATTTTATTGTGTCATTTTTTAGGGTTTGGCAACAGGAAAGAAACGTTTGAGTTAAAAAAGATTTAAAAATAGATATTTCTATAATGTTATATTATGGCAGTTTGTAGAAAAAAGAAATAAATAATGGTCTGATGATTTTTTAAAGTAGACAGTGATCTTTTCCACGTTCTAGAACGTATGTACAGCAAGTTTCGTGCAATTCGGTCTAAAACTGAAGATTTGTATAAAGGTAAACACACAGAGAACGGCTTTTATATATATAGATTAGTTAATTTAATATGTAAAAATATCTCGTTGGAAAGCATCTATATTATTAAATGAAACACTATGTTAAAGACTGTAAAATTTTGTTTTGTAAAAGTTGCTACTTATCCGACTTCGTTAAAATATACATTTTCAAAAGAATAAAGGAAATAAAGTTGACTTATTTCATATACATTAATTTCAGTAAGTCTTTTTACTACATAAATTACCTTTATTTTTTTAGAAACCTTATTTTTAATGCGTTATTGTTAGTTTATAAATAAAAAAGTTTTTATGTAAGAAATGTGAGAATTCATTGTGAAACAGTAAATGTAATTTTTAGGAAATCGTAACACTGTTACCTGCATACATTCTAACAAACGTACGCGTACGAGAAATTGTATAAGCGAAAGAAATCGAATAAATTACTACTAAAAAGAAGTTTATCATCTATTTCATAGCATGAGATTTTCGCTCTTTTTTTAACACTTTAAATTTTAAATTTACGATTTTCTAAGGATTCTGCAATGGTTAAAAAGGAAGGTTATTTTCGGAATCAGCGTTACAAAATACAGAAGAATCAATTATCAAAGCTAAAAGAACATGACACAATTCAAACTTTGTAGGCTAGTGTAATGGGAATCAATGCTTTGTGAACATGGAGTTCGTGTACATTGTGTATATTTATACATAAATTAGAAAATAATATTTGTTTTTAAATGAAGCACGTTATGATAAAAATACTTTTCTCTTTATTAAGGCTGAAGTTTTATTTTAAACAAAGAGAATGCGAGTTCTTACTTCTTACAGAGATTTTCTATGTGAGTTCTAATCCTTCTTCTATACCTATGTCTACGTGGATCGATATATCTATTATCAAGCATAATGCGAAAGTATTTGCCCAGGATATGTTGTAATTGCATATAAACTGTGAGAGAGAAAAAAAATTAGACCCTACAAAAAATGTAGGCATATTTTTGACTGATTTTAATTTCTGAAACGATACTTTGAAAATGTTTCAAATTATTTAAGAAAACAGTTGTTAATTGTTAAAGATTTATTTCTGATATTAGTTTTGTAAATTATATTATACATGCACTGCTGAGTATTCTCCTCCGTTATTATTACTCAGAGCTGCTTAAAAATTAACTGGTAAATTATTGTTGCTTGCTCTCATATGTTAGGTTTTTAATGATTTGAACTGTTACAAAATTAAAATAAAACATAATATAAACGAAATTCAACAATGAAAATGTAAATACTAGAAAATAGTCAATAATGTAAATGTTCAAAATACTAAAACTTAAAGAAATAAATTCCAAATGACTTTAATTTTACATTGGAAATTCATTATAGTGAATTTCTAAAAATTAATGATCGGATTGTCAGTAAAATATATAATTTATTTTTTAATACTAAAAAATGTAACTAAAGAAGCATTTTTATAGTATTTTTACATATGGCATGAAATGTTATTGATTTAATTTTTATAATAAGGAATTCATTAGAAATCTGGTACTTAAATTGCAGAACACCTTTGTCAAAAAATCTCTCTATTCTAAAAAAAGTAACTAACGTTGATGCTGCCATCATCGAATTGATTGCGACATTTTTGCTTTTTCCGTTTTCATATTTCAAAAACTAGTACTTATAAAAACATGGAAAACGAGAGTTTTATAGAGAAATGTAGTATGATAAATACGTTGAAGCAGACAGTTTTTAAATAGAAAAATTTAAGAGCTACTTATTGTTAAAATTGGTTAAGATTGGTTAAGATATTTTAGTCAAATAAGTTTTATTGGAACGAAAACTATGCATATGTATTTAAGAATCGTTTTGCACGTGCAGTATCCAAAATTTTTTTGAAATGTCGAAGTTTTGAAGACATTTTCCATATTTTAAATTAAAATTTTAGTTTCGGAAAAGAGATTTTACTCATAGTTTAAAATAGTTTTTTTTTACGTACTAGTGCAAGCTTATTAAAAGCGCAAACAATAATATTTAAAAACAATTTTCAATTGAAAATATTTTTGCACATGAATATTAGAAAAGGTGTAAAACTTCAAAATATTTAAATTATTGCCAGCGAAAAATGTTTAATGGCGAAAAAATAAATTTATTTAAAATTTTTGCAAGGGAAGGACATTTTTTATTAAACCGTTTTATTCAAAATGATTTTCAGAAGTGTGATTGATATTACTCAATCAATCAGTAAACCATCAGCTGTCAGGACAGCGGTTGGTTCGGCCTTAAGAACCGAAAAACCCCTAAGACAAAGAGAAATGAATGACAACTTAATTAGAAAAGATCGTCACTGGTCGTAATAATATCAGTCAATGTTGCGCAATCGGGCATTTTTTTTTAAAGCAAAACAAATTAGTGTATTTTTAAAGCCTGCGGTGCCAGGGTGTGGTTTGATTTACATAGCTCATATACGTCACTTGTGATTCTGATTGGTGACATTATCCTCTAGTGGAAAAAAAAAACAATGTTGCAAAAAGCTCAAAATTGTAAGGGAAGCACGGTTTTCAAAGTTTATTTATTTATTTTTTTTAAATTTTACGATAAAACATGCATTTTTCTTAATTATTCAATTAATTTTCATTTTATTTTATAAAATGTTTTAATGGTGTGTCGCAAAGTTATTATACACAACTCATATAATAATAAAAAAAATGCTCATAGGGTATCGTTTCATCTTAATATAAACGATTTTTATTTTATAATGTAATAGGGGAGACCGGGGCTAGTTGGCTATAGGGGTAAGTAGGCGCAGTCCCCATAAATCGCCTGTTTGTGGATAGATTGTGCAACCAGTCGCAGAGTACATTTCTTCTTGCGTTTTACAATCCTCATTGTAGTTTTGCAGCGTTACCTACGTTCAGTGGACATTTATTGCGAATTTTTTGTTTTTGCGCTCATAAGTAACTTTTTGTTGCTTCATTCTTTTTCTAATTTCTAATACTTATCTTAATATTTGCGATTTAACTTGTGAAATTTTTCTTAGTGTATGATTAACTGTACCTACCCATATGTGATTTAGTTGAATTATTTATGCTTAGACGGTTACGTGTCCCTTTTGTGAAGAAATTTATCATGGGGCTAGTAGGCGCACTGAACACGGGGCAAGTTGGCTCGGTGTGTGGTGTATGCTGGTAGCTTGAAAAACAGCAAACACCGAAAAAATTGGTTGCAATGCAAGATTTTGGGCACACGGGGCTTGCCCAAACGGAGACACTCGATTTTTATTTGTGACAACTGTAACTCTGATGATGTTATCGAGTAGGATAGAAGTTACTCAATGTTAATGTTTTATTCATTATTTTTATGTCTGTATGATTTAGAATTTACATTGTACGACGATAACGCCTTTGATTAAACCTACTGGTCCTCAGGAAAATGATTTCTCTTAATGGCCTGTCTTATTTAAATTTTTATAAAGCGTGTGCCAACTTACCCCATAGGTATAGGCAACTTGCCCCGTGACGGGGTAAGTTGGTGCACAATTTTCCTTTTACTTTAGGCTTCCGCTAAACATAAACTACAAAAGCTACAAACTCAAAACTCCGGGTATTTATAGCCTAATGCATGTTCTTTAAAAGTACAGTTATAGTTTCATAAAAAACTTAAACAAAAAATTAATAAAAATCAATAACTAAAATCTGCGCCTTCTAGCCCCGGTCTCCCCTACATGTAGAATAAATGTAGATTTAATTATTAAAATATATACTTTTAAATATTAAAAATATTTCATTTACAGTGTGTGGAGATTGTATTTTATTACTTTGAAAACCCAAGTAGTTAATAATAGTTTTTTAAAATTTAAAACATAAGTAAATTATCACTGGGCGATATTTTAATATAAATTTTAGAATATCCGAATATTTCGTTGAAAAATGTCCTAAAGTTTTAATATTTCTAACTGTCGTTTCAAAATGCATCAACAGATGGTAGCAGAGACGTATAAGAAAGGTCTTTATTTATCCCACTTACGAGAGGTAATTTCGCTAAGTACATTCATGTTAGAAGTTTCATTAATTTCAGGCATTCAGCTTCGAATTACTAGGAAAGATTATTTATTCTGCGTCGTGAAAACTATTTTCGAGATTTCATCACGTTGGTTAATGAAGGTTATCATAAATGCAGTTGTTTTAATTATCATAAACGCAGAACTGTTTCCGTTTTAAGTAGCGATGTTTGCAATCAATATTTAAATGCAGAACATGTTGAATTTAGTTTATGCGCTGTGCATATAATAATTATCATTATGTTAAAATTTAAATTTTGTACCTGTCAGTAAATTGTAATATTTTACAATATGCTTACCTTTATAAATGAATGTTTCAAAAAGACAATAATAAGTATAAAGATTTAACATTTAGAAATTGCATACGTTTATATATCAAAATGGCGTTAATTCTTCATTAAGAATTAAAAGAAAAAACAAAATGCGAATTGTTGGTTTTAAATTTGCATTTTGAATGTGTTTAAAATAACACAAAATGTGTAATATATATCATTATCGGTCTTCTTTACATTTTACACATACTGCTTTATTATATTATAGATATTTAATATAGCTATTTATAGTATAGATATAACATCTCTCAAAAAGCTTACTCAAAATAAGGTAGGAAGCAATAAACCATTTCTCAAATAGTTCTACCATTAATTTTTGAAATGTTGCTATTTTTAAATTTTAATACGATCACTCTAAAAAAACCCAGCCAATTATATATTTTTTCCCTTTTCTCCGACAACATCACTGCAAACACATGAATATTCGTACATTTAAAATGTAATGCGTGTTGCTTTATTAAAAATACCATTGTAAATAAGTACTATACATGAAATTAGAAAAGTGAATGTGTGAGATGTTGCAAGAAAAAATAATACTCGGACGATAATACATTTGTATTTGACCTTAAACAAAAGATAACTTCTTCAGTTCACAAGATATCCAATCCGCTTCAATTTATTATGAATCTTCTTAATATTATCTACAACTTTTATATTGACAAGTTTTTGATAGGATTGACTCTTACAGCAAAAACAAAACAAAAAAATACGAGTTGAAGAAAAAAAATTCGTATTAATAGTCCAGGCAATAGAGACCGTATAGGGGCTATACCTAGGAAAATTCATGGTAGTTCTGGAAAAAGGCTTACTATATGTTTTTTGGGTCACTGAATCCGAATTTTTAACTTCCCACCAAAATTTCCCCCGACAGCCCCCCCCCCCCAAAAAAAAAAAAAAAATTGGTAAAACGCCACCAAAAAAAATTTTCATTAAAAAAATAATGAAAAAAAAAATCATTAAAAAAAGTATCTAGAAAATCAGAAAGTAGACAAAATCTGCAACTAATAAGACATATGACATTATGACGTAGGATGAATGGGGAGAGGGGGGATCTGCCTCGGAACATGCGCCGCGGTGCTGCGTGGACTAAGTTGCGCAATTCCACTTAACCACTCACATCGTTTACATTCGCCCTCCCGTCTCCCCTCTGAACTTTCCCTTAAGGTTTACTTTTAAGTTTTTTGGGTTGCTGAATCGGAATTTTTAACTTCCCCACAAAATTACCCCCCCCCCCCCCAGCTTGTCCCCAAATAGTTGTTTTTAAATTAAATTTTTTATTGTTTTAGGGGAATAGTATGTAGAAATTCAGAAAGTAGACAAAGTTTGCAACAAATAGGCTATATGACATTATGACGTAGGATGAACGGGGAGGGGGAGGGCTGTCTCTGAACATGCACTGCGGCGCTACGTGCAATAAGTTATGAAAGTCCAGGCAATAGGGGATTTTACCTGGCAAAATTAATGCTAGTTCTCTACTTCGACTCACTTTATGTTTTTTGGGTCGCTGAATCCGAATTTGTAACTTCCCACCAAAATTTCACCTGGCGAACGATCCCAAAAATTGATTTTTTGGTTTTTTTGAAATTTGGTTTTTGAGAATAGCACGTGGGGAATCTTTCGAGGCAGCCTCTCTCTCCCCATTTATCCTACATGATAATGTCATACATCCTATTTGTTGCAAATTTTGTCTAATTTCTGAATTTCTACATACTTTTCCCCTAAAACGAGAAAATATTTAATTTAAAAACAACTACATTGGGGGGTTGCGGAAGAAGGAAATTTTGGGCGGAAGTTAAAAATTCGGATCAGCCACCCAAAAAACTTAAAGTAACTCTTATAGGGAAAGTTCGGAGGGGAGCCGGGATGGCGAATGTAAACGATGTGAGAAGTTAAGTGGAATTTCGCAACTTAGTCCACGCAGCACCGCGGTGCATGTTCCGAGGCAGATCCCCCCTCCCCATTCATCCCATGTCATAATGTCATATATCTTGTTTGTTGCAAATTTTGTCTACTTTCTGAATTTCTAGATACTTTTCCCTAAAACAATAAAAAAAAAATTATTTTTAATAAAACATATTTGGTGGGGCATTTTACCAAAATTTGGGGGGGGGGGGGTTGTAGGGTGAATTTTGGTGGGAAGTTACAAATTCGGATTCAGCGACTCAAAAAACATAAAGTAACCCGATTTCCGGAACTACCATTAATTTTGCCAGGTAAAATCCCCTATTGCTTGGACTATAAGTGTGTACTCAAATCCAAACTGCTTATTTTCTGACTCATTTTTAAAATTCATTTTTCCTGTCTAACTCATCAAATTAGCAGATTCTCTTATCCAGATACTTTATAATATGCCGCATGAGTAGATTTATGATAAAAGCAGAATATAATTTTATAAAAATTTCGAACCGGATTTCCCGAAACGATAGTGCTAGAAACGGAAACAAAATGGTCGTACTTGGAAAAAAAAATGTTTGTAAATCAAGCTCTTATTAACTGAACGAAAAATATAAACACGGGGAGCTTATAAATCTCTTCGAAAATTCACGCCAGCAAGTTTCATGTTTTTACTTTTAAAAATGAGGTTTAAAATGCGTCAGATAATTTCGAGTTGTTGAGCGTGAAAAAATAAGTTTATGAATACCACCTTAACACGATTCTGCTAAAACCAATTTTTACAGAAAAATGAAACTAGAAACTCTTCAAATAGTCGAGGCAAAAGAGACCGTATTGGGTCTCTACCTAGCAAAATTCATGGTAGTTCTGAAAAAGTCGTACTATATGTTTGTTGGGTCGCTGAATCCGAATTTTTAACTTCCCACCAAAATTTCCTCCGGCAATCCACCGAAATTTTAGTAAAATGCCCCCCCCCCCCCCAAAAAAAAGGTTTTTATTTAAAAAAATCATTTTTTTTATTGTTTTAGGGAAAAAGTATCTAGAAATTCAGAAAGTAGACAAAATTTGCAACAAATAAGATATGTGACATTATGACGTAGGATGAATGGGGAGGGGGGGATTCTGCCTCGGAACATGCGCCGCGATGCTGCGTGGACTAAGTTGCGAAATTACACTTAACCACTCACATCGTTTTCATTCGCCCTCCCGTCTCCCCTCCAACTTTCCCTATACGGTTTACTTTAAGTTTTTGGGGTTGCTGAATCGGAATTTTTAACTTCCCCCCCAAAATTTTCCCCTCAGCCTCCCCCCCCCCCAATAGTTGTTTTTAAATTAAATTTTTTATTATTTTAGGGGAAAAGTATGTAGAAATTCAGAAAGTAGACAAAATTTGCAACAAATAGGATATATGACATTATGACGTAGGATGAACGGGAAGGGGGAGGGCTGCCTCTGAACATGCACTGCGGCGCTACGTGCACCAAGTTATGCAAGTCTAGGCAGTAGGGGATTTGGCAAAATTAAAGCTAGTTCTGGATTTCGACTCACTTTATGGTTTTTGGGTCGTTGAATCCGAGTTTGTAACTTCCCACCCACATTTCACCCGTTAACTCCACAAAAAAGTTTGATATTTTGAAAAAATTTGATTTTTGAGAACAGTGCGTGGAGAATGTTCCGAGGCAGACCTCCCCCCTCTTCCCGTTTATCCTACGTGATAATGTTATATATCCTATTTGTTGCAAATTTTCAGCTGCTTTTTCTTGGCCACCGCCTTCTGAATAATAGGCTTACGCGCTGACATAAAAATGGCGCCTGTCGTTGGTGAATTTTTATCAAGCATTTCTACAGCCCCTTTAATGTCAATATGAATAATTCCTAAAAGTTTCCCCCACCTTGTTTTTCTGACATAAAATAAATCAATAAGCTTTTAGAAAATACTTGTGTTCAAATTAAAAGGACAAACGCTTAAAAACATCCGCCTACAACAGCCGCAATTTCTGTGTCATTGCATAGGCTCGTGATCAGGGATCGGATGCACTCATATGACTCCGTGACTCGGATGCACCTATACCTAGCGACTCACCAAAGGACTAGTTGGATTCAGTACTGAATAGGTTTTCGAGCGTGACATTGCTGCTACCACTTAAACATAATAGTTTGTTTGAATTCTTGTGTGTGTATATTTCAAAGAAAATAAATTGAAAGAAGGAATGAAGTATATGTCAAGATGTTTACATATGTGTGCGTTTGTGTATGCGTATGTATGCGTGTGTGTGTGGGGGGGGGAGGTTCCGGTGTGTAGGTTTGGTGACTGATATATATTCGAAGAAAGATGATGTAAAATATCTAATATCCGCCAAAATTTGTCGTCATGTATTACAGGTTCGGTCTATAGCCACCCCTGTTCATCGGCGGGCATAGTACTGATGCTATGTAAAGCAATTTTGTTGTTTTTAGGTAAAATAAAAGTTAACAGACAAGGGGAATAAAAAAAAATAATTACACTAAGGGCAAAGAACTTGGATAATTGCAAGCGCAATTAAAGTGTTAATTTATGTAACAAATTAGTTCTATATAATTATATTATTATTGTTCTATATAATTATATTATTATTGTTATATATAATTACAATTTTGTCTAACATAAGTTTTCTGTTTTCTAATTTTTTAACATTAGTACTTTGTAAGAAAAATATTTCTTTACTATTGTTTTCCCAAAAAATTATAAGGATTTTGGAAACGATAATAAAATTACTTAACTTTCCAAGACTTTTATCTGACATAAAAAATAAAAAGTCAACTCATGAATTTCGAGTATAAAAATTTCTGGAATTTCACATTTTACAGAAGAAAATTCTAAGAAATTTACGCTGTGAAGGTATCTTTTTTATGTAACCCAGGAGATATATATATTCATATGATATCAGCCACTTCTTACGTAACAATTTAAAAGTTTTCTGTCAAATACTTTTCATCTGCTAAGTCATTTAAAAAAATCTTCAGTGAAATATAATTTTGCAAATTGATGAAACAGATTGTAGATTTAATTAATTCTAGTCATTTAGTAAATAGAAAATTTTATGTTAAATATAATTATTTAAGTAAACACACACACACACTTTTATAGATATATACTTATTAAAATTCTTAAGATTGGTTTAATTAAAGTTTAATCTGCGTTAATTCTTTAAACTTGTCAGACGCATATCCAGGAAATTTAATAAAAAACTTTATAAAGACTTTGCAGAGCTTAGTTGATGTAAAATACACTTACACATTAAAAGCGTAGTGGAAATTTTGAGCATCAGCAGTCAGTATTTTAAAACCGTTTCTCCTTTGCTGAACAACATTTTAATAAGCAACTTTAATTGCTAGAATGTCTTAGGGAAAAGGTTTGGAAATACTCGATAATTAAAAATATTTCATGTATAATTTTGCTGCATAGATATTTTTCTCTCTTTTATTTTAGCCCAATTAAAATTTAAAGATTTAAAAATTTAATTATCTGAAAATTAATTTTGCTTTTTTAATAAACTTTTTTGAAATTATTCTTAGTTTCCTTTTTTATTTTCTTGGAAGACCATTTTTATACTACTATGTGTGTTTTTTAAACTTTGGCAACAAATACAAAGATAAATACAATTTAAAGTAGTCAGATGTGGTAATTCCAAAACTTTCTTCTATCTCATGCATGTTCATGCTTCCTGAAAGATGCACCATAGCAGCGCCACCGGTTAGGTGATTTAGAGCAAAATCTAATCAGCAACAACTTATGTCAACTTCTAATTGAACCTGAAGTTTGATGAAAATCCGTGCATTTTAGTTTTTGAGATAGAGATTGCAGAGATCATAAAGTATTCTGCATAGCAGCGCCAACTGTTGGGCGATTTACACCGAAAACTAAACAGGACCAATTTTTTTTATCAGGGTTTAACTGAATCTTAAGTTTGATGAAAATTCTTGCATTATTTCTTGAGACACAACTATTGCGGAAATCGTGTAAAATGCATAGCAGCGCCACCTATTGGGCGATTTGCAGCAAAAACTAAACAGCACTAATTTACATCAGGGACTAACATAATCTGAAGTTTGATGGGAATTAGTGCATTAGTTCTTGAGATAGAGCTATTGCAATAATCATGAATAATGCAGCATAGAAGCGCCACGTCTTGGGCGTTTTACACTAAAACGTAACCAGCAGCCAATTATATATTAAAAAACTGAATCTGAAGTTTGACAAAAATCCGTGCATAGTTCTTGAGATATAGCTATTGCGTAAATCGTGAAAAATGCAGCATAGCAACGCTACTTGTTGGGCGATATATACCAAAATGTAATCAGCACCAATTTATATCAGGTACTAACTGAATCTAAAGTTTTATTAAATTCCGTTCATTAGTTCTTGAGATAGAGCGCCCACAAAATCTATGTCATCTACCGAAAGACAGACTGAGTCACAGACACACAGACTCATAGACAGACATTTTGTTAAAATATGTTATTTGGAATCTCTGATCACAAAAACGAGTAAATCCGTCAAAAACCGAAATTCGAAAAATTTCACCAATCCAATACTTTCTTGTTATAAAGATAGAAGGAAATAAAAATGTATATGTACTCACAAGGCACTGCTAACTGTAAAATATCTGGTAGCCAAAAATAAATCCTAGTAGTCGGTAAAACGTATTTAGTTACCTCCCCTCCTCCGTAATTGTCAATTTTATTTCACATTTTTCATTATAATCATGAATATTTAAAAAGGGGAAATATTTTTATAAATTGATTGAGATAGAATAATCACCGAACGTAGAATGGAATATCTTCAATTGCCTCATGTTTTAAGCTCAGTTAATAACTTAATTGAGAAAAGTAATATCCATTAAAGTTTTCAACGAAACATCAAAATTATACTGTAAAACTAAATAAAATGAGTGTATTTAAAAAAGAATAATAATAATAAAATAATGAAAAGTAATATGTTATTACTGAAAGCAAAACTGCAATCCTATGAAATATACTTAGAATTTTTCTTTTGATGAATCATTATTGTGTAAAATATTAAACATGAGAATATTTTCGAAGTAATTAGACTTTAAGGTTTGTTTTTAAAATCATGTCGTCAGTTTTATGAAAGTAAAAAATATTTTATCTATATTATAAAGGACAAACATATCTATGCGTAACGCATACGTCATTCTGCGAATGGCAACACTTTGAAATTTCGGTTTTGCAATTTTCGCTACTGCAAATTTTTAAACTTCTAAACGTCGCACAGTTTCAATTCTTACACCGTCGTATAGGGGAAAAAATGCACATTTAAATGCAGTTTGTTTGAAAGCTCTATCTCAATTTATTTTGAGATATTAATTTTTTATTGTTTTTAGTACCAATTTTGTAATTGTGGCAACTGAAGTACCATTTCTATTAAAAGTAAAGGAAAAATAGTCATGGTTTATTTATTTTTATTGATTATATCCTTATTGATGCCATTTTTACATTACAAATAAAAGAAATTTTTTCTAATTTTTGAACAGAAAATGACGTCAGCCATTAAAAAAAACACACATTCTTCTTCATATATCAAAAGATTGTAGAAGATATTTCAATATTTTTACATTACGCTGATACTGAGTTTGAGACGCTAGGCAAAATGATTCAGTGAGTAAAAATAATGTCATATTTAAAACAAAACGATTATTTTATTTGATAAAACTAAATATTTGACCCATACTAAATGGCCAGTACTATGGCAACAAAAGGCAAATTTCTGAATGGTAAATTTTCGCGGGTACTGAGATTAGAACTTAAAGTTTATGCGATGTTCACATGAAAAGTTGTAACGGACAAACGTGACTTTAAGTTTGGAAATACATTCATTAATAATGAATTGCGAGTTAAAAAACTTTTAAATTGTGAATTTGTGTGGTGCGTATGTAAATTTTGAGAATGTGAAAATAACGTAAGATTTAGATTTTATGGGGGAAAATTTTATGATGTGATAAAGCGAAATCCTTTTTACTGATTTTTCATCCCGTAAAAGCAAACATAAGAGCCTCAATCAATAACTTCAACATAATTACTCATCTTGATTAAGTGTACTAATGCAGTTTAATTTTTCAATACTTTAAGCAGTTGAAGTTTGTGGAAATAATATTTTGGTAATTTTAGGTTAAAAACATTATTTGTTTTAAGAGTTAGACAACCAATGCAAGATGAATTTCTTATTGTAATTATTTTTGTAGGTTTATTATAAATTTGATCTAACAGTTCCATTCTAAACAATTTAATTCGTCGAATTTCTACGGGTTCCAACTCGTTTTCTTTAAAAATCTGAAGGAATATGAAAAATCTGAAAATTCTTGTAATGGAAAGTTCCCTGAAGCTCTTCTGTCAAAACTAAATGTCTCTAATAACTTTTCGAAAATGAAATTTCTGAATTTTCATCTTTAAAGTCGGTAGCAATCATGTTTTTGCTCTTGTCACAAGCAGTTTTTTTCTTGATGTCATCATGCTTTTGTTTCATGGTTTTGTTTCATGATTTTGTTTTTTATTTTTGAAAAGCTTTAAGTATAAAATAGATTTATGGAATATTTATAGAAAGTATTTAACTTTCGTGAGTGTTTATGTTCATTTCTTTCACAGATTCACCACAGTCTCAACCCATTTATGCATGGCCTCCAATTTTTGGGACGTTTCGAATTTTAATAAATTTGTATAATTTTCTTTTTCTTTATTACATGAAAATTGTACGAAATAATTATGTATAAATATCTTTATCTGTTTCTGAAAGATGACAGCATTTGATGGATATTTATTTGCTTAAATGAAGGCCTTTTTTTAGAGTTCATAGATTTTTCTTTTCTTTTTAAGATAGCGAATGTAAAAAGTAAGTTTATTTATGGTTTTCTACCAAAGACCCAAATAAATAAGTCATAATCTTAGCTTGTAAATTTCTCCGAAATACGTATTATTTTAAATTGTAAAATTATATATTGAAGCGTATTTTCTATGTATTTTTATAACGTACAAAATATAGGGCTCTAGGCACGAATAGTACATATATTTATTAGACATTTAGGGGACAGTTCTTTATGTAAAGTCCTTTTCAAAATGATTATGAAACAAATTGTTTGTAAGCCTGAAATATGGTTATTCTTAGTTTATTATTACTAATACTTATAATGTTATCAGTCTCTATAAAGAAATAAATATATATTTTTTAGTAGTTAAAGAAAATACTAATTATAGTATACAATATACAATTTAAAATCTTATTTGTATAAATTTAGACAAATCATAGAATTATGCATAATACGCTATTACAAATATTGTGCATTTTCCCATAATTAGAAACCTTACATTTTATGAAATAAATAAAACAAATTTTAGCGTAATTTTTTAAAAGTATTTTTCCATTTCATTTTGCAACATTTTAAAATAATTTTAACAACAAATTTGAGAAAGTAAAAATTCAGTCAGAAATGTGTTAAGTATTGTATATGTAAATATATTTTTTTCAATTTATACATTTTTTCAAGGCAATTGATACAATTTGTTTAATAGGGAAAACAATGCATAATTTTATTGCCGAAGGCAAAATATGATACCAAAAATTTAAAGAAAGTCTACTGTAGTAATTAAAAGAAACTTAAAGCAAACTTTTGTAGTTAATCTCAAGAATAGATATAAATTACAAGTAACACATCCATTTTTTATTTAGAATTTTTACAAGATATAAAGGATAAATGCATATGCCAAAAATCTGGTATGTGTAATGATTATTAAAATCACAATGAAGCGTTTCCGACTCACGTAATTACTAACATTAATCGGCGTGTATGAAAAACATTTGCCATCAGGGGTAATTGTGCGAGATATTTCTTTGAGAGTTTGGAACTAATCAGCATTAAAGGAAATTTCAGCTGGCTATGATATTTCTGCTGTGAAGTAGGATACGGGTTGTTTCTATTTCCGGCATTCTTCCATTACTATTTCAAAAATGTAGGGTGACAAATTGCACATTCCAAGTTGAATGATATGTCGTCAACAGAAAAAGTCATTCCGGTATGGGCCGGGAGGAAGATGTGAGGTAGTTTTGATATATCTTGGTTTTAAAATTTTGCAAGTTTTAATCGAAGCTAATTTTACTCAAATTTTCTGAAGCTAAAATGCAATGAATCCGACAAGAGAACCCGTCAATACTGAATTTGAATGAGAACTGCGCCAAATTAGTAAGCTATAGCCAAGTTTGCATCATTTGTGGATACTTATTTTGGAGCCAAATTTTTCGATATTTCGCAAGTGTCGCCAAGCTTGGCGATACTTTGAAGCTAACGTATATTAATAATAGGCATTGCGAGGCAATGCACGGTTCAAATGTCCGCCATTTTGAAACAAGGTGACAAATGAAGCTGGCCAACCATCTCGGTCTAGACATTTGTACGTACTATGCATACAATCAATCTCATCCAAATCAGTTTATAAATATGAGAGTTACAGCATGATGAAAATCAGATTGTTTCAAAATGTCAGCCATCCTAGAATTCAAACTGCTATATCTCAGCCATTTTTTTTAGATAAAGACGAAACAAAATATGGTCCGAAATCCTTTCTTACTCTTAAGAAAAACTCTTAAGAAAAAAATATTTTTTCAGATTTTAATTTATTCGCCCCGCTTCTTAAATTTAATTTTTTTAAATGGCCGCCATTTTGAAATAACATAACGGATGAAGCTGCCAACGAACTCGGTCGAGACAATGGTATGTACTATGCATACGATTAATTTGCATACGATTAATTTCATCCAAATCGATTAATAAATACGAGAGTTATCGCATGACAAATATCAGACACACACACACCATATATATATATATATATATATATATATATATATATATATATATACAGAGTAGAACCTCGATTATCCGAAGTAATTGGGACCGACCCTCTTTCGGAGAATCGTAATTTTCGGATAATCGAGAATGCTTCCATTTTAAGATTCAGGGCAAATATGCGCGTTATTTCTTTTTATGGTAATACGTGCTTATTAAAAATAAATCAATAGAAAAATAGAAACAAGAATAAACTATCTGAATTTTAATTTTGAAATTAAGTATCTTTTACGTATTTTACAAGGGTTTGAAACAATGTTTGCTGAAGTTTCGATTGCCTTTGCTTTGCATCTCTATCACAAAGTTTTTTAATACTATTGGTTCACCAGTATCACAGTCATTCTGCTTCTTTCTGCATAAAACTTTTTCATTTTTTCTGCATCTCTCTTCATAACAATATCCGCTGCAATACCAATGCCGCATTCTTGAGTTTATTTTGTCATACTCTCACCCGATTCTACATGATTTATGATTTGAATTTAAAAATGAAAATTTTTACCCTAGTAAAAATCTCATACGGGAGCTCAAGTTAAATTCAAAGAAATTTTAAGAAAGGGATCCAAAATATTTATCTGTACTCGGGTGTTCGGAAAGGACAGATTGCACACAAGAAATGTGCTATTAAAAAAAAATAATAAAAAAAAATTAAAAATAAAAAAAAAAAGCAAATGGATGGTGGAGCAAATGGAGCAAATGGATTTCGATTAACCGAGAGTTTCGGTTAAAGCAGTTTCTGATAAAAGAGGTTCTACTGTATATACCCGTAAGGCATGGTGACGTTACGGCGACGTCGTTGTGAAGTCACGCTGTGACTTTGTGACAGCCGATGTGACGTCACGTGACGTCGATGTGAAATCATAGTGACTAGAATGTGAAGTTGTTATGGCCGTTTTAGATCTCATTTGTGACGTCACATTGTGACCAATTTGTGAAGTCACAGTGAGACCAATTTGTGAAATATGTGTCATTTGTGACGAAATTGTCATTAACACTGCGATGATTCTGTGACGACAGTGTCAATGTTGTGAACTCACATTGTAACAATTTTGTGAAGATTGTGTGATTTGTGACGATTTTGTCATTAACTTCGTGACGAATATGTGACTACAATGACAATGTTGTGACAGCGTTAAGATGCAAGACATTTATTGAAAAATGAAATCGTTATTCGAGTCCAATAAATGAACCTCGCAGGAGTAATTATGAGTAAAAGAAAATCCTGATGTTCACAAAAAATTTCAGAATTTTTTTTTCACGATCATTTATCGAAATTTGAATTTTTTTCGTGATCCTTCGGCGAAATTCGTCTTATTTGCTCGATTTATTGACAAAATTTCACGTTTTTTCGCTATGCTTTTTTCGCTATGCTTTGGTGAAATTTGCTTTTTTCGCGATCCTTTGACGAAATTCACGTTTGTTCTTCAATCTTTTGACGAAATTGCGATTCTTAGATGAAAGTCACGTTTTTTTTTTCACGACCTTTTGAAGAAATTAAAATTGTTTTCACAATCTTTTGACAAAATTCGCCTTATTCGCAATTTATTTACAAAATTCCGCCTTTGTTGCAGTCCATTGGCGAAATTTGCGTTTTTTCAACAATCTTTTGACAAAATTTGCTATTTTTAGATGAAATTCGCTTTTTTCCACGATCTTTTGGCGAAATTTGCATTTGTTCGAGGAAATTCCTTTGACGAATCCTTTGACGAAATTCACTTTAAATGCGAGATTTATTAAATTTTACGTTTGTCTCGGTCCTTTGACGAAATTCACGTTTTTTCTGCGATTCTTAAATCGAAATTCGTCGTATTTGCACGATTTTATTGACACAATTTCACGTTTCTTTCGCTATCCTTTGACAAAATTCGCGTGTTATTCGCGATCTTTTGACAAAATGCGCGTTTTCTCTGCAATCTTTAGACAAAATTTGCGATTCTTACATGAAATTCGCGTTTTTTCCCATGATCTCTTGACGAAATTCGCCTTTTTCCCGCGATTATTAGATGAAATTCTTTTTTTTTCCGTTATTTTTTGACGATGTGTTAAGTTTCTTTTGGCGATTCTTTATCAAAATTCACGTTTATTCCGCGAACTTTTGAAGAAATTCGCGTTCTTTTTCGAGATCTTCTGGCAATATTCGCGATCCCTTGAAGAAATTAGGTTTTTTTTTTTTTTCCCCGTGATCCTTAGACTAAATTTGATTGTTTTTTTAGTTTCTTTGACGAAGTTTGCTTTTCCACCAAGTGTGATCCATAGACGAAATTTGAGTTTTCCCCAATTCTTTGTGGAAATTCGCTTTATTCCGCGATCTTTTGACTAAATTCGTGTTTTTTAGCGACCATTTGACGAAATATGCGTCTTTTTCGGTTACTATTTGCCGAAATTCGCGATGTTTTTCGGTCCAATTTTGGCGATCGCGAAATACTTTGCGATTTACGGAATTAACGAGCTAATGTATATTTTTAGGAAAAAAAAAGAAAATTTTAGGACATTTTTCGGAATTTTAGGGAGTAAAATATCAGTTAGGAAATTTAGGAATTTTAGGGGAAATGCGAGCCCTGACGAAATGCGATCCCTACAGTTGACGGCCCCATATATATCATACACACATGTTTTATTATGCCATATACAGGGATATACATGTATGCTTATTTGTGCCACTAACTAAATGATGCTTATTTGCAGTTTTTATTAATTCTGCAATTACTTACTGTTCCCTCTAGGCCATTTTTAGGTAGCTTTCTTTACAAAAATCTACCTATTGCAGCCGTTCGGAGGAAAGCGATTTCAAAAAATTTTGGTATATTTTCATCGATCATGACACCCAGACCCCGAAACCACCCTCCGTTCAAAATTGATATATATATATATATATATATATATATATATATATATATATATCTGATCTATGTCACACTAACTCCCGTAATTATGAACCGATTTCGATGTAATTCGGTGTGTACATAGTACATACCAATGTCTCGACCGAGTTCGTTGGCCAGCTTCATCTGCCGGTTTGTTTCAATATGGCGGCCATTTAAATTTTTTTTAAAAATTTAAAACTTGAAATGTGGTACCAAAAAATTAAAAATGGAAAAAATATTTTTTTCTTATGTATTTGACCTTTATACAAAGATTCCTGAGCAGTTCTTGTTTCGTCTATATCTTAAAAAATGGCTGAGTTATAGCATTTTGAATTTCTAGCGTGGCTGATATTTTGAAACATCCTGAAATTTGTCACGCGATAAAAGGCGTATTTATGAACCGATTTGGTTGTAATTCAGTGTGTACATAGTACATACCAATCTCTCGACCGAGTTCTTTGGCCAGCTTCATCCGCCATTTTGTTTCAAAATGGCGGCCATTTAAAATTTTTAAAAAAATTTTAAATTTGAAATGGGGTACCAAAAAATTGAAAATGGAAAAATATTTTTTTCTTATGTATTTGACCTTTATACAAAGATTTCGGAGCAGTTTTTGTTTCGTCTATATCTTAAAAAATGGCTCAGTTATAGCATTTTGAATTTCTAGCGTGGCTGACATTTTGAAACGTCCTGAATTTTGTCACGCGATAAAAGGCGTATTTATGAACCGATTTGGATGTAACTACGTTTATACATAGTACATACCAATGTCTCGACCGGGTTCGTTGGCCAGCTTCATCCGCCATCTTGTTTAAAAATGGCGGTCATTTAAATTTTTAAGAAAAATTTAAATTTGAAATGTGGTACCAAAAAATTGAAAATTGAAAAAATATTTTCTTCTTATGTGTTTGACCTTGATAAAAAGATTCGGGAGCAGTTTTTGTTTCGTCTATATCTTAAGAAATGGCTGAGTTATAGCATTTTGAATTTCTAGCGTGACTGACATTTTGAAACGTCCTGATTTTTCTCACGTAATAACAGGCGTATTTATGAACCGATTTGGATGTACCTTGGTGTGTACATAGTACATACAAATATGTCGACCGAGTTCGTTGGTCAGCTTCATCCGCCATCTTGTTTCAAAATGGCGGCCATTTAAAAAAATTAAAAAAATTAAATGATATACCAACAAATTGGAAAATGAAAAAGATTTTTTTTGTATGTGTTTGACCTTAATACAAAGATTCCGGAACAGTTTTTCTTTCGTCTATATCTAAAAAAAAATGGGTGAGTAATAGCATTTTGAATTTCTCTTGTGGCTGACATTTTAAAACGACCTGATTTTTGTCACGCGATAACCAGGGTATTTATGAACCGATTTGGATGTAACTTGGTCTGTACATAGTACATACCAATGTCTCGACCGAGTTCGTTGGCCAGCTTCATTCGCCATCTTGTTTCAAAAGGGTTGCCATTTAAAATTTTTAAAAAAATTTTAAATTTGAAATGGTGTACCAAAAAATTGAAAATGGAAAAATATTTTTTTCTTATGTATTTGACCTTTATACAAAGATTTCGGAGCAGTTTTTGTTTCGTCTATATCTTAAAAAATGGCTCAGTTATAGCATTTTGAATTTCTAGCGTGGCTGACATTTTGAAACGTTCTGAATTTTGTCACTTGATAAAAGGCGTATTTATGAACCGATTTGGATGTAACATCGTTTATACATAGTACATACCAATGTCTCGACCGGGTTCGTTGGCCAGCTTCATCCGCCATCTTGTTTAAAAATGGCGGCCATTTAAATTTTTAAGAAAAATTTAAATTTGAAATGTGGTACCAAAAAATTGAAAATTGAAAAAATATGTTCTTGTTATGTGTTTGACCTTGATAAAAAGATTCGGGAGCAGTTTTTGTTTCGTCTATATCTTAAGAAATGGCTGAGTTATAGCATTTTGAATTTCTAGCGTGACTGACATTTTGAAACGTCCTGATTTTTCTCACGTAATAACAGGCGTATTTATGAACCGATTTGGATGTACCTTGGTGTGTACATAGTACATACAAATATGTCGACCGAGTTCGTTGGTCAGCTTCATCCGCCATCTTGTTTCAAAATGGCGGCCATTTAAAAAAATTAAAAAAATTAAATGATATACCAACAAATTGGAAAATGAAAAAGATTTTTTTTGTATGTGTTTGACCTTAATACAAAGATTCCGGAACAGTTTTTCTTTCGTCTATATCTAAAAAAAAATGGGTGAGTAATAGCATTTTGAATTTCTCTTGTGGCTGACATTTTAAAACGACCTGATTTTTGTCACGCGATAACTAGGGTATTTATGAACCGATTTGGATGTAACTTGGTCTGTACATAGTACATACCAATGTCTCGACCGAGTTCGTTGGCCAGCTTCATTCGCCATCTTGTTTCAAAAGGGTTGCCATTTAAAATTTTAAAAAAAAATTTAAATTTGAAATGGTGTACCAAAAAATTGAAAATGGAAAAATATTTTTTTCTTATGTATTTGACCTTTATACAAAGATTTCGGAGCAGTTTTTGTTTCGTCTATATCTTAAAAAATGGCTCAGTTATAGCATTTTGAATTTCTAGCGTGGCTGACATTTTGAAACGTCCTGAATTTTGTCACGCGATAAAAGGCGTATTTATGAACCGATTTGGATGTAACTTCGTTTATACATAGTACATACCAATGTCTCGACCGGGTTCGTTGGCCAGCTTCATCCGCCATCTTGTTTAAAAATGGCGGCCATTTAAATTTTTAAGAAAAATTTAAATTTGAAATGTGGTACCAAAAAATTGAAAATTGAAAAAATATTTTCTTCTTATGTGTTTGACCTTGATAAAAAGATTCGGGAGCAGTTTTTGTTTCGTCTATATCTTAAGAAATGGCTGAGTTATAGCATTTTGAATTTCTAGCGTGACTGACATTTTGAAACGTCCTGATTTTTCTCACGTAATAACAGGCGTATTTATGAACCGATTTGGATGTACCTTGGTGTGTACATAGTACATACAAATATGTCGACCGAGTTCGTTGGTCAGCTTCATCCGCCATCTTGTTTCAAAATGGCGGCCATTTAAAAAAATTAAAAAAATTAAATGAGATACCAACAAATTGGAAAATGAAAAAGATTTTTTTTGTATGTGTTTGACCTTAATACAAAGATTCCGGAACAGTTTTTCTTTCGTCTATATCTAAAAAAAAATGGGTGAGTAATAGCATTTTGAATTTCTCTTGTGGCTGACATTTTAAAACGACCTGATTTTTGTCACGCGATAACCAGGGTATTTATGAACCGATTTGGATGTAACTTGGTCTGTACATAGTACATACCAATGTCTCGACCGAGTTCGTTGGCCAGCTTCATTCGCCATCTTGTTTCAAAAGGGTTGCCATTTAAAAAAAATTAAATTTAAAATTCAAAATGAGGTATTAAAAACTTGGAAAATGAAAAAGATTTTTTTTATGTGTTTGGCCTGGATACAAAGATTCCGGAGCAGTTTTTGTTTCTGAAAATTTGTTCTTTTGTTTATATCTTAAAAAATGGTTGATTTATAGCACTTTGAATTTCTAGCATGGCTAACATTTTGAAACGATCTTGTATTTGTCACGCGATAACACACGTATTCGCCTATTTCGATGTAAGAAGGCATGTGGATAGTATACATCAACACCTCGACCAAGATCGCTGGCCAGATTCATCAGCCATCTTGTTTCAAAATGGCGGCCATGCTAAAAAAATTAGAAATTGAAAATGGTTTCGTTCTTAAGTATTTGACCTTGATATAAGGATTCAGGACCATTTTTTGTCCAAGTTCACTGCTTAGCCTCATCCACCATGTTGTCTTAAAATGACAGGTACTTTAAGAAATTGCCGAATTTGGCAGCCAAATATAAGTTACTTTAAAGAAAAGCAGCTTGGATAAAGCTGACTAATTTCGCGAAATTCTCATTCATAATGATTTAGTATTGTTTGCATGATATAAGTTGGCTTTTTTAAAATAAGGATTATGAAAGCTACCTCTTCCTCCCGGCACTGGCCGGAAGGACTTTTTAAAGTTACAGCACCCTGCTGTTTTCAACATAGGCTAAATACACCCTTTAAAAAAAAAAAATAATGAAATTCACCTTTAGTTGCTATCAGAGATTTCTTATAAAAAACTTCCCAATATCACAGTATTTTTAAACCGGTGTGCCCAAGACGTTGCAAAAATTATAGAACTTTATTTCTTTAGAAAATACAAGCTATTGTTAAATCATGTCGTTATTTAATTGTATTTTGCAATTTGTAATTCATAAAATCCTTAAAAACTAATGTCACTTTATTCATCATATTTACAGATTATTTACTTTTTTTTTATATTAGGGTAATTCCGGGATTTATGCCGCACATTTTTTTTTAATGTGTGTATAAAGTCCCATGGTGGACATAAAATAAAAAAAAATCATGCTGTGCTATTTAATGTTAAATATACAACGCGTGTACTGCAACAAAAAAATTCAAAACAAATTATTAATATTTTTTAACAATTTTTTTCTAAAACATTGCAGTGCGGCGCTTCACCCGTACATTCAGGCTGAGACGCCACACTTGTGCGGTAGTTAGGCCGCGCTTGTAATAAGAACAGAATGAAGTTATAAATAAAAATATTCAAAAAATCATTCATATCTGGACTATAATTATGGATGTAATAACAAAAGGAAACTAAATGAGTACAATGAAACGTATTAGTAGATTCAAATTAATAATTGTTGCATAATTTCTCTATTAAAATTATCGACTTATATTTTTACATTAAATTTTAATTGTTATTTCAGGAACAAAGTAACATCAATGTATTAGAAAGGGAAAAGAAAAAAATGTAAAATTGTGTTTACATAACTTATTTGTTAACCCTTTCGGGACCGGTGGCTTTTACACAAATTTTATTCGGCTGGTACCATTTTTTTTAAAAGAAGTTACCTTTACTTATATAATCTGGAAAATGCTCTAATTAAACAAAGCAAATATTACTTTTCTTTTTTACTGGTGTCAAAAACAAATTTTATAAGCTCTTTATGAAGGTGCTTATATGCACCTATGGTCCCGAATGGTTAACAGATCGACTTCAATCTGCAGAAAAAGTGTCGAAAAAGTAAGTCTTTATGTAACTACATTTAAACACATGATGTAACAGAGCCAATTACACTTCCTCTTATTTGGAGTAGTTTGCAAAGAACGTCTACGTTACGCGTAATCCAATTTTTCATTATTATTATCTTGACTTGCATCTTTCTTGCCCTTCTTACTTTTTATTTTCCCCTTTTTCTCCTTTGGTTTAGTAAACTTGATAACATGCCTAACAGGGTTAGTTCGCGGAAAAGAAAAGGAAAAGTTAATAACACTTAATCATCCCGTACAAAAGAAACTGCAGCATGTATACCGGGATAGTAGTGCGGCATATATCCCATTTTGCATGGTGCAGACGTCGGCCATCACAGTTACCTGCCATCGCTAAGGGGAATGGCATAATCATACACACAGTACTCTATACAAACGCTACACTTAGTTTTGACTTCGAAATCATGTATGCATTTAATAATTAGTGTATAAAAAGTATTTAAACATGTCGTGTTTAAAAGTTTGGACAGTGAAATCATGCACTTACGTCAAATTAAGGATTGTACTTCTACAAGTAAACATCGAAATGGGATTCACGCTATACACTGGTTAAAATAATCTTATTGCGCACCTATACTGTGCGTTTGACGACCATCTATCGATAATTACAAGAAATACAAGGGGTGCGCATCTATCCCGTATGCGGCAACTCTCCCGGAGTTACCCTATTACTAAACACATTACTGATACATGTACTCATGAAGTAATGCTCTGTTTTAACTGAATTAGCACTCTTTTTTCTCTATAATGAATATAATTTATCATTTTGGTAATTAAAGCATAAAAATATATTTTCCTAATTAGAAAGTTAATTGTTGAAAAAAGGATTCATTTCAAACATTGTCAACAATTTGATATTAAGTGCAGAGATTAATAATTTTAATAACTGTAAATATCAGTAGTATTTAATACAGTTTTAGATAATTATTACAATATATCAATGTATGTTACATTATTGCATACTACTAATGAAAATTAATGGTGTTTTATAATCACTCTAATTACACTAACTAATAATTATAATTAAAGCTTAAAACATAGATTATCTTAGCAATTAGAGGTTTAATTGTTTTAGAAACCCCAAAGTATTGAAAACTAGTCCGTGTTTTAATGCAGGGAAAAAATCATAAAAATCCGATTTAAATTTTAAAAAAAAACTGATTTAAATTAAAAAAAACGATTTTTTTTTAATAATTTTTTTTTACACTATATGTATAATTCACCTTGACTTTGGGGTATATTGCAAATATGCAGCACGGTGAGGTCATGCAAAAGGTTAATTCATTTTATATCAAAGTGTGCTTGCAGTAAAACACATACTTGAAAACATCTTTTGGTTATTAACAAATAACTTTAAAAATTGATTTCCAAAATTACATTTTTATTTATGAAATTATATAGTAACAATAATAACAACTCTTACTGTCTAAGATTTTTAAGATACAACAATCATTCAATGTTTATGCACTGCAGCTACTCTATTCGGAGTCTAATGTGAAAATTTTTATACAATTCGTGGAGGATTTATCTGGCTGGATTTCCATTGCCAAGACCACTATAGCTCTGATATTATCAAGAACAGTACAAGTTCCCGGATTATAGAATACAGGAGAAAAACGCTTATTTTATTATTGAAATCTCTATTGTATATTTACAATTAATACATTTGACTAATAACACCAAAAAGCGTTTTTATATGAAAAATATCAATTATGTATTCAAATAAAGTTTTGAAATTCAATAGCAATATTTTCATATTAGAAACATTCCAAGACTTAACAGTCGAATAAATCGCTAAAGATTTTACAACCTACAGCAGTTTTTTTTAAATTCTAATAGTTTTAGTAGTTTAAGCGAGCAGTTCGATTACATGTTTATAAAATTCGTGTTTAATTTATGTACATTTTTTATGAAGTTTTTAATTTACTATAAAGATTTTACAATAACGTGTGGTGAAAATTTTATATATACAGTCTGTTACAAATGGAGGTAATTATATTTACTTTTATATGATACAGTAAAATAAAAAATAATGAAAATAATATAAAATAGTTAGCCGTTTTTATGTGAACAAAGTATAAAAATTCAAACCATAAGCACAGAATTGAAACACACATTGGTTCATTATTATTATTATTTTATTTACAGAATTAGATGATAATTATAAATAACAAACCCCCTTTAATTATGTTTTCTAATAGAGTGTATAGTATGGATATTTTGCAGTTTATGCGTATAAAACCATTCAGGAAATAAAATATTAAAAGTATCCATAATAATAAAAAATAAATAATGAAATATATTTTACATTTTAGCTTCATTCATTTAAGTACATGGATATGTTTTTTAATAATTAAAATCTTTCAATAAAACCATATTTAAATTCTCACTGGGTTGCATAATTTCTATATTTGTCAAGAAATTGAACCACCGGTTTACTTTGAAAACCTTTCGTTAATGTTTAACTGAAAAGTTCTTAGCAGCTAAGGATATATCTTTATAAATTTTTATAACTTTTCTCACATCGAATAATAATCATTGACACTGATTTTTCGCCCCTTAATACTACAAGTGCATGATATCCTTTAAATAGTACTTCTCCATTATGTCAAAAAAATTCTTATTTCTTCTAAATATATTTTCTGAACAGATATTAATTTTTAAATAAAAATGTGCAACGCAAATTGTTTCAGACCAACAAAAAATTTTATTCTATAAAAAGGCCTTTTTATTTAGTACGTTAAAGATATTTAAATATTTGCTAATTATGTTAAACTTTGATTATAATATTTTTCTACGTCATTATAAAGTTTGAGAAAACATATGATTTTAACCTATAATATATTAAAAGAAAACAAATCAGAGTAAAATAAATTTATATAATTGATTTTATTCATCTAATTAAAATTGTTGATAGACAGTTATTTATATCAATAAATTAAATAATAAATCTACTAAACTTTATTAGGTTAATGAAATGTTTATAAGAAAATTCTAAAATCGTTATAATTTAAAGAAAAGCAAACTCTGAAATAAAATATTTTTTCATACCTTTTTCTTTCCTTAACGCCGTTCTTTAAATTCCGATGTAATCCATTTTTTAGAAAGAACGAATTCTGGAAGTTGAAAATATCTCCAATAATAAATACAATAGCAATGATGGGAATCATTTTAAACCACACCAAAGTTGGTGTACCTATCTCGAAGTGATATTTTTGTCTAAAGTTCTTGGAATGATTATTCCTAGTAATTGTTTAAATTAAATGTTTATATCTGACAGACTGCACGTTCACAACACTAACTATTTTAAAGAAAATAAACTCCCTCCATCTATTCCAAAGATTAAACGCAATATGTTGTCTTTAATAGTTTTTTTTCGTCTGCGGTATTTCGCGCTCTTTTTTTAATCAAGGCAAAAAAAAAAAAAAAAAAAAAAAAAAAAAAAAACAGATGTCTTTTCCGTTCTTATACATTTATATGACGTAATATTTTTATAAGCATAGTTCCAATTCAAATTTCTTGTTTCAAGAATTTTCTGAAGCATTTAACTTTTTTTCGATATGTTTCAAAATAGTTCACGTTTTAAGTTTTGTAAAGCTACTTTTTTGTCGAATATGACAATAATTATAGTAATACTGAGAGTATAACAAAGAAACAATGTTTACATTTTTAGAGTATTTAAAATTAATTTTAATATGCAATAAAGCAAGATCTTTTGAAAATATAAAAGTAAAGTTTATATTATACGTAGTAAATATAAATATGTTCATAAAAAAGAAATAAAATAACTGGCGAAATAATGTTTTTAGTGGGTTAGGGGGGGGGGAGAGAATCAGGCTCTCATTACTCTTTTTTTCTATTTTGATTTCCTCTGGAGTAAAACAGCTTGTAAAATAACAGTATTTTTCGAAATAAATTTCTAGAAACAAAAAAAATATATATAAATATTAATAATTAATTACGCCATGCGTTTTGCATACATTTTGTATATTTTATTTAATTATTTTTGTATATTGGGAAAAAGTTAAATTTATTTAAAAAATGTGACTCAAGTAGCAATTTTTTTTTTTTAAGAATTACTTAAAATAAACACTAGCAGAAAAATTTATTACTGAAAATATGCAAGTGTTTTTATTTATTATAATAATGCATTGCTTTATTACAAAACTCTGTCCCTTCCCATGCCTACACACAAACAAATCTTTGCTTTCTTCACCTGTGTATTAATTTCTGCCATTTCCGCTGATAAGAATAATTTATAAATAACAAACCAACTTTTCGGATTATAGAATACAGGAGGAAAACATTTTCTTATTATTGAAATATCTAATATATATTTACAGTTAATAAATTTTTCTAGATTGACCACTAATAACACCAAAAAACATTTTTATATGAAATATATCAATTATGTATTCAAATAAAGTTTTAAAATTCAGTAGCGATACTTTCATATTAGCAACATTCCAAGAGTTAGTAGTCAAAAGAATCGCCATATATTTTACTACCTACAGCAGTTTTTTAAATTCAAATAATTTTAGTAGTCTAAGCGAGCTGTTCGATTACATATCTATTAAATTTGTGTTTTAGTTATGTGCATTTTTGCTGAAGCTTTTAATTCCGTTGTGAAATATTAGCCGGAAACAAACACTGAATTATTTTTATTGTTTGAAGTGAAAACGTTTTAATCATAACATATGTTTTGTCGCACTGTGAGTTTACAATATAGTAGGTTTTTTTTTTCACATAATCAGACGTACGTTACATGTAGTGAGATAACAGTGACGTCACAATTTTTTTTTAATTGCCAGAAAAATATTTTTTACAGTAAATAACAAGTTTTAAAGAATTTTTGTAATTTTTTAAAGTTTTCTAAAAAGTTCACATATCAGTCACAATGTCACATCATTGAGTGGTGGCATTTTGGTGGCATTTGGCGTGACCACAGTGACTTACAGTGACGTCACAATGACGTCACTGTGACCATGCATGCTATGAGGGTATATATATATAACCGATTTGGATGAAATTAATTTTTTTAATTCTGAAAACATTTTAACGGAGGGTGGCTTTGGAGTCTGGGGGTCATGATCGGTGAAAATATACCAAAATTTTTTCGGAAGTTCTTTCCTTCGGACGGCTGCATTAGGTAGCTTTTAACTTTTTAGGGTTTTGATCATCTGACGAACCCTATTCGTCTCGCTCCTCTGTCTGTCTGTCTCTCAGTCACAGAACCCGTTCTCAGAAACTATATACGTTGGAGGCTTGCAATTTTGCATACTTATAGCTGAGGACATCACATCAAACGACAAATCATAAAATTTTGAAAAAATCTTATATTTACCCCTCTGGGCTCTAACTTGTGCATTTAATCTTTTTGTTCTAACTGACCCCCTAATTAAGTTGAAGACTTGAAATTTTGCATACTTATAGCTGAACACCTCACATCAAAAGACAAATCATAAAATTTTGAAAACGTCTTATATTTACCCGTCTGGGCTCTTACTTGTGTATTTTAAGATTTTTTTTTTTTTCTAACTGAGCCCCTAATAAATTTGAAGACTTGAAATTTTGCATACATATAGCTGTACACCTAACATTTAACGAAAAATAATAAAATTTTGAAAAGCCTTATATTTACCCTTCTGAGCTCTAACTTGTGTATTTTAAGCTTTTTTTTCCTAACTGAGCCCTATTTAAGTTGAAGAATTGAAATTTTGCACACTTATAGCAGAACACTTGCGATCACACGAAAAATCATAAAATTTTCATAAAGTCTGATATTATTTACCCATCCGGTCTCTAACTTGTGTATTTTAAGCAATTTCTCTAACCTACCCCATTGCACCCGGCGGGTACTTTTCCAACTTTTGCCGACACCCCTTTGACCACTCTTTCATATTATGCACATAACCTTACATCTTTCAGTTCCACTTTTTACCTCCAGGGGGCGCCTACCTATCTCGGGTGCTATCTGCCCGATCTCCTCGACTATTATATATACGGATAGGTTGATAGATTGCGCCACCTGGTTTCGAAATGTGGAACTAACAGATTTTGCAAAAGGATAAAGTGTTTTGAAAGGAATATTAAACGAAACCTTCTGTGCGATCTGTGATCACACTTACCCACTTGTTGTAATGAAAGCTACCTGAAATTAAAGAATATAGCTCATGTAAAAAAGAAGTGGATCGAAAAATACTTGAGAATTATCTTGACAATGACGGGCACGAATCTTAAGAAACAGCAAGCAACAAAGTAACAACAAGGGCTAAATTAATTAGGTGAGTAGATGCGTTTCTTTCGTACGATGTATTCCAAGTATTTGGGCTGATATAGTGTTGCATTTTTAGTTTCATGTGAAAGCAGCCTATTTTCTCTCTTTTTTTCTCTGAACTCTGTTTCTAGCTACAGTTCAGGTAGAAGATAGCTGCGTAATTTTAAAAGGTACATTGAGTTGGCACGCAATGGGAACTTTACTTCTAGAACGTATATAAAATATGTTCACTTTCGACTCATCTCAAATGTGTCACCTTATAAATCATCAATTACTAAATTATTGTTTAAATCACATTAAAACCTGTGTGGGAAGTACCACATTCGAAAATTGTGAAACAGAAATTGTGCTTTCATGGTTAAATTCAGTTTTTCTTACAATTTATATTTTGTTAAATAAGAGTTAAACTTACACAGACTAGTACAATTATTTTTGTATAAATTGATACATTTTAAATTCCCTTGTGGGTACTTTGAAGCGCAATGTTTCTTCAAATCACTTAACATATAATTGAAATTTCGTCCTTGATGCTTTAGTGATAAATTTAGCACATTTCTTGCAAGGTTCTTAACCCATATTGGACCACACCGATTAAATATTTTTGAATTTTTTTAAAACTTCGATTATATCATTAATATGGTGTAATTAAGTAGATACTAGCAAAATTTTGAAAAAAAATTCGTATTTTTTTAAGTAACTAGCTGTCCTATAAACAGGACATATTAGTCGGACACATAGTAAGGACATATAAAATGCATACATAAACTAATTTTATGAGCAAATATTTTTATTTTACTTTAAAAATACTGTTTATCTTGTACAAAAATACTCTATGATTTCTCCAATAAAAAGATAATAATAATGGTAAAATTCTAGATTATAAGATCACAATTTTTAAAGGATTTTTTAAATAGATTTTTTTCAATTAAATTTTAATTGTTTACTTGTTTTTTTGTTTATATGTTGTACTTTTATGTATTTTAAAGACGTCATATTAAAGTGCATCCAGAAAAACCTTACCAATTTTATTTAAAAAAATGTTTTATTAGCTGTCCTATTTATTGGACAGTGATCCAATATGGGTTAAACTTGCTAATTTCTTATACAGCAACTAAATAAACTTTACTTGTAAATGTAAACAACTCGGAAATTGTACGTCAAACGTGACAAATGAGGTGCGTTTGTACTATAACTAGTTTTATAAATATATAGATCTTGGTGCAATGGCTGTTGCATTCTTATGCAAAAATGCACGAATACAAAATTTATTAAAATTATTTATATTAAATTCAGTAATATGGAAATAATATGACTCTATCTTAAATTTGTCGTAATCACCATGGCAATCGAGAATCATAACCTATCATGGGATATCACTGAATTAATTACGTATGATAGGATTTAACAGAATGAAGTAAATTTTCATTAATACCTTTTGAAGTTTTAATTCGATTTTCGTAAAATTTGAAATGACTTAACAGAAATCTTATTACAGACTATTAATACAGACTATTATTACAGATTATTAATTACAGAGCAATCCAACTATATTAGCGCAAGTTATTGTTCGGACAGACGGACAGACAAACAAAATTCATAAAGACTTTTCAATTATGTTGGAAAGTGTTTAAAACGCATAATAAGTTGAAATTGCGCTTTCAGCAATTTAAACCATTGAACGGAAGCATATTTGAATAATTTTGCACAGCTCTGTATTTTACCTAATACCTTTATATACACGCCACTACTTAGCAAAAATTTAATTAAGTCTAAAACACGATTAAAACTACCGAAATCACACTTCCAGAGATTATCATCCATGGATGTCCATGTATCCATCTCTTTGCTTGGCTGTGTGTAGTATTTTATTTATATCCTAAAAACATATCTTAGTGTATTAAATAAATGTAGTTCAGCTTAAAAATGCATAACGCATATAAAAACCACATTTAAGTTATTATTGTTCATACTCAGTAACTCTTATGAATTCTTTTGTCTAAGCCCTGTATATAATCTGCAGCATTTATACAGACAATGTAAAATGGAAAATTTAGTTAAACTTAAACACTCATATCAACTAAAAATGCACTTCCAGCAATCATCGCTAATGTACAGTACTTCGGATACAGTATAGTATCCGAAATCTTTTGTGTGCCCCTATAAATACTTTGCGTTTTCTACTATACAGGAAGTAACTTGTAGTAAACCTCAGCAACGTATACCAATTTCACATATACTAATATGTGAAATTGTTTAACATAATTAAAAGACGCCGCAAACAATGTTTCCCCCTGTACCATTATTGAACGCATTTCTTTAAATATGTTTTATGAATCCTCGTTTGAATGTAATTTTTTAAGTAAACATCTATGTTCTAGTCTCTATTCCAAGGCTGTGTAAATATAGGCTGAAAATGTTGCATTTTATGTAAGCAATATTATGTTAAATAATTTTAATTGTGACGTATTGTTTTTTAATATTTATCAACATCTTCTATAAAAATTGAGTCAGGCTGTGAGAGATTGTGTCTGATTTAATTTATTTTTGATTGTACCGAACGAAGTTGGATTTCGTTCGGGCTGTGAAAGATCCATGCCGTAATCTAAGCTATATTTACAAATCACTTCTGCAAACGGATTTACTTGATACCTCGATGCATTTGACCAGAAGAGGACTTGCGTACAGTCTACCGTCACTTCAGCGCACATTTATGACACAAAATTTGATAAATTAATAACTTCTATGTACGTTATCCTTCCGCATACACTGTAAAAAAAACTGAAATGTTACTCTAATCGGTGGGGCAGTAACGTGGTCCAACACCCCTGTTATGTTTCTGCATCTTTCGCTCAGACTTTCGTAATGTTTCCGTATATTTCGGTCATGTATTTGCAAATGCTTCCGCATACTTTAGTTAGATATTCGGAAACGTTTCTGCGTGTTTCGAAAATATTATTCGGAAATGTTAGTGTATATCTTGGATATCTTTGTGTGTACTTCGGATATGTTTGTGTACATTTCTTAAAGGTTTCTGTGTATTTCGTTAACCTTCCTGGATATGCCATATTTTTTTATTTCAGCAAATAATACGCTTTTTAAAAATAATTAATACTATCCGAATTAATGTTATAGCATAATAATTTTAGAGTTACTGTTAATCATTTTTTACACATACAAAGTTAAATAACTCGTTCGAAATGTTATACTCTTGTCCATGAATCTTAGATAGATATTAGATATTTGATTAATGAATAATAATGTAGTTCTAGGATTAGTAAAGTACAAATAGCACTGTTTATACATTTTTATCATCCTTTCGTTTTGAATTTATGTTCCAATTCACAACTTTTGTTTCATAATTGTTACAAAATCGGCTGTATGACTGAAGAAATCCACAATTTCACTTCTACCAATGCGTTTTATCCTCGTTGTTCATGAATTACATATTTGTAAAAAGATAGTATTGAAAATTTTATTTATAGATCTATAAATAATTATTTTTTAAAATGCGGTTTCGTGAGCTCCATCCAGTAAATAAATACTTTATGAAAATGTTTAATTTCACTACCTATAAATAGATGGAATTTTTTATATCTTTAAATAATTATTTTTGTCGCTTAAAAATATACACTATTTCAAAGTAGTTAATATCTGCGATTAATTGCTTTATTTTCATGAATTGTATAATTATAAATATATGTATTTTCTCAAGTTATCTCAGCAATTCTGAAGTTATACAAATAAAAAAAAAATACATTTAAAGGAATATATTTCGAAGATTGATAATTGTAAAACAATATATTAAGAAATGAATTTTGAAATAGACAAAGAATTTTCAAAAATATATCTAATTATAAGCATTATAATTCATGAAAGTTAATTAATTACTCACATATGTGAAATATTTGGAACTAGTATACTATAATTATAAGACAAAAATAAATATTAAAAAGTATTAAAAAAATGCATCTATTTCTGTTGGGAAATTAAATATTTTCATAGTATATCTACTTCCAGGATGGAACTCACGAGGCCACATTAAAAAGAATAACTTTTTTTTATAGATCTATAAATCAAATTTTCAGTAACATCTCTTTACAAATGCTATATGATCCGTAAATAAATAGGACAGAAAGTATAGTATATGTGAAATCATGAATTTTTTTAGTCACATAAACGATGCATTTCATCATTACAAAAGTTGTGAATCAGAACATAAGTAAAAAATTAAAAGATGATAAAAACTTATAAAACGCGTAATGATAAAACGTATCTGTAGTTCACTAATACTAGTACTACATTATTATTCGAATAAGATATCTAGTATCTTATATCTATCATAAATTCATGGACTAGAGTATATACTTTGAACGAGTTATTTAACTTTGTATCCGGAACAAACGATTAACAGTAACTCTAATATTATTATGCAATGAAATTAAATTGAATAATATTAATTCTTGCATAAAAGCGTGTTACTTTCTTAAATAAAAAAATTATAAAACATAAATGCTTACTTTCCTCAGAATATACGTTACCTCTCTTTGCTACATTCAACCCCATGACCAATAAAAATCACGTGATCATGAAGTTTCTAGAACGTATTGGGCACGTGCAGAAAATCTAAATGTTCGCATCAAATATTTTACGCAGAAATGAACTTAACTTTTCTGACTTGATCGGTCATTCAAGATAAAACATAGTTTTAAATTCATTTTCGGAAAGGTTTCCCCTAAGGACTATAACGTTTCTGATTTTTTTTTTTTACAGTGTACCAGAAGGATCTAATGGACACGACAGGAAAAACCAAATTAGTTCAAATACAGTAAAATCCAACTGAATATGATAAAATTATGAAATTGGTTTGTAAACTCTTATATTTAGATCTAAATTCATAACAATCTATAAACATTTTATAAGAATATGGAATAAAAACTAGGGAATTTTAATTGCGGTTGGATGGATTCATGTAATTTTTGTACTGTGTATTTTTATTATTTTTTTTAACCATTTGGAAAAATGGTTATTGTTCTCTGTTAGGGTAGGAAATCAAAAGGATATCTGAAGGTTTTTATTGGTTTAATCCGCATTTTATTCGTGTTCTGATTGGTCTATACAGTAATCTGTATTTCCCTGTACATTTAACAACGTTGGATACCTTCTGTTGCCACTATGACAAAAAAGTAATAAAAACTACAAAAAAAATTAATAACTCAGAAACAAATTGAGATACAGCTTTCAAACAAATTGCATTTAAAAGTTAATTTTTTTCTCTATCCGACGGTGTAAAAAGTAATATTGTCGGATGTTTAGAAGTTTAAGAATGAAATTTCATTTAAAATGTGTCGTCAGATTTCTTAGACGATTGGAAAAGCTTTTTCCCGAACAGCCAATGAAATGCTTGGATAATTCGTAAGTTTCAGGTTCATGGCGTACGTAATGTAGGATCAACTCGGTGCGATTTTTTATGTCTTAAATTTTAGTCTTCGAAAAAATCGTTTTCCAAATGTCGTTGTAATTTGTTAAATTGCTTTTTTTTTTTTTTTTTTTTTTTTTTTTGTAGTGCGAGGTTAATTTATTCAAAACGAGACCTCACTGTTTCCCTTTAACCGAACTTAAGGTAAAATATTTCTAAAAAGGATAAAAAGTTTTATTTGATATGTTTGTCCCCTTAACCCATGTCGTACCAAGCATTTAAAAATTAATATCTTTTTAAATAAAATTTTAAATATGTGCTTCTCTAAGCTTATGTATAGACATAAAATAAAAAAACTTATCAAACTTTTATTAGTTTGATCCATATAGGATGCCCTACAAATAGGGCAATGGTACAATTCGCTGCTGTTGGTCGTTATTTAGGTGGAATGGGAGAAAGTATCTTAAACGTACTCCAACGTTACATTTTTTCAGATAGTTGTTGTTTTTGCTGCACAGATTTCTAGCTGGCATCTTCTTAGTTGGTTTTCTAGGTTTTTTACAATAACATGCTCGTTTTTAAGGTTTAGAAAATCTTCATTAACTTGTTTAAAACCCAATTTTCTCTAAGATGGTTTCATTAATATAGAAAGTATCAAATAGGCAACCGACATAAATCTTCCAAAATCAAGCCGGCTCAGACTATCTTTCCTAAATAGTTGGTGGAGCTTCTATGAAGCTACTGATGTTGATTCAAACACATTAACAGATAAAGGCCAGCACCATTATTCTTCCTTTCATTGAAATACGCGTGAAAGTCAGTAAGTAGGTCACAAACCGATATGAGAGGTCGGAAATTAGTAGTAAATTGTTTCCCGATATGTCAATAGGTAGCAGCACTGTCTAACTGTAAGATGTCAATTCCAATTTATGAGACAACAGTTGTACAAGATGAGCAGGGGCGTTCAAAAGTTGTTGACGAAAAACGAAGTGGTCGTCCTGTTAAGATTGCGATAGAAGAAACAGTGTGGAAGGTTGGGAAATGGTTAGAGTTGACAGGCAAACAACAATAGACAGCGTTAGCAACTGCAACAGGGTGTTCACATGGTTTACCCTACAGCCGACTGATGCAGACGTTGAATGTGAGGTACACAGATGGCTGAGAGTACAGTGCAAAGACTTTTATGCAGCAGGTATTAGAAAACTCATAAAGAGATGGGACAAATATATCAATGTAATTGACGATTATTTAGAGAAATAAACATGCCTTTCAAGTATGTATCTTGGTTTCGCATTTTTATTGGCATTTGTGACCTACTTACTGACTTGCCCTCGTAAAATAAGCTGCAGCTGATTCGCATTTTTCCCATTTAAGATTTACATCATGCGCTTTATTGCTATTAGAAACTAAAATTTCAATCATGCCTGCAACGTCTTTTGGACGTACTTCATCACACATTGTTTTTTCTTACTCCTTGAAGATAAATTATCAATCTGCTCAGCGTCGATCAGTGCATCGGTGTATTGAGGTAAAATCTCTAATCCATTTCCATATAGAGTAATCCGCGAGTTTTGATTATTCGCGAAATAGAAAATGAAGAACATTTCAACATTCGCCAATTTTGTTTTATAAAAGAATAGATATTTACAAGGTAACCTCGCTTTGTTTTACAAATCCATAAGTTTATTTGACATTGGACAGCTGTATTTTACTGCGTAGCCTAAATTCCCGGAACTTCAACCCTTATATTGAGGCGAAACATAGATCAGTAATTTCGAGAAACCCGAAACCTTACGATACTAAAAAAAAAATATAAATTTTCTAAAATTCAAAATTTTTATTGCAAGTGAAAATTTTTCTGCGAAAGTTGGAAGGGAAATTTAAAATTTCAACAAGTTCATGAGAAAGCAATAGAATGCGATCCTTAACTGCGGAGGTGTCTAAAATTTAAAAGAGAAATCAAGACCACAATTCCTTCTACGGAAATTAATAGACAAAAGATCTTTTCTACGAAACAATTGCATATCATTAAAATTTTTCAGCCATCAACTAGCAAATAAACTTAGTACAATATGTTTTTAATTATCCAAATTTATTTACAGCGTGTACTTTTTAATGCTTAGTAAATACATTTTTATATATAAATTAGTTTTTTTTCCATTAAAACAAAATCTTAAAACCTAATCCCCTTTTACGCACGGAAAAATAGTCTTAACATTCGCGATTTTGACATTCGTAGAGGTTTCTGCGAACCTAACCCTCGCCGATGTTAAGGGATTAACGTATTGACTAAATCACTGTCATCTTTGTCATCTAAAGATGACTAAAAACTCAAGGCTTCTTGCGTAGTTAAAAATTTACGTGGCATTTTAAAATACAAGCATTAAAATAATTTTCAAAACGAAACAAAATTCAAGTATAGAAAACATCCTCTAATCCTGCACGACTTTCTGAAACACTACTGAATTAAAAAGAAATAAAAGAGTGGGTTGGAGCAGATTTGGATGAGGCGACTGAGTAAATTTTGACAGATGAGGCCATCATTCAGAGTGTTGTCAAATCAACAGCCTCCAAAGACGTTGACTTTGATGAAGATGATGTGGAGAAGTCAAACAACTTCAGTTGGAATCAAACAGCTGGTGCCTTGAATACATTTATCAAGTTTTCTGAGAGCAGCCGTTCGCACAACGATGCGGAAATTATGAAACTCCACATCATACGAAATGACTTTTTAAAAAACAGAAAAGAGAAGACTACAACACAACAAATTAAAATTCGAGATTTGTTCAAGATGGCTTCTACGAGTATGCCTACTGTGAAGGTTTTGATTTTATAGTCATGTACATATGTTGTACTTTACATTATTGAGTATTTTTTTATTCTTTTTAACCTGTTTAAAGAATAAAAAACTAATTCCTACACGTTTTTCCCTACATCCATTATGTAAAGTGGAAAATTTCGTAGTCCGGCGTGTTTCAAGTCCCGAGCGTGCGGGATTAGAGCATGTTTCCTGTATACATAAGCGGGTGAAAGTATGTTAGCTTCGATGAATTTCAAAATACAAAACTGCCTTTATGAGTTGTTGATTGAGAACAATTTACTCCATCCCCCGCCTGTCACGCGGTGTGCATCTTTTAGACAGACTGTTAGGCGTCTGCGTTAATTGTAGAGTAGCAATGTTTGGAGTGAAACAAAGAAAAAAAGGACTAACATACACTCCATTACTAACTGATTAAGTTTAGGTAGCAATGGATTGCACCGTCGTCCTATATTCAGAACACTCGAAAGTGCAAGAAAAATTTATCTCCTGGATAAATTTTTTGACAGTGTTTTTTTACTAGTATAAAAGTAAAGAATAATATTTAAATAAATTTATATATGGGTGTTTTTCTTGGAGGTCAAACCTTAAAAAATATATACTGAAAAGTTAAGGAAACAAAATGTGCAAAATCTGAGAAATTTAATTTCACAAGATGCTGATGCTAAGTTAAAATATTCTGCTGTTTTTCGGAAAAGTAAAAAGTTAACCGATAAAGAAAAAAATTAATTATACTAACAGGGAAGAACTTGGATAATTAGTAAGCTCAATGAAAGTGTTAATTTATCTAACATAAAGTTTTCTAATTTTGTAACAGAACGAGTTTTTGAGAAAAAATATTACTTTGCTATATTTTTCCCAAAATTCTTTATAAAGATTCTGGAATAGATAATAAAACTAACATTTTAAGGCGTTCATTTGACATAAAAAGTAGAAACTCAATTCATTTTTTTCAGGTTCAAAAATTTCATGAATTTCACTTTTTACAGAAGAAAATTTTAAGACCATTTTACACTGTCAAGTTACTTTTTGTATGTAACCCAGGATATACAGGATGGCTATAAAAAACTTCCTTAATATATGAACTCCTACTGTCCTAATCGCTCACTCAATCGAAATGAATTTTCACCCGACTGCCAAGAAGGGTTTTGTGTTTCACGCGTATCTAGGTATGCGGATATCATTTATATCCTCAAAGCATCCCAACGGCTGGATGGATTTTAATGAATGATGTCTCTATCGATTCATTTCAACCGTGCAATGGTTATAGGATGGGTTTTGTTCTTATAAATTCAAAATGACGGCCGTAAAATACAAAATGGCGGTAGAGACAAAAAAAAAATAACCACCATATTGAGTGGCATATCATTGGATAGGTCTTTCAAAATGAAGACGATGTTTCATTGACTATTTTACAGTCAGACGCCCCGTTTAAAATTTATACAACCTTGAAGTTGTGTAGGTAGGATCTCTAGCTTTACTGTAACTCTATTCTTCATAGACATCTACCTTCATCTCATGAAAACAGTGTTTATAGATACGAACTAACAATTAAACACGACTTAAAAGTCATCATTCAAGTAAATAAACAAAATAGGTAAGCAATATAAAAAATAGTTTCACATTGATGAGAAATAATTAATTAATTCGCTTTTTACGCAGCTGGGTTTTTTGATTTTTTAAATTTAATTTTTATTAGATATAATTATTTGAAGGTATGTACTCGAGATCGTGATGATATGATTTAAAACAATAGAACTCTCACGGTTATGCTTACAGTGAAAAATTTGTGAAAATTTCGAATAGCAACACCATTTATTTCATACGCAAATTCTAATACGCATTAAGAAATCATAAGTGGCGTTGGAATGATACACGTACGATGATAATTGTCGGCGTAATGCACTTGCAATAAAGACCATTGCGAGATACGAAGGAATGGCTACAAGACATATTTTCAGCAGCCGATTTTTTTTTCTCTTGTGAACTGAGTAATGTTCTAAGATTTGTTTTAAAATGCATTTTTGAATTGTGTTTGTGTACACACAGTGGGAAAAAATGTAATAATTTTAAAAATTAATAATCTAATTTAAAATTCTAATTTAAAAATTAATAATCTAATTTAAAATTCTAATTTAAAAATTAATAATCTAATTACGTTACATAGAAACTCATTAGGATTGAGTGCCAATATATTACACCGGCAATTTTATTCATACATGTATCGTTCCAACGCCATTTATGTTTTTTCAATGTGCTGATGAATTTGCGCAGGAAAAAAAGAGTGTTGCATTCGAAAATTTCGAATTTTTTTTCTCCTGTAACCGTAACCGTGATAGCTCTATTGTTTTAAAACACCACTATCTCGAGCTTATACCTTCAAATAACTAAATCTGAAATTTCCTTTCTACTGGTTGAGTGGTTAGGTCTCTAGGGATATCGATACATATATCGGGGAAGTATTCTTATGTCCACCCTGTATAGATAATAGTTGAATAAACTTCACGTCAAAATAATGGAATGCTGTAGATAGATGTAATGAATTCATAATTACTGGCAGCTGGTGCAGGGTCATGGTATTTTTAAGTCGACAATTCAGTCAACTTACATAGATTTATTTGTCGTGGTTGAGATCAAAAATAAGTGAAAACCCAATGATTCCTCTTTTGCAGTCGTATCATTTAACCCTTCTTTGCATGATGATGGAAATTTCCATCATAACATTGAATGCCCAAAAATTATATCAAAGAACAAGTTCACTTAAGTTGATCGTGTCTGGATGCCTTTTTAATTCTCCATTGCATAAAAAAAACATAGCTGTCAAAAAAAGGCTTCTCCAGCTCCTCCACCTCCAAAAGATATAAGAACAGATGGTGCTGAAGATTGGCCAACAGTGGGTGGGTCACTCCGGTGCAAGTATCCTAAATGTAAAGAGTATTCTACAATTTCTTGTAGTAAATGTGGAGTCAATTTGTGTCTAAATAAAAATAATTATTATTTTGTTAATTATCATAAAGAATAAAAAATATCCATTGATATCCTATTTTATTTATATTTAGTACTACGCTAATGATCTAACTTTGCATGATGATGGAAATTTCCATCATATTGTTTTTTGCTAAATTTATACTATAAATATATACTAAGATTTTTTAACCATTTTTCCTTTAATTTTGAACATGAATTATACCACCTTGATTTATTTCACCAATAAAGAAAAAATCATGCAAAGAAGGGTTAATTGATGGATCGAGGTAAATATCTCAAGGCAATGGTGATTATTTCCGTAATTTCCGATAATTGATGTTTGAAATAATATTGGTGATGAATAAGTCCAACATATTTATTAAAACATTCGGAGAAGAATTTGGTTTTTTGACTGAGATTTGTTTTTGAATTGCTTTTGCTAGTTTTGCTTCAAAACTTTAGAACTAAACTTGTGTTTTTACGCAATTTATAAATTTATAATTCTTTGTTTATATGTACAATGTATGACCATTAATCGCCAGACATTTTCAATTTTAGACATTTTGTCGAATATTTAAAGATATATTTTTCGGAATTTTCTAGAACTTCAAGATTATGAAGATTATGTTCGACTTCGTATTTATCAACAGGGATTTGATCGAAAAGACAATTAGGGAACCAACAAAAAATCAAGGAAAAATAATAATGTTTGGGATCACCCTGTAAAATAAAAAGCACGAATTGATCTAATCGCTATAGCTTATGAATATATGGATATTGTGGAATATACGTATTCATTTGTGGAAGAATATAACGTATATGCATGGATATATATTGATTTTTTTTTAAAGTTCCAAAAATTCTTTCATGTTTTTTGTTTGTATCATACAGGTTTTTCTAACAAATTTAACGCCAGTTTCAGGAAATTTGACAAAATATATTAGAAATAATATGGTGTAATTGGAATTGAAATATATTAAATATTTGATAAAATATGAGCAGTTGAATAAAAAAAAATTATCTGCGCATGAGAAATATTTTTTTTTTTTCATGACTTGATAGTCAAATCTATTGAGCAACTCTTAAATAAAAGCCAGTTAAGATTCGTGAAAATTCACATAGATATCGGCAATAGACTGAGCTGATTTTTAGTTGTTCTCTAAACACAGTTAAATGATAAGGGGTTTTCCATAAATTGTCGTTTTTAATTTTTATTTTTTTAAATTTTCATTTTTTTGTTGTTGTTGATGCTTTAGTTCTTCCTGGAAAGCCACCAGAACAATAATATTCCAAGAAAAACAGAAATATCAAAATCTAAGCATTTCTTCTTGTACTCGTCGACATTCATTAAGTACAAACTCCTTCGTCGAAAGCCAGATAATAAAAATGTCAATTTCTGAAAAATCCCTTATCATTTAGTAGCATTTAGAGAGCAACTAAAAATTCGCCCACTTTATTGCTGATATCTTTCAGAATTTTCACGGTATTTGACTGGTCTTTTTTATGAGTTGCTCCATTTATTTGAATTGTTCGAAAGCGACTTTTTGAGACCTTCCCATAATCTTTGAATAGCTACGCATGTGACTAGCAGACTCTATATATTAATCATCATGGTGACTAGACGTCATCAAACGCCATCTTCTGTTAGACATTGACATAAGTAGGAGCTGATTCAATTTTCCCTTTGATTACTCAAGAGTCGGCATTTCTATCCTTTGCTTGGTGAAAGATTCCCAATCTGGTCCAGAATCAACTGATAGAATCTAGCGAGCATGGTTTGTAGTACAATTATTGACTGCATTCTTGGAACTTTGATACACGTTTAATCACAGTGTTGCCATACTTTCTTACTTTTGACGTCAAATGTTTGACTATCAAATCATGAAAAAAAAAATTATCGTGCGCGCATGCGCATATAAAAATATTTTCATTCACCTTCTCATATTTCATCAAATATGTAATATATTTAAATTCCACTTACACCAAATTATTTCTAGTACATTTTGTCAGATGTTTTGAAAGTGGGGTTAACTTTGGTAAAAAAAACAATCATAAAAACAAAAAACATGCAAGAATTTTTTGAACTTTTAAAACAAATCGATATATCTCCATGAATATACATTCTATTCTTTCACAAATGAATACGTATATTGCACAATATCCATATATTCGTAAGCTATAGCGATAGATCATTTGGTGCATTTCATTTTAGAAGGTGGTCCCAATCATTATTTTTGTTTGATTTTTTGTTGGCCCCTTAATTGTCCTTCTGATCAAATCTCCATTGATAAATTTGAAATCGAACATATTCTTCATAATACCAGAAAAATTCGACAAATATATCTTTAAATGTTCAAAAAAATCTTTAAAATTGAAGGTGCCCGGTGATTTATGGCTATACAGTGTATTTCTAATAAAGATTTTTTCAAATTTTCATACATTTAAAAAATTTCCTTTGTAGTATAAGTTTTGATGTTCAACAAAAATGTTTTACAGACACACGCGATAAACTAGCAGCAATGGCATAAACATAAAAATTAATATTATTTTGTTACTCTTGCCTGCATCAATTCAATTATGTGACTGAATATGTTTATGTGTGAATTCATGACTCCTAAAGACATATATTCCCATTTGAGAAATGGCTTAAGGGATCACAGAACTCTTAAAGCTTCAAAATTTTCGAAATTTTAGTTTTTTTAGCGGCTTTCCTAAATTTTGAAGTCATTTTTCTCCGAATTATGTTTTTGGGCATAACTCGCACGATGTCTCAAAAACTTCTCAATATTTTTGAATGAAAATTTCAAGATGTTTGTTTCATGTTCGTTTGTATAAACGGAACCTAATATTTCCTTTTTAATGTGAAAAAAGAAAATATATGCAATTTAACAAATTACAACGACCATTTGGAAAATGATTTTTTCAAAGAGTAAAATTTAAGACATAAAAAATAGCACGGAGTTGATCATACATTACGTGCGCCATGAATTAAACATTAATAGTGCTATTACACGTAAAAATTGCAAGCGATAGAAATCGCCTACGACTCGTACGTATTATCCACCTGAAACTTACGTATTTTCTAAGCATTTCACTGGCTGTTCGGAAAAAGGCTTTTCCATCGTCAGATTTCCAAGAAATCTGACGGCCAATTTTAAATGAAATTTATTTCTTAAACTTCTAAACATCCCACAATATTACTTTTCATGTTGTCGTATAGAGACAAAAATGTACTTTTAAATGCAATTTGTTTGAAAGCTGTATCTCAATTTGTTTCTGAGTTATTAATTTTCTTTGTAGGTTTTGTTACTTTTTTGTGATAGTGGCAACACTCTGTTGTCCATCTCTGTTGAAAGTAAAAGGAAATACAGATTACTGTATAGACCAATCAAAAAACGAATAAAATGATGATTAAACCAATAAAAACCTTCAGATATGTTTTTGATTTCCTACCCTGACGAGGACAATAACCATTTTTCCAAATTGTTAAAAAAAAATTTTTTAGGTGATTATACTGTTGAAATTTTCAAAACTTTGCATTAAATACATACAGCTTTGTATTAAGACCATAAAAATTCTCTAAATACAAATTTATTTAGTTTCAGGGTAATTATTACAATCTGAAGTATACGTAAGCACAAAAATATTCATTCTAGTTGCAATATTTATTTTTTAATCGTGCGTGTCAGCTGTTAAACCAATTTTCTGCTCGTCAAATATCTGACAGTTTGGAGCCACCTATAAATGCTAATTCTGCATCTTGCAATTTTTTAAATAAATGAAATGAAAGAACATACTTATATATTCCATCCCGATAAAAATAGCGTTTTAAAATTAGATACATTTTAAGATATTAAATGTTGAAAATGGTCATTTTTTTTCATTTTTTCCTATTTTAAGACTGCACCAAAATATTTATTCTAGTTGCAATATTTATTTTGTAATCGTGCGTGTCAGCTGTTAAACCAATTTTCTGCTCGTCAAATATCTGACAGTTTGGAGCCGCCTGTAAATGCTAATTCTGCATCTTGCAATTTTTTAAATAAATGAAATGAAAGAACATACTTATAACTTTCATCCCGATAAAAATAGCGTTTTAAAATTAGATACATTTTAAGATATTAAATGTTGAAAATGGTCATTTTTTTTCATTTTTTCCTATTTTAAGACTGCACCAAAATATTTATTCTAGTTGCAATATTTATTTTGTAATCGTGCGTGTCAGCTGTTAAACCAATTTTCTGCTCGTCAAATATCTGACAGTTTGGAGCCGCCTGTAAATGCTAATTCTGCATCTTGCAATTTTTTAAATAAATGAAATGAAAGAACATACTTATAACTTTCATCCCGATAAAAATAGCGTTTTAAAATTAGATACATTTTAAGATATTAAATGTTGAAAATGGTCATTTTTTTTCATTTTTTCCTATTTTAAGACTGCACCAAAATATTTATTCTAGTTGCAATATTTATTTTGTAATCGTGCGTGTCAGCTGTTAAACCAATTTTCTGCTCGTCAAATATCTGTCAGTTTGGAGCCCCCTATAAATGCTAATTCTGCATCTTTCAATTTTTTAAATAAATGAAATGAAAGAACATACTTATACCTTTCATCCCGATAAAAATAGCGTTTTAAAATCAGATACATTTTAAGATATTGAATGTTGAAAATGGTCATTTTTTTCATTTTTTCCAATTTTAAGAGTCCTTAGACCCATTGGTTTCTAAAGATAAAGAAAGCCTTACTGAATCGTGAGATGAAGTTATTGCATTCTTTCGTTGGAGGTTACATTATATTTGCATACATTAACAAATATTTGTCTTTTTTTGCAGTATGCATTAACGAAAGCCCGTAAATAAATGTAAGGTGAAAGTCAACACCTCATCATTCTGTTTCTATGTAAATAAAAGTTCAAAAGTTTATAAAGTTTTACATCATAATAAAGTACCTTTTATGAAATTTAAATTTATTGCTGATTAATACCATTTTTTTTCGTTTTATAGATGACTTTCATATTTTTACTTTTTTGTTTGCATATTACTTATTGTGTGTTTAAATTCTGTAGGGTTTATATAAAGTAGACAAAGAATTCGAGAACATTTCCGCTTTTTTAAAGAAATTACTGAGCGGAATTTTTGGACTATTTTGTACGTTTCCTAAATGAACATAATTTTTCCATGTTATATAATGTAAGTATATACAAATATAGGCAAAGGGGGGTAATTTAGTGCTTAATTTTTTAAAACTTTAATTTAAAAAAACTATTGGATTTTAAAAGATTGAAATGTAGAAGGAAAAACATACCTTTATCTGAGACAGATTCATAGAAGAAAGAAGTAATTTTGTTCAGTACTTAGTACAACTTTTTTTCAAAACAAAATCTGGGAAACACGAAATTAACTCACACGGAGTAATTTAGCTTCAAGTTTTGTAAATACCGCAACACCACGATCGTATATTTTGAGTAATTTTCTTCAGTACTTAGTAAGTTACAGCTATTTTTAAAGCAAAATCTAGGAGACACCAAATTATCTCACACGGATAAATTTGGCGTCCCGTTTTGTAACTACTGCAACACCACAATCGTATATTTTGAGGTAATAACGTACATATTACATACATATATAAGTAATAACGTCATTAGTTTACCTTTAAAATATACTATTCAGAACACTGATACATTTTTTAATCAGATAATATTTGAGAGCACTGAGATTTTTTAAGAGCATATGTTTTTTTAAATGGACAGTTTTCAATAGCAATTAGATAAAGAATTTTGAAGGCTCAGTTAAAATTCATAATATTTCATGCTCTTTAGAACATGACTTTCAAACTAAATTAACCGTAAACAAAATTAAAACAACACTATTATTTTGAAAAAAGGTTTAATACATAAGATTTTTATACACCAGTGAAAGCATAAATGCTAATTAGAAGATTCTAATACAATAACCCAACTCAATAATATAGTAGAAAACATTTCAGAAATGTTCCACTATAATTAAACAAACTATAAATAAAACTTAGAACATGTTAGAACTAGAAATGAAAGTTCTAAACTTTATTTCATTGTAATAAATTCCCTTTAATGAAATTTAAATTTATTGCTGAGTAATTGCATAGTTGTCTCTAGTTTTATAGATAACTTTCTTATTTTTAAATTAGGGTCTACGGATACAGTTCAATGATAGTATAAAATAAAATTTCAACCGACATTCGATAAATTCTTAACGATACGGCTACGTCTTCAATAATTCATTTTTCCTTTAGGCGTTACTCGTTTTTTACTCAGATTTCACTTCCAAACATACTTAAAAAAGAAACATTTTCTTGTAAATGTTCCTAGAGATTTTTTTTTTTATCAAATATTCTATAGAGTAAGTTTGAATTAAATTATGAATACTATATATAAATGACAAAATACACGAAAAATTACCTAAGCTGGATATGATGTGAATTCGTTTAAATATTTAAAATTCAAAGAAGATTAATATTAGAACTACACAATACATTGTTTTGTTTGAAAAATATTTTTATATTGTCTAAAGAATAAAGAATTCTAAAGGGAAATGGTCTGAGATAATTCAAGAGCTCAGAAAATATAGGTGGTGACTGACAAATCATTTTGAGAAAACACATTTTAAACCACTTTTATCAACAAAAATTTAAATTTTTCATTGTCAAATGCTTCTTTTATTCATTAGAATTACTGTGAGTTTTAGGTTCTTTCAATTAGTAAATTAACAGATGGTAGATAACCATTTATTATTTTCAATCATATGATTAACTCAATTTTGTTTTGTCACTCACCACCCTTATTAGCTGAGCTCTTAATTTGCATCTTCCAAGAGAAGAAATAAAGAATTTAAAGTAAATTTATTTCATTATAAACCCTCTACTGATATAATATTTTTTTTATATTATACTAGTTTATAACTAATGCTATACGAATTTGAATAATTATTAATAAAATGATATTTAAGACATTGTAATGATTTCCTTTTAAATGGGAAATTTCTCGATGCGTGGGAATAACCTTGACAAAGGTCCTGCATCATGAGAAAGCCGGAGCAGGAACATTACTCGAATATTTTCTCACTTCGGTGACTCTTTAAGTGAACTCAATACAGCTGCTCTTTTCTTGTGTTAAGAAGAGCCTTGAACAAAAGGATCCCGGTATTGCACCCCGGGAGGAAAAAGGCTTTGGTTAAAAATGACCGATGTGATCGAAATATCACTTTGGTGAAATGTGCAGTACGAGTTCATGTTTACTCGTTTGAGATCCAATAATGGGTCCGATTATGAGTGACCTTACTTTTCTACAATTTGTGTGGCCAGGAAAAATCCCTCCAGATTTTGAGTGGGGTTGGAAAAGAGGTAAGCGGGGGAGAGTTCCAAAAAGTCTCTGTGGAGAGAGCAACGTCTCTTGGATCTAGAGAAGGATGCAGCGGATTTTGCATCCTGTTGACGTGAGAAGGACAAAAATTTCTGGGAGAGAGAATGAGAGAAGCTCGAGATGAGCATCCACTGCAACAGTGCTAATGCGAGGAGTGTGACGCACCGTCCAATGCATTAAAAATCACTATTTGGAGAAATATTAAGACCAGATAATTTCCAACTTTTAAAAACTGAATATGTCAGATAATGAATTATTACATTTCTAGCTAAGCGAGAACCGACAGTGTGAAAAATATCCAACGCTTAGCTAGTAATGTGATAATTCATTATTTTAAATATTCAGTAATTTCAAGTGTAATTTTACTGCTGAAAAGTAGTTGAAAAAAATTAATTAAAATTAAAAAAACCGTTTGTAAATGTTATTGAACAATAAGTTCAAGTGTTTTTGCACGTCTGTACTTATAGACAATCAATTCTTCATAATATTAACTCAGAAAACTTTTTCGAAACGGACGATAATATGTCACGAACTCACAATTTCAACAATATAATGTAAACAGTTCTTCTTTTGTTTATTAGTCAAGAATTTAATAAATGTTTGATCTTAAGATTCAAAAGAAAGATGTGTTTAACGTTACCATCAAAATTGAAATTTGATTGACATGCCGCGGGATTTTTACAACGTTGATTGCACGTACGATATCTATATTATGCTAGCTGTCTGACACGTGAGGTGCATATAATACAAGTACTAACAAGATATTTTCTACTTCTCGCCGCTTTTATTCGGCCACTACTCCCTGAATATTTGGTCTACGCTTTGACATAAATATGGTAGCTGTCATAGGCGAAATTGTTTTAGTAGTTCTACGGTCCCTTTAATTTGAATACCAATAATTCCTAAAAGTTTTCCCCGAATTATTTTTCTGACATAAGTTAAGTCAAAAAATACTTTTAGAAAATACTGGTGTGCAAATTAAGAGGACCGGACAAATGCTTAAAAAAATCCGCCAACGAGAGCCGCCATTTTTGGATCAAAGCGTTGGCCTCGTATTCAAGGGCAGTGACTCTGCTCAAAGTCTACATAGCGACTCGTCGAAGTGCTTATTGTATTCAGAATTGAACAAGTTTCCGAAAGTGACTTCGCGCCAACCGTTTAAAGATAAAAGTTTGTTTGTATGCATGTTTATGTGTGTTGTAATGAAATAAATTCAAAGAATGAATGAAGTAAATGGCAAGGCGTTTGTATACTGTAAAAAAAAGAAAAAAAAATCTGTAATTCTACAGATGTTAAATTACAAAAATCTGTATGCTTACTAAAATTTCATCTGTGCACTGTGCAAAAAAAGATGTAAATCACGAAATCTAATTTCTGTAAAGCTACGGAAATATGTAGCTTTACAAAAAAATCTAATAAAATTACAGTAACCTTACTAAAATTTTATCTGTATCCCGTGATTCAGTTATTTAAAAAATTCTAGGTATCCGAGTTTCCTAAAAAATTCTTAGTAACCTCTAAGATTATTTGATTTACAGCGGAAAAGTGTATATGTTACATGGATTTTTGTTGTTGACTGTACATAGAATGTTATAGCAATCCCAGTTTCTTAGAAAAGTGCTAATAATTTTACAGATTTTTTACAGTGTATGTGTGTGTTGTAAAGGAAATAAATTCAAAGAATAAATTAAATAAATGACAAGGCATTTGTATGTGTGTGTATAAGGAGTGTATGAGATGGGTATGAGCTTGTGTGTGTGTGCGTGTGTAGGTTTAATGAAAGGTAATAATTCAAATAAAGATGATGCAAAATATCTAATATACATCGATGTTTATCGTCTAATATTGCGGGTTTAATCTAGGGATCCCTGTTCACATGCGTACATAGTACTGATGCTATGACAAGCTAATTTGCTGTTTTTCTTTAAAGTAAAAGTTAACCGATAAAAAAGGCAAAAATGAATTACACTACAGGGAAAGAACTTAAATAATTAGTAAGCGCAATAAAAGTGTTAATTTGTCTAACAAATGAATTATAGATGAGTTCCATATAATTATATTTGTATACTTTTACATAATTATAAACTTGTCTAACATAAGTTTTCTGTTTTTCAATTTTCTGACATAAGTACCTGGTAAGAAAAATGTTACTTTACTATATTTTTCCAAAAGTTTTTATAAAGATTTTTGAAACGATAATAAAATTACTTACCTTTCTAAGATGTTCATCTGACATAAAAAAAAAATAGGAACTCAACTCATGAATTTCAAGTTAAAAAAAATTGAGGATTTCGCATTTTACCAAAGAAAATTCAAATATTTTTTTTACACTGTGAAGTTATCTTTTGTATGTAACCCAGGAGATATATATATTCATACGATATCAGCTTCTTCTTGCGTAACAATTTAAAAGTTTTCTGACAAATACTTTTCACCACTATGTCATTTAAAAAATTCTCCAGTGAAATAGAATTTTGCAAATTGATGAAACGGACTGGTACATTTAATTAATTATAGTCTTATAATAAATAGAAACTTTTATATTAGATGTTAATATTTAAGCAAACACACACATATATATGTAAATATATACTTATTAAAGATCTTAAGATCGGTTTAAAGTTTAATCTGCGTTAATTCTTTAAACCAGTCACATGCATATCCAAGAAATTTAATTAAAAACTTTAAAAAGGGTTTCCAAAGTTTCGTGGATGTAAAATACACATATATCTTAAAAGCGTAAGGAAAATTTTGAACGTCAGTAATCAATGTTTTAAAAACGGTTTCTCCTTTACTAGACAACATTTTAATGAGCAACTTTAATTGCAAGAATATTTTTGTAAAAAGGTTTGGAAATACAAAATAATTAGGAATATTTCGTGTACAATTTTACAGCATGGATATTTTTTTTATTATTTATTTTGGCCCAATTAAAATTAAAATTTCAAGTTGTTAAAATATAATGATCTAACATTAATATTTCTTTCTAATTTTTCCTTTGTAAATACTTTATTAAATTACTTATTATAGTTTTTTTTCAATTTTTTAGAAGATTTATTATAAAGATTTTTATAATAATTTGTCTTTGTCTGCATGTATCGAAACATGTCGACAGTGTACATACAAATTAAAAATGTATAGCTATGCGCGAGGCTCTAAAAATTTTAAATATCTGTTGATAAGAAAATATTTCGCGCAACCAGTAAAAAAATAGTTATCCACTCCACTTCCAAAATTATTAGTTTTTTTTCAAATGTTTAACACTGTATGTACAATTTAGTTAAAAAGCGTTTATGAATCCGGTTTGTTTTAACACGCGTTAATATACTCGGAATGTCATGAAATTGATAAATATTATAGAATTTTATAATGGCATGTTTCATTTTGAAAATGATGTGCATTGCATTTATACTTCTTTTATAGGGGCACGCAAAAAAATGTCCATACATTAGAGTCTATGCGGAAAATCGTTTGAAGTGTATTTTAATGATGTTGCAATATTTCTAGTATATTGAATCTAACTGGTCTTCGACCGACTACATCCGCATATATTTTACGCATATATCCCTCGTGTAGACATTCGGACGACATAACCTACACCACCACCTTCGCCCGACTACACCGGAGCGGCCTATGCCTCCTTTACCGTATAGGACAGTCTTTGCTTGTGTCCCACAAAGTGCGTTTTACATGCAAATAGAAAATAAGGGAATTAGATTACTTTAAATGGCATGAAAATAACTAATAGAAATACGGAAAAAAGCATGTTAACCCTCGCAGAATTAAGATCAAAATATTAGTTAAATGCCTAAGATAATTTGATTTTTTATTTTGATATTTATTTTTGATAAGTAAGTATATTTTTTAGGCAGAAAAACTGATAAAAGATAAAATATCGACATATTACTGGCAATCGAGATTTATTAGAAAGAGGAAAATGTCATATCCACAATATTACGAATATATAAATTAGCACAAAATCTCAAGTAGAGAAAAAAACAATAACATTTTATAAGAAATAATGGTAGTAATGTATTTTAGCTACCTTCAGTTCTGCTGCTCATCTTTCTGGCAATCAAAACACAATATAACACATGAAATATGACTTTTACGCATATACGTCTGCAATTGTTGCGAATCTGAAAATATTTGGTGCCATGATATAAAGATTTTATTTATTAACCGATTGCTTGAGATGAGATCAATTACAAATAAGCAATAATAAGATGATCAACATAATGGGGCTCTGTGTGCTTTACAGCAGTATATCATTATTTTGGCAATTACTATAACGGGATGATGTTTTTGAGCCTTATAAATGATGTAAATGACAATCACTACAATGGCACCAGTGAAATTTGCATGTATAAATCGTTAAAACGAAAATCATTTTAACACTGTCCTATGGATTACACGCATATAATTTTGTTATACTATTATCACTATAATGAGGTCCTGTGCGTACTCGAGTAAATAAGGAAGGAATTCAGCATTTATATCGTAAATATCTACTTCCAAAAAATTTCTGAGAACAGGAGAAAATGGACTGTATTTTGCATACAGATTAAAATCCTGACGAAAATCACAAAAGCAATAAGTACAATATGAATAAAAAGGACTAAATAAAATTTCAAACTTAGGATTATGTCTCGCGCATAACATCTAAAAAATAACAACAATAGTTGTCTTATTCGTACATTCTCCCATTATCAGGTTCACAGCCAATGTTGGAGATAAATATGAGCGATATTGGTAACAGAGTAACTTCGAGCTTATAAGAATGATAAAAATGGTTGTAACAATAAAATTAGTTTTAAATCAAACCACGCTCGCTAAATTACAAAACTTTGCCATGCAGGATGCGTCAAGTATTTGAGAACTTCCGTATTAGGTGAAATATCATCCTGTATATCATAGTTACAAATCTTTTTCTGCTACATGTAAACAAGTCAGAACCTAGACTAACTGATGGAATGAAGAGGCATGCTGACATTCGCTCATTGGCTGAAGAACACATCAATTTAGAGATTGCCACATTCTTGAAGATCGCCCGGTCTCTCGTCTTTAACATAAGGAGAGAACTGAAGGCTGTCAGATTTGATTTCATGTGGCAAACGCTTCATGCAAGAAACGACATTGTCAGCAATATGAAATCATCCAGACTCCAGAATTCGTCGATCAAGTCGATGAATATCCAACGAAAGCGATGAGGGCTCTCGCAGTTGATATGGAGATTGATGAGATCTAATCAGATGTGGGATTCACGAGAGCCATTGTTAGAGGTCGTACGTGATGAGGGAAGCACACTTATTGCCCAAGAGACCTGGGATAATCACCTGACCAGATACAAGTGCATCCTAAACAAGGTGTAACATCAAGAGGAAGCACGAATGCTCTTGCTTCTTTCCATTGGAAAAAAAGTTTGCCCCAATCAAGAAAGTGAACCAAAAAAAGATCGGTGATTCTGTAAAATCCCCGAAGAGATACTGACAGACTTGTGCAGAGTATTTCTAGCCACAGTTGATTCTGGGGGGTCCTGTGAAGCCAAGACGATCTGATAATTCCACATTTCATTCATCAAGGTGACAGAATAAACGCCGTTGCTTATACCGAGGTGTTAAAGCACTAAATTACTTCTTTAATACATAGGAGACCTTACGTTTTTAACAAGACTTTGCATTATCCCATACAGCCGGCACAAAACCAAAAATTGATGTCCAAAGCATTCATGACGATGTGATCTTCAACTTGTTGTCCCCCAGCTATCCAGATATTGGCCGATTGGCCTATTACGCATGTGGCGTATTTGAGAGAGACTCCAATATTCATCCACACTGCGATAATGCGGCCCCTAAAAGAGCCGTTGTGTATGCAGTGGGAAATGTTCTCAACACTCATCTGATCATTACTTGCAGTTAGTTTTGACAGACTGTAGAGGCGGTTATTGTAGCTGGCAATAGTTTCAATGAATGATGTCATCCAGTATTTATGTGGTCACCTGTACAGAACGTTAATATACAAAAAGTGCTCTATCTCTAATGTATATTTCTCTTTGAAAGCAGTCGTTGATTTGCTCTCAAATACCTGACGCACACTGTATATTCGATTGCTGCAAAATATTTTGATTTGGATCTTTAATATCGGCTTTTACCTTCCCATCCGCTTGGAATTTGAATTTCTAAAATCGCTGAATTACGGGCTTAACTAAATTTATAGTGGATTTGTTATGCTGCATGTCACTTTCAGTCCTAAAACTGTTGCTGAGATACGGTAAAATGATCCAAAACTTTTACTTGTTACTTAAAAATCGTTACTTCATTGATTCCTATTAAGTGCTACGAATATATGACCAGTGCTTTAAGTATCTAGTTTCAGTAATTTCGTCTGTGCGTTGCCGAATGTGCCAGGACACATTTTTTTGTATGTGAGTGTATAGACATAATATATTCCTTATAAAAAAACATTAATTAAAAGCAAATGTAGGTGGAAATATTTTATACATTTTTTTCTCTACTTCAGTAAAACCAATTTGATACATCAGCGGTACAATCTCACCATTGTACCCAATCATAATAGTTGGTTACAAATTGAAAAAAAATAACTTTGTTGGTGAGAAATAATAATTAAAATATATCATTTGGAAATTAAAGACATTCAAGAGCATAACTTGTAGCATCAATTAATATATATTTAAAATGAAAGAAGCAAGAAATATTACACAATGGAATAGTATAAATAAAACTCAATTTAAACTACAGGAATGAAATTGTAAGGGCTCGTGGCACTTCAGTAAGCATTTCATTGTTTGAAAATGGATGTCTCCGTATGATGTCTGAGGCCCCACCAGTGGCCCAGAGGTTCTGCTCTCTAAGCTGGTAGACGGAAGGTGCTGGGTTCGAACCCAATCGTGCCCGTTGGCCTAATCGTTCGGAGTTTTCGTGGTTTTCTTCGAATATTGGATTTCCAAGCGTTAATACGGGTTAGGTTCCCTTAGAAAGACCTCCACGAAGGGCACTCCCCCCTTAGGGCCTATATCCCTCGTGTAGATAATTGGCCGTGATAAACACAACTAACCAACCAACCAACCGTATGATGTCTGAGATGCAATTGAAAATAACGAGGCTCTGTATTTTATTACGCTACTTTGTGATACATTATAATCTCAGGTACTTGCGTATTATACTGTCCATGTAGATATATCGCAAAAATGGTTGTCAATCGCCAATTTTGTTTATCGACATCCATAGAAAATTGTGTTCAAAACAGTAATTTAATTCACATTTAATAAATACATAAAATCGTTAAAAATGATAAGTAATATAAAATCAAACTAAAATAATACAAATAGTATACATTTAATAAATATATAGCATGAAATTGACGGCTTTTATCAATAAACGATGTTAACTAAAGTAATTTTATTTCCAGCTGTTTGTTATGCCCTGCAGAATTAATATAAGATACATTTACTGCATCAATGTATTTAATATATTACACCTATATCTACGCTATATCATAGTATATATTTATATGTAAATAAATACTTCTAATACTGCTTTTAACATGACAATGACACTGCCTCCAAAAATTAAAGTCCAACATATTTGCAGGATATCACGATTAAAATAAAGGATGTAACAAAAAAATTCATAATGTTAAAGAATGATAGTATTGAACTTTAAGATAACTTATGCAAAAAACCTCTGTCACCTCTTTCATTTTTAAGAAATTACCACGTATGTACAGTGGCGGAAAAAAAAGTAAACACCCCCTACTAACTCCTCAACAAATCATCATAGAAGAAAGTTACTGGTACCGAACGATTGGAAATAAAGTCTACTTTTAAATGATGTATATAAAATTTTCTTAGGGGTCATCTACATATTAAAACGAATCCTAACTTCATTTTTTTCAATGGAAATACCCAATTTTAACGAGATATTTCAAATCTTCGGTTCAAACTATGCCTAGACACCAAATTTAGAGTCATTTGAATGATACGTTTTTGAATTATAAACATTCAAAATTTAGTGCTTCTAACGTTAAATTATATTTTCATATTTTTATTTATATCTCCCGAAATTATGCTCCTAATGAGCTAATTTTTTTTGTGGTAATAATACTAATAAACCCAAACATAAATAAGCTGAATTTGCAATGCTTTATGGAAATTCAAAAATTTCACATTTTTCTTCCAAGTAGTTTTCAAATTATGCTTAAAAAACGGCAAAATGATGGTTTAAGGGGCCGTCTATGATGGAAGTGAGTAGACATTTTGAAATTTATTCTGCTATTCTGTAATCTAACACGCTTCAATGACTCCTTGAGTGGCGCTTAAGGTGCCTTGATCAAGGAAGCGGCTCTCTCGGTTAAAAATCCAGTACGGAACTTCAATTTGGATACATCCCTTAAAATACACTCGTTTTAAAATAATTAATTTCTCGGAAACTTATGGTACGAATTGCATAAAAATTCGTTTTTAGGCTAATTGAAGGGTGTAGAGTTCATTTATGCTGTCAGAATTGGGTACTGCTATTGAAAAAAAACAAAGTTATGGTTCGTTTTAATATGTAGGTGGCACCCTAAGCAAATTTTATATACATCATTTAAAAGTAGACTTTATTTCCAATCGTTTGGTACCAGTAACTTTCTTCTACGATAATTTGTTGAGGAGTTAGTAGGGGGTGTTTACTTTTTTTTCTTCCCAAGACTGTACAAGTAATAGAAAATGTGAAAAAAAAAACCAACTTTCATCTCTTTGTGTGTAAGTATTAGCATGCTTGATTATTTTCAACAGTTGTTGGAATTTTCGTTAAAAATACCCAGGAAAGTCTTGCAATGTCTCGGAAAAGTCGTTTACCAGATTCGTTAAGAAGGTTGGCGATCGGTAACATGGAAATGATATTGTCTTAAGCCGATGCCTCTAGACGTCTCAATGTGTCTCGCAGTGTGGCCAACAACTGTGTAATCCTGATTTTCTACATAAAATACGTAAACATAAATCAGCTTTATGTCGATGTGGTAAATCATCAGTAAATACAATTCATCTTCGAAAACTGTCCATTGATGAAATTTAAATTCAAATTTAACAAAAATGAAACACTCAGAAAAAAAAATGTAGGAATAACTCTCCGTGATCCGAATGTTCATATTAAGCTTACAGAAAACTATAATATTCTAAACAAACAATCATCGATATTTAAAAGTTTATAAGGCTTATCATAAACTACACAAGGTGCTTATTAATGAATATACCAAATTTACACGGTTATTAACCCCCTGACAGTCTTGGAAAAGGGCTAATTTGCAATGTTGTTTTCTCTGCTTTTTGTTTTAAAGGCTAAAAAAAGATGATTCTTTCAATATTTTATATATATATATATAAAACGTAATAACGAATATGAATGCAATCCTTGGAAGTATTAACCACTGTTCAATGTATTAAAAATACATTAAATCAATATAATTATATTACAACAAAGTTATATATGTTACCGTGAGCTCCTTCAGAAACGAGGTGTTATGATAACTCATCCCACACTTTTCTCAGTATGATTTTTTTTTTTTTTTTTTTTTTTTTGTAGGCTTAATCAATGTTAAGGCGTTTGTTCTACTGCTACAAACTGACGCTGACGAACTTAGGACACGAATATATGCAGTTATTTAAAGAGTCACACCGGTCATGCTGAAATATAGAACACTTATAACTGTATTGAATTTAAACTTTGAACCGTTATTTTTCATTTCCGATGAACAACAAGGTTTGTACTTTAATTTTTTTGTTTTGTTTTTGTTTTTTTCAATAGCCCTGCAAATTTGGGATATCCAGTTACACCCTGTATATTATTCAATAACCTATAATATTTAAATTCATTTGTTTCTGTGTTAATTTAAATTACTATTGCCTCCTATTCCTACACAATAATGCTACTTCTAACACTTAAAAATTCTTAAATTAAAATCCCTCTATAATTATTATTTAATATTTTTGGGAAAGTTAAAATTTAGTTTCCATTACTGCTTAAACATTTATTCATTCTACGGAATCTTATTGTTGTAATATTCTGTCTAAATCTAATAATCTTGCTGTTGTAATTCAGATTTTGTTTATTGATAATTATTGTGAACTGCTTATTAACTATTGATTTTCTAATAAAATTTGTGTCAGTTTATGGAAAATTCTACAAAAAAGCAACTTACAATTTCGATCGCCCAGCCATAGCTGAAATTGGGCATCATATGTGATTACTATCGAAAATATACATCTTCGTCGGCGGGACGGAGAACAACCGCGTACCTCTGGGACTCTCTCGGCAGTCTGGTGGGCTCGTCTTTTTACACGACTGCCAAAAAAGGTGATGTGTTTCACGCGTATTTGGGTATGTGGATTTCTTTATACCCTCGAAACATCCCAATGGTTGAGTGGATTTTAATGAATGAGGTCTCTATCGATTCGTCTTAACCGTCCGATGGTTATAGGCAATGTTTTGTTTTATAAATTCCAAATGGCGCTAGAGACGAAAATTTTTTTTTTACCCACATTATTGAGTGGCATAACATTGGATAGGTCTTTCAAAATGAAGATGATGTTTCATTGACTATTTTACAGTCAGAAACTCTGTTTAAATATTACACAACCTGGAAGTTGTGTAGATAGGATCGTTAGCTTTACTGCAACTCTACCCTTCATAGACATCTATAGGTCTCATCAAAACAGTGTTTATAGATAGGAACTAACAAAACGCACCTTAAAAGTCATCAATACAAATAAATAAAAAAATAGGTAAGTAATATAAAAAAGTAGTTTCACATTGATGAGAAATAATTTATTAGTTCGCTTTTTACGCAAACGGTTTTTTTTTACTTTTTAAATTTAATTTTTACTTATTTCATTCGTTGCTTCTTTGACAGATAATGCTAACTTTTCATTTTCATTGAATCTATACAATTTTATATATTTACTAGCAGCCTTCGCCCGCTACGCTGGTCGGTTTTTCTAAAGAAACCATGAATCATACGAAATATATTTGTGAATTTGATCATGCGTTTTAAAGCAATATGGACATTTACCTGGTGTATCCAACCGAATTGCTAAAAGCATTATGAATGTCATTACGCTATTATATTTTTTATTTAGTCATACAAAATTTAGACTGTTAAGGACCAATTTTTTTAGTTGGTTCGTTAGTGTAGGATTCGGTAAAGAACGATAGAACAACATGTAATGTGCTAAAAGCGCTTATGAAAAATTAGCAATGCAAGTCTCATCCGAATCTGTTAATTGGACTTATTGAAAAGGCTGATCGTTTATAATAATTGGGTTCGCCTGATTCTAGAACTTTCATGTATAATTCTACAATCAAGCAACCTAACAACCAAGCAACACTAAGCAAATGATATGTGCTTTATACTAAAACATTCACTGAAAATTTAACTAACAGATCAAGTTCCATCGAAATCCACTTAGCAGAATCTAACTGGAAAATGTACCGAAACCTTCCCTAAAAATGATCTAATTAACAGTTTAAATCCCATAAAAATTCATTCAGCGGAACCTTTAAAAAAAGCAAATCTTTCAAAATTGGGTTCATCTGATTTAGAACTTTCCCCATTATTATTTAACTAAGCAACGCAGAACGTTATGTTTTATACTAACATCTTTTTTGAAAAAAATATCTAACTAACAATGTAAGTCCCCTCAAAATCTATTCAGCAGAACTCAAGATATAAGCGGCCGGAATGAAATTTCTCTTTGCATTATATATATATATTGAGATAGTTAAATATAACTTTCATAATAGCGTTAACCTGATTATATAACTCTCTGGGAGGTAGGGGTAGGTATATACCGCATCACTTCGGAATTTTTTAAGGAGCTCTGCTTAACTTCCATAACTATAGCATATATGCTCTCTAGTATACCCTCTCTCTGTAGCGTGGCCCCACCAGTGGCTGAGAGGTTCTGCTCTCGAAACTGGTAGACGGGAGGTGCTGGGTTCGATCCCAATCGCGCCCGTCGGCCTAATCGTTCGGAGTTTTCGTGGTTTTCTTCGAACCTTGGATTTCCAAGCGTTAATACGGTTAGGTTCCCTTAGAAAGACCCCCCACGAAGGGCACTCCCCCCCCCTATGCCTATATCCCTCGTGCAGATAATTGGCCGTCATAAATACAACCAACCAACCAACCTCTCTGTAGCGTGTATCTTTTCGTTACTGTACCACTGAGAACTTTTTCCGCATAGCTCCGTAACTAAACAACACATAATTATATGATAAATATTGAAAAAAATCCCTGAAATATTATCTAACTTAATGTGCATTTAATTAGTTGACTCGAAATCTTTCATAATCGAGTTCACCTAATTTTAGAACTCCCGTAGCAACTTAGAATGATGGTTTTTACATTAAACCATTTATAAACCAAATTTAATATTTGACAGTGTAAGTTCTACAAAATTCTGTTCAGTAGAATCTGAGTTATAGTCATATTTACAATATTTATTGCTCATTAAACCTTTTTTCTTTACATTTGAAATAAAATCAGTAACTCTTTTGGTATTTCCCTGTTATTCCAACACCATTGTCGCCAAGCGTAATAGTTGGCGCAAAAATTAAATGATACATTTGAAAAAAAAATAATTTTGTTGATAAAAAAATGAGCATTTTAAAAATATAACTTTTGAAAATTACAGACTTTGACCTACCATTTTTTAAAATCAATAAAAATAATGGTACTACTTGGTTATCCCGTCGACGAAAAATCTATTGCCAAACTATAAGATTAAATGCCAATAATAGTTAATCGTAAATGTCACATTCACTTGACTTTAAGCAAGTTACACGTATTTACGTCATCAAGTGATTTTTATTTCGACGTTTTAAATGTATTTTTATTAATGTTATACTAATTTATTAACCATTTGGAAAAATGGTTATTGTCCTCGTCAGGGTAGGAAATCAAAAGCATATCTGAAGGTTTTTATTGGTTTAATCATAATTTTATTCGTTTTCTGATTGGTCTATACAGTAATCTGTATTTCTCTTTTAACAAAGATGGACAACAGCGTGTTGCCACTATGACAAAAAAGTAATAGAAACTACAAAAAAATTAATAACTCAGAAACAAATTGAGATACCGCTTTCAAACAAATTGCATTTAAAAGTACATTTTTTCTCTATACGACAATATAAAAAGTAATATTGTGAGATGTTTAGAAGTTTAAGAAATAAATTTCATTTAAATCTTGGAAATCTTACGGTGGAAAAGCCTTTTCCCGAACAGTCAATGAAATGCTTGGATAATACGCAAGCTTCAGGTGGATAATACGTACGAGTCGCAGGCGATTTCTGTCGCTTGCATTTTTTACGTGTAATAACACTATTAATGTTTAATTCATGGCGTACGTAATGTATGATCAACTCCGTGTTATATTTTATGTCTTAAATTTTCGTTTTTGAAAAAATAATTTTCCAAATGGTTGTTGTAATTTGTTAAATTGCATTTAATATTTAAGTTAAAATAAAAATTATGTCAATTTGTATAATTTGGCTAGTGGTTTGGCGATTTATATAATTTGGCGAAATTGGTCGACGGGTACCAAAATAAATACTTAAAATATAAGAATAAATAAATATTTTGCAAGTAATAAAATATAGTCAATTTAAACTGCAGTCTTGAAATTGTAAATGTCTTTTACTACTGAAGCATGGCGTACGTAATACGTATGTCTCACATTGCAGTAAACATTTCATTCTTTCAATGAAGACATTCATGGGTTCTTGAACAAAACATTTTTATGTGTATAATCTCTAAGTTCTGAAATAATTTTATTGCAGCTTCCTCATCACCAGATAACTGCGAAATGGTAAAATCTATATCAGTATCAGTAATAAATATTTTCTATTCAAAAAATAACAAATTAAAAAGTTTGCGAGATTATAATAAATTCCATCATTAAAAATTCCTGCATAAATATATTCACGTTCAATAATTAGCAAATGTTAATGCGGGGCACGGTTTGCAATAAAAATCGTTTGCACGATTAGAGTTGAAAAAAATGGCGCGATACCATACATTTTGGCATGGTATCGCGACGAAAATTAGAACGAAAAATTACCACAGTTTTTTTTTTGTTTTTTTAGTTTTAGTTTTTGAGGCGTTTGAATTTTTTTCTCTAATTGACAAAGTTGTTTTTATTTAACCTTTTAAGTTGTTTTTAAAGGATTGGTTAAAAAATTATTCAATTTCAATTTTTTCCCTTGCTATAGTAGCAGAATGAAAAGAATGAGCTTTTAGAAATTATCACGTGAAAAATTCAGGTTTTGGCGCCAAAGATAGTGCCAAATTAGAAAAATATGAAATATCTCTCGAACTATTGGGCTTAAAAGAATTTAGTTAGTACCATTCGATTCAACATACAAAAATACACCAAAATATGTTATCAGTTGAAAAATAACTATAAAATCAGATTTTTAAGGAATTTTTTTTAAGTCCGTTCTCTTTTTTAACCCCCTTAGGGGTGGAATTTTCGAAAATCCTTTCTTAGCGGCACTCTATATCATAAGAAGTATTTTTACCCCGATTTTCAAGATTTTAGGTTCAGTAGTTTTGGCTGCGCGTTGATTAATACAAAATCTGGACTTTCTTTTATATATATAGATGTACATTTATTCAATTCATACTGTTAGCTCAAACTCTCCCTATATTTATTTATTTATATATTTATCTTGTTCAAATTTTCAATCGTTAATAAAATACTCATTATTCATCCTATCAAGTTGAAAGAAATTTTTTTAAACTTGTACTGGATGACAATTGATGTTAATGCAGTTTTTTTTCAAATAATTAATTAATTAAATTTTAATTAATTAATTAATTAAATTTTAATTAATTAATTTTAGTTTTGCATGGGAAACAAAATGGCGGCCATTGGTTATTGAAGGTCAATGAAAATATTTTCAATAAGGGGTTACCATAAGGCGACCCTGTTCTGTCGCCAATTTGGCGATACATCGCCAAATTTTACGGCCAAAATGAGTCGCCAAATGTGTCGCCAACTTGGCGATATCTCTAATATTTCGCCAAATTCCCATAGAGTTCCATTGTAAACCTACTTGTTTGTAGAAAATCAACAAATTGAGATATTTTAATGCAACAAAAACTAATATTAGCTTAAGGGATTATATTAAATTTTTCTTTTATGGCCTAAGTAGGAATTGACTTTAAAAACAAAATTTTTATATTACTTGTTTTATACTGAAAAACAGACAAAATCCATTAAGATCGGAAAATTGTGCGACGAAATTACGGAAATTATCTTAATGTGTGAAAAAATAAGCTAAATAAATAAATAGTAATAAGTAGTAAGTAATAATAAATAAATCTAATCTTAAGGAAAATGACAAATTAACAACGCTTTTACCACACTATCTATCAAGGATGTTCTTAAATCCATATTTGATGCTTTCTGTCACATTCACGAAATAATTTCTTTGGAGAAAAAAATTCTCCGTAAAAATATGGAAAATGTACTGGCAGCCAACTGAATTTTTTTTTGTTTTTAATTACAGAGAATAAGTTATTGGGACGTTTGTTTCCTACACTGTAAAAAAATCCGAGGAGTTTTCCTGTAGGAATCGGAAAAATAGTTGCGCTTATCGTATCGGAAAATTTTCCGACACAGCTCAGAATAAAATCCGTAAAAAAAGGAAACATTCATTAAAACGGTATTTTTTGGATTTTATTCCGATTTTACGGATTTTATTCCTAGCTGGGTAGGAAAGTTTTCCGGTACGATAAGGGCAACTATTTTTCCGATTCCTACAGGAAAGCTAGTCGGATTTTTTTTTTTTTTTTTTTTTTTACAGTGTATTGCAAAATGTTTTATGTATTCTCTCCTCAAAATTCGTATCTTTATTTTTGTGGTACCCTGTATTAATGCATTAAAATATTCTATTATACTAAAGAGAACTTTTTATACCTCACGAGAATAGCAGTTGTTGCTTCACTTGTTATCAAAAATATTTCATTTGATTAATTTACTCTGCCCGGCACTTTTTTAGCTTCGTAAACAATAAACGATGCAAAAAACAAAACAACACACACACACACAAAAAAAAAAATAAAGTAAATAATTTTAAAGAAATTAAAAGCTACTTCAAGCAAAAAATGCAATATTATTAAATGCACTTTGATTTATTTTTTTGATATATCACTATTATTTAATTTATATATCAGGATAATATTCTCGAAGCAACTAAGTTTTAAGGTTTGTTTTTAGAAATATGTTGTCATTTTTATGAAGAGAAAAATATTTTATTTTCTTTAAAACCCTAAAGTAATCTGAAAAATCTTGGAATGGAAAGTTCCTTGAAGCCCTTCTGTCAAAACGAAATGTCTCTAATCACTTTTCAAAAATAAAATCTCTGCATTTCATCTTTAAAGTCTGCAGCAATCATGTTTTCTGCTGTAGCCACAAGAAGTTTTTTGCTTGATGCCGTCATTTTATTTTTCATTTTTCAAAACTTTAAGTATAAAACAGATTTATTTTATATTTATAGAAAGTATTTAGGTTTCGTAAGATTTTGTGTCCGGTTTTGTCTTAGACAATTGTCTTAAGTATTGTATGTGTAAATATATTTTTCCAATTTATGCACGTTTTTAAGACAAATGATACAATTTTATTTAATAGAGAAACAGAATGCATAATTTAATTGTTGAATGCAAAATATAATACTAAAATTTTAAAGAAAGTCTAATGTAGTAATTAAATGAAACTTAAAACTTTTGCAGTTAATCCCAAGGAAAAATATAAAGTGCAAGTAATGCTTTTACTTTTTATTTAGAATTTTTACAATATATCAAGGATGCATTGAAGAATCAAATATCTGGCATCAGTAGTATTTATTAAAATTACAATGAAGCGTTCCCGATTCATTTAATTAATAACATCAGTCGGCGTGTATAAAAACATCTTCAATCAGGTATAATTGAGTGAGATATTTCTTTCAGAGTATGAAAACAAATTAACTTTTAAGAAAATTTCAGGGGGCTATGATAATTGGAGCTGGTGATATAGGTTACGGATTGTCTCTAATTCCGGCATTCTCGTATCACTATTTCAAAGAAGCAGGGTGACAAATTTCACATTCTAAGTAGAGTGATATGTCGTCAAAAAATAAATGAAAAAAAGTTGCTCATGTGAAAAAGAAGTGGGACCAAAAATACTTGAGAATGATTTAGACAATGACTGTGACGAATAAAACAAACAACAAACTATAAATGATAATGGAGGAGTTAGGAGATCTGCTTTAAATAACATTACATTTCAATGCTGAAAATTTAAATTTGTCATCTGAAAGATGAATCAATATCCAGTACATGATACAATGTTCAACAGTCAACACCGTATTCTAGTGTTCTCAAAGAATGCACGATGCAGGCTTTTTCTTTTCTTTATGGTATCAACGTCAGTTTGAATGGAGCATTAAAGTTTTACGGGTAACGGTTCGTCTGATATCTTACATACAAATGCTAGAACTTTATGATGCGATGTATCTTTTGTTTGTAAGGATACAGTATCCAGGCGCGCAGTGCCCCTAAAGGTTATTCAATTTGCTAAAACTAACTTAAAACGTATCTTAAAGAAATCTACCAAGAGGTTTTTTGATTTGAAATAGTGATAGAAAATATCGAAAAATTTTGGAACCTTACGAGCCTTGGTTACCACACAGTTCTAAGCACACCGAGGCGACAAAGTCATGGGATACCCTACTAATAGCGTGTCGGTCCTCCGTTTGCCCAGTGAAGCGCAGCAACACGACATGGCATGGACTCTTCAAATTGTTGGAAGTCCTCTGGAGAAATATTGAGCCATGCAGCCTCTATAGACGTCCATAATTCGGAAAGTGTTGCAGGTGGAGGATTTTGTGCACGAACTGATCTCTCGATGATGTCCCATAAATGTTCGATGGGATTCATGTCAGGCGATCTCGGTGACTAAATCATCCGCTGGAATTGTCCAGAATGTTGTTTAAACCAATCGCGAACAGTTACGTCCCGATGACATGGCGCATTGTCATTTTGGAAAATTCCATCGTTATTTGGATACATGAAGCCCATGAATGGTTGCAAGTGGTCTCCCAGTAGCTGAACGTAATCATTTCCTGTTAACGATCGGCTCCGTTTGAACAGCGGATCCAGCCCATTCCATGTAAACACAACCCACACCATTATGGAGCCACCACCAGCTTGCACAGTGCCTTGTTGACAGCTTGATTCCATGGTTTCATGGGTTCTGCGCCACACTCGTACCCTTCCATCAGCTCTTACCAATTGAAATCGTGACTGATCTGACCAAGCCACTTTTTCCAATCGTCTACGGTCCAACTGATATGGTCACGAGCCCAGGAGAGCCGCAGTTGACGATGTCGTGCTGTTAGTAATGACATCCGTGTCGTTCTTCTGCTGCCATAGCCCATTAAAGCCAAATTTCGCCGGACTGTCCTAACGGACTCGTCCGTCGGACGTCCCACATTCATTCCTGCGGTTATTTCAAGCAGTGTTGCTTGTCTGTTCGCATTGACAAGTCTACGCAGACGTCGCTGGTTGTGGTAATTAAGTGCCAGTGTCGACCACTGCGCTGTCCATGAAGAGAGGTTATACCCACACTCTTGAAACCGTGGATCTCGGAATGCTGAATTCCGTAACGATTTCCGAAATGGAAGGTCCCATGCGTCTAGCTCCAACTAGCATATCGCGTTTGAAATCCGTTAATTCTCGTCATGTGGCCATACTCACATAATCAACCTTCTCACACGGAGCATTTGAACACAAATGAAAGTCCTGCCCAGGCACTGACCATTTATACAATTTGTAAGCAACACTACTGCCATCTATAAAGTGGCATATTGCTATTCCATGACTTTTGTCATCTCAGTGTATAATGGAGAGGCAGTATGGTGTCAAAATGTCTTCAATATGATGTGTGTTATTACTCATAAGAATTCGGGCCAAACAAGACAAGCACGACAAACAAGGGTCGAATTAATTGGATTTTAAATTGTTTTGTGGGTACTTTGAAGAGCAATTTTTCGCCAAACTTCTCAACAGAAAAATTAAATTTCGTCGATGATGCTTTATTGATAGATTAAGCATCATTCTTAGATTTAAAATTGCTGATTATACAGGAACTAAACAACCTTCATTGCAATCTTCATCAACATGTAAAACAACAACAACAACAACAACAACAACAACAAAAACACCGCATACATGCCATAAACACTGAAAAAACTGAATCTGGTACTATTAAATATATACCTAATACATTCAATATGATTGTAAAGAATATTTTACCACCGCTTTATGCTAAACATTTAAAACTTCTTTATATTAATTACATTTACTACAGAAATGTGCACGGGACTGAGCGTGAGTAGATTCTTTTTCGTTAGACTCGGGCAAGATTTGGCCTGGACCTTATTCCTATCAGATAATGTCGGCCGTCATTTTCATTCGTGAAAATAATAACGAAATTAAACATTTTTTTAACGGATTATTTAGAAATTAATTTTGGTTTCATAAATTACATAGAAATATTTAAAAAAAAAATCCTTTTCTAAAAAAATAGAGCTTCAAGATTGTGTTTCTCAGTCTTTATTCCAAGGTTGTGTAAATGTAGGTTGAAAACTGGAAACGTACAGCAGAACCCAATCACCACCATATATATTACCCATATCATCATAGTATTCACCATATCAAAAGATGCGATTGCATTAAAATATATTCTGGAAGTATTGGAAAGTGTTTAATAATCTGTGCATGACACGTGATTTTAATTTGCATAATTTTTAATATTAGGCATATGTGCAAATGTTTTAAAACAATTGCATGTAATTTTGTTAAATCATTCTGTGTATTGGTGTTAAATAAAATTTTAATGTAAGGTCTTGTAAAATTACAAATCTGTTTAAATATTATTCTGTATTTAACAGATCAAGAAAATTTACTTTCTATACATTTTTGTTTTTATAATATTGAAGAAGAGTGCCTAGGAAATTTTAAAATATTTAAAAAATACTGATACATACATGAAATTCAGAAAATTAGTTAAAAAACTTGGGAAATTTTAATTCTTATTAAAACTTACTTCAAAATTTCTTACTTGCTTCCTCTTTTTGTCATTGGCAAGATTTAAAATATGTTATGAACTCCAATGTTTACATGCTATCTTTACAAAAATGTGTTATGTTCCTATTAAAAAATTCCCTATTCTTTTTTCATTATTCCAGTCGAAATCAGCTCCCTGTCATTCGTATTGTTTTATGTCATTTTCCATTGCAAGTGTGTATCTTAAGGAACAATCGTTTAGTATCCATTCCAGAAGAAATTTTGTCAATGAAATGTTTGAAAGATTTTGTAAGTAGAGTTCCTTTTTTTTAATTTATTTGTTTTAATCTAAAATAATTTTTTTTTTTCATTGAAATAGTGCCATATTAAATTTAGTTAGTAATTTTGCTTTAAAAATTAATCTGAAATTCCTATTAATTCGAACCGATTTTATTTTCGAAAATTATACTTAAGAGATTAATTGAAAATATTGAACAGTTGTACTAAAAACAAAAAAGGTACTCTTTAAACTTTTTACTACGAAATTTTTCGAATTACAGGATGAGTGTTGGAGAAAACGTCTAGAAGTTAGAATTAAACAAAAACTGGCTGCAAAGCATGTTTTTTTTTCTTATTTAAACAGTTTGAATATAAAAAAAAATTCAATTATGCAAAAGTACAATATATGTACACGAATATAAAATGAAAACGTACACTGTATGCCTACTCGTAGAAGCCACCTTAAAAAAATCTCAAATATCAGTTTGTTTGCCATTCACTATACAATTATTTTTTTTAATGAAAAAGGCATTTAATTCAGATGATAAAAATTTATTTTTTATTTCAACAGCTTGATTTCGCAAATCCTCTGCAGAAATGTTCTTTCTCTACTCGCCCCTCGTTGGCGTAGTGACTGAAATATTAGATTCACGATTTCGTATCGTTTGGGATGATTTGTTACGTAATTTTTTTTTTTTTTTAACGAAAATTACAGATTATGTTAAATACAAAATGTGTCGAATTGCAAATGTGAAAAAAAATTTATAAAACTTTTAGAAAGTTTTAGTTCTTATTACCTTTTTCTGACACGACTGTTCTCACTTTTAACTTTTATTTTATTATAATTAACAAAATCGTTATCTTCCTACTGGAAAATTTATTAAAAATCCATATTAAATACATTAACAACTAGCATTATAAAATGCTTAAATTTAAAATGATAAAAATAGAAAACTTACTTTTCTGCTTGTTATCGTAAATGATAGAGTTTTTTCAAAACAAATGTCAGCTGAAGTATTTCAGATATTCGAGTTTTCTATAAATAATCCTTTCTAACAATTACTTGTTTTTTCATCGTATGCAAAGTAATTTGATTTTATAATTCATATGCATATATCAAGGAAGTTTTTGAAAAAACTGAATACAGATTTCTTCAGCATTCTTTTGAAAAATTTGGCAATTTAAACATATTTTTAGAAAAAAGACGTTATATACAAGTTGTCTAATAAAATTGCAAATTGCAAAATTGTAAAATTGTGTGTGCGTTTGGTGAAAGAGAAGAATTCTAAGAAAGAAAATATCTAACATACTATGAGGTTTACAGTCATGCATTGCGGATTTAGTCTTGCTATCCTTGTTCATCAGCACATAGTACTGATGCTATGTTAAGGGGGCACAGGAACTTTAAATTTTCAAAAAATCAGTTTTCTGTTTTTGTTTAATTCTGAATGTTTTAAAAACTTTTAACAATATGCAAAAAACCGCATTCAAAAATCTGCATTATTTTTTGAGTTATAATCATTTCCAGACGGTGAGTATAATGGAAGGTTCGTAGATATTGAAACTTTAAAACGCGTTTTCTCAAATTAGCAAATTTGGAGTTTACGCGCAGTGTTACTTTTAAACTATGTAAGCTACAGCTTTAAAAAAATTAACCAAATATGCGTTTCTTTATTGTCTACAGGCTAAAACCAAAACAATTCACATATTTTGGTTATTTATATTTTTGCATTTGAAAAACTTGTAAAACAATTTGAGATTTTTTAACTTTTTTTTATTGTGTGCTAAAATTAAATTTTAGACAAAGCTTTTTGCGTATATTTTGGTTTTAAGTTAGAAGAAGGTATGTTATGATTGCATTTTGCTCAAAAATTGTTTTCGCTATGCTAATTTAGAGTTTTATCATGCGCGCAGCATTTAATCACGCATTACTGAGATGAATTTTTAAATTTAAAATTTAAATATTAATTTTGTACATACAACATTTATTTTTCTGGATAATGTTGTTAAGGGTATATACTTTAGGCAGAAAGGGGAAAAAAGAACTTAATTGCATATTGTTTGTGTTTTGGTACTTTGAAGAAGGCGATGTTTCTAATTGTTTCGACAAACTTAAAGGTCCTGTGCTCCCTTAAACTCTTTTGCTGTTTTTCGGAAAGAGTAAAAATTTAAGTGATAAAGAAAAAAAAAGTAATTAAACTCATAGGGAAGAACTTGGATAATTCGTAAGATCAATGAAAGTGTTAATTTATTTAACATATATTTTTCTAATATTGTAATATAACGACTATTTGAGAGAAAAAAAAAATTGGGGAACGCATCAGCAGCATTATCAACAACATCCGGCTTACCATATCAAGCAAAATAACGATACTTTGGCGCTAGTTAAATGCCCGTTCCGTATATGACACTGGCGTCAGAAAAAAATCGCGCCAATATGGGACCGTAAGTTTTCCATTTTGATTAAAAAATCAAAAAAAAAAATTCGAATAAAACTACATAAAATTTGCCATGGTTGCAAAGAATTCTTGGTACTGTTACGCTAGCTTGGTGCAAATCTCGCCAATAGCTTTTTTTCAACTCGCCAGTTAGCATTTTTTTTTTCTTCGAGCGGTAATATTTGGCCAGATGTCATATACGCACAACAGGTTTGGCGTGATTTTTTTTTTACGAAAATTTGGCGAAAAGCTCGTTTTCAAATACCAGTTACATATGCATTTTTGGTATTACTTAGTTATCCCGTCTACAAAAAATCTATCGCCAAACTATAAGATTAAATGCCAATAATGGTTGATCGTAAATGTCACATTCACTTGACTTTAAGCAAGTTACACGTGTTTACGTCATCAAGTGATTTTTATTTCGACTTTTTATTTGTATATTTATTAATGTTATACTAATTTATTTGTTCTTTCGTTATTTAAAATAGAAATTATGTCAATTTGTATAATTTGGCGAGTGTTTTGGCGATTTATATAATTTGGCGAAATTTGTCGACGGAATAACTAAGTAGTACCGTATTTTTTAATCATTTTCTATTACTTTCTGAAGGAAATATAAACAAATAATTAATAATTATAGAACAAAATAATTTATATAATTTATAAAAAGAAATAAAGGTAAATAAACATTTATTATCAAATAAACAACAATAGCCGGGTTATCATGTCTATCGTTTCTGAAATATGAAAAAAAAAAATATCTGTTTGATTAAAATTTGAGTTGCCATCATTAGAAAAATGTATATAAAATTAGAAAAAAATTAATATTTCGTAAACTAATTCGAATTTAAAAATTCTAATACCAGTTTTGAGATCTGCGGATCAATGCTGATTTTTGGTGTTAATTTCATCGCAAAGTATTCCATATTATCGGAGAAATCGCTTGAAACATAATCTGTTGTTTAATCAGTCGATTCATATATCCGTTTCATAAATTTGTTTCATTAGGATTTTATATATATAGGGTAGATATATATTCATATTATATCAACTTCTGCTCACATAACAATTGAAAAGTTTTGTGACACATATTTTTCATCTACTATGCCAGTAAAAAAAATGTTCAGTGAAATGTAATATTGCAAATTGATGAAACAGTTTGCTATATGTGATTAATTCTAGGCATTTAATAAATAGAAACTTTTTTATTAGATATCAATATTTTGAGCAAACATACATATAGATATACATTTATTAAAGTTCTTAAGATGGGTTTAATTAAAATTTAATTTGCGTTAATTATTTAAACTTGTCAGACGAATATCCTGGATATTTAATTAAAACTTAAATAAAGGCTTTACATAGCTTTGTGGATGTAAAATAGACTTATATCTTAAAAGCATACTAGAAATTTTGAGCATCGACAATCAATATTTTTAAAACTGATTCTCTTTTACTGGACAGCATTTTAATAAGCAACTTTAATTGCAAGAATGTTTCAAGGAAATGGTTTGGGAATACTCGATATTCAATAATATTTCATGTATAATTTTGCAGAATAGATATTTTCGTCCTCTTGTTTTGACGCAATTAAAATTAAAATTGTATGTTTTAAAGATATATTTGTCTAACATTTAATTTTGCTTTTTCATATTTCAGTTTATTTAAATTTTCATTATTTTTTTAAATCGCAAATTTCTTCAAAAATTGCTTTATACCTATGTTTTTTTAAATAATAATTTGTCTGCAAGTACGCAAGTATGAATAGAAATTAAAAAATGTATAGGTATGCACAGGGCTCTAAAAATTTAAAATAACTGCTAGCCAGAAAAATATTCCTTCTACTTAGTAAAAAGTGTTTACAGCATTCCTCTTCCACCATTGTCATTTCTTTAATTATTTATCAGTTTACAACTTAGTCGAGAATTGTTTATGATTCGGTTTGCCTGGCCTTATTTTGACACGCATACTCGCAATGTCATGAAATTGATAAATATTACAGAATTTTACGCTTTGCGTATCATCTTCCTATATATATATATATATATATATATATATATATATATATTTATATATATATATATATATATATATATATGTATTTTTATATATATATATATATATATATATATATATATATAATTTATATATATATATATGTATATATATATCCAAAAACCAAACCAAAAATTCGAAACTACGGAACTGATCCAACAATAAATAAACTAAACCAAATGACAACTACAAAATAACTAAAAACAACTAACTTTAAAAACAACATACTTTAAAAACAACATACTTTAAAAACGGCAAACTTTAAAAACATTCAAACTAAAACCAGAAGAAATTGGATCCATGGAGACAGGCCGGCATGCACTTGCGACATGCAACTGCGGGGTTAAAACTAGTTTTTATGTGCACAACGCTCCCCAAACAACCTGTCAAGACCAAAAAGAAAAAAACTAACAAATCGAATGAGCTGCCTAGACCCATCGAAAACCAACAACTGCACATGAAACCCCAAACAATCGTGCACGCAAACCCTGAACAGTCAAAGCCACGGTTACTCCTCTCTTCGCATCCACATTACCTCTAAATCTCTGCGATAAGTCTTACACTTTACGAAATTTCGTAGCAGACTCTTCAAAAATCTCTCAGGATAGCCATGGTGCAATGCCAGAATATACCAATTGTAAAGTTCTTCAATTTTTTTCCCAGTATTTGATGTCAATCTATCTATACGGTTTAACCCGTTAATAAAAATATTTCTATATATTGAGATATGCACATTTGATCCAAAATTTAAGATTTTTATAGTTTCAAAGTTAAAGCTTTTTCATTTATCATATATATCTGTTTTTATCTCACCATTTTTTATCTCGATATTAATGTCTAAAATAGTTGACCATGTTTTTACTTTTTGACTCCAATTTCAAATTTAAACCTCTAGGATAGCAATCAAATTTTTCTTTTTTCACATCATTGCATCTGACTATTAAAACGTCATCAATTTAACGAAAGCACTTCATATCCTCATTTATATCAATTTGTTCCTCATACATATATAAGTAGATATCGGCTAAAATCGAACTACAACATCCCCCCATTGGAATACCTCTAACTTGTTTGTAAACAATTTTCCCGTCATATAAGTAGTTCTCACTCACTACAAAGTTAAACAAATTAGTAAACCATTCTGTCCGATAGTTGAGGAATTATATTTACTAAAAAACTCCATAATTTTTATTTTAAGATTGTCCAAATCTATACTATTATACAAATCTTCAAAATCATACGCTGTTAAACTTGAAATGTTTTTCATTAGATTTAAATGTTTAATTAACTCAAAGCTGTTTTTTATTATACAAGCCGGTTTATCTTTCAATACTTCATCAAAAATCTCTTTTAATAATTTCAACAATTTTTTATTACAATTTTCCAAATATGAACCGAAACCACATGTAATAGCTCTAAAAGCAACCGGATCTTTATGAAACTTTGGAACCATTACCAAATATGGAAAGCTAGTACTATTTTGCTTTATTTTAATTTTTTTATAATATGCTTTTACTCTATTACTAATAACTTGTTTATTTGATTTGACAATTTCATAGTTTATTTCATTACCATAAGACTCCCTGAGTAATTTACCATATAATGTTTTACAAATAATTGCGTAATTTTTGTTAGCTTTATCTATATACGTAATTATAAATTTATTCTGCAATTATGTTATAGATTCTTTCAAATCCTTATAATACTTTACCGAAACCCCCTCAGAGTTACTCTCAAAATTTCTACAGAAATCTTTTAAAATCTCCCATTCCTCGAAAACGCTAGCTGGCAAATTGTATTTATAAACTAATTTTTGAATAAAAATATCTAAGTTCATATTCAAGCGTTTTTTTGCCATATTTCTTGTTAATACTCTCTTAATCCTGTAACTCGTTCCGTATTTCATGATTTCACTCAAATTCTTATTATGTACAATATCCAAACTACCCGTTAATACGTGTCCGTATGTTGGATTTATATATTCGTTGAATTTCACTTCGTGACAATAGCAAACACTATTATCGATACTTTTTTTTCAAATCCTTTGCATAGTCGTTATAATTATATATGAGTCTGCTCATCGGTTTAACATATTTAAAAGCCTTAAAAATCTCTATATTTTTATCCGGCAGCAGTCTATTATACTTATTTAAAACTTTATTAATGTTAACACCTTTTAGATGTGACCCCTTGTAATCCAAGACACAGTATATTTTGTTATTTTCGGCATCTTTTTTATACATGCTCTTTACATAACTATCTAAATTTTGTTTTCTTATTCTAAATCTCAATAGATCTAGAGCCATGTCAATATTGTTGTTACCCGTTTTTTTATGCAAATTCCTCAAAAGTTCTGGTATCATTTTCTTTTTGACATTAAATATAATGTTTTTAATTACTGATTCGTTATCGTTTGAGTTGTAATTTTCGATAACTTTTTCGACATCCTTGCAACATTTTAATTTCTTTAATTCAACATTTGTCCTATGATTTTTATCCCTGTCATAATCCATTATATGTTTTGTCCTTTCATAGATTGAGACATCCAATAATTTTTCTCTAAAATTCCTTATTACATTACTTTGATCGAACTTTACATTCATTCCATATGGGTATACCGTACCATACTTTACCATCATATTTCTTTCACTGATTAATCATTCAGTTTTATTAGGAACAATTTTCAAAATAGAAATCTCAATATTATCAATTCCATGCCTATCAAAATGTGTAATCTCAATTTCTTGTTCCTCCTTACCACTTTTTTTGTTTTCTTATGTCGTTCTTATGGTTGTTAATTCTTATATTCAAAGGAGTTGAAGTTTGTCCTATGTACGACGTATTACAAACTCTACATCTCAGTCTGTAGACACAGTTATAAACCTTCAGAATTTTAAATACTCTCCATTATCATTAACCTCTACTAAACCCCCGGCACATACACACACTTTACAACGTTTATCAGTACAAGTTTTTAAATTCAGTTCGCCCAGACCATCTTCACCCTTTAGTTTTTTGTTATAAAAACATTTGGTTTTATATTTGACTATGTTCTTCTCACCTCTACCACCATTTTTTAATTTTTTTAAATATTGGGCCACGTTACTGTTATAGAAAATCCTTGTTTTATATATATATATATATATAAATTACATATATATATATATATATATATATATATATATATAATTTATATATATATATATATGTATCTATCTATCTATCTATCTATCTATCTATATATATACATATATAATTTATATATATATATATATATATATATATATATATATATATATATTATATATATATATATGTAATTTATATATTTATATATATATACAACAATGTGTAAAACATATATATACAACATGTTAACAAATCCATAGTATATAAGGAAAATTTAGAATGTAAACCAAGGTTTTACAGTGACAAAAATAAACGATAAAATTAGTTTTGCTCCAGATTGAGGTTAGCTTTCGGTGCAGATTTATTAACGGAATATTTGCGAAAAATATTCTTTTTTTTTTCTTTTTTTGACGACGAGTTTTTAAACTTGCATCCACATATGTTTGTATGTATGTATGTTAAAGCTTTTAAAAACAATAAATCTTATTTTTATATAAACTATCAATTTTCTTTTAAACCTTATACCATAAACGTTGTAAAAATACATACTTTTTGTTTATCTTTCACGGTCATTTATAATTTGTTAAATTTTTACTATCTCGTACAATATATTTATTTACGATCATACGTACAAATTGATAGTAATAAAATGTAATTAAAACAAAAATATTTCTTGAATTTAATACAAAAATCAAAGTGAAGCGCAAATTCAAAAATCTTTTTTTTTTGTTGTTGTTTCTTTTATATATAAATAGAATTCTATAAAGTTATTTATCAATAAAAAGTATTTACTACAAGTTAAATCTCATTACTATAAATATACTTTGAGTTCACAAAATAAATCTTAAGCTCTTTTTTGCTAAATCTCTTTCCTTTTTGTGTAACCAACAAATAATTTCCACCAACTTTAAGAACGTCCCTTTTACGGTTAAAATACGAATCTGCAACTTCTAAAAAAGATTTTGTAAAAAAGAAAATGTACATTTAAGAATTACAGGGATATAAAAGTTGAATGTTAGTAGGAATTTCCTGAGACTGTTTAGAATAAGACAGCTTTAAAGATGCTCAAATGATTTTCTCCGAGTACTTTCGAACAATCTTTTTTTAAGCAAGTTGAGAACGTGATTTATTGAAATTTTTCTAAAATGCATTTGGCATTTTCCTACTTTTAAAGGGAAAGGAAAATAAATAATGTTTATTAGTTTAAAACAGAGCCGGCGAACCTTTTCACATCCGCGTGCCAATTTTTTCTCAAACTTATTTTACATGATCATGGGCGTGCCAACAAATTTAGTGGATCAAAGTAGCAAAATTAATTAAAGTACTGATTTAGGATTTAAAATGTATGGATAACATTTTGTAATATACTTAAACATTAAAAAAAAAAAATTCCTATTTCTCTTGTTGCGCCTTAGATGCCAAATAATTCAGACCAGCTTCGTATTTCAGTTTTTCCTTGAGAGAATGCCAGCTGAATTGGAGACACCTAACAGCAGTTTTCTACTTGAGTTTTCATACTTTTCGTACCCCCCCCCCCCCATAAATAAATAAATAAAAATAACTACCAGAAAAAAATATATATATCAAAATGGCTTCTTTAAAATGACTTCATCGATAGAATCGAATTCGAAATTCCAACTTATTATAATTCCACCATCGGAATTATTACTTATGATCGTTATTTCCCGATAATCTCCTACTTCCCTCAATATCAATTTTTTTTAATCCAATATTGAGCTAGATTGGGATTTATAAAGTTGCATTTCAGTTTATTCAATCTATATGACAGCGACAAGCAACCTAATTTAGAAAAACTCAGCAAGTCTAAATTCAAAATAGTGCAATTTGTGCATTTTCATTACATGAAAGGATGGGATGTAAAGCATTGCAACTGACATTTTTTAATTTTTTCCGATAATTCTTTTTCTGTAAATTTGATTAACTCCATCGTAGCAACATTCTAGAAGTAAACAGATTTTACACGATATATATTATATTTATTCAATAATTTTTACATCTGAATTTACAAAATGAAAACTTTTTGCAACCAAGTCCTAAAATAAAGTCTAGCAGGGAAACAATATTGCACATAAGTTAACAGAAGTTCCATTCTTAACAAATCAGCTGTTTTGCAGGGAGCAATCATAATAGTTTTGCGTGTATTTTCTTTAAAAATTTGAAAATTAAATCTATCAAAAACTTTATTTTCTTAATTACCTTGCTTTATACGCGAGCCCATTCAGAACATGAGTCTATGCCGTGTCAAAAATAATCTCCCGCGTGCCACCTATGGCACGCGTGCCATAGGTTCACCGTCTCTGGCTTAAAATTTAAACAGTATTTCATGACACACTTTCACGACGAATTTGTTTGTCATTAAAAAAACTATCATTCTAGTGTGTGAACGAACTGTGCTAAATAATGTAAATTGTGTGGTTATCTGAATAGATTTTATATCGCAAGGCTACTATAGCACATGCGAAAAAAAATGTAAATTGGAAATGTAGCAAAACTATTATTTGGAAGATTTTTGTTTATTGAATTCACCATTACATTAACACTAAAAGGGCCGCGAAGGGTCATTTGCCCCGTACCAAATGAATATATTTCGGTTTAAACCAGAAAATTCTTTATATTATGTTTAAAAGGCATAAAGAAGTAAAATGTTAGATAAATAAGTTAAACACTTATGAATAAAAATTCTGGTGACAAATATTTTTATAAAACTTGAATGAAATTCCTGGTCTTTTTAGTGTTAACAATCATTGTTATTACTTATTTATTTAAGATATCAAGTTGGAATTAAAAAAATAATTAAATTAATACAGTTAAAAAGGGTATCTATCGCCTTCGCTGCTACTACACCAACTTGATAGTTGCAGCTTCATTTTTGACGTCTGCCAACAATTAGCTTCAGTCCCTTGAAATGGAAGTTAAGCAAAGGCTTTAGCAGGACCTTCGCGGGATTTGTAGAATTACGTTTCATGTTAGAGAGATTAACTATATTTGTTTGGGCTCTAAGGAAGTCCTTCAGATTTTGATCTAGTAAGTTTACATGTTTCCATTTAGTTAATTTGTATTGCCGAGTTGATGTGGAACGGATTTCTATTGCTGTTGTATCATATGTGATGATTTTTGTCAAATAATGCATTGTTCGTATATAAATCACAAGGGATTTAAGAAACCTATTTGCGGAGATTATGGCCACTAAGAAAGAATCCTGACAAAAACGTTTTTATATTTAAATATTACGAATTTTTACAAAATTAAGGATATCTTCGGTTTCTTTTATTCTAGTGGTCTCGAATTTCTTGAGAGTTTGAATTTTTTTAACAGTTTGGAATGTTTAAGTTTATTTTTTGGAAAAGTTTGGAATTTTTTGGATGTTAAAGTTTATTTTTTTTATTCACATTCAATTTATTTCAATTTGATTTTTTTTTTCATAAAAATACGGGGGATGAGCGATTTTTCATTGCTATTTTCAGAGTAATATGAGTGAAACTTCGATTTTTTGAGGAAAATGAGAAAATAGTCGAATTACCTTTAATGGCCATTTTAAATTCAAAAACAGTGTTTTGCGAAATATTTAAGTTGAATGTAAAAACAAAAAGTGAAAAACAATTCTTTTTAAAACACGATAATACTAATGACTGAACGTTTTATATGTATTTATTAAATTTTACCACAACAATCACATTTTTAGTTTAAAATAAACGTGATCTTATTACTCTCTATTACCTAATATTCTGCACAGTTTTGATAAACAAAAATTTTTATTTCCATTTAAACAATTTATTAAAAGGTTTTCATTTTAAATATCCTAACATTAATAAAATTCACTGTGAACGATTATTCGTCATATACTACAGTGTAATTTTCTTGTATTTTTAAATGAACGATAAATGCTAGACCATTCAGTTTTAATACCGACCATTCTATACTAAATCTCAGTAACTAAAATTTATATTTCAGTCCGCATATATTTACAAGAGGCACAGTACGACCATATGACCAGATAGACAAATAGACTAAACGAATTCATGATTTTTTTTTTTTTTTTTTACATTCTTTAAAGTTTTAAAAACGTTTTATCTTTTAATGAGCAAAAGAAACAAATGAGAAATATCCTTTTTTTTAAAAAAAATATTGCGAAAATATTTATTTCAAGAATAATTTTGAAAATGTCGCCGTTTGTGGGATGAAACGTGCGTTAATCTAAATGAAGGTATATTATAACTTTTATAGCAAATTTTAAGTTTTGTTTGTTTCATTATAAGTGATTATCATACATGTTTTTATACATATTTTTAAAGAAATGTCATGTTAAGAAATGACATGTTCGCACAATTAACCTCGAGTCTCTTTTAAAGAGATATTCATATTGTTTATTCTTTTCTTTACTTTTCTACTTTTCTTAGTTCTAACAACGAAGAAGTTCTTTCAAATTTAAGAATGCTTTTATGGTTAAGAAACAATTCTGCAGCTTGCAAAAAAAGATTTTCTAGAAAAGTAAATGTCCCCTTAAAAATTAGGGAAGATAAAAATTGAATGTGGGTAGGAATTTTTCGAGACTGTTTAGGCTAGATTTATTTAAAGCGTTTCAACGGATTTTCTCTGAGCATTTTCTAACAATTTTTCTTTTATGAAACCCGGGGACGTGACTTAATGTAATTTTGCGAAAATATATTAAACGGTTTTTTGTTTTCACAAATAAAGATACTGAGCGCGAACGCATATGAAATTTTGTACTTTTACTATTACAAGCAAAATAATGAAAATTATTATGGGCTCTCAGGACTCTTAAAATTGGAAAAAAGGAAAAAAAAGACTATTTTCAACATATAATATCGTAAAATGTTGTTATAGCAGGAATGGCGCATTTATAGTACCTTTGCTCAAATTAATTAAAAATAGTCATAATTAGATTTGTGGGTGCATTCACTTTTATTTCCCCTATTCGTTTCATCGTATTTAATTTTAAGTTATATCATTTTTGTGCAAGATAGGTCTATGTAGGTTTGTTTTCACTTTTAAATTGGGGCTAGTCCTCCCCCTCCTTTAGTGCAATTAAGTTAATGCAATGTAATGTATAAGGAAGCGTACGCACGCGTATTTTGCCTACTTCACTAATTTTCTTGGAAAATCTTTTCTTCTGAACCCATCTGCGGTTTTCTAACAAAAGAATGAGGTGAATCGGGGTAATCTCGCTCTGCACGCTTTAATTACCTTTTCCTCCCCAAAGGTCAAGAGTAGTGGGGTGTGAAAGTTGAAGGGACAGATATGGCGCATTTGCGTCTTGCTGCCTTTTTTTTTTCTTTGGCGGTCAGCGAACGGGGCTTCGCCAAAGCACTGAACTTTCCAAAGCCGTAAAGCAGAATTAGAACAATTTTTTAAACGAACCGGGCCGACATAAAAATTTAAACGACACCGGTGAATCAACAATGGTTCAGGAGATAAGGAGCTCGACTCTACTTGAATGAAAGGTTCCTCTTTCGCCGGACATCAGTCCCTTTCCTGCTGCAGTCGTTAAAAATCAAACACACCGCGTGGCCACAAAAAACGAAACCGACAATGAAAACAGTTAGAAGGATGGTGCGTACGCAGCTTAAGGCTGCTTGGGTGCCCGTGTGATGGCACATAGCAATATGTATGAGTCTATTTTCTACGAAAAGAGCGGATGGCAGGTGCAAGATATATATAAGAAAAGAAAGAAGTAAAGGCCCACACAAGTTGCATTTCCCCCCCTTATTTTTGCTAGAGTGGGCAATAAATTTCGGGCATTGTCTATTTACGGTAAGTGAAAATTCGTCACACCGGCTTCGTAATTGGAGTCATAAAACATCCCCACCATGGTGCGTTGTTGATTTTATCATTCTCGTAAATACAGCTGGAGTCAGAGGCCACGTGATGTGAAGCCGTGCTGTCTAATATGGCGAGGGTGAATAGTGATACTTTTCAGGTTTGTAGCCCAATAAAGGGAGAGCTTGTAATATTTTGGAAAAGGCGTGATAAGGTCTGATGTACGGAGAGTCTTAATTGGTCAAAGGGTGTCAGAGGATGAGTTTTGTTTATGAGAGGGGCGGTGTTTTGAGCGATGGAGATGACGTCGGGTTAGAAAGACAAAAAAAGAACAGTGACACTCTCTTGGTCTCTTGTTTCGGTAGTATGAAAGTTGGGATGAAAAAAATTAAAATTGTGACAGCGATTCCCGGAGTTTCATGATCCTGCGGTGATGTAGAAGCGTCGTTCGTTGAAAATACTTAGAGCGACCAGCGTACATTGGATTTGGCGGCGTCCGAATCTTATGATAGCCGAGCGGCGAGCACACTGATGTCCTAATGATGAGAGAGTAGACTTTCCCCCGGGTAATGCCGAAGAATAGAGTGACCTGCGTATGTTGAATTTAGCGGCGTCTGAACCATATATTGGCCGAACGGCGACGGCGTTGACCTCCCGATGTAGAGAGAGCATTCTCTTGCACTGTTCGTGCAGTTACGATGCAAGTATCCTGTCCCCTGTTTAAACGAAGGATGCGGCGAGTGAGATGACGACGCAGTGACGAGAGGGTAATCATCTTGATCATATGATGGCGATGAAAGTGGTCTCCTGTTGTTTTCCCGCCCGAGTGACCCCCGGACTTGTAGCTTCTAACGCATGAAGATTGGTGTGACTTCCGAACTAGTTTTTCCTTACGTATAAAAATTTGTGTGACTCCCGAACTTGCAGGTCCCCAAATAATGGATAAATTACTCAGTAGAAACGAAAATGAGGATCCTGGTGAGTGTGGTATTTTTAATAAACATTACAGAATGCCTTTAGAAAATAGGATATCTTTTACTAAAATAAAAAGAGACAAGTATATGAAAATCGTTAATTTTGAAAATAATCCGATTTGTAATTATTATGCATTTGTTCAATTAATTGCTGCGTGTAATTGTGTTCTTAAGTCAAGGTGATAATATATGTTATACTGATATTTTGTAAGTGTAAAAATTGTAAGCGTCACCAAGACTCATCTAATTCTATTTAAAATCTAACATTAGTAAATTTATGCTATAATTGGTCAAGACCATTGGTCTTAAATAAAACTATATGAAGGTCAGAATTCGCACTGTTCATAAGTGCAACAAATACTTTATTTATTCATTAAAATTTAATTAACTCATTTTTGTCTTAGCATTTTTTTTTTCGAGAGAGATTGGTCAAGGAAAGTGATACTAAGCGTTTTTGATCACAGGACATTTGACAAATAGAAGTCATTAGTCATCACATGCGTTTTGCTGAAAGATAATATAGGAAATTCATGTTAAGTAAATCTAAAGTAATTGTTTTAATCAAATAATTTCTATTCTTATAACACTACGCTATATTTCTTATGAAAAGAGTTTATTTTTATTTTAAATCTATACGATCTAATTGATTGCTTCAAAGGGGATTTTGACATCCATGTTCGTCCCTTTACTGTTTCGGTTCCCTCTAGCTCAAAATTTATTGAAGAACTGTGAAGAGGTATTTCAGGATCTCATTGAAGTATAGCGAGTTCCTCTTGTAACTTCATTCTAATTTTCTAGTTATTATATTATATTAGAACATATATAACATTTTATTTACATGGGTTGTGCTCACAAATTCTAGTGGTTGTTGATATCAGTATAGTGGTTTCTGATTTCTTTTTTTTTTTTTTGGCACGTTTTGGTAATTTGTGTAATCACAAGTATAATATTTTAAAGGGGATACATTGTTCATTTAAATACAGGAGTAGCCCACAACAATGTATTTGATTTTAAGACACAATTTTATAGTGTGAGGAAAGATATAAGTATGTTCTTTCATTTCATGTATTTAAAAAATTGCAAGATGCAGAAATAGAACTTACAGGGAGCTCTAAATTGACAGACGAGCAGAAAACGTCATAACATATTACGCGCACAATTATCAAATATATTTTTCAAGTGGAATAAAAATTTTGGTGCCTACTTATACTTCAGATTGGAATAATTACCCTGAACTAGAGGTCTGCTTGGGCCAGGGCTTGGCCCGACGACCGCAGCCGGCCCGGACCGGCAAAGTGAAAGTGAATTTTCAAACGGTCCTGGCCGGGCCGGCAAAAAAAAAAATAAATGGACATATCGGGACGGGCTGGGCCGGCAAAATATTGAATGGACCTATCGGGACGGCCGGACTGAGAAAAAAATTGAGCAGGCCTGCTGGTCCGCTATAAAAACTTAATGGAAACTGATAAAATATGAGCCAGTTTCAATGAAGGTGACATTCTCAAGAATAAGTATAAATGTGCGTCACGAGCCGATGTCAGTTTGACAACATCAGTACAGAAATGTAACATGTCCAGCACAGAAATCAGCCATGGACAGTTAAATAGTGTCTGAGCCAGGGCTTATGTTTTTTCAGCAAACTCGTGCCGGGCCGAGATCAGGCTTGCATTTTGTTTCTACATAGTCGAGCAATGTCGGAACTAGGCTTGATTATTCTCAGGATGTGTAGGGAATGCAATATGTTTTGTAAAAATGTTAATAGGGATAACGAACTTCTGTTAACGGAATCTTTGTAAATATACCTTAGCCCCTTGACAACCAATTTTTTTTGTGGGATATTTAAAATGAAATTTAGCACAGTGTTTTAATAAGGTCTAAAAGCCACAGAACTGGTGAGATTATATTTTTCTGATGACGTGAGAGACCAGTGGGACAATTAGACATGGTTTTCCAAGCGTTTCAGGTACTGTTGTGTCCAGTGGTTCTTTTTGAAGTTGCACTGGGATAAAGTGTCCCACTGGGAGTCTAAGGGTTAAGGTGGTTCTCACATTCACTGCTCAACGATGAGAAATTTTGTGACACATCTTCTGACTCATTTTTAACTATAAAGGCATAAAATTGACATGCCGGATTATTCAAGGGATTTGAAATCGAATAGCGTTTTCCATTTTTTATAAATAAGTTACTTATCGGGATATAAGAGATTCTTGTGTTGTGACTACAGGTGTTTCTATTTTCCAGTGCTATCGCTTCTGGAAATTCGATTAAAAAATTTGACTTTGACAGTATTTTCTCAAAGATATATTACCTCTATTAGAAAATAGATAACGTTATTCGATTACATAGTTTCTGGATAAGAACACCTGCCAACCTTATTCGTTTCCAAAAAGAAATGCATTCAGAAATTTATCTGATAGTAGCTCCTTTGGATTTGAGAAAAGCCTTATTAAATGACAGAGAAATAGTTTTACAAATTTTCTTTTTATTTACAGCTTTACATTTACATTTTTTATACTATTACATTTTTCTTTACAGCTTCAAAAGCTATCGTGCTTTAACCATCTTCTTTTTCGTTTCTTCTAAACTACATTAATTTTTTAATGAATTCTTATTTGAATGGTGAAAGACTCCAAGTAATAATTAATGTTGCTATTGTGTACTTTCTGTCTCGCGAACACATAGTAATTTTAAAATATACTGTAAAATTATCCCATAAATATGTATTCAGTATTATTCTTTAAAATAATCTTAATTGTCTGTTTTGAAAAACTTGAATTTTTTGTAGAAATTGAGTTGGGCCTCATTTAATTGATTTTTCCACGGCTGGGCCTGTTTTCAAGGATTTTTGTACGGGTCGGGCCGTGCTCGGGCCGAACTTTTAATTTTTTCATCGGGCCTGGACAAGATTTCTGTTGTTCGGGACGGATCGGGACCGGACCTGAAAATTCCGGGCCGTGCAAACCTCTACCCTGAACCTAAATAAATTAGTATTTAAAGCATTTTTATATTTTTAATACAAAGTTGTATTTAGCTAATGCAAAATTTAGAAAATTTCATGAAAAAAAATCAGAAGTTTTTGAGATATCGTGCGCGTTATGCCCAAAAACGTCATTTGGAGAAAAATGACTTCAAAGATTCGGAAACGCCACTTCATCTTTTGGGCGAGTATAATTTTGAAAGCCACAACTTCTGTTCCATTGGGAATATCAAGGAGACAATTACAGTCGAACCTCGTTAAGACGAAACCGCTTAACACAAAATTTCGCTTAAGACGAAGGAAAATAGTTTCCTCATCACGTTATCTTGGAAAACAATAATAATTGCATCATTTAATACGAACATGAAGACAAACTTCTCCCGTTTAAGACGAAGAAAATGTTGCACCTAATAATAATAATAAAAAAAAATCTTCGTTGCGACTTTTGCGGCGACCTTCCGCCTTGAAACGTGTTTATCGCTTTTCTGGGACTGGTCGAGGGAGGATATGCGTTTGTTCTTGTAACTGATGTGGATAATAAGAGGTAGGTGTAATGATGACCGTGGGAGAAGACAAAAAATTTGCATTCTTTTCTGCTGATGTTGAAATTCTTTTGTGATCGATTCATTTCGTTGCTAGCACGTTATTGATCACTTGATATGAATAAAGTTATATGCTAGAAAAATTTTATTGATTGAATTCTAATTGTATTGGAAATCTAGTTGTGAAAATGAGTTGGAAAAAATGGTTCTTAATTTGGAAACTAAGCAGAAGATTAATGAGATGTTAGTGATGGGATTTAAAAAAAAATGAGAGATTGCAGCAAAGTACGGAATACCTGCTAGTACTCTTTCGACAGTTATTAAGTATCGAGAAGAAATTAAAACGGCTTGTGTTGTCAATCAGTTCGAGCCTGCAAGAAAACGAATGAGAAATGCTAAGAATGAAGAAATTTAAGTTGCTTTATTAAGATGGATAGCAGGAGCTAGGAACCAGAATATCATTTTAGCTGGTACTGTTTTACTAGAAAAGCAAAGTTTTTTGCAAAAGCTCTTGGGGTCGATGATTTTACATGCTCAAATGGATGGCAGTCAATGTTTAAAGAACGCCATGGTATTGTCTCCAAAAGAGTGTAGATTTGTTTTTCTCTAAAGAATGGCCCGGCTATTAAAAGTGATTATGGAGCCCGTGATATATTCATTGCAGATGAAACTGCGCTTATTTATAAAGCACAACCATCATCTACATTAACTTTTAAAGAAGAGAAGTGTTCCGGTGTAAAATGTAATAAAGTAAGACTCACATTACTGGCAGCATGCAATAAATATGGTAGTGAAAAATTGCCTATCTATATGTTATCGGAAAATTTGCAAAAGCACGTTGCCTTAATCGTGTAAAGGCAATATCTTTTCAGTGCACATTCACTAAAAATGCTTGGATTAATAAGGAATTTTTTTGCAAAATGGTTATTTGAATTAGACTCAAGACTTACCAATCAAAATATAAAGATATGCATTTTGTTGGACAATTGTACAGCCCACAAAGATGTAAAAGTGCTAAAATCAATAAAATGCGTTTCCCTCCCTCCAAGTACTACAGCAAAGCTTCAGCCATGCGACCAAGGTATTATTCAGTGTTTAGAAACCTACTACAGGAAAGAAAAAATCAAAAAACTTATCGAGTCCTACAAACAACACCATACAAACAGACACAATTTTCTATCGATCTCTTAAAAGCTATGTGTTTCCTAAGAAGTGTATGGAACTCTGTTACTTCCACTGTTATAAGAAACAATTTTTGGGATTGGTGGTTTTTCAGAGGAAGATATTGCACAAACCGATGAAAGAGAAATGGACGATATGATAGAAGAAGCTGAAAATTGAGGAACAATTTATCTCTTGTCGTTTTAAAGATTACGTTCGAATTGGTGAAAATGTTATGACTCACAAGCCATGACAGATGAAGATATTCTGGCCGATTTAACGGAAAAAGTAGAATAGAAAGAAGAGGAAGGACTGAATAAAATGGAGGCTGATGGAAAGATCGAAATCCCTTCCGAGTCCTTCATTGAAGCAACAGAAGCTTTAAAAACTGTTCAGTTGTTTCTGCTTCAAGAAGAAAATGTCATTTGCACTTTGGACAATTTGAGAAAATTGAACGCCTTTATAAACAAATGTAAAATGCAAAAAGTGAAAAAATTCAATAAAATATTTTTTTTAAGTCTAAAGAGGCAAATATATTTTCACATTTTATTTCTCCATACACCCCTCCTCCTTATTTTTTTTAATAAGAATATTACAGTATATGTAGTAATGCTATCGTCATGTGTGTATCAATGTGAGTATGGGTTTTGGGTGTTTATTGTGATGTTACAAATGTACTTTTTACACAAAAATACTAATTAACATAAAATGACTATAAAATATTTCTCTCCAGATATCATTTACATTCTTTGGTATCTTTCTTTTAGTGATTTATTTTTTCAATCATGGTAAATGTTTTTTACTGTTTTATCGCTTAATACGAATTTCGGTTAATACGAAAAGATTTTTACGGCCCTGCGACTTCGTCGTAATGAGGTTCGACTGTATATTAAAATGTTCAGAAATGATAAGAGTTTAACATCTAAAAAAAATAATAATAATTTTCGAAAGTTTAAAAAACTTTAAGAGTCCCGAGACTCATTAAATAAAAATTTACTGAACTGTTTGAGTGAGAATATTTTAATACATATTTATAATTAATTGTGATGTTTATTCTATTAAACGATATATTTTTTAATCCGTTCAAGCGCGATAGAAATGAATAGTTTATGATAAAATCTCGTCGATATATAAATAACTTATTTTTTATCAGTCTTGAATTACAAAACGGTCAACAATTACATTACAAAAATGTAATTATTAGTCTTAGTCCCTCTGTTATATAAATAATATACGCAGACCACGCACTTTGAGATATTGTTTATTTTATTTTAAATTTTTATTTATTTATTTTTCGAAGATATATATTTTTAAATCTGTAAGAAAATATTCCTTACTTACATTTATATAAAAGTTTTCATTTCTTTTGTTAAATTATTTTTGTAATTAGTTTTCTATGTCTTTCTAAATTATTATTAACTCCTTTTGCTAGAAATGTCTGATTTACACATTAACTGAATTTCTAACTTTTATATTGTAAGCATTAGAAAATAAAGCAGAAATAGAATTTTAGTCTTCTGAATCTTATATATTTGACATTTTATCTTCGTAATGTAGGCAAAATAAAATTTAATGCATCACTTTTTAATAGAAATAATTAATTAACAAATACATTGATTTTTTGAAACTTTCAGATAATATTTTATCGTTAATTTACAGAATTTTTTTTTTATCAACTTAACATAAAGCATTTAAAAAATATTGAAACTATTCCTGAAAATCAATTATACTGCTGTTAATAAATTTTTCTAATGTTCTTTTAATGAAGATTTTTTTTTATGTATTAAATTAAAAATATGAAAAGTAAATATGATTAGCAATGATTATCTTCTTTATAAATGTCGTTTCGGAACTTTTTTAAGGTTATTTTAATGAAGAAGATATTTTTAAAAGTTATTGTATTAAATATATGAAAAATAAATTTATGATTTTTTATGATTTTCTTCTATGTATTTAAGGTAAATTGGAATAATTTAAAGAAATTTAATGTATTAGATAATGTAAATGTTATTGATAGTATGGCATAAATTTTTTAACAGAAATAAAAATGACTACAAAAAAATCTATATATTTTATCTTTCTTATGCTATCTTTTTTAAAAGTAATTTTAATGGAAACAGAATCTATTGGATAAAATTTGCGTAAACTTTTAATAAAACTCTGTGTATGTTTTGCTTTATATTTTTTTCAAAATAAAACTATCGAGGGTGTTATAGTTCTTTCAACTGTGAAGGCTCTAAATTATTATTCAAGTGTAGAATAATTTTAAAATATGTAATATAAAAAACATTTAAAAAGTACTTGAATGACGTGGCTCTATTTAAATAATCAAACATATTTATTACATGTTGAATCCTTTTAAATGAATATGAATGTGAAAGTAAATCTTGCACCTTATTGACTTACTATGTAATAAAATAACATAGGGGAGAGGGGGGTGGAACGGGGCAGTGGGAGGAATAGGACAGTAGGTTTTTCTCTTTAAGTATCACTCCAAACATTTCACCAACCACAGATTAGATGAAGCAGTGGTAGTATAATCTTCAGTTGAAAAAAGTTGCTGATCAGCATAAGTTTGCAATTGTATAGATAAAAAATATTATTTCAAGAATCAAAAGTAAATTTATTTCATATACTTTTCATGCTTTCTGTAGATTAATTACTTGTTTATAAGCAGGTGTAATAGTTTCCCTATGTATGAAATATTATAATGTATATTATACATGATTAAAACTAAGTATAAAAGCAACATTGTTGTTTATAAAATAAGTTTAACATAAAAGAAGGTAGTGGGAGGAATGGGACATGCTAGCAAAGGGAGGAATGGGACAAGTCTATTTCCTTCTTTTTAATAAGATGAATGTAAATTGCTAATATGCAAACATTTTTAGAGTGTAATATATTAATTATAACATGATGACGTATTCAAAACGTATATAAAATAAACTGAGCATTTTTTATGTCACCTGTGACTGAAAATCCTGAATTTTTCTTGAATTTCCCTTTGTGATAAAGATACTGGAATTTGACATTACGGTACAGACATTATCAGTTTGCAAACTTTCTTAGACTGCATATGTATCCAACACTAGAATATTAAGGGCTTATCATGCTTTGTTTTATAGCTGTCCCATACCTCCCTCTTAGTGGGGAGGTATGCGACAGATTTTGAAAATTACAATATCCTTAATTATAAAATTGTTTCTGCATATTATGTTTCTATACTGTTCAAGAACATTAGAAAGAGTTTCATTTTGAATTCTAAAAAACTGAAATTTTTGTTTGTATGTCAAACAAAGTTTATTTTCTTATTTTTGTAAAAAGTGTCCCATTCCTCTCCACTCTCCCCTATTTATGTACAGATAATTTGAATTATGAACTGAATAAAAACTCAACCATTATTTGCTTACTTAAAATAGATTTGTGTGATGATCCACTAATAAAAAATAAAATAAATAATTATGAATATTAATCCGCTTTTCAATTATGTGAGATATCGGTCGGATTAAATTGCTATGAACCTAGAAATCGTCTTAGATTCCAAAATCGTCGAGGACGAATTTCCTGAGTTTGCCAGTTCCACATATCCAACAACATATTTCAAAGCATCAATTGAGTATTTCAATGATCAATTAATTGATAATGTAAAAAGAAGAAATTCGTACTTTAGATGAAGGAGATCAAGGCATATGATCCTATATTCGCATGGATTTCTATTTGTCTGTCATAGATCTAAATGGATTTTTGAAGCATTTGTAACTGAAAATAGTTTTAGACTAAGCACCATGTCGACACACATGGTGCATGTTCAAATTCCTGCTCTTATGAAGAATTTCATACAGTTATTCGATGCAAAGTTTCATATTCAGTATAGAACGACTGTTTCGTTGAGAAGTATTCTCTCGAATCAAAGTTTCCTTCCCTGAACTAAATATTCTGGAATTCAAGGTAAATGGTTTAACATTTTTTTTATACACGGAAAAAACTCTTTTGTTGAAACAACTAAATTTTGGTTAATATAGCTCCAACCAAATATTTCGGTGGAACGACCAAATTTTGGTTGGACTAAGCAAATCATTTGTTGAATTAACAAAATAATTTGGTTAATCTAACCAAAATTTGATCATTCCAACCAAAATATTTGGTTGGAGCTGTATTCACCAAAATTTAGTTGTTTCAACAAAAAAGTTTCCCTGTGTATTTTTTTAATTGTATGAGAATGGAAAATTTCATTTTCGATTCATGTATTTGTAGTTAAATTGCTTTATGCAAGTATTATGTTTTGGAAAAATTAAGACGCCGGTTTATCTTAAGTTTTAAAATATACATTTTACGTGAATAGGAAAACACGAATGTTCAAAACACACTTTGGGAAAAAGTATATGTTGCTTTGAAAAAATTTATGTGTTAAAGCCTCCCTTAATGAAAGGCAAAATGCACATATTGAAACTAATGGAAATTCCACGTCTGGGAAAAAATCAGCTGATCGAAGGGTTAAGAAAAACCGATGGGAAATACTTTATTCCAATGCTGCATCAGAATTTGATTACGGGTGAATAGTTTCCCAGCTATAAATTATTTTAGACTATCAAATATTATAATTGATAAATTTGTTAGAGTAAAAAGTTTCACAATGATAATATTAAATAGTTTTCAGGGTTTTTTCAAGACCTAAAGTTCCAACTAATTGTATATGTTTAGAAGAAAAAAATAATAATTATTGGACACTTTTCCGATAATATATTGTAATCGAAATTTTACGATGTGAAATAACCTAATGTTTAGTTATCTATGAATGATACATATCCAATTCCAAAATGGAAATAAGTAAAAAGGTTATTCAGTTGGTAAGGACATAGTTTTTTAAAGCTGGCTCTTAGACAGCCTCCATATTCTGAAAAAAGTATCACAAAAAAAAAAAAATCACCCGATAAAGATAATTTGCTGCGGGAAATTTGATTTAGACAATGTAGAAAATGCACTCTGAATGGTAAAAATTACTACTGCTTTGAAACACAATTTGTAATAATACAAGTTGAATTACTTTAATAATACACGTTGAATCATACGAGAATCATACAGGTTGAATTAGGATAGATTTTTAACGTTTCAGGAGGAATGCCAACTATTATCTGCTATACAACTGTTAACTATGTAAAAAACATTTTTATTATTCTAAAATTCAGCAGGAATATCCTGAGCGAAATCCTTAGTGGAACTTTTGGTAATGTCATCCAATATGTGAAACTGATTCCATAACTTTTGAGAAACTTGTAAAGTTCATGTGATCCTTACGTCAAGCATCCCATCAACTCATCATCTAACTGATAACAAGGATTCATTTTTATAGAAAATCAGTATGTATTTTTTTTTTTTTTTTTCGGAAGAAACGTTAGTTAATAAAATAGATTTGGAAAACGCGAAAATTTATTTGTATGCTTCCTAGAAAAACACTCCATCTTAAACCTTAAAGAAATACTGAATGCGCATGTTACTGTGACACACGGGGTGCCCCCAAAAAGATAGAAAGACAGAAATGAAATTTCATTTAAAGGAATCACGGTGAAGCAAGTGATGCTGACACAATCTCGGAAAATTTATTGGTTAAATAATGCATTGCTTTATTGCAGTGGTACCTTTTATTTATCTGTGACTAATGACACATTGGTTATGGTGAAATACCCGTGGTACTTAGTTATATAAAAGGAGGGAAAGTAGTTAGTTTGAAGGAAAATTTTCGAAAGACAGATTAACTATTTTATTCTGTAATACGCTGATGGTAGTCATAAAATGCCAACTTTGTAATGAGAAGATTAAAAGGCCAACTATGCTTTATAGAATAAAATGTCAATCTAATACAAAGATAATTGTAACGGGCGGATGACTTCTACATTATTTCAAAAATGATTAGTGCTTTTTAACAATGATATGAAAAAAGATAAACAAAAGACACTTTTTGCTTACCCATCATACGCAGTACAGGGTAAATCTTTAAATGCTTTTAAAAAGCGAAATTTTTTTGACGGATTTACACGTTTCAGGCACTGGAGATTCCAAAAAATGTATTTAAAGAAATGCCGTCTGTGTCTGTGTGTGTGTGTCTGTGTGTCCGTAAACGCTCTTTCTCCCGAACAAATTGAGATAGATACCTCAAATTTGGTGTGTATTTAGTATGTAATAATGGGAAGAAGCCTATTGTATATCACTAACCTGGATTATCAGGAACTATTATTTTTGGACTCTCGAAATATTCGTTCTGATATAATGCGTATAAAAATTTTCGCAATTGTTTATTGTAAGAAGTTAATATAAAGGGCAGTAAAAAAAAAAAAAAAAATGCATAAAGAATGAAGTCAATCGGATAATTAGTTTCCGAGATATTTGTAATCATATTTTCCACACTCTTCGATTTTTCGTGACCCTGTATTTCATTCAAATTTCAATTCAAAGATATGTTTTAATTGGAAGTGAGACGTTTAATCCGACTCCATAAACTGTTATTTAATATTGTTATTATTTTTGGAGTTATAGGGATGTTTTTTTTACGCAATTCGGTACTACTTGTTTATCCCGTCTACCAAAAAAACTGTAACCAAACTATAAAATTAAATGCCAATAATGGCTTATCGTAAATGTGACATTCACTTGATATTAAACACGTTACATGTGCTTGTTACGTCATCGAGAGATTTTTAATTCAACGTTTTATTTGTATTTTTATTAATCTTTTACCAATTTATTTGTTTTTTCGTTATTTAAAATAAAAATTGCGCCAACTTGTATAATTTTGCGAGTAGTTTGGCGATTTATATAATTTGTCGAAATGGGTCGACGGGGTAATCAAGCAGTACCCTCAATTCAGTAATAGAGAATTACTATGTATTAAAAATAATTAAATATGCGTTTAAATTTTATTATTTGGAATTGAAATGCATTTTATAAATAGTTTACTCATGTTTTATTTTCATATTTTATGTTATGCATATCCATGATGGGTAAGTATTAGGGCGGCTCCCAACGACAAGTTGTCATTAATAACTGCTTCGTTCATAGAGTGAATGTATGAATAAAGACAATGTAACATTTCATTTTCGGTCTCCTAATTACAGTACAGCTATCATGCAATTTATTGACTACATAATTATATATTTTCTGAAGATAAATTATCGAAAATGAATTGTAATAATGATTGTAGCTTTCATAGTTTATAACACCGAATTTTCCATTAACAATTCCGCTGACATTTTAAATCAAAGTCCAATTCTTTCGTCCGTTCCACAGTTGCCAGCCTCCCGATTTTTTTTTATTACCAATATCTTTATACAGAAATACTTGTTTACTTTAGACAGAAATACAATTGCAAAATTCTGCATTTAAATAAAGCGAACGTTTTTTAAGAATTAAAACAAATAACTATGCAGCTCATATGATGACAGAATCGTGAATATTTCCCCTGAATCAAAAATTGTTTTGCTAAATGTAAATTTATAAAAGACGTAAGAAATGATGATTCAGTTGCCGAGTAAAAAAAATAATTATAACAGTTATAAAATGATCATTCATGTAGCAACCAAACACTAAAAGATAAACAAGAATATATGTAAAGTATTCATAAAAACCACGAGATTTGTTTTTTAATACGGCGAACAAAATTGAAGTACACTTTATTGTCGGAGCACAGCTCCGGCTTCTCTGCAAAAATTACACATATTGTTAACACGATAGCGTTCAAAATATTTGACGCATCGACACAAAAAATGAGCTGGACGTTGGTAGGGCCGAAATCTCGGCACGTATTGAAAATCATAAATATTCGTCAACCCTAACAGTCTGAAATGTCGGCTCAAAATTTTCCCATAGAGATAACATTGCGAGTTTAATTCTATATATTTGAAAGATAAGGCTTTCTTTTTTTAGTCATGTACCTTGAGCTTCTTTTTTGCACTATTTTTAATATTTTTTTTTTTATGAAAGCTGTTTCTTTGTAGATTTTCCGCACTAGCTATTTTTTTTTTAAATATTCCCAATTTTATATTTAAATTTAAAATTTAAAAAAATTCTATGAATTTGTTTCAAAATGGTAGCAATTGGATTACTTCCATTGTTGTAAAGAAAGCAAAAATAATAAGGTTTGCTTATCTTTATTGATGCCATTTTGTCATAAAATTCAAAATAAACTTTCTGAAAAAATTGAACAGAAAATGACGTCATCCTTTAATAAAATACTCAAGTTTTCCGCAAAAAGCTGTTATAATCCAATTGTTTTTCATTCATTGAGTTGGAGACGCTTGGTGAAATGCTTCAATCAGGCCAAATGACATCATTTAAATGAAAACGATCACTTTCTCTGATAAAAGTAAATATTTTATTACGAATGCCTCTAAAACATATAAATTTCTGGAATTTTACAGAGATTAGAATCACAAGTCAAGAGTGAGAATGTTCACATGCAAAGTCGTAGTTGACAAACTTTATTTCAAGTTCAGAAGTATATGTATTAATCACATATTGCGCATTGTAATATTTTTGAAATGGTGAATGTAAATATAAGAGATGCGTATGCAAATTATGAGACGGTGAAAATAACATAAAGGGTACTTTTCGGTTAGCCGGTCGCCAGTGTTATATATACAAATTTATATACATACATATATGTATATATACATATATATTTACATATGCACATATTGTATATATACACACATGTATATATATGTAAATATATATGTATATATACATATATGTATGTATATAAATATGTATATATAACACTGGCGCCCAGCTATCCGAAAAGTACCACATAAAGTTTAGATTTTACGCGAAAAATAATTCCATGATTAACTTAACGTGAAATAATTTGTTTAAAAATGGTTCTTCTTAGTTATCCCGTCGACCAATTTCGCCAAATTATATAAATCGCCAAACCACTCACCAAATTATACACATTGACATTATTTTTATTTTAAATAACGAAAGAACAAATAAATTAGTAAAACATTAATGAAAATACAAATAAAACGTCGAATTAATGGTTTTATTGGCCATTATTGACATTTAATCTTACAATTAATTAATTAATGGCAACCATTATTGGCATTTATTCTTACAATTGGGCAGCAGTAATTTCGTCGACGGGATAACTAAGAAGTATCTTTTAAATTTTCAATCGGCAATTTTAAACGGCACAGATATTTACATATTTACAGATTGTATATATACACACATGTATATATATGTAAATATATATGTATATATACATATATGTATGTATATATAACACATATTTATATACATACATATGTGTTATATATACATATTTATATACATACATGTATGTATATATACATATATATTTACATATATATACATGTGTGTATATATACAATATGTAAATATATATGTATATATACATATATGTATGTATATAAATATTTATGCATATTGGCGCGATTTTTTTCTGACGCTATTGTCATATACGCAACTGGTACTTAACTGGCCCCAAAGTGTCGTTATTTTGCTTGATATGGTAACCCGTATGTTATTTTTTGTGCTGTTGAAGTTTTCCCCGAATTGGCGTGTGAAAAAAATCGCGCCAATATGATGACATCTGTGTCTTTTAAACATAACAGCCCCAATGGGTAATTTCATCAAAATTACATATCTTTATTAGGTATAGTAAATAATGCAGTTTAAGTTTTTAATATTTTGAACAGTCTAAGTGTATGGAATTAGTATTTTGATAACTTTAAGTTAAAAATAATATTTGTTTTAAGAGACTATAATAGCCATAACAGGCCATAGTAACTTATGTATGAGTTCGTTTTTAAACAATTTCTTTCGTCGAAATTCGACGAGATTCATCCCGTTATTAATTAATACATTAGCTCCATTGCTGTAAATTATGCATTTTAACCTCATACGGATCATTATGGAGTCGAATGTTGAAGTCGATGTTCATACATTGGTGACCTGAGATATAGATTACCCCCGCCCCCTTTCAGAAGTTTTATGTTCTACGTATGTCACAACCACTATTTTTATTCGAACTTTTCATTTTTTGTAAGCTTCCTAATCGATGCAATTCATTTTGAATTTTAAATTAAGAGAAACGAAAAGAAAATCGAATACGGAAAATACGATTTTGGGCATTAGTCGAATGGCTACGAGTGATACTCAAAGAAATCGAGAAAAATATAATGTCATGTATGCATTACTTATATGTATGTATTCTTATGTATGTATGTTTGTATTCAGACGAATGTATGTTTCTATTGGGAAATTTTCGTAATCGGGTTTGTAGACAAATTCATAATTTACTGAGCATTGTTTGATGTGCAAATTTAACAATTTGGTAGCTGTCCCAATTACTGACGATTATTCAATTTTTTTTTTTGATTCATCGTAAGTGAATATATTTCAACTGAAATGCAAGTGAACATTCTGAAGTAAATGAGATGAGCATTTCTTTTTGCCAAGATGTACACTAGAAAACAGAAATATGTAGATTACAAAATAAAAAATTCCTGTACGGGTTGGAAAAGGTAGATTCCTTATTTCTTGGTTTTAAGATTTTAGCTAATTTTACTGGATAACTCGAAGTTAAAATGCGAAGAACCCGGTTAGAGAAGAATCATCAGTACTGAATTTCAATGGAAATTTCGCGAAATTAGTCAGATACAGCCAAATTGACTTAATTTGTGACGACATATTTTTTGGTCGCGAAATTTGGCTGTATTTCGTCCAAATGTTGCGAAGCTTAGCGATAAATGCGACGTTAATGTATATGACTATGATCGCTTATGCTTATGATCGGAGAAATGGATACAACAATGAAAGATAATTCGTGAGAAATCATGTTCACTAAAAGTCATAAATTAATCCCTGATTTTTTTTAATCTGCTGCCTAGATTTAGTGTACATTTTAAGAAATATACATATTTTATATGTGCAACGTTATACACAGAAGTTTCGAAAATGACGGTTAAAAGAAAGTAATTCAAATGTATAGAGCTTAATTCTATCTGGAAATGTCGAATAAAAATAACCCAGATGCTTCCTAATATTTTCATAATAAGGATATAACAACAACTGAGATGAATAAAGGTATCAAGTTTGATAGAGGAGTATAGCAGACTATCTATGAGTGTGTGTTACATACGTGTTACAAAACTTTACATGTTGCCATATTAAATAAGCGTGGGCTGTGCCAGACGAACAAGTCTTTGAAGGAACTTTGAAGTTTTCTGCCGCTAACTCGATGGATCAAGTTCTCAAAGGTCGGAGCTAAATTAAAAAAAATCGAAATCTCTTAAATACATCCGAGGTAATTCTTTATTTTTACCGTACATTCTCTTATCCAATGGTTTCTTTTTACGTTTAACATTTCTGAATTATTATGAAGAACAACAAATTATTCTGCCTTCAGTTATACACTGAACAGCTTTTGTCTTTGCAAACAAAGGTTACAAATTTCCCTAAATCAACTTGTATTACTGGAAAAGGAACTGCTGTAAAATGTACAAAAATCAAAGAAATTAGTAAAACAATCATAGAATCAGAGGGATTAGGATCAGAAGCTATCATTCTTTTGGCACTAACAGGTACTGCTGCATTTAATGTCAAAGACAAGGTAACTCACTCGGTGCTTAAAGAACCAACGTGTTTGAAATAGTTCGCTAATTTAAAAAGTCAGCAATACATCTACAGCTCAGGATGGATACAGTGTTATTTCTCATTATTGACAAATTTTCAATGATATGATGTCGTCTTATGGCTGACCTTGAACAAAGATATCGCGAAGGTAAAATAGATAGCATTTAGCCTTTTAGAGGCTTATTTGTTTAAATCCTTGGACGTATTAGGTAATTACATCACGTAAAAGACACCCCTCTATATAAGAGACATTCTTTAAAAGTCATTTTGATTCTTCGCGGACAAAAAATGCTTAGAGCTTTTAAAAAATGTTTCACATTAACAAACTCACTGAGACAAACGACGATCAGCAGACACAGTTCCGAAAGACTCTGAACTCACTTTGCGTGAGTCAAGTTTTTGACTACCTCTCACCCCTTATGCAACGACGCAAATATATACTGCTTTCGGCTAACTGGAATGATTTGAAGGTGCCATATGTCTTTTTCTCAAAACCAAGCAATCTAAAGAATATAATCAAGAACTACTTCTTAAATCAAAGCGGGGACCAATAAAAAAGAATTTTAGCAGATCACAATGATTAAATAGCAAGATGGAGTGAAGATGATCACGCGTCTGGACTTCAGTCTAGACTTTCCTCAGCAGCTGGATGCAGGGTTATGCATTCTGCTACATACCAATATCTGAACAGAGTGAGAATTGGTAAACGTAAGAACGATAAAAGATATTGCCTATGGCCTACGTTTTCAACCTCGAGGTTTGCCACAGGCCATAATAGTTCATTTTGTTAAGTATCATGAGCCATTTCTAACTATAATTTTTTTTTTTATCAAACCTATTTGTAAATATTGGATAGAAGAAAAAGCCTCATTCGCACGAAGTTAGTTACCTTTAACTGTTGCATACCTTGCCACCATACATAGATATTCGAGTTTAACATTGTCAAAAACTGCTGTGGATATTCATCTAAAGGTGTTGTCACATAAAACAACTTATGCCATGTTTACTGTAGTTTGTCATTTAGAGAAAGTTCTAATGGAAACAATTTTCGCTAAGGATAGGCTTTACCCAAATTAGAAGTATGGGAGCACTTGCTGACAGATTAGAATTTGTGCATTACCCGAGGCAACTGACGACTGAGTTAAACACTTTAAAATGAGGTATCGACGATTGTTATTTCAAACTTACTTTTATATTATTAAACAGAAATCTAGAAAATAAAACATTTTTTAAAATAATATCTTTTACGTTTATACGCCTCCATGCTCCGACATTTCGGCCTGACGGATACTAGTTATATTTAACTCTATAAAACTGATTGTCAAAGATATAGCACGAATGAATTTTGTCCAGCTGAGTGAATATATGTATATACTGGGAGTCAAAACCAAGACGCTTAGCTTAGATTAAAGTCCATCGGCTTAGATTGCGATCGCTCTGTCTATTAAACCACCTGGAGCGAAAATAGATCGGAACATTTCACACAAATAAACTTGTTGGAAACCGGCAACAACATCAGCTATTGCCACCAAAGTTATCTTGATGAAATGTGTCGGTCAGTTTTCGATTCAGATATCTTGATAGAGAGCTTTGGTTCAGGTAGCTTTCTCATATATATTTCAAATGTTTTGGGTTCGACTTGTGAACTGGATATACTTTAACACAGCTGGGAAAAATTAAACTCATTGAGAAAACAAGTAAGTGTAATTAACAAGGCATTTCATTCAATAAACGCCATATTTATTTATTTATTTATAAATGTGTCTGTGTTTTGAATATATTTTTGTTTTTCGTATGAGATTTATAGGTTTATAAAAGTAAATAGAAATAATTTCATTTTATTGCTATAATGGAATTTTGAAGAAGACTTTAAGAGTGTTTTTTCTGAAAAAGCTTTTCAATCTAATTGACTTTTTGAGAATTTAATGTACTTTCTCTCAGAGAAAATACTCCACCGTAATTTACCTCTTAAAAGTTTTTACTTAAAAAATATTTTTTTCGTTTCAAAACTTTTTTACTTGAAAAATAACTTTAAAAGCACAATAACATATGTTTTTGTTTTATATTAAATTTTATCTTTTATTTTAATAAAAATGTTATTTCTAAAATTATTTGAAGTGGATAATGCGTAGTGTGTGCACTTAAGCCTTTCATATTTATTTATAATTTATCCGCTCAATAGATTCCCGAGCGTTACATTTTTGTTGTTTTAGTTAGAATGTCTTTGTTAAACTTCTATACTATTCTAAACATAAATACTTATGAATCACAGTAAATATGTATATCTAAAAAAGAAAGAAAAAAAAAACATGTCCGTGTTTAACGCTGGCATTAAAAAAGGTATGCACATAACATGAATTTTTCGAATTATTAAGAAATAAATTAGAGATAAAACGTTAAGAAATGTTTTGTAAAGAAGAGAACATTCTAGAATTTTCCGAATCCTTGTAGAACGTCATCAGAGAGGAAGGCTATATAAATAGGATTGTTAAGAATAAAAAGTCAGGGTGTTTTTCTTTGTTTAAATCAATTTTTAATTTGTGAACAACGTGTGACTCTTCTTTTCTGAATTTTATTATGTTGTTTACTTGATATATGTGATAGGAATGAAAATATTTATATCGTGTTTCTTAAATATTTGTCCAATAGAAGACACCCTTAGCTGAAGATTTGGGTTTTTAATTGCATATTTACTTTTCCGACACATAAAATCGGGAATTTTGAAGTAGTATGCGTTACCTTGTTAGCAAAATCATATTAATATATTTTACAGACATTTGAAAAAATATATTTTTCAAATTATATTTCAGATATCTAGTATGCTTTTCTTTCTTTCATTTTGCATTTTACGTTATTTGTTTAGTATAATAATTTAATGATGAGATTTGAATGAAAATTCTAAATTGTAACTGGATTACCTTTACAAATTTTACGGTTTTCAAATTCAATCTATTTTCGGTAACGCATAAAATTATACGAAATACTGTAAAATTATGCGCATTTCGCTCAATAAAGTAAACTATTTTTTTTATTGTAGAGGCTTAAAATGTTTTATAAAATGTATTAACACATGTGTTGTATATGCTGAAGTGAGGATCCGGTAATTCAAAAAACATACGAATAAAGGATTTTTGCTGCATGCATTTAACCATTAACCATTTCACGATCAAGGGAAACATTTTCTTTCATTTTAAACTTATTGATTGTCGTATTTAATTATAGCATTATTTATAGATCTGCATTATTTATAGAGAATGTCAAAATAGAACGTATGCCGAACGCAAATACGTAAAATATGTCCAAATTGTGCTAAACGGTATGTACTATATGCAATGTCCGTCTTTGCTTCACAACCAAAAGAAATTGCTTCTCAGAATATCATAATTAGCACAACATTTTGCATAGTAACATAGTATTATTTTATTTAACATTTTGTTATAATAAACCAATGAATAATATATACTGCATAATAAGCCTAACTATAATTTGTGTTACCTTTATAGATCCTTGGAAAAAATAATTTTCATAAAAAAAAACACTACACATTGTTATGTATTTTTCTTTTTCTTTTTATTTATTTTACGTCTAAACAAACTAAAATAAACAGTTACATACTAATATTCACTCTTAGCAAACTTGTGGTCCTGAAAGGGTTAAATGATTCAGTATTCATTCTTTAAATTCATTTTTCTCAATTTGTGCTTTATCATACAATGATATGATCGAATTACTGAAACCTCAACACTTAAATTACAAGTGACCTAATTTTTACAATAGAAAATCCTTATAGGGAATTTCATAAAATAATTAGGAATTTCTGTAAAATAAATAGTCAATTTATTTTTAAAAATTAAAAATGTTAAGTAAATAAGTAATTTTGTGGTACTTTTACATATGGCCTAACATTTTATTTATTTATTTTTAAAACTGATTGATGACATTTGGAAATCTGGTACATACAGTTGTAAAGCAGTTTTGTAAAAAAAAAATTATAAATAAATAAATAAATAAATAAAAAAATCTCCAATCTAAAGAAATTAACTACCGTCGCAGCTGCCGTAATTGAATTGATTGTGACCTTCTCAATTTTGCGGATTATATAGCAAAACTAGTGATTATAGGAGCGTGAAAAATGAGAATTTTATAGATCAATGTTTCATAAACACGTTGAAGCAGATAGTTTTTAAATCGAAAAATTTAATAGCTGTTTTACCCTTTATCTACTGACAGTACTTATAAGTACCATTAAAAAAAAAAAAAAAAAAAAAAAAAAAAAAAAAAAAAAAAAAAAAAAAAAAAAAAAAAAAACTTGCTACAAAATTCGTTTAATCAATCGATTAGTAGTAATGCAGTTTAGAATGAGGTATAAATGCATTATTGGTTACACAAAACAAAAATATTTTTTTAAGGACGATTTCTTTTCCCTTTGCATCTTTTCAGCTTTCTTGGGGTTGGGGGGGATTTTTCAATTCGGAAATATTTCTATTGTAAGAGTGTTCAGCACTGAACAATTTTTTTTATGTAGAGAATTTGAAGAAAGAAATCCTTGAAATTTTCTTAATTTTATTTCACAACACAAAAACAAATCTTGACATTCACGAAAACTTAACACACAATGAAACATACAGTTCTGGTTTCAGAATCATGTTTCTCTAGTTAAAATTAACACTCTAATTAGTATGCTTTCATCACATGAAAGCCTTAAATTACATTATAAAAATATATCCCCTGCCTAACTGGGTGCAGATAATTAAATAGAATAAAGAAAGACAATAATGCAGCAGGAGCAACATTCTCCATGCCACACTCTCAGTAAAACCAATCAACTCTCTGATGATGTCATAATTAAGATTTCACAACAGCACAGAATGCATAGTGCTGCCATCTGTCAAAAAACAGAATAACTAAATCTTATATTTGATTCTTAATCAGTTCAGCACTGAACATACTCCCACCCATCAAGAAGCTATTCTTGATGCAAAGGAAGTAAACAAAGTTTTACAATAGGTCTTTTAAAAATACCCCTAGCGGTTTTAACAGTTACTACACGGACTATACCATCCTTACCTGGATGAATTTCAATAATTTTGCCTAATGGCCAAACAGAAGGAGGAACATTATCCTCTTTCAAAATTACTACATCATTTACTTTAAAATTTTCAGTATTTACTCTCCATTTTTTTCTATTTTGCAGAGTACTCAAATAATCAATACTCCACCTTTTCCAAAAACATAATTTCAATTTTTGTACAATATCCCAACGAGATCGTAAAGACAAATTTTCCTCATTTAAAGGTTCAGCTGGGGAAGTTATGACATCAACAGTTAAAAAATGAGATGGAGTCAATATATTTATACCATCTGAATTGTTATCACTATCAATTGCCACTAATGGTCTAGAATTCAAAATAGCTTCAATTTGAGTTAAAAATGTGTAAAGTTCTTCAAAAGTTAAATTAGTATTTCCAATTACACGTTTGATATGAAATTTTACAGAACGAACAGCGGCTTCCCACAGTCCACCAAAATGCGGACTCACTGGAGGAATCATATGCCACTCAATGTTTCTTTGAGACAAAAAATAACAAATTTTTTCATTTCTTTCAATTGAACAAATAAATTTATATAAATCTGAGAGTTGCCTTTTAGCACCTACAAATGTTGTGGCATTATCACTATACACATGTTGAGGAGCTCCTCTTCGAGAGCAAAATCTGTTTAATGAAGCAATAAATGCCTCGGAGGTTAAATCACTCACCAACTCTAAATGTAGAGCTTTAGTTGCAAAACAAACAAATAGAACAATATAGCATTTAGTAGTTTTCGCTCCTCTACCTCGATATTTCAAAATATTAATAGGCCCTGCATAATCGATTCCACATGCAGAAAATGGCCTGTTAGGAGTGACTCTGTTAAGAGGAAGATCTCCCATTAACTGTTTGGAAGAAGCTGCTCTATATCTACAGCAGGTAACACATTTATGAATACAATTTTTAATTATCTTCTTGGCACGTACAATCCAATAACTCTGTCTAATGATACCGATTAACAAATTTAACCCAGCATGAAAATGCATAACATGAAAATATTTAACAATTAATACACTTAATTTATGTTGAGTTGGCAAAATGACAGGATGTTTTGCATTGTACTGGAGGGGTGAATTTCTCAGCCTACCTCCCACCCTAAGTAAACCATCACTATCAATAAAAGGACAAAGTGAAAAAAGAGAACTTTTTTAGAAACTGGTCTGTTTGATCTAATACAACTAATTTCATCTGCGAAATATAGCTGCTGGATATAAGAAATAATCAAATTACCTGAATGTCTTCTTTCGTTTGTCGATAAAGGAAGAAATTTACCTTTACTCAAAGGACTGGTGTTCATTTTGCCAACTTTCTGTTTGCAATTTCTCACAAACCTAATACAAAAAGCTAAAACATCAACAATTTTAGTAAAAGAAGAATATTTTTCAAAAAGTAAATCAATCAAAGAATTATTCACAGTTACTGGAAAACAAAATTTAGAGTTCTTTTTCTCTTTATTTACAGTGTCTAAATTAGTTTTTATTTGAGGTTGTTCAGGCCAATGTTCTTGACTTAAAGAAAGCCACTTTGGGCCCTCCCACCAAAGGGAACAATCAGGAAGATCCTTAGGAGATAAACCTCTAGAAGCAATGTCAGCTGGATTTTCCTTGCCTGGAACATACCTCCAACAGTCAGATGGAACAGAGTCTAGAATTTCTGAGGTTCTATTGGCCACATAAGGTTTCCAACACCTAGGATGAGATGACAGCCATGATAGAACTACTTGCGAGTCAGTCCATGCAAAAAACTTAATAACGAAGGTATTCAAAATAGTCACTAATGCAGAATATAGTCTGGAAAGTAGTAAAGCACCATTGAGCTCCAGCCTTGGAATGGAAACTGATTTAAGGGGTGTAATAGTTCGTAGCCTGTATTCCTTTATAGCTGAGTATGCTGAGTCACGCCAAACAATACGCTGTAAATCTTGATCTTCTGGAGCAATCAAAACTTGTCTATACATCTGCTGAATATCAGCGGTAAAAGCAATAGGATTTGCTCTAAATCTTATCAAAATGGTGAAAAGATTTGGTTGTGGAATTTGTCCAACTGCTAAAACAGAATTTAACGAATTAGCATTAGGAGGTTTGCATGAACCATCAAACACCACACGTAACTTTGTTGAAATAGAGTCGCTTTTTATAACAGAATGATGCGGAAGATAATATACTTTGTTGCTTGCAGGATTTGAGTTTTTGTCGATAAGTGTCATATGACCAAGGTCTTCATATTGCTTCATAAAATTTCTATACTCATTTTCAAAATTTTTATCAAATTGAAATTTTCTCTCCATAGCAAACAAACGTGACACTGCCATGGATTTAGAATCGCCTAATGACATCACATCTTTATAAACTGGCAATTTAACTTCAAATCTACCTTCTGGTGTTACCTTGTAAGTTGAACAAAAATGTTGTTCACAAAATTCTTCTTCCTCAGACAAATGGGATTTATTAACATCTATTTCTTCTGCTTGCCAAAATTTTTGTAATAATAGATCAACATTGGATTCGTTTTCAACACTAAGAAAATGAGATTGAATACTAGAAGAATATTTACATTTAGGTTCCAATTTTCCGGCTACCACCCAACCAAACATAGTGTTTTGGGCAATTGGCTCATTCTCGGTACTAACAATTCTACTATATCTTAAAATAGTAAAGAAACAGTCAGATCCCAAAATAATATCACATTCTTGTGGTTTCATGAAATCTTCATCTGCTAACGTAATATTTTTAAGATACTCTATATTTTTCGTATCAAGTAATTCTGCAGGTAATTGAGATGTCACTTTAGGCAGGATGTATGCCTGAACCTTTAAGGACTCGGTAGAAAGCTTTGAACCTTCTGTAAGAGTTACTGAACCACGAGTTTGTCCAGCCAATACTCCAGCAATTCCATTTAATCGAATTCTGTCATTCTTTCTTTTTAACCCTAAAGTTCTTACGACATTTTCACTAACAAAAGAACACTCCGAACCAGAATCGAGTAGAGCTCTAAAAGAGTAAGGTTTATTTTCATTATTATATAAGAGAACTTTAGCAGTAGGTAGGAAAGAAACACATTTTGAATTATTGAAAGAAGCACTAGAATTAATTTGTAATTCGTGAGATGTTGACTCCTGTACAAATTCTTTATTTGACTGGTGGTTTTTATTCTCAGATGAATTTGGAAAAACTTTATTTTCAAACTTAGCAGTGCAAGCATTATTACTTTTATTCTCTTCATGTAAGAGTGTATTATGTTTACTTTCACATTTAAAGCATTTCAAATGAGAATTTGGACATTCCTTAACTTTATGAGAGTTTAAACATAAAAAGCAACAGTTATTACGCTTAATAAAGTTCTTTCGAGCAACAACATCCATGGATTTAAATTTAACACATTTATAGAGCGGATGTATTCCTTGACACTTTAAGCACACCTTTGATTGCTTATCATTAGAACTGTACTTGGAACCAACAAAATTTGAACTTTTGGAATGTTTCATATCACTTTCATTGTTAGAGATGAGCTCTAAAGAAGAACATCTTACACTTAAGAAATCAAAAAATTCTTTCAAAGTGGGAAATTCATTTTCTGTACTTTCAATGGACCAAAGTCTTCGACTTTCCGGATCAAGTTTTTGAAATAACAAATATATTAACCATGGATCTCTATTTGTAGCTTCATCAACAACAGCTTTCAAACCCCTAATAACTTCATCACTAGTATTAAGCAAATTTCTTATATTTATGCTATTAGGATGCAGAACTGATTTTTGTTCTAAAAATAATTTAATCAAAGAATTAACAATTTGTTTCTTTTTATCATATCGATTTAACAACTTTTCCCAAGCTTCTTGATAAGATTCATTAGAAAGGGGAATATGCTTAATTAATGTAGCTGGTTCTTCAGAAAGTAACCCTTTAAGATACTGGAATTTCTGAATGTTACTTAAACCTACTTGTGAATGGACAGTGGAAACAAACATATCCTTAAAATTTGTCCATTCTGAAAACTTTCCAGAAAATACTGGAATATTCAATTTTGGTAGTCTAATATTACATTGATTAGGAATAGTAACAGAAGAACCTTGCACAGAATTGTGTGTTGCAACATTGACAACTTCTGAAGGATTCAAAGAATCTAGTTTGTTTTGATATTTAGTTTTTAACTGAAAATACCTGTCTTCAAATTCTGCTAATTCAGAATCATCATCATTTAAACAAGAATCTAATCTCAAGAACTCTTTAAGTAAATCATCTAATCTTTGTAATCTAATCAAAATTTCATTCTTAGTATTCACATTATCAAAACTATTCTCTAATCTAGTTACAGAGCCTTTCACCCTACCTCTCTCAATTTCAATTTGAGCAGATTTTTTCTCATAATCCTCCATTTTACACAATAACTTATAAGCAGAATAATTTCCAAAATAAAATTAATCAGATAACTTGAAAACAAAACTAATCAAAATTACTTCAAAATCAAAAGTAATCACAATTGCTTCAAAACAAAACTAATCAAATTAAGTTCAAAAACAGAAGTAACTGAATTAAATTCAAAAATAGAACAAATCAAAGTCAAAAACAGAACTACTATAAAATGTTCATAATTATTCTTTCATACGAACAATAGAATTTCCTGTTCTCAAATGTGCATAAAATTAAAAATCTTCAAAAATAATAATTAAATATTCAAATATTTCAAGCAAATAAATCATAATGTTCTTGAGAACAACAAGTAAAAAATCATAATACTCTTGAGAACAATTTTCTTTTTCAAGAACAACTATCAAAACATAATATTTTCTTATTTTATCAATTCAATAAAGAAGATACTAGATTGTTCTCATATTCTAAAATAATATCTTGCTAAATGCAACTTCAGTAGAAAAAATTAAGCTTTAGCATCAAAGAACAATTTCAAAACAAAGCAAGTACTCACATATCACGCCTAAGTGCCTCCAATTTTTTTTATGTAGAGAATTTGAAGAAAGAAATCCTTGAAATTTTCTTAATTTTATTTCACAACACAAAAACAAATCTTGACATTCACGAAAACTTAACACACAATGAAACATACAGTTCTGGTTTCAGAATCATGTTTCTCTAGTTAAAATTAACACTCTAATTAGTATGCTTTCATCACATGAAAGCCTTAAATTACATTATAAAAATATATCCCCTGCCTAACTGGGTGCAGATAATTAAATAGAATAAAGAAAGACAATAATGCAGCAGGAGCAACATTCTCCATGCCACACTCTCAGTAAAACCAATCAACTCTCTGATGATGTCATAATTAAGATTTCACAACAGCACAGAATGCATAGTGCTGCCATCTGTCAAAAAACAGAATAACTAAATCTTATATTTGATTCTTAATCAGTTCAGCACTGAACAAAGAGCATTGTATTTGTACATTTCCTAATTTTACAAAATACTAAGAAAAATATTTAAAATAAAAGCTTTGAGTCGGGTTATAAATACTACACAAAATCCTTATAATTTAAAATTTAATTAATCTTTATAAATTCTTCAATGCTTCTAAAATCCTTCTAAAATTTATTAAACGATTAAGTAAATTTTCTAATGTAGTTTAAAAAATTCACGAAAAATTATTCAGTAGATAAAATGTTCATGTATACATAATTCAATACATATAGGGTTAAAGTTGAAAGCGGTCAATGTATTTTAGTCATATAAGTTTCATTGCAACAATGACTGTGCATAGGAATTTAACAATCATTTTCAGGCATATACGTGACTGGATTATGGTGTGCAGTATCCTACAATTTACTTAAATAGTCTAATTTTTGAAGGTTTTTCTCCCTCACTTTTTTAATTTAAAGTTTCGTTTTCGGAATAAAGTGTTAATTTATAGTTTAAATTAGTCGTTTTTATCTACTAGTGCCAGATTTTTAAAAATCACAAATAATAGTATTTGGAAACTCTTCAATTAAAAAATATATTTCGACGAGAATATTAGTAAAGATAGAAAACTGTAAAATAATTAAATTATTAAGTGCGAAAAACATATAATGGTGTAGAAATAGTGTCGCTATAAAATTCCACGAGGAAGCGGCCTTTTTATTTCAACCATTTTATAAAAGCTGATTTTTAAAAGTGTTATAGTCTTAATACGTCACGGAAGCAACCAACAGCTGTCGGGACAGAACTTGATTCGGCCTTAAGAACAGAAACCACCCTCAGTCAAAAGAAAATGAACAACTACCTGATTCAGTGGCGTGGCGTCCGGTCATCGCTGGATGCGGCGATGACCAAGCAATATTTTAAAACTCTTAATAAGCTTTTAAAACTCTACGATCCAGTTTTAACAGAACATTTGGAGTTCATGTATAAGTGAAGGTAAGATTTAAAGTTTCTTTTTTGAACATTCAACCATTGAATTTTAGAGTTAATAATTTTTCACCACAAACTTAAATAATTGCGATGACCACCGAAAATTTTCACGCCTCGCCACTGACCTGATTATAGAAGATCGTCAATCGTCGTGAAAATGTTATTAAATCTTGTATTCAATCGTGATAATATCATTCAAGCGGGCATTAAAAAAAAAAAAAAAAAAAAAAAAAAAAAAAACAGATTTAATTAGTGTGTTTTTTGAGCTCCTAGTGTCTAGACGGGGTTGGCGTAGATGTCTGAACCCTCTAGTGAAAAAAAAAAAAAAAAGGAAAACAATATTGCAAAAACTTAAAATGTAGGGGAAGTGTGGTTTCCAGAGTTCCTTAATTTTTTTTTTTAATTTTTACCATAAGACATACATTTTTTTAATTGAATCATTTTAATTGATAAAACCATTTATTTATGCTTCAAAAAATTTATTATATACAACTGATATAATAATAAAATGGCAGTAGTGTAACGTTTCCATTTAATATAAATGATTTTTATTTCATAATGTAATACTTGTAAAATAAATTCAGTTTTAATTATTAAAATATCTTTAATTTTTGTTAATTTTTTATCCATTAAAAATATTCCATTTAAAGTTTGTAAAGATATATATTTTTTAATAATTTAAAAACTCAGATAGTTAATTTGTGTTTTTTTAAATTAAAAATGAATAAATTATCATTGAGCAATATATTAATATAAATCTTAACATAAATAAATATTTCTTTGAAAAATGTCTTAAAGTTTTAATATTACCAACAATCAATTCAAGATGCATCAACAGATGGTAGCACAAGCGTACATGAAGGTCATTGTTTATCCCACTAAGGAGAGGTAATTTCGCTAAGTACATTCATGTTAGAAGTTTCATTAATTTCAAGCATTCAGTTTCGAATTTCCAGGAAGGATTATTTATTCTGCGCCGTGAAAACTATTTCCGGGATTTCATCACGTTGCTTAATGAAGGTTATCATAAATGCAGTTGTTTTAATTATCATAAACGCAGAACAGTTTCCGTTTTAAGTAGCGATGTTAGCAATCAATATTTAAATGCAGAACACGGAGATCTTAGTTTATGCGCTGTGTATATGATAATTATAGTAATGTTAACATTTAAATTTTGTACCTGTCCATAAATTTAATTTTTTTGCAGAAAGCTTACATATACTGGTCGAGGTTTTAAAAAGACAATAATATGCATGAAGATTTAATATTTAGAAATGTCATGAATTTATATTTTATAATCACGTTCGTTTGGGGAAAAAAAAAGAAACAAAATGCCAATTATTGACTTTTAAATTTATATTTTGAAATGTATTTAAGGGGTCCGGGACACAAAAATTTCCAAATTTTCTAAAAAAGATTTATTGCATTAAAAATTTTTATGTGTTTTTCTGCTTAAAATGAGATTTAAATCATGTTTCTATCTTAATTAGAACAGGAAATATTAAATTTTTCGTTTTGATTTGTTTTCAAAATCTAGCTTTCAAGCAATGGTTGTCATGAAAACGATTTCTTGTGAAAATGCGTTTTTCTTATTCTTCATGATGGCTTTTTTCGATATTTCTCGTATTTAAATCGTTATAAGTCAATAACTGTTAAAGATAAATGTTTCAAACTTAAAATATGTCTTTTTCAATTGTTTTACTTTAATTTTGATTCAGCAAATTAGAAAAAAAATGTTTAATTTTAAAAATATGATTTTTTTTTTTAAAGTTACGCCATTTTTAAAAAAAAAATTTTTACTTTAAATATTGCTTTTTTTTAATTAATATTGAAAAAAATGCTGAATCTAAATTAAAACATATATGTTTCTGTTTATTTAAATGAAAAAAAAAATTAAATTCTACAAATAATATTTCGAGTTATAACGGTTTTAAATTACCCCACTTTTTTAATGAATTTAATTTTTTTTTTCAAATGTATGAAAAGTTTTATAATGTGATTTTGTTTGCAAATAACATGGTTAATTATCCCAAAAAGAAAATCAAAATTTTAACTCAATAAATAAAAATTTTTTAAATTCTGTCCCGGACCCCCTTAAAATAACATAAAAAATATTGTCATATGTATTAATATGTTTTTTTTTTTTTATATCTTACACATATTTTTTTACAATATTATATATATTTAATATTATATTATTTACACTTTTTAGTATCAAATATTTATTGAATGAATTCAGGCTGTCTCAAAAAGATTGAATTGCGTTTTAATGTTTTGCACAAGTATTCAAAATAAAGTGGGCAACAAAAAACCACTTGTGAAATATTCCTGCCATTAATTTTAGAAAAACTACCATTTTTTAATTTTTGTACGATTGCTGTCTGGAAAAAATTACAAAATTACCTATACTTTTCCCTTTTGCTGCAAAACCATCTCTGCAATCAGCTGCATATCCGTATGTATAAAATTGAAGGCGTTTAAATAATGGCCATATATGAAATTAGAAATGTGAAAGTGTGAAATGTTACAATAAAAATAAAACCCGGGTGATAACACATTTTAAATTGACCGTAAGCGAAAGATAGTTGTGGTTTGCAATACTATTTGTGATGAAGAATTCCAGTAGATTTATATAAATCTTAAAAGATGAATTTAGGTTTTGAAACAAACAGAAAACAGATTGATTCTTTGTAAATTATTTTTGCTAATTTTGTTTCTAGGATATAAAACAAAATTTGTCTTTTTGCATAATTTATGAATTTCTAATGCTTTGATTATATGTATTTGTAATACAGATTTTTCATATGTTAAAACATTTTAAAACTCTCCAACGTAGTTGAAAAGTGTTTATGAATTCGATTTCTTTGGTCGATTTTCGAAGCTCTAACTCACGTAAATATATTCCAATTGCTTGGTAATTTATATATGTTATTGATGTTGACTATGGCATGTTCAGTGAAAATGAAGTACATAGCATTTATAGTTCTATTACAAGGCGCTCAAAAACTATTTGTAATGTTATAATCTATAGGCAAAAATCCATTTCAGTGTATTATAATTTGTTATTCCATTCTAAACATATTGAAATTCATATACAGGGTGATTTTTAAAAAAAAGTTTACAAAATTACATGGATAATCAGGCATACATCATGAATAAAAAATCACATAGGAACATTGGGTTCCATACCACCTATTTATTCGCAAATACAGGGTTTCATTCTAACTGAGCCCGGGTTAAACGGTAATAATTTCGAGAAAAAAAAATTGTAATGAAAATACAACGATATGTACCTTGTTCTGTGTGAAATGTGATAACATGGTGAAAAACATGTTGCTCAAGCAATCAATGATACCGTTTGAATTGATAATCACAGTCCAAAACGCGGGGTCCTAGGTGCATACTGCTGCCGCGTATAATACAAACATCTACCATTTTTGTTTGGTGTTATTCAATTTACAACAAAGGTGATAATGTCTGTTAAATGTTTTATTATAATATACTAAGTTTTCTGAGAGTTATTACCGTCGACCGAAATTGAGTTACGATGAAACACACTGTATCTGTGACACAATAAGTGGTTTGTGACCCTATATTCCTGTGTGATTTTTCATCCTTGTTGTATGCCTGATTTGCCATGTCATTTTGTAAACATTTTTTTGAATCACACTGTAGATCTCAAAGGTGCACTACGAGTTGTGTACTACAGGATACGGTATGCATTGCATTTATAGTTCATTTACAGATACACAGAAAAGAATTAGGTTACAGTACTTTCTATAAGCAATAATTGCAGGAAGTTATTTTTTACTATACAAATTGTGGTTTAATTTCCTTATAGTATTATTTTCAGTATTTCACGCTTTTCAGATTTTTCTTTTAAAATCCAGATTTTGGATAAAAAGTAGTTTTTAATTTTTAGTGTAGTAGTAAAAACATGTTATTTTTTATAAGTTGTTTTAATTTTCTACATTTTAGTACAGTGTATAAAAGTATGCCAACAAATGTATGGTAAAATTCAACACATGATATATCTGTTGTTATGAGGCACAAAAGAATATACAGAATATCTTTTCCAAGTTAGTAAGGATTCCGAAAAACGTTGTCTATAAAAACCTCAGAAAATAATATATTTTCTATCTTGAAACAAGCATTCATAAAAATAAATCACATTTTTTCTATCAACGATTTTCAGAAGCGTTTCCGAGTATATGTTATAGCGTATTGATCAGTTTTCCCAATCTAGAATAATTTTTTTTTTCGGATGCAATGTAATCCTAAGTAAAGATTTTGATGTTTAACAGACATATTTTACAGATATACGAAGGTATATCAATAAGTTTTTCTCCTCACATAGGAATGATGGGGCGAAATTTGTAAAACTGCTGCATTTTTTGAGTATCTTTCTATATAGTCAGTGTGCACAGTAGCACATTTGTCCAAACGGTATTTCAAAGAGTGGTGGGATTCCTGGAGGCGCGATAGTAGAACAAAGGGGGAAGTTTTTCTAACTTTTACCGTACCCCACATGTGACATAGTGTTGGAAAGGCCTGTGACCACTTATTCATGCTATGCACCTCCCGAGGCCCTCCCCCAAATTTGCCTTCTGGGGTATATTTTTCTAAATTTTGCAGACATCATTCATGCCCCACAGGGTGCTAATTTTGGGGTAGGTGCTCGGGAGTGCATAACATGGATAAGTGCTCACAGGCCTTTCCAACAGTATGTCACATGTGGGGGTCGACAGAACTTCGAAAAATGCCCCCTTTGGTTCTACTATCTCGCCTCCTGGAACACATCCTGCCCCCTCTCCTTGAAATACCGTTTGCAGAAATGCGCTACTGTGCACGGTGACTATACAGAAAATGGCTAATAGAATGTAGCAATTTAATAAACTTCTTTCAATTATTTCTATGTGTAGGCAAATTAGAGACGCTTATTGGATACAGACTTATTGATACATCCACGTACATGACAAATTAACAGCCGTGACATTAACCTTAATATTGTTTTGTTACTCTTTCATGCATAAATTCAGTTATACACTCAAATTCTTTACTTGACAGCTGATAGACTCTTAAAGATAGGTATTCCAGTTCGAGAAAACTAACTAAGACAAAATAAAAACTAACCGAAAATGTTTTCGAAAATCAGTGGAAGAGAAAGAAACTTGGGTTAAGTAAATTCTTCTTTAAATTTCAACAATATATTGGTTTCTTATGTTTCAAAAGATAAAGAACGCTTTTAGGAACCATTGGAAGAAGTCATTTTATTTTTTCGTTTGTGATTATGTTATACTTTTGTAGGGTAAGAAACATTTGTCTCTTATTACAGTGTGCACTATTAAAAGGGTGTAAACAAATGTAAGGTAAAAGTCAACACATCATCTTTCTGTTTCTATGTAAATAAAAGTTCTATACTTTGTAAATATTTTTATTATAATAAATTCTCTTTTATTTAAATTAAATTTATTGCTGAATAACTGCACACATTTTTTTTTTTTCATTTTATAGATTACTTTCCTATTTTTAAGTTAGGGTATGCGGATATAGTTCAACAAATGTAATACATATTGAATATAATATAAAATACTTAGTCTGCCGACAATCGATACATACGTAACGACACGGTTACATTTTCTTCAATTTCATTCTTAATTAAGGCGTTAACTTTTTTACTCAGATTTCGCTTCCAAATATACCTAAAAACGAAATTTCTCTTCGAAAAGTTCTCTAAAAAGTAATTTTTAATTTATGAAATACCCTATAGTGTAAGTTTGAATTAAATTAAGTTTAGTACATGTAAATATTAAGAGGCACAAAAAATTACTCAAGCTGTATATGCTTTGAATTCTTTTAAATATTAATAATCCGGCGAACTTAAAGAATATTAACATTGGAATCACATCATATGATCTTTTTTTTTTATATTTTACATTGTCCAAAGAATGATGAATTCTAGGAGGAAATCACGTGAGATATTTGTATCATCCCTAAAGAAGTAATAAAGTATTTAAAGAAATTTTATTTAATTATAAATTATATTGATAAAATGTATTTTTATGGTATAATAGTTTATATTTAAAGTTATAACATTTTGAATAATTAACAAAAGAAAATAATTTTTAAGAAATGGATTGCGCGTACAGTAACTGTGTTATGCCAGCTCCCGGACACGTGTTGTGCATATAGTATTTACGACAGATTTTCTACTTCTCGCTGCTTTTCCTTGGCCACCGCTCCCTAAATATTAGGCTTAGCAGCTGGCATAAAAATGGCGCCTGTTGTAGGCCAATTTTTATCAGCCTTTTTACGGTCCTTTTAATTTGAATGCCGGTAATTCCTAAAAGTTTTCTCTGCCTTGTCTTTCTGACCTAAAATAAGTCAAAGAAAGCTTTTGGAATATGCTGGTGTGGAAATTAAAAGGACTGTACGACCGCTTAAAAAAATCCGCCAGCGACAGCGGCCATTTTGGGGTCATTACGTAGGACTCATGATCAGGGAGCGGTGACTCGGCTCCACCACTATGTAGCGGTCCACCAATGAGAACATTGGATTCAGTATTGAATATTTGAACTGCTGACATTGATCCTACCGCTTAAAGATAGAAGATGGTTTGAATGCTTTTGTGTGTGCCGTAAAAGAAATACTTTCCAAGAATGAATGAAGTAAATTTCAAGACGTTTGTATGTGTATTCTCGTGTGTGTGAGTAGGTGAGAGTGTACGATTGTGAGTGTAAGAGTGTTACTTTGCAAGTTAGGTGATGGATATAAATTTAAAGAAAGATGGTGTAAAATATCTAATATACGCCGATGTTTGTCGTCACGTATTGTGCGTTTATTCTACACTGGTATTCTACACTGATTACTAGAGGTTGCATATGGCACCTTCTAGGGGGGAAACGCTTGTCTCGCTATCAACCCTTCCTAAGGGAACAGAATTGCACCCTTAGCTAGGGTGAAAGGGAGGCACCCCAAAACCATGGTGCTACAGAGGGTGAAAGGATGTACCACAAGGTAGAATAATGGCACCCCTACAATGATGGCCGATATTTCTATTGGGTCTATCAGAGTATCGTGTCGTGCTGGGAAAATCAATTCGTACCGGAAAATTCTATCATTTAATTATTAGACATTGATTCCGAATTCTAATGTCTAATAATTACCGGGCAGAATTTTCCGGTGCGAATTGATTTTCCCAACACGACACAGATCGACACAATAACATTCCAGAATAACATATTACATATTAAATTATAAGTTTTTAGATATTAATTTCTTTTTTGAATATTTGTTTTTCCGGTGCGAATGGATTTTCCCAACACGACACAGATCGACCCAATAATATTCCAGGATAACATATTACATATTAAATTATAAGTTTTTAGATATTAATTTCTTTTTTGAACCCCAGTATCTCCAAGTTGCAAATGTGGGGAACGTAAACTTCTCACAGAGATAGAAGTTTATGCTCAAGTGATTTCTAGTCTTATTGAAAACACGACACAGAAAACTGGCTCTATTAAAAAATAGCGAAATTTACCCAGGAAAAATGTAGCAATAAGAAACTTTCAGTAGAAAGTGGTGGGGGCAGACTTTTCTGTTAGTTTCGAAAAAAATGTCTGACAAAATTATAATTTAATTATCTCATACTCTTTCAATCACAATCGACTTAGTTTTTTATATTCTTTAAACAAATATTTATTTAAATATCACTTTTCATGCATAATTTTGTTAGAAAATAAATTATGTTGAAAACTAATGATCTACTTTTGAAACTAAATTTGTTTTCTTTCAATAGTAAAAAATAAAATTATTTTAAAAATCTGAAATTCGAGACCATTTTAAAAAGGTAAACATAGTATCCATTAAAAAATACATAAATTGATCTCTGTTTTTATGTATAAACATTATGTAATATAAAAAGCGTCTGTCGTTTTTTATAAAACTAACAATTGCTTTAACATCGTTATAGGCACTACATTATTGTTTTAAATACAAATAAGTCTAGAGCAATAACTGCATATTTCCCTATTAAGTTTGTATACAGGGTGTCCGGTCTCAACGGTGTCCAATGGCTAATTCCTAAACCGTTAGTCATAGACATATAGTTCCAATTACAAAAATTATTTAAATCAGGTAAAGAAACATTTTAAAAGCGATTTGGGTCATTAAAAACGTTTCTTAAAAAATTACGAAATTTAACTTTTTATACGGTCCCCCGGTCCTATAAATTATATTTAGTAAAATTTTCCTTTTACACTGACAAGTAATACAAAAAACGTCCCGTTATTCTACGATTAAAATTACCCGAGTAATAGCTGTTTAAAATTAGAGCATAATTTTTTCAGCAAATTGGGGGTCATTCACAAATTTAGTCGAAATATAATTTCGTCAGATATATTGAAAAATGGTTGAGAGTAAAATTAACATTGCAATATAAATTTGAAATCTTTAATCATTCTCACATATTAATGCAAAATATACAATTTGTAATAAATATTTAAGAAGAAAGAAAAAACAGAATTTTTGTTAAATAAAATGATGCTTATTAGATTACACTAGCCTGCAAAAGTTGGATTATGTCATGTTTTTTAGCTTTTGATAATTGATTCTTACGTATTCTGTACCGCTGAATCCGAAATTGACCTTCATTTTTAACCATCACATCAATATTTTTCACAAATTGCAAATTTCAAAGTTAAAAAGTTAAAGTTAAAATTGAATCTCCTCCCCCATCTCATCGGACCACTGAGCTGTTTAGCTATAAGAATCCCAGGATAAACAAAAATATCGAATAAATTATTGAATAAAATAAAATAAAATAAAGTAAAATAAAAAAAAGTTTTACATAAGTTTTTCAGTATGAGATTTTCGCTATATTTTGACTTACACATTTATGATTTGCAAAAAAATTCTAACATGATGATTAAAAATGAAGGTCATTTTTAGGTTCTGTGCTAAGAAGTACGTAAAAATCAATTATCAAAAGTTAAAAAACACAGCCATCTCCTCTACTTTATAGCATCCGATTTTTGTTATTCTTTAAATTTGACAATTTATGATTTTGCGAAATATCCTGACATGATGGTTAAAAATTAAGCTAATTTTTGGATTCAGTGCTAAAAAATACATAGCAGTTAAAAAAAACCATCAATCGCACTCTTGTATTATCTAATCTAAAACTTTTTATTAAACTTCTTGGCGGTAATCTATCCGAAATTTTTTGTGTTATCCAGTAAAATAAGCATAAATGGTAACCACCAAAAATCATAATAATATTAGATTGTTATGAGATTTGCGCCAGTATGTAAAATGTAATCTCGATCGGATATTTGAAAGTGTGTTAAAGTTCGGGAACAAATTTTGAACTTGAAAGAAATCACAAAGAAACATTCTCAAATCCTGACAAAATAAAGCATATGTTATTTTAGCCAATCTGAAACTTAATAAATGTTAACTTAATCGTAACACTTGTACGATTTTTTTCAAAGCGCATATACACATGGAATAAGATCTTCGAGTACTTTAAACATTTGATATGTGACCCCTCAAAACCAAGCCGAACTCATTTGTTTTCATAGCAGAAAAGTGGCATAAGTCATGCATTTTTAAAGTTTCATAACTCGCTTAATTTTAGCGTTATATGAATGGGACTTTATTTGTATTACTTGTCAGTGTAATAGGAAAATTTTACTAAATATAACTTATAGGACCGGGGGACCGTATAAAAATTTAAATTTCGTAATTTTTTAAGAAATGTTTTTATTGACCCAAATCGCTTTTAAAATATTTCTTTACTTGATTTAAAACATTTTTGTAATTGGAACTATATGTCTATGACTAGCGGTTTAGGAATTAGCCATTGGACACCGTTGAGACCGGACACCCTGCATAGCACTATCAATAGATTTTAATATCAAATGCTTTTGTTGAGAAATTTTTCAATTTCTATCTCTATAAATTTCCATAAAAATTGTACTGCAGAAAATTTTCCTTACCAATCTCAGTAGATTTCTATGTTTTTTTTCAAATATACAGGGTGCAAAGGAAAGTCCCTTTACCTGAAAATACTTGCGAACGAAGAGAGCTACAGCTATGCAAGTGAGGTAATGATATAGCAAAGCGATTACGCCCGACCTAATGCAAACGACAGCAGCGCCTCTACTAGCGAAATTTGGAAGATAGCTATTGCAAATCGAAAACGAAAAAAGATAGAGCAAAATTTCCAATTAGAAAGTTTTAGAGCATCAATTAATTAGCACGAAACGACATTTGGTTCATACAGATAAGACAAATCGTCACCTGTGTACCCAAAATGTCCGAAATCGATGAGTGAGGATTCTACTTTGCATATTCTCATTTCGAAAATGTAGCAGTGCGCAATTGCAAATTGTGACGTTGTACTGTACTGCAATGTCTGTAAAAATTTAATTTACAATGCATTTAAAATTTTAGTTTAATCCCTTCAGGGTTAGAAGAATTCAGTTCATAAAATGATGAAATAATGGACTGACACCAGAATAGTCAAACGAATTTCTTAGAAAATAAAAACCCGCTAATTTGCACTTTCATTACAAAGCAAAATTTTATTAAATATTCTAGGTGTCATTTGTCAGTTTTGGAATTAGGTGGGTAGACCCACTAGCCACTGCCTTTATGTCGTCGTATTGAAGAGGCTGACAATAGACGTTCCTTGCTGAGAAATGTGCATGCAAATTTACTCTCACGAATACAAATGTGCATCGTGAGCAATGGTGAACTTTTCGAACGTATTCAATATTAAGATTCTATCCCTGTGAGACATTTTGTCTTTTTTGTTTTTTTTGTGTGATGTTATCAAATTTATTGAGATAAGTGCGTGTTTATACAATAAACTGTGCGTATTTCGTCATACTTTTGACTATTCCCTTCAAACGTTTACACAAAATAGAGTGCATCGATTTCGGATATTTTTTGCGTATACAGGCGAAAATTTATCTTATTCATGTAAATCGTATTCATGTATGTCATTTCGTACTAATTAATTGATGCTCTAAAACATTCTCACTGGACATGTTGCTCTATCTCTTTTCGTTTTCTAATTGCAATGGCTATCTTCCAAATTTCGCCACTAGGGGCACTGTTGTCGTTTGCATTAAATCGGGCGTAGTCACTTTACTATACCGTTACCTCGCTTCCATAGCTGTAGCTCTCTCCATTCGCAAGTATTTTCAGAATAAAGGGACTTTCCTTTGCACCCTGTATAAACATATATATAAATAACTATGGACTCCTAAAGAACTTTTTTTTATAATGCAGATTTCATGTCAGGCATCTCTATAATATGCTCTTCGATGAAAACGATAGAAATGAACCGTCCTTCAAAACTTTCCATTCACTTTGGTCACGATTACAAAATTCGTCAGATATGCGAAATGTCAACTGATATCTTGAAATGTCTGAAAAATGATATTGTTTTTAGGAATGTCGATAGATATCGGTGAATGTTGAAATACTAATGACACTTTATAACACTAGCCAATGTAAATAAAATATTAAAAATAAGGCATTAAAAAAATCATGTTCTCTAAAAATAGCAAACTTGTTATAATTTATTGGGTTAGAATACTATTTACGTATTATAATGTTATAAATATCGCAAAAAATAAGTTTGGACACTTTCTTTTAAAAACTAATTTTAAGTTACATCTGTGAATAATGGCAGATATTGTAAATTTGACGTCTGACATGCAGTGACTTTCGATATATTGGCCAATATTGATCGGGACAATGGCCGATAACTGTGTGTTACCCGTGTCTTACAGCCGTAGATTTCACTTGCAGACGAAGAGATTGACACGTGTCACAGCGCATGGGCTAAGTGCCAGTCTCCTAGTGCTGTGCATATTTCTACCACACATCACCTTAATTACTCCAGTCACCCACTGAGAATCCAATCGGCACCCACAACAGATTTCGTTGCCTCTTGGTACCAATTGATACCGTGTTTTCACTCCAGTCTTTCAAAAGGCACCGAGAAATAACCTTCAGTTTTAACAGTGTAGCCATCCCTGTTCATCGGCGCGCATAGTAATGATGTTATGTCAAGAAATTTTGTTGTTTTTCGATAAAGTAACATTTAACTGATAAAGAAAATACAAAAAAAAAATTAATTAAACTAACGTAAATGAACTTCGATAATTAATAAACGCAATGAAAGTATTAATTTGTCTAACAAATGAATTATAGAATAGTTCTATATATTTATATTTGTACAGTTTTATATAATTTTAATCTTGTCATAGGTTTTCTGTTTTCTAATTTTCTAACATAACTCGTGTGTAAAAAAAAGTGTTCCTTCACTACATTTTTCTCAAAAGTTTTTATAAAGATTTTAGAATCGATGAGAAAATTACTTAACTTTCTAATCTGAGATAAAAATTTTCATCTGACGTAAAAAATCGGAACTCGAAGCATGAATTTCTGATTTAAAATTTTCAGGAATTTCACAATTTATAGTATAAAATTCTCAGAACTTTTTTTACTATAAAGTTATTTTCTGTACGTAACCGAGGATATATATATATATATATTCATATGATATTCTTCTTACGTAACAATTTAAAAGTTTCTTGACAAATACATTTCATCTGGTGTACCACTTTAAGAAATACTTCAATGGAATATAATATGCAAATTGATGAAACTGGTAGATTTAATTAATTCTAGTCATTTAATAAAGAGTGAATTTTATATTAGTTGAAAATATTTAAACAAACATACACATATATATTTAAATATATACTTTTAAGGTTCTTAAGATTGGTTTAATTAAAGTTTAATCTACATTACCTCTTTAAACTTGTCACACGCATATCCAGGAAATTTAATTAAAAACTTAATAAAGTCTTTGCAAAGTTTTGCGGATGTAAAATACGTTTTCACATTAAAAGCATGGTGGAAATTTCAAGCGTCAGCAATCAATATTTTAAAAACTGTTTCTCCTTTACTGAACAGCATTGTAATAAGCAACTTCAATTGCAAGAATATTTTAGGAAAAATGTTTGGAAATATTTGATAGTTAGGAATATCTCATGTATAATTTTCCAACGTAGATATACACAGCTTCAAGTCAAAATATTAGAATAACAGAGAAAATGGATTTGTGAAAAAAGGTTTTTTTTTTTTTTTTTTTTTTTTTTTTTTTTTTTTTTTTTTGTATTGCTTACACAAAAGTGAAAAAGGATAAAACTTAATATTGTAAGAATCTACATTGTTTGTAGTCTCTTTTACCGTAAAAATTAAAGGACATTACACAAAAATTAAAACAATTATTCACATTTGGAAAAAGTTAAAAATATTAGAATAACCATTTACCTGGTTCAAAATATTAGAATAATATTAAAATAATAAGCGTTTTCAAAAAATGAAAAATAGTTATTCTTTAATAATTTTGTAGTATCACCTTTACATTTTATAACAGCAGGTACTCTCTTTGCCAAGCTACAAGTGGTTCACAATGTTTTCCGCACAGACATGACCATGTCGACTTTTGGCTGGAAAGAAGCTCGACTTTGTTTTTTGGCGCAATATCTTGCAGTTTTTCTTCATCATTCCTCACAAATTTTCAATTGGATTTAAATTCGGCGAATTAACCCTTTATCTACTGAAGGTACTTATAAGTACCACTCACTTTATTCTTATATCCACTATTATTCTTATATCCATATTCAATTCTTTCTGTCGTATTCACGAAATAATTTTCTGAGAAAAAAATGCTCCGTACAAATGTGGAAGATGTACTGACTGGTAGTTGTACAGACTGGCACGGATTTTTTTTATTATTATTACTGCTGCGAATAAATGATTGCGTTCTCTGTTTCCTGTAGAAAAGTTTTGTTTGTAGTATTGTCTATCTCTCCAAAAAAATGTATCTTTATTTTTAATACACCCTTTAATAATGCAGTAAAGTGTATAATTATATTAAAAAGATCTGTCCTTATTTATCAAGAAGTTTAGTTGTTACTTCATTTATCAAAAATACTTCATTTTATTAATTTTTTCAGTAAGGCACTTTTTAAGTTTCATTATTGATAAACGATGCAAAAAACAACTTTTCATGGAAAAGTAAATAATTTTAAGAAAATTAAAACGTCATTACTTCAAGATAAAATCCAATCCTATCAAATATACTTAGAAAACTTTTTTGATTATTCATTATTATGTAAAATATTTATCATGAGAATATATTCGATGCAATTAGGCTTTAAGATTTCTTTTTAGAAACATCTTGTCAGTCTTATGAAAAGAAAAAAATGTTTTTTATTCTCTTTAAAACTCTAAAGTAATATGAAAAATCTGAAAAAATTTGGAATGAAAAATTCACCGAAGCTCTTCTGTCAAAACAAAACGTCTCTAATCACTTTTCAAAAATAAAATCTCTACATTTCATCTTTAAAGTCGGTAGAAATAATGTTTTCTGCTTTTGTCACAAGGAGTTTTTTGCTGAATGCCCCTTTTTTTAAGTTTGTAGTATAGAAAATATTTTAAAAAAAAATATATAGAAATCATTTAGGTTTCCTAAGAGTTTATGACCGTTTTTGTCAGAGGTAATTGTCTTAAGTATTGTATGAGTAAAAATATATATTTTTTAATTTATGCACATTTTCAGGACAAATGATATAATTTTGATTAAAAGAGAAAACAGTGTAGTATAATTTTATCGGTGAAGGCAATATAAATACCAAAATTTACAAGGAAGTCTGGTATAGCAATTAAATCAAACTTGAAGCAATTTTTTGCTGTTAAACTCAAAAATACATATAAAGCGCAAATAACACTTCTACTTTTTTTTATTAAAAAAAATATGTTCAGAATTAATTGAAGTGCCAAAAATCTGGAATGTATAGTATTGATTAAAATAATAATAATGCATTACAGATTCACGTAATTACTAGCATCAGCTGCCGTGTATAAAAAACAAGTTCCACCAAGAGTATTCTTTAGTTATCCACGGGCTTCGAAACCCCGGGCACCTGAGATATCTTTCCTTTTCCTATTATTTCTCACTCCTTTCTTTTCTGTTTGTTTCATTCTGACTATGGTTTTCTCTTTTGAGATGAGGGCAGTTCTAAATAAGCTGATATCATCCTGTCTATATTGACTTATGGAGAATCGTAAACTACCCACGTATTTGCTGCGTGGTGAATCGTGTCCCTGGAAAGGGGAACCTTGCAGTTGAGGGAAACCAACACACTGCTATGGCCTCTGTTACAGGTAAACGGGATGTAAATATTGGTCCCGTATACACCAGTCCGCTGATCACCTGACCTATGTCACTGACTAAGAGAACAAGTGAGCAGGAAATTATTGGTCATCTCGTTAAGGGTGGAGACTGACATAGGATTGTCTAGTGACAGTATGGTCCCTGGTTAGCACTGGTGCACAGATATGCATTCCCTTGTTCGGCTCGGTAATGGATGGTGCTGCGGGGAATTGGGGTCAGAATCGTATTTATTTTTAGTCGCGCGTTGGTCTTTTCCCCGCCCGAAATTCGTTATCTTCCTGTAACTCATTTCCCGTTAAAGTTACGATAGCCAATTTCCGTGTAGCCGACCTTGAGTGTTCACACTCTTGTGCAGTAAAATTGCAAGTCATTCCTGCTATTTCTTAGCATTTTATTGCATTCTTAAGTTTCAGTCGGTCTAAATGACCGCGTTGCGACCACTTGCGTTAGTTGAATTTTTCCCCCTCGTGTTCATCCTTTCCCATTTCCGCGAAATCTGTGGGGGAAAGTTTCTTCGAAGTACGGACTCACTGCCTGTTGTTATTTCGTCTTTCTTTCTTTCTGCTATATTACCCGTTCATAGAGTACTTTTTTTACTTTTAGAATGTGACTTAAAATTGTTTTATTATATTAGTTGTGAAGTCAGTTCGCACAAAAAACTGATGGATGGTCACTTACATTTTTTTTTCTTTGTCAAACATTGCGGGAATAAATTTTCAAATTGATAATCGTTTAAATATGGAAAAAAAGGGAAATTCATCATCATTATTTGAAAGAAGTTGCTTTCCATTTATTACCGGAACATATAAATGAAAGAAAACAGACAATAACACTGACAAACCATTAAAAAAAAGGAGAAGAGAATTTGTTGGGAATCAGTAAAAAAATTGCCGTATCTCCAAAATCTGAAAAGTATCGTTTTTGTACAATAAAACAAATTCGAAAGATAAAACAATTTTCTCAGAAATGTAGTATGTATATCTGCGAAGAACATACATATAATTTATTTGTACAATAAGAAAAAAAATGAGAATTTTATAATGTAGGTTAAAAATTACGCAAATAAAAATCTCTTTTGGATAATTCAGTGAATGTTTATACTATGATTTTAAAAAGTACTAGGGGGCTCGGCCCCCTACGAGCTACGCTCGCCAACCCCCGTCCAGACACCGCAGACTCTAAATGCACGCTAATTTGATCGGCTTTAAAAAGATTTCGAAAGATTGAATTATAATTTAAAAAACAGTGGCGATCTCCCTATAAACGAATTTCTATTCATTTCTCTTTGATTGGGGAATTTTAACGCCAAATTCGCTGCGGTACTACTTGATTATCCTGTCCACCAATTTCGCCAAATTATATAAATCGCCAAACCACTCGCCAAATTATACAAATTGATATAATTTTTATTTTAAATAACGAAAGGACAAATAAATTCGTACACATTAATAAAAACACAAATAAAACGTCGAAATAAAAATAACTTGATGACGTATACACGTGTAACAACATTTCAAAATAAGCTAATATAAAATGAATTAAGTAAAGAGAGTCTTTGTCTCTTGGTATTTTTTAACAAAGCGAAAAGAAAGTTCTTTTAAATGAGACATTTTAAATTAATTCTCAAAATATCGAATAAATGTCTAGCGCAATTTCTAAATTTAAACTTTTTTGCAATATTATTTTGAGTTCATTTTATGTAATAACTATAATGTGACGTAAATATGACGTAATTTCTCCTAAGACTTCTAACGCATGTTAATGAATTTATTATTTTACAATATCCTTTCTCTTTTAAAATTCACGTGTGTACTTTTTATGACGTAATTTTTAATAAGTTCCTGCTTTTTATACGTAATTATTCAATTCTAATTTGAAAGTTTTTTTTCCTGTTTATAATAGTCACGTGTAAATAAATTTTTAATTTGAAGCAAACATTATTGCTTGCGCTTTTTATACAGCTGGCAACAGTTTAAATTAGAACAATTTTCTGAAATCTGTAAAAAATATCTCTAGAAATGCTGAAAAATTGAATTTAAAATAGAAATAAAACCTGAAAAAATGAGTCAAAATAAAAAAATTAATGCAATCTGCACTCCGGCAAATTCTAACGCATAAAATGATCTAAAAATGATTACACTGCCATGTCTAGTTTTTGCTGCTATAAAACTTTTTTAGTGGAACGATTTTGTCCAACTTTAGCATTAAATAACTCTTAAAATAATTCTTCGATTTGAAAACTGTCTGCATCAGCGTGTTTATCAAACATTTCTGTATAAAACCACCGATTTTCATATTTTTGTATGCATTATTTTTGTTAATATTAACGAAAAAAGCCTCTGATCACAAAAAAATCAAAACCGGCGGCGGCGGCGGCGGTGACAGCGGTAGTTACTTTTTTTTAGAATAGAGAGATTTTAAGTATTTTTCTAAAATTTATCTATTTTTAAATTTTCATACTGTAAATAAAAACACATTTTTTTTTTTTTTTTTTTTTTTAGCAATGCTGCAGAAAATGTTTTGTTTAATTATTATTGAAATCCAATAGAGGCTTGGGGACGGTATCTAACAAATTTAAATTTGTTGTACTTCATCAATTGTTCAAACTATTTTTCAGAATAATGTTTTCCAGAATGCGAGAGAAAATTCATTTAAATAAAATTATTGCTGTATATTTATTATTTCGGAGAAAATTTTCTTATTGTTTTTATTATTTTAATGAATGTTATTATAAAACAATAAATTATAACATTAATACCTTATTATGAAATGCACAATTGAATATTTATTTTAATTAAATAGTTGCTGTAAAATACATCCCTATTAAGATGAACCTTTCAGTGATTCTATTAATTAAAATAATTTATCCATCTTAGGATTTAAATCTACAATTGCAAATGTATTTAAATATATAATTTCAATAACTTATTATTTACTTTATATAAGCGAAGTTCGTATCCAGAGTTTTTATTCAAGGGCGCTGCTCCTTGAAAATAGGTAGAAAAACTACAAATCGTGCATTTTCATTTGAAAAATGGATTTAATCATAAAATCTCGAGAGCCCCCCCCCCTCCTCTCCCTGCTCATACACACACAGACACCCCACAAAATAAATAAATAAAACGTGGTTACAACATTTACATTTATAATTTCGAAATTAAGTATTTTTTACCTTTTTCTTTATCATATATATATATATATATATATATATATATATATATATATACATAATATGCTGGTGAATTAGTGGTATTGTATGTGATTTTCTGTTGTATGTCATAGGTTCCATTTTTATTTTCAGTTTAATTGTTCAGTTTAATGTCAGTGTAATATATTGATGCTAAATTTATTAATTTTATTTTATTAAATCGATATAGAGTGCCGGAGTATCATAAAAATCTACCTGACTCTGATTCTGTCCTTCCAAAAAATAAAATAAAAATACCCCTATCACGAATTTAGATTCCTATTCGTAAATGCTTTCCTACTAATTATTTATTCATAGTAACATCAGAAATTCAATCAAATCATTTTCTATTTACTTTTAAGTATTTATGCAAAACGAAGAATGAGATATTAAAAACATTTATCTAGATGCCAAATGAATATATACTTAAGCGAAATAAATAATTTACTGTAAAAGGTTGTAAAATGAATAATTGCTGTAATCTTTTAAAGTTCAGTCAATATTTTCACCCTACGTTATCCGTTTTCGATCATCTGATAACACCGGACACACGGCGGCAAATGGACCGAACGCGACAACGTTCTAAAAAATGTCGCGACTACTCTCGGGTTAATAATGATGGAACTACAGGGAAGTACAATTTAATAGAAGAAAGTGTTCTATTTCTTCCCCATGTGGAAAGCAACAAACTGTACAGAATAATTTATTTACTCGTTTCTTTGTTATCAAACTCACGATAGTCTACCTGAGAGTTCATTTAAGAGAATTTCACTTTTCCTGATTGCAAAAACTTCCCAGTCTGTTTTGGGTGATGGTCATTCAATCAAAAAATTGCAGTCTGGGGATTTGCTGGTTGAGCATGCCTCAGCCGGCCATACAAAACGTCTGTCAAATTGTAAAACATTAGATTAGTTTTCTGTTTCTGTCCAAGTACATCAAACTCTGAACACAACCGTGGTGTTATATGCGAACAAGAACTTTTACTCTGTACCAAAAAAGAATTACGAAATATAAAAGATCAAAATGTCATATATGTTCGCCGTATTACTATCCGCAGGAATTTGCAAGTGATTCCTACGAAGCACATTATTCTCACTTTCAATAGTCCTACTCTTCCAACTACAATTAAAGCTGCCTACCTGAGCTGTCCAGTCCGACCTTATATACCCAATCCCCTCTTGCGCAAACTCGAAACGTTTCGCTAACTGTAAGGGTGACCATACATCATACTCTCGCTCTTGCCCAAACTGCATCTGTAAAAACAAAATACTCATTGTTAAAATCACCCAAAAACTTTTTTACGCTGAAGTTCGTAAGCTTTTTGAGTCTAGAAGCCCATCTGTTGGAGTTTCTTACGCTAGTTTACTCAGGAAACAATCAAAACCCGTAAGATACATACGCACCCAGACTGAAACTTCTTTTTAACCAAATAATTCACCTGGGGCACAATCCATCACTGCAAATGAAAACAACCATAGTGTGAAATTTACTGCTAATGCAATACCTTTTCCAAAATTAAAACTTTGGCAACCATCATCAGAACTAGTTAAAATAGAATATTATGATTCTCCTATACATAATTACCCTTCGGTTTGTGATTCGATGTCAAAAAACCTAAGTCACGCTAAAAAGCTAACTGAACGGAAACCTGAGCAAAAGTTTGTTTCATCTGCAAATAAAATGCATGAACTTCATGTTTCCCCAACACAAAAAACGATACAAAAATCATGTGTACAGAATAAAGAATCAGGAAATTCCTGAATTTAAGCCTCTTCACAGTGGAAAACTGTGAAGAATAAACAGTGGAAATCATGTTATAGCCCAACTTATACTGATTAGAAGCATCCCAAACAGTTGCAAAATTTTTGTGGAAGAGGTTATGAAGTCCGAATCTTATGATTCAAATGCAGATGATGAAAATAAGGTTTTTGAAGAGTTTATGCCTGAATATTTTTACATTTTTTAAAGTTCTCTATGATTTCTAAACTTGCTTTTTATACAACAGTTGATACTTTGTTTATAGTTTGACAATTATTATTTTATCACTTTTGCAGATTTAATTGTAATAATGTTGTGTCTTTTAACTATGATCTTTTAGTTATTTAAATGGTTTTAATTATACATTAATTAATGTTTCCATTTAATTATGTTGTTTTTCTCATCTTATTGTAAATCATTTTTCAACTCCTAACTTTTTGGTATATAACCCGTAACTGGAGACATGAATTTCCTTACGGGATCAGAGACATAGAGTCAAAATGACTCCAATGTTATTTTTCTTTTATGTCTTTTGTAAACAGCATTGGAATTTATTTTGGAAACGCAATATAGTCTAGAAATCATGTAATTACCAAAATATTTAAAAAAAACTATATTAAAACTGTTAAATGTTATAATATTAATTGTTGGAAAGATAATATAAGAAAAACCTAAACAACCTTTTAATGAGTACTTACATCGTTTAGATATCATGGGATGACATTAATGTTAATAACTGTTACAATTAAACAAACAAAAATGAAGAATTCAATATTTTAAAATATTACCTTAAGAATATTTCTTTATTCTTTTTGCTTTTTACATCATTCAAATGCAGCTGGGGCATACGGCTACGGAACATTCTCCACATACTGGGTGTTTACAAGAATGGCATTGAGTAGATGTTTCCTTTTCAACTTTTTTGGGCAAATAGTACAATATTTTCTAGTAGGTAATTTCCCATTACTATCTGCTTCTACTTTTTCCTCTTCTTTACCAAGTATATTCGCAATTGAAAATCTCACTTCCTGTCGAAGACGGGTATTTGTTAATCTCCTTTCTAATTCTTCACTGGCAAGCTGCTTTGCGAAGTTCTTTATAAAATCTAGCCTTGACTTTTTTCTATAGTCTCGTGTGACCTGGTGAATAATAAATGCGTTAACTGCAGTTATATTCATAAGGCGAAAAAATATAGCCATTGGCGAACCTCTGGTTCTCCGACCAGTACAATATATGACGCATTTTTCATCTAAGGCAGCAACACCAGATTTGGTATTATTATAAAAAGCGATAATTTACGGCTTATTGATGCCTGTATCTTGGGATATTGATGAGTGCATAGACGACACTAGCAATACAGCTTTGCCGTTTTTAGGAACATGTGAAACCAAGATTAAATCCTTCGAAAAGCCATAAATTGAACTTCCAACTATTCTGCTTCTGTTTGGAATGAATTCTTTAGGTATTTCTGGTTTGTTTTTATTTAATGTTCCAACATGGATTAAGTTTTTTTCCTTCAAAACTTTTACAAGCTCATCTGATGAAAACCAATTGTCTGCTGTTATATTTCTGTTTGTGCCTGCAATACAAGCACACAAGCGCACAACTGCCTGCGTTGGTTTTTGGAACATTTTATCTTCTTCTGAAAGTGTCATACAATCAGAATTATTACAACAATATATATAGCCATTGAAGAAGTTATTGTTTCTGGCACCAGTTAAAGCCATTATTTTCAGTCCATATTTACAAGACTTATTAGCCATGTACATCTTGAATTTATTCCTTCCTCTAAAACTAAGAAGCATCTCATCGAAACATGCTAAAATGCCAATACTGTAAAGTGACTGAGAGTTTGTTATTAATTTTTCGAAAATCTCTGATATTAATGCCACTGGATTTTCCCTTAATCGTTTTTCTCTCGTATTTGGGTCATCAAACCTCAAGCATTGGAGTAGAACTGCAAAACGTTTCACTTTCATGATACACCGGAAAATATCGCGACCCGTGCCATCTGTTGCAGACAATGAACTTCATGGTTTGATTTAAAAACAGCTGTGTAAAACAGTAGAACTATAAAGCTGCGTAATTCACTATATCCAAATCACGCAAATCTGACTTCTCATGATATTTATAGTTTTGCCTAATTGCAGCAAGTTTAAGATTTGTATATTTCACAATTATAAGCAACATGTCGTTCGAGAAAATGTAGGTCCAGGCTTCATTTTCAGTCAACGATATCCGTTGAAAATTAGGACGAATTCCGGGCAACTTCAAAACAATATTGTGCTGAGGCGTCCGAGAATGCGAACTCACTAATGGCTTCTTCGATCACTTGAATCTATTTTTTCCTTTCCTATAGAAATGATTTTCCATGTCGTCTTCCTTTTCTGAATTTACGTCCAAATTTTCTTAACTTTCTTTTTCGCTTTCTTCTTTATGATGACTTATAATCGTTTCTGCATCGCTAATATGAGAGTCATCTTCCGACACTTCGCATTCTTCAAACCATTGCGTTATAGTTTTTTTCAAAATCTGGACCACATGGTCGAATTTTTTTTCTGGAAGGTCCTGGTTGAGTAGTATCCATTTCTTCTTAAACAACAATATATTATTCTAGACAAAGGAAGCGGATTGCAATGCTAAATACGTAGAAATTAACTGGTGCGTTATATATTTTTTCAGTCACAGTTTCAGAGACGTAGAGTCAATCTGACTCCATAAATAGCAACGAAAACTTTGAAAAAGAATATCCCGGATATAGGCGCGTTTTCAAACTTGGACTTCTGCCAACATACTGATAATATATCTACTTGAAGGTACTGATGAGATGATTGCATTCAAGGACAAAAGACCACGTGATAATCAGAGCCAATGAACAACGCGGAGTCTCCTTGACTCCCGTTTCCAATTACGGGATAACTTTTGTTTTTCTTTTGACTTTGTCTTGGCGCAGCATGTCTCAAAAAGGACTTTGTGCCATTGAAATCCAATCAATCAACTAATCTACCAACCATCAGGAGTATTTATTTGATTTATTTTATTGAAAGAATGTAAACTAAAAAGAAAACATGAAAAGAAATTTCAGCCGGCTATGATAATTGTAGTTGGTGAAGTACGGTACGTATTGTCTGCAGTTTCGAAATTCTTGCATAACTATTTCAAAGATGGTAAATTGCACATTCCAAGTAGAATGATGCATTGTAATAAAAATGAAACAAAAGTCATAAGAAAAAATAAAGAAAATTGCTCACGTATGAAAGGAGTGGATCCACAAATACTTGAGAATGATCTGGTCAATGGCTGGCACGAATCTTAGCAAGCAGGAAACTTTAAATGATAAGGAAGGTGCTAAGGTATCTGCTTTAAATAACATCGCATTTCAATGCTGATTCAAAAACTGTCAGCTGAAAGAATTTTCAATATACACTACATGATACGGTGTTTAACAGTCAACAACTTACTCAAAAGTTCTCAAAGACCGCTTGATGCAGGCCTTTTCTTTTTTTATGAGATCAGCGTCATTTCGAATGGAGCATTAATGTTTTACGCGTTGCTTTTATAGTGATATATTATAGAAAATGCATAACACTTTATGATTCGATGTATCTTTTGTTTGAAAGGGTACAGTATCAAGGCTGGCATTGCTCACTAAAGCTGGCATTGCTATATTGTATCAAGGCTGGCATTGCTAAATTTTCTTTGCAACTACTTCTTTGCAACCACTATTTTAAAACAATATATTTTGTGTAGAGTTCTATTGCAGATGTTACAGAAATATACCTGTATGATTTTTGATTTGAAATAGTGATAAGAAATATCAAAATCTTTTGACATTCTGGGAGCATTAATTTTTATTAAGATCTATTTAAGTATTCAAGAGATGCAGTAAGTCTTCAAAACGGCTTGCAATTCGAAGCCGGCTGTCATTCATATTATTCGCCCAAAACAAGACAAGGATGGGAATCTACGGCTGAAATCATTTCACGGACAGGAGTGTTCTTTTGTACGTGACCTATGACGTCACCGCAAGCTTAAGTATTTGGGCCGATTTAGGGCTGAATTTTCGACTTCACGCGAAAATAGCACATTTCATTTCCATTTAACGCTGCATTCTGTGAATGGATACAGTTCAATAGTGCACTGCAAATAGAGGCGTCTTAAATTAAACACATATGTGACTGAAAAAGAATTTTAGTCACTTAAGTGTCTTAATCTGAAAATTAAGACATTATAGATGTCTTAATTTAAGATACATAAGTGTCTTACTATGATCATGGTGTAAACGAACTGAGAATAATGTCTAAAATATCCGCAAACGTCTTATTTTAAGACACTTCTTTGCTTCAAACGTGTCTCAATTTAAGACGTTTTGATTCTTCCAACGCAATAACCACCAGGGTATACTCTCAGTTGCGCATGCGTTTTAGATGTCTTTCGTTCGAATTAGTATACGTTGTAATTCAAACGGAAAGCTTGTTTTTATGTACGCGTGTATTTTAATTCGTTTTTTGTGGAATGTGAAGTACTGTGATTTTAATTCGTATTCACTTAGTTTGTTTATAAATTGAATACATACATCTAACGTGTGTGCTTGACACCAAATGTCTCTTATAAACTGTCGTCGATATAAGGGCGTGATAGAGTAAACAACAACTTGGAGTAAACAACAACTTACATCCGGGAACTCTACAAACCGTGTGCAATGGATTTAGTGCTAATTTGTATTGTATCAATAATATTGTGTTATTGGTCTTCATCCTGCCAAAGGTGGCAAGAAAAAAAGAAACTTTTGTCTGGTGGGTCATATTTTGAGGATGAAACAATTCATTCTTTAAATATGGCTAGTAGGCTAGTAAATTTTCTTCTAAAGTGATGCAAGTCTTTCTCCCGCACGGTAGTAGTTTTTAAAATTCCAAATCGAGAATTTTTCTTACCTCTTGCAAACAGCGTTTGAAGTAAGTGCCGTAATTTCTTTATAGTACTAAAATTAGTATATTTTATGATTTTATTTATTGTACAAAATCTTGCATGAAATTCAATTAGTTTTGTATCTGTTCGCAAAAAAAACCCCACTAATTCTAGAAGTATATATTTTTAAACTTATGATGTTGTCTTTTATTACAAATATATATTCAATGGCAGTTTTTAGTTTCAATAGCTAATTCTTATCTCACAGTAAACGACGACCACAAGGCGATAAAGAAAAGAAAAAACTTTGAAACATCACCAAATGCTTTCTTATTTCCTGGCATAAAACCGCAGATTAAAAAATGATAAATAAAGTACATGAGACTCGTCTATTATGTGAAGCTGCCAGTGAAAATATACATATATATTTGATTTGCAATGCACTCTAATATTGATTTTTTGATTATTTTTAATAAAAAAAGTAATTTGAAATTTATAATGGGAAAAAGTAAAAAGCTATAACTAGATTTTGCACTTAAAATAACTTCATTTATATGCACTTATACGAAAAACACAAAAATGACAGTTAGATGTTACTATATATATTTAAGACGAAAGAAGTTTGGAAACTATAACTTATTTTTTCTTCGTCTTATTAATATAGAACATGTATTTATTTATTTTTATTGATAGTTGAATAGTTTTTGTGATTACCCTCTGATCTACATAAAAAGTTGCCCATGTGGCAATACATAATTTTTTTAAAAATCTAATTTTAAATGATAAGGATTATCATTTTTTTTTTTGGGGGGGGGGGGGGGGAGGAATTTGTATGAAATTTTCGTAAAGCTGATATTTTAAATCTTACATGGATTATAATGAAAGTTTTGAACTTTTAGAGTAAGACAAAATAAAAAATGCAAATATATTTAACAAAATACCAAAGAATTTTTTTTCTCAATGTTATTAAAGTAGAATATTTATTTATTAATTCATAGTTAAATAGCTGTTGTATAAATAGCGTATCACCTGATATAGTATATGTAAAATTGCCTATGTGGCAATGTAATTTTTTTAAAATATAATCTTTAAATTATATGAATTTTCTTTTTTTTTGGGGGGGGGGGGGGATTTTTGAAAATTCAGTACAGCTGATATTTTAAATCTTTTTGGACATTCAACCGAGTATAATAAATATTTTGAACTTTTAGAGTAGGACAAGATTATACAAAAAAAAATATATATATTTATCCATGTACCTTAAAAGCCCTTAATAGCTCACACTTCGGGACCGCGAAATTTGTCCGATAAACAGAGATGTCTGCTTTTATAAGGTAAAAAATATACAAATATGTATGTCTTGCGGATTAAAAAAGTATTCGTTAAATAGAGGTGTCCGCTATTCGGGAATGTCCATTAACCTGCACAACGGATACTCCCGAATACCGGACATCCCAATTTAGATAACCATAATGCAGGTTTGCATTTTTTTGCAAAAAAAAAAAAAAAAAAAATCTTGATTAAAGCATGGATATACTGGGCAGTGCCCCGTTCCCCCTACGATTGGAGAGCCCCCAAATTTGATGTGCAGCATTTGTAAAGCTTATATTTTAAATCTGTTTCAAAATTGTACTGATTATAATCAATATTTTGAACTTTTAAAGTAAAATAAGATTACAAAAAAAAAAAAAAAAAAAAAAAAAGAATAAAAAAATCTAATATTTAGATAAATATTTCTTGTCATTAATCTTGTTCTACTCCTAAAGTTCAAGATATTTATTAAAATCAGCACAATGTCGTAAAAGATTTAAATTATCAGTTTAACGAAAATTGCATACCAAAATTGGGAGGAAAAAAATCAGGCTGTATGGGGGTGGAAGGTGCAGGACCACAGCCAAATATTTTTCTAAGATTCAACGTGGTCAAACATGGCTACGTATTATGCTTACAAAAAATGGATGCGATTCACACGTTTGAAGTGTCTGAAATTCAGACGCAAAAAGTGTCTGAAAAAATTAAGAAATTTTAAAATTTCTGAAAACTGAACACTCCGTTTCAGACACGTAAGTGTTTGAATTTCAGACATTTTTATTTACAGTGTGGCAATAGAAACTTTAATACAAAATATATATATATGTAAAATCTGACCATTTTACGTCAAACCATAAATCATGAACTCCTAAATTTAGGTTTGTATTGCATTTAATTGCGTGCTGGAGGTACCATATTAGAAAATCGTGAAACAGGTGATAATTTCTTATTTTTTATGGTTAAATTAAGTTTCTTTTAATTTATGATATGAAAAATACGAACCAAACACGCACAGACTAAAAAAAATTCAAACATTTTTACATAAATTGATACATTTTAAAATACCTTTTGAATACCTAGAGGCGCAATTTTTCGTTGAACCACACAAACTTTGAATGCAGTTCCGTCAATTGTGCTTTGTTTGCGAATTTAGCACAATTCTTAGATTTAAATTTGTTAATTTCTCGAACAGTAACTAAATAATCTTCATTTGTAAATGTAGTTGCAAAGCGATGTTGAAGAATATTTTACCATCTCTTAATGCGAAACACATGAGACACTTTAAATTATATTTGATGTAGAAATCTACATGGGACTGATCTCGAATAGATTATCTTTCATTAGTCCACGCAATAGAGAATTTTACCTAGCAAAATTAATGGTTGTTCCGGAAATCGGCTTACTTTAGGTTTTTTGGGTCGCTGAATCCGAATTTGTAACTTCCCATCAAAATTTCCAACGGCAACACCTCCCCCCCACCCACACACACAAATTTTGGTAAAAAGGCCCTCAAAAAAGGTTTTTATTAAAAAAAAATCAATTTTTTTATTGTTTTTGGGGAAAAGTATCTAGAAATTCAGAAAGTAGACAAAATTTGCAACAAATGAGATATATGACATTGTGACTTAGGATGAAGGGGAAGGGGGGATCTGCCTCGGAACATGCGCGATGTGCTGCGTGGACTAAGTTGCGTAATTCCACTTAACCACTCACGTTTACATTCGCCCTCCTATCTCCCCACCGAACTTTCCTTATAGGGTTTACTTTAGGTTTTTTGGGTCGCTGAATCCGAATTTTTAAGTTATCCCGAAAATTTCCACCCCCCGAACCCCCCCCCCCAAATAGTTGTTATTAACTTAAATTTCTTATTGTTTTAGGGGAAAAGCATTAAAAAATTCAGAAACTAGACAAAATTTGCAACACATAGGATATATGATAATACGACGTAGGATAAACGGGAAGAGAGGGGGCTGCCTCGGAACATTCCCCGCGCGCTTTTCTCTAAAACCAAATTTTTTCAAAAAATCAATTTTTTGGGGGGTTGCCGGGTGAAATTTTGGTGGGAAGTTACAAATTCGGATTCAGCGACCCAAAAAACATAAAGTGAGTCGAAATCCAGAACTAGTATTAATTCTTCCAGGTAAAATCCCTTTTGACTGGACTTCATAACTTAGTGCACGTAGTGCCGCACTGCATGTTCAGAGGCAGCCCTCCCCCTCTCCGTTCATCCTACGTCGTAATGTCATATATGCTATTTGTTGCAAATTTTGTAATGCTTTTCCACTAAAACAATAAGAAATTTAAGTTAAAAACAACTATTTGGGGGGAGGGGGAGGAGATTTCGGTGGGGGGAATTTTGGGGGTAAGTTAAAAATTCGGATTCAGCGACCCAAAAAATTTAAAGTAAACCTTATAGAGAAAGTTCGGAGGGGAGATGAGATGCGAATGTAAACGTGTGAGTGGTTAAGTGGAATTGCGCAACTTAGTTCACGCAGCACCGCGCGCATGATACGAGGCAGATCCCCCCTTCCCCTTCATCTTAAGTCATAATGTCATGTATCTAATTTGTTGAAAAGTTTGTCTACTTTCTGAATTTCTAGATACTTTTCCCCTAAAACAACAAAAAATTGATTTTTTTAATAAAAACCTTTTTGGGGGGGGGTATTTTACCAAAATTTGTGGGAGCTGCTGGGGGAAATTTTGATGCGAAGTTAATTCAGCGACCCAAAAACATATAGTAAGCCTTTTTTCAGAACTGCCATGAAATTTGCTAGGTAGAGCTCCTATGCGGTCACTGTTACCTGGACTACATTGGATTCGGTAGAAATGGACCTAAATCTTATTTTTTACAACTCATATGTGGCCAGCATGTTCTTTTGTGAAAATAATAGTGACATCATACGTTTAAATAGTAAATAAAGCCATTGTGCAACAATATTAAAAAGCAGAAAAAACAACATTTAGAAATGCACAAATAATACATGAAAAGCAACAAACCTCTGTTTCGAATCTACTAGCGAGATTCTTCTTCAGTGCAAGATAGGAAAAAAGGAACAGCGTGCTAGAAAAAGCAAGGCTGAGCAAAGCTTGGCTCAGCCTTGCTTTTCCACGCTGTTGGTTTTTCTGCTTTTTAAAATCACACGTTTTTTAACGGAATTTTTAAGGCATGAATTTTGCTTTAATAAATTGTTGAGAATTATATTTTTTATTAAAAAAAACTGCAAATTGTCTTCATAATTATTTTTTTCTTTTATCATAACTTATATAACTTATTTTTTTATATATATAAATCATTTTTTGAACGTAATTGTCTAAGTAACCATCTACGGTGCCTCTATTACAAGGTTATGGAAATATAAGCTGAAAAATATTGCATTTTAAAATGTTTGAATATATGTATTCAATATTCTTTAAAATTAATTTTAATTGTGAAATAATTTTGGTTTATATTTATCGACATCTTCTATAGAAAATATATCAGGTTTAGTGGTAGTGCGACTAATTTAATTCACTTTTGATCCGACCAGAATAAGATGGATTTTGTTCGTGTTGTTATTGGGCAATACAGCAATACTTCTCTCGTCCATTTACATATCAGTTCTAAAAACGGATACATTTAGGCTTCGATGAATTCCCCGAGTTGCATGTTCCAGAGAAGGATTTCTTCGAGCGTTTCAGTGTACTTTTCTGATATTAAATGTGATAGATTAAGGATAAGTACTTTAAGTCATTCAATATGAGATCTCATAGTTTCACTTTGACAGCTTTTTACAATTTCTGCATCAAATGCTACATATTTCTAAAAATGATTTAAAAAAATTAGTTATATTTAATATGTTTTTCCCTTAAAATAAGTTGGTTGGTTGGTTGTATTTATGTCGGCCAATTATCAGCACGTGGGATATGGGCCCTAAGTGGGGAGGAGTGCCTTCCGTGGAGGTCTTTCTAAGGGAACCTAATCCGTATTAACGCTTGGAGAACCCAAGGTTCGAAGAAAACCACGAAAACTCCGAACGATTAGGCAGACGGGCGCGATTGGGATCGAACCCAGCACCTCCCGTCTACCAGCTTCGAGAGCATAACCTCTCGGCCACTGGTGGGGCCCCTTAAAATAAGAAAACGATTTATGTTTAATATATGAAGGAATGGTAAATATTAAGAAACTGATAGTTTTTTATAGCTCAGTGATATTAAAAATACGTCTGAATAATATAATGGCAAGCTTTTGCAATTGAAAATTTTATTTTTAAATCCTGTGAGACAATTTATTTTTTCAGTGCGTATCAGAATATTTATTAGATAGTAATTTTATTTTTATAAACGGCATTTTTTAAAAGCATATCAGCCATAAAATATCTTTTTTGAAGTAATATAATAAAGAGCTTATATTTTGAACTCTTAGAAGACAATTTAGTTTATATTAATCATAATAAGGAAAAGAAACAACATATTTTTTTCATTAACTACTTATACAGATTTTTTACATTTGTAATTAACGCGTTATTTTTTTAGTTATTTTTATGGATATTATTCCTACATTATACGAATTTAAAGTAAAAAAAGATTATGCGTTTGTTGTTTCTTTAAAAAAAAAAAAAAAAAAAAAAAAAAAACTAAGTAAAAAGGTAAGTTGCATTTAAGTTTTGAAATAAATTTTCATTTCTGTTCATTTATAATGGAAGAATAAATTTAAATAAAATGAAAATATATTTGCATTTGAAGAAATAAAAAATTAAAACTATGAAATTTTCAATATTATCACGTCATTTTAAACGTATTTATTATTTCATTTATTTAAAATTTTCGTTTATCGTTAAAAGGTGAAAATATATTTAATATTAATAGATTCATTTGATGTGAAACATTTTTTATTTCAGATCTTTTTTTATTAGGAACATTATAGAACATTATAGATAAGAACATTAAAGATTATTTTGCATATAAAATGTGCCGAAATATAAATTTGTAAAAATGATACATTAATTTAGAAGACTTTAGCTCTTATTACCTTCTACTATATTAAATTACTTATGAAATTTATTAAAACAATCTGTGTAACATATTTAAATATTTCTTTGAAGTTTTCAGTTTCGATACTGGCTTTACAAGAATTGCAATACTTTTTTAATGAAACGCATGGATTTTTTTTTTTTTCGTAAATCAAATTTAGTAAACGTAAAAAAAAATTGCATTTCTGCTTATTCACGATTTTTAATGCAACTGATTTTGAAATTTTCTATTCGCATAACTTTGAAATTTTAAAATTATGTTTAGACGACGACAGTTTCTTTTTTCAAGGATACATTAAAAGGATTTTTGGCAATGCTATAAATGTAAAAAATTATTTCATAACACAAATAATTTTAATTAAAATGCAATTTCATTTCTTATTCATATGAGCATAATTTAAAATTTCTACTTTCTGCTTGCATCTTTTTTTAATTATAAACGACTTGGATGAAATTTGATAAACTATGTAACTGATCTTTTCTGAATTCTTTTAATGGAGGTTTTCAAGAAATATTTAAATTTAAGTATATTAAGAAGAACAATTTGAGCAAATCATTATATATTAGATGTAAATTTCTAACTGGGCGAAAAATGTCCGGACCAGGAATCGAACCCGGGACCTCCCTGGCTGATGCCGCCAATGCTCTGCCATCTGAGCTATCCCGGACGATTCTGGTCGAACTTTTTCACCCAGCTAACCTTGAAGATTACAGCATCTGGTCTGAAACCTGGTTCAGCTCAACAGAATAAATCTCAGGCAATGAAACTCCAGAAATCGCTGGATACGAACTTACACTAGATTAATTTTCACACAATTATTCTAATTGGTAAACAAATCATATTAGATGTAAATTTCCAACTGGGCGAAAAATGTCCGGACCAGGAATGTCCATTTTTCGCCCAGTTGGAAATTCACATCTAATATGATTTGTTTACCAATTAGAATAATTGTGTGAAAATTAATCTAGTGTAAGTTCGTATCCAGCGATTTCTGGAGTTCCATTGCCTGAGATTTATTCTGTTGAGCTGAACTAGGTTTCAGACCAGTTGCTGTAATCTTCAAGGTTAGCTGGGTGAAAAAGTTCGACCAGAATCGTCCGGGATAGCTCAGATGGCAGAGCACTGGCGGCATCAGCCAGGGAGGTCCCGGGTTCGATTCCTGGTCCGGACATTTTTCGCCCAGTTGGAAATTTACATCTAATATGATTTGTTTACCAATTAGAATAATTGTGTGAAAATTAATCTAGTGTAAATCATTATATTTTTACTATAATGCTGGTTAACTAGCATATGTGGAGTTGATGGAAATGCAATGAAATAGTTTACTATAAATTGTTTATGCATTGATTAAAACACGAAGAGATACTTTTTTTAGTTCATTGTTAGAAGGTGAAAATATATTTAATGTTAATAAATTCTTATGAAGTGATCTTTTTTTTTTTTTTTTTTTTTAAATTTCAGGTCAGATAATAACAGGAACTGAGGTATTGTCAGGTTGATATTTCAGTTAGAATACAATCAGTTTTGACTAATTATCATATCAATTGCATATACTCTTTGAAGTAGCATGGCTTCCCTATTTTATGTTTCAATATTTATAGTTAATATTTTAATCGCATAATTTTAAATCAGTTTATTAAATTGTGGTATGTGTAATATTTGTCTGCGACTGCAAACGACGAGACATTCCAGAACGTTTTTTTGAAACTTTTGAAATAATTTTTAATATTTAATCAGTGATAATTATATATAAAGTACATGTACTCAATATGGACAGTGCCCTCAATAAGGACACCCCTAATATCGTTAAAAGTAACATTTTTAATCGAGAAATGGCGCTACATCTCCGTGATTAAAAGCAGGTGAAAAGATTATTAAGCCTGGAAAGTGCAAAAAAGTGCGCTGTTCACCATTTGGATGGAAACTTGTTTTTTGGTGGTGTGCTGATCGTAATTACAGGTAAGTTTAAATTCTTATTAGATATGGTACAATTGCTTTAAATATTAAAAACTGGAGTGTTTTAGAAAGCTGATAAAACATACTTTTGATTTCTATTACATATATTGCTTAAAAATATTTTCCTTGTTTATTTATTACAAGACTTAGTGAAACTATGGGCGATTCCTATTATGGACACCTTATGTCCACATTGAAAAAACAGATGTAAATTCTGCAAACAGATGCAATAAAGCTAAGCAAAACCAACTAAGTATATTATTTTATTATATTTTGTAGTAACATAGGTACTTTGCATGGGTCTTCGAAGAGCCATAATCGAAAATGACCGCCCTCCCCCTTCTAAAGTGCATGTTCTGAAGATATTTACTGTGTCCCCCCCTCCTCCACCGCAATACTTTAAGATATATTTCTTTTATCGCCTCTCCTCTAAAATCCCTTGGAAGACTGGCTCTTCCATACACCCTGTGTATGGTCAATAAGAAGCCCCCTGTCCCTAATAAGGACATGCATGTCCATAATATGGACAGGCGGTTCCTTATATGGACACTTGTAAATATTTTTTTGTTTTTATCATTAAAATTAAACCAGAATAATTACAAGGTCGCTAGTTTTAATAATGATAGTCAGCAGTCCAGGGATAGTGGTCATATATCTTTGGAGTCCTATGACGTGAACACGATGGTGAAAAAAATCAGTTTTCCGTAGGGTGTCCATATTGGGTACAGGTACTTTATAAATATATTTATTTATTTAATTAGTGATATTAATATTTAATTAGTGAGTAATAAAATGTATTTTATAGCATATTGCTTTTAGTATCCTTGTAATTCCAATCTCTTTCTCTGTTCACCTATTATAAGAAATCACCAAGCGTTTTCCTATCTGGTAAGTAATTTTAAGTAAAATATTTTGTAATTTTACATAATATGCACATAAAGAGTTTGTTATTTCCTGTGTTAAAAAGAAGTTTAACTTTTAGCAAGAAAGTTTAAAAAAATGTTATCTTATAGTGGACAAGATATAGTTATAAAACTTTAAAACTACTGTTTCATAAAAAAAAAAAACATAAAATTAAAAATATTCCTTCTCAATTTAACTAGTCTTTCTTCTTTCGTTATTTATTTTGTCTATCTCCCTTGCGTATTAATTAAAAACACACATATATGTTCTTTCTCTCTGTTAACCTTTGTTTTATTATAAAAAACAAAATCGTTTTCTTTCTCCGTGTAAACCTATTAACATTCCCATGAATTTCTTAAACAATCAGCATTAAAAAATGTTTTATATTAAAATAATAAATATAGAAAACTTATTTTTCTACTTGTTATTGTAAATTAGAGTTTCTTCAATACAAGTGTCACCTAAAATATTGAAAAATTTCGACATTTCTATAACTTATTATCTTTAAAAAATAACTTTTTATTTCATTGCATTTAAATTGTTTTCACCATTCATAAGGATATATCAAGGAGGATACTCAATAAATTGAATAAGGATTACGTCAAATTAAAAAATTGGACGATTGCACCATAAAATATATTAAAAATTATGTATTTAAAATAAAATACACTATTTGCTATAAGGTACACACATTAAAAATATACATTAAAACATCAACGTTTCGTTTCGCATCTGCGAACGTCTTCAGGATGATTACACATCACACACAAGTCTAAAATGTTTCAAGAATGGAGGCAAACATCTCAGAGTCCCTGACGACCTTGTCCAGAGGGCGCACCAAACGTCACGAAGTTTCCAAGGTGACGAAAAGGAGGAAACCAATCCAGCTATGGAAGAGAAGAGGGGGGATAAATGGAACTGACTCGAAAAACAGTTTATAACATATTGTGACAAATTTTATGTATGCTGTAGGATAAATTATTGTTACAGGTGTGCTGTCCGAGCTTAATAATCCTAATGGATTCTAAAATTTTGTTTAGGTATGGATTCTTGCACGGAATAATGATTCTTGCTTCATCAAATATAACCTTGCTCCCATCATTAGCAAAACAAAATCTTGCGAGAGCTGTATTTTGTTTCAATTGTGAAATGTCTCGCTTGTGCTCTTTCAACCTTTTTGAAAATTTTCTTTTAGTTTCGCCGATATACACTAATCTTTCTTTATTTGGGAGGGTAATCGGAATTTCATACACACCAGCATTTTGATGATTCAAGATTTTATCTATATTACTACTAACAATTTGAATCAGGTATGGTGTGGGGGGGGAGCTACTAATTTTATATTGAATGATTGAAGGATCTGCTTTAATTTTTCATATAAAATGGGGGCATAATGCATACTCCTGTACTTGATAGGTAAAGTATTAAGAAACCGCTGGCCATACTGAGGGGGGGGGGTATTAAACAGTTTAATACCCTTGAAATTTACTGTTCTAGCGGTTCTAAGCATTTTCTATTGGATTAAGGTCAAGTGATTGCCTTGCCTGTCAAGTATTGCTACATTATTATCGTGAAAGCACTTTTGCACAAGTTTTGTCTCATGAGCAGGTGCTCCATCGTGCATGAAAAATTGACATCTATGTAGTGAACAAAATTGGAGCAAGTGGTCTTGAAGAATTTATAAATATTTAGAGCCATTCATAGTCAATTTTTTGGGAAGGAAATATAGTACATCTCTACCTCCACGACACTATATGGTTGCTTTGCAGTTTTCATAGTAAACTTTGCGTCATTACGTGAGGAACCTTTAGGTCGTCTAACCATAATCTGACAGCTTCTGATTAGCCTGAAATCACTTTTATCAGAAAATATTACCTTTTTCTTGTCTTCTGCTGTCCAATTTGAATATTTCTTATAAATATTTAATTTTATTTTTTTTCATGACATTAGTAAGCAGAGGTTTTTCGCTGCCCTTCGGGCTGGTAGCTCCGACTCTTTCAAAAGTCTGTGACATGTGGTCCTTACTGATATATTCTTTAGCAAATCTGAATGTTTTTTTTATACTTCTGCAGTTGTTATAATTGTTTTTAACAGTACCTCACATCTTAATAAACTATGAGACCTGGCTGAAATCTTTATGGTCTTCATGAACCGGTTTTTCATTTTGTTGTACTGTTACCTTGAACATTGGTCCTCGCCTTTTTTAGGGCATAACTAGTTTGCCTTCATGCTTCTTAAATGTAAGGCTATAGGATTTACAAGAACATTTTGTTCTGATAAAGACAAAGGATAAGTTTATGAACAATTGTAAGCTTTTTACGTCCCATTATGTGCACCAGAAGAATTTCTTTCTGCTGCGAAAAAAAAAAAAAACCCTCTTTTCAAACCACTACCAGAACTAAACAAAAAAGGGGGCGAATGCTGAGTCATCTCAAACTGCGAGTGCCACCACTCCATGTTCCCACCGTGTGATAGAAAATCTCGCCAACCTCTTCTATTTAAAGCAGGAAAAAATAAAATAAAACATCTGAACACTGAGATTGTGACTTGGGGTGTCAAGATTTTTTTGCTGGCACTGTAGAGTTATTTATAAAAGAAAAGTATTTAACACAAGTTAAATCTCATTGCTATAAATATAAAATGTGTACTCACAAAATAAACCTTAAGCTCTTTCATGCTTTTTCTCTTTCGTTTTTGAGTAACCAATAAAGAATTTCCACTAAATTTATGAATGTTCCTTTTATTGTTAAAATACGAATCTGCAACTTCCAAAAAAAGATTTAGTCAAAAAGAAAAATGTTCATTCAAGAATTAGGGGAATATAAAAATTGAATGTGAGTAGGAATTTTCTAAGACGGTTTAGAATCAGACAGCTTTAAAGATGCTCAACTGATTTTCACTGAGCATTTTCGAACAAACCTTTATTTAAGCAAGTCGAGAACATGACTTAAAGGAATGTTTCTACAGGGTGATTAAAAAAGTTGACAAAATGACATGGCAAATCAAGCATACAACAAGGATAAAAAAATCACATAAGAACATAGGGTCGCAAACCACTTATTGGGTCACAAATACAGGGTGTTTCATCGTAACTGAACTCGTGTTGACGGTAATAATTTCGAGAAAAATAGAAATATTGTAATTAAAATGCAACGATATGGACCTTATTTTGTGCGAAATATGATAAAATCACGAAAAGTTCTGGAAAAACACGTTGCTCAAGCAATCGATGATACCGTATGAATTGATTATCACAGTCCAAAATGACATAGCAAATCAGGCATACAACAAGGATAAAAAATCACATAAGAACATAGGGTCGCAAACCACTTATTGGGTCACAAATACAGGGTGTTTCATCGTAACTGAACTCGGGTCGACGATCATAATTTCGAGAAAAATTAAAACATTGCAATGAAAATGCAACGATATGGGCCTTGTTTTGTGTGAAATGTGATAAAATCACGAAAAGTTCTGGAAAAATGCGCTGCTCAAGCAATCGACGATACCGTATGAATTGATTATCACAGTCCAAAATGTGGGTCGTCCAGTGCATAGTCATGTCGCGTATATTGCAAACTTCTATCACATTTGTTTGGTGTTATCACATTTACAACAAAGGTGAGAATGTCTGTTAAATGTTTTATTCTAATATACTAAGTTTTCTGAAAGTTATTACTGTCGACCCAAATTGAGTTCGGATGAGACACCCTGTATTTGTGACGCAATAAGTGATTTCCGACCCTTATGTGATTTTTTATCCTTGCTGTATGCCAGATTTGCCATGTCTGTTTGTCAACGTTTTTTTTAATCAGCATGTATAATACAATTCGAATTTTGCTACTTTTATAAGGAAAGAAACATAAATAATGTTCATTAATTTAAAATTTAAACACTATTTGAGGACACCCTTTCACGACAACATTTTTAACCCCTTGAGGGGCAAGCAATTACGTTTGTGAAATGCTGAATTCCCACTGGAATCTTTGAAAAATTCTAGTTCAAAATAAGTAAAAGCAATTTTACGGCTTTTTTCCACCAAAGTTAGAAAAGTAAATTTTAATAAATTTTTTCTGGTGTAAAACTTCATTAATATTAGGTGGTATATAATATATATACCGGTGCCCCTCAAGGGGTTAATAATTAAAACTAATCTTGCAGTGTGTGAAAGAAGTATCCTAAATAATGTACATTCATTGGTTATCTGAATATATCCTTATGGCGTAATGTCACTATAGGACATACTGCGCGAAACAACTAAAAAAAGAAAAAAAATCAAATTGGAAATTAGGACAAATTTTATTAATTCAATTCACAAATTAAATTAACAATCATGGTTATTACTTATTTTATTTAGGAGAGGAAGTTGGAGTAGAAAAGGAATGAAATAAGTACTGCTTAAAAAAGGTAACCCAGGCCATCGCTGCAACTTGGCGGCTACAGTGTTAGTTTCGACCACTACCAAAAAACATTCACTACCTGGACGCGGAAATTAAAGAAAACCATTAGCTCTTAACTGCGCGGAATTTGTTGAATAACCTTCTATGTGGAAGAGATTAAGTATATTTGTTTGGTTTCCAGGCAGTTGTATAGATTTTCGTCTAGTAAGTTTACCTTTTTTCGTATTTTTAATGAATTAGAAAAAAATAATGCACTGCTGATTCTGTAAGGGGTTTTACCATTGTTCTATCATACGTGATGATTTTTGCCAGATAATGTAAGGTTCTTATATAAATCACAAGTAATATCTGAAACCTAATTGCTGAGAAAATAGCCACTTTGAAAGAATCCAGACAAAATATTTTGATTTAAAAGGATAACGAATTTTAAATAAACGTGGAATTCTTCGGTCTCTTTTTTTGTAATTTCAAGTAGGGATTTTGAGTTTGTGGACAGTTTTAATTTGTTTTAACATTTTGGAATATTTAAGTTTATTTTTTAGAATTATTTATCCACATTCAATTCATTAAGAGTAAAAATATTTTTATATATATAAAAATAATGAAGTTATGCGATTTTTGATAACACAATTTTTTATTTGGATGAAAAATATCGGTTGTTCATTCATTTCGTGTAATTAAAAAATTGCAAGATGCAAAACCAGTATTTATAGGGCCTCCAAACTCTCAGATATTTGACGAGCATAAAATTGGTATAATAGCTTATGCGCATGATTGCAAAGTAAATTTTTCAACTAGAAAAAAAATTTGGTGCCTACTTATACTTCATATTACAATAATTACTCTGAATCTAAATAAATTTGTATTTAAAGCATTTTTATATTTTTAATACAAAGTTGTATTTAGCTAATGCAAAATTTTGGAAATTTCAACAATATAATCATCTAAAAAATATTTTTTTTGAACACTAAAAAGGAAATTTTAGGTTTAATTTATACAGACTAAAATCAAACATATGATTTGAAAATTACATGAAAAAATATTCGGAAGTTTTTGAGATAGCGTGCTCGTTAAGCCCAAAAACGACATGTGGAGAAAAATGACTTCAAATTTTCTGAAACGCCACTTCAGCGGTTGAGCGCGTATAATTCTAAAAGACGTAACTTCTGTTATAATGGGAATTTCAAGGAAACAATTGTATGAAAATGTTCAGAAATGATAGGAGTTTAATATCTAAAGAAAATCAAATTTTGAAAATTTTGAAGCTTTAAGAGTCCTGAGACCCCTTAAGATGAAAGTGAAAAATAATCCTTTTCAAAACATAAAGAAAAAATATCGATAAAATACACTGTCAAAGATTTTCTTGCATAAGCAATAATGTAATTGTTTTGTGTGCCCCTTTGAAAGATCTGTAAATGCAAGACCCTTTTTAGTTTCAAAAGCGACCATTCTGTACTATATTTAGGAGAGCTACAGCACGGTGATATGGCCAGAGAATAAGAAATTCATAAAATCTTTAGTTGAAAAATGTTAAAAAATGTTTATCTATTTATGGGAAAAAGAAAGAAATACCAAAATATCAGATCAACAAATATGAAATTCTGGATAGAAGAAGATAATAAAAAACAAAGTTTATTTATTTAAGGGGTCTCAGGACTCTTAAAGCTTCAAAGTTTCGAAATTTTAGTTATTCTAGATGTAAAACTTCTAACTTTTCTGAACATTTTCTTCTGATTATTTCCCTGAAATTCCCAGTAGAACAGAAGTTATGAGTATTAGAAATATAAACACCCAATAGCTGAAGCGGCGTTTCCGAAACTTTGAATATTTTTTCTCCAAATGACGTTTTTGGGCATAACTCGCATGATATTTAAAAAACTTCTAAACATTTTTTCATGAAATTTTCCAAACATATGTTTCATTTTAGCTTGTATAAACTGAATGTAAAAATTCATTTTTATTGTTGAAAAAATATTGTTTATGCGATTATACATTTGAAATTTTCAAAATTTTGTATTAGCTAAATACAACTTCATATTTCAAAAATACAAATGCTTTAAATACAAATTTATTTAGGTTCAGGGTAATTTTTACACTCTGAAGTATAATTAGGCACAAAAACATTCATTCTATTTGCAAAATTTATTTTCTAATCGTGCACGTAAGCTATTATGCCAATTTTCTCCTCGACAAATGTCTAAGAGTTTGGAGCCCCCTATAAATACTAAATCTGCATATTGCAATTTTTTGAATACATGAGACGAAAGAACATACTTGTAACTTTTAACCCCAATAAAAATTGTGTTTTTAAATTATATGCATTTATAGATATTAAATGTTAAGAAATGTCTTTTTTTTTCATATTTTCCAGTTTTAAGTGTCCTGAGACACCTTAAATTCTTAGTATTCAAGTCTTTATTAATAGTCTTTAAACAGCGATTTGATCATTGAATTGCATAAAAAGAATTTGAAGTAACTGCCAAGAAAAAAATATTTACTACATTTTATTTCTCAGCACTTTGAATGTGTACTTTAAGTTTGCACAATTAACCTCGTGTCTCTTTTACAAAGATATTTTAGGTTTTTTTATTCTTTTCTATTTTTTTTTTTTTTTTAGTTCCAACAATGAAGAAGTTCTGTCAATTCTAGGAATGGTTTTATGGTTAAGAAACAATTCTGTAGCTTACAAAAAGGATTTTCTAGATAAAGGAAACGTTCCTTTTAAAATTTTGAGGGAGAAAAAATTGAGTGTGAGTAGGCATTTTCCGAGACTATTTAGACTAGATTTATTTGAAGCTTTACAAAGGATTTTCTCTGAGCATTTTCTAACAATCCTTTTTTTATGAAACTCAGGGACGTGTCTTAGTGAAACTGTGCGAAAATGCATTAAATGATTTTTCTTTTCGCAAATAAAGCTACCGAGCACGAACGTATTTCAAATTTCGTACTTTTTCTATTATAAGCAAAAAAAAAATGAAAATGATTAAATAAAAATTTAACGACTGTTTGACTGACAGGATTTTAATACATATGTTTTATTAATTGTGTAGTTTATTTTATTAAGCGATCTATTTTAATGTTTTCAAGCACCAGAGGAATGAACAGTTTATTATAAGAATCCGTCGTTGTTACAAATTACTCATTATTTTACCATTGTGGAGTTACAAAACAGCTAACAATTACATTAGCAAAAAGAAATTTTTAGTCTTAGTTCCTCCGATGTATAAATATTACAGGGTGGCTCAGAACTATATGTCAAAAATGTAAATGCAGGTATAGGGGACCTATATAAGCAGATTTCGTATAGGAATGTAGGTGCAGAAATGCAGCGTTGAGGCAGTAGAGGGCTCTGTTAAGTTCGGTGGACGAAAACGCTTCGTTGACTTGTTATCGCGTTACGTACATACATACATACGTACGTAGGTACATACATACATACATACATACAGAACCGGCGGGCACATTAGCTCTCAGGCTTTGATAGATAGCTTGTGAGCTAAAAATGTTTGTAAAATCGTTTGGCATCAATTGGCGCAACTTCATTTCATTTACGGTTCACTGCATTGTTGTTTCTTTGGCTTGGCGAGAAACTCTGTCAAGTTTCTATGATACTTTGGCGAGAGTGGCGCCGATGGGATACAAACCACGGATCCCATGATCAGGAGGCGAGAACGCTAGCGTCGAGCAAAAGGCCAAGCCAGTTACTCTAATCTAGTAACTCGCTTTATACTGATCATGTGAGATAAGATCACTACACACTCCTTTCCCAGTGAGAAAGACATCTTGTCGATGTCTGACGAGCGATGTGCACTCGTGAGTCGTGAGTGATGCGCAGCATGCCAGTGCTGAGAGCGTTTAACCAGTTGGTTTCACAGGCTTATTGCTGGAGATGATTTGTTTGGTTCTGCCATCTGTTGGTTATAAGGGGAGGTAATTGTTGTTGAAGGTTGCGTGTTTTCTCCGGGTCACCAGTTTGGCGCGTGTGGTGACGATGAGATACGAACCACGGATCCCATGATCAGGAGGCGAGAACGCTAGCGTCGAGCAAAAGGCCAAGCCAATTACTCTAATCTAGTAACTCGCTTTATACTGATCATGTGAAATGAGATCGCTACACACGCTACATCACGTCCGGGTCACCACTTTGGCGAGAGTGGCGCCGATGGGATACGAACCACGGATCCCATGATCAGGAGGCGAGAACGCTAGCATCGTGCAAAAGGCCAAGCCAGTTACTCTAATCTAGTTACTCGCTTTATACTGATCATGTGAGATGATATCTCTACAATACTAACAAAATTTTGTAAAATCCTTTGGCATCAGTTGGCGGAAATTCCTTTCATTTACGGTTCATTGCATTGTTGTTTCTTCGGCTTGGCGAGAAACTCTGTCGAGTTTCTGTAATGTTAAATATGAATATAAACTACAAAATTTGCTTTGTAATATGACGAACAAAAAAGCAGTACACTTTGTTACTTTTAACTCGAGAACGCTGATTGTGAAAGATATCGCACCAATTGAATTTTACCCATCTGGGTGAAAATATGTACATATCGGGAGTCGAGAGAATGACCTCTGAAATAGATTGCCAACGCTCTGCTCGTTAAGCTACTTCGTACGGAAACAGGCCGGAACATTTCACACAGATAGCCTTGTTGGCAAGAGGCAACACCATTAGCTATTGCCAGAAAGGTTATCTGGATGAAATGTGCCGGTCTGTTATCGGACCAGGCAGCATACTAGGAAGAGGATCTACTAGTGGCCGAGAGGTTCTGCTCTCAAAGTTGGTAGGAGGGCGGTGTTGGGTTCCATCTCAATCGCATTCATCAGTCTAATTGTTCGGAGTTTTCCGTGATTTTTATTAAACCTTTCATAAATACGGTTTATGTTCCCTTTGAAAGACCAGCCGCAGAGAGCATCCCCCCCTCGGACCTATATCCCACGAGGGGTTATTAGGCTGTAATAAAACAATGGCAATAACAGGTACGGCATTGGCGATCTATTTCAAAGATTTTGGATCGTCGCAGAATTCGCGGAGTGCGGCGTTCCGCGTGTCCGTCTAACGTCTCTATCTGCGTCCACATAGCCGAGACCCTTTCGGAAGCCATGTTGAAAAGAAAAGAAATAATCGGAAAATTGAAGCCGGACAATTTTAAAAGGAAAATTTATTAAATGAAAGGCATCTAAAAGCGGGAAGATTGAGCTCGGGGATCTGAAGCTATCGCATAACCGCTGCTGGTTCGATCTCAATCGCATCCGTCAGCCTAATCGTCAGGAGTTTTCTGTGAGTTTTACTAAACATTTCATCAATACGGTTTTTGCTCCCTTGGAAAGACCACCCACGAAGGGCATAAGCACCTCGGGCCTATATCCCACGAGAGGATAATAAGCCGTCATAAAAGAATACCAATAACAGGCAGATCTTTGGCGATCTATTTCAGAGGTTTTGTTTTCGACTCCTGTCATGGACATATTTTCACTCAACTGGGAAAATTTAAATTCGAGTGAAAAAACAAGTAAATGGTAATTAATATATAATTGCATTCAATAAACGCCATATTTATTTATTTATAAATGTGTCTATATTTTGAATATATTTTCGTTTTCGATATAAAATTTATATGTTTATAAAATGAATCGAAATAAATTTATTTCATTGCTATAATGTAATTTGAAGAAAACTTTAAGTGCGTTTTTCTGAAAGTTTTTTTTCGTCTAATTGACTTTCTTAGTATTTATTATATACTTTCTCCTAGAGAAACTAACCCCTGCTAATTTACTTCTAAAAAGTTTTTACTTAAAAGTATTTTTATTTCCTTTCAAAACGTTTTTACTTGAAAAATAACTTTAAAAGCACAATAAGTTATGTTTTCGCTTCTTTATAAAGTTTTACCTTTTATTTTAATAAGTTTTTATTTCTAAACTCAAATGAAATGGATTTAATGTGTTTATATCATAATGCATTATATATGACTTCATATCATATTTATCTAAAATTATTGAGAAGATACTTGAATTGTTACATTTCTGCTGTTTTAGTTAGAATTGCTTGGTGAAATTTAAACTCATAACATAGATGCTTATGAACAACAGTAAATATGTATCACTAAATTAAAAAGCAAAAAGCATGTCCGGGACGTCATAATGTTGTCGTCATATTGTCGTCATATAATACGTTCTGCACATAACCTGAATTTTTCTAATTATTAAAAAATAAATTACAGATAAAACGCCAAGAAGTGTTTTGAAGTAAAGAGATACTTCTAGAATTTTCGAATCCCGGAAAAACATCATCAGAGAGGAAGGCTATATAAATAGGATGGCTAAGAAGAATAAAATCCTGTTTTTATTGTTAGTTTCATGCAATTTTTAATTTGAGAACAACATGTGATTCTTCTTCTTTGTGCTTATCTGAATTTTATTATGCTGTTGAGATGATATTTGTGTTAGAAATAAAATATTTATGTTGCATTTATTGAATGTTTGTCTAATAAAAGACATTCATCAGTGAGGATCTGCATTTTTAATTGCAAATCTACTTTTACGACACTGACAATCGAAAATTTTGAAACAGTACACGTTACCTTATTAATAAAATCATATTAATATGTTTTACCGATATTTAGAAAATTTATTTATCAGATTATATTTAAAATTTCTAGTATACTTCATTTTTCTTTCATTCTTTTTGCATTTTGCGTTATTTGTCCAATATAATAATTTGATTATGAGATCTCAATGAAAATTAGAAACTGAAAGTAGATTTTTTTCAAGTATTTTACGACTTTCAAACTAGAGTAAATTTTCAAAAATATTCAAAATTATACGAAGAAAATTAGAAACTTGAATAAGATTATTTTCACGTATTTTACGGCTTTCAAACTTCAGTATATTTTTGGAAATATTTAAAATTATACGAAATAGTGTAAAATTATGCGTAGTAATTCTTATTACTTACCCATCATACGTAGGTATAGGGTAAGTCTTGTAATCGTTTTAAAAATCGAAAAGAAAAAAAATTGCGGATTTACACGATTCAGACACTGGAGATTCCGAAAAAAATATTTTTAGAAAAAGAAATAGCCGTCCGTCTGTGTGTGTGTGTGTAAACGCTCTTTCTCCCGAACAAATTGAGATAGACACTTGAAATTTGGTGTGTACTTAGTATGAAATAATGTGAAAAAGTCTTTTGAATATAAATAACTTCGATTATCCGAAACTATTTTTTTCGGACTCTCGAAATACTCGTTCTGATAAAAAGTATATAAAAAATTTCGAAATTGTTTGTTTTAAGGAATGAATGTAAAAGACAATAAAAAACATAAATTTTACTTAAAGAATGAAATCGATCGAATAATTAGTCTCCGATATATTTGTAATCATATTTTTCATACTCTTCGATTTTTCATGACCTTGTATTCCATTCAAATTTCAATTCAAAGATGTATTTTAATTAGAAATAAGACGCTTAATCCGACGCAGTAAACTGTTAGTTAATATGATTATCATTTTTGAAGCTATAAAGATGTTTCTTTTACGCAATTCGGTACTATTTGATTATCCCGTCGACCAAAAAACTATCGCCAAACTATAAGATTAAGTTCGAGTAATGGCTTATCTTAAATGTCACATTCACTTGGCATTAAAAACACGTTACACGTGTTTGTTGCGTCATCAAGTGATTTTTAATTTGATGTTTTATTTGTATATTTATTAATCTTTTACTAATTTATTTGTTCTTTCGTTATTTAAAATAAAAATTATGCCAATTTGTATAATTTGGCGAGTAGTTTGGCGGTTTATGCAATTTGTCGAAATGAGTCGACGGGATAATCCAGTGTTTAAATTTTATTTTGGAATTGCAATGCATTTTACAAATAGTTTACACGTGTTTTATTAAGTTTTCTTTTCATATTTTATATTATGCATATCCATGATGTGATAAGTATTACGGTGACCCAAAGGACTAGTTTTGTTCAATAAAGGAAAATATTTTATTTCGCTTGTTAACCCGGTGGAAGTCGCGCATAAACAGGGTATGAACGGTTTTCGGTTTGTCACCAATAACTGCAAATAATGATCGTCACCTTATTTAGTGGGAGACAATTCTTACAAATTATGCTATAAAGTAAGTTGAAGATTACTCTTCGAAAAATAGTGGAGACAATTGTAAAAACCGTATGCACCCGGGGTATGTCATACCCCACGCGACTCCTCCCGGTTTAAGAGGTATTAAATGTTGTTATAAAAGCATGAACACACACGTTGCGTACTCTGGTGGTAGGATACGATAATACAAAAAAGTTTTAAAACGAATGATTCTTTTTTTACAAAATTGGATAACAAAAGAATCCATTTAACCTTTAAATAATTCAGTGTTCCTATCTTGAAATTCAATTTTCGCAGTTTCTGGTTTTTAACACTTTCCAACAAAGTTGAAAAGTGTTTACGACTTCGGTTTGTCTGTCCGTGCTCTAACTCTCGTAAATATAGTCGGATCGTTCTGAAATTTTTGGATGTTAGTAACCTATACCATAGCACGAATCCTATTTCAAATAAAGTTTCTAGCATGTTTGGTTCATTTCCAGGGACAGTCAAAATTTTTCCGTTACATTACGGCCTATGGAAAAAATCGTTTAAAATGGTTTTTAATGACGTTACATGCTTTCAAAAATAATAAAATTAATATGTATTTATCAAGTGCTCTAAAATATGCATTCTGTAGAATATACGATGCAAAGAATAGTTATTGTTCATTTACAGGGCCACACAAAATAATTCTGTTACAGAACGATATAGGGGTGGAGGGAATTGTTTGCCGCGTATTTTAATTATGTTAAATTATTTCATGTATAATGAAATTTATATACGTCGCTGAGATTTACTATTACTTATTTCATGTGTAATACGAAGTGCATAGCATTTACTTGGAAACACAAAAGATTTCAGATACTATATTGTGTCCGAAGTACTGTACAGTAGCGAGGATTGCTGGAAATACTTTTTTATATATGTTATGTGCTTTTATATTTCACTGTATTTATGCATAGTATATGGTGTGTATAAATGGTGTAATTCATATACAGGGCTACACAAAATATTTCGTAATGGTTACTGGGTATGATTGCAAATTGCTTAAAGGTGGTTTTCAAATAAGTTATGCATTTTTACGCAGAACTGCATTTGGTTTACTAAGAAATGTTTGTAGAACATAGATAAAAGGATATTCAGGGTCACGCAAAGAATTGGATACATGGCTGTATATGAATGATAATTTCTGGAAATGTGATTTCAGTAGTTTTAAGAGTGTTTTACTTTGAATTAAACTTTAGCTATATAGTAGCGTGTAATAAAAGTACTAGGTTAACTACACGGCTGTACAAATGTATATACAAGTATGTTTTGATCTATTAGTATAAATTGCTGAAAGAGAAATTTCAACCTGTTATGAGTTTTCTTGCTAAGCTAATTTTTCCTATTATATAGTATATATATATCAACCTACAGATCAAATACAGGGCTGTTGAAAAGAATTAGAATTACATACTTTGCTATATACGGTAACTGCAGAAATTAGTTTTTCAAATTTTTCATGCGTTTTCTTAAAATGTTTACTTAGTTCTCTTATATACCTTATTTCTCTAAATAACGAAGTTTTGTTAAAGCATTCAGAAAGTGTTGGACAGTGTTTCATAATATATGCTAAACGCATGATTTTCTTACTTGTTTAATACATAAGTAGGATCAAAATACTAAAGCTGTAAAACATAAATTTCAAATTCTTTTTAAAATCTTTATAATTAATTTCATGAAATGAATTATCGGATTTTCAATAAAATAAATATATATATAAATTTATTTTAATTAAAACTGTTAAATAAATAAGCTTTTTTATCGTATTTTGACATATGGCATACCATTTTATTTGTTTACTTTTTAACCCTTTGCACTCGAAGTTTTTTTTCATTCGTATTACCAGTAACTCGAAGCGATTTTAATTATATCTTATTATTTTTTTAATTCTTTATGACTACAAATGTCATGATATATTAAATATATATATATATATATAATTATTACATTTTGTAATCGTCCAAAGTGTGATACCTCTCGAAGCAATTGCCAATATGTAATCTTAGCTTTTCTAGACAGGTGTATCACAAAATTATTTGCATTGTCTTCGTAGCGGAGCCCTGGAGTTTGAAGACAAATTTTAAATGGCTCCACTCCGGAGCCCTCGAGTGCAAAGGGTTAAACTGACGAACTCTTTAGAAACCTGATACTTAGAGCCCAAAAATATATTTGTAAAAAATATTTGTCTATTCTAATACAGGATACTCGCAATTTAACAACCTTCACGGGGCCTTGGGAAATAGGACGTTAAATCGAATGGTCGTTAAATCAAATGTTGCTAATATTGGATGATTTTTATAAACTTCAAAAATACCTAGCATTCTAATGTAGTCAGAACTACAGATTTATACAATTTTTTAAAAAATATTTGTATTATTTAGCCTAAATCTTTAGATTAAAAAAAATGTTAAAAATTATGGAATAATTTTATAAGAATTTAAACATTTTACAAAAAAAAAAAAAAAAAAAAAAAAAAAAAAAGACTTAGACTAGTTAATTAACATTTTTTAAATAATCATGTTATACTTCTTTTCCTTTAAATGGCGGCTGGAAATTTCCAGAATACTGCTTTTAAGGTCATTGATCATCTAAAACTAGTCATTAGAATTTCTTTCCCTTCCAAAAATGTTCCATACAACTTAATGTCATCCTCTGCTTTTTTATGCAAGAGGTATATATTTAACATTGTCAATTTCCTCGTCAGCAGAATTATTTGGAATGTCCACTTAGGATTGAGAAGGCTGAAAATTAAATCATGTTCTTAAAATGTTTTCTCAGTTTTAAACTTATCGTCAACGTCAACATAATCTTCAAATTTGAGATTTTCCGGCCAAACAACATATTTTTGTAATGCTTGCATATTAGATGATTGGAATCATCAGTTTCGGTGTTCTGCTTTTTCAACACCTGTGCAGCAGGTTCAAGTTACCAAGCTTGGTTCTTTAAATATCTGGCAAGATAGAAGCAAAACTGCGTCCTCAGAGACCGGCTGCCAAGCATCATTTGCTATATGATTAGCCATTAAGAATTCGTTTTGTGAGTTTTGATTACTTCTAAATTGATTCGAATGCCATTGATTAGTTTCTTTTTCTTTTTCTTTTTTTTTTTTTTTTTTTTTTGAAACATTGTATAGCACCTCGTATAGCTGTAAAGCAAATGTAACATTTGGCGAAGGAAAAGTTATCTTTACTGTTTCTAGATTTTTAATTTCTGCAGGATGTGAAACGAAGTTCTCGAAGGTCGATAAATGAAGAATATTAGAAACGTTCACTAAGCTCCAGGTTTCACTGCAATACAAGCAATATTTAAAGTAATATAATTCTATTGATTTAATGTATTTTTAATATATTGAACAATGATTAATACTTCCAAGGACTGCATTCATATTCGTTATTAAGTTTTTTTATAAAATGTTCAAAGAATCATTTTTTTTAGCATTTAAAAAAAAAATGCGGTGAAAACAACGCTACAATTTTGCCCTTTTCCAAGACAGTCGGAGGGTTAAAACGAGGGGATGAAAAATATTGTAAGTGTCGTAAAATAGTCGGAACCTCATCCAATGATCGCCAAATCGCGGGGGGGGGGGATGGGGTCGATAAATCGAGGGTCATAAAATCGCGAGTCTACTGTAAAAACAACTAATGCTACTGCTGCTGTAATTGAATTGATTGTGACCTTTTTACTTTCTCGTCCTATATTGCAAAAACTAGTACTTGTAAAAACGTAAAAAAAGAGAGTTTAAAGAAAAATGTATGATAAACACGTATAAAGTTTTTCAATGTCTATTTTCTTTTAAGATTTCTTTCGGTTTTTTATTTAAAAATTTATTTTCGGAATGGAGATTTAGTTTATAGTTTAAAATAGCCGGATTTTGCCTGCTAGTGCTAAATTTTTAAAAGCGAAATCTATTTATATAAAATTCAAGTCTCTGTGTGTCCCTCACAATTCCGGTTTAACCGCCTCATTGATCGCGCCCGCTTACGGGTTAGGCTTCCTATGGAGAAATCAGTATCAGCTTCAACAATGAGTAATTGTTGAAAAGTACTAATTGCAGAGTTGCCACAATAACGCCAAATTTTGGCCAACTTGGTAAAATATCGCCAGAAATTAAATTCTCAGTATTTTTCCAGTATAGTGACGTTGGCGAAGAAGAAAATTTGGCAACATATTTCCACATTTTAAAATGTGTTATTTTTATCTACCACTGCGAAACAAGCGAGAAAAACTACTCATATTCTTTCACATGTGTTGTATATATCTTTATATTTCATTTTCCGTCATTTTTGACGGGCTATTTTTCTAGTTACTAATATTTACAAGCACTTTTCAGTTGAAAAATATATTTGCACGTGAATATAGAAAAAGGTAGAAAACTTTAAAATAATTAAATTATTAACTAGGAAAAATATTTAATGGTGAAGAAATAGCGTCGTTATAAATTTTACGAGACAGCGACATTTTTATTCAACCATTTTACACAAGCTGAATTTCAAAAATGTGATTGATCTTCCATAATCAGTTATGAAAACAGCCATCAGCAGTCGGGACAGTGGTTGATCGACCTTAGGAACCAAAAATTCCTCAGTTAAATGAATATGAATGACAACGTCATTGCAAAAGTTCGCACTGGTCGTGATAATATACTTTAATCATGCGCAATTGGGTAATTGTTTTAAGAACACAGAAAATTACTACTGTGCGTCCGAAAAGTTTATAGACAACCGTTTTTTTTTTTTATTTAAGAGGAATTTTCTCTAAAAGGGTAAAAACAACGAATTAAATTATTAAAATGTACAATGATGAAATAAAAATAATAAAACTCAAACAACTTTTAGAAGTCATAGATCTAATATAAAAAATTAAGAACAACAACAACAACAAAAAACAAAACAAAAAAAAAACTGCTGTCTCAAAAATATATAGACAACCGGTGTTGAAAGCTGATTTAAGTATTGATATCCAAAATTTGTTTATTGCAAGGTCATGTATTTGTGACGCAATAGTTTCCTGAGAAAAAATTGAATCTGTCTTTCTGTGTCCGACTGATTGCAAAGATGCCTCCCAATGTGCAGTTTTCCAAAAAGGAAATTTTAAAAATCTATCGTTTAAAGGCTCGTAGATGGAAAGTTCTGGACATTTTAAGAAAAGCTGGACGCAGCAAGGTTAGTATTTACCGAATCCTGTCAAAATGTGACAATCTGAAACAAAATCCCGTTCTAGACAATTAAAGAAAGCAATTAAATGAGAAGACAGAGAAATTTTGACATTGATTTCACCCCAGAACCTGTGTGTACGGTCAGTTTCTATAGAAGTAAACGTTTCACTACCAATATCCACGATCCATCGGCGGCTGCTGGTACGTACATTTCTTGATTTTCACAAAATGCGTCATTCGTCAAAGTTTACAAAATGGAATAGAGACACCCGTGCTCAGTGGACCCGGAATCACAGGAACTGGTCAGATGAATGGATGAGTGTTCTTGTTAGTGATGAAAGAAAATTCAATTTAGATGACCCTGATGGTTGAGCATATTACTAGCAGGATATTCGCAAGGAACCACGATCTTTTTTGTAGACAACAAGGAGAGAGTTTACTCATGGTGTGCGCAGCATTTTCTTATAATGGAAGAATCCATATTGCTTTTTAAAAAGATCTTCAATGCTCCAAAGTTTACCAAAAAAGACTTTAACTACAATTAATTCCATTTAGAAAGTAGCTAGAGGGAGGACAAATGGATGTACCAGCAAGACCATTGCTCCATTCTCGAGTCCAACTCTACAATGCAGTAGTTTAGAAAAAAAAGTAACTGTTATGGACTGCCTAGTCCTTAGTCTTGACATGAACACAATAGGAAACTTCTATTGAACATTAGCTTAACACGTATATAAAGACGTCAATTTGCAACGGTTCAAGATCAAAAGCTGCAATTTGAACGAATTTGATTTTCTTTAAAGTCAGAGCTTCTTCAAACTCTTGTACTGAGTATGCCTGATCGAGTTTTTGAGGTGATTAGAACAAACGGCTTAAAAATTTGAACGTATAAAGGAAAGAAAAAAGGTTTGTCTATAAACTTTTGGGACAGTCAAATTTAAGTTTTAATTTTTCTCGCAAAGTCTATGATTGTGTAATATTATTTGTGCATAGTATTATTATTATCTTGCTATTATTTATAATTATAATTTCTTTTGAAATTGTTACTCGTCTTTTTGAATTGGAAAATTAAAAAAACCCATTGTCTATAAACTTTTGGGACGCACTGTATGTTTTTAAGAGCCTGGCGTTTGGTGTTTGAACTGCATGTCTAATTTTTTATTAAATTTTTAACTATTAAAAACATTTCATTTACAGTGTGTAAAGATAAATATATATTATTAGTTTGGAAACTTAAAATGATTAATAGGTACTTTAAAAAATTTTTAAATAAATAAATTATTATTGAGAAACATATTAATATAAATGCTATCATAACCGAATATTTCTTTGAAAAATGTCCTAAAATTTAAATTGTACTAAGAGTCATTTCAAAATGCATCAGCAGGTGGTAGCACAAGCGTACATGAAAGTCCTTATTCATCCCACTTATGTGAGGTAATTTTACTAAGTGCATTCATGTCAGAAGTTTCATGAATTTCATGCATTCTGCTTCGAATTACTAGGCAAAATTATTTATTCTGCGTCGTGAAAACCATTTTCCAGATTTCATCACATTTGGTAAGGAAGGTTATCATAAATGCAGTTGTTTTAATTATTATAAACGCAGAACAGTTTCCGTTTTAAGTACCAATGTTTACAATCAATATTTAAGTGCAGAAGATGAAGAACTTAGTTTATGAGCAGCAAATACAATGATGATTATTATGTTAACATTTAAATTTTGTACCTGTCAGTAAATTGAAATGTTTTACAGTAAGCTTACATATATAAATCGAGATTTTTAAAAGACCACAATGCGTGTAAAGATTTAAAATTTTAAAATGGCATACGTTTATATCTTAAAATGTTGTTAATGTTTCAGTTAGATTTAAAAAAAGAAACAAAATGCCAACTATTGTTTTTTAAATTTAGTTTTTTAAATGTATTTAAAATAACATTAAATGAAAAAATCTCATATGCATCAATATGGGTCTGCCCTACATCTTACACATCTTACTTTACAATATTCTATATATTTATTATAGTGTTCTTTATATATATTCAATATAGGTATTTATAGTATGTATGCAAGATGTCTTTAAAAGGTTCAAATGCGTTTTAATGTGTGCAGAAGTTTTCAAATTAAGGTAGGCAACAATAAACTATTTGTGAAATATTCCTGCTATTAATTTTAGAAAAGTTAAAATTTTTGGGTGGAAATGTGTGTAAATGCGTGTACGTTTGATGAAACATAAATTCGAAGAAAGATGATTTAAAATATCTAATACACGCCTATGTTTGTCGTCATGTATTGAGAGTTTAGTCTAGCCATCCATGTGCATCGGTGCACATAGTACTGATGCCATGTCAAGCTATTTTGCTGTTTTTAGGTAAAATAAAATTTAACTGATACTGAAGAAAATGAATTACACTATAAGGAAATAACTTGGATAATTAGTAAGCGCAATAAAAATGTTAATCTGTCTAACAAATGAATTATAGATTAGTTCTTTATAAGTATGTTTGTACAGTTCTATATATTTATAAACTTATCTAACATAAGTTTTCTGCTTTCTAATTTTCAAACATAACTACTTTGAAAGAAAAATTTTACATTGCTATATTGTTCCCAAAAGTTTTTATAAAAAATTTGAAACGATAATAAAATTACTTAACTTTCTAAGTTGTTCATCTGAGTAAAAAATCGGAACCCAACTCATGGATTTCTAATTAACCCATTTTCGACCAAAGGTGCGTAAACGCACCATTTCAATAAATATTTTTTTATTAACACTGTGAGGAATATTTTTCACTACTTTTATTTTTCTGCTATTTTTAAAGATTCTGGAGACATCTATAAAATATCAGTAATTCAATTGGAGTAAACACTTTCTGTTGCGAAATTTTCAAAATACGCCAGTCTTTTAAAATTGAAACGGTTATTGACAAATTCGACTTTTTGAAAATGTATAATTATTCCACTTGAGATTAATCATATATTTTTATAATTGATAAGTTACAAGTTCTGTAAATAAGGTAAGAATAAATCAAATGTCATAAAAATTAAAAAAAAAATATTAATTTTAAATTTAATAGTGCGTTAGCGCACCATTGGCCGAATGCATATAAATGTCGAATGCATATAAATGTCGAATGCATATAAATACCGAATGCATTTTATTTCTCAAATAAAATATTATTTTTCATGCACGAAACTTTTTTTATTGTCTTAATGAATGTAATTTAAGCATATTTCAATGAAAATAATACCACATTTTATAAAATTTCTATGCTTGGCCTAAAATGGGTTAAAAAAATTTAGGAATTTCACATTTTATAGAAGATAATTCTAAGAATTATTTCCGTTGTGGAATTACTTTTTGTATGTACCCAGGAGGGATATGTATATTCATATCGTATCAGCTTCGTCTTACGTAACGATTTTTGTGACAAGTACTTTTAAATGCAATACCAATTAAAAAAGTCCTCAGTGAAACGTAATTTTGCATATTGATGAAACATTTGATGGTACGTTTGATTAATTCTTGTCCTTTAATAAAAAGAAACATTTATATTATATTTAAATATTTAAACAAACACACACACTTATATAGATATATAATTATTAAAGTTCTTAAGATTGGTTTAATTAAAGTTTAATCTGGGATAATTCTTTCAACATGTCACATGCATATCCAGGAAATTTAATTAAAAACTTAAAAAAGGCTTTGCAAAGTTTTATGGATGTAAAATACACTTGTATATTAAAAGCGTAGGAGAAATTTTGAGCGTCAGCAATCAATATTTTAAAAACTGTTTCGGCTTTACTGAAGAACATTTTAATAAGCAACTTTAAATGCAAGAATATTTAAGTGAAAAAGTTTAGAAATACTCGATAATTAAGAATATAGCATGTATAATTTTGTTCCATAGATATTTTTCTCTCTTTTATTTTGGCTCAATTAAAATTAAAATCGCAAGTTGTAAAAATATAATTATCTAACATTTAATTTTGCTTTTTAATATTACTACTAGAATATGAACTTTTATTAAATTCCGTGTGTTGGATCTTGAGATACAGCACCAACAAAATTTGTGTCAGATACATACATACAGACAGACATTTTGTAAAAACATGTTTTTTGGAATCTCTGATCCCTAAAACGTGAAAATCCGTCGAAAACCGGAAGTCGAAAATTTTCATGAATCCAATACTTTCTTCTTGTAAAGATAGATGTTTATGTAAGTATCGTCTGCTGCATATTCTGTGGTTTCATGTGCTCCGAACGCAATATCATTTGTTGGTACAAGTCTAGCCGGAGTGCTAGTGAAAAATGAAAGAGTACAATCGAACAATTTATGAACTGCAGTATGATATCGTCTGTCGATGGAAATCGTGTGATATCGAAGGAAAAATTACCTCAGGTTATGAGGTAAGTTAACTTTGAACATTCTATTTCATGTCTAAAAATAATTTGTATTTAAAAGTGTAGAATTATTTTGAAAGTATACAGTTTAGATATTTTAGAACTAGTTTTGGGCTTGATTTAAGCAAAAATGAGTGAACTGGTATCTTTAAAAACAAAAAGAACTGCTCTACGGAGAAGTGTAACAAATTACATTAAGAAAATCGAAAGTATAATCGCAAGTGATGACATTAATGCAATAGAATTAGAAGAAAATATTGAATTATTAAAACAGAAAGAAACGAATCTAAAAAAACTGGTTAGGGAAATTGAAGTTTTAATTACAGAACCTAAACAATTAGAAATTGAGATAGCGCACAGGAAATCTCAGATACAATTGATTTGTGGAAATTTAAGGGTGAAAAAATGTTGAAAATACAAAATGCTGAGTTAAATAAGAGTGAAATTAAATCTGATAGCGTAATTTCAGAAAACGTGTTTGAGAATATTAAATTACCTAGGTTATCATTACCTACTTTTGGAGGTAATATAACAGAATCGATAGCGTTTAAGGATCTTTTCAATGCATGCGTAAACAGCAATACAAGTATATCTAATGCTCAAAAGTTACAGTATTTGAAGGCTTCGTTGAAAAGAGAAGCGTATCGCGTCATTCAGTCTATTCAAATTTCGAATTCTAATTTTGAGATTGCAAGGAATCTATTAGACGAATGATATTCAAATAAGCGAGAACAAATATTTGCATATATTAAACGATTTTTAAGTTTACCAACTATTCAAACAGAATAAGCTATTGTTATTTTAAATCTAGTTGACAACATTAATGAAGTCATTTGTTCATTAGAAATATTGAACCAAACCATTGACAAATTTGGTGATACATTAATGACTTATTTAATTTTGCAAAAATTGGATCCTTCTACAAAATTGTGATGGGAACGTCAGCTGAAAAGCGGGGAAATTCCGAAACTTAAAACCTTAATCGAATTTCTTAAGAATCAAGAACGCTTCAAAATAGCAAGCTAGTGGTAAATAAGGTACCCAAATCTGTAGTTCCGAATAAGAGTAATACTTTTGTAGATACGTTAGGTTGTGGTTATTGTAAGGAAGACCATAGTTTAGCTAAGTACTCGAAACGTTAGGTTGTGATTATTGTAAGGTAGACCATAGTTTAGCTAAGTGCTTGAAGTTTCTTAATTTACTTGTTCAACAACGAATAATTTCATAAAACGTAATCATTATTGTTTCAATTACTTATCTAATATGCATTTCCTCAATAAATGTAAGAGTCTAAATACGTGCCATCATTGCTTTAAGAAACATCATAGTATTTTGCACATGATAAATTATTCAAGGATTAAGAATCAGTCAAATAGTATGTCTCCACACGCACAAGAATTTAGCCCTAAAAAAGTTGAGCCAGCAAGTGAAAATGTTTCGTCTACAGTCTGTGCCTCTCATTATGAGTCAAACGAAAATTGTAATCAAAAGAGCCATATTTTGTTGTATACCGCATTAGTAAAAGTTCAAAATTCTAAACAAGAGTTTATAAAATGCAGATGTTTATGTGATACTGGCTCTCAGAGGTCATTTATTTCACAAGAATGTATAAATAAATTAGGATTAAAGGTCAAAGATAGTTCTATCCCTGTGTCATGTTTGGGAACATTTAATACTGTGAGTAATGGGGAAGTTGATTTATTATTCACTTCTCACTTCAAAAGTGATCTTAGAGTATCAACATCAGCATTCGTGATGGATAAGGTGACAGATAATAGTCCCTATGTGTCTTTGCCTTCAATCATTTGCAATAATTTCAATGATTTAATGTTAGCTGATCCATTATTTTTAAAATAACAAACAATTGACATTCTATTTGGTGTAAATGTATTTATGCATTTAATGACTGGAGAAACTGTCAAACGTGAACCTCACCTTCCATTTGCATTAAATTCAAGACTTGGTTGGATAATTTCGGGTACTACAAATTTTGAAACTCTGGCAACTGATCCAGTATGTGTAAATCATTTAAGTACAAAAACTGACGAGTTAGTAAATTCATTCTGGTAATTAGAAAAAATTCCAGATGTGCAACCTTTAACAGTTGAAGAAAAACATTGTAAAAGGCATTTTGAGAGTTCTCGTTTCAGGAAAAAAACAGGCCGCTACTGAGTCGCATTACCGTTTAAACAGGATCGAGATAACTTAGGTGATTCTCGTCAAATGGCACACAGAAGATTTCTTTATCTTGAGAAATTATATCCATGCCAGAAATTTACAACCAATATATTCAATTTAAGAAAGAATATTTATCTCTGGGCCACATGGACCTTGTTTCAAATACAGATCGTGAATTAGAGAATAAACATTATTACATCCCACATCACTTCGTCTTTAATAGTTCTAGTTTAACCACCAAATTAAGAGTAGTTTTTGATGGGAGTGCTAAAACAACAACAGGTGTATCTTTAAACGACTCTCTAATGGTAGGTCCAAAAACACAAGATGACTTAATTTGCATTTCATTAAGGTTTAGATTTCATAATATTGCAATCACAGCTTATATAAGAATGATGTATAGGCAGGTAAAAATTCATGACAAAGATAGGGATTTTCAGAGAATATTATGGAAAGATAGTCAAGATAAACAAATACAAGTTTTTCGCTTAAACACTGTCACGTATGGAACTGCTGCTGCTACATATCTTGCAACTAAAACTTTGAGTCAGTTAGCAATTGACGAGGGTCTTAATTTCCCAAAAGCAAAGACTGCAGTTTTAAGAGATTTTTATGTTGATGATGTTTTAACTGGTGTTGAGAATAGTCAGGAAGATAATGAATAGATATATGAATTGCAGAAAATGATAAAAAAAGGTGGGTTTGAGTTACATAAATGGTCCACAGATGAACCATCACTATTGAAAAATGCTGGGCCTGCAAACACAATTAATGATAATATGCATAATGTAGTGGGCAATAAAGCCATAAAATTTCTAGGAGTAGAATGGCATCCTGATAATGATATGTTCAAATGTAATTTCAGTGATATAGATTATCAAAGTGTCCCTACTAAAAGAATTATTCTGTCATTTGTATCAACGGTTTTTGATTCATTGGGGTAGATTGCACATTTTGTAATTCTAACTAAAATGCTCCTTCAAGAACTGTGGAAATTGCAATTATCATAGGGTGACCCAGTACCAGAAAATATTGATGAAAAGTGGAAAATTTTGTGCCAACAAGTCAAACTCTTAAATTCCATATATATACCTAGAAAAGTCATCTTGCCCAATTATTCTCGATATGAACTTCACGGATTTTGTGATGCTTCAGAAAAGAGTTATTCAGCAGTTATTTGCGTTAAAACTTGTGATAACTCTAACACTGATGTGAAACTTTTAACAGCTAAAACTCGCGTAGCACCACTTAAACCTATCACGATTCCAAGACTGGAATTAAGTGCTGCAGTATTGCTGGCACACTTAATACAGGCGGTTAGAGATGCATTACATATAAAACCTGATTCTGTGCACGCATGGAGCGATTCACAAATTGTATTGTCATGGCTAAGATCAAATCCTAAAAGATGGCAAGTCTTTGTAGCCAACAGTGAATCTGAAATCCAATCCATTTTACCAGCCGAGAATTGGAACCATGTGAACGGAAAAGAAAATCCTACTGATTGTGCATCACGTGGGTTGCTTCCTGCAGAACTACTGTCCAATGACTTGTGGTGGAACGGCCCACTGTCGTTAAGAAGCAATGAGGTTCCCGTGCATGAACCTATCACCATAAATGAAGAAGAATTACCAGAAGCATGTAAAACATTATCATTTGTTGTTTCTGAAAATGTCAAACAGCTTGATATTATAACAAAAATACCTTCATTTTCCAAGTTGCAACGCATATTTGCTTGGCTATTGAGATTCATCTCCAATTCAAAAGTAACACGCGTAGAAAGAAATACATCCTTTTTATCAAGCAATGAAATTCAAGCCGCAACACGCTGCATTATTCCAATAGTTCAACAAGTGAACTTCAATAAAGAAATTCAATGTTTAGAAGCTGGATAAGAGCCACCTACAAATAGCAGTCTCGTTTGTTTGTGTCCAATTTTAGATGATAACAAAATATTAAGAGTAGGAGGAAGATTGAAAAACGCACAGCTGTCAGAGAATGAAAAGCACCCAATCTTATTACCATCAAAGCACCATGTGACTAAGATAATAATTAAACATTTTCATGAAAAATAGTTCCATGCAGCTCCAGAGCTTCTTCTTTCTTTAATTAGACAGAAATTTTGGATCATTACTGCTAGGTCTGTTATTCGGAAAATAGTAAGAACTTGTGTTACATGTTGCAGATATAGAGCTCAAACTGCAAAACAAATAATGGCTAATCTTCCAGCATCTAGGGTAACACAGTCTCGACCATTTCATCGAGTTGGAACAGATTTTTCAGGACCATTCATGATTAAATATAGTGCAGGACGCGGAATAAAATCATTTAAATCATATCTGCTTCGTCATCAAAGCAGTCCATCTTGAAGTTGTAGAAGATCTTTCAACAAAGGCATTCTTAAGGGCATTAAAACGATTTATCGCAAGAAGAGGGAAACCTTTTGAGAATTTTAGTGATTGTGGAACCAACTTCAAAGGTGCAGAAAAAGAAATCAACAAATATCTTTTGCAGTGCAAGCAGAATGAAGAAATAAACAAATTTTTGTCGTCAGAGGAAATACGCTGGACTTTTAATCCGCTTTCTGCTCCACACTTTGGTGGACTTTGGGAATCTGCAGTAAAATCAACGAAATCGCATCTGAAGAAAACCGTTGGTGACACTGTCTTAACATATCTTGAGTTCTAAACCTTGATTACGCAAGTTGAAGCTTGTCTCAACTCTAGGCCACTGTGTCCCATATCATCTGACACAACAGACTTAACTGCTCTAACGCCAGGTCACTTTCTAGTTGGAACTTCTCTAGCTGCCATACCTGAACAAGATCTAAGTCACAGTCCTTTGAGTCATCTTGAGAGATGGCATGTGAGACAGTTTATTCTTCAGCAATTTTGGAAAAGATGGAGCCGGGAATACCTGTCTCAACTTCAGCAAAGACCTAAATGGCAAAAGTGTCAACGAGATTTAGAAGTCAAAGACATAGTCCTCATCAAAGATGACAACCTTCCACCACTTAAATGGAAGTTAGGACGAATAATAACTGTTCATCCAGGTTCAGACAATAAGGTCAGAGTTGTTACGATCAAGACTAGTAGTTGTGTCATCGATTGTCCAATAGTAAAACTGTGTCCTCTTCCTATAGAAACTAAAAACTGTGAACTCAGAACAGTCTAATATTTTTCTATTTTTTGTATTAATTTATTTGTGTTATTAATTGTTCTTTCATTATAGTTATAAATTGTCAGCAACTAACTACTTGTTGAAATCACAGGGGATTTCAACGGGGGCCAGAATGTTTATGTCAGTATCGTCTGCTGCATATTGCGTGGTTTCGTGAGCTCCGAATCCATGTAAGTTTCTTGTTCTTTTTTTCCGCATGTGGCAACACTCTGTGTTTTATTCTGTTTTGATTCGTGTGGTTGTAGAATGTAAAAAATGATGGAATGTAGTAAGCCACTGTTGGCTCACAAATATTCAGTGTTATAATAAATTCGTGTTTACAGTCCACTTTGATGTTTATGTGAACGAACCAGTAGTGTAAGTGATTGTAGTTAAAAATGCAATATCAATAGAAGAAAGTTAAAAAAAAACCCTTGTTCTTAGCATAGATTTAAGATAGTCCAAACTGGTCGCCAAATTAGTTTAAAATATAACATTTTCTGAAATATGAAACAAATAGCTATTATGATTAAAATTTGAGTTGCCATCATTAGATAAAAGTATTTAAAATTAGAAAAAAAAATGAAATTTCGAAAACTAATTCGAATTAAAAAACATTCTAATACCAGTTTTGAGATCTGCGGATCAATTTGGATTTTTGGTGTTAATTTCATAGCAAAATATTCCATATTTTAGGAGAAATCGCCGTGAAACATAATCAGTTGTTTAATCAGTCGTTTCAAAGAATCGTTTCATAAATTCGTTTTAGTATTTTATATATATAGGGTAGATTTATTAAAATATTTATTATTTTTTAAATTTTAAATTTGTTGGAAGATTTATTTATACCTATGGGTTTTAATAATACTTTATCTAAACGTACCTAAACATAATACAAATTCAAAAATGTATAGCTACGCAAAAGCCTCTACAAATACAGCTATATTAAGGATTCATTTTCATTTTTTAAATTTTGATTTTAACCAGCCTGCAACGCGCATTAAATGTTCAAATAAAGCACGAATAAAATAATAAAATAATAAAATTAATAAAATAAATAAAATAAATAAAATTAATAATAAATATAATAAAATTATATCTTTATCTGTAAATTGTCTGTAAATAATCTGTAAGTATTGTGTTATTACTATTTTTTCTTTCGCAATGACTTTTAAAGAAATTTCCATCTCGAACGTAAAATTTGAGACCATCAAAAAACAGTATTCCATATTTTTTATTTTATATTCAGGTTAACCAGGCAGCTGAATATGTCAAAATGACATACATTTTGCTTTATATTTACAACATTTAATATATATATTGAGAAACAATCTGTTTAATTTTTGCATAAAAAAATCATATAATATTGTAAGATAAAATATATAACATAAATATGCTATAAAACATTATGAATTATTTTATTGGTTGCGTTGCGCTTTCGTGGTTGCTTATAATATTTTGTGCAAAATCGCACTTTCTTGAGACTAAGTTATGTTAAGCCCCTTATAAAAAAGACGTATCCAATAAACTATCTTTAAATCGCACGCTAGGATCCCTATCCATTTATTCAGTCAAGAATACAGGTAGTCTTACTTCGATACGAGTCCGGCTTTTCAACATAGCTCTAAAATTAATGAAGGTATTTTAACTAAATTTTAAGAAGACTATGGGGGGGGGGTGCTGCCCCCCTGCTCGCTACTCTCACCAACCCGCTTTGCAAACTCTATTTTCTAGCCAACACCAGACGTAATTGTTTCTCGTTTCCATTCTGGATGACTTCGCGATCGCTTATTTTATATGCATTCAATTTTTCGATTCCAAACGCAGATGACCCCCCCCCCCCCCCCCTTTCTCATTAGTTAATGGAAATTATCTTCTTTGTAAAAATCCCTTTTGCCATCAAACCCTAAATTAAAGAAAAAAAAAGCAAAAATTAAATTTAAAAACTCAAAAAACCCGGCTGTGTAAAAGCGAACTAATAAATTATTTCTCATCAATGTGAAATTATTTCTTATATTACTTACCTATTTTTTTATTTACTTGTATTGGTGACTTTTAAGTTGTGTTTAATTTTTAGTTACTATCTATAAACACGGTTTTGATGAGGCCTATAGTGTTCTATGAAGGTTAGAGTTGCAGTAAAGCTAGAGATCCTATCTACACAACTTCCAGGTTGTGTAATATTTAAACGGAGCTTCTGACTGTAAAATAGTCAATGAAACATCGTCTTCATTTTGAAAGACCTATTCAATAATATGCCACTCAATATGGTGCGTAATTTCTTTTCGTCTCTACTGCCATTTTTTAATTTACGGCCGCCATTTTGAATTAATAAAAACAAACCTACCCTATAACCATCGGACGGTTAAGGCGAATCGATTGAGACCTCATTCATTAAAATCCATTCAGCCGTTGGGATGTTTCGAGGGTATAAATAAATCCACATACCGAGATACGCATGAAACACATAACACTTCTTGACAGTCGGATAAAAACAGAAGTCTGGTGAATTGCATAAGATTCTTCCCTTTATCCGCCCATCCTATCAAAATTCTCCATTTTCATGGTTTTCGCTATTTCAATTCTCTAGCACAATTCTCGCTAAGGAAAGGCAGGAAGCTCTGACAAATCAGGGTTGGGGTTGATTTTTGACGGCCAATTATCTACACGAGGGATATAGGCCCGGGGGGAGTGCCCTCCGTGGGGGTCTTTCTAAGGGAACCTAATCCGTATTAACGCATGGAAGATCCACGGCTCGAAGAAAACCACGAAAACTCCGAACGATTAGGCCGACGGGCGCGATTGGGATCGAACCCAGCACCTCCCGTCTACCAGCTTCAAGAGCAGAACCTCTCGGCCACTGGTGGGGCCCTGACAAATCAGATGCGTTTCTCGGTATCTACGCAGATTTTTTATTGGTCATTTCCAAATCTTTTGGCCCGCTTCCAAATCGTTGCTTTTTAAATATATATATAGATGGATTTATAATGCGCTATGTTACAGGCGATGACATTACGAAAAAGGTTGCAAGAATATAGTAAATCGATCATTGATTTTACACTTTGAGCTACACAATGAAACTTGTTTATTTATTTATTTTTGTTTTTGCTGTTTCGATGTGGATATTGGCCACTTCTACCATCTTTGGTGATGTCGTTACGTTTTTTACAAAGAAATATCAGACGTACAATATCTACGTCTTTACAATTTTTTTCCAGATTAAAAGGATTTTGTGAATTAGTCAAAAAATATCACGAACATGGATCTCAGAGTATCCTTTGCAGAAGATGCCGAATTTTCCTTTTTTAATCTATCGTAATTAATTATTTATTTTTTAACTGTAAAACAGAAAATATACGCAAAATTGTGCTGCGAAATTATTTTAACGTGTAAAAAACATATTAAAAAAATCTATCTTTAGCAAAAATGACAAATTAACTAGATATTTAGCACTGATATTTTTAAAGAATGTTCTTAAATCCATATTCGATTTTTTCAGTCGCATTCACGAAAAAAAATTTCTTTTGAGAAAGAAATCCCCGTAAAAATATAGAAAATGCACTGGAAGTGAACAGATTTCTTTTCTTTGAATTACAACGAATAAAATATTGCGACCTTTGTTTCCTACAGAAAAAAAATGTTTGTGTCAGTAAATTCTATCTCTCCTCAAAATGTATATGTTTATTTATGAGGTAACCTGTATTAATGCAGTAAAATGTATAATTATATTAAACTCTTCCTATTTCATAACAATTGCAGTTGTAACTTCCCTTATTATTAAACTTTTTTCATTTGATTAATTTCTTCAGCACGGCACATTTTTAGCTTTATAAATGATAAACGATACAAAAGATACCATAACAAAATAAAGTACATAATTAAAAAAAATTAAAACGTCATTACTTCAAGCAAAAATGCAATCCTATCAAATATACTTAGAAAGCTTTTTTGATATATCATTATTATGTAAAATATTTCTCAGGAGAATATTTTCGAAGCAATTAGGTTTTTAAGTTTGTTTTAAAAACTCGTTGTCAATTTTATGAACAGAAAAAAAGATTTTATTTTCTTGAAGTCTTTAAAGTAATATGAAAAATCTGAAAAAACTTGGAATGGAAAGTTCCCTGAAGCCCTTCTGTCAAAACGAAATGTCTCTAATGAGTTTTCGAAAATAAAATCTCTGAATTTCATCTTTTAGGTCGGTACCAATCATGTTTTCTTCTCTGGTCAAAATACATATTTTGCTTGTTGCCATTATTTTTTTAAAGGCTTAAGTATAAAATGTATGTATGAAAAAACTTATAGAAAGTCTTTAAGTTTCGTAAGAGTTTATGACCGTTTGTGTCAGAAATAGTTGTTTTAAGTATTGTATGAGTAAAAATATTTTTTTTTTCAATTTATGCACTTTTTCAAGACAAATGATATAATTTTGTGTAACAAAGAAAATAATGTGTCATTTTATTGCTGAAGGCATATAAATACCAAAAAATAAAAGGATGACTAGTGTAATAATTAAATGAAACGTGAAACAAACTATTGCAGTTAATTCTAAAGAATACATATAAAGCGCAATTAATATTTCTACATTTTTTTTTTTAATTCGAAAAATATATCAAGAAAGCATTGAAGTGCCAAAAATCTGACATGCATAGTAATGAAACCATACATTTGTTAAACGGAATATTTCAGACTTTAATTTTGGTTTAATAGAATACTGAGAAATATTGTTTTAAATCTTTTTCTAAAAAAAAACTCAGAACTTCCAAATTGGGTTTCATAATACCCTTTTTCTTTTATCATAAATAACATTAATTCTTTTTTATGAATCATTCTTTGAGCGTATTTCTCTGAGTAACCATCTATAGTTTTATGATCTATTACAAGGTTATGGAAATATAAGATAAAAATTGTTGCATTTTAAAATGTTTGTATAAATATGTATGCAATATTTCTTTAAAATAATTTTAATTGTGAATTAATGTTGGTTAATATTTATTGACGAGATCTCATTGTTTCACATTGACCAAATGTACTTTTTCTGCATCAAATGCTAACTATGTCAAAATATGGTAAATAAATTATATTTTATATGTTTTTTTTCCCAATTAATAATAATAAAAAAAAAGATTTCCGTTTTTTTAATAGACGAAGTAATGGTTGTGTAAATGACGGTCAATTATCAACACGAGGGATATTGGCCTAAATGGGGGCAGTGCCTCTCCGGTACTGATGGGGCGACAAAGTAATGCTCTAAATGAAATATGAAAAATTGCTAATAGTTTTCTACAGCTCAATGTTATTTAAAATACGTTTGATTAATATAATGGTAAGCTTTAGCAATTGAAAATTTTCTTTTTAGATCTTGTGAGAAAATTTATTTTTTCAGTTTCTATCAAACTGTTTATTTGCTGGTAATTTTATTTTGATAAATGTCATTTTTTAAAACATGTAATCCAAACAGCTTTTTTGAAGAAATACGATAAACAGCTTATATTTTTAACTGTTTAAAGAAAATTATGTTTATATGAATCGCTTATAATAACGAAAAGAAAACAGTTACAGTTTTTCTTTAACTGCTTATATAGATTTTCAACGTTTGTAAGTGACCTGTTAGTTTTCTGGTTTGAATGAATATCATTCCTGCCTTATACAAATTTTAGAATAAAAAAGATTATGCATTTCTTTTTTCTTATAGAAAAATTAAAGTAAAAGTTAAGTTGCATTTAAGTTTTGAAAAAAAAATCATTTCTGTTTATTTATAACGGAAAAATAAATTTAAATAAAATGAAAATATATTTGTATTTAAAGAAATAAAACGTTAAAAACTATGAAATATCCCAAATTATTGCATCATATTAAATGTATTTATTATTTCATTTATTTAAAAATTTCCGTTCATCGCCATAAGGCGAAAATATATTTAATATGAATAAATTATTTTGATGAGAGCAAATTTTTTTTTATTTTGTGTGTAACATATTTAAATTTAATTTTGAAGTTTTCAGTTTCAGTGATATGCGTGATATGTTTACTGGAATTGCAATATTTTATTAAATGGAACGCCTGGATTTTTTCTTTAATAAATCGAATATGGAAAAGCTTAAAAAAAAATTTATTTCACGATTTTTAATGCATATGATTTTGAAATTTTTTGAACAGATAACTTTGAAATTTTAAACTTATTTTTAGACGTAATTTTTTATTTCAGTGATACAATAAAATGCTTTAAATGTAAAAAAAAAAGATTTCACAACACAAATATTTTCAATTGAAAACAAATTTCTTTTTTAATTCTTATCAGAATAATTTACGAACTCTACGTTCTGCTTGCATTTTTTTAAAATTAAAAATAATGTTGATGATCTTTCATAAAATATGTAACTGATCTTTTCTAAATTCTTTTTAAGAAAATTTTCAAGAAAGATATAAATTTGGATATACTAAATACAAATTATTGAAATCATTTTTTTCCCTAGAATACTGATTAATTAGTATAACAATTAAATACTTTACCATACATTATTTATGCATTGGCTAGAACACCAAGAATGAATATAATTATCTTATCAATTGCGTGGACTCACTGAAGTAGCATGGCATCACTATTTCATTTTTGAAAATTTATATATATATATTATTTTAATCGCAATCTTTTTTATCACCTTGATAAATTGTGGGATATGTTATATCTGTCTGCGATTAAAAACGGCTAAACGTTCTTGAATCTTTTTTTTTTTTTTTTTTTCGAGTCTTTCGAATTAATTTTGAATAAATTTACGAATTATATTCCGAATTATTTTCAATTTACTGTTTAATCTTTCGAAAGTTTATAAAGGTAAAATGAGATAAAACTTAATATTTTTCATTGTTATAGACAATTTTAAAATAAACCTAAAAAAAGTCTTTATTGTATAAGATTTAAAAATTTTCTTAATTCGAATAAATTTACTGTTATACGTTTAATGCATACGATCATTAAAGAATCTAATACATAATAATAAAATTGTCTATCATTAATCGTTAAAATATTACGCAACAAATTAAATTGCAAAGTAAAACATTTCAATTTAAATTTATTTAAATTTCTGTCCCGTTTATTGTGTACAAAAATGACTTTCAAAAATTATATCTTAACTGTCGAGTTTAAAACTAGCTGACATTTTAAAATGGAAATTTCGTGTTTCTTCGAAGATTTCTTAAATTAATCCTGTATACAGCTTTCATAAAAAGTTGAGTTTAACGAATTTGTTGCTTAACTTAACGAACATCTTTACTTATGTTTGGTTTTAAGTGTACAAGATAAATGCAAATAATTCCGTTAAAGTAAATTAAAATTTAATTTCATGTGCCATCATAAGATTTTAAAAACCCAGTCATTAGGAAACATTACTTAATTTAATTATGTGTACAATATTTCACCATTAGTTCTGTCTTTAAGTAAATTAAATAAGTTTGTGTTTGTAAAATTAAGAGAAGAGTTTGTTAACCACTTAAAAGTCTCATTTAAGGACAGTTTTGTCGCCGAAGCGATCAATTTTTCTTATTAGAAATTTTTATTTTGTGATTCTCTCAATGATATAGAAGTGCCATTTGTATAGCAATGTGTTCTATAATTTAAGAAATATGTCTTTTTCAAAGGTATATACAAATATTATACAGACACATACAATAAATACTATAAACCCAACTGGAGTGAAAAATTAGCCAGAGCCAGCAATCGAACATGGGACGACAGCATACTAGGCTGTTGCTCTAGCCACTGAGACACTCTGGTAGATACCTGGGCCTGAAAATTTTCACTAATAAACCATATTGGGGAAAGTCACTAGCCATCAATCGGACAGCCTTGGATGACGGGACAACGATGTATAGATTTTACTATTCCATCGATATGTTAAAACACACATACACACATAAATAATTGTATTCATCTTTTAAAGTTTAAGACAGGAATGCAGGCGTTATTTGTGTGTTTATGTGTGTTTTAATATGTATTTTTTGTTTTTAGGTGCGTTCGTAATTATAGAAATACTTACCATTTATAGTCTCGTCTGGTCCGTCTGTCCGTCCTATCCGCATATAACAGCGCAAAAACTACCCAACCGCAAAACTACTCAACTTATCACACAAGGTACAAAGAACGGGGTTAAAAGGCGTCAGTAGTGAAAGTTTCTTTCAAGAAGACGCAAACGTATATTATGGACGCCAAATTTCCTATCTTTAGAAGGCATGAGTTCTTATTAAGTCATTGATAGGACATTATTTTCTGTACTGTATTTATTTCCTATTCATTACATGTATTCTACGTAGGTAAGGTGCAAACAGTAGCATACCGTGAGTTTTAGGACGGCCACTTCATCTTATAAGAACTGAATTTCCGCCATATTGGGAAGGAGCGTGGTTCCAATTTCGTTCCCCTTGCTGTTCTAAATTTCGTCCCGAGGACGAAATTAGAAACGCTTTCTCATGGCAATTACTTAAAAATGAAAATCTTGCATGAAGCAATAGAAAATTGGCTGTCAAACCATCTTGGTAAAAAAGTTGGGAACCTACAAATCGCACAACTTTTCAATAAAACCTAAGATGGCGCTGCTGTTTTTAAAACTGCTGTCAATGGTTTAAAAAAGTCGAGCATCATGCCATTTACCCCAACATTTTTTTTCTGACGATTTTTTGGCTTAACCTCATGTCTCTTCATCTGGTAATGAGTTGAAAAATAATTTTATGCCACCTCAGCTCATTAAAAGAAATGAATAAATAAATAAATCCGCTGCAAACTGGTAATTTATTTTGCACCGATATGTGTAAATTAATAATATTTAAAATCTGTACCAATTATTTTGTAAATTAAAGACGCAAAAAGAATGTGTTGTGATAGCTTATATTTCATCTGCGTAAAAAAGTTACTCTGAACTAATGCCAGAAAAACTTGATTAACAATTTTTAAAAGCATAAATTTCTGCTGAAGAATTAGTCAATCATATGTATTCATGAGTCACTCTTAAAAAAAGAAAAATATATATATAAATTAAAAATGAATAGGATCTGAAAGAAAACTTTCTTCCACCGTTATGATAACATATTAAAAATTAACGTCGTTCAGTAATTATTTTTGAACTTTTAAACATTTTTTTTCTTTTAACCGAGCGTTTACTTTAATACTTGAAAAGAAAAATTATTCATATTTAAGTAGAAATAAAAAACTCTATATGCTTATACTAAAATAAAAAGTGCAGGAACTTTTGAATAAAAAGTACAAAAAACGGTGGCATTTTTTATTATCTACATAAAAATATTGATAATATTAATTAAAAGTTTATTCAATTCCAATTCTTCTTCTGCCTAAAAAAAAAAAAAAAAAAAAAAAAAAAAGAAAAAAAAAGTAAACTGTGAAATAATTTTATTTTTAATCTACTTTTAACCTTTTTTTTTTTTTTTTTTTTTTTTTTTTTTTTTGATTGAAGTATTTGAAAAGGATTTCCTTTACATCGCATTTATGAGGTTTTTAAACAAAAGATAGCGAAACATCATGAAGGAATGTAAATTTTATAAATTTGGATAAAAAAAATCTTCTAAAAAAAATCTAGAAAATTCATTTTTTTTCTTATGCTGCTTTGATCTATGTCTAATCTTTAAGTGAAATTATTTTTTGTCATAGAAAGTTGCTTTTTTGTAAGTTATAGAACTTACCTTTGATCGTAATGCGTCATTCTTAAATTTTAATAGCCATCTGTGACTTGATTGTAAAGATTTATATACAATTATTAAGAAAGGGAAATTAGGTTCATCTTAAGGATTTAAAATTATTATCCTGCTCAAATGTTATAAAAATGCATGTATTTAATTGAACACAACAATAATGGTATAATAAGGAATACATTATACTTTGTGTATACAGAGATGGTTTTCAACTTTTCTCATTCAAGTTCATCTAAAGGGCGTTCCATAATAACTGAGAGTAAAATCATAAAAAATCAATAAATATATTTACGTCAAAAAATACATTATTCTTCTTCAAAACAACTTCTCTCAGATGATATGCAACGGTCCCATCGTTCAACACACTTTTCAAAACAAGCAGAGAAACCGTTTTGTGGAAGCTGCTTCAGAGAACCCTACACTGCCAAAATAATTTCAGAATCTGTGTTTGAATCTGTCAGAATCAATTTTTGAATCTGTCAGAATCAGTTTTTGTGAGCTTGATAAGGGGTTAAAAAGGATGCACCCAAGTTTCATCACCTGCTATCACAGTCTTTAGGAAATTCGGATCGTTTTAAAGTTTGATCTCCTTATCAAGTCCGCAACAAGTGATTCAGACAGACTCAACAACAGATTCTGAAGTTATTTTAGCAGTGACAGTTCTTTGAAGCAACTTCCAGAAATCAGCTTCTCTACTTATTTCGAAAAGTGTGTTTGGGACTGTGGCATATCATCTGAGGGTAGTTGTTTTGAAGAAAAATGATGGATATTTTATGTAAATATATTTGTTATTTTTTTATGATTTTATTCTCAGTTATTATGAAACTCCCGGTGTATATGAATTTTCAAATAAATCTATAGGTGAAACAACTACCCATCTCTGATATAGGATAATAATAAAATAAAAACCCGGCAAAACAAGATCGACAAGATTTCGTTCATCTTAAGCGAAATCTTTTATATGGTCAGTCGCCCTGTTTGACGTGGTAGTCATCTGAACCTCGACTACAGGTAAAACAAAAGAGGAGAAGACCCCTGAACACGCTTATCACCGCCTGTTTGTTTTGTTGATGACCACAGAAATTTTGGAAAAGAAAGACTAGAGGAAAAATTATCCGGTTTTGTAGCCGATTGTTCAAATTGTGATAAGCATGCTGCCTTGGGATCTGACAAAGTGCATGTGTGAAATTTTTAAACAAGAAAAGGCACTATAAATAATTGAATCAATGAAAGGACAATTAAACTAAAATAAATACGAAATATAAGTTTATGGTAATACACCTTTACTAGCCGCCCTCGGCGACCAGTTTAGTCCCCCTTAAAATTTATGTTTGGGAAAGCATGCAAAGCATTGTATCATGTTATTTTTTTCATAATTTAATCTACTTGTACTCCCTTAAATATAATTAATATAATTACTTATACTAATATTAGTTTTTGTTTCATTAAAATACCTCACTTTGTTGTTTTTCTGTAGGCAAGTAAACCCTATTGGTTTACAATGGACGTCTATGGAAATTTGGCGAAATATTAGAGGTATTGCCAAGTTGGTGACAGAACAGGCTCCCCATTATGGTAACCTCCCTTATGGATATGAAGATGCATTAAATGCTGTCCAGTAACCAATGAGATGCGTTACATTCTGGCATTGCCATTAAACAATTAACAAATAATCGCGATTTCAGTGCCACGTACGATAGTGTAATATATATATATAGATAGTAATAGAATAAGAAGTATAAAATCCAAGTTCACCTAAACAAGTCTTGCAGGAGGGTCGGACGACAAATCCTTGTAACACTCAGTTTGTGTATAGGATGAAATTAAAGGTTTGTGGCTGATGCATGTCATTGTTATACTACATGCTACTTATCTTTATAATGCTATAACATTTACTGCATGAAATTAGGCGTAACAGTTAGTAGGTTCTATGTTTCTGTCACAGCGTTTTAATAAGCGAATATTTTTATAAAATTGAAATTTAAGAATTAGTTATTTTTTATAATTATTAAATCTCACTAATAATAACAGGCTATTGATGAAAACAGCTGAATAATATTTGTTTAAATAGGTTTTATTATCTATCCATTTAAAATACAATTCGGGATTTTGATAATCTACTATGAGCATACTACAGAAAAGATTTTAATATAAATGTTTTTTTTTTTTTGTTTTTTTTTTGTTTTTTTTAACTGAAAGCTGTGTATTAATATAAAATCCATGAGAAGCTGTTTTTTAAAGTATTTCCGTCTTATATATGATTCTTAATTTTAAGGGTGCTTAATGAAATTTCGTCAAAATGTTGTCAATGTGGTTACTTTTGCACCGGTTGTGATTATTTAACTTTATTCAGGCTATTTTCTCATTGACAGAAATAAAATATTTATCTAATTTGATCAGATTAATAATAAACCCATTTTAAAAACATTAAACTGTTATAAATATTTGTAAGAGTTCGGTATTTGACATTTTAATATATCTATTAGGAAAGAATTAAATTATTTAAAATTGGAGAGGAATTCAGCAGATACCACTCTACTCCTAAGGGAAGTTTTATATCTTTGAAAATTTAATGAGTTTTACTGCTACCATATATTGCAATAATTAAGTACTAAACACCACAGTAAGTTAAGACACACTGATTGAACTAAAATTATGTTTATAAGCAAAAATTGCGAACAACTGGACTTTGTTGTACTAGGGAGATTCTTAAAAGGTGGGATCATTAAACGATAACTACATGTAATTTTTAAAATTTTCAAATTTAAGGCCAATTTTTTTAATTTTGTCTATAAATATAATATATAAATATTTTTAATAGTATGTCTACAAAACTATACACAAACATTAAAAGACAGCAACTATTCTGGAAAATTAATGATTAAAGCATTTAATTAGCAGTTGTGTACGTTACAAATTTTGGACACTTTTTCGCACGTACGTTACAGATTTTGGACGTTGCGCTTAGTATTTAAAAAATTCTTAAGACTAAGAATGTAGTAAATGTGTCCTATAATTGTATGTGTATACATACATATATGTATAATTAACTTTTTGTTATCCAGTAATAATAATAATAAAACCATATGCTTTTCCGCGTACGTTACTTTCGGACATAACAAAATACAAAAAAATTCTTTATAGAAAAGTCTTTCTATCTTCAAAAAAGCAATAAATTAGACTGCCATCTCTTAACGAAATTATCAAAAAATCATCCGTTTCCTTTATGCATTCGTTGTTTAGCATTAGAACCACCTGGAAGCAAGTTAAAACTCTTTTTCTTGGTGGTACATTGAGCAGTTAACGTTATAAATGCCCGAAATTGGCCTCTTTAGCATAAAATAATAAAATTTTAAGATATTTATACAAAGCTTTTACAATAAATTATGTTATTTTCTGTCTCTGAATAGAATTAAAAACTAAGTGTAAAAAAAAAAAATAAAGTCAATGATAATTAAAGTTATGTTTGAAAGGCTTAAAGTTATGACGCGTGTCCAGTGCCCACCTTTGAGAATCGCCCACTAGTATAAACTCTTATGTCTGAACCTAGGAGCCTCATTAGTTCATTTGAAGATTACAAAGTGACTAAGCACCCTGAAAAAAGTTTCTGGTACCAAATACAATGATATTTCAACGTAGATGGAAACGGAAAAACAAAATGTAAAAATGCAGAAAATATCTATTACTGAGAATTTTTCTCTTCAGAAGTGTGGCTTTAATTTCAGAGAAAATGTTTTTCTGTTAGAAACAGTCATTAGAGTTTATCTAATAAAATGCTAATGCATTTTATTATGATCCAGATTCTCCGACAGATTTCCAGAAACAATTTTCGGCTAAATATTTACACCAAAATTATTATTCCTCCACAGTCAAGGTCTTTTAAAACAAGGTCGTTTAAACAAGGTCTTTTATTGGTTTGAAATCGTTTTCACAAGATACTCTCAATAAATTTCTGTAATTTGGCACGTTGTTTTTGTATTTTCTTGGTAGAGTTGGGATGAGAGATTTCTGTGTGTTTTCATCTGCTAAAAATAATTGCTGCACGTCAGAGAATTTTTTCTCTATATTAGATCTGAAATTTAACGAAAAGATTTCAAAAACTAAGTAAGGAGTTGTTTATAAAATGTTTTATTTTATCGAAGTTTTTTTGAAATATCATAGAATAGCATTGCAGTGTAAGTCCATCGCTCAATATGTGTAAAGCAACTGCAAGGAAAAGTTATCTTCGTTAAGATGCTGGTCTTGTCAATTATTCATTTACGGAAAATCGCTTGGAATTACAGCCATCTGATTTCTTAGTCATTTTTCTTGGAAAATGCTTGGCATTTTACGTCACACAAAGAGATTTCTGGTCCTGCGAGTCGTGTTTGTGTGAACCTCAGGGGGCGAAGAAACAGGTCACACCGGGCGCAGAATAGGAAAGGGCGCCAAATTAGTACTGCAAACCTCTTTTTTCCCCTTTTTATTGTAAAAAAATATATATTTACATATATGGAATTTTTTGTACAATGAAAGTACCTACATTTTTTGTTTCAAAGTAATTTCATCGATCCCTACACCACAGCCAAACACATATTTCTGCCTAAGTATTTCTTCCTTTTTAAAAGTTGTCCGTCCCAGGTTGTGTCATGTCTCTTTTGTTAACCTACATTTTTGTGAGTCTAAAATTTTCTTTATGTGCTTGTGACAAAAACGTACACTTCCAAATAGCATGTATTTATACTGTGCTGTTAGTTACATTTTTTCACACTTAATTCCCAAATCCTGTTTGCCAAAATAAAATTGCTATTTTCTCTTATGTTATATAGTTTTTTGGAATTTCTGAATTAAAATCAAACAGTTTAAAGTTATAGAATAAACGCAAACATATATTCAATTAAATTATTTATTTTTCTGCACTTTGGGAATATTATGTACCTGCCACAATGAGAAGGCAGTGGGAAAAAGGCGCCAAATTGAAACTTTTCCAAGGAACTATTTTCTCTTCGCGTGGTCCTGTTGCGGTTAGTATACTACCTACTCTTTCTCTCACCGTTTTTTTTTTTAATTGAGTAAACTTAGTTGATGTCTTAAATAAAAATTTTGATAACTGTAACAAGAAGCATTACAATAAAACTATAATTTATATACTTCATGCAACTGTATTTTTTATTTCTATTATTTAATTAAATTTGTGTATCATGTTCAGATATGTTTAGAGTTGAAACACATGTATCGAATTCAATATTATTTTTAAAAAATTACATGTAATTTCATCATATATTTTGCAGATATTATGCAATTTAAACTAGGTCATTTATCTATCATGCACATGCATACTTAAATATAGCGGAAGGTAGACTGGGGAGGATTGACCATAGGGGAGGTTTGACCCACCCTTCAGTTTTCATATTTAAAAAAAATTCAGAGTATTACCAATAGGTGGCAACCGAAGCTGTTGAAATGCTCAAACAGATGTCTTTGTTTTATGCATATAATTGAAATAAGTGCTGAAAAATCAATTGTTAAGAGTTTTCAGCTTAAAAAGTGATTTTTAGAAACATTTTTTAAGATTTTCTCAGATAAAATATATCATACAAGTTTAAATAACCAGGTTTTAAATAATGCAGAAATATTGAGTTTTCATTCGAAGCATAAATACTGTATAGTACATTAGGCTAAACATAACCATGTGCTATACTTTAAAAAGTGGCTATGTGGGGAAGCTTCACACAATCAATGCAAGGGAGGGTTAACCAGATGGTTAAAGGTCTCTTAATTAAATGTTTTGGGGAATCTTTTAATTATACACTATACGTAATCACGGGTTAAAGTTTATGTTTGTAAAATAATATAAGTTTATTCTGTAAAGCTACAGTAAAATGGGGTGATAGAAAGGTAAATGTTTAAAAGTGGTTTAAAGAAAATATGAAAAATTGCTATTGAAGCATGGAAAAATTTAATGAAATATAAATTGTAAAGTTGATAGGAATTTTTATTACATTTAAATAGTGCCCATAGTAGGTAAACAGACAGAATGGCAAACACTAGAAAAGACTAGAATTTTTACAGCCTTAAAAAATGTTAAGTGTTCATACCTCTGCAATAAAACATAACATTGATCAAAACACTTTAAGAATGTACGTAGGCAAATTTGACCAAGATGAACACAAGGAGATGAAGACAAACAATGTGACAACTAGTGTTACCACGTCTATTGTCATAAAAAATGGGTGTTTTAAACGGAATTTTTCTCCTGTGCCCTGAATTTCGTCTAAGCAGGTTTGTTTACACATAACATTTCCCCAGATAATTTTTAAAAATAATTAAACTATGTAGCACAAATTTATTCTGTCTTTTTAAAAACGAATTTTATTTCCCATAACAAATATTTTAATATAAAATAAAGTTGATCAAGCCTCCGATATAATGGGCCAAGCCTTCCATACGTGGGGAACCTTGACACATTATTTTCTCATGATTAAAATCAATCATTTTGCAAGTTTCTTATACATTACGCTTGTGTCGCAATTTTGTTTTATATCTGATTGTATAACAAAAAAAAAATGATATATGAAATTTTAATCTAGGTTTAAAACTTAAAAATAAAAAATAATTTTGTAAAAAATGGGTCAATCCTCCCCAGTCTTCCCTATGTGCAAAGGTTTTGTTGAGTAATGTTGAGATACAAATATCGATTGAAATATTGAATTTTAACAATTGCAAAATGTTTCTTCAAACATTTCTGTTAATTTTTTTTAATTGTAAAATCTGATAAACTTAAAACATTGTAACAAGTAAAATCTCATTTGAAATTAAAAGTGTTATTTTAAGCTTATAGTAATTTTTCTATAGCATTTTCCGAAGCATAATGCTTATGAAATTGCATAACTTTATACGTATATGACGCTTAAAAATAACTAATGAATAATTAGGGTGAATGAAAATTGTCTTTACAAATCTGATACCCCATAAAAATAAATGATCTAAGATAGTTAATATGCTTATTGTACAGTCGTGGAAAAAAAGAGTAAACACCCCCTACTAACTCCTCAACAAATTATCGTAGAAGAAAGTTACTGTTACCGAGCGATTGGAAATAGAGTTTACTTTTAAATGATATATATAAAATTTGCTTAGGTGGCGATCTACATAATAAAACAAACCATAACTTCATTTTTTTTTTCAATAGCAATACCCAATTCTGACAGCATAAATGAACTCTACACCCTTCAATTAGCTTAGTAACAAATTTTTATGCAATTCGTACCATAAGTTTCCGAGAAATTAATTATTTTATAACGAGCGTATTTTAGGGGCTGTATCCAAATTGAAATTTGGTACTCGATTGTTAACCGAGAGAGCCGCCTTCTTGATCAAGGCACCTTACGAAGCCTGTTAGATAACAGGACAGCAGAAGAAATTTCAAAATATCTACTCACTTTTATCATAGAAGGCCCCTTAAACCATCATTTTGCCGTTTTTTAAGCATGATTTGAAAACTTTTTGGAAGAAAAATTTGAAATTTTGGATTTTCATAAAGCAGGATTTAATAAATCTAAATCCATCAAAAAAATTGTAAGTTGCAATTCATAATTTTTTCGAATATTAATTTCATAATTCATATCATAAAAGTATAAAAATTGCAAATTCGGCGTATTTATGTTTGGGCACATTAGCATTATTGCTTCAAAAAAAATTAGCACATTAGGAGCATAATTTCAGGAGGTATAATTAAAAATATGAAAATGTAATTTAACATTAGAATCACTAAATTTTGAATGTTTATAAGTCAAAAACTTATCATTCAAATGACTTGAAATTTGGTGTCTAGGCATAGTTTGAACCGATGATTTGAAATATCGCGTTAAAATTGGGTATTGCCATTGAAAAAAATTAAGTTTGGGTTCGTTTTAATATATAGATGGCCCCCTAAGCAAATTTAATATACATCATTTAAAAGTAGACTTTATTTCCAATCGTTCAGTACAAGTAACTCCCGTCTACGATAATTTGTTGAAGAGTTAGTATGGGGTGTTTACTTTTTTTTCCCACGACTGTACATTAACAACTCCTAAACTTACTTCCTTTAATCAAATAAATATTTACAAATTTGCAAGCAAAAAAGGAATTCTTAGTCTTATGAATTTTCCTTGGAGAAACTATGCCTTGGCACATTACAACTCCTCATATGGCACTATGTGATTTTTTTTGTCTCTGAACATCTATCTATATTATAAAGGACAAACATATCTGTGCGTAACGCATACGTCATTTTGCGAATGGCAACACTTTGAAATTTGAAATAAAATTTTGGTTTTGCAAGTTTCTCTACTGCAAAATTTTAAACTTCTAAACATCGCACATTTTAAATTTTTACACCGTCGTATAAGGAAAAAAATGCTCTTTTACATGCAATTTGTTTGACAGCTGTATCTCAATTTATTTTGGAGATATAAATTTTTTTGTAGTTTTTAATACCATTTTTCTTATTGTGGCAACAAAAGTACCCCATTTCTATTGAAAGTAAACGAAAAATAGTCGAAAATAGGAGATACTGTATATTTTTGTTGCCATTTTCTCATAAAACCTGAAAAAAAAATTGAAATTAAAATATAGGCTATGTCAAGAATATTGTTTGTTATTCCGTGATAATGACGTCATATGCATACTTTTCTATAGATGAAGTTTAAGACTGTATTGTTAAGTGGATTGATTTATCGGATGCAAATGATGTCATTTTATAAAAAAGCGTGTACTATAATTCGTAAACATGAATTATGTTTTGTAGAAGAGTGTCATTTTCATGGCCCAGTTGCTTTGAAATTCTTCACAGGTGAAAATGCTTCACTTTTGAAAATAATGTAATCGAAATCACACACTGATAAAACGCAATGTTTTACAAAAACTTAGAGTGTCTTTATTAAAGTGAGATGACATGCAAATAATAGCGATTTATATTACAGAAATTGGTGATTCTCTCCTGGATGAATTTCCTTCTTCGACTTAGACAAGCAAACAAATAATTCAAGGTTTAAAATAATATCATGTTCCTGAAGTTTTTGTCAAAAATTCTCTCGACTAAAATTTTAATGTTATTGTTTAGGACATTCTACTATAATTTGATCAAAATAACATAATTTGCTTAATTTAATTTTTCAATTAATGGAATTTGTTTGCAAAGTTCATCTCAGTTTACTGATTGTCTATGGTTAAAAAAAAAAAAATTAAGCGTGAAATATTTTTTAATTTATTTTTAACACGCGGAGCTCGATTACGAAAGTTTAATCCGTTTGCACTTTAAAAACAAAATAAAGAGTTCATCATTTTCTTACGGCTAATATCCATTAAATATACTTTCCTATGAATAAATAAATAAAATAATATAAATAAAACCAAATTTAACAGACATATCAGAATATGAAAGGATGCCGTAAGTAGCGAAATCTTGGTCAAATAACTCTTAGTATGCGGCTAATAAGAAAATATCGCTTTTGATAAATTTCAAAAATTTATTTGATTGCATAATTCTTATTTTCCATATGAAAAATGTTTTTTTTTTTAATGTAAGTGGACAATCTAAAAAAAATATTGCATATAAAAAAAAATATTAGTTAAAAAAAAAAAAATGTTTTCACCTATATTCTTTAACCCGGGAAGCCCGGGTACGATCCCCTAGTACTAATAAAAGAACAAATCGCTCTGTGTGTGTGTGTGTCTGTCTGTGTGCGATGGCTAGGAAAATCTACTGCACGTACGAGGTTCAAAATTTTTTTGAGAATAGCAAAAAGTCTCTCCTGATATACCTGGCTCTCAGAATTTTAATATTCTAATTATTAACAGAGTAATTAATTAATATTCGGACATCACTCTCATCAAAAGTACGCCTTTTTTCCCTCAAATTGCTTTCGGTTGGTTGGTTCATAAAGCATCGCTCATCAAAAATACGTTTCTTTCTTTCCGCTTGCTTTCGGGTGGTTGGTTGTATAAAGCTTTCGCAGAAATAATTAAGTAAACCGGGATACAAACAAATAAACAAATTTGAGTGCTTAATATTTCAAGAGTGGCTGTTTTTTCAACTAAACAGTAAATTTAAGCATGAAGGTGAAACACGTGCTTTGAAAACATATTTAATAATAATGAACTTTAAGAGAATGAATTAGTTTCAAATGACGTCACAACCTATCAACCAGCTTTACAACCTGGCAGGCGTTTTGATTGCCACACTCTTTTCTGTTTTTCTCTACTTTGATTGGTTGAGCGATAATATCTGTTAAAAAATCAGCGATATTGGTTGGTTTACGGAAAATTGAAGGTGCCCGTTTGATGCTGATCTATTTAGATAGCAAGAAATGGGTTTTTTAAACGTTAAATAAAAGATTAGAATACTCCTTACTGGCTCTTTTATCACTAGAAATTAGAAATTGGCAACAACAAGTCCTTGCATTCTAATGCTTTTTGTTGCTGTAGCGAGTAGCAACAGCTGTAATCGAATTTAAATTCTCATTTTTTATATTGATAATGATTTTTTTTTTAGAAGTGTTTTTTTTTAAGACATTTTTTAACGCATTTTTTAATTGCTCTTTTTTATGTTTTAAATGCAGAAAAATGTTCCGAATTTATCGCTCGCCTACTATACAGTGACGCAGGCAGCGGAACCCATGTCGGATGTTCATACAGAACTTTTTGCAACCTTAATTTATGAGTAGTGGTTATTTCCGAATAGTAATTTTCCGAAAATTTCTTAAATTTTTATTTCATTCCTCTACCCCCTTGACTAATATATCTACAAATCGGTTTAATAACGGAGTTTCGTTGGGTAGGTTTGTTAGGAACAGAGTGCGCCCCCTGGAGGCGGAAAGTGGAATTAACATATTTTACGGAGCATGTACAGAACGCCTGCTATAACGGTGAAGCAAAGCAAATATTTTTAATTCCTGGCTAAGAACCCCCCCCCCCCCCCATCCATGTATCTACGGGTAGGTTACATGAAGAGGTTTCGTTCATATACGCTTTTGCTAAGAATAGAGTGCGCTCCCTGGTGGTGGAATGTAGAACTAACAGACCGCGATTTCATTTAAAGTAGGGAATCTAACAAGGCGATCCGTTTGAAACTTCAAGATAGTTTATAACACATTAGAAAAAGTTTATATAAGAATGGCGCGTGAAATTTCGGGCAGATGGGGAGACGGGGTGGGATAGATTTTTTTTTTAACCTTTGCGTTTCTTACCGTTTCCGGTGCGGTTTTTTGACGGAGTCCTGAGATAAATGTGTCTTATTAAATATAAAAATGTCAAAAGTTTGTTACCGCTATTTCCGAATAGTAATTTCAAAAATATCTTAATTTCTTGCTTAAGACCGCCATCCCCTTGAGTAACATATCTACTAATAGATTGTTTAAGGGAGTTACTTTCAGATACAGTTTTTTTAAAAATACAGTGCGCTCCCTGGTGGTGGAAAGTGGAACTAAGAGACCGCGATTTCATTTAAAGTAGGAAATCTGACAAAACAATCTGCTTGAAACTTTAAGATAGTTTATAACACATAAGAAAAAGTTTATAAAAAATGTTTCCGGTGCGGTTTTTTGACGGAGTCCTGAGATAAATGTGTCTTATTAAATATAAAAATGTGAAAAGTTTGTTACCACTATTTCCGAATAGTAATTTCAAAAATATCTTAATTTCTTGCTGAAGACCGCCATCCCCTCGAGTAACATATCTACTGATAGGTTGTTTAACGGAGTTACTTTCAGATACAGTTTTTAAAAAAATACAGTGCGCTCCCTGGTGGTGGAAAGTGGAACTAAGAGACCGCGATTTCATTTAAAGTAGGAAATCTGACAAAACAATCTGCTTGAAACTTTAAGATAGTTTATAACACATAAGAAAAAGTTTATAAAAAATGGCGCGCGGAATTTCGGGTAGGTGGGAGAGGGGAGGGGCAAAACATTTCTTTTTTTTTTTTTTACCTTTGCGTTTCATACCGTTTCAGGTACGGTTTTTTGACGGAGTCCTCAGATACATGCTACTTAGTACATATAAATGTGACAAAAGTTAAGTTACACTATTTCCGAATAGTAATTTCAACAAATATCTTAAATTCTTGCTGAAGACCGCCACCTCCTCGAGTAACATATCTACTGATAGGTTGTGTAAAGGAGCTTTTGTTAAGAATAGAGTGCACTCCCTCGTGGTGGAATGTGGAACTAACATAACGCGATTTTGTTAAAATTAGGAAATCTAACAAGGCGATCTGTTTGAAACTTTAAGAACGTTTATAACACAAAAGATAAAGTGTAAAAAAGAATGGTGCGTGAAATTCCGGGAAGGAGCTCTAGATTAAAAAAAAAAAATAGCGTTTCTGACTTTTTATGTGCCGTTTTTTGAGGGAGTCGTGTGATATATGCTACTTATTAAAAGTTGTAGACATTATGTCTGCTTTGAAAAACACCTACTTTTATTTTGGAGAGTAGATAAAAACCATAGGGTAAAATTTTAATAAGAGTTCAATTTAAATCAAAATTTTAAAAATACAGTATTTACAGATTTAAAACTTTAGCATCTTGGCTTATATTTGTACACTAATTAAGAGTATGTAAATAAAAAAAAATTTGATTCAGAACTTTTTGTTCGAAGTTGAAAAAAATCGACTTTTAAAAACAAAAAGATACGCTTTTTTTAATAGAGAATGAACGCGAATTTGTTTAAAATTTGGAAAACGAACTAAATGATTGACTTGAAATTTTCACGTAAGTTATAACAGCCCTTTGACCACGGTTTCGTAGAGTAATATTTGTATAGAACATATTGCGCTTTCTGTCGGTGGAAGGTTGAACTACCCACTATTTTTGAATAGTAATTTAAGCAAATTTCTTAATTTCTTATTTTAGTCAATGTCCTTATTTTAACACAATGTTTATCGAAGCATCTAAATAGACCGGATTTACATCTCCTATAAAAATTTTGAAACGTTCGGACGAGTAGAAATATTTTTTACAAAATAAAATGTCTGAAAATATCCACGAAATCAGTAAAAACTTGAGTGTTTTGTCGCAGTTCCGCTCGCTTTCGGTACGCACACACTCCCAAAATCAACTTACGCAAAATAGCACGTATCTTCAATTTAATATTTTTCTTGCGATTTTTTTATATTTAAAAATATAAATTCAGATAAAAGGAATTAAAGGTACAAAATCATACAAATTTGACGTTCATTCAACACGGGACCTGGCAACGCCGGCTGGATCTGCTAGTGTATTATAAACTCTTCGGTGCATTCGTAATTATATACATACGTAGCACCTATAGTCGTCGTTAGGTCCGTCTTTCTCTCTGTCCTTCCGTCCGTCTGCATATAACAGAGCAAAAATTACTAAACCGAATGGTTTGAAATTTTAAATATATAATTGTTGCAAACTTGTGTCGAGTCATTTCAAATTTTAAGAAAATCGGGTGTATAGTTTAATTATAGGGACAGTCAAAACTTTTCCGTTATATTATGGCCAATGGTAAAAAATTATTTCAAGTGCATTTTAATGATGTTACAGTCTTTCGAACAGATCTAAATTGATATGCACTTATGAAGTGCACTAAACTATACATTCAGTACAATATACTGTGCAAAAAATATTTATAAATCTAGTTATAATACGAACGCACTTCATTTCCCACGTTAAACTTTCAATGTCCAACTTATTTGTACTCCGGTAGCTAATATCAGTTATTTGATTGCATGGATGACACTTGAAATTGTCAACATTCATGTAGATAAGCTGGAGTATGCGTTGAATAATTTTGACAATAACATGAATATTAAAATAACACGAATCTTTCTTACAAAAAAAAATAGCGTTGTTTTCACACGAACAAGTAACATAACTTGGTTATCATATTTAACCCAGGAAAGATTAAATTTCAATACGAAATATTTTTCTCCTCTACCCTGTATAATATACAGATTTTTTTTTAAATTTTGAATAGTTGTATGTATTAATGAATAAATTTTAACAAAACTTTTAGACCGGTCGGCAGCACAGACAATCAGCTCATCGAGTTCATGGTTGAAATTTTAGAATTAGTTAAAACGCGCTTCGCAGATTAAAACGCAATCAACCTGCCAAGTCATATTTTAGTGCAAAACACCTTAAAACCAAATTTTAGCGGTTGACTCGTATCTTGTTGGAAAACACCTGGAAACCCGATTTTGGCGGTTGACTCGTAGGTTTTCTATTGTGTTTTCCTACACCCAAAAGTATGAAAACGTGGAGGGCTGGAAGCAGGAAAACACAATGGTAAGCCTACGAGTCAACCGCAAAAATCGGGTTTTCAGGTGTTTTCCAACAAGATATGACTTGGCAGATCGATTGCGTTTTAATATGTTAATCCAGATTTAACTAATTCTGGCATTTTAGCAGTGAACTCGATGAGATGATTGTCTGTGCTGCAGCCTCGCTGTCTAATTGTAAGTGTTTTTCATATCTTCGTAGAAGATTTAGTATTCGCATTTTATAGAAAAATAGTCATGTTTTACCGTTGGTAAAGCTTTTCTGGGAGATGAAGAAATTCTGTAGCAGTTAGGCATTAATTCAGATCGCTAAGATATTTCTTCCTAGCCGAAACTATCTTTTTTAAACATTCACGAAAAATTTTTATTACACACTTGGAATTTTGCAAAACCAGTTCCATATACTCTTATACGTGATATCTGAAAATAATTTTTTAGATATGCTTGCACTACTAAAATTTTCTCTGTTGTTAAATGTACAATAAAGCATTAATATGAACTCTGTTGCTTATAAAAAGATATTCTATTGATAAGAAAATGAGGATTTTTAATTCTTTCAGTAATATCAGTCATCGTCCACTTCCAAATGACGCTAAATTTGGTCACTGTATTTTTGAAAGCAGTTGACATTACGTATTGTCTAACTGAAAGAAATACCGTACATTTCCAGTACTTATACAAATTCTTATACAAAAAATATTTCTTAGAACGTGCTCTACTACCTCTTAACTTTTGTACTAGCACCGTGGGAACACCCTGTATTTAATTGTAAGTAATAACTTTAATTAATAATATTACATGCTATCACTATTACATTATTTCTTTCTTCATATTTTCTTTTAAATATCCATTGGGGTAAAATTTTATCTGCAAAACGATTTCTATGGTATAAATGCTTTCACATGCGTTTTGGGGAATATGAAATTTGTAGTAAATTAAGAATTTGTGGACTTTCTAATATTTACATTCTTAGAAGTCACAACAAGCTTTTGGTAGTACTTAGATTTCGTAGCTATTCTGAAATCCAGTGTATGTTTATAAATTGTTAGAGTAATTTTATATATTTCATTTCAATTTTTCTTAAACAACCACATATGAAATAAGAAAAGCTTTATGAAAATCGACTGATGAAAACTAATTGGCCTGTTTATGGAAATATATATATATATATATATATATATATATTTACTCACCTCACAAAACTGTTACAAATTTCAAAATATATTTAGATTTATCGGAAAAATATACGTTCATTGAAGTACAATGCATAATATAATTTTGTAAGCTACAAATTGAATTAGAACAATTGTTTTTTTGTTTACTTGTACATTAAAAAAAAAATCGATGAAGTTTTCTAATTCTACTATTTCGAGAAAAACCAATTTAGTTATATCTAAGTATTTGTTTTTCTAATGGTATTTATAAATTATAAAAAGATATGTAAAATAATAAAACGGAGCAAACAAACAAACAAAAAAAGAAATATTTATAAAAGATATATTTTCGAATATAAATATCTAGATAATTAAAAATGTAAAAGCTAGAAAGAAAAATAGGCCTATTTCGGAAACACACATGTGCATTGAATCACATAAAAGATGTATGACATTAGATCTCGTCACTTTTCATAAATTATTATTTTACTGAAAATTGTAGGTATTTACATATATGACGCTGTATATCTTGAATAGTAATGATACAATTTACACAATTTGTATACCAAATTTTGACATTATTAGTACAATAGCATGATTATCCTATGAATTTTGCATAAATTGTACGCATAACTTAGCAGTTAAATTAATGGGGATGGTTTATAAACGTTTACAGGATATACGTGATGGAATATAACTGTCCGAGAATTCCCATAATTATCTATTCATAGACATTTATAGACAGTAAAATCAGTGTTGAAATTTTGCATTACCTTTGGCATCTGGATATATTAAGTTTAAAAAATTGCGTTAATTTTCTTTTTAATATTTCGAGAAATCTAAATCTATAACTGTCGCTTTTAAACTACAATTTGAAGTTTTACATCCTTTAAAAGGTAAATAAATGTTATTTCAAATGCAATTTTTTAAAAACAGCATCTCAATTTTTTTTATGGTTTGTAAAATAATTTTGAAGGATGATTTTTTAAAAAACCTATCCCAATGAGGGCAACCCGTCTATGAAAGATTGACCCGTTTACATTTAAAACCATTTAAATAGTTCATCACTTGTTTCCGCTAATATTTTAGAATGAAATTAAAACGAGTTAAATAAATAAACAAGGTATCAAAAATATTAATAAAACTCAAACTTAACATACTTTTTCTCGAATTCCGTGCTCTAACCTGTAAAATTATGAGAATAGGAACGGGTGATGTATGTACGTAAGTAGTGACTTTTGACTATTTGTACGGCTAGTAACTCCTGTTATGTGGCTAATGCGAAAAAACTGTTTTTAAGAAATTTCAAAATTTTTTCTAATGCATTACCGATATTTTTCATTAAAAAAATGCATCTTGGTGTTGTTAGGGGGGAAGAGAATCTAAAAAAATATATTTTAATTAAAAAAAATCCCTGTCGGCTCAGCCTACAGGCGCAGGTAGATTTCGAAGTTAAGTATAGTAATTTCAACGTAAATATGTGTAATTTGCTTACAGTCAAGTGATTCTGACATTTACGATAAACCATTAATAGCATTTAATCTTATAATTTGGCGATAGATTTTTGGTCGACGGGATAACCATACAATGCCAATATTAGTTTTTGTTGCATTAAATTATCTCAATTTGTTGATTTTCTGTAAGCAAGTAAACCCTAATGGTTTACAATGGAAGTCTATGCGAATTTGGCGAAATATTAGAGATATTGCCAAGTTGGCGTCACTCTTGGCATTTCATTTTGGTCGCCAAATTTGGCGATATATGGCCAAGTTGGCGACAAACTTAGCGGCATTTGGCGACAGAACAGGGTCCGCCTTATATGTCTGGAGATACCATAGCGTAATATATATATATACATAGATTTTTATTTTTCACGTGGAAATTTTGCAATAGAAAAGTACTTTATTTATTGTGTTTTTTTTTTTAATTGTTGGCAACTGCTATAACGAAAAATATTTAAATTTTCGTGTCATTTTTCTGTAAGATCTGGTTTTATCAAAATCATGGTATGGCTATTCAATATTTTTAACCCTTCTCCATTTCTACTACCTTGGGCCGATTTTTCTCATTTGCAATCCCCGCCGAGATATTAGCCATCTCAATGTGTCTGGCGATTTTGAAGACAATCCGTGAATAATTGCGACTTTTATCGTGCGGAGAAACAGGTATATCTATAGTTAGTACATGCATACGTATATATATATATATATATATATACATACATATATGTATGTCTTTAATGGGATATTTTATCAAAATTTGGTGGTTTTTCATATGTTTATATGGATTTATCGTCCACAATATGCTAGTGAATTTATGATATTGTGCTTGATTCTGTATTACTAGATAAAGCTTCAAACTTTATTTTGTATAATGTCAGTTTCATGAATTGTAGCTGAATTTATTATTTAATTTTAGTAATCGGAAATCGATGATGATTTGTAATTATATAATGGTTATATATATATATATATACATACATATAGGAATTTTTCAAAAGTCGCACCATATATACTGCAATAGGTAGGAATACTGCAATAGGTAGTATTTCTTACAAAATCTACCTAAAAATACATTGTGACTTCAAAAATTTGGCATCAAAACCCATATTTTCCCTTATATTTTCTTTTACATTTTCAAGTTATAGGAGAAGAAAAATATAAATTCTTTATGAATTAAAAACTTAACAACCGAAAGTAAAAATGAAAAAAAAAAAAAGAATATTTGACTTTTTTTACGTTTGTCAGAGACGTTTATTTTCTGAAATTATTTTCTGGGAGCTGCACTGTTGCTTAGCAACAGGAACAACTTTGGCGAATGCACTGCACAATATATAGCAGGAACGAATTTTCGGAAAGACCGACATCAGCGATGAAGAAAATTTTTCACGCTTTCAAATTTGCCGTGAGAAGACTACAATTTATGAGCTGACTGAACATGCAAAATCCGAAAATACATTAAGTGTTGAAAAAAGGGATACAGAAGATTGGCTAAGCATTGGCAAAAATTCAACAACAACAAACAATTTAATGGACAGGAAAATCATTGACGCTGTGCCAAATAGAACCGTCGATAAAGCTAGGAGCAGCTCAGAAGACGAGGATGAACAATTAGCAGAAGAAATGGTCTCCCTAAAAAATGCACAAATTTTTCTGGAGTATTAATATATGCTTTAGAGAAACAGACTATCTTTCCGAAATAGAAATTCTTCATTTGTATATAAAAACTTGTTAAAGAACGGCATTCATAGTTACTATCTTGGTATTCATAGTGACTACTTTTGATATTCCTTCAAAAATACAGAATTTTCAAAACTTCGGCAGAGTCTGGATCCTGGTGATGCCGGATTTTTGAAATTATACTATATACATATATAATACGTAAAATATTAGAGCTTTCAATTAAAAAAAAAAAAAAAAAAAAAAAAAAAAAAAAAAAAAAAAAATGTGACACCTTTTTTCTGAAACCCAAGAACTGTGAGTTGGAACCCTTTGTAAGAATAATTTCAAATTGTTACTTCTAACACAAAATAATAATAAATTTCTATGAATACAATTATTACATTGATTTAAGTTATCGGTATTTACATTATACACAGTAGACTCGCGATAACTCAAACTCTGTTAATTCGAATTTTTAGTCAATTCAAACAAATGGAATGCTCCAAAAATTCTTATAAGGAAATAATGCAAAATTACATTCGTTTATTCGAACTCAATTTCTATGTCTTCGAATAATTCGAATTTATTGATAGGTTCCTTCCTCTTTTTATTTTACATTATATCTCATACAGTTATATTTTCCCTTGAATTTCGAGTACATAATAGGCAATTTCAATTGTCGGATGTTGCGCAAGCAATTCGTGATTACGTGTAAGGAAGTTTCGGATCCCGAAAACACAACGAGCGCTAAACCGTTCTCACGTCTAACAGAACAGTCCTTAAATCAATCTATTGAATTTTTACGCAAATTCATTCAAATGCAACCGTATTCAAAAAACAAGTCTAAACAAACAACCCTGAATAAATATTTTTCATAGTAGTATGTAACAGTATTTTCTGTATTTCTTTAGCGTAATTGATTAAAAAAGAATTAATTTGCTAGAAAATGATTGAATTAATTTTTGTTAGTATTAATACAAATATTTAATATATTTTTTGTTTGTATTTGTATAAAAATTTAAAAAAATCTTTTATCGGGAAACGAAATCGTACTCAATGCTTCTCCCTGCAATTCTGTTTTATCTAACCACTTTCAATAATTACAAATTAGGATAATTTAAAATATTTTCGATGTGCGAGATTGTATTATCGAGAGTCCACTGTATATACATTGATATTGGTTGATATTATGTATATTCATATTATATGTATCAATATTATTATATGTTGATATTATACATTATTGATATGCGTTTTTTATTTTTTTTTCGATTATTCAAATTTATATTAAACGTTTTATGATTTTGTTTGTAATTTTTGAAATTTTTATTTTGTACAATATGTTAATAACAAGTTAACAGCTATTTAAATGGATTTACTGATTTAAGTAAAGCCCTTAAAGTGAAGAAAAATATACATCTAAAATACATTGAAATATACAGCTACATTGCACAAAAATGTTACTAAAATAAATTGTAATGACCATCTGATTTTCTTACGTTTAAGAAAAACTCAACAGTAAAGCAAAGTATTATTCTACTATCATAATACATTTTACATCTTCCTTAAAAAAATTAACTCAGTTGACAGATTTATTTACAGAACTGCATAATGTATAACTCACAGATATTAACCTCTGGCTATTTATGATGAAAAGACATATTCTTTAGTATTACTGTCAAAATGTTTTACTTTTAACACTCAAATAATTTAATGTCATCACTAACAATACCATTGTTATTATGTTGTCAAAACAAGACGGTTCTAATTATTGTATTTACTGTTACATTAACCTATTGTTTACTCATTTTTAATCCTGTTCTTGAAATATTTTGCGGCAATTAGTGAGACTTATTGTAATTTGTGAAAGCATTTAGGAATGTTTCATTGTAAAAGACATTTAAAGAAATTTTTAAGTTCAAAATTATCCTTGATGTTTTTTTTTTTTTTTTTTCAGAATGCATTTTCAATAAATAACAAGTCGGAATTTGTTCTTCAAATGTCGCGAATGATACTATTCAATTTGTACTATAACTAGATTTATAAATATTCAGATCTTGTTGCATAAGCTGTTGCACTCTCATTCAAAAATGCGTGCAAAAATAAAATTTATTACTATTATAGATATTAAATTCAGTAATACGGAAATAACATGACTTCATCTTAAATAGGGCGTCTTTACCATGGCAATCTAGAATCATTTCCTATCATGGGATATTATTTAATTAATTACGTATGATATGATGTAATAGAATGAAGAAAAATTTTATTAATATCATTTTAAGTTTTGATTCGATTTTCATTCAATTGGAAATAACTCGACACAATTCTGCAATGATTATATATATTAAATTTCAAAGCATTCGGTTGGGTAGTTTTTTAGCTCTTATATACGGACAGGCAGACGCACAAACCAGACAACGAATATAGATGTTTCTTGATATTAAGACGCACATACTACAATTGAATTAATTTATGTTAGTATTAATACAAATATTTAATATATATATATTTTTTTGTGTGTGTATTTGTATAAAAAGTAAAAAAGAAAAAAAAAGCTTTTATCGAGAAACGAAATCTTACTCAATGTTTCTCCCTGTAATTCTATTTTATCTAACCACTTTCAATAATTAGAAATTCGGATAATTCAAAATATTTTCAATGAACCCAGGTTCGATGCCTGGCTCTGGCTAATTTTTCACTCCATTTGGGTTTATTGTATTTATTGTTTGTATGTCTGTATAATATTTATATATACCTTTATAGATGTTACTTTTTTATATAATTACGAACGCACCTAAAAATATCTTACAATTTTATATTTTTGAAGTAAAAAAAAAAAAAAAAAAAAATAAAAAAATAAGAATTTTAAATTATCCCTTTAGATAATTTAAAAATACAGTTATGCTCATTTTAAATTAATAGAAGCTAATTCATGCTGCATTCAATTAAAAGTATCTGTATTATGACGGACAAACATGTACACTGTAAAAAAAAATCTGTGAAGTTACTAAAGTTTTTCTAGGAAACTGGGATTCCTAGAACTTTTCATGTTACGTCAACAACAAAATTTCATGTAACAGACACACTTTTGCGCCGAAAATCAAAAAATCTGTAAGGTTACTAAGAATTTTTTTGGAAACTGGGATTACGAGAACTTTTCATGTAACTGCAGCCAGGGTTACAAATAAAAGTTTAGTAAGATTACTGAAATTTTAGCAGATTCATTTGTAAAGTTACAGATTTTTGTAGCTTTACAAATACTAGTTTTGTAGATTTGCAGCTTTTTTCGTACAGTTACAGGTGAAAGTTTAGTAAGCATGTATTTTTACATCTGTAGAACTACAGATTTTTTTTTGCAGTGTACGTGCGTAACGCTGATGTCATTTTGAGGTTGGCAACAAACGCCTCACGATTAGGTTTTGGTTTTGCTATTTTCACAACTGCACTTTTTTAAACTTCTAAATATCGTGCTTTTTTAGTTTTACACTGAAAAAATGTACTTTCACATAAACTTTGTTTGAAAACTGTGTTAAAATTTATTCATTTATTGTGACTTTTAAAATAATTTTAAACCATATTTTTAAAAAAATCAATCTCCATCGCATGCAGGCTCCATTTCGGAATAATAATAACCAATGAACACTTAAACAACATAAACAGATCAGTATTTTTCAATAATTAAACTAAAACTTCATGAATAAATAAATAAATTTTATAAAATGAACTAAAATAAAATGAAAAGAAACAGAAATTTAATATGACGTGAGTTTCAAAACTCGATTTATCTAAATTTTAAAATATCCATTCTTTGTTCGTTATGTTGATGATGTTTATGACCTGGCTGAAATCAATTCGGATATTAATCATATTCTCTCTATTATGAATTCCATTGATTTTCCAATTTACCTCTGAAATTGGGACCGTGTCTTTCTTTCCTGGATGTCCTTGCTAATCGTTGTTATAATGGTTTTCAGGACAGCCGACTTTCGTAAACCTTTTTCTGTCAGTCTCCCACTTCACAGATATTCTTTTCATCCTCCTAAACAGAAATTTACTGCTTTTAATACTTTTGTGTTTCAGGCTAACAATATTTGTTCCACTCCTCAGTTACTCAGTGCTGAACTTAATTACATCAAAGCTATTGCTGTTGATCGTGGTTATTCCTCTTATATTATAGATTCTATTTATAAGAAATTGACAAAACCCGTCCATTCTGAAAATCATCCTAATTCCAACTCGAATATTTCAGTTGTGTTGCTATTTTTTCCTAAAATCAGTCAGCAAGTTGCTAAAATCTTAAGAAGGTTTGATTTTAATATTATTTTTTCTCCTGTTAATAAAATCTCTTTATCAAATCTTAAACACCCCATTAATCGCATAGATAACTGGAGTATTTACCAAATCTCTTGCCAGTTTGGTCTATCTTATATTAGGCAGACTAAACGTGCTCTTAGATTTCGTTTAAAAGACCATGAAGGTTATGTTAAAAATCAAAAGCTTAAATTTTCTTTTATTGCTCAACATTTCAACATAGGTTCAATTTTTTCTGAGCCATCATTATTCAGAAATGTACTTCTAACCTTGATCTTGATTTTTGGGAAACTTTTCACATCATTAAAAATTCTCACTCTTTAGTCAATGACTTACCTAATACTCCCGATTTTCCAAGTATTTGGAAAACATTAATTTAATTTCCTCTTTCTGGTTTCTTTTTCACTCGTTCTCCGGTAGATGTCTCTACTTGTCCACTCAGTCGTTTCATCTGCTTAAAACTCATTGGTTGTTTTTGGCGCATTCGCTACCCGTATCGGGTATACAAGCCGGCGCGTCACGGTCATTTTAATCAGCTTTGCTTTTTCTAGCACGCTGTGTCTTGATTTATCTTGCACTGAAGAAGAATCTCGCTAGTATATTTGAAACAGGTGTTTGCTGCTTTTCACGTATAATTTGTGCATTTTTAAACGTTGGTTCTCTCCTTTTTAATATTCCTGCACAAAAGCTTTAATTTCTATTTTAATAAAATGATGTACTTTCAAATATAATTTGCTTGAAAAGAGAATTTCAATTTACTGGTTGTATCTGAGTTTTAAAATCAATTTTTTGCATGAATTAATTTTAAAACCACATTTATCGCGTGCTGTACGATTATGAATGATAAATTAGTTCACACTTAAAATAATATAAATAATTAATCATTTGTTTCTTCCGAATAATATTGCAGAACACAATTGAATCTTAGCTAATAAATAAATAATAATATAATGTACATAAAATAGAAATATTTCAGACATGTAATCAAATTATTCTTTTAAATCGCTCTGATTGTCGAAATAAAAAAGGTTGCAGTTAAGTGGCGAAAACTTTTGCAACTCCTTAGTATTTAAACTTCCAGTATTTGTCTAAATCGAAAGTATCATTTAAAAGAAATTCAAAATTTTATTTCAATACATTATTGATTTTTTTTTTATATAACAAGTAATATAAAAATTTTGTTTTTAAACTCAATTACTACTTAGGTCATCAAAGAAAAATGTAATATAATACCTTAAGCTAATATTAGTTTTTGTTGCATTAAAATATGTAAATTTGTTGATTTTCTATAAGCAAATAGGTTTACAATGGAAGTCTATAGGAATTTGGCGAAATATTAGAGATATCGCCAAGTTGGCGTTACTTTTGGTGACACATTTTGGTCGCCAAATTCGGCGATATATCACCAATTTGGCGAAAGAACAGGGTACTCCCTATGGTAACCCCCCTTATAGATATGAAGATGCATTAAATACTGTTCAGTAACCAATGTCCGCCATTTTGTCTCCCATATAAAATTAAAATTAATTAATTAAATTTAATTAATGAATTAATATTCGAAAAATCTGTATTAACATAAACTGCCATCCAGAACAAGTTTAAAAAAAAAATTATTTCAACTTGATAGGATGAATAATAAGTATTTTATTAACGATTGAAAATTTGAACAAGATATATAAATAAATAAATATAGGGAGAGTGTGAACCAATAGTAGGAATTGAAAAAAAAATGCTTTTCAGTGGTGTTAATGGGAAATTAAAAATATATATATTAAATCTGAAAAATAAATTATAGTTACAGAGAAATGGTTTCCACCTATGTTATGCAGCCCGGTTCGGATACCCAATTTCGTTAAATAATATTTACTATTATACTCTACATATATCAAGAAAAGATCAAACAACTAAAAAGAGATCTGCATGAAATATTTATATACGTTTATACAAATCTTTTATCCAAAAGATTTTTCCCTACCATGTTTTCTATCAAAGAAGGATCTTTTTGGAAGTCTTGCAAAACCTGTTCATACATTACATTTATTTTTGGCTTGTCTTTATTTTAGCTTAACATGTCAAAAATTCAAAAATTTAAACTTCTTTTATACATAAAGAATTTTCCAAAACGGTTGAAAGACTCTTTTTTTGCCTGTTTGGTATTTAGCATTGAGAATTTCCAAAAGAGATCAAAATAATTTAGGGAATGTTAACAAAATGATGATCTCATTAATTTTTCGAAATAGACTAACTAAATTTTTATCCTATTTTAATATTTATTAATTTAATATTTATTATAATATTTATTATCATATTAGGCAAAATTTGTCAATCACATTTTTTTCTTTACCCCAACAATACTATTAAAAAAAGATGCATACCTGCATGTTTAAAATATAATTAATTACGAAGAAGGAAAATACTGATTTATACCATTTCTTTTTCTTTTAGGGGAACGATGGATAAAAAAAATAAGAAATACAACTTATTTTTGAGTAAAAAAACAAACAAACAAACTATATTTTGCCATATAATTGGCATAAAGTCTACGTCCACTATTGTTATAAACGTAAGTAATGGAAATTGTATCAAATGCATTGTTATCAAAACAGATTTTCCATTGCCTATACATCTTAAAATGTCCCATTGTTTTGAAAACTTTTATTGAAATTTCACAATATTATTAAGGTTATATATATAGTGCTATTATTATTAATAATATTATTTATATTATACATATTATAATATAATTATCATAATATTATTATAATATTATATATAATTCTAATATTATATTATTAATAATATTAATAATATAAATATATTATCATTATTAATAATAATAATATTACGAAACATTTTTGCATGTATTTTGGAATTTTAATTAAATTAATTATTCAAATAAGCAATAAAGTTTATTAACATGTGAATTTGTCATGAACATTTAGTTTCGTACCAGAATGTTGCCTAAATAAAAATAACTGTTTGTCAGATTAGAACATGTAAATTTTTTGTAGCATGTATAAATATTAGCCCTTAGCAATATCGAGAATTTTTATACAAATATTAAAACACATGGACAATTTTAAAGATGTATAAACTTTTAAAAAAAATGTTTTCAGAAAAATGCATTTAAAAAAATGTGTCATTTCCACCTGTTGTATCTCGCCAAAATTGGCTAAAAAATAGGTCGCCATAAACGTAAACTTTGCGGTAGCGGGCAAATTTTTGAAATTCTCGCTCAAATACCATATTGACGAAAACAAATAATCTTCTGTAACCGAGTTCTACACATTTTTGTTTCGTTTGTTTAAATAAAATTAGCTGAATTCTTAAAAACAAGAATACAGAAGCTACTTATTTCACCCGAAACAAGCCGTAAGTCTTTCTTGTTCTTGCAGAGAACCAAATTAATGAGTGCATTTGTTGTTAGCTTGTTTCCGATTATGTTATACACTAGATTCCAGTTAGCATCATAACTCATTTTGATGGTTGTGAAACCTGAATAATAACTGCTCATATGTACTTCTTTATCATAAGCTAATCACATTATAAATAAATTCTTAATATATATAATTGTTTCTGAAATGTTTAACTTTTGAAATTACAAGTGTTTTATAATTTCAGAAATGCATAATTCTGAATAATCTTCAGAAAATAGTATAAAGTAGGACAAAAAACAAAGATTATTTACATATGATTAAATAAGACATACGAAAAAAAAAAAAAAAAAAAACGAAATGTATGTGGATTCGACCTTATTTTCCCCTTAATAATTTTTCAAACACATCGTGTCGAAAAATATTTACTCATATAACAAGTAACAGTCATATAACTTCGATTAGTGTTTATAATGACTTATTATGATTATTTTTAAATTCCGAAACGTAAAGAATATTCCAGTGATTCTAGAAAAGACTTTGTAAATGCACTTAAGAAAGGTAGACTGAAATCAGAATTTGCTCGTTCTCTTAACGTGTCTCGTCAACTTGTTATTACATGGAATAAAGTTTTTAATAAACAAAAGTACATCGAAAATAAGCCTCGAAGTGGCCATCCGAAAAAAAGCAACTTGCAGTGTTGGCTATATTATAAAAATGATGTCTACTAGTGATTGTCGTAAGTCCGCTGTAATAATAAAAAATGAATTGAAATAAAATTACAGCATAGACATACACGTTTCATCTGCCAAACAACGCCTAAACCTTTAAGGTTTACATGACACAAGATCAGCAATAGGCATTTCTTATCTACTAAGAATAGGAAGGCTAGAGTTGCCTTTGCAAAACGGCATAAATTATGGAGAAGTGTAGAATGATCTAATGTTTTGTGGAGCGATGAAAGGAAGTCTAATTTAGTATCATCTGATGGAATCAAGTACATTTGGCGTTCTAAAAACAAAAAAATATATAATGTTCGATACCAAATACTTTCCGTCAAACATGAAGGTGGAAATGTGATGGCTTGGGGTTCTTTTTCACTCAACGGTGTTGGACCCTTAGTTCGAATTGATGGGAATATAGATCGGTTCATGTATGCTGACACGTTAAAGACTCAGATGCTACCGTACGCTAAACAAAACATGCCTGCTCACTGGTATTTTCAGCAAGATAATGACCAAAAACATAAATTGAAATACGTAATTAATTTTATGAAAAGCAGAAAAGTCAGGGTTCTAGAGTTGCAAATCAAAAGTCCGGATTTGAACCCCATAGCGCGTCAGTGGGAGGAGTTAGATCCAGTAACATGACAAAATTATTCAAACAAGACAGCTTCATATAAAGCTTTCAAAAATGATTGGGATCGAATTCTTTTAGATCGAATACAAGAATTAGTCGACTCAATGTCCACGCGTTGTAAGGCTGTCTTAAAGTCAGTGGATATGTTACTAAATATTGACTGACTCATTACTATGTTTCATAATTATTGTGTTAAAATCAATTTTTTATTTTTATTTCAAAATACATTTGTTTCATCATTTTTCTCATTTTTCTTGGGTTTCGCGTTATTCTCCATCAAATGACAATTGATTTAATAAAATACTGTAAGACTCTGCATATGATTAAATAAAATGGTTAGATCATTTTTTTATTTTATTATTGTTTTTAATTAAGTCAATGCTTGTCTTTGTCAAAATACTTTTGAGCGCTACTGTATTTAAAAAAATGCATTTTAAAACATTTTATCTGCGCATGTTCAAAAGTACTTCAAAATAATAAATTCAAAATTAGATGATTTTTCAATTTTTGAAAAAAACATAGTCAAAATAAAAGCAAATCACACATACTAGTTGGTAACTGGAAAACGAAGTCAACCTTTCATACCATATATAGGGAAAACCAAGCATAGATCCACGAAAAAAGTATATAAAATAATTGTATAATACTAATAACTGGACATGAAATTCTGCTGTAAAATTATATTTTATATATTTATAATATTATATTTTATATACAGGGTGTCCATAATTAAACGACATCGCTTTAAAGTTGTCTATATACAAAACTATTGTTCATGAAGTTGTGAAATTTGGTGAAAGACAATAGTAAAGGTATGGGAATTTGTTTAAGCTAAATATATATATATATATATAAATAGTTCAAAATTTCGTCACCAGAGGGCTATTTTTAATACATTACACATTTAACGTTATAATAGTTTAGAAATTTTATTTATTAACTTAACCTTATTCTAAAGACAGCATTTTACGTCATGTTCCTAGCATTTTCCAGAACATACTTCGGACAACTGTTGAACATGCTATCTTACGATTCCAGAGAATATCTGACAATGATGAAAGTCATGTAGAACACGTTTGATTACAACAAAATTTGTTAAACTATCGTAAATGTATGCTAAATGTGTAATTTGTTCAAAAAAGGCCTCCTATTTGTTTTTTTTTCGCTCAAACAAATTCTCATACTTTTATTATGACCTCCAAAAAACTTCACAACATTCTGAACAATAGTTTCGCCTGTAGGCAACTTTAAAATAGGGTCGAATAATTATGAACATCCTATAAATAAAATTTCTAAGCTATCCTAATGCTGAATGTATAATCTATTAAAATTCGCCCTCTGGTGGTGAAATTTTGAACTATTTATATTTATTTATTTTTTATCTTAAGGAAATTCCCCGCCCTTTATTATGTCTTTCTCAAAATTTCACAACTTTATGAGCAATAGTTTTGTCTGTAGACAACTTTAAAATAGGGTCGTTTATTTAAGGACACCCTGTTTTTTTTTTATATTAGGTTATATATATATATATATATATATATATATATATATATATATATATATATATATTATTTTTTATGTATATTTACATATTTATAATCAACATAATCAATTATACATTTATCTTAAGATATCGTGAGCATATTAAGCACGAATGACAGTTTAATATCTATCCGCATTTTAGTCAAGAGCTTTAACCCTTTATGTGATGAATTAGGAATTCCTGAAAATTTTATCTTCTAAAGCATTTTTAGTGAATTGTTTAAACTAAATTAGAAGATTTATATAATTATTTAATAAATTTTAGATGGATTTTAGAAGGTTGGTTGGTTGGTTGTATTTATGACGGCCAATTATCTGCACGAGGGATATAGGCCCAGGGGGACGTGCCCTTCGTGGGGGGTCTTTCTAAGGGAACCTAACCCGTATTAACGCTTGGAAATCCAAGGTTCGAAGAAAACCACGAAAACTCCGAACGATTAGGCTGACGGACGCGATTGGGATCGAACCCAGCACCTCCCGTCTACCAGCTTCGAGAGCAGAACCTCTCAGCCACTGGTGGGGCGGATTTTAGAAGGATTGAAGAATTTAGAAGGAATCATTAAATTTGAATTTTTAAGGATTTTGTGCAATATATATAACCTCACTCAAATCTTTTATTTTAAATCTTTTTCTTAGTATCTTGTGGAAAAATGAAATATACAAATATAATGTTCTTACAATAGAAATATTTTCTAAATGAAAAATCCCCCCCCCCCCCCACCAACGCCAAGAAAACTGAAAAGATACAAGGACAAAAAATATATATGTATATATATATATTTTTTATTTATTTATTTATTTATTTTTTTTTATTTATTTATTTATTTATTTATTTATTTATTTATTTATTTATTTTTTATTTTTATTATTATTTTTTTTTATTTTTATTTTTTTTTAATAAATACAGCTTTAATTCATAATAATTGACGGTGGTAGGTTATGTTTAATTAATGGTAATATATATATATATATATTTATATATTGTTGTTTTGTGTAACCAATAATGCTTTTGAAACAGGATAAATTATGAATCTGTAATTCATTCTAAACTAAATTACAACTAATCGATGTATTAAATGAATTTTATAACAAGTTATTTTAATGGTACTTATAAGTGCCGTCAGTAGATAAAGAGTTAAATAATGGTTTGGTTAAGTTAAAGAAGAAACAATATAATTAAAAAATATCTTACATATATGCATATATATATGTTCTTTATTAATTAATTAAATTTATGTACCATGTTTAGGCATTATTCAAAGTTTAAAAGTTTAAATAATTCAATATTATTTCATAAAAATTACATACGATTTCATTAAATATTTTGCACAAACTATTGAAAAAAAAAAAAAAAAAGCAATGTTTCGTCCATTTAGAATGTGTCATATATCTGTCATCCATATTAATATTTTTTTTAAGTGCAAAGGTTTCGTTGGGTGATGAGGAATTACAACTATCGATAGAAATTTTTAATCACGAAAATTAATAAATGTTTATTCAAGAATTTCTGGTAACCAGTTTTTAGCTGTAACATACATTAACGTTAAAATATTGTAACATGTAAAATCTCATTTCAAATGAAAACGATTTAGCTTTTGGCCATTTTTGCTTTCTTTTATCTTTACACAAATAAAGTATTGGATTCATGAAAATTTTCGACTTCCGTTTTCCGACTGAATTACACGTTTTAGTGGTCAGAAATCCCGAAAAATAAGTTTTTATAAAATGTCTCTGTGTATGAGACAAAAAATTGTGTGGATGCTCTATCACAAGGACTAATGCACGGAAATTAATAAAAAATTATATTCTGTTAGTCCCTGATATAAATTGGTGCTTATTGGTTTTTGGTGTAAATCGCCCAACAGGTGGCGCTGATATGCTGCATTTTTTCACTAGTTCTGCAATAGCTCTATCTCAAATACTAATTCACAGTTTTTCATCACCCTTCATATTCTGTTTGTCCTTGTTATGAATTGGTGGTGATTACGGTTTGGTGTAAGTCGTCCAAAAAGCTGCTCTTACTATGCTGCATTTTTCATGATTTCCGCAATAGCTCTGTCTAAAAAACTAGTGTACGAATTTTCATCAAACTTCGCATTCTGTTAGACGTTGATAAATTGTTTCTGATTAGGTTTTTGTGTAAATCACCCTACAGGTGCGCTGCTATGTGACATTTTGTAAGATTTACATGATTTTAGTGGTTGTGATATCTCAAGAAATAATGCACTGAATTGCATATTTTTAGAATCTTCACGATGGGCATAGATTGCCATTTAATTTTGGCATTGTGAAGGCAAATTTTGAAGTATTAACATGTATGATATAGAAGAAAGTTTTAAATATATAATTCTTTTTCGTATACTTTATATTATATTATGGAACTATTTATTATCATTTAACTTGACATTCATTTGTGGAATTATTATACGTGAATACGTAAATTGCATTTGCCTCAAACTGAATTTGCTGAAATTTGTTTTATATGAAACATTTCGCACTGTTTATTATATAATTTTCGAACATTATTAGTTTATAAAACACACGAAATGCTGTATATTTAACAACTCTATATTCAATGTGCAGTAAACTTAAACAGTTACAAATAAATATTGTTGACATATGGGATTTTCCCATAATGAATTCATAATTTGATTAACTTACAGTGATAAGACCAAAGAAGATTAAAAAACGTTAATGGTATTTTAAACATAATTATACACATACTATATTACACATACTTATAATTATTAAACAAAATTTTAATTATTAAGCATCATTATACACATGCATTAATAAACATAATTATAATTATTAGACATAATTATTAGCATTCTAAACGCATTTTTTAAGCATAATTCAATGCCTATTCGTGAAGACACATTCTTTTCAATTTTCATTATTGTTTGTAATAATGAAGTATATAATTCTGTTTAATATTTAAATGGTAAAATTGAAAAAAAAAATCACAAATAAGATATTTAGGAATAAATATGAATATTTTATAAAACACACATAATTCCAAGTAAAGGCAATTATTTCTTTAAAGAATATTGAGTTTAAACAAAGTATGAGAAAATTAGAGTTCGAAGATGGATTTTCTCGAATTACCTTTATTATTTGAATTACTGCCAATAAACAAGATTGTCAAAAATGAAAGTAATTACTTTATGTATTTCAATAGAATATTTCGTATTATCATATTGCAGACGTATAGTTTACAATTTTTTGTCTCTTTTAGTTTGTTATCTTTTAGATTTCTAATTTAGTTTCTTTCATTGAATAATAAAAAGATAAAAAACTACTAAAAAGTGAATAGAATTTTAAATAGTATATTTGGAGAAAAGAAAAAAATCTCTGCTTGAAATTTCCTTAAGAAAGACTGGGGAATGTGCAAATATTTTTCTTTAATGTTACGTTACTTGAGACTGGAAAGAAATATATGTTTGTTATATAAAAATTTTTATTCGCGATGTTCTTTAAATAATTCAATTTTTTCGGCATATCCAATAGTTCCTTACTTTTTAATAATATCTATCATTTATTCCTATTTAAATTCCCCTTAATTAAAAACGCGTATATCAATAATATCTTATTTCGAAACCTTAATTTAAAGCTTTAGGCTCCTTTATAAACTTTATGCTATCCTATCATATTCTGAGTGAAGTTAATTTTTTTTGTTATTAATTGCTATTTTTTGATAGATTATTTTATGGGCCAAATTATTTAAAGTTGCTAATCTTATTATTGATATTATATTATTTATTGTTTTATATTATATATTATTATCTAACATATTATATTAGATGAAGATATTTACATTTTGTTATTTAGTTTAAAGTTTATTTTACATTTGTCATTTAATATTTTCATATTATGATATCTTTATATGAGTGTATATACTCTTTTATGTTATTGTGATCTAGACATAAAGTCTGTAGTAATAATAAAGTAAGTGAAAACGAAGTAAATATTATTCCTTTTGACCATGAATCAGGAACGAATATACAGACTTGGCTGATACATTTTGAAAAATCATGTCTTTTTGATAAAAAAGGTAACGATTGTAAAATTAAAAATACTCCTAATTTTTTTAAAAGAGAGGCTTTAAAGATGTTTGTAAATGAATGTTTAGGATGTACGACTTTCTGAGAAATTGCTAAAATCCTTACTGAAAGGTTATGAAAGTACATGTTCCTCGGTTTTCAGATTTTGCTTCTCTGAAACTGAATGGCCTCAATGATTAAGAGAATTATTTCCGAAAAATGTTTGAAATAGATAGACAACTTCATTTATGTGAAACTATAATAACACAATGTTTAACATATGGTCTAGCCCAGAGTATCAAAAGTGTATGATTAGTAATCCTCCCGCAAATCCCACAGATTGGTATAAAACGGCTAAATAACTTGTAGTAATTCCAATTTATCATGTTAGCACTATTAATTCTAGAAATAATTATCAGAATCATAGGTCATTTCAGCAATATAATCACGCACCTATGCATTGGGTTCGTCCAAACCAAATTACCTACTGCTCATTTTTAGAAAAATTACCCAAGTCGACCATGTCGAATGTGTTTGAATAGAGAAGTATAAGATGCTTATAACTGGGAGAGGAATTGTGTTTTCAATGTTAATCCTCTGCAATTTTATGTTCCTCCTCCTAGTTAACCACCACAGCCTAGTAATAATATTTGATATCTAAATGTTTCTGGATATACAGGGAATTACCTTGTGCCATAGACTCTGGCTCCGCAATATCAATTTTATCTTTTATATTTGTTGAATTATTAAATGCTTAATACTACTGTAATTCCACCTGTTATTATTGGCCAAGCCAAACGAACTGTTGTAAAAAATCAATCTTGTAATTTATTGTTTAAAATGGGTAATGCGCAGAAATGTATTAGATTTCTATTATGTATAACTGATTTAAATTATGCCATTCTAGATTTACTGAAATGTTCTAAGCTTAATTTAATTATTGATTTTGCTAAATGTAAAGTATTACAATAATAATTACCAGAGAGTGCAACGCGATTATGGAAATGTCATATCTCTTCAATCTATTGTTCAAATAGTGCTAATTATTCTAAATTACTTAGGGAAATAAATGCTATAAAAATGAAACTTTAAGGGATGGTCTAAGGGGTTATTTAGACATTTTTTTCTAAAAATAAATAAGATGTAGGAAATATTAATATTCAACCGCAACGTATTTTCCTTAATTGTGACCTACTCTTATCTGTGAGATCTTTTCACACTTCTATAGTAGAGGAAAAATAAATTTCAGAACAAATTCAATCTTTATTAGTTGCTGGTTTAATTAAGGAAAGTAATAGTCCTTATCCTGGTCCTGTTACATTTGTTATAAAACGTGATGAAAGTATAAAACTAGATTCATTTGTAGATTATCATAAATTAAATGCAATAATGAAAAATTATGGTGAACCTTTCACCTGTATAGATGGAATTCTCGACAAATTAAATAGTTCTTAGTATTTTTCGACCTCGGACATAGTCCCTGACTACTGGCACATACATATACATCAAGCAGATACTGATTTTTTTTTTTTTTTTTTTTTTTTTTTTTTTTTTTTTTTACCAATTCTGGACTTTTTAAGTGAAATGTTCTTCCATTCGGTGTCAATGTTGGTCCTGAATTTCCAATAGAACTATTAGAAGAATTCACACTAAACACAAAATTGATTTTGCTTGTTATTTTTTGAATGATATCATTATTTTTTCCTCCTTATTAGAACAACACATGCAGCATATAAAAAAAATATTTTAATTATGTAGACTTGAAAACATTAAACTTAAGTTATGTAAATAAAATTTTGCTCAAAATAAAGTTAATTTCTTAGGATATGAAATTAAAAATGATACTTTAACTCCTGCTAATGCTAATATTTATGTCACTAAAAAATTAAATATTCCTTCTAACGTAAAAAAAAAACTTCACAGATTTTCAGGTTCCATTAAAGTTTAACATGAATTTATATATATTTATGCAAAAATTAGATGTCTTCTCAATGGATTACTTAGGAAAAATACTGGGGGGTGGAATTCAAATTGCCAAGATTCTTTTCAAAAATTAAATGATGCCTTAATTGCTAAAACTGTCTTAAGAATTTATGACCCTAAATTACTCCTTCATATGCTTGTTGATGATTCAAACGTGACATTAGGTGAGTTCTTTAACAACCAGGTAGTAATATTTTTTTACTTCCAATTGCTTTTTACTCTAGAGGATTGAGAAGTTATGAATAACAGTATTTTATTACTGAGTTAGAGTGTCTTGCCATCATTGACACCTTAGACAAATTCTACCATTATTTTTTAATGATGTAAAATTTACCATTCATACTGATCAATCATCTCTTGCTTGGTTAAAGAATATTAAACATTTGAGAAGCAGGCTATTTAGATGGTCTTTGAAGTTAAGTATGTTTGAATATAATACTGTATACGAAAATTGATCCACAAACGTCGAAGCTGACATGTTATCAAGAAACTCTGTTTCAAATCTTGTTCAAGCACTTACTTTTCTTCTGGACGTTAAAGAAATTATAGAGATGTAGGAAAAAGGTAATGTGTGTGGTAAAAGCTATCTAAAAGTAGCTAAAACAAAAGTGGACTTAATGATAATTAAAAGGAAAGGATTTCGAAAAATAGTAGTGCTCATGTCTGTAAGGAGAATAATACTAAATGTTGCTGATGAAAAATTTGGGAATTCCCCTGCAAACACATACCTTTCTGCACATGATTGGACTGCAGCTGGCAGTGCCAGTTAAGTATCGGCATGAGCACAGTGTTTTTGGTGAAGTGTCGGTAGCATGTCGGCAACTAAAACTTAAGAATCTGCTTTTTCGACTGCCGGTTACCGTAATCAGTCCCCTTAAGGTTATATCGGCAAGCGACTTACGCCGGCAAGTGACGCAGGACCGATATGTCGATTCTGATAGTAGCCCGATTAGATTTGCTTACATCGGTCCGAATTCGGAATCTTTGGCCGACATTTTTTTTTCTTTTTCTTAATTTTGTTTGAGTTTGAGTTTTGATAAGAGAAGAATATCTCATGTACTTCATATAAAATTCTAACAGTGATAAACAAAGGAAAAAAAAAAGTCAAAAATAGCCTGTATTTATTTATTTTTTTAAATTGTTATTGAATTCATTTTAAAAAGGACTTACACTTATTTGAATCATCAAAATAATTTTTTAAATCGCTCCTTAAAGTTAATATTCATACTAAACTTAGTCGTAGAAAGAAAAAAACCCTTCATAAGCTTTTTGAACTTTTTTTCTAATTATATGTTCATTTTAAAAGCAATAGCTATCTTTCTTATTTTACTTAAAAATTAAATTAATAAAAAGTGTTTAAAATTATTTTACAAAATATAAAAATATAAAGAACTACCCACCTTTTCAGCATTAAAATTTAAAAGAAAGATTCAGAAATCTCCCCCTTCTAAAAAATTATTTACCAAACGAAAAAAAAAAAAAAAAAAGGATAAATTATTATTTCTATTTTATTTTAAGATTAAAAAGCTTTGATAAGTAAAAAAATTAATATTGCTACATAATCATTAAAAATGTATTCTATATTAAATCATCAAATGACATCAAATGAATTATTGTTGTAATTAAAAGTGATTAATTACCAACTTATTTTTTCAATTAAAATTAGTTTTCCTATGTTACAAATATATATTTATTGAATTAACACATTTAATTACATTATAATACATTATAATCACTAAAATAAAATTGTCTTAACATAAAAGCCTCTAAAATTCACTTATTTTATTAAATAAGCATTCTTAAATTTATAAGAAAGATTCCAAAATATCCCCCATTAAAAAATTATCTACCAAAAGAAAAAAATATATAAATTGATATTTTTATTTTATTTTTAAATTAAAAACTAATGATAAGTAACAAATTAATATTGCAACATAATCATAAAAAATACGTTCTATTTTAAACCATCAAACGACATAAGATAAATTTTTATTCTAATTAAAAGTTTTTAATTACCAACTTATTATATATTAAAATAAGTTTTTCCATGTTAAAATATATATTCTATAAATTAACGCAAAGTATGTAATTACGTTATAATTCCTAATAAGAAATTTTTATTAACTGAACAAAACATCTAAAAATATATTTTTTAATACTTAATTATTTTAAAATTTAAAAGAAAAACCAATTCGTTTGCTTTAACTAGTTCTCCAAGTAATTTATTTTAGTCATTTAAATATCAAATTAACTTTTAAATACACGCGCATAAAACAGCTACTAAATAAATGAATAAATAAATAAATGAAATAAAAACACTTCAAAATTGAAAATTTCCGACCTACTATTTACCTTCAACGAAAACCATCACTTATCGAAAGGCCTTCACCTTATTAACTCATAGAATCCGTCCCTCTGCAAGGCCCGTAAAAGAGTGGCTAAGACGTTTACTTTTCTGTTCTTGGGGGCGTCAGATCGAACCCAGTATCTCCCAACGCCGAAATGTGTTCCTTTCAAAAATACATATCAAGATGGCGCTATCAAAACAGATTTTTTTTTCCAATTTAAGCTAGTGTCGGGCTGCAGCCGGTATACTTATGGATAGATATCGCGCTTTCGGCATAGTATTCTACCGATACCGGACCGGCTACGTGCCTGATGATTCGGGCCTCGTTCGCGCGGCGTATATAAAAAAGATACGGAACCTGTAGGAGCAATCGTGCACCGATATCGTGCCAATACCGGTGGTAGTGGGAAGTGGCTGTCTGCCGATTGCTTACCCATAGCTCTGTGTTTGCTGGGTCTGGTATCGTTAAAATGCTAAATTTACCCCCCCCCCCCCCCCCTAACTATTATTAGCCTAATAGGATTCAAGATATTATCAATTTTGTAAAACATTGAGACATTTGTCAAAAAAAAACAAAAAAAAAAAAAAAAAAACAGAGAAAATTTGGCTTATTACAAGCTATTCCAATCACAGATGAGACGTTTGAAAGTCTTTCTCCTGATACTGCGGGAGAATTCAATTGCTATAACTCCGCCAAAAAGTATCTACACATCAAAATAGACCACACTACTAGATTCGTCTGGGCTTTTCCCTCAAAAATTGTTACTACAGAAACCTATAAACATTGCTTAAAACAAGATTTCAATATTCAGTTTCCTAAACAATTATTCTATTTCAACAAAATTTTTAATATGCAGGTTTCCCGATAATTATTAAGTGATAGGAATGCAGCCTTTACTTCATCTTGTTTTAAAATTTTCTGCGGAATCACAATATTAAATGACGTTTAACATCAGCACACTATGCACAAATGAATGGAAAATGTGAACGTGTGAATTGGTCAGTAGTTACTAGATTAAAGTTTAAAGTTAATTCTACTGCCTCTAAAATTTCTTGGACAAATCTTTTGTCATAAGTAGTTAATGAATACAATAATACATCCCATTCCACAACCAAATTCCCACCTGCTTATTTACTTTTGGGGCAATTACCTTATGATCCCCCCCCCCCCCCCCCTTTAAACAGAATTATTACCTGCCTGTCCAGGAAGCCCTCAGAATTGTAAAAAAAAACTCACTGATGAATTGCATTGGAAAAGTAAAAAATATTATAATCAAAATTATGTGAAGCCAAAATTTGTGATTGAAGATCTTGTTATTTATGAATTTCATTATCCCAATACCAGAAAACTTGCACAAGTTTTTAGCGGTTCCTATAAAATCCTTAATAAATTGTCTGATGTAAATGCTGAAATTAATAAACATACTCAAAATAAATTTACTTATATAGTCCATGCTTCCAAATTAAGCCATAATTATTCTCCTGATGAATTAATGTTGTCCCATGAGGAATAACAAACTAATGTTAAAACTATAGCTTAATATTAACTATATAGCAGTCATAAAATTAACTAAAATTAATTAAATAAATTTATAATTAATAATCAATTCTCTTCTATAAGACATTGTGTTCTTGAAAGGCGCCACAAGAATATACTGCTGAGATTTTTACTTCAATTAGCTTTTTTATGCGGGCGTAAATTAGTTGATATGAGTTAGGAATTTCTTGTAATGAATTGATTAGATTAGAATAGTAAATAAATTTCAGTAAAATAATAATTATTAAAAATTAACTGTATTAAATTAAATTAAAGTAAATATTACATAATTTAGATTTGAGACATGCGATGAAGGAACGAAAAGTTTCTATATAGTTAGTTCTACATGGTTAGTTGGGGCAACTGGGTCATGATTTTACAATGTGACTCTGGAGCTTCTGACAATTCAGCTTCAAAAAGCTAATGTTCATTTGAATTAAAATCTGAACATCTCTAAATGTATTCAGTTATGTTCCTTCTATCAGACAGAAATGCTCAAAATTACATTTTAATATTTAAAAATATAAAAATATGCATATTTCATATTTCTTTCTTCATGGGTCCAGTTACCCCATAAAACTGGGGTACGTGGAGCAGGAGGATCTATTTTCCACACGCGTTTTTTTTTTTTTTTTTTTTTTGGTTTTTCATATGGGATATCAGGTCTTGTTTGGAGAAGTGTAAGCAACTTTAAAAAATTTAAACCAGACAGATCATATAAATTATATATCAACTAAAGAGCGTTGTAAGGGAAACCTTTGTTGTCAATTTGTCTAAAAAAGCACTAAAAGTGAAAATATTATATTTATTTATACAAAAACATAAAAAATTAAGTAAGTACTTATGTACTTTCGTATAGGTAATAAGTATAAAAGTCACATGAGTATTTTAAGGAAAAAAATAGCTAGGTAAATCTATGAACAAACTGCTACGTAAGTAATTAAGTACTTTATCTGTATCCAGGAGTCGCATTATATAGGGAAAATTTTATTGTTCCTACCAGAACCCATAATGAGTTACCTTCTTGATCATTTTATTTAACATATTCTAAAAAAAGGAGCGATAAAGGTATTATTTTCAAAATAGTGGTAGGAAAAATAAAAGTTTCCCTATAGAATGCAACCCCTGTGTATCGTACAATTTTAAGGTTTGACTATCTCGCTTTCAGTGGCAAGGTACTTGCATTCGTAAAATGTTGAAGTAATTAAATGACACCAATATTTACAAGATAATCTATTTGTAAAGAATTAAAAATATATTTTCGCGTATTTAATGAAGGAGAGATTTTCATTACGAAATTCCGGTGCCAAGGCGGCAATTAGGGATTAAAATTATGTGATGCCATAACGGCATCACCGCCTTTCAAGGGGTCAAGAAATTTGGTTTGATACCACCCAATATGCTTTTTTACAATTTTATTATGTAATTTTAATAAAGTATTCTATAATCATCTTTATTGTGAGCAAAAAACAATGGAGAAATTTAATTCCCGTAGTCAGAGAAACTGAAAAATTATTTATAACTATTGGGGTAACTGGATCCAACCTATCAAAAACCTTCTAAATTACCACTTACAGTGTTCCAAACAATTGATGGTACAGAGAGCAGTTCTTAAAATTTTTTGTAAATATCACCATGATGAGTAGAAATCAAATTTGTGAATAAATTGAAATAATTAATTAGCAGCCTTTGTTACATTATACAACGAAATGTTAATAGAAATTTCCCTTAAACGTACGGAAAAAATATTATAAACTTATTGTAGTTCAAAAATACTTCCACAAAAGTCATGGTATATTCGTAAAAATTTTAAACTTTTCAGTCATTTGTATATTTTACTGAGCATAGTCGTACTCCCACAGAATCCACAGCAAATGCAAATGTATTTTTTGTTATCTCAGCACAAGAAATCCCGTATGAATTTTAAAAATGACTGTAAAAGAACTTACAGTAAAGGAAACAAAATTAATTGTTAATCTTAGAGGAAAAAAAGAATAAATCTTATAGAAAGACAGCTGAAACAATGTCTCGAAGCCATTCCATAATAAAACAAGTTGGAAATTGCACATCAAAAGAGGCAAATGAAGTTCGTTCGTACTATAACTAGTTTTATAAATATTTTAGCACTATATATTGTACTGAATGTATATTTTAGTGCATTTCATCAGCTCAAATCAATTTCATTCTGTTCGAAAGGCTATAACATCATTGAAACGCACTTGAAATATTTTTTTTCCATTGGCCGTAATGCAACGGAAAACTTTTGACTGTCCCTCTCATTAAACTATACATCCGATTCTCATAAAATTTGAAATGACTCGACAAAATTATGTAACAATTATATATTTTAAATCTCAAGCTATTCGATTGAGTAGTTTTTTGCTCTGTTATATGCGGACGGACGGACGGACGGACAGACGGAGAGGCAGACTAAACGACAACTATAGGTGCTACGTATTTATATAATTACGAACGCACCTAAAAAGGTAATTAATAGGTACAGAAAAAAAGGATTACAAATAAATCTTGAAATGACCTTCCAAAAAAATTAACAGTGAGATATGTTAGAATAATAGTACACTGTATTTCTGAAAATCCCTCAATTAGTGCTAGAAAAATAAGAGAATAATTGAAAAAGTATGGTAATTAAATAATATATACAGAAACTATCAACATGGTCATTAATGAGGCCGAGTTTAGATCAAGATCTGCAAGAACTAAACCGGATATCTCTCCGATCAACAGAAAAAAAAAAAGAATAGAGATAGCCAGAAAATCTTCATATGCATTTCTGAAACGTATAATTTTTTTCACATGAGTCTAACTTTAATATTTTCAGCAAAAATGGACGAATTAGACTTTGGAGGAGAGAAAGGATGATGCACTGAATTTCAGATATACGACAAAAACTGCAAAGCATGTTGGAAGATTTGTAATGATTTGGGTCTGTATGTAAATTTCGGGAGTATGAAATTTAGATATCACTAAAAGTATCATGGACAGATTTGAATAGTTAAATCCTTCTCTCTCTATATATATATAAAATAACGCTTTGGAAATGGACCAATGAAAATCTGAGTAGATACTGTGAAACGCATTTGATTGGTCAGAGCTTTCTGACGCTATAAGGGGGTTACCAAGGGGGAGGGGACCAGGCTATGTCGCCAGACGTCGCCAAGTTTAGCGCCAACTTGGCGATATATCGCCAATTTTTTTGAACAAAATTAGTCGCAAAAATTGACGCCAACTTGGCGCTATGTCCAGTATTTTGCCAAATTTTCATAGATTGCCATTGAAATCCAATAGTATTTACTTGCTTGCAGAAAATCAAGAAATTGAGATATTTCAATGCAACAAAAACTAATATTAGCTTATGTATAGAGCTTAATTGAACAATTTACATTATTTTTAAGCACAAACACTAACTATTTACAATATTCGTAACGCTATATATATAATTTGTATTTAATTTGTAATTATTCAAATAAATTATAAATTTTACCTTTTTTTATTGATTTTATATTTAATAATTCTTTTAATTATGAAACTCTGTAAGCTGTAATGATTATGTGCTTGGAGATAAGGAAATAAAATTGTCAGGAGTTGGGGAGGAGTGCGTTTTTAGCAAGTGGAATCTAAAAATTGAACGCATAGAAAATGAGGAATCACGAAGCGATCCAGAATGGAAACGCGAAACAATTACGTCTGGGATTGGCTAGAAAATAGGGATTGATTCCCGATACCGAACGCAATCGCGAAGAGATTACGCGGGGGGTTGATGAGCGTAGCGAGCAGGGGGCGTAGCCTCCCTAGCATTCTAAATAAAATTTGGATGACAGTGCTTTAAATTTAGGTGTTTCTGTGGACTGTTACTTCTAAAAAGATAATGACCCCAAGCACATTGCTCATATGATCTGATTATGCCTGCCCTACAATGCCCCCCACGCAGTTGCTACCCATTCACAAATTCCAGACTTAAATCCCATTAAACATTTATAGAGTATCTTACAGCAGCAAGTGAACAGTTACGATACCAGAAATAAAAATATTTCAAAAGTGTTTTACTTTCAGATAACAGATAAAAAAAATATATACAGAAAATCTGGTAAAATCAATGATATACATACTTAAAGCAATCCTGAAAATGAAAGGGTATGCAACTAAATATTAAAAAAGGTTTTTCTTTATTAATTTTTAAAAATTTCCACATGTGCCATGACTTTTGTGGCAACATTTGTGAACTTATATTTTATGTATTCTTTATTTTTGAATTTTCTAAGTGAAATTATTATTGAATTTTTCTTATATAATATAGCAAAATATGTTATTAAATAATTCTGATTTGTCAATTCAATTTTATTTAAACTCCTCATGGTTAATTTTGCTTATTTTCCGAAAAATACTTCCTGTGCTATCACTTTTGTGGAATACTTTATATATTTTAAAAATCTGAAAAGATTAGTTTATTACTTCATTTATATGCATTCAAATTCATAAGGCTGCTTCTTAATATCAAAATGAATATGTAATCAAAGAAAGAAATTGGGTAACAAATACTTATAAAGAAAATTTTATCAATATGAATGGGGGTGTATAATTAATTAATAGGTAATATCATACGCCTTTAATTCTTTGAAAGTAATAGTTTAAACAGAAATTTGCAATATGTTATAATAATAAACGGCTTAAATGCCATATATTCCCACTGCCGCCATCTTGGATATTTTGAGATTTGTTGGAGATTTTTTGTTGGCGATCTTTATCGAAATGACAAATACGTTGAAGTTATTTTCGTTAAGCCTAACATGCGCAGAAATCGCTGTTTGGCGACATTTACTACTTCGCGGAAAAGATGTTTTTACGGCAAGAAAAATATCCAAGATGGCGGCCGCGGGAGCATATGACATCCGTTCCGAATAAACACATGTTATTAAAAGGGTCTTTAAAACCTTGAGCTACTTCCTTCTATGAGTAAATGCCACACGAATAGCCGAATTTAAAAAAAGTGGGTAAGTGTTATCACAGATCGCACAGAGGGTTTCGTTTAATATTCCTTTCAAAACACTTTATTCTTTTGCAAAATCTGTTAGTTGCACATTTAGCACCAGGAGGCGCACTCTATTCTAAACAAACCACTATCCGAACGTAACTCTGTTTTACAACCTATCCGTAGATATATAAGTCGAGGGAGTCGGGCCCATAGTTTTTAGGCAAAATTTAAGTCTTCAACTTAATTAGGGGCTCAGTTAGAAAAAAAGCTTAAAATACACAAGTTACAGCCCAGAGGGTTAAATATTAAGACTTTTTCGAAATTTTATGATTTGTCGTTTGATCGTAAGTGCTTAGCTATAATTCTGCAAAATTTTTTAAGTCTTCAACTTAATTAGGGGCTGAGTTAGAAGAAAACGCTTAAAATGCACAAGTTACAGCCCAGAGGGTTAAATATAGGACTTTTTCGAAATTTTGTGATTTGTCGTTTGATCGTAAGTGTTTAGCTCAAAATTTCAAGTCTTCAACTTAATTAGTGGCTCAGTTAGAAGAAAAAGCTTAAAATACACAAGTTCGAGCCCAGAGGGTTAAATATAAGACTTTTTCAAAATTTTTTGGTTTGTCGTTTGATTTGAGATATTGAGCTATAAGTATGCAAAACTGCAAGTCTCCAACATATATAGTTTTTGCGAACGGGCACTGTGACAGACAGACAGACAGACAGAGGAGCGAGACGAATAGGGTTTCGTCAGATGAACGGAACCCTGAAAAGGAATATACATATTATTTTTTCACATTATGAACATCATTGACTTATTAAAAGATATTTTTAATGGCAATTTTATTTCATAGTTAAGAAATAAACCAAGTATTTAATATTACGTCCCTTTCTTCAATAACTGACGTTTTCTGAAAATTGTTTAATTTGATTAATGATTTATTGTTTAATTTTAAGCCTAGATTATTTATCCCTTTCACTGCTGTTCCTGAAGTAAAAAAAAAAAAAAAAAAAGAAAACGATTACTCGCCATCTTTGAAATGCTTGAGAGGACAGTAATAACTAATATACTGTAAACAACAGAAAAGTGTCTTCTACATCAATATGCAATTTAAATAGTGCAGTTACATATGCAAGAATATAATTTACAACCTACGCTTTTCGACAAAAATGAAATGTTCAGTGAAAAATGTAGTTACAATTGTATAAGAGTTATAACAGTGATTACAACAATGATGCTAATAATATCCAATCCTTGCTGGTGAAAATACATCCGTTTGTTGAGGACCATTATGAAACATTCCAAGTGCACAACACAGAAGAAACAGGATGATGAAAGTCCTGTTCAGAGATCAAATATAAAATTTAATCTTAGTTCGGCTTAGTTCTTAGGTATAAGCAACTTCAAAATGAAATATAGTGAAATTTCGTCCATAGATTCAGAGATACAGCTATCATTGAAACCGTCATAAACAAATTTGTGATGTCACTTTTTTCCCAAAATTGTCAAATCGTATTCGGGGTATTGCCAAACTCGCACACTGCAAAAAAAAATCTGTAATTCTACAGATGTAAAGTTACCGAAATCTGTATGTTTATTAAAATTTTATCTGTACACTGTACAAAAAAAATGTAAATATATTGAACTAGTTTTTTTGAAGCTACAGAAATCTGTAGCTTTACAAAAGCATCTACTAAGATTACAGTAATATCTTACTAAAATTTTATCTGTAACCCGGGTTGCAGTTACATAAAAAGTTCTAGGCTTCTCAGTTTCCTAACAAATTCATACTAACGTTACAGATTTTTTGGTTTACGGTGCAAAAGTGTGTCTGTTACATGAATTTTGGTTGTTGCCGTTACACAAAAAGCTCTAGGAATCTCAGTTTCGTAGGAAAATTTTAGTAACTTTAAAGATTTTTTCTTTTACAGTGTAAAGACTGAAAGTTGAAAATTTTCGCAAATCCAATACTTTCGTATTAGATAGTATGTAGAATAAAATAAAAATATATATTTAGATTGTTACTAAACAATGTAAGTTTATTCTGTATGTCTGACCTCCAACTGAAAAAATATAATTATTGTAAGGTTCTTCTGTGCATACAATACTACACTGGACAGTTATAATTCCTTAAATAAACTAGTCGGATATGGCAATCCAAAAACGTTCTTCTAGCACATACATGTCAATATTTACTAAAAAATGAAGTGCCACTGGTTAGGTGATTTACACTAAAATCCAATCAACAACAAGTTATGTCAAGTTGTAGCTGAATCTGAAGTTTGATGAAAATCCATGCATTAGTTATGACGTATCTATTGCAGAAATTGTAAAAAATAGCAGCGCCACCTGTTAGTCGATTTACTCCAAAATATAATCAAGACCAATTTATATCAGGGACTATCTGAATCTGGAGTTTGATGCAAATCCACACATTTGTCCTTGAGATACAGTTCTTGCGGAAATCGTGATAAATGCAGACTAGCAGCGCCACCTGTCCGGCGATTTACACTAAAAACTATACAGCAGTATGTTATATCAGGGACTAACAGAATCTGAAGTTAGTTGAAAAATGTCCATTAGTTTTTGAGATAGAGCTATTGCGATAATCATGAATAATGCCGCATAGCACAGCAACCTATTAGTCGATTTAAACAAAAAAGTAATCAGCACCAAATTATAACAAGGACTAGCGGAATATGAATTTTTTTTAAAAATCCGTGCATTAATTATTGAGATATACCTATTGTGGAAATCGTGAAAAATTCAGCACAGCAGCGCCACCTGTTGAGCGATTTACACCAAAAAGTAATCATCAGCAGTTTATATCAGGGACTAAACGAATCTAAAGTTTTATTAAATTCCGTTCATTAGTTCTTGAGAGAGATTGCCCACAAAATTTGTGTCACATACACACAGACAGATAGACAGACTCACAGACAGACATTTTGTAAAGACATGTTTTTCGGGCTCTCTGATCCTAAAGCTTGTAAATCCGTCGTAAACCGGAATTCGAAAATTTTCGTGAATCCAGTACTTTTTCTTGTAAAGATAGAAGAAAGAAAAAAATACGTGTTAAATACATCTTTCTTTATCTCACATAAAAGTAATCATTCACAGTTCTCGTACATTAATTATGACCTGTTCAATAAATAAAATTACGCTTTCGAAAAACTGCTACATAAGTTTCTGATAAGTACTGAAATCCATCAAAGAACTTTATTAATGATATATCATAGATATTTTGACTAATTGCATTTATCATTTAACTGAAAAAAAGAGCTAGACGAAAGTATAAAATGTGCATGGTGTGGAACATTAATGAAAATTTTATTTGAAGTATATGAAGTTAATAGATAATCCATTTTTTTTACCATGAAAGATAAGAATTTGCAAATGAAATTATAATTAATGATGTTTGAAATATAGAGTAAAAGATATTTTTCTTGATAAAATATCCTATAATGTGTATAGACGTTTTTAGTTAAATATTTGTATATACAGCAGAACCTCTTTTATCCGAAACTCTCGATTAACCCAAATCCATTTTTGAAGCTTTTTTTTTACTATCACATTCCTTGTGTACAAAATCCTTTTTGAATTTTGTTCTCTTTTTTTTTTTTAACTACCATATTCCTTGTGTGCAAGCGGTTCTTTCCGGACAACGTGTACATATAAATATTTTCGATCCCCTTTTTTAGAGTTCCTTGGAATTTAACTTGAGCTTTCAAAAGCTGCGTAGTGGTACGAAGAAAATGAACAAATTATCAATTCTGAAGCTGTTGAATATTTTGGCATGGCTGGAGCAGCAGAAAGACTGTGATACTGGTGAACTAATAATATTAAAAAACTCCGTGATAAAAACTCAAAGCAAAGGCAATCGGAACTGCGACAAACAAAGCAATTTTAAAAACCCTTGTGATATATGTAAAAGGTACTTAATTTCAAAATTAAAATTCTGCTAATTTATTCTTGTTTTTATTTTGCTATTGTTTTATTTTTATTAAGCACTTGTTACCATAATACGAAATATTGAATATATATTTCCCCTTAATCTTAAAATTAAAGTCTTCTCGATTATCCGAAAATTTCGATTTTCCGAAAGATGGTTGGTTCCAATTACTTCGGATAATCGAGGATCTACTGTACATAATTACACTTTAGATGATGCTTTCAAGTATTTTCGATTGTGTTATTTTCAGCAGCATGTCATGCACTGTTAAAAGTTTTATATGATAAGTTTAATTACATTTTCTCTGCTTTATGCTTGGTTTTCTTTAATTATTACTCGGGATGTTGGTCAGATCTTAAAAGCGTTTAAATTCGTTTTACTACTCGCAGCCAGTATGCGTGATTTGTTTTTATTTCGAATATGTTTAAAAGAATTGAGAAAAATCATGCGTTAAGCATAGATTATGAAACACGTTCTAAAACAACCTGAATGCTTTAACAAAACTTCGTTATGTAGGGATTATAAGGTAACTAAATTAACTAAGTAAACATATTAGAAAACATACAAAATATTTGAGAAACTGATTTTCGCAATTAACTTCCATGGCCAAATATGTATTCTAATTCTTTAGAACAGCTTTGTATTTGATCTGTAGGTTGATATATATACTATACAATGGGGAAATTTAGCAAGAAAACACATAATAAGGTGAAATTTCTCTTTCAACAATTTATGCTAGTAGATGGAAACATACATGAATAAATTTGAACAACCCTGTGGTTTACCTAGAATCTTTATATAACGTCACTATTTAACTAAAATTTAATTCAAACTAAAACACTCTTAAAAATCTGATATCACAATTCGAGAAATTATAATTTATAGATGGCCATGTATCCAGTTCTTTACGTGACCCTGTATATCATTTTATCTATGTTCTACAAACATTTCTTAGTAAACCAAATGCAGTTCTGCGTAAAAATGCATACCTCATTTAAAAACCACTTTTAAGCAATTTGCAATCATACCCAGTAACCATTACGAATTATTTTGTGTAGCCCTGTATATGAATTACAACATTTATACACACCATATACTGTGCATAAATACAGTGAAATATAAAAGCACATATTATAATTAAAAATGCATTTCTAGCAATCATCACTAATGTACAGTACTTCGGATACAATATAATTTCGGAAATCATTTATATGTCCCTGTAAATGCTATATATTTCGTATTATACATGAAATGCGTTATAGTAAACCTCAGCGACGTATATCAATTTCATGATACATGAAATAGTTTAACATAATTAAAATACACTGCAAACAATTCCCTCCATCCCCATATCATTATGTATCGGAATTATTTTGTGTGGCCCTATAAATTAATAATAAGTATTCTTTGCACCGCATATTCTATAAAATGCATATTTTAGTGCACTTTATGAAGAAATATCAATGTTATTATGTTTGAAATCGTGTAACTTCATTAAAAATCATTTGAAACAATTTTTTCCCAATTGGCCGCAATGTAGCGGAATACTTTTGACAGTCCCTGTAAATGATCTAAATATGCTACAAACTTCATTTGAAATAGGAAACGTGATTTGTTAAATGTCAATAACATCCCAAAATTCCATGGCAATCCGATTATATTTAGAGAGCTAGGGAGCGGACAGACGGTCAGACAAACCGAAGTCATAAACACTTTTCAACTTTGTTGGAAAGTGTTAAAAACAAACAAAATAAAACTATGAAACAAAATAATCAGATGAGCCAAATCCAAACCTTACTACTATCTTACGCATGTTAATACTTCAAAATTCATTGCCATAGTGCCTAAACTAAATGGCAACCTATGTGCACCATGAGGACTCTAAAGAATCTGTGTATGTGAAAGTGTAACATAATATGATGTTTTAATTAAATTCCGTGCATTAGTTATTGAGATAGAGCTATAGCGAAAATCGTGCAAAATGCAGCGTGGCTGCGCTCTCTTTTGGACGATTTACACCAAAACGTAAAAAGCACTAAATTATAATAAGGTATTACTGAATCTGATGTTTGATGAAAATCCGGTGCCCTGGCTTTTGAGATAGGCCATTTCAAAAATCGTAAAAAATGAATAAAGATAAAAATACCGCATTATTTCTCTCTTGTCTGCAATAATGAAAGCTATCTAATTTTCACCATTTTGAAGAAATTTCATAAAATACTTTTAAAATTAAAATATAAAAGTGGAAATATTTAAAAAACAACAACAGATAGTGCGATCACATCTACAAATGAACAGCTTTCAGTTAAAAAAAATATAATAGTGAAATATGTTCAGCAGAAATATCAAGGCAGATGACTAAAATACACACTTGTGCTTTAAATAGAATACAGTAAATTCTGTCTAAGGCGGACTCTTTTTAAGCCGAAAATCTGTCTACCGCGGAAAATTTTTCAAGTCCCGGCGAACCCATAGAAAATTGCATTAATTCATGCTGCATAAGGTGGAATCTGCCTAACGCGGAAACGGAAAGCATTTTAAGGTCCCACCGAAACCAAAATTTTGCATAAGACGGAAAAAAGGATCATTTAAAAATGAAAGGCATTTTGTTTATTAAACTTTAAAACTGATAAGTCAAATACTCAATGTCGTGCATGTTAGTCAAATTCCGTAACACTTTGAAAAAGTTAATTCAAAAGGACAGAAACTGTTTAAATTTTAAGGAATTTATGCTTGTGCCATTTTTTCATATGCAAAATTATATTCAAAGTTAGTATTTCTAGTAGAATGAACATTTATCAAAATATATATTTTCGAAAGTGCAATATATTATACTTTAAGGATGTACTCAAATTCAAAGTTATAGCGTTCTGTCTCATTCTCGAAGTTTATTGAGCAGATTTTTTTTGTTGTTAGATTTTTTTTTTTTGTTAGGTGGTTTTTGTTTTTGTATGTGTGTGTATATAAACTTCCAATTCGCATGTATTACAGCAGTTCTAAGAAATTGAATAGCGTTTCTCATTTACATATAAAGTCAAAAGATCTTTCCGAATTTCAGTTTTAAACCGATTTTCGAGTCAGGAAAATCAATAAAAAATCATCAAATTCAAGGGATTTTTTTTTTTGGGGGGGGGGGGGGTGAGCTTTTTTGCATAAGCCGGAATATTGTCCACCACGGACAAATTTCTCGGTCCCGAGCGATTCCGCTTTAGACAGAGTTTACTATATATAAATTTGTGAAAAATTAAATTAAGCAAATTACGTTATTTGATAAAATTATAGTAGAATGTCCTAAAGAATAGCATTAAAATTTTATTATTCGAGTGAATTTTTGATGAAAACTTCAGGAGCATGATATTATTTAAAATCTCGAATTATTTGTTTGCTTGTCTAAGTCGGCGAAGCAAATCCATGGCGAGAATCATCAATTTCTGTAATATAAATCGTTATTATTTGCATGTCACCTCTCTTTTATAAAGACACTCTAAGTTTTTGTAAAACGTTGTGTTTTATCAGCGTATTTCGAGTACATTATTTTCAAAAGTGAAGCATTTTTACCTGTGAAGAATTTCAAAGCAGCTGGGCTGTGAAAATGACGCACTTCTACAAAACATAATTCAGTTTTAAGAATTAAAATACCCGCTTTTTTATAAAATGACGTCATTTGCTAAAGCAATCCACTTTTACAATCCAGTCTTAAACTTCGTCTATAGAAAAGTATGCATATGACGTCATTATCACGGAATAGCAGATAATATTCTTGACATAGCCCGTATTTTAATTTCAACTTTTTTTTTCAGGTTTTATCAGAAAATGGCTACAAAAAGTTACAGTAATCTCCTATTTTCGACTATTTTCTGTTTACGTTCAATAGAAATGGGGTACTTTTGTTGCCACGATTAGAAAAATGGTATTAAAAACTACAAAAAAATTAATATCTCAAAAATAAATTGAGATACAGCTTTCAAACGAATTGCATTTAAAAGAGCATTTTTTTCCTTATACGACGGTGTAAAAATTTAAAATGTGCGATGTTTAGAAGTTTAAAAAATTGCAGTAGAGAAAATTGCAAAAGGAAAATTTCATTTAAAATTTCAAAGTGTTGCCATTCGCAGAATGACGTATGCGTTACGCACAGATATGTTTGTCTTTTATAATATAGATATTTAGAAACAAGCTGGCAACCCATAAATTGATGAATTTGGTTCCCTACATGAAACAGTCCCTCAGGCTTGTACCGGGATGAAAAAGTAACTCTCCGATTCCTTTAGATGCACACGAAGCAAATGAGCTTATAACCCAATAATAGAAGCTTATCAAATAATAGAATCTTGAATTTTGTCGAAAATTAAAAAAAAAAAAAATTATGGCGACTGGTTTTTTTCGCAAAATTTCGGCAAGTATCATAAAGTATGACGATAATTTATGCCTGCGATTATAGGACCTGCACTGGCACCGCCTACAGTTAACCAAAAGTTCAATTTCAGCTTTTAAGCAGATGTTTTCCTTTCTATGTAATTGATGGTACAATGGATGGAAACAATATATCACTTTTCGTAAATGCATTAAAAATAAAATTTTGCTGCCTATACATCTACAAAATATCTCATGTAAAATAATAAAAGACTTCACTGTTTATTTCAGGAAGTTATTTAACCAGTATTCCAAAACGGATCCGAAGATTTCTTGTCTTATCTGAAGATTGTTCCTTAATTAAAGTGAGGATTTTCAACAAAAGTTAGAATTAATGACTGTAGTCCTGGAAAAAAAATGTAAACACCCCCTACTAACTGTGCAACAAATAATCGTAGAAGAAAGTTACTAATACCAAACGATTGGAAATTAAGTCTGCTTTTAAATTATGTGTATAAAATTTGTTTAGGGGGTCATCTACATATCAAAACCAGCCCAAACTTTGTTTCTTTCATTGCAAAACCCAATTTCGACAAAATATTTTTAAAACTATACCTATAAACAAAATTTCACGTCATTTGGATAATAAGTTTTTGAATTTTAAACATTCAAAATTTAGAGCTTCTAATTTTAATTTACATTTCCATATTTTCATTAATATCTCCTGAAATTATAATACTAATGTGAAAATTTTTTATGTGGTTATAGTACTAAAACTCCCAAACATAAATACATTGAATTTTTAAATTCAAAAGTTTTATGGTGTGAATTATGAATAATGAAATTAGTAATCGAAAAAAATATGAATTGCAGCTTACAATTTTTTTGATGGATTTATATTTGTTATATCCTTCTTTATGCAAATCCAAAATTTCAATTTTTTCGTCTAAGCAATTTTCAAAGTGTTGGTTTAAGCGGTTTTTCTATGATGTGCAGAAAAGCATAATTTGAAATATTATATATATATATATATATTACTCATGTTATTGAAGCATTTGGCTGGGTTTACGGTGCCTCTCTTAAGAGCAACTTAGAGCATAAGTCTGTCTTACGATGTAGACAAAGCGTAAACTTATTTCAGTATCTCACGATCTTACGTTAACCTGAATTATTTCTACGTTCATGTTCTACGCAAATTATCAAAAGAGATCCTGATATTGCTAACAGTGTCATTGAATCAATGACATAGAGATTACAAGAAACTCTTGATAAAAATGGTTTCAATACATCATATTAACAGATCCTCTCTTTTTAATGTAAGCAAAACCCGTGGCTTTTTTTTTGAAGGGGGGGGGAGGTTTTTTTGCCCTCTCATTTTTTGTGTACTAATCTGCTCATCGTTTTCAGCTCTTTTTTTATTAAAGTTCCATCATATAAAATGACTTTTCTTATGTGGCGTAATCATATATTTTTTTTATTTTGGTAAATTTCAACATTTTAAATTTTTGGGAGCAAGTTTCTGCTACGATTGCTTTTTATGTTTCATTATGCGTATCAGTTTGTCCAGTATACATGTCTGCATTTGGTTTATGTTTAATTTTAATGAAAGAAACTGTGATGATCACATTAACATGAAATTTCACAGAGCAAAATTGAATTGGTAGATCAAATACGAAACTATTCATTTCAACGCTTTCCACAAAATGAAATAACATGTAATTTTTTTAAAAATAGATGCCGATGCATTTACGGGAAATGATTAATATAATTCCAGTATTTGATATCTACATAATTTTACTCAAAAAGATTTTACATCATTTAACCATTTTTATGTCCATGATGTAGAGTATGAGATATTTAGACTTATTGATTTAATTTACTCAAATCTTGTTACATTATTCCCTGTATTACACGTAATGTCTGTGAGATAAAACATATAAACATTGTTATTTAAAACTGATAATTTATGCTATTAATAACTTTTGTATATCAATCAAAAATCCTATCAAAAATATTTAACTCAATAATATTCCATGATTTTAGGTTACCATGGTGATTACGTCCTATTTAAGATGGTGTGATATTATTTACGTATTATGAATTGAAATATATAATTGTAGTCAATTTTGTATTCATACATTTTTGCAGAAGAGTGCAACAGCTATTACACCATGATCTTAATATTTATAAAACTAGTTATAGTACGAACGCACATCATTTGCCACGTTTGACGTACAATTTCCAACTTGTTGAATTACCTAAAAAGAAAAACTTAAATTATAGGTTCTGAAAAATATTACTTGGTAAATTAGGAAGTTTTAATTTGTTTTCAGTTTTTCTAAAATGAACCAGGAAAAATAACACCTAGAAATTTTTTAAACTAACGAAGATTTTCAAATAGTCTTTCACAATGAAATATTCTTAAAAGTATTAAAAAATTACAATAAATCTTGTTAATGCAAGCCACAAAATTAAAAAAAAAAGCATTATCCAAAGTAAGTAAACAATTGGTTAATGTATACGCCAAAACAATAATTAGCATTGTCTTGTTTTGACAACATAATAACAAGGTTATTGTTAGCGATGACAATGCATTGTGTGCGTGTTAAAAGAAAATATTTTAACTTCATTAGTAAATTATATGTCTTTTCGTTTGAAAATTCCGTAATAAGAAGATAATATCTGTGAAATATACATTATTTAATTTTGTAAATAAATTTGACAGCTATGTTTATTTAGGTAACAAAGATGTAAAATATATTATGATAGGATAAGAGCACTTTGCTTTAGCGCTGAATTTTTCTTTAGATTAGTATATAAAGTAATCAGATAATGATTTCTACATTGTAAAAATAATAATTAATGAGTTTATCTGTACATTTTTATTCACTCTAGGCTCTTGACTTCAATAAGCAGATTTAATTTAACGTTTTGTTACTTGTTATTGAGGTATTGCATAAAATAACAAAGGAAAGAAAATATGTCAAAATGTTTAACCCTTTCCAGCGCGGTGTCCTTAAAAAAGGACACCTAATTTTAATTCCAAAACTGGCAAACTGCACCAAGAATATTTAACTAAAATGTTCCTATTATAATGTACATTAAAATAAGCAATTTCGTATTTTCTAATAAATTCGTTTATAAATTGCGGTGTCAGTCTATTATTTCATCAGTTTATAAACAGAATTACTCCGGGACGGTAAGGGTTAAATTTATTTGAGCAATCGCAAAAAAACAAAAAAAAATAATAAGGGTATAATAATAACGCATAAGATCAGTGTATAATACTATTAACCAATATAAGTATAACACAAATATAAAAAAACAATAACGTACAGTCGTAGAAAAAAAAAGTACCTCCTACTAACTCTTAACTAATTATAATACAGGAAAGTTACAGGTACCAAACGATTTGAAATAATATCGACTTTTAAATGATGTATATGCATTTTACTTAAGAGGCAATTTACAAATCAAAACGAGATCAAACGTAGTCTTTTTCAATGACAACACCCAATTTTCACAATATATTTTAAATCTTCGGTTCAAACTACGCCTAAAAACGAAATTTCCTTTAAATGATAAGTTTTTGAATTATAAGCATTCAAAATTTCGAGTTTCTAATGTTAAATTACATTTTCATATTTTTATTAATATCTCCGGAAATTATAATCCTAATGTGATATTTTTTTTCTGTTGTTATAATACTTAAAGATCCAAACATACATACATTGAATTTGTAATTAAAAAATATTACAATATGAGTTTTTAAATTAATATTCGAAAAAAAAAATATGAATTGCATCCTACATTTTTCCTCATAGATTTGTATTTAATATGTCCCGCTTTTTGCGATTTCTTAAATTAAAATTTTCAATCCAAGTGGTTTTCGAAAACCATCAAAATGATGGTCTATGATGTGCAGAAAAGCATAATTTGAAAATACATAGTTTACACATTTTATTGAAACATTTGGGCTGGCAATAGTCGAAACATATTAATCGAATAAAATGGTCGTATTGGCAAGAAATAATGCATTGACAGAATTGACATAATCATTTTGTAGCATTTCTACAATGAGTACGAACTTCAATTTAAATACAACTCCTAAAATAGGGTCATTTTAAAATAATTAATTTCTCTGAAACTAATCTTACGAATTTCATTAAAATTTGTTTTTAGGCTAATTGAAGAGTGCAGAAGTTATTTAAGGTGTCAAATTTGGGTATTGCTATTGGGGAAAAAAACAATGTTTGGGTTCGTTTTGATATGTAGATAGCTCCCTAAGCAAATTTTGTTTTCATCATTTAAAAGTAGGCTGTATTTTCAATCGTTTGGTACCAGTAACTTTTCTCTACAGTAATTTGTTGCAGAGTAAGCAGGAGTGTTTACTTTTTTTTCACGACTGTACATCAATACATCAGTTGCTTTGATAGATAATTATTTCTTGCGATAAATGACAGTTTGAAATTAATCACTACTAAAGGATAAAAACGGGTTGCAGAACATAGGTGAAAACTATTTTTTTATTGAAATCAAATATATTTTTTAATACAGTAAAACCCAGGTTATCCGAAAAGCATGGGACAAAAGCATTCTCGGTTAACCGTGGTTCCATAGGAATTTTTGAATAACCGGGAGGCTTATGGTGAAAACTTGTTTGATGAAAAGCTGCGATCGATATGTTGAAGAACAAGAAGATACAACAGCATCTTATGTGTTGTTATTTAAAATGTGGCGTGATAAATCAGAATTGAAACGATGCAAAGTGGAAAAACCAAAGAAAATCACAACATATTTTGTAAAAAAAATGAAGTGTCGAACGTGCCTACCGAATAAAGTGCTCGAAATTACGCAACTGACAAAATAAATAAGTTAACTCTGTTTATTTATCTCATAAAGAACATGCCTTTTTAACTCTATTTCTACCAGTGCCCAATAACACCTTTCAAAGTTTTAATTTTTACTTGTTTTGATTTCAATTTTTAAAGATAATAAGTATTAAAAATACTCTCCAATGCATTGAAAATGATTCGGAATTGTTTTGATATAAAACTTACAAATAAAATAGTAATCATAAATCAAAATAAGCTAAAAAGTGTCATTTGACATCGGTAAAAATAGTGTTGACAATAAAAAAATTCACATTTAAAAAGGACTGAGCAATTTTAAGGTATTTCGGTTAAGCCGATTTTCTGATAACCGGGGTTCTACTGTATTTGTTATATATTTCTTATATTGCCGCTAACGGTACCAAAAAAGCATTATTTTATGAAAAATATTAATAATTTATTTTTAAAAAGTTTTCAAATTTATGAAAAACAAATCTTTCGTATTAGCAACAGACTAGGATTTAATAGCCAAATTAATTACCAAAGAAAATAAGTTACTTACAACAGACTTTTTTATTCTAATAATTCCAGAGGTTTAAGCACGTAGTTCGATTACATGTCTAGGGATGAAAGCGCTGCGCCATAGTAAGAAGATACTCACCTCTTAATTTTAATAGTATTCTTTGTTTTATTTAATGTCACAATTTATGAAAATACGGGGAGTACTAATAAAATTTCTTAGCCTTTATCAATACACGTCTGATATACACTTATACTGTTATCAGCAGAGAAACTATAATCGTGCTGTGGAAGGTATCTGTAATAAAAATGTGTGTTGAATCTTCATAAACCATAGAAAAGTCAAATATTGTTGACGAGAGTTCTTTATTTAAATTCTATTTCATTCAATGTATACTTCATAAGATTACAGCTTTAAGTTGAAAAATATTCAGAGTCAACGTTGTTTAAAATAACTAAGTAAATCATTAAAAATAACTTTGGTTAAAACAAGATTAAACTTCAATACACCTGGAGCTTTTCAAAATAAATTAAATTTAAATCATAGCTGAAACCATTCTTTAAAAACATCGTAAACTCAAACTAAATATCTTACTGTAACTTAAACACAAACACATTAAAATCATACCGATAACTTTAAAGAAACGAACAGAAAAGAAAGAGAGAGCGTGGCGTTTGATTAGCGAAAAGCAATTTATACCTTTGAACTGGACGATTCCACTTTATAAATAGGGTAGGCCTGAGAATAGTCAATTACTGAACAGCTAACGGCATCTATGAAACACGTAAGCTTAATGTCGGTTCTATTAAATTAATTTGCGTTATAGGAAACAATTAACATTATACTCCATGTAATGAAGGTATTGCTTTTAAAATAAAGAAGTTCTATAAGCATAAAAATGTAGAAAGAAAAGCTATTAAATCAATATAAGTTTACGTAAAGTTTTAAACCCAAATTAGCCATAAGTGACAAGCAAAATCGGTTGACTAGATAACAAAATTCAGTGGTTTCGATCGGCCAACTGCGGCTTAATACACTTTCATCCTTGCGACTTGTCTGTTAAATTTGTGTTTTATTATTTATATTACTTTAATATTTAGTTCATTTATTGACGTTGTTTTGGTTTTGTTAGAAAATATTAGCGGAAACAAATGCTGAACTGCTTTCTTCTTTAAAATGTAAACAGGTTAATTTTCAGTAACCGGCTAAGATTTTTCAGATACGCATGCTTAAAAAATATTTTTTAAACGATAAAAAGCCGGTAAATATACAAACTGAATTTAAATGAAGCCTTTTCTTCCCTTTACGATGGTGTAAAAAATGAATTTGTGCGATGCTTAGAAATTAATAATCGAATGTTATTGGTCAGGTGTTATTTTCAAACGTTTAATGTTATCAAATGTCAATCAATTCAAATCGTTAATACTGATTTGACCAGCATACGAATATGTATTTATGGAGTTTCTCGGATAGTTACATTGTATCCCATATATACTATAAACATTCATAAACCACCTCCATTAATTTAACTGTCACATTAAGCGTACAATTTACACCAAATTCAGAGGATAATCTGTTATGGTACTAATAATGACATGTTTGGCATACAAATTGAGTAAATGCCAACGTAAGATATGGAGCAACATATTTGTACATAGTTATAGGGTAGACTGGGGTAAGTTCCAGACAAAAACAAAAATTTTGCAATTACTCCGGAATCGATTACTATTTTTTTAACTTTCTCTTTATAAAATCATCCCCTGCTTGGTGTTTTCTGTAGCATTTTCAGATAATTAACATTAAGAACAAAAAATAAAATTTATAAAATCCTGTTTGAAAATTACACCGTGGTTTGGGGTAATTTCCAGACAGCTATTTGTGAGGCTATTTAAGTACGGTAAGTATTAACTACGGTAAATAAGAGACCCTACTGTAAAATATTTTGACACAAAATGGGGTATTTATTAGATCCCTCTGAATACAGAAAAAAGGCATGGAAAACGTAATTGTAACTGTACACCTGAAATCCAATTATATTTTTGCGAATAAAAGTTTGTTATATGGTACTTTTTCGCACAGTTTAGCTACAGTAGGTATATCTGCTTTACATAAATGTATGTAAATCACTAAAGTATTTCAAACTTTTTAAACAGTTCTGATGGCTGAAAGAAAATCAACATTAAATAAGAGCATAAATCCGACACCAGTTTCGTTTTAAAAAAAACAAAAACAATTAGAAGCCTAAACTGCTTTTTCACACTACGATAAAATTTTTACACAGCACTCATTTCGACAGGCGTAACCATTTTAGTTTTCTTTAACAGTAAGGAAATCACTGTAAAATGTTTTAACATTATTGTACAATTCTGTCATATCTTCAATAGATTTAACATTAAAAGGGTCAACAGAGTGAGACTTAATAGGTCCAACAAAACAAAAAGAACTTGGCAACAATTTCATCTTGTTCTTTCTTTGGCCACCAATATCGATCATCTGCAATCTAGTTTAAAAATAGCATTTCCACATCCAACATACTTTTCTCAAAAACATCTTTGTGGAATAGCTTTTGTACCTGTCCCAGATAGAATGTTTGGTCATAGTACACAACATATATATTTGATTCTGAAATGGCATCTTGCTTTTCTTCATAAAACTCTCACGTTTTTCATAAATCTCTGTCTTTCATAATAAATCTCCCATTTTAGCTGAAACCTTTCTCGGTATTTTCATTTTAACTAACAGATGGCCTTTGGAAATTATATTTTAATATACAACCTTTTTTAAGTCACTCACAAACAATTAATTTGTCATATAGAATCTGTCAAAATACATTTTGTAACATATAATTAGCATCTGGAAATTACCATGCCTAAGGCTGTCTGATAATTAATCCGGTGTTTCTTCAAAGCTACACCTTTTTAAAAAGTCGATTTTTTCCCAGACGGGCATCCAAATAATGTTACTTCATTATTTCCAGAAATGTAACATACCTTAGTATCTGCAAACGAAGTACCACTTGTGCTAGTGTTGCTACACCTGAAAAATTGAAATTTGAAATCAGCCAAGCAAAAAGTGAAACTGTAATTTTTTGTACCATTTAGGAAACCAATTTTGTAGAAGACAGAGTAAGCTGTAATTACTAAGAAAAACCTAATTGGAATAGAAAAAAAATAATTTAACTATAAACAAGACTGTTTTGGCCAGATTTCGATTACTGTCCAAGTTTTAGTGCTATCTGGTAGTTACCCCAGATTTCTCTGTCTGAAAATTATCCAGGCAACCCTACATTTCAATAAAATGGTAATTTATGAAAATAGACAAAAACTAGTGACATATATTTTATGTGTGTGTACATTCATAAGTGTGTTTTCTATGAAGACATTTTTTTCTTTCCAACTTTTTCAGTTTTTATGTATCTAGATGTTTATATTCACATATATATATTCTATAAATATTTATAAATATTTTTCATTTTATTGCGCCAGTTCATTATATTTGTAATCTGTAAATATTAATAAAAATATAGGTACATGGATATAATTATATTGTTTTTTTGTTTTGTTTTTGAGTTAATATAATTTTGAAACTAAGAAATTTATAGAAAAACATTCAGGAAGACAAATAATTGTTTTAATTTAATTTGTAGCTTATAAAATTACATTACATATTTTATTTCACAAGCATAATATTTTTCTGAAAAAGTTAAATAAGTTTTTAAATTTGTAGTATTTTTGAACTACGTGCGAAAAAAAAATTTCAAACTAAAATTATTTTCCATGTGTCAGTAACTGTAAATATTCAAAAAAGAATGTTCTGGTATCTATTAATGATATTTTTTAGAAAGTTCACAAAACGTAAATTGCATATTCCTCAGTAGCATGTTTAATACATCAATGTTAATTATACTTTGAAATATGTGACAGTTTTTATCTGTGTGCGAGAAAAGTAATGGCATAAACATGTATATGAGTTTTCTTTAATATGTTTTCTTAAAACTTTTCTGATTGTATGTTGAGATGATTTAGAAAAAAAATGAAACGTATGAAGTTCTTTAAAAATTTATAAACATACGTCTGATTTAATAATCGCTACGCATTCTAAATATTCACAAAAGCAAGTTTTGGCATCTTATAATGTTAAATATGCGAATGTCCACAGTACTTAAATTGCCTATTTCTCAGTAGACGTAAAAATGTTCTTATCGTTTTCAAATAGACTGCAAAGCTAGTAGTTGTCTAAGCATAACTCAAAAAACTACTTGTTGGATTGACGAGCAGAAATAGATTTTTAGACGCTTCAATTATGCGAATCCAACATTACATTTCATTAAGCCAAGTAGGTTTTAAGTTGTCCTTGAAAAATGTCCAGCATCATATTTACGTACGAACATCATACATACGTTTTGCAAAGATTACAAATAAATTTAATATTAGGAGTTTCGCACTTCAAACATTTATGTTTATTAAACTATTGAACTAAACCGAATCGGAATGATTAAATTAAATCGAAACACTTCACGTCTCGTATCGGAAGGTGAAATTTAGCATGAAAGTTCAACTCAATGTCAAACTTAGGTACAGTAGATTTCCGATTATCCGCAATTCGATCACTCGCCACCCCCCTCCTTTTCCATTTTTTATTAATTTTATTATCAGAAACGAACAACAAAAACTCCCTTGAAAAATGAAACCGAGTGAGGTGGCGCTATTCTGCAAGAAGAAACAGTTGCAACCCAAGTACGTTTTTTACGTAAAATTCATCATCTTACTGCAGTAAAAGTCAAGCAAAAAGCAAGCAAAAATGTATAACGGGTTATTTTGGATGTAAACAGGTACTTTATACTTACTATGTGGAATTCTAAATCGGTCTCATAAATTTATTGTTTATTATTAATTTTGCTCTTTCGTCAAGAAATACAGAGAACAAAAAAGGCGTTTAAGTATTGTTATTGATAAACCAACAAATAAAAATGTGATTTCATTAATGGTCTTGTACTTTCGTTCGGTTATCCGTCTATTTCTATTATTCGCCACTCCGTCGGTTATCGGTAGTTCACTGCATTCGTATTCCGAATTTCAGAGTCTGATACAATTACTGTATGAAGGCGATTCCCCAAGTTTACTTTTTAACGTAAATTAAAAAATAACACAATTTTCTGCAAAATGACATATTCGTCTTTATCTGTAACAATTTGGCCATTAAATATGTCTCTGTTTTGTTTGGCAGACTGTAACTTAAATATATTCTCTCTCTTTGTTCGTTCAGAATTTTATCGACTATCAAAGTTGTAAGAACAATACTCATTCCCCCTATATACACATAAGTTAATTTTAAATGACAGATATATGTGTGAATTAAGAGTATTGTTCAGTAGAATGTTTTAGAAGATCTTAAAGAAGAAATATCCTTCAATTACAGTGTTTTGTTTTCGTTTGAAGAGAATTTTACATTTAAAAACCAAGTCAGAAAAATCCTTGAATAAGCAATTTGTAATTTTTATAATTCAAAATTACTATCAATATTCGTATTTCATAAATGGGTGACATACGCGGGAAAACGATAAATTCGGTTTGGCGTCAAAAACAAAAAAAAATAATGTTTATGCATTACTAATGCATATAATGTATACAGTATACTAATAAATACTATTTCTTGCTTACCAAACTGTAAAATATATAAGTCGAAGTTGTAGAAAATTTATATTTATTTAAAAAATTTAGTAATTTTATGTTGGGTTTTTCTTTCCTTTTTTAAATTAAACAAAACAATTTCATGATGTACAACATTTTTCTAGTTATTTTCTGTAATTTCACGTGCATATATAAAAGTTCGTACTGTTTCAAATGCCGTAATTGCATCAGACAGACTTGGCGCTGGTGTATGCTTAGCTTCATCGGCATGAACATTATTATCTGCTTCTTTGGCATTATTTTCACTTTTTGCATCATCACACATTTCTTCTATGCTTAGGACACAATATGCCACAACCTCTTGATCAATGGAAATATAATAGCTGAATTTCACACCAGATACAACCTCTGCTACACACAACCACTCTTCATCTGCATTATTGTCACCATCATCATTATTTTCTTTCCCTTATCGCATTGCTTGTTGAGCATTCTTCATCAATTTTTTGCACAAAACCGCATTTCACGAAACTATTCTAGATGACTAAAGAGGTTACTTCATGCCATGTTTAAAGTACAAAATTAATAGCCTGCAGAAGTTCTAGTTTTGGAATAGGTTCTTTTTCTTGTTCTATGAATCATAAAGATCCTTTCACTAGCTTTCTCCTGAGCAATTGCTTAAAACAGTTGAGTATCCCAGCATGAAGAAGTTGTACAACGGATGTAAATTTAGATGGGAAAAAACTAAGTTTTATATTTTTCATGGACGACGTATCTGGTGAACAATTGTCAAGATCGATTTTCCTTTTTTTCGTGCCGATTGATCTATCAAAGTCATGAAGAAATTTTGTAAAAATATCATTTTTTATCCAGGCTTTGGCATTCGAATGGTAGACTACTGACAGTTTCTTTACATTCTTGAAGCATCGGGATTTAGAATATTTAACAATAACGAGGGGTAACTGTTTATAAGAACCATCCTTATTTGTGTATTATTATCACTAGAATTCTTTCTGTGGAATATTTACCACCATGACAAGACTAACCTTTGAACGCTAGCGTTCTCTATGGCAAGCATTTATAAAACAGACCTCTCTTGTTTTATTACAGATGTCACAATCCTTGAGTCCTTCTAGTAACTTCGGAAATTTTTTTGAACCACATTTCTATGGCATCAGTATTTACTACTGCGGCACTTTCGCCGCGTAATTTCCTGGCTACCAATCCATGGCGAATTTTAAAACGTGCAATTCATCCATTTGATGTAGAAAAAGTATCCATGCCATATGAGACAGCGATTTCAAGTTCCTTCTCTCGGACAATATTCCCATCTACAGGAATATCTGACGCACAAGCCTGCTCGTTCCAGACAAAGAGAAGTTTTTCCAACTCACTGAAAGTAGGCATTTGTTAGTTTTTTTTCTTTTTTGAAGAAGCTCTATATTTATCAACCTGTTCGTTAATTTCTTTCTTTTTCAAAATTATCGAATTCAGGGTTGAAGGCGGTATACGTAAACGTTTAGCGATGTTAATTTTTTTTTCGAAAGGATTCTTTTCCACTGTGCACTACACACAACAGATTAGCCAGGAAAAGCTGGCCGAAGCAGATGCATCCATTCTTCCTTTTACACAGAATAGAATAACCCATTCTCCAAACAAGAACACCTGTTCCGCATTCAGTTATTTACACATACATACATGTCACAATATCAGCGCTAATCACAGTCCCCCAACTTAAAACATCGCAAATGAGTTATTTTAGGAAAAAATAAGTATGTTCCAATTTGTATGTCATATGGAACCGCTTGAACTCCAATTTCATTTCGATGAGGAGGAAAATTTTACAACGATGAATGCGGGAAAACGTCTTTTTGAAGAACGATGCATGCGGGTTTCGTTAACATTGTTTAAATATTATTTGTGAAGGGACCATAGAAATAAATCGATCAATGCGAGAACGATCGATCGGGTCTTCACTGTACTGTATTCGATTAAATTTTTAACTCTCCAAAAAGGTGATACACATATTTAAGTAACTAAAATAAAATATTTTTTATATGTAAGTTTAGTGTATAAATTGTTTTTAAATTATATTGTTTATTCTTTATCTTATCCAAAATATTATTTAAAGATCTTGACAAAAATACGGATAAATATTAAAATGTCAATCGTGCTTAAATTCTCAAGATATCTTAAGCTAAAAGTGTAATCCATTTTATTGATTACAAATGAGCTGTATGAAAAAAGCATAAATTAAGTTACGCTAATTAATTTTTGCGGAAGATTATTCAAATTGCTTTATGACCTTATATCCTACTAGCACTTAATCTAATTAGTACATCCAATTGAAGATTCTGAAAGTTTGACGCACAGTACTGTGTTAAGTGCGATGTATCATGAAGTAATTATTTTATATTTTCATGAAAATCTTTAAGTACATATTATGATGTTAATGCTTAAATATTTTGTTATAAGAATGAAAGAGAAAAGATATAAACTTTCTTAATTATAAAGTTTACTTAATTTTTAACAAATGAATAAAATTTCGAGAATTTATTACTTTCGATCTTATGAATTATTAAACACTTAGCTGTTTTGTCCGAACCCTGAAAACTAGTACCAAGAAGTCTTTCCTTACTTTGTCATCTAAAAGCTTTTTGATATCACTAATTTGTAAATTTATCTTTCCCTTTATTAAATGTCAGGTATTTTTCGAATGTATAAGGTAAATATTTTAGTACTTAAAAAGTGATATTTGCCCCAATTTTTTAATGTATGGTGTCAAAAAACTATGAAACAATTAATGGGTTAAGCATAAATATCATATGGTGAAACAAAATCAGGTGAAACCAACTCTGATTATAAATATTTATTAAAATAGCAATTAAAGCCTTTGTGCAGGAATATTGAAATGCAGTAAACCAACGTTTAAAATGCACAAATAATGCGTGAAAAAGCAGCAAACAGCTGTTCCTTTTTTCCCTCTCTTGCACTGAAGAAGAATCTCGCTGTAGATTCGAAACAGCTGTTTGCTGCTTTTTCACGCATTATTTGTGCATTTTAAACGTTGGTTTACTGCATTTCAAATATTTATTATTCTCAAACTATTATAATTAGACATATGTTTGTTTGTATGCATTGTAAGTAACTATTATAATTTTTTTAATAAGACCACATACCTCAGTAAATTTAAACGTGTGCCCTTTTGGTAGCTTGGAGAATGTCTAAGCGGTATTTAGTTTCCGCCAAGTGTTCTTTACCACGTCTTCTGTTACAGAATACACAGCAGCTTGTATCCTAGTCTTCAGTTCTTCGAAGTCAGCAATTGGTGTGGCAAAAAGTGTGGTCCTTGATATAGCCCCCAAGGAAAAAATCCAGAGGATTAATATCTGGAGAGCGCATATGGTGTTGGTCCAACCCTTCCAATTCACCGATCTGGAAATGTTTCGTTCTATTGGCAAAAACACTACTAAAACTGACCTATCGAATAATGCAAAAACTTACATTATTATACAAACGGTTAATTTGTAATGAGTTATTATAATCAGGGCAAGGCTTTTGCCTCACCCTGTATTATCCATGTAGGAAGATATATCGTAAAATATGGTTCGCTATCATCAATTGTGTTTATCATTTCCAGTCACATATCATTTTTAAAGCAGTAATTTAATATGCATTTATTAAATACATAACATTTTTAAAAAGTTCGAATAACATAAAAGCAAACCAAACTAGTAGCATTCGAAAAACCTATATTCCTTAATCAGAAAACTAATTAATGCACTATTGTTATGTATTATAGAGTTTTATTAATAATAACATACTATGACACTACTCGAAAGCGTTTCCGAGAAAAACCGTGAGTAAAATGAATTTTATTTTCTTAAATGCAACTTTAAATTTCTAAAATATATTAATTAGTCGTGTTTATCATTTCCAGTCACCAATCATTTTTAAAACAGTAATTTAATATGAATTTATTAAATACATAACATTTTCTAAAAGTTCGAATAATATAAAAGCAAACTAAACTAATAGCATTCGAAAAACCTATATACCTTAATCAGAAAACTAATTAATGCACTATTGTTATGTATTATAGAGTTTTATTAATAATAACATACTATGACACTACTCGGAAGCGTTTCCGAAAAAAGAAAACGTGAGTAAAATGAATTTTATCTTCTTAAATGCAACTTTAAATTTCTAAAATGTATTAATTAGTCGCGTTTATCATTTTCAGTCACCAATCATTTTTAAAACAGCAATTTAGTATGCATTTATAAAATGCATAACATTTTTAAAAAATTCAAATAATATAAAAGCAAACTAAACTAGTAGCATTCGAAAAACCTATATTCCTTAATCAGAAAACTAATTAATGCACTATTATTATGTATTATAGAGTTTTATTAATAATAACGTACTATGACACTACTCGAAAGCGTTACCGAGAAAAACCGTGAGTAAAATGAATTTTATTTTCTTAAATGCAACTTTAAATTTCCAAAATATATTAATTAGTCGTGTTTATCATTTCCAGTCACCAATCATTTTTAAAACAGTAATTTAATATGAATTTATTAAATACATAACATTTTCTAAAAGTTCGAATAATATAAAAGCAAACTAAACTAGTAGCATTCGAAAAACCTATATACCTTAATCAGAAAACTAATTAATGCACTATTGTTATGTATTATAGAGTTTTATTAATAATAACGTACTATGACACTACTCGGAAGCGTTTCCGAAAAAAGAAAACGTGATTAAAATGAATTTTATCTTCTTAAATGCAACTTTAAATTTCTAAAATGTATTAATTAGTCGCGTTTATCATTTTCAGTCACCAATCATTTTTAAAACAGCAATTTAGTATGCATTTATAGAATGCATAACATTTTTTAAAAGTTCGAATAATATAAAAGCAAACTAAACTAGTAGTATTCAAAAAACCTATATTCCTTAATCAGAAAACTAATTAATGCACTATTATTATGTATTATAGAGTTTTATTAATAATAACATATTATGACACTACTAGGAAGCATTTCCGAAAAAAAAAATGCATAGCTGCCAGCCTTCCACTAATCTTCGTAATATCTGGATTAATTTAAACCAGGTTAGCCACATTCGAACCAGAAAATTTATTTCATGAATCTTTATTTATTTAATTCCATGTTTCCACGTGGAACATATTTAATTTCATTTCTTAAAAAAATTCCTATTTCGAAAAGTATTAAACCAGGGTCAAATTAATGCACACATTACGTAGATTACTTTGAGGTTGTCACCTATGATAACCGTGAGTAAAATTAATTTTATTTTCTTAAATGCAACTTAAAATTTTTAAAATGCATTTGTTTCAAAGGTTTTTGCCGATAAATGACGTTTTTTCTAATCGTGGGTAACTCGGTAGATGTTATTAAATATTTTCTTTCTTGGTTACATTTCATTTTCCTAGATTAATAGACAGCTTCTGTTTAGGTCCGTTCGTAATTATACAAATATGTAGTACCTATAGTCGTCGCTTGGTTCATCCGTCTGTCTGTCCGTCTGGCCGTATATAACAAAGCAAAAACTACCCAACCGAATGGTTTCAAATTTAATGTACAGAATCGTTGCAAAATTTTCTCGAGTCATTTGAAAATTTATGACAATCAAATCAAAACTTAAAAAGATATTAATAAAAGTTTTCTCTATTCTATTAAATCCTATCATACGTAATTAATTCAATAATATCCGATTCATAATGATAGGTAATGATTGCTTCCATAGTTATTATTCTATTAAATCATATCATACGTAATTAATTCAATGATATCTCATGATAAGTAATGATTCTGTGTTGCCATGATGACAATGAGTACGTCCTATTTAAGATGGAGTCATATTATTTCCGTTTTACTGAATTTAACATATATAATCGTAATAAATTTTGTATTCATATATTTTTGTATAAGAGTGCAACGATTATTGCACCAAGATCTAAATATTTATGAAACTAGTTACAGAGCGAACGCACCTCACTTCCCCCGTTTGATATACAATTTAAGACTTGTTTAATACTATATATAGCGACAAATAATTTTGTTAATTGTTGTATTTTAGCCTAATATTCATTCACCTAATACTGAAACATATTCATCATCAGTATTTCTTCTTTTTTATAAGAACATATAGTTTCAAAAGAAGTTCAATAAAGCGTTACATTGTAATAAAATTTAAAACACGGTAACATTTGAGAAAATAAAATCTTTTAATTTGGAATCTGATTTAAGCAAAGATAACTGATCAGTTTAGAATACTCTGCAATAAAACTTCGCCGTAATTAATCAAAGTTCCAGGATTCCCTGAAACAGCTCGAAAATCCCTCTTTTGTTTATTGGTCACATGAATGCAAGATCTTATTCTAAATATAAAAGGTCTGCTAACTAAATTGATTGATAAAAATTTTGTCTATTCAAATACCTGGCTTTAATCCTCTTCTACTACATAATGCTGTGTCTAGCGTTTAGTGTGCTAATAAAATTAATGCAAAATTTTATGTGAATATAATACTAGTTAATCTGTTATGTTTTTCAGGTTCTTTCACATAATATATCTTAATACAATTGACTTTTCAGTTATCATTACACGAAGAGTTTGTTTTTATTTCGTTTTAAAATTCGCTGGCAGAAAAACTTGTCAATATACAGTAAATTATTCCTCATTTTTTAACAAATAATTTCCGTACTGGAAGAAAATATGTTTTATCCGTGAATTCTCCCCGAACGTCTAAAAAAGAGGGAGAAATTCCGTTCATTCTTAGCACGCATGCGTGTTGGGTCTATTAATAATAAATCCGATTTTATTTTAAAAATGAAAAACCAAAAATTCTATAAATTAAAAATTTCTAATTTAATTTAAAAAGTCAAAAAAGTGTTCGAATTTAAAAATAAATAACAATTACTGTTCTCATTCATTCAAAAGTACTCACAATTTATTTTTTAAATTTCAATAAGTTGAATAAATGTAAATAAAGTTGAATTTATAAAGTTGTTTATAAATAAATATTCGCATTTAAAATATACTTTAAATGGAAACATTCAGATGATATTTTAATTAAGAAAATTAAGTGGAATAAAATCGATATTTCTCAAAAAAAAAAAAAAAAAATCTTATCGAATAAAAATATAATATTCGTATTTTACCTCTAGCAATCTACGTAAAAATATTTAAAACTCATATTTTTATACTATATTAATACTAAAGTATAAAAACCCCAGTCACAATCTCATTAAAGACGAAATCTTCTCAAAATGAACTTCAAAATTAAAAGTTTTTTAAAGAAATTGATCAAGTCCAACCCATCTGAATCGAACATATTTACTGCAAAGCGTTTCGCTGGTGTACAGCTACAGATCATTGCTATCGTGCTTGTCTGAGATGGCTGGTTCAAATCCAACGTTAGCCGATTTCGCTTCTTCCCAACCTTCTTATATTTTACCCTCTGTAACGAAGGAAAAAAAAAATATATTTGTCAATTGACGGGAAAATGCCGACAGCACTGCTGCCAGTAGAATTTCAGTAAATTAGAGGAATTTTTTTTTAGAGTATATATTTTTAATATTCTTTTAAAAAATACATTTTAAGTATTGATATAATGCACCGCTTTGCAAATATATTTCATGATATATATATAAATATTTAGTGTTTAATTTGTGTAGAAGCAAGCAATTCCAATATTTCCAAATAGTAATTTTTTCCTTATTTATAACAAAAATTCTATATTTGAATAAAAATAAAATTTAAAAATAATGGTGACTGTGTAGTCTTGACATGCTTCTACAACTTCATTAAAGAATTCAAATCGACGGCACTTGAAAAAATGTTGCATTGACCGAAAGAGGTCATAATCAGATGGAGCCACGTCTGGACTGTACCTCTAATACTCCTATATACGATACAAATTCTGGTAACTATTAGATTAAAAATTTCCCAGAACTTTTTGCTCAACCTAATACTTGGCTTATGATGATTTGGGTATTAAAAAAGAGTTGTGCATTGGCATATTTACTGCAAATAAATCAGTTATTATCGATGAATTTCATGTTAATAAATCAATTATTAATAGTGAACTTTCTGCATAGAAGGGGAATGTTTTTCCTAAAATTTATGTTAACGGTGATTTTAATAACCATAAGTAATGAGGAAATAACAACTAATTCCGACTGATTATGCAACACAAGTTTATAAATTTAGCACTATCATATTGCAACTTCTCCAATAATGTGTCATATGTCAGACTAAAAAAAAAGAAAAAAATAAACATCGGATAAAAATATATGCGAAGTTTTTTATTTTTTGAAACAATGAAGGCATATTTTTAAAAACTATTAGGCGAAAACAGGTTAGATATAGCAATAGTATAGTATAGTAATAGTAGCAATAGTATAGTATAGTATAGCAATAGTATAGTATAGTAATAGTATAGTATAGAGAAGTATAGCAATCAAAAAGATAAGCAGTCATAGATAAAAAGAATAGCACTCATAAATATCTCTTCTTGAAGATAATATTCTCATTTTGTATGATGTTTTTAAAAGCAGTTTCACCGAGAAAGGAAAATTATGCTGAAAACGAAGAGCTGTAGAATAGAATTTTCGAGAATGCTTAAAAAGTAAAACGTATATGAAAAAAATGAAAGAGGTTAATGAAGTAAAAGAGCATTAAAATTTGAAACAGAAAAAAATAATTACAAAAAACCCATTCAACAAAAATTGTAAGCCCGCATTGTACTATAGGAATGCAACGCTAAACATTTCGATGCGTTGTTTAAAAAAAAAAAATAACTAACTAATAAAAATTTATCACGCGAAGAGAAAATGTCTAAACATAGCATACAGAACAAATTTTATCGAAATTTCTTCAAATCGCAATTTTTTTTTTTTTTTAGTTTTCGTAATAAAACTGAACAGAAACATTAAACGCAGCAAAATCTGAGCAACATCCTTCGACTGGATGTTGTGCAAGATATTCCTCTGTTTAACCATGGCATTATGCCATTATGGATAAAGAGGAATTGACATATCATCAAATAGTAAAGCTTTGTCGAAAATGTGAAATAAAAGGCAGGCGGCGCTGCTAATTCGATAACCCCCGCTTTGAAGTGAAATGAAGAGAACACTTTAGTGCTTGTTGTTGAACCACCGATGTAACGATTTTGGGTAATGTTCGCTTCAAAAAGAAGCTATGAAGGAGAGATCCTTATAATATCTTGGAATACTCATGACGAAGTAAATGCGAATAAAATATGTTGTTATGTTTAAGAAACCACTATATCATTTTAGAAGTAAATATCTACACCCGGCATAAATTGGAACGAAGCCAATTGGGTTTCTATATGGTGCATCGGCCGGAAACGAAGTAAGGTTATTTAATTATTTTTGATTGAAAACATTTTATTCGCAATAAATAACAAATAAGTAACTTTGTTAAGTAGTAGAAAAAAAAATATGCTGTTTTGTTTTGAAGATAAATTGTTGTTCTGATGCATTTTATTTTGAAAACGAAAGTGATCGTTCGAATTCAATAATATGATATAAGAAAAAAAAGCTGTATAATTTAATGATTAGAAACTTAATTATTCATTCCGATTGTTGTACAGTGTAAGTAAATAAACATAAATGATTTACTGAAACTTAAGAAAGAAAGGGCTGTTTTGAGAACAGCGGTAACTAAGTATATAAATAAATTGGAAAGTAATGATTTGGAAAAATGTGCAGAGAGCTCGCTGGAAGAATATGTTGGTTATTTAGATCAAATGAGTAAAGAATTAAAAACCTTTGATAATGAAATTAAAAATTTAATTAATGAAGATAAAGAGTTCGAGAGTGAAGTCATATAATAAAAAAATAACGACTTGGATAAGCAGAATTAATGCGAGGATAAAAATTATTAAAGAATCGAAACAAATTAAGCTTCCCAGTCCTGATAGTACACCGCAAAGAGTTATATCTAATAAACCTAGCGAATCACCTGAAAATGCAGGAAATAATAGTTTAAACTTTAATAATGTAACAGTGAAATTGCCTAAAATCGCGATTGCAAAATATTATGGTGATCCATGTTTGTGGATTGGATGGAATTTTGGAATCAGTTTTAAAGCTCTATTGATAAAAACGGAAATTTCTCAAAAAAAGATAAATTTTCATATTTAAAAACTCTTTTAGGAGGGGTCGCGTTCAATGTTGTAAACGGATTTGCTTAGTCAGAGGAAAATTATGGAAAAGCATAAAATTAGTAAAACAAAGATTTGGTAGACAGGAGTTAGTTGTTAACGGGCATATGTCAAAATTGTTAAACCTTAATCCCGTCAAGGACTCAACTAATATATTTGAGCTAAGAAAATTATATGACATTGTTGAAATTCAAATTCGAAGTTTAGAGTCGTTAAATGTAACGACTGAAATGTACGGTCATCTTTTGTATCCTATTCTGATTAGATTAATCCCAGATGATCTCGCTCTAAATTTTAATAGAAAACGTTTAGAAAAATCAGATGAAAATGAGTTTAATGTTTTAGAACTATTGAGATATTTAAAAATCGAAATTGAGTGTCGGGAATCTTCTCTTTTGCTAAATAATTTTAAAGATACTAAACGAAAGTATACAGGACCCCCGATAAGCAAGGTAGTAAAAATTATTTTAAGGGTTCGAGTTCTGCTAGCGCTCTTAATGCACAAATTCTATCATGCATATTTTGTTCTTTTCCCCATGATTCATTCAAATGTAGCTTGCCCCCACAAGATAAGTTTACGATATTGAAAAATTCTAGTCGCTGTTTTAAATGCTTTAAACTTTTTCACAACAGCAAAAAGTGTAGAAGTAAATTGTCTTGCTTTAAATGTAAAAATCAATATCACCATGGTTCTATTTGCACAAAAAACAGCAGAGGGTTAAATGCCGCTCGGGAGGATAAAATAAGCTATACGCGGCAAAATTCTGACTCTCCTAATTATGGATTTGAGGCGACAGTAAATGCAAACAATTCTAGTTCCGAAATTGTTAGTTCTGTTTCGTATTGTAATAATAATGTGAGGCATTCTAAAAATGTATATTTGCAGACATGTAAAGTAGTCGCGAGTTCTGATTTCAATTCAAAGTTAACTAGAATACTTTTAGATAATGGGAGTCAGCGGTCATTTGTCACTGAAGCATTAGTGGATGCTTTGAATTTAAAGCCAGTAGGTCAGGAGATTTTATCAGTGTATTCTTTCGTAATGCAAAGTGCGGTAGAGAAAGTATATCCAATAGTAGAGATAGAAATTAAAAGCTTAGATCAATCTTTCAAAGCGAAAGTCCGAGGGCTTGTTGTTCCTCGGATATCTGGCGCCGATATGTATGAACCGTCTGTACAAATTAGGGAATTTATGAGGGATAATTAAATGTAAATGACTGATGCTTGTGTAGGAAAAGATTTGATGAATGTTGAAATACTAATTGGATCAGACTTGTTTTGGGAATTAATTTTAAACGAACGAATATGCATTAATAATAACTCAGGCGCTATAAAAACGGTTTTTAGGTGGGTAATTACGGGGCAGGAATTGAGAAAAGGAAATAGTTGTTCTCGCAATATTGCAGTAATGAAAAATGCGGTTGAATTAAATGATTTAAGAATATTTTGGGAAATTGATTCTGTCGGAATTTCGGACGAGAGTGATGAATTATCTCAAAAGGATAAATTGTTAATAGAAGAGTTTCAGAGAAAATTGCAATACAAAAATAATAGGTACACAACTAATCTTATTTGGGATTCAGGTTCACATGAATTTAATAATAATTTTTGCATTGCTAAAAAGCGGTTCGATAATTTGAAAGAAAAATTGAATAAAAATAAAGTTGTATGCGCTGAGAATAAGAAAGTTATCGATGAGCAGTTTCGTGAGGAAATTGTAGAAGAATCTAAAAATGATGTGTTATTGTCTGGATACTATATGCCACATAAGGCTGTTTTAAGGCCAGATAAAGAAACTACTCGCGTGAGGATAGTTTTTTATGCGTCATCAAAGGAAAGCCATTCGAAATCTTTAAATGATGTTTTGGAATCAGGTCCAAATTTAAATCCTAATTTATTAGACATGATACTTAAATTTTGAACATATGAAATTGCTTTTTCTTCTGACATTGGGAAAGCATACTTAATGATAGAAATAGCAAAAGAAGATAGAAAATACTTGAAATTTCTTTGGTTTAATAATGGTGACTCTAACTCCTTTAGGGTAATGAATATGACACGTTTACCTTTTGGAATTAGGTGTAGCGCTTTTGTCTTAGCGGCCATAATTAAGGCTCTCATTAAAAAATATAAAGAATTTTATCCTGAGGTTTTTGAAATGTTAAATAACTCCATGTACGTTGATGATCTTTATTCTGTGGCAAATACAGCTGAAAATGCTTTTAACCTTTCATCCAGTGCTAACACTATAGTTAAGGACGCTACAATGAACTTGCGTAAATTTAATTCAAATTCAACTGAGTTAAAGGAATTGTGGCAACAAAACGGTATGTTAGATAGCCCATCTGAGCGGTCTATGTTATTGGGACTGGAATGGGACACTAAAAAAGGCATTATAAAAATTGATTCATTGGAATTTCAGAATGATACAAGTAACACTAGTTTGGCCACTAAAAGATCAGTCCTGCGTGCTGTATCAAAAATCTATGATCCCCCTGGATATATAGCCCCCTTTATAATCAAAATTAAGCTGTTAATGCAGAAAATATGGCAAAAACGGCTAGGATGGGACAAAGAACTTCCCGAAGACATAGATATTGAATTTAGAAACTGGTTAGTGGACGTTCAAGATTTGAAAAACATATCAGTAGATAAAAAAAAAATTCTGGAAGGAGCCTATCCAACAGAAGTAACTATACATATTTTTTTGATGCTAGTGACAAAGCATATGGAGCTGTCGCATACTTCAGATACATAAGCAAAAGCGGAAAAGTGAAAACGTGTCTTATAATCTCAAAATCACGTGTTGCTCCTCTTAAGAATCTAACACTGCCTCGTTTGGAGTCGATGGGAGCGGTTATAGCAGTGAGAATCTATAAATATTTGAATAAAATATTCAATGACTATTGCAAAAACACACTTTTTTGGACCGATTCGCAAATCATTTTGAGCTGGATCAAGAGTTCGGCAAAAGAGTGGAAACCATTCGTTTGTAACCGAGTGACAGAAATCCAAAACATATCGTATCCTAAAAATTGGAACCATTGCTCAGGTAAAGAAAACCCAGCAGACTTGTTGATGAGATGATTGCAATTGAGGTCTTTAAAGGAAAATTCATTATGGTGGCTAGGACCGCCTTGGTTAACCGCCTTGGTGCACAGACTGGCCTGTGCAATCGAAAAATTTTTCAGGTAATGACAACGTGTTAGAACGTCGAAAAAATATTCTGGTTAATGAATGCACTATTGAAAACAATGAGCTAGTAAAACTTTTAGAAAATTTTAGTAGTATGCTAAAATTATTTAGAACAATTGCATGGATTAAACGCTTTACAAGGAAAGTTAGAAAATTACCTGGAAACGATGGTCTCTTATCTGCCGATTAAATTCAAGAAGCGGAAATATTCTTCATTAAGTCAATCCAGAAACAATTTTATAAACCAGAAATTGATTTGCTTAAATCGACGAGTGAGCTTCCAAAACAATCTAGCTTACTATCATTAGCACCGTTTCTTGATGAAAACGATTTATTAAGAATAAAGGGAAGACTGGACGAGAGTAAATATACTTATGCAGAAAAGCATCCAATCCTCCTGCCAAATGACTCTCGATTTACAGAACTGCTAATATTACGAGAGCACAACAAAATGCTTCATAGTGGTGTTGCAGCTACACTATGTAAATTGAGTGAGAATTACTGGATTCCCAAGGGGAGGCAAGCAGTCAAAAAAGCTATCAATAAATGCCTCATATGTCGAAAATATGCAGTGAAGCCAGCAAAACAAATGACGGCGCAACTTCCCAGAGATCGAATCTCAGAAACCCAGGTATTTTCCGTCTCTGGAGTAGACTTCACCGGTCCTGTTTATATAAAAAATGGAGATCACACCGAAAAAGCTTACATAGCTCTATTCGCGTGTGCTGTGACTCGTGCTGTTCACTTTGAACTATTTTCAGACTTATCAACTAAAAAGATCATATTGGCACTTAGACATTTTCTTAGCCGAAGAGGATACTGTCGTATATTCTACTCCGAGAATGCCAAAACCTTCAAATGTGCAAATAAAGAAATTCAATATTTCTTTGACTTACTTAAGCACCAAGATTTTCAAAATTTTATCTCTTCAGAATGAATAACATGGAAATTCATCGTTGAACTTGCCCCATGGTGGAGAGGTTTCCATGAGAGGCTGATAAAAAGTGTTAAAGATCCCCTAAGAAAAATCTTAGGAAAATCTTTGCTTACTTTTGAAGAACTTATGACTGTGCTTGTAGAGGTGGAAAATGTTCTCAACCACAGACCACTAACATACGTTTATGATGATTTCTCTGAGCATGAGCCGCTAACACCAGCCCATTTCCTGCTTGCTGGACACAAGGTAGGATACCCCTTTAACTTTAACGAGCTGTTTAACGCCTCTATAACTAGGACTAGCCTAATTAAAAGAAAAACGTATCAAACAAAACTTTTGAGCCAGATTTGGGAGAAATGGAAGACTGAGTATTTACTAGCAACTAAAAGCTTGCATTCTTTCGGAACTCCTAATGCTCAAAAAGACTTGAAAGTCAATGACATTCTTTTAATTGAAGATGTAAGTAAATCAAAGTTCCTATGGAACTTAGGACGAATTATCGAGGTCAATAGAGGTCGTGATGGACTAATCAGGTCTTGTGTCGTCAAGACCAAAAAGGGGAATTTAAGACGACCTATTCAACTTATATATCCTTTTGAAATTGCTGATTAATGAAATAATTTTGTAAATAAATTTTCTGTAAATATAACAATATTTAATTTTAGTATTGTGTTTATGTAAATAATATTAATAACTTATTCTTTTACTGTATTATAACTGTAATATATTTAGCTATACTGTAAATACTGATATTATTTAATTTTGAATTTATTGTGTTATTTTATCAAAGTTTCTTGCGAAATTCCTGGCCAGGTATATTTATGTTGTACATATTGGTAAGAAACATATGTTTTGTAATTATATTATGATTGTTTATTTAGTGCTTTATTTCAGATTTTCTTAAAGGTAAAACTTTTAAAATGTATTGTTTTGAATAATTCCATATAGTATAATTTTGACATGTATATTGGTTTCAATAATTTTTGGTAAAATTAGATTAAAAATATAGTGCGATAATTTTGACATTTATCAGGTGGGGAGTGTAGAAAATGTGAAATAAAAGGCAGGTGGCGCTGCTAATTCGATAACCTCACTTTGAAGTGAAATGAAGAGAACTCTTTAGTGCTTGTTGTTGAACCACCGATGTAACGATTTTGTGTAATGTTCGCTTCAAAAAGAAGCTATGAAAAAGAGATCCTTATAATATCTTGGAATACTCATGACGAAGTAAATGCGAATAAAATATGTTGTTAAGATTAAGAAGCCACTATATCATTTTAGAAGTAACACATCTTACGTAAATATCTACACCCGGCATAAATTGGAACGAAGCCAATTGGTTTCCTATAAGCTTCAACTGAGCCCGGTGTCCCACTGGCTCATTACCGGCGGGGAAAACTTCCAGCAGTAAGCGTCAGCACAAATTTTCTCCTTATTAAGGAGGAATTTCAGCCATAATTATGGACAAAAATATATATTTATTTTAACTGGTGGATTTTTATTTCGACTGTAGTCAGGCGTTGAATTTCAGCTGTATTGTGACAAGCTAAACAACCTCCTCTCAGTTTCATTGAAAAAGATTATAATACCCGGCCAACATTCACAAGCTAAAACGAATAGACTTTTTTTCCATGTTTGAGATAGACATTTTGCATGAATAAGCCGCTAAAATAAGACGAAATTTTCTATTCAAAATTTACTGCTGGAAGTTTGCTTTCGCGGTAATCGGAAACTGTTAATCCGATGTAAAATGTCAGCATCCATATTGTGACAACATCCTCAGTTACTTCCCTCGCAACTGGTAGACTCTTAACTCTATGTCTCCTCTTTCTGCATAACTCCATTATAAAACCCTTGATAGAAATACTTTCGGCATTGTGCAATATCGCTTCCTCCTGCTCAAAGCTGTAACTATTATTACACTACCCACCCTTGGCGACCAGTTTGGTCTCCTTTAAATCTATACTAAGCATTGTATCATGTTACTTTTATTCCTAATTTAATTTACTTGCTGAATCTTTCGCCAAATCGGAAGATTATGATACAGAAATCATGAATTCGGTATTTTTGTGTTAGCCGAGTGCAGGTGATATATCGCCAAACAGTGTACCCATCGTACTTTTTCTTATTTCATTAATTTCATTCCTTTCACTCATTTTATTTAAAATACATAACTTTAATTTAAAACTAAAATGATTAAAGTTTATGACTCTCAGTTTTCTCATATTTCTGAAAAAAAAAGAAAAAGAAAAGAATGAAAAGAAAAGAAAAAAAAGTAATAAATAATAATATAAACTATGACATTTAATTTCCAAATCAAAGCTTTGTTTTAATTTACCCCTTGAAAAATTGTTTATGACAGTCGCATGCGATGGACTATTATAATACTGATGATATAATGGCGATGGAACAATATTTGGCGATTTATCACCTGCCCCGGCTAACATTAAATTACCAAATGGCTGTTTGGCATACAAAAAGTGCAGCGGTCAACCCGGATCTATTGATGACAGTCACATGACTTAAGCTATTATTATAGAGATTTATCACCTGCGCCCGGCTAACATTAAATTACCAAATGGCTGTTTGGCATACAAAAAGTGAAGCGGTCAACCCGGAACTATTGATGACAGTCACATGACTTAGGCTATTATTATAGAGATTTATTTTTCAGTATAAACAATACCCCACGTGTTTTTAAACATCGTTTTTAAAATCGCCTCTTTATATTATACATACTTTAATAATTATTAAATTATCTGAAATGTTTTTACTTCTGGATCCTCCGGTATATTTCGAACTTTTTAATAATCAATATTATACTAAAATATAGACGTTTTCACTTTGACTTTCAATGAATGAATAGATCATGATTTAAATAAAATAAAAAAAAATAATAATAAAAAAACCTCTCAAAATATATGTATATATTTTAAACCAATAAATATTTCTTTTTAAATATTTGATTTTTTAAACGTTAAGAAACTTTTATGTAACAAGAAAATTAATTATTAGTTTGCGTTAAAAATAAATTAAAGCTTCTTGCATAATACACGAACGAAAAATTATGAAGAAAAGAAGTAACTGGATTTAAGGTTTAAAATGTAAACATTTACCTGCAGTGCAGCGTTTTTTCAGTGAAAGAATTTTTAATTAGCATTATTAATATTTCTCACTATTTTTGCTTGAGTACATGTTAAAGGTACTAAAATGAAACAAAGTTTTAAAATATATTTACTTTTACATACAAAAAAAAAAAAAAAAAAAACTTCAGTAATAAAAAATAATGAAAAGTATAGTGTTTTATGATGGATTTTCTGAAAAATATTCTTAAAAAAAAAAAAAAAAAAAATTAAATATAGCCCATAAAGATAAAGTTCAAAATCGGAAGCTCTTACATATGAATCTTTATTTTCTAAACTATGTTTAACTTTTTTTTAAAAAAATACCCCTTTTATTTATATCAGTCACATTTCATCTATCAGATGCTGACTAAAAAGCTGAATCCGTTTTCACTTTATATATATTTAGTAAGTAATACTGATTCAAACAAACGATTTAAACAAAAATATAATATGCATTATTTACAAATGTCATTGCAATAAAATTTGTAATATTAATATTTATATGGATACCGAAAATAAGAAACTAAAACTAAACATATTTGTTGTGCTTGGTATTAAGTGATGGTGCGTAGTTAAGTAATGGTTCGCGGATTTAAAATTGATATTCGTCGCTTACGAGAATAGAGGTTATTAACCAAAATGATAACAAGGGTATCGATATTGTACATTATATTGATTTTTTTCGAATCCATACAGCTGAATCCGTAATAGATGAAACTCGCTAGCAATGATATTCAAATAACCTAAATGATGCAGATAAACTAGTATGTGCATGTACATAGTTTGTAATTTTAAGTGATCTACATTCTAATTTCAGCAAAAAACTGCCCGGTATTAGGATGATATACTGAAAAATGTCTTCATCATATCGAAATAGATCTATGCCATATCTGAAACCTATTGGCACTGTATACGTTTAATAAAATGGGACGTAGCTTCACATTTTCGCAACAGTTTTAGGGACAGTGGAATATGATATATTATATATTATATAAGGTAGACTAGATGACACAGAAAAGAAACTGCCAGACATCTGTCATACCAGCGGGAGGGTTTGACATCGAAACATCGGAAAGTCCGCTGAAATGGGAAATAAATCACAATCAGATTATTGATGATCGCTCAATAACCGTGGCAACATCAACAATGAGTTTTCCATCCATGTTACATTGTAGATAAATCCCATAGAAACATCCCCGGTAGTTACGCAAGGTGATGGGCAGTTTTGTCCTATGTATCAGTTAATCTATGAAATATTCCAAAGTCATGGACGTTAAAATTTATTTAAAAAGTTTGAAGCTGGTACAAGACAATAAATATTACTATGCGCCCATGTAGGACCTTCCAATATATTTAAGGCCAGATTACAGCTTCTTTACATGCCAATCTTATGCAATTATTACAAAAAGTTTTATTATGCTTTGAAACGGCGACACTCCAAAAGCAATGCATTCATTAAAGAGCCTTTTCTCATTTCATTCAATGTGTTATGAAAAAACAAAAGAAATCTGATCAATTTAGATATTACATGTATGATTTTTTTTAAATACAATATTTTCGTCAATTATTAAATAATGTTACGTTTTCGTATGAACAGGTTCATTTAAACGAAATGTAATACAGTAGAATCCCGCTATTCCGAAATCCCGGTTAATCCGAACCGATTTTATTTCAAAAAAATTTTACTTTAACAGATTAACCGAAAGATTGAAATGATGTGCTAAAAACAAACATTTCATTTTCAGAATGCATAATTTTGTACACTTTGAAGAAACTAATGCATTAATTCAAGGATCACATTTACATTTAATAAAAACACATTAGATTAACACATCACATACACATTAACAATATTTTGAGCGTGAATAAATTTGTCAGATTTGCTTGACGAAGTGATGTTATTCTCGACGCGGAAGCAAGGTTATGCCAACGTTCCATAAACATAATGTCTGTTGATGTTGCATTTTCACTCTGCTCTATATGTCGCAGTGCTATTTCTAGAGCTTTTGCAGCTTCAGAATAGGAAACTAGAACGTTATCTATCTCATCAGTTTCTTCTAGATCAGAGTCATCTTGTGGCTTATTCTGAACTAAATATATTATTTCTTCAACGGTATATAACTGATTGGCTTCATTATCACAAGACAACGACCCAGTTACAGTGTGCTAAGTTACATTTTCACAGCCTAAGACACATAAGATTAATAAACTGAGGAATCTCACTTTTGTTTTCTTCTCCAAGTTCAACATCCCTAGAATCTGCTAACTTGGCCATAACTTCTTCCACGACTTCTATAAACAATTTTGTGCAAGATTGTCCCATGATTCAAAACCCAGTAAATTACATCTTTTATTGTGACATTCTGTATAAGTTGCCGAACAGAGACAGAACTACCGTCGTTTTCAATCTGTTTTCGAAAAAGTATCTTCCAGTAGTTGCATTTTACATTTTGTAACACTTCTTGCTCCATAGACTGTAATAAAGCTTCTTTTTATCGGAATTTCGGGTAACCCGAACAGGCACTGATTCAAGTTAGTTCGGATAAGCGGGGTTCTATAATATTTAACATCATATTTTACATCAAACTGACTGGTTAATCTCATGATCATAAACTGTTAAAATGCCTAATTATCTTTGTATGAAGAATATTTTATATTGTGTTAAGAGGTAAATAACAAGTTTCTTGTAACATAAGTCCTAATATATAGATCACTGTCCGAAGCGTGTTCAATTAAAATAACAAAATTAGATTTATAAATTATACGACGTGTATTTAATGTAAAATTTAATACATGTAAACTAATCAATATTAAGAAAACAACGAGATAAATAAAATACATGGTGTTGCCGATTTCGACGAATAAATTCAGAGGGATGATAGCAGGCATCAAGAGGATGGAAAAGTCCTTCTGGCCAGTGCCGGAAGGAAGCGGTAGCTTTCGTATTCCTTATTTTCAAAAGCAAGCTTATATTATTCAAACACAAAGTTATATTATTCAAATCTCAAATTAGTGAAACCCGATTCTAGAATATTCAATGCTAAGTTTTTTCAATATCGAATATGAATGAGAATTTCGAGAAATTAGTCAGCTTTATCCCAGCTGGTTTTGCTTAACCCGGGAGAACTCGCTGCATCAGATTTTCTCTCACAGTCGTACTTTTTTAAGACTCTTATTTAAATCATTTTTCATTTTAATTAAAATTTCAAAATGTTTTTCAATTATTTTACAAATTTTGTGAATAAAAGTACTAAGCCAGCCATAAAAAGTTGATATTATATGAATGTAAAGTAAAGGAAAAGTAATTGGGCATTCTCACTAGCGAGTTCTCCCGGGTTAAAGTAAATTATATTTGGTCGCCAAATTCTGCGATATCTTGAAGTGCCCGTCATTTTAAAACAGCATGATGGGTGAGGTTAACCAACGAACTTTGTCGATAACTGAGTAATACCTGTGCACATGCTCACTCACATCGGAATAGGTTGATATATACGAGTGCAGTCACAGGCAAAAAAAAAAAAAAAAAAAAAAAAAAAAAAAAAAAAAAAACATTTTTCAAAACGTCACCCGTATTAGAAATTCAAACTCCTATATCTCAACCATTCTTTAACATAAAGACAAAACCAAAAATGCTCCTGAATCCTAGTATCAAGGTCAAGTACTAAAGAAAGAAACCTTTTTTCAATTTCTAATTTTTTTGTACCTCGTTTCTAAATTTATTATGATTTTTTATTTAATGGCCGCCATTTTGAAACAAGATGGCTGATGAAACTGGCCAACAAACTTTGTCGATAAATTACTGTATACTATGCACATGCCATGTCACATTCAAATCGGTTAATAAATACGCGTGTTATCGCATGACAAAAATCGGATCGTTTCAAATTATCAGCCCTGCTAGAAATTCGAAGGGCTATAATTCAGCCATTTTTTTAAGATATAGACGAAACAAAAGATGCTCCGAATTTTTTGTATCAAGATCAAATACATAAGAAAAAAATAATTTTCAATTTCTATTTTTTTTTTTTTTTTTTTTTTTTTTTTTTTTGTACCTCGTTTTAAAGTTAAATATTTTTAAAAAAATTTAATGGCCGCCATTTTTAAACAATGCCGGATGAAGTAAGTCAACGAACTCGGTCGAGATATAGGTATGTACTATGTGCACACCAAGTTACATCCAAATCGATTCATAAATACGCGTGTTATCGCGTGACAAAAATCAGATCGTTTCAAAATGTCAGTCACACTAGAAATTCAAAGTGCTATAACTCAGCCATTGTTTAAGATATAGACAAAACAAAAAATGTTCCATAATCTTTGTATCAAGGTCAAACACATAAGAAAAAAATCTTTTTCAATTTCTAATCTTTTTGTACCTCATTTTAAATTTTAAATTATTTATTTTTTAAATGGCCGCTATTTTGAAACAAGATGGCGGATGAGGCTGGCCAACGAACTCGGTAGAGACATTGGTATGTACTATGTACACACCAAGTTACATCCAAATCGGTTCAAAATACAAGAGTTACAGTGTAACAAATATCAGATACACACACACACACACACACACACACACACATATATATATATATATATGTATATCAACATTTGAACGGAGGGTGATTTCGGTGTGTGAGGTCATGATCAGTGAAAATATACCAAAATTTTTCGAAATCGCTTTCCTGCGAACGGCTGCAATAGGTAGCTTTTTGTAGTGAAAGATACCTAAAATTATCGTAGAACATGGAATCGCAAACCTTATATTTAATCAAAAATACAAGGTGTTAAATCCTAACTCAATTTGGGTTCACAATAATAACTTTCGGAAAATTGAAGTCTATTATAATAAATCTTTTAATAGATATTCTCGCCTACCTTATAAATGCGATAATATAAAAAAGAGCGAGAAATTTTCATCATACGCGCCAGCAGTATGCACTTAACGCTCCACATTATGGACTGCGATTACACGTTCATACGGTATCATCAATTGATTGAGCATCCTGTTTTACCAGAACTTTTTGTTATGTTATAACATTTCACACAAAACAATCTACATATCGTTGCATCTGCATGCCAATTATTTTTCTCAAGAATAATACTCTTAACCCAAGTTCAGTTAGGATGAAACATCCCGTATTTGTGACTAAATTAGTGTCTTACGAACCCATGTTCTATTGCAATTTGTCATACTCTTGATGTATGCTATTACACCTTTGAATTCTGCGGCCGAATTTGCCAAAACCCTGTATATTACATTTAATTATCAAAGAATATTTAGAATTGCAGAAATTTCTTGAAAGACAAAACAGAATTATATAAAACTAGAGAATACATGGATTTTGGCATTCAGCATTAAATGAACAACCTTGAATATATGGTTGACCTAAGAAATCCATTTAGACAGCCAACTGTTTATTAAAATTATGTAGTTAATTAAAGTGGTATCCAATATGATATACACTAATCAATTACAATTATATTTGAAATTGAAAGATTGCGCCATTCCTATTCACAGATATAAACGACCTCTTTAAAATGAGCTGTATACAGAGAGAATATGTATGTGGAGGAAGAGAATATATTTTTATATATCTCTCTCTCTCTATTCTAAAAAAAAGTAACTACCGCTGTCACCGCCGCCGCCGCCGCCGCCGCCGCCGGTTTTGAATTTTTTGTGACCGAAGGTCTTTCTTCGTTAATATTAAGAAAAATAATGCATACAAAAATATGAAAATTGGTAGTATTATACAGAAATGTTTGATAAACACGCTGATGCAGACAGTTTTCAGATCGAAGAATTATTTTAAGAGATATTTAATGCTAAAGTTGGACAAAATCGTTCCACTAAAAAAGTTTTATAGGAGCAAAAACTGTTCATAGGAATTTAATCATTTTTAGATCATTTTATGCGTTAGAATTTGCCGGAGTGCCGATTGCATTAATTTTTTTATTTTGACTAATTTTTTGAGGTTATATTTCTATTTTAAATTCAGATTTTCAGCATTTCTAGAGATATTTTTAACAGATTTTAGAAAGTGATATAAATTTAAACTGTTGCCAACTGTATAAACAGCGGAAACAATAATGTTTGCTTAAAAAAAAAAAAAAAAAAAATATTTATACGTGTAAATAAATTAAAAATTTATTTATACGTGACTATTATAAACAGAAAAAAACATTTGGAATTAGAATTAAATAATTATGTACAAAAAGCAGGAACTTATTAAAAATTACGTCATAAAAACTATAATTACGCGTGAATTTTAAGAGAGAAAGGAATTTGTAAAACAATAAATTTATTAACATGCGTTAGAAGTCTTAAATAGGAGAACTTACGTCATATTTGCGTCACATTACAGTTATTACATAAAATGAACACAAAATAATATTGCAGAACGGTTTAAATTTAGAAATTGCGCTAGACATTTATTTGATATTTTAAGAGTATACTTTTCAACTATTTTTGTTAGGAAAGCGCAAATAATATTTCATTTCTAAAACAAGTATTTTCACGCGAATATTAAAAAGCGAAAGAATAGTTTGGTTAAAATTACGTCAGATTAAAAACGATTAATTTAAAATGTCTCATTTAAAAGAACTTTCTTTTCACTTTGTTAAAAAATACCAGGAGACAAAGACTCTGTTTACTTAATTCCTTTTATATTAGCTTATTTTGAAATGTTGTTACACGTGTCTACGTCATCAAGTTATTTTTATTTCGACGTTTTATTTGTATTTTTATTAATGTTGTACTAATTTATTTGTTTTTTCGTTATTTAAAATAAAAATTATGTCAATTTGTATAATTTGGCGATTTATATAATTTGGCGAAATTGGTCGACGGGATAATCAAGTAGTACCGCAACGGATTTGGCGTTAAAATTCCCCAATCAAAGAGAATTGAATAGAAATCCATTTATAGAGAGATCGCCATTGTTTTTTAAATTATAATTCAATCTTTCGAAATCTTTTTAAAGCAGATCAAATTAGCGTGCATTTAGAGTCTATGGTGTCTGGACGGGGGTTGGCGAGCGTAGCTCGTAGGGGGCCGAGCCCCCTAGTATATAAAGAAAATAGTTTTTTTTTTTTTTTTTAAAGCACTTTTAATTATGACTTTGAAAACTGTGTTTTATGACATATAGACAAAATAGCTGACTTATTTTTGAAATTTTTATCTAGGTTTTGACTAATGACATGTACTTTTCAAGCTATAAAAAATTAATGATTTTGCGTAAACGGTATATGAAACAATATATAGTAAAATCACTCATTATTAAAAACATTTTCCGTAATCATCTTTTTTAATTTAAAAAAAAAAAAACATTTTTTTATGTATAAGGAACAAGTTTTATATGAAATGCTATGTTTAGAAGTGAATCTAGTTCCTATTTATTTCTCTTGCACTAAGACTGTTTGTTTTGTTTTTAATTCTCATTTAGTCTTTCTAATAAACTGATGGCATTACTTAGAAAGGAATACAAGTTTAAGGATAGACACTAGAACACTCGATAAATAATAAAAAACAAAAGTTTTATTACTGACATTTTTATTTTGTTTTGTCTAATCTACTTATGTGGATACTTTCTTAAAATAATATCTGTTTTCAGAAGCATAATTGAATTTACACGTGCAAAAAATGTGCGCAAATTATATGCAAAGTTGTAAGAAAATATATTAATGTTAAAATTAATGTTAGTTCAGTTAAGTTACCATGTTTTATCATCTCTCGTTATTAAAAGAATTTTTCCACAATATTTTTTTTTTAACTAAAATGAAACATTTTTAATACACAAGCATCAAGCCTCTAAATGAAATGTTATTTTCAGAAATGAATTTAGTTTGTATTAATTGCTTTTGCGCTAAAAAAAAAAAAAAAAAAAAAAAAAAAAAAAAAAAAAAAAAAAAAAAAAAAAAACAGAACAATCTTAATAGAGTCATAAGAGTTAATACTAAAAAATCCTATGTTGCATAAAATCTGATATGAGACTTTTTCTTTTGTTCTTATTTCTCGTTTATTCATTCTAATAAACTGCCGGGCATTATTAAGAAAGGAATACAAAGCTAAAGATCAACACTAGAGCATTCGATAAATGTATAAGGTATAATAATAATAAAAAAGTTTTATTACTGACATTTTTATTTAGCTTTGTCTAATCTCCTTATGCTGACTGCTTTCTTATAATTTTTTTTTTTTTTTTTTTTTTTTTTTTTTGAGGAGCATGATTGAATTTATATATGCAAAGAAAAATGTGCAAATTATATGGAAAGTTTTAAGGAAAATATATTAATGTTCAAATTAATGCCCGTGCAGTTAATTTATCATGTTTGATAATCACTCGTTATTAAAATAATTTTTTCGTAATAATTTAATTAAAATCAAACATTCTTAATGCACAAGCCTCTAAATGAAATGTTATATTCAGAAATGAATTTAGCTTGTATTAATTTCTTTTGCACTAAAGAAAAACAAAACAATCCTCACCAGAGTCATAAGTGTTAATATTAAAGATAATCTGTTGCATAAATTCTCACATGAGACTGTTCCTTTTGTTCTTAATTCTGGCTCATTCATTCTAATAAACTACCGGGCGTTATAAAGAAGGGGATACAAAGATAAAGAACAACACTAGAGCATTCGATAAATATATAATTTATAATAAAAACAAAAGTTTTATTTTGCTTAATCTAAGCTCCTTAGACTGACTGCTTTCTTACAATAATATTTGTTTTCAGATGCGAGATTGAATTTATACCTGCAAAGAAAAAGATGCAAATTATATGCGATGATCTAAGAAAAAATATATTAATTTCAAATTAATGTTAATGCAGCTAATTTATCATGTTCGTCTGAAAAAAAGTTTTATAAACATTAAAAAACGTTTATTTGAAAAAGGGAAGTATTTAAAAGACATATATTCAGGGTTGAAATGGATTAATACACGAAAAAACTACTACAAAGCGTTTCCGAAAATCCATGGCAGTGAAAGAAACATGTTTTTCTTATAAATGCTCCTTCAAATATAAAAAAAATGTATTAGTTTCTGAGGTTTCTACATATAAAAAACGCTTTTTGAAATTGTAGGTAACTCGGAAGACATTATGTTACATATTCGTTTATGGCTATCTAATATTTTCCTAGATTACGAAATACCTGCTTTTTATTACAGTGCTGTTAAAGAAAAATCCTTCATCAAACTAAACGGAACCTCGTATGTTACATATGATTCTGGAAAACCTATAATTTTCTTAAAATTTGCAGCGAAAGAAACATTTTTTGTTATAAATGCTTATTTAAATATCCAAAACTGTATTGGTTTCTGAGGTTATTGCATATAAATAACGCTTTTTGAAATTGTAGGTAACGCGAAAGACATTATTGTACATTTTCCTTCATGGCTATCTTATATTTTCCTAGAATACGAAATACCTGTTTTTTATTACAACGTTGTTAAAGAAAAAACTTTTATTAACCTCATATGTTACATAAGATTCTTGACAACTTCTAATTTACTTAAACTTTTGCAAACATGCAGAAGAAGAACCATTTAAGAAACTCGAAACCAGTATCCTTCTGAATGTAACTGGATCTTCATTTCTGAATTTTAAGGGCACAAAGTGTCGTTTAGATATCTGAAACGTATAACAGAAAACTAATTTTCACCCAGACGTTTCTGAAGAACATTTCTTCTAATTGTTTTTTATGCTAAAAGAAAGGTTACACTAGGAATCAGGAATTCTACTTTTTCAGAATTTTGTGCCGCCTCCGATGAAATACATATACAAATTTCTTCATATATTTATGATTTCAAATTTATTATGTATATATATATGTGTACAAATATAATGAGTACGAAATATGTTTCAGTTTTAAGACTTAAAACATACGCTTTTACTTTATATAAAATGACGTCCTGCGCATCCGCTGAAGAATTCTTCATTTACGATCCAGTCTTAAACAATATCTATAGTAAATTACGCATAGGACGAATAGGACTATCGCTGAATAACAGGCAAATCTAAAAAAAGGATGCCATCAGTCAAGAAACTCGACAAAAATAATCGGCTATCTAATCATTCATAAGTCTTCAGTTGTTTGTAATATTAATATAGATACTTAAAATTAAATTTGGTTTGTAATAGCTCTATGTTTTATCATAAATCATTCATTTATATTTTGTCAAAAAATCCTGTATTTTAATTACATTTTTTAAAAGTTGTTATGGGAAAATGGCAACAAAAATATATAATTACTATTTTCAAACTCTTTTTTCTTTACTTTCTACAGAAATGAAGTACATGAGTTACCAAAATGAAACAAATGGCGCTAAAAACTACAAAAAAATTAATATCTCAAAAATAAATTGAGATGCAGATTTTAAAGATATTGCATTTAAAAGTACTTTTTTGGCCAATACGACGGTATAAAAACTGAAAATTTGCTATGCTTAGAAGTGTAAAAAAATTCTGTAGGGTATTTAACCGTACAGTGATACATCTCTTTTATTTTACGGCTGGGTTATACAATGGAAAGTTATTTTTGGAGGCAATACTTTAATAGCTGGGAAAAAGAAATAGCATACCGGGGGTTAAAAAATGTTAAAATTGAATAGTACGTGGTATTATGGTGAAACCTCCAGTAGTTGACGCCTTGTGGATTCTTTCATGTCCAGAAAACTATTAGAAATTTTAAAATCTATTTTAAACTTCTCGTTGTTTTTAAAGTATATTATAGATACATTAAAACATTATTGTTGACATAATTTTGAAATATTATACTTTTTATTACTAAAAAATAAATGTTTTTGTAAATATGGTCAATTACTGCAACAATTGACACCATCCCCATTTTGAAAAACTAGTAACTGGCACTTTATTTGCTAAAATAAAGCATTGCATTGCAGAACTTTTCAATAAAATACTTATTTGAGTTAGCTTTTTGCTGAAGTGTCAGTTACTGGTTAGACCTATATTGAATTTTGCAAAATTTTTTGCTATATGAGGAATCAATTTTGTAATTTTTACAATGCAAAATATATATATATATATATATAAATTTCTGTTTTCTAGCGGTAACTTAAAGATAAATTAATAAACACTTTAATAAAATTAGCCTAATTTTTTTTTAGAATTTCAAGAAACTAAACACAGTTTAAATAAATATAATGTGACAACTGTATCTTAATCAGTAAATAAATGAATAAATAAAATTTACAATGTAATTTTATTATATTACTAATAATTTTTTCGGGTAAATAACTCAAAATTATAAATACATTTTATGTTTAAAATATACGTACAAGTATAATAAAAAATAAGGAGTTCATCTCATACACGCAGTCAGCAGAAAAATATTGTTTTTCCAAATTCAATCTAATTAAATAAATCTCAAAATATTATGAAATATTGTAAGATTGAATTGGTGGATTTAATTAAAATGAAAAGAATTTATATAATAAAATAAATATAGAAGCTCTATATGTCTGACTCCAATGTTTTTAACATCTTAATTATTTAAATGCTTTAAAAACTTACGTATGTTTGCACCTATTTAGTAAAAAAATATATTGTGAATTAAGTATTCATATTGCTTATTTAAGAAATTAGATGTTAAAAAAAATTAAGTGATGCTAATCAAATAGGAAATACATATTTGTTCAAGATGTCATTCGTGGGTTCTAGAAAGTTTCCGTTTTCTGCAAAATAAAGAAAAATTTAATTATCTTGAAACATGTTTTTGCCTTTTTTCAAAAGATCTATTCTAAAACCCCTCATAATGGACAGTCCAAATATCAACACTCTTTTTCAATACACAGTGCATACATATATGTATATTTGTACCTCTGACAAGCCGTCAAATTCGGTGGTCCCGAGGTGTTTGCTATTGATAGACGTTTTACTGTACAATTACAAATAGGATTTTTGAAAATGAGATTTATCAGAGCAAAAAATATGAAAACTACCAGTAATATAAAAATCACAACAAAACACAAGTAATATAAAAATTTTGTTTTTAAAGTCAATTCCTACTTAGGTCATCAAAGAAAAATTAATATAACCCCTTAGGCTAATATTAGTTTTGTTGCATTAAAATATCTCAATTTGTTGATTTTCTATAAGTAAGTAGGTTTACAATTGAAGTCTATGGGAATTTGGTGAAATATTAGGAATATCGCCAATTCGACGTCACTTTTGGCGACTCATTTTGCTCACCAAATTTGGCGATATATCGCCAAGTTGGCAACAAACTTAGCGGTATTTGGCAACAGAACTGGGTCCCCGCTATAATAACCCCCCCCCCCCCTTATAAATATGAAGATGCATTAAATGCTTCAATAACCAATGGCCGCCATTTTATCTCCCATGTAAAACTAAAATTAATTAATTAAAATTTAATTAATGAATTAATATTTGAAAAAAACTATGTTAACATCAACTGTTTAAAGAAATTTATTTCAACTTGATAGGTTGAATAATAAGTATTTTATTAACGATTGAAAATTTGAACAAGATAAATAAATAAATAAATAAAAAAATATAGGGAGAGTGTGAACTAATAGTAAAAATTGAATAAAAAAGAATTTTAACAACGCATACTAGTAAAATAGTAGCCTATTATTTTACAAAATAAATAAGTAAATACATATATTAAAAGACATTTTACATTGGAAATTCATAATTTATTAACCCATTTGTGGCTGGCGTCCTAATTTTGGGACGCTTTCTTAAAAAAATTCCCATTACAAATTGAATTATGATATCCTTTCAAAACTTAGTAAAATATGTCCTTAGTATTTGTTTTCAGTATTTATCCATAAATGGCAGTGAATTTTTAAGAATAAAAAGGTGAAATAAATGTTTGTGTTAGCGCAAAGTTGGATTTTCTTGAAATAAAATAGCGCATAAGAAAAGGTAAGATATTTCTTTTATTTTTTTATCAATAATTTTATAAGTGGTATTATTTATAAGACGAAACATTATTTTAGAATACGTATTTTTGCATTTTTCCAGATCTCTATTTTTTGTTCGAATTTGAACCTTTATATATCGTCCCAATTTTGGGACGCTAGGCACGAATGGGTAGGGGTTTTCTCCATTAATGTCTAGGCATTAAATGTATGTTTTATGCCATTTATTTTGTTACAAAATGGTTACATACCATTCGGATTATTATTTGGTTATAAAATTGTTATTCGTATTATTATTTGACTAATCTTTGTTATTACTATAGGGGGAACAGGGGTTGGGCTCGGTTCAAGACACAAGACACCCACCCCTTCCTACCCTTAGCTATTGGCTTAGTAAAAATATATATCCTACCGCTATGTTTTGTACTAGTTTAGTATTTGACGTTCTGAGGTTACTAAAATATATACAGTAGAACGTCAATTATCCGACGTAATTGGGACCGAACAGACAGCGTATAATCGAATTTCTGGATAATCGAGAATTTATCAATAATCATCTAGTTTAATATGCAACATCGTCATCGAATTGCTATTAGGACTATTTAAACTGCTTAATAAATACCTAAATTTAAATTATACATGAAAATAATTTTATTTGTTTAGAACAGGGACGTATACACAGGTGTGTGGGGGTGGGGGGGGGGGATTATTATTATCCTTGGATCGGATCTTGCGGGAGCTCAAGCTAATTTCAATGGAATTCGAAGAAAGGGGAACCAAAATACCTATATCTACTCGTGGTTTGGAAAGGAACACTTGCATGCACAAGGAATGTGAAAGTAAAAAAAGAAAAAAATACGTTGGAAAAAAATTCAGGATATCGACATCGGTTTCCAGAGAGATCCGGTTACACGAGGGTCGGATAATCGAAGTTCTACTGTGCCCTATATACTCGTGTGTAAAACGAAAATTTTTTTACAATTTTCTGCAAGTAAATTGGTGGGGGGGGGGGGTGTAGCGAGTCTTATACGCGAGTCAATTACAAAAGCCGAAAAGAAGAAAAAAAAAAGAAAAACTTCGAATACTGCAAAAGTCTGCATTTTTATGTGTATAAATAATATAATATATAAAATATACAAATAATAATCATTTATCATTAAAAAAATTTCAATGATTTGTTTTTGTTTACTTACTAGTTTTTCGCATTAGTAAGTGAACTCTTTGGTTTGATTTTGTGCGAAATTGAAGTAAAAAGTTAGGGGGTCGACAGACGCGAGTTTTTGATTTTTTGCAGAATTTGCGTTCAAAAGCTAATTGGTCGGCGTATATGCAAGTATGTACGGTATATATACTCCATTTACAGTTATTGATTATTATAAATTGTTACTATATAAATTTTTACTATGCCAACAGCTAATGGTGAGGAGGTAGGGGGTCTTGTTCTTGAGCCGAGTCCACCCCTCATAGTAATAATAAAGACATTTTTATAGTCAAATAATAACCCGAATGATATATAAAATTTTTGAAACTTATTAAATAGCATAAAACATAGATATAATGCTTAGACAGTAACGGAGAAAATCCCTACCCTTTCGTGCCTAGCGTCCCAAAATTGGGACGTTTATATTTTTATACGTTAAATAAAAAAAAATTCAAAGAGAATTTTTTTATTATTTTTTACGTTCATTTTACACCATTTACTATAAGTAAGCACGATATTGAGTTGAAATAAAAATTCAGGCACTAATGGGTTAATAAAAGTGGGTACTTTTAGTAAAATGTTCTTTCATTCTATTACTTATTGTTTTATAAATATAAAATAAAAACATATATCAGTTAAAAATAGGTAAAATAGAAACATTTAAATGTTTCTTTAATTAAATAAAAAATATAATCAATGAATTGTTTAATTAATAATAATTAATTAAATATATAATTTATTATATTAATAATAATTTAATAATAGTTTAATTAATAATAATTTAATAAATTGTTGAAAATAGTTTTTTATGCAAGCGCTTTGTATAGAATTTTTATCTAAAGAATAATGATGCCAGAGAAAATTCTTATAGTTATTTACAATACCAATACTGTATAAATAAACTGAAAAAAAAACTAAATGAAAATAAAAGAAAAATTAGTAAAAATTATATAAATTTATACTAAAAAAAGTCATTTATGTAATTTCGCTTGAAGTCTTAATTTGAGATGTTTAACTCTTTATATACTGAATTATGAATTCATGAAAATTTTATCTTCTAAAGCATTTTTCGGAATTTTTCGAAATTATAGTAGAAGATTTACATAATCATTTAATAAATTTTAGAAGCATTTTAGAAGGATTAGAGGAATTAGAAGGATTAATTAAATTTGAATTGATGGGGATTTTGTGAAATATATATAACCCAACACTCTTTTATTTTAAATACTTTTCTTAGTATTTTGTTGAATTGGGAAATGTAGCAATATAATGTTCTTACAATATAAATATGGAAATAGTTCAGTATTGAAAAATCCCCCCCCCCCCCCAATGACCAGAAAGCTGAAAAGATGCAAAGGCAAAGGAAATCATACAAATATATTTGTTTTGTGTAACAAATAAGGATTTTGGAACGTGATAAAATAATACATCTATAACTCATTCTAAACTGTATTACAATTGATCGATGACTTAAATGAATTTCATAACAAGTTATTTTAACGGTACTTATAAGTACCATTAGTAGATAAAGGGTTAGAATGAGTAATATGATTTTATCATATATTTTAAACAATGATTAAGGTCAGACGGTGCAAGAGTGCGTGGTGTACAAAAGAACGCAGAAGGATTGTTTAACACCAAAACAGAGTTTTGAATTTAGATTCATTGGTAAACGATGTAATGACATGATAAGTCTATGGTGAAAACAAATTGCGTATTTCGCTTAAATGTTACAGGATTTAGAAAAGAAAAAGTGATTTTGTCTACCTCTTTAAAATATGTATGGTTTTTTAAATCAGGATAACACTAAATATTCCAAGGCTAATTTACTTGTTTTGGTCTTAGGGATTAGTTTATTATTGGACTACCTATCACCGAATGGATTTGGATTTGTTTGTCAATAGATGGCATTACTGATGTTTCAAAGATATTTACTGACGATAGTACGAAAGTGCGCAGTGCCAAAAATTCAAGAGAGCGCTCGTGCTTTTCGAAAAACTGCTATAATTATTAAAGCAAGATTTAAAATAACGGTTCTATAGTCATTCCAAAAATACTTTTTCTTCTATATGCTGACTTTTCAGCAAACAGCTTATTGGAAGTGCATTAAAATCTAAATTTGTGTGAACCACGTATGTCAGTTGAAAAACAGAACAACGAAAACGGAGAGGAAAATGATTGATTTCAATAGAAAACGATAATTCTGAAAAGGTATAAAACTATGTAAAGAAAAGATGTACGCTAAATGTCAAATCAACCAAACTTCGGTTTCGCAAGCATCAATTTCATCTTACGTCAAATTAAAAGAGTTGTCACCGTATCTTGTATCCTCTGTGCTTCGATAATTAGAGAAGCAGAAAGTCGGAAATTTTATACAGTTCACCGCACAAAAGGCAGCTTGCAGATCACGCTAAAGTAAAAGACAAATTTCGTTACAGAAAAAAAAAAAGAATAATAATAAAAGTAAACCCATGAAGAGACAAAACCGCACCAAAGAAAAAACTGTGAGTATATCCAGGCTGCTCAAAAATGCATAGAGAACCAATTGTAAAGGATTGAAACAGAGTCCATTTCTTACAGAAACTGGTGACACGAAGAGTTCACATACGACGCAACTCGTGGCCACAAAAAATGTGACGTTTGCAAGTGAAACGCTTCCTATTTTATATTGCGCACTGTTGCACACTTGACTGCACACTCTTGTCCTCTGTGGTTGTAAAAAAGTTTGCATTTAGGGGGATAACGTTTACACAATTAATACCGAAAGTGTTTTTTACAAGTTGATGAACGCATTTTTTTCTTTGATTATGATGATAAAGTATAACATCATCCCTTAAATCTCTTCATTTATTCTTATTTAATGAAATATCATAAGTGCGCACTTCCGCACCTTATTAATCTATACTAATATTATAAAGAAGTAAAAATTGTTTGTTTGTGTGTTTATTCGAGGTAATCTCTGGAGCTACCAAACCGATTTCAAAAGTATTGGTATCGAAAATGCTTGTGTTGATCCCACTTAGAATATAGGCTATATCTTACATCCGTGGCACTAACCCAAAGGGGTGCAGGAGCAAAAAAACTTCTAAAAATGCGATGTTTGTGCTATTGAAGGGCCTAGAAACATGAAATTTGGAATGGTAGTTACTTATAAGATATAAATGATCTCTAAGAACATTTCTTAAAACATTAGAAATTTAAAGGGAGTGAAAATGCACTAAAAGAGTTCTAAAAAACGTTCTAAACGGTGATTTCTACGCAGTCTCAGGGAGTAACGATCCGGTTTAATAAATAATGGTGTCAAAATGATGGTGAAAGCCCTTTCTCTAACAAATTCTATTATTTATGTCGGTACCACTATCGCAAAGGGAGTGCAGGAGCAAAAAAACGTTCTAAAAATGCGGTTTTTGTGTTTCAGAAAGGCCTAGAAACATGAAATTTTGAATGGTAGTTATAAGATATAAATGATCTCTAAGAACATTTCTTAAAACATTCGAATTTAAAGGGGGTAAAAATGCGCAAAAAAATGTTCTAAAAACATTCTAAATGGCGATTTCTACGCATTATCAGGAAGTAACCAACCGATTTAAAAAATAATGGTGTCAAAATGATGGTAACAGCACTTGCTCGGACATAGGCGATATTTTATGTCGGTGCCAATACCCCAAAGAGGGGTGCAGGAGCAAAAAATGTATAAAAATGCGATTTTTGTGTTACTGAAAGGCCTAGACACATGAAATTTGGAATGGTAGTTACTTATAAGATATAAATGATCTCTGAAAACCTTTTTTAAAACATTCGAATTTAAAAGGGGCGAAAATGCGCAAAAAGCGTTCTTAAAAACGTTGTAAATGGCGATTTCTACGCAATTTGTGGAAGCAACGAACCGATTTAAAAAATAATGGTGTCAAAATAATAGTGGCATCCCTTGATCCAATATAGGCTATATTTTATGTCGGTGCCATTACATCAAAGGCGGTGCAGGAGCGAAAAACGTTCTAAAAATGCGACTTTTGTGCTACTGAAGTGCCTATAAACATGAAATTTGGAATGGTAGTTATAAGACACAAATGATCTTTAAGAACATTTCTTTAAAAAATCGAAATTTACGAAGGGCGATAAAGCGCAAAAAGCGTTCTACGAAAATTCGAAATGGCGATTTCTACGCTAACTCAGAAAGTAGCAAACCGATTTCAAAACTAGTGGTGGAAAATAGCCTTTGCTTCAACATAGGCTCTATTATATGTTGGTGTCACCACCACCTGGAATTTACAGGAGCAAAGAACGATCTAAATTGCGATTTTTGTGATACTGAAGAGGCTAGAAACATTAAATATTACATGGTTGTTACTAATAATATATAAATGCCCTCTAAGAACTGTCGAAAAAAAATTCGAAATTTAAAAGAGGTAAAGCGAAGGAAAGGGGTGAAAAGCGTACTAAAAAAGTCCTAAATTACGATTTCTATGCAATCTTGGGAAATAGTAATCTGATTACAAAAGTAATATTTGCAAATCAATGTTGACAGTCGCTGATTCCACAGAGGTTATATTTTATGCCAGTGCCACTACCACATCGCGTTGGCAGGAGGGACAACAAATGTTCTAAAAAAAGCCTTAAAAATCTTTCTGAATTACATTTCAATCGAATATTAGGAAATACCAAACCGATTTCAAAATTAATGTTGCCAAATTAATGGTGACAGTTTGTGTTTCAACATAGGCATTTTATGTTAGTGCTACTGCCACCAGAGAGGTGGTAGACCGATAGACAAGAAGCTTGAAATTTGAGATGATGGTTATTTTTAGACGTAAATGCTCACTAAGAACGGTTTATTCAAAACTTCAAATGAATACTGGAATGAGCGTATGAAATGAGCATAAAAGTTTCAAATCATTTTCTAAATTATTATTTATTTAGTTTTAGTTCTTTTTATTAATTTAAGCCTCATTTCTGCCTAATGCAGTGTAATAATGATGTTTTGTTAAACTGAGTTTTAAATAGTAATTTTTTTATTATTCCTAAAAGTATAATTTTTAAAATAAAACTTAGACATATGAATATCACTTGGCATATTTCCACTGTTACGCAACCAAAGCCGCTGTGTTTGGTAGTCTATTTATAAAATTACAGTTTTTTCTAATTCAGATTTCATATTCACATGTTTTCGCTTTTAGATTTCTAAAAAAAATCAATCATTAATACAATTGTTTGATAATGTTATATTGCCTAAAAGATAACGCCAAATACATCACTTCAAATATATCAAACATTTCATAATTTTAAATTTTAATTCATTACAATTTTTTTCATAATTACAGTAAAATTTCCTTTAATTTCAGTTATGCTGTCACTTACATTTTCTCTTAGAAATTTTTAGGATCTGAAATCCATTCATTATTCATACTATAATTTCTTTACTCTAATATTAAGCATCATAAATATCATGCTACATATTCCTATTTATTATGTATATTCTATAATAAGTCATTTCATGCTTCTTATATGCATCTGTTTTTAATGTATGCACATATTCTTAATAAAATAAACATTTATCTTCCATAAAATTCAATGAATGTGACAAATGTAGAATTCCTATTTATATATTGTCGTATATCATGCATGAACGTCTGACATAACATAATAGATTACACGATTTGAATCTCATTCCCACAGCGATGTGCATTTATTAATGAATTAGATATCTCACATCACTGCATTGAATTAAAATTTATAAAAATAATCTTGCATGTATTTTTTTTTAATTAAAACATGCGTTTTCCAATATAAATTATTTCATATAATTTTAAAATGTAGTTGAATTTCTTCTTAATTTAAATTTATAAATAATAAAATAATGTAATATAATGTGCAGGTTCAGTTGTCGTTACTATCAACATGTGGTAATTCAGAACATGAGCCAATAATACTACTAGTGTGACGGTATTTCTTCAGTGAAGAAGAAATCGAAAGTTTATATCCCGTTTGACAGGATGAGAATGAGAGTATTCCCGTAGTTTTTGCTTCCTTGGCTGGCATCTTTGCCCTTCATCATTCTATTCCCTAACAGTTAAAATAAACATATTCGTAGTGCATTTGAATATTCTCTGTTTCTACTGAGAGAAAATCGTTGTTTTTAATGGATAACTGTTTAGTTAGGATCACAATAACAGAAATATCAGAACTAAGTGTTTCTTCCAAAACATTTTCATGTCCCAATAAAACCATGTTAATAATTACCCCGCAAGTTTTGTGACATGGGGTAATTATGGCTAGTTTTCTAAGTTAATTTTTCTATATTAAGTCGTATCATATGAACACGTATCCTCAAATGAAGACGTTACTGATTGTGCAGTTGAAAATTCAGGTTTCCTCGTGAACTTTTGTTAAGGGGACCGGGTAAGCCCTATCTCCGCCATATTAAATTCACCAAATTTATGTGCCTTTTTCTCAGAAATGGTGAAAGACAGAGGTCTAGATTTTTTAGAGCAGTTAAAATAACATGTTTTATGTATTCCCAGCAAAGAGGAAATTGCTGGCCAGCAGCAAGATAGGCGCTGACAATGATGGAGAAATGCTGGCTGATGGTCTACCAATGCATGACCACTGCTGGGCAGCTTCAGTCAACTTTGCTGTTGGAAATCATCAGATAAAATTCTGTTGGGCATCCATTTTATCGCATGCGCTGGCCCACCACTACATGGATGTGCACGAACTTTTGCAGTATTATTGCTGGGAACCCTTACGCTAGGTGGCGCTGCGAATATCGAAGACATTGAGTATTTGAACACAAATCTGAAATGAATAACTTAACACAGTTTCAGCTGTGAAGCTAATTTTTTTTTTTTTTTGAAACTGTAAAAAATATAGCACCACTGCCACCAATAAAATAAATAAGTAAATGAATAAATAAATAAATTCTTTATTTCAACACAACTTTTTTTTCACCTTAAATCTGGTTTTACTAGGTTACAAAAGATTTTGGTTTTCATAATTTACGCAGTTCAAAATCAATAATAAAAAAAGCTTATAAAATACATAGGATTTCTATGCAATAGAATAATTTCTATACCCGTTTAATGATTGGGGACGTAAATCACAAAAGAAACAAACTTGAAATAGTGTAACGAGAGCTTGAAAAGTACTAGCAATCGTAGCGTACGCTGAAAGCACTTGTTCAACTCCGATCACGAAAACCAAGCAGCATCGATCGCGGTCAGTACTTGGGAGGGTGACCACATGGAGTTCAAATATTTATATAGACACTTCTACAGATGTTTCTATAGCTCTTAATGAAACTGGCTTATAGAAAAAAGAGTCATAATTATATAATACTTTGATTTTTTTTATAGAATTCTATAAGAAATTTTTGTAACGGAAAGTACTGGGCCAGCAAAGGATTAGCAGTGGGATAGGTGTTAGCACTGCAGGAAAAGTGCCGGATTGAAGTAATGTGATGGCATACCAATGCTGCTCTGCTGTTGGCCATCACTGATGGGCCAGCTGCATTCGGCTTGGACACTTTTCGACAGGTTTAAGAAATGGCACCCTTGCACTTTACTGCTGATAGCACTTCTGGCTGCCATCTTTTTTCCAGCTGATGACCAACTGTTTCTTTCTTTGCTGGATTTTAACAGATCATTTTCTTTCTAAGTGAAACTCAAAATTAATTATTAATTATTTATTGAAAGTCATTTTTAAATTAGCATTTTTGGTAAGATTTCACTGCCTAAAATAAATGATTCTCAACAAATAATTAAATCCCTGTGTTAAAGTATACAATATATCATAAGTATTAAATAAAAATCTGAGTTCTTAAGTTTAATAGATATTGAAAAAAAGGAACATAAACATGAAAAATCCACGTTTTGAGAAAAAGTCAAAGATTTAAATGACCATTAAGCTGTGAGGCACTCTTAGAAAGAATGTTTAATTTCAACACTTATTATTATTTTTTAATTTATAACCATGTCCCAGCAAAGAAAGTAATAGTGGGCCACCAGCTGGAAAAAAGATGGCAGCCAGCACTGCCATCAGCGGTAAAGTGCAATGGTGCCATTACTTAAACAAGTACAAAAGTGTCCGTGCGGAATGCAGCTGGCCCATCAGTGATGAGCAATAGCAGGCCAGAAATGATATGCCATCACATTACTTCAATCCAGCCCTTTCCTGCAGTGCTAGCACCTATCCTACTTCTATTCCTTTGCTGGCCCAGCACTTTTCCTTACAAAAATTTCTTATAGAATTCTATAAAAAAAAAGAAAAAATATTATAGAATAATGGCCCGTTTTCCTATGAGCTAGTTTCATCAACAGCTATAGAAGTGCCTATAATAGAAACGTCTATAGAAATATTTGAACTTACAGCCGTTTCCATGTGGTCACAACCCCTACCACCCCCCCCCCCTCCCCCCAAGTACTAACACGCTCGGTGCTATTTGGTTTTCGTGATCGGACATGAGCAATTACATTCAGCGTATTCTGCGAACGCTCGTTGTTTTCAAGCTCTCATTGCACTACTCCAAGTTTGTTTCTTTTGTGATTTGCGTTCCCAATCATTAAACTTGTATAGAAATTATTGTATTGTATAAAACTCCTATATAATTTATACGTTGATTGATTCTCAACTATGTAAATTACGAAACCCGAAATCCTTTGTAACTTAGTAAAATCAGATTTAAGAAGAAAAAAAATGCGTTGAAGTAAAGAATTTATTAATTTATTCATTTACTTATTTATTTCGTTGATGGCAGTGATTCTATATTATTTACAGTTTCAAAAAAAAAAAAAAGCTTGACAGCTTAAATTGTGTTAATATATTCATTTCACATTTGTGTTCAAATTCATTAATCTGCCGCGGAGTGATAAAAATAACTCTCATTTTAATATAGACTTGACAAAATATTTAAAAGTGTAATAAATTATTATTTGTTAAACTTGAAACGTAATTTTTTAAATATTTTTACATTTCAGATTAAAATATTTGAAAAAACATGACAATTAGTGATTTTTTTTAAACTTATATGAATTATGCCACTTAGCATAAGGGTTCCCAGCAATAATACTGCAAAAGTTCGTGTACTTCCATGGTGTGGTGGGCCAGCGCAAGATATAAAACGGAGGCCCATCATAATTTTATCTGATGATTTCCAACAGCAAAGTTGACTGAAGCTGACCAGCAGTGGTCATACAGTGTTAGACCATTTGCCAGCACTTCTCCGTCAGCACCTATCTAGCACCTATTGTGCTGCTGGCCAGCAAATTCTTCTTTGCTGTGGTGTGACACATCGTTGGAAAGATGAAAGTTTAAACTATTTAATGACATAAAAAGTAAAAATCGATTTTTTAGTTGAATTTTGCTTTCCCGGTGCCCTAAGTAATGAAAGTTTAATACATCTAAGTGCAGAATATAAATCGGTTCTTTTAGATAAAATTTTGTTTAAAATATAAGGGTAGTAAGGGTCTCCAACATAAAGTTCGTTTGAAAAGTTTTCGCTTAAAATATTAAATTCAAAAGAGACCGTCTCTGCATCTGTGTGCCTCTGTTTTGAAAGCAATACCGAAGTATTATACAACAATTACCGTAAATGTCCATCATTTTTAAGGGTTTGTAATATGAAAATGTCAATTACAGAAATTGTTTTTTTTTTCTTTAGAAAAATAAAACTACAAGAGAATAAAAAATAACGTAAAGCTCGCTAGAAGTAATTTCACGGTTGATGATTTTGTTACTATTCGATTTCGAGTTTTTTTCATTTATTGATCTTTGTTCTAACTCTGTATTTTAATTGGATAACAAGGGAACGGTACGCGATTTCGGAGCTTCCTCATCAAGGAAGGCGTGTGTATGAGATGGCTCTGTTGCTTCAAGTGTCTCATACAACCGTTTATAAGCAATCAAGACATTCAAGGAGCTTTGACATGAAGGAAAACAACCGAGAATAATCAGAAAAAGGAGTATGAACAGTTGTATGAACCGACACATTTAATAAGAAACGCCTACCCGAAATCCTGAGGTGTCGTCGAGAAAATGGCGAGTCAGAGATGAATTCCTCGTAATAGGTTCGACTTATGGCGAAAGAGGAGATGAACATTCATCCTAACAAGCGAATCTTCTCACCTATGAAAACAAACGAGTACGGCTCAAAAGATGCATGTAGCACAGTAGCAGCGGATCCTGTTTCTGACGAAAAGTGTTTATCTGTGGAACAATTGTGCAATCGTCAGAATGGTCGGATTTGGTCAACAACTTCTCCAGGCAAGTCTTTCATTTTTCAACGTTCTCAAAATCCTATATTTGTTATTTTGTAGGCAGGTATATTCGCAAAAGAAAAAACGACTCTCATTTTCATTGATTCTGGAACCAAAATCAATAAAAATATGTACACTGAAAAAAAAAAAAAAAAAAAAAAAAAAAAAAACCTCTAATTCTACAGACTTAAAGTTGCAGAAATCTGAATCCTTACTAAAATTTTATCTGTACAATGTACAAAAAAGATGTAAATCTACAATACTAATTTTTGTAAAGCTTCAGAACTTTACAAAAGATTCTACTAAAATGTCAGTAATCTTAGTAAAATTTTATCTGTAACCTGTGTTGAAGTTAAATAAAAATTTCTAGGCATCCCAGGTTCCTACAAAATCTTAGTAATCTAACAGATTTTTCGATTTACGGTGCAAAAGTGTAATTGTTATATGAATTTTTGTTGTTGCTGTTGCATAAAATGTTCTAGGAATCCCAGTTTCTTAGAAAAGTTTTTGTAACTTTACAGAAAAGACTTTACTGTACCGGAAAGAGATTCTTAAGGATGCGGTATTTACCTGGGCTCAGAAATACTTTAGAAACTAGGTTTGGACATTTCAGCAAGATTTCCCACATCCAATTTGCCATCGAACAAAATCCACACAGGACTTGTGTTGGACCAATTTTCCAGACTTCATCTAGGCTCAAGACTGGCCTCCCCACTTGTGTGACCTGAATTCCTTGGATTACATTTTGTGGTAGAATTTGGAAGCAAGGGATTGTGAAAACCTCACAAAAGTTTGGAAGCTCTGAAGCGTTTATGGGTTCGGGAATAAAAGTAAATCACTCCTGCCGAGTTGTGAGCAATTGCTGAAAATGTCACCAAACGTTTGCGTCTCCGAATCAAAACAAAAGATGGATACTTTGAGGAAAAGTGATTTTTTATTTCTTTAATACATTGTTTTTAATAAATAAAGTATTTGTTTTTGCAAACGTTTTGTGTTTTCATTAACTAAGTCAAATTACACCGTTACGTTATTTCAGTTCATCCTGTATTTCGTAAAATGTTACTGAAATTTTCCTGTATATTTACGGATTTTTTTATGGCATTGATTTTCTGAAAATCTAGAGTTAGAACCAGTATTAGAAACTTGGGTTCAGCTAATGCAGTTCAATCGTAGACACAGGGAGTTAATGAGGGTAATGGTGAGAACCTGTCAATAGTCCATTGGTGTGGAGAAAAAGGAAATTGCAAATTTGATGAGTACGACATCGATTTTTTTTTAAATCGTGATATTGAAATCGTCACAACGGAAAATTTAGAGAAAGAAAGAGAGTATTGTCAATTATAAACAAGAAAATTATCTAGGAGTTTTCTGATGTTGAAGGTATGATGAAAAGTCCATTAGTCGATATGTCAATTAATATTGTTTTTAAGTATTTACCTCCTACACATGCAAAAATGTAAATCAATAAACCTACCTCACGTCAATGACAAATTCTTGTTAAGCCTTTATCTCCAATCAACAACATATAAGAAGTATATCCCGACTTTTTATACCTATTGAGATAACAAAAACGGAAAATGAATCGTTTGTTATTTACTGTTTTTAGTCAAATGATCTTCTAAAGAAAATTATGTTAATTTATAATTCTTATTTCATTTCCAATGAAATTCATTTCTTTCAGTTATTACATTATTTATTATATTTTCTTAATGTTATGCATACATTATGCGCTTCTAAACTTCACTAATTTTTTCTGTCAAATAATTTCTCAAAGTATGTATATGATTGTAAATCAAACAGATTTAAGTTTCAGCGTTCAACCATTTAAAATATATATTTTTTTATTAACAAAAGCATGGTAAAAATATTGCATTGTATTTTGTTACAAATTATGTTTCTGCCAGTTACATATAAGTGAAATGCAAATACATACTGGAACTCGATATTTTATCTTTATTCGTTGTATATGTTTACATAACGAGAAATGATATTATTTGAATTGTTGAATGATGTGTCAAGTCTTTTGATCGATGTTGTGTGATCAATCTCGTCTTGAAGTATCCTAATAGATTAAAAAAGATGGTAAGATATATAATTTGTATGTACCTTTATATACGGAAAATTGTACTAACAGGAAATTTTCTTCTAGATTCATATGAGTTTAATGTGTTAAAATTCTCTGCTCAGGTAATTCATATTCAAATAAAAATTATCGAAAATACATTAAAAGACACAGTTTTCTTCAGTGCATTTGCATTTCACGTTTATTGCTTAAAAGATTTATTTATTTATTGTTTTATTTTTTTCCTTGTAAAAATCAGAATTTATATTACGTTTCGACTCTTATATTAAAACCTTTTTGGTTCCTCTTTTGTGTCATACGTTCGGCTATCTTTTGCCTGAGCGGTCGGCGCCGAATGTCATTCGACGAAGAGAAAAATTGCATCGTTGAAAGTGAATTCGTTTCGACTTACACATTGCATTGTATTTCGCGATTTATTTTTTATTTTTTGCATGACAAATTGGCTGTTTTGATGGTTTCAGAGAGTGATTCCGTGAAGATTGAATTCGATATCATACAGTCAGTGGATGATAGGTCAGATTTATCTAGTGACGATATGTATTCAGATTCTGGTAGATTAGATTACGACGATATGAACTTAGTAAGAATGTGAGTAAAAGATCAAACAGAGGGTATTGCTCCTCCTCGTTTCCATTTTACAGGAATGTCTAACAGGATAAATTTGATATATCTAGTGTCAGTCTAATATATACTTTTTAATTTAAATTTTGGATGCATTGAAAATCAGTGATTAGATATTACATATATAGCCACCAGTACGTCATGCAAAAACTGCTTAGTGAGAAAAATATTTACAATTTAAAATTCTAAACAGAACATATATTAATTTTTAGCAATAAAAAATGTCTTTTTTAGATTGGACATCAGAAAAAAAAAATCTGAAACAAGAAAGGTTTAAATGGCTATTTTCTAATGTTGAGAGAGTTATATTGCGCAATTTTAATGCTAAATTTATAGTATTTGATTTAATAGAAATCTCACAGACGCGGAATTTTTTTTAACTTAATTCTTTTAAATAAACCTCGTATAAAATTAATTAAAATGAATGAACAAAGAAATCTGTAAATTTAAAATAATCTAACGGCTATATTAAATATATTTAGTCGCATTAATTGGAATTGGAAATTATCAATTTCATACAACTTTATATGTTCTATATACAAGTATATTTTGCTGTGATGCATACAATTTTTTGAAAAACATATATTTTTGAAAGAGTTAGAATTTACTTTTCGACCTGTATTTGTCTTTTGCTTAATGTATAACATCCACTGACGCTTTTTGAAAAGTCAGTTTATGATACAAAACCTTGATAGAAATTATTTTAATGTTAATAGTATATACAATATACGTAGTATGATTCTAATAGGACGGCCACCTCAAGCAAGACAACCATGTCCATCTTAATAATCAGATACAGCTAAACAAATCCTCAATATTTAACTGCTTTTTGTTTCATTTAAATTATATGCCATAAACCGAGTTTAGATATATCTATACAAATTTTAATATAAATTAGTTATATCTTTTTTCTATTATTTTTAAGAGTTTTAATACTTTATCATATTATATTGTATTATGATTTAGAATAACGAAATTTTAATAGCTTAATAACAACTGTCGTATCAAAAATTTATGAAAAGTTCGAAAGTTTAATGTTATTTATAATTATATTTATAAAAATACATATTCTATTATAGATTTGGTAAGACCAATTTTCTTTAACCATGATTATCTCTTTTATTGAACCAATTACTCTTAAAATTCAGGTAGAAAATAACGAAGTGGTTACAATTAAACACACGGTGCTCATAGTTCCGGTACTACTGAACGGATCCGAATGAAACTTCAAATATATGTTATGTAGATTATGTGGCTGAGGTTTTTGTAAAAAAAGTTTGAAGTTAGCCACCAGGTGGTGCTTTAACGACGTAAAGGAAAAATAAATGAATAATGGAAAATATTATTTATTTATACATCTGTGTGCTCTATGTGCATACCTTGCAGGTAAACAATATGCTGAAAGCATACCATCGCGATATCAACAGCTGCACGCAACACATCATAAGGAATGAGGAAGACATGAGGTACGGTGCTAACATTTAAATCCACTTCATTAGCTAAACGTCCTTCAAAAATACGATATTTGAGAAACCTACACAGTCAGCAGTCACAAGTGCACAGATCTGGTGAACTTGCTGGCTAGGCAATGGGGAAAATAAGCGATATGTTCATCTGGGAAATGAGCTGTAATCACATTCTTTGTACTTATCTCCCTAGGAGCAGTTGCTCCATCTTGCATGAGCAGTGCGCTGACCAAACAGGCTTTTTGACTTAACGCCGTGACAAGATGATTCTCCAGGAGTCTGCTATATTCGTCACTTGTGATTGTAAACCTAAGGGACTGTGCATACATAAGGTTATCACTTTAGGGGGGAGAGAGGGGGGTCTGGCACATGATGTCGTAAGATATCTCAAGGAGAAAGGGGGATTTGTCTTTCTATACCATTATACTTTTTGATCCAACCAAAATTTTCTCTTTTTATTTGTAACTTGTTCTTTACATCAAAATAGTCTGCAATCTTTATTTAATCTGTTATCTATTTTTATGAAAATACAAAGTTATTATTAAAATCGTTAACTGATTACAAAATCATTTAATTCTAAAATATGGAATACCTCAACGTTTGGCATTTCTACTCTTCTATCATATGTGTATGCATATATAATCCGCGCCTCAAGAAACCAGTATACTTGTGTTTACCAGTAAAGAAAAAAAAAGAATGTTGTCCGCCTGTTTTGTTGATAAAAAGTTGTGCATGCCCCCCCCCCCCTCCCCCTCGCCATGTGGGGCAAGTGCAAGAAGGCATTGTATACTATTACTGTCGAATGCATTATGTAACAAAAATCTATTACTAAATACTATTAAATAGTAACTATTTCTTTTACATTACCTTTGATATAAAATTTTTTCATATACAATACGGATATTTTATTGACTTCTCTTCATTTGAATCAATAAAGTGTGCAAATAACAAATGTATAATCATATCTGAATATTACTGCAAAAAAAAAAAAAAAAAAAAAAAATAGACATTGATACCGATTTTATTAGAGGAGGGAGGGCGGTTCAAGGAACGATAACGTATGATATCTTAAGAGGGGGAGGGGGTCCAAAATTACCAAAATGTGGATAACGTTATATAAGCATAGCCCCTAACAAACCCGTTCAATGTGACTTCCTCGAGAAGTACCGTCCCAAAATGAAATTCGCCGCGAATACACACCATGCCGTGACACATGGGGAATGTAGCGGCTATTGTTGCACGGCATAAAGATTGGTGGAATCCCATATTCGGATATCCAATGGCCAGTACCCATCCACTTGCATCCCCGCCAGAAAATGCAAGACAAAATCAAGACGTGCAGAGTGATCTTCCGGCTTCAATTGTTGCACGAAATGCACTTTGTAAGGGTAGAGTTTCAGAATTTTGCATACAATCATGCGCATGGTTACCCACGGAATGTCCTGTGCTCATGCTTTTCAGCGGCCACTTACAGTAACATTTGAAGAACTAGCATATGTTTCAGCTGTTGCAATTGCAACCATTGCACAATCTCCGTCTCAATTGCGTGTCGACCTCTATCTTGTACAACATCCAGAAACGGTTTCTTCAAACTTGCCTTTAACTGCATTTACAGACACTTACAAATCATGCCTTTAACTGCATTTACGGACATGGGTCCTTTCTTTGAGTTTTTCATCCGCGATAAGCAAGGCATGCTGACGAAGCGTTGCTATCATTCTGATGAAAAAGTTGTACAGTAAATGCGCGTTCCATCTTGTTCAGCGGCATGCTCACTGCGGAAGAAAGATTTTTTTTTTTTTCATACATATCGCTTTTATAGAGAAATTACATTACCTACTCATTTGTTTATGGTTTTAACTGTACAGCTTCATCTGGTGGCAAAATTTCCTTGGCAAACCTTTTGTATTTTCGAAAACCTCGGCCTCATGATCTACATAGCACATATTTCAAGTTTAATTAGAATCCATTCTATAGAACTGGAGCCATGGGCTTTTGGTTACCGTTAGTTTAATTTTAACAACCCAGTATATGAGGCATTCTCCCAGAATTTTGACTTTTAAGTCCCTGAATAATAATTTTTATTCTAGTATTCTTGTTTTTTTTTATTATTATTTTTTATACTGGAAAACGTCCCATTGCATGACTGTATAACAATATTACCGGGATAAACTTTTTTAAGACGAAACGATATTACCAAGATAAACACTTTTTGGACGATGTTGGGGGTCCAAATATACCCCGAGATTTATATACCGTCCCGTGACCCTGATGCTGATTTTTCAGTTTGAAACTGTCTGTATAAAATTTTTTCAATAAAAGTAATTCGATGTAATTCTTTTCTAAAACTGGGACTATTATTTTATATATATATGTAGCAAAAAATTAAGCTGCACACATTTTTACGGTTGCTATTATTTTTTTAACTGTGTCCCTGTATTTTAGACACCTTATCGCCCCTCTTCCTAAAATTATACAAAAATTCACTTCAGAGGCAACTACAGAATCTTTTTCAATTTTTTTTCTCATGCAGAAGTATGCTAGAGAAAGAATGCCAAAAATTATTTGTCAGAAAATTTACTGCAGAATTTAAATTAGCATTTAACACGTTCACGCCGGCGCGGTGTGTCACACTCGACAGTCTCAGAGTTGTCGAGTCTCCGGCTTTTTGCACACCACTGTTATTTTAAAGAAAATGTTGTTCCTTTAAATCACCCAATTGTTCTAATTAAATAAAACAACCTTTTCTGTATTAAAATACTGGTATCCAAAAGTTCGGGAACTTACCAGCTGTGAGACAGTCGTGTGTGACCTATCGCGCCGGCGTGAACGTGTTAAATATCAATTTCAAGCATCATGGTTTTATTGGAAGTCTTATCGTGCACAAGGTTTAGTCCTGCACTTTTCGAGGTAAATTGATTTTTTAAAATTTAATCCAATGTAAATAAATGTTTTTAAAAATCCATTAACATTGTGGCTATCACTTAGTCTTAACACGATTTGCCTGAAAATAGGTGGTGATTTTTCTTACCGCCCCTTTTTCCTTTACCGCCCCTTTTTCTTCCTTACCATGCCTTCTCTAACACACCTTTAAGACAATGTTATACAAAAATTTTGTACTAAAATACTACATTGTTATTATTTCTTATTTGAATGTTTTGTGGGTACTATGCAAATTTATTATAAGTAAAAATTTAGAAGAAAATAAAAAGTTTTAGTGGTAAAATGATAAGAAAAATTTAAACTCGCAAGTTTAACTTAAACCTCAGTTAAATAAAAAAGATCTTTGCTGCTGACCACTTTTTTCTTTATTTTGAATCATTTTAGGCATTCGTTTGTAAGTTTAAAATGTTATTTTACTAAGTTTCATTTCAGCAGATTTTTATTCCTGAGAGTTAAAATTTTGTGAGAATGCCTTACATGTGTCCTTTCCCTTAAAGTATCCTAAAAAAATTTTTGCTTTTGGATAGCATGTAATGCTTGTTTTCTTCGTCATCTTCTGATAAATATAAAGAATTTTTTTAAATATTGAGTGTGCCTCTCTGTTTTTGGTAAATACATTAGCAACAAAAACATTTCTTCGAAATTAATCGTTTGAGATAATTGAGCATAAAGTACTTCGTTATTTCAAGAATATAATAATGGCAATAGATCAATTTCTTTTGCTGAATTTGAACACAAACACAAATTTTGTTTTTTTAAGTGCGAAGTCTTTATCCATGCAAATTGCATTCGAGTCAATCTGCCTAGAAAATTCGGACGGATATTTGAACATGAGTCAGATATATAGCTACAATAATAAAAGTGCTTTTACAAAGAACAAGTGAATGACAATTATCAGTCTGAAAATAAAACTGATTTAGTTTAATATGTTTTAAAATGTATCTAAAAATATTATCTAAAAATATTTTCCACTCATATGAAATTAACGCAGTATAACATACAAAAATAACTTTTCTTGATGAAAACTGAACGCTTTTCATCCATTACCGTAGAAATGAATAATACGTATAAATATATGCCTATCATTATACATGAAGATGCCTGAAAAATAATAAAAGAACATTTTATCTGTTACATATATCAGACGCTATGTTTCAATTCTTTTTGTTTTCAAAATAAAAGAGATGATATTTAAAGCTTAAAAATATTCTGAAATATGTATAATTTTATTATTCTTGAGAAATTTTGAATATATTTAAGCGTTACTGAGAGTTTCATGGATACGAAAATATGCAGAAACATATTTTAGTGTAATATTTCAACATCAAGAATATTATTATAATATAGAAAATTGTAATTCCTGAAATAAAAGTAAATTACATATCTAATAGTTTGCATTTATTTAAGTCACTTAAAAATTCTGTTAGAAAATGTTCACAATACAAAATATAAATTTTAATAACACATTCTGGACAACTGCACCATAAAAAATAATAAATAAAGACACAATCTTGCTTAATGGTACACAAAACTCGAACTTTAATAAGCTAAAAGTTAACTTCTACGTTTCGAGCTGTATCTACAGCCGTCTTCAGGAAAATATGATGGTAAAAAGGCTCAAAGTTCAGAGATGAAAGCTTCCTGTGCAAGATAATTAATCGAAACTTGATCAATGATTTGAATACAAAAATGTAGTGTTGCCATCTAGTGAAAATAAATAACTATTAATGAACTGAGATCAAATCTTAAATCGACCTTTTTGATTCATTTGATCTCAGTTCATTAATAGTTATTTATTTTCACTAGATGGCAACACTACATTTTTGTATTCAAATCATTGGTCGATCATTGGTCAAGTTTCGATTAATTATCTTGCACAGGGAGCTTTCGTCTCTGAACTTTGAGCCTTTTTACCCTCATATTTTCCTGAAGACGGCAGTAGAAACAGCTCGAAATGTAGAAGTTAACTTTTAGGTTATTAAAGCTCGTGTTTTGTGTACCATTAAGCAAGATTGTGTCTTTATTTATGAATTTTAATGTTTATTAACAGTTTCTAAGATTTAAAGCTCTCAAAATATTTCAGTAGATATAAAATTTCAAACATTTACAAAGGTGCCTGAATAGATAATTAAATATACTGATTTCTCAACCCCTTTGAGTGGTAACACCTACATTTTTTGAAGCATATTTATTAATCGCAAATACTTTGATAAATTTGAAATACTGAATACTGAATAATCTAACATTGTACAAAAAATCGAATCTGTAATTTAAATTAATTATTAATACTAAAAATGGCTTAAAATGTTTCAAAGTTTTATATTACATTTCATGCAGCGAATTCCGCATTTTATTGAACAACTGTGATATTTAAAGCAATTTAACACATTCACGCCGGCGCGGTGGATCACACTCGACTGTCTCAGAGTTGTCAAATCTCTGGCTTTTTGCACATCACTAGTATTTTAGAAAAAATGTTGTTCCTTTAAATCGCCCAATTGTTCTAATTAAATAAAACAACATTTTCTGTATTAAAATACTGGTATCCAAAAAGCTGGAGACTTGGCATCTCCGAGGCAGTCGAGTGTGACCCACCGCGCCGGCGTGAACGTGTTAAACAATGTGGTTTTAATCGAAATGTGGTTTTAATGGGTAAAAGCATTCCACTTAACGGAAATTTAATATTATAGTATACAGGGGTCGCATTCTATAGGGAAACTTTTATTGTTCCTACCACTATTTTGAAAACAATATCTTCATCGCACCTTTCTTTAGAATATGCTAAATAAAATTATCATGAAGGTGACTTATTAAGGGTTCTGGTAGGAACAATAAAATTTTCCCTATATAATGCGACCTCTGAGTATATATCACAGATTTAATACCATTGTTAACCTATATTTTTTTCTTCTTTTTTTTAATTTTCTGTTTGTTTCAATATATATATTTATCATTCTTTTTTCTATAAAATTATATTTTAAAAGTTGTTGCATATATATTTTATTTTATGTTATAATTATGTTGGGAAACATGTATCTATTTCTCTTGTTGTTGCTATTGTTCTCAGTGTTGTTCGTCCTTGTTTTATACGTTATATTTTTTATATGATTTTTATTTTAATTAAAGAAAAAATGCTCGTTTACAATGTGTTTCCGATCTCCTTAATTATATAAAACTGACAAACATATAAAAAACTGAATGTTAGTTTCACTGTATCAGTTATTAACTTAAGGTTAAAATGGTTATCTATCTATTTGCCTAAAATAAGGAAATATAGATTACCTTTATTTTCAAATTCTAATCTATATGCAATTTAATCTTCAAGGGCAACAATTACAGAAATTGTCAATATTCTTCTGCATCAGTATTGTCTGTATCGTTTAGTATAAATAAGATTATTTTCTTTTTGTCAAGCAAAATATAGGAGAGAAAAGAACTTTGTAAAATGCAAAATTCTTCATAGTAAATCATATATTTTTTATGAAATGTGTATTTATTTGTTACACAATTGGATGATTAAATTTAGTATCATTACATTGAAATTGAACATTAAGCAGAGCGTAATTAAGTATAAAATTCAATGTCATTTTAAGCATTGTAATTCCCGCAGATTTGTTTTTCTTTGTCATATTTATCAGAGATTTTAATTGTTGCTAAAATATATTATAAGAAGAAATATTTGTTAATTTTAGCTTTTAACTTCAAAACAATTCTAATGTGAAATGATATAGTTTAAATATTTTTATTAGTAAAGCATTGTATTTATTTTATTTTCTCAAAAATCTTTGTTTAAGGAAATATATTTCGATTGTCTAGAAGCTACATGATTAAATTATATACCGTCTTATGTTTTTTTTACTTTAAACTAAAGGAGCAATTAAATGTTTTTTAACACTAATTACTATCAATTCCAGAATTATTTACAGTTAAAATTGGAGTTTTATATTCTATTTTCTTAAGTTATTTTGCGTTAGAATTATTTACCCACCGTCCAGCGCAGTGAAATAATAAAACTTATTTCTGATTATTTCTATGTTAAATGAAACAAGGAATGTTAAATTTCACCATTGTCACAGAAACCTTAAACATTTTGTAACATATTCTAAATTGAAAAGCTTGAAGACAATAAAAACAATTCCAAGAAAAACAATTATAATAAAAAACAATTAAAAGAAAAGTTTAAAAGAATTCTACATGGGAACGAAATAATTATATTCAGACACAATGAGAATAGTGATTTATGCTGTTAATAATAACATCTCAAAAACTCAAAATTGCATTATTTTAAAATATATAAGTTAACTTATATTTTACGAATACTATAAAAAAAAATAATAAATATTTATTTCATTCTTATTTTAATTTCAGAAAAAAATGTATTATTAAATTAAGGCAACACAGATTTAATTCATTTCGCAATTAATTTTTATCGATGTTATTCAAGAATAAATAATTTTAAGAAAATCAAATTGAAAAAATTGGGAGAAAAAGATTGAGAAATTATTTTATTGAATATGAAAACTTCAAACTTTGACTGGAATACAATTTGTTACAACTCATGAATTATCATCGATTTCTGATACTTGTCCACTTTTAGAGATTTTCGGAGATCTGAAAGTAGAAGCTCTGGAAAATAGGAAATATATGACTCATCAAAAATCTAAAGATAATATTATTCTTTTGCAACTTTTTCGAGTTTATTAGAAGGAACTGTAGTAGAAGAACCGCTAAAAAAGCAAATATTCGTTTTATTGAATATCTTAATTTTAGTATACACTTTAAATGTGGAAATCGCAACATAATTTAAAATTTATATGATGATTTTATTATTCCATTAAATAAATTTTATACAAATGCCTATACATTTATAAAATGTGTGAATAATCTAATAATGCACTAGAAAAAAAGGTTAAAAAGACAATCTTTCGGTCCATTAATATCTTTAATTTTACTATAAATTTTTAAGTATACAAATTTAACTTCAATTAAATTTTACATGAAGCGTTAACTCTTTTAATTTACATATATTTTACTATAAATATATATAAAGTTAAATAACCAAAAAAGGAAATAAAAAGTATCTACCAGTAAAGGTTTTGGAAACTGCACCTCTCTCTCCTTACATAAATGTGTACTATAAGGTATTTTTTAAATTGATTGAATATGCAATTAAGTGGTATAGGGGTTTCACCAGCTAACTGTTAATCAATCTAGCTAAAAAAACGGCCATAGTTCTAGAAACGTATAAGTCGGTGTTACATAGTATTTATTAGAAAAGTAACTGTAATTGAAATTACTATCTGATAACAAAAATGCGGTGTGTTAAAAATATACAATATACGTAAGATAAGAACAAGATAAGTAATTAAATAAACAATACATATATATATATATATATATATATATATATATATATATATATATATATATATATATATATATATATATATATGGGCGATTCTCAAAAGAAGGGCACTGGACACACGTCATAATTTAAGCCTTTCAAACATAACTTTAATTATCATTGACTTCATATTTTTTTACACTGAGTTTTTAAGCCTATTCAGAGACAGAAAATGACATAATTTATTGTAAAAGCTTTGTATAAATATCTTAAAATTTTATTATTTTATGCTAAAGAGGCCAATTTCGTACATTCATAACGTTAACTGCTCCAATGTACCACCAAGAAAAAGAGATTTAACTTTTTTTCAGGTTGTTCTAATGGTAAACAACGACTGCATAAAGGAAACGGATGATTTTTTGATAATTTCGTTAAGAGATGGCAGGCTGATTTATTGCTTTTTTGAAGATAGAAGGACTTTTCTATAAAGAATTTTTCTGTATTTTGTTATGTCCAAAAGTAACGTACGTAACAAAGCATTTGATTTTATTATTGTTATTACTGGATAACAAAAAGTTAATTATACATATATATATATATATATATGTATACAGACACATTTACTACATTCTTAGTCTTAAGAATTTTTTAAATACTAAGAGCAACGTCCAAAATCTGTAACGTACCTGCGAAAAAATGTCCAAAATTTGTAACGTACACAACTGCTAATTAAATGCTTTAATCATTAATTTTCCAGAATAGTTGCTGTCTTTTAATGTCTGTGTATAATTTTGTAGACATACTATTATAAAATATTTATATATTATATTTATAGACAAAATACTATACTATTTAAAAAAATTGGCCTTAAATTAAAAAATTTTAAAAATTACATATAGTTAACGTTTAATGATCCCACCTTTTCAGAATCTCCCATATAATTTTAATAAAATATTTTTAAATTTAATTAATTAATTAATTATTTATTTTTAATCACTTTGTCTAAACGAACCTATTTTTATATATTAAAATTTTAAATGATGGTTGTCAAACAGTATCCCGCGATATAAAACTATTTTTAAATTGAAGTTATTTAAATTGAGTTTAATTATTGATAAGAAAAATCTTTAACGATTGTTTGATCGTAAATGAATCTGTAAATAGATTTATTATTATAGAATTATTGAAGCTTATATCATCATGCATTTGTTGTCATATATATTCCCAATTTTTTTTTTTTTTTTTTAAATAGGGTCATATGTTTAATAAATATCAATGTTCATATATTTCTTTTCAACAAAGTTACTGGAATACAGAGAGTCGCTTTAATTTCAAATAGCGACTGATATCGAGTTTTTAATTGATGTGACAAATGAAAATGCATTTTCGCATATATATGCCGTTGACATCTTAATCAAAGCGTTCATTTTTTTTTCAGTCATTAATGATGCAATTGACAAGTCTTATGTTTTGGTACTGGTAATCCCGAAGAGAAGTATTTGCTTTACTTAATACTGAATTCTACTATTATATTTAATTTTGTTATTTATAGAGTACAGGTATTAGCAAAATACCAAAAATGCAAATATTGTCCATATTTTCCTGCAGACCATTAGAATATCCTAGCATGCGGACTACTGACAGTCCACGGACCACCAGTCCTCTGTAACAGAGGACATTTTTTACAAATACCTTGTTCGAATAACAGAAAAATGAAATTTAATTTTAACGTCTTCTATTATCTTAAATTCTCAGCTATATCTCATGTAGTAAATTTTGATACAGATTTCTGGAAAGTTTTACTTTTGAACTTTTCTATATTTAATTGTTATTTAGTGTGCTGAAAGAGTTCCTCTGTTCATACAACATTTTTGAATGTCTAAAAATACATTTATAAAGATATTCAAATTAATAAACAAAACTGTTGTTTCCGAAACTGAATTATGTAAAACATGACTGCAATGAATAATAGTACTATATTGCCATTCACTCTAATAAAATCTTTAATATATTTGTCTACACTCAAATCGCTATTTTTGCAAAAATTATCGGTTCTTTTAATTATTATTTTAAAATTCAAATATTTAGGATTCCAAAAATGCCTTATTTTTGGTTCAGCGATAATTAGAAACAAAGTTATAGCTCAAAATATAGAACAGAAATAAAACTTTCTGAATCCGGAAATAAACGTTTAATGACCCACAGATTAGTAAACAATGTATTTTAATACACAAATATATAATACATAGAAAATATATAAATAACTACAAATAAAGTGGATTTTAAAGTTGTAAACTTTATACATAATTTTTTGTGCTACATCAAAATCTGAAATTGCGTTTTGTGGAAAACTGCGCTTTTCATTGTGTACGTTTACGAGAAACATTATTTCTTAAAAAAATTCAAGATATTCAAATAAAATTTTGTAACAAGGTTCTGCGCATCTATTGGTATGTTATGAAGTAAAATATAGCTTGTAAGTTCGTATATATTAATTTAAGAGCTATTTTTATTGAGGAATACACGATTTTATTTTTAAAAATCATGTTTTGTATACAAAATTCGGTATATTTTAGTAAATTTATGGACTATTGCCAATATTTTGCATCATAACACAGGTAAATGACTTACTAATATATTGTTGATAAAAAAATGAAATAATTTAATAGATTTCATTATAGAAGATTTGGTATAAACGTAATCCTTTACTAAAATTTGATTAATATTGCCTAAATTTGAAAAGTTAATGAAAATTACATCAAAATTTTATATGAATTCATAGTTTTATTCAGCGCTTTAACTAAAAACACGTGTGTTTGATAAAATTTTCATATTTTTTTAAACAAAGGGCCCCGATGGTAGGCACATACTTTTAAAGACAGCTCACATATTTGCCTTCAAAATTATTTGCATCATTTAAGCAGATTTTATAATCAAGCTAAGTAAATATATCACGAAGTAATTTAATGTTTCACGGATTTAGGTTTAATAAAATATTGATTCTTATTTAACTATAAACTGATACAACCTAATTCAATTTTGTCTCAGTTACACAACATGATAGATCATTCTACCACCGATATTGATTCAACTCTTGTGGAAATGTTACAGTAATTGTCTTCAGTTAAATTCGGCAATATTTTTACTTAACAAAATTTAAATAGAATCATTTTTTCAGAATGTCTAAGCTAGCAATAAACTCAATTCGGTAAAATCTGTAAATTAATTTTTATGCTGCAATTCAAAATACAAAGGAATCAAAAATTTATGTAGAGCATTTTCGAGTCGAAAATTCTATTTCATATATATTTATTATCATTGATTTAATTTAGTTAATTAAGCATAAAATATTATAATCATTTTATTAAATTACTTTCTATTTTAATCATTACTTTTAAATGATTGTTTTTTTAATTTAAATTTTTCTCTTTAAAAATATTTTTATCCCACAAAATTTTAGAAATCATTTGCTAAATTAAATTTAATTAAGACTAATAGAAAAAAATTTAAATAATGCTAAAATAAAGATGAAGATAATGTGTTGTTTTTGTCAATTTCTAGATATCAGAATATTTCACTTTTGTCGTACACATATATGGTACATCTACTTTATATGTTAACATATTTATGGATAACTCGATAATTTTAAACGGCGACGACACTTGCGAATTTACATGTTAAATAGCTGATATTTATGTACGCTTCTTTAAGGAACTGTTAAAACGATTGTATTAAAGTAGTTGCTATAACCCATAGCTCAAAAAAAAAAAAAATAAAATATAAATATACAATGTTCATACGATTATGTAACCAAACAATTTCGAATGTAAAATTCGGGTGTTAATATAGCCGTTACTTGAGACCTGCTGAAGGTATATCAATACTTTCGATAGTAGCTGAACTGCGAGTATAAACTGAAGAGCTCAGATGATAAAAGTGGTAAGTGACAAAATCATCATTTTGAGAAAATGAGTTGTACAGTTTCATATATCAATTTGCGTTTATTGTCAAATGCATCCTTTATCAATTAAAATCTGTGTGAGTATTGGGTTTTTATTCAAATAGTAATTTAATAGATTGTAAAGAACCATTGATTATCTTCAATCATATGATTAACTCAACTTTTATTTTGTCACATACCACATTTTTTTTATCTGAGCTCTACAATTAATAAGAAAGTAACGGCAAAATAAGTATGTGAATAAAATGAAATAGAAGAATATTTTATTTATGGTAATTCCTATGTTACTTTTGAAAAAAAAATATTTAGTCTCTTTTAATAAACAGGGTTACTGATATTTTAATTTTTACTTTTTTGCCGAAGGAACAATTCTGCAGAAACTATTGTCAGCTATTTTACTTGTGATTTCGTGACTATTATCACCAACTTCCTCTATATCTGCCTATAAAAAGTGGCTCAATTTTAGATATTTTCCTGCTGAATAACTCTATATTGTTTTCTTTATTTGTCGTATTTAATACTGTTTATAATTAGCGTTTCAGTTCAGTTTTTTTTCTGTAATTCTCTGAACAGATAAAGGAAACTGCAGGTATTTGAGAACAAAGTTACGACTTTTGACAAACAGTCATAGACACTAGTGATATAGCCTTTATTAACTTTTAATATTATGTACAGTCGTGGACAAAAAAAAGCAAACACCCCCAGCTGTCTCTATAACAAATTATCGTAGAAGAAAGTTACAGGTACCAAACGATTGGAAATAAAGTCTACTTTTAAATGATGTCTATAAAATTTGCTTAAAAGGGCATCTACATATCAAAACGAACCCAAACTTTGTTTTTTTCAATAGCAATACCAAAGTTTGACCCCATAAACGAATTTTACACCCTTCAATTTGCCTAAATCCAAATTTTTATGAAAGTCGTACGATTAGTTTAAGATAAATTAATTATTTTAAAACGAGCTTATTTTAGGTGTTTTATCCAAATTGAAGTCCGGTACTCGATTGTTGAAATGCTACAGAATGACTATGACACTTCTATTAATGCAGTATTTCTTCCGAATATGACCATTTCACTGACTTAATGGGTTTTGACTATCGTCAGCCCAAATATTTCAATAAAAGGAATAATATATATATTTTTTCATATTATGTTTTTCTGCATATCACAGACCCTTTAACCCATGATTCTGGGTATTTTTAATCATAATTCGAAAACTATTTGCAAGAAAAAAATTGAAATTGAGAATTCGTATAAATCAGGTCATAATAATCATAAATCTATCAAAAACATTGCAGGTTGCAATTAATATTTTTTTCGAACATTAATTTCCTAATTCATAATATAAAATTTTTAAAATTACAAATTCAATGTAATTGTGTTTGGGATTTTTAATATTATAACCACATACAAAATTATCATAGCAAGATTATAATTTTAGGAGATATTAATAAAAATATGAAAATGTAATTTAGCATTAGAAGCTCTAAATGTTGATCGTTTATAATTGTAAAACTTATCATCCAAATAGCTTGAAATTTCGTTTTTATATATAGTTGAACCAAAGATGTAAAATATATCGTTAAACTTGGCTGTTGCCAATTAAAACAAAGAAAGTTTTATAATAAAACACGCATACTACAATATATATTAAAACACACATACACACATAAATAACGCCTGCATTCAACAGTTAAAGGTATACATAAATATATTGTATTTATTGTATGTATGTCTGTAAAATATTTATGTATACCTTTAAAGAAAGTTTTGTTTAGTTTTGATTTGTAGATAGCCCCCTAAGCAAATTTTATATAGCTCATTTAAAAGTAGACGTTATTTCCAATCGATTGTTAACTTTTTTCTACTATAATTGGTTGCAGAGTTAGTGGGGGGTGTTTACGTTTTTTCCGCGACTGTACATTTGATCAAATATACGATCGATGATATCATTCAATAAAACACGAGGCTAACGAAAAAGACAGGCTATCGCGGTGCATCCCAACTGTCTTTGTTTACAGAACGGTAGAGTGACGTGATGCTATTTTCGTACACCTCCATTGGAGCATTCGAACATCACGTGACTCTAGCGGTCTGTAAAAAAAGATACGTGCAATGCTCCGCGATAGCCTGTCTTTTTAGTTAGCCTCGATAAAACTGCCGCCAGCTGCAATACCAATCACTACACGCTTTCAAAAGTGAAAGCAGGCAGAAATGAGATGGATTCTGTTAATATTTCCCACTTCACTCACTATGTCTGCCCTGAGAGCCGAAACTGTGTTATACCTATAGAAGTCCTTCTCAACCAAACCCCATATATAATGAGTCTTGCTGAAAAACACATGGCCTCCCACTTGCGACAGCACTAATCCAGGACTTCAAAACCCTGTTCAGTACTTTGGTGTAAGCAATAGAATGGGCTTTAACACCTTGATAACACGAATGTGGTGGTGTCACATCGCCTTCACTGCCTACCGCCTTTATAATCGTTATTGAGGCTGGAAATGTTGTGAGCATGACGGTAGGTAGCACTTCAGTGGTTTTAAATAACGACAAATAATTTTTGCGGTTTGCCTTCTGGTCCTTCACCAGGTTTTTTTTTATTTGAAAAAACTCACAGCATTCCTGGCTCCCGTGAATGTTTTACTTTGTTCCAGAAGCATTTGTCTATGGTAGGGTGGTTCTCCCGTGTCCTCTAAGACAAGATCTGTCCTCTCTGCATCACGTAGGACTTGTAAAGAAAGTCCTCATCACAGATCGAATTTTAGCGGCATTATGGTGGGTTGCATGCCTGCCTGAACTGAAATGGAATGACTCCAATATTTTTATTTGATATATATAGACACACGGCAGTGTGTCAGCCAAGTTCGCCTGACATAGCCGCGTGTTATTTACACGAACCATTTCGATCTGTTTTCTTCAAATTTCAATGCTCTACTGCTGAAAATCTATGAGACCTACGTACTTGTTATACGAAATGTGTAGTACGGGCACCCTAATTACCCAAAATCCAAAATTTTATAAATAACGCATAATCAGTTTCCGAGATAATGACATTTGAAAATGTCTGATAATCGAAAATTTTACCACTGACTGACTGACTCACTCATCAAAAAGATCTCGTATATCTACTGAAGCTACAGACTTCAAATTTGGTGCGAAGTTCGTTTACACTATAAAACTAAGGAAAAAAATAAAAAAATAATGAAAATCGATGAATTACCCACCTGGGGATGCCCATTTTTACTTTACCATTACGTCTATTAGGAGAAATTTTAATTTGCCGTAGGAGGGGACACTGTTCTGTCGCCAAATACCGCCAAGTTTCTCGCCAACATGCCGATATATCGCCAAATTTGGCGACCAAAATTAGTCATTAAAAGTGACGCCACCTTGGCGATATCTCTAATATTTCGCCAAATTCCCATAGACTTCCATTGTAAACCCATCTATTTACCGGTGATTTATCTAGGTTTATTTGTTTACAAGAAATCAACAAATTGAGATATTCTGTCCGTCACAGAGCCCGTTCTCAGAAACTATACATGTTGGAGACTTGAAATTTTGCATACTTATAGCTGAATACCACACATCATACGACAAATCATAAAATTTTGAAAAAGTCGTACATTTAACCCTTTGGGCTCCCACATGTTTATTTTAAATAATTCTTTCTATGTGAGCCTCTAAGTAGGTTGGAGGCGTGAAATTTTGCATACTTATAGCTGAACACCTCACATCAAATGACAAAATATAAAATTTTGAAAAAGTTGTAAATTTAACCCTTTGGGGTCTCACATGTGTATTTTAAACAATCCTTTCTAAGTGAGCCCCTAATTAGGTTGGAGGCATGAAATTGTACATACTTATAGCTGAACACCTCACATCAAACAACAAATCATAAAATTTTGAAAAATTCGTACATTTAACCCTTTGGGCTCCCACATGTTTATTTTAAATAATTCTTTCTATGTGAGCCTCTAAGTAGGTTGGAGGCGTGAAATTTTGCATACTTATAGCTGAACACCTCACATCAAATGACAAAATATAAAATTTTGAAAAAGTTGTAAATTTAACCCTTTGGGGTCTCACATGTGTATTTTAAACAATCCTTTCTAAGTGAGCCCCTAATTAGGTTGGAGGCATGAAATTGTACATACTTATAGCTGAACACCTCACATCAAACAACAAATCATAAAATTTTGAAAAATTCGTACATTTAACCCTATGCGCTCCCACCTGTGTATTTTAAACAATTCTTTCAAAGTGAGCCTCTATTTAGGTTGGATGCGTGAAATTTTGCATACTTATAGCTGAACACCTCACATCAAACGACAAATCAAAAAATTTTCAAAAAGTCGTACATTTAATCCTTTGGGCTCCCACATGTGTATTTTAAACAATTCTACCTGAGTGAGCCCCTAATTAGGTTGGAGGCATGAAATTTTACATACTTATAGCTGAACACCTCACATCAAACGAGAAATCATAAAATTTTGAAAAAGTCGTACATTTAAACCTTTGCGCTCCCACATGTGTATTTTAAACAATTCTTTCTAAGTGAGTATCTATTTAGGTTGGAGGCGTGAAATTTTGCATACATATAGCTGAACACCTCACATCAAATGACAAACCATAAAATTTTGAAAAAGTCGTACATTTAACCCTTTGGTCTCCCACATGTGTATTTTAAACAATTCTTTCTAAGTGAACCCCTAATTAGGTTGGAGGCGTGAAATTTTGCATACTTATAGCTGAGCACCTCACACCAAACGACAAAATCATAAAATTTTGAAAAAGTCGTACATTTAACCCTTTGGGCTTCCACATGCGTATTTTAAGCAATTCTTCCTAACTAACTGAGCCCCTTATTAAATTGCAGATTTGAAATTTTGCATACTTATAGCAGAACACCTGAGGCCAGGCGACAAACCATAAAATCTTGAAAAAGTCTTACGTTTAACCCTTTGAGTTACCACATATGTATTTTAAGCAATTCTTTCTAAGGGAGCCCCTAATTAAGTTGGAGACATGACTTTTTGCATACGTATAGCTGAATACCTCAGACCACACGACAAATCATAAAAATTTCAAAAAGTCTTATATTATTACTCCTCCGGGCTTTAACTTGTGTATTTTAAGCAATTTTTCTAACCTCCGCCCTTTTCACCCGGAGAAAGGGTGAAATTTTTCCAACTTTTGCCGACACCCCTTTGACCATTCTTTCATATTATGCACCATAGCCTTACATATTTTAGTTCCACTTTTTACCGCCAGGTGCGCTTACTTTTCTCGGGTGCTATGGGCTCAATCCCCTCGACTAATATATCTACGGATAGTATGTAAAACGGAGTTTCGTTCGGATAGAGGTTTGTTTAGAATAGAGTGCGCCCCTGGTTGCGAAATGTGGAACTAACAGATTTTTCAAAAGGATAAAGTGTTTTGAAAGGAATATTAAACGAAACCCTCAGTGCGATCTGTGATCGCACTTACCCACTTGTTATTTTCAAAATCATCAGAGAAAAGTTTATTTAGTTAATTAAATTTGAAAATCCAGGGAGGGGCAATGTCCTTCCTCTGAACTGCCTCTTTGCCGGCACCCATGGAGGAATTATACATAGTGTGGCATAAGCACATAACTTTATTTTTCACTTTCAGTACAAAAAAGCAGGCCCAACTATAGGATATTTAATTGGAAAATTTATTAGGAAAATTTAATACAGGAATTTAATAAGAATTATTGTTTCAGAAACAATAAAAATTTCGAATTAATACATTTCGTTTCAAAACATGCATTCAGTGTAGCTGTATTAAAATATAGATTTCTGTCGCAAATTGACAGCCAAATAGTTTGTTGTAGGAAATTTAAATTAAAATTGAATGCTGCTTGGTGAATAAAATAGTCACATGTAAACACATTAAAAAGTATTAAGTAAAGTGTCTAAATATATTGTAACTTTACAAAAAGTAATGATATCTAACAAAAACATAGCTGTGAAAAAAGGGAGCCAAGTTTTGTAAAGACAGTGGCAAGAAAAGAAGTGATATCTAAGTGGGTGCCAAGTTCAAATAAAATTCACTCAAACTTACCTACTGAAGTATTATAGCATTTTTTTAATTGTTTAGAAATAAAAATTATTGATAGCATATTAATAATAAATCTAGAACTTGGCAAGTTCTTGATAAATGTTATGCCTATCAATTTCATGCCTTAATAAAATGATGATGTTAAAATTAACAACAATGTCATTATAAAAAAAATTAATAATTATTATTATAAACAAATGACTCATGTTAAAGATTTGATAAACCAATAAATACACAAATACACTCCCGCTCGCCCTTGGTTATCACGCTAGCACCCACCCTTCGGAAACCTCAATGCAAGCAGACTAAAAGGTTTGAGAAAGATAACCTATACGCTTGTTCTTGTTCATCCCTCTAGAGACTGCACCCCTTTAACACTTCAGGGGCAAAGAGCTTTTATTCATGGCATGCTGAAATGATTCAATCACACCAGAATTTAAAAACAAATTTATTACAAAATGGGTAAAAGCTTCTTTTCACGTATTTAATAAAATTAAACTTTTTAGTCCTGAATTCTAGTGTCAATGTGGCATTTTGCATTTAAAATTAGGTGGGATATATTTTATCCCACCTCCCTTCAAGGGGAAGGAGCTGACTCAAATGAAGGCTTCCAAACATGAAATAACAAGGTTAGGTATAATAATGTCATTAATAAAAATAAATGACTCGTAGGTAAAAACTTGCCAAGTTCTAGATTTATTATTAATATGCTATCAATAATTTTTATTTCTAAACAATTAAAAAAATGCTATAATACTTCAGTAGGTAAGTTTGAGTGCACTTTATTTGAACTTGGCACCCACTTAGATATCACTTCTTTTCTTGCCATTGTCTTTACAAAACTTGGCTCCCTTTTTTCACAGCTATGTTTTTGCTAGATAAACTATTACCGTAAGCATATAAATAAACTGATTTGATATATAAACTATTACCATCTTCCAGTGAAGAGAACGTTAATGACTTTTAAATGACTCAACAGACCTTATTCTTTCACAACAATGGATTCTACTGATGTACCACGTTTGATAGAAACCTGGAGCGAACTGCGCATGAGCAAAAAGGGCTAATCAATGTTGAAAATGGGGAAGTTCGTACCATCTCGGAATGAGTTTGTTAAACATCCCAGGTATGTTTCATTTTTTTAGAATACCTGTTTGTTTCTGTCATTGAATTATATGCTTTTAAATATTATTTAAATATTATATATTTTAAATATTAATATAATTCTATTGTATTAAAATAAACTATAAAAGACAAATACAGTTAAAAAAATTGATTTAAAGTTATGATTATTAAACTTAACTTAACAATTTTTTTCTCACAATATATCGTAACTTTATCTTTTATTAATTAACTACTTTAGAGGATTAACGACTGCTTGGCGTGATTTTAAAATTGATTGCCTAATTGGCGATTTTTTTTAATTATTTGTTTACATTATTTATTACATTATTGTTTACATTATTTGCTACATTATTTGTTACATTATTTCTTTATATTATTTGTTTACATTGAATCTGAATATTTTGTTTGATAGAATTGGCAAATTGATCGCATAGCCGCCAAGTCTGACGCCATGCAGTCGTTAAATCTGCTGTTTAGCCATAAATATAAATGCAAAAATAAAAATAAAAAAAAATAAAATAAACATGCTTTCATTAAAATTCACAAAAATGTAAATATATATATACTTCGGAAAGGCCTAATCCGAGAACTAGTAGAAGGTGCACAATTAATTTAATTTAAAATAAAATTTTACTCAGAATAGAAAATAGAAAACAACATCGAAACCCGATTGCTTGGATATGTGACCGGCCAAACCCGATTTTAGGCCAAACTAGATTAGCCTAGGCCAAACTAGTTTATCCTAACGCGCTTAGGATAAACCAGTTTTTCCTAGGCCAAACTAGTTTATCCTAACGCCCATAGGATAAACCAGTTTTTCCTAGGCCAATCTAGTTTATCCTAACGCCCATAGGATAGACTAGTTTTTCCTAGGCCAAACTAGTTTGGCCTAACGCTCATAGGATAAACTAGTTTAGCCTGCCATTCTTTGGTCCGAACTAATATATCCTAGGCCGATCTAGTTTATCCTAGGCCAATTTAATTTGGCGTGGTTTTATTGATCCTAAAGACCGCACCGGCGCCGAACTTCTAATTTATCCTAGACCGATCTAGTTCATCCTAGGCCAATAGAATTTGACGTGCTTTTATTGATTCCAACTACCGCTCCGGCGCCAACCTTGCGCAAAGTAGTAATGCCGTCACCCCTGTATAACATATTTTATTCCATGGGGAGCGGGATGCTGTCCCCCTATCTTCTCCATTTCACCGACGTCGGTAGTTACAAAATATGTTCCATGTGACAAATTGAGTGCTGGAGGACCAAAGAATGCGATGAGAGGTTATCATACAATTTAGGAGAGGAAGAATTTAGAGGATGGGTTAATAATATACAGTTTAACCTCAAAAATCCGGCATCATCGGGGCCGGGCCTTTGCCGGATTTTTGGAAAATTCCAGACTTCTGAAAGAATATGAAATGTACTTCTGATATTCTTAATGGATTTCTGCATTTATTCATAATTAATTCAAAGCCAAGTGGAATTTATGTGATAAAAAAAAATAAATATTAAAAAAGCATTGATTTTGTCTATGGTACATCAATTCTAATAAACAGTGAAATCAATTCTTATGTAATTTCGATGAATCATGGATGTCAATTTCATTTGTTTAAATTTTTGCCGTTCTTTAACATTTTTTTCAGGGATTTTATGGGTAATCAATATCGATTTCGGAAATATAGTTTTGTTCCTCTAAAGCATAGAGTAATTTTCTAGTCAAACAGATACATTTTTAAGTGACATATTTTCTTCTGCGGTTCTTCGTCCTCCTTCCTCTGTGCTGCTACTATAGAGTTATTGGCGGTTCTATTTAGCACAGCTTGAGCGATCTCAGCGTCTCTAATCCATCTCTTTCGATCTCGAAATTTTTAATTCGCTAGCAATTGCTATTTTTCTTTTCCCCATAAGTTGGGAGAATAAAAAAAAGGGGAGAGGTGGCCTTCGTTGACAGATTTTTGAAATTGCGTAATTTCTCAATGCCGGATTTTCGAGGTCACATTGTGTTAGCATTTCAAAGTAAAAAATGAAACAACTAGGACAAAATAAAACAAAATAAAAAGGGCAAAATAAATAAAAATGAAACTTAAAAATTTTAAAGATTTTTAATTTTGTGCGCTGGGAGAGGGCGGAGGGGGGGGGGGGGAGAGATTTTTATTGCATAAACATTTAAATTGTGATGATAAATATGTAACTCATTTAAATGCGCGCTTCAAGTCCCACTTAATTTAACTGAAAATATTTCAACTGCGATTTGTTTAATTGCAGTATACAACTAAAATATATTATATTTTCAATTGAACCTACTTGCAATTGAATTCAATTGAATTTTAATTAGTTGCAGCTTACTTTTAACCTTTTAATCACTATTAAATCAAATGCACTTATATATTAATAAATAAATTTATTATTTGAATAAAAATATAATTGAATGTTGCTCATAACTGCAAAGTTATGCTGCTCACAACAAAATCTTAAATTAAATCATTAGTATTAGTAATGATAATATTTTTCGAAGTTCAATTGTGTTATAAATAAACTCAATCAATTAATAGAATGATATTTATTATAAGAAAATTGTTACTTCTGTTTATTTTTTGTGCTAAAAATAAGTTATCAAATTTCTTCAAAATTTAACAAGTAGGGAAATTAAGAATTATTACCAAACTGGCAAAAAAAGTAAATTTTCCTTATTTTTCGTTGAATTATATGTATTTCAAATTTAAAAGCATTTAAACCCCAAAAAGCACTTTGTTTTAAGGAAATGCATTAAATGCAAACCACCGTAAAGTAATAATATTTCATCACTCTAATTCCCCCCCCACACACACTTGATAATATATCTGACCCCCTCCCCCCCCCCCTCTTTGCAGCAACAATGCAATAGGTGGAAACATTATAAATATATAAATGTTAATTGTGGAACAATAGCGATTTAAAAATACGTTCATTTAAAAAAAAAAAAAAAAAAAAAAAAAAAAAGTTGGGTCGGGGCAAATGTTACTGATATTCTTACTGAACAAGCCAGAGATCCTGTCGGTACAAAAGATTTTCATATCAGCTGGGTTGGAAATTGAACTGAAAATTTCTGGTCTGTGCAGATCTGAAGAAGAATGTACTCCAGTCCCGACTTAAGCCGGAAAAAAAGTGATTCCCAGTGCATCTCGGTCCGAACCTCTCAAAAAAGTTATCCCTAAACTAAGCCCGGACCGAATGTCGGAAAGGAAAATTGGGCGGGCCCGTAAAGACACTTACATCGAATAACCAAAAGAATAGCTCGCAAAATTTTGTAAATTTGGACGCTAAACTTCTATTATATATTAAAAAATAAATAAAAATAAAAATATAAAATGAAGCGAGTTTAGTGAATTTTGCTCACTTCCACAGATGTAGTTGAGTTGAGAGGATTCGTTTGAAAAAAATTGATTTTGAGCGTGAACTTGACTCATTTTTAAGAAACTGAACTTAAGTTAGTTTGAATTAGTTCGTTTTTTTTTCTTTTGAGAGTGCTCAACATTGGTTGGCATCAATTAAAGCGCGTTAAATTGAATCGGCATAATATAAACAAGATTGGCGCCGGAGAGGTCTTTGGGATCAATGAAAGCACGCCAAATTGAATTGGCCTAGGATAAACTAGTTCAGACCAATGAATAACAGGCTAAACTAGTTTACCCTATGAGCGTTAGGCCAAACTAGTTTGTAAATACAGAACTTGTGTGGAAATATAAATTATTTAAAAACAACGTTTAAACACACAATAAAATAAGTTGATTTGATCATACGTATGCGTTTCGTGAGTACTAGGACTCACATCCTCAGTGTAAAAACTTTAAAAACAAAAATATTCCGCCAACTACATGAACGGTGAAAACCCAAATGTCAAAACAAAATACCCAAAAGACCATCAAGTTCTAACAGCCAATGAAATTAATGCTGAAGTGAAGTGTCGTGACACAACAAATCTACCCAGAAAGTTGAGATATATGGTATGGTGTACTAGATAAATCATTAACGAAGGAGTCTTTAAATTTATGGATATGAACAGCCTCAAAAAAGTCTAAATCCAGAGGAGTACTGCATTTCTTAATAATGGTAGCTGAGTCAAAATTTGGGTTGACATTTGGGTTTTCACCGTTCATGTATTTGGGGGGATATTGTTTCTAAAGTTTTTACACTTAGGATGTGAGTCCTAGTACTCACGAAACGTATACGTATGATCAAATCAACTTATTTTATTGTGTGTTTAAATGTTGTTTTTAAATAATTCAAACTAGTTTGGCCTAGGAAAAACTAGTTTATCCTATGAGCGTCAGGATAAACTAGTTTGGCCTAGGAAAAACTAGTTTATCCTATGGGCGTTAGGATAAACTAGTTTGGCCTAGGAAAAACTAGTTTATCCTATGGGCGTTAGGATAAACTAGTTTGGCCTAAAATCGGGTTTGGCCGGTAACAGATACACAGAGGATATTTCGGCCGAGGACCCTTTTCCCTACAGTTTGAATGGAACCGTGCCGAACGGAGTTCTTACAAACGTGGTTAAGCAGTAGCTACCGCCATTTTAATACCATGTAGAAAATTTGTCAGTAATTATTTTTTCGGATATTAATTGTAATTTCGTGTTTCCGACGGAATAACTGTCGAAAAGACGTTATCAGTTCCTCATGACTGATTGATGCTCGTTTCAGCTGAAAGTATGGCTTACTTGAGGAGGAGTAGATGTAAGACATTAATATTTGGGAAGATTTTGATGTACACTGTAAGAAAAATTCGACTTTATACACACTGTAAAAAAATCTGTAAAATTACTAAAGTTTTTCTACGAAACTGGGATTTCTAGAACTTTTTATGTAACGGTAACAACAAAAACCTTTTTACAGTGCACTAAATTATTCGTCATTTTTAAAGAAGTAATTTCCGTACTCTTAGAAAACATGCTTTTTCCGTTATTTCTTCCCGGAAGTCTGAAAAAGCAGGGGGGAGGGATCCGGCTTTTTCTTGCACGCATGCGTATTGGCTTAATTAATACCAAAGTTCGAATTTATTTTGTAAATGGTAAACAGAAAATTTAATAAATTAAAATTATTATTTTTTTTAAACAAACAAACAAAAAAATGGCTTTCGAATTTAATAAAGTAGTAATTTTCTTATTCATTTAAACTTATTCGCAATTTATGTTTCAGAGTATTAAAAAAATATTCGCATGTGAAATATATTCTAAACGAATACATTTAAAAAATATATATTAATTCCATAGAGTTAAAAAATCGATTTTATTTTAAAAAGTGAACATTTCTTCCCGAATTTAATTAAAAATATAATTTTATACAGTTTTAGCTAAGCGCGATTTACCGAATTTCTCGATGTAGCGATTATTTTATGGTCTCGACGAAAATGGAACAAAAATATTTCGATTTAACGAATAAATTTCGATGTAAAAAAAAAATGAAACATTGAAGAAATTTTCTATCATTTTTAGAAAAAAATTCAGTGTCAATTGTTAATTTTCTGAACATGTATCTTGTGACGCAGAAATATCTACTGCTGACAATGTATATTACAATGAAGTTAATATACCCTATCGGCCCTGGCTGTCACAAATGTGTTCCTTTCTTTAAAAATGGTTTAAACTATAAATAACGCCTTGCAGATACGTAAAAACCTCATAATCACATATGTGCATTCTATATTTTGACATTTTGTGGACAAGCAGCGCCATCTAGCTTTGAAAAATTAAAAAAAAAATGACAAAAGTTTTAATTTTTTGGACTTCCGAATTTTTTGGAACCCCAAAAGGGTTAATAGCTGCAGTAGTGTATCAGATGAAAATGAGGAAATAGAGATGAAGCATGCAACCATCAAAGAATCAGTTAGGAGTTTGGTTATTTTTGAAACGGCATTTGATGGCTCAAGATGTTGATGACGCTATTTTCACAGCTTCAGGAGAGTATAGATAGAGAAGCTTGGAATACAAAATGAAAAGAAAGCAAAAAAAATAATTTGTAAAAGATAGCTTATAATTTATCGGTAAAATTTGAATAAATGAGATTTTTTCTTAATTACAATGCTTGTGATTTTTAGTAATACATAAAAAATAGAATAAAGTTTTACAGTGTATTTTCTTAAAGCAACAAACATTTAACATCATTATTAATGTAAGGAGGGAGGGAGGGGTGAGAACAGTTCTTTTTATTTATAGGCATTTTTTCAACCTGCTATGTTCTATAAAAATATCCTTTGATTATCCCGATTTAACGAATAATTTCGATTTATCGAACAAAGTTACTAGTCCCGAATGATTCGTTAAATCGGGGTTCGAATGTATTAAATGTATAATAATGCAAATACTATAAGAAGAATTTTGTGTTTGAAAAAATATTTTCATTCATTTTGAAAATAGTGTCAACTTATCTAATGAAATGTTAAGATTAGGAGAAACGAGATATTTCGGAGACATATTTTACATCAAATAATGTGCCTAACTTAAACATATAACATTATCCTTAACACAAAGATACTAGTCCCACGCGTGTTTAATTCAAATAACAAAACAATATATTTAAATTGTCAAAAGAAAATTTATTATAAAATTTACAGAATATAAACTATGTAAAATATTTTTAAAATGATAAGATAAATGAACTATCTTGCGTTTGATTATCACAGAAGTATAATAAATTATTTGATATTCAAGAAAATCAAAATAAATAATATTAATATAGCTAAAACATGGGTTTGGCATTCAATGATAAATGAACGACATCAAGTAGGTGGTTGATGTCGGAAATAAATTTAGACTTCCCATTGTTAATCTAAATGCATCTAGTTAATTAATACGGTAGGCAATATAATAGAGCTTTGATCAATTGCAGTGAACTTTAAGATTCAAACGTTCTGCAATTGTAATTTATAAATTTGAAAGTATTCTTTAAGTTAAGCTGCGTACGTGTAGAATAGAGGGAATATGTGCTTAACTAGAGGACAATATATTGAAAACAGTGTTTTTTTTTTGTTTTTTTTTTTAAGCTTTGTTTTTGAAAATAGTATTTTATGTCTTTACAAATTAAAAGTTTCAATAATTTTGAAAATTTTAAAAAACTTTGAATCAAAAAAATTATTTTTCATATTATACTGAACGGAATTTTTGTTTTTTGAATACAATGAAGCAAAATAAAAAAATCGCTCACTATAAAAAAGTTAATAAATTATAATATTATATATAAATATTTAGTTGAAAAAATAATTTTAATATCGTAATGCGACTCATTTAGAAATCATTTCTCTTATAGTAACCAAAAAATCTCCATACAGAGTCATAAGTATTTTTGTTATGAAGACGCTGTTGCATTAATTTTTCCTCTGGGACTGTTTTGTATTAACTATTTTTTCCTCTTTCGCATAAACTTCTGGATATTATCAGGAATAAGAAATTAAGATAGACACAAAATCATTTAAAATATATATAAATATAAGAGAAGGAATTATCTTTCAGATTTTTTAAGATTTTGCTTATGATGTTTTCTTAGCTTAGCACCTCATGCTGTTTGTTTAACAATAATTTCCGTATTTAGGTAAATTCTATATATTTTAAAAGATAAATCCATTATATCAATTATATAAATGCAGGATACAAATATCCTCAACAATGCAACTTGACAAACTTAAAAGTTTTATTAATTGATATGCGATATTATATGAAATAAAAAGCACAATATAAGGAACCTGAAGAAAGCGCAAAATACACTGTAAAAAAAAAAAAAAAAAAAAAAAAAAAAGGACTGAAATACGGAAATTGTACTGCCAATCGCGACGCCAGTACTATTTCACTATTTTAACGGAAATTTTCTTACCGTAAATTCCAGAAAAACGGAAATTTTTCTATAATTTACAGGATAACAGTTCTGTAAAATACGCAAATAGTACTGGCGACTCTGCTGTGGAAAAGATTCAAAAAAAGAAGTAATAAGGGAGGTTGGGATTTCGATTAATTTATCTCACCATGAAGGTTTAAGATACGCCGCGCCGATGGCCAAATAAATAATTGAGAAAGAAGTCTAGGTGATTTCTCATATTTATGTTTTGCGTATTATATTATGAATGTTATTGTATTGCTGTGACCTACTAAACCTATCATTTGAGCGAGTGAGTATTAAATGTATTTTAATATTGAAAAACTGACAGGTGCATTCATTTGTAGTTATAAGCCAAATGAATCTTTTAATTTTGTAATAGATATAAAACCCTACAAATTTTGGGGGCACTGACGGGATTTAAGTAGAAAGATTCTTTGAACTGATACAAATAAAAAAGTGAATTATAATAATAAGAAGTAAGAATTGAACAAAAATGTGAAACGGATACACAAGAAGTGTATTTTATTATCAATGTTATTGCATTGCTCTGATATACTAAACCTATCATTTGTGCGAGTGAAAAATAAATTTAATATAATATCGAAAAACTGATAAACGCATTCATTTGAAATTATAAGCCAAATGTATGAAAATTTAGTTGAACTTAAAAACGCAAAAAACGCATAACAGAAAATGGATTTTCATCAATCATCCCTAGTTACTCAACACTTCGATTACGGATTTGCACTGAATATTTTATGTGTTTCTGTAAATGAACTGAAAATATAATGCACATCATATTCTACTCGAAGCATTTTGTAGTTAACTTCGGGAATGTATATCAATTTCATCATCTTTGAAATAGTACAAGATAAATGAAATACTTTATGAACAATTTTTTCACATAGACCATTATAAAACCAAACATTTTTGTGTGATCCTGTAAATGAACCATTAAACATCGATTATAAATTAGAATTAGAATAAAACAGAAAATAAATTCTTAGAAAATAGTGAAAATGCTTAAAAAGGTGGTTTAGGGTCCTGAACAAATATGAAGATGTTAGCTCGGGAAGAGGAGTCCGAGACTCAACTTTAAAATTATGCATTGATAGGGTGACATTATTAGGGATAGAAAAATGCATGGCACAGAAAAAGTTTAAGGGGCTCTTGACCGGTCTGAACTGGAATCTAGAAAGGGAGAGTAAGTAAATGGAAAAAAAGATCCAAAAGACGAAGATCGGATTAAAAAGGGGCAATTTTAAACAATTTATGTCACAAAAACTTCAAGGGGCACTGTAAGGTTCCTAGAAGGCCAGGGTCTTAAATTGGATGTAGTGGTGTATAAGGAAATTTTTCGGTAGTTAATGAAACCCTGAGCAGGGCCCTAATATTAAAAAAATAATAACAAAAATCCTAGTACGTAGCGCTTTAGATCTTCATTTAGTCGAAATAAACCATAAGTTATGAATTCGTCATTAGAATAATTTTATTTTAAATGCACAGAAATGGGGAAAAAGCTTAAAAAGGGGACCTAGGATGAAAATAAAAATATGTGGGTGTTGACCAAAAGAGAGTTGTCTAAGACTCAACTTTAAAAATATGCATTGAGAGGATCACATGGTTAGGGGATGAGGAATTAATGGTGCGCAAATAGTTCAAGGGTTCCCGGACAGGGCCCAACGTGGGCAGGGACTTAACTAAAACGTAAAAAAATTGGAATAACTAAATGGTAAAAGAACCTCAAAAACAAAGATCAGATAAAATATGTAAAATTTATTAACACCTTCGGGAATAAAAACTTCAAGGGGCCCTGAATCGTGCCCCAAGGTGCCCGTGTCTTAACTGGAATGTAGAATTAAGGGAATAAACGGAGAAAAGGGACCCCAAAAACAAGGATATCGGATTAAAGGGGGCAAGTTATTAACAATTTAGGCCACAAATACTTTAAGGGGTCATCAGGGATTTAGTTCTTAAAAAATAAAATTCAGAGTCTCGAATGCAGAAGGAGGCGTTAAACTACTCTAACAAATTTTTAACCTCCTACGGGTTGTACATTTTACTAGCTATCGCACAGAGACCTACACACATGGACAGACAAAGCGAAACTTCCTTTTATGAGTATAGATTGCACTTAAATGTTAGAAAAATAATTTGAAATGCAATGTTTATTTCCTTAAGTTTTGCTGTCATTTACATTTTCAGTTTTACGAAATTTAAAGTACTGTGTCATCCATTTACCATTCATTCTATACTGCACATTAAACTCATATTAAATATTATAAATAACTCTTTACATATTATAATTATTTACTGCGTGTATTCTGTAATAAAGCATAAGAGTGTACTTCATAAAGCTCATATGCATCTGTTTTTAATGTATGTTGATATCCTTAGTAAAATAAACATTTATCTTCCATGCATTATCTTCCTATGAATATGACAAGTATACGGTACTTATTTGTTTATTGTAATATATCTTGTATGCGTTTTTTGACAAATTGAAGCGGATCCAGAATTTTAATGCTACAGCAAGTAAATGATGTGCAATTTAAATAAAAAATACGGTTAATATTTTAAATCAAAGAAATATAAAAAATGTAAGCCAATTACTTTTCTTTAATAAAAATGTGTTTTTAACTTTCAGTGTATGTTATACTACTATTTTTTTGTTTATCCGTAGCTATTTATATACTATATAATTCGATAACATAACGCAAAGTTGAGAATAATCAATATTATTAATGTGAGTCAGGGGTAGTTGCCACCTTAAGACTCTAATTATTCGTTTTATAGTAGTGAGTTTTTATGGTAATGCTTGCTCGTCGAGGGCTTTTCGTCCAGTGACGATGCAAACTGTCTGAAAAAACTGAATTCATCCATAAGTTTGGAGATTGGGGATGGGAGCCGAATGCGCAGGTTCATCATCTTCTTCCTCCTCATCCGGGTTATCAGTTACAGTTGCATCAGCGAAGATTTCATCCAAACTTCTGAGATCGGAGGTGACTAGATCTTTGTCGATATTAATGAACGTGTCTAAATCGACAAAATCTTCTCCTACAGTTTCTTGTGTGCCCAGCCAGCCTTCTACAACAATAGGGTGCAAGTTTGGCTCTTTGTAAATTATGCCCTCGCTACTTCCGAAACCCGCTTTGCAAAAACAATTTGCAATCGTCGTTGGTGTGACCCTCTCCCATGCTGCGGTAAGCATGTGCCTAGCGTCGAGGACTGTAATAGGACGACACTCGTAGCAAGAATGATTGCTGCCGTGTTCCATTTAGTGAAGGTATCGTCGTACTAGGCGAGTCTTGTAATTTACTTTGGCGCTGTTAATTATTCCTTGGCCCATTGGCTGAGTGACACAGATCGAATTTGGAGGTAGAAATTCTTCTTGAACGTTCTTCTTACCTTCGTTATCTTTTAGATGCGCAAGACAGTCGCCCACAAGCAATAAGGCATGGAGCGATTTTTTCCCATATGCTGGACAATATTATGAACCCTTGTTAAAAAAGGTTGCCCATCATCCACGCTCTGCGCTGACTTCCGTACAGGAAGGGAAGCTTCTTGACATTTTTAAAGCATCGCGGGTTGCATGATTTCCCTATGACCAGTAGCTTTAAATTGTCTGATAGATCAGAATTGGCAGCGAACAAAAGAGTAAGACGGTCATTTCTAATTTTAAATACTTTTTTCTAATGATGACAACTCAAATTTCAATCATAACATAATTTTTTTTTTCATATTTCAGAAAAGGTTATAATTTTAAATTAACTCAGCTACCAGTTTGATCTTCCTTAAATCTCCCTAAGAAAAATGTTTTTTTTTTGTATTTTGTTATAACTTTATTTAAAACAAAACTTTCCTTTAAAACTGAAACATTTAAAATTAATGGCTTTCCATTCTTTCTTTCTTTCTTTCTTTTTTTTTCTTTTTTTTCTTTTTTTTTTGAGCGAAACGAAAAGAAAAATATTAGGCTCAGATGTCATATATGCAGCGGGTTACCTAATTGGCGACAAAATGGCGTTATTTTGCCTGACATGGTAACCGGCTCTTGTTGCTTATTCATTAATAAATGTTTATTTACATTTATTTTCTTTTTATTTAAAAAAAAGTTACAAATTGCTTTTTTCTATAGTTATTAAGTAATTTTTTTTATTTATTGTTATTTCATTTTAAAAATAATAGAAAATAATTTAAAACAATAGAAAATAATTTAAAATTAATAATATAACTGGTATTAGAAAACGAGATTTTTGCCAAGTTGTCGTAAAAAAACCACGCCAAACTCGGTGCTTATATGACATCTATGTTAAATATTAAGTAATACAAGAAATCATGAAATTTAATTTCAAAGTCAAAGCAAATGACCAATATCGTCAAATTATATAAATCGCCAAACCACTCGCCAAATTATAGAAGTTGACGTAATTTTTATTTTAAATAACGAAAGAACAAATAAATTAGTATAAAAATACAAATACAAATAAAGCGTCAAAATAAAAATCACTTGACGGCGTAAACACATGTAACTTCCTTACAGTCAAGTAAATGTGACATTTACGATCAACCATTATTGGCATTTAATCTTATAGTCTGGCGATAGGTTTTTGGTTAATGGGATAACCAAGTAGTACCGTTTTTATTTACCACTCGAAAAATAAAAAAAATGCTAACTTACGAGTTAAAAAAAAATGGTACGTTTCCGTTATACGGACACCATTGTCGCCAAGCGTAATAGTTGGGGCAAAATGAAAATCACGTGAATTGAAACATTTGAAAAATAAAGGTAAAAACAATGTCGATAGTAAAGTGAGCCTTTTAAAAATATAACATTTGGAAACTACAGACTTTTACGAACTATTTTACTAAATCACAAATATATACTTAAAATAAGTGAATAAATAACTGTTATACAATAAAGTATAGCAAATAATAGCAAATCACAAAGTTTCGCATGATTTACAATAAAAATCCGGTAATACTTAGTTATCCCGTCGACCAATTTCGCCAAATTATATAAATCGGCAAACCATTCGCCAAATTATAGAAATTGACATAATTTTTATCTGAAATAACGAAAGAACAAATACACAGCGTCCCAAAAGTTTAGAGAATCAATGAAATTTGCATTAACATAAAATGTAATACGGTACAATTAAAATTCGTGAGACAGGTAATAAATAAACGCAGTTTTTCTGATATACGCATATAAATTATGGTCAAAGGTTTGAAATTATAAAATATACATTAAATTATATAAAAATGTGCTGTCCCAAAAGTATAGACAATTGTAATTTTTTTTGGTTTTACATTTATAAAAGTAACTAAAAACTTACTTTTAATATTGTATTGCCACAAATATAAGTATAATAATTGTAATGCCACGAAACTTTATAACATCAAATACACGCTGTTTCATAGAATTAACTGAGCATTGCATTACAGAAGGAGGTATTTCATACCACGCTTTGTCAATTGCAATTTTTAAGTCATTCACACATGTATATTGCTTTCCATTTTCATATATTTTACGAAATAATATCCCCCATACGTTGTCCATGGGATTCAAATCTGGACTAAGTGCTGGCCAGTCTAATAGTGTGATATTGTTTTGACTAAACCATGTTTTCGATGACGTGGAGGTATCGATGGATGCTCCATCTTATTGGAAAACACAGTCCGGTCCTACTAACAAATCCATAATTGGCAGTAAATTGGTACGTAAAATATCCTGATAATCTTCTGATTTCATTTTTCGGTCCATAAATCCTAGAAATGTTTGGCGTTTAAAGAAAATCCTCCACAGGTCATTATGGATCCTCCGCGTTGTTGCCTGCTGAAACAGTTCTTGGGTTCTTTACTTAGGTCATGCCAGTAAAATTTATGACCATCAGGGCCGTCTAAATTCCATTTCTTTTCATCACTGAAGATGACAGAAATCCATTTTTCACTGTATGACATATGCTTTCTAGCCCACTTTAGACGTGCATCTTTATGTCTCTGCTTTAAGCAAAGTTTTGCTTTCATTCCCCGGTAAACAATATTTTTTAAACCTTTAATTCTTTTGTGTACTGTACTTTTTGAAATTCTAGAATTTGATGCTATTTCACGCACAGATAAATTATCAACTGAAGCCATTTTTAATAACATTCTATCATCACGTAACACTGTTTTCTTTGGTCTTCCGAGTCCCTTTCTAGTATTCCATGTTCCACCTGAGCTCAAAACTCTATAAATACTGCTGAAGGATCTCTTTATTCTTCTCGATATTTGTACAGGATTTTGTCCTTGCGCTTTTAAATGTAAAATCTTAATGATTTCATCTTTAGAAATTTCTTTAGAACGTGGCATTTTTATCAGTATATGCAGGAAATGTCTTTTCCGAATCACAAACAAAACTAGATTTTAGACAAACTAGACAAAACTAGACTAACTTAACAAAACTAGAGATAGAATAGAGAGATTAACAGTATTTACGTGTCAGGTAAATACAGCGCATCAACAATGGTGATTATTATATTAATTGGAGTACCTCTTTTTCTCCATTCTATATTATAACTCTATAGTTAATGCACAAGAATTTGTATACAACTGTCTGTTATTATATTATATAGATATGAATATTAAATTAATAGATATAGTATATTATCGCATATTCATTCCGACGTATATAATAGGCAGTCAAAAATAAAACTACCGCATTAAATATCTTAATTAAAATGCATAAATTTTATGTTATGTGTTTAATAAATGTATAGTAAATTACTGTTTTGGGTATTTTAGTTTGCTTCTCTAAATATTTATTATTTTTAATGGTGTTATGTAGTTAATAATTTTATGTTACTGTTTTAACACGATTTGCAATTGATGATGATAAACGTATTTTGCGATTAACAGGTGACCTGAATTCCTGGCACGGATACTAGGTGTGTAGCAAGTTATCTGACTATCCGTTTTGAAATTTGATTCGTTAAATATTAGTACTCGCATTGGGTTTGTTTACATTTCATTTACGTCAAAAAGAGATCCTCATCGGAAGTTGAGTTATATAGCACTTAACATAAGAAAATTGTACTAAATTTCGACTGGATTACAGTTGTGAACTGTTCATTGTTATTAGACAGCGCTGAAAAATTCATCACTTTGGAACTGGCTTTGGAATTTTGACCTTCAAGGTTTAATATTTTATCGCTCAGAATGAACGAATCTCTTCAGTTTACTTCGACGGAATCAGATATATCGGCTAACCTAAATTGACTAACTAAACCTAACTCAAATAATTTGAATTGAATTTTATAATTTGAAACACAACTGAAGTTATTTCAGAATATACACATATATGAATACTACCCATCATACAAACGTTAATTTTTGTATTGTAACGTTCTTTCTAACAATGTAACTGTCATGCATTTTTATTCAAAAAAGTTTTTTGAGTAAAAATAGAGGCCTGGTATATGAAAAGCAAAATCGCCAGACAGTATTTTTTTTTGCAGTCATATAACTTACGCTATTATTATATAGATAATTTTCAAGGGTGTTTTCTCGAGTCTACATTAAGTATTTCGTCACGGGTTAGAGTTTTTATAACACCCTTAGAAATCGGAAAGCGTCTGCGTTTTGTTGGAAACACGATTACGATTATGCATCATTCACTTAGAAGAGCAAAAACGCGCTTAGAAGTCCGACAATTTGCTCTGAACTTGGATCTCATTCAATAGATACCGACCAGATCCCAGATTTCGAAAATATTAAAATTATTAAATCCAACTGCTATAATTATAGAATTAATTTTTTTTAGAAGATTGCTTCCCATTGTTGCAGCAATCTCCACTAAATGAAGCATGAGCAATATTATCAAAATATGCGATGCTACTGCGATGTATATTTCTTGGAGCTTTGATATTTCCTATATGGCCTATACATTAAAGCGAACATGTGTAAGAATCGGCTTATGTTGCTGATTGGCATTTGTACTGATGAGAATCTTGTATAAATTTTGAAACGTTCATTGCAATTTTTTGTACTATGTGACATTATTCTCTTTTTATCTCTTTATGTTCCGACGGTCCTTTAAAGTATAATTAATATTCTTGTTATAAAATTCATTTAATACATTGATTAGCAGTAATAGAGTTTAGAATGAGTTATAGATACTTCACATTATATTATACCAAAAGCATTATTGGTTGCACAAAACAAACATGTTGTAGGACCTTGAATAAAGCTATCGTTTGATAGCTGATTTATGTCCCTGCCACGATTTCGGGAGCACAGTTTCACTTTACTCTTGCCAGTGGGAACTTTTCTCTAACCCGCTCTAGATTCACTTTTGCGGCGTATCACAGGAATACCAGTCTCAATTTTCTATACAACTGCCTGTCGGTGAAGTTCCATCTCTGATGATAAATTTAGATGAATCGACTTTGTTTGATCCTTCCGGCAAAAAGCAGGGCTTAGTTAAAATTACAGGCTGTTTTCACAAATACATGGGTTTTACTATACCAGCCAATTTCTATATATTTAAGGGGTTTCTTTGGTAAATCAGTTCGATTTGTTACAATATTTTTAAAAGGATTGTTTTTCTTTCATTTGTATCTCTTCAGCTTTCTTGGCATTGTAAGTTTGTGAGAGAAATTTTCCGTTCTGAAATATTTCTGTATTTCTTTTGTAGAAGCATTATATTCGTATGTTCTCTAGCTCTACAAAATACTAAAAAAAATATTTTAAATAAAATATATGGGTGTAGTTATAATTTAGAAGATGGAATTTTCATGAACCCATATTTTGGGACATAAAGGGTTAAATTTTATGAAATCTTTGGTTTAAAAAAAATTTTTAACACTTTCCAACAAAGTTAAAAAGTGTTTGTGCATTCGGTTTGTGTTCCCGTCTGTCAGTCAGGCCATCTGTCCACGCTCTAACTCCCGTAAATATACTCGGATTTTCATGCAATTGACAAACTGAATGCTTTCCTTCCGTTACTGCTGAAACGAAAAATACGTATAGCGGAATGTCTGTCATTACGCATGAAGATGCCTGAAATATCATAAAAGAACCCTTTTACATTTTTCAAACGGCGTTTTATTTATTTCTTCTGGTAAAAACGATGAAATGTAAAGCTTAAAGTATTCTGAAATATGTATAATTTTATTATTCTGGTGAAAGTTTAGAGCTCTTTAAGCGTGACTAAAAGATTAATACATAAAAGAAATATACAGAAGCCCATTTTACTGCAATATTTTATCATAAAGAGTACTATCGTAAAAGATAAAATTTAATACATGAAATTGAAGTAAATATATATCTAATAGATTGAATTTATTTAGGGCTCTAAAATTGGGGTTTATCGAAAATTATTCCATACAAAAATTAAATTTTGAAATTTATTAAGAGATTTAAATTTTATAGTATTCAAAGTATTTCAGAGGATATAGAATTTCAAACATTTACAAAACTGTCTGAATAGAGAATTGAATACTCTACTATAAAAAAAAGCACCTTAATAATAATAATAAAAAAAAAAATACTATTTTTATTCGAGAATAATTTAGAATAACTGATCTTAATAAATCTTTAAATTACTGTCGAATCAGATAAATTTGTCCACAAACTTTGATTTTTAAGTAAAATTAATTTAAATATTAAGAAAAAGAAACAACGTATAAGGACACAAATAAAATGTGTTTAAAAACATACAGCTGTTTCAAAACCTTCAAGGTTTCCTCATCAGTGCTTAAAATAAAAGTTAAATTAAAACTAAAACATTGTGTAAAAAGGGGGGGGGGAGGTGGACAGAGAGTCAGAAAAGCGTACCTTTCAGCTCTACTGCCAACGGTGAAATGCGACATACGGCTGACAAACAGCTACGGAGTTGATCTCACGCGCATATTCAGGGAGACCAATCACAATCATCCAATTACTCTGGAAGTGTCCAAACTTAGGAGGAGAAAAAGGGGGGAGAGAGTGGAGAGAATTATAGAAAATTAAACCAGATCTTTGAAAAATTGGGCGTACTGGATAAATCGTTAACTAAACTGATTGAATTTCTCCATGTGTGATAAGCTTCCCAGAAGTCCAGATCATAGATTGAAGTACATTTCTGTATTATGGAGGCTTCGGAAAATTTAAAATTATGATTGTTGGACCAGCAGTGGTTGACAATAGCGGAACGTTTAATATCACAATTTTTAACGCAAGTTTTATGCTCCCCCGAACGGATCTTAAGAGCACGCTTCGTTTGACCAATGTACATTTTGTTGCATTCGCAAGATATCCTGTAAATACCCCAATTTGAAAAACTATCAATTGGATGTTTCAGATTTGTGAATTGAATTTTATTAAAAGGAGTATAAACTACTTTAAAGTCAAATTTTGACAAAATTTTAGAAATGTGATGGCTTATTTTTTAGTATGGGTGTATAATTAAATTTTCATTACCGACAGTATTAGCCCTGGGTTTTGTACGTTTACTTAGTTTGTTTACTCAGGAGCTGTTTGTCATCAGTATGTCGCATTTCACCGTTGGCAGTAGAGCTGAAAGGTACGCTTTTCTGACTCTCTGTCCACCCCCCCCCCTTTTTACACAATGTTTTAGTTTTAATTTAACTTTTATTTTAAGCACTGATGAGGAAACCTTAGAGGTTTTGAAACAGCTGTATGCTTTTAAACACATTTTATTTGTGCCCTTATACGTTGTTTCTTTTTCTTAATATATGGGCACAAAGTACAATCCTTCCCCACTTTTTATGTAATTTAAATATCTAAGCTAAGTGGCTTAAAAAGTTAATATTTTTACATTATATGAAATCTTTGATTTAAAAATGTCGTTTTAATTTGACGGTGTTAATCTTTCCGCATAAATTTGTCAAGACGTTATTTGAATAAATGTAAATAAGGCACGCGAACACTAATACAACATACTAAAAAGAATAAAACGAGGTAAACCGAATTTGCAAAAAGAATGTAACTACACAAGCTGAAATTATTTCGTTTCTTTTTATCATTATAACCATATTCTACCTTTGTATAAATTTCATGCAGCATAAGCAAAATTTGCAAAAATTTAATATTTTTTTATGGATATCGAATGCTTTCCTTCCGTTACTGTTGAAATGAAAAATACGTATAGCGGAATGTCTGTCATTACGCATGAATATGCCTGAAATATCATAAAAGAATCCTTTTACCTTTTACGTTTTTCAAACGCTACGCTTTATTTCTTTCTGTTTTCTGGAAAAAAGATGAAATGTAAAGCTTAAAATATTCTGAAATATGTATAATTTTATTATTCTGGTGAAAGTTTAGAGCTCTTTAAGCGTGACTAAAAGATTCATACATAAAAGAAATATGCAGAAGCCCATTTTACTGCAATATTTTATCATAAAGAGTATTATCGTAAAAGATAAAAGTTTTATTCATGAAATAAAAGTAAATATATATCTAATAAATGTATTTAGGGCTTTTAAATTGGGGTTTAAAAAATTATTCTATGTAAAAATTAAATTTTGAAATTTATGAAGAGATTTGAAATTTTATAGCACTCAAAGTATTTCAGAGGATATAGAATATTAAACATTTATAAAACCATCTGAATAGAGAAGTGAATATTCTACTATAAAAAAACACCTTAATAATAAGAAGAAAACCCATTATTTTTATTCGAGCATAATTCAGAATCACGGATCTTATTAAACATTTAAATTAGTGTGGAGTGAGATAAATTTGTTCACAAAATCATATTTTTAATTAAAATTCATTTCATATTAAAAGTGGCTTAAAAATCTATTATTTTTACATTATATTAAATTTAGCGTTATTACCATTTTATCAAAAAAATTGCGTTATTACCATTTTATCAAAAAAATTGGGTACTTACATGTTATCAGCGCCATGTCATATTCAATGAGCCAACAATGGCACTAAAAATATAAATTATAGTAACCATTATATAATGTTTTGTTTTCATTTTAAGTGTATAGTTAATAAAATACGATTACTATACTGAAGTCAATTTCAAAAATATTTATGTACGTCTAACTATATTAAATGATAAAATATGATATAGCACAGATATACAGATATAATACATCATGTTTATTAATACAGTGTATTTATACTACCTAATATTTATATTACCCTAAAGTACCGAAAGTAAGCTCTCTCCCCCACCCACCCCGATATATGTGAATTTTTCCTTTTTTGAAAAAGTGCCATTTATAAACACTACCCTTCAAGTTTTGATTTCTGACGTTTTTAATCGTTCTGTTTTTTTCAGGAAACTCCTGAAGTTTTTTGTTTCCATATCTCCTAAATGAATATATCTTATGCAATTTATTTTCATCTAATCTCTTTACACATCATAGTATAAGAATTGTATATGATCCCTACATTATACTAGTAATGTTTTGCTTGATTTTTTTTTCACTAAGATTTAATAGATATTTATATTGGGTCTACGTTTTACAATTTTTGTTCCTATTTCTTTCATATCTAAATTAATTATTTTATGTAACTTTGTCTCATTACTTTTTTTTATTAATGAAAACTACTTAGCTCCTATGGAAAGGTATTCTAGAAAAAAAAAAAAAAAAAAAAAAGGGTTAATTTGATCTGATTTTATTTTGCAAATTTCATCGTATCATGTGAAATTTTATAGATTCCAAATTTACCCTCCACACTCACACATATCCCAATTTTCCTGTCACTTTCAAAAAAGTTCCAAATATAAGTCTCCCTTAAAATTATTAGAATTTTCTGCCTGCTAAAGGGGAGTTACTTTCGGTACTTTAGTATAAATTCATTATGATGGGCATAACACACAACTAGAAATAAAACTACTATCTTTAATATTGTTTATTGCTAAAAGCGGTCAACTTTATGTTATGTATATAATAATTTTATACTAAATTCTTATTTTGTATTATTTTAGCTTGCTTTTATATTATTTATCATTTTTTAAATATTTTGTGTGTTTTTTAAATGTATAGTTAATTACTATTTTTAATACAATTGGCAACAGTAAGCAAAATTGCCAATTGAGAAACCACTTTTGGAGATCTCTCTACCAGGCACAGTTAATACGTAAGTACCTAAAACGGAAATATTCTATTTATATAAAATCCAAGTCTCTGTGTGTCCCTCACTATTCCGGTAGGACCGCCTCATTGAAATGAGTAATTTTTGAAAAATATTAATGCAGGGTTACCACAGTAGCGCCAAATGTTGGCCAACTTGGCGATAGCTGGCTCATTTGGCGAAATTCCCATTTAAAACCATTAATCTTTCATAAAGGAGGTCACCAAAATTTAATTTAAACTCCGCTCTTTTAAGATTTTTTTTCAAAATCTATGGGTGAGAATTTAAAGTATATCTTTACATCTTCCTCCTGATGCTACTAATAAAATAACCGCTAATAGACGCTGTACTGTATGAGCTCCTAACTGCGCGATTTTAATGTGCCTTAGGTACTTTTCCAGTATAGGTGCCTTGGCGAAAAAGGAAATTTGGTAACATATTTTCCGGGAAACTATTCACTGTTTCATTTTATATACACACGCATTTTTTTTTTATATTTATACGATTTATTTAACATAAAAAAGCCGTTTCTCTAATTTTATACAGAAACAGATGTAATTTGTACATAAAAACATCAATAATATACATATAAAACAAACAAAAACGCTCATCAAATTTGTTTTCATAGCTGTTTATATGATTCGACAACAAATCTCGATATTTTTCCGTTATACGGACACCATGCCAAAATGTATGCTAATGCGACAATTATTTCAAAATGCTAAAAGATATTTGCAATTTTATGCCAGCAGTTTAATATGAGTTTTATTTTATTGCTTTATTTTATAGCAGTTATTTGTTCACTTATTTTAAGTATATATTTGTGATTTGATGAAATAGTTCGTAAAAGTCTGGAATTTTCAAATGTTATATTTTTTAAATGCTCACTTTAGTATCGACAATGGTTTTTCTTTTATTTTTCAAATACTTCAATTCACGATTTTGCGCCAACTATTACGCTTGGCGACAATGGTGTCCGCATAACGAAAAAGTACCCAAATCTCCCTTTCTGATGCCCAAATTACACCAAGCTTTTTAAAAAAAATGCCAAAGCCCCTAGAGTGGAAAAGTACCAAACTGTCTATTATTTTGCGCTATCCGTGTTATAGTTTGTACTATATGCAAGGGGATTGGAGTGAGGAGTTTAAACATTAAATATTAAAGTTTCGGCACAGATGTCATATACGCCCCATATTGGCGCGATTTTTTTCTGACGCCAATGTCATATACACAACGGGTACTTAATTGGCGCCAAAGTGTTGTAATTTTGCTTGATATGGTAATCCGGATGTTGTTGTTTATGCTGTTGATGTTTTCGCCAAATTGGCGTCGGAAAAAAATCGCGCCAATATATGATAACGTATATGACAACTGTGCCAAAGTTTCTATAAACCAGTATAAGACTAAAAAATTAAGAATAAAATAAATGCAAAATAAGACTAAAGAAGGAAGAAAAATCATGCGTTAAGCATAGAATATGAAACACTTTCCAACACATCCTGAATGCTTTAACAAAACTTCGTTATTTAGGGAAATAAGGTAAATAAGATAACGTTACTTCTTAGATATCCCGTCGACCAATTTCGCCAAATTATATAAATCGCCAAATCAATCGTAAAACATTAATAAAAATACAAATAAAACGTCGAATTAATGCTTTTATTGCCCATTATTGGCATTTAGTTAATTAATTAATGGCAACCATTATTGGCAATTAATCTTACAATTCGGCGACAGTAATTTGGTCGACGGGATATATCTAAGAAGTACCAAGATAACTAAGTAAACATTTTAGAAAACGCATAAAAATTTTTTTAAATTGATTTCAGCAGTTACCGTCCACAGCCAATAGTACCGTTATTACATGCCACTATTTAGCTAAAATTTAATTTAAACTACTCTTAAAACTACTGAAATCACATTTCCAGATATTATCATCCATAGACGGTTATGTATGCAATTCTTTGCGTGACCATGGGTATCATTTTATCTATATTCCACAAACATTTCTTGGGAAGCTAAATGCAGTTCAGCGTAAAAATGCATAACTCCTTTAAAAACCTCCTTTAAGCAATTTACTCTCATACTCAGTAACACTTACGAATTCTTTTGTGTGGCCCTGCATATGAACTGTAGCATTTATACACACAGTATAGTATGCACAAATATAGTGAAACATAAAAGAGCATATCATAATTAAAAATGCATTTCTAGCAATCATTGCTTATGTACAATACATCGGAGAAAAGTTTCTTGGCGAGAAAGAAGTTTGCCAACGTATTTTCGGTACAGATGTCATATTCGCCCCATATTGGCGCGATTTTTTTCTGTCGCCAATATCATATAGGCAACAGGTACTTAACTTGCGCCAAAGTGGTTGATGTGGTAACCCGGATTATGTTGTTTATGCTGTTGATGTTTTCGCCAAATTGGCAACCGAAAAAAATCGCGCCAATATGGGGCGAATATGACATCTGTGCCGTATTTTCTGGCAACCTATTCACTGCTTCATACTCACAAGCAATTTTTTCCATATGTATACAATTTGGCACAGATGTCATATACGCCCCATATTGGCGCGATTTTTTTCCGACCCCAATTTGGCGAAAACATCAACAGCATAAACAACATTCGGGTTACCATTACAAGCAAAATAACGACACTTTGGCGCCAGTTAAGTACCCGGTGCGTATATGACATCGGCGTCAAAAAAAAAAAAATCGCACCAATATGGGCGTATATGACATCTGTGCCGACAATTTAATATAAAAAAAGTAATTTTTGCACAAATGTCATATACGCATGGGGGTTGGCGTGATTTTTCTATGACGCCAATTTGGCAGAAATCTCGCTTTTGAATACCAGTTACTTATATATTTTTCAATTATTTGCTATCATTTTGAAAAGGAAATAACTATAAATAAATAAAAGTTTGAATAATAACTATAGAACAAAGCAGTTTATATAATTAAAAAACAGAAAATAAAAGTAAGTAAACAATTTATTAATAAATAAAAAACAATAGCCGGGTTACCATAGCAGGCAAAATAACACCATTTTGGCGCCAGTTAGGTATCCCGGATCAGATCTGAAATCTGTGCCGTAATTTGTATATAAAAAAAAAATTATATATATTTAGAAACTATTTTTTATGCATATAAGTGCATATATAAACAAAGATAAAAGTTCATTAGATTTGTTTTCATAGCTGTTTATATATTTTCGCAACATATCTCACTTTCTGATGCCCGAATCGCGCCAAGCGTTTTTTAAAAATGCGCTATAATGGAAAAGTACTTAAATAAATAATTAACAGAAATAACAAATTATACAAACTTAAACTTTTTATTTCGAGATCAAAGCATTGTTTTTAATTTCGATTAAAAATACATATATCCTTGGATAACTTCAATTGATATTAGTTTCACAGCTTAATATCTCATTCCATAAACCTAAACAAACACAAGTGATTCATTCATCGTGAAACGTCAAAAATATTAAATCATTGAGGTAACCATTCACAAAGTAAGTTCTCCAACAATCAATGGGCAATATTCTAATGACGTCATAGTAGGTAAAATGGTGGCGGTATCGTTTGTTTATGGTTTGTAATCACAAAGATTTAATTTTGAAATGTCTCTTAGTTACATTATTTTATTGTCATATTTATGAACTCAGAACAAAAGCCTATTTTTTCATTATTTAGTTATTAAAGACGGAAAAAAATCATAAATGCATGATTTGAAAATTTTAAATAATTTTCTTTCTTAATACTAAAAAATAACATCGGAAAGTAACAGCGGGTTTAAGTTAAATAAGTTTAACTGTTTAATTCTGTTGTAATGTTCAAAATAACTGTATTTATTAGATTTCAGTACTCAACATCAGGGCCCGATTAAACTTTGAAGTTAGAAGAATTACAATGTCATTTCAAGACCTTTCTTTTGGAGAAGCTTTTCTAAATTCCATATATACATCGAAAATCTTCAGTGTTAGAAATATTATTCCTAGGACTGACAAAACACGAGAACGGGCTGCAATTTTACACAAGTTTTTGAAAGCTACTTTATATCAGAAATTTTACTTAAAACTGGTTACTTTTTTGTTATAGCGGCCCACACTATTAGGATTATGACAAGTTGCAGCCCATTTCGCCAACGTCGTAACCATGATCGTGAAGCATACACATACCGGGTGTCCCAAAAAGGACTGACTGATTTTAAAATTCAATAACTTGCAAACGGTGACAGATATTTAAAAAATTCTTGCAGGAGGGTTCTGCATAAGGTCAAAAGTTTTTTTACAGTGATTTTCAATTTTAGTTCGAATTACAAACAATAGATGGCGCTGCGACCAATAGACGCTGAATTCAGGCTCGATTTTTGGTACTTCGTGGCCCGGATAATACATTTCCATCTCCTTTTTCAGCATGGAACAAGAGAAAGGACTAGAAATCGAGCCTGTATTGAGCGACTATTGCTTACAGCGCCATCTATTGTTTGTAATTCGAACTAAAATCGAAAATCACTGTAATAAAACTTTTGACCTTATGCATAACCCTCCTGCAAGAATTTTTTAAATATCTGTCATCGTTTGCAAGTTATTGAATTTTAAAATCAGTCAGTCCTTTTTGGGACACCCGGTATAATACCATATAATACTATTTCATGAAATCGTATACGATAATTTAATAGTTTTTAACCTTACTTCAAGTGTGTTATTTATTTATTTTTAAGGCTCAACAATCTAAATTGTCCAATATATGAATTTAAAAAATGTAAACAAAGATTGAATAGACATGGCCGCAAAAAGCCTCAAATCTGCATAACACTTGGAACCAAACTGTGCAGATTAGTGGTCTTCTACTGTACACAGTTTTTCATAAATGTGTTTCGTTCTTTAAATGTGTTATTTTCATCTATCACTGCGGAACAAGCGAGAAAACTCATATTCTTGCACATGAGTTGTATATATCTTTATATCTAAATTTCCGTCATTGTTGACGGGCTACCTTTCTAGTTTTACATAATTTAAATAAATTGTCCATAATAAAAATATCATTTTCTGAATAAACTTATTCAACTGCGCAAAATAAGTAATTTAATATGACAGTACGTCACAGAATAGCAGCAGCTCAGTTACCTTTCCTTTTTTTATTTCTTTTTTGTTTCAATGCAGTTATCAATTGTCCTGTTTAATGATTTTCTGTGAAAGATTTTTCCTTAAAAACAGACTACCGATTAATAATTGTCTGAGCGAAGCGAAGGCTAATACTCAGCGAAATATTACTGTCTGGACACTTTACTACTACGATGGATATTAACCCCATGTCCTACTAAAAAGAAAAGCCTAATAAAAACCTTTCGTCAAGCATAACTCAAAAAATATTTGTCGGATTTCGTTTCTGATTGCACCAGAAGGTACCTATGAGGGTCGCCTACTGAATGCACCTACAATGAAAAATAAGTTCCAAACCGTTTAAAAATTATATAGAAAAACTCTTAAAAAAGCACAATTTATCTGCATACGTCATAGAAATTTGGTGTGCGTCACTTTCACCGGTTGATGTTTTCGTAGACAACTGGTTTGAACACATGGAGCAAATAAAAAAAAATACGCACGCAGTAATATTGAATAGATCAGTTTCAACCACGTGTTCACAAACCTTGCAACAACCCGTGGCAACCAGTTTTGGTGGGCAAACAAATAATAATACAGTATTCCGTACCACGGTGACCGTTTTTAGCCTGTTGTATAAAATCTGGCATGTTGTATGACATACAATTGTGGATGATTAAAACAAAAGACATGAGTGTTTATTGATCCGGAGGTTATCTTTCTCTGGATGACTGTCTGTCTATCATACAACATTCAATTTTCTTGTAAAGGATGATATTATTATGCAGTAAAACCTCCATAACGGACACACCCGATTAGTGGACACCTCTATTTAGCGGGCATTTTTTCGATTACCAACACTTAAATAACTGTACATTTTTTACTCTCAGTAGCGAACACCTCCAAATAGAGGACAAATTCTTCCCTCCCGAGGTGTTTGCTATTCAGAAGTTTTACTGGTAAAACCTCCATATCGGACACACCCGATTAGCGGATTCCTCTATTTAGCGGACATTTTTTCGATTACCAACTCTTAAATAACTGTACATGTTTCACTCTCAGTAGCGGTCACCTCTAAATAGAGGACAAATTCTGCATTCTCGGGGTGTCCGCTATTCAGAGGTTTTACTGTATATAATATTCATAATTATTTTACAGGGTCGCACAAAAGAATAAGAATATATGAAACGATTATAAACTAAATTCGGGAATGGTAGATCTCTGATGGTAATGTAATTTTAGGATGTTGTTACAGTCATCCGCAGCATGTTTTTAGAGTTTCGTCCATCTAACGAAACACTACCTGCCTCACTCCTTTGTCTGTCTGTTTGTCCGTCTGTCACAGAGCCCGTTCTCAGAAACTATATATGTCGGAGACTTGAAAATTTGCATACATATAGCTGAACACCACACATCAAACGGTAAATAATAAAATTTTGAAAAAGTCTAATATTTAACCCTCTGGGCTCTAACTTGTGTATGTTAAGCAATTTTTCTAACTAAGCCCCTAATTTGGTTAAGTTGGAGACATGAAATTTTGCATACTTATAGCTGAAAATCTCACATCAAACGACAAATAATAAAATTTTGAAAAAGGCTTAATATTTAACCCTTTGGGCTCTAACTTGTGTATTTAAAGCAATTTTTCTAACTCAACCCCTAATTAAGTTGGAGACATGAAAGTTTGCATACTTATAGCTGAACACTTGCGATAACACGATAAATTATAAAATTTTGAAAAAGTCATATTTAACCCTCCGGTCTCTAACTTCTGTATTTTAAGCAATTTTTCTAACTCGGCCCCTAATTAAGTTGGACACATGACATTTTGCATACTTATAGCTGAACACCTCACATCAAACGACAAATAATAAAAATTTTAAAAAGTCTAATATTTAACCCTCTGGGCTCTAACTTATGTATTTTAAACAATTTTCTAACTCAGCCCCTAATTAAGTTGGAGACATGAAATTTCGCATACTTATAGCTGAAATCCTCACATCAAACGACAAATAATAAAATTTTGAAAAATGTCTCATATATAACCCTCTGGCTCTAACATATGTATTTTATTTTAAGCAATTTTTCTAACTCATCCCCTAACTAAGTTGGAGAATTGAAAGTTTGCATGCTTATAGCTGAAAACTTGCGATAACACGATAAATCATAAAATTTTGAAAAAGTCATATTTAACCCTCCAGTCTCTAACTTCTGTATTTTAAGCAATTTTTCTAACTCAGCCCCTAATTAAGTTGGAGACATGAAATTTTGCATACTTATAGCAGAACACCTCACATCAAACGACAAATAATAAAATTTTGAAAAAGGTCTAATATTTCACCCTCTGGGCTCTAACTTGTGTATTTTAAACAATTTTTCTAACTCAGCCCCTAATTAAGTTGGAGACGTGAAATTTTGCATACTTATAGCTGAGCACCTCACATCAAACGACAAAGAATAAAATTTTGAAAAAATCTAATATTTAACCTCTAATATTTTGTGACGCGCAATTTTTAAATTTAAACTGTTTTGCAATACTATTTTTTGTTCATTTTGCATAATAAGTGTAATGTGACGTAATTTGTTCTATTTCAGATTTCTAACGCATGTTAATGAATTTATTTTACAATATACTTTCTCTTTTAAAATTCACATGTAAATATAGTTTTTATGGCGTAATTTCCAATAAGTGCCTGTTTTTTATACCCAATTATTTAATTGTAATTTGAAGGTTTTTTTCTGTTTATAATAGTAACGTGTAAATAATTTTTTTATTTGAAGAAAACATTATTGTTTGCGATGTTTATACAGTTGGCAACAGTTTAAATTAATACCATTTTCTAAAATGTGTTAAAAATATCTGTCAAAATGCTGAATATTTGAATTTAAAATAGAAATAAAACCTCAAAAAATGAGTCAAATTAAAAAAAAATAATGAAATCTGCAGACCGGGATCTTCTATTGAATAAAATGATCTAAAAATGATTAAATTCCCATGTATAGCTTTTGCTCTTATAAATTTTTTTAAATGGAACGATTTTGTCCAACTTTAGCATTAAATATCTCTTAAAATAATTCTTCGATTTGAAAACTGTATGCATTAGTGTGTTGATCAAATTTTCGCTATAATACCACCGATTTTCATATATTTGTATGCAATAGTTTTCTTAATATTAACGAAGAAAGACCTCCGGTCACAAAAAATTCAAAACCGGCGGCGGCCGCGGTGACAGCGTTAGTTACTTTTCATAGAATAGAGAGATATATAAAAATGAAAACTTGTCTATCTCTCTGCTTGTATTTCTATAAAAAATCCACAATTTGGAAGCCAAAATTGTGAAGAGGTACGTACATGTGTATTAAAACATGGCCGAGACAACTTAAGTAATCCGGAATCGAAATAACTTATAGTTAATTTTTAATTAATAAAAAACCACCAATTTAACAGCAATTTCTTATCAAATTTAAACATTTTTCATTATAGCAGTTGCCAACAATTAAAAAACACAATAAAATTATTACTACAACAATTAATTTTCTACTGCAAGATTTCCACGTGAAAAATGAAAATGAAATAAATTGTTTGCCGAATAAAAAAAAAAAAGGTGAATATTACGTCATAACTTTTCTATTGCAAGATATTCACGTGAAATATGAAAATGAAATAAATCGTTTGACGAATTTAAATGAAAGTGAATATAACTTCATAACTTTTCTATTTCAAGGTTTCCACGTGAAAGAGGAAAATATTACGTCATATTGGAAATATATAAAGGGCATGGTGGATATAGTATAACGTCATATGTGTGTGAAAAATGTATTGAAGCATAATAAAAAACCGATTAGGGAAATATTGGCGTATTTTAACATTATTGCTCCAATTATAAATTGAAATAAGTTCATTTATAGCTGTATTCCTTTCCGTCTGTTATATACATTTATACATTTTTATATAGCGTTTTCATATGATTCATTCAACAACATTTCGACTGCTTTTTTTAATGTTTGTTTTGTGTTGTATGTTAAATTTTGAAATTGACTTTTCAGAACAAACATCCTTCAAATTCTGGGTAACGCCGGCACTTTAGCTTGTAACAGATAAATGGCTTTTGTATCTGTACATCTAATGCTAATATTATAAAGCGTTATAATATTATAAAGTATATAATATTATTAATGCTTGTACGTTTGTGAGGCGTTATCTCTGAAACTACATAGCCAACTTAAAAAAATGTTGGTGGCCATCTCTGCTCCGAAAAAAAAGACTATTTTATGTCAGTGCCATAAACCTACATCGCTGTAGGAGCAAAAAAGTTCTAAAATTGTGATTTCTGCGATATTGATTGGGTTAGAAACTTTAAATTTGGTGCGGTAGTTACGTTTAAGATGTAAATACTCGTAATGAACGCTCTCTAAAAGTTTCAATTTGACGGATAAACGTAAAAATTTCTAGAAAGGTTCTAAACTATGATTTATTTGGAATACTGAAATTTTTGGGATACTGTTGGGGTTAGAAACTAGAACTTTGGCATGGTAATGGAACTTTGGCATTAATAAGATGTAAATGCTCGTTGTAGAACGAATTCTAAAAAATAGAAAGACTAAACAAAGCGGAAAAAGATCTAAAGATGATCTAAGTAACGAAGAACATGGAACTGTTAGGAATATAAACATGAAAATTGACATGGCTGTATTTATCATGACGTAAATTCTCGCAATAGAACAATTTCTAAAAATGTCGCTATAAAAAACAGTGCAGAAACAAAAAACTTTCAAAAATTTTCTATTTCTCTGTTACTGATGAGACCAAAATCTTGAAATTTTGCTTCGGGTTAATTTTAAAATATACAATTGTCTCTATGAATGGTTTAAAAAAATTTAAAATTTAAAAAGATGAAATTAACGGAAAGCGATCTGAATTACCATTAATTTGGAATTATTAGGTACAGCAACTTTAAATATTTCATAATGCTGCATTTCCTCCGCAAAACATGCGATTTAAATGCAACAAAACTGATAGATACCCACCTAGCATTAAATAAATTGTGTAAATATTGAATAAAGACCTGTATGAAACAGTGAGTAGGTTGCCCGAAAGTACTTGTTAAAGTGTTCCTTCTCTAGTCTTTTCTCTCTCTCGCCAAGGCCACTAACAGAGGGAAGTGCCGTTTTAAATGTGATATGAATTTTTTATCGATTCATTTTTCTAGACATTTTATCATAAGGTCATATTCTCAATTATCATTAGTAGATTTTTTTATATATTAACTTATTCTGGTGAAATTTTGTAATCGGGTTCATATTGGCGTATGTTACCTTGCATGATTTCCTGAATAAATATGTATGGATTTGTAAATTACTTCAAATGACACTTTGACAGCTCAAAAGTTATGCAGACGATATATTCAGATCTTGTGTCATACTTTATGTTGTAATCATTGCCGATTTCTTTTATTTAATACATGCTAAATACAGATCAACTTGTGCAGAATATGTTTGAAAACAAAACAATACAGCGTATGTAGTGGCCAGCATACACTCATCATTTAAATCCGATCGAGCGTATCTAAAACACTCTAACGAAGCATTGCATACCACTTTTGATGTATTCGGTACTTTGGTGCTATATTAGATTTTGAGAAGAGAATTCCTTAAATGTTATCGACAACCTCATTGCATCCGTGGAAAACAGATATTGTACAATATTAACTATTCCGGGGAGCACACACTATATAAAGTATAGTCCATTCTTTTTAAACATCATATATTTGTCATTTAAAGTTTCTCAAATTGGTGCGGAGCGTCTGATTATGCTCTTGACATCATTTTATACAGTTAAAATTCCGATATAAGTAAATTAGTGTTTCATTTTCTATTTTACTTTTAATATATTGCGTACTTTCAATTTTATATCCATGCATGGCTGTCTTCAATGGTTTGATTTCCCATTTTTTTAAACAGTGTATACGAATTTATATATAAGATTTTGTAATTCTACAATTCGTTTATTTTCATCATTTCAATTTTTCGCAGTATATGGACAATTAAAGATAACATCTCATTTTCTTTGCTTCCACATGTTATTATTAAATCTATGTTCTCAGTAATATCGCTCAGGCTAATCCCTCTGAGGGAAGTCCTAGTATGTATCCCAAACCTATAAAAAAAAACTGAATGTTAGTTTAGGCGTACTGGTTATACAGATACGAATGAAATGGATTTCTACACATTTACTTAAAATAATCAAATATAATTAATTTATTTGTAAATTCACACATATCTGTAATTTGGGCTTAATAATCAATAATTACAGAGATTGTCAATGTTCTTCTGGATAAGTATTGTTTTCAATGCTAGTATAGATAAAAGTTTTTCTCCTTCTCAAGTTACTTATCTAGTAAAAGTAAATAGTAAAGAAAAAATACAATTTTTTAAAGTTAAAAATATATATATATATTTATAGTAAAATGTATATTTTTAATCAAATGTGTGCTTATTTGCAAACATTTTGCTAACGGATATTTAATATAATATTTGACATTGGATATGAAGTCTGCTAAGTGGTATCAAACGCAAACTAAACAATAAAACAGAGCATAATTAAATATGAAATTCAATTTCATTTCAAACAAGCATTGGTCTTTTCTCATGATATTAAATAAATCTTAAAATATTTACTTTTCCTTTGTTTTGTGTTGTTGCTATAACATTTTTGGAATGAGGAATATTTCAAATTTCCTTTACTTTTGACTAGAAAGACATTACATTAGAAAATAATGCAATTCATTTATATATTATTAATGGCGATGTGTATTTATTTTGTTTAATGGAAAACCTTTGTTTCGGAAGATATATTTGACATTCTTAGAATTTCACATATTTAAAATGTATTCTGCCTATATCATATTATTGAATGTTAACCTTTATTGTATTATTATAATGAAACAAAGCAGTAATGAATCTTTTTTTAAATATAAAATGAACCAAACTTCATCATTATTTATACTTTAAAGTTTATTTTGTAAAATTCTGTTTTCTTTCATTTTCATCTTTAGAACTATTTTTTATGCCTTTCAACATAATAAAAATGTACTGATTTTTTTTTTTTTTTTTTTTTTTTTTTTTTTTTTTTTACCTTAAAATTAATTGTTATTTCTAAATTCAAAGAAGTTAGAATTTTGAATTTTGTTACTGTCGCTGTAACTTTCAAACATTTTGTGGAGCATGTCGTAAACACAGTAGGTTTTTGAAATTACAAAACTTCCATTAACAAATTTACAACAATTCCACAATTTAATGAAGTAATTATGCGTTACACACAATAATTAAATGGAGAAAGGCTAATAACATTAACAGTCCTAAATCGCAAATTTAATCAATTATTTTACATGTGACAAATTTATCTGGATTACATGAATATTATAATGAAATTTAACATTGATAAATGTTTATTTCATATTTAATTACAGAAATATTACTGGTATGTCACATTTACAGAAATTTGGTTAATTTAGAAATTATTAGTTAAAATTTTAATTAATTTACATTGAATACATTTGGAAAGAAACATTGGATGACAGATTTTTTTACTAACAATGGAACCACAAATCATGATACTTACCAATTTGGATAATTTTAAATTATATTGAAGCGTTCTTATCCCTAAATATGCTAGTGAATGGATTTCTTCAAGTGAGCCTTACATTTTGGGAAATTGGAGGTCAAACTTTAACGTACATTTCAAATACCCATTTATTTGTTTTTGACAATGCGGATTTCGTGGTGCCGAGGTAGAGTGATTGCACGCAAGTTGGAGGGCCCGTGTTCGACGCTACCTTTCCATACTTTATAATTAGTTGTATATTTTTGCACTTTGCACCTTTTCAGCGCAGTTGCGAATTACTGCAGCTTTGAATTTTAGAACAAACACACATAATATTTTTACCTTACATTTTCTATAAAGAAAGTATTTAAATGACTACAAAAAAAATCAACAAAATAAAAAATATTTTTAATATTTCATTTGTTCCAAATATATTAATAGATGTTGATGATGAAATGTTAAATGATGAAATACAAAATTTTTGTTAATATTTGACATTGACATAAAAAGATAAATAATATTTACAAAAAATAAAAATGAAAACATAAAATAGCTTAGATTTTCGTCAGTAGAGATATTAGTTTAAATATTAGTTAAAACATAAACCTTCCTAACTTTGTTAACATTATATCAACCTCCCCCCCCCCCCCCTCCACACACACACAAAAAAAAACCCATAAAAAGTTATAAACGTAAATATATATTTTTTAAGGAATATAAAAAAAAAAAAAAAAAAAAAAAAAAATCAAAGCAACAGCCATTCATAACTATGCTTAAAATGTTTAATGTGTCAAAAATATAAATTTAATTTAAAAAAAAAACAGAAGGTAGTATCGAATTCTGAACTCCAGTCAGCGTTCAATCATTCTACTCGATCTCGTATTATTAACATTATGTCCGCATTTAATATTTAAGTACTAGAACGCTACAAAATACTTTAAAATCATCAATATCGGCGAGCACCATGTTTGATGGTGATGACTTGTGTGACCATGTGTGATGACTTGTAAATATGACATGTTGAGAGCGAAAGTGAACCACCCTCGCCTTCTGAGAAACTTAATTTCGATAATTTGAAACAAATTTTGTCACACATTTAAAACAAGTTTTGAAAGATGTCAGAGGGGAGAGAGCTTTTTCAAGAAGCGTATGGTAATCAAGTAGGCAATGTCAGAGTGACCTCTTAATACAGTTTAATACTGGGTGTTTGATATACAAGATACGGTGGAACATCTATTAAACTGGATATATGACATGAGTAGTTTCGAAATTAATAAAATTCCTTATGCAACGAATAGATGGTGTAGCATACGATGGTTTGACTTTTCAAACTCTTTTTTCCCAAAAATGTGGAATAGACCGATCTGGTTATAATTCCTCATATATCAAATTATTTTATCCCCCAAAAGGCAAACTTGAAATTGTGATTGAATTCATTACAACAGAAACAAGATTTTCCGTAATTGGTAAGTTACTCACACTGACAACCATAGGGAGATCAAAAAATAGAAGTACTGAAATGTATAAAATACAAGATTCTTCAAAAATATAAAACTAATATTATTCTTTTTGTAAATTTACTCAATCGCGCAGTCTACTAGTAAAAATAGCTTTAAAAGCAAATATTCGTTTGATAAAATATCGTAATTTTACATTAAATGGAAAATGTACAAATTAAACTATGATTTGAAATATACGTCATGCTTTAATAGCACGAATTTATTTATATTTCAATTAACAAATAAAAGATAAATGATTTTATACATACATTTATAAACATAAATAGAATAGCAGCAAACATAATAGAAGAGAAAAAAAAATAGCACAATCTAGCTATATAAGCATTGGAAACTATACCTTTCCCTTTATTGCAATCTATGGGAAAACGTATGTTATGGAATAAATTAATAATTCTTCCACAAACATACAAAACAATGCCCCAAAAAATTTGTTGCAAAAATATTTTCAATTAGAAATGTCATGTCGTAATATCATGCAGTTTCGTGTAAATAAGTTAATTAAAATAAGTATATTTTTAATAAGTATAATGTATTTTCTGAGGCTTCTAAATCATGTCCGTGAATTTAACAGTAATAATATGTACCACTTTTCAGGTTTATGAAGTTGATTTAAAAGTTTTCGTTAATTACACTAAGTTTATTTTTTGAATAATTTTCAATTCAATTATTTTTTGAATAATTTTCAGTTCATTTTAGACATAACCTCAGCTTCTGTTTAAAGGATAATCCTGTTTTTTTATATAGTTTTAGTTGTCGCAAGCTATTGAGTATTTTCTGTGGACAGAAAAATAATTGCTTAAAACTAGCTTAACCCATTGCAGGAAAACCTCATTATTCACAACAATGGAACCCAACTTTCACCACCTTAATCTGTTATAGAATTTTCATTGGCAATAAAAAAGTAATGATTATTTTGGAGATAAGTTAATTTTGAAATATTGACAGCTTTTGTGATGTCCATAAATATTTATGAATAAATTATTTTGTTTTAACTCAAAATTTGCTATATGTTTGAAGTAGAAGTAAAATACTAATTGCAAGATTTTAATGTATAAAGAACTTCAATTTAAATTGCCCGTTGTTGCAGAAATAATTTTTCTGTTTTCAGAACATGCTTTTATTATTTTGAGTACAATTATTTGTCTTTGTGTTATAATTTCTAACTAAAATTCAAACGATATCAATATTTTTTTCATAAACTTAGTGGCGGGAGAATGGATGTTAGAATTGTAAACTTTGACCAGCTTGACGTTACAAGTCACATTCTTCAACTGAATTTCACTTTCAGTGATTTTAAATTTGGTAATATGATTTGAGTGGTACTTGGAAGCCATGCTGATGATCAAAATCTTTGAGCTTTAGAGTCCTATATTTCTCATTCTGTTCCATCACCACTGGATAATATATTTTTCCTTTGCTGGGTATTATAGATTTCCTTTTAATGAACTGCAGAAATGAATTCAGATGAAACACCGCACGGCACCCTGGGAGGCAGCATATAGTATAGGATACAGTAGAACAGGACGCTACAGCGAATATTCTAGTCAAAATATCAGTGCTTTTTAGTAGAAAAATATATCTAGATTAATCACACAAAATTTCGCATTATTTAAAGAGAGACTCTCTGTAAGAAAGTACTGGTGCCGAAGAATTTCTTGGTCTGGATATTCCTGAAGCGTGGCAACCATGTAGACCTGACGTTAATCCTGACAATTGATGTTTTCGTTTTGTGAATGCAGTTTTATGGTTTTGACATCCGAGACGGCAAAATTGTTCCCATTGCTTTAAGAGGTCCCGGCAGTTTTAAAATCTTTGACAGCGATGCAGTCCGTCTCTGTTTCCAGAAATCCTGGCTACTCATAGTTAAACATAAAATAAAATATATATTTTTTTTTTTACATGATAACATTTTGAAGGTAATATAATGAGATGATTTGTAATATCCATACCTAAACATGTCCATATTGCAAGAAGCGGCAGCTGAAAGAGATGTCTTGATGCCGATTAATATTTAAAAAAAATACATATAATAACAGAGATTTGAAAAACAAACAAAATCACTTAATTTTCAAAACCAACTTCTCCACTAACAAGCATGAGTGTCCTGCAAGCTGCTGATCTATTTGGGGATACTTGAGGTGTTGTTCAATTTTATAGCAGTAAGGATGACTTCATGAATGCAAAGATAATGCAAAGAGCCATATTATTATCAAACTCTACATTATCACTCCTTTCTTCACTTGGAAGAAAGTATGTATTTATAATTGCTAAAGGTAAATAATGAAAATAACATATCGTTATATAACTAAAATACACTTTTCTGAAAAAGAAAATGGATTTTAGATTTTTTAAGAAAATATGCACTATACGTTCTTCAATATGTATTAATATTTATACAAGTATACATTCATCGCAATATACCCTAATATCAATCGGAGTAGATTCTACATCAAATCTGTGCTCTCTTTTTGGAATGTTGTTTATTGATGTGCACAATTTTATAATGATATCTATTAAGAAATGCGTTTTAAATAAAATTTAGTTTTGTAGCAGATTTTTATTTATTTATTTTTAAATAACTGTGTAAAAGAATACAAAAGTTATTCAATTTTAATTTATTAAGACATTTCAAGTATTAATACTGAAAAAAAAATCGAGAAAAACTTTTGAAATTTTCAAAGTATGTACAATGTAAAATATTAAAAACAAACATAGAAGTTATTAAAAATATCAATTTTCAATAACCTGATTTTCTTTCTAAATATTAATTGATCTCAGCATACAGAAAACTTTATGGAAGAATTTCTTTTTGGTATAACAATAATCTTAAAATATGATTTTTAAAACCCACGATCAATTTAAATTCTCCAGTATTTCTCGTGGACTATATTTCGACAAAGTTTACAATAATGGTTCTATTAAATGTAAATCTTTTTTCAATTTATTCCAATTTATTGCACTAAAAAAAATCTTATCTTGAAATAACATTTTTCAGTGTATCAAAAACATTTCGCGAATATCACCAAATGAATAAAAACATGTTTTATTCACAAACTTGGATTATAAGAAAATAAACTTCTGTAAATTATAGTATTAATTCGGAATGCATTAATTCGGAGTATTAATCCGGAGTATTAATTCTAATAAAATCTAAGTAACCAGCTCAAATTTATGTTTTCAAACATACCTATTACATTCAATTGGATTTTTCAATTAAACTAAATAAAGATATCGCGAAATAAATTAATGTTTCGCCGATTTTCAAATTAAGTTCAATAAAAGATTAATTCTTATTTAAGTTTACATCAATATAATCTAATTCAATTGGTTCATAATCACATAAAGAAGATAAATCAATTTATCACAAGTATTGGTTTAACTGTATAATTTTTTAAAGGGATTGGCTTCAATTTCACTCCACAATCTCTTTGCTGAACGATATTTAAATACAAACATTCTTTTAAACGTCTAAGTTAGCAATGAACTGCGTTCGGAAAATTGTATAATTTAAACGTAATGCAGTAATTTAAATTGCACAGCAATTGAAAGTTTATATAGCAAATTTTTCTGATCAAAGATTTATTACCCATATGTTTACTAGCATTGATTTAATTTATATCATTAAACAAAATAAATTAAAATAATTATATTTAATTTATTTTGTACCTTGAATAAAATGATTAATACTTTGTTATTTACATTTTGGTCATTAAAAATATTTTTAACAAAAAAAATCTTTAGTTATCATTTAAATACATTAATTTAATTAAGAACAATGGAATACTATTGAAAAAAATGATTTGTTTAATCTTTATTTCCATTATTTGAATCTTAAATTGCAAACAGATATATATTTTTATAATACTAATTATTATTATATATATGAATAAAATGCTTCAGTATTTCTCGTATACATGCAATATCACTATTCATTAAATCACTTAATTATTCCAACGCTATCGTACTGAAAGGTAAAGAAATCATAGGAGATTTAATTTTTCCAAGTGTGTGAAACATGTCTCGGCATGAATTTGCGCCCAGAACCTTGTCTTTAGTTGCCATTTCTTATCGAAAAGAATTCGTCTAAACTAGGGATGGCGAACCTTTTTGAGTATGCACGCCAAAAATTTCAAAATTTGTATGTACCAAAAGTCTAACGTGCCATAAACATTTTAATATAGATACTATCCAAAAATTAATGTTTATAGAATGTTTACTTAAATATTTTTACAGTTATACTAAATTCGATTCCTAACTTGTTTATTAAGCTGCATTTACTCAACAATATAGCCATGTCGCATCAAATTCCGTATTAATTCTCTATAAATGAGTTTTTCTTTTATTGTATTACTCCCGAATCAGATCATTTTTAGTTCTTTAAGTAGAAGCAGGTTCAATAGATAGATAATTATTTACACTAACAATTAAAATTTCATTTTCAAAATTAAAACAAATATAATAAAACCTAAAATAAGTTAAAACCTTAATCCTAAATTAAAAAAACCTAATCTGAAGCAGACAGCGTGTCAATTAGGTACATATTAATATCTTAAAATTCAATTTTCAAAATCAAAACCTTTGACATTTGATAAAGAAGCAAAATAAATTGAAAAATCATTATGTTAAATGATTTGGCAAAAAAATGACGCTACAAGATTCTTTTACTAAAATTTATAATACCTTAAATCATTCAAAAGTAACTGATTATTTTAAAGTAAATTATATACATGCTACACAAAACTATACTTTTTGTAAAAACAAACGAACAAACAAAAAATGGATAGTTCTCCATAAACTGCTTATAGTCTAAGTTTATTCGCGTGCCAGAGAACTTTTTTTACGTGCCAAGATCGGCACGCGTGCCATGGGTTCGCCATCCCTGGTCTAAACTTATAATTATTTTAAGGGGACCGAGGAAGCAAAATTCAACCAAAAAATCGATTTTTACTTTTTTATATCATTAAATAGTTTAAACTTATATATTTCCAACGATGTGTCACACGTGATTATATATAAAAAAATAAGTGATGAAATTGTTCATTCTTTCTAAGAGTACTTCACAGCTTAGTGGCCATTTAAATCTTTAATTGACTTATACTCACAACTTGGATTTTCCATGTTTATGTACCTTTTTTTCAATATCTATTAAAGTTAAGAACTCAAAAATTTTTAAATACTTATATTATGTTATATTGTATACTTTAACACAGGGATTTAATTATTTGTTGAGAATTATTTATTTTAGGCACTGAAATCTTATCAAAAATGCTAATTTAAAAATGGCTTTCAATTAATAATTAATAATTAATTTTCAGTTTCACTTAGAAAGAAAATGGTCTATTAAAATACGCAAATCATGTTATTCTAACTGCTCTAAAAATCTAGACCTCTATCTTTCACCATTTCTGAGAAAAAGGTAGATAAAATTGATGAATTTAACATGGCAGACATAGGCCTTTTCCGTTCCCCTTAACAGCCACTATCATTGTGTTAAAACATTTAAATGCAACTTCATATGCGAAGGTTACTAGATTCCTTTACCAGCGGTTTATTCTGATGAACTATTTCCGATAAGACAGTATCTGTCATGTGAAATGTGTCCGTGGTTTATGTTCAGTATAGCTTAGTTCGGGAAGCATTGCAGTATGCAGACGTTCTGGGTTTGAAAACCGGGTTGGATTTCTTTTCATTCTGTTGTAAACATTAAAGCTCGAATTTCTTAAAAGTTAATTAGTTTCTGCTGAAATCTAACCACTGAAAAACATTTAATTTCATATTATGATAATGCTTTTAGAGTGTATTTAAATATTCTAATCAAATAGCAATGTTACAATATGTTATTTGCGCACAAGAGTTAAATTATCTGCTATGTAGAATACGTTCAGAACTTTGTGGTGTGAAATGGCTGCCATATTTTATCTTAACGCAAATAGTTCTTGTTTACCACATAACTACAGCGTCTAAAAGTACATAGTGTGGAAATCGCGTATACCTGTATTGCTTTAGAATGTATCCAAAATACTACATTTTCGTAGACGGCGTTGCCACAGAATTTATTGCTTAAAACTGCGATGTGAATTTAAAATATGTCCTTGTATGAATGTAATGAATTTTAAATAACTTTCGTTCATTCCTAATGTATCCAGTATTACAACATAATCTTTTTATTCGGTTTTTCGAAAAAAATTATCTTTACAAAATAAGTTTTCCGTGGTTTAAATTGCATCATAAATAAATAAAAATACACAGGATATCTATTCATAATTAGAAATAAACACGATCATAGTGCGCTCTGGCGGAAATGTAATTATTAGTTTCTTCCATGGAATAAGGAATAAACTGGAAGGAAAACCGGTATCTCGTAACACAGAGAACCTTTTACCTCTTCGTTGCCACCAATTTTGACTCCGTTGACTAGTTTGGCGCGAGCAGGGGGATAGCCTGGTGTGATTATCGCTATTTGGCTGTATTTCTTCTCGCTTAACATTTGTTTTTTTTTAATTTGAATGTTTATGTTTACGCAAGAATCGTATTTTTTTATTTCATTAGATACAGTACACTCGGTCAGCAGATTGTAGAAGGATTAAGATATTTTAATGTTTGCTAGTGATTCATTTTAAATGTTTGTAAAATTATATTTCGTTTCATAAAAAAGATTGATTTTTTTTTTTTTTTTTTTTAGTTAATAAATTTATTGATTTATCTATTTATTTTTCTATTAAAGTGATGCATTTTTAGGTAGCTTTCTTTACAAAAAAGCTACCTATTGCAGCCGTTCGGAGGAAAGCGATTTCAAAAAATTTTGGTATATTTTCATCGATCATGACCCCCAGACCCCGAAACCGCCCTCCGTTCAAAATTGATATATATATATATATATATATATATATATATATATATATATATATATATATATATATATATATATATATATATATATATATATATATCTGACCAATGTCACACTGTAACTCCCGTAATTATGAACCGATTTCGATGTAATTCGGTGTGTACATAGTACATACCAATGTCTCGACCGAGTTCGTTGGCCAGCTTCATCCGCCGTTTTGTTTCAAAATGGCGGCCATTTAAAATTTTTAAAACAATTTAAAACTTGAAATGTGGTACCAAAAAATTAAAAATGGAAAAATATTTTTTTCTTAAGTATTTGACCTTTATACAAAGATTCCGGAGCAGTTTTTGTTTCGTCTATATCTTAAAAAATGGCTGCGTTATAGCATTTTGAATTTCTAGCGTGGCTGACATTTTGAAACGTCCTGAATTTTGTCACGCAATAAAAGGCGTATTTATGAACCGATTTGGATGTAATTCGGTGTGTACATAGTACATACCAATCTCTCGACCGAGTTCGTTGGCCAGCTTCATCTGCCATTTTGTTTCAAAATGGTGGCCATTTAAAAAACTTTTAAAAATTTAAAATTTGAAATGTGGTACCAAAAAATTGAAAATGGAAAAATATTTTTTTCTTATGTATTTGACCTTTATACAAAGATTTCGGAGCAGTTTTTGTTTCGTCTATATCTTAAAAAATGGCTGAGTTATAGCATTTTGAATTTCTAGCGTGGCTGACATTTTGAAACGTCCTGAATTTTGTCACGCGATAAAAGGCGTATTTATGAACCGATTTGGATGTAACTTCGTTTATACATAGTACATACCAATGTCTCGACCGGGTTCGTTGGCCAGCTTCACCCGCCATCTTGTTTAAAAATGGCGGCCATTTAAATTTTTAAGAAAAATTTAAATTTGAAATGTGGTACCAAAAATTGAAAATTGAAAAAATATTTTCTTCTTATGTGTTTGACCTTGATAAAAAGATTCGGGAGCAGTTTTTGTTTCGTCTATATCTTAAGAAATGGCTGAGTTATAGCATTTTGAATTTCTAGCGTGGCTGACATTTTGAAACGTCCTGATTTTACTCACTTAATAACAGGCGTATTTATGAACCGACTTGGGTGTACCTTGGTGTGTACATAGTACATACAAATATCTCGACCGAGTTCGTTGGCCAGCTTCATCCGCCATCTTGTTTCAAAAAGGCGGCCATTTAAAAAAATTAAAAAAAAAATGAAATGAGATACCAAAAATTTGGAAAATGAAAAAGATTTTTTTTGTATGTGTTTGACCTTAATACAAAGATTCCGGAACAGTTTTTCTTTCGTCTATATCTAAAAAAATGGCTGAGTAATAGCATTTTGAATTTCTCTTGTGGCTGACATTTTAAAACGACCTGATTTTTGTCACGCGATAACAGGCGTATTTATGAACCTATTTGGATGTAACTTGGTCTGTACATAGTACATACCAATGTCTCGACCGAGTTCGTTGGCCAGCTTCATTCGCCATTTTGTTTCAAAAGGGTTGCCATTTAAAAAAAATTAAATTTAAAATTCAAAATGAGGTATTAAAAAATTGGAAAATGAAAAAGATTTTTTTTATGTGTTTGGCCTTGATACAAAGATTCCGGAGCAGTTTTTGTTTTTGAAAATTTGTTCTTTTGTTGATATCTTAAAAAATGGTTGATTTATAGCACTTTGAATTTCTAGCATGGCTAACATTTTGAAACGATCTTGTATTTGTCACGCGATAACACACGTATTCGCCTATTTCGATGTAATAAGGCATGTGGATAGTATACATCAATACCTCGACCAAGTTCGCTGGCCAGATTCATCAGCAATCTTGTTTCAAAATGGCTGCCATTAAATTAAAAAATATATATATATTTAAAGTGAGGTGCAAAAAAATTAGAAATTGAAAAAGGTTTCTTTCTTAAGTATTTGATCTTGATATAAGGATTCAGGAGCATTTTTTGTTTGTCTTTACCTTAAAAAATGGCTCAGATATAGCAGTTTCAATTTCTATTGTGGGTGACATTTTGAAAAATCTGATTTTTTGCATGCGACAGCACTCCTATATATTAACCGATTCTGATGTGAGTGAGCATGTGCACAGCAATTACTAAGGTCTCGACTAAGTTCACTGCTTAGCCTCATCCACCATGTTGTCTTAAAATGACAGGCACTTTAAGAAATTGCCGAATTTGGCAGCCAAATATAAGTTTCTTTAAAGAAAAGCAGCTTGGATAAAGCTGACTAATTTCGCGAAATTCTCATTCATTATATTGATAAAAATTAGTATTGAATCTCCTATATTCGGTTTCCACTAAATTGAGCTTCGTGTATTTGCATGATATAAGTTGGCTTTTTTTAAATAAGGATTATGAAAGCTACCTCTTCCTCCCGGCACTGGCCAGAAGGACTTTTTTTTAAATTCTAGTGATACTTTTATTTTTTTGCAACTTGCTTAAACAGAAACACTGAATGCTTCGTTCAAGTTGCATTTCAGATTAAATATTTTAGATTTAGTAGCTCAGTTATTGATCAAAAGTACATTTATGGGGGTAATATCATAACTTTTTTTTTTCCAAGTAATAGTTGCTTATAAATTGAAAAGAAAAAAAAGGTAATGGAACTAACTGAAATTTTACATTTCTCTAAATTAATATATATATATATATATATAGTATAGATATTTAAGTGCATGTTCTTGGGGGAAAAAACAACACACCTAATATTCATAGTCAGAAAATAATTATTAATTTGTGTATTAAAGTTACAGGAATTCTAATTCACAATAATTTTTAATGAATAGTTGTAATTATTATATTCTAGTTTTTTTTTTTTTTTTAAATATTAAATTAATCACTGAACAATATGTAAACAAAGTCAGTTTACATTTCGGATTAAATATTATCATATTAAATATTTTAGCTTTAGTAGCTCAGTTATTGATCAAAAGTACATTTATGGGGGTAATATAACTTTTTATTTATTTTTTTTTCAATGGTGAATAAAAATGTATTTATAATAAAAAAAGTAAATTAGAAACCCAAAATTTCAGTAATGAACAACCTTCAAAAATAGACAATTGTTTTTATAGTTTCATTTAGAACCAATACTTAATGAAACTATACTAATTAAATAAAATACTGATTTTCAAATAAATTTAACAATTGGGATATCAATAACTAATAAGATTATTATAAGATTAATTATTTATTCAAGTTAATTCTTAATTGCTTTATCGAGGGATTAATATTTAAATTATTTTTGATGGGTTATTTAAAATACAGAATTCCAGAGAATTATAGTTATTAAATTATTGAGTGAATGACAGGGTTTAGAAAGGCTACTAAAAAATTTAAATTCACAGGGAAAACTATCGAAGTATCATTGCATGGAACCTGCTACATTTTTAAAAAGTGAATTAAAAAAAAGAAAATAGCTACCCAGAATTAGTAACACAAATATGAAATAGGGTTGGAATTTCCACCCCCCCCCCCATCTGTGCTTTCATCTATTACTTTTAACTGTGAAATAATTGTTAGGAAGTATATTAATCTTAAGATTTTTTAAAGGTTAATTTCTATAAAAGTAGACATTGCAATCACTTTGTTTATATTGTCATCACAAATAATCAACAAATGATTGCTTATAAATTGAAAAGAAATAAAAGTATGGAACTCTCTTTTGAAAATTAAAAAAATTACCTTTGTCTAAATTTTTCAAAAGATGTAATTTTTTTAAGAAGAAGCATTTAAAAATATAACACATTATTTATTTGTCACTTTCACAAATTAATTATTAATTTGTGTATTGAAGTTATAGGATTCTAATTCACATATTTTTTGAATTAATAGTTTAAGTCACATTTCCAAAAGTGATTCAAAATTTATTTGTAATAACAGAAGTAAATCAGAGCACCCAAAATTTCAGTAATGAACAGCCTTCAAAATTATTTATATATATATATATATTTTTTTTTTTAATATATATAATTTTATTGAAAACATACTAATGAAACAAAATAGTGATTTTCAAATAAATTTAACAATTGTGATATCAATAGTTAAAAGATATTTCTAAGAATAATTAATAAAGTTGAATTTTGACGGCTTTATCACAGGATCAATATTTTAATTAGTTTTAGATAGACTATTTAAAATACTGAATCACAGCTATTCAATTATTAAGATAGTGAAAAGGTTACTAAAAACGTAAAATTCAGAAGGGAAAACATTGAAGCATAAATACATGGAATTGTATTTCCTGTTACAATTTTTAAGAGATTTTTGTTAAAACTACTTTCAAGAGAAACAAAAATATGAACCAGGCTGAAACTATGTTTTTCCTCTCCCTGCCTCCGTCCCTTCCAAAATAACAAGTTTTTGATCTACTGCTTTTATTTTTAATATGAAATAGTTGTTAGAAAGTACATTAATCATGAGACTTTCAGGTTAATTTCTTTAAAAATTGACCTATTGCAATCACTGTATATTGTCGTCACAATAACACAGAATCAATTCAAATCTTATTGGGAAGGTAAATTTATCTGCCAAGTATCTTGAATAGTTCGTTAATCAAGTATGTAGCTGTTATAGTTGAAATAAAAATAACAGATACATTTTTACTTTGAGTTGTCTATTTCAATTACTTTTTTTTTTCCAAATTTTGTTATTTATTTGGAATGAATCAAATCTTTTCTTGGTTACCTGACTCATTTTGATACGATACATACAAGGTTAATTTTTTTTTTCAGTGTGTATTGTATTAAAACAAACAAAAAATGAATTTAGTGCAAAATGAATCAGGGGATTGAGGAACAATACAATCGAAGAAAAGGATGTGTTACAGCTTCAACTTTTTCTCATTTTATTACAATGTGAAGTTGGAAATAGGGGCTCCATTTATAAAATCTTAAAACAGTTGTATATTCCAAAATTCTTTTGTCTGGTTAATTCTCAATACATCTGTTTTAGCAGCAATAGCCACTTTTTCAATATTAAATAATCCCTTTGACATCACTGATATGCTGTTTTTATCAGCATTTACTTAGTTACTAAAAATAAAGATTTTCCAAAATCAAATTATGAACAATAGATATTGTTTATTCACTAAAGAAAAAAATACCCATCATTATTTTAAAGTAATAAAAAAAATAAAATAATGTACATATTTTTATAGTAAATTTGATTTAATATGTCTGAAATTTTTGTGTATGTAGACATGACGGTTATTTTGAGATTATACATTTCCATGTGAAATTAGACTTTCAACTCACTAAGTTAAAAAATATAATTTCAAAAATGTTATTACTTTTATTAGATAGAATTATTTATAAGCAACATGTAATCAATAGGAAATTTTATCAGCAGGAGCGATTTTCTCTTTAAAAAGAATTCCAAAATAAATATATTTTTGAATAGTGAAAGATATTACTAACCAGATGGAAAATGTTGCTAATAATTGATTTACAAATAAACAAAACAGAAATGAATTTATTTAATCCCTTCAAAACCAACATAACATACATAAGATTTATTTAGTTGTCAAAAAATTTTTCCTTTTATTTAAATATAGCAGTTTTTAGTATTTATAAAAAACTTTGCAATTAAATAAAGCAAATAAGTTTCAAAATTACAGGTTCTCAAAAATAGGCATATGCAACTCAGGTCTTGAAGGAATTAAACTAATCAAATAAAATATTTAAATAAAATTGAACACAGCCTAATATTTAACAAAAAATGAAGCACAACTTTTTGGGGAAAAAAAGGCATTTTATTGCATAAAATTTATAAAAAATAAATAAAGTACAAAAAATTTTTCAAGCTGATTTTATAAAGCAAATCTTCCGCACAGATACAGCAGAATGGAGATTTTTACAACAAAACCCAAAAATATGTGGTTGTGTGTTATATAAGTCACATTTCAGGCATCATTAAACTTGCCTTGTAAACATGACCAAATATGTCTAAAACACATCAAAATACAGTAAAACATCTTTATATTGCATTCCTTAGGACCAGAAGTTGTGCAGATTATAAATATCTTCATAATACAGATCATTTTATGCGTTAAATTTACTTTATGAAACATGGTCTAAACATGCTTGTACAAAGTATGATACAAGTACAGAAAACTTTTCAAGTTGATGATTTTACAAAACAATCTTTCACACCGACACAGTAAGATGAATACAATACAGTAGATCTTTATAATGAAACCTAAAAATACAAGATTGTGTGTTATATAAGTCACACTTCATGCATCATTAAACTCGCCCTGTAAACATGACAAAATATGTCTGAAACACATCAAAATGCAGTACAACATCTTTATTTGAATTCCTTGGGATCAGGAGTTGTGCAGATTATAATTTTTTTTCATAATATAGGTCATTTTATGCATTGTTAAATTAACTATATAAACATGGCAAAATCAATTTATTACACAATTTCAAATAAATTTATAGTATTAATAGCAATTTTTTCAGTCAAGTTCTGAATTAACCCTTTATCAGTAGATATAAGAAGACAGTACTTATAAGTACCATTAAAATAACTTGTTATAAAATGCATTTAATACATCGATTAGTTGCAATACAGTTTAGAATGAGTTATAGATACATTACTTTATCTTGTTCAAAAGTATTACGTGTTACACGAAACAAAAATATTTTCAAAAGGATGATTTTTGCCTTTGTATCTTTTCAGCTTTTTTCTTTTTTTTTGGGGGGGGGGATTTTTCAATTCTGAAATATTTCTATTGTAAGAACATTGTATTTGTACATTTCCTAATTCTACAAAATACTAAGAAAAATATTTAAAATAAAAGATTTGAGTGGGGGTTATAAATATTGCACAAAATCCCTATAAACTCAAATTTAATTAACCCTTCTAAAATTTATTAAATTATTATGTAAATCTTCTAATGTAGTTTAAACAATTCACGAAAAATGCTTTAGAAGATAAAAGTTTCATGAATTCATAATTCAGTATTTAAAAGGTTACAAAGCGACAAACTTTTAAACGATTATATCAAATTTAGTCCAAAAGGAGAGTACTTTTTTACAATGTTGGAATACAGATGCTTCTTAACTTCAAAATTCATTGTTTACATCTCAGAAGTTATACATTATATAGAGTATTGCATTATAAAGATCTACTGCAGCAAAAGAAGAAAATTAGGATCAGAATCTAAAATTCAGCGTTTGAAGGTAAAGGCGATCTTTTCAAGACAGTTTGGCCGACTAACTCAGTAACAGCTATCATTAAGTTTCTTTTGAGGCAACCATCCACTGAAAATGTTATTCTCCCAAAAATATGCAAGACTTCATAAAGTGATACCATTCACAAGCAGCATTTGCTCAAATCAGATGTATGTATAAATTGTATCCTTCTCATCATAAGATTTTTTAACCCTTTATATCATATCAGACTGTACAATAAAAATTAATGAATAAAATCAAATATTTTTTTAGTAGATTTTGCATTTAATTATGTGATAAAAGTGGTTTAAATCTTCTAATTAGTATTCTTTTTTAATTAATCTAAATTTGAAATCGATTAAAGCTGTTGGTCACATACATGATACTTCGGTTTATGCCAAATGTTTATACTGAAATGTACAGGATGATTCTGTAAATTTCAATGTGCTCAAATATATATATATATATATATATATATATATAAAGGGTTAAAATAGCTTCAGCAGATTGAGGCATCAAAGATTACAAAGTTGTCCTCTAATAGCATCATGTTAATAAAAATTTGCTTATTAATAATGTCTGAAATGGAAACTACCATGACCTAGAGATGGATCAACTACTTCCTGGGCTTGACATTTTTAGCAACCCTATCCCTCCTTCAAAGCGATATATTTTAGTGTTTTCTGGCACTGAAAATTGAAAAAGCACTTTTAGTTCAGGTAAACATTGAAATTTCATAAAATTTAAAATATAATATTTCTTTAATATGTATAAGCCTTTAATAAAACAAATACATGTCTAAAAGCTGTATTTGATTTATATACTCTTTTTAACAATTTTTAATTTTTCATAATGGATTTATAGTAAATAAATTTACAAATTAATGCATTTTCCATTGCAATTCCATTAATGCATTTTGCATTTAATTGTAAATAAAAGGCACCTGTCAAGCTCGTGTTTAAAAGGCTAAGGCTTACAGCACAGCTAATAGTGGCCGAAAAAGAACGCCAAAATTTCGCCAAGCGTTTTGGGTTACCAGCATTTTACTCCCATGATTCCCTGCCGAAAGAAGAACGAAACTAATTTCCCGTTATCCATCTATTAGTATCCTATATCTATGGTTTCTTCTATCTTTACTAGAAGAAAGTATTGGATTCGTGAAAATTTTTGACTTTCGGTTTTCGACGGATTTACACGTTTTAGGGGTCAGAGATTCCGAAAAACATGTTACAATATTGTTTTTACAAAATGTCTGTCTGTGAGTCTTTAACTCTGTCTGTTTTTCTGTATGTATGTGACACAAACTGTGTATGGGCACTCTATCTAAAGAACTAATGTACGGAATTTAATAAAAATTTATATTCAGTTAGTCCCTGATATAAATTGGTTTTGACTTGTTTTTGGTGTAAATCACCCAACAGGTGGCGCTGCTATGCAGCATTTTGCACGATTACCCCAATTGCTCAATCTCCAGAAGTAATGCCCGAATTTTCATCAAACTTCCGCTTCAATAAGTCCTTGACATGAATTCACATATTATGCATTTTTGTGTAAATCGCTCAACAGGTGGCTCTGCTATGCTGCATTTTTTGCGATTTATGCAATACTCTATCTCAAGAACTAATGCTTGGATTTCAACAAACTTCAGTTTCAGGTACCTTGATCTGTATTAATGCTGTTTATGTTTTGGTGTAAATCACTCAACAGGTGGCGCTGCTATGCTGCATTTCTCAGAATTTCCGATATAGCTCTATCTCAATAGGTAATGCACGAATTTTCATCAAACTTCAAATTCAGATATACTCTGATATGAATTTGTGCTATATTGGTGTAATTTCTTGTATTTTTTAAATGATTTAGTTGACGTGATTTAAATAGAAGTAAGTTTTGTAATGGCCACAACGTACTAGTTTGGATACGGTTTCGGCTGTTGATTTCTACACTATATACTTCTAGGCACTGTAGCATATCTGATTTTTATTCACGCAGCGCTCTCTATTAGTAGCGTTTTTGACTTACTTTTTTATCGTGCCAAAAATTCAGATTTTTTATTCGCGCATCTCGTTCTATATGTAACTTTTTTCATACTTAATTTTTTTATCGCACTAAAAATATTCCTCTCTTCTAGAACAAGTATATCGCAAATCTTATTCAGTCATTCTGACTCCTCTCACTTATATGATTTTTTTTTTCAAATTCTAGAAGATTTGCGGGGTACAAATTACTTTTAATTCCCTCTTCTTCATATTGAAAAGTAGCTCAATTTTTTATACCTACGTGGGTATTATTTTTATTCATGCAAAGTACCCTATAAAACTTCTCGGGAAATTTCCACAAGTCACGTTTTAGTCATGCTTAAATAAAACATTGTTAGTTAATATGCAAAATATATGAATTGTTCAATTCTGAATAAATCTCTTCCGCGTAGATATTAGACATAAATTCTTGCATTCAAGCTTGATCTTCCACTAATCTTTTAAGAAAAATTAAAATAAAATCTTATTTGTGACTAGATGTTTTATATTTTTAAAATAAACATGATTAATAATGTTGAGAGAATTATTTGATAGTCTTAAGAAATAGACGAATTCTCTAAAGAGAATTGAACTATGAGTTAAATTTTGAGATCAAAGATAATTATCCGCTTTATAATGAAAAATACGAAACAGTATATATTGTGTTATTTATTTCAGTTATATTAAAAAGGGTTTTTATAGATTTTTGCTTTTAATTTCTTAAAAAGTTTCGACTCAACCCTTAACCGGAAACGTCAAAAACCCGTGCGCAAACAGAACACTTAATAATTTACCAAATAGTGAACTTAAACATTAATCTTTAATAGTAATGCATTAACTGGACCAATTTTAGGTAGCTTTCTTTACAAAAAGCTACCTATTGCAGCCGTTCGGAGGAAAGCGATTTCAAAAAATTTTGGTATATTTTCATCGATCATGACCCCCAGACCCCGAAACCACCCTCCGTTCAAAATTGATATATATATATATATATATATATATATATATATCTGAGTTATGTCACACTGTAACTCCTGTAATTATGAACCGATTTCGATGTAATTCGGTGTGTACATACTACATACCAATGTCTCGACCGAGTTCGTTGGCCAGCTTCATCCGCCGTTTTGTTTCAAAATGGCGGCCATTTAAATTTTTTAAAAATATTTAAAACTTGAAATGTGGTACCAAAAAATTAAAAATGGAAAAATATTTTTTTCTTACGTATTTGACCTTTATACAAACATTCCGGAGCAGTTTTTGTTTCGTCTATATCTTAAAAAATGACTCAGTTATAGCATTTTGAATTTCTAGCGTGGCTGACATTTTGAAACGTCCTGAATTTTGTCACGCGATAAAAGTCGTAATTATGAACCGATTTGGATGTAATTCGGTGTGTACATAGTACATACCAATCTCTTGACCGAGTTCGTTGGCCAGCTTGACATTTTGAAAAATCTGATTTTTTGCATGCGACAGCACTCCTATATATTAACCGATTCCGATGTGAGTGAGCATGTGCACAGCAATTACTAAGGTCTTGACCAAGTTCACTGCCTAGCTTCATCCACCATGTTGTCTTAAAATGACAGGCACTTTAAGAAATTGCCGAATTTGGCAGTCAAATATTAGTTACTTTAAAGAAAAGCAGCTTGGATAAAGCTGACTAATTTCGCGAAATTCTCATTCATTATATTGATAAAAATTAGTATTGAATCTCCTATATTCGGCTTCCACTAAATTGAGCTTCGTGTGTTTGAATGATATAAGTTGGCTTTTTTAAAATAAGGATTATGAAAGCTGCCTTTTCCTACCGGCACTGGCCGGAAGGACTTTTTTAATATAACAGCTTAAAAAAAGGTTTGGAATGTCGGAGATAGAAAATATTAAGGGCAGATATGTAGACGCAACCTTCTCACAAACGACGCGTTTCCGGTTAAGGGTTAATAATAAGTTAGTTAGTTTAAAGTTTTTAAGGGGACCAGGTAAGCGAAAGTTAGGAAAAAACATGTTTATATATTAAAAAAAGAAATGTTGGAATTATTCATACTTTCTAAGAGCACTTCACAGCCATTTAAATCTTTAATTGACTTTTTCTCAAAACTTGAATTTTTCATGTTTGTGTCCCTTTTTTTTTCAATATCTATTAAACTTAAGAACTCAATTTTTCTAATACTTTTATTATGTTATATTATATACTTTAACACAGGGATTTAAGGATCTTTTGAGAATTATTTATTTTATGCAGCAAAAACTTTCCAAAAATGCTAATTTAAAAATGCCTTTCAATAAATAATTAATAATTAATTTTCAGGTTCACTTAGTAAGAAAATAGACTGTTAAAATACGTAAAACATATTACTCAAACTACTCTAAAAATTCTAGACCTCTATATTTCATCATTTCTGAGAAAAAGGTACATAAAGTTAGAGATAGAGCTTACCCAGTCCCCTTAAACTAATGTCAATTTTTGAACTTGTTTACAAAAGAAAAAAAAATTACAAAGTTAAAAATTAACAGTATACATAGTGACCATTTTAAATACCATAATGTGATACAAATAAAGATTAAATAAAAACATAAATAATGCGCACATTTTATCAAAAATACTTATTTCACAACTTATAAGGAGGGACACAGTTCTTACTAAAGCGAAAAATAAACTCATTTGTTCTTATTAAAAGCAGAGACTACAACTGATATAACATTGTACAAAGTTTCAAAATATAAATCCATTTTTGGAATTTAATGAATGTATACATTTAAACAATAGGAAATATATACACAAAAGTTTAATAATATGAATTATGTAATTTTCTGTTTTTTGCAAGAAAACTTTTTAAAGGTATGTGATAGAACCTACTTTATTATAACAAATTATAACAAAATATTGATTTTATTCTGCAAACCTGAAACTTTTATTTATGTAATATTTTCATATGTTTTTAAATTCAAAATTTCATAAATTTTTAAATTAATAAAATATTTATAATTAAACAAGCTAAAAAATAAAACTTTGGACCTATAAATAATTTGGAGATTCACAGAATAAAGAATTATGTTTACGTCAAAAATGTAACGTTTCACAATTGTGTCGTTCGGTTGCGAAATTAGCCATCTTCAAAAAATAAAATTTTTGGGGAAGGCTAACTTTTTTTTGCCATGCTCAGCCAAAATAAGATTGGAACCCAAAACTCTTTAGTTCTATAGTGATTAATACAGTATATTTGATCAGCTTTAGAATGGTTTACTATTTCCAGATGGTAGAAACGATTACTTAGAACTTAAACAACTGAAATAAAAAACTCATTTTCTTATTTCGAGGAGTTGGCTTGTTCAAAACTTTTTTATTCATCATGTGAAAAAAGTATAGAAATTAGAGATTAAAAGAATTAAATTTAAATATGTGGTTTTGTTTTTAATTTTTAGTAATGTAACAAATAATTTTTATATTGAAAATGCCACCGATTCATATTCTTGTCATTTTACTTCTATGGAATGTTCATATTTTGCTTTTCCAGTTAGAAAAAATTTGAACTTTTTTTTTTTTTTTTTTTTTTGTAAAAAATGATGGATTGTACACAATTTGTGCATAAAATGTTAATATTTAGTGCACTTCAAAATTAAAAGCTTTTTATGCAAATTAGAAAAAAAATAACAATTTAGCGAAGCAGAACCGATGACGTTTGATAAAATATTTTTCATAAAAATGTAAAATAAATTATATATTTTATATTTAACATTACTCCCATTTTCATAAATGGATTTCCTGCAAAGCATTTTATATTCTTAACTTTTTATCGAGAAAATTATTTTTATCATTTAGTTGTTGTAACGAACTTAAATTTGTCATTTCGAAATAAATTAGAACAAAGAAAATAAAAAAATACATTACATAAAATGTACAAATTAATTGAAAAATATAAAGTTTTCTTCATTTTCTTGTTTTATGGAAGGAAATACAATAAATAATAAATTAATTTTTATAATCATTATTTTACATTTATATCTGAGTGCCATATTTTTTATTTGACTGCTTTTGTGAATTAGTATTTTTGCATTGGTAATTTTGCCATGAGGGATATTTTTCCTTTTATATCGTTTACGTTTTTCAATTCCTACTATTAGCTCACACTCTCCCTATATTTATTTATATATTTATATATTTATCTTGTACAAATTTTCAATCGTTAATAAAATACTTATTATTCTTCCTATCAGGTTGAAATAAATTTTTTAAAACTTGTACTGGATGACAATTGATGTTAATAAAGTTTTTTCAAATATTAATTAATTAATTAAATTTTAATTAATTAATTTTAGTTTTGCATGCGAAACAAAATGGCCGCCATTGGTTATTGAATTTCCATGAAAGTATTTTCAATAAGGGTTACCATAGGGGGGGGGGGACCCTGTTCTGTCGCCAAATACCGCCAAGTTTGTCGCCAATCGCCAAATTTGGCGGCCAAAAGGAGTCGCCAAAAGTTACGCCAACTTGGCGATTTCTGTAATATTTCGCCAAATTCCCATAGAGTTCCATTGTAAACCTACTTGCTTATAGAAAATCAACAAATATTAAAATATTAATATATAATTCAAATATAATATAATTAATATACGAATAAAAAAATACTGAAATCTACTGGCAAAAAAAAAAAAAAAAAAAAAAGAAGAAGTTAATTTCAAGCTCTGATACCTAAGCATCGCCGCTGCAACAATATTTCGCGCCTGGTGCGAAAAACGTTGTTAATTTTTCAATTCCTACTATTAGCTCACACTCTCCCTATATTTATTTATATATTTATATATTTATATATTTATCTTGTACAAATTTTCAATCGTTAATAAAATACTCATTATTCATCCTATCTGGTTGAAATAATTTTTTTTAAACTTGTACTGAATGACAATTGATGTTAATAAAGTTTTTTTCAAATATTAATTAATTAATTAAATTTTAATTAATTAATTTTAGTTTTGCATGGGAAACAAAATGGCCGCCATTGGTTATTGAATTTCAATGAAAGTATTTTCAATAAGGGTTACCATAGGGGGGGGGGGGAACCCTGTTTTGTCGCCAAATACCGCCAAGTTTGTCGGCAACTTGGCGATATAACGCCAAATTTGGCGGCCAAAATGAGTCACCAAAAGTGACGCCAACTTGGCGATATCTGTAATATTTCGCCAAATTCCCATAGAGTTCCATTGTAAACCTACTTGCTTATAGAAAATCAACAAATTGAGATAATTTAATGCAACAAAAACTCATATTAGCTTGATTATATTAAATTTTTCTTTGATGGCCTAAGTAGGAATTGACTTTAAAAACAAATTTTTTATATTACTTGTTCTAGAAGATGTTCGTTTTTATACGTGCAAGATAATAATAAAATAAACAACGAATACGATGACAGATTCACACTAAGTATTTTGTTCATTGTTTTATATGTTCATTGTTTTATATTGGTGTACAACGGAATGTTTGTGAATAAAAAAAAAAAAAAATGAACATTATTTAAATACGAAAAATACTTACCTTTTTCCTCATTCTTCTTTACATGTCGGGTTTTCATTCTTAGCCAACGAGAAATTCAGAGAAAAATTAAAGGAATTTATTTAAATTTCTTTATCTTTTTAAAGATATATTAATTTTCACATTGCAGACTATATTAATTTCCACAACTGTTAACAGTTTACTAAATCGGAAACAATTACATATTTGTATGTAAAATTTTGGATAACAAAATATTAATTAAAACGTTTATATGTTTTATTTAATATTTAGTTATCCATTGTTCTTTATTTAGAAATCTTTTAACTATGCATTTTACTTTTTTAATTCTCTTTGGATAATTTTTTTTATGTAATTCAATTGTCCCTTTCAAACTAATTGAAATAAAGGAAAATCACTAAAAGGCAAAATTTATAAATATATTACCGAACGATGGAAATGTGGTTGATTTGCTTATTTGTGAAAAAAAAATACAGCAGAGAATAAAGATCAATTCATTTCTTTTTCTAATATTAATTTCCATTACACTGTATATGACATTTCTTTATTCCACTTTCTTTGTGGTGCTCTCTTTTTGCAATAATAAATTACACCACGAACACAATTTTTCTTTTATGTTTTTTATCTCCTTTTTATTGATTTTTACAAGAAGAATAAACAACAAACACGATGCATTATTTTCACAAAATATTAGTTCCATTGTTTCCAATTTATTTTTTTTAAAATGACAAATGAATTAGAGTTCGCAGAGTTTAAAATATTCTTAATACATTTGACATTATTTACAGAAGAATAAAAATTGCCATTTTTTTTAGAATTATTGTTTAAAATCAACAAGCATAAAATCTAGAGAAAAATTAAAGAAGAATCTGAAAATATAAATTAAATGTTCACAAGATTTACAATAAGCAAATAAATATATTTGGTTTGTGAGAAAAGAAGCAGTCCAAGACAATTTTTTTGCAATCTTAGATTATTGCAATAAAAAAAGATTAGTAAAATCTACCACTCTTTAAAATCTTTAGTAAAACAATACAGCCTAGAATAAAGTTCAATTTATTTCTTTTTCTAATATTAATTTCCATTACACTGTATATGACATTTCTTTATCCTACTGCCTTTGTGGTGCGTCCTTTTTGCATTAATAAATTACACCAGAAACGCAATTTTGCTTTTTTTGTTTTTATCTCTTTTTTATTGATTTTTACAAGAAGATAAAACAACGAACACGACCCATTATTTTCACGAAATATTCGTTTCATTGTTTCCAATTTATTTTTTAAATGACAAATGAATTAGCGTTCGCAGAGTTTAGAATATTGTAATATATTTGAAATTATTTACAGAAGAAAAAAATTGCCATATTTTTAGGATTCTCGTTTAAATTCCAACAAGCATAAAAATTAGAGAAAAGAAGCATCTGAAAATATAAATTAAATGTTAAGAAGATTTACAACCAGAAATATATATATATATATATATATATATATATATATTTGGTTATTCAGGAAAGAAGCAGTCTTAGGCCATTGCAATAAAAAAAAAAAATAGTAAAATCTACTGCTCTTTAAAATCTTTAGTAAAAATGTAGCGTAGAATAAAGTTCAATTAATTTGTTTGTTTAATATAAATTTCCATTACACTCTATCGACATTTTTTATCCCTCTGCCTATGTGGTGCGCTCTTTTTGCATTAATAAATTACACCACGAACGCAATTTTTATCTTATGCTTTTATTTTATGCTTTTTAACTCTTTTTTATTGATTTTTACAAGAAAAATAAACAACAAATACGATGCATTATTTTCACAAAATATTCGTTTTATTGTTTTCAATTTATTTTTTTAAATGACAGTTGAATTACCACACGAAGAGTTCAGAATATTTTTAATACTAGGGGGCTCGGCCCCCTAGTAGTAGCTACGCTCGCCAACCCCCGACCAGACACCGCAGACTCTAAATGCACGCTAATTTGATCGGCTTTAAAAAGATTTCGAAAGATTGAATTATAATTTAAAAAACAGTGGCGATCTCCCTATAAACGAATTTCTATTCATTTCTCTTTGATTGGGGAATTTTAACGCAAATCCGCTGCGGTACTACTTGATTATCCTGTCGACCAATTTCGCCCAATTATATAAATCGCCAAACCACTCGCCAAATTATACAAATTGATATAATTTTTATTTTAAATAACGAAAGAACAAATAACTTCGTACAACATTAATAAAAACACAAATAAAGCGTCGAAGTAAAAATAACTTGATGACGTATACACGCGTAACAACATTTCAAAATAAGCTAATGTAAAAGGAATTAAGTAAAGAGAGTCTTTGTCTCCTGGTATTTTTTAACAAAGCGAAAAGAAAGTTCTTTTAAATGAGACATTTTAAATTAATTCTCAAAATATCAAATAAATGTCTAGCGCAATTTCTAAATTTAAACTTTTTTGCAATATTATTTTGTGTTAATTTTATGTAATAACTATAATGTGACGTAAATATGACGTAATTTCTCTTAAGATTTCTAACGCATGTTAATGAATTTATTATTTTACAATATCCTTTCTCTTTTAAAATTCACGTGTATACTTTTTATGACGTAATTTTTAATAAGTTCTCGCTTTTTATACGTAATTATTTAATTCTAATTTGAAAGTTTTTTTCCTGTTTATTATAGTCACGTGTAAATAAATTTTTAATTTGAAGCAAACATTATTGCTTGCGCTTTTTATACAGTTGGCAACAGTTTAAATTAGTACAATTTTCTGAAATCTGCAAAAAATATCTCTAGAAATGCTGAAAATTTGAATTTAAAATAGAAATAAAACCTGAAAAAATGAGTCAAAATAAAAAATTAATGCAATCTGCACTCCGACAAATTCTAACGCATAAAATGATCTAAAAATGATTACACTGCCATGTATAGTTTTTGCTGCTATAAAACTTTTTTAGTGGAACGATTTTGTCCAACTTTAGCATTAAATAACTCTTAAAATAATTCTTCGATTTGAAAACTGTCTGCATCAGCGTGTTTATCAAACATTTCTGTATAACACTACCGATTTTCATATTTTTGTATGCATTATTTTTGTTAATATTAACGAAGAAAAGCCTCCGGTCACAAAAAATTCAAATCCGGCGGCGGCGGTGACAGCGGTAGTTACTTTTTTTTAGAATAGAGAGATATTTGAAATTATTTACTAACGAAAAAAAAATTCATTTTTTAGAATTCTTTTTAAATTACAACAAGCATAAAAATTAAAGAAAAATTAAAGAAGTATAAGAAAACATAAATTATATGTTCACAAGATTTAGAATAAGCAAAAAAAAAAAAAATAAATAAATAAATAAATAATTGTTAAGCGAGAAAAGAAGCAGTACAATAAATAGCAGTTGAAGACAATTTTTTGCAATCTTAGACCATTGTAATAAAAAATTTAGTAAAATATCCCATGCAATTAAATCTTGTGACGAGCCATTTTAACTTTGACTTATGCTACGTCATCTGGAAAACATTTAGAGATTTGGTGTAATGCTATTTCTACAGCTCAATAGACAAGTTAAAATAAGTTTATATAATAACTTTTATTGTACATTAGTAAACAGTTTAATTTAAATTTATTTTTTTAAACTGATGTAATTCGTAATTACAACACACTCTGTATTTTTACTGGTCAGAATGCAAAATTACACGAATATTGTCATCTAGTATATTTGTACCAATCAGACAATTTGATACGTATAATACATTTTTTTGATTTTTTTTAACAACTAGGGGGCTCGGCCCCCTACGAGCTACGCTCGCCAACCCCCGTCCATACACCGTAGACTCTAAATGCATGCTAATTTGATCGGCTTTAAAAAGATTTCGAAAGATTGAATTATAATTTAAAAAACAGTGGCGATCTCTCTATAAACGGATTTCTATTCATTTCTCTTTGATTGGGGAATTTACAGGCCAAATCCGTTGCCGTACTACTTGATTATCCCGTCGACCCATTTCGCCAAATTATATAAATCGCCCAACCACTCGCCAAATTATACAAATTGACATAATTTGTATTTTAAATAACGAAAAAACAAATAAATTACTACAACATTAATAAAAATACAAATAAAACGTCGAAATAAAAATAACTTGATGACGTAGACACGTGTAACAACATTTCAAAATAAGCTAATATAAAAGGAATTAAGTAAACAGAGTCTTTGTCTCCTGGTATTTTTTAACAAAGTGAAAAGAAAGTTCTTTTAAATGAGACATTTTAAATTAATCGTTTTAAATCTGACGTAATTTTGACCAAACTATTCTTTCTCTTTTTAATATTCACGTGAAAATACTTGTGTTAGAAATTAAATATTATTTGCGCTTTCCTAGCAAAAATAGTTGAAAAGTATCCTCTTAAAATATCAAATAAATGTCTAGCGCAATTTCTAAATTTAAACCGTTTTGCAATATTATTTTGTGTTCATGGTATGTAATAACTGTAATGTGACGTAAATATGACGTGATTTCTCCTATTTAAGACTTCTAACGCATGTTAATAAATTTATTGCTTTACAAATTCCTTTCTCTCTTAAAATTCACGTGTAATTATAGTTTTTATGACGTAATTTTTAATAAGTTCCTGCTTTTTGTACATAATTATTTAATTCCAATTACAAATGTTTTTTTTCTGTTTATAATAGTCACGTGTAAATAAATTTTTAATTTATTTACACGTATAAATATTTTTTTTTTTTTTTTAAGCAAACATTATTGCTTCCGCTGTTTATACAGTTGGTAACAGTTTAAATTAATATCACTTTCTAAAATCTGTTAAAAATATCTCTAGAAATGCTGAAAATCTGAATTTAAAATAGAAATAAAACCTCAAAAAATTAGTCAAAATAAAAAAATTAATGCAATCTGCACTCCGACAAATTCTAACGCATAAAATGATCTAAAAATGATTAAATTCCTATAAACAGTTTTTGCTCCTATAAAACTTTTTTAGTGGAACGATTTTGTCCAATTTAGCATTAAATATCTCTTAAAATTATTCTTCGATCTGAAAACTGTCTGCATCAGCGTGTTTATCAAACATTTCTGTATAATACTACCGATTTTCATATTTTTGTATGCATTATTTTTCTTAATATTAACGAAGAAAGACCTCCGGTCACGAAAAATTCAAAACCGGCGGCGGCGGCAGTGACAGCGGTAGTTACCTTTTTTTTAGAATAGAGAGATTTATTATTAATATTTATTATATTTTACAATTATAGAAACCAGCTTGAATATTTAGAAGTTAGGGATTCTTTCTTTTTTGTTACTAAAATTATTCTAATGATTTTTCATCCTCCTTTAAACTCATAATTTCTGTTTTACTACTAAGATTTGCTAAATTAAAATCTAATTTTTCCAACAAGACTTTTTGTAGTTTTATGTCTAGTAACAAAGTTATGATCTATAATCTTTATTAGCCATATAATTAATTACTACTGATCATTTGACACGAACTACATTCTTATCATCTAATACTCACCCACTGTCGAGTGTTTTTTTAGGTGCGTTCGTAATTATATAAAACACGTAGCACATATAGTCGTCGTCTGGTCCGTCCGTCTGTCTGTCCGTTTGTCTGTCCATCTGTCTGTACGTCTGCTTATCTGTCCATCTGTTTGTCTGTCCGTCTATCCGCATTTAACATGGCAAAAATTACCTAAGATAAGGATTTGAAATTTAATGTATATAATCATTGCAGAATTTTATTGAGTCATTTCAAATTTTATGATAATCGAATCAAAACATTAAAGATATGTATAAAAGTTTTCTTCATTCTATTAAATTCTGTAAAACTTAATTAATTCAGTAATATCCTATGATAGGTAAAGTAAAGGAGATTTGGATTCCCAGATTCATGAATGAATAAAAGAAACTCCAACACAATACTTTAGGAGACTTACATTTATTGTAAAGAACTTTTAAGGAAAGGGCCGTGAAAATACAGAAGTACGGGGAGAGTTTCAATAACTGCAGAATGGGCAGACGCCCCACAGCGGGGCTTGATTTTGGTTTACATGGCTCGACGTCAGGAGCAAGAATGAGGCAGAATTTGTTACCGATACTTACAGATTGGCGAACATTATTTAACCATATGTAAGATGTTTGGCGAAAGCAAATTGGATAGACAAAACAATCATGGAGTTTTACATTGAGTTAAAAATTATGCTATGGCGGGCTCTTTAGGGTTACACTAAATAACATTCCAGCGGTAAGCTGGGAGGCTTAAAGAAATAGGAACACGTGATTTTATATGCACGTTACAGATATAACGACAGCTGCAAATTAGTCAGCAAAGGGGCATATGGTTTGTATCCGACAAAGTACAAGGATGAGAATTGAATACTAATGCAAGCCCAGAGGCTGGGAAAATATGCATTACGTATCGTCGGCTGCGAAGCGAAACAGACATTCACTTGTATTTTATTCTTTTATTTGATATCGATGGAAAATAGCTGCGGTTAAGATCTTTTTCTATCCGTGTGAATTTGAAAGAGAGAAAAAGGAACCGAGATAAATGATGTTTGCATTTAAAAAGAACTTTAAAAAGTAAAAATGAAACTTACAGTGGCATGAGAGGGGGGGGGAAGAGAATGACTAAATCCATATGAAATTAACTATAAAATGTCAAATTTAAACTAAATATTTTATTTGGAAAGGGGGGGAGGGGGGGAGAGAATAATGACAATTTATAATGAACCAGTACGGTTAAAAGTTGATTTTTAAGGGGAGAGGAGGAATAATGCATATATAACGGGAAAGCCGTTATAGGTAAGGATTCTAATTTGACATAGTGATTAATTGTTATTTAAGATGGAGTCCTATTATTTCTTTATTACTGAATTTAATATATACAATCGTAATTAATTTTGTATTCATGCATTTTTGCTTAACCCATTACCCGCTGGTGCGTTTACTCAACGGTAAAAATAAATGCACATTTTAAAATTATTTACACACCCACCACTATTTTTCAATTAATAAATTGGCCTTACCTAAAGAAACAGAATTTTAAGATCAAATAATTCGAAAATTATCTTTCAAAGTTTATGGTGGCAAACGACGTTAGGCTAATCATTTGAAAAACTCAATATTATAGTTTTGGTGGTTAATGGGTTAAGAGTGCAACAGCTATTGCGCCAAGATCTGAATATTTATAAAACTACACTGGTGTCCAAAATTAAGGATCAATCACAAAATGCTAATTTTCAAGTACGCGAATACTCAAAAGGAAATAATATAATTCGAATAATTACTATCTCTAAAGCACAGTTAGTCCATATAACATCTCATTCATGTCACACATGGCCACAAATGTCACAGTCACTACGGTGAAGCAAAAAATAGGAAATTCCATACATCTCATTATGAGTCTCAAATGATCACTATATCTGACTCCATTGAGACGTCATTATGAATGCTGCTTCGTGACGAGTCACCATGTGACTTTACAATGTAGTTACATTGTGACTCTCATGTGAGTGTCATCTGTAGACTCAATTTCAAACTCATCGTGAATGCTGTATTGTGATAAGTTACCAAATAATGTCACATTAAAGTCACATGATGATTTTCAGGTGACAGAGAGACTACTGTTAAGTCACCATTGTGCTCCTTTGTGAAAATTCATCATGTGACTATAATGTGATATTATTTGTTGGCTTATCATAATGCAACGTTCATGATGACTTTGAAATTGAGTCTAAAAATGACAGTCACATGAGAGTCACAATGTAGCTACATTGCAAAGTCACCTGTTGAGTCGTCACAAAGCAGCAGTCACATTGAAGTCTCAGTGCAGTCACATATACTGATCATTTGAGACTTGAAGCGTGTGTAATTCCCTATTTTTTTGTTTCACCGTAATGACTGTGACACATGTGAACATGTGTGACATAAATGGGATGCTATATGGACTATCTGTGCTGTTGGGATAGTAATTATTGGAATTATATTATTTCCTTTTGAGTATTCGCTTACTTAAAAATTAGCATTTTGTGATTGGTCCTTAATTTTGGACACCAGTGTAATTTTAGTACAAACGCACCTCATTTGCCACATTCTAAGTGCAATTTCGACTTGTTAATATTATTTTTGACTTTGCGTTGTCTAAAATACATATGAACTTAGACATAAAAGTATCTGAAAATCATACCCATACATTCCAATTATTTTTATGTATATCTCTATATATGTATATGTAGGTTATACTCCGAAAATGTTAGCTTTAATTACCTCCTTTCGTTTAAATTATTTCTGGAAGAATTTCATGCTCGAACTTCGTTATTACTAGAAATATTTAAAATATTCAACATATCAAAACTTTTCGTAAAGAAGAAAGTTTTGAATTCTTTTCATTATTTTCATACCTGATAAAGCATAACATGCATCTAAGGATAAACTAAGAAATTTCTAATTAGTATCTTTCGCATATTTCAAAAGATACGGCGCTCTTGTATTTAGGAATAGAATAACTGATAAAAGAATTATATACTGTAAAGAAAGTTATTTATTAATTTATGTGAGTAGGCATATCTTAGAAAATTAGTTTCTTTTACGGAGATAATTTCCAATTTAAAGTTATGTGCATACTAGAAATGAAAACACTATTAGGCGGTATTTTGTCTAGAAACTTGGGAAGATCCAAATTATTTTATAATTTATAAAGAGGAAAACGTACATTAATTTGTAGATTCTATTACTATACCTTAATAATATATATTCCAAAAAAAATATCAAAACATAAATTAAAACACAATTATTTGCTTAAAAGACGTCGTTTCATTAAAAACACATTAAAAATATTAAAAAATTACATGTTTCGACTCTTTCATTGAGTCAAGATCAGAATGCACAATAAAAACTACAAACACAATGCACATGGAAACTGAAAATAGTCATCAATTAAAAAAGTTAACATACAACGCCCCCTATATTTTCAATATCGCACGTTTCCCCCTCAATGTATCGATTGAAAAAGTTAATTAACCACTTTATCCATGTACTCGGGATGTGAAAGATAAAGTATCGGTACAAACGTTTGAAAATCTTAAATAAATTTCTGGAGCATATGGATATAGCGGTTAAACAAATTTTGAAATCGGTATATATGATAAATGAAACAATTAAGAGTGGAACATCTAGAGTAGAACATCTTTGAAATGCATTTGGTGAAACATCTCTTTACTAATATTTTTAAATAAACGTATAAGTACACATGGTAATTTATCCATTGCAAACTCTTATTAACGTCTTTACATCTTAGATCATTAAGTGAAGCACATTTTAATGTAATATCTTCACTAACTTTATTCACTACTAACATAGAGAGTTATGTATTACAAAAGGATAACTTAATTTTACTTGGTACGGAAGGGTGGGGAATGCATTTTTTTTTTTTTTAATATTACTACAAATGAATGAGAAACAACATTATCTAATCGAAAGGTGATTATTCTGTTTGTGATTATCAGCAATTTTCTATAAGAAACAAAAACGTATGTCAATCCTTCCGTAACATCAAAACTCCCCAGTTTTCTCAATATGTACCTAAATATATATGTGTGTGTGTGTATTTCTGTGAACATGTTCTGTTTGTAATAAATAAAAAAAGGATTAACATAAAACTAAGATATATTGCTTAACTTATTATTAATATAAAGTGATATGTATAATATTATTATTTTCTTAAACAATTATATAATTCATGTAAATGTAATAGAGTGCAATAAAAGGAAAACATTTAAAAGTATCAAATAATACATCAGTTATATCATTAAGGTTAGTTGGGTGATAAAGTTCCTCCAGATTCATCCGGGATAGCTCAGATGGTAGAGCACTGGCGGTTTCAGCCAGGAGATCCCTGGTTCGAATCCTGGTCCGGACATTTTTCGCCCAGTTGGAAATTTACATTTAATATGATTTATTTACCAATTAGAACAATTGTGTTAAAATTAATATAGTGCAATTACGTATCCAGCGATTTTTGGAGTTACATTACCTGAGATTTATTCTGTTGCGCTGAATCAGGTTTTAGACCAGATGCTATAATCATTAAAGTTCGCTGGGTGAAAAAGTTCCACAAGATTCGTCTGGAATAGCCAATGGTAGAACACTGGCGGCTTCAGCCAGGAGAACCCTGGTTCGAATCCTGGTCCGGACATTTTTCGCCCAGTTGGAAATTTACATCTAATATGATTTATTTAAAAATTGGAATAATTGTGTGAAAATTAATCTAATACATCAATATTCTATTCTGATATACTAATTTTTATCTTATTCTGTTCACCAAGTCAGCAGAATACTATGTCCATATAAAAAATACGTTCAATCTCATAGGATCAGACTAGACTATTATTCAAAACTTAGACTGGACTAAACATTATGTCTAATATCGATGCGATGCATTTAAATAAATGAGATATATTCATGCAAACGCCATGATAAATGGCTTTAGCTTCTTTTAAAATTCATTTTTTTCTTAAGCGATATATGATGTATTATCTCTTCCCTCCTCATTTTCAATTTTTCGTAAATGTCAAGGGAGCTCATACTGATGTATCCATTAGTACGTTAATGTTTGTAACATGAACATTTCTGGCGTATTTTAAAAGAGAAAAAGAATAACTATTACATATTAATTTATGTTTTCAGCTCGAAAGATATTCCACATGCGTTATTTGTTCCCTACTTTTTTTTGTGAATGCAATTTACGACTTATGTTGTAACTGAGAGCCGTAAACAGTGAGTGACTATGCAGAGAAAATCAAATATGCATTTAAGAAACATTTTGTATTTGTACCGCTAGATCTTAGGCTATTCACTAATGCTTTGTTTAGAGTTTTAACCAACCACATTACAATTGAGGATATTAATTATTTTGGAAGTTAAGAGAAGAAAATATTTTTGCATGTGTAATTTATCCATTTATCTGTGTTACATATCTTAAATATTGATGTCAATTGCAAATTGTATTTAATTTCAAATATCATATCTGCACTATTTCTACATTACTCTGCGAAGTCGAAACGCAACCGGTTTTATTTTCATATACCTGGCGTAGTACATAGAGAGACATGGAAAATAGGCGCACAATTAAATACTGAAAATCTGAATTTATTTATAACTACATTTTTTCTATAATTAATGTTATGTATTACATGTTACTTTTATATATTTGAATTCCTTTGAGACATGGAGTGCACTTTTAAAGCATTCTACAATGTTGATACACGGATAGTCATAACAAATGGTACAACGGTCTGATATGACAAATTGCTGAATGTGTGTATAAAGATATGTAACAAATTAACACCTTTTAATAATATATTAATTTCAAATCCTAAAAAGTGTAAATTAAAATTTTAAAACCGGCAAAAATACGTTTATTTCGACTGTTGACTTGTTTTGACTCATCCCGAGACATTTTCAAAATAAATAAATAAAAATATTCTAAATTTGCACTGTCTGTGAAACGCCATCATTCAGTTTTCTACGTATTCTTTTTTATTATGCACGTTATTTTTTTTTATGTTACTTGGATGTTTACTTTATTTTTAATTTCATAGCCATTGATTTGCTCGGGCCAAATTTTTGGTAAGTGAAATGATGCTGCTTCGTTACATATTGATTTTTAGGGCGTTACAATCTCTATGGTTTCTTTATAATGGATGGATAGTATAGACTGGAGGGGAAAATTATTTTACTGTTATTGCAATTTATTTGGATGGTTTCTTCTAGATAGTGTGTGTCTAGTCTATACTATGCATCCATTAGAAGAGAAACCATAGAGATTGTAACGCGCAAAAAATCAATATGTAACGAAGCAGCATCATTTTGATATTTCCCATAAACACAAGTTATACTTTTTTGTACTTTTAACCCACACCGATTAAATATTTTTGATTTTTTTTAAAACTTCAATTATATCATTAATATGGTGTAATTACGTAGATACTAGCAAAATTTTGAAAAAAAGTTTTTAATTTTTTAAGTAACTAGTTGTCCTATAAAGAGGACATATTAGTAGGACACATAGTAAGGACATATAAAATGCATACATAAACTAATTTTATGAGCAAATATTTTATTTTACTTTAAAAATACTCTTTATGTTGTATAAAAATACTCTATGATTTCTCCAATAAAAAGATAATAATAACGGAAAAATTCTAGATTATAAGATCACAATTCTAAAAGAATTTTTTAAATAGATTTTTTTCAATTAAATTTTATTTAGTTACTTGTTTTTTTGTTTATATGTTATACTTTTATATACTTTAAAGACGTCATAACAAAATGCATCCAAAAAATTCTTACCAATATTATTTAAAAAAAGTTTTAATAGCTGTCCTATTTATAGGACAGCGGTCCAGTATGGGTTAAGTGGGACTTGGATACATATCTTGAATTTAGCTCATCATTAAAATTATAAATGAGGATTTCTCACAAAATTTTAACTTTCAGGAATAAAAATCTGGAGAAATTAAACTTAATAAAATAAAATTTTAAACTTATAGACGGCCTACCTTAAAGGTTCAAAGTAAAGAAAATTATTCAGCAGCGATGATTTTTTTTTATTTAACAGAGGCTTAATTTAAACTTGCGAGTTTAATTGTCCTTAACATTTTACCTTTCTAACTTTTTATTTTGTTCTAAATTTTTACTTGTAATGAATTTGCATAATGCCCACAGAACATTAAAATAAGAAATAAGAATAATGTAGTATTTGTAGTAAAATATTTTGGTATAATGTTGTCGTAAAGGGATGTTAAGGAAGGAGTAGTAACGAAACAAAATGGGACGGTAAGGAAAATTACCACATATTTTTAGGCAAATCTTGTTACGACTAAGTGATAGCCACAATGTTCATTGATTTTTAGTAACAGTTATTTACATTGAATTAAATAAAAAAATAATAATAATTTATCTCGAAACCTGCAAGAATAAACCTTGGGGACGTTAAGACTACCAATAAAGCTACGATGCTTGAAATTGATATTTGAATGTTGATTTAAATTCTGCAGTAAATTTCCTGTTAAAGAATTTTAGCGATTTTTTCTCTAACATATTTCTACATGAGAAAATAGAAGAAAAAAAAATGCTGTGGCTGCATCTGATATGATTTTCTGTATAATTTCAGCAAGCGTGACGGTAAAGAATTTAAAATCCAGGGACAGAATTAAATAAAAAATAACAACCGTTAAAATATGTGCAGGTTAATTTTTTGCTACATATTTATATAAAACAATTGCCCAGTTTCGGAAAAAATACATCGAATTACTTTTATTGAAACAATTTTATACGGACAGCTCCAAACTTAAAAATCATAATCAGGAACATGGGACTGTAAAGAAGTTCGTGGTACATTTGGACCCCCAACATCGCTCAAAACTTATTTATCTCGCTAATATTGTTATACAGTCATGCGATGGGTTGTTTTCCAACATTAGAAATAAAAAACCCCAAGAATATGTACTAAAATAAAAATTATTATTCATTGACTTAAAAGTCAAAACTATGTGAGAATGTCTCAAATGTATAGATGGATATTTTTCATTATAAACGCTAAGTATTGCTCCGATACATTGTTTTGAACAGGGAATGAAGTCACGAAATTGTCGTGTTCCAGGGAAATTCTTTTCTTTTAAAAAACAATTTTGTAATTTGTTTCTTTAATGGTGAATATTTTTTTAAACGTTATATGTTCTAAACACTTTCTGACAGATTTCTTTCTCCTTTTCAAAACATATCAGAATATGTTTAGAGAAGGCAAGTGCAGCAGAATGATTCATCTTGTGTAAATAAACTTAGGCCTGCTAAAATGTAATTAAATGTATTTACATTTATTAAAAACATGTAAAATTATTAAATAAAGTCAAATATAAGGATTTAAATTATTTTAAAAACAAATAATTCAAATATTTTAATTTAAACAGAGATAATGAAAATGGATCCGGAAGAGCCATGTTTTCAATTTTCTTATTGTATACTCACAAAATATATTCTATTTTCAATTGTATTATTGCGAACAATATTGTGGGGGTCATTTAAATTTTTAAAAGTTCTTAAAATCGTCAAGAAAATAAAATTTGGATATTAGGCATTAAATTTAATGGGAAAAATATCGAAGTGAAAGATTTATTTTTATTACTAAGAAAACAATGAATATAAAATTCACTTTGCAAATAATAACAAGAAATTGTACGTGAAACATGACAAATGATGTGCGTTCATACTATAACTAGTTTCATATATATTCAGATCATATGCAAATTATGTTGCACTCTTATGCAAAAAATGCATGAATGCAAAATTTATTACGATTACATATATTAAAATGAGTAATACGGAAATAATATAACTCCATTTTAAACATGACGTAATCACCATGGCAACCTAGAATCATTATCTATCATGGGATACCATCGAATTAATTATGTATGATACGAATTAATAGAATGAAAAAACTTTTATTAACATCTTTTTAAATTTTTAATCTATTTTAATAGAACTTGAAATGAATCGACTTGAAATTCTGCAACAAAAATATAAAGTGTTAGTCATAAATTTGTGGGCTTATAGAATATATTAATTTTCACTTACATACTAATGTTTATATATGAAATTGAAGGAAATTGAATGTAGAATTTAATAAACGAACCAGAATTAAAATATCTGCAATACAAAAGAAGTTACAGTCGTGAAAAAAAAGTAAACACACCTTACTAACTCTGAAAGAAATTATCGTAGAAGAAAGTTACTGATACCACACGATTGGTAATAAAGTGTACTTTTAAATGATGTATATAAAATTTGCTTAGGGGGCCATCTACATATTTAAACGAAACATAACATTGTTTTTTTTATAGCAGTGTACACAATTCTGACAGCATAAATGAACTCTACACCCTTCAATTAACCTAAAAATAATTTTTTTTGCAATTCGTACAAAAACTTTTCGAGAAATTAATTATGTTAAAACGAGCGTATTTTAGAGTTTATATCCAAACTGAAGTTCGGTTGAGCGAGAGAACATCCTTCTTGATCAAGACTTCTTAATCGCAAATCAAGTAGTCAGTGCTAGACTGCTAGATTACATAATATCAATAAGAAATTTCAAAATATCTAGTCACTTCTATCATAGACGGCCCCTTAAACCATCATTTTGCCTTTTTAAAGCATAATTTGAAAACTTCTTGGAAGAAAAATGTAAAATTTTGGATTTCCATAAAGCAGGAATTAATAAACTTAAATCCATCAAAAAAATTGTAGGTTGCAATTCATAATTTTTTCGAATATAAATTTCATAATTCATATCATAAAATTCGCAAATTCAACGTATTTATGTGTGGGAATTTTAGTATTATTGCTACTCAAACAATTAGCACATTAGGAATATAATTTCAAGAGATATTAATAAAAGTATGAAAATGTAATTTAACATTAGAATCACTAAATTTTGAATGTTTATAATTCAAAAACTTATCATTCAAATGACTTGAAATTTGGTGTCTGGACATAGTTTGAACCGAAGATTTGAAACATCTTGTTAAAATTGGATATTGTCTTTGAAAAAAAATGAAATTTGGTTTGTTTTAATATGTAGATGGCCCCCTATGCAAATTTTATATGCATCATTTAAAAATAGACTTTATTTCTAATCGTTCCGTACAAGAAACTTTCTTCTACGATTATTTGTTGAAGACTTTTTTTTCCACGACTGTACATTTACTTTAAGGATCTATTTTTTTCTTAATGAAAATAATTTTAAACAATGGCATCAACCACAGCAACTGATTTGGCACCTATAAAAATAAGGAAAATTGTCATATTGAGAGAAAATGTTCTCTCTTTTGCTGAAATTGCAAGACAGGTTTTTGAGATTGCAAGACAGATCAGTCACTTTATCTGCGTACGAAAGTACTGCTTACGTTATGAATATACTAAATCAGTGATAAATAAGGCAAGATCCGAAGAAAAAAATATACAAGTGTTTCTGACGATAGAAAGATAAAAAGGATATTCTTCAAAGACAGAATAATTTCAGCATATGCTGCTAGATGTAAAATGAACGAAATGGGTATTTCACTTATTTCAAGAAAAAATAAGCAGAAGATTAGCAGGTTTTGGACTGAAAGATATAATTCCGAAGAATAAAACATTTTTAAATCTTCAGCAACGCAAGAAATGAGTTAAGTGGGAAAAAGAACGCATCAATCGGTCAGAAAATCAGTGAAACCAAATAATCTGCAGCGATGAGAGTACAATATCGCTCTTTGGTATTGATAGACGAAAATATGTGAAGTGTAGAGTGTGTGTGTGTAGAGTAGGGGAAGAGTTGCATACTGATTGCATTAAAGCAACTACAAAGAACCCAACAAATGTCATCATTTGGGCCTGTATGTCTGCCGATGGTGTGAGCCACATTCAAGTGATTGATAGCATTTTGAATGAAAAAAAAAATATCGGAACTGTCCTGGAACCAAATTGATACCTTCCATGAGGGATCTCTTCCCCAATAAAGGACCATTTATCTTTTAGCAGAATTCAGCTCCATGCCATACGGCAAATCTATGCAAAGAATCCTTTAAAAATAAAAGCATACAATTAATATCTTGGCCAGGAAACAATCCTGATCTGAATCCTATAGAAAATTTGTTGCGAGGTTTGAAAATCCTTGTACAAAAAAGCGTCTATCTAATAAAATTCAACTTATTGAAGCTATAATAGGTTCTTGGCATCATGTCATTAAAAAGGATGAACTCCAAACACTAGTTCTCTCGATCTAAAGACGCTGGGAAACTGTAAAAAAAAAACAAGGATTATCCTACTAAATATTGAATGTGTAAGTGTAACTTTAAAATACAATGAAATCTGAGATAGATCTTATTTTTTGTAAGCGTAACTTTTTGTAGTGTAGATATTTTAATTATTTTTTTTATTAAATTCTGCATTAAATTTTCTTGAAGTTGATGTATAAACATTTGTATTTAAGTGAAATTTGTTATATTCCTCAAGCACATAAATTTACAGAACATGAAAAAAAAAAGTGTCCACAATTTTGGCCAATAGTGTGTATTAAATTTCAAACCATTCGGTTGGGTAGTTTTTGCGCAGTTATATGCGGACAGACGGGCATGCAGACAGACGGACGAACCACATGACGACTATAGGTTCTACGTTTTTCTATAATTATGAACGCACCTAAAAAATTCACTTATTATTTCACTTGCCATAGTAAACAGAGATATTACTTAGGTATCACAGAACAAGTTGCACTTGGAGACTTTTATTTCTCAATTTTTACAGTTTTCTGAAATACGGCAAAATTATTATATTAGTCTTGAAAATTGCATCATTTGTATTTCGTAAATAGAAATCCCACGATGTAAATTTTTACTTAACAAAGTGCGCTAACATTTACCGTTTTGTCGATAATATTTTTCATAACCTAATAAAAATCGAGAAAACTAAACATATTTTTAAATTTTTGTTTTATTCTTCCACTTTTAAAAAATACAAATATTAATTTTATTATTTTTGATTTAAAACTGTATGTTTGTATTGTCGTACACAGTAAAAAAAAAATCTGTAGTTCTAGAGATGTAAAGTTACATGCTTACTAAACTTTCATCTGTAACTGTGCAAAAAAAGCCGCAAAATCTGCAAAACTAGTTTTTGAAAAGCTACAGAAATCTCTAACTTTATAAATGAATATGCTAAAATTGCAGTAATATTACTAAACTTTTATTTGTTACCCTGGTTGCAGTTACATGAAAAGTTTTAGGCATCCCAGTTTCCTAAAAAAATTCTTAGTAACCTTACAGATTTTATGATTTTTGGCGCAAAGGTGTCTGTTACATTGCGTTTTGTTATTGCCGTTACATAAAAAGTTATCCCAGTTTTCTGGAAAAACTTCAGTAACTTTACAGATATTTTTTACAATTTAGTGTGATAGTCCGACGCCCATGGAGATTTTAAATAAAGATAAATAATTTTTTGAGGATTATCTGCAGTCTATTAGCATAGCCTTCCATCATGTCCTTTAGCCCGATTGAATGGCCAAAATAAAACGCCATTATGGAAATTAAAGCATTGTCTTAATATACAGTGATGGCTAAAATTGCAGACATTTTTGGAAATGTTCATGTTTTATAACATTGTGTGCTTGAAGAATATAATAAATTTCACTTAAATACAAATATTTATATATCAAATTCAAGGATATTTAATGTAGAATTTAATTAAAAAAAATATAATTAAAATATTTGCATTACAAAAAATTTACGCGGAAAAAAATAAGATCTATCTTAAATTCCATTATACTTTAAAGTTACACATTAAATATTTAGTAGGATAACACTTGTTTTTTATTACAGCTTCACAGCGTCTTTTCATTAAGAGAATTAGTGTTTGTTGTTCATCCTTTTTAATCCAATGACGCCAAGAATCAATTATAGCTTCAATAAGTTGTGTTTTATTAGATGGACGCTTTTTACCCGACTGAAAAGAAGGGTTATGTGTTTCACGCATATCTGTGTATGTGGATTTCTTTATACCCTCGAAACATCCCAACGGCTGGATGGATTTCAATGAATGAGATCTCTATCAATTCGTCTTAATGGCCCAATGGTTATAGGCTAGTTTTTGTTTTTATAAATTTAAAATGGCGGCCGTAAAATACAAAATGGCGGTAGAGACGAAAACAAAATTTTACGCACCCTATTGAGTGGCATATCATTAGATAGGTCTTTCAAAATGAAGATGATGTTTCATTGACTATTTTACAGCCAGAAGCTCCGTTAAAATATTATACAACCTGGAAGTTGTCTATGTAGGATCTCTAGCTTTACTGCAACTCTAACTATCATAGACATCTATACTATAGACCTCATTAAAACAGTGTATATAGATAGGAACTAACAATTAAACACAATTCAAAAGCCATCAATACAAGTAAATAAAAAAAATAGGGGAGTAATATAAAAAAAAATATATATATATATATATTTTAAGTCAATTCCTACTTAGTTCAATAAGAGAATTCTTTTCCCATTCTTCTTTCCGCTTGAGTGGCGCTTAAAATGCCTTGATCAAGAAGAGGGCTCTCTCGGTTTTAAAATACCTTGATCAAGAAGTGGATTCTCTCGATTACTGAAAATTAATTAATTTAATTTAATTTAATTAATTAATTAATATTTGAAAAAAAAACTGGGTTAACATCAAGTATCATCCACTACAAGTTTTAAAAAATTATTTGAGCTTGATTGGATGAATAATAAGTATTTTATTAACGATTGAAAATTTGAACAAGATATATATAGCGCGAGTGTGAGCTAATAGTAGGAATTGAAAAAAAGTAGTTTTACATTGATGAGAAATAATTAATTAGTTCGCGCAGTCGGGTTTTTTGATTTTTTAAATTTAATTGTTTATTTTGTACAAAGATTTTCAAACGTCGACACAAATTTTCTATAGGATTCAGATCAGGGATGTTTCCTGGCGAGGGTAATAATTGTATGCTATTATTTTCAAAACTTTAAACCTTTCTTTGCATATTTTTTTGCCGTATGGCATGGAGCTGAAACCTGCTGAAAGATAAATGGTGCTTTATTGGGGAAGAGATCCCTGATGGAAGGTACATATTTTGGTTCCAGGACAGTTTCGATTTTTTTTTTTTTTTTTTTTTTTTTTTTTTTGCATTCAGAATGCTAAGAATCACTTGAATGCGGACCACACCATCTGCAGACATACAGTCCTAAATCATGACATTTTTTGGGTTCTTTGTAGTTGTTTCAAAGCAATCAGGAAGCGGCTTTTCCCCGTCTTTACGTCTCACATTATTTTCGACCATCACTACCAAAGAGCGATATTTTACTCACATCGCTCCAGATTATTTGCTTCCACTTATTTTCTGACCAAATAATGTGTTTTTTTGCCCACTGATCTCGTTTCTTGTGTTGCTCAAGATTTTAAAGTGGTTTTTCGTCGGAATTCTACCTTTCAGTCCAAAATCTTCTAATATTCTCCTTATTGTTCTTGAACTAAAGAAATATTAATTGCATTCATTTAACATGTAACAGCATCTGGTGAAATTCTTCTATTTTTGAGGCATATCCTTTTTATCTTTCTATCGTCAGAAGCACTTGTGCATTTTTTACTGCCTTATCTTGCTATATTACTGATTTAGTTTATTCATAACGCAGTACGAAAGTACAACTTTTGTACGCAATAAAAAGTGACTGATCCACCAACCTATCTTCTAATTTCAGCATGAGAGAGATTATTTTCTCTCAATATGACAATTCTGCTTCTTTTTGTAGGTGTCCAATCAGTTTTTGTTGTTTATGACATTATTTTAAATTATTTGCATTAATATATATATATATTCTTTTTATTTACACTAGTATTCACCCTTTTGAAAAATTCATTCCAGCAAAATACCGGTTTTACAAATCAAAATATACTACAGTTTAGTTACTGACATCTGATTGGTTCTCAGAACAGTCATTGTGATTGGCTATGAAGCTTTTATTACAATACACATCAGCATTCGTGAATAATTGTGTTTGAATATAGACTATAGTAAGCTTAACTTTTTTTGTAATACACATATTTTAATTCAGTTTTTTATTAAATTCCCATGAATTTGATATATAAACATTTGTATTTAAGTGAAAATTAATATATATTCAATAAGCACACAAAGTTATAAAACATGAAAATTTCAACAGTTTGGCCACCACTGTATATGAAGAATCACAGCTAATGTCCAATATTTAAAAAATAGATGATAATCATCAGACGAACTCACTCTTGCGGCTGGAATAAAAGTGATTTAAATTGAAAATGGATAGATAATTCGAGAATCTTTTATAACGACTTAAATATTGCGTGTTTCGTCTAAAGATGGATGGCGTGATGTCTTGAGATAACAACTTTGAAGTATATGTACTTTGCCAGTTTTTACAGATGAAGGTCGTGGCTTGCATGTTCCTTTTTATTTTATTTTCCATTGCAGTATAATTTTGGTAGAATATAATTTGACTTTGTTGTATATTAAAGTTACTGTAATTTTTATTTATTTATTTATTTTTTTTTTTGTTTCACTGATTTATATATTTCTGTAATTTTTGTTGATTTATTTTAGATAATTCTAAAATTTCTTTATTTTAATGAAATATTAAGAGTATGCATGCTTGCTGTGCCTTACGATACCTGTAAGGGTACATATTTTTTATACTTATTTTCTCCTCCAAACTTCTGAAGAGCAAGGTTTTTTTTTTTTTTTCAAAATTGTGTTTATAGCTTTGAGTTTCCATATTCAATGCCTTTTTACTTTCTGCTATCTTCAATAGAAGAAAGTATTGTAATTGAAGTTTTTTTCGACTTCCAGTTTTCGACGGATTTTTGGGTCAGAGATCACAAAAAGCATGTTTATACAAAATGTCTGTCTGTCCGTGTGTCCGTATGTCCGTGTGTCGCCATTGTACATTCAAAAATCGTATGAAGTTATGCATAGATTTGAACCAATTTTTTTAAACTTTTTGGATATGACAAGCAGGTCCTTCATTAATTTGGAAAAAAATCCACCGGTAGGGGGCGCTGTAATAGCGATTTTTGTGCATTTTGAATTTTGTATCATCGAAAAGTATATGAAGTTAGGTATAGAATTGAACCAAATTTTTTGTGTATATTTTTGACCATGGCAAGAAGGTCCTCCCTGAATTTGGAAAAATCCGCCGATAGGGGGCGCTGTAATGCCGATTTTTGAATATTGTACCATCGAAAAGTGTATGAAGTTATGCATAGAATTGAACCAAATTTTTCGTGTATGTGTTGTGTATATGGCCATAGAAAGAAGGTCCTCCCTGAATTTGGAAAAATTCCGCCCGAAGGGGGCTCTGTAACAGCGATTTTTATGCAATTTTCAATATTGTACCATCGAAAAGTGTATGAATTTATGCATAATTCTAATAAAAATAATAATAAAACTAATTAAAATGAAATACTGACATGAGAAAGTTTTGGAATTGCACATCCAACTAGTTTAATTTTCGTTTCGGGTTATTGCACCTTTTTCATTAAATTTCGTAGTTATTTTCTTGGTGTTAATCTTATACTGCGTATGCGCTTAAAATACGTGCGTAGCACCTGGTGAACATAACTGAATATTTTTCGTTTACCTTTTAAATTAATATGTAATATATATAAGTAATAAAATATATATAAATTTAATATTTATAAGTATATAATCTGCGTGTGGTGTGTGCGTTAGCGTGTAGTGTTTTTTTTTTTTTTTTTTTTTTTTTTTTTCGTAATACATGCTATTGACTGTGGCATAAAATGAAAAAAGCATCGCTTGCTTTATAAAACAATAAAACTTCTTTTACAAACAACAAAAATCAAAGAAAATGAGATATTTAAGAGTTTTAATATTTTTTTAATAATTTAATTCAATAAATATTTTAAAAATTTTAATATACACATAGTAGTTCATAAAAATATGTAATTTCATGTATATATAAATTCACACATTAGTTCATTATGAAATGTAATTTATTGTAAATGGCTAGTTACAAAAATTATTGCAAATAAATAAAAATAAAAAATAAATCTTACACTTTTTACTTTTCTCGACAAACAATCAAATACAATGACAAATGACAAACTTTATTTTTCTAATAACAATTCAGTTGAACTTCGCAAATTCTCTCTGAAGTCTTCCATTAGGAAATAAATATTTGACATAGGCAGTTTGTCAAAAAGTCGACTAATGCCATCTTGCGTTATTTTTTTTTTTGAAAGATATGTTATATTTATTATATTGTTATTGAAAAATGTTGAATACATGTATATTTTCACTCACACATATTACTTTAAAAAAATAATATTAACCATATTTTATAATGGGCATTTTTATTAGCCTCCGGTACCGTATGCTATTTCTTTCTCCCAGCTTATTTTGTGTCCAAAAAATAACGTTACCTTACAGAAGCTAGCCGTAAAACAAAGCATTACGATTAAATATTCTTTAACAATTTTTTAAATTCTAAGCATCGCACATTTTCAATTTTTATACCGTCGTATTGAAAAAAAAAATGTTCTTTTAAATGCATTTTGTTTGAAAACTGTATCTCCATTTATTTTTGAAATTTTAATATTTTTGTAGTTTTGGGAGCCATTTGCTTAATATTGGCAACGGAAGTATTCCATTTCTGTAGAAAGTAAATGAAAAATAGTTTTAAAATAGTAATTATATATTTTTGTTGCCATTTTCTCGTAACAACCGAAAGAAAATGTAATTAAATTCGTGCTATTTTGAAAAAAATATATAAACGAATGATTTCTGTTAAAACCGTGGAGCTATTATATACTATATTTAATTGTAAGTATTTATGAATCATTAGATAGCCGTTTTTTTTCGATTTTCTTGAATCACGGAATCTTTTTGCTGCATTTGTGCATTATTTCGCGATAGTGATGTGTTATGCATGCTTTACTGTAGATGTTTAAGAGTAGATCGTAAATGTGGAATTCTTAAGCGGATGCGAATGACGTCATTTTACATAAAATAACACGGGTGCTTTAAGTCTTAAAATTGAAATATGTTTTGTACTGCAGTAGAGTCCCCTTAACCGAGTTATTTTCTTCTGATGGACTGGTGGCTTCTATTATTATGAAATAGCCATTATAAATGAAGTGTTAGGTTAAGAAGAAAGAGCAGGCGTAGAAAAAAAAAGTTATGGCCACGTTTTTCCCCATTCTGACCAGAAAATCAGAGTTCTATCTTTTTACGGCTGATCTTTCATCCTCACCCAACACTTCATTTATAATGACTGTTTCATAATAATGGAACCCATCAGTCCACCAGAAGAAAATGAAGAAATGGAAATGCCGGGGGAGACACTAAATTCTGAAAAAGCAGAATTCCTGTTCTCTAGTTTTTTAATTCATGGGAACTAATTTTGTTACCATGTGTGCAGAACATTTAATTGAAAAATTAAGTTAAAAATTTTTGTACCTTATATTTAAGCATTAACATTAATTCTAAAATGACAAGTCGAAGCTTTTAAGAACGAATTAAAAGTATTTTAAAAGTATACCATCTATAACAACACTGTTCTATAAGAATTTCGGAACAGATAAATTGGGGAGTGTTTTATAAAGTTCTCTCAGAATCACCCGATTTAACGCTGAGAGTCTTCAACGAAAAACAAATAAAAATGCAATAATATGACGATAACAATTTTAAATTGCTCATCAAACGTGTCAAATGAGGTGCGTTCCTACTATAACTAGTATTATAAATATTTTTTGCACCACATACTGTAACGAATGCATATTTTAGTGCACTTCATAAATGAATATCCATTTCATTCTGTTCAAAAGGCTGTAACATCATTAAAATGCACTATAAATATTTCACCCCCATTGGCCTTAATGTAACGGTAAACTTTTGACTGTCCCTATCATTAAACTATTCGATTTTCATAAAATTTGAAATGACTCGGCACAATTATGCAACAATTTTATATTTAAAATTTCAGACCATTCGATTGGGTAGTTTTTGCTCTGTTATATGCGGACGGTCGGACAGACGGACAGACGAACGGACGGACTGGACGATGACTATAGGTGCTACGTATTTATATAATTACGAACACACCTAAAAATAACAGGGCACTGTATGTACTCGCCCGTAAATCCTTGAAAATGCAATCAGAACTTTCTTCAACTTTGAGAATCAGTGTTACTTTGAGACAAACATAATAAAATCGCTCAAGTTTCTGAATGGGGATTCAGGCTTTCTCTGGTACATGTAATAGAAACAATAAATGATTTCCTGGACACTATAATAAAAAAAAAAACGCGAAGCTTTCGGCCAATTGGCATACCATTATTTAAATTTTCTTTTGTAGGACATTATTTTTAAACTGGAACTTAACTCTTTATATTCATAAAATCTCAATCACAATGATTGCATGAAAATGACGTCATTTTCTTGACTCTTTCATATGGATGAGAGCCATGAAGTTTTGTTTGAAAAGAAAACAACTTGGATTAAATAAAAACATACTAATTTTCATTTCTTATTTAATATAAATTGTAGAAATTGTCACCTCTGTGTCTAATATTATAAAAGATATAGCTGTTAGGTCTAGCTATAACATGTAGCTGTGCAATGTAAACAAACAAAAGGAATATTACATGCCAACCTGTTTTTAGAGACAATTTGACATCATACTAAAGCTTCTCATAAACTTATGTCACTTTTAGGAGATTTATTTTCCCCAAAATTAATATATTAAAATAAAAATGTCTGTATTTATAATAGTTGTTTTTATTTCAAATCTATTTAAATGAATGCACTACATCATTTTAGCCCACTTACAGTAAAAAGCTTAAATCTTATATACAAAAATTGCGCATTACATCAATTTTGAATGCAAAATTATTGCGAGTTAGTGTACATTTTTATTAGTTTGTAAAAACAAATTATGCGTGTTATTTTTTTTATACTTGCACCATTTTCAAGGTGTAGCAGTATGAAAGAAAATTGCATTAAAAAATAGATTTGTATGAAGAAAAACTAAGGCTGCTGGTTTCAACTGTAAATAAAGTGTTGTCAGCAAAATTTTAAAACTAGCCAGTAATTTTTGCCCGGATCTATAAAGTATGTGTATGATGTTTCAAGCAAATCGAAAAGTCAAAAAGTGTAATTGGTTTAAGGAGCATACGCACACAAGGAAATTTGTATATAGAGAGAAGATTTATAATGCCGAATCAAGAAAATGTAATAAAATATGTTCTTTAACATCACATTTACTATTTATGTAACCCTATGACATTTTTGGCACGTAGCTGATATCTTAAAAAAGACTGAGACCTCCAGATGGACCTAACAGTAAGGAGTCATCCATCCGCACCAATAAATAATGCTTACACCATATGATCATCCTATAAAGTAGAGGTTCCAAACTGTTCTCCGTGGACCCTTAGGAGCTCCGCATGAACTTTCCGGGCTCGGCCACGCTTTAGGAAAATAAAGAAAATTTGGATGAAACCAACACTTTTTAGAGAATTTTTTTTTCCCAAAAATGTTAACAGTTTTTTTTTTTTTTTTTTTTTTTTTGCAAAAATACTTATACATTGATAACTATAATCAACTGTTTAAACTATTTTTATAAACTAAATTTTATTTTCTTAAAAAATATATCCGGTTCAAGCATTAATTTCCACTAACACTCTATTTTTTCGTTTTCTAATAAAAAGAATGCAATAAATATAGAAACAAACGTAGATTTAATATAAGAAAGCTATGAATTGTATTTTGAAGGAAAGAGTGGTTATCAGAATTCTTCACAGTGTAGTTTGAGGCTAAGTGTTATCCAATAACTCCAGGTTTTTTAGGCTCAACTGAGTCATTATTTTGAAAGAAACCATTCTAATTTGAAAGATAAACCTCCTGATTTCTTTCAGTATGAAGGGCAAAGCAATGTATGCATGCGTCAAAAGAAACTATCACAATAATTGTTAAATAAAATATGAAATGTTCTGGAGACAGGCGCAGGATTCACGAGGACGAAATAGGCAAAAATTTATACTTCTACCACTAATTTAAATATTTCCTTTAATCTTGTTTAATCACTGTGATTAGCTAGGTAAAAAATAATGTTCTAAAATTAGTGATGGAAGTTTAACCCCATCGTCCCCATTAAGCCGGCGCCTAAGACCCCCTGACAACTAACTGATAGTTTAACATGTCGCATGTGTTCGTGAAGATCATATAATTGCTAAGACCCTTAATAAACCTTGTAAAATTTATATTGCGAAGAATTTGCTTTATGAAATGTTGTTAAGTTAGTGCCCAAAAGTCTCTTGCCAAATAATATTGTTTTTTTTTTAATATTAACTATATGACTAATGACGTAAAAGAACACTTAACAGCCCCTTCAGGTATACTAAATTTGCACTTCAAATGCATGAATGTACTGATCGTACTTTTTTGAAACGGGCACCAGGAACTAGATTTGACTTCTCCATTACTATGATGTTTGAGAAATTTTTACTAAAATTATGTGCCTAAATAACAAGTTCCCGAAAGAGGTTCCCAAAAGCTATCAGGATCATACTGTTTGTAGATCACTACACAACAACACAGTAAAGGACGAAATATTTTTGTCTGAGTACATGGGAAACACATCAGAACATGAAGCGAAAGCAATGATGTGTCACAATGTTGGAGCCCTTGCAAAAATTAAAGAGATGGCAAAGCACTGTAGCACCATCTATTATGCACTTTACATTTACACGCTATCCCCCAATAGTGTATTCAGAGCTTGTGAAAATGATGAATGGTGCCATTAAAATAATACACTATATAAATTCACAAACTCTTAAAAACAAACTTTTGAAACTTATGTGTAAAGTTATTGGAAGTCTGCATTCGCCCCTCCTACTGCATAGCGAAAGAAGATGATCATGTCGAGGAAGACCGTTTACACGATTGTTGCAACTGCAGAGGTGATAATAGAAGAGTCATAACGTTAAATTGGCAAAACTTTTAATTGATGAAGATTGCTAATTGCATATTTGATCAATAGGTTTAGCAAAAGGAAATAAATGTATCTATCAGTGCTATGAAAATCTGTCTCACTTTCCGATTCATTTACCAAACATACCTTTTTTTAAGATGAAACGTGTGTTGGTCAAATTCTGAGGAAAATACTGATATCCATTATGTCCCTCTTGTTAAAAATAATACAAACAAAACTAGATAAAAAAAAGTACAAATAAATAAGCAGAGTCACACTTACAGCTCTGAAAATCTTGTTTAAACAGAATTTTTCAACAGGTGAATAGAAAAGGACTTGGGCGACTTTTAATTGTATACTATACATTCAGATTTACCAAAAAACTACCCAGCTTAAACTCAGTGAAACACGAGGTCCTAGTTGATTAGACATCTCATAGCAAGTTAACACTAAATACTGTACCACCACCCAGTTACTTGGTGGTACTAAATCAAAATGTGTCGATTCGAACCAAAAAATATTTATAAAATAAATAAAGTATAAATCAATCGGACGTAAGCTTAAAAGAAAATAGAGTTAAATAATTTTAAATAAAAATTCTGGTATAAAATATTTTTTTATAAAACTTGAGTAAAATTCCTGGTATATTTAGTGCTAAAGATCTTGCTTTAAAACCAAAGACTAAAAGAATTCTGGTTTTTTTTTATAGATGAATTTAAAACTTTGTCTAAGAAAGCATAATTAGTCTTGCTGCCTGTCTCAACGACATATATCTCAACAACGTCTATGAAGCAAAATTTTCGACTAATGCGGATACCAAAACAAAATAAAGAAATCCTTTAAATGCAGAACCAAACATTCGCCTGCAATTACTATCAACTGAACCGAAAAACTTGTGCAAAACGATCCGATCACATTAAACATTTAAGCGTTAATGTTCATCACTAACAATGCAAGTTTTATTGTCCACATTTTTTTGTATTTATTTTTCCTCTGTTTCAATTTTAATAGAAATTAAATTCAATATTACGGTTAAAGTTTCAACATATAATTTTATTTCTTGGACAATGCACAATTGTTTAGGTTGCTATTCATTCTTAATTCATGTGCTTAGTAGAAATGCGCATAAAAAACATTAACTTGTAACATAGGGTGCGGTAGGCCTCAGGGGCTCCGTCTAAGGAATTCTTTCCAAATAGGGCTCCGCGAGTCAAAATCTTTGGGAAGCACTGCTCTAAAGGTCTAAGGAATCTGTTTAAAATCAGGCAATATGTTTATGGAACAAAAACCATTGATGGATATTTTCCTGTGTGGTAATTCGTGTTAACCCTTTCCGGCGCAGAATAAGTCAGTTTGCAAAATGATGAAATGATGAGCTGACAGCAGTATTTCCAAACGAATTTATCATTAAATAAAAACTTGTTTATTTTCCCGTACTTTATATAAAGAAAATTTTAATTAAATATTCTTGTTTTTTTTTTTTTTTTTTTTTTTTTTTTTTTTGTCAGTTTTGAAATTAAAATTAGGTGTTCTTTTTTTTGTGTCACCGGCCGCTAAAGGGCCGCTGTGGAGTTCAGTAAGTGTCCTATACTTTTTCCAGTTACACAAATTTATTTAAAATTATTTTGTAAGAATTGCTATACCAATATGCTTGGCCAGTTCTAAAATATTACGCTTTTCCAGAATTTTCTCATGCGAGGTTTCTTTACAAAAATGTAATGCTTGATAGATGAAAATCGCTTCATTTCAACAAGAGTCAATAAGAAAATGAAGTTAACTTATTGCAGTTTTTGTTACATTTTTTTCTCTTTGTAGTCCATTTTAATTAGAATTGTTATAAATTTAAAATATTCTTCAAAGTTTTATTGAATGTGAAGTGTGAGCTTTACTGTAGTGAAATACAAATATTTAAAGTCAAACATTGTAACCACGTGAAGATTGTAAACGCGTAGCTATATTCACAAATATAATTTTCTTTTAGTTGGAATTGTAATTTTTGTATAACACTTTTGTGGATGTAATAGAAAGAAAATATAACCAGTCAGGTGCGAGTATTAATCGCTTACAGAAGGTTCCATACAATAAATATATAAATTAGTAACTGGGTATTGCATTGCACAAATATATGATTTCAGGTTGTTATTTAGACTTTAAAACCGGATAGCTGATAGGGTACGCCGTGTCTTTAAAGGTTAATATCTCGGCTAATTACCGACAATTATTTTCGAAAATCATTATCACCAATCCTTTTATACTTCTGCAACGATAAGTACCTCCAGCGCTCCTAAATTGCTTAGCTGAACACCTGCAAAGCAAAATTTGTGTGTAACGAAAAAAAAGCGATTTTCTCAAAAACTATGTGACCAAGAATAATCTAAATAGTTTTCCTGCAAAGTTTAAGTTATCTTCTACTACCACTATTTTTTTCAGAATTTTAGTTTCTGTAAATTCGGAAATAAAGGACGATAACATTTTTTTAGCATTACGTTCTCGACGATGTCTCTGAAAATGTAATACCTAAAATTAAAAAAAGTATATATATTTTTTTTAGCTCTTTGTTGCGAAAGCTTTGAAACGACACCCCACACGATAAGCAAAAAAAAAAGGTTGTTTTCTCAAGTAACCTAATTAACCCCTATACATTTTTTAAAAATATATTTGTGAATTGTTAATAAATATGTGCGTCAATAGCCTATATTACTTAAGCCAATTTGAACTTTCCACGTCCATAGTTATCGAGTAAAATGGCTGTGACAGATGGATAGACAGACACAGGAGTTATAATGGTTCCGTTTTTACTTTTTATGTACGGAACCCTGAAATTCGAGAATCTTTATTTAAGTGTTTATGATTGTCACTTGACCAAAGATAGAATTCTTTTTTTTATGCATAGTAATATTTCTTATTTTTTTCGTCCATAACTTTAATGTATTCTCATTTTCTAAGCACATTTCCTAAGCAGAAAATTGTCTGGTTTTTGTGTAATTGGTTAACCTATTTAGGGTCGATTTTTTTAAGGCGCGAAGTGTTATTTTTTTTTAATTTATATATTTGATAGTAATAGGAATTATATAAAAAAAAACAAAAAACCCCGGAAAATAATAAAAAAATACACACAAATATCGTAGCTATTTGTGGCCACTGAGCGTTAAAGGTAATTTATGTGTGAAATGTTTTCTTAAAAAAAAAAAAAAAAAAACCTAACTGTAAACTTCTTTCCTACATTTCTACAAATGATTAAAACTTTAAATATTTCAAAAATCTCATATTATTTTTATCAAATATGGACGATTTGTTTAAATAATCCAACAACACTGAGCGACGAAAAATTACTTCACTTAGTCAATTTCTAACTCTACTTCGGAAATATTATTATCAGTGCAGCTAAACCATAAAAAAATTTTTGTTCTTTTATTATTGACAGTAATTATATTTATAAAAATTCTAAACATCCACATATGTGGCCAAGAGCGTGAAGAGGTTAAGTTCTTTGTGAAAAATATGGTGGTGTAAATTAATTAAAAAATCAGATTTTCTGTACTGGAAAAGGGAGGAACAAAACACATCGGCAATGTCTCTCTTATATAATGCTTCTTTGCTTTCTTCTCAATTAAAGTATTTGTTATCAATTTAAGTGGTAATTTGGAAAATGAAAATTAATAAAGCTGCGAAATAAGTAAAAAATATGTTGATTAATATGTTATTTGAATATTTACGAGTATAGTTCGTCTGAAAAATTTAATCACAAGCCTAAAATGTTGATTTTTAATTATTAATTAAAAGTTAAAATAAATAAAATATTTTTATTTGTGGATTTCGCAAATTCATTTAAATAAATGATATCAAAATTAGGAAAAAGAAATTACATATTTGTAAAAAATATAATTTAAACTGTGTTCAAACAAAATTGTCTCAAAAGTTTATGCACAATGGCAAAGACAACTATAATTATCATTTTTACAAAACTGTTAAATACAAATTATTTTTCCGTGACTTCGGATTTGTTCAAATGAACGCGTATCCATCGAAATTATTAGTTTTTGTAGGTTTTCTGCTTGCAAAAGTGTACCATGTTTTCTCTATGGCCTCTTTGAATTCTTCAAGAGAGTCACATTGTTTTCTGTTGTTTTAAACTTGACGAGTTAAAACTCCATAGACATTCTCAATCGGGTTATAGCAGGACTTAAAACTTTCGAGATAAGAATTTTACAATTTTCCTGTGAAAACCACGGTTATGTTGTACGTGATATGTGGATTGAGGAATTACCTTGTTCAAAGTTTCATTCAGGACACCCCCCCCCCCTCCCCAAATGTCGCCGAATGGAAGGAAATGTTAGTTCAGCGTCTCTGGATATTTTTGGGGATTTTGTCTTCCTTTTAGAAAATCTAGAGTGATTAGGCTGTTGAAGCCGAATAACCAATAAAGCATAACAGGCTTATCGCCTCACTGATTGACGAAAAAACTCCTCGGTTCCTTTCGTAGGTCATGCCAATGCACGTTCCACAAATCAGAGCCATCTTAGTTGCATTTTTTCTCATCACTTAATAAAACAGTAAGCCACATGTCCCTCCCAGGACATGTGTTGTTTTTTAGACTTCTTTCTTCTTGTTTGTTAGTGGGGTAGTTTGATACATGGTTTGCAAGCCATTTACTTTTGTAAGATGTAATCACATTCCTTACTACGTCTATGAGCAGGATATTTGCACACCTGTACACCGAGATTATTTTTAATTTGCTGTAAGGGATATTTATCTAAACACGAATCTCCGTATTGTCCAATCCGTCTCAACAAACGTCATACGTAGTCGTCCACATCTAGGTTTCCAGTTGAAATGATCATTTCTAGAGAGTACTTGACATAGATACATCGCATTGATCAATTAATTTTTTCGAAACCGTTTCAATTTGTGATTTCAATTTAAAAACTTTTAAAATATCATCTTTTTGATTTCTTTACAATTCGGCATTTTTAAAACGAGTGGAAATAATTTTTTTACTTTTATGTTTTTATATAATTGGAAAATGACGTCATACAACCTCATTACACCCGTCCAATCCTGTGTTTCTAAAAAAATGCATAAAGTGCTCAAACTTTTGGGACAGTGTTTCTTCAAGAAATAAATGTTAATTAAAAAAATCAATATAATTTTTTTATTTTAACTGACAAAATCTGCGTATTTTATTTGATTTTGATTAAATGTTGAGTATTAATTCTAAATTGGCTTCATACATTTTCTTCTTCAATTATTATTTTCAACCATATTTGAAAAGTGCATAAACTTTTGAGACGGAATATATTAAATTTGTGAAATAACATAACTTTCTTCAAAAGCGTTTACGATTAAGAATATCTACATCAGCGTAAACTATCAGATGGTAGCCTGGAATCGCAGAATTTGAGGTTTGCTTAACAATTTACTAACTTTTACTAAGTATAGTCGCAGAAGAAGTTTAATTAATTTCGATCACAAAGTAGCAAATTAATAACTAAACTGTAATTACTAAGCAACATTATTCATATGCTGTCATCAAAATGTTTTACAGTATTTCAATGTTCGTTATTAGTGGAGTACAAAATGATAGATGCTGCGGTTTTAATCGAGGTAAACGTTGAATTGTTTTAGCTGTAAATTGTAATTCTTATATTAATTATTCTATTGAAGAAAAGGACGTACAAATTTCCTTAAAAAATATAAACGGATCTGGAATTTTAACCAATGCATTTTAAATATTTAATTTAAATTGTAACAAAAGAAAAAAATTAATAATTCAAAAGAATGAATCTTTATCTATATATTTAGAAGACAAGGCTGTTTTTTTAGTCATCAGCCCTGTGATTTCTACTGAACCAATTTAGATAATTATTATTATTTTTTTTTAATGAAAGCTGTTCATTTGTATGTGTACCCATATTAGCTGTTTTTATTTTTTTTTATTTTTTATATTTTATTTTTAATTTTAAGACTCTTTTTTTAATTTCTTTAATATAGTGACAATCAGATTACCTCCATAGTTGGAGAGAAAAAAGAAAATGGAATTTTGTTTATTTTTTTTAGATAAAATCCTTATTGGTGCCCTTTATCATTAAAATTATAAAAAAACTGCAAAAAAAAATAAACAGAAAATGATGTCTAGCTTTTAATAAACCACGCATTCATCTCAATAAACAGTTGCATTTCAATATATTTTCGTTTCGTTGATGCTGATGAGACGCTAGGCGAAACATTTCTTAGAAATGAGAGAAACGGACATTATATTTAAAAGAAAACTGATATTTTCTTTCATAAAACTTAATATTTTAAAACAAATGCGTGTAAAAAGGCATACATTTCTGGAATTTTCAGTCGGCGGCACTGAGATTAAAACCTCAGATCAAGAGTGCGAATGTTCTCATTTAAAGTTTTAGCTGGCAAATGTAAATTCAAGTTTCGGAAAATATTTAGTAATAGCCTATTGCGCGTAAAAATATTTTTAAAATGGTAATTACGGGTATGAGAGATGCGTATGTAAATTTTGACATGGTAAAAATGATGTAAAATTTAAATTACATGCAGAAAAAGAAATCTATAATTGTGTCAGTGGGAAACATTTTTCGCTGCTTTTTTATTCCGTAATACGTAATATAAGAACTTCAATTGATAATTTTATCATATTTACTTATCGTAATTATATTTTACTAATGGAATATACGAATAAAGTTAAATTTTTCAATAACTTGGAACAGTAGTTGTTTAAGAAAATAATATTTTGGTAAATTTAGGTTAAAATAATTTTTGTTTTAAGAGTCAGACTAACTAAATCTCGACGGATTTTTTATTGCAATTAATTTTGTTAGTTTATTATAAATCAACGTAACAGTTCTTCATTAAACATTTTCTTTCATCGACATTCGCCGGATTCTACCTCGTTTAACTTTATTACAAGCGGCATGTTTGGGGATTTTAGCAATTTTTAATTATATTTACGTTACTGTATGCTGGAACTCTCTATGACCATTGATTAAATTAGAATAAAATTTATTAACTTAAGAAAAATATTTAATTCCATCATAAAGTAAAAATTATGAAATTAGAATTCATTAGACATATATGTCGGGAAAATTCGTAATAATGAGCACCGAGATTCTGGTCTCTCGTAGTGCAATTTAAAATTAAATTACTATTGAATTAATTAAATTGCTTAATTTAACATTAAACGCGTTGTGCGATTTCGTGGTAGGAGAAGTCTTGTGAATTACACAGGGATCATAGGTAACCATGAAAAACTTTAGCTTAATTAATTATTAGGCCAATAATTTACAACCTACCGTGCAATAAAATTACAAATTCTTATAACAACACAATAATAAATCAGACTTACAGCAGAAAATAAGTAAAACAAAATTTGATACAATTAAAAGTTCATTTAAATTTATTTACATGTTATTATGGATTTTGAAATTTGAAATAACCTGAAAACATAAGGTTAAATGAATTATTGTACAGTATGATTTTTTAGTTAAATTTCAGGTATGTCGAAACGTGAAAATTGTATTATAACAACTCACCTGTCTTTTTTTAAAAAGGCATCTATTTGATTGTATTAAACAACAATTTAACGTAGATATACATTAAAAAATTAGTGTTGACAAAGTTCTCAAAAATTATACATTGTAATATTTAAAAAAATATTTTTTTTCATAAGTGTGGTCAATAACTTCAATAACTGACATTAACCACATTTTGAAACACCAATAATTGACACAATGTGAACCAGCATCTCACACTTTACTTGAAGATACATAAAAAAAGGTATTTCAAGGAATTTATGTGTAACAAAGACTTTAATCGTTGTTATAAAAATAAAATATTTAAACCTTATTTTATATGATATTATACTGAAGATGCATGTGTTCCTTTTTTTCATGTTTTAAATTATTAGTATTAGTCTGTTTGAAATTTTCTTTATTGAGCCAGTAAATTAACATTTAAGTTATAATCAAGTTGTTGCTAGAAATTTGACATTTTGCGTGGTGCACTGTTAAAAATTTGCAGCATTCTGTCCAGTCATTCGACCGTTTTTTGAAAAACTGTTTCATAACCTTAATTTAACTATATTCTGACCATAACATGGCCAATAATATGGTCAGAATAGTGTTAAATTACAGTTGTGTAACAGTTTTCGGAAAAAACGGTCAAATGACTGGACAGAATGCTGCAAATTTTTAACAGTGTGGTAGCTTTTAAGATATAAATGATTTCTATGGTAGATTTCGAAAACAATAGAAATTTAAAAGGTTGAACTGAACAAAAATGTTATAAATTATTATTTTTCTTAAATTATTATGCATAGAAACTTAAAATTGTCCGTGTCTGTATTTGTAGAGACGTACATTCTTGCCCGGAATAGGTTTATAAAATTCGAAATTGAAAAAAAGCGTAGGTGCGAAAACGTTAAAAAATTGCGATTTATCTAATTCAGTTGGTATAGAAGCTAAGAATTTGGCATGGTGGCTATCTTTAATATGTAAATGCTTGCTAAGAAAGGTTTCCAAAAATTTCGAAATTTTCAGGAAAAAAATGGAAAGAAAACGTTCTAAAAAATTCTGAATTACGATTCATTTGATGTTACAAAGGCTGGAAATTTGAAATGGGGCATTGTTGTTACTCTAAAGAGTAAATGCTCCCCAGAGCCGTTTAAAAAGTATCCGACATTTAAATAAAAAAGAAAAGTGCCCAGCTAAACTGATGGCATTGAGCTCACAGACTATTCACACTAATTGTATATTATACTCTTATTTTAAAGAATAATGCCACTCAAAAAAATAAGTGAAGGGGAATTAGCCCCCGTTTCCCCCTTTATACTTAACCAGTGAACCTCCAAATCTAATCAGGGAAGCTCCTTATCATAATAAAACGGTATACCAAATTTGGAGCAAATCGAATAATCTTGCAAAAAAAACCATTTATCTAAATTAAGGTGGTGGACTAAACCCCTTTATCCTTAACCAATGAATCGCCAAAACGAATCAGGGAAGCTCCTTAACATAATAAACCAGTATACCAACTTCGGAGCAAATCGAATCATTCTGCATGAAAAACCCATTTATCTAAATTAAGAGGGGCGGGCAAACCTCCCTTTTCCCCCTTTACCCTTAACCAATGAACCCCAAAACTAATCAGGGAAGTTCCTTAACTTAATAAACCAGTATACCAAATTCGGAGCAAATCGAATCATTCTCCATGAAAAACGCATTTATCTGAATTAAGGGGGGGTGGACTAACCCCGTTTTTTCCCCTTTATCCTTAACCAATGAACTCCCAAAACTAATCAGGGAAGTTCCTTAACATAATAAACCGGTATACCAAATTCGGAGCAAATCGAATCATTCTGCATGAAAAACCCATTTATCTGAATTAAGGGGGAGTGGACTAACCCCGTTTTTCCCCCTTTATCCTTAACCAATGAACTCCCAAAACTAATCAGGGAAGTTCCTTAACATAATAAACCGGTATACCAAATTCGGAGCAAATCGAATGATTCTGCATGAAAAACTCATTTATCTGAATTAAGGGGGTGGACTAACCCCCCTTTTCCCCCTTTATCCTTAACCAATGAACCCCCAAAACTAATCAGGGAAGTTCCTTAACATAATAAACCGGTATACCAAATTCGGAGCAAATTGAATGATTCTGCATGAAAAACCCATTTATCTGAATTAAGGGTTTGGACTAACCCCGTTTTTCCCCCTTTACCCTTAACCAATGAACCCCCAAAACTAATCAGGGAAGTTTCTTAACATAATAAACCGCTATACCAAATTGGGTGCAAATCGAATCATTCTGCATGAAAAACACATTTATCTGAATTAAGGGGGTGGACTAACCCCGTTATTCCCTCTTTATCCTTAACCAATGAACTCCCAAAACTAATCAGGGAAGTTCCTTAACATAATAAACCGGTATACCAAATTCGGAGCAAATCGAATCATTCTGCATGAAAAACCCAATTATCTGAATTAAGGGGGGGGGGGTGGACTAACCCCGTTTTCCCCCCTTTATCCTTAACCAATGAACTCCCAAAACTAATCAGGGAAGCGCCTTATCACAGTGAACCTAGGAAAAAATTTTGAAGCAAATCGGATGTTTCTATCAAGAGTTATCGCGTTACGTGCATACGTACATACATACATACATACAGAACGGGCGGGCACATAAGCTCTCAGGCTTTGATAGCCTGTGAGCTAAAAAGTGCAGGAGTAAAAAACATTGTATAATTGCTATTTAAGTGGTATATAGTTGGTGTAAAAGCTTGGAATTTCGTACGGTGGCTATTTTTTTATAAATGCTCGCTAAGAACGGTTTCTGAAAAGTTCAAAATTTTAAAAGATTAAATGAGAAAAGCGTTCTAAAAAGGTTCTAAATTAGGATTTAGCTCGATGTATTCGAGTTAGAATCTTGAAATTTAGTATACCAGTTTCATTTAAGATGCAGATGTACAGTCGTGGAAAAAAAAAGTAAACACCCCCTACTAACTCCTCATCAAATCATCGTAGAAGAAAGTTACTGGTAACGAACGATTGGAAATAAAATCTACTTGTAAATGATGTCTATAAAATTTTCTTAGGGGGTCATCTACATATTAAAACGAATCCAAACTTCATTTTTTTCAATGGCAATGCCCAATTTTAACGAGATATTTCAAATCTTCCGTTCAAACTATGCCTAGACACCAAATTGCAAGTCATTTGAATGATAAGTTTTTTAAATATAAACATTCAAAATTTAGTGCTTTTAATGTTAAATTACATTTTCATATTTCTATTTATATGTCCCGAAATTATGCTCCTAATGTGCTAATTTTTTTGTAGTAATAATACTCATATACCCAAACATAAATAAGCTGAATTTGCAATTTTTATAATTTTATGATATGAATTATGAATTATGAAATTAATATTCGAAAAAATTATGAATTGCAACCTACAATTTTTTTTTTATGGATTTAGATTTATTAAGTCCTGCTTTATGGAAATTCAAAAATTTCACATTTTTATTCCAAGTAGCTTTCAAATTATGCTTAAAAAACGGCAAAAGGATGGTTTAAGGGGCCGTCTATGATGGAAGTGAGTAGACGTGTTGAAATTTATTCTGCTGTACTGTAATCTAACACGCTTCATTGACTCCTTGTGTGGCGCTTAAGGTGCCTTGATCAAGGAAGAGGCTCTCTCGGTGAACAATCCAGTACGGAACTTCAATTTGGATACAGCCCTTAAATTAAGCTCGTTTTAAAATAATTAATTTCTCGGAAACTTATGGTACGAATTGCATAAAAATTCGTTTTTAGGCTAATTGAAGGGTGTAGAGTTCATTTATGCTGTCAAAATTGGGTACTGCTATTGAAAAAAACAAAGTTATGGTTCGTTTTAATATGTAGATGGCCCCCTAAGCAAATTTTATATACATCATTTAAAAGTTATTTCCAATCGTTCGGTACCAGTAACTTTCTTCTACGATAATTTGTTGAGGAGTTAGTAGGGGGTGTTTACTTTTTTATTCCACGACTGTACAGTATAAACAGCTGATTTGAAATTCAAAAAATAAAGGTGCTAAATGAGCGGAAAATTTGTGAATGCAATTTATTTAAAATTGATGGATTAGAAACTTAAATGTTTTCATGTCAGTTATTTTTAAGACGTAAACGCTCGCACTGAACAGTTCTTACACAATTCGAAATTAAAAAAGGTGCCGAAGAAAAATATGTTCAAAATTGTAATTTTTGTGATTCTGCTTGTCTAAAAACTTGAATTATGTCAAGGCGGGTATTTTTAAGATTATGTACTGGGTACGAACGGCCTCTAAAAAATTCGAAATTTAAAAAAGAGGGAATGAGCGGGAAAAGTTCTATCTAAAAAACTTAAAATATATGATTTTCCTGTAATTATTATGTTCAGTAATTGGAAATTTCACATGGTGGTATCTCTAGAGACGTAAAAGCAATTTAAATGTTTAGTAATATTAAAGCGTGCATTAGAGAAAAACATTTTAAAATTACTAAAATTTGTTCTGTAGCAAGGTATACTAATTATGTATAACTAGAAGCTTATAATTAGGCATGCAGTTAGTTTTAAGACGTAAATGTTTTCTAAGAACGGTTTTTAAATATTAGAAAATTTAAACAAAAAAGTAAATTAGATGAAAAATTTCAAAATACATCACAAATTACCATGTATTTAAAATTCATTTCTGCTCTTCTCGTTAATTTAAATATGATGTTATAACTTCTTGAAGAAAATTACTTCTTTAAATGTTGTCATCAGAATGTATTGCATATATATTGATCTTTAGTTTTATTATATCTGACAAATATTTAAAAAAAAAACACAGAAAAAATGCCTGCTCCCTTGGTATACATACAATACTGTGATGCTAGAAATAGATATTTTTTGTTGAAACATAAATCATCATTTTCGCCTTAAATTAAAACGATACAATAGAACATGTAAGGTGTTTCCATCACGTATTAAAATAGCCATGTCAAAAATAAATTAAGAAAAATGAACAGTTAGGGGTAGTTTAGCTGAAACCATTCTCTTATTAATAAATTGTGTCATTTATCAAGGAAAAAATAAATTGTTACTGGAAAAAATAAAATTATTTCAATCATATTTTTATGTTATATATTTTTGAAAAACATTATTTTCATTCAGATTATACTGTATTTCATAGACTATGCACATTTGAAATATAAAATAAAATTCAGTTTAATGTTTACTTTTCATCATAATTTTTTTTTACATTAGAATTTGTCTGTTTAGTTTGGAATTTATATTTCTATATAATATCAGAATAACTTTTCTTTACGAGTAAAATTCATTTTTTCGAGATAGACTTTTTTATTACCTAATATTCATTGTATGCTATGATGTAAAGTTTAAAAATTGTTTTTAAATTAATTTTTTTAATTTAGATATTGAGTATTATAGAGGACTGTGTTAAATGTCACTTTGATTGCCTAAATCCAAGTCTGCGGAGCATGGTGTCCCTACCGGTGTCCTTGATTGATGTCTTACAAATAAATAAATAAATAAAATCACAGTTTTCAGACGGAGCTGAAGATCCAAGAAAACGCGACAGTGGGTGGTATTTTCATATATGTCCGTGAGAAAAGTTCTGGTTCTAATGCTGGTCCTGCCAGGGAACACCCAATCGCGAGCACAGGACAGTGATTGGCTTAGGCTTTACAGTTGCGGACAATTCCAGCCGGAAAACCATTTTTCCAAGCGGCACGGGGCAGCGAGTAGGTACCGGGCAATTACTGATGGTGCGCTCGGAGAAACTCTCTCGCGTTTCTCTGTGAAAGTGGAACTCTACTCACGACAGGTGACACTGATTAGAAGTGTGAATGACAGACGTGTTTCCTAAGTTAAATTAGAGAGGTAGGTTAGGTGTTCATACATGTTTTTAATTTTCCTCCTAAGAATCGGACGAGTGAGGATATTAGTAATTTCTTTGAGGGTTTTGAACGTATTTGTAGTATCGAGAAAATAACTTTTTATTACTATTGATTTTCTCATATTGGCGTCCCGATAAAAATTGAATAAAATATCTTTAATGAAGGTGACATAAGAGTATGCATTTGAGTTAAAAATGATTTAAATATCACAAGAATTGCTATAGTACTTCTAACGCCTTTCCAGATATCCATCAGTACATTGTTTTGAAATTTTGGAGCATTATGCAAATCTCGAGCATTAGCGACACTTTTTGTAAACATATTTTTGATAGTATGAACACTATTTTTTTTTTAATTAAAAAGTATTCGCATGCAGAATAATCATTATTAGAATACATATTTCTATTGATTCGATAAATGTTCTTTTGCACGTTTACCAACTTTCAAATACGAACTAATGTATACATTTTTTTAATTCTGTATAGTGTATGTCGTGTTCATGATTTTGAAAATTTCATTTATTATAAAATTAAAAAGTTAATAAAAAAATATAACACGTTTCTTGGTTAAGCATTTAAAGAAACTGAATTAAACTATTATAAAGTTGCACTTTTTTTTCTCGTTATCCATTATGTTATGGCGATTATTTCTAAAATAGTATGTCCTTTAATACTATCAGAATGCGTACCATAATTTTTTTTTCTGACTTCATAGAAAAAGCAATGTAATCATTATTTGAAAATATTCTATACAGATGGGCCTTATCATATTTCAAATAGATAATTAAGGCATAGATAAATTCGAGTTATGAAATTTCATTTATCTTTTATCTCTTAAAAAAAAAACGATTTGTATTAGGATGGATATAATTGCATTAGCTGCTTTTCTATATCTCTAAATATATTACATATCGTCTTAAAGTAATCGATTTCCGAAATCATACAATAATCTTAAATGCAAAGAAGGAAGTTACCATCATAGACTTCCATAGCGGTATTTCTCGACGTATTAGAAAAGGATGGAATACGAAACAAAATCCCTAATTTTTTTGCATCAGTCTGAACAGTTATCTAAACTCCTTATAATAAGTACAGTATAATAATTAAAGTATAATTATAATATATTAATATATTAATATCTTATATATTATGTATTATATATATATTATATATTAATATATTACAGTATAATTATAATAAATACAGTAAATAATCTTGAGATTTTATGTGCTACTTTTCAGTTTTTCATAAACTGGAAAACATATATTTATCTCATCTTTGACTATTAATATCAATTTAGAAATGTTTTGTTTGGAATTTTCTTTATTGCGAAGAATAATAAAATATTTAAATAAAGAGAAAAGTACATATGGAATCAATGATTTATTTTTTTAATTACAAATAATGCAATTTAAGTTAAGCAGATTGTTTGTATAAATATATTTTTTAATAATGACATTGTGGTTATTAATACATTATGTACAGTCGTGGAAAAAAAAAGTAAACACCCCCTACTAACTCCTCAACAAATTATCGTAGAAGAAAGTTACTGGTACCGGACGATTGGAAATAAAGTCTACTATTAAATGGTGTGTATAAAATTTGCTTTGGGGTCATATACATATTAAAACTATTGCAAACTTCATTTTTTTTCAATAGCAGTACCCAAATTTAACGAGATATTTCAAATCTTCGGTGCAAAATATGCCTAGAGACCAAATTTCATGTCATTCGAATGATAAGTTTTTGAATTATAGACATTCAAAATTTAGTACTTCTAATGTTAAATTACATTTTCATATTTTTATTTATATCTCCTGAAATTATGCTCCTAATGAGCTATTGTTTTGTGTAGCAATAATACTAACATACCCAAACATAAATACGTTGAATTTGCAATTTTTATAATTTTATGATATGAATTATGAATTATGAAATTAATATTCGAAAAAATTATGAATTGCAACCTACAATTTTTTTTGATGGATTTAGATTTATTAAGTGCTGCTTTATGGAAATCCAAAATTTCACATTTTTCTTCCAAGTAGTTTTCAAATTATGCTTAAAAAACGGCAAAATGATGGTTTAAGATGCTGTCTATGATAGAAGTGAGTAAATTTATTCTGTTATCCTGTAATCAAACAGGTTTCATTGACGCTTAAACGTGCCTTGATCAAGAAGGCGGCTCTCTGGGTTAACAATCGAGTTCGGAACTTCAATTTGGATACAGCCCTTAAAATACGCTCGTTTTAAAATAATTAATTTCTCGGAATCTTATAGCACGAAATGCATAAAAATTTGTTTATAGGCTAATTGAGAGGTGTAGAGTTCATTTATGGTGTCAGAATTGTGTACTGCTATTGAAAAAAACAAAGTTATGTTTCGTTTTAATATGTAGATGGCCCCTTAAACAAATTTTATATACATCATTTAAAAGTAGACTTTATTTCCAATCTTTCGGTACCAGTAACTTTCTTCTACGATAATTTGTTGAGAAGTTAGTAGGGGGTGTTTACTTTTTTTTCCCACGACTGTACGTTTATATCACCAGCAAATTTCTGTTAATTGGTGAGTTATACTTTTCAGACATAGTTCTGACTTTAATTCTATCTAAATGAATTTAAAGTTGTTATTGTTGTAATGGTTCCTAGTTTTAGTTCTAAATGTCTCAATTAGATGGCACAGCGCTAACAAAAGCAATAGAACACTCAATTAACGTCTAAAAAATGGAGAAAAGTTTACACAATTTTTAAACTGATTTTTTTTTTTTTGAAACTGTAAAGTTTTACTGCTCACAAATTACAATTTGAAACCTTTCAGCCTCATTTATCATTTGTAACTAAAGCAAAGAAGTCTAGAAATAAAATTTTTACTTCTATACATTATTCCTCTGCAGGAGTAACTTTAAGAAATATCCTGTTATTGAATTGTAAAATTCCCAAATTCATTTTAGCACATACTGCGGTGTAACTTGCATTGCGCCCTACTGCTTTATTGCACATTTCAGGTCTTGTATTATATGTTATTAAATATAAAAATATAGCTATTCCTAACACTTCAATTCTTTTATATCTTATAAAAAAGGCGTTTGCGGGAATTTTTATTTATTTAATTATTTTATTTTTACACAGATATTTTTACACAATATTTCACAGATATTGTTAGAATTACATTACATATGGTGGGATTGAAGGGGGATAAAATGACGCCATTGTAAGGTTAAAAAATATTATATTCTCACTATCTTATTTGTTTTCGGACTAGTGAAACTGATTTACAATTATTTAAATTATTGTTTAATGGTATGAGATTCATATCTTGTTTTACCATTTTTAACGTGTTAATGAAAAACTTAAATTATCTTAATTACCGCTAGGCAGGGCAGTAATTTTATAGTTTTCCTTGAAATGAAACGTTCCCTAACCTCTAGGTGTCACTGCAGTAGAAGCATTATTTAAATTAATAAAATTCTACAGATATAATGCAGTTTTAAATCATTAAGTTATGATTAATACAATCAAGAATTATATTCATATACATAATTAAGTTTTTTATATAATTTTGGAAAAACAATATATCTTTAGAATTTTAAAAAGATACAGAGAAATCAACATTACAATTTTGCCATTTTTCTCGGACGTCAGGGGGTTCACACAGTAACAATAATATATCACAGTGTAAATTAGCAACTCAAATTAAATTTGCTAACAAGTTGTCTACATTTATTAGTGATTTATTTTGTTAGTGAGTACGTTATTTAACTTTCTTTGTAACTAATATATATTAAAATATAACTAATGATATAAAAGGTGGTAACTTATTGAAGTGTATTGGTGAGAATATACTATGCTCATATTGAAGTTTAGTTGTATTGCATTTCATAACAATTTTTAAAAACGCAGTACAAATGTCTCTTTCTCCCTTTATGCATATGAAATTTTAATGGTTGAAAAATATATTTCTCATTTAAACACAAACTATCATTTTCCTCTTAAAATAAAAATGTAGAATAGATAATGAAAGTTGCTTTGATCATCAACAAAGTAATCTTGTCAAAATTGACTTGGGAAAATTAACACTCATGAGTGTATTAGCTGAAACCATTCCCTTATTAATACAAAAATAAGATGTGTTATTTATCATAAAACATGTTTGTTAAGGGGAAAAATAAAATTATTTCAGTCAAATTTAATTGCTATATATCTTCGCAAAAACATCTTTATGTTATATTATCTTTAATGGGTATTGCACATTTGAAATATAAAAGGAAATGCAGTTTAATGTTTTCTTTTTTTTTACAAACTATTTTACATTAGAATATGTCTCTTTAGTTTAGAGTTTATATTTCTTCATAAAAACAGAGCCACAACTTTTTATTTGTAAAATTGATTGCGTACACTAAACATTATTGTATTACCTAACATCATTGTATTATATACCATAAAGTTTAAAACTTTTGTTATGTACATTTTTTATCTAGCAAGTGAGCATTACAGTAACTATGTTAAATGAAAATTTAAAAAACAGCATCAATGTATAAATTTCAATCCCTGTACATTGCGGTTTTCATTGAACTAGATGTATTCAGAGCATTTAGAGAAGTTTCTTCTTAATTCATTGAAAAAGGTGTTAAATTGCATTATCGGAAAATTAACTTTTTTTAGTAATAAAATTTGCACATTGGCGTGCGTCTAAAAATTAAATAATAAATCTTCAATGTGTGTGAAAGTGATATAAGAATAAGAATTTGATACAAAAAAGATTTAAATGCCAAACGAAATACTGAAATTTTTCTTACCCTTTTCCAGATATCCCTCCTAATATTGTTTTGACATTTTTAAATATTATGCAAATATAGAGCATTCGGAAACTGCAAATATAGAGCATTCGGAAACTCATTTTGTTAACGCATTGCTGATACAAAGAACGCTAAAGAAATGTTTTTGTGATTAAAAGATTATTTCTATGGAGATAAGACTAACCATTACATCGATACATAATTCTAGGTATAAAAAATTTTTTTAAACTATTCGTGGTTTTAAGATTCGAACAAATAGTTTCTTTTTCTTTTCTGTATTTACACTGTATGTCGTATTTTGGATTTTTGAATATTACATGCTATTAGAAAATTTATAAAAGGGTTTTCAGAAGCAGAATTTCAAACAAACACAATAAAACAATTACAGGGTATTTTCAAAAATTTTCTGGATATCCATTATGCATAAAGAACATTACTAAACTGATGCGGCCTTTATACTATCAGAACATGTATCGTCAAAAATAATTATAATTTCACCGGAAAACGCTTTTCTATATGCAAATATTCTATGTAGATAGGTATAACCATTCTTCAAATAGATCATAAAGTCCTCGATATCATATTTTGCGTGTTTTGAAATTCGGTCTATGGAATTTCATTTATATCTTCGCTATTAAAGAAACGATTAATTATATGGCGTATTCAATTTTGTTTTAAAAAAAAGAAAACACGTATTTTTAACACGCGTTTAAAAAGGTAGATATTTATTTTTTATGTAACAATAAAATTTAAGAAAATACATTGATATAAAATTTCATAACAAATTGTCTCAGGTCCTGAGTTTATTTCCTAGCCGATCAGAAAATATCCTGATGATGATAGAACAAAATCGTGGTTACAGTTATAGCTGTGTTGAGTTAGGCTTATAGAAAATTTATATTTAGTCATTATTACATACTTAAAGAAATGATTGCTGCACCTTTTTTAAATCTCAATCACAGAAAGATGATGAAAAACATCTATTGAGCGGATATGAAATAAACTTTTAACGTAAGTTATATAATGTTTCGAGGAAATTTTGAGTATGTTGAACATCTTTATGTCGTGTTTTGGGGACCAGTTAACCAGGTTGACAAATTGTTATATTTGAAATTTAACACGTTCACGCCGGCGCGGTGGGTCAAACTCGACTGTCTCAGAGTTGCCAAGGTTCCGGCTTTTTGCACACCACTGTTATTTTAAAGAAAATGTTGTTCCTTTAAATCGCCTAATTGTTCTAATTAAATAAAACAACATTTTCTGTATTAAAATACTGGTATCCAAAAGGCCGTAGTCTTGCCAGCTCTGAGACAGTTTAATGTGGCCCACCGCGCCGGCGTGAACGTGTTAAGCATGCTATGTCCCTTAATATCAGATAGGTTGCGATAAATAGTTAATACGACATCGACATATATAAGCTTTCATGTTATAAGTTTAAAGTAAAGCGAAGTGGAAATGGAAGGATGGAGGATTTTTTTTCCTGTGGCAAAAACGTACGTGTTACCTTGAAGTGACTAAGATAAATTCACCTTTTAAATATATTTTACCCGTATCGTGGCAACTTGTCGCCCAACAATAAAATACAAAATAGAATACATCATGCTCTAATTTCGTCTTCCCTCCAAACAAGATAGCATATTTCGATCAATGAATGCTCTTTTTTTTTAACTTACACCATAATAAATCATAAACAATAACCGTTGGTTTGTAATTAATATTCCTCATAAATTGGGAATAATTAACTATTAGGAAGTACACTTTCGAAACTAAACATTGTCACATTTGTGCAGAAACTGAAAATAAGCTACATAAACAGCAAAATTGTCCTTGCTTATATCGTGTAAGATAAACCAAGAACAAGCAAATATTTCACAATGTCTGCGTTATCTAGTGGATATTTATATACATCAGTAGTTTTTTTGGTTTAAATCTACAAATCTACAATTATCCGTTCATGCAGAAAATCTCCATGACACCTAGTGATCATTATAACCACTTGGTCAATCACATTTACGGTATGTTTTTTAAAAAGTATAAAAATAAATAAAAAGCTAAGTATATATGTATGTGTATATAAGGAGTGCCCAAATGAAAGTGAGACTACTCTCTGTTCGACAAACGATTTAATGCTATGTGTGTGTAATGTAAAGGGCTTAATTTGCGCCGGATCCCGGTTCCGATACGTCTCTGTCTTTGGTAAATATTTACATATTGGTCGGAAATCACAGGAGCTCATACATACAGGGCTCCGGAGCCCAGAGCAATAGCGATTCCGAAAAACCGAAGCCTAATTTACCTTTCCCTTTCCTTCCCATCTCCAAGCATTTGCATTCTTTTTTACCAAAACATTTATATGTGACTCAGTTATAACGGACTCAATTTTTATTTATTGTGTATCATGAACGGTACCCATGCTAAGGCTCTGTTCTGCTCATTTACGAAGTCACTTTCATTTGCAAGTACATATAATTGACATGTATTGTTATTCTGATAGAAAGCAATCGAGCAGTGTTTTCCCTTTTTCTATACGGGCATTGATTCTTTCCGATAATGGTGTTTTAATTTAATCTGATTTTCAAGAACGCACCACAAAAGATGGTTATGCGGAAGGAATCGATTACAGTTTGATATGCACCCTTTATAGGAAATTGTAAAACATTGTTCCATTCTTTAGCATATAAATATTAATTTCTGTAAATCTCATTCATTTTTTCTTAAAAATGCATAGCTACGAACTATCCCTTTTTTTGTGTTAACACTATTTCCTAATCATAAACCTTACCATATTTAATCGTAGAATTCTGCAATTAATTAACATCAAAATTAGGCAACGATTACTATTCAGGAGGAGTTATAACTAAGAAGTGGAATAGCTGACAGCTATGTATACTGATAGACATATTTAAATTTTTATTTTGCTAAAGTAAAAAAATATGCTTTAAATTTTGCAAATAATGTACGAAATATAAATATGCAGGTTGGAGTGACAGGGGGAGGGGAGGGAGGAACGGTATGGTTGTTGTGTCGATGACGCAGAATATTGGGGTTCCGGTACCTTTTTTGTTAGAAATTAAGCCCTGGAAATGTATACAGATTAAATAATAATAGTTTCGAAACACAATGTCTTTACATCGTTGCCATGAAGTTTGAAACAATCATCCTAGCGCTCCAAGAGATTTTAAATACTTTAAATGAAAAACGTCCGGGAATGAGTGGGAAACCACCTTTGGAGCGAAGAATACTATTTTTTGGTAGTCGCTTCCCCTTAAGAGCATTCTTTGGTGGTTAAAAGACATGTGTGTGGTTAAAAATCGCAAGGAGAGAGTTCAGGGTTATACGTGGATGTCCAGAAGTTCCAATCGAAATTACTGCAACAAATAGCACAATAAACCCTCTTGAAAGAATACCACGTAGGTTATTCTTCCTTACTGTTTTCAGTTTCTGTAAGGTGGTGCGGGTGGATCTGAGAATGTTTGCATACTTCCTTGAACCATTCCATTCATCGTGTATCAACACTGGCTCACAGTCAAATACCATGTTCCACTGATAGCGCATACCCTCACCGCACTCATACTACCTTATTGCCGCATGCGCTGAAATAACTTGGCATCAGTCGTTCAGAATTTCTAGATATTATATCACTCGAAGCAATGAAAGAGGTCCTGGTATTTACGTCACAGTTTATTTACACCCACATATCAGAACACAAATTACAGCACAGCACAATATTAAAAAAAAATAATCTTATAATTAATAACCCGGCGTTTAGCCGGATCATTCTAAATCATAACGTCAGCCTCGTCTGGGATCCAAATACGTTCTGATGTTTTTTTTTTCCTCTGGGACGGGACGATTGCAGCCCAAAATCAACAATATGGATTATTCCTTTTCCCGAAATGAGTTGCAACATACGCAGCTTTCTCTCTCTTCAAACATGGAGGTATTACAGAAAATATCACTCTCATTTGGCTACCTTTTATATATAGATTCACATATACATTCACCTATAGCTACCAGACATTGTATAAAAAATGTTTTATAATATTTTCGAAGAATAACCATTACTAAGCTGTGATGGTTGGATAATAAAAGGTAAAATAATAATATCGTATAGTTATTTTTAAACACTGAAATACTATTATTAATCCAAGAATTACTTATCGTGATCAATATGTAGAGAGTATCGTCGAAGAGCTAGCAACGTTTTCGTCACCTGATTTTATCAAGGCTCATTATTTTATATGTTCTTCCCTTTTATGGTGTTGTGCGTTTGCAGGCGGTCTGGCAGTCGGGAGACGTTGCGTTTACCTGTGGGAGAAGGGGTTATGCAGGTCAAAAAACTTCAAAATTACGTCATTTTATCAAGGCTAATTTTTTTACATGTTCTTCCCTTTTATGGTATAGTACGTTTGCGGCCGATCTGGCAGTCGGGAGACGCTGCGTTTACCTGTGGGAGAAGGGGCTATGCAGGTCAAAAAACTTCAAAATTACGTCATTTTACCAATGTTCATTTTTTTATATGTTCTTCTCTTTTATGGTGTAGTACGTTTGCCGGCGGTCTGGCAGTCCGGAGATGTTGCGTATACCTGTGAGAGCAGGTCAAAAAACTTCAAAATTACGTCATTTTAGCAGGAATTTTATTGTAACATTTGTTTATACTAACTATTTGTGATATTAATCCATTATTCACAGACGTTACCCCTGTCAACCCAACCAGATCCACATTTATAGATAACATATTACTCTTTGGCTATCAGACAATCTATAATTAATTTGCAAGACATAATTTCGTTGCAAAGTTAATGCCTGATGGCATTAAATATTGCAACCGAAGTGTCTGTTTCAAGAGTGGTTTATGGGTTAAAAATTATAAGTCATCTTAAAGTGGTGACCAGCAGTGGTCAAGTACACGTATGTATTTGCTTTACGTCATTTTATCAAGCTTTAAAATTACAAGATATTACTCTTTGGCTAGGAGACAATACTATAATTAATTTGCCAGACACAAATTCGGTTGCAAAGTTAAAGTCAGACGGCTTTAAATATGGCAACGAAAGTGCCTGTTTCAAGAGTGGTTTATAGTTTTAAAATTATAAGTCATCTTTACGTCATTTTATCAAGCATACAAATTACAAGATATTACTCTTTCACTAACAGACAATGTTTAATTAATTTGCCATACACAAATTCGGTTGCAAAATTAATGCCAGACGGCTTTAAATATGGCAACGAAAGTGCCTGTTTCAAGAGTAGTGTATAGTTTAAAAATTATGAGTCATCTTTACGTTATTTTTTCAAGCGTAGAAATTACAAGATATTTCTCTATGGCTAACAGACAACCTATAATTAATTTGCCAGACACGAATTAGGTTGCAAAATTAATGCCAGACGGCTTTAAAAATGGCAACGAAAGTGCCTGTTTCAAGAGTGGTTTATAGTTTAAAAATTATAAGTCACCTTTACGTCATTTTATTAAGTATAAAATAACAAGATATTAAATGTAGTCTAGCAGAAAAACTATAATTAATTGTCCAGACACAAATTCGGTTGCAAAGTTTAAATATGGCGACGAAAGTGCCTGTTTCAAGAAATGGCATCTTTTGTTGGGATTTGGCTTCTATTAATGACAGTCAACCCTTAATTGTTACCAAAGCTACAATCGTTTTTTTGTAAATATATGTATATATATATATTACAAAATTTAAATTTTTGCGCCAAGCTTAAAGTATTTTATGTAAATTTTCCTTTTTCAGTAATAGTCCGTATATTATACCGGCTTATTAAATTAAAACCCTAGTCTATTAATCTCTAAGATCTTAATTCATATTTATTCCAAATTGCGTAAATCTAAAAGTGGCCCAATTATTTATATTTCTTTAATAAAACTTTTATTATTTAAATTCCTATTAAATTCTGCTATTAAATCCCGGTATATCATATTCCCCTTAAATCTTTATTTAACTGCTAAAATATTATTCTGTCTTAAAGAAAAAACCTACTTATTTCAATTTATTCTTTTATTTAAAATATCCAGGTGTAATTAAAATATTCCAATGATTAAAACTTCGCAGACATAAATTCATTTCTTTTATCGTCTGAAGAGGGAAAAAAGGGTTATTTTTGCATAATCTCGACTACAGATTTTAACATTTGTTTATGCTTTAGATAGCTGGTGCGAGGATATAAGAATTTTCTAGAACAATCCTTTCAGCAGAGTATAAATACGAATGGCGGGAACCAGAGAGATGGCATATATAGCATATAGGAGTAGATGGGCTGTGAGCTTAGAAGTTTTTCAGTTTTTAGCATGTAGAGGTGAACGTGGTGGATTGCAGTCGTAGCAAACTGGATATTCAATGTGATTGCTCGATGGAGGTAGTAAAACGTTGGATGAATACTGTTTATTATGTGAGTAGAATGAGGAAGCAACGGTATCGTAATGGGTGATAGATGTTAGATATTAACGGATTAAAGACTAGACGGCTGTCAAGAGATGGAGTGTTTTTAAACTAATTGTGACAGGAAGAATAGACTTTATTCTTTTTACCATGGAAGGAGAGAGCATCTTCCCTAGATTTAATCGAGAGTGTGGAAATAAAGTGAATAATGTTCCAAGCGACTGCCTTATGTTAATTCTTCATTTTTCTTTATTATTTTAAACCCAGTCTGCTGCCACCTGTGTAGTGTAGGAATGGAAACCCTCATTTTTTTTCCGACAATACAAACTACTTGCCGTCAAAACGTCACAGAGAAAAGAAAAGTCCGACAGGATATAGAAGTGACGGCAATAAAAACGAGTGTGTCTCCAAAATTACGAATGTGTAGTGTTACTGGTACACGATAGCTTATGAGATTTACTAAAGATCCGTGCCAGAAAGTTAAAAATCTACATCGCTAATGTGAATAGCAATGTATAGTGCTGGTGATTGTGAGACAAGATGACTGGAGTGAGTTCTTTTCAAAATATTTTTACACTTCTTATGTAATTATTTTTGTTATTGTTTGTTATTTATTGAGATTTATTTATTATTAAGTATGAGAATTATTTATTTATGAGGTTTATTTATTATTTCGTGAAGAGTATTTATTTATTTATTTATTTATTGTAAAGTTTATTATGAAGTCATGAGAATTATTTATTTTTTATTATTAAAGTCTGAAAGAGTACTTAATCTATTATGAAAAATAGAACTCTATTAGTTTAAATGTTGTTAATGTCAGGTTGTATTAAAGAGAATAGAAGTGCTTCTTTTATTTTAATGAATACTGATATAATGGCTGAACCAAAGTTAGTCAATTTTGATCCTAGTACTGGAATGGAAATCCAGGCTTGGTTAAATTATTATGATGATATGAGTACTAGGGAAAATAAAGATTTAGAGTGGAAATTTAAATCTATTCCACAGTATTTAAAGGGTGAAGCACTAAAAGTCTATATCAATGATTGTGTTAATTGTACTAGTTATGAACAGATTTCAAAAATCTGTCATCAAATTCATTGAACTAAATGTTCCAAATTTTTCTGATTTCTCAACTCTAAAATTAGATAAATTAGATAATTTAGAAAATTATTTTCACAAAAAAGTAGGAATTGGGAGGAAACTCCATCTTTGTGAGACTCTTCTAATACAAGGGTTGACAGATGGATTAAAACCAGAGTATAGAAATAATATTAATGTAAACCCTCCAAATAGTACCACTGAATGGTACCGGCTTGTTAAGCAATTTGTTGAAGTTTCCACTCCTCAAATTTCAAGCCAAACAGTAAATCAACAACCAGTTAGACAAAATTTTCAACAATTTCAACCACCTAGGCCTTGGACTCAACCAAGTAGGCCCAATTTTCAGCCAAATAGGCCCAATAATGCACCTAGGAATTGGATTCCACAAAGACAGTATCAAAATCAGGGGTCTAGAAATTTTCAAAATAATTACTTTCAGAAACCATATCCTTCTAGACCATGTAGAATATGTACAAATAAAGGAGTAAATAATGCATATCATTGGAACAAGAGTGTTTATTTAGAAATGATGCAACATCCTCTGATACTCTTCCTAGTTATTCACCACCTACTATTCCTAATATTTGACAACTAATTGTGTATGGATGTACCAATAGTTATAATTTACCATGTATAGTGGACACTGGATCCACTACGGCAATATTACCCCTCAAATTTGTTAAAGAACTAAATGCTAAAATTGAAACTATACCTACAGTTATTATTGGTCAGGCAAAAAGGATGTTAAAATTAAATCAAAAATGTAAAATTTCTCTAAAAGTGGGTAAAATTACCAAATGTGTTAACTTTTTAGTGTGTAATACTAATTTGGAGTATGCTATTTTGGGTTTAAGGGAATGTTCTAAATTTAATTTAACTATAGATTGTAGAAATTGTACTGTAAAACAAGGAAGAAAAGTTATAAATAAGAGTATATCCATATATAATGAGAAATCTCTTCATTTTCATACTGTAGATATGAATAAAGTGCAACAAGAGAATGATTTGGTAACAATTGATTGTGATGAGAATTTGAATTTATATAATGATGATAATGTAATAACAGCTAATGAGAGTATTGAAACTTTGAATTTATGTAAGAATGATAACGAATTACCATCTAGTTGTGAAAATTATATGACTACTCAGGACTTTTTTGAGAATGATAGAAATGATTATAATGTGCAACCTGATTATGGACAGTTCATAACTTCTCAAAATTTTCGCGATGTTAATAATTCTGATTCAGATTTAATTGGGGATTTAAATTTAATTCAAAATGATGATTTAAGGGCGATAGTTCAAAATTATAGGGATATTTTTGCAAAACATAAATATGATGTGGGTAGGATTAATATTGAGCCACAACGCGTTCTTCTAAAATCTGACCTACCTGTATCTTTGAGGCCCTACAGAACTTCCCCCTTAGAAGAAAAAGAAATAAAAAGTCAAATCCAATCTTTATTAGCGGCTGGACTCATAAAAGAAAGTAATAGCCCATATTCTGCCCCTATCACTTTAGCTATGAAAAAAGAAGAAGGTAAAAAGACCCGATTATGTATAGACTATAGGAAATTAAATTCAATAATTAAAAATGATGCAGAACCCTTGCCCCGTATCGATGAAATTTTAGACAAAATGAGTAGTGCTCAGTACTTTTCAACTTTAGACTTAGCCTCTGGCTACTGGCACATACCAATACATCCAGCTGACACCGAAAAATTAGCTTTTGCTAGCAACTTTGGCCTCTTTGAATGGCTAGTTCTTCCGTTCGGTATAAAAACAGGCCCCCCAATATTCAATAGAAGTATTAGAAGGATCCTTAACAAATATAAAATAGATTTCGCGTGTCACTATTTTGATGATATTATAATATTCTCCTCCTCTCTAGAAGAACACTTAAAACACTTAACTCAAATCTTTGAAATCTGTAAATTAGAAAATATTAAACTTAAAACTTTCTAAATGTAAATTAAGCCAAAATAAAATTAATTTCTTAGGCTACGAAGTCACCAATGGGACTTTAACTCCAGCTTATGCAAATATTGAGACCATTCAAAAATTAATACCCCCCTCTAATGTTAAAGAATTACAACGATTTTTAGGTTCTATTAATGTATACCATAAATTCATAGACAAATATGCTGAAATTAGATACCCCCTTAATAAATTACTTAGAAAAAACACAATATGGGAATGGAACTCAGAATGTCAGGACTCTTTTGAAAAACTAAAAAATGCCTTAATTGCAAAACCAATCCTCAAAATTTATGACCCAAAATTGCCCCTCCACATGTTTGTAGACGCCTCTCAGGTAGCGGTGTATGCAGTTCTAAAACAACCTGATAAAGATAATTTCTTGCATCCTATTGCTTACCATTCTAGAATTTTGAAGAGTTATGAGCAAAACTATTTTATAACCGAGCTAGAGTGTTTAGCAATTATAGATACTCTTGATAAATTCTATCACTATTTCCATGGAGTCAAATTTACAATCCATACCGATCACGCATCTCTAGTATGGTTAAAGAGCGTTAAGAACTTAAGAGGTAGACTTTTTAGGTGGTCACTTAAACTTAGCATGTTTGATTACGAGATTAAGTATGAGAGGGGTTCAACAAATGTCGAAGCAGACATGTTGTCTCGAAATCCTGTTGCTTACTTCAATCAACATGTAAGTTTATTGTTGGACAGAAAAGAAATCATAGAGATGCAAAACAAGGATAATGTCTGTGATAAGAAATATAAAAAAGAAAATGGGATTATTATAATTCAGAGAAAGAGATTCAAAAAAATAGTTGTACCAATGTCATTAAGGAAAAAATTACTTCATATTGCTCATGATAATTTTGGACATTTAGGAATCCAAAAAATGCTTAACTTAATATCCCCTAACTATTATTGGCCTAATATGACTATAGACATAACACAATTTGTTAAACATTGCGACACCTGTCAAAAAAATAAAAAACAAAAACAAAAAAGATTTGGCTTGTTACAAGCTATGCCAGCCACAGATCAACCTTTTGAATGTCTTTCTATTGATACTGTGGGTGGATTTAACTATTACAACTCAACAAAAAAATTCTTACACATAATAATAGATCACGCAACTAGATTTGTTTGGGCTTTTCCTTCTAAAAATGTTACTACAGAAGCATATACAAACTGTTTAAAGCAAATTTTTAATGTTCAAACACCTCAAAACATACTGAGTGATAGACACAAAGCTTTTAGGTCTCCAAGATTCAAAAAATTCCTCAGAAAACATCATGTTCAACAACGTTTTACATCATCACACCATCCACAGACCAATGGGAAGGTAGAGCACGTTAATCAGACAATAGTTACCAGGCTTAAATGTAAAGTCAATTCCACTTCTTCTAAAATACCTTGGACAAGATTATTAGACCAGGTCATTCAAGAATACAATAATACCCCACATTCCATAACTAAATTCCCACCTGCCTATTTATTTTATGGTCAATTACCCTATCAATCTCCTTTAAAACAAAATTATTACCCACCAGTCAGTAAAGCACTCAAAATTGCAAAAGCGCGAACTCAAGAATTTCATCTTAAAAGTAAAAGACTATATGATAGAAATTTTGTTGAATCCCCATTAAAAATACAAGAGTCTGTAATTTATGAGGAATTTAAGTATCCTAACACTCGAAAATTAGAACCTACTTTCTCAGGACCATACAAAATTATAAATAAACTTTCTGAAGTAACTGATGAAATAGATAAATTTAGTTATGAGACAGGACTAAATTCAGTTATTGTACATGTTTCTAAATTAAGACCCTATTTTTCACCAAATGATTTCAGAATGTTTCATGAGCAACCCATAAAACAAACAAAACCACAACAAACATCACCACCACAATTGCCATCACAAACTCAAACTAAAGTAAAATCCATAGATTAAATTTTAATTCTTTAAATGTCTTTATTACATAGTTTTCAACATTACCAGGTATGACCTTGGGGCGCCACGAGGATATTACTTGTATTTGGGAGTTTTTGGGATTAAGTAGACAATCTATGCAGGCATAGGATGTGTATTTGATTTTGGGAATTTTCAGATTGATGTTGAAAAATAAAAATAAATAGTTTTAATTTTATGTCAAATTTATATCAAAATAAACTATATTTATTTTATTCCATTTTTTACCACTTGTTTACAAAAATAGTAAGAATTGATAATATTATTATAATAACATAAACATAGAAAATTGATAATTGTGATGAGATTTTGTAGTGATTGTGTAGCAATGGAAAATTTAGTACATAAACAAATTATCTTTTATTCCTATTTATTTTATTTGTTTTACCATTCTAAGTTTATCAAATGCACGTCTATTCAGCAAGAGTATCAGAGAGATAAATTATTGTAAAGAAATACTGGTTGAGAGTCCACTTTCTAAATATTTAGAGTTAAATTTATTTGGACTTTGGAATTATTATTATTATTTTTTTTTAATGTTTCGACTGGCAAAAATACTTTCTTATATAAGTAAAAAATAAGAAAATTATTAATTGCTATGTATTATTTTTATCCTCAACCATTATTTTCCATGTCAATAAGTAAACAATCTGTGATATTTTCTTAGAATATAATATTGTTATTAAGTATTATTATTGTTATTATTCAAGTATACTGTTGAGAATTTTATTATTATGATTATGAAGTGAAAGTATTATATTATTTATTGAAAGATTCATTATTTATTAAAGAAAGAGAGAACATAATTTATAAGTGAAAAGTTATGATATTGACTAAAACAAGTGAGAAGTTGTAAAAGATGGTGAGTCCCAATTAGAATGGGAAAAGGAGCTCAAAAAAGTAGTTGAGAAACAAACGTTAAAAGGTAGTTGAATAACTACTAGAAATTTGTTTATTAAAATAAAACTACTATTGTGATGACAAATAGTATTTAAACATAATGTAAAGAGTTTAACAGGCAGAGTAGTCAAACAAATTTAGTAAAAAATATTTATTGCAGCTGAACTTTTTACTTAAGGACTGTATCACTATTTTTGCTAAAGGACTGTTATGACCTACGAACTCATTAAGCCAATGGGACTTAAAATTCTACTTGAAGTAAATAAAGTGTTAAACATTACTTGATTGGAAATATGTTTGTGATAAGAGAAATGGAAATACACTAAATTTCCATAAGATAAAAGAATTTGTTGTTATTTATTACTATAGTTTTATTATTTCTTATTATTTATTTCTTATTGTATTTATACTTATTCTTTATTTATTATTGTGTTTGTATTTTCCTATGCACTTACAAATGGTAAGTGATGTGTAACCATTATTTGTATTCTTTTACAGGGGAAATGCTCTCAGCTAAATTTAAATGCTCTTAGTATTTTTTTTTTCTTGCATTGCTAAATTTTACTTTTCCATCTCTTCGCTGACGTCTCTAAAATTTTCAATATTCAAAAATCAACTTCCAAATTTATTACAAGTCTGTTGTCTGAAATTGTAATTAATTAACCACAAATTTCATACAAAGTCTTTGGGGAGGGGGGATAATATTACAAAATTTAAATTTTTGCGCCAAGCTTAAAGTATTTTATGTAAATTTTCCTTTTTCAGTAATAGTCCGTATATTATACCGGCTTATTAAATTAAAACCCTAGTCTATTAATCTCTAAGATCTTAATTCATATTTATTCCAAATTGCGTAAATCTAAAAGTGGCTCAATTATTTATATTTCTTTAATAAAACTTTTATTATTTAAATTCCTATTAAATTCTGCTATTAAATCCCGGTATATCATATTCCCCTTAAATCTTTATTTAACTGCTAAAATATTATTCTGTCTTAAAGAAAAAACCTACTTATTTCAATTTATTCTTTTATTTAAAATATCCAGGTGTAATTAAAATATTCCAATGATTAAAACTTCGCAGACATAAATTCATTTCTTTTATCGTCTGAAGAGGGAAAAAAGGGTTATTTTTGCATAATCTCGACTACAGATTTTAACATTTGTTTATGCTTTAGATAGCTGGTGCGAGGATATAAGAATTTTCTAGAACAATCGTTTCAGCAGAGTATAAATACGAATGGCGGGAACCAGAGAGATGGCATATATAGCATATAGGAGTAGATGGGCTGTGAGCTTAGAAGTTTTTCAGTTTTTAGCATGTAGAGGTGAACGTGGTGGATTGCAGTCGTCGCAAACTGGATATTCAATGTGATTGCTCGATGGAGGTAGTAAAACGTTGGATGAATACTGTTTATTATGTGAGTAGAATGAGGAAGCAACGGTATCGTAATGGGTGATAGATGATAGATATTAACGGATTAAAGACTAGACGGCTGTCAAGAGATGGAGTGTTTTTAAACTAATTGTGACAGGAAGAATAGACTTTATTCTTTTTACCATGGAAGGAGAGAGCATCTTCCCTAGATTTAATCGAGAGTGTGGAAATAAAGTGAATAATGTTCCAAGCGACTGCCTTATGTTAATTCTTCATTTTTCTTTATTATTTTAAACCCAGTCGGCTGCCACCTGTGTAGTGTAGGAATGGAAACCCTCATTTTTTTTTCCGACAATACAAACTACTTGCCGTCAAAACGTCATATTATATATATATATATATATATATATATATATAATGTTTAATTGAAAAAAAATGTTTAATTTTGAGTAATTAAAGTAAATTTATGTAACCGTAATCTTTAAACTATAGAACACTCTTGAAACAGGCACTTTCGTTGCAATAATTGAAGCCGTCTGGCATGAACTTTGGAACCAAATTTGTGTCCGGTTGTCTGCTAGCCAAACAGTAATATCTTGTAATTTTTAAGTTTGATAAAATGACGTAAAGATGACTTATAATTTTTAAACTGTAAAACACTTTTGAAACAGACACTTCGGTTGCCATATTTAATGGCGTCTCGCATTAACTTTGCAGCCGAAAGTATGTCTTGCAAATTAATTATAGATTGTCTGATAGCCGAAATGTAATATGTTATCTACAAGTGTGGATCTAGCAGGGTCTTAGCGACATTGGTAACGTCTGGCAATAATGGTAATAATGGATTAATATCACAAATAGTTAGTATAAAAAATATCACAAACAAAAATCCTGCTAAAATGACGTAATTTTGAAGTTTCTTGACCTGCATAACCTCTTCTCCTACAGGTAAACGCAACGTCTCCTGACTGCCAGAATGCCCGCAAACGTACTACATCATGACAGGGAAGAACATATAAAAAAATAAGCCTTGATTAAATTACGTAATTTTGAAGTTTTTTGACCTGCATAACACCTTCTCCCACAGATAAACGCAACGTCTCCCGACTGCCAGACAGTCCGCAAACGTACTACACTATAAAAGGAAAGGACATATAAAAAAATGAGGCTTGATAAAATGACGTAATTTTGAAGTTTTTTTAATTACATAACCCCTTCTCCCAAAGGTAACCGCAACGTCTCCCGACCGCCAGATCGCCCGCAAACGTACTACACCATAAAAGGGAAGAACATATAGGAAAATGAGCCTTGATAAAATGACGTAATTTTGAAATTTTTTGACTAGTATAACCCCTTCTCCAATAGGTAAACGCAACATCTCCCGACTGCCGGACCGCCCGAAAACGTACTACACCAAAAAAGGGAAGAAAATATAAAAAAAATGGGCCTTGATAAAATGACGTAATTTTGAAGTTTTTTGACCTGCATAAGCCCTTCTCCCACAGGTAAACGCAACGTCTCCCGACTGCCGGACCGCCCGAAAACGTACTACACCAAAAAAGGGAAGAAAATATAAAAAAATGGGCCTTGATAAAAATGACGTGATTTTGAAGTTTTTTGACATGCATAACCCTTTCTCCCACAAGTAAACGCAACGTCCCCCGACTGCCAGACCGCCCGAAAACGTACTACACCAAAAAAAAGAGAAGAACATATAAAAAAATGAGCCTTGATAAAATGACGTAATTTTGAAGTTTTTTGACCTCCATAACCCCTTTTCCCACAGGTAAACGCAACGTCTCCCGGCTTCCAGACCACCCGCAAACGTACTACACCATAAAAGGGAAGAACCTATAAAAAATTAACCTTGATGGAATGACGTAATTTTGAAGTCTTTGACTTGCATAACCCCTTTTCCCACAGGTAAACGCAACGTCTCCCAACAGCCAGACCGCCCGCAAACGTACTACACCATAAAAGGGAAGAGCATATAGAAGAATGAGCCTTGATAAAATGGCGTGTTTTTTGACGTTGATAACTCTTAGACTAATAGTGTTTGTTACATTGTGCTGTGGCCACAAAAGACCACTCTGACATGACAATCATTTTAAAAATGATTCGTTAAAATAAATATGCGGATATACAAGAAAAATAAAAACAAAATTGTTACCTAAAATAACCTAAAGACAAAACAGTTGTGGATGCAAATAAAACGACTGCACAGCCAAAAATCAGCTTGAAATTTTTTTATTTTAATAAAGATTTCGTCTTGAAAAAAATATATACGAAATGGACATCTCATGTTTATAGATGCATTTTTAAGGAAGAAATAATATACGATTATTTTTTATTAAGGACTTGTCATAATAATAATAATAATACTTTCATTTGGGGACTATGGAGGCACACGTCTAAAAAAAAGACCAATCATTTACACGATTTAGCATCAATTCAAAAACTCCGAACAAAAGCATCAATAGAATGAATATAACAGCTGCCACAAATCAATCAACCAGATACTATTCACATATCTTTCTAAACGATTTTGTTGTTGCATTTCCGTTTGTGGAAAATATTATCCATACTGCAAACTGAAGAAATAATGCAGCCAATCAAAAACCATCTTAATTAAAAAAAAAAATCTTTCACTTTTACTATTTCCGCTGCACGCATTTGAATCTTCACAGAACGGGAAGGGGGAACCATTCTGCCTTGAAATCAGAACCCAACTGACTGCCCAAAGCCGCTGCGATGTAAAAGGGAGAAAGAGTTGCCGTAATAAATGAAAGACGTCAATTTGAAAGGGTTGGCATTACTTGTAATGCAAAGTGATATGAAAAACTGCTTTAAAGTGGAGGGAAATTTATAGGTTCCCATAAGATAAAATGCCAAACAGTAGTTACAAATTTTGTAATCACGTATTAAACTGATTTGAATACGATTGACTTGGGGCGAGGCTACAAAGAGGAAATTACCTAACATTTAGAAGCCTCTGGAATGTTCGATAGAATTCTTTTACCGGAAGTACAGATTTCAAAACTATGTTTATCATTTTAACATGGAACGAAATGTTACGCAAGAAAGAAAAACTTACAGGGGAAGATTGAAAAAAGTAAGGAATTATAATAATTTTAGAATGCGAATATTAAAATTAAATGAATAATAGGTTAATAAAAATATTTACTAAATTAAATTAAATAAAAATATGGCAGTGGTTGTATGTAGCCACAACACTAACTTTCTTCGAAATTATTTATCATACTTACAAACTTTGATACATAAAATATGATTTCAATAAACTACTTACATATTTTACAATATAAATATAATTACACTGTGCTCCACGGCGCATTTTCTATATATTATTATTCTTCAATATCACTTATCTAGTTCAAAGTAATCTTCAGTTAATGAAAATAACAAAGCTAAACCATTAATAAAATACTTTGATGGATTTCAGTACTTAACAAAAACTTATGTAACAGCTTTTTGGAAGTGTTATTTTGCTTATTACACATCTTATGATTTATGTACCAGAACAATGAAGGAAATCATTTCACGAAAAATATTGAATGATAAATTGTATATCATTTTTATCACCCAGATTATTTTTAGATGAGATTAATGAAGATATATTTAATATCTTTTTTTGTTACTTTTATGCATGAAGAATAGAAAACTGCAACTGACAATTTATAAAAGACATATTAATGCTGTGTTTTCACGTAAAAATAGTTTATATCCAGAAACAGTTTTAATTTCGGAATAAAAACTGTTTTGTGTAGAAATATCAGCCATAATAAATATTTTTTTTGACGTTTTAGTTTATATCTGCGCAGAGGACAGTTTTGAGTAAACTGCCTTAAACCGTGTTTAATTTGACGCTTCTAATTTTTGTAAACTTCGAGGAATGCTTATAAATAAGTATTTATACCGAAAACTTAAACGAAGCAATTTGCGAAATATAGGTTACTAAATATTATGTAAAGTTATATTTAAAAATATTGACTAACGGAGCTGATGTCCAGGTCCCTGATCTATAGATTTACTAGTTATAAGAAGCACTAGAAAATCAGTTCCATTAATGCATTAAAATCTAAAACAATTAAAATCAATAATGCACCTCATTATACCTATTTAGTAATTGAAAAAAGAAACGATTTGAATATTTACAAATGACCAAAAAAATGCCCAGGCCGGGAATCGAAACCAGATCCTTGGGTTGTATTGCCAATGCCCTAAGCTAACTAGGCCAACAACCGGCGAGCATATTTCACTCAGATAAACTTATTGGTAATAATATCTGGTCTATCATGTACACAGCTCAATAGAATAAACTACAGGTAAAGGAGCTGCGATTCGTTGTCGGCCCAGTTAGCTTAAACGGTAGACCTTTGGCACTGTAAGCCAAAGATCTGTGTTCGATTCCCGGCCTGGCCACTTTTTCACTCAGTTCGAAATATTCACTTCGTATGATAATTTTACCAACCAGTTTGATTGTGTTAAAATAATAGTTTATCTACGTGTCCATCATTTATATAACCACGAGTAAAAGAACACCATTTTACCTGCGGTTTTTTGTTGTTGTTGTTGAGCTGTCTCATAACAGATTAGATGTTATTACCAATAAGGTTATCTGAGCGAAATATGCTCGCCGGCTGTTGGCCCAGTTAGCTTAAACGGTAGAGCATTGGCAATGTAAGTCAAGGATCTGGGTTCGATTCCCGGCCTGAGCATTTTTTTTTTCTCAGTTGGAAATATTCAATTCGTATGATAACTTTACCAATCAGTTTGATTGTGTTAATATAATAGTTTAAGAAAAGAAACATTTGGCGCACTTTTCATTGCATTGTAGTGTTGCCTTACAATTTATTTTCAAAACTTAACACCTTTTGCATTCATACAGAAAGCCAAAATACTTTTTATTTCAAAAATGCTGCATAGCATTTCAGAAAAGGTAAATTTTCTTTTGCATAATTCTTGCAAAATTAATTATGTAATTTGTGTTATTTGGTAAATGATAAACATTTTTTTCGTTTGTAACAAGAAAGAAAACGAATTTAATCTGTATTATGGTTATTTTTTATTTTTATTTTTATTTTTTTTTTACGTGGCAAATAAGATGTCATACTTGCCACCACAGAGACGCGATCCATAGTTTCGCTATTCTTGCTCCTGTTTTTGGCAAATTTTAAGTGGTCAGGTACCCTTTGAACCAATAAAATACATGGAAAAGTGACCTCTGTAAGAATTGCAGCCTCTCTTTAACTAAATGACTTTTAATTATAAAATTGAAAATACATGTTAGGAACAATTTATTTTATCACTTAAAGTTGTTAAGAAAGGTATACACATATATATTTTTTTTTTAATTTTTTTAAAATATAATACAATTTTTACGAAAGAATTATTCTTGCATGCATTGCGTGCATGATTTTTCCCGTTTGAATGGTTGAAAAAAGGCAAGGTTTTTTTAATGGATTCAGATATAAAGTGTTTCCAAAATGACCGACAGTGAAAAAAATAAAACTTGTAGATCCTGAGATTTTTTTTTAAAGAAATTCGAAATATTGAGATTTCTTTTATACAAAAGTAGTCGTGAAATCGAAACTTATTACTTGCGAAACATAATAATAGTTTATTTTGTGCTTTTGTACGTTTAGTAAATTCACCGAAAATTTCGTGAAATTGTAGGAAAACCGTTTTTCAGAAATCGTGCGCAATGATCAAAATCATTGTTTTACGAAAATTGACATTAAAGATTAAATCACCTCTTGATCATTAAAGAATTTTAGACAGAATTTCTCTTCTAATGCGAATTTTTGCATGGCGTTTGTTTTTAAATGTTCCCAATTCATCCTATTTAATTATAAGCTATTTTAAAAAAGTCGTTTTTTGGACGCTTTAAATGGCACCTGACCCCTTAAAGCTTTAGGATTTAAAGTATTGAAAAAATAACACCACGTTCAAAAACACGGCCAGATTTACAAACATAAAAACGCGAGCGATGTCTTAAATCCCAAATAACAACTTTTAATGATATCTTCTCTTAATGCAATTGTTAGCAGCACTATAAAAGTAACAAGCATTAAATAAAAAAAAAAAACGGAATACTTTAATTACAACTAATGTAACTCGGATATGTTTGCAGTAACGTAAAAACACGAAAGGTGTACTCCATCAGCCAACGTCTTTTAACGCATACATTTTCTATTTTGAGGATATTCTTTTTAAGACAGTGTCTAGTAGTAGAATAATGTAATAACTTCATAAATAATAGTTTAGTTAAGACAGAAGTGGTATAATTTACACAATTACATCGAAGACGTAGTCTGAACATCATTTGTGACTTATCAAAAAAGTGATGCAAAACAGCAGCAAAAATTGCGAAGTTAGACTTTAAACATTGGTCTGACTGGTCAAACACTGAATGGTTTTTGGGATGAGGACAGGTGCCGATGTTAATCAAATCATAATTTTTTTTCTGTTGCAGATGTATGGGTACTGATATTTACATTCAGTACGACGCGGCGTCCGTGTTTATCAATATTAATCACAATTAATGTTTAAATGCATATGACATGCATGAAATGTATCATGTTTAAATGTTTCATGATGAATGCATAGTAAAAAAATTTTGAATCGTTAACCCGAGAGTAGTCGCGACATTTTTTAGAACGTTAGTAGTCGCGTTCGGTCCATTTGCCGCCGTTACCAGCAGGCCGAAAACTAGGGGGAAACTTGCTGGTGTTATCAGATGATCGAAAACGGATAACGTAGGGTGAAAATATTGACTGAACTTTAAAAGATTACAGCAATTATTCATTTTACAACCTTTTACAGCAAATTATTTCTTTCGCTTAAGTATATATTCAGTTGGCATCTAGATAAATGTTTCTAATAACTCTTTCTTCGTTTTGCATAAATACTTAAAAGTAAATAGTAAATGATTTGATTGAATTTCTGATGTTACTATCAATCAATAATTAGTAGGAAAACATTTACGAATATGAATCTAAATTCGTGATAGGGTTTTTTTGCGGGGGGGGGGGGGAGGACAGAATCAGAGTCAGGTAGATTTTTATGATACTCCGGCACTCTATAACCATTTAATAAAATAAAATTAATAAATTTAGCATCAATATATTACACGGACATTAAATTAAACAATTAAACTGAAAATAAAAATGGAACCTATGACATGCAACAGAAAATAAAATACAATACCACTAATTCACCAGCATATTATACATATATATATATATATATATAATAAAGAAAAAGGTAAAAAATACTTAATTTCGAAATTATAAATGTAAATGTTGTAACTACGTTTTATTTATTTATTTTGTGGAGTTTCTGTGTGTGTATGAGGGGGGAGAGGAGGGGGGGGGGGTGGCTCTCGAGATTTTATGATTAAATCCATTTTTCAAATGAAAATGCACGATTTGTATTTTTTCTACTTATTTCAGGGTGGGAGCAGCGCCCTTGAATAAAAACTCTGGATACGAACTTCGCTTATATAAAGAAAATAAGTTATTGAAATTATATATTTAATTTAAATACATTTGCAATTCTAGATTTAAATCCTAAGATAGATAAATTATTTTAATTAATAGAATCACTGAAAGGCTCATCTTAATAGGAATGTATTTTACAGCAACTATTTAATTAAAATAAATATTCAATTGTACATTTCATAATAAGGTATTAATGTTATAATTTATTGTTTTATAATAACATTCATTAAAATAATAAAAAGAATAAGAAAATTTTCTCCGAAATTATAAATATGCGGCAATAATTTTATTTAAATGAATTTTCTCTCGTATTCTGGAAAACATTATTCTGAAAAATAGTTTGAACAATTGATGATGGACAACAAATTTAAATTTGTTAGTAACCGTCCCCAAGCCTCTATTGGATTTCAATAATAATAATAAAAAAAAATTTCTGCGGCATTGTTAAAAAAAAAAATGTGTTTTTACTTACAGTATGAAAATTTAAAAATAGATAAATTTGAGAAAAATACTTAAAATATTTTTTAAAATCATAGTATAAACATTCACTGAATTATCCAAAAGAGATTTTTATTAGCGTAATTTCTAACCTACATTATAAAGTTCTCATTATTTTTCTTATTGTACAAATAAATTATATGTATGTTCTTCGCAGATATACATACTACATTTCTGAGAAAATTGTTTTATCTTTCGAATTTGTTTTATTGTACAAAAACGATACTTTTCAGATTTTGGAGATACGGCAATTTTTTACTCATTCCCACAAAATTCTCTTCTCTTTTTTTAATGGTTTGGCAGTATTATTGTCTGTTTTCTTTCATTTATATGTTCCGGTAATAAATGGAAAGCAACTTCTTTCAAATAATGATGATGAATTTCCCTTTTTTTCCATATTTAAACGATTATCAATTTGAGAATTTATTCCCGCAATGTTTGACAATGAAAAAAAAATGTAAGTGACCATCCATCAGTTTTTTGTGCGAACTGACTTCACAACTAATATAATAAAACAATTTTAAGTCACATTCTAAAAGTAAAAAAAGTACTCTATGAACGGGTAAAATAACAGAAAGAAAGAAAGACGAAATAACAACAAGCAGAAAGTCCGTACTTCGAAGAAACTTTCCCCCCACAGATTTCGCGTAAATGGGAAAGGATGAACACGAGGGGGAAAATTCAACTAACGGAAGTGGTCGCAACGCGGTCATTTAGACCGATTGAAACTTAAGAATGCTATAAAATGCTAAGAAATAGCAGGAATGACTTACAATTTTACTACACAAAAGTGTGAATACTCAAGGTCAGCTACACGGAATTTGGCTATCGTAACTTTAACGGGAAATGAGTTACAGGAGCATAACGAATTTCGGGCGGGGAAAAGACCAACGCGCGACTATTAACGGGTTAAGTGAAAATACATGATAATTTTATTTTTTATCTAATTTGCGTGAGTCAAAATTATTTTCGAAAACTAAAATCGATCCTATGTTGATTAAACAACGTTATACCCTATGCTATAAAACTTCTCATTTATATGTATATGTATATGTGTTTACTTCGCAGTTGTTAGAAAATGCCTAAGACGTATTATAAATTTATAAACCAGAATTCATAATTTTAAAGCAGTGCCTTATTAAGATCAATCATTAGCGAATTGTCTATTATTTTTCTTATAACAAAGGTTTCAGTTACCTGCAAGACAAAGAAATATGTGCTGTATATAGTTTTATTCAGAATATAAAGAAAAATGTCGGCCATTATTTGTGGTGAGCATGCAAAACGATAGGAATCTGAAGCCGTAATAAAACTATATTTTATATCAAAAACACGTCTGTGAATAACACTGGCGTCATGTTGATGGCGGTAACTATATAAGCAATCCGTTTCTTTCTTTTTTTTCGCAAATTTAAATTATTATAAAGATTGCATAATGTTAATTTAAATTTTACATAGTTGAATAGGCAAACAATGCACTTTCAAGTCAGTGTTGCCAGATTGGGGGCTTTTTTAATTCAGATTATTTGAAAAATAGCATAATTCGCCTTATTTTTCAGAATTTTTAATCTATTTTTAAATAGACCGAATATTTCTATCTAAAAAAAAACGGTAACAATCAACAATCTGGCGAAAAAATTGTCCCCAATCTGGCAACACTGTTTCAAGCGCAAGTTGTCATCAAACTGTAACGCCATTTTCTAATTGTTTATTGTTTCTAACATAATATTCCGGCATGAATCTTTAATAATTATATCTGTATTGCGTGCAGTTCGATTATGGAATAATAACCCGCCTGCACTTAAAGCAATACAAATACTTCAGCGGTTTTTTCCACCTCATATTTCATGACGAAATCAACGCTAAATGTATACCGAAATTAAGAAATAAAGAAGTATAAATAAAAAACAAATTCAACGGATATCTAATACGTTAAGTGCTTAAATACTGAAGTAAGTAAAATAAAAAAAAACTGCTTTAAGTAGCAAAATCTTTTGCGATTTCTTCGACTATTAGTCCCTTGTATGCGGACAGAACGAGAGCATATAGAATTAATATTTTTCTTATAGAATGTTTTTTTGGCTGTCTAAAAAATGCATATTAAAATGTAAAAAAATCCTATCAATGTTTTCAATATATATATATACATTTATCTATGTTCTACACTCTGGACAAGTAAGCTAGCATCCGATAATATCGTTAAACTACAGATCATCCACCTTATTAAGATATTTTTCTAATATCTAAATTCCAATCTTTTTGTTAAAACAATGCCTAAAATCTTTACAAAAATATTTTATTTGATGAAAATGCACTTACTTCTTAACATAAAATATAAAACTTAACAAAACAACTTATAAAATATAAAACTTAAAAATATAAACAACTATCGATCGAAAATATATTTTGTAGAGCAAAAACATCTATCACCAAAAAATAAACAAACTGTGCATAAACACGTGGAACCTAAATGAATTGAATTTAGATGAGAAAACAGAATAAATAATTTGTTTTGAAATAACATGTTTTGAAGTTTGTTTTAAAATTCCCTCTTACTAACAGCTATTTTATTTGATGTTTTCAAAATTTTTCAAGTCATTAAATGAAAATCAATTGAAAAATTTCCATCAAATTTGCGTGAGTCAAAATTGTTTTGGAAAATTAAATTTCCTCATCTCATTATTTAAGTTTTGAAGAAAACACGTTAGTTGCAAAATTTTTTCCGTGCGTCATTTAGCAATACAGTATTTTAAGGCATAAGATAAATATTTAAATAATGATTAACCGACGTGTAAGAAGAAATATTTTAAATTATTCAGTAAATCTCGGTATTTCTGAAGCATGTTTAAATGAAAAGCAATTACTTAAGATGAAGCATTAATGAATCAAATGTTCCATCTTGACCTTTGAAAACAGAGACAGTTTTTATTGGAATAAATACAAGTTGAAATTGTACGTCAAAGGTGCCAAATGAGATGCGTTCGTACTATAACAAGATTTATAAATATTTTTTGCACCGCATATTGTACTGAATGTATATTTTAGTGAACTTCATAAGTGCATATGCATTTCATTTTGTTTGAAAGGCTGTAACATTATTGAAATACACTTGAAATATTTTTTCCCATTGGCCGTAATGTAACGGAAAAATTTTGACTGTCCCTGTCATTAAACTGTGCATCCGATTTTCATAAAATTTGAAATGAGATGACAAAATTTTGCAGCAATTATATATTTAAAATTTCAGACCATTCGGTTGGGTAGTTTTTGCTTTGTTATATGCTAACGGACTTACGGACAGACCGAAACGACAGGACTATAGTCGTCGCACCTATACAGCACCTATAGTAGGGTGGAACTAAAAAATGAAGTTTCTAATTTTATATTCTAATAGTGATTATTTTTTTACCTTTTTAACTCCATAAAAAGAAAATATTTTTCTTTTAATTTTAAAATGATATTTTCCGGTTCCTCAAAGCGTCTGATTTTCCATAAAAAAACTAATAAAACCCAATAATTGCATGAAAAGTGTTTTAAGCTTATTGTTGAATTTATATTTTGCAAAATTAAATTAATGAAGTGTTAATGTCCACTAATAAAGAGAATAATTTAGTTTGGGTGCGATGGAAACGATGGCCTAATTTATTTAACTTTTGTAGAAGCCAGCGTAGTGGGCATCGGCTTTCATTGTCTCTGATTTATTTAGCTGCGACTCATAACAAGTTAGTCCGATTTAGCGTGTGTTAACAGTGTCTTCGATTATTTTGCAACTAACAGTCTGTGCCAAACGTGACAATGTCTGCTAATGTGCCTAAATCTAGAAAATTGTTGAAGTGTCTTATATTTCGCAAACCAAAACAATTAACAATACACTGTCATCTTTGGCGAACATATGTAGATGTTATGAAACATTATTTTTGAGTTCAATTTAACTTAAAATCTGCCAACTAGGATTTGGAACACATTGTTTCTGAAATATCTAAAGCTGTTGCTGATACAATTAAAACTGTATTGCTGAGAACTTTTCCAACAATTTCTGATACACAAATAATAAACAATGATTGGACTATCGTGAGAAATGTCAAAATTTGAAAAAAATATTAAGATTAGAAAGAATAATCCCACATCCAATATAAAATTGCAAAGTGTGAGGTAATCATGGAAAAAACTTTTCTTTGTGTAAATGCACTAAATATTATTGTGTATCAGAATAGGAACGTCACTTTCTCAAATACCAAAGAGAGATCGGGTAGATGGGGAGATTGCAATAGGATCAATATATATAAAAACTAAAGAAAAATGTGTAGCAAGACTGGAAAAGGAAATATCTAGGAAAGAAAAAGTTATTTTAAAACAAAAAAGTGATGTTTTGATTGAATGACTTGCCAAATGAAGAAAATAGTTCGGAAGGAAATAGTTCAATCGGTAGTTCCTCTAAACCTGAATTTGACAATCAACAAGGTGAAAGAATTGGTGTATTACACAGAACTGCAAAAATCATTGAAAATGGCACCCTAGAAGATATGGGTATTTCTTATGATAATAAAGAAAAGGTAACTAAAAGAAGAACGTGAAGAAGAAAATGAAAAGGAAGTATTTGAAAGAACAAGAAAGACGAAATGAGTTAATTTTAGAAGGTTTGTATTTTAATGGCAGGAATGATAACACTATGATAATTGAAACAAAGGGTAAAAAGTATAACGAAAAATCATTAAAGAAGAACACATGGTCTTAGTTAAGAACTAGGATCAAAATATATTAGTCATATTTCATTGACATCGTCTTCTTATATTAATATAACCACTACAATTTTGGTGTATTTTCAAAATAATAATATGCACATTTCAAGGTTGGAATTTATTGGAGGAAACAGAAACGGCGTCAACGCAGGACGCAAATCTGGAGTTGTCAAAACACTGGAAGCAAGACTGTAAAAACTTTACAATGGATAATTTGCTTATTACATGCGCATGAACTGTTTTTAGATACTTATTTTAACATCTTGCTGGAAAAACTACGGGTACTAAAGGATTTTCTGGATCAATAGGAAAGAAACTTGAAAAAATGCGAACATATCGAAATTATAGACTATAAAAAATGGATCCTGTCTTGACGTACTGATCGGATGAAAAACTTTTTTTTTTAAGTACAAAAATGGGAAACACCTGAATTTTAGATTTTTCTTGTCATACTCAAACAGTGGAAACGTGTGTCAAAATTGTCTTGCAAGCTGCGTCAACCATCTTTAGATATGAAGCAAGAGATCTGGGGAAAGTTGAATTCCCGCAATGTAATGACAAAGTTTGCCTAAGAAGACTATAAGCCAGTAGATTGAATATTCACTTGAATTAATCCATAACAAAGGGAAGTAAGGAGGGTGGAAGTCGATATTTAGCCAACTCCTCTTGATGACTTATGGGTAGTATTTGCTTTATATAAGCAGATATGAGCTAACAGCTACCTTGTTTACTTTAAGTTACTTTATACTGAAATTTTAAAACTTTGCCGTCCTCGAGGAACCGGAAAACAAATTAATTTTAAAAAACCTTTTCAGCCAATAGTTTAGACATTCAAAAGGGAAAAAAATATTTCACTATTACATATTAAAATAAAAAGTTTTTTTTTTTTTTTACCCTATACTTAAATTCCACCCTAACCTATAGTAGTCGTACGATCCGTCTGTGTGTCCGTCCGTCCGCATATAACAGAGAAAGAACAACCCAACCGAGTGGTCTGAAAATTTAATTATAGAATTGTTGCAAATTTTTGTCGAGTCATTTCAAATTTTATGAAAATCGGATGTATAGTTTAATTACAGGGACAGTCAAAATTTCATTAAGTCCAATCGGAAAAGTTATCTTAATTGCATTTTAATGATGTTACAGTCTTTCTAACAGAATGAAACTGATGTGCACTTATGAAGTGCACTAAACTATCCATTCAGTACAAGATGCGGTGCAAAAAATATTTATATAACTAGTTATAGTACGAACGCACCGCATTTGCCACGACTTGTTTTGCATAATATCCCGTATTGATTAATTAAACTTTTGAGCTTGTGAAGTTGCATTGTTGAGGATCTTTCTATCCCACAGTAATATTATAAAAATAAAAACTTTAAACTTTATATGAAAAAATAATTAGTTTAAAAAAAGAATTAATATACGACTGGGAAAGAATATCAAATACGGCGTATTCTATACATCAGTAGTCATTTAACAATAAAAGTAATTCAAGACAGAAAAATAAACTAACATTAAGTTTAAAGATTGATTAAACAATGAATATTCTATGTTAAGAGGTTAAATGAGGCGCAAGTATTAATAACGTAAATATTTTGTAATCCGTAAATGTCTAGTTACTGACTGCCGCACAATATACCTCGTCCGTGTTTTTAAAGTCTAATGAATATTCATTTTTAAATGCATATGAAATTCATCAAATGCATCGTGTTCTTGTTTAACTGTTTTATGATGAATGTATAGTCAGACTTATTTCGTTTTTAAATAAAATTTTACCCAACATTTCAAATTATATTTGATTTCATGAAATAAAACACCATATTTCTTAACATAAAATATAAAACTTAAAACAGCACTCGATAGCAAATTTAGTTTGTACAGCAAACATAGTTATCAGCAAAAACACAAAAAAAAACACAAAAAAAAACAAGTGGGTAAGTGTGATCACAGATCGCACAAAGGGTTTCGTTTAATATTCCTTTCAAAACACTTTATCCTTTTGCAAAATCTGATAGTTTCACATTTCGCAACGAGGTCGCGCACTCTATTCTACACAAACATCTATCCGAACGAAACTCCGTTTACCAACCGTAGATATATTAGTCGAGGGGATCGGGACCATAGCACTCGAGATAGGTAGGCGGCCCCTGGCGGTAAAAAGTGGAACTGAAATATGTAAGGCTTTGTGCATAATATGAAAGAGTGGTCAAAGGGGTGTCGGCAAAAGTTAGAAAAGTTCCCACCCGGTGCAATGGGGGGAGGTTAGAAAAATTGCTTAAAATACACAAGTTAGAGCCCGGTGGGTAAATAATATAAGACTTTTTGAAAATTTTATGATTTTTCGTGTGATCGCAAGTGTATGCAAAATTTCAAATCTTAAACTTAAATAGGACCTCAGTTAGAAAAAGAAAAGCTTAAAATACACAAGTTAAAGCCCAGAAGGGTAAATATGAGACTTTTTCAAAATTTTATGATTTGTCGTTTGATGTGAGGTGTTCAGCTATAAGTATGCGAAATTTCAAGTATTCTACTTAATTAGGGACTCCGTTAGAAAAAAAAAAAAAAAAAAAAAAGACTAAAATACACAAGTTAGAGCTCAGACGGGTATATATAAGAGTTTTTCAAAATTTTATGATGTGTCGTTTGGTGTGAGGTGTTCACGTTCAGCTATAAGTATGCAAAATTTCAAGTCTCCAACATATATTTTCTCAGAACGGGTTCTGTGACAGACAGAGGATCGAGACGAATAGGGTTTCGTTAGATGAACGAAACCCTAATAATCTTCACGTAAACATGTGAAAACTTACTGGATTGAATTTAAGGGTGGAAAACAGAATAAATAATTTGTTTTGAAACAACAAGTTCTCAAGTTTATTTAAAAATTTGAGCGTACTATCAGCTCTTTTATTTAATGTTTTCAAAATCTGCGAATCGTTAATTGAAAAAGGATTGAAAAATATCCATCAAATTTGCGTTATTCAAAATTGTTTTTGAAAATTAAATTTCCTCATCTCATTATTCACTTTTTGAAGAAAACACGTTAGTTGCAAACTGTTTGCACTACATTATTTAGCAGTACAGTTATTTGAGGCATAAAATAAGAATTTAAATAATGATTAACCGACGCACAGTGGAGTAGTTGACCCAAAACCTGGCGAAAAATACAAAAATTAAAAATTCATTAACAATTGTAAAAAACATATTTTTTATAGATTACAAATTGGTGCGTCGATCTATGTCTATTTCAGAAAGTTGAGCCATATCCGGTGGCTCCTGACCTCAGTTGAAGAGAAAACTTATTTGAAAGAAGACATGATTTTTGTTGTTTTTTGGCATTGTTGTTATTTTTAATTGTTGTTATTTTGAATGAATTTTTGAACTGAAATTGAATAAGGCTTACGTGTTTAAGAAAGGTCTGAGCTTAGTGTTAAACTATATGTTAATTTAAATATGATTTTAATATAATAAAAGAACATTAAATTTGTAAAAGGGTTATTTTTAAAGCGTATTTGGCTCTAGTTTAAACATATCGAAAGCTTTTTAAAAGTGTGACGGGCAATTTTTGAATTATAATCGTATTGATGAAATGTTTTGAATGCCAATTTTACAAAAATATTCCGCATATTGTTGCAATTTTTTATGTAATTTTGTTTTTCTGTGGGTCTACTTTAATCTCATTTTGCCACCGAATTGAAGAGATAAAAACTATATTTTTACCGTCGTATGGAAGGTTTTTAGCTTACAGGATATTATCTGAGAGCTTTTGCCCCTACAAATTCTGTATGTACGTATGTACGCACGTATGTAGGTACGTACATACGTACAAAACTCTATATCTCTTGATAGAAATATCCGATCGGCTTCAAATTGTAAATACTTATTTATTGAAAAGCTTCTCTAATTAGTTTAAGAGGCTCATAGGTGGAAAATAAGGGGAGAAAAGAGGGAATTAATTAAGTCTGGAGTAGACGCAGGAATGATTAAAATGTTGTAAGTAATATTGGAAGTCATAACAAGTAGGCATCGCATTGACGGTAAAAAGTTCCAAACATGTGCTGATGAAACAGCACGTCCCAGTAGCGAGACCCTACAACATTTTCTTCCAGCTAGGTCTGATGGTAGTCCTGATAAAAACCAAGAAGAGTGTGATGAAGAAGATGAAAAACAGAGTTTTGAAGAATCAGATTGAAACTGGTAATCTATTAAATACACTGAAAAACTAGCATCTCTATACTGTCGAGACTACACTTTATTCAATGTATTATTAAATGTAATCTTATCAAATGTAAATAAACTTCATTAAATGTACATTAAATGTAAATAATAAATTCTATATATAGTAAAATTAAATACATTTAATTAAACATTAGAGGAGATGGTGCATGAAAGGGATATTTTGTCTTTATAGCTTTAGGAAACAATGACATTAAAATATATCATTTTCATATTTGCGCCTAGTTCTCGTCTAAAACCTTTGCTTTGATGCTAAAACTTATATATAATCAAAACTGTCGAGATATATCTTTCGTAGCAATAAAATGATTTCGAGAAAAAAACATATTTCGTTGAATCCAATTCTTAAAAAGTGATAAATCTTGAAAGTCTTTTTATATTTTATTTTTGGCAGCACACCAAGACGACACATTGCACATTTATATTTAACATTAAAAATAAGATAATAATTTCCGAGAATGCCATATAAATATGCATCTCAGCCTAGTATAAATATATTCTGAACATTTCGAGAAAATATATTCAAGCATCACTTCATTATTAAATCGCACTTGTTCATATAAATATTTACAATTCCGAGAAAACATTTTTTCCCGACCAAGCATTTCAAGTTTTCTTCACTTACTAAAAGAATTCTAGCATCAGTCTGATAGTTTATTCGTGGGCTCTGGCGCCACACGACCGAGTCACATGATCTCGGCTATTTTTAGATTTCTCCCACGGCAAAACAGGTACAATTTCGCAACACTGCCCACCCATGAACATATGGGTGTTCATCACAAATAATTACAATATATCAAATTAATAACTTCCATGGTTGGTTAACAAAAAAGTTAATCGCAAGGAGATAGTTCAGGGTTATACATGGATGTCCAGGAGTTCATTTCGGAATTGCTACAACAAACAACACAATAACTCTTTTTGATATAATACAGAGTCAGATGTTCTTGATTACTGGCTTCAGTTTCTGTAATGTGATGCACGTGGCGCTCAGACTGTTTGGAAGCTTCCACGAACCATACTCGTCATCATGCTTCCATACTGGCTCACAGTCAAATACCACGTTCCGCTGATACCGCCAAGCATTGTCACCCTCAGATCTTACGATTGCCACATGTGCAGCGTTTTGCATTTTGAAACACGGACGAATTATCGATAGAGTCAGTTATAGATAACTATATAGATTTAAGGCATTGTATGAAAAATGTTTTTCATTATTTTCGAAGAATTTATTATTACTAATTTTACATTTAGAAACTATTATATTTAAAATATGATTTCTATAAAAAAAACTTTATATTGTACAATATAAATCTGATTAAACTGTGCTCCACAGGCCATTGTCTAATTTTTATTCTTCTCCGATATTATTTATTTAGTTCAAAGTAATATGCAGATAATGAAAATAACAAAGCTAAACCGTTAATAACATGCTTTGATGGATTTCATCACTTAACAAAAACTTATGTAACAGCTTTTCGCAAGTGTTACTCTGCTTATTGCACATGTTTTGATTTATGTAGTAGAACAATGTAGAAATTCTTTTCAGGAAAAATATTGAAAAATAAATTGTCCACTATTTTTATCTTTTAGATAATTTTTGGGTGAGATTAATAAGAATATATTTATTTTTTTTTTTCGTACCTTTATGCATGAAGAATAGAAAATTGCAACTGATAATTTATAAAAGAAATACCAATGGTGTATTTTGACATAAAAATATTTTATATTCATAAACAGTTTAAATGTCGGATTAAAAACAGTTTTTATTACAAGCACTTTTATATAGAAATAGCAGCATGATAAATACAGTTTTTGGCGTTTTAATGTATATCTTTGCAAAGGCCAGTTTTGAGTAAGCTGCCTCAAAACCGTGTTTAATTTTCGTAAACTCCGAGGAATCCTATATGCTTATAAATATGTATCTATACCTATAACCTAAAAGATACAAACTGCGAAATGTAGGTTATTAAATATTAAACAAAGTTATATTTTAAAACAGTGACTAACAGAGCTGTAGCAGAGGTCCCTGATCTGTAGATTTATCAGTTATACGAAACACTATTTAATAAATTAGACGAATTAATGCATTAAAACTCTAAAAACAAAAACTCAGTTATACTGATTTTGTAATAAAAATGAAAATGTTAATTTTCTTATGTATAATGCATGTAAAATTAATTGTTTTATTTATGTTAGTTTGTACATCTTTTGGAATATTTTTTTCAGTGTATAACAAAGAGGAAAATGAATTTTATTGTATGATGCTTATCAAATTTTTAATTTTCTTGCACCAAATAAGTTTTCATACTTTCCACCACAAACACGCGTGCCGTAAATTCACTATTCTTGCTTCTGTTTTTGGAAAATTTTAAAGCTTTAGGATTTAAATTACTGAAAATAAATAACTTGATGTTAAAAAAAATGGCCAGTTTTTACTGATATAAAAAAGCATGCGACGTCTTAAATCCCAAATGGCAACTTTTATTGATATCCTTTCATAAAGCAATTTCTAGTGGAACTATATAAGTAATAAATATCAAATAAAAAAAAGAATACTTTAATTAGAATTAATATAACATGGATAGGTTTGCAGTCACATAAAAACCCGAACGACGTCCTCCATCCACCAACGCTTTTTAACCCTTTGAACTACAAGGTTTTATTCCATGGCGGAACTAGCAACTCCGCGACATTTTTAAAGAAAATAAAATATGGCCTTATACAGTCAAATTGAAAATATTTTTTTTCATCTGAATGATTTATAGGGGAGAGTAGCCATAGTTGGACCACTTTGATTAATTGGACCTTTGCCATTCTGACGTTAATTACAGGAAGAGACTCCATCTACCATTGAAATCCAACTAATAAGAATGACTTCACTCATAATTAGAAGAAGCAGCCGCCTACCACGTGCTGTTTTCAGACAATTTAAAAAACCTGAAATTAGCTATTTTGATCTAATTTTTTCCTACTAAACGTAAGTAAATATTTTAAAACAAAGGTAAGTTGTTATGTTTTCATATACATAGATGAACTCATCTGTTTATTGCGCATATTTTTCACGCGAATTTGTTTGATTTCATTTTTGTTCTTAGTCTTGAAATTAACTGTTTTAAAAACGGTGCAGATGCCGTAATTGGGCCAATTTAAGTTGCTTAAATTGGATCAAATATGCGATCATAAATTTGAAAATTAAGTAATGAATTTCGAGAATGGTACGCTTTGTACGCTATTTTTTTATATTTTATAATGTATTACTATCAAGATACAACTTTTTTTTATATCTGGATTAAATTTTTTATACAGTTTAGGCCTATATAAACATAAAAGTATTTTAACATGTCTATACAATAAATTTTGTTTGCAATGTCATTTATCTTGTATGTAGTTGTATTTATTTTCTTTGAATTCTTTATAACTACTGCGTATTTGATTTACAGAGTTGAATTTAAACATTTTCCTCCTTCAGGATATTTGTGATGGAAGACTTCTTACAGTTCAAGAGGGTGAATTATACTTTTTTGCCATTAAAACGCATAAAATCTCAAACCTTGATGAAAATGTTGAAAAAGACCTAGATAAACTGTCTGTAAGAAAAATACCCGTGACAGCAAAAGCTGTTAAAGATATAGGAAACAAAAAGAAGACAGTAAGTTGTGAAGAATTTGACCTGCAAAAAGGCTGCAGCTACAAATCCTCCCCAAAAGCAAAAAAGTCATTATAAATGTTATTTCCCTTGCTAAATTCAGTGAAATCAAAGTACAGAAGGATCCAAAAAACAATTGTGTTAACATCATCACCATATGAACTAAATCTTGAAATAAAAAAAAAAGACACAAAGGAAGCTTTTACTGCACAAAAGCAATTGAAACGTCGAGTTTTAAAAAATAGGCGAAATGCAATTAGCAAGAAAATGATGGAAGAAAAGAACTACAAACATAATGTAAAGGAAACTTCTGTTGCAAAAATAAATTCTGATAATTCAGAATCTAAAAAGAAAAATCCAGACAGTGATGATTTGTTTTGCCTAATTTGTAAGAAAAATAAAATAGCAGAAATGATTCAGTGATCTGATTGCCATATACTGTTCCATGTTGTGTGCGCTGGAAAACAAAAACAATAAATAAAATTCATGTATAAGCTTTGCATCACTCCTTACAAGATATTAAAGCAACTGACAATTAGTTCCATAATTTCTATTCTTAATTACTGATAATTTTGATTTATATTTTAAATAAATTTTTATTTAAAACAATTACTCTTATTTTCAGATATTTGATTTCATTATATTTCATTGCTGTAATTTTGTTTGATTGTTTCATTTAATCGCAAATTTTGCTTTTACTAAAATTAGTTATATTTCCTAGTCAAAATAACCTGATATTATTTGGTCCAATTTAAGAGATAGGGAGTCAAATTTAGGCGACCAGTTGCTCAATTTGGACCACTTTTGACAAAGTTTTCAAATTAAAAGAAAATTTTAGATTTTCAAAAAGAAATTTATCTAAATACACTGCTCAAAACAATTAAAGGATATTGCAGTTTTAGGTGGATTTTGTATCTGGTAAACTGTTTAGCTGATTGATACATGGTCGACAGACATAGTAGGTTATATGAGAATAAATTACACATGTTTGGCAGAAAAAAATGCATTTTATTGCGCATTTGTGTACTAAAGGAAAAAAAACACAATTTGTGCATATGAGAAAAAAAGAATAAGAAAAGGTGTTTTCTTCAAAGAAAATCATTTTCAGTAGGGGGTATGGTTTCCACGGGCGGCCAGCAACGTTGAACACCTTTGAGGCATGGACTCAATGAGGCTATTAATGACGAGTTGGGGTATTCTGCCCCACTCTTCCAGAAGAGCTCTTTCCAGTTCTTGGAGAGTTTGTGGGGGTTGTTGGCGGCCAGAAACTCATCTTCCTAGAGCGTCCCAAACGTGCTCGATTGGATTCATGTCTGGAGAACACGCTGGCCATTCCTTTCGAACGATTCCTTCCTCGAAAAGGAAATCCTCCACCAGGTTTGCACGATGTGGCCTGCAGTTATCGTCCATTAAAATGAAGTTATCTCCGATTGCTGCAGCGTAAGGGACTACAATAGGTCTGAGGATCTCATCCCTATATCGGCGACCAGTAGAGCTCCATCTCGAATGATGTAGAGGTCAGTGCGCCCGTCAATGGAAATGCCACCTTACACCAACACTCCTCCACCGCCAAATCTGACACTTTCGTGCACGAACGCAGGATTATTCCTACTGCCACGGTCCCTCCAGATGAAAATACGCCTATTATCCGGATGCACAGAAAAACGGGACTCGTCAGAAAACAGGATATTGCTCCATTCATTTCTCCTCCAGTTGACATGCTCGGTTGCCCACTCCCTGCTGTCGCGACGACGCCTTGATGTTAATCTAACACATACCATCGGTCGGCGAGCATACAGACCTACAGCATGGAGCCGGTTTCGGACAGTCTGAGTTGAAATCGTGGTGCCTGTAGCCGAGCGAAGGTGTTGTTGGAGAAGAGTAGCGTTCATGGTTCGGTGTCTCCGAGCTGTTAACGCTAAATACCGATCTTCATTGGGCGTTGTTGCCCGTCTACGACCTTGCCCTGGTCTTCGGCCTGCATATCCACTCTCCAAAAAACGGTTCCAGATCCTGGAAATGACACTTTGTGACACTTCAATGGCTTGCGCTACTTCGGCTTGAGTTTGGCCCCCTTCTAACCTACCAACAATTCTCAAAGCTTCTGAATCTGCCAAATGACTTCGCTGAGACATCGTACTCATCGAAACAAAGCAATCACTGAATGCCGATCATCCTTGTCTTCATTCTCTTTTATCCAGTTGAAAGTCAAATTTCATTCGCTGCCGCTGAAGCGACGTTTTTGACGTCGAACTTAAAATTTGCATACTCCACAGTTTGAAAACCAGAAAAATTTGCATTTGTGATTCTCTTCTTCTATTTTCGGCAAAAAAAATTTCGTTTATATCTTTATTTTATATAAAATTTCAAATATCCTTTAATTGTTTTGAGCAGTGTATTTATTTAGTTAGTAGATGAATAGATTGACACTGTGTAATGATCTTTAGCATATACTCTAAAAATAAATTGAGTTAAAACCTATTTTTACATTTTAGAAATATAATATTTAAATCTTATGCTCTATAGTTCTATTTGTTGTGGTATATTATAAAGCACTCACCAAGGTGCATTGCCGGCTTTTCGGGAAAAGTGTCACAAAGATATGTCGTTTGATGCCTCTTAACATTTCCTCTTCTGTGAGAGCAGACTCGGCAATATTTGACTCTACCTGTTAGCATTACATGGATCCCTCTATTTAATCGAACACTTGTGTGGGTATCAGTCTATGTTGAAGCCCCACGGCTTTCTTGAAAGCCTCTTTTCAGTTGATTAATCAAAAGTTTCCCGTATTTTAAATGGCTAAGTGAACGCTCATTTCTCTGCTGTTTTACAAGTTTATGCTCAACAAAAATAATTATTATCTATTGAAAAAATATGTCTCCACGTGTTTTTTTCTTTAAACAAAATTTATTAATTAATCAGTACGTTCTAATGCCACGACAATGTTATACTGAGTGAGTACCAGTTTTATTTTTCTTATATTGTTATAACATTACTTTGTCAAAAGAGAGCACATCCAATAACAGTGCCTTTTTTTATAATGCCAAATTATGTTTATGATACATATCAATCAGTTTATCTTCACAAAAAATGTGTTATAAAATACATTTTGGATACTTCCTTTTGTCACATCTATATAGATTCTAATTAGATCACTTCATTAATGAAAGTAATAGAACAGTAAGTAATAACCAAGGTTGGAATTAATGTAAATTGATCATGTAAATTAAGATGGTGAGTGAGACTCGCCGTTGGAGTTGATGTAAAGAATAGCGTAGTGAGTGAGACTCACCGTTGGAGTGCAAATGCTTAACGCATAAATTACATGTTTTGAGGATATTCTTTTTTAATACAGTATCTAGTAACAGTGTGAAAGTCATAATTTTATGAATAATAAATTAGTTAAAAAAAAGAGGACTACATTACACAATTAAATCGTAGGATTAATTTAAACATCAAAAGCGACATTTCTTTTTTTTTTCCAAATTAGTTTCTTCTAAAGATCGCATAATTTTAATTTTAATTTTTACACACTCGAATAAGGAAAAAATGTACTTTCAAGCAGTGAAAATTCTCCATTTCTAATTTTTTGTGGTTTCCACATAATTTTCAGGCATGAATTTTTAATAAATCTATCTCTATCGCGTGCACTCGATTAGGAAAAAATAACCCGTGTGGTCATAAAACAATACAAACAGTGATGTTTTCTAGCTGATATTTCATAACAAAATTGACATTAAATCTGTAAAGAAATTAAGGGAAAAAATTAAAATAAAACACAATTTGAACCTATATGTTATTGAGTTTCGTGCTTAAATACTAAAGTAATCAGAATGAAAAAGACAGCCGTTAGTCACAAAATCTTTTGCGATTTCTTCGGTTATGAGCTCCTAATATACGGATAGAACGGGAGTATATTTCTAATAAATTCCAAAACAATACACAATTAATACTTTTCTTATAGAATGCTTTTTTGAGATGTTATTAAGCTGTCTAATATATGTATATGTATAGGTATATATATATATATATATATATATATATAGTTAAATGATCAACAACTGGGTTAACCTTTTTAACATTTCTTTCTAATCTTTAAGACCCACTCTTTTTCTAAAAAAAAAAATGCTCCAATTTTTACAAAAAAACTTTTTATTTCATGAAATAATGCATCTTACTTCTTAACATAAAATATAAAACTTAAAACAACTCCTAGTCGAAAATGTAGATTGTACAACAATTACAATTATCAGAAAAAAAAAGAATAAACTATACATAAATATGTGAAAACTAAATTAATTGAATTCAGATTAGCAAAACGGAATACATACTTTGTTTTGAAATAAGATGTTTTGAAGTTTATTTAAAAATTGACTATGTAATGTTTATTTGATGTTTTCAAAATTTCATTATCGTTAAATGAAATCCATTGAAGAATTGCAATAAAGTTTGTGTGAGTCAAAATTGTTTTTCAGAATTAAATTTCCATATCTCATTATTTATTTTTTGAAGAAAACACGTTAGTTGAAAAAAGAAATCCTACATTATTTAGCAATACAGCATTTAAGGACTAAAATCAGAATTGAAATAATGATTAACAGACGTGTAAGAAGGAGAATTTTAAATGATTCCGCAAAACAAATTCTTAATTAAATTCGATATTTCTGAAGCAAGTTTAAATGAAAAACAATAACTAAAGGTGAAGCATTAATGAATATATATTCCAACTTGTGTTTTAAAATTACAAATGGTTTTTACTGGCATAAAAACACGTGGCAATGGGGATGTATTAAAGACTAAATAAAAACTTTAATGGAATCTTTTCTTAATGCAATGTCCTATGTCTATCTATATTATAAAAGACAAGCGTGCCGTGCCTCATGTTGACGTCATTTTAGCTATGGCAACGCCAAATGATTAAATTTAAATTTTATTGCAGTTTTTAAAAACTTCTAAAAATGGCACAATTAAATTTTTACACCATCGTGTGTGCTTTCAAATGAAATTTGTTTGAAAAGTGTATCGCAATTTGTTTGAAAAATGTATCGTTATTTACTAAATTTTAATTGTTTTATAAATAATTTTGAGATATAATTTTTTATAAAAACTATGTCTATCACGTGCGGACAGTTAAGTAATATAAATATGTTTGTCCTCATTTTAATATAAATTGTAAAGAATCTGTTTCCAGCTTATATGACATAACAAAATTAAAACATTCATCAATCCATAAATAAAGCATTAAACTGTAAATAAACGCATGGAATCGAACAGTGCGCTTGAACGACTGAAATGAACTGAAACGAAAGTGGTGATTGTAAATAGTAATTTCTGACGATTTCTTGAAATTAGTTTGAAAAATGTATCGCTATTAACTAAATTGTAATTGTTTTTTAAATAATTTTCAGGCATGATTTTTTTAATCTATGTCTATAGCATGCATACGATTACGTAAGATAAATCCGTTTGAACTTAATTTAATATAAATAGCTCGTCATCTGTTTACAGCTTATATCACACAACGAATTAAATCCTTCATCAGTCCATAAATAATAATATATAATTTAAATGAAATACAAATTTAAGAGATGTGATCAAAATGTTAATTCAATGTATAATAATATTATAAAAATAATAGCTTTAGACATTAAAAAAAAATAATTCAGTTTAACAAAAGGAATAAATTAAGAAATAACACCTATGGCATTATCTAAGCATACGTGGTAACTTAACAATAAAAGTAATTCATGATAGCAAAAAAAAAAAAAAGTACAAATTTTAATTTTAAACATTGGTTAAACAAAGAAGGGAAAAAGGATGAATGAGGCACATGTGTTAATGGCGTAAATATTTTGTGTCCTTGTTTTTAAGAAGACTCAGGACTCTTAAAGCTTCAAAATTTTCGAAATTTTAATTTTTTTACCTGTTAAAATTCTATTTTGTCAGAAAATTTTAATGCAATGTTTTATTAAAATTCCCATTAGAACGGAAGTTATGGCTTTTAGAATTATACCCGCTCAGTAGCTGAAGAGGTATTTCCTAAAATTTGAAGTGATGAAATTTTTTGGCATAATGCGCGCGACATCTCAAAAACTTAAAAATATTTTTTCATGAAAATTTCAAAATATATGTTTCATGTTAATTAGTATAAACTGAACCTAAAGCTTCTTTTTATTGTTCAAATACATATTTTTTAGGTTATTATACTGTTGATAATTTAGAAATTTTGTATAAACTAAATACAACTTTGTATTAAAATTCTAAAAATGCTTTAAATACAAATTTATTTAGATTCAGCATAATTATTACAATCTCAAGTATAAGTAAGCAACAAAATTTTCATTGTAGTTTCAAAATTTATTTTGTAATCCTGCGCGTAAACTGTTATACGATTTTCTAATCATCAAATGTCTGACACCTTGGAGCCTTTTATAGATGCTAATTCTGTATCTTCCAGTTTTTTAAATACATGAAATGAAAGAAAATACTTATACCTTTCATCCCCAATAATAATTGTTTTTTTTAAATTATATACATTTTAAGGTGTTAAATGCTGAAAATGGTTTTTTTTTCCAATTTTAAGAGTCCTTCGAGCCCTCAAAGTCAAATGTATATTCATGTTTAAATGCGTATAAAATTCATGAAATGCAGCGTGCTTAAATGTTTCATAATTAATGCACAGTAAGACCACGACGTTTTTTAATAAAATTATACCAAACTTTTCAAACGCATTTGATTTTAAGATATGAAACATCATCCGCCTTAACATAAATTTTTATAAAACTTAAAACAACACTCGATCGGAAATGTATTTAGTACAACGAACTCAGCTAACAGCAAAAAATACAAAATAAACTGTACATAAACATGTGAAAACTGGATAAATTGAATTTAGATGACGAAAACAGAGTAAATAATTTGTTTTGAAATAACAAGTTTTGACGTTGTTTTAAAATTTGAACTTACTATCAGCTTTTTTATTTGATGTTTTCAAAGTTTTCGAGTCATTAAATGAAAATCCATTGAAAAATTTCCATCAAATTTACGTAAGTCAAAATTGTTTTTCAAAATTAAATTTCCTTATCTCATTATTTAAACTTTGAAGAAAACACACTAATTGCAAGAACATTTTTCTGAAATTATTTAGCGCCACACTATTTTAAGGCATAAAATAAGAATTTAAATAAGGATTAATCGATGTGTGTGAAATAGAATTTTAAATTATTCAGTAAATCAAATTCTTAAATTAAAATCGACATTTCAGAAGAATGTTTAAATAACAAGCAATTACTTATGATAAAACATGAATGAATAATTGTTTAATCGTTCTTCATAATCTACAGTCTAATTATACGATTGCGTGCAACTTTAAAGCACGCAATTCAGCTATGTAAACATATCTCCCAAAATCCGTCTATGTCCATTAAATAACTACTCTTCAAGTACTTTTGTGCAATTTATCGGAAATTGTGTGATTTATTTATGGTATCATTGCTTTTTTTTTTTCTGTACAATTTTGGGGAATTATAAAAATTCCAACTACACCAGAATTCCGCAGTTATTTAAATTGTGAAATGCATTCGGAGAGATTTAGCGAAATCAACGCTGTACAAAAATACAAATTTTAATAATTATAGGAAAATATCATATAGCCACTGACCATAATGTGGAATAGTCATTCAGAGTTACCCACGTTTTCGAAAAGTGATCTTTATCTTTAATCCCCCTCGTAGAACTAAGATCAAAATATTGATTAAATGCCTACGATTTAAAAAGGGTAATATATATAGCCACTATAGTCAATTTAGCCCCCCTCCCCCAAGTCATTATAATGTTCATACGATGCAACAATTTATTTCACTGAAAAATATTTCATAGCGAAATTTAAACACAAATGAACAGAGGAAACACAGAGGAAACAACGAAATGAGGGAGGAGACTACACTCGCTTGCATGGTAACGCTGTACCCACATCGAACTCCATTTGGCAGGATTCAAAAAACTTTCTTTTTCTTGAAATGTGATAAATCATAGAAAGCTTTCATTTATTTCCGTATTGGCTAAGATGGGGTCCATGTGACCCCATTCGCAAGTTCTACAAATAAACAAATAAACAAAAAATTAACTGTGTGAAACTTGCTAAACAGATAAAATCATAAAAGAGACCTGTATAGGGTTGTTGCGTTTTATCGCTGCTCCCGTGGTCTTAATTTAATCGTTTTTATTTTTCGCCTCGCGCAGACGATATCTTTTTGTTGACAAACAAAATGTTTTTAGAACTTTTTGAACTGAACTGTAGCTACGAAACTCTATGATGTAAGATTTATCGAAACGAAAGTATGTTCGCGAAAAGTTATGTGTTTTTTGTATTTGTGGTGTTAAAATATATGGTGTTATGCCTATCAATTTGTCTCTGCAATTACTCCATACGCAGAATGAACTTTTATTCCGAAGAAATTTAAATTAGTCTTTTATCTCCCGATAAGATGAACTTAGGTAAGCCTAATCCATTCGCATGATTAAATAATTATATTTTTAACTGTGAAATGAATGTTGATAACTTAATATCAATATAATAATATTGAACATAAGTTTTTATAAACAGGGACTAGATTCAATAAGGGTAAACTTACGAAAATAATTTTATCATACATCTTCTAAATGAGAAAAAAACTGCAAATTACCGAAACCTTAAAAGCGGTACATTTCCGAGATTTAAGGAAACATTAAATGAAAATGTCCAAACCTATAAAACCAATATACTTCCGAGATTTAAGGAATCATTAAAACCAAATTTATTTGTAGTCACTCATTTTAGGATATGTTTCCGATGTTTCTATGGTGTATAAATCATTTTTATTAAACTGGAATATTGGTTTTACAGTTGTTTTCAATTTTCAAGTAAACATTTTCGTATTCAACAAACATCTTTTACAGACAAACCTGATAAATTAACAACGCTAGAATTAACATTAAATTTAATATTATTTTATTATTCTTGGTCACATAAATTCAATTTCGCAGTTGAAAGTAATTATCTGATAACTAATAGCATCCTAAAAAGGGATATTGAGAAAACTGATTAATACACGGCAAAAAAATACTCGTATACGTTTCCGGATATCAGTGGCACCAAAAGAAACTTTGTTTACAAAAATTATTCTGTAAATATTAAAATTATATTGTTTTCGAGTGTATGAAAATTTAAAGAAACCTCTTCGGTATCATGGATAGGACGAAGAAAGATACTGAGTGATGGATAGCGCACTGTAAACTGAAATGTCTTAAATTCAGACATTTAAGTGTCTGAAACGGAGTGTTCAATTTTCAGACGTTTTAAAGTGTCTTAATTTTTAAGATACTTGTATGCGTCTGAATTTCAGACACTTCAAGTGTCTGAATTGCATCCATGTTTGACCACTTTGACAAACATTTTTTCACCTTTTTTTTTCTTCTGTAAGCATTATACACTGCAATATATATATATATATATATATATATCGCTAAAAATATGGAAATTGTAGCCACTCGAGACTCCGGTATAATTCACATATATTAATGGAAATTTTCTGATCTAAATTCCAAAAAAAAAAAAAAAAAAAAAAAAAAAAAAAATCCGTTTAGTTTGTGCATATTTCTGTATTTAAAAATTTCCATTTAAAAAGATAAAATATATTTTTCAAGGACTAACCACCATTTTCAACAACCACCTTCCCGAAGGATCACGGTTCATCTAATTTGTATTCAATTCTACTGTAAACTTTTAATACTTACCCGAGGTGGGATTCGATCTGAGGTCCTGTTGTATAAGAGTTCAGTGCCTTATCCATTCGACCACGCTTTCATCGGCCGATCCTTGAAATAAAGTATTTATAAAGCACAAGGCAATGTTTTTAAGGGGACCGGGTAAGTCCTATCTCCGCCATGTTAAATTCACCAACTTTATGTACTTTTTTCTCAGAAATTGTGAAAGACAGAGGTCTAGATTTTTTAGAGTAGTTAAAATAACACGATTTACGTATTTTAACTGACTATTTTCTTTCTAAGTGAAACTCAAAATTAATTATTAATTATTTATTGAAAGTCATTTTTAAATTATCACTTTTGGTAAGATTTCACTACCAAAAATAAATAATTCTCAACAAATCATTAATACCCTGTGTTAAAATATACAATTTATCATAATATAAATATTAAATAGAAATCTGAGTTTTTAATTTTAATAGATATTGAAAAAAAGGAACATAAACATGAAAAATCTAAGTTTTAAGAAAAAGTCAGATTTAAATGGCCATTAAGCTGTGAAGTATTTTTAGAAAAAATTATTAATTTGAATACTTATTTCTTTTATATATAAATATGTGTGACACAACGTTGGAAAGATAAAAGTTTGAACTATTTAATGATATAAAAAAGTAAAAATCGATTTTTTAGTTGAATTTTGCTTTACCTGTCCTCTTAAGTAGCAGTAAGTTTTTTTTTTCCAATTTAGTACAGTTGTAAACATTTTTCACACAGTGTTGTAGTCGTAAAAAAATTAGAGGGTATACGCTAGAGGCAGGGGGTATAGGCTAAAGTCATGTATCGAGTTTTCGTTGCAGTTTTATTTGAGAAACAGGGTATACGGAGTATTTTTTAAAAATCCAGAAGGAATACGGCGTATACCCTCCACATCCCTGTTACACATTTTCTTTCTAGAAATTTGAATATGTGGTATTTTAAGTTCAGTTTTTTCTTTTCTACCAGAGGAATTGTTAGAGTGCAAATGAGGACCTCCCCCCCCCCCCCCCCCCGCCAGAAGCCAAGGGATGCACGCCATAAAATAAAGGTTTTAAGTAAATTGGGTTATAAGTTGAACATCAGAGGTAATGTACTGATTTAAAATATGAAACTGCAGCTTATTTAATAGTGGTCTTTGAACTGTTATTAAAAGGAAAGTGGACTACAATTTTGTTTTTAATTTAAATAGAGATTATAGAGGTTACGAATTAAGTAGTTTACATGGTTTAATTAGTTGACTTCTAGAATGCAGTACATAATTAGAAAATCCTTTTCTTTTTACCAGCAAACGAATAAAATTGTTTCCAGATAAACTACTTTGACACCAATAGATGGCGGCACTATTCATCTTAAAATTGAATGTTTAATTTCTAATCCAAAGAAAGATTCTTCTGGCATGAAATATTTAATGTTTTGGAAATGTATAAATTTTTATTCATTTTTGTTTGTGGTCGAAATGATGAATAAATTACCTATCGAATTATAAGCTATCCTCTTTAAACAGGTTTTTATAACGGTAAGTTATTATGCAATAAACTTAAGACAGAATCGTATGGGACTGGGCAAAATTTCAGTTTCAGCATGGTTATACCGTATTTTTTTAAATGGACTACAGAACATTATTTGCTAAATGAAACTCAATAAACAGTAAATAAAACTGAAGTAAACCTCTGTATAACGGAAACTTGGCTAAAATGAAAAATTTCATGGTTTCTGCGAAATAACACGCATTCTAAGGTTAGAACAAGCTTTTATTGAAACTTCCGTACTTAAATTTGACATTTTCTACACAGCAGCTCGCCTCTTGGATACGAAACTGGTTTGAATATAAATAAATAAATCATGTCTAATATACGTGGTTTTTGAAAGTGGGGAATGAATTATATGGGTTTATCCTTGAAAAGTTACATATTATCTTTTAAATGGAACTTTTTAAATACAGAAATATGCAAAAAAATGGAAATTTTTCCGGAATTTACGGGGAAAAAAATTACATTAAAATACGTAAATGGCTGAATAGCCAGTACAACTTCCATATTTTAATGGATATTTTTTACAACGTATAAAGCTTTAAAAAAAAAAAAAAAAAAAAAAAAAAAAAAAAGACGGTTGCCTATTGCCGAACATGCAGGTTGACCAAAGATGGATGCGATTCAGACGTTTGAAATGTCTTAAATTCAGATGCATACACGTGTCTTAAAAATTAAGACACTTTAAAATGTCTGAAAATTGAACACTCCATTTTCAGACACTTAAGTGTCTGAATTTTAGACATTTCAGTTTACAGTGTTTATACCATGATCATAGTAAGACACTTAAGTGTCTTAATTTCAGACATCTATGGTGTCTGAAACTTCATATTCAGACACTTAAGTGTCTGAATTACTTTTTCAGTCACATATGTGTCTGAATTTTAGACGCCTTTATTTGCAGTGCGTTTGGTGTTATATTATGTATTTGTTTATTAAGAAGACTGTTTTTGTTACAGTGCAGCGAAATTGGGTGTTATTGATAGTTCATAAAACTGATGAAATTTAGCTTGGTGCGGAAATTAAGAATAGATTTCGTATTTAAGATCCGCGAAGGCTTTTGTCGAATTCAGTGTAGCCAAATTCTGAAAAATTCACGATGTCAGTTTCTATCTATATTATAAAAGATAGACGTATCTGTTCATAACGCTGACGTCATTTTGACGTTGTCAAGACAAAAAGATTAAATTTGAAATTTACTGAACTTTTTTAAAACTTCTAAATATCACACATTTTAAATTTTTACACCACCGAATAGGTAAAAATGCACTTTGAAAATGGCATCGCTATTTTTTTTTTAAATATATCGCTATATACTAAATTTTTATTTTCTCTTAAAATAATTTCAAGGCTTGTTTTTATTTTAAAACTATGTCTATGTCGTGCAGACGATACATAAGATCAATCCGTTTCTACTTAAATTAATATAAATAGCTCAGTATTTCTTTCCAGCTTATATGATATATCGAAATTACAACATTCAGTAATCGATAAATAAAACAATGAAATAAAAATTAAATACAAATTTAAGACATGTGATTAAACTTTTCACTTAAACCATTAAAATGATCAGAATATTAAAAAAAAATCCCAGTCGGCTCGGCATACTGGCGCAGGTGGATTTCGAAGTTAAGTACTAATTACATCGAAAAAAACTAAATCAAGATTATAGTCCCCGAGCCAGGCGCAAATTTCGTCAGTTATTTCCTCTCGGCAGATAATTTGTAAAATGCTTCAGAGGGTTGTATCATGAAGCTATGTGAACTACAGCTGCGGTTCCGTGAGTGGGTTGAGCAGCGGTAGCCTCCCAAACACGTAAAAAAAAAAAAAAAAAAAAAAAAAAAAAAAAAAAAAAAAATAGTCATTTCCTCCCGGTTGAAAATTTGTCAAATTATATCTAACTCAATATCTTGAAGAAAAAGAAAAGTCAGCTGATTATAAAGTGGTGGGTAATGCGTCAACTGGTCACATGAACATGAAAAAAATATACAGGTTGCAAAAGAAAGTCACTTTAACCTAAAAATACTTGCGAACGGAGAGAGCTACAGCTATGGAAGTGAGGTAACGGTATAGTAAAGTGACTACGCCCGATTTAATGCAAACGACGGCAGAGCCCCGTAGTGGCGAAATTTGGAAGATAGCTACTGAAAATCGTAAACGAAAAGAAACAAAGCAAAATTTCTAATTAGAAAGTTTTAGAGCATCAATTAATTAGTACGAAACGACATTTGGTTCACACGGATAAGATAAATCTTCGCCTGTATACCCAAAAATGTCCGAAATCAATGAGCGACGATTCTACTTTGCATATTCACATTCCGTAAATGTAGCAGTGAACAATTTCAGATTGTGACGTAGATGGGAATCCTCCATTTTAATTCCAAAATTGGCAAATGGTAGCAAGAATAATTAAAAAAAAATTTACTTTTCTAACGAAAGTTAAAATTAGCGGAGTTTTATTTTGTAAGAAACTCGTTTGAATATTCTGGTGTCAGTAAATTATTTCATCAGTTTACGAACAGAATTCTTCTGCCCCTGAAAGGGTTAATCTAAAACTTTAAATTCATTGGAAATTAAATTTTTACAGACATTACAGCACAGTACAACGTCACAATCTGAAATTGTGCACTGCTACATTTACGGAATGTGAATAGACAAAGTAGAATCTCGCTCATCTATTTCGGACATTTTTGGGTATACAGGAGACGATTTATCTTATTCGTGTGATCCAAATGTCGTTTCGTACTAATTAATCGATGCTCTAAAACTTTCTAATTGAAAATTTAACTCTATCTCTTTTTGTTTACGATTTTTAATAGCTTTCTTCCAAATTTCGCCGCTAGGTGGCGCTGTTTTTGCTTGCAATAGGTCGGGCTTAGTCGCTTTACTATACCGGTACTTCACTTCCATAGCTGTAGCTCTCTCCGTTCGCAAGTATTTTCAGGTTAAAGGGACTTTCCTTTGCAACCTGTATATATTTTTCATGTTCATGTGACCAGCTGACGCATTACCCACCACTTTATAATCAGCTGACTTTTTTTTTCTTCAAGATATTGGGTTAGCTATAATTTGACAAATTTTAAACCGGAAGAAAATGACTATTTTTTTTTTTTTTTTTTTACGTGTTTGTGCGGCTACCGCTGCTCAACCCACCCACGGAACCGCAGCTGAAGTTCACATAGCTTCATGATACATCTCTCTGAAGCATTTTACAAATTATCGGCCGAGAGGAACTTGGTCATCAAAATCTGTTGCTGGCTCGCTGACTATTAGAGATAAACTTAAATAATGAAGGTGTGATTTTTTTTCTCCTACATCCCATATATATATATATTATTTACATAATTTTTGCTGTAAGAATTGGTCCTATCAAAAACTTGTCAGTACAAAAGTTGTAGATAATATTAAGGACAGTTATGATAAATATAGGCCGATTTGATATCTTATGAATTGACGATGTTTCGAATTTGTTTCTTTTAATCCCCTATTTTTGTCACTTGAGGACATTTTTAATGACATGAAAAATCTGTTATACATAAATTTCAGGAATTTTTCCTAGAAGTAAAAATACCTTTAAACTGATTTACTATGTATCATAATTCAAAAGTTGTGAGGTTTTTTTCTGTTTTCACAAATATCCTTTCCATTTTCAACAAGTTGGTCAGATTTTACCCATAAACGAACTTGACCGAGATTCTCTGCCCTTTGATTTTGTATATCACTTTGGAAGTGATTTGTGTAGAATTATGAAAGTTATCATGCCCATAAAAAAGTTATATAAATAAGTAGATATATATATATATAAAGTTTCAAGCTGGGCGGTGGTTTTAGGTTCTAGGAGTCATGATCGGCGTAGTTTTCAGAAATTCCTACATAGAGGAAAAAGTAATAGGTAGTATTTTTTACGAAATCTACCTGAAAGGCTGCTAATAAATAATGATCTTTAGCGATTTTTTCTGTTGTTCTCTTGCACAAGGTCGTTACAAAACTGCTGCTTTTAATAAATTTCAAAACAAATACTATTTTTCACATAAATATGATTTTTGGTATTGTTAGTGCGTATTCTAAAAAAAACATTATATGTAAAAAAAAATCGAATATAGTTAATAATTAAATAAATAGTTTTCATCTATATTCTGTAACCAGGGTAACACCCCCCCCCTTTTTTTAAACATCTCAACCTCCCACACAACACAGATTCGTCCAATTTTCGCCTAACACTGAAAAATACTGATATTTCTAAATCTGGAAAATGTGACATAACCACGGATGAAAATATACAATAACCTCTTCAGAATTACCCGCGATTCCTAAAAGCATTCTTTATCTATTTGAATCCTCGTAAACCAATATATTTTCGAGATTTAAAGAATCAGTTATAACAGCAAACTTCCTTTTGCTGTCAATGGAAGCCTGGAAACGTTTACATGTCGATTTTATAATGTATTAATCAGTTTTCTCTACCCGTGATATAGTCCAGGAAATAGGGAATTTTACCTAGCAAAATTAATGGTAGTTCTGTAAATCGGCTTACTTTCGGGTCGCTGAATCCGAATTTGCAACTTCCCACCAAAATTTTCCCCGGCAACCTCCCCAAATTTTGGTAAAAAGCCCCCCCCCCCCAAAAAAAAAGGTTTTTATTAAAAAAAATCAATTTTTTTATTATTTTAAGGGAAAAGTGTCTAGAAATTCAGAAAGTGGATAAAATTTGCAACAAAAGAGATACAGGGCATTATGACTTAGGATGAAGGGGAAAGGGGGATCTGCCTCGGAACATGCGCGCGGTGCTGCGTGAACTAAGTTGCGCAATTCCACTTAACCACTCACATGTTTACATTCGCCCTCCCATCTCCCCTCTGAACTTTCCTTATAAGGTTTACTTTAAGTTTTTGGGGTCGCTGAATCCGAATTTTCAACCCCCTTCCGAAATTCCCCTGGGAATTTCGGAAGGGGGACCCAAAATTCCCCCTTCCGAAAACCCCCAAAACAGTTGTTATTAACTTAAATTTCTTATTGTTTTAGGGGAAAAGCATTACGAAATTCAGAAACTAGACAAAATTTGCAATAGGATATATCACATTATGACGTAGGATAAACGGGGAGAGAGGGGGCTGCCTCGGAACATTTCCCGCGCGCTTTTCTCAAAAACCAAATTTTTTCAAAAAATCAATTTTTTGGTCGGTTGCCGGGTGAAATTTTGGTGGTAAGTTACAAATTCAGCGACCCAAAAAACATAAAGTGAGTCGAAATCCAGAACTAGTATTAATTTTTCCAGGTAAAATCCTCTATTGTTCTGGACTTCATAACTTAGTGCACGTAGCGCCGCAGTGCATGTTCAGAGGCAGCCCTCCCCCTTCCCGTTCATCGTTCGTCATAATGTCATATATCCTATTTGTTGCAAATTTTGTCTAGTTTCTGAATTTCGTAATGTTTTTCCCATAAAACAATTAGAAATTTAAGTTAAAAACAACTATTTGGGGGGGTTTTGGGGGGGGGGTACTTTTTGGGGTAAGTTAAAAATTCGGATTCAACGACCCAAAAAACTTAAAGTAAACCTTATAGAGAAAGTTCGGAGGGGAGATGGGAGGGCGAATGTAAACGTCTGAGTGGTTAAGTGGAATTGCGCAACTTAGTTCACACAGCACCGCGCGCATGTTCCGAGGCAGATCCCCCCTTCCCCTTCATCCTAAATCATAATGTCATATATCCAATTTGTTGCAAATTTTGTTTACTTTCTGAATTTCTAGATAATACCTAAAACAATATATTTTTTTTTAAAATAAAAACCTTTTTGGGGGGCTTTTTACCAAAATTTTGGGGGCGGGGGGGTGTTGCCGGTGGAAATTTTGGTGTGAAGTTAAAAATTCGGATTCAGCGACCAAAAAAACATCTAGTAAGCCTTTTTCCAGAACTACCATGACTTTTGCTAGGTAGAGCCCTATACGATCTCTATTGCCTGGACTAATGTATGTTATTCGGATTCTATTCATTTTCCATGTACGTTTCGAGCTTAAAATTGAATTTATAGTAGGATATTAATAAAGCAAGGAGATAAATCAGGATTTACCGGGTTAAAGAATATAGGTGAAAAGCATTTTATTTTTTAAATTGATAACTCTAATAGATTTTTTACATTTAATATATTTTTAGAATGCCCACTAACAATACTAAATATCATATTTATATGAAAGTTAACAATAATGGATTCAAATAAAGTAGGAATTTATTAAAAGACAAACTTTCTTATTGGCCTCGCGCTAAGTTTTAATAACCAAAGATATCGTCAGCATTCACTATTTACAATCAGCACTTTTGATTCTGTTCATTTCAATTGTTTCAGCGTGTTGTTCGATCACATGCGTTTATTTATATATTGCTTTATTTATGGATTGGCGACTGTTTTATATTCGTTATGTCATATATGCTGGAAATAGATTCTTGCTAATTGTATTAAATTAAGCACAGACGGATTTATTTTATTTAACCGTCGGAATGCGATAGACATAATTTATTAAAAATTCATATCTCAGATTTATTTTAAAAACAATTAAAATTTAGTAAACAGAGATACATTTTTTCAAACAAATTGCGATGCACTTTTCAAACAAATTTCATTTGAAAGCACATTTTTTTTTCCCATTCGGCGGTGTAAAATGTGAGATTTTTAGAAGCTTTAAAAAATTGCAATAAAATTGAAATTTAATCCTCTGCTGTCAAAATGACGTCAGTGTTACACACCAACGTCCTTTATAATGTTGTCCTTTATAACGTAGATAGGTAATACTAATTTTAATGATAGTGTTAATGCTGTTAATGTATCAGTCTTGTTTGTGGAACATGAAAAGGGATAGCATCTAAAAAATCTATATTTAGGTTTGAGAAAACTGATTAATACATTATTAAAAGAATTCGTAAGCGTTTCCGAAAAACAGTTGTATCAAAATAAACTTTGATTTATTAATGCTTCTTTAAATCTCGAAAACATATTTGTTTTGAATTTTTCCAAAAATAAAGAACGCTTTTTGTAATTCGTGAGGAGTTATTGTACATTTTCCTTCGCGGTTATATTATATTTTTGTAAATTAACAAACATTGGCCTTTTTTTACAGTGAATAGAAGGTTGTACTCAGAATATATGCAATCGAATGCGTTTTTCCTTAATCGTTAAAGCGTACGCTTCGATCAGAAATTTACGATGCGACAGCCCGAGACTTATTGTCATGATACTAAAATCACTTATAACTCCTTTATCAAAAAACGAGGTACGTTATGCGATTCAAAATAAGTTTAACAATTTATAATATCGGCTTTACAATTTTTGATTTAACAAGTAATCTGTAAATTTTCCTGATAATTTGCCTTTTATAGCGCTGGAATATAATTTTTGGAGAATCACTCTATGAAAGGTGAAGAAGATTCATTTCGATGTTCCAAAAGAACAATATTTTAATATATTATTTAGTATATATTAGTCAATGGTTCTGAAATTTTTTTGTAAGTGGGGAGTATTTTAAATGTCAGAAGGTTCTGTTGATGTGCTTCTTTTTGTTTTCTTCGAAAACAAATTAATTTGTCTCTTTGTTTTTTTAGAACATCTTAATGCCAATGAATAATAATAATAATTAAAAAGAGTAATAAACAACAATAACAATAATTAATAATATTAATTAGTATTGTAATCCAAATGATACAAAAACGTTTTAAAAAGCTTAAATGCAAGTAAATTAATTAAATGAAAGAAACACACTTTTAATTTTAAATGCACAATAAATGCAAAATACGTATTTAAGTGAAAAAAAATATGCACCTTTTAAAGTTATATCGTGAAAATTTAGGGAAATATAAAAGAAACAAATAATGCGATAAATTACGATCCACCCTTATGAAACTCCGTTTCAAGTAAATGGAATTTATTGATTTCATCTTACAATAGCATTAAATAATGTTAAAAGATTGGTTCCAATTCGATCGCTTAAAAAGGTAACAATCTCAAATGTCATTTTTGAAACAGAACATTTTGGATTGATTTTTCTGAAAACATCAAAATACTAATAAAAATGATAAACATTCATTTAATTTGTTAACCAGTCTACTTAGAGCTAAATACATCTTTTTAAAAGTTTCTTGTGGTGAAAAATTTTAGTAACACATTTTCTTCTTATTCAGTATATGTACGAATTGTCTTAGTTTTAGAGTTTTAAATATTACATTTTTCATTATTTTTGCAAAAAGGTTTTTACAAAAATGTTAATCATTTTTAATATTCAAACTTCCACTCTAGTTTTGCACATTTCTCTCACGATCATACAATGTTTAATGTTTTTTGAGATTCAAGATCGATGAGCAGATGTTTTGCATTGTATTGTTAGAAAAATCACCTATATTATTTTATGACGCCTTTGATTTATCTTTTATTGTAAAATTTAATTAGTAATATTTCAATTTACAAATGTCGAGTTACAGTGCCTTCTATAAATGGAGAAACACACTATGCAAGTTTTGTGTTTGACCTATCTAAATTTTAATATAAATTGTAATTGTGACTGATGAAAATAATTTTTTATAAATGGCTGGTGTAGCAGATAGGTATTATCAAAATAGCACATTCAGTGTGACCTTACAAATGGTCACAAGTGTTATAGCTACTGTTGTAAAACAAAATGTGATATATTTTATTCGTTCCATTACTTATTTTAAGTTCCTATCTTTTAGTGATGCAACTGTGAAATTAACTGTGACTGTTTCTTTGTGACAAAGCATCGGGTGTTGGTAAAATGATCATAGTAAGTTTCATGTGACAGTGAGTTGGAAGCTTCGAAAAGCGAGCATGATTGTAGATTGGGTTCTCAGTAGACATCACAAGGATAACACAAAACCATCGCAGCAATTATGGTGATTTCACAGATGAAACTCTAAATAACACATACCTGAGTGTTTACCAGGAGATTTCATTGACTTGGTATCCTGCCACAATGCAGTGGTGATGGTGAATAATAATGGAGACATCCAATGACGTTCACTCGAGACTCATAAGGAATCACTCGGACGGTCACTCATAAGACCCGTAAAGAAACAAATTAGAGGTTTTGTTCCACCATTGTGGATGGGGCACTTGTGACCGTTTGTGATCTCATAGTGACATCACATTGAGAGGCTGCGTTATTACCTACATGTAACACTTGATATCAGTTTTCTTACTACTCACAATTAACTTTTGTGAACGAAATTAGCATTTTGGGTTATTTCCTTAATGAAAGACCATCAGTGATTTATTAAAAGTTAGGCTCAGTTTATATTCTCAAAACCTATTGCTTTCTTTTTTTAATTATATTTTCTTTTAATCATTACCCAAGCCATTAGGAATAATGAAACTCATTCTAATTTTGAAGAATAGTCAAAACTTATAATTTTTTTTTTTGAAATTATATCATTATAAATGGAAATCGTTTTCGCCGTCTATGAAATTGTCAGTTGTTGTATACACGATCCAATGGATAGGTGATAAAATGTTCAAAATAACACAGATTTCACCTTAATAGAAATTAGACCATAAAATTTCAACAGATATTTTCCTTTAATGTTAGGAAATTTTCAGTGAGAAAACAAAACCATTTCTTTTTTAATTTGGTAGAAAAGCACTTAGGGGAGAGTAGCCGAATTTGGACCACTTCACATATTTTCAGGTGTAACTCACTTAATTTTTGGAATATCTGTAAAAGATCCTTTCACAGGGTCAATCTATTCATCTACTAACTAAATAAATATTTAGATCAATTTCTTTTTAAAAATCTTAAATTTTATTTTAATTTGAAAAATTTGTGAAAAGTGGTCCAAATTCAGCACTGGTCGCCTAAGTTGGACCCACAGTCTCCTAAACTGGACCAAATAATATCCGGTTGTTTTAATGACTAGGGAATATAACTAATTATATTAAAAGCAAAGTTTGCGGTTAATGAAACAATCAAACAAAATAACAGCAGTGAAATATAATGAAATCAAATATCTGAAAATAATAGTAATTGTTTTAAATCAAAATGTATTCAAAATATAAATCTAAGTTATCAGTAATTAAGAATAGGAAATATGGAACTAATTGTCAGTTACTTGAATATCATGTAAGGAGTGATGCAAAGGCTATACATGAATTTTATTTGTTGTTTTTGTTTTCCAGTGCACACCACATGGAACCGTATATGCTAATCTGAACACTGAATCATTTTTGCTATTTTATTTTTCTTACAAATTAGGCAAAACCAATCATCACTGTCTAGATTTTTCTTTTTAGATTCTGAATTATTAGACATTTTTTGCAACAGAAATTTTCTTTACATTATGTTTGTAGTTCTTCTCTTCCACCATTTTCTTGCTAAATGCAGTACGCCTATTTTTAAAAACTCAATGTTCCAATTGCTTTTGGGCTGTGAAAGACTCCTTTTTGTATTTTTTTCTTTCACTTCAAGGTTTAGTTTATATGGCTATGATGTTAACAGAACTGTTTTTGACTCTCTCTGTACTTTGATTTAACTGAATTTAGCAAGGGAAATAACATTTCTAATGATTTTTTTTGCTTTTGGGAGGATTTGTAGCTTCAGCCTTGTTGCAGGTCAATTTGTTCACAACTTACTGTCTGCTTTTTGTTTCCTATATCTTTAACAGCTTTTGCTGTCACGAGTGTTTTTCTTCTAGACAGCCCACACAACACAGATTCGTCCAATTTTCGCCTAAAGTACGTAATTTGGATCAATGGACATGTCCATTTGAAGTCTAAAACTTATCTGGACTTCATCTACATTTCATCAAATTACGTCCAAATGTCACCCCCCTTTACGTAATAAGTACGTCTTTTGGGCCACAAAATGAGCATACAATGAGCATAAAATTAACGTAAAGTGGACGTCCAGAATTTGTCTGTATTACGTCCAAAATTTGTTCGTATTATGTCCAAAATTTGTCCGTGTTATGTACAAAGTTTGTCCATATTACGTCCAAGTCCGTATTGTGTCCAAAATTTGTCCATGTTACAGACAAAATTTGTCCGTATTACATACGTACTAAATTCGTTCATAGTACATCCAAAAATACCGGCATTCGGACGAAATATAGACGCTTTTTAACTGTTACATGAATGTGTTTATAGATCAAAAATACATACTTTAAGCCAAAATGAGACGAACCTACATTATATTTCCATAAAGAAAGATGACATATTAAAAAACAAATAAATAAAATAAGTCATGCATTTTAATTATTTAAAATAACTAGGAAAAAATAAATCCTCTATTTTTTCTCAAAATCATATAAAAAAATAGCTAACTAAAATGTTAAAATTTATCTCTTGCCAGTACCTATGTGTACATTTTTTTTCATATCCATTAATTCTAGATAAATAAAATAATGTTTTAATTCAATAAGATAACAGAAATTAGTTTTGTTTTGTCAAACAATAACTTAAATTATTTGAAGATAATATATGAAGACACAATAAATTTATTGTGCTTCCAAAAGCATTTATATTTAAAAATATTACTGCTAATAAAACTTATTTTTAACTTTTGAAAACATTCAATTCTGTAAGATCTTCAAAGAAACTACTTTAATTAGTGCTCTTCATCTGTACTCAAAATAGTTTACTAATTTTAGAAGATTTATTTTAGTAAAAGGAAATGACACATTTTAATGTTTACAGGAATGAACAGGATTATTTACAGGAATGTCATAAGGAAATGAAAAATGTAAGATACCTACCAGCATACTGTCTTTTATGTTTTGTGCATTTCTAGATTCTAGAAATCTATGCATTTTTGCTATTCTTCACATTTTTATTTTATATACTATTTCTCCTGGAAAAAAAAAATATATATTTATTGGTTTTCGTTTATATTATCATTGGTGATGATAATGCTTCTAAAAAGGTCCTATATTTGCATAGCTGCCAACTGCTACAATTTTTAACTAGCACTAATTTTTAATGGAAATCTTCGCTTTACTTAATAACATATATCTGTAATTAAATCAGATGAAGATTTTTAAAAGAAATTAGTGATGGCTAGAACTCGTAGAATTTTGCCGTTGTATTTTGAAATTTTATTATATTATTCATTAGCATACAATATCGTCAACTGCAAAGTTTTACATTTTGTGAACAATGGATTTTTTCTTTTAAATTCTTTGTAAAAACAGTGTTATTCAACTACACCACTTTTTTTTCACTTGAATTAAAATAGCTCTAACAGGGAATATAATTTTCCTTTTAAGGATGGTTACACTTAAGAATGGAATGTATCAAAGAAATTGAAAATTTTGAGTTTTTCAAATGCTGCTAATTCATGGACGAAAATGTGATATTCCCTAACAACTTTTATGTATTGTGAATAAAATTTTACACACTGAAATTTGCATTTGTTGTCAGGTATGCAAAAAAAAATTATTTTACATTTTTAATAATAATAACAAACAATATTTTGAAATATAATTAAAGAAATTTAAAGTGTAATACGAGCGTGAACTTTGTTTTTCATATGCAGACCTACTCCCTACTGCACCGTCATAATATGTAAAAATATATATATATATATATCCCTGGACTGCAAGATTAACGTTCCATTGCTCATGCATGGATTATAAAAAAAATATTTCATTTCATTTATTTTAGTAATTGACTTTTCTCTGATTAATGTAAAAATATATACTGTATATTCTGGTATGTAACAATAACTTTTGATAGAAGAAAAATTATCAAAATTTATAGGTACACATTATGCATCAATTTTAAAAATAAATTACAAAAAATATGATCATAAGAACTAAGACTTTTGATTTAATCAACATGCAATTTATATTTAAAAAAATGTTTCTATTAGAGTATATGAAAAACAATAGTATTGTACTTCAAAATAATTTACATCTTATTTTTCACTATGTATCTCATGAAAGTTTTTGCAAACAATCAAACAACAATCTGCATAACATATGGCGATTATAATAAAAAATACAAAAATTAAATCTAAAAGTATACATATGTGTTACATGCCAGAATACAATATCAGTAAAATAGTTTCATATACATGATAAATATCTTTCAAAAAATATTTTTTTTAAGTATATCAATCAGTTTAAGCTAACTTTGTGAAATAGTGTTAGGGAGTTAGTGTTTACAAGACTCACTAAAAGGAAAATTCTTTTGAAATGCCATTGAGAGGGGGGGGGGGAATTTAAAATATTATTGCATATTGTTGTACACTATACATTATTTTAAAGCAAAAATAAGGGTACAAGTACGAAATTTAGTACATCACCAAAACTTATTCATTTAAATACTGATTTTTATTTGTGTTATCACCAAACTAAGTCTTAAAAAATTAATCTGTGCTCTTAATTAAATATCACATATTCAATTAAATATTGAATAATCATTTATAAATGAATTTACATTTTGTACAATTAAATATGTAAATTATCAAATGTATTTCAGATTAACCTGATTATTTGTAGTATATTACAAAATAACAAAAACAATACATTCAGTGTATTTAAGTAATGTTTTGAAATCAAAGTTTATTTAAACATTGCTTAAGCATTAAAATGAAATTTATCAAATATTTTCATGCATAAAATATGGTTAAAAATTATGTACAAACTTTTAGTTTAAAATTATTCAAAATTTTTAGTGAACAGAGTACATATATTTTCATTGTTATAAAGGAATATACAATAAAGATGCAAGAAATACTTTCAAAAATGAAGTTTTATTTATTTATTTTCCAATCTGGCTCTTGTTGACAATAATATTTTCTTTTTACAATTCATATATAAAATATATTTTTAAATGAAAGGCAAAAAGGGTGCTATATTTCATTACTATAAAGTAGGCAGGATGATCCTGCGGAAACTGTTTGGGGAAAAATCTGTTCTACGTTAATGCTTCTCAGACTTATTTTCATTATATTTAACAGACAGCAGCTTCAAAGCCTATAAATAAAAAGAATAATAATTCATTAAAATGAAAAGATGGATTGTATTTAATAGCACATATCAATAATTCATAACGTTAGATGCATGTTAAAAATAATTTAATTTTAGTTTTAATTTTTGCTTACAGACATCATCAGACATCTTGTATTATTTCATAATAAAATGAAGTTTTTTCATCCAGCTTTGAATGATATAAAAAAACACTTATGTATTTTTAACAATTACTAGCCGGTGTTTAATTTAATTTATTTATCAAATTTTTATTATTATTTTTTTTTAAGCAAACAACTAATGATGCAATGTTTACAAAATACATAAAAGTCAAGTATTTTATAATGTTCAACTGTGTCCTTTATTTTGATTATTTAAAGATCTATATTTATATAAAGAAAGGATAAAAAATGAAGAATCAAATAAAATTTGGTGCTTTCTCGTTATAGCAGCCTTCTCAATTACAATTATGTCAAGGTAGCAGTTTCAAATTTGCTAAAGATCATCACCAAGCTTATATATACATCATACAAATATCATGCACAATATGTATAAGTCAAATGACCATATATGAGCCATATAAGTAATATTTATATCATATATCAGTCATATATATCATTAAACAAAAACATAATTTGCAGAACAAAATAAAAAAAAAAATATTTTACACATTGTTTATGGTCGAGAAGGGATAGATACAGTAGATTCGCTCAAATACGTGCAGCTTGGGACCAGAGGTTGTGTAGATTTTAGAATTTTGTGGATTTCTGGTTTGTTAACATTTCTTAGACAATAATTAGAATGTAATAATGCAATCAAATGTATAATGAATGTTTGCAATGCAGCAAAATATTAAAATAATTAAGTAAACTAATAAACTTAAATGATAAAAAGTAAGATAATTTAAAAAATCATTAAATTATTAAAAGTAAAGGTCAAATATATAATTAATAATGTATAATTAAATATGCATGATGAAAATGAGATACATTTTCCTTGAATCATTCAATGACACTAGGTAAAGGTAACCCTATTAATTCACATCAAAATGAAAAAGTAAGGAAGTTTTATTTCAGGTTTGTCAGTGTTAATAACTATAAAAAAATTGATTAATACATATATATATATTTGGTAAAAAGGGTGATTAGCAGTGATATCAGCAATATCTTTTTTTTTTTCAGTAATATATTTATATTTCCTTCATGAAAAATAACGAGTTTAGTCTCATAATGTTATTGAGAATTACATATTAAAATACATACGAAATGATATAAAGCTAAAAAATCCTATTACTTTGCCTCTACAGCTTAACTGAAATTTTCATTGTTTACATCTGCGATGATGTGCGGATTTCAGGCGGTTCCAGATTTGAGGGAGTCCTGTATTATAATTTTTCTTCAGCTGGTTCTACAGTTAATATTAAAGTCTTGCAAAAAATATGTTTAAACCAAATGAATTTTAAAAAATAAAAATAAAATTCGAACAATAGGATACTTAAACTACCCTAAAAACTTAAATTACAAAGATACATGAGAAATGCAAACCTTTAAAAAAGACTCAGCTTTATTCCCATTTCATTCGAATGGAATGTAAGTTTTTAGATAAGTTTAAGTATCATATTGTTCGAATTTTATTTTTATTTCTTTAAGTTCAATTGGTTTAAACATATTTGTGGCAAAACTTTAACATTTACTGTAGGAGCAGCTGGAGAAAAATTGTAAAATCTATCTCTTCTTGGGACTATAAAATGCATGAAATAAACGTGTTTTTTTTTTTGTTGTTGTTGTTGTTCTGCAAATTATGCTTTTTTTAATATGTCAAGTTTTATAACTACTGCAATTCAGAGGAACTCATTACAAAATTAATAGAGGATGTTATAATTAGGGTTTGATATATAGGGTATTGCATCACAATTTGTGATGAACTAAAATCCATAATAAAAACAAAAAATTCAAATTTACTTAAATTTAGTTATCCAATTTTCCACTGGTAGTGGTCTCTATGAATGCGAAAGTTTACTTTTGCAAGCTTGTGTTGCATGTTTGCTGGTTATTTATGCTACTATGAACGGCAATTCTGCAGCATTGAAACATTCCACCTCTGAACTGGGAAGGCCGGTGAGTGAATCAATTTCTTTTCACCAGTCTCCGACAGAGAAGTTAATTATTGGTAATATTAAAGAAAGTTGAAATCTTTTTGAACTGCTTAAAACAAAAAAAAAAAAAAAAAAAAAAAAAAAAAAAAAAAAAAATAATAATAATAATAATAATAAATTTATCTTGTAATCAACACCATTACATTTTAAGTTGTCCTATCAGAGCCTAACACCATTTGTCAGTTTACAGGTCCATAAATGTCAGTTATTCAATACTTGCATTACTAATAATTTAAAACATGAAAAGAGAGACACATCTGTAGTATGATATCATATATAAATAAGGTTTAAGTAATTTGTTTTTATAATAAATATTAAAGTATTTTTAAAGCATAATTTTTTTTCCGTTGTAAGTAAAGTGTCAAACACTGGTTCATTTTGTGTCAGTTATTAGTTTTTCAAAATGGAGTTGTGTCAGTTACTGAAGCTATTCACCATATTTATGAAAAACATTTATTTTTAATAATATAATATATAATTTTTCAAAATTTTGTCAAAAGTAATTTTTAAATGTATCTCTACAATCCATTAAAAAAAAAGCGTAGAATGGATTTAAAATTTTGTAATAGTGATTTGAACAATAATTTTTAATGTGTCAGTTACTGGGGGTTTCACCCTAAATCAAGTAATAAAGAAATGTAAACAGATTATTAATTGAACATAAATTTGTTTTTAATTCTTTTTTTCCATTTTAAAATTTTAAACTATGAATGTATATATAATCAAAAGTTATTTTCTTTATTAGAAAAAAAAACTTGGTATTAGGCTGCCGAATATTCGGTATTCGGTTATTTGGCCACATCACTATTTATCCCATCCCTAATTACAAGTAACTTTGATTCATTACTGTTTATTGATTATTTTTTGATAAGGCAGGGGTCGGGGGGTTGTTGACACGTTACAGTTACATAAAATATATTTTTGGAAAACTTTGGCATGCGAATGTGAAAAGGTTTGCTATCCCTGAACTAGTCATTATTTATAATTGAATTACATTTAACTATTCACTCTCACAATTTTAAACAATTATTTTTAATATCAACATTTTTATTAGTTTGTGGGCTAAACCTTAAAATTCAGGCACGCTACACCTGCTGAAATCCCAACCCCCAGGCATGTAAAATTGTTTTATGTTTTTAAATTTACATATCCAAGGACTCCATAAAATATTGGCATTAAAATATTATTTAAAAATGGAAATGCTTGCAATTTTTTTTTATATATATACTACCTTCCAATATATTTCAATTTAACCTTAAAAAATATACTGTTTATTCTCCAAACAGAAATTTTTATGAGTTATAAATATATGTTTTCCGATACTAAGATTATACACTGTGCTGTAAGCGGGTGATGCTGCCCGCCGCAAATTTGAATAATTTGAATTTAAATAGTTCTTTCTTTAAATATCTCAATCAAAAAATTTAATCATAATATCACATTAGAATTGATAGTAGATAGATAGACACATTCACACACAGATGGTGTTATATAGTAACAGAATATAAGAAAAGAGATTAGGGATATAAAAAAATATTTAATCTGAGTTGTAAATAATAAATAAAATAAAACAAAAGATTTTTTTTCACTCATCATTACAGTTGAAGTACAAAGGTGTAATAAGAAACTGTAACACAAACCAAAACATTTTAGTTCAATTTCTAATCGTTGTTTCTAATATTTACTATGTGGAAAAAAAAGTTGCGACTGTCAAAGAAAAAAAAATTCTGTTAACATAATTTGCACCTGACTAACATAAAAGTACCACGTTATTCATTTTTTATGCAAGCTGACAATTGTAAAATCAAATACCCACAGACATATAAATTGAAAATTTTATTTAATAACAGCATTTATGGACTTTAACTAAAAATTTACCTTATTCAAAGTTAAATCCTGTTTGAAAAGAGTTGAGTCCTGCTGAGTCCACCTTTTATTCAATCAATAATGATATCTATCCACAAAACAGTTGTTTTTCCAAAGACAAGAAGCTTGTATCCTACTGGGTGAAAAAGAAGGAAATAAATGAGTGGATCCAGTATAATCTTATTTAAAAGCAATTTTAAAATGCATGAATTTTGCAAATATTGTGATTACTTTAACTCATGCACACACACATAAAAAAACAACAACATTAGATTAATTTGTTTAATTCACATTTTTTCTTCTCTGATCGAGAATCAAGCATAGATCGATTGTCTTGTTCACAAAAGAAAGTAGCATCTGATAGTGATAAATGTGCTTTCCACAACCAATGTTTTATGTGCATTGTACTATAAAAGAACATAAAGCTACTCAGTAATGTAAAGATAGCGTTGACTCTAGGCCAATTTGGCAGGGGTCGGACGCCCTTTATGCACCTAGTGGCCCATTTTAATTATTTTATATCTATTTATTATATGAAATATTTATTTAATTATTTGGTTGCAGGGAAGTTACGTGAAAAATATCAGATGCATGAAAAAAAAATCAAGATACTCATCCATCGATCTATCGCATAAAAAAAAACCTTGAGAGTTTTGCTAGTAAGTCAAAGGGAAAAATTCAGAAATTCACCAACTGTTCATGTAAAAGAAAATCATGAAATTTGTGGATTAGTCGCAAGAAAGATCTGCAAGATTCTGCAAAAACGAAAAAAAAAAAACCTGCGAATTTTATCAATCGGTCATAAGGAAAAAAAAAACCACAAAATTTTTCAACTGGTAGAGATAAAGTATTATGAAATTCATCAATTGGTTGAAAAAAAAAAAGCGAAAATTGTCATTTACTGGTCAGAAAAAATCGCGAGATTTGCCACTTGATCTTCAGAAAAAAATTGAAAAATACTTCATTTGGTTGCTTTAAAATATTGCGAAATTTGCCAATCTGTCACGGGAAAAAAATCATGAAATTCATCAGTCTATCGTTTGAAATATTAAAAAAATCAGGTGTCGTTCCGGACAAAATTTGGGGCCTATATAGGGCTCCTTCACAAAAATAAATTTAATAAAATGGGCCCCTTCACAAAAATAAACTTAATAAAACAGGCCCATTCACAAAATTCCTTTTACTAAAATAGACCCTCTGCGAAATATTCTTTTTCATAAAAACTATTTTAAAATGTGTAATTTGTAAATAAAACCATGTCACGAAAAACAAAAACTTTAGCAAAGGGATTTAAAGAATGTTTTTGTTCATAAATTCTTGGTTCGAATTTTAGAACTGGATTTCAACTTTCGTTACAAAATGTTATTTTTCACAAAATGGTCCCCAAGAATAAAAATCTGCATCGACCCCTGAAAATTCATCAGTTATTTGTAGAAAAAAAATGAGAGATTGATCAATAGGTCGTGGGGAAAATCACAAAATTCGTCAGTTGATCAGGGGGTAAGGGGAGGGATCACAAAATTCAATCGGTCACAGAAAAATATCACAAAATTCTACTGATAAAAGGGGACTTTAAACCAGTTCAATTTATTTTTTTTCATTTTGACGTAGTTAATACGTAGTTAATGACGTAGTAGACATAAGAGTTCCTTTTTGAAAACAGTATGGTCTTTTTTAAAAATTACCACCCGATGACTTTTTTTACTAGAATCAACACCAACAGATACACTTACTCTTGTTATATAATAACAATCATATGTAACTTGATTCATGAATTTAATACTCTTCAGAAAGGGGTTATGAAAATATTGAAATAAATTATCTGCAATAAAAAACACATGAGGGACATAATTTTACTTAATTACTTGATTGTTTATTTAATTACTAATAATGATACCTAATAATGATAATGTTGTTTAAAAAAATATATTAAAACTTTCTTTTAATTGCATTAAAAGCTCATAATGTTTCATAACATAATATTACATTATTACACAACAATAGAAAATAACAATATTATGTTATTCAAAAGTAAACATCTATTTTTCTTGATTTAATTTTTTTATACTTTTGGGTTAAACATAATGCGGCAATCTGGCGCCCAATCTGGCGTGAAAACGGCCTGTGGAAATCATCAAAAATTGAAAATTCATCGACCAGTCATGAAAAAATCCGCAATTTTTGCCAATCGGTCGCAAAAAACCGACAAAGTTTGCCAATAAGTAGAAAGTAAATATCGCAAAATTTGCCCATCGGTTGTGGCTAAAAAATTGCAAAATCCTTTAGTTGATCTTTTAAACAAATCGGAAATTCGTTGATTCAATCAGTCGCAAGAAAAAGAGAAAAAAATTGCCAATCGCTAAAAAGAAAATATTATGAAATTCTAATCAGTCACGTGTAAAAAGAAATTGTCAGAAAAATCACAAAATTCTTTGATCAGTCATGAAAAAAACAATGATTGTTTCCAATCTGTAGCAAGAAAAAGTTGAAACATTTGCCAATCGGTTTTTGGTAAAAAACATGAAATTCATGGATCAGTCATATGAAAAAAAAAAAAATACGATTTTCACCAAACGGTCAAAGAAAAATATCGCAAAATTTACCCACCAGTTGCAGTTAAAAAACGCAAAATTTGTCAGTGAATTGTAGAAAATATCTCGAAATTCTTCAACCAGTTGCGGGAAAAAAAAAGTCGCAAAAATTGATGATTGGATCCGAGAAAAAAAAACAAAAAAACGTCAAATTCGCCAGTTGACAGAGTTGCAAAATTCTGAATATTGCGAAAATCAATTGATTGTCGGAAAAAACAGTGAAATTCATCATTTGACCACAGTAAAATCGCAAAATTTGCGAATAGTTTCTTTCGGTTGAGTATGTCACCGTTTTACAAAATGTATTTTGCATTCCTATAAATGATGCCATTGCACTTCATGTATTAAGAAAATCTCCCTGCGACTTTCTTTTTTTAAATTCCCACAGAACATTTTTGTTCAGATGAAGTTCGTTGCAGAACATTGTAAAGTATTCTGCTTGGGGATATATACATTTTTGTATGAAACGACAAACAAAATCTTCATTTGGTGACCCCTTCGCCTTTTGTTCTGGCACCCGGAGCACATACCCCCTGTGCTTTTCTGTACACCAATTGTTTCAGCCCTATATAATATAAATATGATATAAGATGTATAAATGGCATCCAAGAAGTAAATAATATGCATATAATGATACATATGAGGCACATATATATGAGCATTAGTAGTACTGTTTCTTTTAGGCCATCATTTAAGGGCGCAGCACCCTGCTTATTCTAAAATTGGCAAAAAGAATCCTGTCCTTTTTAAAAATTGTGAAATGAACCTCCACTTGTATCTAGAAGATACTAGTAAAAATTTTCCTCATACATTTTTCATGCACACTATAATATAACAATTCATGTTGTTCAGCAAAATAATTCAGACTTTCTTTTAAAATTATTAGTATTAAGTAAATAAGTTCACATTACAATATGATAATGAATGAATAACATTTGAGTAATGATCTTTCATTAGAGCACTAGAAAATTTAAAATATAAAAAGTTTGGTGTCTTAGTAAGAACTGGATATTACATAAATTTAAATCTGTCAAAAAAAGAAGTTGCTATCAAATGGGAAGTTTTTAGAAATTGCGTACTTTGCAACACATAATATATTAATTGTCAAAGAATTTTGTTTTTTTTTAATATGCCCCTAAATCAATGTCAAATTCATTTGAACCAGATAAATGCTTGTTTACTTTTAATAAAATTGCATTATGACCGAGAAAAATCATGTAAACAAAGCATTCTTGTTTACGTAATCAAACGCTGATCTTTCCTATCAAAAAGTCCAGACTAAAGTCAAAACTATTGATAAATCAAATAAATAACAAAACACAGAATCGTGTCAGAAATGTTTTATGTAAAGTATGCACACAAACACAATAAATCTAGAAAACAAATCAATTTACTTACCTGCATTCGCACTCATTTTCACTTTCCGCATGGCTTTGATTTCCGCGATGAGAAAAACAAATCTTCCACGCATTGATTGATTGATGCGCAGCGTAACTCCAAAAAGTGATATTCTGATAAAAATAAATAATGAATTAAATTCTTTACTTGTTGAAAGCTGTATAAAAATTAATGAAACAAACAAAAATAAATAATACAAGTTTCGGTCAATTAGGTATACGCCGCCATTTTCAGATGGCGATTGATATGTTAAGTTTTTGTCCATATTATGTCCGTACATGGCGAGGTCAGGTTTTTGTTCTGGAATTAACGAAAATTAGATTAGTACTGTTTCCATCCAGTTTAAGTTATTAAAACAGAAACTTGGACAAACAGGTGAAGGTTTACTTTGGGAGTTGACGAAAATTGGATTAGTTGCGTTTTCATCCAATTTATGTTCTTAAACTTATGTCCATATTTTGTAGTTATTTCGTAGTTACGTCTATGTCAAACATTCAACAAATTCTGAACGTATTTTAGCTGGCTGTATGTGTCCAAATTACATATATAGACGTATTTCGGAAATGGTAGATGAAAACTGAATATAATCTGGACGTATGTGTTGTGTGGGAGTATGTATATGTCTTTTTCAACATTTCCATCAAGGTTTGAAATTTTATGCGTTTTAATATCAAAAAAGTATAATTCCACCTCCAGAATTGTAAAAAGTCTTCCATCACAAATATCACGCAGGAGGAAAATGTTTGAATTCAACTCTGTAAATCAAATATGCCGTAGTAATAAAGAATTCAAAGAAAATAAATACAGCTACATACAAGATAAAAGACATTGGAAACAATGCATAGACATGTAAAAATATTTTTATGTTTATATAGGCCTAAACAGTATAAAAAAATTAATCCAGATATACAAAAAAATGCATGGAGATAGTAATCCATTATAAAATATAAAAATTAGTGTACAAAGCGTACCGTCCTCGAAATTCATTACTCACTTTTCAAATTTATGATCGCATATCTGGTCCAATTTAAGCAACTTAAATTGGCTTAATTACAGCAACTGCGCCATTTTTTAAAACAGTTCATTTCAAGACTAAGAACAAAAACGAAATCAACCAAATCCGCGTGAAAAATATGCACAATAAACAGATATGTATATGAAAACATAACAACTTACCTTAGTTTTAAAATATTCACTTACGTTTAGTAAGAAAAAAATAGATCAAAACAGCTAATTTTAGTTTTTTTTAAACTGTCGGAAAACAGCAAGTGGTAGGTGGCTGCTTCTTTTAATCATGATTGACGTCAATCTGATGAGTAGGATTTCAGCGGTAGATGGAGTCTCTTCCTGTAATTAATGGCAGAATGGCAAAAATCCAATTAAAGCGGCGGTCCAAATATGGCTACTATCCCCTATTATCACAAAAAGAAACAATTAATAGCTGCAGTGTCTTTTCCAAAACAAATATTAAAATACCAAAAGAAATATCCAAAAAATTAACTATTTACAATAATATGATGCAAAGCATTTTATGGATTGACCGTAAACACTATCATACTTGCAAACATTCAACTAAACGTCCGTAAAATGTGAGTCAAGTTGACCCAGGTTATACGCGTTACTAACCAGAAAATTTATTTGATGTATCATTATATATTTAAAATCATGTTTCTCTACGAAATCTATTTGAATTAATTTCTTTAGTAAATTTCTGGTTCGAAACGTGTTTAACCTAGGTCAATTTAACTCGCATTTTACGGAAGATTAAGAGAAAGTTGGCAAGAATGCACAATAAAAGAACAAAGTTCACCATGATATACAGATGTTGAATTAAAATCCTTTAAATAGAATTTCCATTGAATTGTTTCAATTTTAGGAAAAGGGAATTAATATTACAACATATATGTTCTTTTACGTTTTCTAAATCATAGAAGACTGGAAAAAATATTATTCTTATTACAAACAAATTTCTTACTCTATATAGTTTTATATAAAATTTGAAACCAAAAAGAAGCTTTATTTAATTGATTCAGATTACCTGCTTTAAAAACCTTATATCAATCCTATTATATTGGCAATAAATTAATATTTGGCCATCAATAAAAGACTTTAAAATAATTGAGTGTGTTGGTTTTTTTAAATGTCACTCGGACTTAGATCGTGTTTTTTGTTCTAAATTTTTTTCTAAAATTTGTACATTGTGCCATACAGTTCAAATGTATTTAAATTATAAAACAATATATTTTGTCCAAAGATTTTTCATGAACCTTGAATTGAAATACATATAAACTGCCAAAAACGCCAAAATTTAAACAACTCCAAAATAGAATACGGGAATACGGGAATAAATATGATATAAAATATGCGGACAGTGTCTGAGAAACGAACACTTCCAAAGGGTTATTATTAATTAGTGAAATCAATTTTGTAGTATATTTAAAAAACACCAAAGTTTAAGTTTAATGCGTTCTTGTTTACGTCTATCATGCTGAATAATTTTCTGGAGATTTAAGTTGTAATCCATTAACGTACATTTGATCAAAAAATATTTATAAATCTGCTATTTAAAAGCAATAATTTTATCTCAGTGTTTAGCAGTCAAAATTATTTTAAACTCTTTTAAAATAAATTCACAGTTTAAATTAGTAAGACACAATTTGTTGATTCAAACATAGTTTGTTGCTTCAACTTGCATACGTTAATCGAGTTTCTTTTCTTTAAATTTTTTTTATTATTTGAAATGAATCTAATCTTTTCGAAATTCAAATTAACTTACTGAAAATTTTTTTAATCAATGAAATGGGAGATTCAGTAAAATTCTGTTTCAAATTTCGTGACGTAATTTATTTTTATTTTATAATAAAATTTCACAATATTTCAGAGAAAAAAATTTGTCTTCTCCTTTTAAGCGACGTTTTAACTATATCATCACAGTTTGTTGAAAAAATTAAAGTTTTCAGAGAATTTATTTTGAATAACTTAGAAAATGCTAAATTTATTGAATATTTCTGGATATATATTGAAAAATTACAAAAAGCATTAATTAATTTTACAATAAATTATGAAAGTTTTGCTTGAATAGAATTAAAATTTATCGGATTAAATATCTTCCAAAATATACGTTTTGTAATTTAATAGTCAGAATATCTCACAGGAATTTCTTCGTTAAAAAAATTAATGACAATTTCATCGTAATTATTATTTTAGTAATTAGGGTAAACATAACGTAAAGGATTCAAAATTGATTAATTAATGAGTATCAGTTTTCATTAACGTAAGATATTTCAAAATAAACATTCAAATCAGACGTCCCATATCAATAAATTAAATTGATTATTAAGATTTTTTTAAATACTTCCTGTAAATAAATTTTCTAATTGTTAATTTAGAATTGATATGTTTATTTTTCTTGCGTTATGTGTTACTTATTTTATTTTAACGACATACAGTAGAACACCGATTATCCGAGCTCCAATTAACCGAACTTCCAATTATCCGAACAGCCAATTTCTCCCATAAAATACTTTTTAACTGATCTTCAAATTTTCGAAACAGCTTATTTCTCTCATTTTTTTAAGGAACTACCAATTATCCAAACACCCTATTAGACCTGGATATAAGATTTTAAATGATGATGAGATTGTGGATGATATTCAAGACGAAAAAGAAATTGAAAACGAATGCTCTGAAAATGATCAAGGTCCATCACATACCGAAGCTTTTGAATACTTGGAAACAGCTATGAAATTGCTCGAACGGCAGAAGAATGCTATTCCTATTCAACTGACGTATTTAAGAAGAGTTCGAGATATGGCTGCATTGAAAGGAATGTCTTCTTTGAAGTAAGCAACAATCGAAAGTTCTTTTGCTTAAATTATAATCTCTGAAGTTCAGAAAATGATAATAAAAAGTAAACAAAAAAATTAAAAAGACAAGAATCAAGTTTTAAACATACCAGCATTAACTAGTGCTGTCAGTCTAAGGCGTGGATAAAGTGTCAAGATTTCAGTATAGTCAGGAACATCCGTCAAATTGTCTGTCCATTTATCTGAACTAGGGTCGGTCCTGACTTGTTCGGATAATCGGCGCTCTACTCTATTTGAATATTTTTAATGTTAAATCGTGTACACTGTAAAAAAAAAAATCATTAATTCTACAGACATAAAGTTACAGGAACCTGTATGCTTACTAAAATGGTATCTGTACACTGTATAAAAAAAGATGTAAATCTACAAATCTAGTTTTTGTAAAGCTACAGAAATTTATAGTTTTACAAAAGAATCTACTAAAATTACAGCAATCTTACGAAAATTTTATGTGTAACCCGGGTTGCAGTTACCTAAAAAATTCTAGGCATCCCATTTTCCTAAAACATTCTTAGTAACCCTACAGAGTTTTTGATTTGCGGTGCAAAAGTGTATCTGTTACACGAATTTTTGTTGTTGCCGTTACATAAAATGTTCTAGGAATCCCAGTTTCCTAGACATCTTTCAGTAACTTTACAGATTTATTTATTTATTTTTTTTTACAGTGTAGCAATACTTTTAATTATAATTCTTAATAAGTTATAGTGCCTTCAAAATTACACAATATTTTATTTTATTAATTTATAATGCTTATGTTAAATGGTGTTTATGTTAGCTGTATAAGCACAAGTACACGATCGCACTAATTGTGCAGTATTCAAAGCTGAGATAAGAAGTCTAGTGGATATTCATTGTTGTAACCAACTTTTATGGAGTGTTTAGTTCTTCGCTAAAGAAATGCGAAAATTAATTACGAAATATAAGTAAAAATTTAACAGTAATTTTTTGTATGTCTTAGCATAGAATAAAATGTTAATGAATGCTTATTTTAATTTTGTATAAGGAAGTTATGTGGATATTATATAAAGAATTTATATCCGTTTTTTTCTTTTCATTTGCAATTCAAGACATTATTAAACAGTTATTAATATAAAAAGATTTTTAGTTATATTTCAAATATTCTTTCAGTACATGTAAAAAGGGATATTTTTTTCATTTCCATTGAAATCACAAATAATATTTCTTTCAAATGTGAAATGAACACTGATTAAGAAAAAAAAAAATCTGTGAATGTGAAATAGTGAGTGGTATTTATTTTTTAAAGCTATGATAAAGATTCAAAAATGTATTTTTTCGAGAGTACTTTTTGAAAGATATGAAAAATATTTTTTTAATACATAACTGATTAATATACATGGAGATGTAAAATCGTTCATGTGTAATTCATTATTTTGAAAGAATATTGTTAATGACATTTACGACATTTATTCACAGCATTTTAGCAAAATTTTTATTCTGATTTAAAAAAGATTTAATCTTAAATGCTAAGAAAACTGAAGAATTTTCTATTTCTAAATCAAATATACAACCATAAATATTACTATATAAAAACGGCAGGATGTATTTGTCTTCAATCGCTTATTAAAGATAGTTTTTAATTATAAGAATTAACCTTTTAAAAATATTAGTTTATTAATTTGAAAACTCACGTTCAGAGTTTATTCTAAATATTGGCAACTATGCCACTTAAACAATCTCCATTTTGAAATCTTAATACATTTTTTTACAAAATCGTTATAGATTTTAAGATTCACGTTAAAGATAATTATGTAAGTAACTTTATGAAGATAAATTACTTTCTTTTTTTTCTATAACACGAATGATAACTGAAACTTTGCTGTAAAATTCGCAATAAAGAAAAAATAATTTAAAGATAAAAGATTACAGTTATAAATTAATAAATGGAAAAATATGGAATTATTAATTAATAAATTTATACATACTGAAACCACGTTTAAAAATATAAAACAAATATTATAGAAGTGTGAGCATTTGTGCTTATTTCATATTTCAAATTTCAAAATCAAATCAAATATATGTATATATTAGTACGAAATGTTGCCTAAAGATGAAAGGAACCGTTTTATATATACCGAAAACCATTATATATATATATATATATATATATATACACTTTTAAAATGTACACTATATACATTCATTTGCCTTAATCTTTAAATGTTCTTTTATTGATAAATAAAGTACTTAAACGTACATTAAGATAAAAGTATTGAAATATAAAGGTCATGTTCTTGACAATAACTGTGATAAGATAATTGAAAAAATTACTTAATCATTTTCCCCTAGAAAATGTGCAGCCCAACTCTCATGATGAACTGATATTTCAAGTGTCTCGAATTGTGCAAAATTACTTTGCAATTTGGTTTAATTTTACAGAAGCTTTCTGTAACTTTTTTTTTTCAAGAAATTTAAAACGTTTAAAAAAATAAAAAATATGTATATTATTTGTAAAATACGATATACATGTCAAGATTTGACATGTCAAGAAATTCCATATAAAAAAAATACACATAACTAAATTGGAAATAAAAAAAACAATTATATGCATAACGAATATGTAGTATTTTCTTATTTGTCAAATCGTTATGTTGTTTATATTATTCTGTAGTTTTCAGTAGCATTGTTTCATACCCCTGCCGTTCTCCCAAAAATACCAAATTTAATTTCATGATGTAGTAATTGGCAAATTGGGGCTATATTTTAAAAACGTTTTAGTCATTAAAATTCAGTCATGAGATGAAAAAAAAAATCAAGGTGCCAAACAACATGATAAAAATGTTAAGTAACAGAACACAATTCACAACTAAGTAACAGAACACAATTCACAACTAAGTAGCAGGCAATACCGATAGGATGGAGATCTAGGCGCTCGTCAGGCTTCTTGACGCTTCGCGGCGATTAGGCGGTCACCCACCCCGATACCAGGTATCAAATCCGTTTGGCTCCGGCAACCCATCAGGTATGGACCTGGTCATCGGTTAGAAAGAAAGAAAAACGTCGCATATGAATGCAATAATCATTTTTAAAAGGAGAACAAAATGTAAAAAAAAAGAATAATAATAAAAAGCAATTTAACAAATTACAACGACCAATTGGAAAATGATTTTTTCAAAGACTGAAATTTAAGACATAAAAAATCGCACTGAATTGATCATACATTACGTACGCCGTAGATTTAACATTAACATTCCTGGACCCATCATGAACAATTTTTTAAAGAAATTTCAGTTTTACAATTTTTGGTACTGTAAATTTTTACATACATGCATTTACATACATTTTTACATACATTACTGGCATACATTACGTACGCCATGGATTAAACATTAATATTCCTGGACGAATTTTAAATAAAATTTCATTTTTAAACTTCTAAACATCCCACAATATTACTTTTTATATCGTCGAATAGAGAAAAAAATGCATTTTTAATTGCAATTTGTTAGAAAGCTGTATCTCAATTTGTTTCTGAGCTATTAATTTTTTTTGGTAGTTTTTTTTACTTTTTTGTCAGAGTGGCAACAGAAGTATCCGTCTCTGTTGAAAGTAAAGGGAAAATACAGATTACTGTATAGACCAATCAGAAGACGAATAAAATGCGGGATTCAACTAATAAAACGCTTCAGATATGTTTTTAATTTCCTACCATGAAAAAGTACACGATGTTTTAAAGAATTAAATATATATTTTGATTTTACGTTTTGATTTTTTTCTTTCTTTTTTTTTCTCTTAGAAATATAATGTAGGAAATTTCGCTTTCAATCAGTTGTGTGAAATATAGTTTTTTTAATGCTCTCCCGCTTTTAATGGTAATCTATACATATCGACGTCTTCTTGCCATATAGATAAGCTCCATATATTCAATAAATTTTTTAAATCATGAAATCATGCATAAGTTTACATATAACAATTATTATGGTCAATACTTTCAAACGCTTGTTCAGTGAACTTACCGGAACGGAAATTCCTGCGGTATTTTTAATTATAATTGATATTCAATGATGAATATTCTCAGAAAAACTTTCATTAAATTTCACAATAAAATAAAATAAAATAAAATGAATGCTATTAAATATAACGAACACTTTTCTTAACAAATATGTTGCAATAAATTTAACATTAATGATGTTTCATGGAAATAAAATGTTTCTCTTCAAAAATAATGCGAGATCGTCTTCACTTACAATATATGACAAACTACCCACGTCAAATATTTATTTCTTAATAGAAGATTTCTAAATGAATTTGCCAAGGTGACTGAATTGTTATTAGAAAGTAAAGTGCGTCATTTATCATTGTATTTGATTTATTTCCTGCAAAATTTGAAAATGACAAAATATTTGCTTTTTTTTTTTTTTTTTTTTTTTTTGCAATTTTCTTTTTTAAATAAAGCACGACTTCTTTTCTTTGACTAAGTGAATGTATTTACTTTTCACAAAATTTAAAGCATGTATTTTCTTATATATTTTCTCATTTTATACAGTTTAAGACAGCGATTTCGTTTTAAATAACTTTGCGTTAAAAATGTCCTTTTGCACAAGTAATTTTCTGCTTACGTAACTTAATTACAGCCCATATTTTAACCCATTAAAGGCTGATGTTGCGTTTTCGCAAAATTATATTTGTGATTTTTGCACTTTTTTTGATACCAGTAAAAAATAAAAGTAAAAGTTGCCTTATTTAATTGACACATTTCAATGATTCATAAATAATGTGTAGTTCCTCCACTTTTACACGATTCACATTTTTTAAAATATAAAAGTTAAATATTGTTTTGACTGTATTTACTCTACTGGAATTCGAAGATAAGAAACTGTAGAAAACCTGCCAAAAGAAGAGTATACGTATTACCAAATATAATGCAACGGAGAGAGAGATTGCATTTATGTTATCAAATCCACACATAGCACCAAGCTGAGAAGCTCCGAGTAAAAGACCTAACAAACGAAAGTGAATAACTCCAACATTCTTTAAGTTAAATGGTAAATATCTGCAATCATTGTAATTATCTCTTTTTAAGGCTAATGCCAGGCGGACGTCTTTTTGCACGATTTTTTCCTTATGTATTATCCCTAAACAATGCCATCAGCATTGTATAGGGATAATACGTAAGGGAAAAAACGTGCAAAAACACGTCCGTCTGACATTAGGCTTAGTAGTGTGGTGATTAGAGAACATTTTAATTTCTGATGATCTTAATGGCCGTATTTTCCTCCCAAAATCTACATGATGTACAAAAGAGTTGATTCTGAATTGCCTGAATTTCGTCTAACGCATCAGATAATGTAATAGCGCAATGGCGCCGATGCGTATTCAGAAAATTCGGAACAACTTTCCAGATGAAGATCCACATTAATTTAATATACAGGGTCGAATTCTCCATTTCGTTTGATTGAAGGTTTATTTGCAAAATGGATCAGCGCAGCGCGCTCAGCCTGCTAGTTTTATATAAAATAAAAGCGCGTGTTTGGAGTCTTAAAACTGAATTATCTGAATTATATACATATATATATTTTTTTTCATCGGGGGCGATACAATGCATAACATATATAATAGATATATGCTTTGCATAGTGGTCAACTTTTGCTCATCTTTTAAGATTGAAACTATTGCTTTATATACACGCTTCAAAGTTACTTATATATATATATATATATATATATATAGATAGATAGATTGATAGATAGATAGATAGATAGATAGATATATTTTTTGAATCCACAGTAAAAGAGAAAAAGTGTTTAAGAGAAGATAAATACTGATATAAAGTATATTTTTATAAAATTTATTGTAAATAAGTTAGTTTTAAAAATAATAATGTACGCGCAGTTAATCATATTTACATAAATAATAAATTTCATAGAAAATTAGTTCAACTATTGATACAATTCTATGTCAAAAGGAAGTTGGCATTTTCAGATGGAATATTTAAATGTCTTTTTTAATTGCGACAAAAAACATGATATTCGAGGATTTGTATTTTTATTACAGAAAACATTTTTCCTTAATTCATATTATAAGAAGTACACTAAAGTTAATAAAATACCATAATTATATGGTGTTAACGTAGTTAAAAGTTTTAGCTTATGTATTAAGATAGAATACTCTCTCAGGGATTGTCAGATATCTTACATTAAATAAATCAATAGCTGTAAATTTATTCATAGAACATATTATATTTTTTTCTTATCATATATTTTTATATTTGGTTAAATCTGAACTGAATTTGGAGGAAACGGAAGAAAATATATAAAAAAATAATTTCTTTCTTTAAATAATGCGATAAATAAATAAATAATGTTCTAAAGTCCTGAAACTGTGATTTTTGACGAATTTGTTTAATAAATAGAAAATAATGGAAAAAATCCTTTTGTATGAATGAATGTATACAGTCGGTTTTTTTTTTCTTTTGTACATATAAAAACCAATATTTAGTATAAAAAGAGTTTAATAAAGAAAATTACACGCATTCGGAACGTATTATTTAAACACAAGCTAATCACAAAGGCAGTGAAATAAAGAAATGTCACATACAAAGTGAAAAATAATGTTACGAAAACTAATGTTTCCATAACAAAATAAACTAATTTTATTTTTCGCCATATTCTTCCTGAAAACAAGCAAATCAAACACGCTACCATTATTTTGTATTGTGTTAGTAAAATTTTACTAGTAGTCACTTTGTTAATTTCATTGCGTTTGCATTGAAAAAGTTAAAAAATATCGGCCCAGGAACAATGAATAATATAACATGCATCATTGAGAATAGTTTTAACATTGAATTCTGGTTTACAATTATTTTTGAGTAATTTGCACTAGTAAAAAAAAAAGTTTAGCTGTGACCTGCGTGTTTGTGTCAGTGTGTGTGATGAATAAGGCAATAGTAGTCTGAAGATTTGGTTGAGAATAGACCAAAGCAGTTCCTAATGAGATCAGGCTCATATTTTTCATTTTAATTAAATTAGGGGGAAACTTAATTAAAACTTGCAAATAAAATGTTTGTCAAAAAAAGTGTTGTCAGTGCGTGTGAGAGTTCCATTCTAAAGCATGGAAGCAGAGAAAATCGAAAAGTGCAAAAGCGGCTTTTTTTTTTTTTTTTTTTTTTTTTTTTTTAAGTCTTTCGAAACCCGCTTTCGCCAAATCTTTCGAAATACGAAAAAACAAAAGTCACGAAACCACACCTACTTTGATTACGATTTGTAATGGAACAGACCATTTTGAAAAATAAGAAAGTTAACATTTCCAAAAAATTAATGAAGTAGTCCTGAATTCGTGTTTTTCACACATGTTTTTGAAAGCACTCGTAGAAGTAACTTTTCTGCCGAAATGTGTTTAAATAATAATCACGGTTTACGAAAAAAAAAAATATATATATATATATAAACGAGAGCTCTCTATGTGTTTTCCCGATTTTTGCAATCTTTGTATATGTGCATCCGTTCTTCTGTTCAAAATTCGAAAATAATGAAAAAAAAATTCTGTAAAGTTACTAAAATGTTTCTTGGAAACTGGGATTCCTAGAGCTTTTTATGTAACGGCAACAACAAAAACTCATGTAACAGATGCACTTTTTAAATGTAAATCAAAAAAATCAGTAAGGTTGCTGAGGAATTTTTAGGAAACTGGGATGCTTAGAAATTTTCTGTAACTGGAACTCGGGTTACAGATAAAATTTTAGTTAGATTACTGTAATTTTAGTAGATTATTTTCTGTAGCATTGCAAAAAACTAGTTTTGTTGATTTACATCTTTGTTTGTACAGTGTCCAGATAAAATTTTTGTAAGCATACAGATTTCTGTAACTTTACAACTGCAGAATTACAGATTTTTTTTTTTTTTTTTTTTTTTTTTTTTTTTTTTTTTTTTTTTTTTTTTTTTTACAGTGCAGAACATAGTAACATTCATTTTCCTTTAGAAAGCCAGAATCTGTTTAAAAAAATAAATTTAAACCCCTTAAAGATAATTTGTATGCGTAACTCACTTTCGCGAATTCTATTTTTCGGCAATTAGTTTCTGCAATGATTAAAATTCTTCATCGGTTTCGTAAATCAAAATACGAAAAAAATATAGAAATATCAAACCACATCTACTTTTAATTTGCTTTAAAACGACGTCTTCATTTGTCAAAGATTTTATGATTAAAACTTTCAAAAAGTTCGTTTCCGAAAATCATTTTCACAGATTATGTTTTTGCTGCACATAGTAAACTTCGCCACTGGTTTCGTAAATCATAATACTAAAAAAACTTAAAATACAAAACCACGCCTACGTTCATTTTCGTTTAAAACGACGCCTTCCTTTTTAAGAGATATCTCGAATAACCATTTCAAAAACGTTTGTTTCTATAAATAAACTTACAATATGCTGATTTTATCACCAATGATAGAGTATAAATTTGGTTCAGAAATTCATTAAGCGGTGAACTAATCAGTTTGAAAAAAAAATCCTACAGGATAATCTTGAACACTCTAGTTTAAACTTAAAACGTAAAATTATTTTTAGGCTAATGCTTTAAAACATTAATATATCGCAGTAAAATTTTAGTTGTTGTTAAACTAAAATTTCACAAATTCGGTAGTTTTTTTCTCCCAGAACGAAGATATTGTTTGCCGTTTTAGTTGTGCTTTTTAACATTTTCTGATTGATTTTTGCTTCGACACATGCGCAGGGAAACTTTTTACATTTTTAACATTGGGAGGTATCGTTTCTGCTTTTAAACGAGGTATTCAATCGGAGGATGATTTTATAGTATTCAGATTTTCCCAGGAAATTTCTGTATGAATCGAAAGTTTAGTGTTTGTAAATATTAGAAATTAAATTTGAATTACTATAATAGGCACCTCTTATTTCGTTTGGACTGTTTTTCGTTTAAAAATGTAAAATCACACACATTCGAGAAGAGCTTATAACACACTCGCTGTATGTTGATTAAGGCATTGAAGCCCTCAACTCTAGGTACGTTTGAATAGATTTACGTTTGAAAATTTAAAATCATATAAGTTCAACTGCGTACGCTGTCAAAGCCAGTGGAACCCCTAACATCAGGCTCATTTGAAATTTATTTTATTTCGGTGACAAAGGCTGTGGTGCGTTCAACCCTAGGTTCGTTTGGATAGATTTTACATTAATCATAAAAAATCATACACAATGGAGAGTTTATGCTGTTGAAGGAATTAGGGTCTATCAGAATTAGGTTTGTTTGGAAGGATTTTATTTAAAATTATAAAATCATTCAGTAGTTTTTCTAGGTACATTTAAGGCAATTATCATATCCGGGTAGCGCTGGGAGCGTCAGCTTGTGTGAAACGAAAGACGTAAATATATTTTCATGTATACGATTGTTTTCTTTTCAACAAATGTAATTTTTACTTTTTTTGATTTCATCGCAATTATTTTAATTGGAAAATAAATCCCATTACAATTCGTATAATTATTGCTGCTAAGCTAAATTGACCTTTATTGTTGAATATTGTCCGATCTGCATTGAAGATGTTAATTTCTCCTCTGTTTAAATTATAAATAAGAGGGCAATAAAGGTAAAAATGTTTTGTTTGTTTGAAACATTGTAATTATTGCGTGTTTAATTTTCTCTTTTGTACGTGTAAAAAATAATAACTATTAGAAAGGTATAAACAATTTAAAACAATTTTATTAGTCTAGTCACATATTTTTAATCCTAAACGTCCGATATTTAAAAGCAATAAAATAACGAAATTCCATGTACAAGATAAATTAAACTGATGATTTCACAACAGAAGGAGCTTCATTTCTTTCTGTTATATTTACCGGAAATAAGGATACACACTAAGTTAACTTCCTTTTCTAATGCATTTGTAAATTTTCCATTTTTTAAATTTTGTTAGCTTAGATTTTACTGGAACAAATTAAGAACTGTAATTAATAATATAAAAGGCAGAGTGAAGATATTTTAACAATGATTCCTAATTAACAGTGAATAAGAATTTAATATAAAATGTATGACATAATTTTTACATGATGTTCCCTTCGGTTAAAGTTACAGCTGGATTTTAATGAAAAAGGAGAAATACTATAAAATAACATTTTGTATTTATAAATAAAAAATGAAAACCTCTAAAACACACAACGATTGATTTTTTCGAAATTATTAATAAACAGGAAACAATGGTAAAAGTATCCTTTGCAAATAAAACAAAACATTTGCTGTTTGTTACATTTTCTTTGTACGTCTAAGAATTCATATCTAACGTATAGTGATAAACAGCTAAAAGGGAAAAATTACACTTGGCGATAATTCATTAATGTAAAACGATGGAATAATTAAAGCAGAGAGACAAAGAAATACCATATATAAAATAAAATAAATTAATGTTTTCAAAACAAAAAGATTGAATCTAAGCTGTATTAGCAAAAACAACTGCATTAAAAATTAACTAGTTTCTTTTTAATGGTTTAAGTATATCATAAATTTAACGCCGTTTTATCTGCGATTGAAAACCAAAGTTCTTCTGCCGCTAATATTTCTAAATATCTTACAATATAAATTTGTTTAAAAACTATTTTCTCATATAATATTTAGTTTTTTTTTTCAATCTAAATGATAAAGCTTGATTTTTTTATTTTATTTTATTTATTTATTTTTTTGTTATACAAAAAAATTATAATATTTAGTGCAACTTGTTTCATTTTTATTCATTCCATCAGATTTTCATTTCCGCGCTTCAGAATTTCTCGAATTATATAATATGTTCAACTTACCAAAACTTTTCTCAAAATTAGCAAAGTTTTGAATTTTATTCATTACTTTTATACCCGATAAAGCATAAAATGCATCATACTGAATTGACTAAGGAATTTATAATTAGCATCTTTCGCATATTCTGAAAGATACGGTTTTCTTGTATTTAGGAACCGAATAAATTAAAATAGAATCATATTACTGTGAAAGAAGTTATTTATTAAACTGTACGCGTAGGTATATAAATGTACGCTTATTGTATCCGTTGGTATATCATAGTAGATTCACTTGCATAAATAATTCTCATTACAGCGTAAAGTTAAAAACAAATACGCAAAATATTATTTATCAATACTTCTTATAGCAACTGAGGTGATTATATCTAATATAATGACTTATAAACAAGAATAAAAAACTTAATAATTTGTGCATTCTTTTATTCTGTATAAGAGATGGATTTTAGTTTTCTGCTTTAGAGTTAGAAGAAAATGTCAAATTTAGATTAAAATGCAAATTAGGCATTATTATTTTTTTTTTCTTATATATATATATATATAACCATTAATTAAACATTACTGACCACCATCAATAATTGTGATAGTATGAATGAATTTACAACAATACAGTGTCCCCAAACACACTGAATGGATACCAAAAACATAATAAACAAGCTGCTATGTATAAAATAAAGTACCTTGTACTATATAACAAGAATTAATAATGAAGAAAAAAAGAAGAATATGGATTTCGATAAAAATAATTGAAAAGCTTATATATTGAATTACGTTATCAAGAGTCAGAATTCAATTATATAAGCAAAATCAGTTGTTTTCTGTGAGAAAAAAGCTAAAAACTGATTTTTTTTCTCCTTTACTCTAACGACCAATATAACCAAGAGAATAGTTTCAAGATTAAAACAGAATTAAATTACCTCTTAACACTTTAATTTTTTTTTTATTTTTTTAACTGAAGTAAAAATTTCCAAAATTATAAGTTTACAAAATCGCAAATAGCCAACATTAAGCTCCACCATGTGTTAAAAATTGATATTATTACTCTATCCGAAGCATCAGACAGAATCCAATTTAAATTTTAGTGCTGCCATCTATGATATACCAACTGCTATATCCCAACAAATCCTAATATAAAAATACCATATTATATTTCATTATTCATTTAATTATTAAATAAATACAAATGTTAATAGAATAATTACAATATATTCTACTATCATACCCAAATAATCTATACGGAAAATTTAAATAATTTCAAAACAATAATAATATAATATAGCAATATGCTATAAAAGTAAATAATTTATATATAAATTTATATATAATAAAAATATAAACTATAAGAAATACTCTTAAATATAAAAAATTAATTAATAAAATAAACAGGAAAAAAAAAACTATGTTGATATAATTATGTCAGAATCTTCATTCCCCAATTGCCTTATGATAACAAATTAATTGCGTGGTTTATTTTCCTATTAACCATAAAAAACTAAAGAATATGAATATGGGATTAACATTCACATAAAACCGTTAATTAATCATTTAATACTAAGCTCAAAATTAAACATTATTAAAAAGTATAGAGGAATAATAAAAAACTAATAACCCAATTTTAATACAAACTATAATATCATTAGATATATCAAATAAACTTATTATGCATATTATTCACCATAAAGATGGTATACTATTAGAAATTAATATGATATTGTCCCGAGAAGACTAAAAATTAAAAACAAGTTAATTGCTAACTTGATTAAATATTAATTAAGCAAAATAAATTCAATATGAATTGAAATAAAGATTTATCGTCACCATATATATATATATATATATATAATATCGAATCAACCTCCATATAAAAAGTGTATTAGCAATTAGTTAAAATTAAAATGCCCGATCATTTTTTTAAAAATAAATTAACTAATGCGTATTATCCAGACAACACCACCCTCCTCCGTACAATAACATCTACCACCCAACCGTCCTATAACAATTTTTTATATTTTTATATAAATATTTTCTTATTTTATAAGGTTTTTGTACTTTTGTTTACGCATGTATTACTTTGTTTTTTTAAAAAGATCATGTAAGTGCTAATTGTATATTAAAAAATATATGAATTTCATTGGAAAACCTTGATTTAATGCATCATAAATTAGTTTTTTAATATTATTATTAATCAGATGAGAAGAACATAAGCATCTTATACTATATAAATGGTTAAGTATTATATTTCGATATACAGAAATATGAAGACGAGATTTAAAATTTGTAAATGTATTAACTTTGAATTTAAATTCTTTACGTTTATCATATAGATCTGTTACTGTTTTGTTGTCTTTTATTGTAATTTTAAGATCTAAGAAGTTAATTGTATTATTAGATAAGAGGTTTTTCGTTAATTCCAAATAAGTGGGATAATCTACTGGAAATTGAGAAGTTTTAGTTTGATCAGTGGCAATTAAAATTATGTCATCAATATAACGATATAAATATAGATTATTATATATATATATATATATATATATATATATATATATATCATCATCATCATCAACCGTTTACAATCCACTGCTGGATGTAGGTCTCCCCCAGATTTTCCCAATGTTTCCTGTCTAGTGCTTTAGTCATATTTTGTGAATTCATGGTAAAATAAGGGGGGTAGGTGGCCAAATTCCTCCACGCTGGCCAAGCGGGTTGGAGGAAGCCCATCCGCGTTCGTTCCCCATGCACTAGGCAAGGGTACTAACAGGCTGTACCGGTGGAAGGTGCGGATTGGACATTAAGTCTCCGCTCCCAGTCGATTCCTTTAAGTCCTCCTCGAAGGCAATTAAAGGGTCTTCTCCTGGTTAATAAGCAGAGGCTTTTAAACAGCCCATATATATATATATATAACCCTTAACAAAAAATACCATATACCACAAAGGAATTGGAAAATATCACTTAAGTAATCTTTCTGTTTAACAAGATAAGTAATTTCGTTTTATAATGAATTATTTTTTAATAAATTAACAGTATAAATTTTGCAAAAGATTTTATATTTAAATACCAAAAGAATTCCTATTTAGGTGTAATAAAAATCAAACATTGTGATTTAGTTACGCATTCGTTTTATAAATACATATTGTGCACATTATGGTTGAAATTTTTTTATGACATGATTATTCCATGACATGCGGTGATTAGCATTTTTTTGCAATTGTAATGTAATTAAAAGAATGAATACACCACTAAATAAATAAAAATAAAATTTAAATCGTCGAACAGAATAAGTATTCTTTGGATGTTTAGTTTATGATTAATATTTATTTACATATCACTCAAATGTAGAGCTGATATTTTTATAAAGTTCGTAGTACCTCACATAAACATTTGAAATATTTCTTAGTTTAAATATCTTGAAGACAGTCGGTTTTAGATCTGCACTTAAGTAAGTTCACGTTCAGAAATTTCTTCATGTGATATACAATATGATTCATAATGTTCGAAATATAAAGCTATTTCCTTAACTCATTTATGCCTAGCGTCCCATTTTTGGGACGTTTCGAATTTTAACAAATTTTTATCATTTTCTTCTTTTTTACAACATGAAAATTGTATGAAGTAATTGTCTATAAATGTTTTTATATGTTACCGAGAGATGACAGCATAAGGTGGATATTTATTTGCTTAAATGAAGGCCTTTTTTCAGTATTTATAGATTTTTCATTTTTCAAGATAGCGTAAAATGTAAGTTTATTTGTATTTTTTGTATCAAGGATCCAAATAAATAAGTCGTAAGCTTGTAGACTTCTTTGAAATAAGTATTTTTTTAAATTGCGAAATTATACGTTCAAGCCCATTTTTTATGAATTTTTGTAACGTACAAAATATAGGACGCTAGGCACAAATCTGAGCATATTTCTATTAGCCATTTAGAGGAGAGTTATTGATGTAAAGTCCTTTTCAAGATGATTATGAAATAAACAGTTTTTAGTCTCAAATACGATTATTCTTAATTTATTATTAATAATACTTATAATGTTATTACTCTCTGCAAATAAATAAATATATGTTTTTAATAGTTCATAAAACTACTGATTTTAGTATATAATATACAATATGAAAACTTAATTTATATAAATTTAGACAAAAAATATAATTATGCATTTTTACGCAATTGATATTCCCATATTTAGTACGTTTACATTTTATCAAATAAATACAATAATATCTTAGCGTATTTTTTTTTTAGTATTTTATCAGTTCATTTTGTAACATTTTAAAGAGATTTTACCAACAAATTTGACTAAACAAAAACTCAGGCATATTATTAGGTTAAATATTGTCCCTAGACCCATAACCCTAATTGCAAAGTTTCATAAAAAAGTTGCATAATATGATGACATAAGTTGCAACTCCCTTGGGGTCAGATTGGCAAAATACGATAATTAAATTTTTATACGTGTCAAAATTCCAATTAGGAAAACTTTCCTTATCCATTCCTGAATTAAACACAAAAGATTACATCTTGGTATCTGCGAAATTCACAGAGATATGACAGTTTAAATAATTTGTCAGGTTTTAAGGGATTAGACGCAAATTGCAATGCGGGTAATTCACGAAACAATGTTACTTTAAGGGGTCCGGAAGAAATGTAAAAAATATATTTATTGAATTAAAATTTCGTTTTTTTTTTTTTTTTTTTTTTTTTTTTTTTTTTTTTTTGTGTGTGTGTGTGTGTGTGTGTGTGTGTGTAATAGTTAACTGTTTAATTTGCAAACAAAATAACATCCTAAAATTTCTCATATAGTTAAAAAAAAAAAAATTAAAATGAGTATTATTTTTTTAAAGTGAGGTAATTTAATATCGTTATAACTCGAAATATCATTTGTCAAATTTCATTTTTTTTTTCATTTAAATAAAGAGAAAAATATAGTTTTAAATATATTTCCGGATTTTTTCAAATATTAATTTTAAAAACATTAAAAATATAAGTTTGAAAAATATGTTCAAATGCCTTGTTAAAAATTGCAGGAGAGTAAATAACTCCTTCCTGTAACTTAAACTTAGTATTAGTCCAGGCAATAGAGACTGTATAGGGGATCTACCTAGCAAAATTTATGGTAGTTCTGGAAAAAGGCTTACTATATGTTTTTCAGGGCACTGAATCCAAATTTTTAATTTGCCGCCAAAATTTCTTCCGGCAATTCCCCAAATTTTGATAAAATGCACCCCCCCCCCCCCAAAAAAAAAGGTTTTTATTAAGGAAATCCTGACCTTCATACATATCTATAGGCCTCGTCAGAACAGTGTTTATAGATAGGAACTAACAATTAAACACAACTTAAAAATCATCAATACAAGTAAATAAGAAAAATAGATACGTAATATAAAAAATAGTTTCACATTGATGAGAAATAATTAATTAGTTCCTTTTTAACGCAGTCGGGTATTTTAATTTTTTTAATTAAATTTTTAATTGTTTATTATAATGCCTCATTTCATTCTATTAATAAATGAAAAATCTTAAGAATATTCATATAGTGTTGGAAAGATTTGCAAAATCGAAGGTTGATGCTAGATTATGTAATAAATGTAAAAAAAAAAATTAAACGTCAATGATAGTTTCTCTTAATTCTTTTAATTTTTTAATGCGAAAATATATTTTATTCTCTTAAAAATAATTCCTTTTTGTGAGAATTAAATGTTCCGTTTGTTTTTCATTTCTTATCACTTTCTTCTATTTAAAATAGAGGAAAGTATTGTAATCGAAATTTTTTTCGACTTTTTCGAAATTGTTTTTGATGGATTTTCATTTTCTAGGGAGTCAGAAATCTCAAAAATATTTTTTTTTTTTTTTGAAAAATATCTGTCAGTCCGTGTGTCTGGGTGTACATTTTAGATAGTCGAAAAGTTAATGAAATTATGCATAGAATTGATGCAAACTTCATATATATATGTTTTTGTTTATGTGTCAGTCTAGCAGTGTGTCAGTCCAAATTGTAGATATTCCGCCGTAAGGGGACGATGTGATAAATATTTTCTCAACCGTTTCCCATTCTTTATCCACGTATGTGTATGAAGTTATGCAAAGAATTGAAGACAGTTACAAATTTCATACAAATGTTTTTGACTGCGTCCGCCAGGTCCGTGATAGCACTTTTTGTTCGATTTTATTTATTTATTTATTTATTTATTTATTTATTTTTTTTGTAGTATAATCGAAAAGTGTATGGCGTTATTTTTAGAATCGAACCAAACTTTATATATAAACATTTCTGACAATGGACATCTGGTGCCAGTTAAAAAGTCTGTGATTACGATTTTTTGCGATTTCCTCGATTTTTAGAAGTTTAGTCGAAGAATTTATGGATTTTTTCGACGAAAATTTATATATAGATGTAATGTCATAGGTCGAGGATTGTATGAAATTTTAGAGAAAATCGGACTTATAGTGACACTGTAATAACGAATTTAGATGCGATTTTTTTTGTATCATCAGAAAGTGTAAGAAATAATATAGAAATGTAAGAAATAGAATAGAACCAATCTTCAGATATATGATTTTGAAAATGGAAGTTATGTTGAAGATCGGAATATTCTCCGGAAGGGTACGATGCGATAGCGATCTTTGTGCGATTTGATTGATTTTTTGCAGTTTAAGTGAAGCACATATAAGCATTGATAATCAGTTTTAATGTAATTTATATAAAGTTTTGGAATAAATCGGCTTGCAGATGCAGCAGTGATTGAGAAATTTATGCGATTTTCGGAACGTAGGATGTATCTCTTGGAAAAGATCAGACTGAATCAACCACCTAACTGTCCAATCTATGTTTAGTTTGTATGTTTGTAATAGGCAAAAAGTTTAAAGTTCTTTATATATTACCAGTTTATTCATATTTCATTAATCTCCCACCCCCCAATGGTTGTACAAAATTTATCTCTCTATTCTAAAATATGTAAATAACGCTGTCACCGCCGCCGTTAATGAGTTTTTGTGATCGCAGGACTTTCTTCGTCAACATTAAGAAAACTGCTGCATAAAAAAATCCATAAATAAATACTATAATAGAGAAATGTTTGATAAACACGCTGATGTAGACAGTTTTTAAACCGAATAATTATTTTAAGAGATTATTTTAATGTTAAAGTTGGTCAAAATCGTTACATAAAAAATATATATATTATATAGGAGCAAAAACTATACACAGGAATTTAATCATTTTTAGATCATTAGAAGTTTCCGGTGTGCAGACAGCATTTATTTTTTTTATCTGTCTATTTTTTATAGATTTATTTCCATTTTAAATTCAAATTTTCAGCATTTCGAGAGATATTTTTAACATATTATAGAAAAGGGTATTATTTTAAATTGCTGCCAATTTTAAAAACAGCTCAAAGAATAATAGTTCTTTCAAATTAAAAAATTATTTACACGTGGCTATTATAAACAGAAAAAAAACTTTCACATAATTAAATGATTACGCATTAAAAGCTGGAAAATACTGAAAATTACGTCATAAGAACTATTTTTACACGTGAATTTTAAAAGACAAAGGAAATTTTAAAATAATAAATTCATTAATATGTGTTAAAAATCGTAAATGGAGGAAATTACGTAATATTTAAAATGACCGAATAATAATATTGACAATTAAAATTTAAAAATATATTTTCACGAGTAATTCATTTAATATTTTGAGATGATGTTTTCAACTATTGTCGTGATTTTTTAGAGATCGCAAATAATATTTCATTTCTATCAACAAAAAGTATTTTCACGTGAATATTAAACAGAGTAATAAAACTTAGAGATTTAAAACGATACATTTAAAATTCCCTATTGAAAAGAACTTTCTTATATCGTTGTTAAAAAATACCGGGAGACAAAGATTATGTTTACTTAATTTATTTTACATTAGCTTATTTTCAACTGTTTAACTGATTTTTTTTAAAATCAAATATGAAAAAAGACATTGTATCTCTTACACAGTAGCTGATTTTGGTCTTAAAAATCCCCAATAAAAGGGAAATGAAAGAAACCCGTTTACAGGGAGATCGTCATTGTTTTTTTAATTATAATTCAATTTTCCAAAATATTTTTAAAGCCGATCACATTTGCGTGCTTTTAGTGTCTGCCAATAGCTCGTAGGGGGCCCCTATTTCTGAAAAAGAAATTTAAAAGTAAGAATTATTTATTTATTTATTTTTTGATTTTTAATTGCATAAAGTATTAATATGTATAAAATAGAACAATGTTTTAGAAATGGTACATTCGACTAGTTTAAATTATCTGTGTATTTGATTTTGAAAAAGATTTTGAAAAAAAAAATTAATAACGAATTATAATAAATTATAAATTCACCTATTATTAGACAGTTTGTAAAAGTATTATTATTACAAAATAATATAGTTTTAACTAGAATGTGCTTCACAATTATGATTACGCTTCTCTTAACAATTAATTTTGCTAAGTATAGTCACCTAAGACGATTCATTAATTTCGATAATACCATAGAAAATTTCGTATTCATATTTCACGATCAAAATATTTTTCTGTTACGCCGTAACGAAATACAAATTATAGTAGAAAGTAATAGAAATACAGGTAATAGATGTTGAGGTTTTATTAAAAGTTAACGAGGTATTCTTTCAGCTATTAATAATAATTTATTGTTGCGTATTTTGTCAAAAAAAAAAAAAAAAAAAAAAAAAACTTTTTTCAGTAAACAAGACCAAGTAAGTAAATAAGTTTCATTTCTAGGTGATATTTATAAAGCTATAATGCAACTGATTGAAAACTCATTAAACGGCAGTAGGCAGTAAACTCTGTTTATGGTGGTATTTTTTTAAGACGGAAATCTGTCTAACACGTAACAATTTTAAGGTCCCGCGAAGCGATTTTCATTTCAGTTACCACTGTTTTAGGTGCAGTATTGTGCACGACGGAAAATTTTCTGGGTCCGGAATGATTCTTTTTTGGACAGAATTTAGTGTATGTTGCACAGATATAAAAGTAGGGTTGGCTATATGTGTTAATGTATTTATGGGAATGGTGGACATTCAAATGAAACAAATACTATTTTCAATTTAAAACTTTTAAACTGTGTTGAGTATAAAGTAAATATTCATGCTTAAATGATATTGTACGATATATATGCTCATTCTACATTCATGCCATGTCTCGAGAAATGGTATAAAAGTTTTATTGTTGAGGCATGGATTTTTTTTATATGTACTTGTGTATATTAGATGTAATGAAACAATATTTCAAAATACTGCTTGCGAATTTCAAACTATTGGAAATAAATTATTATTAAATTTGATTGTTTGTGCAGTTGCTATAAATATGGACTATTTCTATACTCGGATCTATATATATAAAACTTTTTTCAAATTATACAAATATGGTCAGTAAATTGTGGAATTTGTTTTATATTTTTATGCTGTATTATTAGTTATATAATTTTATAATTGTTCTTTTTTTCTACGCTTTAAAAAGACACTATCAATAATGTTGAGAAACAAAACAAACAAGAATCTTGATAAATCTGAAAGTAAATATTAAAAGAACATATGTGACATATTTTAAAATAGTTATAAATAAACAATTGAAAATACTTAAAATTCTTTTAAAGTTTATTTAAATTTAAATAACATTTAAGTTAAGTTCTAAAACACCTGCATAATCCCAATGAAAAATTTTTGGAAAGCAATTTTTAGTGATCATCTTTAAAATTGTAATTTTATCGAAACTGTTCATTTCGAATTTACATCAACCACTAAGGAAATCATAAAAAAATATCTTACTCTTCGAAATTTTATATAGCCTAATAAAACTAGAACATGGATATTGTTCATTTAAATATATATATTATTTTTTTCGATTATCTAAAACATAACCATGCAAAACCTGAAAAAAAACTATTATGAATGCATTTTATTAAACCACAGCATGCATTATTTCAAACTTTTGTATTGTAATTGAAAACAAAATACTGTATGAAATCTTTATCTTTTTTTTAACGAAATATTATTTACGTGTAATCTGCAGTTATTCACATAACAAAGCTAGAACATTAATAAAATACTTTGATGGATTGCTGTACTTAACAACAGCTTTTGTAACAGTTTTTCGCAAGTGTTAGTTTGCTTATTACACATGTTATGATTTATGTACTAGAACAATGAAGAAAATCTTATCACGAAAAATATTGTAAGATAAATTGTCTACTATTCTTATCTGTCAGATACTTTTTTCGGTGAGATTAATGAAGATATGTTTAGTATCTTTCTTCGTAGCTTTATGCATAAAGACTAGAGAATTGCAACTGGCAATTTATAAAAAATATATTAATGGTGTGCTTTGCGTCAAAAATAGTTTACACCCAGATGCAGTTTATATTTCGGAAAACCTGCAATTCCTGAAAAAAAAAACTATTATGGGAGCAATTTATAAAAACATTCGATTATTATTAACATATAATTTGTACCCTTTTTCATGAATATAAATTATTAATGGATAAAATTAAATTAAATCAATCATATTTTATTGATAAATAGTTTTCGAAATATATTGTTATTATTTATATTATGCTATTTCATGGACCAACTTATTTAAACGATAGAGACGGATTAATTTTAGGTTTTATTTTCATTTAATTAAACATTATCTCTCTTATATATGTTTATATGATTACATTTCTAGGTAAAATATCACACGACTTTGTACCTAAGATTCGTTTTGTCCACTAATGTGTATTTTACTATTTAAAAAATGTTTGTATGCTGTACTATAAAGAGATCAATCCACAGCATTGATTATTTCAAGCTTATGTACTGTGATTGAATACATAATACTTTATGAAAACTTTTATATTTTGTTTAACGCAATATTATTTACATGTAATCAGCAGTTAATCTCATAACAAAGCTAGAACACTTATAAAATACTTTGACGGATTGCTGTGCTTAACATATGAGGACCCCAGAAGCCAAGGGGTATAAGTGACAAAATTAAAAAAAAATGAGTTAAGTGCACAGGCTATCTGGAAATAAGTATATTTGTTTGTAGGTAAAGAGATATAAGTGATTTTTTAAATATTCGCACCGTTCTAGGGGTCAATTACTTAACCTCTTTCCCGAAACCGTGAAACACGTGGAGGCCAAGGGATATAAGTGCACTTGTATCCGGTGACATCCACATAGCTGAATCGAGACTAACGACATACAAGGCCAGTTTATGGCTGTTAAAGCGCCACACGAATTTAATCATATTTAAACGGCGATTGGCACAAAAAGACGAAGATGTTTCTAAGAAATGGTTGCAGAACATATTAAACAAAAAGGAAGTAACAGCTTCTGCCGCACCTTCTCGCGATGAAAGAGGAAGAAAAGGACCGTCGAATAAAATTCCACAATACCGTATTGATGTCACCAAAGAACACATAAACAAGTTTCCTCGATACACAAGTCATTACACTAGAGAAAAGGCCTCCAACCGTAAATACCTGAATCCAAAACTCAATTTAAAGGAGATGTACAAACTCTGTGCTCACATTTACCTAGAAAAAAGCGCGTACAGCCGGTCAAGTAAAGTTTCTATAGACACATTTTTAACACTTATTTTAATTTCAGTTTTCACAGACCGGACACGTGTTATGTGTGACAAGCTACAATTGAAAATAGACCATGGAAATGAAGATGAGAAACAATAAGCAGAAACTCACAATGAACTGCATCTCCGCAAAGCAGAAGCTGCCAGATTAGCCAAAGACACATTCCAAAATTTAAAGGATGATTCAAATGTCGCGATATGCTTTGACTTGAAAAAGATCATGCCAACTCCACTTGTAACCAATTCTAAGGTTATTACCTACGTCAACTTTGGACGTACAACTTGAACATTCATAACCTTAAAAGCGGAACTGCCCACACGTACATGTGGAATGAAGGCCAGGCTTTTTGCGGATGTCAAGAGATCACATTCGGTCTTTTGAAATTTACAAAGACTCTTCCTCTCAAGTCAGGTATATTACAGCTTTTAGTGACAATTGTGGAGGACAGAATAAAAGCCACTTGATTGTGCAGTTCTGGCTGTACATGATAAAAAATACACTCATAGAAACAGTCGATCACCCCTTTTTTGATTTCAGGACACTCCTACAATGAATGTGACCAAGACTTTGAGCTTATAGAAATCAGAAAGAAGAGGAATAAAAGGGATCTGTATGTTCCAGAGCACTGGGCTCAACTTGTAAATGGTTCTAGCCAAAACTTCACTAAAGAAGTGGTGAAAGAAGAAAATTTTATTAATCGAGTCACGTGCACCATTCTTTATAAAGTCAATGAAACGTATCTCGAAATATACAGCGGCGGCATTTTTAGAAAAAAAAAAAAAAACCCTTCACATTTTTCTACAAAGAAACTGCTGGTGGTGAATTAGAACCTTTCCACGAGCTAAAGATGAAGTCCTGCCGTGCCGGAAGATGCCCTACAGTTCTGCCTGAGCCTCCCATAGCACAAGAAAAGCCGAAAATCAAATAACTTTATTTTAAAAATCTCATTAAATTATTGTAGTTTGTACCTCGAGTGTACCCCTTTTCTACCGAGATCTTCCTCACCAAGTGGTACCAGGACAGACTGAAACCCTGCACGCTTCTGAAGATCAGGCTGATGAGCCTCTCGTGCTTATAAAACAGATGAGGATGAGATAATGTAGATGTGTTGTTTCCATGTTATCACTAGAAGAGTATTGTTCCATATTTTAAAACTGTTTCGCGTCTTTTTTTTATTTTTAGAATTTTTTTATTATACGTTAAATAAATGCATTTTAACGGTTAAAAAAATTTAAAAATTTCAATGTTTCAAAACTTGTAATAAAACTTTAAAACTTATATTAGAACAAAATTTTGTCCTTTCATTCATTTGTATTAACATGGTCCTTAAATTTTTCATAAATTCTTTTTTTTATTTTATAATTTTTTATTTTTAAAACTTATATTAAAACAAGATTTTGTTCTTTAATTCATTTGCACCAACATTGTTCTTAAAACTTTTATAAATTCATTTTTTCATTTCATAATTTTTCATTTCTTGTGTACCGCTTGGAAGCCAAAGGGTACAAGTGCCGAATGATTACAAAGATTGCTTAGTTATAAATTAAAAAAGAAATTGCACTCCACTTTTTTTTAACAGTTATTGAAATAAGAGTTCATAGACTACTAAGAAACCAGCAACAGTTTCATATTTCAATTCCGTTAATTACTATTAATGTTCAACTTTGAACTCAATTTACTCGAAATCTAAATTTTGTCACTTGTATCCCTTGGCTTCTAGGGTCCTCATATGCTTTTCTAACAGTTTTTCGCAAGTGTTAGTTTGCTTATTACACATGTCATGATTCATGTACTAGAACGATGAAGAATGTCTTTTCACAAAAAAAATATTGTAAGATAAATTGTCTACTATTCTTGTCTGCCTTATACTTTTCTCGGTCAGATTAATAAAGATGTATTTAATTTCTTTGTTAGATTATTTATATATATGTAATAAGTAAAGGCATCTAATAATTTATAAAAATTCTTAACGGTAATGTTGATGAAAAAATAGTGTTATAGTCGAGAGAAAGTTTCAGCATTGTACATTTAAAAATTATATGAATGTGTGGACATTTCTACATATTACTTATAATTTTCGAAATTTAAACGAATTCTTTTATACTGTTCAGATTTATGCAAGCTTAATATTTTTATTATTAATCGATTTTACACAGGGAATTTACCGGTCGTTTTTAAAACGGAAGAGCAAGCAAACGGTAGCAGCTACTCAAGAAAATCTTGCAAATGATGCAAAGTTATAATTTTTTTTATACTGTTCAAGGTTTTTACCAAATGTCACAGGCAGATCGTGCTGCGCTGTCCGAATCTGTAAGAATATTCATACAAGCATATACTAGAGATGTATTAAAGGTTAGTCTATCTCTTACCTTTACTCTCTTTAGCTGTTGAAACGCGAAACAGGAGTTTTATTTTTATAAATAGTATAATTGTAGAGAGCTAGCTACTCTTCTGTACAAATAGCCTAGTTTTTTAGTACGGATTTTTCGCCCTATGTTAAACTGTGATCGTCAAGGCGACCTCTATCATCGAAACACTTTTTTCTCAAGTAAATATGTGGCTCTCTGAATCTGCGTTTCGCGATTTTTGCTGCAATTTTATTCTAATTAGGATACGCTGGTCAAACAGTGGAATATAAAGTGCGATTCAAATATGGTATCGATGGATATGTGTCCATTTCTGTCTCATTGATGTATATAAGATCACATTGTCGCCTTTCGAGGTTTGAAGTTCTCTATGTGTCCCGAGACATTTTGAAGTCTTTGAGTTAGCTGAGAGTATTTCGCCATAGTTAAATAAAGTTTTGCGGCAACCTCGGGTTCGTAGTTATTTTGTGACATTTTACATGAGTTTTGAATTTGTTAGCTAATGAATTGTTTTTATCGACAGTTGTTTTCGATGAAGACGGCTTCTTGGATATTATTTGAGCAGCCAGCCTTCCGGTGGTATGGAAGTTAGTTGTAGACTTAATATGTCTACATTTTTTATCTTGAAAGTTGGTTTGAAGAATGAATTGTGTTTGTTCAGAATACGGTAGGCGAAAACTAGAATCTTCACTGCAGACCTTTTCTATTTTAGTGTCAATAAACAGTGTTGTAAAGTTTAAATCTGAGTATTTCTGAATTCATGATGACCCTTATGGAATTGTCACAAGGTGATTATTGAGCTATTTTACGTCATGTGAATGTGCTGCGTTATCTGGTAATTATTCAGGATGACATTTGGTACAGTATTACAGCAACAAAAGGAATTCTAAAATTGCAAAATTCCAGATTTCATTCATTGACTTTTACAAAAACATGCTAATATCCATTGTAACATCATGTGTATACTGTGTCCCAAACATTGTAAATTGTTTGGGACACACTCTTTATGCGTTTTTTAGAAGCTTGGTACACGAGAGCTGCTGATTTAGCAATTAACGAGGCTGCATCTCTACCAATAGAATATTCAGTTTTGTTTTAACTATAATTTTTTGGCAACTTAATGTAATGTTTTTCTATTTGTTGAACTTTAAAATCTAGTATGACTTTTACGTAAGGAATTACCTGATGAGGGATTCAGAATGAATCTGAAACGTCCTTTTATATGGTTTTTAGTATTTTTATCTTGTAATGTAATGCAATGTCTGTTATTTTAAAAAGTTTTTATAAATGTACACACAGTTTATCGTTAAAAACTCCAATATTCTACTTTTATTTTCATGTATAATTTGTTATTATGACTAAAACCTGTTTTAAAGGATATTAAATCATCCTTAAAGGTTACTGTGTAGAGGACTAGCAACATTTTTATAAAGTGATTCTAGTTTAGTAAGTATGAACTTTCTGCGAATATTAAAATGTTTGTATATATGCGAACTCTATTCTTCGTTTTACATTAATTTTCTGAAATATGCGAAATATATGTCTCAGAATCTGCGGTTCCTGGTTTTTGCTTTTCCTATTGTTCCAGTTAGTTTACACTAGTCTATCTGTAGTTTATAAAAGTGGGATTGAGTGTTGTAATTGGCAGATTTTTCCTCGAGTCCTACCTTTGAGAGGATTGTAAGACCAGTTCGACAGTATTTGGAATTGATGTATGACTCGTGCATTACGGGATCGGAAATGTATAATGTAGCTGAATAGAAGCTGTTATTTTGTGTAACAGTGAGATTTAACCATCATTGAATAAATCTTATCGGAAACCACAAGTTTGTAGATTTAGCGGCACTTATATAGCTTACTGAATTTCCGTTCTAACTGATTACTTGCAGCGATATTTGTGTTCGACATAAAAGTTATTTCTGTATTATGATTTGAGCAGCCAGTTTTATCTAAACCTAAGTTAGTTTCAGAATTGGTAACCTTGCATTTTTATGTATTATTGAGTGCTGATTTAAGGATTAGATTACTGTTAAGTACATAGTAGTATAGGCTAGATTTAAAAGGTACATCACAGTCCTCCTCTATTTTTTTTTATAAAAACGGTCTTTAAAAGAATTTGAATACTTCTCAATTTCAACGTATCAGTCCTGCTAGGTTTATCACAACTAGAAGTTCGAAAACGTAGCTGAAGAACAGAGATGGGTTAGGGAAGAGTTTTAAAGAAAATTGTTGTTGATGAATGAAGGATTATAGCATGTTCTGTTTTTGTACTTTGTTCGAAAATGGTTTTGAAAATTTTAGCATAATGACCTTCACAGTAGAAAGAAAATACTACTTTATGAACATATTTTAAAATTAACTTATGTATGGGACAGTTATTTGCGAGAAAGACGTTAAATAAAATACAATTTTGTAAAACGTATATATTTATCATAACAAGCAACAGCTTTGCAGTTTCTACTAAACTTAATTTTATGAACGAATCATTAGATTAGAGCCATATTAGCGCATATAAATGTAGCATAGAGTTACAAAAATATTTCACACTTTTAGAAACAAATTGGACTAACTCCGTCAGCAGTTATTAAAAAAACAAACAAATGTATTACAAAATTTGTAATTTTTTTTGTCATACACTTTTAGGCCACTTCTAATAGTACCACAGGAGAACTAACGTCTTCCTCAAGTATATGGTGAATAAATTAGCAATACCTGAGTGTATCAAGACAATTGATCCACTCTTGTACGGTGAACTTGATATCCAAGTTACATTTCTTCATCTGTTAAACTGGCTCTACAATTTGAAAAGTTTCGAAGAAAATAAAATTCATTATACAGCGAATAGATGGTACGGCATACAATGCTTTGACACTTCAAACTCAATTTTATAAAATGTAAGATAGCACATTCCGATTCTCAACGCAACATTTGTTAGTTAATTTCTTGAAATAATTGCCGCCTGTTTTTGGCTTTCACGAAATTTGTCATCTTTTTTATTTATACAAAACCGTATTATGCTTATGAGCATGAATATATACAAATAATATATATATTTTTGTTAATGATAAAAATCTGCATGGTTGTATATTTTCATTCGATATCATGTCTAATAAAATATTGATGTTTAGCGCGCTCGCATAAACAGGCTTTATTTTTTTCCAGTTCTTAAAGAATGATATCTATTTTGGTTTATAGTATTTTTTTCATAACTTTAACTTTTGTATAAAAATGACAAACAAAATAAGAAATTTAAAAGCTAAAAGCACTGTAGGTAAAAGTTATTGAAAGCTACATAAGTAAAAAGCTAAGATAAAACATGTTACACCGAATGCTTTAAATGAATAATCTTATTTTTAAATTCTTATTTCGTATTCTTATTGGCAGTGATTCAAATAATGACATCATTGTGAGAAAACCCCAATCTTTCACCAGTATTCATGTGTCATATTTTTTTAAAAAATTATATTAATATTCAATGCGCAATATTAATGATTAAACATATTTCAGCAAACCCACATTTACTAAAATACGTTTATGTATTTCTCGAAAACACATTAATTCGGAAAATATCTTAAATGAAATATTTTTACAGTTTGATATAGAATATATGATGGTGAAATTATTTTTATAAAACGTTGTACTTTTCCGTGTTCTCTAAAGTTCAATTTTTGAATGAATTAAATTAAGCTAAAAATAAACAATATATTTTTTGGGAAACCTTTTCACATTTCTAGTATTTTTTGGGCAAAAATATATATTAATACAGAATTTTGAAGTGTAGAGATTTAAAATAAAGTTATTCAGTCCCTATTCGCCCTCATTTATGGAACTGTATATCTAACACTTCTTTGAACTATTATTTTAACACAATCAAACTGATTGGTAAAGTTATCATACGAATTGAATATTTCCAACTGAGCGAAAAAATGCCCAGGCTGGGAATCGAACCCAGATCCTTGGCTTACAAGGCCAATGCTTTATGCTGGCTGGCTGGTTGTCGCTGGCTGGTTATGCTGGCTGGTTATGCTTCATGCTGGCTGGTTGTCGACCCAGTTAGCTTAAATGGAAGAGCATTGGCCTTGTAAGCCAAGGATCTGGGTTCGATTCCCAGCCTGGGCATTTTTTCGCTCAGTTGGAAATATTCAATTCGTATAACACTTCTTTGTTATAATATATTTAAACTACGTATATAATTTTACCAGTATGAATACTCTGAAATATTTCCTTCTCTTCTCTAATTATACCATTGAATATCAGTAGATTTGGAGGAAATATTTACCTGCAACTTCATTTTTACATTGTATTACATATATTTTTTATTCAATATATTTTTTAATATTATGTATAGTTGGATCTGTTTGCTCTGGAGATCAGAGAGACGGATGTCGTTGGATCGTGGCTTTAACAATAAGTTTGGATCTCTAAGGTAAAAGAATGATCTCTGTGTGATATATTGGACACTGTAGGTTATTCTAAGGAGTTCGAAATATGTTAAAAACACTTTCCAAAGATATCCTCCATTTATCGTTAAAAGTAGTTACACACGATGTTGGTTCAGCGTACTGCAGCAACGTACTGCGTTCAGTGTAATGAAGAGTTTTTTGTGGTAGGTTTACAGGAAAACAGGTGATTGGACTTCAAATAATCTTTATCTATATCTCGCTACAAGGATCAATTGGGTCATAAATGTGTGAGCACAAAAAAGTGAATTAAGTACAAAAATGATAAAAATAAAATAACAATTCTTTTTAGAAAAGTTGCTTTTATCTGATTGAATTTATTTGTATAAATTTGTGAAAAATGTGAGAGCCTCTAAATTTAATAAGTCTCATAAATCAAAATTCTGAAATCATTTTCTTTTCTTTTTGGCAAAAATATTTAGAAATATTTAAGTCAGTAAAACATTTAAAAATATATTTAATGATTTTCAAGAAAGTATCCCAATTAGTGTTAATATGCACCATTTTATCGTATATGATATAGATATGTTTAAGATCACTGCCAAGAAATAATTTACGATATTAATACTTAATTGCTCTTAATTAAAAAATAACATTGCTGAATAAAGTTTTATTACCATTTAGGTATTTTCATATATGTACTTTTCAAAAAGAAATGGAGTAAAATTTTTTTGTAATTCCAAGCAATTACAATATTGTCGCTGGATTAACGAACATTAACTTTACGTCTAAACGGTTAACAAAATCACAAAAAAGTTTCGATTAGGTGAGACCGGGGCTAGTTGGTTACAGGGGTAAGTAGGCGCAGTCCACATAACTCGCCTTTTTGTGGATAGATTCCGCAACTAGTCACAGAGTACCTTTCTTCTTGCTTTTTTACAATCCCCATTGTAGTTTTGCAGCTTTACCTACGTGCAGTGGACATTTATTACATTTTTTTTATTTTTTGCACTCATAAGTAATTTTTTGTTGCTTCATTCTTTTTCTAATTTCTGATACTTATCTTAATAATTGCGATTTAACTTGTGCAGTTTTTCTTAGTGTATGAGTTTGTTACACCTACCCCATATGTGATTTACTTGCATTATTTATGCTTAGATGGTTACGTGTCCTTTTTGTGAAGAAATGTACTATGGGGCTAGTAGGCGCATTCAACATGGGGCAAGTTGGCTCGGTGTCCGGTGTGTGCTGGTAACTTAAAAAACAACAAACACCGAGGAAAGTGGTTGCAATACAAGATTTAAGAAACACGAGGCTTGCCCAAACGCAGACACTCGATTTTTTATTTGTGACAACTGTAACTCTCATGATGATATCGAGTAGGATAGAAGTTATTCAATGTTAATATTTTATTCATTACTTTTATGTCTGTATAATTTAGAATTTACGTTGTACCGATGTATATTGTTGCGATAATGCCTTTGTTTAAACTTACTGGTAATAATGAAATTGATTTCTCTTAACTGCGTGTCTTATTTGAGTTTCATTTAAATTTTTATAAAGCGTGTGCCAACTTACCCCATAGGCATAGGCATCCTGCCCCGTGACGGGGTAGGTTGGAGCTCAATTTTCCTTTAGTCTTCCGCTAATCATAAACTACAAAAGTTACAAACTCAAAACTCCGGGTATTTATAGCCCAATGCCTGTTCTTTAAAAATACCGTTAAAGTCTCATAAAAAAAACCTAAACAAAAAATTAATAAAAATCAATAACTAAAAACTGCGCCTACTAGCCCCGGTCTCCCATACTCATTGACAAAAATTCTACGCATGTAATGTAATTAATTTTAGAATAGATACATACTTTGTTCCACATACAGATAATTTGTTTTCTATTCTTTCGTCTATTATATTTACGAGTTGGAACTCGTCGAAATTCGACGGACGAAAATGTTTAAAAAGAAACTGTTAGATCAGATTTCTGATAGACCTACAAATATAAATACAATAAAAAGGCATATTACATTGGTTGTTTAACTATTAAAACAAACAATATTTTTAACCTAAAATTACCAAAATGTTATTTCCATAAACTTCAACTGCTTAAATTATTGAAAAATTAATCTGTATTAGAATACATAATCAAGATGAATAATTATGATGAAATTATCGATTAAGGCTATTGCGTTTGTTTTTACGGGATGAAAAATTAGTAAAAAGGATTTTGCTTTGTCACATCATAAAATGTTCCCCCATAAAATCTAAACTGCACGTTATTTTCACATTCTGAAAATTTACTCATCACTCAAGTTCACAATTTAAAAGTAATTTAACGCGCAATAGAACATTAACGAATGTATTTACATACTTAAAGTAACGTTTGTCCGATACATCTTTGCATGTGAACATTCTCACAAACTTTAAGTTCTAATCTCAGTACCCGCGAATAAAAAATTCAGATATTTGCCTTTAGTTGTCATAGTATTGGCCATTTAGCAATGGTCGAATATTTAGTTTTATCAAAGAAAATGATAGTTTTGTTTTAAATATGACATCATTTTTACTCATTGAATCATTTTGCCTGGCGTATCAAACTCAGTATCAGCGTAATGTAAAAATATTGAAATGTAATTGATTTATGAAGAATGCGCGGTTTTTTAATGGCTGACGTCATTTTCTGTTCAAAAATTATAAAAAAAAGTTACTTTTATTTGTAATGTGAAAATGGCATCAATAAGGATATAATCAATAAAAATAAATAAACTATGACTATTTTCCCATAACTTTTAATAGAAATGGTGTACTTAAGTTGCCACAATTATATAATTGGTACTAAAAACTTTAAAAAATAATAATATCTCAAAAACAAATTGAGATAGAGCTTTCAAACAAATTGCATTTAAAAGAGCATTTTCCCCCCATATTACGGTGTAAAAATTGAAACTGTGCGATGTTTAGAAGTTTAACAATTTACAGTAGCGAAAATTGCAAAACCGAAATTTCATTTGAAATTTCAGATTGTTGCCATTCGAAGAATGACGTATGCGTTACGCACAGATATGTTTGTCCTTTATAATATAGATACTCATTTTATTACAGTAAACAAATATACCTAAATATTAAATGAAATTCTAAATCTATGACAACGTGAGTAAATTAAATAACAGTTCTATTTAGAAATTAAGGTCACAAATACCATATGAAATATTTTTATCAGAAATTTATTTTATTCAATTAATTTCTGTTAATTTAATTTAACGTAACAAACATTAAATAATTCTTAAAATCCCGGAGATATTATTTCTGTTGCCCAGTAATTTTTCTTCAAATTTAAATGTTTTTGGTTTCACGAGAAAAATATTTCTTATATTTTAACTTAAAATACAAAAACTCAGTCAAAATTGTCGTTTGTGCACCCTGCATTGTCTTAAGAAAATATAAGTAAATAAAATAAACCTGTTAAAATGTAACGAATTACATTTAGATAACAGAAAATAAAAATAGTTTGCATAGAAATTTGAACACACTTTCTGTTCGTTAATTTAATATCTTGAAAAGTTTTGAAACGTTAAACGAAAATTCTTTAAAAATGCTCGTCAAATTTGAGTAAAACAAAATTGCTTTTAAAACTGAATTTCTTTATCGCATTCTTAAAAACATGGAGAAAACACGTTTACCGCAAGACCATTTTCTCCAATGTTATTAAGAAGTAGAATATTTTAAAGTATAGAATAAATGTAGTTTTAAACTGACGTTTAAAAATATGAATTTAAATATTTCTAAATAAAATTTAAAAACCAAAGTTTATATTTCTCAAAAATGTTCAATTGAAAAATAATTACTAAAGAAGAAGAAATATTACTAAATGATAAATCGTTTAGATTAATTATCTACTAAGGGGCAATATTAAAGTAACTGATGAGTCAAAAGTCCATTAAAACATTAAAATTTAGTTAAAAAATAAAATTCCCTGACACAAACTGCAAATTGAATAGAATTACAGTAGTACTCTGACTTACGTCCCACGACTTACATCCCTTTGCATTTACGTCGTCTGGCCAGGAAAAAATTCCCTTAATTAAGACGCACGTTGAACTTTTTTGAAGAACTTTGGAAGAAATTTAACATTTAAGATGCAATCACAGTCACAGGGGGGATTCAAGGGATGAAGTTCGGCAAAAAACAATGATAGATGCTTGGGAAAGTCTGTGCACCTTTTATTTCTCAGAGACTAGGAAAGCATCTGAAAATTGTAATTTTGTATGTCTCTTAATGAAATCGTCTAAAATTAAAGCGAACTGAACTTGGAGATTGATGCTGAAGCCGTTGATGAACTCACAAATTCTACTGATCCGGAGAGTATAGACTTTAGACGTACTTGTTGAATTAAAGATACTAAGTACTGTCGAATAAATATATGAAGATTTTGCACCCAGGGTGAAGGGGGGTAGATTATGACGGTTTGAAAATTAATCGAAAGACTAAACCTTCTTGAAGATGAAATGACGATTCTTGAAAAATATTGATTCAGACGAGCAAAGTGTAGCAACGACTAGAAAAAGCTTAAAAAACTCACTCGGCAGTTACAAAGAACTTCTAAGGGGGAAAAAATGTACAAGTTTCATTTGCAAGAATATTTTCACATGCTGAAAGACACAAACAATGGCAAGAACGTGGGGCCTACGCCCTACCGGGGGGCAATTTGACATTCCAGGGAGGCAATTCCAAATTTCTTACTCATTCAATTACTATCAGTTTCTTTTGTCTTGGGGAGGGGGAGAGAATAGTGTTGCAGGCAAAAAATAAATGGAATACAAGAAAAATTTAAAAAATCAGTTTTTTTATTGAATTTTTAAAATGTTTCCTATCGAAATTTTAAAATAGACTTTACACCAGAATAATTATGTAAATAATTTTTTATAATATTTTGATATCTTTTAAAATATTAAAGCTTATGATAATTTTTTTCTGGTGGAGAATAAAAAAAAAAAATTCGTAATGCTTTTGATTATTTATTGAATGAAATTTCTACTTCTATTTGCGAAGACAATTAACGATATTTGGAAAAGGAAAACACAGAGAATGTGTTATGCGAAATAGTGGCTACTTAATTTAATAAAGATGAGAATATTGTAATACTTCTTGCGTACTGTGTCATCCATAGAAACAAAAGTCAGTGTCCAAAGCTTTTCCACCAACGCTTAATAAGTTACTTGAATGCATTATAAAATGTATAAATTTATCATTTTATCAATTTTAACGTCAAATGTAAGTAGGTGTCTATTTAAGTTATTTTACGAAAATAAAAATACAGACCGTATAACACTTTTCTTTAACATTGAGTTGAGTTGTAAAAGTAGAACAAAACTTATTTTGCCATATAGAAAAAAGATGTATAATCTCATTGCATTTATAGAATTATGTTAAAAACACATTTGTGGTAGAAGATTCACCTCTTTGATAAGATAAAAAATGTGAAACAAATAGTTATTGTCAAGGCTCTATTACACTTCCACCGTATCACTTTTTAAATAATGAAAAATAATTTACAGATTAGGGGGGGGGGGCATGGTGACTTTACAGATACTTTGGTGGGCCGCGGCCAATAAAAGGTTGGGAACCACTGCATTAGAAGAACAATAAATTGTAAGTTAACAACTTTTTGATTTATTCTAAATTCTTCTACTGCAAACTCATTTTTTGCTAACGTTAAATGTATGTAATATAATCCCAAAATATAATTTTATTAAACTATGTTCATTAGACTTTCGTGATTTTATATTACTCATCCTTTTTGGCTAAATTGAATGTACCTCGATTTACGTAGTTTTCGACTTACGTCGCTAGTCTTGGAACGAATTGCTGACGTAAATCGAGGTATTACTGTAATTTATTTAGTGCGTTATTTGTAAAAATTTTACAGGATTAACCCTCTCACTGCGTAATTGTTTTATCAAAGTAGCTTCAAAAATTGCGCATTTAATGCCCTTGCGACGAGCGTCTTTTAAGAATTTTTATTCTTTTGTCACCGGTTTTACAAAACAAATGTGTTCGTCTGATTTAGTCGGGAAAATGTTCCGATTAGATAAAGCAAAGTTTACCATAAAAAGTAACTGGTGGGAATGATCAAGGAGGGTTAATTAGACGGAAAAAAATGCATCCCTGATGAAATCTCGGGTTGCCCAAATTTTGCTACTTTTACGTTGCCCGAGAAACTCTCGGGTTGCGCAGCGAGGGGGTTAAGAAAGATGTCTTTGCATCAGAAAGATGTTAGTTTTGGGTTGTCATACATAGACTTGTGTATATTCCACTCTTTTTTGTAAAAACTGTGTTTACTCGGAAACACTTTTTGGACCAGACAAATGTGTAATGATACATTTGTATTTTATTTTATGCTTCTATTTAGGGCGGGTTTGATTTGATTTATAATGAAACATTCTAGTTCAAAAGTTTTGGCGTAGTTAAAAAAACTCGTATTATTAAAGAATATCTGTTGAAGGTTTGTATGCATGCGGATATATATAGGCAGAACAGGTTAGACAAGCACTGTTAGTGAAATTTTAGATCATTGTTAGTCCGATTAGGCACACGATATTTCTTCCAATGAACAAGTCAGAAAGAAACACATTCCGCTTTGGATTATCATTTAAAAATGTAAGGGGCCATCATATTGAGGCGCCAAAAGAACATAGCCAAATTCTGCAAAGCCACTGCAATTTTATACGTTAGAATGTGCCTGTGTGGATAAGTTGTAATTCATAAATTCATTGGGATGTCTACTCTCTTTGTTCAAGACTTTCAGCTTTTCCACTGGATTTTTCGATGATAAAATGTACATGCAAGATAGTGTAGGTGAAAAGTGTTATGAACCAGACAAATTATATAAAAACAGTTTAAATAAAATAACTTGAAAAAACATACTTTTTAATTTATTGATTGGAAAAATATCATGTATTTTCGATTTCAATTTTGAAAAGAAATGTATATATGTATACTTCATAAAAAATTGTAAAAAGAAATACATTATAAAATGAGAAAGAAGGTATATATTAAACATATTTTAACAATTAACTACAAACTCTTAAAACAATTAATCTACACAGGCGAAAGACTTTTTCTTCAGTGGTTGAACAAACACGGCTAACTCCACCCCCCACTATAAAAATCTTGTAGGTTTATAAACACAAATCCATCTCGTATTGAAAAACAATGTAAAAACTGAAATATTAAAAAAAAATTCACTTAAGATGTAAATTGACATTTAAATATTGTAACATAAATCATATTAAAATGTAAACAAAACATTAAAAATGTTATATAAACAGTACAAAATTACTTATATATATAAATATATATATACATGTTAGTTAAATATATGACACATTTAAAGTTGCATCGTTATATGTCGATGAATATAAATGAAATCTCTTTCCAGGTACATGACCCACTCCTGTGAAAATTCATTTCAAATGAATGGCTTTTATTGATATCTTCTTACAATAACAAAAAAAGTAATATTACAAAATTGCTTCCAATTTTATCGTTTGACAATGTAAAAATGTAAATTCCCAACTTCCTAGAGGAGCATTTTCGATTGAATTTATTGAAAACATCCAAATACTAAGGAAAAAGATAAGAGTGTCATTTATTTTAGCAGACCATATATTTAGAGATAAATACAGCTATTTTTAATGATTCTCTTAGAGAGAAAATATAGTAATACCGTTACTTGTTATTCGATTGATCTACGAAATATCTGATTTACATATATATTTTTAAATATTATTTTTATATATTTATTGCTATTTTTTTTTAGAATTTGTTAGCCTTTTTTAACTTTTAAATAACCAATTAAGTTTTTCAAATGTCTCTAATAAATATCTAATGTTTAAATACTGTAAAATCTGGCGTTTAACGCGCACTTTTAATATAAAAAATAAGATCGAAATTTACGGGTGCGCGTTCTATGCCGAATATAAAAATGATGTTTTTAAAAATCAGGGAAATAATCTACATGTACCGAAAATACGGCTTATTAAAAAGAAATGACATTACCTTATGAATTTAAAAAGAATTACTATCGGGTAAAATGGAAAGTTCATTATACAGGGTAAGTCAAAATGAATATAGCGATTACAAACGGCTATAACTATTTAATGGAAAAGAATTTATCGATAATATTAACACAGAATGTAGACGGAACTTCAAAACTTCTTTACGTAAGGCGCAGGTGCAGTGAAACGGAAGCCTACGCATGCGCGAGTTGAAAGTTCGTAATGATAAGAAACCTGTTCATTGCAGACGTCTCATTAGTAAAAATGGCTAGTCTCGTGCAGAAATGCGTGTTAGAATTTAACAAATGTCACTCTGTTATCAAAGTGCAGAAAGATGGAGCACCCCACACTGGAGTACGGATGTTCGCACACTTTTAAACCAACATCTTCTAAAGCGTTGGATCGGTGAAAGTGGAGATGCCGACTATGTCTTCTGCTCTTGGCCACCAAGATCTCCGGACTTGACACCAGCGATTTTGTGCTTCTTATGCCCAAAATAATTGAAGAACTCAAAGTACGCACTTGTAATGCCCTTGTGTCAGTGACTGAACAAATGCTTCAGAATGTATGGCGTGAAATGGACTACCGCCTAGATGTTGTCCGTGTGATCAAGGGATGTCACATAGAACATCTATGACGTATGTATACAAAATTTCGAAGTTCCGTCTACATTTTGTGTTAATCTTATCGATAAATTATTTTCCATTAAATAGTTATAGCCGTTTGTAATCACTATATTCATTTTGACTTACCCTGTATTCGTCTTCTGTTATACCTTCAGGCACAACATCGAATTCTGTTTCATCATCACCATCACTGTCATTCAGACCTATAAATAAGTAAGCATTTTTAATTACTTCTACATCCTCAGATATACTATACTTTTTAAATTGCTTTTGAATTATGTCTATGGTTTGATTTTAATCCATGCTTTCATTATCCATTCACACACTATTTCTAAAATGGCATGAAGCATTTGGTCACTTTTTGTTAATCTCTTGTCACTTTCTACACATCCCCGTTTCCCACTGTCATTTTAAAATTCCTTTGAATGGTTTATTGATACGCGTATCTAAAGACTGAACTAATGGCGGTAATCCCATTTTTCCCTTTTGTATCGAATGTTGAACGGAGTTGTAGCTCCGTTGAAATGAATATAAATAATCTAAAACGCTAAAATAATCCTACCTTTTTTATGTTAACCACTTAACTTACAATGACGGGCATAGCCCGCGTACGATGATCGAGCCGAACGTAAATTCTTCTTACCACTAAAATTTTACAGTAAATATAGTTTAATTTAATCGTCGAAATTTCATGATTAAACAAGGCGAAAATCTCTATTAAATTTTAATGGTAGCTATGGATTTGCCAAACCGTGGAGCTGTTAAAAGTAAATCGTAGGTTAAGGGGTTAATAGTGTATTATAGCTGTACATAAAAGTGTAGAAAATATTAACAGCTTTAATGTATGAGTTGATTCAATTAGGATTTAGTAGTTATGTGTTAAATATAATATTTTCTTCATATTATGAGTAATAATTGCTTGTGCTTGAAAATACGGTTCCCCTTATCGTTTGTCAATTCTCTATACCATTGTTTGAAAGCTAGGGAATATCCTTGGAATGAATGACTTCAATAGATAAGAGCATCGCATATGCATGTACATTTCAGGTTTCTTTGTAAAGAAAAGTGTCCGCGTTATACGGCGAATATACATAAAAAAAGAAAAATACACTCTCAAATGTTAGGTTCGTGTTATATGCCGGTGCGCGCTATACACTGGATATTACGAATATTTAAATATTTAGTACACCTTAAATAATTGGAGATAAATACACCTATATCTTCAATTATTTATTAAGATTTTATTTAAAATTACAATAATTAGTAGACTTTTTTACTTTATATTTTTTAAAAATAATTTATAATACTTTAAAGTGACTTATTATACTGCTACATCTAAAATGCAATCAAACTACATTTAATATAAAATTTTGACTTTAATGTTTTTAATTACATTTGAATGTTCTCTGTCCTCTATGAGATATAATTTTATAACTGATAAGATTTATTTACCAATTAGAATATTGCAGTTAAATTTAATCGTGTCTAATTATGTATCTAGCGTTTACTGGAGTCCCATTAACTGCGAATTATTCTGTTGAGCTGTTTCATATATCAGCACAGATGCTATTATCAGTAAGGTTAGTTGGGTGAATGATATACTCCATATTCGTTCGGAATAGCTCTGGTGGTAGATAACTGACAGCCTAAGCCAGGATATCCCTGCTCCGAATCCTGGCCTGGACATTTATGCCCAGATAGAAAAATACAAATAATATGATTTATTTACCAATTTAAAATAATTGTATTAAAATAAATCTAGTGTGCACATATAATTATATTTGATGAGTATTTTATATATCCCATATCATTAAAATCTAATATATTTTTCTCAGTAAAATTAATATTATAAAATATTAGCAATTTTTCAGTATCAGCAAAAACTATGCTTTGTTTCTATGACAAGAAAAAACATTAAGATAAAGTCAGTATGAAGTGAATCCCTCTAGGATAGTTATCATTATTCGTTTCTATCAAATAAAAGTATCTGTTACAAATTATTTCAAAGAACTACAGAAGCATGTTAGATTTACCGCACGCTTTTCGTCATATGGGATGATTATGAACAGTTTATTTTGTAGGTGTTTTGTTCCATAATATGTTGTATTAAACATTATATGAAATCGCAATTAATTCTGCAGCTAAAAATGTAGATTTTATCAGGAACATTTGTTCTGTATTGAACGTTTAATATATCTAAATGTCAGATATTAAATCGTCCATCATTATAATGGGGATAATATACTTAAACAGATACTGGTTTGGTATAATATATTTATATACGTTCATAAACGTATATAACATATGTTTTGGTATAAATCGCCCAACAGATGTAACTGCTTCGCTGAATTTTACATGATTTCTAAGCAATATTTCAAAAAGAAATGAAAGAAATCTAGACAAACTTCAAATTCCGATAAACATTGATATAAATAGCAATTTATTGGTTTTCGGTGTATTCCGCCCAATATGTGCGGCTGTCACGCTCTGTGCTTCACAATTTCCGTGAAATCTATATCTCAAGAACGAATAGATTGCCTTTTAATTTTGGTTGCAGATGATTTCATTTATAAAGAAAAATGTTTTTCGATGGCCACAGTATACTAGTTTCAATGTGAATGTATATTTATTTCAGTATGAACTGTTCTTTGATGATAAAAAGAAATATTCAAAACCGTTAAATGTATCATATATATATACAGGGCGAATTTGAGAAAGTGGAAAAAACTTTACAGGATAACAGAATGCAAATTTCGTCCTAGAATGAATTGTGGGAATGCAAGAGATGAGAAGTTAAAAGGTAGTTTTCTACTCTCACTGTTAAAGAAGTAACACAAGAATGAGAGGAGATACTTCAGAAAACAATTTATTAACAGGAATATAGTTTATGTACAGAAACTGCTCCAAACAGCTTAACGCCAGCTGTAATGCAGACTTCACACATGAAGGATAAGGACTGACGCACATTTTCAAAGACACCAGGCATTTTCTGAATATCAACGGCAACAACTACAATCCTGGTGACTAGATCCGCATCGGTTTCAATGGAGCACTCGTAGATTAGGGTTTTTATATGGATGGACCCACAGGAAAAATTCCAAACACGAGATTTCCGATGATCTTGGTGGCCAAGGTATTTGATCACCTCGACCAATCCACCATCCTGGGAACGTTTGTGTAAAGTGTTCCGCATATCAATATGGATGACGGTTTCCAGGCGCACCGTCGTGCTGAAACCACATTCTTGACCTGATTGGGGGTTAGAATAGGACCCAGCAACTCCGCAAACACCTCTCGCAGGAATGTGTTATAAGACTCACCGTCCAGATGGTGTGGCAAGAGGTACGGGCCAGGAGAATTCCTGCTCATATATTTACGGAAAACCACCGCTGGAATGAATGGGGGTGTGGCATGCGGGCTCGTTGATGCATATATGTGTGAGTTCTGGATAAAACGCTCTCACGGGTAAAAGTGCACTCGTCTGTAAACATAACATGTGCACCGAAATCTGGCGACGCTGCATTCTGATGGACATAATAACGTGTAAAATCGACACGTGACTGATAGTCTACCGGCGGCAACGGATGCTCCTTCTGCATATGATAGGGGTGTATTCCGTCCTCGAGTTTCACATTCGAAACACAGGTTTATATTGATAGAATATTCTCATTAAAAATCTAGACTTCATTTTTAGATAATAGAATATATATGCACAGTTTAATAAATAGTGCATAAAAATGTCCAACTTAATATCATCTTTCGTTTTCAATTGAATAACTTATTTTTGTTCCTTCCGTAATTATAACGTAAGATAATGTTGCATTGAATAAACTGAACGCATTATCGTCTCCTAATATTGCTATGCTGTTAAGGTTAAACCATATGCGTTGACATATCATTGCAGTATAGCTGTTCACCCGATATTCAGCAAATATTTGTAATTATTAAAATATACATAGGTTTGTTTGTAATAAAAAGTATATTCTGTAAATTGTTTTCAAATATTTTGAGTTAATTTTTTTAGAGTGGCTTTTATTAGAATAAAAAATCATGCGATATTTTTTGTATAAGAAATCTCAAGTTAATATTTTTAAAAATATATTCTCAAATAAACATATGACAATAGATTTAAATCAAATTTAACCAAAATATACCACACATTTCTTACAAAATATGATGCCATAAAGTTAACACAATTTAACGATGTTTCAAGGAAATAAAATTTTTCTTTGTAAAAAGGAAGAATAAAGTAATGCTAGATCGTGCTCAGTGCGACTATTTGACAAACTAGTCATGTCAAATATTTATGTCTTAATGAAAGTTTTCTAAGTGAATTCGCCAAGTTGACTGAATTGTTATTTTGAAAATAAAATGCGTCATTTATCATTGTAGATGATGTCTTTGTATGAGAAATCAAGTGGCTAAAGTTATTTGTCATTTTTATTCAGTTTTCTTGTAAATCAAAATTTGTTTTATCTTTTTGTGAAATATTATATGAATTTAATATTTTTACAACATTTAAAATCTGTATTTCAATTAAATATTTCTTATATTTATACGTTTTTGAAATCGTTTTGACGTTAAATATTTGCGTTGAAAATTTCATCTAATAAATATTCTTGATAGATGCATGTACTCTAAAAAGTGAGAAAAGATATAAATTATATAGTGAACATATATTACAATAGCCAATGCACTCGTATATATATGTGTGTGTGTGTGTGCGTATTATGAAAGAAGTTTTGAATGAAAAATTTAATGTCAATAGCTCACATTATAAAATAAAGGCTGAAATATTACCTTTACATAGTTTACACAATTACACTCTTGATTTCATAAGAAAAAATGTTTTAAACACTATAAAACTATGCAAAGGAAAATCAGATTGATATCGATAGAACGTTTTCACTCAAAAAACTGGACTCCTGATTTAAGAGAATAACTAGTCCTCTACCGGTTTAATAAAAATTACATATAAATTTCTACATTACTATCTTCTTTCGCTTCCAATTGAAAGTCTTCGATAATTCTAGCATAGAATAAAATTACTTTGTGCTAATTATGTTCATTTCGTCAAGTTTATGTTGTAATTTTCCAATTTAAAATATACAGTTGCTGTTTCTATTTTGAAAGCATGCTAGACTATTTATAAGATAAAAGGCAAATCTACAATTTAAATTTTAATGGACATTTTATCAGAACTGTTTACACTGTTCGAATCTAAATCTATTCCAATCTATGGAATCTAAATTATTACTTATGATTAGGCCTCCGTATTAGTAGTATAGTATCCCCACATTACATCACACATCGCTATTTTTTATGCTCTTTTTCCGTGTCTTCCACTGGAAGACGAAAGCAGCTCTTATTGGACCTCAGTACTTTTTTAGTATTTATTGTAGCATTATTTATAGATAAGCATTCTTATATGCAATTTTCGCTTACAGATTTTTAAAGCAATTTTGATATGCGTATAAACTAACTTTTAGTGTAAAAAGCAAAACATCTTTTTAAATGCAACCATTTTTAAATTCCAAATTATTTTGCTTACTTCACGATTTCGGTTACATCGCGGTTGTTAATTATCTCCTACGAAGTTGGATAAATTAAGAGGTTAGTGTAGTAAAAATCTAATTAAGGGGGAACATGTCTGTGAAGTCAGCTACCCTTACCTATTAATGTCAATAGTTCTCCCTTTTCCCCCTTTAAAATTATGCCTTTTTAATTTCTTAAATTTAGTTATTTGTCTGCATTTGCATTCGATTTATTTTGTAACGCACTTTTCCTTTCATAAAATTAAGCAATAATTTCTCATTCTCTTTTTACTTTTAACCTCAGCGCGCTACATTTAAAAGAAAAGATATAATATCATTTTCCCGCCTAGCAACGCCTTTCAGATTTCATGCTAATGCCTTATATTGATGCTATGCAGAATTTCGTCAGACTCTGTACTTCTACATTTTAGCAACCGTTACTCCAGATGCAATATATTAGTCATCTCAATATTGGCAATCTGTCTTTAATTTGTTTTATTTTATTAACGTTCGTTTTCTGGCGTTTCGGTCCCACGTGACTTTTGGCAACCCCCTGTAGAATGTTGTCTTGTAGATTTCGCACCATATATTCTATGCGTATCATTTGGCGGCAAAAAATTCGTACTTCTATTTTGACGCCTCTCATTGTGTTACAATTAACGTACTCTCACCACACGTCTCCACTCATTGTATTCTCGCCATATAGCATACGTACACTTGCAATACTCGATCAATTGGAGCAAATGTAATTTTGATCATTTCTCCATTCTCTGTTACACTGTTAACATAAAAAATGTAAATCTTTGCTCACCTCTGCAGCATCGGCATTAGCCGGGTAATATCGGCGGTGTTTGAAAGAATAGCGAGGCGTAATAAAGACCTTCAGATATTACACCAATGAGCCCGCTTAATTTAATTGGCTCTTTTCATTTTATTCAAATAGTTAACATTTGATTTTACAGCCTACCGATACATCTGGGATATCAGCAGAAAGGAACCACCTGTACGAAAAATCATTACTATAAGGACCACTGAGTTTGCCGAAAAGATAAAAAGAAACAGCGCCTTCTTAAAAGTATCAAAACACAAATAATATGCAATTAAGATTTCTTTTTACATTCTACTTAAAAAATATAGTCTTAGCTATATTTTACAGGAAAATAAATGTTAGTATATACAAAATTAATATTTAAATTTGAAATTCAAAAATTCATCTCATTAATGCGTGAATTAAAATCATTAAGTGCTCCGCGCATAAGAAAACTCTAAATTATGCATGTAGTAAACAATTTTTACCAAAATAGAATCATAACAACTCTACTTCTAAATTAAAAATAAAATATATACAAAAAGTTTTGTTTAAAATTTAATTTAATCACAAAATATAAAAAAAGTCCTTCTGGTCAGTGCCGGGAGGAAGAGGTAGCTTTCATATTCCTTATTTTAAAAAAGCCAACTTATATTATTCAAACACACGAAGCTCAATTAAGTGGAAACCGAATGTAGGAGATTCAATACTAATTTTTATCGATACTAAATCATTATGAATGAGAATTTCGCGAAATTAGTCAGCTTTATCCAAGCTGCTTTTATTTAAAGTAACTTACATTTGGCTGCCAAATTCGGCGATTTCTTAACGTGCCTGCCATTTTAAGATGGTGGATGAGGCTAACCAGTGAACTTGGTCGAGACCTTTGTAATTGCTGTGAATATGCTCTCTCACATAGGAATCGGTTGATATATACGAGTGTTGTCGCAAGCAAATATCAGATTTTTCAAAATGTCACCCACGTTAGAAATTTAAACTGCTATATATGAGCCATTTTTTAAGATAAAGACAAACAAAAAAAGCTCCTGAATCCTTATATCAAGGTCAAATACTTAAGAAAGAAACCTTTTTTCTATTTCTAATTTTTTTGCACCTCACTTTAAATATAATTTTTGTTAATTTAATGGCCGCCATTTTGAAACAAGATGGCTGATGAAGCTAACCAGCGAACTTGGTCGAGATATTGATGTATATTATCCACATGCCTTCTTCCATCGAAATAGGCGAATACGTGTGGTAACGCGTGACAAATACAAGATCATTTCAAATTGTTAGCCATGATACAAATTCAAAGTGCTATAATTCAACCACTTTTTAAGATATAAACAAAAGATCAAATTTTCAGAAACAAAAACTGCTCCAGAATATTTGTATCAAGGCCAAACACATAAAGAAAATCTTTTTCATTTTCCAATTTTTTAATACCTCATTTTAAATTTTAAATAACTTTTTTTTTTTAATGGCAACCCTTTTGAAACAAGATGGCGAATGAAGCTGGCCAACGAACTCGGTCGAGACATTGGTATGTACTATGTACAGACCAACTTACATTCAAATCGGTTCATAAATACGCCTGTTACCGCGTGACAAAAATCCGGCCGTTTAAAAATGTCAGCCACAATAGAAATTCAAAATGTTATAACTCAGCCATTTTTTTAGATATAGACGAAACAAAACCTGTTCCGGAGTCCTTGTATTAAGGTCAAACACATACGAAAAACTATTTTTCATTTTCCAATTTTTTGGTATCTCATTTTAAATTTATTTTTTTAAATTTTTTTTTAAAAGGCCGCCGTTTTGAAACAAGATGGCGGATGAAGCTGGCCAACGAACTCGTTTGAGTTATTTGTATGTACTATGTACACACCAAGGTACATCCAAATCGGTTCATAAATACGTCTGTTATCACGTGGCCAAAAACAGGCCGTTTCAAAATGTCAGCCACGCTAGAAATTTCTCAGCCATGTTTTATTACTAATTACTCATTATTCATTCATTCATAATTATTCATTATTAATTACTCAGCCATTTTTTTAAGATATAGACAAAAAACTGCTCCCGAAACTTTTTATCAAGGTCAAACACATAAGAAAAAAATATTTTTTCAATTTTCAATTTTTTGGTACCACATTTCAAATTTAAATTTTTCTTAAAATTTTAAATGGCCGCCATTTTAAATCAAAATGGCGGATGAAGCTGGCCAACGAACTCGGTCGAGACATTGGTCTGTACTATGTATAAACGAAGTTACATCCAAATCGGTTCATAAATACGCCTTTTAACGCATGACAAAATTCAGGACGTTTCAAAATGTCAGCTTCGCTAGAAATTCAAAATGCTATAACTCAGCCATTTTTTAAGATATAGACAAAACAAAAACTGCTACGGAGTCTTTGTATAAAGGGAAAATACCAAAGAAAAAAATATTTTTCCATTTTCAATGTTTTGGTACCACATTTCAAATTTTAATTTTTTTTAAATATTTAAATGGCCGCCATTTTGAAACAAAATGGCGGATGAAGCTGGCCAACGAACTCGGTCGAGACATTGATACATACTATGTACACACCGAATTACATCCAAATCGGTTCATAAATACGAGAGTTACAGTGTGACATAGGTCAGATATATATATATATATACAGGGTGTCCGGTCTCAACGGTGTCCAGTGGCTAATTCCTAAACCGTTAGTCATAGACATATAGTTCCAATTAGAAAAATGCTTTAAATCAGATAAAGAAATATTTTAAAAGCGATTTGGATCAATAAAAACATTTCTTAAAAAATTACGAAATTTAAATTTTTATACGATCCCCCAGTCCTATAAGTTATATTTAGTAAAATTTTCCTATTACACTGACAAGTAAGACAAAAAAAGTCCCATTCACATGACACTAAAATTGTGCGAGTTATGAAACTTTAAAAATGCATGACTTATGCCACTTTTCTGCTCTGAAAACAAATGAGTTCGGCTTGGCTTTGAAGGGTTATATTCCAAGTGCTTAAAGTATTCGAAGATCTCATTTCATGTGTATTTGCGTTTTGAAAAAATTCGTACAAGCATTACGATTAAGTTAACATTTATTAAGTTTCAGATTGGCTGAAATAACATATGTTTTATTTTGTCAGGCTTTGAGACTGTTTCTTTTATGATTTCTTTTAATAAAATTACGTTAATTTTTTTTAAGTTTTTATGTTACTTCAACGATCTTATGTATTCTCAGCGATTTCTGGAGTTCCATTACCTGAGATTTATTCTGTTGAGCTGAACCAGGTTTCAGACCAGATGCTGTAATCATCAAGGTTAGCTGGGTGAAAAAGTTCGACCAGAATCGTGCGGGATAGCTGAGATGGCAGAGCACTGGCAGCTTCAGCCAGGAGGTCCCGGGTTCGAATCCTGGTCCGGACATTTTTCGCCCAGTTGGCAATTTACATCTAATATGATCTTATGTATGTTTTTCCAGTTCAAAATTTTTATTCGAATTTTAACCCACTTTCAAATATCCGAACGAGATTACATTTTACATACTGGCTCAAATCCGATAACAATCTAATATTATTATGATTTTAGGTGGTTACCATTTATACTTATTTTATAGGATAACACAAAAAATTTCGGATATAGATTACCGCCAAGAAGTTTATGAAAATTTTTAGATTAGATAATACAAGACGGAGATTGTTGGGTTTTTTAACTTTTATGTACTTTTTGCACTGAATCCGAAAATTGCTTTAATTTTTAACCATCATGTCAGGATATTTCGCAAATAATATTGTCGAATTTAAAGAATAACAAAAATCGGATACTATAAAATAGAGGAGATGGTTGTATTTTTTAACTTTTGATAATTGATTTTTACGTACTTTTTAGCACTAAATCTGAAAATGACTTTCATTTTTAACCATCACGTTAGAATTTTTTTGCAAGTGTGTAAGTTAAAATATAGCGAAAATCTCATACTATAAAACATATGTAAAACTTTTTTTTTTATTTGATTCAATAATGTATTCGATATTTTTGCTTATCTTGGGATTCTTACTGCTGGGTGCTGTGATGAGATGGGGGAGGAGATTAAATTTTAACTTTGAACTTTTTAACTTTGAAATTTACAATTTGCGACAAATCTTGATGTGGTGGCTAAAAATGAAGGTCAATTCCGGGTTCAGCGGTACAGAATACATAAGAATCAATTATCAAAAGATAAAAAATATGAAATAACCCAACTTTTGTAGGCTAGTGTAATCTAATAACGTTTTAAAATACGTATCATTTTGTAAAGAATTGAGGCTGTGAATTTAGCATCATTTTATTTAACAAAAATTCTGTTTTTTAGTTTCTTCTTAAATGTGTATTACAAATTGTATATTTTGCATTAATATGTCAGAATGACTAAAGATTTCAAATTTATATTGCAATGTTAATTTTACTCTCAACCATTTTTTAATATATCTGACGAAATTATATTTCGACTAAATTTGTGAATGATCCCCAATTTGCAGCAAAAAATATCCTCCAACTTTAAACAGGTATTACTCGGTCAATTTTAATCGTAAAACAACGGTACTTTTTTTTGTCTTACTTGTCAGTGTAAAAGGAAAATTTTACTAAATATAACTTATAGGACAGGGGGACCTTATTAAAATTTAAATTTCGTATTTTTTTAAGAAATGTTTTTATTGACCCAAATCACTTTTAAAATATTTCTTTACCTGATTTAAAACATTTTTGTAATTGGAACTATATGTCTATGACTAGCGGTTTAGGAATTAGCCATTGGACACCGTTGAGACCGGACACCCTGTATATCAATTTTGAACTAAGGGTGGTTTCGGGGTCTGGGGGCATGATCGATGAAAATATACAAAAATTTTTTGAAATCGCTTACCTCCGAACGGCTGCAATAGGTAGCTTTTTGTAAAGAAAGCTACCTAAAATACGAAATTTTCAATATACAATTTCACGTTTTTGAAGCTCAAAAAATAATAAATAACCGAAATATGCGATTTTTTTTTTTTTTTTTTTTTTTTTTTTTTAGCATGAAGATTATTAAGAAACGCATGTGTGGTGAATTGCTTTAATTTGTAGCGTATATAGTTTGAAAGTAACACTGCGCGCAATCACCAAATATACTAATATGAGAAAACGCCTTCTAAAGTTTCAGTATGAACGCACTTTCAATTGTACTCACCGTTTATAAATAATTATAACTAAAGAAAAAAATGGAGATTTTTGAAAGGGGTTTTTTGCATATTGTTGAGAACTTTTCAGAAATTCAGAATAAAACAAAATCCGAAAACTGATTCTTTGAAAGTTTAACGATCCTATACCCAATTGAGATTTTAATGTTAAAACGGTAATAGTGTTTACTGTAATAAAAATAAAGATATTTTCGTTTCAAGTCTAATTAAAAAAAATAGTTTTCATTTATGTTCTATAACATTAGAAACTCGGGACTGATCCATTATTAATTTAAAACTTATTAACTTTACAGTTACAATTTCTACATATTATTATGTTATATAATTTGAAATAAATATTTAAAAACTGATTACAACTTTGAGCTGCATGCAGGGTTTTCGAGATTATCAGTTTGGACGTTATAAAAGTCTAATATAAAAAAAGTTTTGGTCACTTTTCTCCTCATAGTGAATATTGTTTTTTTTATCGATACTAAAATTAAAAAGCATTACTTTTTTATTTACTGAAGAAATTTTGAACAATTTATTTTCTTTTATAATAGTCCTTTAATTTTTTTCTGATATCCTTTCGGTTACAATTAAAGCGCAATTTTAATGAAAAGTGAGAAATATTGGATTTAGAAAACAGGACAATAAAGAAATAAAAATCTTCTAAAACACACAACCATTGATTTATTAAGGAAATATGAATAAATAGGAAAAAATAGTAAAAGTATTCTGTGCGAATGAAACCTAACGTTTTCTGATTATTTTATTTTATTTCTACGCCAGCCTAAAAATAATTATCTAGCGTAGAGATAAAAGCAGATAAAAGGAGAAAATTATACTCGTTGGCAATTCATTAATGCAAAAATACAGAATTATAAAAACAGAGAGACAAAGAACTGCCATATATAAGATAAAATAAATTAATGTTTTAAAAACAAAAAGAATGAACTTCTTCTACGCTATATTTTCCGCAAAAACGAGCAAATCATCTACATGAAAAATCAGCGAGTTTATTTTCCATTATTGAGGTATATCTTAAATCTAATAGTAGGTGAATAATAAGAAAACTTCCACAAATTGTCACTAATAATTAACTGTTTTCAGGTAATTGGAACATTATCAAAATCCTATAATTTTAATCCTCATACGCTACAATCGCACTATAATTTTGGAGTAAGAGAAGTGCGTTGCTGCTGGAAAGTTAACAGACGTCTAAAAAACGGGTTGTTTAAGATAAGTTGTTCCATGCGTATATTTTTAATTGATGCTTGAGTTTTATTTGATTTTTTGTTGGGGTGCTAAGTATTTCTCTAGAAATTCGACAATACGTCTAAAAACGAAAGCAGGTGAATACTTTTGATCAGATAATGTAGATATTTACATTTCCATTCTCTAAGGACATGCCATCAGCACTTGGCCAAAATTAATGTTACAGAAATGGTTGAAGAATCTTCATTAGTATGACACTCGAGAAGCTATTTGCTCCTCAATTTTGTCTTAATTTATTTTGAACTGATATTAAGGTTAAAAAGCAGAAAAACAACATTTAAAAATGCACAAATAATACATGAAAAGCAGCAAACGGCTGTTTCGAATCTACTAGCGAGATTCTTCTTCGGTGCAAGATAAGGAAAAAGAAACAGCGTGCTAGAAAAAGCAAGGCTGAGCAAAATGATAGACAGAGACGCTTTGGCATATATACCCTATGCGGGAAGCTGAGGCGCCAAAAACAACCAGTGAGAGAGAAGCAGTGGAAACGACTGGGTGGACAAGTTGCGAAATCTACCGGAGAAGGAGAGAAAAAGAAATCAAAAAAAGGGGAAAATTAAATTAATGTTTTCCAAATACTTGGAAAATCAGGAGTACTAGATAAGTCATTGGCTAAAGAGTGAGAATTTTTAATGATGTTGTAAGCTTCCCAAAAATCAAGATCAAGGTTATAAGAACATTTTTGGATAATGATGGCTGAGAAAAAATCGAACCTATGTTGAGAAGACCAAGAATGTTGAGCAATAGAAAAACCTTTGAGCTCCTGATTTTTAACATAACATCCATGGTCTTTTAAACGAAATCTAAGAGGACGTTTAGTTTGGCCAATATAAGAAAGGCCACACTGGCAAGAGATTTGGTAAATATCCCAGTTTTCTAGTTGATCAACGTGGTGTTTGAAATTTGAAAAAGTGATTTTATTAACGCGAGAAAAAATAACATTAAAATCAAACCTTTTTAAGATTTTAACAACTTGCTGACTGATTTTAGGGAAAAATGGTAACATAGCTGAAGTATTAAAGTTGGAATTAGAATGCTTTTCAGAATGGACGTATTTCGCCAATTTCTTATAAATAGAATCAATAATATTAGAGGAATAACCACGATCAACAGCCATAGCTTTGAGGTAATTAAGTTTAGAACTAAGTAACTGAGGAGTGGAACAAATATTGGTACAACGAAAAACAAAAGTATTGAAAGCAGCGAATTTCTGGTTAGGGGGATGAGAAGAATACCTGTGAAGTCGGAGACTGACAGCAAAAGGTTTACGAAAGAAGGTAGTTTGAAAGCCATTTTCAAAACGAATAACAAGGACATACAGGAAACAAAGACAGTTATTGGTCTCAATTTCTGAGGTAAATTGAATGCAGGGATCAATGGAATTCATAATAGAGAGAATATGATTAATATCCGAATTCATTTCAACCAGGACATAAACATCATCAACATAACGAACGTGGAACGGGAAATTTAAAATTCCAAAAAGTTTGACCTTAGCTTTATTTGCTATTTTTATGATAGTAAGGTTTTCTTTATGCATTAGTATATAACATGAGTCACCACACAAATTTCATCTGCTCTCATCTGTTATTACAGTAGATTTTTATTGTACTGTTGTCTTATTGTGGTATTGCAGTAATTAGTTAGTCATTTCTCTACCGCCAATTATAGGATATACGCTCAAGTTTTTTCCTTGCTTACATGCCTATATTATGAAGGCGTCTTCTTTTTGAAAAGCCAATGATTTTGTACCTGTGACAACAAAATGAGAGCGACGACTTGGTGTTATAATATATCCCTTCTAGCATGAAAATCCGATAGCAAGCAAGCTTGAGAAAGGGTTCCTATGGATAACAGACCTGAATTGCGTAGTCTTGAAACATAAATTTGAAAATTGACGAAACTGCGAAAAATATGTAATGCTGTTTGCAAACATCAGCTTGTGATAAATCGATTTCTATCTCCCTGATCTCGACCCATCTTTGTATATAATGATAAACCACTTATCTTACACGTACACAATAACATTTTCATAAAAATTGTTACATATTAACATGTATTAACACGCAATAAACATAAAAAGTGTGATTCTCATAGTTTATAATTCTTCAGATTTTCTTTAAAGTATTCGTGCGTTTTATCTTACTTTGGAGTTTTAATTCGTTATCTGTATTTGGTAATTTATAATTTATTATATTATTTTTATATAAAAAAATATAACAATTCTGCGCGAAATAAAAACAAAATGTGTTTGTATTTTCAACTTTGCGTATCCATGTACATTTTGCAGTTAATTTACATTTTTAGGTAGCTTTCATTACAAAAAGCTACCTATTGCAGCCGTTCGGAGGAAAGCGATTTCAAAAATTTTTGATATATTTTCATCGATCATGACCACCAGACCCCAAAACCACCCTCCGTTCAAAAGTTGATATATATATATACATATATATATATATATATATATCTGACCTTTGTCATACTGTAACTCTCGAATTTATGAACCGATTTGGATGTAATTCGGTATGTACATAGTACATACCAATGTCTTGACCGAGTTCGTTGGCCAGCTACATCCGCCATTTTGTTTCAAAATGGCGGCCATTTAAAATTTAAAAAAAAAATTAAATTTGAAATGTGGTACCAAAGAATTGAAAATGGAAAAATATTTTTTTCTTATGTATTTGATCTTTATACAAAGATTCCGGAGCAGTTTTTGTTTCGTCTATATCTTAACAAATGCCTGAGTTATAGCATTTTGAATTTCTAGCGTGGCTGACATTTTGAAACGTCCTGAATTTTGTCACGCGATAAAAGGCGTATTTATGAACCGATTTGGATGTAACTTCGTTTGTACATAGTACATACCAATGTCTCGACCGAGTTCGTTGGTCAGCTTCATCCGCCATCTTGTTTAAAAATGGCAGCCATTTAAATTTTTAAGAAAAATTTAAATTTGAAATGTGGTACCAAAAAATTGAAAATTGAAAAAATATTTTTTTTTCTTATGTATTTGACCTTGATACAAAGATTCGGGGGCAGTTTTTGTTTCGTCTATATCTTAAAAAATGGCTAAGTTATAGTATTTTGAATTTCTAGCGTGGCTGATATTTTGAAACGTCCTGATATTTGTCACGTGATAGCAGGCGTATTTATGAATCGATTTGGATGTACTTTGGAGTGTACATAGTACATACAAATATCTTGGCCGAGTTCGTTGGCCAGCTTCATCCGCCATCTTGTTTCAAAATAGCGGCCATTTAAAAAAATTTTGAAAATTTAAAATTTAAAATGAGATACCAAAAAATTGGAAAATGAAAAATTTTTTTTGTATGTGTTTGACCTTAATACAAAGATTCCGGAACAGTTTTTGTTTCGTCTATATCTAAAAAATTGGATGAGTTATAGCATTTTGAATTTCTATTGTGGCTGACATTTTAAAACGACCTGATAACAAGCGATAACAAGCGTATTTATGAACCGATTTGGATGTTACTTGTTCTGTACATAGTACATACCAATGTCTCGACCGAGTTCGTTGGCCAGCTTCATTCGCCATCTTGTTTCAAAAGGGTTGCCATTTTAAAAAATTAAATTTAAAATTTAAACTGAGGTATTAAAAAATTGGAAAATGAAAAAGATTTTTTTATGTGTTTGGCCTTGATACAAAGATTCCGGAGCAGATTTTGTTTCTGAAAATTTGTTCTTTTGTTTATATCTTAAAAAATGGTTGAATTATAGCACTTTGAATTTCGAGTATGGCTAACATTTTGAGACGATCTTGTATTTGTCACGCGATAATACACGTATTCGCCTATTTCCATGTAAGAAGGCATGTGGATAGTATACATCAACATCTCAGCCAAATATAAGTTACCTTAAATAAAAGCAGCTTGGATAAAGCTGGCTAATTTTGCGAAATTCTCATTCATAATGATTTAGTATTGATAAAAATTAGCATTGAATCTCCTATATTCGGTTTCCACTAAATTGAGCTTCGTGTGTTTGAATAATATAAGTTGACTTTTTTAAAATAAGGAATTTGAAAGCTACCTCTTCCTCCCGGCACTGGCCGGAAGGACTTTTATAACATTTATTCAAACATTTGATAAAACTAAATATAACTAAATGTACGCATTTGAATCTGGTTCCCATAATTATTTCTTAATTAAGCTTAATTTAGTCATAAATAAAAAAAAATATATATCAGAATTCTTTGATAAAATCCAAGCACCTTGGTTACCTAAGTAATTGTATATTTTTTCTTATATAATGTAACTAAATATTAATATAATTATATTATTTAAATACTACTTACTTCCATTAGAAATATTGTGTAAAATCCGAATTCTTCATAATACAATCCACGTATATATAATTTATATCAGTATTTTTCTTTTATTCCTTTGAGTGAAAAATTAAAATAGGTCAATTTTTAAAAGTCTCTATAAATCTCATAGGATCGGGAAAAATAGATTATTATGCAAAACCTATCGTGGACTAAACATTATATCTAATATGGAAGCCATAAATTTAAATAAATCAGATATATCCATACGTTGTATATAATAAATTGCTTTTGATTTTTTTAAATTTAACTTTATTAAAGCGTGGTTTAATAAATTGCCTCTTCCTTTCTCATCTTCAATTTTGTGTAAGTATCATAGCACATTGTTATACTGATTTATCCATTAGTATGATAAAGTTTTTTACATGATATTTTCTGGTGTATTTTAAAATAGAGACAGAATTGATAATGCATCGTAATATGTTTATAGTTAGTAAAATATTATTTAGAAACTCCATGTTCCCTGAATACTTTTTTGCGGTAATTTAATGCACAATTGATAGTATATAAAATATTCAATTAACATTATTTTTGAAAGAAAATCTTATATTTTTCTTTTAAAAAGATTCTCTATTTCTTTTGCTCTGTAGCCTTTACGTTAAGCCGTAACAAATGTCTTTTGTAAATTTTGAGCGATAGTTTTTAATACAAAATGCAATTTTAAAATATGTATTGAATATATACTAACATTAACAAAATTTTGTCCGAAGTATACTTCAAATTGCTTTAATTAAAAAAAAATATAAGACGGATATGTTACAGGCTGTTACCCTAATAAAAAGAAAATGTGTAACCTAATTTTCAATCGTGTTTTAACGTTATATAGATGCTCTATATTTGTGTTCGTATAACTTAAGACTGTTATTATAAAGTATAGGATCCAATTTTTGTTCATTTGTTAATGATCGATATTATAAGCCTGTGAGTTTTTCTGTAAAAAATTCAAAATAACATAGTTGAAGACCACATATATAAAACGGCTACATATGAAGTTCAATTATGTTTTACAAAACAAGAAAAACTGACAGAATCATTTTCCTTTCGATTATTCAGTTGTGAATTTCGACTTTAAAATTTTTCTGTTCTTCAGATTATTTTCTCAAAGAATTTGTGCTGCTGAATATGAAGAAGTCCACTTTTATTAAATAAGCAGAAATATTCTTTTCTCCTTTGTGTACCCACGTTCCTGTCATCGCAAGTAATATCTATATACATATTTAAAAAATTCTACTGAAAAAGTATTTAGTCTAATCTATAAAGAATTGTTTTAACACTTTCCAACATAGATGAGAAGTGCGAATAACTTCGATTTGTCTGAATAAAACGAACAGCATGTGTCTGCTGTCTGTACGTGATATATCTCTCAATCATATAGTCGGATTCTCATGTACAACGAAAACACACAAAAGATTTACATTACGTTACATGGGGATAATCATTTGCTGGAGATTTTAATGCCTGTACGATTGTTCCAAGATAATGAAGTTGGTGTCATACGCTAAAGTGATCTACAACACTCTTTACGAGAAGTATATGATAAGTATCATTTATAATTAATTAATGAGTTCCATTTTAATACGATGCATCAAACGTAATAAAATTAAAAAGGATGCACTGCAACATGTTTTTTATAGTTAACGAAGTGCATAGGATTTAACTTTCATTTGCAGTGACACACAAAATTATTCGTTTACAAGAATGACTGTTATTGATATTTGCTAGAATCTCGTATTCAGCTGCAGTATGCATTTTCTTACTTAGCTATTTTTTAATGTATTACGGATTTCATATGTTTTCTAAAGATCATACGTAAGTGTTCCATTAAAGAAATCTTTAGAAAGTAGGTTTTTTTTACAATATAATGGTCTTTTAATTCTTTTATTAAAGTGAATCATTTTATTGTATGACAAAATGAATATTCATAACAATATTCTTAAAGGGCTGGAAGGAGTTTCGAAATCAATGGTTGATGTTAATTTTTTCGTTCTTGCTTTTGTAATAAACGTAAGAATTATGAAACGTCAGTGATATTTACTATTCATTAGTTTAACTTTTTGTGAAGTGTATTTTTTTATTATTCTCGTAAGGGGTTACAGAACTCTTAAAGCTTTAAAATTTTAATTATTTTAGATGTTAAACTCTTATCCTTTCTGACCATTTTGTTGTAATTTTTTCCTTGAAATTCCAATTAGAACTGAAGTTATAGCTTTTATAATTATACCCGCACAATAGCTGAAACGGCGTTTCTGAAACTTTGAAGTCATTTTTCTCCAAATGCCTTTTGGGGCATAACGTCCAGGATATTAGAAAAACTTCTGAATATTTTTTATGAAATTTTGAAAACATATGTTTCGTGTCAGTCTGTATAAACTGAACCTAATATTTCATTTTATTACTCAAAAAAAAAAAAAAAAAAAAAAAAAAAAAAAAAAAAAAAAAGATGATTATACTGTTGAAATTATCAAAATTTCGTATTAGTTAAATACAACTTTATATAAAAAATATAAAAAGGCTTTAAATACAAATTTATTTATTTTCAGCGTAGGTATTAGAATCTGAAGAATAACTAGGCACCAAAATTGTCCTTCTAATATCAATATTTATTTTGTAATCCTGCGCCTAAGTTGTTGTATCAATTTTCTGTTCAGCAAATGTCTGACAGATAAAGTTAAAAAATGCTATAAAAAGTGATAGAAAATCGTTATTAAGATTGACGATCGTTTCGTTGCACAAACGGCAACATTTTCAAAATCATTCAACGATAGAAAATATTTTCACATAATTTAAAATCAATAAACATAGTAAACAATGTCACGCGACATGATGCATAATGAAAAACATTGTAAACATAAAATTAATTTAAAAGATTAGATTAGCTATTGGTGAGCGTGGATTAATTTTCAAAACAATGACATGGTAAACAATGTCACGAGACAACATGCATAATGAAAAGCATAGCAAAATATAAAATAAAAATAAAATTATCTTCGCTATTTGTGAGCGTGGATTAATTTTTACTATTGTTACTAAAATTACACAGCATCTCTTTCCAAATTTTAGATAATTCTATGGACACTGAATCATTGCAAATATTCTTGTTGCGTAAAAATATCTCTATTGATTCTCGGATTATGGATGGTAAATAAAATCTTGATGTATAAATTAACTTGCTATTTTTAAAATGGATCTGTAAAGGTTCTTCGCTGTATAATCTGGCCAAAGCTGTGGTTCTTCTGTTGTATTTGATGTCTGCTATATGTTCTTTGATTCTAGTTTTAAGTTTTCTAGTTGTCATACCAATATAAAACTGCTTAGTTCCATCTTCTTTGGTGAAAGGTATTTGTATACTCCCGATAAATGGTTTGACTCAATTGGATATATTTTCTTGCATACTATATTTCTTAATTTCATAGAAAGTTTTGCGACTAGGGAGATATTGTATTTATTGAGTTTATACTTCAGACGTTCGAAGAAACCAGGAAAATATTGTAAAGTGGATAACATGGAATTTTGTGGATTGAAATTTCTTTTCTTGTTATACTTTAAGCTCTTAATTAATTTTTCTATGGTACTTTCTTTGCATCCATTGTTTCTTGCAATATCATATATTTTATTTATTTCGTTATTTAACGGCACGGGGGTACAAACTGTGAAAGCTCTATGAATAGAATATCTAAGTGCAGAAACTTTGTATGAAAAGGGTGCTTGAGCATTATGAGGGATAATGGATTGACTGGCTATGGGTTTTCTGTAAACAGTGCGTTCTATTCCTTGGTACGTCTTGATTAGTAATACATCTAAATAAGGTAGCGTACCATTTTGTTCTATTTCCAATGTAAATTTAATTTTAGAATCAAGGCTATTAATCTCGTTTAAAAAGTTATTGAGCAAGGTATCTGCATGTTGCCAAATGATGAAAATATCGTCTATGTATCTGATCCATGTATGGGGAGTATAATCCAATTTGTATATATCTATTTCAAGAGGTCGTAATATGAATTCAGCTAATAATCCTGATATAGGAGAACCCATTTGAGCTTCGTTATTTTGTTTGTATATTTTGTCGTCGAATGTGAAGTAATTATTATTAACTATAAGATTAAGAGCACTCTTAAGTGTAGTTTTCATACTTTCATTAATACTCTCCATGTGGTCAATGCAGTTATTTATATTTGTAACGGCTTTTTGGGTATCAATAGATGGGTATAAAGAATCTACATCTAGACTGGCTATTAAATAATCCTCAGGAAAATTAATGTGATTGAAATATTGAATGAACTCATACGTTGAATTAATTACATGATCTGAGCGTTTCAGATCATGTAATAATCACATATTTATTTTTCAATAAAACTACAAAAGCTTTTTCCATAACATATGTGGGGCTTGAGCATTTATTTACTATTGGTCTTATTGGCATATCTATTTTGTTGTCTTTGAGTCTGCCAACAATTGCTGGGATTACTGCTAACTTATTAATTTTCATTAGATCTTTCATATTATCAGGCCAGCTTCCTTTATTCACAAATTCATTAACTTTTTTGTTGATTATGTAAAGTGGATTCTTCTTGATTTCTTGACAATCCATATTGTTAATGCATTGTACCATTTTATTTTTATAGTCATCTGTATTTAATATGGCTAATTTATTAGATTTATCAGTTTGGATTAAAATGATTTCTGGATCAAGTTTTAGCTTTTTCAAAGTATTCAATTCATCTTTCGGTAAAACCGAAAAATTTTGCCCAGCTCAGATCATGTAATTAATTCAACGTACGAGTTCATTCAATATTTGAATCACTTTAATTTACCTCAGGATTATTTAATAGCCAGTCTAGATGTAGTTTCTTTATACCCATCTATTGATACCCAAAAAGCCGTTACAAATATAAATAACTGCATTGACCACATGGAGAGTATTAATGAAAGTATGAAAACTACACTTAAGAGTGCTCTTAATCTTATAGCTAATAATAATTACTTCACTTTCGACGACAAAATATACAAACAAAATAACGGACCTCCAATGGGTTCTCCTATATCAGGATTATTAGCTGAATTCATATTACGACCTCTTGAAATAGATATATACAAATTGGATTACACTCCCCATATATGGATCAGATACGTAGACGATATTTTCATCATTTAGCAACATGCAGATACCTTGTTCAATAACTTTTTAAACCAGATTAATAGCCTTGATTCTAAAATTAAATTTACATTGGAAATAAAACAAAATGTTAAGCTACCTTATTTAGATGTATTACTATCAAGACGCACCAAGGAATAGAACGCACTGTTTACAGAAAACCCATAGCCAGTCAATCCATTATCCCTCATAATGCTCAAGCACCCTTTTCATACAAATTTTCTGCACTTAGACATTCTATTCATAGAGCTTTCACAGTTTGTACCCCCGTGCCGTTAAATAACGAAATAAATAAAATATATGATATTGCAAGAAACAATGGATGCAAAGAAAGTACCATAGAAAAATTAATTAAGAGCTTAAAGTATAACAAGAAAAGAAATTTCAATCCACAAAATTCCATGTTATCCACTTTACAATATTTTCCTGGTTTCTTCGAACGTCTGAAATATAAACTCAATAAATACAATATCTCCCTAGTCGCAAAACCTTCTATGAAATTAAGAAATATAGTATGCAAGAAAATAGATGCAATTGAGTCAAACCATTTATCGGGAGTATACGAAATACCTTTCACCAAAGAAGATGGAACCAAGCAGTTTTATATAGGTATGACAACTAGAAAACTTAAAACTAGAATCAAAGAACATATAGCAGACATCAAATACAACAGAAGAACCACAGCTTTGGCCAGATTATACAGCGAAGAACCTTTACAGATCGATTTTAAAAATAGCAAGTTAATTTATACATCAAGATTTTATTTACCATCCATAATCCGAGAATCAATAGAGATATTTTTACGCAACAAGAATATTTGCAATGATTCAGTGTCCATAGAATTACCTAAAATTTGGAAAGAGATGCTATGTAATTTTAGTAAAAATAGTAAAAATTAATCCACGATCGCAAATAGCCAAGATAATTTTATTTATATTTTATATTTTGCAATGCTTTTCATTATGCATGTTGTCTCGTGACATTGTTTACCATGTCATTGTTTTGAAAATTAATCCACGCTCACCAACAGATAATCTAATCTTTTAAATTAATTTTATGTTTACAATGTTTTTCATTATGCATCATGTCGCGTGACATTGTTTACTATGTTTATTGTTTTTAAATTATGTGAAAATATTTTCTATCGTTGAATGATTTTGAAAATATTGCCGTTTGTGCAACGAAACGATCGTCAATCTTAATAAAGATTTTCTATCACTTTTTATAGCATTTTTTAACTTCATCTGTTTATAAGTGATTATTATACATGTGTTTATAAATGTCTGACAGTTTGCAACTCCAATTTGAAGAGTAGTGAGACCCCTTAAAAATAAATTATGCTTGAAAGAATTGAATATTCCGTTAGGTTTTATTTCTTTTTACTCTCTTCCATTTATGATAGAAGAGAGTTTTGTAAACGAATTTTTTTTCAATTTGCTTTTGATGCATTTACACGTTTTAGGGGATCAGAGATTCCGAAAAATATGTTTTACAAATGCAGGGGTTGTATTTGTCCTGAAATTTCACGACTAGGAAATTCTTCGGCACCAATATTTTTTCGTAGAAAATTTATTCTTAAATACGGTGATATTTTTCGCGTTCAACCTAGATTTATTTTTCTTTAAACAAATACTGGTAATTGTCCTGAAATTTTTCATATAGAGTACGACCCCTGCAAATGTCTATCGGTTCGTGTGTCTGTGTGAACATTTTGGATCATCGAATAGTGCCTGAAATTATGCATATATTTGAACCAATCTTTATATATATATATTTGGCTATTGCCAGCTGTTACCAGTTCCAGTTGGAGATAGAGCACCGGAAGGGTCCGCTGTGATAGAGATTTTCTGCACCTTTTTCCTTTCTTTATCATTTGATGTGCATGAAGTGATGCATAGAACTGAAGTTTTTTGATATTTTACTTACTGAGTTGACCTCATTAATCCCCCGTCGTTATGAAATATTTAATACGAAAAAAAAATTCAAGTTTAAGAAAACTTTTACTGATTAAGCTTCTCATTTTTTGTTTCTAAAATGCATGAACTATTAATATGTGTGAGATAGAAAAAGATATAGGATTGGCACATCGGACTAGTTTAAATTATCTGCAATTTTGAAAAGACAGTTTGTAAAGGGAACTTTAATAACAATTTATAATAAAGGAGAAATGTGATTATTATTAGACAACTTTTTAAAGTATTATGTAATAATACAAATTAACATAATTTTCACTAGTGAAGGGCTCTACAATTATGTTTAATTGTCTCTAAACAGTTAATAGTACTAATGCTAAGTATAGTCACGTAAGAAGATTCATTGATTTCGATCATACAAGAAAAAACGTATTTATATTTTACCATCAAAGTGTTTTACAAGACTTCCTATCGAAGCATTAACGAAATGTATATAATAGTACAGAGTAATTGAAATGCAGGTAATAGATATTGAGGATTTAATCAAGGTTAACGAATTATTCTTTCAGCTGCAAATAGTAATTTCATTATTCAGTATTTTACAAAATATTTTCTTTTTCTTTCACACAGTAACACTGAGTATGCAATTAAGTTTCATTTCTAGGTAATATTTCAAAAGCGATAATGCAACTGATTGAATACTTTGCATTATATACAAAAATACTCTGTTTAATGTGGCCTGAAGGTCTGTTTAACCCATTAATGCCGAGTTTCTTTTACGCATTTTTAATACATAGGTACCAGTTGACACCAGTTTTGCCATATTCTAATTTTAACTTATTTGATCTCTCAATTTTTGAGATTAAGTAATATGAAAATTTCCTTAATAAAATACTAGTTTTCATTGTTAAAATTTTCGTATTACTTAAATTGCAGATTTTCGTACCAACCGGCATTAATGGGTTAAGAATGAAGATTTCTAACAAGGAAACACTTTAATCTTCCGCTAAACGATTTTCTGTTCTGTAAACACTGTTCTAGGCGGAATATTGTTTATGATGAAAATTTTTCTGTGTCTCGATCGATTAAATATGTCTTACTCCTCGAATTAATATACAAAATTTAGGCAGTGGATATTATTCAAATAAACACAACTCATTATTTTCTTCATAAATTAAACAAAATATATGCATGATTTAATTGGTTTCAATCATCTAAATCATAACCTTGTGAAACTCGAATAACGGTAAAGAAACATTTGTGAGTGTTTTTAATGAAACCATTCAATAAATGCGCTGCTAAATGACTACTCAACATGTACTCAATATTCAATTATTAACAGAAAAGTAATTTATACCATTTATCATGGGTATAAATTGTTAAGGGATAAAATTAAATTAAATCAATCGAAATCATTGCTATGTAGTTTTCAGAAAATATTATTACCGTTTATATTATATTATGTCAAGAACAATTTTATTTAAACGATATAAACGAATAAAGTTTAAAATTTTCATTTCATATACATATAAATTATCTCTCTACTTTAGAGTTTATATGATCACATTTATAGATAAAAAGTACACCATTTTATGCGCAAGATTCGTTATACTATATTATTTACTTATCACTATATTACTATATCACTATATTATTTGCTTAAAATTCATTGTATGCTACACTCTAAAGACATTAATCCACAGCATGGTATATTACAAACTTATGTATAGCAATTGAATACATAATACTGCATTAAAAGTAACCTTTTTTATCTTTTGCTTAACGCAATATTATTTACATGAAATCTGCAGTTAATCACACAACAAAGCTAGAACATTAATAAAATACTTTGATGGATTTCAGCACTTAACAGCAACTTTTGTAACAGATTTTCGCAAGTGTTATTTTGCTTATTAAACATGTTATGATTTATGTACTAGAACAATGAAGGAAGTCTTTTCACGAAAAATAATGTAAGATAAATTATCTGCTATTTTTTATGTCAGATTATTTTTTCCGTGACGTTAATAAAGATCTATTTAGTTTCTTTGTTAGAACCGTTATATGTATGGAATAAATAAAGGCATCTGATAATTGGTAAAACTTTTTTTCGATAATGTGCACTAAGAGATAATGTTAAAGACTAAAGAAAGTTTACACGTAAGGCGAAATAAATTGTGCATTGAAAAGGTATATGTATGCGGGTCAATCCATTCCAAGTGGTCTAGCACTGGTTGATCGACCATTTTTAAAAAATCTGAAATTTTTTGTACAACAACCCTAATATAATGGAAGTTTAAAATGAATATTATTTTAAGTTTATTAGTTTTTGTTTGTGCATGGCGGCCATTTTTGTTTCATCGTCTGCAGCAATTTTCTCAATTGGAAATTTCTCAAACGGAATTGTAAATACTTCATCGTTTTCTTTCTCCAATTCAAGTGCGGATTAAAGCAATTTGCACAGAACACATTGGGATAAAAATTTGGTAATAGAGTAGTTTCCGAAACTAACTGGTTATTGGTGAAATTTAAGAATAAAGTTTTAGTTTTTTTCCGAAATTTGTCCGTTTACAAGAGGAAATTTTTCTAGCAAGGAAAGCTGTCAACTTGACATAATTGTTTTTACAAATAGGCCAAACGTACTTGTACTCACACGCCAAGTTCCAGATCTGGGACTTCCTTTCTGTTCGCTAAAAAAAAATCCCAAATTTTTCAAAAATGTCAAAAATCGCACTTTTGAGGCTTTGATATCTCTGGTGGGGAAAGAGATAAAAATTTAAAATTCTGTTTTCTGAGAGTATTGTATAGTAGTGCTATGCACAAGAAATTTCAGGATGGAGATTTGAATACAAGCTGAGATATGGCAAGGGCAACATGTCAAAACAATACTGTCAAACTATTGTTTTGCTGTAGTCACAGATAAGTATTTATTTCCGAGTGTCATTTAAATTTATTTTTTGATTATCTTTAAATAATAGGAACAGAAAATAAAGCCTTTTGCAAAGCTTAGCAATTAATTAAAAAAGTAATTATGCCTAAGGTCTACATTTTGTATGGTTTCAGTAATTTTTGTTGTAAGTAATTTCAGTAACTAAAACAAACCTCAGCACTTTTACGTAAAGAAAAAAAAGTATTTTTGTACAGGACCTGAGACAAAAACAGAATAGGAATCTGTTAATGTTGGCACACTGGTTGATATATTCCAAACGTGTCAAAACACATTCCTGTTTGTTGGTTTAAAAACCAGAATTTTAATGCTGCTTGCCAGTCCCTGAGACATGTTCCTACCATAAGTATGTTCCTGTAAATTAAACATTATATGATGTTACCATGTATCAGTCTCAAGTAATTTTCAGAAAGTAAAGTTATCCAAAGCCCTTTCAATATTTACACTGCATAAAAATGACATTTTTGCATAAAAAGTAAGTTAGAAATTATTAATGAAGTGAAACTTGCACATAGTGATTTTAAAGTTTATTTCTATGAGCCAGCAGGGCCAAGATCTTCAATCAAGTTATCAAGAGATGACAAGACTTGGTTCCTAAAAATAAAATTTTGAGAAAGATCAAAATTGTGGTTTTTAAACCAACAAGCAAGAATGTTTTTTAACAAGCTTGATCATGTCTCAACAAGTATGACAATATTAACAGCTTTTCTCTTTCCCTATTCTTTTTTTGTCCCAGGTCTTGTATATTTTTTTTTCCTTCATACAAAAGTGCTGAGGTTTCTTTTAGTTTCTAAAATTACTTACAACAAAAATTACTGAAACCATACAAAATGTATGAGGTTAGACATAATTATTTTTTAGTTAATTGCTAAGCTTTGCAAAGGGCTTTATTTTCTGTTACTATAATTTAAAGATAATCAAAAACATAAATTTAAGTGACACTCTAAGATAAATACTTAGATGTGACTACCACAAAACAATAGTTTGGCAGTGTTGTTTGACATGTTTCTCTTGCCATAACTCAGCTTGTAGTCAAATCTAAATCCTTAAATTTCTTGTGCATAACACTACTATACAATACTGTCAGAAACCAGAATTTCAAATTTTTATCTCGTGCCTCACCAGAGATATCAAAGTCTCAAATGTGCGATTTTTGACATTTTTGAAAAATTTGGGATTTTTTTTAGCGAAGAGAAAGCAAGTCCAAGATCTCGAACTTGGCGTGTGAATACAAGTACTTTTCGCCTATTTGTTAAATATATATATATATATATATATGTCATGTTCACAGTTTTCCATGCTAGAAAAATTTCCTTTTGTAAACGGACAAATTTTGGAAAAAAACTGAAATTCTATGCTTAAATTTCCCGAATAAGGATTTATTTTCGGAAACTACTCTATTACCAAATATTTAGCTTAATGTTTTCTGTACAATTTGCTTTATTCCACATTTGAATTGGAGAAATAAATGAGAAATTATTTACAATTCCATAAACCCTTCTTGTGAGAAAATTGCTGCAGACGATGACACAAAGATGGCCGCCATGCACAAATAAAAATTAATAAAATTAAAATAATAGTTATTTTGAACTTTCATCATATTAGGGTTGTTGTACAAAAAATTTCAGATTTTTAAAAAATTGTCGAGCAACGAATAAGTGATTTTCTGGACCACTTGAAATGGATTTACCCATGCGTAGAAAAATCAACATAATATTTAAAATTTTACAAAAGTTTAACAAATATTTTTATACTGGTCTGATTTGTCTAAGTTTAAGATTATTACAGTCTTTCAAGTTTTGAAATATGCTCAATTTCGCTATGTTCCCTGAGACATTTTGAAGTCTAGAGATAGCTAAGAGAAACTGCCATTTTTGGTTGAGAGTATTTTGCTGTAGTAAAGTTTCCCGGGAATAACGGGTCTGTAAAATATAGTGACTTTTACATAAGTTTTATATTTGTGAGCTAATAAAATGTTTTTATCGAAAGTTTTCTTCGACATTGAAGTCCTTCTTGGCTATCACTGTACGTCTTTCGGTATGTTTGAGCAACCAACAGTCCGGCATGCATATTAGTTTTAGAGTTAAAAATTTTGCATTTTCATCTTTGGAAAGTTCATTAAACATTAAATTGTTCAGAATAGCATGGGCTAACATTAAAAGCTTCACTGCAGTCCTATCCTAATTTAGTATCAATAAACAGTGTTGTGCAGTTAAAATTTGAGTAATTCTCAATTACTTATGGTGTTGTCACAGGTTTATTATTGAGCTACCATAAATTATGATACTGTGCAGCGTTATTTAAAATCAATGACATTTGTTACTATAACTACATCAAAAAAAGAATGTTAAAATTCCAAAATTCCAGATTTCCTTCATTAATATTTTGGATGAATATCCGAATATATATCATCATTTGGTTTCTAGACCAATTAAAGAACCGACAGTTCATTTTATTAATAGCGAAACAGCACCGAAAACTGGCGATATGAAGCAATTAAAATAATAAAACTTTGTAAAAAATCACCATAAAATTAAAACAAAACACAGGACGCGTTTCGAGCTAAAAACATAACAGCTCGTCATCAGCTACAGCATACAGGTGTCCGTAAACGAACCTTGTTTACGGACACGTGTATGCTGTAGCTGATGACGAGCTGTTATGTTTTTAGCTCGAAACGCGTCCTGTGTTTTGTTTTAATTTTATGGTGATTTTTTACAAAGTTTTATTATTTTAATCATTTTATTAATACCCTGTGTGCAGGGTGTCCCTCAAATGGCATAAAAAAGTAATCGCTAATAACGCGCATATTGTTATTTTCCTTGCATATGTAATTTGAAATGATGGATGAAACTAGTTTTGAAAAATATAAATTTATCCTAAAAGATTACCATGAAGATGACTAGCAACTCTCTTGTAAAAGGATTCTAGTAACAACATGTATAATAATCACTTATAAACAGGTTAAGTTAAATAACGCTATAAAAAGTGATAAAATATCTTTATTAAGACTGACGATCGTTTCATCGCACAAACGGCGACATTTTCAAAACCATGCAAGATAGAAAATTTTTTCACATAATTTAAAAAACAACAACATGGTAAATAATGTCACGAGACATCATGCATAATGAAAACATTGCAAAACATAAAATAAAAATAAAATTAACTGGACTATTTGCGAACGTTGATTAATTTTCACTATTGTTACTAAAACTACATAGCATCTCTTTCCAAATTTTAGGTGAATCAAGGGACACTGAATCATTGCAAACGTTCTTGTGCCGTAAAAAAAATCTATAAATTCCCGAATTATGGATGGTAAATAAAATCTTGATGGATAAATTAACTTGCTATTTTTATAATCGATCTGTAAAGGTTCTTCGCTGCACAATCTGGTCAAAGCTGTGGTTCTTCTGTTGTATGTGATGTCTGCTATATGTTCTTTGATTCTAGTTTTAAGTTTTCTGCTTTTCATACCTATATAAAACTACTTTTTTCCATCTTCTTTGGTGAAAGATATTTCGTATATTCCTGATAACTGGTTTGACTTTATTGTAGTATTTTAATTGAGAACGTTCGTTCTGTGGATAAAAATCTGTGTGCTTATATGCGACCTCTATTCTTTGTTTTGCCTTCTTAAGCGACCTCTATTCTATTCTCTAATATGCGACCTCTATTTTTGTTGGCTTAACCAAAAATTTCATGTTGTCTCGAAAATGACTAATTATGGAGACGGAAAGAGAAGTATTAATAAGGTGTATTAACTCCCAATGTAATTATCATTGTGCACATTATTATTTGGTGTGTTTTTTAACCCTCCTTGAGTCTTCAAATGGGGCGGTATGTTTAATCCTTAAATTCTTAAAATATTCATTCAGTTACCTTTGCAAAATAGAGATGGCGCTGCGTCGCCGTGAAAAACATCTCTATGAGCAGAGAAAAATTCCCTTCGAGTGTGTTGTGAAACTTGCTGTCGGATATGTGTGTTCGGCATATTTGTAGTGTATTCAACTGAGTTACGCAGTATTAAATGGACAAATACCACAAAAATGGTAATTATTTGTGTTATTAAGAACCATCAGCATGTAGTCCTTTTCAGTGAAATCGACAACATCTACAGTTTCATATAGGATATATGAAAATGAAAAGATTTGTATAAAATGTTGCATTTTTTAGTGATTTTTAAAATCTTTTGAATGAGCTTTAAAATACTCAATGACAAACCAACACATTTCTTATAAAAAAGCAAACCACTTCTAGTAATTAAAAAAATAAACGATTTACTAATAGAGAATTTAGAATTGCAAAGATTTAAAGTAAAATTTATGCAGTTTTTTTTTTACCTCTTCTTTGCAACTCTATATCTAACAATTCTTTGTTATAATATATTCGAAGTGCCTATATAGTTTTTCGAGTATGAGTACTCATAAATATTTTACTTCAAACATTAATACCTTTTCTACTCTAATTATATCATTCAATATCAGTAGATTTGGAGGAAATATTTATCTGCATTTTCGTTTTCAAATTGTATTTTATATATTCATTTATTGGATATTTGGATTAATAAAATTTAAAATATGATCTACTTGCACTGGAGATCAGAGAACCGGTTGTCATGGGATCTTGGCTTTAACAATACGTTTGGATCTCCTAGGCAGTGGCGCAGCCACGGGAGGGGTTTGGGGGTTAAAACACCCCCCCTCCCAGAACTAAGAAAAATTACTATAATTGCCTTATATGAATCAACACCAAAATTAATATTTAAACATTTTGGCGTTTTTCGAAATCCGCCGCTTTGAGAAATCAAACTCTATTCAACAAAGTGATTCAATTAAACGGCGAAAATTCTACTTAAAACTGTGAAAGCGCATATTACATGCATTGGTTTTGTAAAAATTGGTTATTTGGTTTAAGTCACTTTTTCGAGACGTCTTATGCTAAAAGAATGGTCATTTCCTGCCACACAGACGCTTTGAGTTTAAGTATTATACAATTGGCCATTTCTTAATTGCACTTCTGTCTTTGTTCCATGTTCGAAACAATAATAGCCCATCGAATTTCAGAAAAAAACATGAAACATATACTTTGCACATTTCTCTGTTTCAAACGCCCTGTTTTACGCTTTTTGCTCCCAATTATACCTAAGACCAAGCTTTTTACGTACCCAAGTAAAAATTTTTGTAAAATAAGAATTAAAAAAGTAGTAACTAGTAAATCTGCAGATCAGGAGCCTCAACGTCATATTTGCAAGTCATTGTTTTTTAACACTCATTGCATAATATTCAACTTCCTACAAATCTCTTTTTAAAGTTTTCAAATTACATAAATATTTATGAGCATACAAGATACTTCGTAAAGTTTCAGAAATTAAAAGTGTTAAACAAGTGGTTGTACATTGATGTTCTGAAATTCTGATGAGCTACTTATTCTGGTAACTTTTTAAATCAAAAATTGCATTTCTTCAGGGGGCTCTGCCCCCCTGAACCCCCGTAGTCTATTTAAATTTACATTCGTAATTTTTTATTGATTGTGCTGATGGTTATAGTATATCATAGATTTTTTTTTACGCTGTGATTTATAAGGATAAGCATAAGTTTTTTTTATAAATTAATAAAATTTAAATTTGAAATAAAATATTCATGTTAACCGTACACAGACAATAAATCTTGAAGTGACGCCAAAAATGTAACCCTAAAATCCGCTACATTCGGCACAACACAACGACGTGCTTAAAAAAAAAAAAAACGGATGAAGTCAAAGAATTTGGTCCCTGTTCCACGTGCTTGTTTTGTTTGGGTCGAATGAGGGCATTTAAATCTGAGCGATAACGCACATCGTATTACAAACTGTTTTTACGGCATACTGCATCTCCATCTATCTCTTTCCTCCGTGAATAATAGTTAATTTTATTTTACCCAAGATCTTTTTATTCCAGCATCTTTGTTTTCGATAAATGACGTCTAATTCACCTGCTATGCGTACTTACTCAAAACTTTTCATCTTGTTATATTAAGAAATACTCGAGAGTTTTCTTTTTATTTTTAATATGCCGCCATATTAATTTTTCTATTCTTAATTTTATTTTTCATTTTCCTGTTTCACGACAAAACATTTCAATTGAAAGTTGTTTAAAAGAAAATATTACTCCGGGTTTTGATTTTCTTTGCAACAATTAAAGAAATATTGGTAAATGTTATGGGAAAATGTTACGTTATTCTCTATGAAAATAATGAACTTTTGTATTTTTAAACAAAATATTTCAATAAAATAAATAAAATAAATGAAATATTGCCTATTTTTATTTCTGGGCTAAAATCCTTCTATATGCAAAGATACAAATGCATTAATTCATCTGTTTTGACGTTGGCTTTACTCAAGCATTATACACGCAATTATACTAATATTATTAGGACCAAATACGTTGCTAGGCAACAGAGAATGAAAAGGAAAAAAAATGAAATATGCATTATGTCAATTTGATAAAACAAAATCCTTTATATTATTGGAAAACATGCATAAAATTCCCCCTAATATTATAAACCTAATTAAAAAAATCTCGCAAATATATTGACATAATTTATTGGAATAATTTAATAATGTTATTTAAAAATTTCAGCATCAAAAATTTACCATTTAAATCCATTTTTCATATGAGCCATTTCTTTCAACAAATGAAAATCTGAAAATCGTCTGACTTGCCATTGAAAAGCATTATAGAGCAAAATAAAATGTTCCATATTTCCCGAACGAATGAACCAAATTTAACCAAAAACTATACAGCTATGTCCGGGTACCACATCAACATTCCCAGTGAATTTCAAGCCGATCGGATGCTTTTTGCGGCAGTTATCGCGGAACAGACAGACAGACTAACAGACAGACAGACTAACAGAAACCAAAACTTTTCGTGTCTCCACAGTAAGCCTTCACTGAGGTTTCGGCAACTATAAAGTTGTAAAAAGCTGTTTTTGATTGTGATTGAACAAATTATCGCAATCAGTGTGTCTTTCGAACCATTTGCTCCTTAGGGGATCTGTACTCAAATTTAAAGAATGTATTCCATTATTTAGTAATGTAGCAGCGAGTAATGGTGCTTGCTCTGGGAGAAGCATTGCCACCCGTGTCACGTAGGAAAGACGCATTTATTGTAATTTCATTGAGTTATAGATAATATGTCTGTGAGTATGGATTTTGAAAAGAGAAGGGTTAAATGTAAAACATTTTCTTAGACTGTATAAAATATAATTATACACAATTTTATGCTAATCATGCATTAATTTAAATTAATAAGCACATTGTTAAAAATCTGCAGTTTTAGCTTTATAGTCACTCGCTGTTATAGAAAACGATTACTTGAATATATTATGGAATATTCTCATTATTTTTTATTATTCTCATTCTCATTATACCTTAAAAGTAACCTCCATGTCAAAAACCAAGCTTTTATACCAACTACACTATATGGCTAAAGGTGACCGGTCACTTGCAATTTTAGACGTTTTGTTAAATATCTAGAAAAATACATGAGGAATTAACCTGAAACTGCAGGTGCGTAAATAGTATAGTATAGGTCATATATTTCCGTGAAGATTTTTTTTCCCGAAACACCATAGGGGGCCGTCAACAAATTGAAAAAGAACGAATATCTTTTGGATAACCCTGTAAAAACAAATGTAGGAAAAGCGTTCAAACTCGAGATTATTAATAAGTGGCTTATTGTAATATGCTGTGTTCATTTTTGTGAGATAGCATGTATACTCGTAGAGAAATTAAGGTTTTTATAAAAACAGTCCCAAATTTCACCAAGTTTTTTGCTTATAATTTGCAGAGTTCTTATTATAAAAAAAAGTTCTTTTCAGAAAATATGACAAACAACATTGTACAAAATACCCCGCAGTCAGAATTAAAAAATAATAAAAATTGAATAAAAAATGAGTAGGTTTACACGCGAATGCAATCAAAATATATAATGTGCATAATGTATTAGCTAATTATATGGAGCAAGTTTTGTGAAAGTCTCAAAATCATAGCTTGAAAATTCTGAAAATTATCAATCGAATAAACTCGAAATCCGTTGTTCCCGAAAGGAAGCAAAAAGATGAGGGGGTGTATCCAAATATAGTAGTACGTGCAATATTGTGTGCGCTATCTTGGCACTAATCAACAGATATTTGATACAACCCCTCATCTTTTTGCTTCTTTTGGGGAACAATGGATTTCGAGCTTATTCTATCGACGATAATTTTCAGAATTTTCATTCTATGATTTTGAGACTATCACAAAACTTGCTCTATATAATTGGCGAATACATTATGCACATTATATTTGCACATTATGCACATATATACATTCGTGCATGCGCAGTGAAACATTTTTTAGTAAACCTACTCATTTTTCATTCAATTTTTATTATTTTTCAATTCTGATTGCAGAGTATTATGTACAATGTTGTTTGTCATATTTTCTGAAAAGAACTTTTCTTTATATTAAGAACTCTGCAAATTATAAGCAAAAAACTTGGCGAAATATGGGACTGCTTTTGTACAAACCATAATTTCTCTACGAGTATACATGCTATCCTTATAAAAATGAACACAGTATATTACAGTAAGCCATTTATTAATAATCTCGAGTTTGAACGTTTTTGCTACATTAGTTTTTACAGGGTTATCCAAAAGATATTAGTTCCTTTTCAATTTGTTGACGGTCCCCTATGGGGTTTCGGGGGAAAAAAATCTTCCAGGAAATACATGACCCATACTATACTGTTTATACACCTGCAGTTTCAGGTTAATTCCTCATGCATTTTTCTAGATATTTAACAAAACGTCTAAAATCGCAAGTGACCGGTCACTTTTGGCCATATAGTATATATCGCACAAACCGCAGTTTTAGAACATTTTTTGCTCTTGCATCCTTTTAATTTCGAATTTTTGGAAAACTGTTCTTGGTGATCATTTACGTTTCTAGAGTAACAACCATGCCAAACTTAATGTATCTAGCTCTAACAATTCCTAATAAATCATAATTAAGGTTATATAATGCTGCTAGCATTGTGTAGGGATGATACATAAGTAAAAAAGCGTGCAATAAGACGTCCGTCTGACATTAGCCTTAGATCGTTTTCAGACCGCTTTCCGCTCTTTTCATCCTTTTTAAATTGAATTTCTTTTTAGGAACCGTTCTTGAGCATTTATACATCCCAAAAGTTATCACCATGCCAGATTCTATCATTCTATACAAAATGCATAACACAAATCGCAATTTTAGAAAGTTTTTTTTTTGCTCTTGCACCCTTTAAAATTTCGAATTTTAAAAAATCTGTTCAGGGCATGCATTTAAGTCTCTAAATTAACAACCATGCCAAATTCCATGTTTCTAGCCGCTGTTTTACCAATGTAAAATATAGCTTATGTTGAAACGGAGATAGTCACCATCATTTTGCGATTATTATTAAGGCTCCACTCTACGCTTAAAAGGTAAAATCGGAATTATTATAAGATCATTCGTACGTCTTATTTTTCTGGCGGTCAGCGGGGGAGTTGAGGGCACTCGGTGTACCTAAGCGACATAGAATCTTCCAAGGATTGTCGGTAATGATTTTCGAAAAAATGTGTTTGTAATTTGCCGATATATTAATTAAAAACCCATGTAAGAAAACAACGGTACGGATCAAAACAGTGTTGCTACTTAATGACCTCCTTTCGAAGCATGCTTGGCACAGTGCCAAGTTTAAACTTTCTATAAGATCTTTATTTTAGGTAAGGTGAAACATAGTGATAAGCATTTTTTATTCCAACTTAATTCAATTATTGAAGGCAAATATTAAAAAAGATAATTCATATAATAATTCTAAGACATTAAAAGTCAGGAATTTTGAGACAAAAATTGCTTATAATTCAATAAATAATTCATTTATGAGGAGAAAAATTTTTCGATTAGAAATCATTTCAATAATTATGTCTGAATATGCTTTTATTTTTAAAAATTAATAAAAAAGTTCCACGTTATTAAGCGTACTTTTTTTTATTCTTTTAAAATTGTCCACTATTACATGAAATATGATTTACAAGTGACTTTTCGTGAGAATCTCTGCGACCTCTTTCCGAAGCGTGGTTGGTTCTCTACCAAGTTTAAACTTTGTACAGAGTCTGTGTTTTAGAGGGAGAAATATTCATCGGTTTTCATTCCAGTAGAATTAAATTATGGCATGTGGTATTGTTATATGTACGCAAATAAATATTATCTTTGAACAGTTCTGATATTTTGTATGGAATCCTTTGTATGCGAGTTAAGTTCGCACACGACCGATTACCTTTTTAAATCTGTTCGGTAGTTCCAAAAGTAACCCCTGCAAAAAAGGTTACTTCTTTATAATATTAAGTACAGGTACGACTTCAGTTTGAACCCGGATATTTTTAGCGAACTTTAACAATAATAAAGATGTTTTAACGAAAATTTCAACAGATTTACGTTACTTAATGGCAAATTCGATGTCATGTAATGTACTGGGAGTGCACAATAAAAAAAACAATAAAATACCATGTTTAATATCAACTACATTCCAAAATATGGATTACCTAACTGAGCACTATTTGGACGTAAATGATGATAAATTCCACCAATTTTCGTGATGTTGTTACATTTGACAAAAGCACGGTAAGTGTATTGAAAATTTTGATAAAATGGCTTCATTATTATTAAAGTTAAAAACAAGAATTCGAGATTGTCTTGGAATGAAATCCTGTGTATTTTTGGTTGAACAAGTGGATTGGAATTCTGTTATTTTCTATGCAAAAATTATTTAATGGACTGTACACTTACAACTCTTAAAGTTTGCCTCATCATCTTTAAACGCTTTTTATAAATCTAACCTAGTTTGGGGTTATTTCATTGGTGCATTTTACGTTTTCTAAGTCTAATACTGTAAACGCTGTTTAAATGAAACACAACCAATGTAACTGTGGGTAAAAAGCATTATGATTTGATTCATTAAAAAGACAGATTATATTAGCCGGTGATTCAAATAACCGGCGAACACCTTTATCAAAAAACACAAAACCCCCCCTAGAACAGAATTCTGGCTGCGCCACTGCTCCTAGGTATAATAACAATCTCTGTGCGAGATTTTGGAAGACGTAGTTTATTCTAAGGAGTACAGAATACGTTTATAAATTCTTTCAGAATTAATCCTCCTTTTTTACTTTGAAAAATACAGACACACCATTTTTTTCATCCAGGGTAATGCAGCACTGAGTGAATAAGCGATTATTGCGGTAGGTTTACAGCACAACATCTGACTGGACTTCTTGAATACAGACTTTTATATATATCTCGCTATAAGGATTAATTTAGTCGCAACTGCATGGGTAAAAAGGTAAAGTAAATTGAATACATTGAGTACAAAAAAGATGAAAAATAAGATCAATTATTGTAAAAAATAATCTTTTATCTGATTGAAGTCATACGTATAAGTTTATTAAAAATGTGATAACCTGTAAATACCATACATCAAAATTCTGAACCCCATTTTTTTTTACTTCCTGACAAAACTATTTCGAAATATTTAATTGTGTAAATAATTTTATAATATATTTAATGATTTACAAGAAAGTATCTCAATTACTGTTTATAAAAACTAGCATTTTATCTTATCTGTTTATAATGTGTCTAAGAATACGTCGGATAAAATGATTTACGATATTAATATTTAATTGCTGTTAATAAAAAAATAACACTGCTCAATAATTTTTTAATATTTTAATATTTAATTTTAAATATTTAAATAATTGCACGTAATTACTTTTCAAAATTATATGAATTAGTATTATTTGCAATGCCAAGAAATTATGTTATTTTTGCTGAATTAACAAATATTAATTTCATACCTTAAAGGGTTTAAAAAATCACAACATTTTTCGATTACTCTTCGATTAAAATTCGCCTGTGGTTTCATTAATTTTAGAATAAGAAAAATACTTTGTTCAACATGTAGATCATTACTTTTCCACTGCTTTGTCTATTAATTTTATTACCCTCTTATTATAGTAAATAATAAATAAATATATAATAAAATAAATTCTAAATCAATGGCAACATGAATAAATTGAATAACACTTCTTTTTCCTGTTTAGAAGTTGGGTGTAAGTCACAATTACTATATTAAATAATTTGATCACAAATAAGTTCTATTTAATTAATTTATGTTAATTTAATGTAACAGAATATAAATTAATAAATTCATATAATCCATAAGGTAAATTTATGCAGCTTAATTTGTTTTCTAATCTAAATGTTTTCCATTCCCCTGAAAACATTAAACTTTACACCTACACAACTTTACATCTAAACTTTAAATACAACACAAAACTGAATCAGAAATTTTGTTTGGGCAACCTGCATAGCCAGTAGAAAATATAATTAAATAAAATAAACATGTGGAAATGAAATGAATTATATTTAGATAGCATAAAACAAAAATATTTTGTTTAGAAATTTGAACACATTTTCCGTTCCTTAATTTAATATTCTGAAAATTTTCGAAGCGTTAAAAGTAAATCCTTTAAAAATGTTCGTCAAATTTGAGTAAGACAAAATTGCTTTTAAAACTGAATTTCCTTATCTCATTTTTTAAGAATTGGGGGAAACACTCTCACCGCAATATCGTTTTTCTCCAATGTTATTAAAAAGTAGAATATTTAAAATAGAGAATAAATAATGTAGTCTAAATTTGACGTTTAAAAATTCGAGTTTTAAATATTTCTAAATCAAATTTTAAAAGCAATGTTCACTTTCTGAAGCATGTTCAATTGAAAAGTAATTACTAAAGAACAACAACAACAAAAAATACTATTAAATGGTAAACCGATATGACTGATTATCTACTAAGATGTGATTTTAAAGTACCTGGTGAATCAAAAGTCCATTAAACCATCAAAACATAATTGAAATTAAAAAATCATGATACAAATGGCAAATTGCATAAAAATATTTTGTTTAGTGCGTTATTATTATAATTTCGCAGGATTAAGAAAGATGCCAGCTATATTAAAAGCTACGTTCAAATGCACAAATATATGTACAACGCCATGACATCAACCACTTCACCGGCGACGGGCATAGGCAAACAGTGCATTACCCCCCCCCCCCCCCGACTTATCTCGGGGCAAACGTTGAAATGGTTTTAAAAACCATATACGGCCGTTTCAAGGATTCTTGGACCCCGCCCCCTTCTCGGTGCGAGGAAAAAAACCTTAAAACGGGTTCAAAGAGCCACTTGGTTACAGACCCAGGTACTGGCAAATGAATTGACTGAAGCTAAGAAATTCTGATATATAAACGGATAGATATATTCGGATCTTTTGGATATATAAACTGTTTCTTCCGCTACTTCAGTCAATTCATTTGCCAATACTCGGGGCTATTTACCAAGGGGTTTTTTGAACCCGTTTTAAACTTTGTTTCTCGCACTAAGAAAGGAGATCAAAGAATCCTTGAAATGGTCGAATGTGGTTTTTTAATGCCATTGTATTGTACGTATTTGTGCATTTGAAATTTGATAAAATTTAGTATCTTATATATTTAAAACTCGCAAAAGTAATTGATTTAGGTTTATCAAACCAGTTATTTTTGGGCTGCAATATACAGACCTGTACATTTTCAACTATGCTGCGTAGAACCTGTGGTAAGTTGACTCATGTTACATTTTGAGCTAGTAAAATATGTAATGATATTTTTATATTTCATTTTATGTTTCTATTTAGAACATGTTTCATTTTATTTAGTAATAAAACTTTCTAGTTCAAAAGTTTTTTCATGTTACATTTTGAGCCAGTAAAATATGTAATGATATTTTTATATTTCATTTTATGTTTCTATTTAGGACATGTTTCATTTTTTTAGTAATAAAACTTTCTAGTTCAAAAGTTTTTTCATGTTACATTTTGAGCCAGTAAAATATGTAATGATATTTTTATATTTCATTTTATGTTTCTATTTAGGACATGTTTCATTTTATTTAGTAATAAAACTTTCTAGTTCAAAAGTTTTTTCATGTTACATTTTGAGCCAGTAAAATATGTAATGATATTTTTATATTTCATTTTATGTTTCTATTTAGGACATGTTTCATTTTATTTAGTAATAAAACTTTCTAGTTCAAAATTTTTTTCATGTTACATTTTGAGCCAGTAAAATATGTAATGATATTTTTATATTTCATTTCATGTTTCTATTTAGGACATGTTTCATTTTATTTAGTAATAAAACTTTCTAGTTCAAAAGTTTTAGCGTATTCAAAAAACTGAGTTTTTTTCGGAAGATTAGTGGCAGGTTTGGAAGTATGCTAATATATACGGTTCAAAACAAGTTAGACGATCTCTATTGGTGAAACTTTTAATCATACACACACAAAATTCTTCAAAATGAGCATGTCAAGAAAACAAGTTCCGTTTTATATTATCTTTTAAGAATGGAGGAGGCTAAAAATATTGAAGCGCCAAGAGAACAATGTCGAATTCTCCAAAGCCACTGCCAGTTGATACGCTAGTGTGTGTCAGTTTGGACAATTTCTAATTCTTCAAATTCGTTGGAAAACTCACATCCTTTGTTTAATGCATTTTTATTTCATATAAATGTAAAGCAGGACAATGTAGGCGGTAAGCATTATGAACAAGCATAAGTATGTAAAAATATGTATTTTTAAATTTATTGAGTGAAAAAATCGCATTTTTTTCTATTTTCAAACCCAAACTAGTTGGATGTGCCAATCCCAAAACTTTCTTCTATCTTATAAATCTTAATATTTCAAAACCTAGTTACACATGTTAATACTTCAATATTATTAGTTCAATACTATACCAACTTTGATTTTCATCTTAAATTTCTGCTCAAGTCAATTAAACGGACTAAAAACGAGTTAATCTATATCATGATATTTGTTAAAATTATTAATTTTTCCTTATTCTGTCGTTATCAGCTGTTTGCGAATAGCCGGCATAGCAGGAAGCGAGTTCCCGCCGCTGCATGAGCCGCCGATGCACAATAGAACTACGAAAAATCAAGAAAAGTATACAAAAATCGCTAGCACGGAACCCCTTTACCGCGCAATATTTCCAAATTCAAGGAGAACCTGTTGGCCAAAGCCAAAAACAAGCACAAACATTTTGGTTCAATTGTATGCATAATTTTATACGCTGTTCGATGGTACAATAATGAAAATGGCACATAGATCGGAATTATAGCGCCCCCTTCTTTCGGAATTTTTTCAAGTTCAGGGAGGACTTGTTTGCCATAGCCAGAAACATGCACAAAAAATTTGGTTCAATTATATGGATAACTTCATACACTTTTCGATTGTACAATAATGATAATGGTACAGACATCGCAATTATAGTGCCCCCTTCCGGCAGAATTTTTCCAAATTCAGGGAGGACCTTCGTGACATGACCAAAAATAAACACATAAAATTTGGTTCAATTCTATGCATAACTTCCTACACTTTTCGGCGGTACAATATTCAAAATGGCACAAAAATTGTAAAAAAATCGCTATTACAGCGCCCTCTACGAGCGATTTTTTTACAAATTAAGGAGGACCTCCTTGCCATATACAAGAACGTAAATTTTTTTTTTGGTTCAATTCTATGCATAACTTCATACACTTTTCGATGGTGCAATATTCAAAATTGCACAAAAATCGCTATTACACCGCCCCCTAACGGCGAATTTTTTGCAAATTCATGGAGGACCTGCTTGCCATAGCCAAAAACTTAAAATAAATATTTGGTTTAATTCTATGCATAACTTCATACACCTTTGGACAGTACAATATTCAAAATCGCACAAAAATCGCTATTACAGCGCCCCCTAACGGCGAATTTTTTCCAAATTCAGGGAGGACCTGCTTGCCACAGCCAAAAACTTAAACTAAAAATTTGGTTCAATTCTATGCATAACTTCATACACTTTTCGATGGTACAATATTCAAAATCGCACAAAAAACGCATTTACAGCGCCCCCTACCGGCGAATTTTTTCCAAATTCAGGGAGGACCTGCTTGTCATATCCAAAAACTTAAACTAAAAATTTGGTTCAATTCTATGCATAACTCCATACACTTTTGGATGGTACAATATTCAAAATCGCACAAAAATTGTTATATCAGCGCCCCCTACCGCCGAATTTTTTCCAAATTCCGGGAGGACCTGCTTGCCATAGCCAAAAACTTATAATAAAATTTTGGTTTAATTCTATACATAACTTCATACACTTTTTGATGGTACAATGGCGACAGACAGACGGACAGACGGACAGACGGACGGACGGACAGACGGACAGACGGACAGACGGACGGACGGACAGACGGACACACAGACAGACAGACATTTTCTATAAACATGTTTTTTGGAATCTCTGACCCCTAAAACATGCAAATCCGTCGAAAACCAGAAGTCGAAAAAAATTTCGATTACAATACTTTCTTCTATTGAAGATAGAAGAAAGTAAAAATGCAAATCATTTAGTTTTGAAATGCACAAAAAAATTTAAAAATATATTTTAGTTAAATACGTGGCACATTTAAAGTTGCATCGCCATATATTAGATAAACATAGAAGTAATTAATCCCTTTTCAGATACATTATGATCCTCTCCTGTGAAACTTTATTTCAAATGAATGGCTTTTATTGATTTCTTCTTAGAAGAACAAAAAAAAGTAATATTACGAGATTGGTTCCAATTCGATCGTTTGACAATGTAACAATGTAAACTTCCATTTTCCTAAAGGAGCATTTTCGATTGAATTTGCTGAAAACATCTAGATACTAAGAAAAAAGATAAGAGTGTCATTTATTTTAGTAGACAGTATATTTAGAGATAAATACTCCGATTTTAAACCTTTCTCTTAGAGGAAGAAATAGTAATACGTTTGCTTTTTATTCAATTGATTAACGAAATAACCGATTTACTTATAGATTTTTATTTATAATTATTTTAGAATCGTTTTTAGTCTTTTTTATCTTGAAAACTTCCAACTGTGTTTTTAAAATGCCTCTAATAAATACCAAATGTATAAATACTTTAAATATTTAGATATAAATGCACCTTAACTATTTAAAGATGAATGTACCTTTATCTTCAATTATTTAAGAAGATTTTATTTAAGATTGCAATAATTAGCAGAGTTTTTTACTTTGTATTTTTTTTTTAAATAGTTTATGATACTTTGAAATAAGTTTCTGTATCATTACAGCTAACATAGAATCAATAAACGTGTAATATAAAACTTTTGAACTTAATTACATTGGAATGTGATCTTTCCGCAATAAGTTGTAGTTATCCAACTGATATGATTTATTTTCCAAATAGAATAATTGTGTTGAAATTCATCTTGTTCAAATTCATCTGTTGATCTGATTCATGTATCCGACCATATCAAGGTTCGTACGCTTCAAGGACTTTCAAGCACCTTTTACGAAATCTTTGCCTTATTTAATGAAAATAATTTCAACCATCAGATATAGCGATCAGTATGAAATTTCTGGTACTAAAACACCTAAAATCCCGTGAATTCTGTGATGCGTGTGAACCCTTCATATACTATGATCAATAATGCTACGGGAAATCGTGCTAGATAGCTCAGTTGGCAGAGCATTGGCCGCTTCAGCCATGAAAGCGTTGGTTCGAATCCTAGACTGTACATTTTTCGCACAGTTAGAAAATACAATTCATATGATTTATTTACCAATCAGAATAAAATTTTAAAATAATTCTAATGCAAACATATTATTATATTTTTTGAGTATTTAATATATCCCATTTCATTAAAATATAAAAATTTTTCGCACTAAAATTAATAATATTATATATTAGTAATTCTTATTAACACTATATAATGGCAAACGAAGTGTACACAGTTTATCATATTTCACTAAGGTAAGAGTAAAATAACTATGTTCTGTTTCTATGAGAAGAAAAAAAAACCATAAATTCAATATAAGGTAAACTCCTGTAGGATATATGTCAGAGCGTTTCGCTATCACACAAGTATAAAGTTTGACTCCGGACTGGTCAATGTTTATTCAACCTTTCATTCCTTCTTCGTCGATAAAATTACTTCCAAGATTGCTTCTCACCTCGCGTTTGTTTGACAACCTGACCGGAATTTGTACGGACACCTGTCTGAGCCCTTAGGGAATATCGTCAATAAAACAGAGTTGGACACTGTAGTTCAAGATCCCTAGCGATAGTATTTCCGATTTTTGTTTAGTTCCATATAAAGCAAACTAAGAATAATTGTTGGAATTTCACAAAATATGGCCGAGGAAACTTCCATAAAAACATTGTGAAACAGAGACTGATATACACTGAAGCACTATTGAAATAAAGACCGACAGTCTTGTGGAGAATCGCGGTTTTGCCAGCTCATTATTTAATATGTTCTCACAACGTCATACATCAAGAATAGGGCTAAGGGAGTATATAAGAATACGAAAAAATGAGTGCTAATTGAATAAACTGTAATGGAGCTAATAAGTAACAGTTGGAGATACATATGACCATGGTAAAATGCAGAAAATGCACCGCAAGTATTCGTGTGAGAATATCTGATACTCCAGTAAAACTTAAATCAAATGTATACATAACTGTTGACAGAGTGAAAGAATTCTTACCGTTTCTGCTAATCAGATGACACCCCTGCTCGAGCTTCTGAAATTACTTAACAGTTCAAAGTGACGAACAGTTCTGTTGTGCTTGTGGACATTCTTCGTTTCTATCAGATAAAATCAGGGTAATTCATAGTTTTTAATAAATAATAGTTAGTTTATAATTATTCTAACAGAATATCACTAAATATTTGTTACAAATCATGTTCAAGGACATACAGTGCAATGCTGAAAATTATCCCACACTTTTCGTTATATGGAATAATTATGAACTTTTTTTCTAGGTCTTATGTTCCATATTATTTCGTATTAAGCATTATATGAAGTTATATCTCTAGATTTTCTCAGGAACTTTTGTTCAGTTTTGAAGGTTTAACTTACTTAAAAGGTAGAAATTAAATTGGCAATTATTTTAATGGGGATTCCTTAGTCTGTTTCGATAGAATTTCGTTTAAAAATATGTAGCAGTTAGCACTCAACAATACGTTAGTTTCAAAGACTTGTGTTTAAAAATATAAATTCAAATCAGACCGGTGCGTGCGTAACATTGCCTGTGTAGTGTATGCTGCTGGTGGCAACAGAGGAGGCGGCTCCCAACTCTAACAAATACGAGTGTGTATACTGCCGAACGCAGTTGGTCTCCAAATCTTAGTGTACCATATTAGTGCTGTAGAGAGGAACTCTGATAAATTATTTTAATTAAAAAATGCAGTTAATTAAAACGCATACTGCATGTGTATAATGTATAAGCAATATTTTCTTAATTATTACATCAACACATCATCTGTTTTCTTCTGTAATTTCCAGGAGCTTTGTCTGACGCAAAATCAAATTACAAATTTAACTACATGCTTTATTCAGTTTACCGCGAATATAGTCATATAATATTCATTTTTGAAAGAAAAAAATAATTTAAATTAAGGAACGCAATTATATAAAAACATACACATGGTTTGAGACAAGCCCATCAGTTCCCGCCATGTTGTAATTGAGACATAGTCGGATCTTAATTTTAAAAGTTCGTTCATTTAAAAAAAAATCGAGAAGGACATTGGTGGAGCTTTTTAACCTTCCGTCTACCAGACGGGTCCATTGGACCCGACAGCAATATTTAATGTAATTTTTTCTCATGAAAAATAGCATTCAAAGTTTCGCGATTACATGACTTTTCCTGCAATTGTCTCCTCTATGTATATGCAATTGCGATTAAAATTTTGTTCGAAATTTTTTACCTATTTTTAATTTGTTTCATTGTTTACCACGCGGGTCCATTGGACCCAACATTAAAACAAACGTAATATACTGTTGCTTTCTTTTTCTAGGGTTGCCATAAATCATGAGGAGGAACAGGGTTACCATAATTGGCTGTTTATCGCCCATTTGGCGATGGATTTTTAGCGCCAATCTCGCCAAATTTGGCGACTTTATAATGAAGTTTTGAGAACATTCTAGACTGATCTAGTAAACTTCGTGCTCTATATATAAAAGGTTACTTCTGGTTCAGAGAGTCATTTATCAACAGACACAGTTAGTGAGCGAATGGTGTCTATTGATGTTTTTGAGTCTTTTCATTGAAAATAGGACTTGATATTTGAAGACAAGTAATAAGTGTAGTTTGTACGTGCTTTGTTATTTTACAAATATTCATCATTTTCTTATTTCCTAACTTATTTTTTGTTAAAAACTGAATTGAAGATGAACAGAAAAAAAGTATTGACTCAAGAGGAAATTCAAAAAATTATGGAAAATCCGGACGATATAGAATTCGACACCGATGATGAAAATCTGTCGTCTGATGAAGGTGAAGTATATGTTGAAATACATAATGAAATTTCTGATTCCTACTCAGAATCTGATAATGATTCCAATGAAGTAAATGTAGCAACCACAAGTACTTCAAATTCTACTTTTGTTTCCAAAAATAATTCACAGATCTGGTATAAGAATGAAGTTGCCAGACCACAAGGAAGACGTACTGAAATCAATATTTTACGTGAAAAATCTGGACCTTCAAGATTTGCAAATCGTGAAGTGCATTCCATATCATCCTCATTTCTTATCTATTTCCGAAAAAGACTTTTGGAAATTATAGTAAAATGGACAAACGCGGAAGGCAATAGAGTATTCGATAAAGAGTGGAAACCTATAGATATTATAGAACTTAAAAAATTCATCGGACTTTTATTACTTATTGGAGTATATAAATCGAAAAATGAAACAGTAAGCGAACTTTGGAGCATAAAAAATGGAAGACAAATATTTCGGGACATTATGAGTCGCAATAGATTCACAAGTATATTACGTGTCATAAGATTTGATGATGCTGCTGAGAGGCGTAAAAGAAGATCAACTGATAAATTAGAGCCAATAAGAGAATGCTTTGAATTGTGGAATAGCTATTTACAAGACCCTTATATTCCTAATTGGTCTATGACTGTCGATGAGCAATTAGTTTCTTTTCGTGGAAAATGTCCTTTCCGTCAGTATATGCCATCTAAACCTGGAAAGTATGGATTGAAGTTCTGGGTTATTTGTGACAGCGTAACATCGTATGCTTGGAAACTGGAACTATATACAGGCAAAAATGAAGTAAGAGAATCTCATCAGGGAGAAAATGTAGTTAAAAGATTGACGAAGGAAATTGAAAATTCTGGTCGTAATATTACATGTGATAACTTTTTTACGTCATATGCATTAGCAACACATCTTACTTCAAAAAAATTATCTCTTTTTGGAACAATTCGAAAAAATAAACCTGAATTACCCGCTGTGTTCACAAATCCAAAACATTGTTCTGTATATTCTACTTTATTTGGGTTTCAAGAGAAGGCGACCATCATCTCTTACTGTCCCAGAAAAGGTAGAATTGTTACTTTGCTAAGCACAATGCATAACACTTATGATATTGACAACAGCTTAGAAAAAAAGCCACAAATAATCCTAGATTATAATAAAACCAAAGGCGGAGTAGATACGATGGACAAAATGGTAAGAGCATATAGTGTGAAACGCATGACACGTCGGTGGCCTTTGATTGTATTTTATAATATGATCGATATAAGTGCAATGAATGCATACATAATATGGTTGTCACTGAATGCTGAATGTGATCCGAAAATGAAAAAAAGGCGGAATTTCATTATTCAACTTGCAGAAGAATTAGTAGGTGAAGGAGGTATCGCCGTCTCAACATCTACTTCAGAACAACTTTACGCAAATAGTTTTGAACCGCCACGAAAAAAATCAAGATGTCATATTTGTCCCTCTAAAAAAGATCGAAAAACACGAACATTATGCAAGAAGTGTACGAAAAATGTTTGCGGAGAACATTCCGTCGTTATTTGTACTTCATGTACAGAATAATTTTATTATGATGAAAAACGTTTTGTAGTCATTATAATATACTATATATATTACTTTCTTACTGTATGTGTTACTTTCTTACTCTATTACTATATATATCACTTTTATATATTGTATAAGGTGCATTAATAACAAATATATTCATTGTAGATAAATGGGTGTTTTGTATATTTTGAAATCCTATATATTTTACATATGGGTCCAATGGACCCGAATGGTAGTTCTTGCATATACTTTTTTTTTTTGGTAGTCTGAAGGTTAATAATACAAAAAATGCAAAGTTACTATGTTTTAAACTAATTATGTATAGAAGGCTGGCTGCTCAAATGATATCCACAAATGGCTTTCAGATGAAAATCAAATAGTTCCGTAAGTAATCAATTAGATTACAAATTCTTTAAACTAAATAAATATTAGTAAAGTTAGAAATCCGTAGTTGTTGGAAAACTTTGTTGAATGATGACTAAATTTCCCTTTTACCCAAAATGGCAAGTTCTATTAATCTAATTTTTTCAACCAACTTGTAGCACTACAATCTGAAATAACAGAAGATTTGATCTCGCAATCCTTTCAGTGGCTGGTCTCGACAAAAAATCAACCGATATTAACTATCAATCCCACATTTATACTCTGCAGGCTTACCAGCATACCATAATTTTCTAAAACTACAGCAAAAACCACTAACCGCAGATTTTCTATCTCATGTGGATACTCTTCAGAAAATTAATGTAAAACGAAGGATTGCGGTCGCTTTTACGCATACATGTTAATATCGACGTAACTTTCTCTTTGAAATAACTGGACCCCCTTTTTTAGAGAATAGCTAGTACACAGGCTTAATAAAAAGTGCATAAAAATTTCCACTTTGCTGTCACATTTTGCCTTGTATTGAACGTCTCAAGTTTGTTATTTACGTAATAATAACAAGGAATAATGTTACGTTGAATCAATTTATGTTCTCCTAATATTACCATCCTGTCATTGTTAAACCATATGTTTTGATATTTCATTACAATTTAGTTGTTCTTCCAATAATCAATAAATATTTGAAATTATTAAAATATGCATCGTTTTTTAATAAGAATTATACCCTTTGAAATGTTTTCAAATACTTTGATTGCTTTTGTAAGAATAAAAATTTATGCAATATTTTTAATATAAAAAGTTAATGTTTAAAAATTGATATTCTGAGATAAACATATGACATCAGATATAAATAAAATTTAACAGAATTTAACGAATAATACTCCACGTGTGTCTTACAAAATATCATGCCATAAAATTAACCCAATTTAACAGTGTTTCAAGACAGTAAAAATTTTCTCTGTGAAAAGGAAATATAAAGTAATGCTAGATCATGTTCAGTGCGACTATTTGAAAAATTAGTTACGTCAAATATTTATGTCTTAATGGAAGATTTCTAAGGGGATTCGCCAAGTTGAATGAATTGTTTTTTTGAAAATGGCATGTATCATTTATCATTGTAGTTGATGTGTTTCTCGAAAAAAATCAAGTGACTAAAAATATTTGTCATTTTTATACAGTTTGTTAGTAAAATGAAATTTATTTCATTTTTTTATGAAATTAAATGTGATTTTTAAAATTTTTTATATCATTTTAAATATATTCCTTTAACTGCATTAGAAGTTGTCCGTACGTTAAAAACTTCGTTTAGTAATTTTTTTAACATTTAAAAATATGTTCTAAAATATAAACTAACATATAAATTATATATTGAAGATATATTACAATACTTAATATGTACTTTTATGTACTATGTATGTGTGGTGGGGCTGTCTGTGAGAATATATTATCAAAGACATTTTCAAGAAATAGTTTAAAATAAATACCCAAAATAAAAAAAAGCTGATAAAATTACCTTTAGATAGACTTGCACCCTTACAGAAATGTTAGACATGAAAAGTCTTAAACCTTATTTTAGTATAAAACTATGTAAGAAAGTAAGATTAATATTGACAGAACGTTCTCATTCAAAAATCCAGACTCCCGTTTTAAGAAATGAGCTTGTTCTCTGCAGTTTTAATAAAAATTGCATAAAAATTTTCAACTTATTATCAGCTTTCGCTTTGAATTGAATGTCTTATTTTTATTAACTCCGTAATTACGACATAGAAAAACGTTACTTTGTGCAAATTATGTTCATGTCGTCATGCTTATGTTTATTATGCATTTTACTATTTCAATTTTACAACTATTTTTGTTTTGAAAGTATGCGGCAATGTATACTGGAATATCAAAAATTAAAATTTTAAATGACTTTTTTACTGCTACTATTTACACTGTTAGAAGTTTAAATTATTACTTTTGATTTGAGCTCTGTTTTAAATACATAGTAGCACCACATTACATGGCACGCCGTTATTTTGCCCATTCGGCCATTTCGCTCTTTTTCCGTTTGAAGTTCTTTCTTGTGTACCACTTTCGATCATAAGTTTTTGAAGCAATTTTGATATACGTATTATACTTATTTATAAAGTAAAAAAAAAAAAATACATTTCTTAGACAGTTCCAAACTTTCTTAATTCTTTCAATTCTTTTGCTTGTTCATTCGTTCCCAAGAATCATGATATAATAAGGGGTTACCGAGTAAAAATTACATTAGAATTTTAATGTTTAAGCGGACAAGGGACCTTCAAATTCATTTTTTAATTTTGTTTTTTAAATTTCACTTTAAATACTATTCAAGGGCACATTATACGCATTACGGCATCTATTTATCACAAATGAAATAGAAAAACAAAATTGGGAGAAAAATGAGAAATTTACTTGAATATTTTATGCGTTATGAAGAACTTTTCAAAATGCCCCATTCGTTTTCCATATCAAGTAAAATCCCCAATATTTTTTTTTTATGGAAGTTTGTTCTATATATACGAATAAAACCGTGCGTTGAATGTTATATATTTGAATATAAAGGTAAGAACTAAAAATATTTTCTAAATTTTATAAAATTTTCAACATTTTTGCAACTTATTTCTGCAATTAACTACCTTTAACTTTTTCAATTAAATTTAATTCCAAAAAACGATTCATAGTATTATGACCTATACAATGACAAACAGCTACAAAAAATAGTGGGGGTGTTAATTGATATGGAATGCGCATGGGGCATTTTGGAAAGTTCTTCATAACGCTTAAAATACTAAGAAAATTTCCCTATTTTACCCCATTTTTACTTACTTATAAAATGTTTTTAAAATGTTCTATTTGAAAAATGTTTTAGTTAAAATATTTCTTAATGTATTCTCGGTGGCGAGTGTTTAACTAATTAAAGAGGATTTGTAAAAAGTTCAACTTTCTTGAATGTAAACCTAGCTATATTATGTTTTCTTATTAAATATTTTCGACGTATTTTAACGTGATAAACACTTTTTGTGTGTGTTTTTTATTAATAAAGATATGTAAAAATGTGAATTTGTTCACAATGTGAACGCAACTTCTAAAATATTCGATTTACATCTTATTTACGATAGATAAAATTCTTAGCATGCGTACAATGAAATTGCTTCTTTAGCTAATTGAATATCAAAATAGTTTCCATCAATATTTCTTAATATAATCTTTTTAACGTCTCTTAAAATAATAAAAAAAAATGAAAAAGCGAAAAATTGATCGAAACTTTAAACATTGCTTCAAAAGATGCTTATCATTTTGTTTTAATGATTATTTAATCAAACTTTTAATGTAATTAAAAAAATACAAGTTTTTTTAAATGTAAGCACAAGTTTCTAATTTAATGATGATACGAAGGCAGCTTCCTAAATCCTATCAGCTTAATATGAGATGCAAGATAAAGAAAATATCGAGAGAATATACAACGAATATTGAGTACTTCGCTAAGTGAATACATATTTTATTTTAAATAATTTTGTCTCAATTTTTTAAATGGTTCAGAAATGTTCACTTTTTGAATATTAAGGTAGTAATTATTAAATCGATATACCTAACGACTTTTGCAAGAAAATGAAAATGTAAAAAATAAAGAATAATTAAAAACGGGATTTAAAAAAGGAGCTGAAGTACTTTATGATAGAGTTTTTATAGATGCTCGAATATTTAAATTATTTAAATGTATCGCATCGATAATAGGTATCTATTTTTAACACAATCCTAGTTTTGCATATTATCTTGCAGGAATACTTTTATAAAAACAGTTATTTTTTTCACGTCAGTAAATAATATTTTCATATATTATTTAACTCCATAGAGAATTACTTATACAAATAACAAAAATTAAGAAAATAAAATGCATTATTGAAAGTAGTTTCTGCCGTGACTACTAGCTAAGTGAATAACTACTTAATACAAAGAAACTCTATTAATGTTTTTACTTTTGTAGGATTTTCTTTCACATGGTATTGTAACTGCTAGGATAAATTATTTATTAAATAAAGGGTGATGGAAGTACTTTGTGCCAATATATTAAGAAATAAAAACAACGTTAAATAGCACAAATAAAAATAAGTAGAAACTGCATATAGATGTCTCAAAGACTCCAAGGCTTTATCATCAGTACGAAAATTTAAAATAAATATAAAATTAAATTAAAGTGTGTATTAAAAGAGGTCTGGGAGCCAGAGAGACACACCTCACAGCTCGCTATCAACGGCGAAATAGCTATCGGCGGATCGCTTTTAAAACGCTTGTAGTGAAAATCATTTTTATTAAAATTGGAAATGGATAACTTTTAAATAGTAAAACATAATTCTAAATATTTTACAATTTTTGTGCTTTATCAAATGCGTTCTTTACTATATCAAATACAGTTTTTTTGCTTCGATTAATTATTATTTATTTTTTAAATGTTGTCTGCGTGATATTACTTATCTAAAAACAGAAATAATGTAAAATATATTTCTTTATTTGTCTTCTGATTCTTTTCATATATTTACATTTAAAACACAACATCAAAGTGAATTAAAGATAATTTTTTACCTTTCAATAATATGGTAACTATTAAAAATATATTAAAATACACATATATCGGATTCTGCCCCATATTTTAAAGCAAACAAAAAGTGAAACTAAATGTATTTTGTGGGAAGTAACCATCGTATTCAGTGTTTATAAGACTTTTCAATTGTAAGTAGAAAAATATCTAGTAGAAACAGATAGACAGTACAAACGAGAAATTTAAACTCGCTGTGTTACGTATTCACGCAAAACGACTTAATCACAAAAGAAATCTTGTAAAGGAATTCCACATACAAGATAAAACAAAATAATGACTTCATAACAAAATGAATGGATTTATCTTTCGCTGTATTTTGTTCCCGAAAGCAAGTAAATCCATTATATAAATTTTGTAATGCATTTCAGTGATTTTACTTTGTTCCAATTTGTTTCGTAGCGACAAATACTTTATGTAAACAAATTGACTCGGATCTTTGAAATTCTCTCTGATTATTTCCATCGGTTTATATTTAAAACCGAACACGAAAGGGAATGAAAATAAAAGATAATTTTCAAAATTTCAATAATATTGAAAATGATTAAAGGCTAGTTCCATGATATTTTGTAGTGTAAGACACATAGCATATAAATGATATGGTTATTACCTAACATTGTTTTCGAAATGTTTGCTTCGCCTTATTCAATTAATGATATATCTCCTATAAAATAAGTCAAATTTGTTCGTTCTAAAATGCTGGCAGCCAAAAATCGTAGCATGTGACTTACACTACATGTACTCATGGAACTAAACTAAACATCTACGGACATTGAATTTTTCCTAATTTTTTAAAAACAAACGGAAAAGAAAATTACAAATATTTTTTGTGAAGTAAGAATTTCATTTACAGTTTAATAGAATTTTGCATTGTACGTGAAAAATAATATCTAATAGCAAAAAACAGAGAGTCTAAACGAAAACTTTAAACTCGTAGCGTAAACTTTTAATGCAAAAGACCAAAACGCATAAAAATAACGATTTAAATGTGTGTCGTACACGAGATAAAGCAAAATAATATATTCATAACAAAAGTAATTAATTTTTTTTATTCATTATGTTCCTGAAAGCAAATAAATCCACTGCATCACATTCCTTTTGTGAGACATTTTAATGATTTTTCTTTCTCCGGTTTGTTATGAAGCGGCAAATACATTGCGTAAATAATTTGCTCCAACAACAATTAAGAATATATAATATATGGCATGAGATAAAAGAGTTTTTATAAAACTGGCAGTGTATAATTGTAAACATAAAATTATATATATATATATATGTAGAAGTTATTGTTTGTAAAATGTTAATATATAGATAATTTGAATAAGTAGACGTTTGAATCACAACACTTACACTTTAATACAATTCTATAAGTGTAACTTTACATCCCTTCGTTGATACTTTTCTAAATACAGCACCTTTCTCACTTAAAACTTACAACATATTTCTTACGAATAATTTTATTAGGCTTAACAATACCTTCCTTGGCATCTCATAAGCCGATGCTTCATATACAACATTCAGGGCTTAATTTGCGCCGTAGCCCACCGGAGCTGAGCTCCGGTACTTCTCTGTTTTCAGTAAATATTTAAATATTGGTCGGAATTCACCGGAGCTCATAAATGCAGGGCTCCGGAGCCCAAAGCAACAGGGCTTTTTTTTTTTTTTTTTTTAATGAACGCTGCCCATTTTAAGGCTCTGCTCTGCACATTTACGAAGTCACTTTCATTTATAGGTAGTTATAATTACCATGCATTGTTATTCTGATAGAAAGCAATCGAGCAGTGCTTCCCCCTTTTTGTATAAACGTATTGAATATTTCCGATAACGGTGTCAAATTTTTAATTTAATCTGATTTTCAGGGACTCACCACAAAAGATTGTTAAGCGGAAGGAATTGATTATAGTTTCAAATACGCACCTTTTATAGGAAATTGAAAAACGCTGTTGCGTTCTTCAACATATAAAAGATAATTTCTATAAATTTCATTCACTTTTTCATGAAAAGGCATAACTGGCGAACTATTCCTTTTTTGCGTTAGCGCTATTTCCGAATCATAATCCTTACCATATTTAATCCCTGAATCCTACAATTAATTAACATTAAAATTACGCAAAGATTTCTTTTCGGAAGGAGTGATAACTAAAAAATGGATTAGTTGACAGCTAAGTATATTAAATAATTATGCATTATAAGTGTATGCTAATATATTTAAAATTATTTTGCTACAGAAAAAAATGCTTTAAATTTTGGAAATAATGTATGAAATATAAATATGCGGATTGGAGTGACGGGGGGAGGGGAGGGGAGGGGCACGCTACGGTTGTTAGTACTGCAGAATATTAAGGCTCCGGTACTTTTTTTGCTAGAAATTAAGCCCCGACAACATTATTTTATAGACTGAATCTTTTCTAATTTTTGAATATGTCTAATCCTTGATCTCATGATCGTGAATTTTCATTACTCGTGCTTTTAAATTATGGATAATAAAAATACCAGAGCATCAGTTAATTTGTTGATCATGCACGTCACAAAGAAAATAAAGTATGTTTAAATTCAAATCCTACAAATCGGTCATCCTGACATGATGGCGTCCCGACATCATCATCTTGGCTTATTATTTTTCTTTCACATAAAATTTTGATTATTGGTTCAATACACATACACGTATACTTAATCTATACGACTCGTCCAGGAGTTTAACCCATAGACCACGGTTTCATGTATTCGACCCCGGTTGACGTCTTCCCTGGACCTTCATGATCTCCTACTTTCTTTACTTCATACCGATCATGATTCTTGGCTGCAGTTATCTCATATGGCCTCAAATATTTTTCTTTAAGTTTGATAATATTGCCAAATTGCGTCCTCTTTATGGCGACGATATCTCCTATTTTGTATTTTAGTGGCTGTTTTCTTTTCTTATCAAACTGCACCTTGTTTTCTTCTTGTATTTTGAGTATATTTTTCTTTGCTTCTTCTCGCATGGCTTCGCGTTCTTTCATCATACGTTCGGTAAATTCTTCTTCCAAAATTTTCTTGATGTTCTGCATGTCGCTGTCCTTCATTTTAACTCCTGTCATTAATTCAAAAGGACTATACTTGGTGCTTCGTGGTACTGCGCTATTGATAATTCTTTGTAATTTTGGTACATACTTATACCACTTGGATTCATCATTATATGCTTCAGGTTCAATTAAAATTTCGCCTGTAGATCTTTTTGCGTTATTATATTCTTTTTCTTTAACATTTTTTGTATTATTGTCAATAGGATTATCTGTTATTTTCTGATCAGAATTGTTTTTGGACTTTTTTCTTTCTAACCGTTTTTCTTTTAGGTCTTTTTCTACTCTTTTTGTGTTTATTTTCGGTTTCCTTCTCAGTGTCTTTTTTTTCGGATCTCTCGTGTCTAGTGATGATGAATTTCTTATCGGTTTCTTTTTCCTTACTCGGGATCACAGGAGCCATAAAATCTGAGGTGGTCCATTTGATAATGTCATTATCTAAATACTGTCGTACTCGTTTATTGATGATTTCCTTCTCAACTGAAGATAATCTCTTTGGACGTTCGCAGATAGGTTTTCTATCTTCCGGTAGTATTTTTATGTTTAATTCATTATCTTTTGTTTTGTTCGTTTTTCAGGATTTTATTAATCCTCGTATTTCTTCTCTGTTAGCTAAATTTGTGATATGAGTCAAATCCATTCCGCATTTTCGCATTCCATATTAACCATATCTTCCCAACCTCGATTATCGTTGCTTATATTTGGCGTGGCTACTTCATCTGTTTTGGAAGGGACTTTATTAATTTTAATATAACCTACTCGTACTTTATTTTCGTTTATTATTCTAACGACATCTTCCTCTACTTTTAACGTCAGGCCTTCGATTGCTTTTCTGCCTATTATTAAATCAAAGTTAGTTTCTTGTACCACATAAAATTTCTCTTGTATTTCTATACCATCAACATAAACTTTATGCAAGAAAAAACCCGTTGTCTTAATCTCTTCTCCACCTAAGCCCGATATAGATATATTGTGGCTGGTTAACTTTGGCGCGTTTATTGCACTATGATATCTTGACTTGGCAATTGAAAATTTTTGAATATGTCCAATCCTTGATCTCATGATCGTGAATTTTCATTACGCGTGCTTTTAAATTATGGATAATAAAAATACCAGAGCATCAGTTAATTTGTTGATCATGCACGTCATAAAGAAAATAAAGTATGTTTAAATTCAAATCCTACAAATATATATATATATATACATATGATTATTCTTACATTTATAAAATAATATCACACACAATTCTTCTGCTTCACAAAATTCTTCTTTGTTGTGGGATATTGTCTGTTTTGTACTAAATGATGATAATCATTTGATTTTGCTAAGAAAATGAAAATTAAAAGCTAAAATTATATATATTTTTGCATTGAAATAGCATATGAATTAGAATATGTTAAAAATAATTTAAAATCTACAAACACAGAAAACATTTGCAATTTCAAAAATAACTAAAAAATTAAGGTGACACTATTTTGTGTGAATGAAGTTTCCCGTTTGCTTTTTCTTAGCTACACATACAAATGTGAAAAGCCAGTAAAAAGAGATAAACAGAGAAAATATTCTCGTGCTGCAATTTATTAATGCAAAACAACTGAACCTCGAAAACAGCTGTATAAACAGATGTCATATTCATGATAAAGAAAACAAAAGTTTTCACAAGAAATAGAATGAATTTCTTTGATATATTTTTCATGGAAAATAAAATAATAAACGCTACTACATCCATTTTGTTATGCATTTATAAATTATAATTTTAGCAATTTTATTTATTTTTTCATTTTGTACTGAAGCGACATATGCGGTATTCAAACGATGTGGACAAAAGCAACAAATCACAATATAAAGTAAAATTCTTTATTGGAAATAATTTTAATAAATAATAATAAAGAAAACAATTGGTAACTAATAAAAAAAAACTAATAGATATAAATAATTTCTCGCATTTTCATTAGTTTTCCTTGTAATCAAATTCATTTCTTTATGCATGGTTAAAGTTTTGATTTGAAATGTTCTCTGATGTGTTTTTTAATTCCACAGAATGGAAGAGAAATAAAAAAAAAATAATGACAAAATACACTTGACTGGTCAATTATTAAATTTAATAAACCAAGTGATTTTGCAATAATTAATTAATTAATTATGGAACCATTTTGTATCCACATAAAATAAAACCATAAAATTATTTTATTATAAATTAAGAATTTCATTTAATAATGTAGGATAAATGTTTATTTGTATTTAATTTTCATTTTAAACTATACGTATAACAGGTTGCAAAATTCCATAGCCTTTCAAAGAAGTATGCACCACTATTGTATATTAAAAATACTCAATTTCATATTTAAAGGAAATTCTTTTATATTTTCTGCTGTGAAATAACTCAAAAAATTCAATTTAATCATTGTGGTAGAGTTATATGCATTCTGTATATCAGTGAATTTCCGTTGCATTCACGTATTTATTTTCCGATTTGTTAAATCGATTCAAATGAGGTATTCAAATAATAAAAGGTTCTATTTTACAATTTAGGCTGATTTCCAAATGCCGTCCATGGAATAAAATATTCTACTGCATGATGACAATTAAGAAGTAAAGAAAATAGTGAAAAATAATAAAATAAACGCTTGTAATGTATTTGTAAAGAAATTGAGTTTTAATATCAATTTTTTCGGAATGATATTTTAATCATTCATTGCTGACATATACATTTCTTTCTCTTTTATCGTTAAATAAATTAACCTTAATATATTATAGTTATTAATTATTATACAAAAATAAATGTAGTTATATTTATATATTTTACTTAATACATATGATTTTCTAAATATATATATTTTTTTGTTTTAATACAATTTTTTTCGGAAAATTTTCACACATTTTTAAAAATAAATTTAATGTATTAATTTTTTAGATTACAAATACTTTAATATAAATTTTATCTATTTTAATTTTAATAAATTTTTATTCATACATCAATTGATAAAATTTTAATATATTCACTTGTAGAGCAGTGTAGTTCATGATAACATTACTAAATTGATTCTTAGATTACTGCTTTATATTAACATTCCAATAAAATTTAGCATCGTGATTACAGCTTAATAATATGCACAATACCAAAATACAGTGTTTTGGTAGAAATAAGAGCTAGAATACTTAATGACACAGTGGCGTACAAAGTAAATTTGTTGTACTAATTACTTTGTATCTGTCACCAGAAAGCTTAGCTTGCTTTATCAAACACTGATTTCTCATGTCTCGTTTTGTATCAGTCTTTTAGTCGTAAATCAGGCTTGATCTTTCGTGTATTACTATATTTGTTTTTCAAATAAATAATTGGAGACAAAACCTCACATAGATATGTGGAGTTAAATACAAGCAGAAATTTCATAGTATTTTTTCGTCAACCTTTTATCCCATAGAGAGTATTACTAATATTTCAATGGTACTTTGCAGCGACACTCTTTTAACTCCCCCTTTTTCAGGCTGTATGGTAGAAGTAGTTCTAATTTCATCATTTTAGCGAGTAAGGAGGCTATCTTTAAAACAGTCGATGTGTTTTGTGCCGATATTTTTCACGGATTGCCACGATTGTCTTTTTATTTCTGCAAGCATAGTAAAGAACGCAAGATAAGTGTTGGATTTTTTATGTGTTCATTATGATCTTAGAATACAATTTGACTAGATATTTTAAGTGAACGGTGTTTGTAATTGTTTTAGCAGTTAAATTACTGGTCTGCTCTTATAAGTACCGCCAGTACACTGGGTGTTGGAGAAAAATTTCTTATTTATTTTTTCTCTGTGTACATATGGATCTCTGTTATCTGCTTTATAATGTAATTAATGAATTGTAGTGTAGTATTGTTTTTTTTTCTGGTATTTTTTTCTGTTTCATTAGTATTTTTTACAGGAAATCGAAAAAGTAGTGGCGCTGGCTCTTTTTTGCTATGCGAGAAATGTGGTATGTAAATTCAAATATTGCATACGTGAAGATGCGAGAGAACATAAGCGTTGGAATATAAGCTGGAATATAAACGTTGCATAACTAAAAGACAGCTAGCAAAATCGAAACCTAAAAAAAATCTTTTTTTTTTAATGCCATCAAATTTGAATTTCTGCTTTTTTTTTTTTTACATGTGTAAAATAAAAGTATGTCAATATAATATTTTTTTTATTCTTAACGTATGAACGTCTTCTGGTTATTTAGCATTTTTAAGAGTTTAAACATAATTTGAAATATATTGTGGGTTTTCCTATTATGAGAAAATTTTAGGCAGAGTGTACTGACGGTAATTAAAAGTACCACTTATTAATTTGCTCTAACAAATTAAATTTTTCCCGGGTGAGTACTTTTTATATATGTCCTTTATTTTTCATTGTAGTAACTGAAAACAAAAATTGCATGAAAAAAAATGCAGTAGATTGTAATGCTGTAGATAAAGGGTTGATGAGTTCTCATCATTCCTTTAGAAGACGTGAGCCTGCTACGAGACAGTAGCAGGGTCATTGGGCGAAAAGTATCTTACATGCAAAAACTATTTTTTATGCAAAGCTCCCATGTTACATTTTTAAGAAAATATTCTTTAAAACATATTTTAGTACTCCCACAGATCTCGTTTATGTCATTTGCCGTTTCTAGAGGTATTTTTACGATTTCCGTTTCAGCATGAAGCTTTTTAACATGGGAATCTATATAAGAGTGTTTCGCTTTTAATTAATTTATGGAAGTTAAACAGCGTTGTTCATAAAGCTTTTGTTTTGCAGTACATTGAAAAAGACATTGTATGGAATCCTCGAAAAATCTTATTTGGTACATTTAATATAAAAAATATATTTGACAATAGATATGTTTGGTAAAGCATTATCTACGAAACGTTTTTAAATCTCATGTAGTATTAGTTAGAATCAAATGAACCCGTGAACGAAGTTTAAAAAAGCGTGTAGTTTGTCTTGTGCACTGTCCAATGAACAGTGCACAAGGAGTGGACAGTGTCCATTTCTGCTTAGAAAAAAGTTTCTAAATGATTTATTGAAATTAACCACATTACCACTTTTGTTTAGTACTATAAGCATACTGTCATTTATTACCTTTCAAGGCTAGAGCTTCAAGATATACAGGGCGCAAAGGAAAGTCATTTTAACCTGAAAATACTTGCGAACGAAGAGAGCTACAGCTATGTAAGTGAGATAACGGTATAGTAAAGCGACTACGCCCGATTTAATGCAAACGACAGCAGCGCCCCTAGTGGCAAAATTTGGATGATAGCCATTGCAAATCGAAAACAAAAAGAGATAGTGAAAAATTTCCAATTAGAAAGTTTTAGAGCATCAAATAATTAGTACGAAACGACATTTCATTTACATTGATAAGATAAATCTTCTCCTGTATACCCAAAAATGTCCAAAATCGATGCTTTCCATTTAGTGTAAACGTTTGAATGGAATAGCCGGAAGTGTGACGAAATACGCACAATTTATTGTATAAATACGTACATATCTCAATACATTTTGATAACGTCATACACATACAAAAAAAAAAAAAAAAAAAAAAAAAAGACAAACTGCCTCACAGTGAAAAAAAGTTTACATTCAGTATGTTCAAAAAGTTCGCCATTGCTCACGATACACGCTTGCATTCGTAAGAGTAATTCTGCATGCACATTTCTCAGCATAGAACGTCTATTGCAAGCCTCTTCAATACGACGACATAGATTTAACCCTTTCAAAATTAGATGGTCTGGCCATCTAATTTTCCTTTCAAAATTGACAAATGGCACCAAGAATATTTTTATAAAACTTTGTTTTTGTAATGAAAGTGAAAATTAGCGGGTTTTTATTTTCTAAGAAATTCGCTTGAATATTCTGGTGTCATTCAAATATTTCATCAGTTTACAAACAGAGTCCTTCTGCCCCTGAAAGGGTTAATCTAAAACTTTAAATGCATTCCAAATGAAATTTCTACAGACATTACAGCACAGTACAACGTCATAATCTGCAATTGTGCACTGCTACATTTCCGGAATGTTAATATGCAAAGTAGAATCGTTGCTGATCGATTTCGTACATTTTTGGTTATACAAGCGACGATTTATCTTATCCGTGTGAACCAAATGTCGTTTCGTACTAATTAATTGATGCTCTTAAACTTTCTAACTGGAAATTTTGCTCTATCTCTTTTCGTTTTCGATTTGCAATGGCTATCTTTCAAATTTCGGCATTTGGGGCGCTGCTGTGGTTTGCATTAGTTCGGGCGTAGTCGCTTTACTATACCGTTACCTCACTTGCATATTTGTATCTCTCTCCGATCGCAAGTGTTTACAGGTGAAAGGGACATTCTTTTGCACCCTGTATGCTGCACTGAAGTAATTTCGCTTCGGATGTAACTTCTCTAATTTTTGCAAATACTTCACCGTGCTCATCACAAGTGCGCAATCCCATCAGGCGTGACTAATATTTTTGAACCTATGTTATCTAGGAGTTTCACATGTTAGTCGTCTGGCAATCGTACAGTTTAAGACAACGAAGCACCAAAAATCATTTGTTCAATCGTCGAAAATTTGACTATTTTTTTTAAATTACTTTATGTAAGCAAAAAATTAGCACTCGCCACTCGCCAGGCTTCGAGTAAGACTTAAAACGTGGCGATTAACTTTATTGTCCTCACTCGCCAAATTCAATGGGCACCACTCGCCAAACGCAATGGTTGAAAGATCGATGCCATGGAGGAAAGGGGTGAAATTTGTTCTGAATTTACGGCGTCCAAATCGGTGATTCTCCCGAACGTAAGATAAGAAAGTAGCAGGGGTGATTCTGTCTCGAATTTTCCGAAAATTTAAGGCATTTGGTTCCGAAAAAAGAAAAGGGGGGGCATCAGTCCGAAAATTCGGACATAAAATATCGCTAATTTCGATATGGTCGCCGAAAAAAATCAATTTCGTCAATCGTTTGTAGAAAAAAATCACAAATTCCGTCAAAGAATCGCAAAAAAAACGTGAATTTCACCCAAGGACCACGTAAAAAACGCGAATTACGTCAAAACACCGCGGAAAAAACGCAAATTTTGTGAAAAAATCGCGGAGAAAACGCAACTTTCGCGACAAGATCGAGGAAAAACTCAAATTTCTTCAAAAGATCGCGAAAAAAACACAAATTTCGTGAAAAGATCGCGGAAAAAACGCAAATTTCGACAAAGAATCGCAAAAAAGAATCACAAAATTCTTCAAAGTCTCCCGAAAAAACGCAAATTTTCTGAAAAGATCGCGGAAAACGGAAATTTCGTGAAAAGATCGCGGATAAAACACAAAATTCGTGAAAAAAACGCGAAGAAGACGCAAAATCGTGAAAAGATCGCGGAGAAAACGCAAAATTCGTGAAAAGATTGCGGATAAAATGGAAATTTCCTGAAAAGATCGCGGAGAAAACGCAACTTTCGTCAAAAGATCGCGGAAAACACAAATTTCGAGAAAAGATCACGGAAAAAACGCAAATTTCGTCAAAAGATCGCGGAGAAAACGCAACTTTCGTCAAAAGATCGCGCAAAAACACATATTTCGAGAAAAGATCGCGGAAAAAACGCAAATTTCATCAAAAGATCGCGGAAAAAAACACAAATTTCGGGAAAAGTCGCAGAAAAACGCAAAATTCGTGAAAAGATCGCGGGAAAAACGTGTATTTCGTCAAAAGTTTGTAGAAAAACACAAATTTCGTGAAAAGATCGCGGAAGAAACGCAACTTTCGTCAAACGATCGTGAAAAAAACGCAAATTTCACGAAAAGATTGCGGAAAAAACACAAATTTCATCAAAAGATCGTGGTAAAAAAAGCAAATTTCGTCAAAAAATTGCCTAAAAACGGAAATTTCGTCAAAAAATCTTTTTAAAAAAATTGCAAATACTTTCAAAGAATAACGAAAAAAAACCCAAAATTTCGTTAGATTACAAAAATAAAACGCAATTTTGTGAAAAGATCGCGGAAAACGCAGATTTTGTCAAAAGATCGCGAAAAAACGCCGATTTTGCAAAAGGTCACGCAAAAACGTGAATTTCGTCAAAAGATCGCGAAATTCGTTAAACGGTCGCAGAAAAAATACATATTAGTTAGTGCCGAGGAGGTGGTGGGATCCCCTTCTGCTGTAACCTTTCTGATAATTTCCTGTGAAATTATTTCATTGCAATTAAAAGTAAAAATAATTTTTTTCAGTTGAGTGTAATCATATCGAATGGTAAGTAATATATATTAGTAAATTACAATGTTGATAGTTAGAAAAAACACAATTTTGTATGGAACGTACATAACTTTGTTACTGGCCAGTGGTAAAAAAAAACTGGCCAGTGAAAAAAATCAGTGTACTGGCCAGTAGCCAATGGGTAAAAATGTTAATTTTGACCTATAATGAGCTACCGTCACTTTTTTTTTTTATAGGTGAATATATCAGTTGAAAAAATAAAATTATATTTTCGGTACCATATTAAAAAATTAAGGGTAAAAATAGCACTTTTGTTATATAATTTATGGCGGGGGTATTCCTTGAAAGATCAAGATGTAAACAACCTTCTACTTCTGATGAACACGCAAGATAGCAAAAAATTATATTTGAATTTTTTGATACATGATAGCATCATAATTGTTCCATAACATTAAAATACAAAATAATAGGAGTAATAATTGTCACTGAAGTCACTGAAGATGCCGAGATATTTTGTGGTGCAAGCAACAGGGATCGGTTCATAAGATTACATTCAAGAGAAATCATGCCATATTTTGAGACTAAGTCATATTTTAAGGTTACAATACTCCAACTGGACCAACAATAAACACCAAGCTGAAACATTTCGAATATTTAAATTTTGGTTTTGAAGATCACAGACTGATTTAACTGAACTTTCTGAACACTTTTAACAGATTTAATTTTTTGTATTTCATTCTTGAATATTTATTGTTTGTGTACTTTTCAGAGATAACATGTTTGCATTGTACTCTTGCTTCATGTGCGTTGTATTCTATTATACATCGAAGAGCCAAAACATTATGACCATCCCCACATTTTGCAATGAACTCGCCTGGATGACATGGAGGGCACGTAATCTCGTGGGGATGGTATTTAACTACTGCTAGTAAGTCTGGGGAATCATTTTGCTCTTAGTTATGCTCTTAGTAGGATCTAAGTGACTTTGATAGAGGGCGGATTTTAATGGTCCGACGGCTCAGAATAATTATCTCCGAAACTGCAGGACTGCTGGGTTTTTCGCGACATATCCTTGTTAGTACTTATGCAAAGAGGATGAATGCCGGTGAAATCATCAGCAGATGCCATGGCGTTGTATCCCGACGTATTATCAAGGAAACAAGACGTCGGAGACTCTTCCTCTTGGTAAAGCAATATCGGTGTCAGACACTGACTCAGCTGACAGCCTATTACAATGTAGATCCAAGGAGAATTGTTTTAGAACAAACATTTCGGCTGACAGTGTTGGACATGAAACTACGCTTTAAAAACCCTACTCGCGTGCCTCTGTTGATAACGCATCATCGTCAACTAATCTGACACTAGACGAGTGAACATTTCGACTGGACCATGGATCATTCGGATACAGTTGCATGGTCGGATGAATCACGATTCATTCTTCAAGAAGTCGATGACAGGTAGGTGGATGACAAGTCGATGATAAGGAACGCCTTTTTCCATGCGAACTGTTTCTCCACCTTGTGCAGTGCAGCAGGTCATACACAGCCCTGTGCCGACGATATTGTACTTTGAGGAACGTTCTCATGGTCCTCTCATGTACCAGTGATTGTGGGAGAACAGACCATGACGACCACGGACTACCCAAACATCATTTCGGAACAGTTGAACCCTTACTTGTTATCAGTCTTCCGAACTGGAAATGGAGTCTTCGAGCAAAACAACGCTCAATGCCAATGTGCTCCAATTGTGCTGGAGTGGTTCCAAGAACATCATACTGAATTCCAGTTAAGGTCCTGGCAGTCTAAATCAACGAATCTTGACCCCATAGCGCAGATTTGGGGTATCGTGGATCGGCATCTCAGAGCTCTAAAGCATCCCTGTTGTAATATTTCGGATTTGAGTGACCGCTGCTTAAGCATCAGATACAATCTGCCTTCGGCCGTCTACCAAGGACTTGTGGCATCCATGCCAAGGTGGGTTGCAGCTTTTTTGCTGGCCAAAGGCGAGACATGCGTTATTAAGTAGATCGTAATAATGTTTTGGCTCTTCAGTGTACACTGTACATGTACAACATATAAAGGGAACTTTCGGCAAGTTTTTCGAAATTTTGAATTCCCGGGCCCCTGAAAGATATTATATGATTTCGAAAAAACTGTGCCGACATATTACGACGTACCATTTGCAACATTTTCCACTGTATGACATTTTTATTTTCCAACTTTATATTTATTTTGGTTAAGTTGTACTAGGCATTTTTGACGAATTTCATAAAAATTGTGTCGCCCGAGAACACCGGACTAAAACTTGATTTCGGAAAAATTGTTTAGTTTTATTACTGAGAAGCATACCCAACGTTAAGAAGACTATACCGAAGATTAAGAAATATTTGACTGTTTTGAATGTATGTTATGAAGGATATGAGTTTCTTTTTCTGTTCTTCGTAATACTATATTTAATTGAAGAATGACGTAGTTCTTAAAATTATCTATGAAAAAACAATAATGGTTTTTAACTAATTTTCATTAATATGAATCAATAAATTAATACATTCAAGTAATTTTTATTTTATTTTGGATCCTTTAATATAAAAACCCCATTAAATAATACATGAATTCTTACATTTTCATTAAAAAATACACTCTTCTTTAAACAATTGCAGTGATGTAAGTATTTAATTTCCATTACATACGTGATTCAGTATTAAATCAGTAATTGTGACTTTCATGCAAGATAGATGATAGTAAATTAATGATAGCGGTACGTTTGCCACATTCAAGGAATATTATGGAAGACAAATGTTTATTTTATTAGAGATATTTACATACATTAAAAACAGATGCACGTGAGTTTCAAGAATTAATCCTTTACAGTTAATTGTAAAATACATGAAGTAAGAAGTGATAATCTATAAATGACAATTTATAATTATTAATATGAGTTAAACGTACGTTATATTACGAATAATAAATGGACTCTGGCGTATCTAAATTTACAAGTGGAAATATAAATGATGTCATAAATGCAATTATGGAGAATATATCCTTATTTAAAATTAATAAGACAATAAGTTGTTGCAATGTTATGTAATGTGGATCTTTGTTTAATTAAGGAAATTGTTCGATAGGAATACTTATATTCTATAGAAATATCACAATTATTCTTAAAATATTTCGATTGAATTTTAAAAGCTGATATACGCGCTTCTCTGATTCGCGTCAAAATAATGCTATTTTGGTAACTTTAAACTGTTCAATAGTAGTAAGCCAACTTAGCGATAGCTTGCTAATTTGGCGAAATTCCCATTTAAAACCATTAATCTTTCATAAAGGAGGTCACCGCAATTTAATTTAAACTCCGCTCTTTTAATGTTTTTTTTTTTTTTCAAAATCTATGGGTGAGAATTTAAAGTGTAATATACGAGAATATACACCTTTACATCTTCCTCCCGATGCTACTAATAAAATAATCGCCAATAGACGACGCTGAGCGCCAAACTTTTTTTTTAATGCAAAGTGCTCCGTAGTGGAAAAGTACCCAAATAAATAATTAATAATAATAAATACATATATAAACAAAAATAAAAATTCATCAGGTTTGTTTTCATAGCTGTTTATGTATTTTGGAAACATATCTCACTTTCTGAAGCCCGAATTGCGCCAAGCTTTTTTAAAAAATGAGCTATAATGGAAAAGACCCTAAGTAAATAATTAATACAAATAACCAATTATGTAGGCTAAAACATTTCATTTCGAGATCAAATCATTGTTTTTGATTTCGATTAAAAATTACATGTATCCTAGGATAACTTCAGTTGAAACTAGGCTGGCAGCTTAATATCTCGTTCCATAAACCAAAACAAACACAAGTGATTCATTCATCGTGAGCCGTAAAAAAATATTAAACCATTGAGGTAATCATTCACAAAGTAAGTTCTCCAACAATCAATGGACAATATTCTTGTGCCGTCATAGTAGGTAAAATGTTGGCGGTATCGTTTCTTTATGGTTTGAATTCACAAAGATTTTATTTTGCAATATATCTTAGTTACATTACTTTAATTACATTACTGTGAAATTTATGAGCTCAGAACAAAAGCATATTTTTTCATTATTTAGTTATTAAATAATAAAAAAAAAATATAAGTGTATGATTTGAAAAATTAAAATAATTTTCTTTCTTAATTCTAAAAAATAACATTGGCGCAACAGCGGGTTTAAGTTAAATAAGTGGAACTGTTTAATTCTGTTGTAATATTCAAAATAACTGCATTCATTAGATTTCAGTAAGCAACGTCAGGGCCCGATTAAACCTTGAAGTTAGAGGAATTACAATGTCATTTCAGGACCTTTCTTTTGGAGAAGCTTTCCTAAATTCCACGTATAAATGGAAACTCTTCAGTGTTACAAATATTATTCCTAGGACAGACATAACATCAGAACGGTCGACAATTTAACACAAGTTTTTGAAAACTATTTTATATCAGAAATTTTATTAAAAACTGGTTACGTCTTTGTTATAGCGGCCCACACAATTATGATTATGACAAGTTGTAGACAATTTCGCCAACGTCGTAACGGAGATCGTGAAGCACACAATACCATTTCATTAAATCGTATACGATAGTTAAATTGTTTTTACCTTACTTCAAGTATGTAATTTATTTATTTTTAAGAATTAACAATCTAAATTGTCTAATATATGAATTAAAAAAAAATTAAACAAAGATTGAATAGACATGACCGCAAAAAGCCTCAAATCCGCACAACACATGGAACAAATCTGGGCAGATTAGTGGTCTTCTATTGTACACAGTTTTTCATAAATGTGTTTCGATCTGAAAAAGTGTTACTTTCATCTATCACTGCGGAACAAGCGAGAAAAACTCATATTCTTGCACATGAGTTGTATATATCTTTATATCTAATTTCCCGTCATTTTTGACGGACTACCTTTCTAGTAATAATATATTTACATAAGAATTCGTATATTTGTCATAACGTATGGTACGTCTAATATAGAAGCAGACAGATAAAATTGTTCCCTTGAGGCTACCACTCCAATTTACCATTGTTTGAAAAACAATTCGAAATGGTGGTTCAATTACAACTACCGTTGGCGATGCGCGTTGAATAGTGATTATCCTCAACTATTTATTATAGCAGGTTTTGAGTTAATCAGCGCTTATTATTACGTTTTTTTTCAACTGAACTTTGCTTTAGAGCCAACGACTGCAAACATTTTTAAAACCAAAATGCTCTTGTAAATATGCTATGAAGTTTCATGGGGCAAGCTAAATTTTTCTTTCAATTGTGCTAACATTACATGTGTATTTGTACGCAAAATTATTTCAATTATATTTGCATTAATTGAAATAATTTTGCGTACAATTTAGCGAAATAATTTGTTCGAAATAGTTTAGCGTAAATTGCAATAAAATTCTCAATGGAAGATATTCCATCTACATTTTGACCACGTGGTCAAGGTAAAAACTTCTATCGTAAAGAAGGGAAGGCTCCGTAGACATGTAATGTAAATCCCCGCTAGCCAATGAAACGGTTCATGAGGCAAAGTAGTAGTAACTTCCCTTCTTATCAATTAGAAGTTCCTTGGGTAAATTTCCGGTATCACGTGACTTTCTTCAGCCTCGAACACGTATTTGGAATATCCTCCATTAATGCATGGAACAGCGTGATGCTAGTGGCCGAATCATTTTTCAGCTTGGACATTAATTCGCAGCCCTTCAAAATCACTATATAATACTATTAGTGTTGCCCGCTTATGGCGTTATTACTAAAGGAAGAAAGAGAGTTTCTGTAAGTACTCTTATAAATGGAGGTATTTGCACATTTTATTAATATTAAATGAAACGAACAACTCTCTGCTTTTCCTGCTGGGATTACTTATTCAGCATGCTAGCCATTTAAAATTCAGTTGATACCTGAAGATAGTATTTATTTTTAATCTTCAAATTTACGCCATTTTTTATGGTACACGAAATACCATTTACTACATTTTATTTGAATTGTGCATTTATATTGTTATGTGTTACATTATCAAAAGTTTAATTGGACTTATCTTTGTATCATCTGGGTAAATTGCATGACTTAAGTAATTTACGATTAATTCATATGTGAAAATATTAAAATATGAGTATTAGTTATTAAACATGAAATCACGGCATAAGTTTTAAAATTTTTCTTTTCCCTAAATCCATTATAGAGTACTATATAGACGATAACGTAGATAATTAGTGCTAGCGCATGGCGCGGGCAAAAAATATACAGACGAGCAAAAATTTAAATAGATTGCATGATCGTAACTAAACCGGCAAAATATTAGATGGCGCGTTCTCATCGTAATAAAAGAGGTGCTTTTGCCATAATATCTAGTGAATCACTGCTGAAATTTGATTTATTTTATTCCGTTAGAAAATTGAAAATAATAATAACAAAGCTCAATTAAACATAATCGATAACAAAAAAGCTTCATTTATAGGTACGTAAAGAATCACTCTAAAGAATAAGTATCGTACGCGGTAGAGATGGAAAAAAGAGTTTTTATATGCTGTTATGTGCAACGTATTTATTGAAAACAAATACATACACTTCAGCAGCTGCATACTCTGACAAATTAACTCTTTGGATCAGGGATTGACAAAGCTGTTTTCAGTATTTCTCTATATGGTTAACTATTCCCAATAGTGCCAATGCTCGTTAAGTTTACACAAAATGTTAATATTATTCATTCTTAATTTTAAAATTAAAATTTTAGTTAGATTTACACGTTGAAAGCCAACTTGAAATCTTTACACATGCCTATGAAGATACGGGGTTCTGTTTTTTCAAATACATGACAATAAATTATCATTAGTTCCGTTTTAAAGCGATAAATTTTCTTCAGTGCAAATGTTCCTTGTGCAGTGTGGTATGTCGACTCTGGTAGTAATGGTTTATTCGTCAGCAATGGCAGACAATTTGCTCAACTACAAACATAAGAAAACGATCTTTTTCTACATAATCTACTATTTTCTACACAACGTTTCTACATAATAAAATATATGTTGTGATTTCCTTTTATGCCGATTGCATAAAATCATTTTCTATTTTCCTAGGATTGAGTTTTCATAGATTTTCTTTTAATTTAAAAACTTAAAAAGTAATAAGACACAATTTTCCCGAACGGACTGTATACAAAAGACATTTTAATGCAACCGTTGCATACATTTTTTTATTTAATGGGATTTTTTTTAAAATAATGCATTAAAGCTTTTTAACTCTTTCCAAAATAGTTGAAAAATGTTTAAGAATTCAGTTTCTCTGTCCGTCTGTCTGTCTGTCTGTTCACAATGTAATTCGCGTATATGTACTCGGGCTCTCATGCAATTGATATATGTTAATGATGATTCCAATGACAATTTCGGTATTGAAAATAACATGTGTTGCATTGATAGTTCATTTACAGGGGCACTCAAAAAAGTTCTGCTACATTTTTGATAATGGTGAAAAATCAGTTGGAGAGTACTTTAATTACATAATGCTACTTAAAGTGTATTGAAATTGATACAAATTACTAAATTTCACAACTGTATGATTACTATAGAACAGCGCTTTCATATTCTGATCGTTCATTTATAAGGACGCACAAAAGAAATCGTTTACAGAATTGTTTTTGATCAAAAATAAGTGCGTTTTCCAATTTTGTATGTGCTTTCAAACTTAATTAGTTTGTTACATGTTACTACACTGTTAAAAATTTGCAGCATTCTGGCAGGTCATTTGACCGTTTTTTTTTTTCAAAAACGGTTACACAACCGTAATTTAACAATATTCTGACCATATTATTGGCCATTGGCCATTTTATGGTCAGAATATAGTTTAATTATGGTTATGAAACCGTTTTTTCAAAAACGGTCAAATGACCTGCCAGAATGCTACAAAATGTTTAACAGTGTAGTTCTGTATATATTCTATACCTCGTATACAGGGCTGTACAAAGCAGGTTACGTGCCACTCTCCTTAAGCGGTCCCAGGAATCTTAAAGCTTCAAAATTTTCAAAATTTAATTTTTTTAGATGTTAAACGTCTGTCTTTTCTGAACATTTTAATATAATTGGTTCCTAGAAATTCTCATTAAAGCAGAAGTTATGGCTTTTAGAAATATACACGCTCAATAGCTGAAGAAGCGTTTTCGAAACTTTGAAGTTATTTTTCTCCAAATAACGTTTTTAGGAATAGCCCGCAGGGTATCTCAAAAACTTCTGAATACTTTTTCATAAAATTTTCAAAACATACGTTTCATGTTAATCTGTATAAACTGAACCTGAAATTTCCGTTTTATTGTTAAAAAATATATACCTTTAGGTGATTATACTGTTGAAATTTTTAAAATTTTGTATTCGCTAAATACAAATTTGTATTAAAAATATAAAAATGCTTTAAATACAAATTTACTTAGGTTCAGAGTAATTAGTGTTATATGAAGTATAAGTAGGAACCAAAATTTATTTATTTTCTAATCGTGCGCGTAAGTTGTTATACCAATTTTCTATTCGTCAAATATCTGACAGTTTGGAGCCCCCTGTAAATGCATCTTGCAATTTTTTAAATACATAAAATGAAAGAACGTACTTATATCTTTCATCTTAATAAAAAATTGTGTTTTAAAATCACATATATTTTAAGATATTAAATGTTGAAAATAATTTCTTCTTTTTCATTTTTTCCAATTTTAACAGTCCTGAGACCCCTTAATAGCTTAAATTGCTGAATGAAAATTTTTAACTTTGGTATGTATTTTTGGTACTAAATTTTTGCAAGCATGTAGTATATAGACAGAAGTATAAATCTATACATCATGTCCAGGGCTGCTCAAACAATTTGAATAATTTTCTACCTATAAATGGGAATTGCTGAAATTGTGTTTTCAAATATGTTCTGTGTTTCCAACTGGTTCAATTAAACAACATATTTTAAATGATTAAACGGTGAATTTCTGTAATATTAACTGAATGAGTTGGAAAGTGTATACTAATCTATGCTTAACGCAAGTTTTATCTTTATTGTTTATATTGACAACATTTTGTACTCCCTTAGTCATAGATTAAATTTATTATAGTTTAAAAGATTTAATTTCTAAAAAAATTGTTTATATTTAAAGAGTTAAGAAATGCTATTTTCAAAGACGGTATTTCTAATTTTTTAAATGAAACACCTTTCAATATAACTCATTTTTACTTACAAACATCTTTTCACTGTGTACAGAGATATGTATGCATCTGATGGTTTTTAATTTATAAGGCTGTTTTCCATTTCTGGAATACAATTACGAGTGTTTCAATTGGAAAGGTCATTGCAATTGATCAGTGTTTCTATTGTAATGCATACCGTTTTAATTAACTAAATGCATTTAGAGGAAGAATGGAAAATCTAAGTGGATTTCCTACATAAACCACACAGTCATGGTTGTTCATTTAAAGGGCAGTGTTGAAATGTATTTTCTAGTTTTAAATGCTATTGTTGTGGTTTTTTGTAAAAAGATATGATATGATTCTTTAATAATTAAACGCTGCACATTTGTGTCATCTTGTTGCGTTTTTATACTTTGATTGCTGCACATTAAAAAAGTATTATTAAATAAAAAAGATGAATTTAGAAATCTGGCTGTTTGAAAAAAAAAAAATACGTAACACATTTGTGATTGAGCTCAGTATCGAACGACACCTCGGTTATTGACCTTGTGCTTCGCAGTTGCACGTGCTCTGGTGAAATGTATATAATTCTATAACTGATTTATTTTGTTGAAATAAATTCTTAAGCACATATGGAATTCTAACTGATTACTATATTTCAGAATTAGCTTTCTTTTATAAGACATATCATATGCCAGAAATTTCTATTCATTCATTTTTAAAAGTTAAAATTTGAGCTATGAATAAAATGATTTTTATTCCTTAGAGGAATTATGCTCACAAATATGTATAACTTATGGTAGCTCATTTCTATAATACTTTCATGAAAATGACAATGACTAACGTTAATAATAAAACTATACATCAGTTGGATGAAAATGAAATAAAACAGAAATATTTATGAAAAACTGTTTATTAATACTAACATAAACAGAATTTCTATTATTCTTTGAAAGATTTAAATAATAATCTATGAGATATGGTGTATGACACACCTTTAAAATATACAGAATAATGTTCATATCGAACAATAACTATTCATTAAATAATGCAAATCTTTCTCACACTTCTTTCACAACAAGATATAGTTATTGTTCGCTTAACGTACGGAATTAAACCTTTTTATATCAATAGTAATAATAATAATAATAATAATAATGAAAATATATGCAAAAGAGCACTTATTAAATTATGAGATTCCATTCCATAATCCGTGTAGAGAGGATATTAATACTTTGCGACTTTAGAACATTTAAAGAAAATGTGGCTATTAGAAGCATAATTTTTTATGGGAACCCTATACGATACCAAATCAAAACTCCTTCTTCTTATAAGTATCAGAAATCCGCCGTTCAAACATTCATTCCACACTCTATTACACACAAACCCTTCACATATTATATAGGAATACAAGACGAAAATCTCTAATTCCAAAAATAAAGACGCATATTAATACCATTCATTCTAATCCAACAATTTCATAAAAATACATTGATATATATTCCTAAAAATATATACATAACATTCCAAAACAGCCTACTGCTTCTGGCAAAACCAAATTCAAAAAATGGTGATTCTGTCTCTGGCGAGAGAGAAGGGCGGCCGTGCTGCGGGAAAATACGCCAAACAGAATGCTCATGCAATGAATCAAAACACCAGTGAGTGTGAAAAGTTGCGAAAACTCAAAAATATAGGGCTGCGAACTAAGGATTTTTTTTTTGTAAATTTTCAGTTGAGAGCAGTGAGCTCGTGTGTGTTCGACGATGGTCGGTGTAGAAAGTATAACTTAGAGGGTTTTAGCGTGTTTTAATTAAAGTTTCCAGTTCATATTTTAGATTGTGTATTTAATGAGTGTAATTTATTGATTTATAATGGCATATGATTATAACAGAGATGAAATTTAAATATTGAGAGAACCAGTCGTGTTAACACTTGCATTGTGTATCTGTATAAATAAACAAATTCACCTTTAAAAAATACAGTAGATCTCTGTCAAAATGAGAATGAAGCAAATAAAAATACGGAAAATAATTTGGAAATCAAGATTGTGTTTTAAATATATTTATATTTTTTAAATTAATACAGTATAAGGAAACATAGTGTATCTATGATCTTTCAAGGAATATGTAAATTAATCAGTTAAAACTGGAACATTTTTATTAGAAAGTAAAAGTTGCAAATTGAACTTTATTAAGAGATCTGTAGCCATTATCTTAGTACGATTATAGGAAATAAATTAAAATATTTTACATGTAATTATTAAAAACTGAAATTATATGTATGTGTTTAGAAACACCTTTCAATATAGCTCATTTTTATGTACAAACATCTTTTCACTGTGTACAGGGATATGTATGCATCTGATGGTTTTTAATTTATAAGGCTGTTTTCCATTTCTGAATTACAATTACGAATGTTTCAATCGGAAAGGTAATTGTAATTGATCAGTGTTTCTATTATAATGCATACCGTTTTAATGTATTTAGAGGAAGAATGGAAAATCTAAGTGGATTTCCTACATATACCACACAGTCATGGTTGTTCATTTAAAGGGGAATTTTGAAATGTGTTATTAAGAGATCTGTAGCCATTATCTTAGTACGATTATAGGAACTAAATTATAATATTTTACATGTAATTATTAAAAACTAAAATTATATGTACGTTATTAGAACTTCAATAGCCCCCCCCCCCCCCCCGATTTCTTGTAATTTCAATAAATATAACAGTGGATTTTTCAAGAATATCAATTTGTATTTATTTATTTTAAATCATAAAATTGTATAAATATATCTGTTGATGCAAGTGGCCGAAGCTGGCAAAGAGTACGTTTTTCTCGCAAATTAATTTACCAATGTGAAGTGGGTGAAAGTCCGAAAAATAATTTTAGTCGCTTCGATTTCAGACATATGCCAAATATTTTCAATAAAATACTGGCTTTTACCAACATATTTTGGTAAAAGTACTAAATACGTAATGAGCCTGTCGACAGGTAAATCGAAACAACTTTATCTCAGTAAACCGATGAACAGTAAATCTCATTGTTTTTTCCAGTGGGCGAACAATGGAATTCAAAGCATAGTGGCAAGATGCATTGAAATAACATAACAAAATGGTCGGAAGAATAGAAATCAAACAACAATGAAAAGTAGAATATAAAATGAGAGAATCAAAGGGTTAGCTTATGAAGTTATTTTTGGTGTATGTTTGATAATGTGGAATTACTCACTGACATTTCCTCGGAAGTTATCTAATAGTATAAATAGTTAGAACAACCTAAAAGGACATAACTATAAATTCTAAATGGATAGGAAATGTTGAACAGGGGCCACAATTCAACACTTTATTTTGAATTTCAAAGTAAATATTTTAGAACTAAATCAAGAAATATGTAATGATGGAAGTGAAAAACAATGCTGCGAGTGAAATATATACATAGAAAAATATGTTATAAAGCTAAGGACGAAACAATTGTAACCTTAGCAGCGTTCAGAATGATCAAGAGTTTTAAGACACTGTCAAGCATGATCTTCAGAGTAAGTTAAAGAAAATAAGAGACATGTTCACTAATTATTACAAAAATCTACCTTAGGCAAAATGTTAAACAGATAAACATATAATGGCACATTTTTAACATATACAATAATTATATATTTAACATACGAAATAAACATATATTTATATATAAAATAAACATATAATTAACATATACAATAAAATAAATATATATTGACATAAAAAAATTACAACCAATCTCAATAAACCATTAACTTTTATCTGAAATCTTCGATTAATTACATGACAGACTTTTCTAGATTACTTAAGGCAAATTATTTTGTACTTAAAAAGTTTGTTGGCTCCCCGTTTTTACTTTATGGTGTCACAAAAATGTGACAGTTAAGTGGTTAAGTCAACAGCACAGAACACGTTGGTGCAGAAGGAAATAGGTATACGTGAAATAGAAAATTAGGCATCCTTAGATATTACGTAAGGACACAAAAAATTATATAATTTGAAGATAATTTTGCTGATTTGTAAAATTAATGCACAAAAAGAAAATACAAAACTGATTCTCATAAAAAGTTTTATTTTTTTTAATGTACAAGAAACTGCAAAAAGGATCGCAATGCACTAATCACGCATCTCTTTAACAAACTGACTGAGCCATATTTATTTCTGGTTGCGAACTGTAACCAGCAGTTATTTGTATATGCTAGAATTGATTGTATTTGTTGTTGGTAAAAGTCTATAGCTAAATTGCTTAAAAGCAATTTTTGGACTTTCGTGACCTCATTCAGGTAAATGCTACGGTTAACCAATCTTAAAGCTTTTACATTGGCGTAAATGTAAAGAGGTTTGTTATAATGTAAATAAAATAAAACTGTAAAATTGATTCTTATTTTATTTTAAATTATTAAAAGATTTTAAAAATAAATTTATAATACAGAAAATATAAAAAAAAATTATAATAACACATTTATATTACATAGAAGTTGAAATAAATATCAGATATATCAGCATTACATTTACTGTAATTTTATTACCAGATTAATATCTGGAAACAACTTCATACAAAGGCAAAAGGACTAAAGTGTTGCAGTTTAAGACAGGAGTTTTATGAATTAATTTAGTTAGACGCACTGATAAATTTCGAATAGGGGACTTGAATTCATATCACCAGGGAACAAAAGAGGGATTTTCGAGCTACTTCAGAGAACCCTGGAACTTTAATTAATCAGGGTGAACTCGTATTACGTGACATTCTAAACTTGGATAATTGAATTTGATTCCGAATTAGGAGTTTTCGTAATAAAAGCTGCATTTTATGCTTAAAACTTTACTGCTATATAATAGTTACTTTAAAAAACCCGCATGATTTTTTTTAAATATTATTCATGATTGTTGTAACATTATACAAATAAAAAAAATTGCTACAAAATAAATAAGTGTAAAAATTTATATTTTCTACTATGCATTACAAAATATATTTTTTATCAATTGAATTTCTTTGCTTCAAATAAAAGGCATAACATTTCCAAAAATAAATGTATAAATATATTCAACATTTGTTTCTTTTTCTGTATGTGGAATATATAAAATTAAATAATGGTACATTATAGGAAATTTAATGTGAAGATTTTTCGTTATACATTTATAGATATCTACATACCGTTTGTCCGAAAAATGACGCATGATTTTAAAATTCAATAACTTGCAAACGGTAACAGATATTAAAAAGATTCTTGCAGGAGCGTTATGTATGATGTCAGGAGTTTATTTTACTGTGATTCTTGATTTTAGTTCTATATTCAAAAAATAGATGGCGCTGCGAGAAATAGGTGCTAATTCCCAACCCGATTTTTGGTATTTAGGGATCCATTCAAAACATTTTAATCTCCTTTTTTCGCACGGGAGAAGAGAAAGGCCGAAAAATCGAGAATGGATTTAGCGCCTATTGCTTGCAGCTCCATCTACCGCTTCTATTTTAACTAAAACCGGGAATCGCAGCATAAAAACACCTGATATATTACACAAACCTCCTGCAAAGATTTATTTAAAATATCTGTCACCGTTTGCAAGTTATAGAATTTTAAAATCATCGGCCATTTTTGGGACACCGGGGCTATGTATAACAAATAAGGTAAGTGCTATCGAAATTGGCTTTTATTTTGCGATGAGTAGCAATGAATGAGTATAAACAAATACGGTTAATTTGCTATCATGTCGATTTTGATTAATTTCTTGTCGCATGTGAGGAAATTTCAAAATAGACCATGAGATTATTTTCAGAAATGCTGGACAGACAGTACTAAGGAGTGTGAAGAAAGGAAGTGAATGAAAAAACACATAGATAAAGAATAGTTGAATCTTAATCATATTCTACGCTATGGTATCACGCCAATAATGGGTGATATTGTTAAGTATATAGTTGGCAGCATTAGATTTGGTTTGCACTGCAAATAGAGGCGTCTTAAATTAAGACACATATGTGACTGAAAAGGTATTTCAGATACTTAAGTATCTGAATCTGAAAATTCAGTCATGATAGATGTCTTAATTTAAAACATATAAGTGTCTTACTACGATCATGGTGTAAACGAACTGAGAAAGCTGTCTAAAAAATCTGCGTCTACTTTTAAGACACTTTGTAACTCCGTTCCGCATTAACCACCAGGAGTCACTCTAGTTGCGCATGCGTTTTAGATGCCTTTCGTTCGAATTGGATGTTCGTTTGTAATTCAAACTGAGCGTTTGTTTTATCTACGCGTACATTTTAACTAATAATTTATTTTGACTTGATTCGGTTTTTGCGGAATGTGAAGTTCCAGGATTTAATCCGTATCGACATAGTGATATTCCATATTAATGAAAGGTGTCAAGCAATAACAATAATATAGTGTTCTTCGTCTCGTCAAAGCAGGTAAAGAGAACTGTTGTCTGGCGGGCTATGTTTTTAGGATGGAAATATTCCATTCTTTTAACAGAGCTAGCCGGATGTGCAAAGGGAAATTCTTTTTTAAATATCAAAGTCTGCTGAACTCACGGATACTAACGTAGCCTCCAATCCGGACGTCGCCTGGGTGGATGTGATTTTGGAATAATCACACCTTTTTCAGGTAAGTGGACCCTTCACTATGCATTGAAAACTCTCTGCGAATGTTTTCTCTTTAAATAGAGACCTCACACGAGTCTATAGCTTTATTAGTTCCTGAGTTATGCCAAAATTTGTTTAAAGCATTTTGCCTATGGGATTTTCATGTTAAAATTTTATCTTGCTAATATTTAAATTTCTACTATTCAAATCATCTGCAATCATGTTTCTGTATTATTTTACATCCGATGTTATCCTTAAAATAAGTTTTGGCAAGTCTGCATGGTGTATTAGTTGTTACTGAATCTATTGAGATACACCATCCTAAGCCTTCTTTTTCTGCCTACTCGCACGCCATTACTTTAAAAATAGCAGTGACAGCCCCTGTTGATCGGCTCATAATTTCTTAATTACCATCAAGGCTATCTTAACAGCGTTTTCTTAGAGTAATTATTACACAGGAGTACCTTTTATATGGATTTTATTTATGTATACAATATTTTTATAAGCATTTAATGCGACAGCATTTGTAACGTTCACATCGGTTTTACATTTCCCATAGATTTAATATGTGATATGTACTGAAATTCCCAACTCTTTATAGTAAACATCCTTATTTAATTTTTATTTATTATGTATGCTTTTCATGTCTCAGATTTTATACACCGTGATAAATTTTAAGTTATTTAAAAGAATATAGTTCGAAAATCCTTCCATTTACCCATATCATTAATTCCCCCACACATACAGCGAATTACTTGTCTTCATTTATCATTTATTAGATTAAACTGTTTTGACTGATAAAACTCAAATCCGGTCATGAAATCTCTTTTTTCCTTCTGCTATATACTTTTGTTGTTTCCGAGCATTTTAGAAATATTCTACTTCCTATACTGAAAGTAGTCAACTTCAGATGTTTTCATTTTCAAGCCCGGTGATTCACACCACAATTTGAAGACTCATCAGAAATCGTCTGAAATCTGTAGACGTAAAGCGGAGAAAATTTTGTTGGCGTCTTCAATAAATTTTCCGGTTCTTGGGCGGGGAAAAATAGTTTTATGAGAACAGTCTTAAAATAAAGAGCTTCTTTTATTCGTTTTAATTTGCAAAAGAAATTTTTCTTTGTTATTTTAAATGTCTCAGCCATATATTGGGTATGTACTTGGGGTGAAATTTTCCGAAAAATTCGAATCCACCGAAATTTTTTTTCTATATTTAATAGTTAAAAAAAGAAACTTTTGATTGGACATCAAAAATCTACTATCTCTGACAATAAGAGGAGGCTTTATCTATTGACCATCACCCCGCAGATCTCTGTTGGGGGTCTAAGGTTACTAGCCTTTTGCTTGCACCGCGCCAAATTCTCGCCAGAATCCTTCCTTGCGAATAAATACATTTCCTTGATTATTATTAGATATTTATCATAAAAATGAATATATGTTAAGCTCAATCGATTTTGATTAATGAGTCAATCATTTTTCATATAAAAATGTGGAAAAAAAGAGATTTAATATGCCATTTCTTTCAGATTCTGTACAGAACTATTTATTGTCGCGGACTTAGACTCCTCTCTAGTATAATCTCCATTGACAACTAAGGTCTGCCTCAAGTATATATGTACTTAAGCATAACTAGATTTTGTACTTAAAGCTGAATTATTCTATATTTACTGAATCACAATGCAGAGTTGGAATTTTTCTAGAAGGACTTGATTAAAGCAAGAGTAAACTTTGACATGTTCTCCCCGCCCCCCACCACCTACGATTTTTGTTGCCCCAAATTCGATATGCAATTTTTTTAAAGCTTATACGTTAAATGGGTTTCGACATTGTATATTGGCTATAATCAGTATTTTGAACTATAAAGTAGAATAAGGTTAAAAATTAAGTACAAAAAATTTTAAATACAGTAAAAACACTTAATCGCGGGCACCTTCAGAACGCTGAATCTGTCTGCTATTCGATTGTGTTAGCTTTTATGAGGTAAATATATATACAGTGAAACCTCCCTGTGCGACCATTAAGCGACCACCCCCTGAACGACCATTTTTTCATGGTACGAAATTTATTCCCATAGGCTCAATACTAATTTTACCTCTATTCAGAGACCACCCCAGTTAAACTCCCTCCATAAGGGACCTATTTCTTTGAAGAAAATGAAACAAATTCCGTTTTTTCCGGCTTGAAAAAGTTTTTATTAGAATAATAATTCCGGAGAGCGCATTATTTATCAAACTTCTAAACTAAGTTTAGAATTTTTATTTATTCCGGTAACTTTTAAGTGTTTAAACCCATTTGTTCCATTTTAGGCAATGAATTTAACTCTGATGACACATTAAGGATGACGGTCCATAAACTCCCCTGCCCTATTCTGTCAGGAAACTCTCAAAGGAATAGATAAAGTAATGAAATCGTCAAAATTCTTTCCAGACAAACAAAAAAGAAAAAAAAATGAAATGCATTTATTTATGGAATTTCGAAAGGACTTGGGAATAAAATTTATAGTAGATAAACCATAAAAGCAAAGCAAACATCAATGTATTCATTTTTTAAACTCTGCAGTAATTAACTTATGTAATTAACTTTTGTTTTGATACTTAAATTTTCATATGTTTTCTTAATTTGAAAAATATAATTTTAGTAACATTAATTGTTACATTTTTTCAACAATTAAATTCTAGATTTTAACATGACCTCCATTAAGAGACCACCTTTCGGAGCGACCAATTTTTATTGGAACGGAAGTGGTCGCTTTAGCGAGGTTTTACTGTATATTGATAAAGGTGAGTGTTCGCTAAAGACAACTGTTCGTATGAAGGCTTTGCAGTAAAATCTTCATAACGGACAATCTTAAATAAATCACACCACTATTTAGGAAACACATTTTTTTATTGAAAATATGCAAAATTTTTATACACTTATACCTCAGAAAAGCAGACACCTCCGAACGTCTGGCAAATTCCACGGTTCCGAGGTGCCCGCTATTGAGAGGTTTTACTGTATTAAGAAAAATATATTTTGTTTTTAACCTTATTCTACTCTAGAAATTCATAATATTGGTTAATAATAAATATTGATTAATAAATATTACAATATAATACTCATATACTGTAAATTTGGGGGAATCCAGTGTTAGATTTTATTTAACACAGAAATACAAATGCTTAAACTAATTTACTGGGAATATCTTATTTAAATGGGAAAAAATTGCACAACATAGCAGGGATGGGATTCTTTCTGAAGGAGTGAATCATTTTTTATATTTGGGAGTAATTTGTTACCATAAAGCAGAGCTGATTGCAGCATGGGCAAACTGGGCTGTTTCTATATGCCTTTAGCTTTACGGGCCCCTAAATTTGGTACGAAATTTCCATAAAGCTGATATTTTAAATTCGTTTTGATCTTACACTTATTTTAATAAATATTTTGCACTTTAAGAACATGATTAGGCTAAAGAAAATGATATATTTATCCAAATATGTATTTGACGGCATCGAATAGGCTTTTTTTTTGTAACAGTATATGAAGGCAATGGGGGAAGGGGGTGAATGAATACTAGGTCTTTGGCCTAGAAGCAATTTGCAGTTCTCACTAAAAGTAATAAACATTTTTGATGCCGTAGGGCACATATGGTAACACATAAATACATATTTAGGTGAAAAAAAAAATATATATATTATCCTATTCTAAAACTACAAAATACTGATTACAATCCTCATAAGGTCAAAACTGATTTAAAATATCACCTTTATGAAAATTTTATACCCAATTTGGGGTACCCTAAAATCAGTGGGCAGAGAAGCATCCCAGTCTTCCCACGCTGCAATCAGCTCTGCTGTATGGTAACAAATTATTCCCATTTATAAACTAGTTGGATGTACCAATCCCAAAACTTTCTTCTATCTCATACATGTTAATACTTCAAAATTCGCTATCACACTGCCAAAATTAAATGGCAATCTATGCATCTCATGAGGATTCTAACGATATGAAATTCCGTGCATTAGTTCTTGAGATATGACTATCGCTGAAATCGTCTAAATTCAGCAAAATGCTGCCTAGCAGCGCCACCTATTGGGTGATTTATACCAAATCCTAATCAGCAACAATTTATGTCAACGTCTCACTGAATCTGAAGTTTGGAGAAAATCCGTACATTAGTTTTTGAGATAGAGCAATAGCAAAAATCGTGAAAATTTCTGCATAGCAGTGCCACCTATTGGGTGATTAACACCAAAACCTAATTAACAACAACTTGTGTCAACATACAACTAAATCTGAAGTTAGATGAAAATTGGTCCATTAGTTCTATTGATAGAGCTATTGAGGCAATCGTGGAAAAGGCAGCAGAGAAGCGCAACCTGTTGGGCGATTTACACCAACACCTAATCAGTAGCAAGACATATCAAGGACTAACTTAATCTGAAGTTTGATGAAAATCCGTGCGTTAGTTCTTAAGATAGAGCTATTGGGGAAATCGTGTAAATCCTGCAAAATTCATCATAACAGCGCCACCTGTTGGGCCATTTACACCAAAACGTAATCATCATCAATTCATATCAAGGACTAACTAAATCTGAAGTTTGATCAAAATCCGTGCATTAGTTCTTGAGATAGAGCTATTGCGAAAATCGTGAAAAATGCAGCATTGCAGCGCCACCTGTTGAGCGATTTACACCAAAAACTAATCAGCATCAATTTGTATTAGGCACTAACCGAATATCAATTTTTGTTAAATTCCGTGCATTAGTTCTTGAGATAGAGCGCCCACAAAATTTGTGTCACATACACACAGACAGACAGACAGACAGACTCACAGAGTCACAGACAGACATTTTGTAAAAACATGTTTTTTGGAATCTCTGACCCCTAAAACGTGTAAATCCGTCAAAAACCGGAATTAAAAAATTTTCATGAATCCAATACTTTCTTCTTGTAAAGATAGAAGAAAGTAAAAAAGATTCAATGTGGTCAAACATGGCTGCGTATATGGTTTAGAAAGAAAATGGTCAAAGATGGCTTCATATTGGCTAAAAAAAAAGGCTCAAAGATGGCCGCAATTAAGACATTTAAAATGTCTGAAATTCAGACGTAAGAAGTGTCTGAAATATTTAAGACACTTTAAAACGTCTTAAAATTGAACACTCGTGTTTCAGACACTTAAGTGTCTGAAATTCAGACGCAAGAAGTGTCTGAAAATTTTAAGACATTTTAAAACGTCTGAAAATTGAACACTGCGTTTCAGACACTTAAATATCTGAATTTCGGACATTTCAGTTTACAGTGTGGTTTGTGTTTATGACGGCCGATTATCAATACGTGGGATATAGGCCCTGGGGGGAGTGCCCTTCGTGGGGGTCTTTCTAAGGGAACCTAACCCGTATTTACGCATGGAAAACCACGGCTTCGAAGAAAACCACGAAAACTCCGAAACGGTTAGGCCGACGGGCGCGATTGGGTTTGAACCCAGCACCTCCCGTCTACCAGCTTCGAGAGCAGAGCCTCTCGGCCACTGGTGGGGCGGCAGCATTAGAAGTATTAAAAGCCGTACTTATTAAAAGTTAATTTGTCGCCATGACATGATTGCCACAAAAAAACATCTGTTTTTCAAAGCCATACTTGCTAAAATACATCGACTTATGTGAAGCCCAGTTATGAAAGATTGTCAAGAGAAATTAATTAAGAGCAAAATTTGTTAACTAATTATGTATAATTATGTCCGAAACGCAAAGTGACGTCAAATATAAAGAATATATACGTACTTGGGACATAATATTTGTAAATATCCGAATGGTTTCAAGGATATATAAACAGACTCAATGCGGAGCTTTACTGGGCACATTTCAATAAGTTACTGCCACAAGCTATCAGTATTTAAAATATATCTGCAAAAAATTGTATTCGATAGATATTGCGCTTTACATATATTGAAGTTCCTAAACAGTATGTAGAAAATGTAGTAAATAGAAAACAATCAGCTAAAATTGGCGTCTAGATGAAAGTTAATATTCATCATTTGTTGTCAAATATAGGCAGTAATGTATTTTTCTGTAAGTGTAGCTTCTAAACTAGAGCCTTAAAATTTGGAGCTAAGGGATTTCTTATTGCACATGTAAAGGAAAAAAAAAACCAAAATCATTAATTTAAAAATCAATGTTGATTTATTATGTGATAAACTCATGAATTTCTATAATCGAGAATGCTGTAATATATAAAAAGACAACAACATAAACTTATAAATTAATAATTTTCAGATATTTGTCCTATACATGTGCTATAAAATCCACTTCATGACAAATTTCAAGTTTCTAGATGAATCGAATGTACCCTATAAGTTTTGCTTACAAAATCTCTAGGGTACGTTTGTTTCACATAAAATCTTCGACATTTCGAACGAAGGAAGGACTATCATAATATGAAAATCCAAAAAACCATCAATTTTTGATGACAATTACTATGCTTTTCTACGGCAATTTATTACATGACAACTCATGAATTCCATAATCGGTACTAACACAATAATAACTCATTACAGCTGAATTTTTTGTAACTGCATTATAACATAACGCAACGGAAACCTCAGGTTACAAGTTCTACACTCGCTTGTCTTGATAATTTTTTTTAATTTAATGTGATTTTCTGCCTTTTTTCGGAATCAAAAAACGATATCAAAATTGTACCTTTTATGTCTGACATTCAATCGTTTGAAATGCGTTGCCTAATTCCAGCTAAAAGTTAAGAGTTGCAAGGGGATAAATGTTTAAGATATGTAAGGTTGCCTCAAAAATTATCAAAGCAAAAACTCTTCTTACTGTATATTTCAGCAGAAAAAGTCTCTATTTTATCAATAACTAGAAGTTGATTATAGTATATGGGACATTATCACAATCTTTTGACTTTTATGTCCTTGAATAATAATTTTTTGCTTAGTACATATTCTTGTGTTTTTTTAATTTCATATACTGGAGTACATCCCATTACATGACTGCATAACAATATTAACGAGATAAATAAGTTTTCGACGATGTTGGGGGTCCAAATATCCAGGAAACACCTATACCGTCCCGTGTCCCTGATGCTGATTTTTAAGTTTGGAGCTGTCTGCATAAAATTGTTTCAATAAAAGTAATTCGATGTAATTTTTTTCCGAAACTGGGATAATTGTTTTATATAAATATGCAGCAAAAAAAATGAACCTCCACACATTTTTACGGCTGAAATTATTTTTGAGCTCTGTCATTGGGTTTTAGAATCCTTACCATCCCTCTTGCTAAACTTATACAGAAAATCACTTCAGATACAGCAACAGAATTTTTTTGAAGTTTTTTTCTCATGCAGAAGTATTCTACAGAAAGAATGTCTAAAATTCTTTGACAGGAAATTTACTGCAGAATCCCTTTCAGTACCAATACTTTAAAAAATGAAATAAAAATTATGAAGTTTTCACACATTGTTAATACAGCTCCCAATAAGCTAAAAACCACATAATAAAAAATTAGTGACGATTATTTTTTTAATTAGAGAATGTCCTTGATCAAGGACATTTGTATTCAATGGGTGTGTTGTAGACTATAACGAAAAGACACTTTTATTGGAAAAACAAATTTATTTTATGGTTACAAAATATTGTAATAGCTAAGAATTTAAATGGAATTCTTTGAAACAATTGCGTTCTTTATTCAAACATAAATGTACTTGGCACTTTTCGCACCTGAAATGGGATTTACCCTTGCACTGATTTTTTTTACAGCGGCCTGCTTCCTTAGAGCCATTGTGGACAGGGAAATGATCCATTGCATCCAGTTGTATTGCCTTATAAGGTCTTACTTCTGTGTTTTTTCGTGAAGTATCGTGTTGAGAATTTTCTGGCATGTCTTTGATTTTACTTGGTCTACCACGTTTTCTTGATGGTGATGGCTTTCCAGCTTTGACTAGATAGTTAGCTATGGCCATCCTGAAGTGTAACAAATCCATAACTTCTGTTTTTGGAATATTACACTCGGTAGCATCTCTTTTATATTCAAGCCAACTATTACATATAGCCAGGTCTACTGCATGGAATATAAGGCGAAGTGTCCATTTTCTGGATCGAATAAAAATTCTGTATATTCTGTATTAGAAAATCCATCTTATCTACACCTCCCATTGATGCATTATATTTCTGCACTATTTCTGGTCGAAGCACATCAATGTATTGTTTAGACTGTTTGTCCCATCGTTTAACAACATCAGTGTTTCCTTTACCCAAAAAGTTACTTGCAATATACACACTCTTGTTATCATACCATCATACAAGTACAATATCGTTGTCCTTACTATATAGCTCTTCTATAAAACCCCTTCCTTGATTTTTTGCTGCTTTCTCCGGAATGAAAGGTGGATTTCCAAATCTGTTCAATCTTGCTGTACAAGCTGCTAATATTTTATGACTTTCCAAAATCTGCAACAAAGCATAAGATGAAAAATAATTATCAAAATATAACTGTGTTTTCTCGGTAGTTATTCTCTTACTCAAATGCATAACAACTGCTGCTGCCTGACCAAATCTGTTTTGTAGATCTTTATTTATTTCTGTGGTTGCTCCCTGATATATAATAAAATCATACACAATTCCACTTTCTCCACACAAAAGAAATAATTTTACATCCCATTTATTTGGTTTGTTTTTGACGTATTGTTTTACTTTTAGATGTCCCTTGAATGGGCACATCTGCTCATCAACACATAACTTTTCTTCCATTTTCAGTTGTTTACATCTACTTTGAACAGCATCAAAAAGTGGCCTAACTTTATAAAAGACATCAGTATTATCTGAAGGGCGGTCTAAATTATTTACCATATGTAAATTATTTCGCAATGAAAAAAATCTATTGCGTGTCATAGAAATTTGGAAAAGGTCAATTCCCAGGGTTTTATCCCAGTAGAGTCCAACTCTTGGAAATTTCAATGCCCCCATAGCTACATGAAGACCAAATAGCATTTCAATGTCTTGCTGTTTGGCTGGAATGAACGGTATATCATTTTGGAGAGCATAAATGTTAGTATTTTCTGCCATTTGACCAAATAAAGATTTAGCTATATATTTTAAAAAATATTTTTCTGGGTCTAGAGGATAAATTATATCACTTGCTTGACAGTTCCAGTCATATGCTTCAGGAGTGAAAGTAATGCGTTTCGTCCATTTTATGTTTTTTTTTTTTTTTTTTTTTGTGTGTGACAAATGAATAACAATCATCTAACATAACACAATCATCATTCCCTTCAACAGAACTATCACTGTTTATGTTATCAACAGTATCTTCATCAGAGCCATCACTGTTTATATCATCTTCAGATTCCAAAGAAGAATCAGGTCTACAATCTAAAGGAAAGAGAAAAATAAAATCAATAAAACTAATTTATACATTTAAATACAAAGAAATAAAATTATGTAAATAAATATTAAGTTGAAATAAAGAATTACTTCGTTATTTACCTTCATTAAGAGCTTTCCATTCATCCTCCTCATCATTACTTTCGACCTCTGATAAATCAGATATATCTGATCCATTCGCTATTTTTTCTAGCAATTCCTCAACTCTCTTCCGTTCCTGAAGAGATCGAGAACGTCTATTTTCCATCGATAGACCTAAAAAAATAGTTTTAATAAGAATAATATGAATGTATGATTTTATACAGATAATTTATTATCATTTCGTTACGGGGGGGGGGGGGGGACGGCGTTTTCAAACATGTGTTCGAAATTTTATAGATGTCGAAGTTTTATTCATATTATGTTTTATAAAAAGTTTATAGAAATAATAACAACAAAAATAAAACATAGAATACACTAAATGAACTATATACAATAAAAACTGAACGAAAGCAATCAATATCATAAAGTTATAGTGATATGCACACATTGAAAACTTTTGTCCATGATCATGGACACATATTTTAAAATAATTCTACAACAAAATTATAACTACTTAGAGCTTTCATAATAAGCTTAAATCAAAGTTTCTAGTTTCCTTAACAAAATAATAAATGTATTTAGCTACTGTTTATATTAGATTATATCAAAATAATATGATTTTTAAAAGGCTTACCGGGACGAGAGCTCGTGTTTCCATCCATCTTTATATAAAAGTTCCTAGGTGCTGCCATCTACTATTTCAATTTCTAAATATCTGTGCTTTTGGTAGGGAAAGGATTAAAAATGCTGACAAAAGTTGTAAAATTACTTTAAATTAAATTTAAATTGATAAAAAAAATTTCTAAAAAGGATGTCCTTGATCATGGACACCAGTAGCGAAAGGGTTAAATCAGCATTTAAATATCAATTTCAAGCATTGTGGCTTTATTGGTAGACTTACCGTCCCCGAGGTTTATTCCTGCACTTTTTGAGGTAAATTATTTTTTTTATTGTTTAATCCAATGTAAATAACTGCTTCTAAAAATCAATGAACATTGTGGCTATCACTTTGTCTTAACATGATTTGCCTAAATAAGTGGTAATTTTCCTTACCGTCCCATCCTTACCATCCATTTTGTTCCATTACCGTCCCTTTTTCCCTATACCATCCCCCTTTTTTTTAACTTACCGTCCCTTCTTTAACACCCCTTTAAGGCAATGTTATACCGAATTTTACACTAAAATTACTACATTGTTATTATTCCTTATTCGAATGTCCTGTGGGAACTATGCAAATTCATTGTAAGTAAAAATTTCGAAGAAAATAGAAAGTTATAGTGGTAAAATGGTAGGGAAAATTAAACTCACAAGTTAAACTTAAACCTGACTTAAATAAAAAAAAATTCGCTGCTGACCATTTTTTCTTTATTTTAAATCATTAAGTTTAATCATTCTAATCATTTTTGACGCATAGTGGATCACACTTAAACGTTAAACGAAATGCACGTTGAAATGAAATTACATATTCAGTTTTAGAAAATTGCAGAACACAAAATATGTTACGCTCAGGAGTTCCCATTTTGCGTATGTGGCACTGCAAGCGAGTATATAACAAAGCCGTACTCGCGCATGACCTTACTTAAAACTGTTTTAGTTACTCTTTATTTCTGACCTTGGACAAACACTCTTCAACGCTTACATTTGATAATATTAAAATTTAACACTGGTACATTTTTTTTTATGGAGACCGTGTATTTTGCTAGCGGCACTTTCTGTTCCATAGCTGAAGAAAAATGTCGTTCATTCAAAAGTTTCGATCTCCGAATGCTTAAAGCAAAGTTCTCAGAGAAACTTGAGGCTCACTCCTTGTTATACTGTGAATTTCCGATTTTCTTAGGACCCTTGGAGGATCCAAGGGGCGACCCCAAGCGTGCGGTTTGCCCCCCTCTACTACTTTTGGATACTTGTTGAGGCGCTAAGAAGTCAAATGGTTTTGGGTGCTGAAAGTGCGCGAAAATTGGCAATGGTACATAAAGATACCGCACGGTATCTTTGTGAAATCTAGCCTCGCTGCCGCATGCGTATAAGAAGTCTGTAAACTTGTGTTCCGAAAGGTACTGTATTTTGTCAAAAATTTTAATACTTGGATATACATTGAAATTTATATATATACAGTGGCAGTACAAAATAATATTAGCACCCAATCTTACTTCGACCGTCCAATACAGCTTCGCCACGTGTCGCAACAGTCTACCACTTAATGGCGGCGAAAGGGAAGGTATCAGTCGAGCATTTGCTGGTGTGGAAGTCGTATGGGAAAATTATGTTCCCAGCAAAGCGTCATTATCTCCGACCTGTCGGGTTGCAAAGAGGCATGATTATTGGAGCTCGCCTCGTTGGAGAGTCCCAGTTTAGAACGCCGAACCCTATGCGTTTTTCAAGGCCCACTGCGCCAAATGTTATGACATCCTAACTGGGAAAGATGTCCTCTTCGAAGCTGAACAACAGGTTAAAGTCGAAGGTGGCAGACCGGGATACATGTTGAAGAGAATAGTCGATCGAAACTTAAGACTACACTGCCGCAGGTAACCTACGACATGAATACGGGGTTCTGAAGATGGCTGTACATCTTGGAGGTTACCTGCGGCAGTGTAGTCTTGCGTTTTCGGCCGAATATCCTCTTCAACGCGCGTCTATCCCAGTCGGCCAACTTCGAATTTCGCTTACTATTTTGCTTTGCAGAGGACACCTTTCCTAGTTTTTTATAGACTGTCACTACCCTTGATACAGTGATCCTGGAAAAAAACCATAAGGTTGACTGTTCTAGACACGGACGCTCCAGTGAGGCGAGCTCCAATAATCACGAATCTTTGGACGTCGGACAAGTGGGAATTAATGACGCTTTGCTGGGAACATAATTTTCTCATACAACTTTCACATCGGCAAATGCTCGACTGATACGTTCCCTTTCGCCGCCTTTACGTGACAGACTGTTGCAACACGTGGCGAAGTGATATTGGACGGTCTAAGTGCAGCACATTTCGAAATGGGTGTTCACATTATTTTGTCCAACTTCTGTATATATATACATATATATATTAAAGCGTAATATGCTACTTTTTTATTCATTAGTAAGAAATTTTATTGGTGGTTCTACATCTCTCGTATTTTTTTATGTTTATTTTACTGTTATATAAAATAAATATATTTATGGTACTAAGACAGAATATGTTGCAATATAATTGCAGAAAATTTAATACAACAGTATAGTTTTCTACAGATTGAAATGTTTATTGTTCTAACAAGTGTAGAATTTACTCAAGATTGATCTGCCTTAAATAAAAAAAAAAATGCGCAGGTGGTGGACGATGGGTATCGGACTTTATCACACTTTAGACTGCTTTTAGAAAAGACTTGCTTCCGAAACTCTTAAATTATTTCCATGGGACTTCCTTTCAAACGGTTCCGTATTAAAAAATAAAAGAAAGGGGAGTCTCAACACATGAGACGGTCGGGGATAAACGTCAGGTATATTCCCCGATGACCCCTGCCCGGTCATTAAGCTACAGACCACATTAAAGTAAGTGACTGACCAAATCAAATAAGGTGACTGAGCAGATCAAAGACAGCGACTGTCCGACGCAAGAAAACAGCTGGCTGTAGCAGGGTAAGTTCTGTTTGCAGATTGGAACCTGAATGAATAAAATCAGATCCAGTGGAGTGCATCACAATTGCCGATTTTTTCATTTTAGTATAAAATATTTCAATTTTCTGTTTTGTAAGGGCATTTTAATTGCAGTCCTTACACATCACAAAGTATAATTTCCCCACTGATCCATCAATGTTATATGTCATTCATACAACTATATTAATATTCAAACCATATTTTATATGATTAGAACATTTTATTTTTTCAGCAAAGCATTATGTCTTCGTTTTCACTGCTAAAGTTTAATATAAAATTATTGTGATCATGACTTAAATATTACATCGGTATTGGAACTAAAAAGCAATCAAATTTAACAATATATATGTGTACAATTGTACATTAGTCTTATTTAAAGAATTTTTTTTTATGTCAAACTACGATGGAATTCTAAAGGTTTAGAAACGTGAAATGTATAAAGATAGGTTACAATATTTGCCACTTGTGTAATTTTTGGGACACGAAGAGAACAGGGTGAAATTACAGTGATAATGCATATTTAGACTAATCCATTTTGTTTAATTTAACAGGGGGAAGGGGTCACAAGTTTAGCATGGCCATATCTTAGTGTGAGACTGCTGGTATACATATATTTAAAAGTTGAAATAATTATTTTTTTGTTTATCAAATATTCAGCATATACCGTATGAAAGTGATTTTTAAATTATTATAATTTTATTAAATTTTATTATTTAAAAAATAGTTTTTTATCGATTTAAAAGTATTTAAACTATGTGTTCGAGCCATATGTTTAGATTAAACGTTTTAGAGAGCGTTATAGTAAATTATAAAACAATTGTTTTGTTTTTAAATACATCATCTACGTTCGTGGTGATGTAGATTTACTTATATAAAACAATTCAAAAATAAAAATAACGGTAAAAATAGACACCTTATATAAATAGTAAGTAATATGAAAATTTTGTTTTTAAAGTCAATTCCTACTTAGGTCATCAAAGAAAAATTTAATATAATCCCTTAAGCTAATATTAGTTTTTGTTGCATTAAAATATCTCAATTTGTTGATTTTCTATAAGCAAGAAGGTTTACAATGGAACTCTATGGGAATTTGGCGAAATATTAGTGATATCGCCAAGTTGGCGTCACTTTGGCGACTCATTTTGGCCGCCAAATTTGGCGATATATCGCCAAGTTGGCGACAAACTTGGCGGTATTTAGCGACAGAACAGGGTCCCCCCTATGGTAACCCCTTATTGAAAATACTTTCATTGATCTTCAATAACCAATAGCAGCCATTTTGTTTCCCATGCAAAACTGAAATTAATTAATTAAAATTTAATTAATTAATTAATACTTTAAAAAACTGTATTAACATCAATTGTCATCTAGTACAAGTTTTAAAAAATTTATTTTAACTTGACAGGATGAATAATGAGTATTTTATTAACGATTGAATATTTGAACAAGATATATACATATATAAATAAATATATATATAAACAAGTAATATAAAAATTTTGTTTTTAAAGTCAATTCCTACTTAGGTCATCAAAGAAAAATTTAATATAATCCCTTAAACTAATATTACACCGGTGTCCAAAATTAAGGACCAGTCACAAAATACTAATTTTTAAGTAAGCGAATACTCAAAAGGAAATAATATAATTCAAATAATTACTATCCCTACAGCACAGCTAGTCCATATAGCATCTCATTCATGTCACACATGGTCACGAGTGTCACAGTCACTACGATAAAACAAAAAATAGGAAATTCCACACGTCTCATTATGAGCCTCAAATGATCACTATATGTGACTCCACTGAGACGTCAATGTGACTGCTGGTTTGTGACGAGTCACCAGGTGATTTTACAATGTAGCTACATTGTGACTCTCATATGACTGTCATTTTTAGCCTCAATTTCAAAGTCATCATGAACGTTGCATTGTGATAAGTCACCAAATAATATCACATTATAGTCACATGGTGACTTTTCACAAAATAGCACAATGGTGACTTCACAGTAATTTCTCTGTCACCTGAAAGTCATCATGTGACTTTAATGTGAAATCATTTCGTAGCTTATAACAATGCAGCGTTCAGGATGACTTTAAAATTGAGTCTGCAGATGGTAGTCACATGAGAGTCACAATGTACACATATTGTAAAGTCACATGGTGACTGGTCACAAAGCATCAGTCACACTGACGTCTCAGTGGAGTCACCTATAGTGATCATTTGAGATTCATAATGAGACGTATGGAATTTCCTATTTTTTGCTTCACCGCAGTGGCTGTGGCACTTGTGAATATATGTGACATGAATGAGATGTTATATGGACTAGCTGTGCTATAGAGATAGTAATTGTTCGAATTATATTATTTTCTTTTGAATATTAACGTACTTGAAAATTAGCATTTTGTGATTGGTCCTTAATTTTGGACACCAGTGTAGTTTTTGTTACATTAAAATATCTCAATTTGTTGATTTTCTATAAGCAAGTAGGTTTACAATGGGACTCTATGGGAATTTGGCGAAATATTAGAGATATCGCCAAGTTGGCGTCACATTTGGTGACTAATTTTAGTCGCCAACTTTCGCGATATATCGCCAAGTTGGCGACAAAGTTTGCGGTATTTAGCGACAGAACAAAGTCCCCCCTATGGTAACTCCTTATTGAAAATACTTTCATTGATCTTCAGTAACCAATGTCCCCATTTTGTTTCTCATGGAAAACTAAATTTAATTAATTAAAATTTAATTAAATAATTAATAACTGAAAAAACTGTATTAACATCAATTGTCATCCAGTACAAGTTTTTAAAAATTTATTTCAACTTGATAGGATGAATAATGAGTATTTTATTAACGATTGAAAATTTGAACAAGATATATAAATATATAAATAAATAAATATAGGGAGAGTGTGAACTAATAGTAGGATTTGAAAAAAAGCAATTCAAAAATAAAAATAACGGTAAAAATAGACACCTTATATAAACATTCATAGAAAGAGCAAATACACAATAGTAATAAATAAACGGACAGTGTTGATAGGTTTCTAGTTGACAATTTAATAAGTTAATGCATATGGGCATTGGCAAAGGTTCTGTTCGAAAGACGTGGAGTAAATTGAATAAATGAAAAACGTAAGTAGAAGGAAAATGGGGGTTCTACCCCACCAGGAGCCAAGAGCTGAGGAGTGAGGAGGGAGGATGAGTGACAGGTGGGCGGAGTCGAGTGATTGACAGGTAGGGGAGATAAGAAAGTGATAGACAGGTGGGCGGAGTCGAGACAGACTGGCGCCCGCGCGTCATGCTATAGTAGAGGGGTTAAAACAAAGAAGCGATAATGAAAAGGGTACTGTAAGAGAGGGGTTAGAACAAAGGATAATTTTAATGAATCAATAAAAGTCTAATGAATTCATGAAAGTCTACTGTAAGAGAGGAATTAAACAAAGGAAAATGTTAAGGAGGATGATTAATGAAGGAAAGTCTGTTGTAAGAGAAAGGTAGAACAAAGGAATGATTAGAAAAGATCGCATGCCATTAAAAAATACTTACCACGGAGCAGCGCAGAGACACGTCCTACCTGTATGACATCCACCGGGCTAATGAACGAAGAAGCGTGCAACAACCGGCTTCATCAAGATAAGGAGCTTGCTTCTGATTGGACGAGAGACGAACCTAGGGGCAGCACCATCGATTCCGGCAACACCAGCGCCCTCTCTTGAGAGGATGATTCACTTACCTGCGATGTCGTCATCCTATTTGAATAGATTAAAAAGGTTAATACATTTTATGAGTTTAACGAAAGAAGTTTTTGTCATTTGTTAATTTTCGAATCATTATTTTTTTATTTAGGCTTTGCAAATAAAGCTTTAATAATTAATTCATTTTTAATTAGTCATTGCTAATAAAACTTTTTGAGAGAATCACCTGACTTGTGTTAGGAGCAGACGGTGGAGGAGGGTTCCACTCTGTCTACTTACCTGAGGGGATGAACCAGAATGTTATGTAACCTTCTCTCATTGGTTAAGAAGATCACATGACTTATGTAAAGAACAGGAGGTGGGCGCCATTGTGTCTGCATTCTTGCATTCCTTCACGCCTTCTGTCAATCAACTGACGCCATCGAGACGGTACATGTTTCGAAAGGGTTACTTCTTGCAGGTGGTGGACGCCATTGTGTCTGCATTCTTGCATTCCATCACGCCTCATGTCAATCAACTGGCGCCATCGTGACGGTGCATGCTTCGATATGTTCGCTTTCACAGGTGAAGGGTGTTACACTCTGTTTAGATATTGCTATAGGATGTCGTCATACTATTTTAAAAGTAGGTGATGAGTTGAGTTTTTTTTTATTACTGAATGTAATGGAACTTTTATTTTTAACTGTGTAATCAACGAAAAAAAAACTTTTTTTTTCATTATTAAATTGGAAATATTGTTTAAAACTGTAACTATCACTGTTTTTAACCTTTTTCAGCTACCGTTTTTAATTATTCATTCAGTTTGCTTCGGACTTTCGTTGGGTGTGGACCTGTTACCGTTGTGGATGTTTGAAAATTGTGTTTAACGGAAATATGTATAAAAGACCTATTCAGGAAGATATGACTTCATCAATTAAGTATCAACGTTTGGAAAATCCTGATGAACATTCAGTTTTTCGTTTTAACGAGTCTAATTTTGCTAACAAAGACTTAACCAGTGAAAAACAAAAGATGGATTCTTCAACTCCTATGTTTATTAGTTTTGGTGAAGATACGACATCATTCCCTAATTCCTGCTATGAACCGACTTCTGCACAAGAATGTTTGAATTCTTTTCTTCAAACTTTAGAACCTTCGAGAAACTCGACGTTGGAAGATTCTACTCTTCAAAACCCTATCCAAAACATTTTCACAGGTAGCGAGAATCATATGCCTGTGGATAATAATAATAAAAGTGGAAACTCGAGAAATTTGACTGTGTTTCATAAAGAAATTAGTGAAAACATCTATTTAAGTTTAAAGTTGAACAATCGACAATTTTCGTACATATTCGTGAATTTAAACATGATATGTTCACCGACGAAGAAATTGCATCTAAAAATGGTGTTTATATGGATATTCAAAGCTGGTATGAATTTCAATATAAAATAATTGCATTTAATATGAGATATAAAAGCGCATCATTTGTTGCGAATAACATGATTCTCGTGTTGAATCAAAATTCTATGATGCGTATTAAAAGTTTGAAGAATTATTTTCAAATTTACTTGAATGAACATCAACTCGGAAAATTAAAAGAAAATATCTTCAACTTGAATAATGCACTTTTGAAACATATGTATTCAAAACAAATACCCTTTCTTTTAAAACAGAAATGTAATGTGAGAAAACTCTCTGTGGAAAAGGAATTGGTTCTTCAATCAAAACTTAAAACATGTATCGAGAACAATATGTTAACAATTATTAACCGATTGTATGAATGTATGGGATGTGTTTTGCGACAAGCAAGTCAAAGTCTACACTCCTGTTTTGCATTTAATAACAGAGAAAAATTTAACCAATTAGGTGAAGCTTTGTTAATGCTTATCGATTTTGATTTATAATTTCTACGTTTTTAAACGAAGTGGAATGTGTTAGTGAAAAGTTTTTGAATAATATTCATGTGGAAACTATATTTACTGAACTGTTTAAACATGATTAGACTATACTGCACAGAAAATGAAATAAAACTATCTTACCAAAAGAGTTGTCTTCGCATATCCTCCACAGTGTTAGTCCACAGGTGAAATAGCTGTCTTTCTTTCTTGCATCAGAACAGGTTGAAACAGTATGCTTTCATGTGATTGGATGAGAAATAGTCATGTGATCTCTGACATTAATCCTCGATAAGAAACAGTATAAAAGAAGCACACAGTGATTATTTTCTTTAGTCATCGACCTGTTTACTTGCTCGCTTTGCTGTGTGTTTCAATTTATCTGACGTTGCCTACTTTCCTGAAAATGAATTCATCTGAAAACAACTCAGAAATTTTTTCGAATTTTTGTTCATTATTTCCAGAGTGTGGTATTTATACTCCTGCGTATTGGCATTTAGGCGAATGGGTAGCAATTGACATTCAACTGAGAAGAAAAACCCGTGAGTTGTACATTCATATTGGTAAATCTGTGGAATTAGCGAACAGTGGTGGCGAACTATTTCCTACAAAAGAAGCACTCAAGATATCCTGTTCAACTTTCTGCGAGTTTGCCGAGAAAATTAGTAAGTTTAATTTTTTTTTCTAAAAAAGATACATTCATATGCAACAACGATTTAATAACCTTTTATGTTAATAGCGATTCATGTGTTCTGCAAAAACTTTCCAAATCAGAACAACCAGGATTTTGTTTAAAGTCTAAATTTTTAGTGTTAAGCAAAGCTAAATTTGAAAAACTTCAGAAAAATTGTTCTGAAATCGTAGAATATTTGATAAAAGTTTTTTTAACAAAGTTTATACCTCTTTCTGTTTTAAAAAAGATGAAAAGGTTGAAAAAATGTTCTTTTACACATTTCACTGATGAAGAAGCTGTAGGTTATTTTTTAACCTGTTTTGATCATGAGTTGGAAAGATCAGTTCGTCGAACATTTGACTGTTCTGCCTGTGCAAACAGACGAGTTAAAAAATCGACTCATTCGTGTGGATTATACAATTTATGTCAACAATATAATTTGTATAGCGAAAGTGCATTATTGAATTTCAAGGTGGACAAATTCATTCAAAACCTGTTTCAGAAATGTTCATGTCGTTATACTCCTACATTTTTGATAGAATGACTATAGACTTTTTTAATAATAATTTGTGTAATGTTTTTGAATAACTAAAGAAACTTTGAAATTTGGGTTCAAGAAAGAAAACAATTTTCGTTTTTTAGAAAAGTTTAACAAAACAGTGCTTACCTATTATTTTTTCCAAGTTCATCTTTCCTTCGTTTTCACTCCTGTGTTGAATTGCAAGTGACGCTTTCGAGTTGCGCACCCATCGAACCTGTTAGATGTTTTCAAACAGATGGTGCACCTGTTGCATGATGTCACGTCCCCTTAGATGTGAAGAACCAATCAGAGTGATTTTCGTATTCCTGTCATATCCGGTTTTGCACACGGTCCTTGCAAGATAAAAATCCTCTATAAAAGAAGCATGCACAGTATTCTCGTCACTGTTTTCTTTGAGTTGCCTCGCTGTTCACTACTACCTTGCTGATCTCCTGTCTTCGCGTGCTGCCTTGCTGATCTCATACCTTCCGTGTTGCCTTGCTGATCTCCTGTCTTCGCGTGCTGCCTTGCTGATCTCCTACCTTCCGTGTTGCCTTGCTGATCTCCTGTCTTCTTGTGGCCTTGCTGATCTCCTATCTTCCGTGTTGCCTTGCTGATATCCTACCTTCCGTGTTGCCTCGTTCTTTGCTGTTGCTATCCTATTTCATCACATCTAATTTTTGTTTGAAAGCTTACTTGGAACTTTAATTTGTGAAAATGGCTATCACTGTTTTCGATGAAAATGAACTCAATGTGCACTTCATTCGTGATTTTATTGAAGAAAACTCAGCAGATCATATATTTTGTGAACTTGATGTCTTGCCCTTTTATACTCCTACGTTAAAACTTCGAGGTGAAGAAATCAAGTTAAAAAGGAACGTTTTAGCTTTCGGTGATTCTGAATTGTCTTACTCTTTTAGTGGAACCACCATTTCTGCATTAGAATGGACACCTGCGATGATAGAGTTAAGAGATCGAGTGGAAAAGCAATGTGGATGTTCGTTTAACTTTGTGCTTTTGAATCGCTATCCGAAAGGAAGCAGTTACCTTCTGCACCATAAGACTAATGTGAATGCTTTGTATGATTCTTCCCCAATTGTCGAATTGTGTTTTGGAGCAAAGCGAACTCTAGAATTTAAAAAACCCCATTGTGATGAGATTCGCATTGGTATGGATCATGGTTCTCTAATCTGCATGTTTAAGCCTACAAATGAACTGTTTTTTCGTCAACTTTTACCAGAGCCTGAGATACAAAAACCTACAATAACTTTAACTTTTCTAAAAATGGTTTCAAAGTCTACTGCTTTCAAGAAACAAAGACTTGATTTTTTCCCTGTTTCATCAGATAATGTGTCTTCACCAATGTCTGAAGAAATGCATACTAAAGAGGGTTCGACTGAACAAACCTCTTCCCAACAAGTGATTCTAGAAAAACCTTCACCTGAAACCTAGATGATCAATCTTCTTTAACAATGTATCATCAAGACTGGTTTGATAGACATTTCCAAAATTTAGAAGATTGTGATCCACTTCTTGCTGAATTTAATCTATGTCAGAGTACATTTCTTCAAATTCGATTGGAAAATCAAGATTCTCTGCGAATTCATATTAGAAATTTTAAAGAAATGAAGAATGGAGATAAATATCCAACAAAACAAGGTGTTGTAATGACTGCTCCTACATGGGACAATTTTAGTAGGAAATTACCATATTTCAGTTTTTACTCAACTGATGATTCTTTTGTATCAAATAATCAGCTTCTTATGATGTGTCTCAACGAAGATTATTGTTACCTTCAACAACTGTTTAATTTAAAAAATTCAGGTTTTTACTTGAAAAATTCTGGCATTCGTCTAAGTATAGATCAAATTTTGAAACTGACTGAATTAGTTCCTCAAATTACCGAAACGATGATTGATATTCTTTAACTCGTGTGATACCAAATGCTGTTTTCAAAAAGTTACCTGTTTGTCTAAACCATATGGATTTTGATAGTGCTAAGTCACATTTCTTATTCTGTTTAGAACAAGAACTTGGGTCTTCGGCATGTAAAATCTTTCAGTGCATCGGTTGTAAATATAGATGCAACTCACAGATTAAGCACGATTGTATGATGATAGACACTAAGGAAAAGTTTTTAATGTATAAAGATTCTGCTTTGATGAATCTAAACACATTCGAACTAGTGAAGAACATTTGTCGAAATTGTACTTGTCAATTTACAAAGACATTTTTCAAATGTTTCGATAGTCAATTCTTTGATGTATATTTTGAAAATATGTTTGAATGAAAAAACCTTGTTTTGTACATTCTACCTAAATAAACATTTTTGTTTTCTGTAAATGAATCTCCCTTTATTTTGTCTTTGAAAAATTTATTTGAAACTAAAACAATTTTTTAATTTTAAATGAAACAATTTATTTGTTAGCAGAGAAAATTTTAGTGAAATCATGTTTTGTTTTAATTAGCAGATTAGGTTATACTTTGAAAAGGAAAAAAAAACTTTGTAAAATAACTTTAAGTGTTTTAATTAGCAGATTAGGATATACTTTGAAAGAAAAACTTTGCAAAATAACTTTAAGTGTTTCAATTAACAGATTAGGTTATACTTTGAAAAATACTTCAAGAAGTCTAACGAAAAAAATTTAAAAGTGATTTGAATATATTTGTTTAATTCATTAAACTTAGAACAAAGTCTCATTATTTGTCTTTTCAACATAAATACTATTAACAAAAAAAACTTAACACTACTTACCACAGAGCATCGTCTTTACACGTCCGTTCCCATCTGCATCCACAGAACAAATGACACAAATGACACATGATTCAGCATAAAACCGGTTATGACGTCACGCCCGAAGTCGACGCGAGCGCCCTCTACCTCTCATACTTGTCTGTGATTGGTTAAGAGAATCACATGACTTGTGAAAAGAGCAGATGTTAGAGGTGGCGCCACTCTGTCTGCATTCCTTTCATTCCCCCCCGTCCCCTGTCAATCATCTGGCGCCAGTCAGTCGCTGCATGCTTCGACATGCTCGCTTCTTGCAGATGGGGGCGCCACTCTGTCTGCATTCCTGACATTCCACCACGCCTCCTGTCAATCAACTGGCGCCAGGTTGTCTACAGGTATTGCCGTACGATGTCATCATCCTCGTTTGCGATGGGGGGAAGGCAGCACAGTCGATGACGTCATACCTACAAGCTCGCTTCTGATTGGTTGATAGCGGTCACGTGATCTCTTATCAGTAACCTTCATCTACGGGTGTAGACCAGGCACACATCATTCGTGTCTTGGATATAGTAGGTGAAGGTCGTCTGTTTCGTAGCTCCCGTTTACCGGACATTTGGCTTTAAGCTCTGCGGCATCTATCCCTACTACTTTCGGCATCCTGCTGAGTAAAATCACCGTCGAAATACTTATACGTTTCACCTAGTGCGTTTTAGGTGCTCATAGTATTTTGATTAATTGTGATACATGTTTATCACCTCCTTTTAAAAACAGTGTCTGCTAATTTGCTTTGCGACATCATTTTATTGCTAACCAATAGAAACGATTAGAAGATCTTTGAAGAAAATGTCTTTTGAAAAGGAATCCTCTTTTTAAAATGTAAGTATGTTTTCATTATCTTTTTTTATTGTTTCGTTGAATTAAGTATGTTTCTAACCAAACGATGCGAAAGATTCATACCGTTTTCTAAACATTCTTTCAATGATAAAATATTCATTTATTACCACCTGTTTCAAATATTTTAATTGAACTAGGATCGAATAAAAAATTGTGTTTAAAACCCTATTGGAATACACAAGTATTCTTTGAAAAATTATAATTTTAAATGCTCAACACAAATTTTTGCACTAAAGAAAATATAATGTTGTACTATTTAAACCTTCACTATTTTCTGTAAGAGTTAAAACCTTTCACTATTTCTGTTTCAATCAAACCTTTGAAAAGAAAGTATTAAAATAGACTCATCGTATACGTATTGAGTTTAAAACCTATTTTGTATACACAAGTATTCTTTGAAAATTATAACTTTTAATGTTCAACACATATTTTTACACTAAAGAAAATATAAGGTTGTACTGTTAAATCCTTCACTATTTTCAGTATGGGTTAAAACCTTTCACTATTTCTGTTTCAATCAAACCTTTTAAAAGAAAGTATTAAAAAAGACTCAAAGTACGTATTGAGTTTAAATCCTATTTTGAATACACAAGTATTCTTTGAAAATTATAACTTTTAATGCTAAACACATATATTTTTGCATTAATAGAAAATATAATGTTGAACTGATTAAACCTGTACTATTTTCTATATAGGTTAAGCCTTTGAAACTATTCTTTAAAAGAAAGCATTAAAATAGTTAGTTTAAACTGTTTCATTTATTAAAAGAGTCTGTTAATAATAATGAAGCATGTTATTGTTTAAACATTCTTTTAATAATTAGATAAAATACAATTGTTAATAGATTATTTTGTTCAAACACCCTCTAATCTCTATTTCCCTTTTCTTTGCAATAATTTTAAACGTGAAAAAGAATTTGCACCTGTGAGAGGCAGATGGTTAACTGCATTTCACTAACAACGTTGTCTCCATCTTATCAACGCGATATTTCCCGAATCTGCAAAACGCGATAAACATCTTCGATTTCACCAGTGAAGAAAATTTCTAAAAAGGGTGATGTCGTGATATCTGTTTCACGACTCTAAGCAAGGCAGTGAAACCACTCCGTTGCAATATATATGATGAAATAAAGGTCTAGAACAGTGACGTTATTTTACTGAATTCTTGTTGGTCGAATTTTCGACTAATCATAGAGTCACTATATGATGTCACTTCTTAAACAAACAGTATAAATAAACAATTCAAAGGAAAAAAAACCTTACTCTGTTACATTTTTAAGTGCTGTTATTTATGAAAACTGTTACTCATCTGTAATGGATAATTTTCAAAAAGTAAGTTTTTTTAAACACTATATCTATATTTCAGGATATTACTAAATTTCAAATGTTGTTTTACCTATTTTTTCAAGTTATCTTTGCTATTTTTTTCTTTTGTATTAAATTAAAGTAAATATATGTTTTTTTTTCTTTTAGAATCAATTATTTATTAGTTTATTAAAGTTGGAAAAATTAACGCATGCTATTTTTTCTTGTTATACGAAAGTAGTAAAAAAAATATATTATATGTTTTCTTTTTCGAAAATGACTAGAGATTATTTTCCGTTTACTGTTAAAGTATTTATAAGTGTAATACAATTATTGGAAGTAGTTTACAAATTTACGTATGCTATTTTCTTGTTATATAAAAGTAGTTAAAAAATATATTGGATGTTTGCGTTTACTAAGAAATGAATAGATGTTATTTTCTGTATGTTATAAATTTAATAACGCGTAAAGATTTTTTTTTTTTTTTCTACGTGGAAATTTTATTTTAGTATTCAAAGTTTTTCTTATACAATAATTATTGAAAGTAGTTAAAATGAATTGGATGATTTCTTTTTTACGAAAAAAAAAATATTTTCCGTTCACTGTTAAAGTCTTTGTAAGTGTAGTATAGAAAAAGTGTTATTGTTTTTCACTGTTAAATTCATTGTGTAGGCTAGTTAAAAAATTTTAATTGAAAATGTATTTCATGTTTTCTTTTTCGAAAAATGAATAGATGTATTTTTGTTCACTGTTAAAGTATTTATAAGTGTAATACAATTACTGAAACTAGATTACAAATTTACGTATGCTATTTTCTTGTTATATAAAAGTAGTTAAAAAATATATTGGATGTTTGCGTTTACTAAGAAATGAATAGATGTTATTTTCTGTATGTTATAAATTTAATAACGCGTAAAGACTTTTTTTTTTTTTTTTTTTTTTCTACGTGGAAATTTTATTTTAGTATTCAAAGTTTTTCTTATACAATAATTATTGAAAGTAGTTAAAATGAATTGGATGATTTCTTTTTTACGAAAAAAAAAATATTTTCCGTTCACTGTTAAAGTCTTTGTAAGTGTAGTATAGAAAAAGTGTTATTGCTTTTTCACTGTTAAATTCATTGTGTAGGCTAGTTAAAAAATTTTAATTGAAAATGTATTTCATGTTTTCTTTTTCGAAAAATGAATAGATGTATTTTTGTTCACTGTTAAAGTATTTATAAGTGTAATACAATTACTGAAACTAGATTACAAATTTACGTATGCTATTTTCTTGTTATATAAAAGTAGTTAAAAATATATTGGATGTTTGCGTTTACTAAGAAATGAATAGATGTTATTTTCTGTATGTTATAAATTTAATAACGCGTAAAGATTTTTTTTTTTTTTTTTTTTTTTTTTTTTTTTTTACACGGAAATTTTATTTTAGTATTCAAAGTTTTTCTTATACAATAATTAATGAAAGTAGTTAAAATGAATTGGATGATTTCTTTTTTATGAAAAAAAATTATTTTCCGTTCACTGTTAAAGTCTTTGTAAGTGTAGTATAGAAAAAATGTTATTGCTTTTTCACTGTTAAATGAATTGTGTAGGCTAGTTAAAACATTTTAATTGAAAATGTATTTCATGTTTTCTTTTTCGAAAAATGAATAGATGTTATTTTTGTTCACTGTTAGAGTATTTATAAGTGTAATACAATTACTGAAACTAGTTTACAAATTTACGCATGCTATTTTTCTTGTTATACGAATGTAGTTAAAATATATTGGATGTTTGCGTTTACTAAGAAATCAACAGATGTTATTTTCTGTATGTTATAAATTAAATAACGCGTAAAGATTTTTTTTTTTTTTACACGAAAATTTTATTTTAGTATTCAAAGTTTTTCTTATACAAAAATTATTGAAAGTAGTTAAAATGAATTGGATGATTTCTTTTTTACGAAAAAAAATTATTTTCCGTTCACTGTTAAAGTATTTGTAAGTGTAGTATAGAAAAAAATGTTATTGCTTTTTCACTGTTAAATTAATTGTGTAGGCTAGTTAAAAAATTTTAATTGAAAATGTATTTCATGTTTTCTTTTTCGAAAAAATGAATAGATGTTATTTTTGTTCACTGTTAGAGTATTTATAAGTGTAATACAATTACTGAAACTAGTTTACAAATTTACGTATGCTATTTTCTTGTTATACGAAAGTAGTTAAAATATATTGGATGTTTTCGTTTACTAAGAAATCAATAGATGTTATTTTCTGTATGTTATAAATTAAATAACGCGTAAAGATTTTTTTTTTTTTTTTACACGGAAAATTTTATTTTAGTATTCAAAGTTTTTCTTATACAATAATTATTTATTAATGTAATGATGTTAACAAATTTACGCATGCTATTTTCTTGTTATATAAAAGTAGTTAAAAAATATATTGGATGTTTTCGTTTACTTAGAAATGAATAGATGTTATTTTCTGTATGTCATAAATTAAATAATGCGTAAAGATTTTTTTTTTTTTTTTTTTTTTTTTTTTTTTTTACATGGAAATTTTATTTTAGTATTCAAAGTTTTTCTTATACAATAATTATTTATCAGTGTAATGAAGTTAACAAATTTACGTATGCTTTTTTTTTGTTACGTGAATGTAGTTAAAATATATTGGATGTTTTTTTTTGTTTTCGAAGAAATGTTATTTTTTCTTTTCGTTACTAAACTAATTTATAAGTGTAGTCTAAAAAAAATGTTATTATTATTATTTTTTTTTTTTACTAAGAAATGAATAGATGTTATTTTTTTCTTTTCATTACTAAACTAATTTGTAAGTGTAGTCTAAAAAAATGTTATTAATTTTTTTCTTTTCTATACTAAACTAATTTGTAAGTGTAGTCTAAAAAATGTTATTTCTTTTTTTCACTGTTAAATGAATTATAGACTATTCAAAAATTTTGAATGCATGTTATTGAAAACATATAGTTTGTGAGATTTTTCTAAAAAGATTAAACACTTATTAAAAGTATTCGATTACATGTTTAACAGTTTTTAAAACAATACACTAAGAATTAATCCTATGTTTGATAGCAAATATTTTTTCTTTTTTAGTTTGTGGAAGATCTCGGTTTAACAACGAATGTGTGGGAGCGCATGACTGCAATTGGTGAATTAACAGATCCAGAACCTTCTCAGCAAAGTTCTTCTAGGATGCAAGATCCTAGCAGCGAAGTTGATTCTTCATCAGTAAAGGTAAACTTTGAAACATTCTTTATTATTTTGGGGGATTGTTTGATTTTAACATAAGAACTAATGTTAGTTAAACTTTTCAAAAATGATACATTATTCGAAATTAGGTTGTGAAGTATAATACTAGTTTAGGTGCAAAGTGTATAATTAAAAAAAAAAAATCTTTTTTTCTCGTTAAAGTAAATTTGTGATGCGTTTAGTAAAACTTTTAATGTAGACAGACATAGTTTTCTAAGTTCTTTTTTTTTTTCGTGAAAGTCTATTACAAGTTGCGTGTTTTTGAAACAGAATTTTTTCTGTTTTTTGGATTCTTTATCATGTGAAACTTGCGGGAAAAGTTTCAGCCGAAAAGATAATTTGACTCGACATCAGAAGATTTGTGGAAACACAGATTCAAAAACTTTTACTTGCACTCATTGCTCGAAAGTCTTTAGCCGCTAAGAAAATTTAATTAGACATTTGAAAACACACGAGAAGAATCCTGACGAAAATTCATCTACTCCTACTAGTTTAAGCTGCTCTGTTTGCTCTAAAACCTTTTCGAGGCAAGCAAATTTGAAGAGGCATATGATTTCGCATAACGAAGAAAAGAAATCATTCAAGTGTCCCTTATGCGCTATCGAGTTCACAAGAGCAGATAATCTAACAGTACATTTGAGAGGTCATGAAAGTTTAAATTACCCCTGTACCACCTGTCAGGAAAAATTTAATTCGAAAGCGAATTTGAAACGACACATGCAATCACAGCATACCAGCCTATCCCACGAAAATAGAAAAAGGAAAGTTAGTATGAAAAATTCATCTTCCAAAAAGCAAAAACCTATACCGAAGCTTTGAATGTCTTTTCTTCAACATTTTTAACACCTGATGAAGATGAGAAATTTGACGTGGACGTTTTGGGGGAAAAACGTGGAGCAGACCTTCGTCAAATCATTGAAGAAAAACTGGATACACATCGAGGCGTTAAATGGCATATCATAGCAAAATGTCTATTCGAAAGGAAGACTCGAGTAGACGAACTTCAAGCTATTTCCACCTATTTCAGAAGTTCGAATTATACTGAATTAACTATTGATACAATAAATGAGCATATTTATGAAGCATTTGAGAAAATTAAAAAATTAATAGATGAATTTGTAAATTTGGAATCAGGTTGGATTTTCCAACGGATCCAACATATAGAAATTAAAATAGCAGATTATCATCCTCTAGCACCCAGCAGCCATATTAAATCCCCAGAATTTATACAAAAGAAACGTGCCGTTTTCAATATAGAAAATTACAACGATTCTAAATGTTTGGTGTGGTGTTTAATCGCACATCAATTAAAGTTGAATTTTTCAGAACATCCTGAACGTCTATCCCATTATACAGCATTAGAACATACCATCAAAATGGGGAAGATACCCTACCCAGTCCCTCTGAAAAGCATTCCGAAAGTTGAAAATTTAAACAATTTGAGAATCAACGTATTTGCATTGGATGATCAAGAAGTGTATCCTTTATATGTATCACCCAAAGAAGATCCTAATGTCAGTTTCACTACACGCTGATTAGAAGCTTTTCAAGATTATTAGGTAATGTGACAAAACATCGAGCTGCTGCCTATTACTGTTACCGATGTTTACATCGATTTTGCAGACAAGATTTACTAACATCTCACACCGAATTTTGCAAGCAGCATACTGCTCAAAGGATCAACTTACCAGAAGATGGCAAACATATTCTATCTTTTACGGGGACTCATCTGCAACATCCAATCCCCTACATTGTGTATGCAGACTTTGAAAGTATTTTAAAACCTTTAACTCCAGCTTCTCAAACTTCACATTGTGAAAAAATTTCAAAACATGAAGCATGTAGCTTTGCTTTTGTTATTATTGATGCTGACGGAAAACCTTTCAAGGACAGATTCAGATTGTATCGAGGAGAAAATGCTGCAGAAGAGTTTCTAAAGAAGTTAATAACAGAGACAGAAGACATTCGAGAAGAACTGAAGAGTGTAAAGCCAATGAAACTTTCCTCACAACAAGAAATAGATTTTCAAACGGCTACCCACTGCCATATTTGCAAAAGGGAACTCTTCAAGAAAAGAACGAGAGACCATGATCATGTGACAGGTGCGTACAGAGGGGCTGCTCATAAAGGATGTAATTTAAACTATAAGCAAACTCGAAACATTCCTGTCGTCTTCCACAATTTACGACACTATGATGCACATCACATTATGATGGCTATTGGAAAATTTAAAGAATATTCGATAGAAGTGATTGCATCCACATTAGAAACCTATATAGGCTTTCGTATGGTGAAAGAGAACTGTCCCATCCATCTAAATTTTATTGACAGTTTGCAACATCTTTTAGCATCACTGGAAAAATTAGCAAGCAACCTGCATAATGATCAATTTAAAATCTTGAATCATTATTTTAAAAATCAGGATATATCCCTGCTCACACGAAAAGGGGTATATCCTTATGATTACGTAACCGATGTCAATAAATTTAATGAAACTGTTCTCCCACCTGTCCCTGCCTTCATCAACACATTAACGGATGAACCTATTAGCGAAAGCGATTACCAACATGCACAAAACGTCTGGAAATCCTTCAATCTCCAAACTTTAAGCGATTATCATGACCTATATTTGAAGACGGATGTCTTATTGCTCGCAGACGCCTTTGAAAGCTGTCGCAAACTGTGTCAGCAGTTCTATGATATCGACAGCGCCCATATGTATACGTTACCAAGTCTGGCATGGCAAGCTTGCCTGAAGAGACCGAACATCCACTTGGAACTATTAACGGATATCGACATGTTATTGATGTTTGAAAATGGGATTCGGGGAGGTATCAGCATGATTAGTCAACGCTATGCCAAAGCAAACATCCCCATCACGCCTGCACATAATCCAGATAAAGCTCCCAGTTACATTATGTACTGGGATGGCAATAACTTGTATGGGTGGGCTATGTCTGAGTACCTCCCGCATGGTTCCTTTCAATGGGAAGACCCGAAACAGTTTTCAGCAATTAGCATATTAGAGTTGTCAGACGATTCCTCTACAGGATATATTTTCGAGGTGGATCTGGAATATCCTAAAGAACTCCACGCCTTGCACAACGAGTATCTTCTCGCACCAGAAAGAATCACTGTCGAAGAAGATATGTTGTCACCCTTCGCGAAGAAGATGTTAGGTAATAAAAAATTCAAGGGCACGCCAAAACTAATCCCGAACCTTCAAGATAAGAAAAATTATATCGTTCACTATAGAACATTGAAGTTTTACATCCAATCAGGAATGAAACTAACAGAAATTCATCGTGTAATTCAATTTCAGCAAAGTCCGTGGTTAAAGGAGTATATCGCTTTTAACACCGATAAACGAAAACTGGCGAAATCTGCTTTTGAAAAAGATTTCTTTAAACTCCTGAACAACGCTGTATATGGAAAAACGTTAGAAAACCTTCGAAAGCGTCGAAATGTGGAATTGTGCAATACCGAGAAAAGAGCGAAAAAATTAGTCGCTTCACCTGCGTTTAAAACCTTCAAAATCTTCTCGGAAGATCTTGTTGCGGTGGAGCGCACTAAATTATCGTTATTAATTAATCGTCCTATGTATGTTGTTTTCTGCATTTTGGAGCTTTCGAAGCTTCTAATGTATCAATTCCATTATGGTTTTGTGAAGGAAACATATAAGCATAATGCCAATTTGCTTTTCACCGACACGGATTCCCTATGTTATGAGATCTATACGAAGGATATTATTGCGGACATGGAGAAGAAAAGGGATTTATTCGATTTTTCTGATTATCCGCAGTCGCATTCTTTGTTTTCGACTGATAACACAAAAGTATTAGGGAAATTCACAGATGAACTTAGCGGTGAATTAGCGTTGGGGTTTGTAGGGTTAACCCTCTAAGTGTTTGGGGCGTAATATTCCGTTCACTAAGCTCCAGGTTTCACAGCAATACAAGCAATATTTAAGATAATATAATTCTATAGATTTAAGGAATTTTAAATACATTGAAGAATGATTAATACTCTCAAGGATTACATTCATATTTGCAATTGAGTTTTTTTTATAATCTTGAAAGAATCATATTTTCTTAGCATTTAAAATAAAATGCAAAGAAAACAACAATACAATTTTACCCTTTTGCAAGACGCTCGGGGGGTTAAAGGCGAAAATGTACTCCCTGAAATCCGAAACAGAAGAAAAAAAACGAGCGAAGGGTGTCACAACACATATCGTCAGAAAAAAAAAATGAAACATGAAGATTATGTAAAGTGTCTTCAAGAACTCAAGACCAGCACAGTCACACAAGTTCGAATTGGGCAAGAGAACCACCAGTTGTATACAATGCAACAAAACAAGGTTGGTTTGAGCCCATTCGACGACAAACGATATATGCTGGAAGACGGAATCACAAGTCTCGCATATGGGCACTGCGATATCGTCAACATGTAAATAGTTTCTCATCTTATGGACAATGTGCGTGATTTTTCCATTGCCTAAGAAATTTTGTATATATTTTTTCAACTTTTGGACAATGTGCACCGTTTCCATTGCAAAAGAAAATTTTTGTATATATTTTTTTTATCAAGTTTATTGTGTACAGTGAAGATTTATTTTATGATTCAACTTTTGGATAATGTGTACCGTTTCCATTTCAAAAGAAATTTTTGCATATATTTTATCAAGTTTATTATTGTGTACAGTGAAGAATTTTGTATATATTTTATCAAGTTTTATTGTGTACAGAGAAGATATATTTTATTATTCAACTTATGGACAATGTGCGTGATTTCCATTGCCTAAGAAAATGTGTATATATTTATCGTTTCATCGAGAATTTGTAAATAGGTTAGAGCGCGGTGGGACAGAAAGGAGACTTACGTCCGCGACGTGTGTCCTGGGAAACAATATGTAAGCTTAGTTCACTTAAAATGAACAACTCATTGTGAACTAAGTTTATATTTTGGCTAAAAGTCTCCAATGATAATGATTAAACAAAAACATCGTTATCATTTCACTCATTCGGCTTTTAAAAACATGTTTCGGAAATTAGCAAATGACAAAAACTTCTTTCGTTAAACTCATAAAAAATGTATTCACTTCTTTAAGTCAGTTCAAATAGGATGACGACATCGCAGGTAAGTGAATCAACCTCTCAAGAGAGGGCGCTGGTGTCGCCAGAATCGATGGTGCTGCCCCCTAGGTTCGTCTCTCGTCCAATCAGAAGCAAGCTCCTTATCTTGATGAAGCCGGTTGTTGCACGCTTCTTCGTTCATTAGCCCGGTGGATGTCATACAGGTAGGACGTGTTTCGAAGCTGCTTCGTGGTAAGTATTTTTTAATTGCATGCGATCTTTTCTAATCATTCCTAATCATTTCTTTGTTCAACCTTTCTCTAACAGTAGACTTTCCTTCATTAATCATCCTCATTAACATTTTCCTTTGTTCTAATCCCTCTCTTACAGTAGACTTTTATTAATTCATTATACTTTAATTGATTCATTAACATTATCCTTTGTTCTAACCCCTCTCTTACAGTACCCTTTTCATTCTCGCTTCTTTGTTTTAACCCCTCTACTATAGCATGACGCGCGGGCGCCAGTCTGTCTCGACTCCGCCCACCTGTCTATCACTTTCTTATCTCCCCTACCTGTCAATCACTCGACTCCGCCCACCTGTCACTCATCCTCCCTCCTCACTCCTCAGCTCTTGGCTCCTGGTGGGGTAGAACCTCCATTTTCCTTCTACTAACGTAGAGTAAGTTTGTTTACCATATTGCGTAGTATATATTAGTAGAATGCCATGTGCAGCTTTCTATACCGAATGCTGCACGTATTCTACTGCAGCCTATGTAGAACATAGGCTGAAGTTGAAAAAATTCAGCCTATGTTATTCAGACTAGACATTGATTATAACTTTTCAAATATAATTTTGCTTTCTTGAATAAAGTTTTGGTGATTCCTCATACCCAGAATTACGGCACTATTTATGCATCACCTACAGGAAATATGATTTTGTTGCATTCGTTCTTCCTTTATGTATATGGCCTACATTAAATACTCACATCCACATACAGTAAATTATACAAATGTTTCTTAATCTTAAAAAAAAAAAAAAAAAAAAAAAATAGAAATTATACCCATAAGCAAAAAAAGGCATCTATGTCTTCCGAGTTATGCATGATTCCGAAACTTCTTTAGGAACCGCAACAATGTTTTCGAGGATTTAAAAAATGTTTATAAAAACGAACGTTCTTTTCATGCCATAATTTTCGAAAATATTTCAGAGTTTTTTTTTATAGATTAATAATCAGTTTTCTCAACTTCAAATGTAGATTTCGAGAACGCTATGAATTCTCAAGTAAAAATTTTCATGAATAATATTGACCACGTGGTATAGAAATCTATGCACAGAGCTTGTTATACAATTAAAATATTTACAAAACAGAACAATCTATTATTATTCAAGAGCAAATAATAAATGGTATTTTGACAAATATTTCTTTATAAAATAAATAAAGTAAATTTATTTGAAAAAAATCTTAAAAGCATTTAGATAAAGAAAAATCACAATTTATAATAAGTATATGGATGAATATATATGTTTTTGGTATCATTTCATTTGTAAAAATGTAAGGTTTGTGAATATTGAATGTATTTCGTAATATTTCAATTAATTATGAATTTTGTAATATTTTATATGCAAATTAACAGTGTGATAAAAACTCACATATACTTCAGACGAAAATAGGGCAATAAAACTTAAAGAAGGGCACATGGACTCCATAAAAGACATGTGAATAATAAAGCCAGTCACAAATATTTATGATGCTCTTAGCACTGACAGGGCTACTACTTATTGGTATCATCGTGTGTGTCAAAAGGGGTCAGAAGCTCACAGGTGACGTCAGATCCCCGTAAACGAAGAAAAAAATAGCTATGCGTTAGGAAAGTATGGAGACGCCCATAAGAGGGGATGAAAAGCGAACCACAGCCAAGAGATCAGGCGTACCAGTAAGAGGGAAGCACCAATCGACGAATTAAAAAAATCATATCGTACTAATGAAATACGCCCATTTTTTGGTGGAGGAAGATTTTGAAAAAAAAAAGAGACTTGGATTTTCTCTTCCACCTTTGTCTCTCTCTCGAAGGAAGCTCTGGGATGAGTTTTGCGACCAAAAAGGCTAGGTTGATAAGCAGAAGTCTGCGAAATCCTACATCACCCTGTATCGAATATGGAAAGAAGTCTGATATCAGAGGGCGCCAACATTTCTAATTGCCATTGATGGATAGAACTCTTCGAAAACTCTCCATCACCCTTATCGGATATGAAAAGAAGTCTGATCTCGGAGAGCGCAAACATTTCTAATTGCCATTCATGGATAGAACTCTTCGAAAACTCTTCATCACCTTGAATTGATTATGGACAGAAGTCTGACCTAGGAGTGCGACACCATTTTCTGATTACCATTAGCGGATGAGATGGGATGCCTCACCGAAAAGTTCCAGTTACCACTGTGATTGTGTAACGAGCTCAGCCAAAAAAGACTATATGATCTTTAATGTGCTCGGTTAAAAGTTGCATTCAAAATTTGAAAGGTGCGGACCAAATCTACCTAGTGATAAGAACTATCAGTGCTCTACAGGAAGTGCTTTCGTCCCTTTCGTCTGAGGTATGGTGAGAAAAAAATTTCATTATTTTAATATGTGGCCATTATTTTATTGTATATTTATATTGTGTGCGTAGGAATTTCTGTGTCTAATATTTTACAGGCAAAATTTTAATGCAGATGTGAGTATTAATCATTATTATGGACTAATCATAATATTAAAATGTTAGCGTTGGAAAATTTTCAATAACTTGGCTAAGAAGACCATCTATTTGTGCTGTGATAACTTCAACCGATGTTTTGAATCCAAAATTTCACAAAGATATGACTCATAATTATCTTATTATGAGATCTCATGAAACTGAGTATGGTGTCAAATTAATATGCAGTTAAGAATAATTATGTTTGATATATGAAATTTATGTGCTTGAAAATAATAAAAATTGATTATATATGTGCATTTCCTATCTTTTCTTTGAATCATTATTCTTATTCTTTCTTTTCAGAGGTTTATTAAATTTATGAGTTTTAAGAGTTTAATCTTAGAAAATATTATTAATTGTACTAACCACTTTATTGTCGCGTGACCAAGTGTGTTGGTGATGGATCGTCACAACAGACCATTACACTATAGACAAAGATTAACTAAATAAATAAGACACTAATAAATCCTAAATCTGCCACCGATGGTCACGTCATGACAACGGAATGCATGATGATACTGACGAAGATTTTAATGTGTAATCTTTTGGTACGTATCTTAAAGATTTTACACAAATATGTCAAGCATTTGTGATTTATTCGCAAATCATTTATTTGCTTAATTAGACATTTTCGTATTCAGCAAACATATTTTATTGAGAAACAAAATTAATTAACATCATTAACACCAACATTAAAATTTATACAATTTTCTTACTTCCTCCTGTATAAATTCAATTAAGCACTTAATAAGTTTTGTTAAGAATTGATATCCTAAAAAACAATCTTCCACTTTTAGAAAACGGTATTGTTAAACTATAAAAAAAAAAACCATAAACGTTTTCGATGATGGGTAGCAACAAAATAAACTTTGTGTCTGCAAAAGCTTCTTTAAGTGGACGAGGTACCTTAAAATCCTTAAAAATCATTTTTTTTTTATTTTTTTGTAAATTTCACTTTAAATATTATTCAAGGGTACATTATATGAATTATGGCATGCATTTATCAAATATATATATATCTATCTATATATATATATATATATATATATTTTTTTTTTTTTTTTTTTTTTTTTGAGGGAAAAAAATGGAGTTTTTATCTGTCGTCTCATAAATCTTCGAAATGCTCCCTGCGCGTTCCATATCAATGAAAATCCCCAATATATATTTTTTATATAAGTTTGGTTTATATATATAAATAAAACTGTGCATCGAATTTTATATATTTGAATATATGGGTTAAAAATAAATAAATAAATAAATAAAAATTTTTTTCGAAAAACTTTCAAAAAGTTTTAAATTTTTTTTATACCTTTATATTCAAATATATAAAATTCGATGCACAGTTTTATTTATATATATAAACCAAACTTTTATAAAAAATATTGGGGATTTTCATTGATATGGAATGCGCAGGGGGCATTACGAAGATTTCTACGACGACGCGTAAAATGCCATTTTTTTCTCAAAAATATTTTTTTTTAATTTTTTTTGTGCTAAATGCATGCCACAATGCATATAATGTACCCTTGAGTAATATTTAAAGTAAAATTTAAAAAAAAAGAAAAAATTTCAAAATTTCAAAATTTTGAAATTTTTTCGAAAAATTTCAAAATTTTTCATTTTTTTAACCTTTATATTCAAATATATAAAATTCGATGCGCAGTTTTATTTATATATATAAACCAAACTTATATAAAAAATATATATTGGGGATTTTCATTGATATGGAACGCGCAGGGGGCATTTCGGAGATTTCTAAGACGACGCGCAAAATTCCACTTTTTTCTCAAAAATAACTTTTTTTTTTCTTTTTGTAATAAATGCATGCCATAATGCATATAATGTACCTTTGTAATATTTAAAGTGAAATTTAGAAAAAAAAACATTTTTAAGGTCCTTTGTTCCCATAAATCTCGAAAATATATGGATTTCTGATGCTTGGAAAGAGAAAGAAAGCTTTAGGGAATCGTGGTAGTTCGGAAGATGTTCTTGTATATTTTCGAAGTGGTTATATTATATTTTCGTAGGTTAATGAAAATTTGTCTTTTTTTACAATGTATAATAAATATGGCAGATCTAATATGGATTAATGTTATATAGGCCTCTGTGACACAAAATATTAGAAATATTAAACGTATATTAAAAGTGCATGTGTACTTACTGCAGAAGTTTTAGAGGTGTCAAAAATGAGTGATTTAGAATGTTGTTGTTTACAAAATTATAAGTATGAAAGGAATGATTCTAACAACGTGATGCTTAATTTCCTAACATGGTATCATGTTAGGCGTGGATATAAAATAAATTTCTTAAAAAATACTAATACATATATCTTAAAACTAAAAGATTCTCTAAAAGATTGTACTTTGTACCAATATCTTAAGAAAGAGAATCAACGTATAAAGACACAAATATAAATATGTATATAAAGCATATTGCTGTTTCGAAACCTTATACGTTGTTTATCTTTCTTAATCTTAAAGACTATTGGTATTTTTCGTCTCGATGAATTTTGTTCTATCTCACACCATTTTTCTATACTTAATAAATTCAATTTAATTTTCTATCTAAGAGCTGTTATTCTTTTTCAGAATTACCATTATATTAATAGCTTCGAGTTTACTCGTCAAAATATTTTCTTCAAGATTTTCATAGAAGTGTATAAAACACTTACGTCTTAAGAAATCGCTCTTAACATAATTTTATAATGCAACCTTTGAGGATGTTGAATTTGATGTAGTAATTGAATTAAGTGCTAAGGTAGCGAAATATTTTAAAACAAGCTGTATAATGTTCCGCAATTTTAATTAGTATACATTAATTTATGCATCGAATAGACAGCTCATTTATAATTGATTGAAAGGATAACTTTCTAATCGTAAGATCTTTTGAACGTTTAAGAATCTTGGTATTTTAATAATTGTCTGTTTTTTATGAAGAGCACAAGGTGAAATTTTACATTGAAAAAAAAATTTTGTAATTTAAAAAAGATATCAAACTGTTGCTTTTCGCATAGATCATGAAACACTTTCCAAGATTTCCCGAATATTTTAATAATACTCCATCTTTAGACACAGTTAAAGCATAAAATACATAACACATTAGGATATTTAATCTTTGTAATTACGGTTGGTAGTAGGTAAGATACTGGAATTCTTTTGCCCAGCTTTATATCTCACATATACAGTAGTGTTCAAAATTGCAGACATTTTTTGAAAATTTCATGTTTTATAAATTTGTGTGCTAGAAGAATATAATAAATTTAACTTAAATACAAATGTTTATATATCCAATTCAAGGAAATACTTGTGGAATTTAAGGTAGCATTTAATAAAATTAATGCATTTAATGTATAATGTAATGAAAAATAAAACATAATTAAAATATCTGTATTACAAAAAAAGTTACGCGTAGAAAAAAATAAGATCTATCTTAAATTTCATTGTATTTTAAAGTTACCCTTACACATTCAGTATTTTGTAGGATAATCCTTGTCTCTTATTTCATCTTCACAGCGTCTTTTCATTGAGATAACTAGTGTTTGGAGTTAATTTTTTTAATCACATGATGTCATGAATCAATTATAGCTTTAATAAGTTGCGTTTTATTAGATGGACAATTTTTTTCTCGAGGATTTTCAAACGTCGCCACAAATTTTCTGTAGGATTTAGAACAGGGCTTTTTCTTGACCAGGGTAATAATTTTATGCTCTCATTTTTAAACCATTATTTGCATATTTTTGCTGTAGGGTATGGCATGAATCCTGTTGAAAGATAAATGGTGCTTTACGAGGAAAAATATCCCTGATGGAAGGTATCAATTTCGGTTCCAGGACAGTTTCGATTTTTTTTTTATTTTTTTTTCTGCATTCAGAATGCTATCGATCAATTGAATGCGGCTCACAGCATCTGCAGACATATATGCCCAAATCAAGACATTTGTTAGGTTCTTTGTAGTTACTTCAATGCAATGGGAAAGCAGCTCTTCCCCTACTCTGCGTCTCACATATCTTCGCTCAGCACTACCAAAAACGAAATTTTACTCTAATCGCTCCAGATTACTTGCTTCCTCTGATTTTCTGACCAATTAATGTGTTCTTTTGCCCAGTGAACTCGTTTCTTGCATTGCTGAAGATTTTAAAATAGTTTTTTTTTCTCAGTTCCACTTTTCAATCCAAAACCTGCCAATCTTCTCATTATTATTTTTGAACTAACTGAAATACCCATTGTATTCATTCCCATTCTAACAGCATCTGATGAAATTCTCCTATGTTTGCAGCATATACTTTTAATCTTTCTATCGTAGAAGCACCTGTGCATTTTTTTCGGCCTCATCTTGCCTTATTTATCACGGATTTAGTTTCTTCATAACGTAAGCACAACTTTCGTACGCCAGATAAAGTGACTGATCCACCAACCTTTCTTGCAATTTCAGCATAAGGGGGAGGGGGGCATTTTCTCTCAATATGAAAATTCTGCTTCTTTTTGTATGTATCCAATCAGTTCTTGTTAATGATGACATTGTTTTAAATTATTTGCATTAAGAAAATAAAAGAAACTAAAAAAAAAAAAATATTGTATTTAGTTATACTAGTATACACCTTTCTGAAATATTCATTCCAGCAAAATACCTCTTTTACAAATCAAAACATACTTCAGTTTAGTTTCTGACATTTGATTGGATCTCAGAAAAGTCATTGTGATTGTCTAGGCAGCTGTTATTACAATACACTTCAGTTTTCATGACTAATTGTGTTTGCATTTTACACTAAAGTAAATGTAATTCTTTTTGTAATTCATATATTTTAATTCTGTTTTTTATTAAATTCTAAATTAAAGTTTCTTAAATTTGTTATATAAACATTTGTATTACAGGGAAAATTAATATATTTTATAAGTGCACACAGTTATAAAACATGATAATTTCAAAAAAATGCCCACAATTTTGGCCACCCACTGTATTTTCTTATATGCTCAACACAGTTTGTTCGAATTTAAATATGCGAGACAACACATAAAAGGCTATAAATTATCTTGTAACAAAATCCGCATGTAGCAATAACCGCATTTTTTGAGCAGCTTTGTACATCATTTGCATAATTTCGGCACACAATTTAGTACCCTTAAATTTGATAATCCAAATAAAAGCATGCATAATGAAATTCGCACTACCGACATTCAAAGTCCGTAGAGCGTTTTATATACATTTTGTTTTGCTCATTCTTTTATATGAATTTATTTATATTCGACAAATGTCTCTCACTATAGGAAAACAATTTTCAGTCTGAAACTTTCTAACATATTAAAAAGAAGCGTTAAAAAATCCGTGCCTGTAGAATGTAATGTTTACAATTTTTTTGCGCAGTCCGATATATAACACATGTTATTTATACACTCACGTAATATACTGATATTGAGTTGAGTTTAAAATGAATATCGTAACTGAAAATGTATTTTTAGCAGTTATTGCTCTTAGATTGTAATATAATCAAATTATTTGTGTTTCTTTGTAAATGAAAAATAAATGATGCACGTTCGTAACTATACAGTGTTTCCACGTATAACCTGACCGACCTTTATTTTTGAAAACGTTGGTTTCAGATGATTTTTTCCGGTGACAAAAATGATTTAAATAAAGCAAAGAATTATTTTTAAGCGATTTGGTCAAGAAAAACGTTTATTTAAAATTACGAAATTAAAATTTTTATACGCTTACCAGGTTCATTTACGGGGCTCTTAAAAAGTGTAGCTAGGTACTCTGTAACATGGATCATATTTTAATGGATTCATTTTGTATGTACCGTTAAACAAATCATAAACTGCTCAAACGCATTTTCCAACAATGTTGAAAAAGTGATTAAAAAGTTTGTTTGCTGCATGCAACTTATATATATATACAGTAAACTCTCTGTAAGGCGGACTCTGTGTAACATGAAAATATGTCTAACTCGGAAAGATTTTCACGTCTTTGCGAATCCAATGACATAGAGTAAAATTTGTCTAAGGCGGAATATTGTCTACTGCGGAAAATTTTCTTGGTCCCGATCGATTCCGCCTTAGACGGAGTTTACTGTATATATATATGTATATATATTATATGTTACTTAAATGAATGCGTTTAGACATTTCTCAAGCGTCACATAATTTGTTGAATTCAATATTATTCAGTATTATTTAACTTTTTTGATACAACCTTATTATTTTTCCTGTTAAAATTGTTGAGAAATAAAAACAAGCAATCTTAGCTAAGTCCAGAATGGCCTTAGTCCCCTGGCTGTTATATGCACGTATAATGGCTATATTTAAAAATTACAATGTTTAGTGCTATGAAAATATCAATTGCAAAATTTATAAAATACGTATGTATTTAAAAATTCCTGTCTATCAGATTCTAAATTGAAAAACATATATTTAATGTATGTTAATTAATACGGAAATTTTTTTTTACTGTTCTTTTATATATATTCTGATTATCAATTTAAAAAATTCGCACATATCTAATATTTAAAATTATTAATATTTAAATGGGAATTGTTGATAGCTTTTCTGATTTTGTAGCATTATGTGTTTTAAAATATTCTATCGAGATTCGCCTACTACGCTGGCCGATTATCTCAAACGAACCTCGAATGGTTAAAATCTCGATTCATATTAAAATGTTCAAAAAACGAATCTCTTAAAATGAACTTCCATGATGAGCCCCCGCTTGTCTTCAGCAGCATACACCAATTGTTCCAAACTAATCACTTTCTGAATGTTCCTTTGGCTCAGGTCCCAAATGTCTACGTAATGCCTGAATCCGTCGCCTCCCTGTCCTCACTTTTAAGTTATAAAATTTCGAATTTTCCAAATATTCAGATTTTTAAGTCCTTAACTGCAATATTACATTTAAGAGATATTCTTTTTCGCATCATTAATTTCTTAATGATCCCTACACTGTAGAAAAAAATAATGCCAGTTTTCCGTTAGGAATCGAAAAAATAGTTGTCCTTATCGTACCGGAAAAATTTCCAACCCAGCTCTGAATAAAATCCGTAAAATGCCGTTTTACTTGCTATTTCCTTATTTTTACGGATTTTATTCCGAGCTGGGTCGGAAATTATACCGGTACGATAAGGGCAACTATTTTTCCGATTCCTAACGAAAAACTGGTAGGGTTTTTTTTTTTTTTTTTTTTTTTTTTTTTTTTTTTTTTTTTTTTTTTTTTTTACAGTATACACAGTAAAAAGAAAACGACCATTTTTCCTGTAGGAACAATAGTTGCCCTTATCGTACCGGAAAACTTTCCGATCCAGCTCGGAATCAAATCCGTAAAATAGGAATAAAATCCGTAAAGTACCTTTTTATTGACTATTTCCTTTTTTTTTTTTTTACGGATTTTATTCCGAGCTGGGTCGGAAAATTTTCCGGTACGATAAGGGCAACTATTTTTCCGATTCCTACAGGAAAACTGGTCGGATTTTTTTTTTACAGTGTACCGAGCGAATACTGTGCAAAGTTGAATGTATGATATTTATATATTTAACGTCTGGAATTGTGTAAATCAGTTAGACCACATCTTTATTAATTAAGAAGACTTGCTGACACGGCTCATGGATGCATACTGCTATCTGTCAGGAAAAACCATCCCTCATAGTTCAAGATCGACGCAGAATGTTTTACGTTGACGAGGCAAGATTTGTTATAAATCCTATAAATCTTTATTTAAAAGGGTACAAAATCATTTCCTTGTGTCTTCAGGTTCTAAATTGTTATCTTCATATTATTTAATTGAAGAAATTAAGACGAAGATTACCATTTGGAAATAGTGATAGACAAATTCAAGCGACTGCTCGTACTTTGAGCAACATCCGCTACGACAGCCTTCATTTATCATGCCAGAGAGCAGAGTTATTTTCCAGGTACTCTCATTGTACTAGCTTTTTTAAAGATTTGCTAATAATGATGGGATTAAACTTCCATTTACACACTTCGACATAATGTTAAAAAATGCTGTAATTAGTGACCTGTTATTAAAATTTGTCATGCTACATTTTAAAACTTTTTGGAGACTCTTTTTTTTAAACTTTTTATACAAGTGTTTTCTTTAAACTGTATTAACTCATTAATAAAAATAAACATTCTTTTTTGTTAAAAAAATATATATTTCAAACCATTTCGTCTTTTTTCCCTTTTTTTTTTAACTTTTCTGCAATAATTCAATACTGTCCACTACAGCGCGTTTTACACTGTTCGAAAAAAAAAAGTAATTATGTAGAAAAACGTTAAAGCAGCAATATGTGCAGTACAGCAGTGTGCAAAAAGACTTAATGGATATATCAATCATTCGCTGGCTTAGTATTTTCAAAATCTAAGAACGGAACACTAAAATACGCATAAAGCTTATTTAAGCGTACGAGTGCATTTACATTAATCTACATTTAATTTATTTAACGTCATGATTATGTGAGTAATATTCACACATATACAAGTTCACAGATATTTTTTTAATTGATTTCCTTTATTGAATTTATAACTGTATCTTAAGTAATTTTTTGAAATAATGAGAGTAGTAAATGTTTTCTTCGTTTTAATTTTCTTTTAAGTGAACGATTTAAGCATGATTAATATCTAAATTTTTACGTTAAATCTTCCTAACAGCATTTTCACTTTTATATATATGTTACCGTAAAAGAACGAAATCCGGAGAATGTCGACTTTAACCGGTGAATGTCAACATTCACATAGTCACTTGGTGTATGTCCGAAATATTTGCTAAATATCCATATTTCTCACTTACACCGGCAAATGTCGACATTCACCATGCACTGATGGTGAATGTTGTATATATCGGAGATTTGCATTTTCTTCTCCGTATTTCAGGCGGAGCAAAATGTCACAAGGGGAATGTAACATTTTCGCCTATCTTAATTAAGAAATGACCAATTACGGTTGAGGAGAGGGGTTCGTCAATCTATAGAAGAGTTTTCACTGTCTCGGACTAAACCCGGAGAATTTAAGCGCCGTGGTAGATTTAAAGGGTATCCCGGGAGTGTTTTTTTCAGACTTGTAGCTTTAGATTCTAGCATGAGAAGAAAAAGAGATGCTCGATATTACTTGCCTTTTAATAATGATAGCAATTGTACTTTTATAAATGTTAAGCATTGAAATTTAAGTTTTAAGTTTAGCCAATAAAGATATTTGGCATTTATACCGTAATGGACTTTTCTTCTATAAATCATACTTTATTATTAAAACACATTACGATATATGTCAAAATAGGAGAAAACTTAAATAATAGCACATATCAATAAACTATTGAATAAAAAACAAACAGTACATTCTAAATAAGAAAAGAAAATAATACCAATAAAAGACTTACCCAATTATGTGATTGAAATCTTATTTATTGCAAGAACTTAAAATTTTACAACACTTTGACATGCACAAGTGTCCCTTGCTTTTACTGCTAAATTTATTTGTGGAACACTTCCTTTTGCAATGACAGCGTGTATAGCCTTTCCCTCCACTTCTCGAATTAGCTGCAACTGTTTCTCTCAGCGACATTTCTTGAGAAGGAATCTCATCTTTGGAAAGTAACTTTTCATTACAAATTACGAACAGATTACGGGTACAAAGCTGTTTGGCATGACATTTTTATTTCTTAGTTTATAAAAGTCAGAGTCTTCTATTCCAACAACAACTGTCAACACATTTTGGCTATCTGTACGACCGCGGTCGACATCAGGTACTTGTATTCGTACGGTAAGTACCAATTTGAGCAGAAGGAAATTCTTATTCAGGCTCGTAACATTTTCGTTCCTTGCAGTAGAAAATTCTTTTTTGCAGACGCTCTTTTTATAGAAATAAACTCGTATTGTTCAGTCAGGGTTTTATATGTAGAAGTGGTAGGTTCCAGGTCCTGTTCAATGTTTTTCTTTGGAATATGGTTTTCAGTATGGTCACTGCTCAAATTTTTTTCAAAAGTATTAACAGTTTCTTCATGGTGTTCTTCGGTTTAAAAAAAATAGCAATTTCTTCGAGTTGTTCTTCAGTTTCAGTATTTGCGATTTGTGCCCTAGGCAATAAAGACGATGCTATGCTTCTTTTTGGTTTAACGCCAAACATGGCTTCCTAAGGACTTTGGCGTATGGACATTGGCGTTCCTTCGTGATATGTAGTGCTCTTGGTAAATTGAACAAAGGGCAAACAATCCGACCACTTATTTGTATCTTTATCGTTCATCCATGCAGTTAACATATTCTGTATATCCTGATTGGCCCTTTCAACAGAAACTTGTGTTTGACTATGACGAGTTTTTTTATGAACTATCTTAACATCTTTCCACATAGCGCTTTCATCGGATATGACTTGATTAGTGAATTCCCTATGATTATCTGATTCAATATAGCTGGATCACCAAACTTTAAAAATATTGGATGGACGCGATACGCTATTTCTTCAGCTGCCTTAGATTTCAAAGGTCCCAGATGGACAGACATAGTTTAAAGATCTTGACACACCATTATGAACTTATATTCGCCGTCCCTGTGTGACGACTGGTCTAACAGATAACTTGACATCTTGATTTTATCTCAGATGTGACCACTGGTTTCACAACAATACCTTTCTTAGGTGCACCATGTTTCATTTGACATTGTTTGCATAAATTTAAATACAACATTACAACTGCATATCTAATATTTTTCTATTTAACTTGTAAATTTTTAAGAATACGTGTTCTTCCTCCGTGGCCTATTCTGGTGTAATTTTCAAATAGTATTCATGATTGCTAACATAATACTGTACATTCGTTTGTCCTGTTTTAATGGTACAATTAACTTATCTTCATCATTGAATTTTAAAAGATCAAAACTTTTTATCGCCTGTAATTCAAAGGTGTGTTGCACTTAGTTTTAACAGAAATAACTTCAGCTAGTATTTCAGAGCACTTTTCTTGAGAAAAATAAAATCAATTGTCTACTCATTTACGCGCAAATAAGGCATTTAATTTAAAAAAAAGATCGCGATTCACTGCAGCATCCATTCAATATAAATTATGATATCGAATAAAAAAAAATCAATTTTAGAAAACTTTTCTTGCACCATCAAACTTTAAATAAGTCTGACAAAGCTGACTGACTCTTAGAAGAACAAAGGATTTGGCGACAAACTGTTGCCTCTCTGTTGATCTCGGTTTCCTTTTTCGACCTCCACCAGAGCATATCTGTGTTTGTCGACATAAACCTGTGATGGTCCGAATGTACAAGAATATAGTCTAATATTATGTCTTTCGCCGGCGTATTTGGTATGTGTTGACATTCACCTGTGGAAGTCGACGTTCTCCAATTTCGGTCTTTAAGGGTAAGATATACACGGCTTTTCTAAATGATGTATCGATACGTAAATAACTAATTTCTTTTATCACGGTCATATATATATATATATATATATATATATATAGATAGATAGATAGATAGATAATAAAACTTTTAAGTTTTTTTAAACGCATTTGTTTCAGCAGAATTGATCCGATGACTCGTCAGATCTTTCCTGATTTTTCCCACCTCTACTCAAATCCCCAAATAAAAGATTCTACTCGAATCTGGTTCAAATGATATTAACAAATGTAATTCTTCTATCCTTCTATATATAAAACAAAGTAACGATTTGGAAATGCACCAATGAAAATCTGCGTAGATACCGCGAAACGCATCTGAATGGACAGAGCTTTCTGACGCTATAAGGGGGTTATCAAGAAGAGGGGGCGGCTCTGTCGTCAAGTTTGTCGCCAACTTGGCGATATATCGCCAAATTTGGCGGCCAAGATTAGTCGCCAAATGTGACGCCAACTTCGCGCTATTTCCAGTATTTCGCCAAATTTCCATAGACTCCCATTGATATCCAATAGGGTTTGCTTGCAGAAAGTCAACAAATTGAGATATTTCAATGCAACAAAAACTAATATTAGCTTATGAATAGAGCTTAATTGGACTATTTTCACTATTTTTAAGCACAGATACTAAATATTTACAATATCCGTAACACTATATATATAATTTTATATTTAATAATTCTTATAATTATGAAACTCTGTAAGCTCTAATGATTATGTACTTGGTGATAAAAAAATAAAATGGTCAAGAGTTAGGGAGGAGCGCGTTTTTTCCAACTGGTATCTAAAAATTGAATGCATAGAAAATAAAGGATCGCAAAGCGATCCAGAATAGAAACGCGAAACAATTACTTCTGGGGTTGGTTAGAAAATAGGGATTGCTTCGCGATACCGAATGGAATCGCGAAGCAATTACGCGGGGGTTTGGTGAGCGTAGCGAGCAGGGGGCGGAGCCCACCTAGTATATAAAAAAAGTTTTGATTTGGAAATGGACCAATGAAAATCTGCGTAGAAGTTCCCGGTAGATCGGCATCCAATTTGAATGCTTAATCATGGCCTTTCTTCGTTAATATTAAAAAAAAAACTGTTGCATACAAAAATATGAAAATCGGTGGTATTATAGAGAAATGTTTGATAAACAGGCTGATGCATGCAGTTTTCAAATCGAAGAATAATTTTAAGAGATATTTAAGGCTAAAGTTGGACAATATCGTTCCATTAAAAAAGTTTTATTGGAGGAAAAGCTATACATGAGAATTTAATCATTTTTAGATCATTTTATACGTTATAAGTTCCCGGTTAGCAAATTGCATTTATTATTTTTTTTATTTGACTCATTTTTTGAGGTTTTATTTCTATTTTAAACTCAAATTTTCAGCATTTCGAGAAATATTTTTTATATATTTTAGAAAATGTTATTAATTTAAACTGTTGCCAATTGTATAAACAGCGCAAAAGATAATGTTTACTTCAAATTAAAAATTTATTTACACGTGAATATTATAAACAGAAAAAAAACTTTAAAATTAGAATTAAATTATTACATGTTAAAAGCAGGAAAATTACGTCATAAGAACCATATTTACACTTGAATTTTAAAAGAGAAACAAAATACTAAAATAAAAAATTCATTATTATGCGTTAAAACTTGTAAATAGAGAAACTTGCGTCATATTTAAAATGGCCAAAAAATATGGCAAAACTATTTAAATTAAAAAATATATTTGCGCGAGATATTTTGAGATAATCTTTTCAACTATTATCGTGAATTCGAAGACAGAGCAAATAATATTTCCTTCTAACGACAAAAGTATTTTCACGCGAATATTAATAAGAGAAATAAAACTTTGTTGTAAATTACGTCAGATTTAAAACGATACATTTAAAATGAATTATTTAAAAGAAATATCTTATAGCGCTGTTAAAATGTACAGGGAGACAATGACACTGTTTACTTAATTCGTTTTACATTAGCTTATTTTCAAATCTTTAACAATTTTTTTTATAATTAAATACGAAAACAGCCAATGTATCTCTTAAAAGCAGCGCCTTAAAATTTGATCTTAAAAATCCCCAATCCAAGGTAAACGAATGGGAACCCTTTTACAGAAAGATCGCTACTGTTTATTTTATTTATTTATTTATTTTTAATTCAATATTTTTAAAGCCGATCAAATTAGCGTGCTTTTTTAATTTTGGTGTGCCTGAACGGGGGGGTTGGTGAGCGTAGCTCGTAGGGGGCAGACACCCCTAGAGATCTTTTCTTCTTTCAAATGTACACGTGATACATTTTCTTGTAATGCTAAAAATATTCAGGTGTATCTATATACTGTACAAAATACAAAAGCTTTATTGTCTACCTCTTATTTGCCTTAAAATTTATGGAAATATTACTCAACCTTTTAAATGTGAGAAACGACCGAAAAAAGCTCTTTTATCTCCTCAAATCTCGGAAACCAATAGATTTCGGAGATTTAAAGGAACAGTTCAGAATCAAAAGGCTGACCGTACGTTTCCGAAACGTTTCTGGGGTTTTCTTATCTACTAATCAGTTTTTTTATTCCAAAATAATGGCTTTAGTGTGCTATTGATTCTAAGTTAAATATTTTCATGTTCAATCAAGAATGCAAAATTAACAGCATTAAGATTATTATTAAAAATAAAGCATTCAAATTGAAATTAACATTAATTTGTTACTGCTCAATATGTAAATTAAAAAATAGTTACTTGAGAATTGGTAGTATCCAAAATTCCGAAATATAAATGGAAGAATAAAAAGATCTGAAATTACAAATTCCCTCGAAAACTAATAGAAGAAAGACGCACGGATAATAAGATGAGAAAAATAATAAAAAAAATAAATCATCCTTTTTATAAATATCTTGAATGAATGAGAATAAAAGAAAATTTCATATCTGAATTTTTATTGTATTTATATTTTTAAAATTTCCGCAATCTTTTATAAAATCGCGCAGTTTTCTTAATTATTCCCTCCTGTTATAAATATACATTATAGAAATGGGTTTTTCTTTTTTAGTAATCTCTATTTAAAAATATATGTAAATTTCTAAATGTTATAGGAAGTTGGATAAAACAAGAGAATTTTAGAAATTACTATTTAAGTTATTCTTAAATACACTATTTTTTTTATTACATTATTTGCCATATTTCTAAAAATACAAAAATTCAGAAAGCAACTGCAATGAAACTGTTAAAACGCGCTGTACGGGTTCTGAAAGGAACTGGTTTGGAATAAAAATGATATAAATGTATAGATCGCAATATATATCAAAATTTATTTTTGCATAGATATATTATCACTTTATGTTCGCATCAATTCAAATTAATAAATATTTATTCCTTCATTTAGATAAATATATAAAAAGATCTAAAGGGTTGAATTTTAAATTCAGAGTAAAAATCACTTTTCTTATGAATTTGCCATTTCTTGCCGCAGGTCTTCACCGATAATTGAGGTATTGATTACTTAAAAGTTTTATGCGAAAATCAATTATTCTTTTATTTGTACTATAAAAGACTGTCGATAGTCTTCACTCAAACAAGACTACTTACTTTTCAAAAGTAAAAAATAATGCAAAGCGGAAGCCTTCTTTAACAAAAGATATTAAAAGTTAATCTTTAATTTTTAGATTGTAGTATATACTCCTAGAGTAAAAAAAAAATACATTCAATGGGCCTTTTATCACATGCAGTAAACATATATTTTAAAATTTTTAAATATGAAATTTAAAAGAAAATGTTTAATTATTGAAAGATATTTTAATTTGTAAATATAATATTTGTAAAATTCCATCCAGCTCATAAAAGATTTCCAGAGTCTTGGAGAATTATGAAGTATATATTTCACTGCAGCATATTTTATTCTTTTTTTAATAGCATTGAATACCACATTTTTATGGTATAAAAATTAGAATCATATTTGATGAAGCCTTTTATTTTTTGAGAATTTAATTATTTAAAAATTTAAGATGAAAGTTGCCATTTTAATTCTAAATCTTAAAATAATTAAATACCTTAGAAATTTGAGTTGTTCCCGAGTCATCTTTTAAGAACCAAAAGGTACTAAAACTTTTCCTAACTTTTTTACAAAGAGTATTTTCTTCATATAGCTTCGTATTTTCTTCATTAAAAAAATCTTATTCGTGCTATAATGTTAACATGCAAAAAATTATGACCACTTTGAAAGTATAATATGGATAAATCCCCACAAATTTTCTTTCACTATTGCAAAACAGTCACATTTGTTTGTGAAAAGATATCGTTTTCTATAAAGGAAATCTGGACTATAAGTTCATATTTATTTTACATTATACAGACTACTGAAGCATAACATTCTGCGTATCAACGGTTTTGTTAAATTTTAAAAGTTTTGATATACCAAGTTCCCATAATGGAATGAGCAGTCATCTGCATAATATAATTAATATGAAAAAATCTTATTCTGTGCATGATATATATTAATGAATCATGTACAATACGCCTCAAAAAGAAAACAATCCATGCAATTATCATCAAACTGTCTCATAAAAAAAAAAACATCAGTTTTATAGAAACAAATCTTTTTTAATTAAAAAAAAAAGTATGTTTAGGGAACCGTATCTGTATTGAAACGTAATAAGTATGAAATTTTCAATATGAGCACTTAATTTTGACATCATATTTTCATTGTGGTGAAGTCGCCGATGAATTCACTCTTCTCAGTTCACACATAAATTAAGTTCAAATATAACATATGATGTCTTTCATGAGCTCTTTATTAGAACAATTAAGTTAAGGTAAAATAAAAATAAAATTATAATGAATTCTGAGACATCTCACTTCAACTAAGAAATTATTGTGTGAAAAAAAAAAAAAAAAAAAAAAAAAAAAAGACATGAGTGTATACTATCATACTCTATATCTATATCCACCATTGAAGTTAAACGCATCACTATCGAAAATCCGAGTCTAACTGTCCAGCTTTCCTCGCTAAAACCCACTGATCCTTCTGTTTTTTCTCTTGCCCTCAGCCAGGCACCTGAACAATTTCTCTGCTATTAGTCAGTCATTACATCAACCTTGATTTTATTCAAACACGGCAATTTCTTCAAGATGTAGAAATTTACACTTTTACACACCCTTGGACATTTATCAAGGTGAAAGATAAACTTCGTTATTCTCTCCTTCAATTACTTTCAAAAAAGGTCTATTACACTGCCTGGAATTATTTTCTGATTCCCTTCCGGTCTTTGTGTGTTGAAAGCACGGTGGATGTTACATTATTTTCGGGTACCAAACCTGTAGCCTTTTGGTTTAGTAGTTTAGGTAATATACAACCTTAAATTTTACAACACGTAATGTTAAATTTCTTATAATAGGGTGACAGAGCCAGCAGTTCATCAAATAAGGTCAGTGCTAAGGGATTTTTTATTATATTTCCTTCCTTTTAAGGTTTAGAAATAAACTAATATGATTGCTACAACCCTTAATGAATGTCCTATAGTGGGCAAAAATGAAATCTTCTGAAATTAAAGAGCAAGAAAATTATAAATAAATTATTTCTTTAATTGCCATTATCCCAGGAGGTGATCAATTGAAGAAATCAGTCGAAAATTCAAAAATTAATCTTTAAAGCATCATGCTTGGACTGTGATTAACAATAATTAATCTAAAACTATTATTTGAAATAAGCAAGATTGAAGTGGGTTATTTTAACTTACTGTAATTGTCTACATCAAATCAAAAACTAAATTTTTACATTTTATAATTAAAAGAAAATTCATTAAATGGCTTCTCTTACAGCAGCCAGCTCAAAACAATGTGACAACAGGTGCTTTAACATTCAAACAAAGATATTATGTCTAGTGTGTTAAAGAAATTAGTCTAAAGCTCATTTCCGCCTGAAATGGAGCAATATTTTAAAAAAAGATCCACTACTGGAGGGGTATCAACTATTAACGCTGTTACCCTAGTCATAACAAGAGCAAACTTAGATGGATAGATGCAGTGTGTGGGTCTTTTTAAATATAACTCCACAACTACGTGGAGTAATGAAATGGTATATTACATTCGCATATTTCGCGCTCTAAAAGAAGAGTTTAGTTAAAAATTATATAGGTTACAAAACTTATATTTAATATTAATTTCATAATTCAAAAACGATAATTATTGCAACCTATAAAAACGTCAATAAAAATCTTTTTTTCTAAAAGTTTGAAATATTGTAATATAATTTTCATTCTCACTTTGCAACATAATCTTTACAATACATATAAATATGTTCTATTTTGTAACTACATTGAATGTTCATTTTATTATATCCATTTGATAGTGTTAAGGCATTTTTTTCTTGCGCCATAAATGTTGATGCTGGAGGGCTAGGCTAGTATAAAAGGGAAATTTTATTTCTTACGACACTGGTATAGGAAAATTGTTTTCAATTTCTGCTTAAAACTTTATTTGAAAAAATTTAGAATTTAAACATTATGTAGTATTTGGTTGCCAGGTAACAAATCGCAGTTAAAATGGTGTAGTTTTAACATGTTTAAGATAATATGTTGTTCTGTTCTACAAAAGGTTTATTCATTTTTCCTGTAAAATTTCTGTGTCTTCAATATATATAACAATTAATGTGATTTGACTATAGAAACAAAATGTAAATTTGCATATTTATAATTAATTTTCTCAAAATCCATATACAAAAACTTTTATTTGGAGTTGAAATAATTTTTCGAACCAACTATCGCCAATAATACTTGATAATGAAAATTCGTCGATAATAATAATTTATTTAAGTGAATATATACAGAAACCATATAAGAAAACGATATGCTGGAAATATATAACAAATTTAATGTTTTTAAACATTTCTAATTTTTATGTTTTGCTTTATATTGTTTAGTTATTCTGGTTTGGTTTATATGGTAGGTTGGGTGGAAAGTATTCTGGAGCAAATACTTATCATATTAATCGTATACTAAATGACACAAGTCGTTTCTACTTTGAAACATCTTAGAAACGCATCGTGGAAAGTTGTCTATGTACAGAATCCGAATCTACATATACTTTCTACTTTGGAAAATATTTTGTAAATAATTTGAAAGGGGTACCCCCCCCCCCCAAAAAAAAAAAAGAAAAGAAAAAAAATCAAAATAAATCAAAAGCATGAAAAACTTTTTATTGCAAACTTAAAAAATGTAAACATATTAAAAAAATAATTATAAAATACCAAACAATAAAAACCATCGGAAAAAAGATTGGTTTGTATTTAATATCTGTGATAAATGAGAAATAAATAACTAAACTTATTTTCTTCTGTCTACAATCAGTCGTACTTTTGCAAACACTAAAAATACTCTATTCCACAGAAGTAGTGTGATTACCTCCGATAATAAAATATAGGTTACAGAAATCACTGGCTATTGTTTTAAAAACTCTAAATCACCTTGTGATATTTTATTTAAATTGGTATTTTTTTAAAAAAAATGGCTGATAAAGGTTTTATTAAAAAAAGGAAAATAGCACAATTGACCTCTATAGGCTTTTAGTCTCCCATGAGTTGCGGTGATAGAGGGAATATAGATTTCTATATCCATATGTTTAATTCAAAACAAAGCATTTTTTGTTGCATGTTTGTAGCCCTTTCAAAGTAATCAAACCATTTATTCAAGGAAAAATACATTTCATTAAAAAGTACTTATCGGCTAATTAACAAAGAAAATCTTTTTCCATATTTTAAAATTAACAGTGTAAAAATAATTAAAAATAAAACTAATACAAATGGTACATTATATGTAAAACTTATTTTGATTTTTTGCAATTAAAAATATTATTATGTTTTAAACTGCTTCCAGGTGTTTCAAAGAAATCCTTCCCATTCTCTTTTAAACTACATCCTGTTCTTAAGCAAGTTATGTAGAAAAGTTTCTCAGGAGATTCAAATGCAAAGTGTTTTAATTTAGAAAGGATTTTACGAAAGCGTTCTTCATTAACTTGCATGTTATACACTATGACGCAAAAGTTTAGACAATGACGTCATTCAGCTTTAAAATGTAGAATTATGACGTCAGAATTACAAAAAACCTGTAAATATATTCAAAAACTGATTTAAAATGCTATGTACAAAAGACAGTCGTTTTATTTGCTATAATACTAATTTTTTTCATAAAAATTCAAATGTGCTTGTCGCAAAAGTTTAGACACTATTCTAAATTTCTTTGAATATTCGCTGGCATATGCAAATTTAGAATCGATGATGTCACAAATTTGGAGTACTTAAGTTCTGCAAACGATTGCGCTTCATAGTCGACATGCCGAGAGCTAAAGAAATTCAAGTGAATGAGGTTTCAAGGATTTGGCAGTTGAAAGGTGAAGGGAAGAGCGTTTCTGAAATTTCTGCTATTATTAATAGGCCAAAAAAATCTATTTATCGAGTTTTATCGAGTGGTTCCGAATATAAAGCAAAATGTCGGTCTGGGAGGCCACGTGTGACAAATGTACGAGAGGATCGCCTGATACAAAGACTAGCGAGTACTCAACAAATGAGCGTACGTGGAGTTCAAAGCTCATCGGAACTCTCTGTATCAAAGGATACGATTCGCAGACGAATTTTGGAAAAAAGAACAATCGTTTATAGCAAAATGCAGAAGAAACCAGCTCTGAAACCACATCATAAGTTACAAAGACTTATGTGGGCTCGAAAGCATATGTCATATGGAGAGAAATGGCAGTCAGTCATATTTAGCGATGAAAAAAAGTGGAATCTGGATGGTCCAGATGGTTGTTTATCGTATTGGCATGACTTGCGGAAGGAACCTCGACGTTTTTTTTAGTCGCAGACAAGGAGGGGGCTCGGTGATGGTTTGGGCAGCCTTTTGCTATAATGGACAAGTATCTCTGACCTTCACCAGTGGTCGTCAAACTTCACAGCATTATACACAGACATTAGAAGAAAACCTACTGCCATTTGCTGAGCTTCTAGGGGGTCCTCAGTGGGAATTTCAGCAAGACAATGCTTCAATTCACACTGCCAAACATTCAAAATCTTGGTTTAATTCCCATAATATAAGAGTTCTCGACTGGCCAGCATGTAGCCCAGATCTTAACCCTATAGAAAACCTTTGGAGCATCATGTGTCGCAAAGTTTATAGCAACGCTAGACAATACTCTTCTGAAAAGGAACTTAAGACATCTATTGAGAATGCATGGTACGATATCGATCCACAAACTATGCAAGATTTAGTTTCTTCCATGCAATCTCGTGTATATGACGTAATACATAAGCATGGATGCGCAACCAGGTTTTAAAAATTGTTTATTTCGATTTTATTTAATTTGTGTCTAAACTTTTGAGACAGCAGTTTATTTTTGTTACCATTTAATTTATTGCAATATGCACAATTCCACTTTTCTTTGTTATAAATATTGTTTATATGTACAGCACATTAATTTCAAGCAGTGATTTGAAAATTGAATAAATATTTTTCAAAGTATGTAAGAATTTCTTCATTGTCTAAACTTTTGCGTCATAGTGTATGTTGTAATCGAAAGATGTAAAAATTAAAATATAAACAAAGTAATCACTATATGTACTATATTATAAGTTATATCTTGAAAAGCAAGAAGTTTGTTTTATTTTATTATAAATCATTGAATTTTATTTTCGCTTTCAACATTTATATGTATAGTACATATTTATAAAACGTATTTCTTTTATTTAAATTTCAATGAAGAATAATACCAGTTATTAATATACATTAGAAGGAAGTCATACATATAGTAATATAAAGGTTGTAGATAACAGTTTTGTGGAAATGTATAAAAAAAAATCATGTAAAAAGTTTGTTACATCCTCCATTATATTCGCATTAGAAGCAGAGCATGATTTAATCATTCTAGACTACTATATATGGTTTTGTTTTACATCCATGGGCGCATATTCCCTCATGCAAATGGGAAAGAATAAGTATGGGGCATCGAAAATCATACAAATCAATGTTTCCTTATTTGGAAACATACATTTCAACACACCATTTTACTTGGTTTTCAGCTTGTGTTCTTACATTCATGTCACACTTAACAGTAGAATGTTATCATGTGATTTTCGTCTGTAATTTTACTGCATTATACAGGAGCACCAAATTTCAATGAGTGTCACATTCAAAGATAAATGATCAGGTTGTAGCGAAAGTATCACGCCTCAGCTAATACTGACTGCACAAACAGTTCGCGTTTACGTGTTTACTCATATTTTGTCAAACGGTTTTTGGCATTTGAAAGAAAGAGACTTGTTTTATAACACTGTGTTGTGAATTTTGTAAAAAAAAATATCGTTATCAATAAAAAGTGCATTAATTGGAAATATCTCCTACCAGATTAGAACCATAATTTACTTAAAGTTCTGTTGCAAAAAGTCATCTACAAAATGTCACCGAATCATGTGTACAGTTTTAGGTACTACTGTTGTATCATATGACACTGTAAAGGTTTGGTAGTTATATATAATATTGCAGTATACAATTTTAAATAGTGTAATCATTATGTAATCGTGGTTTGTCGGAAAACTTTCGTTACAACCCAATATGTTTTCTTCTTAATTGAACGCGGCCCATTAACTATCGCAATAATGTTAACAAAGCCTAGTCTCTTTTCTCTCGCTCCAGATGCTAGAATCGCTTCTTATTGGTCATAGTTTGACGTGATATTCAGAGGTAAGTGTGGCTAAAAGATTCGAGTTAAAGTGCATTTTTTAAAGGGCATTATTGAAATATTCTATTATTTTGAGAGCAATGACTTTGTAGCATGTCATAAGATATATAACATTGTTTAATGTTTCAAATGCAGTTTTTAGATTATGGTTTGGTACAAGTTTCTAAAAATACTTTAGGACTGATGCATTTAGTTAATCGATCTTAAATGTAATTTTGATACACGAACAATCTGGTGTGTTAGGCAGTTGGAGAGTTATACCACTCCATAGCTACTTTTTTATGATTTTAACATAACTCTTTTTCTGTCAGAATTATGCTTTAAGATTACAATATCTTTATATAAAATCAATTTATGAAATAGTTCGTTCAAGAAGTGTATGGAAATATAAAGAAGAAATTTTATTATCAAAAACGACTGTCATTAAAAAATGTTATATGTCCGAAATATATATATATACTGTGAAATACGTTTAATACAAAATGGATGGAACCGAATTTTTTTTTTCGTGTTAAAAGAATTTCGCGTTAAAAGAATCGTAAAAAGAAGAACAAAACTCACAAATAATTTCGACGTCGTCAAATTTTATTTCAATTTCCTGTTAAACTACTAGTAGGTTTCATCCATTAGGATAAAAAGTAAGTAAAATTTTTTTTTTTTTTTTTTTTGGGGGGGGGGGAGGAAATATCAGATATCATTTTTTGAAGTGTTTTTTTTCAGCATTCTGAGATCTAGCTTGTTTGAACCAAATAAGCAAATCTGTCTCTAAATCTTCGTGCTTACCGGTTCTCATACATTTTTTCTCTGGCTTAAACGTACTCCGCTTAAACATTAACGTAATGGGATCCCTGTTTTTTTATTACCGTTGATAAAGTAGAATTTGCAATACCAAACTCTTTGCAGATTTTTGTTTTCGTCGTTCTTTTTCATAAACTGCATTATGCAGCTTCATCTTCATTAGAAGCGAAATAGCAGTTTGTTTTCGCACCCATTTCTCAGCCATTGAGCTCATAAGTCATAAGCTAATTTGCAAAAAAAAAAAAAAAAAAAAAAAAAAAAAAAGAAAGAGAAAGAAAGAAAAACCACGAAATTCATTGATTTTCACCGAAATTTCAGTGGCTTTAATACAAAATTCACCAATTTCAACTCAAACTAACAAAATCGAAAGCTAATTTTTTATGTGTTAAACGATTTTTGTTTCGTGTTAAAATAAACAAAATGTATTAAATTACATAGTATACTGTCCGGACTGCTATATCATTTCGTGTTAACCGATTTTTCGTGTTAAACGTATTTCACTGTAATTTGAATTATTTTTATATATTAGAAAAATACACAATGCCAACAAAAATTTAAAATGTGAAAATTAAAATACATTGTAATACGGATTTCTTAGTTAAATAAATAATTGACATGACGAAAAAAATGTCCATGGATGAGACAAACAATGCTTGGGTGTCTATATGTCTGTGTAATATGCCTTAGAAAATTTACTTCGCTTACAGAATATATATTGTGCTAAATTAAATAGCATTAAATTATGATTAAGGAATTTTGATATAAAACTGGCTCCAAGCACATTTCTTATAAAAAACAAATAAATTACTTATGTCTATTTACTTTTCTAAGACAAGTAATGATATTAAAGAACCTATTGAAAAAAAAAAAAGCGTTTGAAAATAAAAGGTAATTTATATCTTTTTTTTTTTTCTCTCTGCTTAAAGAAGTGACAGCAAAAAATAATGCTATAACAGTGGTGGAAAATTGGCGCAGAGGAGGAGCCTATTGACACCACTAAAATTTTATAGTATTCTTCACCTCAATAAAAACGCAGAAATTCTGTCATTAGATGAGGCGAAAAATACTACTAAAATTTAGTGGTGTCAATAGGCTCCTCCTCTGCGCCAATTTTCCACCACTGCTATAAACTAAAGCACTTTTTTCGGTGGGTTTTTTTTTTCAGTATAATTAGTTTTACTATGAAGCGCTTTTTGTATACCAGGATAGATTATAATAGCATCAAATAAATGTAATAAAACATTGCAACTGGTTTATTCCTTTTTTTTTTTTTTACTATTGGTGACTCCATGCTTAATCTACATAATATTTTGCTATGTTATGTTTATAAATTGTTTATCGTTTTAATAGAAAAAATAAAAAACAACAGAGTATAAGTATTTCAAGCCGAGGGAAGCTTATAGGCGTGCACTCAGATGGTTCCACCTCAACCAGTTTGGTCCAAAGAAATCAAAGGAACAGATGTTATATATTCCCGCGGCCGCAATCTTGGATTTTTCTTGGCGTGAAAACCCCTTTTCCGCCAAGTAAATGTCGCCAAGTAGATTTATGCGCATGTTAGGCTTAACGGGGTTGCCAGAACACGTCACTCGTCGGGGTTGCCTTATCGATAAACGCAAACAAAATATCGCCGAAAAATCCAAGATGTTGGTTGTGGGAATATATAACATCTGCTCCAAATCAAATTTAGTAAGGTAATAGTTCCATTGTCTGGTACGCTTTGCGCTAACGGAATCTGTTACAAAGTGTGTCCTTGAGGAATAATTATAGATCGCTGGATCTGTGCGATTCTTCATACAGCAATCTCTAATATTATTTGTCGATTGTTTTTTTTTATTAATTTTTAACTAACCGTAATTTTTAATAAACAACGTGTTTTAACCAACCTCATCCAGTTCTGTTAAGTTTTCTGTGGCAAAAGGATCGAATTTTAAGATATAGGTAGGAAAAATATTGGGAGCCGCTTTAAGCAAGTAGTTTGAAACTCGTCAAAATCTGACCGCCGCATTACAAGTATGAAAAATTTAGTCTTTTAAATGCTCGAAGACATTTCTTGTTTTAACAACTGAAGTATTATTAATGTTAATTTTAGAATTAAAAATGATCTATAACCTCCTGAAAAATCTCCTATAATCTCCTCGTGAAAGTTTGTAAATTAACATTCTCAAATCAATTTTGAGTTGTCCTCGCATGCACTTCATAAGTTTATTTGTTGTATGAAATATTAAAAGAGTAAAAAATAAATAAATATACAAGTAAAAAAATAAATGCAGAGATTTTTGTCCGCCTCAGTTTTCCTTAAAACAATAAAAAATAAACAATAGTAGCATGAAATTTATACAAACGACTTTGGGACATTAAAGAAACAAGGGATTAAAGGTATATATAAATATTATACAGACATACACACAATAAATACAATAAACGCAACTGGAGTGAAAAATTAGCCAAAGCCAGGAATCGAACCCGGGACCACAGTTGAATTCTTCACGATCATTTCATCTTCACTATCATTCTTCACAATTCTTCACGAACCCGGGACCACTGTGGTCCCGGGTTCGATTTCTGGCTCTGGCTTTTCACTCCATTTGGGTTTATTTTATTTATTGTGTGTATGTCTGTATAATATATATTGTAGTGTGTGTGTTTTATTAGAAACAAGGGATTGTTTGTTATCCTATATTTGGGAATATTTATTTATTGCACACCAACTGACTTGTTTTACTCAGAGTGGAATGACAGAAGAACTAGCAATTATATATATCCCTTAAAGATACCCACATACGATACATCTCATTGTTGCAATTGCTACACACATTTATGCGAAATAAATTGTAATAATATTTAAACATTGTAACTCGTCCGTTTAAAATTCGATTGCAGGATACCACGGCTACAGTTAAAAATCAGTTAAACAAATTCTGAGTTGTAGAAACTTCAAATTTCACTCCTCTGCTAGTTTGGGCTAAGATTAATAAATTATTTTTTATTAATTTTTAAAAGATATATTTTACTCAAAGTTGTACTTAAATAAAAGTGTGATTGTATAAAAATTTGACATTCAGTCGTGAAATATATTATTGCACGAAAAAAGAAAAATAATTAATTATTTCAGTTTCATTTTAATGAAAACGATTTCATCTGTATTGATTTGACAGACGTGTTAAGGTCAAGTCTATATATAGTTTTAAAGCACTTAAATCTTCTTTTATAATTTCTCCAGATGTTTGAATCTACATTTTCAACATTAAAACGCACCATTAAGAAAATGTGAATATGTTTTCTTGTACATAGAAATGATAACAAACTTCGCACTGCTTATCACGGCAACGCAGATGGATATAAGTACTAAAAGGAGTTCTATATATATAAGGCGTGGAATTATTTTAAAACATTTGTTTTTCATTAATAAAAATTATACTAAATATTCTTAGTTTTATATTTGTACATTGTTTTATAAAAATATTTATTCAGGATTACCAATTATTTTTTTTTATATAATTTTGCTAAAGATACCTACAATTTGATTTTTTAATACAGTTATACTATAAGTTATACAATGTATTAATTTTTCATGTTTCGAAAATATAGTAGTTATTGATATACAAAACCAATACCTGTTTTTTAGATCCTTAAATCTTTTATATTTAAAATTATTTAAGAAGTATTACTTAGACAAAATTATGTACACTTGAATATTATTTAAATGAAACATTTATATAAACATTTAACATTACAATTTTCCCAAATAATTATCCGGCATCATTTTTAGTCATTTTACAAAAAGAAAAATCACACACACAGAAAATATATTTATATACTAATTCGAATTATAACAGCTTTGAAATTAAAACGTTATATTCTGCATAACCCAAAACATATTATACACTAGTAAAATGAAAATAGTAATATGAAATAAAATAGATTTGAAACAACTAAAATAACTTTATGAAAGATAGACTGTTAAATAAGGCAATGAATATGATACCAGAGAAATTCGAAAGTTCTTTCGGGGAAAGGAAAAAAAAAAGTTCTTTAAAAAACTATGTTCAAAAATGTATGCAAAGCATGATATAAATTTTGTTACATAAAACATTCTGGATTTTTTACAGCTTTCAAATACGTGAAGAATTCAAAATTCTTACTTTTTCGTCTCCAAGGAAAAATGCATTATATCTCTTCTGAACAATAGAAGTATTTTTTGGCGTTCGAAATAAATCTCTTATATATATATATATATATATATATATATATATATATATATATATATATAATCTATATATATATACACATATATATATGGTTTTTACATAAAACGCTGGGTACAAAAATGTTTTTTAAGAAAAAGGCTATTCTTTAATACACTGTAAAACTATATTCTGTAACAGTTTTAGATATTTCATTAAACATTCTTGTCATAAACTGTGTATAAAAATCACTTCAAAATATCATAATACTTAATTATTGCTATAAGTGATAAGCATAAATTTCAAAAAAATGCAAAATACTTTTATTTATTTACATTTCGTCATGTTTCATTGCATCAGACGGCAGCATTCTCAAGAAAATAAAATGATAAAAATATTTTCGCAAAAATTCAAATCGAAAAGCTAGTAAACAAAATCAAAACCTAAAAGTACGCGAACACAAGGATAACGAAATTAACTGCAATATTAACACTAGAACCGCCATTAGGGGTCATTTTGACCCCTGCCAAATTGATAAAAGTCGATTCGCCGAAGAAATTTCTTCATAAGTTATGTTAAATGTACGCAGCACAAATATAGGCAAATTAAATAAGTTAAATAGATGTAAATAAAAATTCTGGTGTGAAACACTTTTTATAAAACTTGAGTAAAATTTGTAAACGTGAATTATTTTACATTATTTTTTCATGATTCTGTGTAGCATTTCTTTCCAAATTTTAAGGAGTTCAATGGACAGTTCTTACACAAAGAGAATATTTGCAATGATTAATTGTCCATGGTGTTCCCTATAATTTGGAAAGAAATACTACACATCATCTTGAAACAATAATGTAAAATAATTCGAGTTCACAAATTTCCATTTTTAGTATTGCAGTTAATTTCATTATCCTTGCGTTCGCGGGATTTTTGTTTTTGTTTTTGTTTACTAGTATTTCCATTTAAATTTTTGCGAAAATACTTTTATCATTTTATTTTATTGAGAATGTTGCCGTCTGATGCAATGAAACATGTCGAAATGTAAATAAATAAAGAAATTTTGCATTTTTTATAAATTTATGTTTATTACTTTCAGCAACAATTGAGTATTTTGATTCTTATCATGTGCTTTTATTTTAGGTGGGGGATCCAATACTTCCCAAGGTACATAATATAATGCAAAATCATGTTTCTAAATGGAAAAAATTTAATAGATTTTTTTTTCCATTTAATAAATATTTTTTAGATTGTCCACTAAAAACACCAAAGGCATATTTCTAGGAAAATATCAATAATGCTTCCAAATAATTATTCATATTTTCTTAAAAGAGATCATTTTTGCCACATGACATGAGTTAATAGTTGAAAAAATTCGTCTCGAAGAATTTCTGTTGCATTTGATTATGATAATTTCAGAGACTTAAGTGCATAATTCAGCTAAATGTTTGTTAAATTTGCATTTTATTTATGGTACTGCATTATTATATTTATTTATTTGTGAAGTTTCAGTTTAATTGCAGAATGTTAGCTAATATTTCCTAGCTAATTGCAAATCGTTGCTAATGATGAACTACGTAATTTAATGTAGTTAGCTAATTAATGTTTGTTGTCCGTACGATAGAAATATATTTAAAAATATATTGAAAATTATATATCGCTTGAAAATTATATATAAAAAAACATTTTCAATAAATTTTGATAACGTAAAAAAGGTTAATTTTAAAAGAACCGTTTTTTCCTATTCAATGGCTTAAAAAGGAAAATTGCGTAATGTCGAGGAATTTATTATTCGGGTGTTACGACCGACAAGTATTATGACAAAGTTTTCATGGAAATAGAATTATGAGCATGGCTTTAGTATATAGATATATTCCGAAAACATAGGATAATAAACATAGTCCTTTTCTTTCGTAACGCTAATTAGATAAAAAGCTAATTTAAAAAATCATTAATTATTATATCTAATTGATCGAAATGTTTGCTAATATTTGTGTTAAAATTTGGATATTTCAGTAATACAGTATTAACAATAATACTTTCAGATGTAATAACACTTGGAATAAATTTATGTTTTTTGCATACAAGTTACCTTAGGTTTCATCGTATAGAATAGCTGATCTAGGTAATAAGCGCTATTTTATTCAATTTTTATGATTCATACGTTTTCATAATTTAAATAACTTTTAGTATAATTCAATGTTACCTACATATGTTCATTAAATATATCATTCATGTAGATAATTTTGTCATTTTTTAATGTTTAGAACTTACGTAGAATAAAATTCCAAAAATTAGGAAAATGTCATTTTTGGATGGTGCTTTAGAAATTAACTCAGAGCCACTATGTGTCTCTCTATTTTTCTTTGCAAAATTCCTTCTTTATATATAGAGCAATTTAAAAATGGACTTTCTTTCGAACGATTCCAATGTGATAAGTATTTGTAAATGCTCTACTTAAAGTTAGAAGGTTATTTCAGGAAAAAATTGCTCTATCAAATTGTCGTATTTTATATAATGTTAAAATACATCAGGTAAAAAAATACTACTTTGGGCCAATTTTTTTTTCAATTGTTGTATAGATAAAATGAATATATAATCTTGAATGATGAAATCTTGAAATCATAAAAATGAATACATAATGCTCATATAATCTTTGCGCTAAAACGGTTTCGTGATGTTACACTTCCATGCAATCTTTATCCTCATTTAACTTAACCCGGCAACAGTCTGAATATTGATTTCTGCACTGAAAATTTATCGTGTCTCTTAATCATGTTGAAAAACTTTCCGAAACCATGTCCAAGCAACATCAAAATCAACTTTTTTAAAAACTGTGCTGCAACCGCTTCTCTCGAGAAATTACCTTCATTACTTATTTATAGAAAAGTAATCGTTCTTGGAGAATCTTTTACCAGGGGAAAGCATAATTTTTATTGAATAATTACTTTTTTTAAGCTCGCATTTTTTTTTAAATGAGCTTTACATTAAAAAATGGCATACATTTTATCAAAATCCACTTTCTAAATAAAATATTGATATAAAATCCAAAGATTTTAATTCTATGACATAATTAAGCTACTGATTTTAGTTCAGATGCTTGAAATCGGAGAAAAATGAACTCCCGATTTGAAGTTCTCGGCAATCACATGCACGTTACTTTCCGTTTCAAATAGTGCGTTAATAATTCTTTTCACATAAATATTTAAATATATATGTAAAATGGCCGTAATATAAAGAAACTTGTCAAAAAGTGATAGCTTTCTCTCCTTTTTTTTTTTTTTTTTTTTGGAAAAAAATTGTAAACATATCATAAATTTTAACACAAAGAATGTGTCCCTCCCCCGAATTAATTTAATAAATGTATGTTATATAAACATGTATTACTATTGTTCCGTTCCGGAAGTAATACGAGCTCCTTCTAGCGAGCAGTCTGTAAATAAGTTAATTAAGCTGTTGATCGTCAAAGCATCAACACGTCTGTAAAAACACTCCATCCAAACTACGCGATGGATATTAATTATGATTTGCAATCAATTCAATTTTGTGAAATTTATGTTTGTGTAAGTGTCTTGTGCAGTTTTATGTGTGAATAAAATTAATTAAAAAGAAAATTAACGTCTACAGTCCACATCATATCGACCATTGTGGTCCGAGAGAGCATGAGAGCTACTATGTATAACTTAACAGATTAAAAGGCACCGTAAAGGCTGCTATCACAAGATTAGAGCAGTTTTAACTTATACTACTGATATAAAAACAACGAATGTGAGTACATTAGAAGTAAAATTATAAAAGACAGAAGCTCTTCAAAATAAATTAGAGGAAATAAGAGAACAATAATTTGGCATCCAAGAATTATCTGCTCAACAAGTGCAAGATATAGAGGAGGATATCGACACTGCTAATGAAAGGCTCGAAAATGTAGAGGTAGATTAAGAGTTTTATTAGCATCTTTTAAAAATAAATGTAATATTGTAAGTATTGATGATCATCCAATGAAAACAAAACAAAGGTGCGCCTCCCTGAAATTCCATTACCTTCATTCGGTGGTGATTACTGTGATTTTTCTAATTTTAAAACGCAGTTTACTAACTTGATTGTTAACAATCCTCAATTAGATAATAATCAGAAGCTGTTTTATTTAAAAGCTTCTTTAAAAAACGAAGCTAAACATTTAGAATCACCTGATGATGATTTTAATTCATTGTTTCAAGCTCTGATACACAGATACGAAAATAAAAGATTGTTAATCGATTCACAAATTTCTGCAATTTTAAATTATGAAAAAATGAAATATGAATACCCTAAAGAATTGCGTAATTTTATTGACTGTATTAGCAAAAACATTCTCGCCCTCAAAATTATGGAATATACGCAAAATAATTTATCAGAAAGAGTGTTCATAAATATAATTCTGAAAAAATTGCATAACGAAACTCAAAAGCAGTTTGAATTATCTCTTCAAAACTCAGATGTTCCGACGTTTGATCATTTAATTTATTTTTTGGAAAAAAGATGCTTAGTTTTAGAAGCGATAAAACTTTCGAATGACGCCAACATGTCTCAAACTAAGCCCTCGAAATCTAAGAACAATTACGCAGTAAATAAATCCAGATCAATTTTTATCAACGATAATAAAAATAAAAATAATGTAAAGCCATGTGTGTTATGCAATTCGCCCCACCCCCTTTTCAAATGTTCTGCTTTTTTAAACATGAATATTCGAGAAAGAAAAATGATTGTAAATAAGAATAAATTATGTTCAAATTGTTTACGATTACATCAAGGTCAATGCAATTCTAAATTTACTTGCAGAACATGCAAATTGTCACATAATAGTTTACTACATGAAGTAAATGATATGTCAGAAACGGCAATATTAAATAAAAAGAATGAGTTTGTTAAAAACAAACAAATAAGCAATTCTGAATCTGAGAATAAAGAAACGCCATTAATTCGTTCCAATTTGTTACTAGAAGGTAAAAGAAATTGCGCAATATTAAACACAGCTATAATTTTAGTAACAGATGTGTATGGAAATAAAATTAGATTAAGAGCAATCATAGATAATGGGTCTTCGATTAACGTTTTAAGTAAGAGCGCATGCAAGAAATTAAATCTAAAACCAAAGCCATTCAAAGGCGTCATTTCCGGTATTAACGAGTCATTACAGGAAATCAAGCAAATTATCAATGCATAAATAGCAAATGAAAAAGGAATATTTTCTAAAACATTAGAGTTTGCAGTTCTACCAAAAATAACAAACAATATTCCGGTTGAGAGATTAGACATTTCAAATTTATGCATTCCTAACTACATAGAATTAGCGGACAATAATTTTCATATACCTGGTCAGATTGATGCATTGATTGGTAGCGAGGAATTTTTTGACATTTTAAAGAGTGAGCAAATTCGTTTAGCAAATGCTAATTGTATGTTACAGAATACAGTATTTGGGTATATAATAGCAGGTTCACTTCCACAAGTTGAAAATAAGTCATATTGTTGCCTCTTAACTGAAAATAGCTTAGACAATACTTTACAGAATTTTTTTGAAATAGAATCTTTACCTGGGTATAATAAAGAAACTGTCAAAGGGGATGAAGAAATATTTTGTGAGGAACATTTTAGAAAAACCTATAAACGCGATCACAGCGGTAGATTTACAGTACAGCACCAGTGAAAGAAAATGCAGAATCAGTGTTAGGAAATTCTAGAGAAATTGCAGCTAAGCGATGAAATAGTTTATGGGCTAAATTCGATAAAAAATAAAACAATGGCTAACTTATATACAGATTTTATGGAAGAATGCGAAACTTTGGGGTATATGACACCAATTAAATGTGAAAACGAAAATAAGCTGTCTTATTACATTCCACATCATTCTGTGTATAAACCGGAAAAAATATCCACTCCCCTGAGAGTTGGCTTTAATGCAAGTTCAAACACATCTAGTGGTTATTCACTTAATTCTATTTTATTAAATGGGGGAGCGGTTCAACAAGATTTATTTTCGATTATAACTAGATTCCGTACCCACAAATATGCATTCTGTGCAGACATTAAGAAAATGTACAGGCAGATACTCATTGACCCACAACAGAGAAATTTGCAAAAAATACTTTGGAAGTCCAGTACGGACGCCCCGATAAAAATATATGAACTTAACACGGTTACATATGGCACTTTTAGTGCTCCCTTTCTTGCCACGCGAACGTTTAAAGCTCTTGCTGATGAAGAAAGAAAATATTTTCCAAAATCTGCAGAAGTGATTCATAACGACATATATGTTTATGATTGTTTATCTGGTGCAGGTTCCTTACAAGACGCACAGGACTTGCAATCTCAACTAATTCTGATCTTAAAAAGGGGAGGGATGGAGGTACACAAGTGGGTCTCTAATCATCCTGAATTATTACAAGACGCATCCATATCAGAATATGCATTTGACGAACACTCGCAGCAAATTTCTGTAAAAACTTTAGGGATGCTTTGTAAATCTGAATCAGATCATTTTACTTTTAAAATTAGTATCGAACCCAAAGATGTTTATACTAAGAGAGAAGTTTTGGCACAAATTGCTAAAATTTACGATCCCTTAGGCCTAATTGGCCCTATTCTAACCAAAGCAAAAATTTTCATGCAACATTTATGGGAATTAAAGATAAATTGGAATCAACATCTGCCTGCCAGTTCTCTTCGGGAATGGCAAAATTTTCTGATTAAATTGACAGAAATGAATCATCTTACAATTCCACGATATGTTTTGTCTGACAACATTGCAGGTCTAGATTTACACGGATTTTCAGACGCTTCTGGAAAGGCCTATGGAGCAGCCATCTACATAAGGTATCTCTCCACAACTGGACAGTTCAAGTCTAATCTTCTGTGAAGCAAGTCCCGTGTGGCCCCCTTAAAGCCAATGACCATCCCGCGACTAGAGTTGTGTGCAGCTCTACTTTTGGCAAAACTGGTTCAAAAAATATTTTCCATACTACAGCTATGCTTTGAAAAGGTGTGGCTATGGACAGATTCATCGATTGTTCTATTTTGACTTAACACACCACCCCACAAACTTAAAACTTTCGTTGCCAATAGAGTCACCACGATCCAGTCTATTTCTGAGAATTATCATTGGAATCATGTATCCTCAAAATCCAATCCAGCAGATATCATCTCCAGAGGTGCAACAGCCAAGGATCTGGTCAATAATGATTTGTGGTGGTTTGGACCAGAATTTCTTCAAAGGGAAATTATAGTTCCCAACCAATTTCCTACTGTCACAGATATTGAGTGCGAACAAGAACTGAAGTTTGACTATACTTTACTGACTATGAACAATAACTCTAAAGATTTGTTTAATGTATTATATAATTCGTCTAATGATTTTCTCAAATTAATTAGAATATTTAGTTTTATTTTTAGGTTCATCAATAACAGCCGCCATAGAGATATAAAACGGAAGCAGCTCACAGGAATTGAGTTACAAAATAGTTTACAATTTTTAGTAAAAAAGGCCCAGGAAGGTAAGTTCGCTCCTGAATTAGCAGTACTCAGAAAGGGACAAACTGTTACTTGTTCCAGTAAGTTAAAGGGATTAGATCCCTTCATTGACAACTGTGGATTACTTCGTGTAGGGGACAGATTAATAAATTCTGACTTACCTTTTGATGCTAAGCACCAATGAATGCTGCGCAGTGATCATAAGCTCACTAAATTAATTTTTGAGTACTTTCATAAAAAGTACTTTCACATAGGTGCTCAGGGATTAGTTCATCAAGTGCGGATGAAATATTGGCCTATAAAGGCTAAAAGCATTGCCCGAAAAACAGTGCACACTTGTGTCACATGTTTCAGGCATAACCCCAAAACACTAGATCAGTTAATGGGAGACCTCCCATCGCAACGAGTAACCCCTAACCACACGTTTCTCAATTCAGGTGTCGATTTTTGTGGCCCCTTCCACATTAAGTACAAAAATCAGAGAAAGAGCTCTTATTTCAAAAGTTATGTGGCCATATTTATATTCATGGCTACCAAGGCTATTCATCTAGAGATAGTAAGCGAGTTATCTGCTGCTGCATTCATCGCTGCGCTTAAAAGGTTTTGTGCCAGGAGAGGCAAAGTAAATACGCTAATTTCTGACAATGCCACTAATTTTAAAGGTGCGTCAACATAATTAAATAACTTTAAGAAATTATTGGCCACTCCCAACGAGGAATTATCAAATTTCTTTGCCGAAGAATTCATAACTTGAAAATTTATCACACCACGATCTCCTAATTTTGGCGGTCTATGGGAAGCTGGAGTTAAGTCCTTCAAACATCATTTGCTTAGGGCCGTAGGTAATAATAAAATTACTCTAGAGGACTTTGAAACTCTAGTTGTCCAAATTGAGGGGATCCTAAATTCCCGACCTTTATTTCCGCTTTCTGATGACATAAATGACTTTGAAGTGCTTACGCCAGGGCATTTTTTTAATTGGCAGACCCATTAATAGTATTCCAGAGCCTAATGTTATAAATATTTCAGAAAATAGATTAACCCATTGGCAATTAATTACCAAATATGTTCAATGCATTTGGAAACTATGGTCTATTGACTACTTAAATCACTTGCAACAGCGCGGTAAGTGACAATTTACAAAAGAAAACATAAAATTTAGATCTATAGTGTTATTAAAAGAAGAAAATCTCCCACCATGTAAGTGGGCTCTTGCCCGAATTCTGGAAATAATTCCAGGCAGGGGCAATAGGGTTCGTGCAGTCAAAGTCAAAAGTGCATGTGGTATATTTTTAAGAGGCACTTCAAAAGTGTGCCTGTTGCCCATTAACCCCTTGAGGGGCAAACAAAAATTACTCTAAATATTAAATTCTCACCGGAATAATCAAAAAATTTTATTTTTAAATAAGGAAAAGCTATTTATCAACGATTCTCCGCCAAAGTTAAAAATATAAAACTTAGTAAAAATTTTCTGGTGACAATCTTATTTAAATTAGGTGTGGATATATTTTATCCCACCGCCCCTCAAGGGGTTAAGGACTCTTAAATAATGTCTATGCATCTTTGTATTTCTTATATATTATTTTTAAATAATTATCCTGATTGTTTTGTATATTAAGTATTTTATATTTAAGTATAATTTTTTAGTGTTAATTAGTTATCATTGTATTATGTTTATATTAACTGCTGAAATATGTCATATTTCATCCCCGGACGGCATGTTCCGTTCCAGAAGTAGAACGAGCTCCCCCTAGCGAGCAGTCTGTAAAAAAGTTAGTTAAGCTGTTGATCGTCAAATCATCAACACGTCTGTAAAAACACTCCATCCAAACTACGCGATGGATATTAATTATGATTTGCAATCAATTCAATTTTGTGAAATTTATGTTTGTGTAAGTGTCTTGTGAAGTTTTATGTGTGAATAAAACCAATTAAAAAGAAAATTAACATCTACAGTCCACATCATATCGACCAACTATGTTACAATGTTTGAAAAATTAAATGTTATTCAAGTGGCAGAATCAAATTGCTCATTTCTATATTTGTTAATAAGTTATTTACTGATTCATTTATTAATTGTCTTAATTTATTTGTTAAAATAGAACTCATGTCCCCCATTTAAAATTTAAAATATCGAATAATGAATAAATATTTTATCGAGAAATCTTAAGTTCCTACTTTATCATTATACAAATTACTAAACATGTATACAAATAATAGATAGATGAAATCAACAGATAAATGAAACCAATAATCATTTTAAATTTGAATAGTAAGTGTGGAAGAGGGAAATCCAATTAAGGCTTTAATAAAAATTTCTAGAAAGTTTCCACTTTACATCGCCTTTCATAAAGACTATTAAAATTCCACGTGTTGGAAATCGATGTAATAATTAATTTTCAAAATTTATATTCCTATATCAATCTAATTTCGCAAGAAACTAAAATACGTAACGCTGCAAAATACTTTGCAAATAACTTTAAATTTCAAACTTTGAAACAACATTTATCTTGTCTTTTACAGTTGTTATTATTAATTTAGAATATTCTAACAGCTATGGAAATTGTTTTAAACGTTAATTCATTGTTTTGAAATTCATACGGTGAATATAAATAAATTTTGACCAATTTAAGTGAATTAAATATCTATATTCTTAAAAGATTAAAATATGAGCTTATGTCTTAAATTGAATGAATATGAGAGGTTCCCATTAGTAATATCAGTTTTGCGCGTTGTAACTTTCGGCGTGTTTTTAACACTTTCCACCAAAGTTAAGTCGGTCTGTTTGGCTGTCTGTTCGGTCGTGCTATAACTAGCCTGAATATAGTCAGATTGCCATAAAGTTGGTAAATATTATTGTGTATCGCTATGGCATATTCGATATTTAAGTTGAAGTGTATAGCATTTACGGTTCATTTACAGAGAAACTCAAAAAATTTAGATACGTTACGGCCTATAGGAAAAAATCGTTAGCGGTGTATTTTAAACATACCGAAATTTATATATATCACTGAGGTGAACTACACGCCGCTCCCCACAGAATATGATGTATAGAATATATCGTTCATTTACAAGGTTACGCAAACTAATTTGGCTACAGAATAAATTGAAATATTGAAGCCTATGAACGATAATTGAGGAAAGTGCGTTTTTAGTTGTGGTACACGTTTTCAAATTGAACTACTATTTTAAATATTACTTTTTTGACTAAATTCTGTAGATCATATACAGGAATGCACTAAATTCCTGACATACATTTCCGTTTATTCACGAAAATTGCCGAAAGGAAATTTTTAACTCTGCTATTCGTTTAACTGAAATTACTTTTAGATACCATGTAGTATACATGCAAATCCATGGATGAAATACCAGGTCTGCACAAAAAAGGATACTTTTCAGACTATTGATTGTAAATTTTCTTCTTTTCCTTTTTAAATGCGTTAAGAGTTTTTCAAATTGTTTATTTATACATCATATTTCACATTAATAAACTTTGAAATTTTGATACATTCTTCTGAATGTGTTGACAAGTGTTACATAATCTATGCTGAATGCATGGTTTTTCGTTTTTTCAATTCCTACTATTAGTTCACACTCTCCCTATGTATAGCTTGTTGAAATTTTCAATCGTTAATAAAATGCATATTATTCACCCACTCGAGTTCAAATACATTTTTAAAAACTTGTAGTAGATCACACTTGATGTTAATAAACTTTTTTCAAATATTAATTAATTAATTAAATTAAATTAATTAATTTTAATTTTATATGGAAGAAAAAGTGGCGGCCATTGGTTGTTGAACAGCATTTAATGCAAATCCATACCCATAAGGATGATTACCATAAGGGGTCCCTGTACTGTCGCTAAATACCGCCCAGTTTATAGCCAACTTGGCGATATATCTCTAAATTTGGTGTGCAAAATGAGTCGCCAAAAGCGATGCCGACTTGGCGATATCTCTAATATTTCGCCAAATTCCCATAGACAACCATTGTTAACCAATGGGGTTTACTTGCTTATAGAAAATCAACACATTGAGATATTTTAATACAACACAAACTAATATCAGCTTAAGGGATTATATTGAATTTTTCTTTGATGACCTAAGTAGGAATTATCTTAAAAAAAAATTATATTACTTGTTTTTTTATGATTGTTGTGACATTGATCTAGATATAACAGTTCTGTTTGTTAAAGTGTATACTTTTATTTCAGATGTTTTGTAGACATAAAAAATGATATCTAGTCTGTGTGTGCATTTCCTTATAAAGATTATGAGTATTTAAATACACAACGACTAGCAGCACAAATAAAAAGATAAACTTAATTAAGCACATAATTACGTACTTAAGACTTAGTAATTACGTTTTACTCAAACGCATACCATAATATTTTTACGGTATTCTAATATGAGTATACAAAAATCATTAAAAAGGGATCTTTCACATACAATTTTGGATTCTACTATGCAATACAACTGAAAAAAAACATATAACACTATTATACATTGTTAATTTTTTATTAGAAGGAATTAGTTTATGATAAAAATTTTAAAATATATTGATTGGTCAAATTACTCCTGCAGAAAAGATAAACTTAAAGAATCTATATCTCTGACTATTTTTTATCTCCCAAATCCCTTCTGATTTTCAAGAAAGAAAGTGCTTTTTACAAGAAAATGACAATTTAACGTAAATTATCAGCGTTAATGGAAAATCCTAAGGAAGACGTCAAAGGAGGTGTAACTCATTTTAGACAAAATAAAAGTTTTTTTCTGAAAAATAAAAATGAAACTTTGCTCGAAATGTATTTGTACAAAGAAAAAAAAAGTACTGTTTCCTATAATTAACAGCTGTCTTCAATTTATGCATTATAAATTCTAAACTTGGTAAAGTATTTTTTGCTTATTCACCGATAGTATTATATTTCTTTCACTTTCGTCATGTGTATACTTCCTCTAAATTTTGCACTGCTTGTAAAAAAATTTTGCACTGTTTGTAAAAGAAAGTTATCCTCGCATTAATAAACAAAAGTAAAAGTAATCTTCTTTACACATGTAACAAAACGAATAGAGTATTTGTAATATAATTGAAAGAATATTCATTAACTATTCATCAAATTTAATTTAGGGTTTTATCTGATCAAAAATATCCGGACAATTTCAATTTTACACTTTCGCAGAATAACTCGAGAAATGCTACACTTATTTTTGTTGAACATCGGTGATAATAAAGTGTTTGCCCTAATATTGTTCAGTAAAAATTTAGTCGGGAGTGCATTTAAGCGTCTAACAAGATATTGGATAAAAACAATAACTTAAACTTACACTGTGTGCAAAAACTACTTAAAAGATGAGACAATATTCAAAAAGATGTTAAATTATTTTCATACCTTAGTACTTTCAACTATAAAAACATAGTCTTCGGCAGAGAAATATAAGAAATACAATTGTTATTAACGTCTAATTTTCAAAACACGTAGATGGTGAGAAAAGGAATGAAAGTGGAATTCAATTTTTAGATCCGGAAAACATTAGGAAAATAAAACATGGATATAGGTAAGTGGAACATTATTCGTTTTATGATTCTTTAAGCAAACTTAGCCAAATTCTGGGTATGTTGTAGGATAAAACGTCATTGCACACAGTATTTTCTTTAGTAATAATTTCTATTGATTCGTGGATGATTAAATCATGATAATTCTTTGAGGGATATATAATTTTTGGGTCTTCGAAATTAACTTGTATATTCTACTTCTGGTTAAGTTTTAACAGAGCTGTTGTAGGTCGGTTATACACTGCTCAAAACAATTAAAGGATATTGCAGTTTTAGGTGGATTTTGTATCTGGTAAATTGTTTAGCTGATTGATACATGGTCGACAGACACAGTAGGTTATATGAGAATAAATTACACATGTTTGGCAGAAAAAAATGCATTTTATTGCGCATTTGTTCACTAAAGGAAAAAAAAACACAATTTGTGCATATGAGAAAAAAAGAATAAGAAAAGGTGTTTTCTTCAAAGAAAATCATTTTCAGTAGGTGGTATGGTTTCCACGGGCGGCCAGCAACGTTGAACACCTTTGAGGCATGAGGCTATTAATGACGAGTTGGGGTATTCTGCCCCACTCTTCCAGAAGAGCTCTTTCCAGTTCTTGGAGAGTTTGTGGGGGTTGTTGGCAGCCAGAAACTCGTCTTCCTAGAGCGTCCCAAACGTGCTCGATTGGATTCATGTCTGGAGAACACGCTGGCCATTCCATTCGAACGATTCCTTCCTCGAAAAGGAAATCCTCCACCAGGTTTGCACGATGTGGCCTGCAGTTATCGTCCATTAAAATGAAGTTATCTCCGATTGCTGCAGCGTAAGGGACTACAATAGGTCTGAGGATCTCATCCCTATATCGGCGACCAGTCAGAGCTCCATCTCGAATGATGTAGAGGTCAGTGCGCCCGTCAATGGAGATGCCACCATACACCAACACTCCTCCACCGCCAAATCTGACACTTTCGTGCACGAACGCAGGATTATTCCTACTGCCACGGTCCCTCCATATGAAAATACGCCGATTATCCGGATGCACAGAAAAACGGGACTCGTCAGAAAACAGAATATTGCTCCATTCATTTCTCCTCCAGTTGACATGCTCGGTTGCCCACTCCCTGTGGTCGCGACGATGCCTTGATGTTAATCTAACACATACCATCGGTCGGCGAGCATACAGACCTACAGCATGGAGCCGGTTTCGGATAGTCTGAGTTGAAATCGTGGTGCCTGTAGCCGAGCGAAGGTGTTGTTGGAGAAGAATAGCGTTCATGGTTCGGTGTCTCCGAGCTGTTAGCTGCAGCTCCATCTATTGTTTGTAATTCGAACTAAAATCGAAAATCACGGTAGAAAGAAACTTTTGACCTCATGCATAACCCTCCTGTGAGAATTTTTTAAATATCTGTAACCGTTTGCAAGTTATTGAATTTTAAAATCAGTCAGTCCTTTTTAGGACTTTCCAGTATTTTTAGGTGCGTTCGTCATTATATAAATACTTAGCACCTATATTCGTCGTCTGGTTCGTCCGCCTGTCTGTCTGTCCTTCCGCATATAAAAGCACAAAAACTTCCCAACCGAATCGTTGGAAATTTTAAATATAAAATTGTTTCAGAATTTTGTCGACTGATTTCAAATTTTATGGTAATTTGATCGGTAGTTCAATTACGGGGACAGTCAAAAGTACTGCGTTACATTTCGGCCAATGAGGAAAGAAAGATTCAAGTGCATTTTAATGATGTTATACCCTTTCAAACAGAATGAAATTGATATGCATTTATGAAGTGCACTAAAATATACATTCTGTAGAATATACTGTGCAAAGAATATTTATTATTCATTTACAGAGCCACCAAAAAGAATTCCGTTACATAATGGTATTGGGGGGTGGGACACTGTTTGCGGCGTATATTAATTATATTAAATTATTTCACACATAATGAATTTGTATACGTTGCTGAGGTTTGCTACAAGTTACTTCTTGTAAAATATAAAATTGATTATAAAGTTCATAGTTTTTACAGGGACACACAAAAGATTTCGGAAACTATACTGTATACGAAGTACAGTATATTAGCATTGATTGCTGGAAGTGCATTTTTAATTGATATGAGTTTTTAAGTTTAACTAAACTTTTTAATATTATTTTGTGTGTATAAATGCTGTAGATCATATACAGGTTACACAAAAGAATTCATAAATGTTACTGAGTATGAACAAAAATAGCTTAAAAGTAGTTTTTAAATAAGTTATGCATTTTTACGCAAAATTACATTTAGTGCATCAAGATATATTTGTACAATATAGATAAAATTATATACAGGGCCAGGCAAAGTGAAGCATCATCTATTGCATCTAGATCTGAATATTTATAAAACTAGTTACAGTACGAACCATATCCACGTTTCACAATCATTTGCCACGTTACACATACAATTCCCAACTTGTTTTAATATATATACAATTCCTACAGAATTCTTAGAATCTTTATAGGTTTTTTTACAGTGTAGCCAATGTTAGGATGTCAGCCAAGATACTTAATTGTGATTGGAAAAAATTACGTGCAAACGTAATGTTAATGTACGTTAAACAAAAATGCTGTTTCCAATGTTAAATACAGACTTCTAAGTATAATCGATATGTACTATACCGTACAGACGGTTTGCAATATGCACACGGTCATTGCTCTAACCATTCGTCCAAAACAAGATAAACACCGGCAACACTGTTTGAACGTTTTGGACTCGGAGAGGCCTTCAAAGAGAGCGTAAGGCGATTGGGCGGAATTGTAATCGGTTTTAGGGTTGCTTTTTTGGTTTCAAACAAAAGCCGCATGTTTCATTTTTAGATACTGAAAAGGATGATAATGATGCTACGGCATTTCCTGTTGAAAATACTTATTTTGCAGAAAAAGTTCATTCATTAGATAAAGCATATTACAATTAGAATATGTAATTTCACATTAAGAAATTACTTGCTTTAAAAAAATAGTATATGTCCTTTTAAAATAACATTCAATTTACTTTTTTCAATTACAATTGGTGGTTTCGAACGAAAAATTCAATTTTTATACGTGTTTTTCTAAAATTTCCATTTTTAAAAGTTTAAAAAACAATTGTTTATTGTACTTTAGATTTAATAATATTTTGTAAATTTAAGGGGTCTTGTACCATTTAAACGCGTCGAAAATTAACGAAAAACTTCAAAGTTTGAATTAGTCTATCTTCAAAACCTCTTTATGTATAAACATGAAATTTCGGATATTGATTAAACAGATTGTGCTTTGTAATATACTACCAACAGAAATTTATTAACGCTTTACAGAATTTGTGTATTGTTGAAATCAAAATAGCTCTTTTAGTTACCCCATAAATCATTGCGCGCATGATATCTTGAGAAAGTATGTATGGATTGTCATGAAATTTGGTAAATATACTAAACAAATATGTGTGTTTAAAATGATCTACTTTTAAGTATTTACAATGGTAATATTTTTAGTTATGACTATTTTTATTCATTAAAAATACAAATTTTTTATTTTTTTACGAAAATATTTTTTTTATATAGTTAATGAAATAATTTTAGCCTAAGAGTAGATCATTTTAAACACACATATATGATTAGTATCTTTATCGAATTTCATGCGAATCCATACATACTTTCCCAAGATATCATGCGCGCAATGATTTATGGGGTAAAAAAAAGAGCTATTTTGATTTCAACAATACAAATTCTGTAAAGGGTTAATAAATTTCTAATGCTAGCATATTACAAAGCACAATCTGTTTAATCAATATCCAAAATTTCATGTTTATACATAGAAAGGCTTTGAAGATAGACTAATTCAAACTTCGTTTGAAAAGTTTTTCGTTAGTTTTTGACGCATTTAAAAGGTACAAGACCCCTTAATATACTTAGGTTTATTTTTTATTAAAATAACATTCAGTTCAGCAAATGAGTTTATGAAATGCATAATGTTTTTCAGGAGCATAGTTCTATTTTACATAGGTATAATTCCTTTCATATTGTTAAAAATAAACGCATTAACGAATTTTACGATGTAATTAAGGGATACCATTAATATGATTTCTCAGAGACCAGCAATATGCTTCGATATTCATAAATAAAGTAATATTCCTAATTTTTGTTCGAATTCTTATATTTAACTGCAATATTCCGAAACAACTGTTTATCGTAAGTTATTTTTCAGAAATTGAACATAAATTACTAAATATATACAAAACTAAATACTTCGTTAATTTATTGTTTTGCAATTTTTGACATGATTAGTAACTTTTGCTACATTAATAAAATTAATGCATGGGTAGTTGCAATTGTAACACAGTTTATATTGTATTTGAGTTCAAATATCTGTTGATTACTGAAATTACTCCTTTCAATTAACGCATACGAATTTATCACAAACTAACGTATAAAAGAGTTTGTTTATCGTTTACCGAATCAAACAAGCCCCAGAACTGCTCAAAGCAGATATTTGAATTTATGCTTTTAAAATTTCTTTCATTTTTAGACAGTAAATAAAGTGAATAAAACACGTGAAATGAATTGTAATTCGCCTGGTAATCGTACTCATATTGTCTAATGTATAAATGTAATTTTATTAAACACATATACAGATATTACTTATTTTTACATATTATTTGTTTTTAAAGTTATCTTCGGGTTAACGTATATTTTACATGAGCAGACTATTGCGTTATTACAGTAAAAACTTTTGTTAATAGCATAGTACGTATTATTTTTGATATTACGTTATCAAATCAAGCTGAAAGTAAATCTTATAAACCAGATTAAGTAATATTTTATCATGTGCCAAAGTTAATTTTTTTTTAAATCCGAAACTACTAAAGTGATTTCATTTTTCGAATATTATACATTAGACGATAATTTGCTCAAAATCATTTGTAGAAATTAATAGAATAAGAGTATTAATTAAAATATGGAATTTTCTGCACAATTTAAGGTTATTAGATCCTTTTTTTGTATCAATTACCTTTAAAAATACCTAACTCAATTCTATTTTAGTAATGTTAATTTTAGAAAAAGAAAAGTAGAATATTTTGTTTGTGATATCACGTAAATAATATTCTTTTAATTTTCAATTCTTCTCGAAAGATCAGTTTAGACTTTAGCTACGGCTAACAATAAAAAAAGGAATTAAATTCGTTTCAATATTTCCTGAAATGAAGAAACACTCAATATCAGTAATTTCGTATAGAATTTCGAAAGTGCTGTTGCCATCTTAATTTAATCATGAGGATTTCGTATACCATTAGAAATGTATAAGTATTATTAAATCAGGTATATATATATATATATATATATATATATAACCTGGATAAGAAGTCAGACGAAAGTTTTTGACATCATTGAAAGAATAAAACGTCTAACGTCTAAAATGAAAATTTGCTGAGCACATTGCAAGCAGACAAGACAACAGATGAAGCATAAATACCCTACAGCGGTATCCCAGAGAAGTAAAACGGACAAGTAGATGAGATCAAGTAAGATGGAGTGACGAAATTAGAAGAGTGGACGGTGTTAATTGGATGACTAAAGCGCTTGACAGGAAACATCGTCAAAATTTGGGGAAAACCTATTCCCAATAGTGGCTGAAAACGGATGATAATGATGATGACTATAATCATTATATATATAATGGAGAACATTTAACACAGTGTTTGGGAATTGGCGTTTTATTGCTGAGTTGTTAAGGATTAGCAATTAGACCTTTTAATTCGTAACAAATTCCGTTTTCACAATAAAAAACATTGTATTGCCAAAGATGAAACCGCATCGGTTTATTTTATCCAAACAGGCATTTGTGCTTCAATTTCATTACGTTCGTGATCGTCGCATAACGTTAAAAAAAATAAAAATAAAGATTAACTAGACTGTATGAAATGTTTGCATTTAACATACACGGTGTTTTCATATTTCTTAAATTTTAAAATAAAATGTATAAAAGTTTAAACGTTCAGAACACTTTTGATGTAATTATGGATACATTGAATAAAACAAAATTATAAGAATAAGAATTAAGCTTGTAAAACATTCCTTTATAAATATTTGTGAATATGTACGCTGTTTATGGTTAATGCATGGAGTAATTATCTTCATACATATATATATACAGGGTGGTCATAAAAAAATTGCAGATATATGTATCTTTAGCGGCCGGTCAGTTCAACAGATCTAGATAAGATTTCAGATACAGTTATTCAGATGAATGAGATAGAGGTTCTGTGAACTGCAACAAAATGAAGCTCATTCTTACGATTATAGGTAAAGAAAATAGAAATTTTTGAGTAGCAATGCCCATTTTTTCCATTTGAAAATGCTCAGAGCGAGCTAAAACCTAAAGAGCGTTGGGGAGCTACAAGTATCACAAAACAAGTGGGTAAGTGTGATCACAGATCGCACAGAAAGTTTCGTTTAATATTCCTTTAAAACACTTTATCCTTTTGCGAAATCTGTTAGTTCCACATTTCGCAACCAGGTGGCGCATTCTATTCTACACAAACCTCTATCCAAAGGAAACTCCGTTTTACAACCTATCCGTAGGTATATTAGTCGAGGGGATCGGGTCTATAGCACCCGAGATAGGTAGGCGCCCCAGGAAATTGCACGGAACATTCTTTTATAAGCTTTTTATTATGTGCTATGAACTATGTCAAAGTTTTCAGCAGATCGACTTGTTAGATTTGATAATTTTAACAAAATTGCGTTATGTTAGTTGCAAATTCCACCACCAGGGAGCGCACACTATTCATAACAAAAGTGTATCAGATCGAAACTCTGTTAAACAAACTATCAGTGGATGTGTTACTGGAGTTGGTGGCGGCCTTAAGCGAGAAATTAAGAAATTTGCTGAAAGTACTATTCGGAAATAGTGGTAACTAAAATTTTGACATTTTTATATTTCATAAGCAGCACGTGTCTGAGTATATCATAGTGCTCAAAAAACGACACCTAAAAAGGTCGTAAACGCTATTTTTTAAAAAAGAAATCCAGCGCCCCTCCCCCGCTTTCCCTTCACAGGAAATTGCATGCACCATTATTTTATAATCCTTTTATTATGTGTTATGAACTATGTAAAAGTTTCCAGCAGATCGACTTGTTAGATTTCATAATTTTAACAAAATTGCGTTATGTTAGTTGCAAATTCCACCACCAGGGAGCGCACACTATTCATAACAAAAGTGTATCAGATCGAAACTCTGTTAAACAACCTATCAGTGGATGTGTTACTCGAGTTGGTGGCGGCTTTAAGCGAGAAATTAAGAAATTTGCTGAAAGTACTATTCGGAAATAGTGGTAACTAAAATTTTGACATTTTTAAATTTCATAAGCAGCACGTGTCTGAATATATCATAGTCCTCAAAAAACGACATCTAAAAAGGTCGTAAACGATAATTTTTAAAAAAGAAATCCAGCGCACCTCCCCCGCCCTCCCTTAAAAGGAAATTTAATGCACCATTATTTTATAAGCTTTTTATTATGTGTCATGAAGTATCGTAAAGTTGCAAACGGATCGCCTTGTTATATTTCCTAATTCTAACAAAACCGCGTTACGTTAGTTCCGCATTCCACCACCAGGGAGCGCACTCTATTCTTAACAAAAGCATATCTGAACGAAACTCCTTTGCGCAATCTCTCCGTAGATACATGGTCGGGAGGGTGGCGGTGCGGTCTTAACCAAGAATTTAAAACATTTTCTGCGATAACAAACGCTAGGATTTAATAAATAAATCTAGCCCCCCCCCCCCTCCACTCCTCGAAATATCACACTCCATTCTTTTTTACGCTTTTTCTTATGTGTTATAAAGTATCTTAAATTTTCGAACACATCGAGTGGCGGTCTTAAACAATAATTTAAGATATTTCCTGAAATTGCTATTCGGAAATAGTGGAGATGAACACTTATAAACCGATAAACTTTTTCATATTGAATTATTAATACTTATCTCATAGAGTGCCGTCGAAACACCCCACGCAAATTGTTAGATTTCCTAATTTAAATGAAATCTCCGTTAAAAAAGCACGTGCCTCCATCTTAATCTGGCATTTGATGGAAATAAAAGGAATTAATAAAATAATATTTAATATCTCAGATCGTAATGAAGCTATCTCTTTGAACCGGGTATGTATGAAATCTGCGAGAAATTTCCAGCCCGGATGTCAAAAAATTTAATCGAAAAATTTAATATTTAAAAAGTTTAAATTTCGTATTAGACTTCCCTCCCCTTAAATTTCTCCCGCGCCGATATGTCTGAGAGATGACGACAGCTGCCTTCCGGTGAATAGAAATCTGTTTTCATTGCTTTTCCAAACACAGAAATTAAATTTTTTTCGATAGATTTTTAGTGGATTTTTTGCGTTCTATCTTACGCAGAAATTTGAAATTTATACCAAAATAAAGTAGAATTTTTTCCGCGTATTTCTACACCTGTTACGAATTTGTACGACCGACACTTCGGCAGATCCGATTTTGCTTTTTAAAGGTCCACTTCAGTTATTGCTTAAATTACTCCGTGGTAACACTGCACCGGCTGATTTGACGGAGCATCCGCCGAATTTACTGGCAACCCTTAGGAGAAACTGAGGAGGATTTCGATAACGTGTGTTCGCACCTGCATTCAAAAGGTTCATTGGTTAATTTTAGAATTTAATTAGACCGTAATTAGGTTAATTACCAACTTTTTTCAAAATTTTATGATTTGTTGTTTGATGTGTGGTGTTCATCTATAAGTATGCAAAATTTCAAGTCTCCAACATGTATAGTTTCTGAGAACGGGCTCTGTGACGGACAGACGGACGGACGGACAGACAGACAGAGGAGCGAGACGAATAGGGTTTCGTCAGATGAACGAAACCCTAAAAACACGGACGCATTATGCACGCAAAACAACAGCGAACGGTAAAAAAAAAAAATTCGATTGGGGCGCACGGAGGGAATTTGCATTAGACAAAAGCAAGACAACAATCACTGATTACAGCACAGATCGAAGAAAATAAAGTTTTTTTTTGATTACACATTTCCCACATGGGCGTCATCACCGGCAATTATGCATTGCATGCGGAATACTGGGGGCAGTACAGCCGAACGTAACATAATATGGGGAATGTTTGCAATTTCACGTTTGATCGAGTCTTTCAAATATGACAAAGTTTGCGGATTGCACATGTACACTCTAGATGTGAGATATACTTAATAACAAAAAAAAATAGTACTGAGATCGGGGGGGTCGCTTAGGCCACGAAATTAATAATGGCATGAGATGATGCAGTCGCCAAATTGCTATTCCAGGCCCAGTAAACAGACTTCGCTGTATGAGGAGGTGCGGCACCATGCATCCAAACGAAGTCAGTCAGTACATTTCAATGCAACAGTTCTGGTATGACGTAATTTTGCAGCATGTCTGCATAGAGAAGCCTGTCACAGAGCACGATACAAACTCCGTTGGTGTCGCTTCCTGAAAGAAGTACGGGTCGAGAATCATTGAGCCTGCAAGTCCGCACCACACAGCAACAATGGCGTCGTATAAAGTTACTGGTGCTAAAGCGAGCGGATTGGTGTCTGCCTAGTACAAACAATGTTTGGTGTTGACGTGGAAAGTTAAGGTGAAATGCCTCTTTTCCGTCCATAATATGCGTAGCAACCAGTCGTTATCGCCATCGTAAACGATAATAAGAAATTCATTTGCAAAGTCCATAGTTGAAGGGTCGAATGTTGCTGATGGTTCCCCGCGACCGAAATCTGGACACGCTAGTAGCGGTATGGAAACATGCGGGTTATAGAGAGCAATAGCTGTAGATCGTTGTTTCTGTGATATCCAATTTTTCGTTTTCGCGGCTTGCATTTTTCCTGAAGTTACTAGACATTGCTGAAGTCACATAAGATGGACATCCATAACAGTTTTCAAAGGAACAGTTGGCTGTCCGGATCGCTATCTATCACAACTCCAGCCAGTTTCTTCGAAGTGCTTTATTATATAGCGCTGAGCTTGCCGGTTATATGGTCCACGTATTTGGTGATGATTTCGACAGTAAACTTGTATGGCTTCTGCTGCATTCATTCCATTTTGATATCTTCGATATAGGGGAGAGTAGCCTAATTTGGACCACTTCGCTTATTTTCAGGTGTAACTCACTTAATTTTTGGAATATCTGAAAAATATCACAACACGGGGTCAATCAATTCATCCACTAACTTTAACACTTTAGATCATTTTAAAACTTTAGATCATTTAAAACTTTAGATCATTTTCTTTTTGAAAATCTTAAATTATATTTTAATTTAAAAATTTGTCAAAAGTGGTCCAAATTCAGCAACTGGTCGCCTAAGTTGGACCACCAGTCTCCTAAATTGGACCAAATAAAATCTGGTTGTTTTAATGACTAGGGAATATACCTAATTTTATTAAAAGCAAAGTTTACGGTTACTGAAACAATCAAACAAAGTAACAGCAATGAAATATAATGAAATCAAATATCTGAAAATAAGTGTAATTGTTTTAAATCAAAATGTATTCAAAATATAAATCAAAGTTAGCAGTAATTAAGAATAGAAATTATGAAACTAATTGCCAGTTACTTGAATATCATTTAAGGAGTGATGCAAAGCTTACACATGAATTCCGTTTATTGATTTTTTTTTCTAGCGCACACAACTTGGAACCGTATTTGGCAATATGAACACTGAATCATTTCTACTGTTTTATTTTCTTACAAATCAGGCAAACCCAATCATCACTATTTAGATTTTTCTTTTTAGATTCTGAATTATTAGACTTTTTTTTTTTTTTTGCAACAAAAGTTTTCTTTACATTATTTTTGTAGTTCTCCTCTTTCATCATTTCCTTAATAATTGCATTACGCCTATTTTTTAAAACTTGATGTTCCATTTGCTTTTATGCCGTGATAGCATCCATTTAGTCGATTTTTTGTGTTTTTTCATTTCAAGGTTTACTTTATATGGCGAAGATGTTAACACAACTGTTTTTTTGGCTCCCTCTGTACATTTTTAAAACTAAATTTAGTAAAGGATATAATATTTCTAATGATTTTTTGGCTTTTGGGGGAGGATTTGTAGTTACAGCCTTATTGTAGGTCAATTTCTTCACAACTTACTCTCTCCTTTTTATTTCCTATATCTTTTACAGCTTTTGCTGTCACCTGTTTATTTTTTTTTCCAGACAGCTTGTCCGTGTCTTTTTCAACATTTTAAACATTATATTATAAAAGTGTTTAAAAAAATATTCTCTGTTGAAAAATAGCTACGATTAATTATACACAAACATTATATATTCAACAGTATTGAATTCAACCCCCTCCTCCCGGAAGGTTTGAGGTTTTATGAGTTTTATTGGCAAAAAAGTGTAATTCCAAAAATGCAATTAAATTTGTTAAAAGATTTATTCATTTATATATAGTATCATAGATTGCGTTCAGAATAAAATAAATTAAATAACGGTGATACAAAATAATGATTAGTCAAGATAGAGGAGTAGAAAAAAACGTATTTAACCGAATTCAAATCTTGTAAATAAGAAAAGATTTTTTTCTAAATATTGTATGCTATATAAGACAAAATGTATTGTAACGTACTTCCTAAAAATAATAAATTAGTACAATAATAAAGAAACGTTTAAGCAAAAATAGTTATTTTCATGACGTAGATATTTACATAAGACAAATAACATTATGCACGAGAAAATGTAAAGTATTTTTGTGGGACTGAAAAATGTCGGATCTTCAAAGAATTATTTGGAAAAATGTATAGAAAACATTGTATAAAGTTTGGTACATAAAACATTCTGATTTTTTTCTGAAGACGTCGGATTTCAAAATTCTTATTTGTTCGTCCCCAAGGTAAAATTCATTATACTTTTCTGTAAACAATAGTGATATATTCGTGGTTTTGCAATAAATTGTATTTTTACGTACGTAGTTTGCGAATAAATTTCTAGATAAGCAAATACTTTTCAGAAGAAAATCATTCTGTAAGATAAATATACGACATTTTTACAATGTTAATTTCATTTTGTTATGTCATATTAATAAGCCTTTTTCTGATAACGTAATGAGTTTAACTCATTACGTTTACAGAAGAAAAATGGAAGAAGCGTTTTTTTGGCATCTACTACTTAGAAAAGAAGTAATTTTTTTTTTGAAATACTATTCTTTGTTTACTTTCTATAATGAAATATTTTGAAAACTTCAATACATTATTGACAAAAAACTTTATAAATGTTGACTTTTATACGCTACTTTTTACCAGAATATGCAAAAGATAATTTCAAGTCAACTCTTCTAAAACCGAGAGCATAATTGTTACATTATTTTTAACCTTGCAAAGTGGATCGTAGATTTGCGCACAAAAATTATCTAAATAATATGTAACTGCGCTAAGTTTACCTTTTTAGTTTTCAGAAATTACATTAGGAGTAATTTCTGATTGGATTGTATAATTCCATTATACACAGACAGATGATGGTGCGGAGTTGTAACGAAATAAACCGATTCTTAACTGCTGCTCAGAGATCATAGCAGTAATGTCAATAACGTAGAATTGTTCCTTTCTAGTTTGCAGAAATTCCTTTAGGAGCTCTGGAGTAAAACAGACAGTAATCTGCATAAGCCATCAGGAAAAATTAGACACAATTGAGAGGAAGCAGGATAATTCCATTATACACAGACAGATGATAGTGCGGAGTTGTAACGAGGTAAACCGATTCTTAACTGCTAATCAGTGATCATAGCAGTAATGTCAGTAACGTGGAATTGTTAAGTCAGTATGAAGCACGGGAATTATGTGTTAAAAGGGGTAACTACATGGATGTGTCAGTGTCATAAAAATGTGCTGTCGTGTGTCAAAAACTACACAGTTGATAAAGTTGCCTGATTTCTTTCCGTATCGAAGCGAGCTGTTTAACTTGTCTGTAAATGCTGCTGTTTTGGTGGACATGAAGCATGACGTAAAGACTGTGGTTGGAAAAATATTTTATCTCAGGGGTACCAGAACAGTGTGCACTCTTAAAACAATTCTGTGAAATTATTCATTATCTACCAGTAATCCAAAGTAATTCTTTATCTTATGTCTTATGTAAAATTACAGAGATTACAAAAACATAGATTCCCTTAAAAGACAGATAAATTATTCAGTAAATTTACAGTTGGGTTTGTAAATTTACATCGATTAAAACACACATGACTCTGTAAATTTATTTAGTTTATTTATTTATAATGATAATAAATTAATTTACATTTCGAAATTAGTGAATTTTTGAGCTTTGAAGAATGACAAATTTCCGAGGGAATTTGAACTAACGTAACGTTTAATTTTTACAGTATTTACTTCTAGTGGGCTGGGTATTTGAATTCGTGTGTTCTAGATATTAGACGAATGTCTTACAGCTTGTTCTACAGGAGTTGTTACTATTGCATGTAAAAGATGTATTTTATAATTCAGCGGGGAAATACTTTAATGTTAATTTACTTTTAATATTACTAAGCTTCATGCTCATGGTGAATGAAACAGCTTTAAAGTGACTCGCGATAAAAATCCTCTCTAACTCCACATAGACGAATTTTTCTTTTCTAAATTATTCTAAATTTTAACAAATAATTTGTAAACCAAGTTTTCTTTTAATATTTCTAATAAAATTGTAAAACAATTTTAAAATTCTGTATTTTGACTTACAGTTTATAACAAGTCAAAAATATCTTTAAATAAAGAAATGGAAATCTCTATAGTAGATTTTATATAAGAAATGGTAAATGTATGCAAAATGACGACCCAGGAACTAAATCGTATGCATTTAACCCAGAACCAGTTTAGATTTAACGAGAGTCTCTTTTTTCTGTGAATTTACAGAATTTTTTAACAGTGTAGCGCGCATTGTCGATGAAAATTTTTCACAAACTCGACAAGAATTGATTCTGTCGAGGAATGAAGCTCTATTCCAACCGTTTTCCAAGTGAACGTTACAAAATTATCTGCAGCTAATAAAGCTTTGAAGCGGGGTTTTATATTTGCAATTACATTTAAAATATTTAGCATAAAAGTGCTTACTATTTTGCTTTTTTACTTTTTTCACAATTTCTACCAGTGTCAAATTAAATCTTTTAATGATATGTTTAAGATTATTTTACATGTAATTTTTAAACTAAATAAATATATAAACATGCTTCATGTATTAAAAATAATTTGGGATTGGGTTTTTTCCTAAAATTACAAATAAGAACTAAAATCTTTTAAAGGTTTCTATTCACAGATAGAAACATTGTAAATTACCTATAGAAGCCAAGAAGAATCATATTCTTCAGAATAAAACAATACTATCTTAATAGGTGACATTTTTTAATGTTTCAGACTTTTGTATATACAATTTCCAAATAAATATTATGATAAAAGCTCTGTATTAATGATCTAAAATATGAAATAAATTTGAATTTCTGAAATTTCTTTTATTTATACAGAAAGTAAAATCTCAAGTAAATGCAAGATATCTTCAAAATTTTCATCTGTAATTGGGTACTTACGGATGAGTAAACATTCACGGATTTCATTGATTTCTTAGTATTCGTTTCAGATATTTTAATACTTTATTTTGTTCCCAAAACATATATTTTTTTAGGTTAGAATTTTTCCATATGTTTGTCATATAATTAATTATTATTATTATTTTTTTTGTCAGAGGCATTATTTGCAATGTGCGTTAGAGTTTACGTTATAGATAATCATTTTATTGGATTAATAATATTGTATTACATTAAATTTCCTTTTAAAAATATATTGTTACTGAAGATATTCATTACAAAGAAGGAATTTTCAAATTACAAAATATAATAAAATTTTACAACATTCAATGTAACGTATATTTAATAATATACATACATATAATAACCGTTGTTCAAGTCATAGAATATTTGATATTACTTGGTTTTTAAAAAATAAATATATAATCCTAATGAAAAAATTCCGTATAAACATATTGTGAAACAATATAATAACATAGCTGCCCGCCCGTTTGTACGGATTTTTTCTACCACTAAAATTTAATAGAAATTTTTCCCTAATTCAATCACCGAATTGCAGTGAATTTTGATAATTAAATACGGCAGAAATGTCTGTTAAATTTTAGTGGTAGCAAAAATCCGTACAAGGAGGTAGCTATGTAATAAGTTTAAATGAAGAACGAAATAAAGTTTTCAATATAGCATAAATGAATTTTTCTGGTAAATTATTTAATTGTGGGCTATGACAGAAAGTCTCACGCTCCAGCACTTGTTCTAAAAGAAGATTTTTCAGAAAGGTTAAATATATGAAAAAATTGTGCTGAAAGTAATACTTCTTTCGATGAATTTATTTCATGCAAATATCTTAAACACGTAAGTTTGGCATTAAGCGTTCTTCCGCTAATACGAATATTAAAGCAAAGTTTAAAGTAATTTATTGTTATTTAATGCATAATACTATTACTTTCATTTAGGAATATTTCTAACAAAACCATTTATTCTGAAACAGATTCTTTACTTCTGTGAGCTACCGTTTGCGTAGGTATAATGTTATGCAGTTATATTTAGTAACATCTTTCTTTACAAAAAAAAATCACATCTAATTTATAGTTTCACTTTTCATCACGTGGACCCATGTACTCTAGATAAAACTTTATTAAACACTTGAACTAAAAATTTCAGTATTAAAGAGACAGGTTCAATTTCAAAGTGTAGTACCTCGTGAATTCCTTTGATATAATATAATGCAATCCGTAATTACTGTATTAGCCCTCAGTGGGTTTATAATTGGTGCATTTGTACCTCTTTATTGCTATCATTTTTTTAGATATAACCCAGTTACTAGTGCAATTTTGCGTTAACAATTTATCTGCTATTAACCAAAATTTGACATGTTCACATTGTATAATTATTTATAATTTTTTTGTTAAAATGTAATAAATACCTCGTTGAAAATTTTATTATTAAATTCAATATACGGAAACTTTTGTTTAGGACAAAATATTTTGCACAAATAATTAAACATTAATTAGTAAATACGTACACAATTAAATACTTATTTTCGTATTTTTTTTGTTTTGTAATGCTTGATATAATTAGTTACTTTTCAATTCATTAAATAATTTAATGCGTAAATAATTTGAATTGTAACAATGCTTATGTTGTGTTTGAAGTCATATATCGTTTGATTAGGCAAAATACCTCTTTCAACAATCAAATATGCTTTTGTCTCAAATTAATTATAACATGTGTTTGTTTACGGATTTACTAAACTAAACAAGTCACACAAGTGTTCAATTTAGATAATTAAATGTATGGCTCTCTAATATGTTTGATTAGACGGTAATTAGACGGTTTGATTAGAGAGTAAATAAGATGTATAAAATACGTGAAATTGGTATTAATTAGTCTGTTGTTGTATTCATATTGTATGATGTATAAATAAAACTTTATTTAAGCAGATATAGAAAATGTACCTCTGTTATTGAATTTTAGTTGTAAAGTTTTTTTTTCAATTATTATTTATTAGTTTTCTTTTTTTTACCGTGTTAAAATACATTCTAATGTTAAGAAATATTTATGTATATCTTTCTTCATAGGCAACCTTATTACAGCAAATATTACTTTTATAGGCGTAGAATTTTCTTTTTTTTGTTAATATCTTATTTTTTTAGAAGAGGAAATTTTATTTTAAATCAATTTAAATGTGATTTTAACAAACTTTTTCCATGAGAATATCCCATTACACATATGACAGCCTGTAAAAGATTACAGAATTAGGCATACCTACCAGAGAAAAATAATTCTATTGCAGAAAATTTGTGCTTTTATTGCTCAGTTTAAAATGATTATTCTCAAGGTGCTTTCATTAAGGAATATTCTTGGTTTTAAATGAACGACATTGGGTTTTCAATGATGATACGGGTTTTGTTTTATCAAAAATTTTTCAATGATTCAACCTGATTTCAACCATCAACAAACGTTTAAAAGAAATTACAACAAAAAAATTTATCGAAGAAAAGTGTTTGAATTGATAGTAAATTTTATTTTGATTGTTATCCTAAATAAAAAAAACACATTACAAACAACACATTACATAACACATAACACATAAATACATAGGATTACATTTTTCATCGTGCTAATCATCTAATATCTAATAATATATTTATACTATTCAATAAACACCTTCAGTTTAATGATGGTGATATAAGGCAACTTAAAAAATGGTATTAATTATTAATATAATTGGTATAATAAATTAAACAACTTTGGATAAAAAAATTTCATTCGATTCTATTCAATTCTATTCTATTTTTGAAAATTTATTCGATTTTATCTTCAAAATTAAAGACAATACAGCATCTATCATTTCTTTTTCTTATTTCGATCTATTTTTGATGCTTCAAATATTTAAAACTTCTAAAAACTTATACAATACTTTTATAAGAAAACTGCCATTTAAACTGGAATAGTTCATGCATGCATATTCGACTTTTTACATTAGTTTTTAAATCCAACACTGAACATTTTTTTTTTGTGTTTTTAAGTAAGAGGAATACTACTATTTTAAAAATCAAAGCAAGGAATGAAGCACAATTCCCATAAAAAAGTATGTAAGAGCACAATCTAAAATGAATCATGCATTTCGTAACGTTTATTTTACAAAACGATAGTCTATATTTTGTGTGCTATATACTTTCTAAAATAATGATTAATGTACTTTTAAAATGTTTCATTTATTATATGTATGTTTTTTGAAAGCAAGCCAATATCGTTTAATTTTCTGTTTATTGAGTTTTAAATACATGCAAAGTATATCGGGGAATATTGTCACAAAACGCAATCATTCTCTCTTATTATCTATGAAAAATCATCAATCCGCAAGTATAGTGTGTTGATGATGCCTTTCAATGGATACAGTGCACTTCAATTAATTCGTTAGTTTGTATTCACTCTTCAAGAAACATTTTTGCATATCAAATTATTTTTTACTGAAGGGCTTTGCATATATAACTTTATCGTTTTAGGGGGAAGAGGAGTCTAGCACATGATATCGTAAGGTATCTTTAGGGGGAGGGAGAGTTTGTCTTTTGATATCGATATTATTTTTGATCCAACCAAAATTTTCACTTTTTATTTATAACTTGGTCTTTATATCAAAAAACTATGTTATCGTTTTTTAGAGAATTATCTGTTTTCTATGAAAATACAAAGTTATTAAAATCATTAAATGATTATACGATTATTTAATTTTAAAATATGGAACACCCCAGCGTTTCACATTCCTATTCTTCTACATATGTGTATGCATATATAATCTGTTGATCGAGAAATACTATGCGAAGTATATTTGAAATAATACTTGTGTTTACTAGTAAACAAATGAGAAAGAATGTTGTCCACCTGCTTTGTTCAAAAGAAGTTCTATCGTTAACCTCCAGCCACCCTCGTGCAGGGCAAGTACAAGAAGACATTATAACTGTTGAATGCATTATATAACAAAAAGCTATTATAAAATATTTTAAAATAGTATCTATTTCTTTTAAGTATTATTTAATAGAAAGTTACTTGATATATAAAGTGATATTTTATTGAATTCTCTTCATTTGAATAAATAAAGTGTGCGAAAAATAAATGTAAAATTTTTGTATATCACTCCAAGCAAAATAAATAAACAGAAATATCTAGACAATAAATTCTTAGACATTGATAACAATATCATTACAGGGGAAAGGTTCGAGGTATGATAACGTATGATATCGTAAAGGGGGTCCAAAATTACCAAAAAGATGATAATGTTACATATGTATTTCCCCTGATGAGTGGGCATTTCATTTGCTTCTTTATAAAACTTTACTTCATATTATTAATACTAGGTTGAGAAAAAAGCTCTGGGAAATTTGTGAAAGTTGCGTTGTTATGCGCAAATTAACAACAAAAGCAACAAGGGCTATTCTTCAAAGTAGAGACCATCATAGTCCACGACTTACTGCCATCATTCTGCCAGATTCCGGTTTGCTGGAAGTACCATATCGACTTCTTGGAATCGAAAAACTCTTGACATACTTCTTCAACTTCATTAAAAGTTTCAAATTGACGGCACATGAAAAAGTGTTACATTGATTGAAAGAGGTCATACGGATGGAGCCACGTCTGTAATATAGGCTGGGTGTGGGAGAATTTCGACGCTGTCCAACTGTGCTAACTTGTCCTTAGTCCTCTGGTCCACGTGCCGTTTGGCATTGTCCTGCTGAAACAAAATGCGCTTTCTTGATGACCAATCTTGGATACTTCTGCACCAATTTGTCGTAGATGCGATCCATTTGCTGACAAAAGAGCTCGGCATTGATGACACGACTATCATATACGATAAAAATTCAGGTAACTATTAGATTAAGAATTTCCCAGAACTTTTTGCTCGACCTAATAGCTCGCTTGAATTATCCTTTTCACTGTTGCTCATCTGTAGAAATTCATCTATCCACAAGTATGGTGGTTTGATGATGTAGTTCAGTGGAATTAGTATACTTCAATTACTTAGTTATTTTGTTATTTTGTTTGTTTTCCTTCAAGAAACATTTTTGTATGTCAAAATATTTTGTCTGGTAATTGTTTTTATGATGAGTGGGTGTTTCACTTGCATCGTTTTAAATATTGACTTAATATTATTATTAGTCAAAATTTAGTATCTTATTTATGTGGCATTATGATTGAAAATGCGTGCTTTATGGAATATGGTGTGCTTTTTATCGGAATTGTTTGTCTTAGAATATGTGTGATAAGATGACGCATATGACAACCATTCTTGGTCGACCGCATGATTACAGTTCTTCACATAAAATTAACTCATTTCTTAAGATACGTGATAATTAAACTAGTCGGATGAGGCAATCCCAAAATTTCTTTTATCTCATACCCGTAAGGCATGGTGACGTTACGGCGACGTCGTTGTGAAGTCACACTGTGACTTTGTGACCGTCGATGTGACGTCACGTGACGTCGATGTGACGTCATAGTGACTAGAATGCGAGGTCGTTATGGCCGTTTTAGAGGTCGTTTGTGACGTCACATTGTGACCACTCTGTGAAGTCACGGTGTGACAAATTTGTGAAAAGTGTGTCATTTGTGACTATTTTGGCATTAACTTTGTGACGAACCTGTGACGAAAGCGACAATGCTTTGAAGTCACACTGTGACCAATTTGTGAAATATGTGTCATTTGTGACGAACTTGTCATAAACACTGTGATTTCAAATGAAAATCAAATTTCAAATTAATTGCTTAAAAGACGCAAATAGTGAAAATGATTCCATGCTGGGACTCGAACCCGGGCCATCAGTACAGTGCACTGACATTCTACCGACTAAATCACATGGAACGATACCCAGGCTGAAAAATTTCTCACTATTACATGTTGGCAAGGCTACAAACCCAGCACAAGATGGAATATTTAGCGTGAGCCACCAACATGATGCAAACACGAAACTTAATTAAATCCAGCATCGATTGAAATTATATTAATACTTGGAAATTTTTCCAGCGAGAACCATTCGCTTTGCATACAATATTTCAAATGAAAATCAAATTTCAAATTAATTGCTTAAAAGTCAATTTTAATTTGAAATGTTGTATGCAAGGCGAATGTTTCTCCCTGGAAAAATTTCCAATTATTAATATAGTTTCAATCGATGCTGGATTTAATTAAGTTTCGTGTTTACCCCATGTCGGTGGCTCACGATAAATATTCCATCTTGTGCTGCGTTTGTAGCCTTGCCAACATGTAATAGTGAGAAATTTTACAGGCTGGGCGTCGTTCCATGTGGTTTAGTCGATAGAATGTCAGTGTGCTATACTGATGGCCCGGGTTCGAGTCCCGGCATGGAATCTTTTTCACTCCTTTGCGCCTTTTAAGCAATTAATTTGATATTTGATTTTCATTTGAAATATTGTATATAAGGCGAATGATTCTCTCTGGAAAAATTTCTAAGTATTAATACAGCGATGAATTTTAAAATAAACTTTTGCTGTAAATATAAAATCTTATCTTTTTACCGTACTTTTTAGCAAAATATCGCTATTTTGGAGTCCTATTCTTCTAAAACATTTAAAATTTTTCCACTTAAAAAACAATGCTTATCAACTGCCATATTTTTTTATTAAGTTCTATGCTTGATATTGAGTTCAAGCTTGATATTTAGAATGTGTAAGTTTTTTTTAATTTGTTGTTATTTGTCATTGCTTTATTAAATATGAACATGGAGACTAACGGATATTAATACAACTATTATTTATAGAGCGGCATGATAAGCGATATTTATTTAAATTTTTTATTCCCGTGTATATTGTATTTTGTGAATATGAGCTAAATAGATTTGGTATGTTTTATAGGAAAAGACTGATCTAGGAAATAGAAAAAAAAAACGATTAAGAAAAATCATGCGTTAAGCATAGATTATAAAATACTTTCCAACACTTTCTGAATGCTTTAACAAGACATCGTAATTTAGGGAAATGACGTAAATAAGATAACTAAGTAAACATTTCAGAAAACGCATAAAACATTTGAAAAACTGATTTCAACAGTTACCGTCCATAGCCAAATATGTTTTCCAATTCTTTTGAACAGCCCTGTATTTGATCTGTAGGTTGATACACTGAAAAAAAAATGAAGTACTCAAAAATGAGTAATCCGACGTACTCATATCGAATTGAATATTTTTGGATCAAAAATGAACCTATGCTTTCTCTATTTTGAAACATCACATGTTATAAAACCCAAACAAACGAATAGTTTTGTACCCTGTAATGGTTCATTTCATTTATAGCGGCATAGCGGCATAAATGATGTTTATTAATGTAAATATTAAATTATGCACAGCATTTAAAAAATAATTTAAAAGTACTTGGCAATAATGCTCTTGTCATAAAAATATTCGATTTGAGTATCTTGCTAAGAATTTTGCTATTTTTCTTAATAAATAATCAATTAAACATTTCTTGTTAAGAACTTTGAACGGGAAATAAATGTCAGTACATTTTTACTTTAAATTTTAGGTTGTTTTTTTTTTTTTGGGGGGGGGGGGGAGTGCATAACGATTCATATTTCATCACAACCATGGAATAAAAAATGAATACATGTGTTTCTCAACTTTGAGTACATTTGGATCGGAGCTATTTTGAGTATGTGACGCATTTAAAATTGGGTACTTCTTACTCAATATTGAGTACCCATTTTTTAAGTGTATATATACTATATAATGGGGAAATTTAGTTTAGCAAGGAAACGCCTAACAGGTTGAAATTCTTTTTCAGCAATTTATACTAATGTAAGGAAAGATACTTGAATACTTTTGTACAACCCTGTAGTTTACCTAGAATCTTTATTACACGCTACTATTTAGTTAAAATTTAATTCGAACTAAGACACTCTTAAAACTGCTGAAATCACATTTCCAGAAATTATCATTTATAGACGGCCTTGTATCCATTTCCTTGCGTGACCCTATGTATCATTTTATCCATATTCTACAAACATTTATTGGTAAATTAAATGCAGTTCAGCGAAAAAAAAAACATAACTCATTTAAAAACCACCTTTAAGCAATTTGCGCCCATACCCAGTAATCCTTACGAATACTTTTGTGTAGCCTTGTATAGGAATTATAGCATTTATATACACGATACTATGCATAAATATAGTGAATCATAAAAGCGCATATCATAATTAAAAATACATTTCCAGCAAACATCGCTAATGAACAGTACTTCGGATACAATATAGTATCTGAAATATTTTGGGTGTCCCTGTAAATGCTATATACGTATTATTCGTATTATAAATGAAATAATTTATAGTATGTAAACCTAAGCGACATACATCAATTTCATTATATATGAAATAGATTAACATAATTAAAGTATGCTGCAAACAATTCCCTCCACCCCTATATCATTATGTATTTGAATTCCTTTTTTAGCCCTGTAAATGAACAATAGCTATTCTGTGCATCGCATAGTCAACAGAATGCATATTTTAGTGCCCTTCATAAATGCATATAAATTTTATTATGTTTGAAAGCGTGCGTAAAATCATTAAAAATCATTTGAAACGATTTTTTTCCATAGGCCGTAATGTAACGGAAAACTTTTGGCTGGCCCTGTAAATGAACAAAGCATGCTACAAACTTCATTACAAATAGGTACCGTGCTATAGTAAACGTCAATAACATCCAAAAATTTCAGGGCAATCCGAGTATATTTTCGGGAGTTAGAGTGCGGACAGACTGCTAGACGCAGAGACAAACCTAAGTCATAAGCACTTTTCAACTTATGTCCTTATGTATCCTGTATTATATGAACTTTTAAAAAATATATACTAAAGCAGTTTAATCTATAACTTCCTATCAGGCATGAAAAACACTTTATTTCAATGCTTAAATATCATATTTTACTTTTTAGTGCCAATAATTACGTGTATCATAAACGTAGAAAATGAATTTACAATAGAAGAAAATTTAATAACCGATTCAGAATGTCTATAATTAAATGTTTGATTAAAATCACAAACACAAAAATTCTTACGTACAATTTAAAAAAATAAATATACCAATTTGAAAAACACTAAAAATAATAATTAGTATTTATAATTGTACTATTAAACAACAGCAAAATACAATAAATAAATTAAATGCACTATTAGATTTAACAATATCTCAAAAATATTTCCGTATGGTATAAGGAATTACTATTATTTCATAATTTTGGCAAATGTTAAATCTGAAAACATTGGTTTGAAGATTTAGGATTTAAAAAGATAATTTAAAATATTATTAGCACTAAAAGAAAATTCTTTCAAATGTTTCACTACTGTAATATGTAAAAATATATTTTCCCAGTATAATGTTAATTTCTAATCTGAAACAGTTTCGTAATCTCATGATAATCGAACATCATATTTAACCCCAAAATAATAATAACTATAAGTGTTAGTAATCAAAAAATAGTAAGAAGCCGATAAAATAATTCCAAATCATTGTCGTTCCATACATTTTCAATCTCAAGTAAGAGTAAATTAATGTTTATATTAATTCCAGTATGAACTTAAGCCTGAATCAGTCTCTGCGCAGATTTTTTTTTTTTTTTTTCAAGCGATGGCAGATTAAGATATTTTTCTTTACAGTTATCGAATTGAAAAATATCGCTTCTGACATAAAGATCAGTCTCTTACAAATATAACATAAAACTATTTAACTCATAATATACAAATCAGGAACAAAATATTTAAATTAAATAACACTTACATATACGTTCCATTAATATCCGTGTATCCTAAAATGGTCATTTCCTTATCTTAAAGTGTTGTAGACTTGGTGATGTTCTAAAAACAGTGAACAATTTCCCGCGTCTTCTCATATTTATTTTTCTGTGGGCAGACGATTTTCAAGCAGGTGTTCTGTTACAGATTATTTGTTTTTGTATGCAAGAAATATTGAACTTGAATGCGCAGTAATTTTCTGAAAGTATCGTTAATTAAAATTTTGTATTTGAAGACATGTCCTATATATTTAATCTTTTCTTTTTATCCGTACCAAATAATTCAAGTTAAATGTATTGTAAAGTTCCTTTTTTCTAAATAATCATAATAATAATATTCTTAATTAGAGTTTATTAGATAAAACATTGTTTAAATTTTTAAAAGGTGTAAAAATAAATTTAATGGTATTAACGACCCCCCCCCCCTTTTTTCTTCTTCTTTTTTTAAAGTAAAGTTTGTTTTGCACAAATTTTGTATATTTCTTTTATTTTCGGAAAATGCTAATTTTATTTAAAAAGTCTGAAAGAAGTAGAATTTATGACTTGAATACAAATTATAAAAATATTCTAAAGCAAGAAATGCATAGATGACTAAACTCTGAAGACTCTTTCTACGTGCTCATTAAAAGGTGCATATTTAACTGTAATAGAAAATTTTTAGTTTGAAACCACAGAAGTGTTTCGAATAATCCTGGTCGGTAAAAAAAGAAAGAAAGGAAGAAATTTCCTCCCAGCAAACTAAATATGTAAAGTGTATAAATTTAATAATCCTAATTCTAAATATATTATCCAAATGCTAGATAAAATTGAAATCATGAAAAAGTATACATTCACTGTCTTAGATATCAAATGGATAAAATATAGCCTGAAAATTTAGTTTATTAATGCTTGTATCGTGCACTTTATTTATTATGCCCCCCCCCCTCTCCCCTTTAGTGACAGAATTTACCATTTGCTATCCACTAATATATTTTCATTCCTTATGCCGCTATAACTCGTGACTGCTTAAAATATTTCTCTTCATTTTCAAAGATTTTTGAAGTTCATGTTTTTGTCACACTGTGACTTCATATATAGTGGTTTTTTTTGTCACATATGTGACGTGACGTACGTTACATAGCAGTGACATAACAGTGACGTCACATTTTTTCTTAATTGCCAGAAAAATATAATTTTACAGTAAATAACATGTTTTAAAGAGTTTTCGTAAATTTTTAAAGTTTTCTAAGAAGTTCACATCTCAGTCACAATGTGACATCACTGAGTGGTGGCATTTTGGTCACAGATGTGACGTGACCACAGTGACTTACAGTGACGTCACAATGACGTCACTGTGACCATGCATGCTATGAGGGTATGTATTAACACTTCCTGAAAAATGAAGCATATCAGCACCACCGGTTAGGTGATTTATACCAAAATCTAATCAGTAAACACTTATGTCAAGTTATAACTGAATCTGAAGTTTGATAAAAATTCGGGCATTGGTTTTTGAGATAGATCTATGCGAAAATCGTAAATCAAGTCCGCATAGCACCTCCACCTATTGGGCGATTTATTCCAAATACTAAACAGGACTAATTTATATGGGGAAGTAACTAAATTTAATGTTTCATGAAATTTCATGCATTAGATCTTGAGATACAGTTAATGCGGATATCGAGATAAATGCATCCTAGCCGTGTCACTTTTGGACGATTTACACCACAAAGTAATCAACACCAGTTTATTTCAGGAACTAACTGAATTTAAAGACTTATTAAATTCCATTCATTAGTTCTTGAGATAGAGCGCCACAAAATTTGTGTCACATACATACAGGCATACATACTCACGGACAACCATTTTGTAAAACAGGTTTTTGGGTTCTCTGACACCTAAAAAACGTGTAAATCCGACGAAAACCAGGATTCGAAAATTTTCATGAATCCAATACTTTCTCCTTGTAAAAATAGAGGAAGGGGAGAAAATGAGCAAAATTCAATTCGCCAAATATCCCATATTATAACATACTAGCAAACCACGCGGCTTTGCTCGCGTAATATTTGAAATATGCCAAGTGATATTTATATGTTAATTTTTATTAAAAGGTACTAACTAAATTTTTATTTTATTAAAAGGTAATATTTTATTTTATTAAAAGGTACTTATTACTTTAAGGAATAATTAAAAAAATTACTATTTAAAACACAGTTTGATTAAACATCATTGTTACACTGCATAAGGCAGAAATGAGACTTAAATTAATAAAACGAAATAAAATTAAATAAATAATAATTTAGAAAATGTTTTGAAACTTTTATGCTCTAATTAATACGCTAATTTCACTATTCATTTGAAGTTTTGAAGTTTTTAGAAACCCTCTTCTTACATCTTAAAATTAACCCTCATGTCAAATTCCAAGTCCAACCACCTCTCTCAACATAAAGGGCTATGTTAAAATAGGAACTGTCACCATTAATTTGCCAACATTAATTTTGAAAAAAATCCCTGCCGGCCCGGCCTACAGGCAGAGGTAGATTTCGAAGTCAAATATACTAATTTCACAAACAAAAACTAAATCATGATTATAGATAAATCCACTTTAACAATTTTATCTGGCCGCTCTTGACGAGTTTTTATTTCATTTTCATATAATAGCTGGTTTTATCAGAATCATGTTAGGGCGGTATTAAAAAAAATACTTTTCCATGCTCAACAACTCGAAATTTTCTGGCATAATTCCAGATTCATTTTTAATTTAAAAAAAATATGAAACTTGCTGACGTGATTTTTGAAGAGATTTATAAGCGACCTGTGTTTTTATTTTTTGTTCAATTAATTAAAACTTGATATATAAACAATTATTTTCTCAGAAGGACAATATTTTTCGTTTCTAACACAATCGCTTCGGGAAATTCCGTTCAAAATGCCCACTTTGACATCATTTTTTTAAATATATTCTGCCTCTATCTAAAAATCGATTATTACGGTACATTATATAGTTTCTGAATAAGCGAATCTACCAATTAAATGCGTTTGAGAGCAAAAATGAATTTAAAAACCAGTCAGAAAATAAGCAGTTTGGATTTAAGCGCATCCTTAATACAATGATTTTTCCAACACAATCCGCTTCGGTAAATTCGGTTCAAAATGCCCTTTTTAACAGCATTTAAAAAAATATATTCTGCCCCTATCAGAAAATCGACCATTACGGTACATTATATAGTTTCGGAGTAAGAAAACGTACCAATTGGAAGCCTTTGAGAGCAAAAATGAATTGTAAAATGAGTCAGAAAATAAGCAGTTTGGATTTGAAAACACCCTTACTAAGATCATTTTTTACTTCAACCGGTATGTATTTTTAATTTGTTTTTGCTCTAAGAATTGGTCCTATCCAAAACGTGTCTATATAGATGTTGTAGACAATATTAAGAAGATATATGATAAATTCATGGGGATTTTATATCTTTTGAATTGACGGAGTTATGGATTTTTTTCTTCTTCAAACCCCCTTTTTGTTTTCGTTTTTAATATTTTTTGCGGTACGAATTGGTCCTATCAAAAACTTGTGAATATAAAAGTTGTAGATAATGTTAAGGAAATTCATGATAAAATTAATTGGATTTGATATCTTGAGAATTGACGAAGTTATGGATTTTTTTCTTCTTCAAACGCCCTTTTTGTTTTCGTTTTTAATTTTTTTTTGCGGTACGAATTGCTCCTATCAAAAACTTGTGAATATAAAAGTTTTAGATAATGTTAAGGAGATTTATAATAAAATTAATTGAATTTGATATCTTGAGAATTGACGAAGTTATGAATTTTTTTCTTCCAAAAACCCTATTTTTTACGCCCCTTGAGCCCATTTTTAACTTTATCAAAAATCTGTGATACATAAATTTTTGGCCCTATTTTTAGAAGTAATAAAAACTTTAAACTGTTTTGATATGTACAAAAATTAAGAAGTTATGGGGGGTTTTCTGTTTTCACAAAACCCCTCCCCATTTCCATCCCCTTGGTCCGATTTTGCCCATTAACGAACTTGAACGAGATTTTATGCCCATTGATTTTATGTATCAGTTTGGAAGAGATTGGTGCAGAATTACGAAAGTTATCGTGTCCAGAAGAAAGTGATATATATATATATATAGATAGATAGATAGATAGATATATAGATAGATAGATAGATAGACAGATAGATATATATATATATAAAGTTTTTTACTGAGGGCGGTTTTGGGTTCTAGGGGTCATGATCGGTGTAGATCTGCAAAAATTTTTCAGAAATTCCAACATAGGAACGATCCCAATAGGTAGTATTTCATACGAAATCTACCTAATTGGTTTGTTATTTCCTAATATTCCACAGAAACGTATTTTAGAAAGCTTTTAAAGGCCTTTTTTAGAGCGTTTGTTGTTCCTGTGAACCCCGGGTGGTAGAATCATCAGCATAAAATATAGCCTGTGTAGGATCAGAGACTGTTATCATATATTCGCAACTATTACTTTTATATTTGGTTTATATTCCCTGAAATTGCGTAGAAATCGTAATTTAGGACTTTTTTAGAATGCTTTTCGCACCTCCCCTTCACTTCACCCCTTTTTAATTCGAATTTATTTTCGACAGTCCTTCGAGGGCATTTAAAATTTATAAGTAACTACCATGCGATATTTAAAGTTTCTAGCCTTTTCAGTATCACAGAAATCGCAATTTAGAAAGTTTTTAGCTACTGCAACCCTCTGGTGGTAGTGGCACAGACATAAAATATAGCTTATGTTTGAGCAGGTTCTATCACCAACAATTTGTCATCATTATTTTTTTAATCGGTTTGGTATTTGATAAGATTACATAAAAATTGTAATTTATAACGCTTTTCGATCACTTCATCTTTTTAAAGTTGAAATTTTCTTTCGACGCAGTCCTTAGAAAGCAGTTGCATCTTGTAAGTAAATACCATGCCATACTTCAAAGAGATAGACCCTTCAGTTTTGCAAAAAAACGCAAATTAGAACAGGTTTTGCTTTTGCAACCCTCAGATGGTAGTGACAGCAACATAAAATATAACCTATGTTATAGCAGGGACTGTCACCATTGATTTGCAACCATTACTTTTGAAATAGCTTTGGAATTTCCTGAGATTGAGTAGAAATCGCAATTTAGAAAGTTTTTAGAACGCTTTTCACGCATTTTCACCCCTTTTTAAATTTCCAATTTGTTCGAAACTGTTCTTAAAGATCATTTATATGTAATAAATATGTACCTTGCCTAATTTTAAGGGGTCTTGTACCTTTTAAAGGTGTCGAAAATTTTTTAATTAGTCTATCTTCGAGTCTATTAGTCGAGTTCTATTATTAGTTCTATTAGTCGAGTTTTAATTAGTCTATCTTCAAAACCTTTTTATGTATAAACATGCAATTTTGGATATAGATTAAACAGATTGTGCTTTGTAATATACTACCAACAGAAATTTATTAACCCTTTAGAGAATTTAAGTATTGTTGAAATCAAAATAGCTCTTTTTTTTACCCCATAAGTCATTGCGCGCATGATATCTTGAGAAGGTATGTATGGATTGTCATGAAATTTGGTAAATATACTAAACAAATATGTGTGTTTAAAATGATCTACTTTTAAGTATTTACAATGGTAATATTTTTAGTTATGACTATTTTTATTCCTTAAAATGCAAAATTATTATTATTATTTTACGAAATTTTTTTTTATATAGTTAATAAAATAATTTTAGCCTAAGAGTAGATCATTTTAAACACACATATATGACTAGTATCTTTACCGAATTTCATGCGAATCCATACATACTTTCTCAAGATATCATGCGTGCAATGACTTATGGGGTAAAAAAAAATAGATATTGTGAATTCAACAATACACAAATTCTGTAAAGGGTTAATAAATTTCTAATGGTAGCACATTACAAAGCACAATCTGCTTAATCAATATCCAAAATTTCATGTTTATACATAAAAAGGCTTTGGAGATAGACTAATTCAAACTTTGAAGTTTTTCGTTAATTTTCGACGCGTTTAAAAGGTAAAAGACCCCTTAAGTTGCTAGTCCCTACCGATCACAAAAATCGAAATTTGGAACGCTTTTTTGCTCCTGCAACGTCTAGGTGATAGTGATACCGACTTCAAATAGCGTCCATGTTAGAGCAAAGGCTGCCAGCATGAATTTCTTACCGTTACTTTTGAAATCTGTTTGATTCTTCCTGAGATATTGGTGACAAATCTGAATTTAGAACGTTTTTAGAACGCTTTTCGCTCATTTTGCTCCCCCATCTCCTCTGGGGTAGTGGAAACAGATATAAAATATAGCCTATCTTGGAGCAAGAACTGTCCCCATCATTTTTACACCATTATATTTGAAATCGGTTCAGTATTTCCTGAGATTGCTAGAAATCGCAATTTAGAACGTTTTTTACAACACTTTTTGCGCATTTTGACACCCCTTTTAAATTTCGACTTTTTTAGGAAATGTCCTTCATTGATATCTTATAACTACCTACCATTCTAAATTTCCCGATTCAAGGCCCTTCCGTCACGCGAAAACCGCAATTTAGAACGTTTTTCTCCTGCACCCCCTTTGGGGAAGTGGCACCGACATAAAACATAGCCTACGTTGGAGCAAGGGTTTTCACCATCATTTTGACGCCATTATTTTTTTAATCGGTTTGGTATTTCCTGAGATTGTGTAGAAATCACCATTTAGAACGTTTTTTAGAACGCTTTTCGCGCATTTTCACCCCTTTTAAATTTCGAATTGTTTAAGAACTGTTCTTAGAAATCCTTTATATCTAATAAGTAGCTGATACTTCAAATTTCATATTTCTAGGCCCTTCAGTAACACATAAATCGCATTTTTAGAACGTTTTTAGCACCTACACCCCCTTTGGGGTAGTGGCACCGACATAAAACATAGCCTATCTTGGAGCAAACGTTGTCACTATCATTTTGACACCAATATTTTTTAAATCGGTTTGGTATTTCCTGAGATTATGTAGAAACTACCATTTAGAACGTTTTTTAGAACGCTTTTTGTGCATTTTCACCCCTTTTAAATTTCGAATTGTTTAAGAACTGTTCTTAGACATCATTTATATCTTATAAGTAACTAATATTCCAAATTTCATATTTCTAGGCCCTTCAGTAACGAAAAAAATCGCATTTTTCGAACGTTTTTTGCTCCTGCACCCCTTTTGCGGTAGTGGCACCGACATAAAATATAGCCTATGTTCTAAGTTGGACTAACACCATTATTTCGATACCATTACCTTTTAAATCGATTTGGAATTTCCTGAGATTATGTAGAAACTATCATTTAGAACGTTTTTTAGAACGCTTTTTGTGCATTTTCACCCCTTTTAAATTTCGAATTGTTTAAGAACTGTTCTTAGACATCGTTTATATCTTATAAGTAACTAATATTCCAAATTTCATATTTCTAGGCCCTACAGTAACGCAAAAATCGCATTTTTAGAACGTTTTTTGCTCTTGCACCCCCTTTGGGGTAGTGGCACCGACATAAGATATAGCCTATGTTCTAAGTTGGACTAACACCATCATTTTGATACCATTACTTTTGGAATCGGTTTGGTAGTTCCTGAGCTTACCTCCTACAAATAAACAATTTTTCCCTCTTTATAATAGGAGTATAGATGAATAGAATATTATTTATTGCATATTAGCTACAAATATGCTGAAAATGTGAGCAAAAAAAAAAAAAATAAATAAATAAATCATAAAGAGAAAAATATAATTGAAGGGTCCGAAGGTCTTGAAATAGTAACTGCGAGAAAGATGCATTTTAATGCAGTTTGTATATAGCCATACATAACCAGTGTGTTGATTGAAACTTGAGTGCTGTGCCTTGAATACATATAAAAGGCTAGTGAAATTTCCACTCCTGATCCCAAAGAACTTCTCATGTGTTTCTGCCACTGCCAAACTGATATTTTCTCTCATGAGTGATTTAATTGTATTTCAATATTTTATTAATCCTTTTTTTAAAAATTCTTGTAGAACTGCATACTTAACTTCAGATGAAAAATTATAAAATGTTAATTTTTTGATAACTAATCACATGCTTAAATACACCTCTAATAGCTTCGATAATTTGAGAGAATCTTATAAATTAATTTTTATATGTCAGACATTATTCCATACCGATTCGAGTATGTTCTACATTTTTGTAATTGCTTTCGTTTCACTCATATTTTCTGGGATACGGGCTTCTGAAAATGGTGTTTATTTTATAATTTTTTTATTGAAGGGATATCAAATATAAATAAATCCGTAAATATTTTAGGTAGAGATAAACAACTTCATCATTTTTGTGCCATCTTCAAAGGTACATACCGGATGTCCTAAAAAGAACTGACTGATTTTAAAATTCAATAACTTGCAAACGGTGACAATTATTTAAAAAAATTCTTGCAGGAGCGTTATGTATGATATCAGGATATTTTTTACTGTGATTCTCGAACTTAGTTCGAATTACAAAAAATAGATAGCGCTACAAGCAACACGCGCTAAATCCATTCCAAAATTTTGGTACATCGAGACACACTCAATAAATTTTACTCTCATTTTTAGCATGGGGAAGAGAAAGGCCAAAAAGTCCAGTTTGAATTAGCGCCTATTGCTTGCAGCGCCTTTTTTGTTTGTAATTTGAACTAAGTTCTAGAATCAGGGTAAAAAAAGAAAACAATTGAAAAAAACTCCTGACATCCTAACATAACCCTCCTGCAAGAATTTTTTAAATATCTATCACCGTTTGCGATTTATTGAATTTCAAAATCAGTCAGTCCTTTTTAGGAGAGTCGGTATTTGGTGATGTTATAAACTTTAAAAAAAAAATTCTAGTAGTTTTTGCTTGTTAAATTAAGGGTATAATTCATCCAGATAGACGTTATGGCATACTTTGAACGAAGTTATGAGGAATGTATTGATTTTTGAAGTAGATTATAGAATCGTCGGTACTGTAAATGTATGTTTCAATACAAAAAGTACATTTTCAATAAGTAAGGTTTCTTGTATCATGAGAAATATGAAGACAAACTTGGTGATTTGGTTGTATTATTGCTAGTATGAAATAGTGAATTTGAGAGAAAGACACCTGGTGTCCCAGTATACTACTTCTAACACTGACAGTTTACAGTTGTCTATCTTAAACCTTTGCGACTGCCCTTTATCAATTATATCAAAACTGAAGGACATCAAGCGTGAGCTTCTAGGCCAGTTGGTAACATGAATTAAACTCAAAACTCAAACTCAACCTATAAAGTAGATTTTAATAAGTCGAAAATCATCATCATCATGTTCAGCAGGGGTTAGGCTAAATCAGCCTGTTCCGGTTTCATTGATCAATCTATCGGAGCGTAGGTCTACCTCGGTCACGGTAACTCCTGGGTCATTAATTCAGAACCTTTTTTGGCAATCGGTCATTACTCATACGTTCTACGTGATTCTTCCATTTATTCTGATAATCTACTATTTTGTGATTGATGTTAAACATTTTTAAGTCTGAGCGTATGGAATCATTAGTAAGCCTGTCCATTCTTGTGCATCCCTTTGCAGATCTTAAAAACTTCATTCTGAAGCCTGTATTTTGGATCGTTCTTTGGCATTAATAGTCCATGTCTCCGAACCATACAGAAGTGTACGAACCATACGTTGGTCAGAACCATACGTTACCATTATTTTATAAAATTTTAGCTTAGTTTCTGTAGGTGTTTTATTTTTAAGAATTCTGGTCAATGATCCGCAAATATGTTGAAATTTATGCAATTTACTTTCCAAAAATTATCTTTCGTGCAAATATTTAACCATCATAAGAGATTTAAGCCATCATAAGAGAATCAATTGAAATAATTGCTAATAAAGTAAAGCTTGTAGCAATACATCATCATACGATATCCATGGAGTATGGATATATTTGCTGCATAATAGATGAAAGCGTGTTTTGTTGAAAATTTGAATACCTTTATCTGGCATCTCATCTGACGTACAACATTTAAATTACAATGTTTTCTTCTGGGCAATTCTCGAATAAGCGCAAAGGAAATAATAACAATATTTAACACGTTCACGCCGGCGCGGTGGGTCACATTCGACTGTCTCAGAGCAGATTCCGGCTTTTTAGATACCAGTATTTTAATACAGAAAATGTTGTTTTATTTAATTAGAACAATTGGGCGACTTAAAAGAACAACATTTTCTCTAAAATAACAGTGGTGTGTTAAAAGCGGGAGACTTGACAACCCTCAGCGGGCGCCAACTCGTCATTTTGGCGTCACTATCACGTTATCGAGTCACGGGATGAAACCGGTGCCAAATTAAAGGTGAAAAAAAGTCTTTTAAGACTATTTTGGTCTGCCTGCGCATATCCTGGTAGAAACCCCCGGCAGACTAAAATCTATAACAAACTAGTATGTTGTGGCCATCACAAAACTTTCTTCTATATAAATCACGTCAATTAAATCATTTAAATAGTACAAGAAATAACGATTTAGCACCAATTCATATCAAAGTATATCTGAATTTGAAGTTGGATGAAAATTCGCGCATTAGTTCTTGAGATAGAGCTATAGCGGAAATTCTTAAAAAATGTAGCATAGCAGCGCCACCTGTTGAGCGATTTACAACAAAAGTAAACAGCACTAAACGATATCAAGGTATACCTGAATCTGAAGTTTGTTGAAAATCCAAGCATTAGTTCTTGAGATAAAGCTATTGTGGAAATCGCAAAAAATACAGCATAGCAGCGCCACCTGTTGAGCGATTTACACCAAAAATTAAACAGCACTAATTAATACATCAATTCATGTCAAGGACTAACTAAATCTGAAGTTTGATGAAAATCCGTGCAATAGTTCTTGAGATACAGCTCTTGTGGAAATCGTGAAAAATGCAGCACAGAAGCGCCACCTGTTGAGCGATTTACACTAAAAATTAAACAGCACTAATTTATACATCAATTCATGTCAAGGACTAACTAAATCTGAAGTTTGATGAAAATCCGTGCAATAGTTCTTGAGATACACCTCTTGTGGAAATCGTGAAAAATGCAGCACAGCAGCGCCACCTGTTGGGCGATTTGCACCAAAAATTAAGCAGCACTAATTTATATCAGGGACTAACTGAATCTGAAGTTTGATGAAAATCCGTGAATTTTTTCTTGAGTTAGAGCTATTGCGATAATCATGAACAATGCAGCATACCAGCGCTACCTGTTGAGCGATTTTCACAAAAAAGTAATCAGCACCAAACTATATCCTGGACTAACTGAATCTGAAGTTTTATGAAAATCCGTGCAGTAGTTCTTGAGATACAGCTATTGCAGAAATCGTTAAAAAGGCCGCATAGCAGCGTCATCTGTTGGGCGATTTTCACCAAAAACTAATCAGTTCCAGTTTATATCAAGGTCTAACTAAAAATGAAGTTTTGTGAAATTTCGTTCATTAGTTCTTGAGATAGAGCGCCCACAAAATTTGTGTCACATACAGACAGACGGACGGACAGACAGACAGACGGACAGACAGGCAGACAGACAGACAGACAGACTCACAGACAGACATTTTGTAAAAACATGTTTTTTGGAATCTCTGACTCATAAAACGTGTAAATCCGTCGAAAACTGGAATTCGAAAATTTTCATAAAACCAATACTTTCTTCTTGTAAAGATAGAAGAAAGTAAAAATATGTCATAATGTACAAATGAAAACCCTATAAACAAAGTATTTTACATTAAACATTCCGATTAGTACGATACGAATATTTCAGTCTGCCTGGTCATATCTTGGTAGGAGATGAGCAGAGCGGGGCGACGATTTTTAAGTTTGACGGTATAATCACGTCATCGAGTTACGGGATGACATTATGATGCAGGACAAGATTTTTAGGCGTACATTAAGGAATGACCTTTCTGCCTCGACATTTCTTGGTACGATAGGTGCAGCAGCGGGCACCAACTCGTCATTTTGCCATTATAACTTTAAAAATTCATACAAAATGAAGAAATTATGATAAAGGAGAGCGGTTTGCAAGAAAGGGCTCACAGGATAGTCGGATTTTTTTTAGTAGCAAATTAAATAAATAAATAATCACATGTAGAGGGCGCTGACGATCCGAAACACAATAAACAGAGCAAAAATACGCTCCATTTTTTTGTTCTTCTAATAACAAATGTTCAACATGACTTCCAGAAGATTCTACGACACAACAGCTGTCCTGTTCATTGTGTTTCGGGTCGTCAGCACACTTAACATATTATTTCTTAACTTTTGTTTCTTTTTTTGCTGCTAAAAAATTCCGACTACCTTGTGAGCCCTTTCTTGCAAACCGCACTCCTTTATCAAAATTTCTTCATTTTTTATGAATTTTTAAAGTTATAACGAACTTTTGGTTCACCCGGTACATTATGGACCAACCAGGATAGTGGTTATGTCGTAAAAAGCTATTGAGAGAGCTGAAATATTCTAATTTTATTTATATGTTACTTTAATGTGCTAAAATTTCAAGTCGTAACTCGATTTCTTGATCATACCAAAAAAAATAAGAATCGGCGCCCACTCTGCATAACTTCTAACAAAACGAGGCGGACTGAAATATTCGTATTGTACTAATCGGTATGTTTATGTGCCAAAATTTCAAGCCGTAACTCGATGACGTAGTAGTACTGCCAAAATAGGAAATTGGCGCTCCGTTCCCCTCGCTTTGTACCAAGTTACGCCAAATCAGTCATTTTCCCACTTACTGTTAATGAGATTTTCGTAAACCCTTAAATCATGTTGAAAGTCGATACGAAGTAATATATATGGCAATGTAATGTAAAATACTATGTTTATAGGGTTTTCATTTGTACATTATGACGTTATTTTTTTTGTTATAGATTTTAGTCTGCGGGGGGTTTCTACCAGGATATGCGCAGGCAGACCAAAATATTCTTAAAATACTTTTTTCACCTTTGATTTGGCACCGGTTTCATCCCGTAACTCGATGACGTGATAGTGACGCCAAAATGACGAGTTGGCGCCCGCTGCTGCGCCTATCGTACCAAGAAATGTCGAGGCAGACCAATCATTCCTTAATGTACGCCTAAAAATCTTGTCCTTCATCATGATTTCATCCCGTAACTCGATGACATGATTATGCCGCCAAAATTAACAATTGGCGCCCCGCTCTGATCATCTCCTACCAAGATATGACGAGGTAGACTGAAATATTCGTATCGTACTAATCGGAATGTTTAATATTTAATGTAAAATACTATGTTTATAGGGTTTTCATTTGTTCATTATGACGTATTTTTTGTTATAGATTTTAGTCTGCCGGGGGTTTCTACCAGGATATGCGCAGGCAGACCAAAATATTCTTAAGACTTTTTTCACCTTCAATTTGGCCCCGGTTTCATCCCGTAAATCGATGACGTGATAGTGACGCCAAAATGAGGAGTTGGCGCCCACTGCTACGCCTATCGTACCAAGAAATGAAGAGGCAGACCGGTCATTCCTTAATGCACGCCTAAAAATCTTGTCCTGCATCCTGATTTCATCCCGTAACTAGATGACGTATTAAAACCATCAAAATTAAAAATTGGCGCCTGGCTCTGCTCGTCTCGTACCAAGATATGACGAGGCAGACTGAAATATTCTCATTGTACTGATATGTTCCTTTGATGTGCAAAATTTTAAAGTCGTAGCTCGATGAGGTGATTATACCGCCAAAATTAAGAATTAGCGCCCCGCTCTGCTCATCTCCTACCAAGATATGACGAGGCAGACTGAAATATTTATATTGTAATAATCGGTATGTTTCATTTGCCAAAATTTCAAGCCGTAACTCGATGACGTAATAACACTGTGAAAATAACGAATTGGCGCTCCGTTCTTCGCGCTTTGTACCAAGTTATGCCGAATCAGACTTTTCCTCACGTACTCTTAATAAGCTTTTCCTAAACCCTTAATTCATCTTGAAAGTCGATACGAAGTAGTATATATGGCAATGTAATGTAAAATACTATGTTTATAGGGTTTTCATTTGTACACGAGTTGGCGCCCGCTGCTGCGCCTATCGTACCAAGAAATGTCGAGGCAGACCAGTCATTCCTTAATCTACTGATAAAAATCTTGTCCTGCATCATGATTTCATCCCGTAACTCGATGACGTAGTCTTTCGTGTCGCCGCCGCCCGCTCTATCAGATATGAACCGGGATACCTAACTGGCGCCATACAATGGTGTTATTTTGCCTGCTATGGTAATCCGGCTGTTGTTTTTTATTTATTAATAAATTGTTTATTTACTTTTATTTTCCGTTTTTAGGTAGATTTCGTAAGAAATCCTACCTATTGCAGTCGTTACCATGGTGCGACTTTTGAAAAATTCCTTCATAACATTTCATTATAGGACCCCAGGAACCCAAAACCACCCCCACCTAAAAAGTTTATATATATATATATATGTATGTATGTATGTATGTACCGGGTGTCCCAAAAAGGACTGACTGATTTTAAAATTCAATAACTTCCAAACGGTGACAGATATTTAAAAAATTCTTGCAGGAGGGTTATGCATAAAGTCAAAAGTTTTATTACAGCGATTTTCGATTTTAGTTCGAATAACAAACAATAGATGGCGCTGTAAGCAATAGTCGCTAAATACAGGCTCGATATTTGGTCCTTTCTGTTGTTCCATGCAGAAATAGGAGATGGAAATGTATTATCCGGGCCACGAAGTACCAAAAATCGAGCCTGAATTCAGCCTCTATGGATCGCAGCGCCATCTATTGTTTGTAATTCGAACTAAAATCGAAAATCACTGTAAAAAAAACTTTTGACTTTATGCATAACCCTCCTGCAAGAATTTTTTAAATATCTGTCACCGTTTGGAAGTTATTGAATTTTAAAATCAGTCAGTCCTTTTTGGGACACCCGGTATGTACTAAATTTTGTCCGCACGAGAAAAGTCGCAATTATACATGGATCGTCTTCAAACTCGCCAACAACTTTGAGATGGCTGATATCTCGGCGGGGATTGAAAATGGCCAAAATCGGACCAAGGGAATGGAAATGGGGAGGGTTCAAAATTTTGAATAACATCTTAACATGATTCTGATAAAACCAGCTCTTACACAACAATGACAGGAAAAAATAAATATTTTTCGTTATAGCAGTTGCCAACAATTGAAAAAAAACAATAAAATTCTCACCACAACAATTGCTTTCCTATTGCAAGATTTTCACGGGAAAATAAATTAAATAAATAGTTTGACGAATTGAAAACAAATCGAATATTACGTCATAAGTTTTCTAGAGCAAGATTTCCGCATGAAAACACAAAATGAAATAAATAGTTTAACGAATTAAATATATATATATATATTGCGTCATATTGGAAATAAAATGGACCTCAGCAGATGAATATGTAACGTCATATGAGTCTGAAGAAACTTATTAAAACATGATAAAAACCCGACTATGGAAATATTAACTTATTTTAACACTTTGAGGTTCTCTAAATTTGCTTTAGCTATTTTTTAAACCTATTCCATATACATGCGTGTATGTATTTGTGTACATTAGAATTTTCACAAAATGTTTAGCTCCCTAGAGCTCATTCTTAGAGAAGGAACTGGGTTTATCTCTAATCTTGATTTAAGTTTTGTTGGTGAATTTAGTACTTAACTTCGAAATCTACCTCCACCTGTAGGCACGAGACGGCAGGGATTTTTTAATTATATAAACTGCTTTGTTCTATAGTTATTATTCAAACTTTTATTTATTTATAGTTATTTCCTTTTCAAAATGATAGCAAATAATTGAAAAATATATAAGTAACTGGTATTCGAAAGCGAGATTTCCGCCAGATTGGCGGCATAGAAAAATCACGCCAACCCCCATGCGTATATGACAACTGTGCAAAAATTACTTCTGTTTCTTTATAAAAATCGGTAAATAGCTTTTTTTATATTAAATTGTCGGCACAGATGTCATATACGCCCACATTGGCGCGATTTGTTTTTTGACGCCAATGTCATATACGCACCGGGTACTTAACTGGCCCCAAAGTGTCGTTATTTTGCTTGTAATGGTAACCCGAATGTTTTTTATGCTGTTGATGTTTTCGCCGAATTGGCGTCGGAAAAAAATCGCGCCAATATGGGGCGTATATGACATCTGTGCCAAATTGTATACATATGGAAAAAATTGCTTGTGAGTATGAAGCAGTAAATAGGTTGCCAGAAAATACGTTGGCAAACTTCTTTCTCGCCATGAAACTTTTCTCCGAAGTATTGTACATAAGCAATGATTGCTAGAAATGCATTTTTAATTATGATATGCGCTTTTATGTTTCACTACAATTATGCTTACTATACTGTGTGTAGAAATGCTACAGTTCATATGCAGGGCTACACAAAAGAATTCGTAAGGGTTACTGAGTATGAGAGTAAATTGCTTAAAGGTGGTTTTTAAAGAAGTTATGCATTTTTACGCTGAACTGCATTTAGTTTCCTAAGAAATGTTTGTATAATATAGATAAAATGATATACATGGTCACGCAAAAAATTGGATATATAACCGTCTATGGATGATAATATCTGGAAATGTGATTTCAGTAGTTTTAAGAGTAGTTTAAATTAAATTTTAGCTAAATAGTGGCATGTAATAACGGTACTATTGACTATGGACGGTAACTGCTGAAATCAATTTTTTAATTTTTTTATGCGTTTTCTAAAATGTTTACTTAGTTATCGTGGTACTTCTTAGTTATCCCGTCGACCAAATTACTGTCGCCAAATTGTAAGATTAATTGCCAATAATGGTTGCCATTAATAAATTAATTGTAAGATTAAATGCCAATAATGGCCAATAAAACCATTAGTTCGACGTTTTATTTGTATTTTTGTTAATGTTTTACTATTGATTTGGAGATTTATATAATTTGGCGAAATTGGTCGACGGGATATCTAAGAAGTAACGTTATCTTATTTACCTTATTTCCCTAAATAACGAAGTTTTGTTAAAGCATTCAGGATGTGTTGGAAAGTGTTTCATATTCTATGTTTAACGCATGATTTTTCTTTCTTCTTTAGTCTTATTTTGCATTTATTTCATTCTTAATTTTTTAGTCTTATACTGCTTTATAGAAAATTTGGCGCAGTTGTCATATACGTTATCATATATTGGCGCGATTTTTTTCCGACGCAAATTTGGCGAAAACACCAACAGCATAAACAACAACATCCGGATTACCATATCAAGCAAAATTACGACACTTTGGCGCCAGTTAAGTACACGTTGTGTATATGACACTGGCGTCAAAAAAAAAAAAATCGCGCCAATATGGGGCAATTATATGACATCTGTGCCGAAACTTTAATATTTAATATTTAAACTCTTCGCTCCACTCCCCTTGCATATAGTACAAACTATAACACGGATAGCGCAAAATAATAGATAGTTTGGTACTTTTCCACCGTAGGGGCTTTGGCATTTTTTTAAAAAAAGCTTGGCGTAATCTGGGCATCAGAAAGTGAGATTTGGGTATACTTTTCCGTTATGTGGACACCATTGTCGCCAAGCGAAATATTTGGCGCAAAATCGTGAATTGAAGCATTTGAAAAATAAAAGAAAAATCATTGTCGATACTAAAGTGAGCATTTTAAAAATATAACATTTGAAAATTCCAGACTTTTACGAATTATTTCATCAAATCACAAATATATACTTAAAGTAAGTGAACAAATAACTGCTATAAAATAAAACTCAATAACACAATAAACAAAATAAAACTCATATTAAACTGCTGGCATAAAATTACAAATATCTTTTAGCATTTTGAAATAATTGGCGCATTAGCATACATTTTGGCATGGTGTCCGTATAACGGAAAAATATCGAGATTTGTTGTCAAATCATAAAAACAGCTATGAAAACAAATTTGATGAGCGTTTTTGTTTGTTTTATCTGTATATTATTGATGTTTTTATGTACAAATTACATCTGTTTCTGTATAAAATTAGAGAAACGGCTTTTTTACGTTAAATAAATCGCATAAATATCGAAAAAAATGCGTGTGTATATAAAATGAAACAGTGAATAGGTTCCCGGAAAATATGTTACCAAATTTCCTTTTTCGCCAAGGCACCTACCTATACTGGAAAAGTACCTAAAGCACATTAAAATCGCGCAGTTATGGGCTCACACAATACACCGTTGTCTATTGGCGGTTATTTTATTAGTAGCATCGGAAGGAAGATATAAAGATGTATTTTAAATTCTCACCCATCGATTTCGAAAAAAATATCTTAAAAGAGGGGGGTTTAAATTAAATTTCGGTGACCTCCATTATGAAAGATTAATGGTTTTAAATGGGAACTTCGCCAAATTATCCAGCTATCGCCAAGCTGGCTAAGATTTGGAGCTACTGTGGTAACCCTGCATTAATATTTTTCAACAATTACTCATTTCAATGAGGCGGCCCTACCGGAATAGTGAGGGACGCACAGAGACTTGGATTTTATATAAACTAGCGGATCGTACCCGGGCTTCCCGGGTTACAAAATATAGGTGAACATCAATTTTTTTTATTGAAAAGTAATATTTATTTTTACATGCAATATATTTTGTTGTACACTAAAAACTAAAAAGCATTTTTCATGTGAAAAATAAATATGAATTATGCAATCAAATAAACTTTTGAAATTTATCAAAAGTGATCTTTTTTCGTATTAGCCGCATGCTAAGAGTTATTAGCCCAAGAATTTTCTGCTTACGGCATCCTTTTATTTTCTGATAATTTCAGAGCTTTAATCGCGTAGTTCAATTACGTGTCTGTTAATTTTGTGTTTTATTTATATTATTTTATTTATTTAATCACAAAGGAAGTTTTATTTTTGTTTACGGAATATTAGTTGGAAGAAAATGAACTCTATATGTTGTTTTAATGGCAAACGGATTAATCTTCCTTAATCGAGTTCCACGCGATAGAGATAAATTTAAAAATTAACCTGTCATACCCGCAATCACTCTTTTAAAAAATTGGTATTTTAATTTGATCATTTTAAAATCATTTTAATTCAAAACGTGAAGTCACGATTGACAGCAAAATCTTTGCAAGTGAACAGTCGAACTCTTAACTCGAGATTGTAATCTCAGTAACGGAGAGTAAAAATTGACTTAATTTTTGTTTTTCTATGCATTTGTGTAAAAAGTTTAGTTTTATCTTAGTTTAGTATAAGAAAATCATCGTTTCTTTTAAATATGACGCCATTTTCACTTACTTAAGCATTTCACCTATAGTGTCTGAAACTTAGTACACTTACAGAAGGAAAATAAATTTGGAAACTTTATGAGGAAAATGCGTGTTTTCAAAAGCAGTATGCAATTTTCCGTTCAAAATATTATGTCGCTAATGGGATTTTGCGCCATTAAACCCTATACAACAATTTTTATCAACATTTTTGAATTTTCATGATAATAAGGATAAATAAACCTCATTATTTCTCTCTTCTCTGCAATAATGAAAACTATCTTATTACCATCATTTTGAAGAAGTTTCATAGAATAATTTTCAAATTAAAATATAATAATGGGCTATTAAAAGAAACAGCTAGTGCAGGCACATATACAAATGAACAGCTTTCAGTTTTAAAAAATATATATATAGTCAATTTGGTTCAGCAGAAAGATCAGGGCAGATGACTAAAAAACATTTTTGTGTTTTAAATATATAGATTATATAGAATTATGAAAAATTAAATTAAGCAAATTATGTTATTTTGATAAAATTAAAGTAACATGTCTTAAAGAATAGCAATAAAATTTTATTAGTCGAGAGAATTTTGGACAAAAACTTGGGGAACCTGATATTATTTTAAACCCCTAATTATTGCCAAGATCTTCTGCGATTGCTTGTCTAATTCGGCAAAGCGAATACATCCAAGAGAGAATCATCAAGTTCTGTAATATAAATTGCTATTTTTCGTGCAAAGAGCATGCTCACTGCATGTTACTGCTCTTCCATAAAGGCACTCTAAACGTTTGTAAAACATTGCGTTTTATCGGTGTGTGATTTCGATTAAGTTATTTTCAAAGATCAAGCATTTTCACCTGTGAAGAATTTCAAAGCAGCTTGGGTGAAAATGACGCACTTCTACAAAACATATTTTAGTTCTAAGAATTGAAATACACGCTTTTTTAAAAATAAAATGACGTCAATTGCATCCGCTAAAGCATCCCACTTTTACGACTCCGTCTTAAACAACATCTATAGAACGGTATGCAAATGACATCATTATCTCATAATAATACATAAACCCAGCAGAAAGCAATGACGTCATTTAGGTAGCTGGGTAAAACAATCTCGGGTATCTAAGGATTTATATATGACATAATTTTTTTGTTCATAATAGCTCCATGTTTTATCAGATGTCATTCATTTATATTTTTTCAAAATTCGGAAAATGTAATTACACACGGATTGATAAAATTGAATTCTTTCAGATTTTTGATACGAATTAAGTAAATGCGAAGAAAATAAGTCACAAATATTCTTTAAAATGCATTTTTGTAAAGAGAAAGTGTTGTATCGTTTGTAAAGTTAAATTGCAATGAACTAAAAATCATTTAATCTAATATATAAAAGTGAAAAATTGTCTGTCTGTCTGTAATGCTATACAATTATACCACAGTTTAGAAGCCAGGATTGTGGAATGTTATGTACATGTGTGTTAAAACACGGCCGAGGCAACTAAAACAATCAGGAATCGAAATAATTTATTGTTAACTTTTAATTAATAAATAAAACACCAATTTTTCAGCAATTTCCTGTCAAATTTAAACATTTTTCGTTATAGGGCGATTCCATGCGGAGAGTCACACACGTAACGCAGGCTTTAATTTGCATTTATTCAATTATTTATTATATTTTAATGTTAATTCTGATTTTAGGTGTTATGGTAAATAAGTTATTAACATATTTTTTAGTTTAAATGTGTGTAAGTAAAACTCACAGAAATATATCATTTAATTTCATACACAAAATGTGCTTTTTTCTGAAGCAGAAAAAAAAGCACATTTTGAGTAATGAAATTAAATGATATACTTCTGTGAGTTTTATTGCCATACATTTAAATTTAAAAATATGCTAATAACTTATTTACCATACCACTTAAAATCAGAATTAACATTAAAATTTAATAAATAATTGAATAAATGCAAATTAAACCTGCGTTACGTGTGTGACACTCTCCACGGAATCGCCCCATAGCAGCTGCCAACAATTAAAAATTCACAATAAAATTCTTACCACAACAATTACCTTTCTATTGCAAGACGCATTGCATATTACGTACGCCACGCTGAAAAAAAGCCACTAAAAAGCTGTACCGAGTATTACAATAATTCTTTTACCTCGCATGCAAATAATTAGAGATATGCATATTACGTACGCCACGCTGATTAAATTTCATTAAAAAAAGGCACAGTAGTGGAAAAATATTTTACTAAATCGAATAGTTATTTTTAATTTTGGTTGTAGAATTAAATTCATGAACTCCCGTGCATAAAACGGGTTAAACAGCTAGTTGATAAATATAAACGAAATAAAGCCAAAACTTATCGGGTTTTATAACAAACAATAATCTTAACATAGCACATATTTAATTTCAATTTTTTTTTCAGTTTTTATGAAAAAATGGCAGTAAACGATACAGTAATCTATTATTTTATTATTTTCCCTTTACTTTCAAAGAAATGGAGTACTTCAGTTGCCACGATTACAAAAAAAGTAATAAAAACTACAAAAAAATTAATATCTTAAAATTAAATTGAGATACAGCTTTCAAACAAATTGCATTTAAAAGAGCTTTTTTTTCCTTATACGATGGTGTAAAAATTTGAAATGTGCGATGTTTAGAAGTTTAAAAATTTGCAGTAGAGAAAATTGCAAAACCAAAATTTTATTTCAAATTTCAAAGTGCTGCCATTCACAGAATGACGTATGCGTTACGCACAGACATGTTTGTCCTTTATAATATAGATAGATATGCACCTGACAGTAATTTTTGTATAATTATTTGTGCTTTTTTAGGTATTGTAATTAGATTTTTACCTTTAGAATTACTTTACAGTTACGAGCAATTATCTGTTTTCTCTATCGCTACTATAAAAAAAAAAAAAAAATGCTACTCTATCGTCATATGATACCCTTAAATATTTTCATGAAAACATAAAACACTTTTAACACACCGCTGCATTTACAATTCGCACATTGGAAATCTTGTATAGAATGTAATAGCTAGATTAAGTTAAAAGGGAATGAAAGTTCGAAAAGCAGGACGAGTTACTTAATTTATACATATGAAAGGCAGCTCATTTATATTGAATAGAAATCATCACCCTTTACTCTTAAGATATGTTGCACATTTACGAAAGTTTAATACTTTTAATAATTTTCCCTTTTTTAAAGAAATGTTTTGTATAAAATTTCAATAGCTATGAAAATACGAGATTTTTTTTATTAATATTGATGAACATAAATAATTATATTACTAATTGTTTAACGAGTCTGTTTACATTTATCAAAAATATTCAAAATTTTGCAAGTTATTCTTCTTCAAAATTCAGTGTGTGGGAAAAATATTATTTATGTAGAACACATACATATATAAAACATATTTAAAGTAATTGTATTAATTTCTATTATATCACTTCTAATTTAACCACTAATCAAGAATTTTAAAAAATTAAGACAAATAACAAACCAAAATTTGTTGTTAGGCGGAGAAGAATCGGGTTATTTATTTTCTGAAAAAACGTACAATTGGCAAATAATTTCAGTTTGGTAGTTAGTACTTTCTCCTTAAAGTTGTTATAAAAAAATAAAATCGTACAACGGAAGAATGAGCATTAAAGACAATAAAGGTTAAAACAAGATTTTAACTTATAAGGGACTTTTGAATTTGTTAATGGGGCAAAATTATTGAAAAATATGAAATTGTAGAAATATAATTAGAAAATCACTAACATACGGTTAAATATGTTTTATAATTTCAATTTAGGAAACGTACATTAAAGCAAACGTAAAAAAGTTAGTCTCAAAAAATATTTACATAGTTAGGTGCTGTATATCTATTTGCTTCTATTACATACACCAATAACGTCCATGTACAATACAGTATTAATTTCCAAGCTGTAGGTTTCCATGCGTCAATTCAAAAGTCCCATCCAATCACAGCGACGAGAACAACAAATGAACTCGGCGGTTGGTTGGTAAAAATGTGATATATTTTCTCTGACACTGGCAAAATTTTTATATTAGATTATAACGCTATTCTAACTACCTAAAAATATATTCTTATAATTGCATATAAGAAACAATTTTATCATATTCTGTCCATTTATATCCTTCATTTATGAAAAAAAATTGGAAACGTTTTCACATTCATTAAACATGTTTCACTGAAATACATGTTAAATCAACAGCATAAAAATAATAATGTTTTATTGCACTTTTGTGCATAAATTTTGTTACGCTGGTGAAAATATTAAATTGAGCATTGATTGCACCAAAAAAAAAAAAAAAAATACAGTAAACAATGTGTAATGCGAAATTTCTATAATACGGAAATCACTTTTAAGCAAAAGTGTTTTAGTGTCCTGCAGATGTACTTTTAATACATGTCTGTCTAAAACAGGAAACTGTCTACTACGGAAGGTAATCTGTGTCGAGATCGTTTCTACACTGTAAAAACAATCTGTAATTTTACAGAAAAAATTGTATTTTTTACAGAAAAGAACTGTTTTAAATAAAAACATTTTTTTTCTGGAAAAGAGAGTGAATTTCGTAATTTTTACGGAAAAAAATCTATATTTTTAACAGAAAATTCTTTTTTAATTAAAATTCCAGATATTTTCTGTGAACTAAACAGTTTTCTCCTGGCGGCAGAATTGACAGTTTTTTCCTGTCAATTCGAGAGATTTTTTGACAGTGTATTTCATGCAAAATTTATAGCCTTTTTTTTTTTTCTTTTACAATGCGCAAGTTATGAAAGCTTTTTTTCATATGTAACTCTTTTACACACCTAAATATTACCTAAAGATAAATTTTCACATATTTATACATTTTAGTGATACAAAACATATATCTGGTTATTTTAAACTATCAAATATATTTTGTATGACTTCATGTAAAAGAAATTATTTTTCCTAAAATGAATTTCGTCCGATTAGAATAAATCTGTAGAAACTAAACCAAACATATTTAAATTTCAAATGTTTTAATCAGCTTCAAATATTCATTCGAACGTTACAATTAAGAGTAATTATGCAATTTATCCTTTATGATTATAACAAAAGTTTACAACACTATTACCAAAATATTCGTTTAACGATTTCCCTGAATATGTAAAACACTTACTTCTTAACACACCGCTGCCTTTTACATAACTCAGAATTTAGAAATCTTGTATTAGGAGTATTAGCTAGATCAAGTGCTAAGGGAATAAAAGGTCAAAACGCAAGCTGAATAACGTAATTTATGCATATAAAATGCAGCTCATTTATATTCAGTAGGAAGGATAACCCTTTAATCTTAAGATCTCTTAAGCATTTAAGCACGTCTGATATTTTAATATCTTACCGCTTTTTAAGGAAGTGTTTTGAATAAAATTTCAATTTAAAGAAGAACTATTAACAATAAATTTTAACAATAGCGTAAGTTGCTACATAAAGCATAGGAATCCATTAATTTTTGGCAGCATTTACGAGTATTTTTTAATGTTATAATCAGATTTTTTTCAGCCTGGAGTTTATGTTTTACGGTTGGCATTAATTCTCATGTAAGTAATTCCATCTTCAACAAATATGTTTTACAGACCAATATTAAAATTAACAGAATTAATATTTTGTGTCTCTTAGCCCTCTCGCTGCGTAATTGTTTTATCAAAATAGCTTCAAAAATTGCGTAATTAATTCCTTCGCGACGAGCGTCATTTAAGAATTTATATTCCTTTACCACCGGTTTTTCAAAAGAAAAATTTTCGTCTGATTTAATAGGGATAATGCTCCGATTAGATAAGGCAAAATTTACAATAAAAAGTAACTGGTGGGAATGATCAAGGCGGTTTATTTAGACGGAGAAAATGCATCCCCGATGAAATCTCGGGTTGTGCAAATTTTGCTACTTTTACGTTGCCCAAGAAACCCTCGGGTTGTGCAGCGAGAGGGTTAAGGGTATCACAAAACTGGTCAAAAATCGATATTTAAAAAAAAATATTAAATCAAAACCTGTTTAATCGTGAATATTTGATATCTCATTTTTATCCGTACGGCAATTATTTCGCGAGATATTATATTTTTTTTTGCATACACCCAAATAAATTACCCACATAAATTAAAAGTTTTAATGACTTTTTCATCATGTTCATATTTCCAACACTTCTCTTTTTTAAAAATGCTAAGACTTTTTTAAATTTGAGATAGAGATTTAAACTCTTCTATATATATTCGAATATATCTTCTATATTCGTACATATTCTATTTATATATGTGTTAAATCTGCGCATGGAATTAGCCTTCAGGATTTTTGTTATTTTTTTTTAAATAAAAATATATGAAGATTCTTAACATTTCATATTTTTGTACTATATATATCAGTAAAAAATATATAATAAATGCAAAATTAGATGTATCTAAAAACCCATGAGCAGTCTTGTATGATACATTTTTGAAAAAAAAGGGGCAAAAAAATCAATACTTAAAAAACTAGTAGGGATTTCAAAAACTTCAAACTTTAAATTAAATTAATTAAGCGGTGTTGTACCTTTTAAACGCGTCGAGAATTAAAGAAAAACTTCAAAGTTTGAATTAGTCTATCTTCAAAACATTTTTATGTATAAACATGAAATTTTGGATATTGATTAAACCTATTGTGTTTTGTAATGTTCTATCATTAGAAAAATATTAGTCGTTTACAGAATTTATATATTGTTAAAATAAAAATAGCTCTTTTTTTACTCCATAAGTCATTTTGCGCATGATGAGAAAGTATTTATGGATTGTCATGAAATTTGTTAAACATACTAAACAAATATGTATGTTTAAAATGAACGATTTTTAAGTATTTTCACTGGTAATATTTTTAGTCATGACTATTTTTATTAATTAGAAATGTAAAATTTTGATTTCTTTACACACACACATATATATATATATATTATATAGTTAATGAAATTATTTTGGCCTAATAGCAGTTCATTTTAAACACAGATATATGTTTAGTAATTTTACCAAATTTCATGAGAATCCATACATACTTTCTCAAGATATGCACGCAATGACTTATGGAATAAAAAAAAAAGATCTAATTTGATTTCAACAACACACAAATTCTGTGAAAGGCTAATGAATTTCTAATGACATCATATTAGAAAGTACAATCTGTTTAATCGATTTCAAAAATTTCATTTTTATACATAAAATGTTTTTGAAGATAGACTAATTCAAACTTAGAATTTCTTCGTTAAATTTCGTCGGATTTAAAACATACAAGACCCTTAAATATCCAGTTATTTTTTTAATATACTCTTTGTTAAACATTGAAATACAGTGAGTTCACAATTTGAACAACTATTTAAAAAAAAAAGAAATTTCTTAAAAAGGTAAAGTGTCCCCTTAAATGTATAAATTCAGTTATGCAGTAGAAAATCTTTACTTCAGTATTGACAGTATCCTAAATCCGATAGTCCCAGTTGAGAAAACTTGATGAGAATTCATGCAAAGGCAAAAGAAATCATCCTTTTAAAAATATTTTTGTTTTGTGCAACCAATACTTCTTTTGGAACATGATAATGCAATGCATTTATAACTCAATCTAAACTGTATTACTACTAATCGATGTATTAAATGAATTTTATAACAAGTTATTGTATGGTGCTTATAAGTATCGTCAGTAGATAAAGGGTAAAACGTCATAAAAACTTCGCGGAAAACGTTTTAGAAAATCAGTGGAATCAAAATAAGCTTTATTTTCATAACTGCTTGTTTAAATATTCTTATTATATAGGTTTCTGTGGTTTTTAAAGGAAAAGAAATCTTTCCTGACTCGTGGATGAAGTGTTTCGGAACAGTTTATTGTATGTTTTCAATCATGTTACATTTAATTTTTCTACATTATGAAGCATCTGTATTATTTTATAATGTATAAAGTGCATCAATATTAACTATCTCTCTTCATTTTGTTAATATAGATATTTATTATTAACTCAGAATATTCAGCTTATTAAGAATAACTTTTAAAAAGAAGTACTGAGGACTCTGTAATTACTGGAATGAAATCGTAACATACAGACATATATTTAACTTTTCATACATTGAGATTTATTCAATATTCACATACTATATTCAGATTTATTCAACTTGCATGCCAAAGATGGTACTACTGCACAAATAGAAGGTTCAGATGGAGAATTTAGTGCAAGCTCTGCATCTAATGTGGCAGTTAAACTATCGCATTGACTGGTAAGTGTTTACATCACCTATATGATATAATATTACTATGTGATAACATTGATGAATGTCCCACTAATCACATGCATACGGGTTTTAATATAAATGAAGATTTACACTAACTACACATAATCGTATATAAAATTATGAAAAATCTTATTTTATTATTGTTAATACATATGTAGAAATATTAATGAATAATATAATGTAAAATATCGTTTCTTAGATGAAAAATATTACGATGATTTGTAGAAATACCCTTCAAAATAAATATACCGTGGTATCATTTTCATTGTGTTTTGTCATCACATTTGCTTAAACGAATTTAAAACATTTTATAAAATGTGTTCATAGTTTTGGTAAATGAAATATATAAAGCCCAAGTGCAAATTTTAAGCGAATACATTCATTTACTATTTTCAATTAAATGAAAGTATGTTTCTAATCAGCGCAATTTTTAATAAATGTGGTATATTTTTGATTTTCTTTTGTGTAATTAAAATTAAAGATAAAGTAATAATTTATGTATTATAATTATACAGTAAAATATACTTGAATGTTTGGTCTTGCTGTTGAAACGGTTGTAATATTTCTTTTATAAAAACTAAATAATATACAAGATATTTAATTCTAATTAAACTATTTTCAGACTAAAATGCATGCGAATAAAAGTTACTTCGAATATTTCTATATAATAACGTAGAGAGAATCTTAATTTTTAAGAGAATTTTCATTTTCATTTCACTTCAAGAAAAATAAACATTGCCATTACTAATAATAGCTTAATTAAATATTATGTTGTCAAAGAAGACAGTTCTAATTATAATGTTGGCAGCAACATTAGCTGAATGTGTACTGTGTTTCCTAAAATTTATAAAAATGTTTATGACTTCCATTAGTAAGATTTATTTTAATTTTGAATTCTCTAATAAATTTCTAGCGCAAAAGATATAAACAAAAAAACATTTTCATTTTTACCCGACTTTCAAGAAGGGTTATGTGTTTCACGCGTAACTGGGTATGTGGATTTCTTTATACCCTCGAAACATCCCAACGGCTGAATGGATTTTAATGAATGAGGTCTCTATGAATTTGTCTTAACCGTCCGATGGTTATGGGCTAAATTTTGTTTTTATAAATTCAAAATGGCGGCCGTAAAATACACAATTACAATAGAGACGAAAAATATTTTTACGCAGTCTATTGAGTGGCATATCATTGATATGTCTTTCAAAATGTAGACGATGTTTCATTGACTATTTTACAGTCAGAAGCTCCGTTTAAATATTACACAACCTGGAAGTTGTGTAGAGAGTATATCTAGCTCTACTGCAACTGTAACCTTCAGAGACATCTATAGACCTCATCAAAACAGTGTTTATAGATAGGAACTGACAATTAAAAACAACTTAAAAGTCATCAATATAAGTAAATAAATAAAACAAATAGGTAAATAATAGAAAAAAATATTTTCACATTGATGAAAAATAATAAGTTCGTTTTTTACGCAGTCGGGTTTTTTGAATTTTTAATTAAATTTATATTTATTTCTTATTAGGTTGACAATGCTGCAACAATATATTTATGACTATTGATGGAAATTTCAGAAATATGTTATGCGTTTTCATACAGTTTACTTAGACATCATCTTTCACATCATTGATCTACTGTGGACTTTTATTACAATATAATGAATATGTAGGAAAGTGTTTGCTTATGTAGGCTTGAAACTAGATTTTTAATTCTTGTTTTAGCTGATTACAAAAACACCAGTTTTATTTTTTTCTTAACAACTGTAAAATTTATGTTTGTAAAAACAAAAATCCAAATATGAAATACATTCTGTAATAGAAAGAAATAGTTTTGCACTTATCGATGATTTTAATATGCATTCTCGAAAAGTAAGACATTTTTCAGAACAAAACAAATTTTTTATATACACAAATGATATAAAATATTAAATAAATGCCATTTATTATCACAGTGTGAGAACAAATATTATGATTATAAAAATATTATTACATATATAATTAACATTGCAAAAACACTTAATGATAAAAATTTAAATAATCTTACATAATAATGTTAAATTCATCCTAGAAAAATAAAAACAAATTTTATTAGAAAAAAATATGATTGTATAAAGACAAAATATTTTTTATTATAACGTAATAAAAAATTATATTACTTATATTGTTAATATATATATGGTATAAATATTTTTAACAATAAAAAACGATTATTAATATTATGTAATAATAATACGTAATAAAAAATATTATTATATTGTATTTATATTATTTAAACAAATCTTAACAAGTAAATGCTGCATTTAGATTTTTGAGAAACACTCTAAAGGAATAGTTAAGAAAAATATTAAATAGCGACACACAAGTACGAATTTTTGAAATTAGTTTAAAAGACATATTAAAACCTAAACTGTTTTAATGCTAAAGGTTAATTTCAAGATCTGAATATTACTCGTGAAATTTGAAATGAGTTTTTCACTATTAATACTTATGAGATTTTTTATTTGACAACTGAATTAAATAACTTAACTGATTAAATTACATATTTATATATAATTTCATTGCAACATCAATCCATTTTTTCGCCATTAATTATCTGAAAAGCAATTTTAACTGGCAGCGCACCCAATCTTAAACCACTACTTTCAAATCTAAACATTTCTCACATTTTTAAAATTTCTACAAATGTCGCTTTTGTTTTATTAAAAACAGATTTGAAATGTCTTTCACAGACTCCTTTTAATAAATATGTAAATCGTATGCTTGCTAAATCAATACGAAATATAAATATTTTTGAATGTGACAAAGAGTATTTTTTTTCGTTCGCAATTTATATAGAATGCATGTAAAACCGCAAAGTACATGAAATTAAGCATGTGATATTGTAGAAAAGCATTTTCATACTTAAGCATTTTACTGTACAAAATATTCAACAAATGACGATACAGGAGGTAACAAGAAATATCTTTTATTTATATTCAGAAGAATTTATTATTATATTTTTTCTATGCATTTATTTGTTTTGTGGTTTTAATGACTATATAGATGTAAAATAGAATTTTATAGTTTTATCTGTTTTTTAAAACTCTATTTTATATCATGATAGTTAAACATTTTGCACCTTAAAACAGTAAGTCCAGTAAATATCTGTTTTTATCCTTTCTGGAATAAAATAAGTTGTAGATTTTATTGCAAGTTAAACCAAAATAGTAATTAAGTGTTCTTGGCGCCGAATTTATATACGAGTAAAATAGTCATATAACGCTGATTAGTAATATGTGTTTATAGAATATTAATAATGTATTTTGTAAGTCATATATAACGCAAAATGATAATATTATGTGTAATATTATTATATGCAGTAAAAATAATATCTAACATTGCAAAAACAAATATTAGTATTATTTAATATCAATATATAATCAAATTATTATTATATTGTAATTTTATTATTTAAACAAAAATTAATAAAACAATACTTCATTTGGATGCTTCAGAAACAGTCTAAAGGAATATTATAGAAAAATATGAATAACTAAAACCGAAGTAGGTATTTTTCAAATTCGTTTGAAAAACATTTTTAATACATTAGCTAAACCTTATGTTCAAATTCTGAACCTTACATAACTGAAGTTTTCCAAAACAATACAGAAATATATGAGTCGACTTACCAAATACATGTACAAATACCTGTGTGTGTTTTTCATAATCTTCCAAATATTGTTTAATGTAAGAAATAATACCTTTTTCATACTTTTGTGGAGACCGTACAAAAAAAAAAAAAAAAAAAAAAAAAAAAAAATATAACTAAGTTTTTTTCCCATTTTTAAGTTTAGAAAGTTCGGTAAAATTCGATACAAATAGTCTTGAAATAGTTAGCAAATAGTACTACTACATAATTATAAGATCATTCTTGGAGTAATTTTAAACAATTTAAAACAATAGTTTAAAAAATATATGTACATCTGAAATTTCTGCAAAATCCTGACCACAAAAGTGGAAACTGCCACATCAAGTTAAACAAATTTTTATTAATCTCAGAACAAAATAAGACATATTATAATGCTTTAAAGCAAGTGAAAGGGGAACACAAATTAAACCTTTCTGTTCTTAATTATGAATTCATGAAAATTTTAACTTCTAAAGCCTTTTTCGTGAATTTTTGAAACTACATTAGAAGATTTACATAATCATTTAATAAATTTTAGAAGAGTTGAAGGACTTAGAAGGATTAATTAAATTTGAATTTCTAGGGATTTTGTGCAATATTTATAAATCCACTTAAATCTTTTATTTTAAATATTTTTCCTAGTGATTTGTACAATTAAGAAATGTACAAACATAATGTTCTTACAATAGAAATATAGAAATATTTCCGAATTGAAAAATCTCCCCATCCCAACGCCAAGAAAGCTGAAAAGGTGCAAAGGCAAAAGAAATCATCCTTTTAAAAATATTTTTCTTTTGTGTAACCCAGCAAACACAGAGCTATCAGTAAGCAAACGGCCGACAGCCGCTTGTCACTACTGGCAGTATTGGCATGATACCGGTTTCGTATTTTTTTTTTAGGACCAAAATTGGACCAAATAATATCAAGTTGTTTTAATGACTAGGGAATATAATTAATTTTATTAAAAGCAAAGTTTGCAATTAATGAAACGGTCAAACACAATAACAGCTATGAAATATAATGAAATCAAATATCTGAAAATAAGAGTAAGTGTTTTAAATCAAAATGTATTCAAAATATAAATCAAAGTTATCAGTAATTAAGAATAGAAATTAAGGAACTAGTTGACAATTACTTGAATATCATGTTAGGAGGGATGCAAAGCTTACACATGAGTTTCGTTTATTGATTTTTTTTCCGGTGCATTCCAACAGGGAACCGTATTAGGCAATCTGAACACTGAATCATTTCTGTCATTTGATTTTTCTTACAAATTAGGCAAAACCATTCACTACTCTCTAGATTTTTCATTTGAGATTCTGAATTATTAATTTATTTTTAGACAGGAGTTTTCTTTACGTTTTTTTTTTTTTTTTCACCTTCCCTCCTTTTCTTGCTAATTGCATTACGCCTATTTTTGAAAACTTGATGTTCCAATTTTAATGTGCTGTGATAGCTTCCTTTTTGTCGTTTTTTTTTTCATTTCAAGGTCTACTTTATATGAAGAAGATGTTAAAACAACTGTATTTTGGCTCCCTCTGTACTTTGATATAACTGAATTTAGAAAGGGAAATAACATTTCTAATGATTTTTTGGCATTTAAGGAGGATTTGTAGCTGCAGCCTTCTTGCAGGACAATTTCTTCACAGCTTACTCCTTCCTTTTTGTTTCCTATATCTTTAACAGCTTTTGCTGTCACGGGTGTTTTCCTTCCCGACAATTTTTCTGTGTCTTTCTCAACATTTTCAACATTTAAATAAGTGTTTAAAAAATATCCTCTATTGAAAAATATGCTACGATTAATCAAACGCAAACATTATATATTTAAACAATGTTGAATTCTGCCTCCACCCGGAGACTTGAAATAACTACCCCCCCCCCCCCCCCCGAAAGGTTTGAGATTTTATGCGTTTTAATGGCAGAAAACTATAATTCCTCCACAAAAACTGTAAAAAGTCTGCCTTCGCAAATTTCCTCCAGAGAAAAATGTTTGAATTTAACTCTGTAAACCAAATACGCCATACGAAAAAGGAATTCAAAGAAAATAAATACAAATACATACAAGATAAAAGAGATTGCAAACAAAATTTGTTGTATAAACATATAAAAAATATTTTTATGTTTATATATGCCTAAATTGTATAAAAAATTAATCCAGATATAAAAAAAAACCTTTCATGGAGATAGTAATCCATTATAAAAGATTAAAAAAATAATAAAAAAAAAGTGTACAAAGCATACCGTCTTCGAAATTCATTACTTACTTTTCGAATTTATGATCCCACATCTGGTCCAATTTAAGCAACATAAATTGGCCCTGTTACGGCAACTGCGCTATTTTTAAAACAGACAATTTCAAGACTAAGAACAAAAACGAAATTAAACAAATCCACGTGAAACATATGCACAGTAAACAGATGAATTCATATATGTATATGAAAACATAACAACTTACCATAGTTTTAAAGTATTCACTTACGTTTAGTAGGAAAAAATTAGATCAAAACAGCTAACTTTATGTTTTTTGAAATTGTCTGAAAACAGAAAATGGTAGGCGGTTGCTTCTTCTAATTATGAGTGACGTCATTCTTATGAGTAGGATTTCAGCGGTAGATGGCGTCTCTTCCTGCAATTAACGGCAGAATGGAAACGGTCCAATTAAACGGTGGTCCAAATATGGCTACTCTCCCCTAATTGTAAATCCTTTTTAAAATGAATTCAATAACAGCATTTAAAAAAATAATAAATATTTTTGAAAATGTTTTTTGTTTATCACTTTTAGAATTTCATACGAAATACGTGGAATATACATACCTTATCAAAACTCAAACTCAAACAAAACCAAGAAAAAGAAGAAAAAAATGTGTGCTAAGACTAAAAATTCCGAATTTGGACCGATGTTGGCAAATCTAATCAGGCCACTATCAGAAATCACATATCGGTCCTTCGTAACTTGCCGGTGTAAGTCACTTGCCGATATATAACCATAAGTTAACCGATTACGGTAACCGGCAGTCCAAAAAGCAGATTCTTAAGTTTCAGTTACCGACATGCTGCCGACACTTCCCCAGAACGACTGTGCCCATACCGATACTTAACAGACACTGCCGGTCGTGGTCCAATCGTGTGGCGAAAGGTATGTGTTTGTTGGGCAACAATACTTTTGGAACAAGACAAAGTAATGCATCTATAATTCATAATATAGTGTATTACTACTAATCGATGTATTAAATGAATTTTATAACAAGTTACTTTAATGGTACTTATAAGTCAGTACATAAAGGGTTAAAGATATTTTGAAATTCGATAGTTATGCGAGATCGAATGTATCCAGAGACTTATGATACTTTATCCCAAACTGTTTCGCTACACATGACATTACATCGTATATTTGTTTTCCAAATTCCCAAACTTAATAAAATAACAAATACAACTGAAACGAGACTTTTAAAGAGTACCGAGTCATAAACTGGCGTAAGTAACCTGATACGAAGAAATCTGGAATAAAAAAGATATGAGCAAATAGCAGCAACTACAGAACAAAGAAATATTAAATGTGATTTCACATGTAAATTATATATAATTAATTTACTTATGTTTTTATTCTTATTATATTCTGGTATATTTGTATTCTAAATTAATATTAATGAATATATTTGTAAAAAGTAAAATCAAAAGAAGCTGTATATTTAAATGTGAGAGTAAAATTGCTTTCCTTATCTAGATAATTATTATTTATTTCCTCAGGTAGAAGCCGATAATTGAAGTATCGATTCCTTATAGGCTTTAAGTGGAAATCAATTAGTATTTGATTGTACTTTAAAATACTGCAGGTCGTCTTCATTCAATTAATCGTACTTATTTTCAGAAAATTAAAAGTTAATTTATATATTATAAAAGAAGCCCTTAACATTTTTTTAAAGTTAATTAATAACTTCTAACTAAAGCATGGGCTCTCAAAAGCATTATTCAACAGTATTTATATGAGATTTAAATATTTGCTTCCTTTTTTTAATTCTTAAATTTAAAAAAAAAAATCTTCCCTTACTATAAAAATTTTACACTTTAAGCAGAAATATTTCAGTTCACAAATGAGTTTACGCTGGATAGTTGGTCCCAAATCCTGGATAGTTAAGAATTTTATAATTTACAGGAATGTGTATAACTGAATTTGTTTTGTGTCGTACCATTCACGTTGCGTGTTACTCTTTTATTTTTCACCTTATAAAATAAAGAAATATTTTTGATGAAAACTTTCCAAATTTTAAATTATTTAAACGTCGGGATAAATCTCCTTTTTTATATATCTTTAAAATAATTATTTACCTTAGAAATGTAAGTAGCTCGCGATTCTTCTTTTAAGCCAAAAATATATTATAATAGTGATATATAAAAAACATGTAATAGTCACATTTTTGCATATTTACAATTACAAAAATCGTAATAAACTTATTAGGTCTAATATCGATATGTCACGATTATGTGTTATGAAAACAGGTACATAAAAAAAGTTTTTATTTAAATTTATGGAAGCAATTTAGATTGAAATATTTTTTTTCTTTGACCATGTTCATATCGTATGTGTGATATAATCTTAAAAGAATTAAACAAATACATATAACAGAATCTTAACACTACGATAAATAATAAAAATGAAAAAAATGCTGTACAAATTATAAAAATAAATGCATCCGTTTATTATTGCAAACTATTATGATTTGTTTGTGTGAACAAATGTTGCTGATTTTCAGGTAAGGTACTCTGAATTTTACCCAGGGCTGCGGAGTCGGTAGGAAAAATGACTGACTCCGACTCCTGGATTTCTGAAACAATCGACACCGACTCCGACTCTTCGACTCCGACTCCGGCATACACACAGGGTTTCTCAAAAAGATTGAAATGCGCTTTAATTTTTTACCTTTTAGAGATATGTAGATAATGCAAATTGAAAAAGTGTTCAAAATTAAATAGTAATTAAGATTAAGGATCGACCGAAATCAAAACAGAAACGGAATTTCGGTAATATTTCTATTTTCGGCCGAGAATTTCGTGCAATTAGTTCTAAATACAGTAATAAAAACAATTATATTTATTACTTTTTATGGGGTGTCCATTACTGGAATAGAGGGTGTCCATTACTGGAACAAAGGGTGTCCATTACTGGCATTTTAGGGGTTTTGATATATTTCTGCTAAATTTACAATTTAGCTTCATATTGGCAGTTAAATGTTAATTCATATTGGGAAATGAGACTATGGGAATGGTTAAATGTCATTGATAAATTAATGTAATATTGAAAAAACTAGAATATAATACACATAACTATTACTTAAAAAACAATTTTTAGAGAAATTCCTTAAATATGTCCATTACTGGCACATCTACCCTATTTATAGATATATAACCCATATAATCCGACTGGCAGGATTTCCTGCCAAAAACTTTATAGACAGTTTAGCGCTTAAAAAAAAAAAAAAATAAAAAAAAAAATAAAATAATAAAAAAAAAATAAAAAATAAAAAATGTTCGGTTGGTACCAGTTTTTTGAAATAATAATTTCCCCCTTACTTGAAGAATGATATATTAGATGAAAGGAATATTACTCTTAAAGTGCCGAGTAATTATCCTCATATTATAAAAATGTAGTTATCTACATTTGAGATTGTAATGCCTGTATTTATAATTTACAGTTTATATACCAATTTCAGACATTAATTCAAACTTTAAAGACAATTTTAATCACTGTAATATATACAGGTCTGTTTCCATAAAATACATTTAAAAAATATATGTTAAACGCCGCATTAAAAATTCTTTTGGTTTTTTTAAATGTGACGTCTAATATAAATTTTTTAATGTTACATCAAATATATTTTATGGAAACAGACCTGTATATATTACAGGGACTAAAATTGTCTTTAAAGTATGAATTAATGTCTGAAATTGGTATATAAACTGTAAATTATAAATACAGGCATTACAAACTTCAAATGTAGATAACTACATTTTTATAATGTGAGGATAATTATTCGGCACTTTAAGAGTAATATTCCTTTCATCTAATACATTATTCTTCAAGTAAGGGGAAAATTATTATTTCAAAAAACTGGTGCCAACCGAGCAATTTAATTTTTTTTTAAGCGCTAAACTGTCTATAATGCTTGGTAGGAAATCATGCCAGTCGGATTATATGGGTTATATATCTATATATCTATAAATAGAGTAGATATGCCTGTTATGTACATGTGAATAAACTGAAAAATAACTAAATATTTATTAATGTAGGGTAATTCCAAGATTTATGCCGCACACTTTTTGAATTTGTATATAAAGTCCCATGGTAGACATAAAATAAAAAAAAAATCATGCTGTGCTATTTAATGGTAAATATACAACGTGTGTAGTGCGACAAAAAAAAAATTCAAAACAGATTATTAATATTTTTAACAATTTTTTTCTAAAACATTACACTGCGGCGCGTCACCCGTACATTCAGGCTAAGACGCCGCACTTGTGCGGTAATTATGCCGCGCTTATAATAAGAACAAAACGAAATTATAAATAAAAATATTAAAAAAAAATATTCATATCTGGGCTATAATTAACGTTGTAATAACTAAATGAGTACAATGAAACATATTAATAGATTCAAATTAATAATTGTTGCCTACTTTCACTATTAAAATTATCGACTTATTATTTTTGCATTAAATTTTAATTGTTATTTCCACAACATAACATCAATGTATTAGAAAGGGAAAAGCAAAAAGTGAAATTGTGTTTGCATAATTTATTTGTTAACCCTTTCGGGACCGGTGGCTTTTACACATATTTTATTCGGTTGGTACCACTTTTTTAAAAGAAGTTACCTTTACTTGAATAATCATGAAAATACTCTAATTAAACAAATCAAATATTAATTTTTTTTACTGGTGCCATAAATAAATTTTGTAAGCTCTTTATGAAAGTGCTTATATGCACCTATGGTACTGAATGGGTTAAGGGACCTGTTTTTTCGACTACAATCTACAGAAAAAATGTCGAAAAAGTACAGTCTTTATGTAACTACATTTAAACACATGATGCAACGAAGCCAATTACACTTCCTCTTTTTTGGAGTAGTTTGCAAAGAACGTCTGCGTTACGCGTAATCCAATTTTTAATTATTATCATCTTGACATGCATTTTTCGTACCCTTCTTACTTTTAATTTTCCCCTTTTTCTCCTTCGGTTTTAGTAAACTTAATAACATGCCTAACATGGTTAGTCTATGCGAAAAGAAAAGGAAAAGTTAATAACACTTAATCATCCCGTACAAAAGAAACTGCGGCATGTACACCGGAACAGCAGTGCGGCATGTATCCCATTTTGCATGGTGCAGATGTCGGCCATCACAGTTACCTGTCATCCCTAAGGGGAATGGCGTAAACATACGCACAGTACTTTATACAAATGTTATACTTAGTTTTGACTTCGAAATCATGTTGCATTTAGTAATTAGTGTATGAAAAGTATTTAACATAACGTGTTTAAAATTTTGGACACTGAAATCATGCACTTACGTCAAATTAAGGATTGTACTTCTACAAGTAAACATCGAAATGGGATTCACGCTATACACTGGTTAAAATAATCTCATTGCGCACCTATACTGTGCGTTTGACGACCATCTATCGAAAATTACAAGAAATACAAGGGGTGCGGCATCTATCCCGTATGCGGCGACTCCCGGAGTTACCCTATAGAGTTAAAAAAATAAAATAATAATTCCGTTCATAAATTTAAAATTAAGCGTAATTGGTTTTATTTTTTGTTTCACTTCAAACTGTTCAGCAAAAAGTTTGGAGTCTGAGTCGGAGTCGGCATATTTTTAGAGACTCCGACTCCGACACTTTTCATCGAAAAAAATCACTCCGACTCCGACTCCGACTCCACAGCCCTGATTTTACCTCAGTTAAGTTAAACATTGCACATGAAATTTACCCTGTATGAATTTTCGTAAACAAAAAAGGAGATTCTGAGTTACCTTCAGGATGAAAATCAATGATATAATATCATCGTTTCCGTAGCAAAGCTAAATAAATAAATTAAAAGAGGGATATCTTTTTTTTTTTTTTTTTTTTTTTTTTTTTTTTTTTTTTTTTTTTTTAGACCGGGAGGTTGATGTATACTGTTTCCTTGAAATTCCCATTAGAACAGAAATTATGACTTTTAGAAATTATACCCGCTCAATACCCGAAAAAAAATATAAGTTACCTTACGGGATTTGCAACCTAAATCCCTTCAATGTAGGAACCCTTGCACCTCCACCCATATAGCCCACCGTTCTTTCCACTGCAGAAAATAATTCTGGAAGGATTAAAAGGAAATAATAATACAACATAAATTGTGCAATACTCACAAAATTTAAATTTAAACTTTTATAATTAAAAGTACTATATATATATTTTTTTTAAGTTTTCTACTTATTTTAAAGAAATCTCTAACTTTCTCTTTCAACCTACAGTCTTAATTTACAGTAAAAGATGTGGGAATAGATTTAAAGTTTCAAACATTACGATTTTACAAACGTTGTCTTCATAAAATAACATAGGGTAACTCCGGGAGACTCACCGCATCCGGGATAGATGCCGCACTCCTTATATTTCTTGTAATTAATGATAGATGGTCGTCAAACGCACAGTATAGATGAGCAATGAGATTATTTTATCCAGTGTATAGCGTTAATCTCATTTTGATGTTTACTAGTAGAAGTACAATCCTTATTTTGACGTAAGTGCATGATTTCACTGTCCGAACTTTTAAACACGTTATGTTTAAATACTTTTCATACACTAATAACTAAATGCATGCATGATTTCGAAGACAAAACTAAGTGTAGCGTTTGTATTGAGTACTGTGTGAAGGGTTACGGCATTCTCCTTAGCGATGGCAGGTAACTGTGATGGCCGACGTCTGTACGATGCAAAATGGGATACATGCTGCACCGCAATTCCTGTATACATGCCGCAGATACATTTTTACGGGATAATTAAGTGTTATTACCTTTTCCTTCTCTTTTTGCACAGACTAACCATATTAGGCATGCTATAAAGTTTACTAAATCCAAAGGAGAAAAAAGGGAAAAATGAAAAGTAAGAAGGGCAAGAAATATGCAAGTCAAGATAATAATAATGAAAAATTGGATTACGCGTAACGCAGACGTTCTTTGCAAGGAATGTTTATAAAACTACCCCAAAAAAGAGGAAGTGTAATTGGCTTCGTTGCATGATGTGCCAAATATAGTTACATAAAGACTGTTCTTTTTCGACACTTTTTCTCTAGATTGTAGACGAAAAAAACAGGTCTCTTAACCCATTTTGGACCATAGGTGCATATAAGCATCTTCATAAATAGCATACAAAATTCGTTTAAGTCACCAGTAAAAAAGAAAAGTAATATTCGCTTTCTTTAAAAAACATTTTCATGATTATTTAGGTAAAGGTAACTTCATTTTAAAATGTGGTGCCAACCGAATAAAATTTTTGCAAAAGACACTGGTCCCGAAAGGGCTAACAAATAAATTATGTAAACACAATTTTACTTTTTTTCTTTTCCCTCTCTGATACACTGATGATACGTTGTTGCTGAAATAACAATTAAAATTTAATGTAAAAAAAATAAGTCGATAATTTTAATAGTGAAACTTGGTAAACAATTATTAATTTGTATCTAATAATACGTTTCATTGTACTCGTTTAGTTTCATTTTGTTATTACATCGTTAATTATTGTCCAGATATGAATATTTTTTTAAATAATTTTATTTATAATTTCATTCTGTACTTATTACAAGCGCGGCATAACTACCGCACAAGTACGGCGTCCCAGCCTGAATGTACGGGTGACGTGCCGCAGTGTAATGTGTTAGAAAAAAATTGTTAAAAAATATTAATTATTTTTTTGATTTTTTTTTTTTTTTTTTATTTTATTTATTTATTTATTTTTTTTTGTCAAAGTACAGGCGTTGTATACTTAAAATTAAATGGCACACCGTGATTTTTTTTATTTTATATCCACCATGAGAATTTATACACAAATTAAAAAAAAAAAAATACGGCATAAATCCCGAAATTACTCTACAGTATGTCAGTCTCGAATGCGCCGAAGTGTATTATGTAAATAAAATATAGATGTTATGCTTATTCATATAACCGATGTCTTCAGAAGAAAAAAAATCTATATTTTTTTTATGAAACTTCAATTAGATTTATTTTCGTTTTCAATAAGTGTAGTATTATCGTATAATATATATTGTTTCATTCAAATTTTGATAGGAAAAAATTCTAAATGTTAGAGTCTCTTCCCGAATACATTTAGCAACTTAGTCTTTTTTATTATTTTACCTTATAGTTAAGGCACATGGATCTAAATTATTAAATATCAGCGTGTCTGTTATTAATGCTGACTTAATTTTAACGGTGGGCATAGCAGACGATTCATTTTCGCTTATACTTAATTTTTTAAACTTCAAAATACCTTATATTTTCAAGTTTTATACCGTCTAACAGCGGAAACAATTTACTTTCAAATGCAATTTGTTTGAAATTTGTGTCGCAGTTTATTTTAAAACTTTATTCAATATTTATTGTTTATTAAATAATTTTCACCTATGATTTTTTATCTCTATCGGTGCTGACCATTACGAGATATAAATCTGTTTACATTTCAAATAACATACCCGGTATGCATTTGTTTCCAGCTTAGATTCCAAATGAAATTAAAACTTTTATCAATTATTAAATAAAACAATAAAGCATAAATAAAGGACAAATTTAAGACATTTAATGAAACTACGCGCTTAAACCATTGAAATAAAGAGAATCAAAAAGGATGATTTTAAATGGTGATCATCGGCGAATTCTTCGGTTTTTAACTCCTGGCCATGGAAAGCATATATATATTATAGGTAAAAAATCTATTAGAGTTATGAACTTTTTAAAAATGATTTGCACCTATATTCATTAACTCGAGAAGCCCAGGTTTATTTCTTGTTTAGTTACTATTTAAAATATACAGGAATGCTAACAGTAACTAAATGATTTTTAAACCCGTACATAGATTTTTGTTTAACTTAATATGATATTAAGTATTTATTATTAAAGAAAATTGAAAATTTGATGATTGCAATTATTATTTATTTGAATACAAAGTTTTAGTGTAAAGAGCTTTTATAACCGAGTCATTGGAAAAGTAAGAAATCATTTTTATTTATTTATTTATTTATTTTTTGTAATGAAAGTGTGAGAGAAATGTGTTATGTTGCATTTAATAATTTAGAAATATAAGACTTAAAAATAATAATACATTCTATGTGAAAACGACAGTTACGAACATCTGCATGAAAAAGTATTCATAAAACAACCAACAAATTTTAAATAATTTATAATTGTACATAAAATTTATACAGTATATTATAACAACTTATGATAACTCGAATGGTTTCAACATAAAACTTTATCAACAAGGTGGCCGTAAATAAATTGACAGTACTCAGAGTGTTCTGTAGCGCAACCTAATTGAGAGAATCACGCCAAAGTTTGTAAGAAGATGAAACACGACGGGGTACGAAGGAATCCTCAAAAAATTGTTCCAAAAAGTCACCACTAGGAGAATATGTGGCGCTGTGTAACAGAAAAGAAAGTTTTGAAGATGCAGAAACAATACTGAAATAACGTTACCTTTTATTTAGCACATTTTAGTATTGATTCTGCATTTTTTAAACTCTCTTTTCTGTTACACAGCGCCTCATATTCCGGTACCGGTAACTTTTAGATATATTTTTTTTTTCGCGGAATCCTTCGTCTCCCGTCTTGTTTAATCTTCTTACAAATTTCGGCGTCATTCTCTCAAATAGATAGGATTCTGAACATTTTGAGTACTGTCAGTTTACTTTTGTGCCACCTTATATTATTGTAGAAGTAAAGAATCGTAAAACTGATTGTTAATTTTGATGGTTTAACTTTGCAGTTATATTTCCTTTATTTCGATGGTTAAAAATTATTTCTTGTTCACAAAAATAACTTATTACCTATGCACACCAATCATTTTTTATTGAAGTCATAATAAAATATTATGTTTTTTATTCATAGTCATTTGTATTTGTGTTTGTATTATTCGTATTAATCGCATTTTATGTTGTCGTATATGAAAGGTAATAGCTCATTAATCTATCTTGTTCAAAATAATATATTAAAAGTTAAGTAACTATGTTATAAAGAAATGGTAATGTATGATAAATTAAAAACTATTTCTTACATTTAAATACCTTGACTGCAAAATAAACGCTCAACAGCATTTAAGACATCCCAAATTACTTAGAAGTTAAACATAATCTCACAAAAGTATTTATTCAGCAAAAAGATTCGCACTTAAAAACTGGTATACCATTGCAAGACATAGGATGTTGCTATTGAAATGATAATATTTTCCATTTTTTAAGGAGTTCATATTTCCATTTAAATATTTTTTTCAAATTTATATAAAGATAAAAATGGAAATTTTCGAGGTAATCACTGCGCGGTAATAACACATTTACGATACTGAAATGATATTCGGCAAATATAAACATAATTAATGATGTCACAGATTAAAAATAATAATTTCTTTAAATATGAGTTTTTGTTTTTATATTGAGCTTAATATTGTTATTTACGTAAGCAGTTGCATTAAAATATGCTCCAAACAAATTTATAATCTTAAAAAATTAAGAAAACTTTTAAAAATTACGTTTAAAAGTGAAGAAATTAAATTCTAGGATTTATTGGGGAAAAAATCTTGTATCCAAAAACCACTTAGCTTAAGAAAGTAAAAAGAATTTTATGTGCATTTCCCCCCTTTCTTTAAATAAACGACAGCTGAATGTAAAGGCATAAATTAAAGGACAATTTAGTAAGTTTTCTTTTTCAATGTAATTAATTTCTCCATGAAATATTTTTTTTTACATACAAGAATGAATCGATGATCAATACTAGCATCAATTGGAAGTAAATATATATATATATTCTAAGAGTTTATATCTTTTTATTTACCATCGGAAAATTAATGTTTTAAGCTGTACTAATTTTTGCTAATATATCTAGAATTTGTAACGAATTTTAAACTAGCTTTAGAAACATTTTCAAACTGTTATTTTTTCAATTTTAAATCTAAAAATACCGAATTAAAAGTTATCTGTATGCCCAGTAGCAGAAACAGTGCAGCACAGAAGCGGACGCTGCAGATTATTTTAAACCTTGCAGATTAATCCACCAACATAAAAATAAATGCTGGGCTTAAAAAATAGCTGAAATTTGGTTTAAGTCTCTAGATTTATAGTATTTGTTGTATCCTTATATTATATATATTCTTTATAAATGGAAATTTTGCTTACTTTAAGTGTTTCTGTTATTTCTTATGATAGTAGGCTTATTGGGTCGCAGATAAATTTTTGTTTCCTGCAGACTGACGCAGAAAATTCTGCTTCTGGGTCTGTATGATACATTAACAACTGAATAAATGTCATCGTATTACTTTCTGCTAATATCTATAGAATAAATATCGTAATAAAATTATGTATTAAGAAGACTAAAAATAATACTTTAAATAAGAAATATTAATATAAAATTTTATCTAAAACATCAGGCGAAACATATTCCGGGATTTATGCCGCATATTTTTTTGAATTGATGTATAAAATCCCATGTCAGACATAAAAAAAAAAAAAAAATCATGCTATTTAATGTTAAATATACAACATTTGTACTGCGACAAAAACATTCAAAACAAGTAATTAATATTTTTTAACAATTTTTTTCTAAAACATTACACTGCAGGTCGTCACCCGTACATTCAGGCTGAGACGCAGCGCTTGTGCGGTAGTTATGCCGCGTTTGCAAGGGCGGATCTGGAGAGTCCTCAAGGGGGGGGGGGGGATTTTAGAAATTTGGAGACTACAATCTGACGTGCGGGTCGGGGCTAATTTTGTCGCTGCGGGTCGTGTTACTTCTACTTTTAGCTGCGGGTCGGGTTTGGGTCCGGTCGACTTCTATTTTTTGCTGCTGTTTGGATTAACTTATAGTTTTTTGCTGTGGGTCGCGTTTGGGTCAGGTTGAATTCTACTTTTTGCTGCGGGTCGGGTTAATATCTACTTTTTTTCTGCAGGTCGGGTTTGGGTCCGGTTGACTTCTACTTTTCTGCTGCGAGTCGTGTTGACTTTTACTTTTTAGCTGCGCTTTGGGTTTGGGGCAGGTTTGCATACATTATTTCGGGTTTGGGTCAATTTCGGACTGGGTTTTCACTCTTGCAAGAAGTATTCGGGCCGACACGAATTTTGAAAAGAAAGCAAATATTTCGATAAGAACTATATACAGTAAAAGCTCCATAACGGGCACTCCGAAACAATTATTTAATAATACTTTTTAATCTTCAGAATTATGTAAAAAATACTAATTTGGTATAAGACTGCTTGTCTCTTTATATCTAAGGAAAGTTGAAATTCAGTAAAGAATGCTTTGAAACTTATTAAAAAACATACCGGTTGCCTTAAAATGGACTGACTGATTTTAAAGTTCAGTAACTTGCAAATGGTGACAGCAATTAAAAACTAGTATGTTGTGGCCATCACAAAACTTTCTTCTATATAAATCACGCTAATTAAATCATTTAAATAGTAAAAGAAAATACATCAATTTAGAACCAATTCGTATCAAAGTATACCTGAATTTGAAGTTTGCTGAAAATTCGTGCATTACTTATTGAGATAGAGCTGTAGGGGAAATTCTGAAAAATGCAGCATAGCAGCGCCACCTGTTGAGCGATTTGCACCAAAACACAAACAGCACTAATTCATATTAAGGTATACCGGAATCTGAGGTTTGATGAAAATAGGTGCATTAGTTCTGGAGCTAGAGCTATTGTGGAAATCACAAAAAATGCAGCACAGCAGCGCCACCTGTTGAGCGATTTACACGAAAAGGTACAAAACATCAATTCATGTCAAGGACTAACTGAATCTGAAGTTTGATGAAAATCCGTGCATTAGTTCCGGACATTGAGCTATTGTGAAAATCGTGTAAAATGCTGCATAGCAGCGCCACCTGTTGAGAGATTTACACCAAAACATAAACAGCACTAATTCATATCCAGATATACCTGAATATGAAGTTTGTTGAAAACCCAAGCATTAGTTCTTGAGATAGAGCTATTGCGGAAATCTCAAAAAATGCAGCATAGCAGCGCCACCTGTTGAGCGATTTACACCACAAGGTGCAAAACGTCAATTCATGTCAAGCACTAAGTGAATCTGAAGTTTGATGAAAATCCATGCATTATTTCTTGTGATTGAGCTATTACGAATATCGTGTAAATGCTTCAAAATGCAGCATAGCAGCGCCATCTGTTGGGCGATTTACACCAAAACGTTACCAGCACCAATTGATATCAAGGATTAACGGAATCTGGAGTTTTATAAAAATCCGTGCATTAGTTCTTGAGATAGAGCTTTTGCGGAAATCCTGCAAAATGCTACATAGCAGCGCCACCTGTAGGGCGATTTACACCAAAAACTAATCAGCACCATCTATATCAGGGACTACCTGAATATAAATTTTTATTAAATTCCGTGCATTAGTTCTTGAGATAGCGCGCCCACAAACTTTGTGTCACATACAGACAGACAGACAGACTCACAGACAGACATTTTGTAAAAACATGTTTTTTGGAATCTCTGACCCATAAAACGTGTAAATCCGTCAAAAACTGGAATTCGAAAATTTTCATGAAACCAATACTTTCTTCTTGTCAAGATAGAAGAAAGTAAAAACTTGCAGGAGGGTTATGTCAGATGCCAGGAGATTTTTTACTGCGATTCTTGATTTTACTTTACAATAGCAGCGATAGATGGCACTGCAAACAATAGTCGTTAAATCGGGCACCAATTTAGCGCCTATCACTTGCAGCGCCATCTGTCATTGCTATTTTAAACTAAAATTAAAAATCTCAGTAAAAAGAACTCCTGATCAGAAGTGATTCTCAGAAAAAAAAAAAATAATTCTGAAATTCAAAGCAAATGTTCTGAAATGTTACAGCACAGAGGGGGAGGGGGATTCCCTCCAGGCACTAATTATTTTTGTTGCAGGTCCAGTTAGCTGTTTTCGATTCGGATCGATTTCCGACTTAGTGTAGATTCCTGCAAGCTGGGTTTGGGTTAACACCCGTTTTCTTCAAAAATTAGGTCAGTATATTATATCAGATTAAAAACTATACTTATAATAATAAACATAGGTGTGCGCATGTGTGCTGTTTTCTAAAGAGACCATTTTTTTCCACGACTCTTTGATAAAATTCGCATTTCTTCCACGACTCTTTCACGAAATTCGCGTTTTTTCCGAAGTTCTTTAAAGAAATTAGCATCATTTCGCAGCCCTTTGATAAAATTCACGTTTTTCCGTAGTCGTTTTATGAAATTCGCATTTCTTCCACTACCCTTTGACGAAATTTAAGTTTCTTCCGCAATCCTTTGACGAAATTGCTGTAATTTTGCAGCCCTTTAATAGAATTCGCTTTTTTTTCGACAACTTTTTGAGAAAATTTATGTTTTTTACAGCGATCCTTAAACGAAAATCGCGTTTTTTAGCGATCCTTTGACGAAATTCACATTTTTTAAGCGATTCATTGCCGTTATTCGCGTTTTCTAAGCGATTTTTTGAAGAAATTCGCGTTTACTCCGCGATCCTTTGACGAAATTTGAGTTTTTTTCGTAACCCTTCGACAAAATTCGCGTTTTTTTCGTGAGCCTTTGATGTAATTCGTGATTCTTTGATAAAAGTTGCATTTTTTCGCGATCCTTTCATGAAATTCGCGTTTTTTCACGGTTATTTGACAAAAGTCGCGTTTTTCTGCGATCCTTTGACGAAATTCGCGTTTGCTGTGATCATTTGAAGAAATTTGCATTTTTTCTGTGGCACTTTGACCAAATTAGCGTTTTTTCCCGCTGCCCTTTGACCAAATTCGTGTATTTTCCGCGATTATTTGGCGAAATTGAAATTATTTTTTGCGAACGATTGACGAAATAGGTTTTTTATGGAGACCATTTGTGAAAATGCGCGTTTATTTTTATGTCCGAATTTTCGGATTGATGATTTTTTTTAAATTTTCGGAACCGAATGCCTTAACCCTTTTGCTGCGTATATAATACATATATATTTTTTAATGAAAATATGTTAAAAATTGCGTCTTTATTTTATTACATATTTCAAATCTGAATATATTTTAGAGTTCAAATATGTCCGAAATCATTGTGAAAGAGGTTCTTTTTTAAATAGAATTAGATCATAAAAAATATTTGCTGCGGAAATTGCGGGTTGCGCAAATTTTGCCACTTTTACGTTGGCCGTGGAAATAGCGGGATGCGCCACGAGAGGGTTGAGTTTTCGGAAAATTCGGAATAGAATCACCCCTGCTCCTGATATCTTACATAACCCTCTTTCAAGTAATTTTTTGTCAAATATTTGTCGTCATTTGCAAGTTATTGGATTGTATTTAAAATCAGTCAGTCCATTTTACGACACCTGGTATATTCAGTAGTTATGGGATGATGGCTGAACGAAGCATTAAAAAAAAAAAATAAAGCTGACTTCGGTATGTCAGTTAGAGGTTTAGCTGGGCTGTAATTTCCATATCCAACCCCCACAAAAAATTATAGGCCGGGTTTAAAAGCTAAAAAATCGACTCCAGCCAGAGCCTGCATTTTGCAATTAAAATTATTCATAAAGCACACTTACTTATGCTCATATTTTATTTTAGATTATGTTCGAAATTCATGAATACAGAAAAACATTAATATTAATGACTATTTAGGCAATTATGTACATAAACACTACGGAAAAATCATTACTTAGACAAATATATTCAAATGAAAATTCAGTAAGAAAATCAGTTTAGAATGAAAGAAACTGATGATAAAAGAAAATCACAATTTTAAAACTCTACAAAGAAAAAAAAGTAGATTTTTAAACATGCATCTCTGTAACTTATCAAATCAAATTAAATTTTTAATGATTTCGCTAAACAAATGTACAACATAAATATACTTTTTACGAATAACAAATAACTAACATGCCAGACCAACTTGGGCTCGGGGAGAAGAATTTAGAGATAAGTGCAGGAGTCGCGGTCGTGTCAATACTGCTTATCATACAGGCTGACACGGACCGAACGTTTAGCTTTTGTTCCGGGACGAGCCCCGACCTGGAAATTTTGGCCAGTGCAGACCTCTAGGAAGAATGAAGTCCAGGCCAGGCTCGATCTGGAAGAAAAGAAGTCTGGTCCGAGTCAAATTTGCAGAAAAATTTAAGATCAGGGTACGGCCCGGTTCTAAAAAAGAGAAGACCTTACCCAGGCCGAGTCTCGTGCATTTAAACTGGCGCGACCCGGGTCGTGTCGCGCGGGGCTCGAGCTTCGCCCAAGTCATTTCCCGTGAGGATACATAATGCCGTTTTGCAAACCCTTTTTTGCCCAAGGGGGGTGGGGGGGGGCGATCGCCCCCTCGCCCCCCCTTAGATCCGCCATTGTGCGTTTGTAGTACAGAATGAAATTATAAATGAAAATAATAAAAAAAATATACATATCTGGACTATAATTAACGATGATATAACAGAATGAAACTAAATGAGTACAATGAAACGTATTAGTGGATTCAAATTAATAATTGTTTGCCTACCTTTACTATTAAAATTATCGACTTATTTATTTACATTAAATTTTAATTGTTATTTCAGCAACAATATAAAATTAATGTATTAGAGAGGGAAAAGAATAAAAGTAAAATAGTATTTACATAATTTATTTGTTAACTCTTTCGGGATAGGTGGCTTTTACACAATTTTCATTCGATTGGCACCTTTTTTTTAAAAGAGATTACCTTTACTTAAATAATCATGAAAATGCAGAGAAAATTAAAGAACACAAATATTACTTTTCCTTTTTACTGGTGGCAGAAACAAATTCTGTATTCTCTTTTGGAAGATGCTTATGTGCACCTATGGTCTCGAATCTGTTTTTTCGACCGCAATCTACACAAAAAGCATCGAAAAAGTACAGTTTTTATGTAACTACATTTGGCACATGATGCAACGAAACCAATTACACTTCCTCTTTTTTGGAGTAGTTTTCTAAACATTCCTTGCAAAGAACGTCTGCGTTACGAGTAATCCTTTTTTTCATTATTATCATCTTGTTTTGCATATTCCTTGCCCTTCTATTCTGTATTTTTCCGTTTTTCTCTTTTGGTTTTAGTAAACTTGATAACACGCCTAACTTGGTTAATATGTGCAAAAAGAAAAGGAAAGGTTAAAAACACGTAATCATACCTTACAAAAGAAACTGCGGCAAGTGTACCGGAATTGTAGGGCGGCATGTATACCATTTTGCATGGTACAGACGTCACACATCACAGTTGCCTGACATCGCAAAGGAAAATGGCGGAACCCTACACACTGTACTGTATACAAACGCTACACCTAGTTTTGACTTCGAAATCATCCATGCATTAGTAATTAGTGTATGAAATGTATTTAAGCATAACGTGTTTTAAAGTTTAGGCAGTGAAATCATGCACTTGCGTCAAAATAAGGATTGTACATCTAAAAGTAAACATCGAAATGGGATTCACGCTGTACACTGGTTAAAATAATCTCATTGCGTGTTAGGTAATCATACTGCGCGTTTGACGACCATCTATCGATAATTAGTAATAATTATCGATAATTAGAAATACAAGAGGTGCGGCATATATCCGGGATGCAGCGACTCTCCCGGAGTTACCCTATACGATAAAAGGATTTTCATAACGCAAAACAAATGTAAATTATATGAAAAGCGTCATATATTTTTTCTTACATAAAACATTCTAAATCTCTTTTGAACACTTGAAGAATTCACAGATCTTACATTTTTATCTCAAAAGTACACTGCATTGTATTTCCTGTAAACAATAGCGATCATTCTTGGCTTTAAAAATAATCCTTTTTATATGAATTAGATTTCTAAATAAAAATATAGATAACAGGGATGTTATCTAAGAAGAAAATATCGCTATGACACAAGATGTAAGATATTTTAAGAAAGTTCAAACATTATCATTTTTAAAGTCATGTTTTTACATATTTAAAATCATGTTAATCGGACATTTCTGTATTAACTAAACAGTATTCATTTTTTATACACAACAGTCTTTAAATAACAAGTTGGAAGTTGCTCGTCAAACGTGGGAAATGAGATGCGTTCGTACTATAAATACTTTTATAAATATTTTTTTGCACCGCATATTGTACTGAACGTATATTTTAGCACACTTCAGAAGTGCATATACATTTCATTCTATTCGAAATGTTGTAACATCAATAAAATGCACTTGCAAAAAATTTTTCTCATTGGCCGTAATGCAACGGAAAAATTTTGACTGTCCCTGTCATTAAACTGTACATCCGATTTTCATAAAATTTGAAATCACTCAAAAAATGTTGCAGCAATTATATATTTAAAATTTCAGACCATTCGGAAGGCTGTAACATCATCAAAATGCACTTGCAATAATTTATTCCCATTGGCCGTAATGTAAATGAAAACATTTGACTGTCTCTGTAATTAAACTATACATCCGATTTTCATAAAATTTTGATTGGGTCGACAAAATTTTGCAACAATTATATATTTAAAATATCAGACCATTCGGTTGGGTAGTTTTTCCTATGTTATATTCGGATAGACTGACAGACAGACAAACAGACCGAACGACGACTATATGTTTTAAGTATTTATATAATTACGAACGTAACTAAAAACCGAGAAAGTGAAAAAAATTACAACAGATTAAGTATTAGTGAATGAAGCGTTATTAAGCTTTTTTTTTTTTAAATTGAGAAATACTTCATCTTTTATTTTCATTTTATAGATTATAGGAAATGCATGCCAATCTTATAACCTATGTAAATTAAAGCAATATTCACTTCTAGTTTAAATAGTAATAGAATAGTTATAGAATAGTTTGATTAATTAGTGTTTGAATAGTAATTAGAGAAGATAGGAATGAATTAAGGTTTTAATAAATCTCGCAGAATGTTTCCAATTCAGCTTGCCTACAAACAGCAGTGAGTTAAATGAGGAATGTTAAACATTTCAAGTGTTTGAAATATATCTAATAATTAATTTTGTAGATATATTGATTATTTGTGTAGATATATTGAATCATAGTTCGAGGAAATTATCATGCGAAATGTGGCAAATATGTTGCGAAAGGTTTTAATTATGAAATTTAAATCAACATTTATCTCGTCTTTTATAGTTGCTGTTAATATTTGAAAATATTGGAAAAAAATGAAAATTATAGCAAATATGATTCCATAGTTTCCAAATTGATTTGACTAACGTAATTAAAGTAAGTGAATTAAATTTACACATTTTCCAATTTGAAAATTTTTCAGTGGAGCTTAAATTTATAACATAACATTTAAAAGTTTACGATTTGTTTCTTTTATGAATTCCTAAATATATATTTCGAATAAAAAAAAGGTTTTTATTGATCTTCTTGCCATTTAATCCATATGTTATCATGATTTAGGAAATGATGATTAAGCTTATAAAATAGTCTATTTTAAGTTAAGTTTTAAATGTCATAAAAAACGTAACTACCAAATTTAACCGTCAAATTCACAAATAATATTAAGTATAATTCATTAAAAATTGTGTTATATTTTCGTGACATAGAAGTACTTTTTTTTCACATGCGGGATTGAAGAAAAGGTCCGCTAAATCACACATTTCATATAATGTACGTTTTTTTATAATATTTATGATAACTTGTAGCCATTATAGAATAACTTAGGCTCGTACCAGGGTTCTTACAGTTTTTCTTCAGATAACTCTGACAACAGTTTGGACAATTACTTCAATAGAGGAAATATAACCAGTCGGCTAAATTTATGGGCTATCCACAGAATTTATGATACGAAAATGAATCAAACTTACTTTCCCCTTGGGGATGTTGAATGAGATAAAGAGCCTCTCTCCATTGGCTTTCTTCGAGCTTATCCGATACGGAAAACGGTTTTAGAAAATAAAATTGAAGACGCTGGGTTTTGAAACACACACGCATTCGACTTTTTTCTCAAGTGCAACAATCTCACTCATCATCACTTATCTCAATTTTGACTCAATATTCTCAGATGGGAATATTTCAGAGATGACCGGTAGCCCACACCACACTGATTGCTTTAAGTGGACATGGAAAGCCCTATCTCACCCATGTTAAATTCACCAACTTTATGTACCCTTTTCTCAGAAATGTTGAAAGATAGAGGTCTAGAATTTTTATAGTAGTTAGAATAACATGTTTTACGTGTTTTATCGGAGCGTTTTCTTTCTAAGTGAAACTCAAAATTAATTATTAATTATTTATTGAAGTCATTTTTAAAATAGCATTTTTGATAAGATTTCACTGCCTAAAATAAATAATTCTCAACAAATCATTAAATCCATGTGTTAAAGTATACAATATAACATAATATAAGTATTTTAAAAAATTTGTGTTCTTAAGTTTTGTAGATATTGAAAAAAAAGGAACACAAACCTGATAAATCCAAGTTTTGAGAAAAAGTCATTTAACTATTTCAATGGCCATTAAGCTGTGAAGTACTCTAAAAAAATAATAATTCCAACGCTTCTTTTTTTATACATAAACCTGTATGACACATCGTTGGAAAGATAAAAGTTTAAACTATTTAATGATATAAAAAATTAAAAATCGATTTTTTCCCCAATTTCGCTTACCTGGTCCCCTTAACGCTTTCGGATATGGTGTACCATTAATAGTACATGTCTACGCTATTAATAGCACATTTTTGTTACTATCAACATATAGAAATGATAGTATATGGCTATGACTTTCTTATTGTGACTTCATTTATCTTTTGACATATAGCAATAACAATAATAATAAAAATTTGCTTAATTATCTTAGCACTGTTGGCGATTCCTTTATTTTTATACATATATTTCACTTTTTAAATATAAATATAGGTTACTTTTATGTACGAATCATGTGTAATAAAACACATTAGAAAGTTGTAATACCTGTTAAACCCTGTTATAATACGATATTTTCCAAAAGGATTCAAAAACTGTCCCTCAGCCTATTATCGTATAAATATGAATTGAATAGCACACAGAATTAGTGCATTCGTTAGATTTCAGACTATGAGATAATCTTTAAACTTCAGTAAATCTATTTTGATATCTACGCTTAACATTATTAAAGTAAAAGTAGTTTTGTCCTCAAAATTTAAAAAGAAATTGAACCCTAAAGGGTTAAAAGCTCCAGAACCCAAGTCCTCACCGCTGACTACAATGTATACAACACTAAACACCTTTCATGCCTTTATAAAAGCAACATATTCCAATATAAAGCATTATATTATACGTCGCTGCTCCCTCTTGATATAAAAAAATTGCGATTATTAAGCCGTAAACTGCATTGACCTTTCTTTTCAGGCTCACTGTGATAACAAAAATGCTTCGATCTACCAACCTATACACTTGCACATAACGACTTTTGGTGAGAGATGAATTATTTTATCACTCCTTCTGTATGGTTATGCTTATTTTTTAAACGTTTGGCTATATAATTTTCAAGGTATCCGACACACCTTTAAAACGTACTTTTCAATAAAAATATCGATTTTTCATTTTTGCAATAATATTAAAATTGAATCTTTTATTTACCAAAATCTGCTTAAATTTTGTTTATATTTATAATAGACCCGAGTTACAGCTGTTTAAAGTTACAGCTATTACAGCTTTTGATTTGTGTTTAGAAGTTATTTTTAGCTTCTTCTCAAAATGAAGTTTTTCAGATTTTTACTTTACGCAAAACACCCTAAAACATAAAATTATGCATGAAATGCCACGAAATTTTCTGTATTTCTTTTACAAATGTCTTTTGAGGGAACAGATTACACTCACGATAATATATTAAATAGTTTTATATTTACACTGATATAAAAGACAAAATTGAGACAAATTTGGAAATTTTTCCTTACATTAGTACTTTAACTGTCTTATCATTCGAGATAGAGATGCGATTACAATGTGTGTAGTCTAAGTCCTAGAAAAAGTTGTTCTGTTTATTATGCAATTTACAAAATGTCAGTGCATTGCTTCATTTTTGAGTTATCACGTTTTGCGGAAATGTCCATTTTTGACATATATTTGACTATTTTTCTCTTTAAAAAATTATTTCTGGGTAATTGCTAAAATTTTTATATTTTTTTCAAAGTTTTAAAGTAAATGTCATTATGTCAAATGGATTGAAAGAAAAAAATTCAAAAAATCACTACCGAAGGTGTGCAAATACCTTAAGTACGTGCTACGTCCAATAACAACAATACATTGCTATGAGAAATTTCGACATATTTGTCCGTTAGTTTATTTTCTTTTTGAGGAGCTGTTATGTGACCCAAGTTTTCAATACTATGTAATTGGTATTTTAAGAAGACAAAGGCACAATTATACAGATAAAAATATGAATAAAATAATATCTGATATGTATCAATTGTTAATACAAACATAAAAAACAAATAAAAACTTGAATTTACAAAGAGTCGCTTTTCTTTCTTTTACTCTGCTCTTTATTGTTTTGTATTTTCAGATGCGTGATGTTGTATTTTTTAGCTTTACCTTCAATTAAAAAATTCAGTTTTATAGTTTTGGCGTTAAAATCAACTTTATCCTAATACTTACTTATTTTATGTTAAACTTGATATGTGTTAATCAGATTTGAATCATGTGGATCAATACATTGGAAACGTCAAGAACATCGAAACAGGGACCTTGTCTAGAGAGATCGTGTTTCGCAGCGTTGCGAAAAAAAAAAAATTAAGGTCCTTATTATTCTACCATCGTAACCCTCAGATAGTGACAGTGTGCATGTAAATATATCTTTACAGCCCTGCCTATTTAATTCTTTTGATCTTTTACCTTTTCAATACACACATTAAAGAACGAACTTTTACATATTTTTAGATCTTTCATAAAATTTCATACCATCTTTTAGCAATTGGCTTTTCCCGTCATAATGGTAATCCAGACTGGAAGCTGTCGCCTTGAATTAGCTAGGATGGTTGCAACATTCAGCGAAATTCTTTGATGCATGTAACAGAATTTTAACAATTTGTTTGTAATACTGTGTGTAAAATTGATGTTTAAGTTTGATTTTGGATTACTTTGTAAATGTATAACGTGTGTTAGGAATTGGTAAATTAATATTTTTTGTATACGCGCGGTCTTTGGCAACGCCGCTGTGATATTTTATTTTATTTTTTACGTGCGGCTCGTTGCTATGATTTTCCCTTTCCCTTTTCATTTACATTTAACTCCTGTGACATTACATTAATCTCATGTGAAGAGCGTAAAATTTATGAAATGAAAGTTGGCATATGTTTATGTTCAGTACTTAATAAAACAAATCTTGTATTTATATTTTTCTTATCGTCTGATGTTATGAAAGCTTTTTAGAATAATGTCTAAACCATCTAAACCTTTTCACATCTATCTTCTGCGAAATATTTGTCCTCACATTTGATTGATTTCTTATTCCAATGTTTGTCTTTCTTTCCGATCTTGATATTGTTGCTGATCTCCTTCATTAATCCATTTCCTTTACCAATTGCTTCTTTGCATTTGCTTTATTGATTGTCCATGTTTCTGCACCATATAGTAAAATACTTTCGATGATTGTATTATAGATTATTTTTTGTCTTAGTTATTTTATTATATTAATGCTCCATACCACGCAGTTAAATGCTGATATTGCTTTCCTTGTGGTTACTACTCTTCTATTTCTTTCCATTTCTGTTTCACACTATTATTGTAGTTTTGATTCCAAGTATTTAAAATGAGATATATTTTTTATCACTTTATCTTCTATTATATCTGCCTTGTACCCTGATGTTAAGCATTCAGTTTTTTTTTTTTCCAAAATTGATCTTCAGTTCCAATTTTCTATGTGTGTCCAAGATTAAGTGTCTCCTCGTGATGAAAATTTTCGTCTTTGTGATTACTGAAATTAGTTTTTGATGAAAAAATATAGATAACTGAATGTATCAGACAAATTTTATTCTTGCTAAAAGACTGAAACTTCCGTAAATAGAAATATACATGAAATGGACATTAAAATAGGATACAAGCTCAAAATTGAATGTAGATTTTCTTTTCTTTTGATTCCAATGAAGACAAATGGCATCCTGAGCATTTCGTGTGTAATTACTGGTTGATTAGAATAGTACCCTCCCAAATAACATCGTTTAAAAAACTATTAGAAAGGTGAAAAAAATATTTTTTTATTATATTTATACTTATCTTACCTAAAAATAACTTAATTCCAGAAAATTAGATTTTTCTCCTCTTGTAAATAAAAATTTGCACTGAAAGTGTTTAGTATATTTTTGTACATGGTTTAATTCCGTCTTAATATGTTTTGCCGTATTTAATTTTTACTTTCTTCTATCTCTACAAGAAGAAAGTATTGGATTCGTGAAAAATTTCGACTTCCGGTTTTCGAGGGATTTACACGTTTTAGAATGCCCAGAACACGATTTGATGGTTTTTAGAAAATGTCTGTCTGTGAGTCTGTCTGTCACTCTGTCACTCTGCGAGTCTGTATGTGACAAAAAATTTGTGGGCGCTCAATCTCAAGAACTAATGCACGGAATTTCACAAAACTTTCTAGTTAGACCTTGATATAAACTGGACCTGATTAGTTAATGGTGAAAATCGCCCAACAGGTGGCGCTGCTATGCGGCATTTTTCACGATTTCTGCAATAGCTATATCTCAAGAACTACTGCACGGGATTTCATAAAACTTTAGATTCATGAATCAGGGCATAGATTGGTGCTGATTACATTTTTGTGAAAATCGCCCAACAGGTGGCGCTGCTATGCTGCATTATTCATGATTATCGCAATAGCTCTAACTCAAGAAAAAAATGCACGAATTTTCATCAAACATAAGATTCAGTTAGTCCCTAATATAAATTAGTGCTTATTAATTTTTAGTGTAAATCGCCCAACAGGTGGCGCTGCTGTGCTGCATTTTTCACGATTCCCGCAAGAGCTGTATCTCAAGAACTATTGCACGGATTTTCATCAAACTTCAGATTTAGTTAGTCCTTGACATGAATTGACGTATAAAGTAGTGCTGTTTAATTTTTGGTGTAAATCGCTCAACAGGTGGCGCTTGTATGCTGTATTTTTTGCGATTTCCGCAATAGCTTTATCTCAAGAACTAATGCTTGGATTTTCAACAAACTTCAGATTCAGGTATACCTTTATATCATTTAGTGCTGCTTATTTCTGGTGTAAATCGATCAACAGGTGGCGCTGCTATGCTACATTTTTTCAGAATTTCCGCTATAGCTCTATCTCAAGAACTAATGCACGAATTTTCATCTAACTTCAAATTCAGATATACTTTGATATGAATTGGTGCTAAATCGCTGTTATTTGTTGTACTATTTAAATGAATTAATTGACGTGATTTATATAGAAGACAGTTTTGTGATGGTCACAACATACTAGTTTTATGTTGATTTAGTACATGGATACGTTTTAGTATATGATTACGCTTTAGTGAAATCAATAGCATTTGAAGTTAGTTGAAATATTATTCATAAGTGTAAAGCAATGAATTTAATTTTAAGACTATCGAAAACTACATACAACAGTAATACAGCATCCATTTCTACAAAAATCCATACAATTATCCAAGGTAGAGTAAGGAGGTGTACAACAAAGCTATAAATTATATAAATAAAAGTAAAAAATGGGTAAACAGAAAAGTGAAGTACTCTCGGTAGTTAACTTGAATATTAGTAAGATGATTAGAAAAAATATAGTAGAAATAATGTAATTAATAATAGTATTTTTATAGTGAAATTAAAGATTTTCAACATTCTTTTCTAACTAATAAACACATTTCTAATTAGCTTAATTAAGTGTTTTTCTCGTATTAAATTACTTAATCTGTCTTTCTTTGCATATGAAAGCATGTTTTACTATTTTTTTGACAAATGCATATATATTTTAAATATTTTAACTATAATATATTATTTTTAAATTACTTTTTATCTTTTTCCGAGCATTAGCGCTTCGGTATCATGCATGTAATGACGGATACAGTTGTCCAAATATAAAGTTTTTATTTTAATTTAGAATTTTGTATCCCACTTAAAATAAACCACACTAATGACAATTATTTAAAAGAACTTAATTATCACCGTTCATTATGTATAAATAAGTCCAAATATTTTTATTTCATTTTTGTTTCTCGTTACAAATCGTTTCTAATACGATACTCTTATGGAATTTCTGTTAGCTTCTTGTTCAATAAAGTCATTTTCGATTAATTGGATGGAGATAAATTACTAAAAGTAAATAATTAGTTTCTATGTTGTTTAGTGATAAACGAGATGAGAACGTGGTGGGTAATCCTGTAAGTTGAAATTACTTTTGGAAATACTTTATTAGTGAGAAATCGTCTTGAATTCCTAAGAAGTAGAAATAGAAGTGTTCACTATAATAGAATGATTTGAAATATTTTTTGTTTACTAAAACGAATATCATTTTTTTAAAAAGATGTTTTTACGTTCTAGTAAAACTGTTCGAAATTTGGGTACAAACTAAAGATATACAGATATATATACAGGGTGTCCCAAAACGACCGCATAATCTCTGCACAGCTAGATTCCTCGTTGGGAGTACATAAAAACTGCCCAAAGAAGCGTTCCTGTACGATCCATCGTTTACGAGAAAAATACGAAAAACAGAGTATGACGTCACTGCCGGTGCAAGAAAAAAACACTTTATTGGACATAACAACAACAGCATTTGCATATCTTTCCAGACGATAACGTTTAAAACGTTCGCTGCGCATAACGCGTCATGCAAAAACAGAGTATGACGTCACTGCCGGTGCAAGAAAAAAACACTTTATTGGACATAACAACAACAGTATTTGCATATCATTCCAGACGATAACGTTTAAAACGTTCGCTGCGCATAACGCGTCATGCATGCGCGCGCGCCATGGAGTGACGTTAAGCCGACGTTGAACTCATATTTTTAAAAGGCTGCATCTTGCAGCTACCGGTAGTCTTCGTATGGTGGTCATGTATTCCGTTCGTGACTACTGCGATATGTACCTGACTTTAAATTGTGCACAATTGTGTGTTTAAACATTATCGTCTGGAAATATATGCAAATACTGTTGTTGATATGTCCAAGAAAGTATTTTTTTCTTGCACCGGCAGTGACGTCATACTTTGTTTTTCGTATTTTTCTCGTAAACTATGGATCGTCCAGGAACGCTTCTTTGGGCAGTTTTAATGTACTCCCCACGAGAAATCTAGCTGTGCAGAGTTTATGCGGTCGTTTTGGGACACCCTGTATATATATCTGCCTAGATCACTGTTATTTGTACATTAAAAATTGCCCTTTTTAGTACTTATTGAGTTTTCATCACATTTAACGGACAACAAAGAACCTACGTTGAAGTTATAGCTAAAACATTTTCGTTATTGCTACAATTATGAACGAAAATACGTATTTGACTTTGTGTGCGACACCCTGAATTTCTGATTTAATAAGGGCATTGCGAGCCTGGCTTCCATTACAAAATTTGCTTGTCTTGATATATGTTATCACAACTTACAGTTCTAATCATCGATTTAGATGAATATATTCATAAATAAATTTATGCGTATATGTATGAATTGAATTTTTTTTATATTTTAAAATTTATTATTTGCAATTTTATAAAAGCTTTTGTTTACTCTTTTCAACAGTATATTTTTATGTAATGTTCGCAGTTTAAAAAAAAAAAAATCTCGATGTCTTAATATATAGCATCCGAAATTTGTGTTTTTCAAAAAAGCGCGTTTGATATACAGTATAACTTCAAAACTCCGGCATCATCGGACCCAGATTATGACGGATTTTTTAAAATTCCGGAATTTGAAGGAATATCAAATATAGTATCTAGGAATATCAAAAGTAGTACTATATTCTTAATGGTGCTTTTAGCCACAATTTAATTCATTATTAAATTATAATTATGAAAGTAAAAGAGAATATTGAATACTAAAAAAAAATTACTTGATTTCATATTTTCTATGTTACAGAAAAAATAAAATAATAAACAGTTAAATTATTTCTTCTCGTGCAATCCCAGAAATATCGATGTCAATTTTCTTTGCTTCAATTTTTTTGGTTGTTCTTTAACAAATTTTTCTTGCAATTTATAGAAAGTTCTGACCAGGTAAGGAGGCCTACCTAATGGTTTGAGCATAAGAAGCCCTGCCTAGTGTAATTTATAGAAATGAAGAATGTCTTTTTCGGAAATACAGTCTTGCTTCGCTAAAGCAGATATTAATTCTCCAGTCAAATTTAAGCATTTTTTCTCGTGGCACCTTTTCTTCTACCGGTTGTTCATCCACGTCTTCTGAGCGGCTAATAGCTTTATCGCCGGTATTATTTGGCACAGCGTCAACGAGCTCACTCTCCGTTAAACTGCTCGTTGTTGGTGCATATTCTTCAATGCTTAGCCAATCATCTATATCCTTTTTTCGACACAAAATGCATTTTCAGATTTTGCATGTTCAATCAGCTCATAAATGGCGGCCAATTCAGAAGAAATGTGAAAGCCTGAAAATTCTCCCTCATTATAGATATCCACGTAGACGAAAATTCGTTCCAGCCATATACTAAGCCATGCATTCGCCAAAGTATTTGACGTTACTTGTTCTAATGAATGCGCAAAGGTACGAATTGAATTCCTGATGTTATAATTCTTTTGGAAGTTTCTAATTTTAAGCCCTGGTTGCATGCATTCAGAAGACACTTCATAAATGCTGCTTCATAAAGGCATTTTAGTGATCGCTGAATTTCCTGATCCATGGTGGCTGTATAATTGAAAAGCAACTAGGAGATAAAATCATTGAGGGGCATTATCTTTATTCACGGTTTTAGAATGGGTTGCGCAATCATCAAGCAGTAAGACAAACTTCCAATCACGTGAAAGATCTATAGAATCAGAGTGGTGCTATGCCTCCTGAAGAAGGGAGTTGTTAAATGAATCACTCATGTTATCGGAAATCATCCATGCACGCTTGTTGTATTTATAAATTACTGCGAAGACCTTGATACCTTTAAAAGGAAAAAGTGATCTCTTATAGTTTATCGAGAAGTTTTTCTCGATAACCAGCAATTTAAATTTATGCATACCAGCGGCCTTTAAGCACACAAGTACTGTAATGCATTTTTTTTTTTTTTTATCTTTGAGTAGCAGTGGCGCCAACTTATATGGGCCCGTGGGGCCCGAGACCACCCAATTTTCATTATTATAGTTTCGTGCTTATTCATTTTTCAATGCTGTAAAAGCCCTTATTTTCGCGAGTCGTAATTTTCGCGAAAATGGAGATATCGGTGATTTCGCGAGCAGAAAATTTCGCGAATTTTATATGAATTGAACCGAAAGTGGAAAAATTCCAAAACTACCAAAATAGAACACCTTTTGCATAAGGTAATTTAAGAAACTTCCTTTTGTCAGAAAAGTTCTTCGCACCCCTCCCCATCGCTCTAAAAATGAATGGCTTCAAAGAAGCTATTGTAGAATTGTAAGTAAATGAGCTGCATTCTATTAGTTGTAGTATTATTATTTTTATTCAAGAAATAGTTGTTTAATATTCAAGAAATAGTTGTATAATATTCAAGAAATAGTTGTAAGTATCCAATAAATTTTTGTACTTATTTCTTATTTAAGTACCTGTAATCATTAAATTTCGAAAGTGAAAAATTTCCGATTTTTCATTATTATTTGAGGCGAAAAAAATTACATTTCGCGAGGCTTAAATTTTCGCGATTACGACGGGCTCGCCAAAATCACAAAAATTAAAGCCTCGCGAAAATAAGTGCTTTTACAGTAGCTAAAAAAGAAATTATTTCGCTGACGTTCACAACATCATTTTGTTTGAAAATATGGTAAAGATAACAATAACAGACACACGGGAGCTTAAAACAGAATCTGCCTTCCTTCTAATGTAATTCTTTTAGCAAATGTATGTTATACGAGAAGTATGCCGTATAAAAATTGAATTTTGTATTTTAATGTGCATGCAACCCCTTTCTTAATAAATGCCATCTCTGAAAGATGTACTTGATTTTGTATACTTATTGTAATTGGAAGTATCTTTCTATCATCAGCGGTTCAAGAAATTCTATCTATTTTGAATCATCCCGTGTGATTTAAGTAAATAATACTATTAACACAAGCATTTCAGTGTATTTGCATTAAATGCCCATTTTAATATTTTTTTAGTCCTTTGCGCTTTAATTTGCAGTCAACTTCATGGCACAATAGTAAATATTAGGGTTCATAAAATCAAGACCTCATGACAATAAAATTAAATAAAATCGCAACTTTATATTCTACTCTAAAAAATTCAAACTTATCATAGCTTGAACTATCATCTTTTCCCAAACTTTCAAATAAAGCAAATTGGTCAGTGTCATTTTACCCTAAAATGCTTTTGAGCCCACCCAATATTTTTAAAAAGTTGGCGCCACTGTTGACTAGTCGTTTGTATTAGTGGTACCTCATTTGAAGCAGCGAGATTTGTTTTCGGCAAGCAACAGCAGAACAATCCTGTCTCGCCCGCGTTATAAAATTGTTCAGGAGATAACATCTTTTTGGCAACAAATTCAGAAATCTATTGTACAAAATTTTCAGCGGATCATCATTCGCTGACAGTTCTTCTCTGTATATTACTAATTTCCGAATGCCGTGTCGAGCTTAAATACACTGACGAAAAAAAAAATCCCAACACCAAGAAAGACTTGTGTTAGATAAACGAAATTTGGTAGGCGTGTTTATACATCTGATAGATGACATCGATTGAAATTTCGCGGTTCGCGCAAGAGTGTGGCGCTAGTAGCGCCACTCAGAACTTGCAAATCAGGTTTACTTTAAATGCGTGCTGTAAAGATCGTGGGCGTTATTTAGCTTCGAAATGTGACATATTGAGTTGATGTTAGCCAAGAATGCCTTTAAGAAGACAAAGAAGCCACTGTCAACAGCTGACCGAGCTGGAACGAGGTCGAATAATCGGGCTACGAGAAGGTGGATTTTCTTTCCACGATATTGCAGAAATAGTTGGCTGGAACGTATCCACTGTGCATGATTGTTGGAAGCAGTGGTCAAGAGTTGGTACTGCCCAAGAAGACCGGGTTCCAGGCGGCCGCGTGGCACTCCTGAGAGGGAAGATTACCGTATTTGACGTACGACTGTGGTGCATCGTACTGCGTCTGCGGCAGAAATTCGAGCTGCAGTTGGTACCACAGTGACACAACGAACTGTTAGAAATCGGTTACTTCAAGTACAGCTCCGAGCCAGGCGCCCTGTAGCGTGCATTCTACTGACTCCAAGCCATTGCCGTTTGCGACGCCATTGGTGTCAAGCCAGAGCTCACTGGTGGGTGGAGTGGAGATCTGTTGTGTTTCTTTTTCATCAGAAAGCACACTTTCATAAAAGGAACACTTTCATAGAATGTATTGCTATATAGATTCCTTTTTAAATACATTGGAAAATATTCACAAAAACTAAATAATATTCATAATGAACATAAATATGTTCGTAAAAGAATAATCAATGCACATTACTTAAAACTCGTCTTTTCAATTATCAAAGACGATGATAACTTTCTGTTCGAATATTAGCTTAATGTGTGGTAATAATGCTTCAACTTCTGTTTTCATTGGAGCTCTATTGTTGTGTTTGAAATTGGTAAATAATTTCCTAACATGCATTGTCAGAATTTCAAATAGAACATTCCCTGATTATTATAAGTAGTAATTCATTAATCACGCAAGATTATAAAGGAAATAAGTGAGATAACTTTTATATGATTATTGCGCTTCGTCAGTAATCAAGAGTGTCAAAATTTCCGTCTACGTCTGTATCATAAGTGTCTATTATTTTGTGTAATATATGAAAGAGACATAAAGCAACTAAAAATGTGAAATCTTCTTTCAAAATAAACAACATTAAATGTGCCAAAATATATTCTTATTAAAGCAACAATACGAAACAACGTTAAATTGATGTCAGCAGTTACAATCCATCTTCAAGTTTCCATGCTTTTCTAATTAGTCCCCATGTCATGATTTTGCTCTGTTAACAAATTCAACAGCCACGCAATAGATTAAATCTTCTATTACTTTACCTTCCTTAGATTTACAGTTCAATCTTCCGTTTCTACGATTTAATTTCATGATATTGACTTTGGAAGGAAATTACTAACTACTATAAATCTTAACACGTTGTTCGTTTTCTCTACTTTCCATTGAGAAATTAAATAAACAAGTACTTTTTAGTATATTGACAGACATCGATCGAATTTTCTGTCTGAAGAAGAAATTCATTTTTTAGAAGAGTACAAATATAATAGACTTATTACAGAACTAAATTTAGAATACGAAACTGGAATTATTATTTAATAAATGTTGCTGCATATTGAAAATCGATGGAAGAATATCTTTCAGTTTTGTGTAATATTTTGGTAGATTTATTGTAAATGGCCTCGGTGAGTCAATACATATAAAATATCTTTATAGATTTAAGAGTAACCATTGTAGCATTGTTGTTATTTACAATCTAAAAGAAATTTGCATTGATAATCATCAAAATTTCTACTAATTTCAAAATATCACTTCGCATAAAATGAAATAATAGTAATTTTATGTTTAACTGAATGTGATTTCGATTGGATATGGAAAACCTTTAGAACATTTGGGTTTCCTTTCCTCACCAAATATCCAAGCGGCTAACAAATCCTCAGTTGGTGCTATATAGAATTAGGCACATTACATTAGTAATATCAAACGAGTTAATAGTTGAATAAAGCGATGTTTTCTGTTTTAAATTCTTAATTTATACCTTTTAGCAATTAATGTTAGTATATTATCAAATGAGTTTATATAGTATATATAATCAGCCATTCGTGTTTATTACAATATGTACAAATGTACCTAAACAATTTTATACATTAATTAATTTTTTTACTATTAAGTAAACTAAATGTATATCTTATGAAGAATTTTAAAAAGTTGGATGTGTTTGTAAATTCAGATAAATAGTGTACCTAAGAACTTATAAAATGCTCTCCGATTTATGTAAAAATAATTTACTCTCGATATTTAATAACTCGAATTCTCGTTGTGATTTAGCTCAACTAGAGTTATACCACAAAATTCTTTCAGACAAAATTCTTTTGTTGTTAACTTGTTGTAAATAATGTTTTTACTGTTGTACTAGAATCGCACTGGATACATTTAAATCTTTGAGGGATCCTAAATGTATAATATTTGGAGGAGACTGACTCCTAAACTCACATCAGATCAAATGCATTAAGCAATTGTTTATTTCCAATGTTCTGTTTTAAAATCTAAAATTTTATGTATTCCTCTGCAATACAAAATTCTCTGTAAAATATGATTGTCATTTTAATAAGATTAAATAATTCATTGAAAACATATATATCCATTAGTGCATTTAAAAGATTCTTATCCAAATAATCGTTTACAGATACAATCTTCTATTTTAATAGATTTTGGAAAATTTAACACTCAAAAAGTTTAAGAACTATGGATTTAACCAAATTATGCACATAAGCTTAATAATAGCAAGATTAAAACCAAACAGCCATAATATAAATAACAGCATAAATCAGAAGAGAACAAGTCGTAAATTGTACTTCAAACGTGGTAAATGTGGTGCTTTCGTACTATAACTTGATTTATGAATTTTCAGAACTAGGTGCAATAGTTGTTCCACTGTTATTCAAAAATGCATGAATACAAAACACATTATGTTAACATATGTTAACCTCAGTAATATCAAAATAATGGGACTCCATCTTAAATGTGACGTTATAAGTATGCCAACCTAGAATACGTACATATCATGGGACTTCATTGAATTACTTATGTACGATAGGATTTAATAAAATGAAGAAAATTTTATTACTATTTTTTTAAGTTTTCATTTGATTTTCATAAAATTTGAAAGGACACAAAAAGTTCTGCATAGATTATATATATTAAATTTCAAACAATTCGGTTGGGTAGTTGTGCGCTGTTACATGCGGACGAATGGATGGACCAGACGATTACTATAGGTGCTACGTATTTATATATTTACGACATTTCACCATAGACAATAATGTCCTGGAGTACTTTTGAAGGACTCTGTAAATAATCTATGAACGCTACATACCTTATTTTCAATACCGAACGTGGCATAGAAAATTTTAATAATATATATCAATTACAGAACAATCCAACTATATTAACGCAAGTTTGAGTTTGGACAGACAGGCGGACAATCAAATATAATTCATAAATACTTTTCAAATATGTTGTAAAGTATTAAAAAAGCATAATAGGTTGAATTTAACTATCAGCAATTTATACCAACAGATGGAAGCATATGTGAATAATTTTGTACAACCCTGTATTTTACCTACTGTCTTCATAAGCACGACACTATTTAGTTAAAATTTAATTATACTAAAACACTCCTAAAAATACTGAAATTACACTTCCAGACATTATCACCCATAGACGGCAATGTATCCATATCTTTCCGTGACCCTGTATAAATTGTTATCTATGTTCTACAAACATATCTTATAATACTAAATGTAGTTCAGCGTAAAAATGCACAACTCCTTAAAAAACACCTTTAAGCTATTTTCGTTCATACATCATACAGAGTAACCCTTACGAATTCTTTTGTGTAGTCCTGTGTATGATCAACAGCATTTATAAACAAAAAATGTTATGCAAAAATTTAGTTAAACTTAAAAACTCATAAAAGAACTAAAAATGCACTTACAGCAATCACAACTAATGTACAGTATTTCGGATACAGTATAGTACCCGAAATCATTTGTGTATCCCTGTAAATAGTATGTACTTTCTATTATACACAAAGTAACTTGTAATAAATATCCGCAACGTATATCAATTTCATTATATGTGAAATAGTTTAACATAAATAATATACGCCGAAATTAATGTTTTCCCCCATGCCATTATGTAAGGGAATTATTTTGTGTGGCCCTGTAAAGGAATAATAAATATTTTTTGCTTCGCATATTCTACTGAAATTATATTTTAGTGCACTTCATAACTGCATATGAATTGCATTATGTTCGAAAGGATGTAACTTGATTAAAATGCACTTGGAACTTTTTTTTTCTCATTGGCGAAATATAACGGAATACTTTTAACTGTTCCTGTAATCATTTGTGTGTTCCTGAAATACTCATCCTGTAAATCCTGTAAATCACTTCATAAATGTATATCAATTTCATTATGCTCCAAAGAGTGTAAAATCCTTAAAATGCACTTGAAACTATTTTTCCCACTGGCCGTAATGTAACGGAATATAACGGGCCTGCAATTGAACCATACATCCAATTTTCATAAAATTTGAAATGACTACAAAATTTTGCAACGAAAGTATATTTAAAAATTCAAACCATTCTGTTGTATAGTTTTTCCGCTGACAGACAGAAAGACAGACAAACGTCGGATATGACGGTAACAAGGTGCTACGTATTTATATTATTACGAACGCAGATAAAAATCAATGTTCATGGCGTCAAACAGGGCATATAAATTCTGAAATCACGATTTCGTAGAAGCTTTTTTTTACTATCTGATTTGTAATACTCAATTATTCAAAGTTTTTCGACAAAAAACAATTGGCCTGGCAAACTATCAAAAGGCTGTAATCCGACAAGCACAAAGGAATGTATAGAAATATATCGTAGTAACAAATGTAGTGTAACATCAAAGATCTAATACGGATTACAAAAAACGTATAATATTAGTCGCAAAGGTAGGGTCAACAAAATGCTACCATAACAACTGAGAATCGGTGTCTGACGCTTTGCATCTGCAAAGATAGTTTCTCATAACAAAAAGATAGTGGTTGCCAATCTAAACAGTCTGGAATAGGTGGTATCATGACAACCTCAATGCACGTAGTCTAATGGTGTGTATATTGTTTACCTCAAGACTCCGTGCTTTCCGAAAAAGCTGGGTCGCGATTCAGACAGGAGCGTTACATCCTATTCTGATATGAAGGAAATGAAACACTTGAAACAAATCCAAGTTCGTACATGAAAAGTACAGTCAAAGAGGACATATGGTATTTGTTGTAATCAAAATGGGAAGATTTAGGAACCAGTATGTGATTTGAAATGGGTATTTGATGGCACATACGTAGACGTGACGTTGAGACATCGTGTCGTATCTTTTGTTTCAACCATTGGCGGTACTTTTTTTTAAGTGTGATAATACCATACCTCATACAGGTCCGCTTGGGTAGATCATGCTTTAAATAATAGTTTTAAACGTTTTACCAGAAAAAACTCTTTTTCTTCAATTACTTGCTTTTATATTAAATTAAAAAAAAAATGTATTTTATTAAGTGTTTACTGATTGTTTGCATCATAAAAGTTGTGTACGATTAAAAATTTTAAATAAAAAACTTTTGTGGAAAATTAAATCGCTAACTTTGAACAAGCAATATATACAAAACAATCACCATGAAAATGAATAGACGTATAAGTTTCGCGAGTACTATGACTCTCATCATAAGTGTATAAAGTAAAACATAAGTGTATAAAGTAAAATAATTGAATTAAATTTAAAAAATCAAAAAACCTGACTGCGTAAAAAGCGAATTAATTAATAATTTCTCATCAATGCGAAACTATTTTTTATATTACTTACATATTTTTTTATTTACTTGTATTGATGACTTTTAAGTTGTGTTCAATTGTTAGTTACTATCTATAAACAATGTTTTGATGAGGTCTATATGGATGAGGTCTATGAATGTTAGACTTGCAGTAAAGCTAGAGATCCTGCCTACACTACCTGCAGGTTGTGTAATATTTAAACGGAGCTTCTGACTGTAAAATAGTCCTTGAAACATCGTCTTCCTTTTGAAAGAGCTATCCAATGACATGCCATCACTGTTAAAACTAGAGGTTGCATATGGCACCTCCTAGGGGTGAAACGCTTATCTCGTGAGCGACCCCCTAGGGGAGCCAGATTTTCACCCTTAACCAGGGTGAAAAGAGTGGCATCCCAACACAGGTGCCCTGGAGGGTGAAAAGGTGGCACCTTTACTCCATAATGGCACCCATACTCCAAAGTGCATGGGTGAAAAGATGGCACCCTAGTGAAAGGTGCTATTGGGTGAAAGAATGGCACCCCATGGGAGAGTAATGGCACCCCTAGTGAAAGGTACTATGGGGTGAAAGAATGGCACCCCCATGGGAGAGTAGTGGCACCCCTAGTGAACGGTGCTATGGGGTGAAAGAATGGCACCCCATGGGAGAGTAGTGGCACCCCTAGTGAAAGGTGCTATGGGGCGAAAGAATGGCACTCCATGGGAGAGTAATGGCACCCCTAATTAAAGGTGCTTCAGGGGTGAAAGAATGGTACCCCTAGTCAAAGGTGCTACAGGGGTGAAAGAATGTCCCCCCATGTGAGAATAATGGCACCCCTTTCAAAAGTGCCCTGGGAGGTGAATGGATGGTACTCCAGAGCAGAATAAAAGCACCCTTACTTCAAGGTGATTTATGGAGGAGAATGGATGGGACTTCACAAGGGAAAGCATCCCTAATCGATGGTGAGCAATTGTATTTACCGCCTTAATTGTGAAATACAAGGTGTTGACTCTCTTTCACATTGAATTCAATAGGGAAAATGATCAGGAACATTCAATATTAAAGCTCATTTGACCACATTTCAGTCTTTTTCTTATGAATGATGAAATGTCAACATTTTTATGTGCATTGATAATTATATAAATATGTAGCACCTATAGACATCATTAGGGCCCATGCAACCATCAGGAAAATGGGGCGATTGCCCAGGGCGGGTTAAGATTCTGTGAGGCTTCATGTCTTTCCGCACAATTGAAAATCATTTGCCTCTTTGTAAAATAATTTTGCCTTCATTTTGATCATTTAAGTTCTCATTTTAAAAGATTTTATTTTCAAGAAAAAGTTAATATGAACTAGAATTTATAACTGACTGGGAACATACAGATTCTAGCATTTCGCATTTTGAAAAGAAAAAAAAAAGGATATAATTTATTATTTTTTTATTTAAAAGAAACTCGTAAAAATATGATAAGTCAATTTCCTATATATCCCACACAAACTTTATTATCTCTAATTTAAATTGATTTATCTGCTATACAAAATATACAATATTAACTTTTTTACCACTGAAATTTGTCTGTTTGTTTTCTGATTTTTGATGAATGTTATAAATTGTCAAAATTTTAAATTTAAATGTGCAGAAAAATGACAACTGTGGATTCTTGATTATGCAATAAATTTGGTTAATCGAAACTGTTAACTTATGTTAATTTAAACTGGCTTGGCTTTACCCTTATTGATTTTATTAAATAGGACCCACTCAGGATAACAAGCAGAACTATGCATGTTTAAAGTGAAACAAATTACATGGTGCCTTTAATACATTTCAGTAGAAAAAAGGAATGTATAAAAACTGTGTTCTTTTGAAATATCACTACAAATGTTAACGAAAATTGTTTTAAATAAGTTTTGTATGAATCAATCTTAGTAAATAAAATTTTCAATATTGAAGTCACGGACATATAGGGACCCACAGAGTGTTTTGTCCAGGACCCCGCGAACTGTTGCGCCAGCCCTGGTCGTCATCTTGTCTGCCAGCATATAACAGTGCAAAACAACTAAATCGAATGGTTTGAAAGTCAATAATCGTTGCAGAATTTTGTTGATTCATTTCAAATTTTCTAAAAATCAAATCAAAACTTAAAGATATTAATAAAAGTTTTCATTCTATTAAATCCTATCATACATAATTGATTCAATGATATGCCATGGTAGGGAATGATTCTAGGTTGCTATGGTGATTATGGCATTATTTTCGTATTACTGAATTTAATATATATATATATATATAAATAATTGTAATAATTTTTGTATTCATGCACATGATCTGAATATTTATAAAACTAGTTATAGTATGAACACATTTTATTTGTCATACTTGACGTACAATTTCAGACTCGTTAAACTCAGATTAAGTAAAAATTACAGTTGTTAAAAGATTTACCAGTAAAAGTACAAGTTGTCCAATAAAGGTGTTAAACTGGCTTTTTCCTTAAACTATGCGAGATATAAATAATGTAAATTGCAAAAACGAACATCATAGGAAGGTAACGAATTAGAGTTGCACTCTTTTATCTTCATCGGGAGTATTTCCGGAAAAATTCAAAATTTTAATTTTTCTATAGTCCCTACATCTACCTTTCCTTTTCATGAACTTTTTTGCAATGTACTTTATTTTATAGTTACAGAAATAAACCATGTTACTCCTTTTTTGGACACCCGGTATATTGCTTGAAGATTTTCATTATTTTTATATATTTCTACTTTTTTTCTTTTAAAGAAAAAATAGAAAAACACACACACAGATTAGAGATGAATAACGTAGGAACTGCTGCAACTTCTAAATTATAAAAATGTTTCCTATTCTTTAAATTTTCCTGAAAGTTAGACGTTAGGCTACGAAATGGAAGTATAGGAAATAAAATAATTTTACAGTTGTGATAAAATCACAGTTATGTGAAATTAAGCTTTTAAAAAAACATACATTATATTAAGTACGTATCTTAATACAGAACCAGGGTTGGCAAAAAGAAAACAGTTAAAAAACGGTTCTGTTTTTCTTTAAACCAACTAAAAAAAAAAAAAAAAAAAAAAAAAAAAAAACATGTACATGCATATTTTTTGATAAAAATAGACATTTTGTTGTATAATTATTAAGTTTGAGCTGTGTGCAATATCATAGAGATGTTAAAACGTTGCTTAAAATTTCGTATCAAACAGCATCAACAATATATTAAAACCAAGAAACCAATAAATCCTCTATTGCAAAACATTGCTGGGAGATAGATCACACTTCTGACTTTAATACGGTTAATATAATCTCTAAACCTACTTCTATACACGAACTTAACTTCCTTAAGGCATTTCATATTTATAAAAATTTTGAAAATGTTAATTGTGAATTCGCTATTCCCCCATTATCAGAATGTTGGAAATATTACATAAAACCTTATTTTTCTAAAAAACATTTTTAGCAATTTCTCACTACTTCGGTGCCATTTCCCATCTATTTTCCTACCTGCAATCCTCTGTTTTCTTATTGGTCAATAAAGCTTTAACTTGAATCCCCATATCTCTTATATATGTGAGCAAATTCTGCCATTCTTAGCATTGAGGACGGTATGCTATATGCTACCGAAACTGGTATGTTTAAAATTTTTGGTGCTTTTAACTTTATTATTTTTGCATTTCTAATATAAGTAGTATAACTTCATTTGAAAATCATTTAAATTAAATAATTGATCAATTATGTATAAAATTGAAATAATTCATAATTTAATTAAAACACTACTAGAAATTAAAACATTACAAAGAAAAAACTGCTGTACACAATGAAACATTGAAAATCTTTATAAAGAATATTATGATTACTAATAATAAACATTTGAGATAGTTTGAGGAATATAATACCTCTCCTTCCCACAGTTATTCAAAAAATACATTTGAAATACTTCTTGCAATTTTGTTTTGAGTGACAATTTGAAATCAACATTTTTTATCATTAGATTCAGCAAATAACAGAAAAAAATATATAGATTGGTATTATTGCACTGCTATAATAACTAACACCCAATTTTTGAATGCACTTTTATTAAACTTCCTATCTTGATTTTAATTGTTAAAGGATAATCTCCCGAATTAAGAAAATTTTCTTTTACAGCTTGACCAAAGTCTTAAAGATCATTGTGTTATGTTATAAACTGCTTTTAAAAAATATGAAAACATTTTAATATAGTATTTTATCTTTGATAAATTCATATGTTTTCTCTTTAGAGCCTCAGATATGTTCATCAACACACACTAATTTTCATTCTAGAAATTTCATTCCATACATAAACGAACTTAATCTTGATCCACTATATCTAATGTTTACTGGTGAAATAAAGTGTTAAAAGTAGGAAAAATCTATATCCAATAATTTGAAGCACTTAAATTTTATATATAAGGAATATACAGTAAACTCTGTCTAAGGCGGAATCCTTCAGGACCAGGAAAATTTTCCGCAGTAGACAACTTTTACTCTATGTCTATGGATTCGCAGGGACTTAAAAATCTTTCCAAGTTAGACAGATTTACGTCTTACAGAGAGTTTACTGTATATTAAATTTCTTAAAAAACAAAACAAAAAACATTTTTTTTTGAGAAACCATGGTTAAAACCACTTGGTTTGAAACCGTACCAACCCTGAACAGAGCTTATTCAAATCTATATTTTATTGCATACTAGCTGAAGTACCCGACGTTGCTAGATATTTTATAATTTGTTTGGAAGTATAAATTTCAAAATTAAACTATATAATGTAATGCATAAAACACTGAATAAAGAAGCTTTTTTTATTAAAACAGTTGTTTATTTCACACAAATTTCTTTGAATGACTGTAAAAAAAAAAAAAAAAATGAATGAATTTATTGTATATTATTATACAAAGATTTGACACTTCCAGGGACATGTGGCAGTGACAACATTTTAAAGATAAATGCATCCAAGAAAAATAAAAATTTCCGATGTTTTTGGCTGTAACCAACATCAAAAAGCCAAAATAGTGTAAACCACAAAAAACATGCACAGACAAGATTCTCAGCTTTTGTTATAAATTGTTTATCTAAGAACAGCTCATATGAAATATTATTTAACACATTGCCAGAATTACGATGAACAATAATAGGTTGCAGAGTAGATGTATCAGCATCTTCAGCAGCACATAATGATGGAAATTTTTCTTGCAGGAGGCAAGGTAACACAAGAAGGGTGAAAGCAAGTTCACAATCTGAAATAATAATAACTTTATTTAGGAAGACACATCACACAGTCTAATTAAAGTGTATCCCCAAAGCACAGCAAATTCACACAAAGAAGAGAAAAAAAGACACCGCAAATCTTTAAGTCTCCAATACATGGAATACAGTTTAGGGTCATTCTATGGTAACTTATGCTACATTTAGATCAATTTACTTCAGTAATTTTAGTAATATAACAACAATAAAAAAATATTAAAAATGTAAAGTCGACATTATTTGTTAATTAAACCTGTTCAAAGCGCAATTTAGATGGAAATTACCTAATTTTAGTGTAATTTCTAGAAATCTGTCAGTTATATTTATTGTGGTAACTGAAATTACTGAGAAAAACGTAAGTTACGATAAAAAATGTGATTTTCATTCTAATTTTTTATGTAATTTTCATCCAAATTGACCTTTGGATAGGTTAAATACCAAATCATGTCAACTTTACATTTGAATATTTTTTGGTGTTATATTCCACAAATTACTGCAGTATATTGTCTTAAATGTAACGTAAGTTACCATGGAATGACCCTTTAATGATAACAAACATTTATGAACAAATAGATTCATTTTATATATAAATATTGTCGTTTATAGGGCTTTCTTAAAAATAAATATTATAAACACGAAGTTAAAAAAAAAAAACGCAAATAATTATTTTTGTCAGAACTCCTCATACAAGACAAATTTAACCATGTCTATGTAAAATTCCATGCTTTGTAGAAATTCAATCAGGTCGGGTTGGGCCAGTCTTGAGCAAAACTTTTAAATTTTATAGCAGGGAGGATGCAGCCAGTAACTTTTTGGTATGGGTGGGGCTGAACCTGGAAATTTCAGCCTGTGCAGACCTCAAATTCAAATTAATATTCATATACATTTTGAAAATTACTTAAATTTATATTTAAAATCAGGGTTGGAGAAAAAAGTTTTTTTTTCCCTCCCAAAGCAATGAGATGTCTATCCCCGAAAGGTTTCAGATTTTGTGTTTTCAATAGTCAAAAAGTGCAATCCCCCACCCAGAACTCTATAATGCCCCACCGGAACCACAGAATCCCTCCCGGAGGAAAGTGTCTAAATTCAACACCGCCCCCCCCCCCAAACCCCACAGTTATTCAAATCATTTCCCTCTAAATCTTTGTTAATGTCTAATTTTTGTTTCAGAACTTTAAACAAGCAACTATGATCTTATCGGACAAAATTCAAACACTCAAAGAAAAGATTTCATAAGGAATTCCTGGAATGATTCGACATTCAGCAGTTGAATCGTTATACATCATATTTTGAGAAGTACTTACTATGTATTTCACACGACATTTCTGCAGAACTTCCACATTTCTAAAAAAAGCAGGAAAAAAAAACCTATTTGCCATCTTTTAGATGCTACTGAAAATATTGATATTTAAACACACAGTAGTTTTACAAAAGGTTGTTAAGCACTAAAATATATAGTCATTTGATTAACACACTTTCAAAAAAAAGAAAAAAAAAGGTACAATACACATTTCTTGATTTCTTGTAAAGTACTAAATTAAGTATCGATAACATTATTTACTATAAAACGTATTTATAATAATTTTTTTACTTTAAACAATATATATTTTAAGCTGAGGAAAAATCCTTTAAAAAAATCCCAGAGTTCTCCAGATTTTTTTAAGAATATTTCCAAATTCCCTGTTTTTGGAGGGGAATTTCAAATTCCCTGTGTTTTCAAGGTTGTGTGGCAACTTTGTATACTGTTTTAATATCAGCTCTTTATTATTTTTTTTTATATACATGTTTTAAAATACACAGCTAACATCGAACAACACGGGTTACATCAGCCAAATAATTAAAAAAATATACTTCATTCATAATTATTTTACATTTACAATTATATAATTTTTATTATTTAGAGTAAAATCCAGAAATTAAACAAAAATTATTTGCAATCATACTTTTGGATTAGTACAGTAAGTTTTAATCTCACAAAAATATATTTTACCATACCTTTTTTTTTTTTTTTTAATACAAGCTATAGCAGCCAAATAATTGAAAAATTGCTCTTCACTCATAATTATTGTATATTTATAATTATATATATATATTATTGTTGCTTAGAGCAAAAAAATGGATTATCTAAACAAAAACTATTCTAATTACACTTTTGGATTAGTAAAATAAGTTTTTATCTTCTCAAAAATATATTTCAATATATTTCAGCATGGAGTTCTTTTTTTTCTCTTTTTAATACAAGCTTTAAATTTATGTTTGAATATACAAACTATGTCAGCATCAGCCAAATAATTAAAAAACTATGCTTCACTCATTATTATTTTACATTAAATTTAAGGCAAAGCTATTTCTAGTAATGAACATAAAAATAGAAAGCAAAAAATTAATAATAATACAATGCAAATATACATTTAACAAAAAAAAAAGTCTCTATACAAGAGCTGCATATATATATCTATGTGCAATCTTAAACCAAAAGTGAAAACGCTTTATAGGCTGCCTATAGCAGTTAGACGAATTACGACAGAAATAACCGCAGAATATCGGAACAAACTCCATGACGTTTGGGACAGAATGCGAAATTATCATTTCATTGACACATTATGAGCAAGTTTTCCGATTCGACAAGGACAGAATGCTGTCACTGGAGGTTGAGTTATAGAGCATTTAAAAACATGTCATGTTATACAGGGTGTCCCAAATGTCTCTGTACAACTTCAAAAATTGATTACAAAAAAAAAAAAAAAAAAAAAAATAGGCCTACAGCAAAAATAATTACAACAGTACATAGAGTAACTGTAAAAGTTTTTTTTCTACTATCTTATTATACTTCTACATGAGATCCTTTTGTTGCACGCGACGTTTCCATGCGATGAACGAAAATATCTCATGTAGAAGTATACTAAGATAGTGGAAAAAACTTTTTGAGTTACTCTATGTACTGTTGTAATTATTTTTGCTGTAGGCCTATTATTGTTTTTGTAATAAATTTTTTAAGTTGTATGGAGACTTTTGGGGCACCCTGTATAATTTAATTAAAAGTAAACAGATAAAATCATAAAACACACTCTTTTACATTCATTGCATGCACATTCTGCTCGTTCATTGAACAACTGCGACAGCCTTTTGTTCTTATAGCGTCGTTCTTTTGCGACTTCTGAAATGCTGCTATTTTTTTTACCAACCATTCCTTCAACTTCGCTATATCTAATCCCAATCTTTTCACTTCATTCAGCAACTGGAAAAAGTGGTTGAATAAATTGCTTGCAAAATGACTTGTGCTACACAATAAATTTGCAGTTATTATAATTCAATATACCGTAATTTCCGGCCTATAATCCGCGGATAATCTGCTAAAAAAGTGAAATTTTTTGCGATGTGGATAATCGGCCGCCGCGGATTATCAGATTTTTTTTTCACGATAATTTTTATCATTGTTTGGTTTGCTACTTTCCCAATAGATGGCAGCAGCACACAATCGCTTAATCTGGCTGCCTGCTTTTGTGCACTTCGCACTCATTACGCGCATGCTCTGTAACAAACAAGCTTACATAAGAAAGAAAGAACAGTATTTTTTAACATTAAGCGCTTTTTGCCGCCATCGCCATTTCATTAGTGATAGCATCAGTCCATCTTTGAAAACATGCCTTGCAAAAAACGTATGAGTTATACCGTCAAATTCAAACTAAAAGTTGTAGAAAATGCAGAAAAGATGGGAAACAGAGCAGCAGGCCCTGAATTTAATATTGATGAATCAAATATTCGATTCAATAAAATCGATTACATCCGATTCGCTATTAGTGGGAATTATAGAACGGTGCGGATTTTCTGCAAACTTTTTTCCGGTGAAAAGAAAAAAAAATGCAGATTATGTGCCGCCGCGGATTATAGGACGGAAATTACGGTACCTCATTGGAAGAAGCCATAAAATTAAAAAATTTTATTAATTAAAAAAGTTTTATAACTATCCTCTTCTTAAATAACTCAAAGCAGATTTTTTTCAGCATAAAGTTTAATTGAAAAAAGCTCTTGTTTATTAGAATAAAAGTTTCTGTTTTATTGTTTTAAAATTAATTATTTTAATGCCTTTAAACCTTGAAATATAAAAGTATTCGACAAGCTGAATGTTGGGTATTCAGCCTAGCAGTTGCTATTCGGCTAGCCAAATATTCGGTATTCGGCCAAAATCACTATTCGGTGCTTCCCTACTTTGTTTTTAGAACATATTAATACACCAGATTTACATTGTCTACAAAAAATTTGAACTGTTTGGATGGGTAGAAATTTAAGAAAATAAAGAGTGAAAAATTCGATGAAAACACTAAGAATCCGAGTGTTTTGTCGTGGTTTCACTCGCATTCGACATAGTCACTGGACATGCATCTTATCTATCTAAATCTCTAGCAATTTGGACAATTAAAGATTGTGAAATTTATTATATTTTCTGAAAATAACATTTTCTAACCAAAGGAGAAATCATGTTATTCAAATGAAAAAGTCTTCTTACGAAAATTTTTATCACTAAAAATGAATCTTTTATTCGTGATTTTTTTAATTAAAAAATATAAATTCAGACAAAATCGAGATAAAGATATATAATTAAACAAATTTTAGGCTAATTTAAGTTTACTTTACGGGCCCAAGCAATGCAGTGTGGGTCAGCTAGTATTTTAAAGAAATTTAATTTTTTACTATTAGATTTCAGTAAAAAAAACTTTCTTTAAAACATGATAAAAGCAACAACAACAACAAAAATTATTTAAAGCATGCCAACCCTGATTATACAAGCAAAGGATCTGACATGTTGTAAAAAGCAATACATGATTATAATTGATATTATCTCCCAAGATCATCCAATTTAAGTTCCTTCTTGTGATTTCTTTTTATGGACATACATATAAGACTCAGTTAATTTTGTACCTTCACCATCCTACAATGTCCTTGAACTAAGAAAAATGAATGGAAACAGCAAAGTGTGGAATTAACGGGATTACCATTGCATTGTTATACATTGAATTACACATGGTTCCAACACAATTTTTGCAAGGAAATTAGTTAATCATTAACAGCAACTATATTATTGTGTTTTACGATCACAAAATTATGCCTAATTGTCAAATTTGACACCTAGCTTTCTTTTACTTTAATTTTTGTTTAACAATGCTTACATTCGTGCATTAGCACAAGTCCCCCCTCCCACATACACTAAACGCAGCATGCACTTCAAGAGCACTTGTTTTCAGTAAAAGATTGGACAGCAGAATATGTCTTAGATTTAAATGCAATACCATAATTGGTATCCAAAGATTCATTTACTTGCTTTTTTTTTAAATGTAGTTACAGTTACATGATTTTATTTTAAACTAGACTAACTTATGGTGTGTCTAAAAGTTAAAATTTTCTTTCTATGGACATAATTGCTTGATAATCTGTTTTGTTTTTTCTATTAGCTTTATAAAAATAATTGGTTGAACATTTCTCTAGAATCCAAATATTGGATTTTATCAGGTTTTACAGTTTTATGGAGAGCCAGTTTTTAGACTATTTTAGTGATTTATACCAGAGATAAAGTGTTTAATAAGTACAGACCCCCCCCCACCCCCCGGCCCTTAACACACAAGAAAAGAAACAATATTAATGTTACCATGGTTGTGAAATAAAATAAGAAAATATAGTATAATGTAAAATTTCAACCATGAAATGCAGTTTGGCACGTAGAAAAAAAATTAAGGTGTTGCTCAATACTTACTTAGAATACTTAATACATAACTCTTGTAAGGGGATTTGCTGGAAAAAAAAAAAAAAAAAAACCTTTTGTCTTTCTGATGGTATGTATAAAAACCTGACATGTCTTACTTTATTAATGCATTTTTAAAAAAGTGTGACCAACATTTTGAAACACATTAGAAAAGATGAAATTTGTACACATTAGAAAACAAATAACTGAACTTATTAAGCCCAAATTTTCATAGAGGCCCTGTTTTAAAATACAGACTTAATGTTGCACATACCCACACCTTAAAATATTGTTAAAAAAAAAAAAAAAAAAAAAAAAAAAAAAAAAGTTGCGTGATTGTTTTGAAATATTGAATTCGCTGGCGATATTCTCTTTCACATTATTCTGATAAGCAAACTTGCAATGGTTTTATGCAATAATGGACTGTTACATAAACTATAATTAATAAACATTGTACACAATACAAGTTTGTCTGTGTATGTTACTATCTTAATATTTAAGAAATTTAAAGATGCAATTTGAAAAACAACAACAACAAAAGCCTACACTAACAGTGTAACTGAACAAAAAAGCACCTAAAAATGTTTGGGTGAGGAATATTAAAAATTAAACTTGAAATAACGCAACTTTCAACATTGATCAGCTACTTTAGTTTACCATTGATACATAAAATAGTTTGGTTTAAATAGTGTATTCCCTTTTAACTTAATTAAAAAAGATATTTATTCAATAAAAACAGCAATGAAAATAAAATCGAAAACCATGGGGGATCTTAGAAGTTAATTACACAAATTTTATAATCTTAAACACATAGAAAGTTATTGAATCAATGAATGAAATCCCTTAATTCTAAAGTTTACTTTCAATGCCAAAAAAAAGTACAACTTATTTTCAAAAGGACTCTTCCTACTAAAGTAAGCACAGTAAGACAACTGAAACAATTACCTTCATATGCTTTACAGACATTAATGAGTCCTCAAGGTCTGTATCTGATTGACTTCTATTTCTTTTTTGTCCATACCTTGCCTTCATTCCCTTGAGCTCCTCGGCATTCCACAGCTCTGAATGCCCGGTTAACCGAAAAGTACCCTTGTCCTTAAAAATCGGATGCGCTTCAACGAGTGCTGGAGAACTCATGAAATATTTGGGATGCTGGATAACTGTAAAACATATGAAGCTCTCAGTGACACAATTGCTTACTATTAATCATTATTTATTAACAATATAAATAAACAGTAATAACAGAGACAACACTATTATGCCTGATAACAAACATTCAACATGCCACCTTAATATTTTTTTCTCAGCTATTGCCAACTTTTATCCAGAGTTAATTCGCAATCTGATAAATCTGTAGTATATTTATAATTTTATGACATATAAGATATTATAATTTCCATTATATGTAATTATATTAGTGAATTTGAAAATACGTTATCACTGCAATTATAACCATAGGCACTATGATTATCATTATATAATTGTAACTGTAAACTTACAGTTACAAGTAATTGTAATGGATTTTTTTTTTTTTTAAGATGAGATAATTGTACAGAAGATTGTGATTTGCATTAGGTTCTGTACTTATTGTTAACTATAAAATTAGATTTTATTACAGCTGTACTAGAGAAAGTTATGATAATTATTATATTCTTGTTCTGGGAATTAAGAAATCTGAGTTACAATCATATCATGAGAATGATATTTGATGATCACCATTAAAATTACTATTTCACAACTGAAAACTTTAAAACTATGACAACGTTTGTAATTTTGATTTTAATAATGACGACTATGTTATATTCTTAAATAATATTTTACCCACATTATATATGAAATGCAATTTTGCATTTATAGTTTTTATTGCATTTTATTAGTGGTTCGAATAAATATTTTCCATACAGTAAGAAAAATGTACATCTAAAAGGCAGTTCAAGACTTGAAAATAATGAATAGTTAATTAAATCACTCTTTTATAAAGAACAATGATTATTTGATAATGGCCTTGCGTGAACCAACAGTTTAATGAATAATAATGTCCACTGAATTATCCAGGTATATATTTTTTCGTTTTTGCAATTGGAAATATGTTTCTGAAATTTATTAAACATTAATAGCTGAAAGTTGAAAAGAAAAAGTAAAGTTTTATATTTAAAATTTTCTTTTAGCGACAGTGGTAAATGAACGGTTAAATTTATCATTCATTTCATTAAAACAGGCTTCTGTTTTATCTCAATAACTTTAATACTGAAAAGTTAACAAAAAATCTGCTTATGTTGTTAGCAGTGTCATTAAAGAATGCTAGGGGATAGCCGCTTCTGCCTCCTCAGTTTATACATTTCATAATTTAAACCACTTGCAATTTTTTTTTGTCTGCGTAAAAAAGAAATAAAACTGATCGCTCTGTAAAATTATGGAGTTTTGATGATAACAAGCTAATTAAAATTGGTTTATCTGATTCAGTACAGAAATGTTACTCAACTCTGAATTGAAAAATTGCGCAAAAAGTTTCCATCAAACGAGAAATTACATAGAATAGAAATAATGAGTAAATATATTTCATTAATAAAATCATGTATTTTAGATATATCATAATATTTTGCTGATATGTAATTAGTAACTTATAAATTTAATTTAATTCTTAAAAATGTAATTGGATTATATTGCAATGAATTATGGGTAATTTTCATTTAAATTTTTTAAAATGTAATTAGAATTAGCCTGTAACCGATTTCAGAATAACTTAAATACATTATATAGAATTTTATTTACATTAGTTTGTATGACATTCAGGGTTCGTAAATATCATGATATTTTCGAAAAAAAAAAATATCAGATATTTTGATATATATCCGATATTTTTAAAATAGTCACTTTATTGACAATTATAAATATTTTCAGACCTAATATAAATTATAAACTAAAACATATTGCATTTAGCATGAAAACTTAATAAAAAAATATTCTAAATCTATTTTTTTCACTTATAAGTTTGTTACATAAATGTAACAAAATTGAAGATCAACTAATTGAAAACAGATACAAATTGCTTTTCACACTTGCAAAAAACAAACAATGGATTAATTCTCAACTTTCCAGAAAATGTTGTGTTTTATACTACAAAATATTTTGTTTTTATAGAAAAATTTGAAAATAAATGTAAGCTTGTGTGCTTTTTCATTCTCTAACCTGTTGTGTAGTTTAAACTAAAGAAAACCAAAAACAGAACATATTCTAATGAAGCTACGAATAGCTTTTCTAAATTAGACAGTTTATCTTTCAATAGCTGTTTTATGTAAATATTGTCGAATATAATCATTGGTTCTGCATTCTACACTTAAAAATTCAGCTTTAAAGTTATATTACTACTAGTAGTTCAACTTGAGCTGTAAAGCCTGGAAAAGATTTTTTTGTGGAGGTGGGATGGGGATCTGAAAACGGCTTGCCAAAGCAAAAATTCTTATCTACGGAATGGTACTATCTATAACAGTTAAAAAATTCATTTACACTTGTTTTCGTTGAAAATATCAAAAATATCATATGAAATATTTTGAAAATTAATGACAAATATATGAAAATATCAAACTTCATGATATTTTGAAAATAAATATGGGATATATATCCGTTGATATATATCACCGAGCCCTCAACATAACACGTTAATCATATTCTGGATAAGCGCAATTAACATTAACTTCTAATTAGGGTTCTTGCAGCTGCTCGCCATTATGCTAAATCACAACAAAATTATTGCATTTGGCAAGTAAATGAAAAATTATTCGTCAAATTGAAAGTATTAAGTTATAACTTTCATTTACTTTTTGTCAGTAAAGACAAAATATTAGTCTTATATTTGCATTACTGAATGACTGATATTGCTTATTTTGAATTTTTCGGAATTTGTTGAATGTAATATCTTAAAATTTTAAGTTAACTTGGGTTCAAAAGTTTTGGGGAGTTAAATTGTGTTTGGATTTTTTTATAATTCCTGTAGTGGATTATTGAATTTAGATGAATAACTGATCTATAAATAGTGAAAAACTAGGATATTTTTATTTTAGAATATATTGAAACTAGTATGTTGTGGCCATCACAAAACTTTCTTCTATATAAATCACGTCAATTAAATCATTTAAATAGTACAAGAAATTACATCAATTTAGCACCAATTCATACCGAAGTGTATCTGAATTTGAAGCTTGATAAAAATTCGTGCCTTAGTTCTGAGAGAGAGCCATAGCGGAAATTCTGAAAAATGTAGAATAGCAGCGCCACCTGTTGAGTGATTTACACCAAAAAGTAATCAGCACCAATTTATATCAGGGACTAACTGAATATAAATTTTTATTAAATTCCGTGCATTAGTTTTTGAGATAGAGCGCCCACAAAATTTGTGTCACATACAGATAGACTCACAGACAGACATTTTGTAAAAACATGTTTTTCGGAATCTCTGACCCCTAAAACGTGTAAATCCGTCGAAAACCGAGAGTCGAAAATTTTCACGAATCCAATACTTTCTTCTTGTAAAGATAGAAAGTAAAAAGTACTTTAAGGGATTAAAGATCAAAATTGGGTACTACTTAGTTATGCCGTTGACCAATTTGGCCAAACCACTCGCCAAATTATACAAATTGACATAATTTTTATTTTATTTTTTGTTTTTCAAAAAAAATTATGGCAATTTTTTTTTCCATATTTTGACTAGAAAATCTGAGTTCTAACTTTTTACGGCTGCTTTTTCATCTTCTCCTAATACTTCATTTATAACGGCTGTTTCATAATAATGGAAGCCATCAGTCCATCGGAAGAAAATGATCCATTCCAAATGTATAAGTTCGAATAAAAAAAAACTATTTAATACTTTGGGCAGAAAGTAAAGGCTAGACATGCAATTTTCATGACACTAATAAAATGACATAGCTGCCAATGTGTACGGTTTAGTTACCTCTAAAATTCAATAAAAAAATTTGCCATATTTAATCGTTGACAATTGTTAGAATTTTTAAACTGAATTTCCGGAAGTGACAGCCAATTTTTTCCCTTGCGAAATTTCTGTGGCTGTCAACTCGTAAAACTTGCCTAAAAATGCTAACTAACATTTTCTGAATGAATCTTTGCCTTTATAAGAAAAGGGGAAACTCTTTAATTTCTTGGTATCTGAACAAAATCGGTAAATTTTATATTTTTACGAATATTAATGCAAAGTTTTTGTACTTACGAAGGAAAATGACTTCGCGAAAGTATCAGAAAAGTAGTTAGTTTGGATTTGGGAATAGCTTTCAATATAAAAAATTCTCATAACGAGATGTGATCTCCCCCCCCCCCCAAAAAAAAAAAAAAGAATCGAAAAAAATTCCGCTTTAAACAGGATCCTTATGTTATATCATCTTTAGATTCTTCTATGCTTTGTCATACGCCAGACAGGATGATTTTAACTACCGTGCTAAACATGGATGTGAGAAAAATCGACAAACAAAATCTTCATTGGGCGCCCCTTCATTCTGGTGCCGGGGCCACATGCCCCCGGTTGTTTCGGCTCTGATTTTTAAAAAGGGAACAACAATAAAGAAGAATAAGTTTAATTAATAACTATAAAACAAAACAATGAATATAATTTTAAAAAGAAAATAAAAGTAAATAAACAATTTATTAATAAATAAAACACCAACATCCGGAATACCATAGCATTTCAGGCAAAAAAAAAAAAAAAAAAAAAAAAAAAAAAAAAAAAAAAAACTGAGAAAATATCTCAGAAACTAAATTTATGAATAAAATTTTAATTTCTGTTTAATATAAAATTCTAGATTGTTCGTCTTTCCTTTAACCTTCTTTATAATAATCTTGAAATAAAAATTTAAAAAAATTGTATAAGTTTGCAGATTTTGCTATATTCTTATTCTTTTGAATTTATTCAGAAAATTTAATTTTACCATGTTAACTTTCATCTTCTTTTATACTGTTTAAAAGCAGGCCTTTTTTTGCCTGTGACATAAAAATTCAATTTTTACAAAATAATTAAAAAATAACAACAACAAAAAATACCTTGGATCAACAAAGATGCTATAAATATAAGAAATCGAATCATAAGAACACAATTTATTTTATTCTTTTCTTTTTAAAATTACTTGAATGAAGCTTTAAGCTTTTAATAATAAGTAATAAAGATATCAATGTAAAAAAGAATTCTGTGAAAAAGCATTGAAAACATTATATATAGGTACATTTCAGTAATTTAATCACAAGATTAGAAACAGTTTTCAACATTCTTTAGCAACATCAAAATCTCTTAGAATTGTTGTAAACTGTAATTAAATGCTAAACATACTGCATTGACTTTCAATTTCTACATAAAAAATAACTTTAGTAGTATTACTTTTCTTGTGATTTTTTTATGATTCAGCAAATCAAATTTTAGTTTTCTTAGAATACATCTAAAAAATAATCTATAACTACTAATCGATGTATTAAATGAAAGTTATTTTAATGGTACTTTAAAGTATCATCGGAGCCTAAAGCGTTCATTTTACTACTTTTAACTGATAATTTAGTAATTGATACGTCGAACTTTAAAAGGATATGAAATTGAGAATAATGTATTCACCATAAAAAAGTATAAAACTACACTTGCAAATACAAAGTATTTGATGGTATTTACAAATCAAGTATTAGTAAAATTGTTGCAGGCACGAAAAAAATTAACAATTTTAAGATTGTCATATATTAATTAAAACGAAACTGGAGAAATCTCCTTTAAAAATAAATATTTTTAACATCCACTTAAAATGGTCGAAAATAAAACAATAGAAAAATTGACATAGTAATTGGTAAATTAACATAGCAGTTTAATTTATGAGAATTTTTATAATTAAAGTAATTTTTAGATTATAGAGAACATGTTACTGCATTTCAATCATTATCATAACAAGATCCGAACACAGAATGAATCGGAACATTTTGATTACGAAGCATAAATTTTAAATTCGCATCCGAACTTCATAGAAGAATCTTTACTTTAATCAGGATGTCATTAAATAATTCAAAACATACAACAAATTTGAAATTTCGGAACAAAAACACAATCGAAAGTCACAAACCTGTTAAAACGTAAAGCTTGTCTACTTCTTTCGCTGGTGACGTGCTTGCATACTTTGACTATATGCTTATTCCGGCGCTTCCTGCGCATGCACTTAGTTGTCTACTCTCTCACGCAGTGTTTTTTTCCCGTCCTGAATTAGTCTTGTATCCAAAGTCCATTGCATGAGTTCCTCTGTGCAAAAGGTAAATGAGTTATGTTCCATGCTATTTGGTATAGGAAGTTTCTTCATTTTTTGGACGGTTCGCCAGTAGAATGTTTAGTGTGATGCGATCGCAAACTCGGAAAGCTAAGTCTTCACTCCCAGTGTTGGATTCAAGGGGTGGTCAGGGGAAGATTTGAGATTTTAAGCTTTTAATGACGAAAAGTGCAATTCCTCCCTCCCCCAGAGCCGCAGATATCCCTCTCAGAGGAAAATGTCTAAATTATACACTGTCACTCCTATTCCATTATAGCTCAGTGATCAGCCTCATGAGAGAATTACGGCACAGATATATGCCATGTATTATTTACTGGAAATTTTTAAGAAGCTCCATACACCCTAAGTTTCTCAAATGCAGCAATAGCGTATATTAACACTGGTCAGTCATTAATTAACATGGCCAATTTGGCCAATGCATGTGTTTATTCACTCTCACAGCCGTAAGATTTCACTTGCAGACAAAGAGATGGACAGCATCTAGAGATCACAGCGCATGCGCTAACTGCCAGTCCTCCATTGGGGTGTCATATTTCTACCACCACGGCACCTTAATTACTCCAAGCACCCATTGAGAAACCAATCGGCACCCCAATCACGTTTCGAAGCCTCTTGGTGCCAATTGAAACCGTGTTTTCACCCCAGTTTTCAAAAGTCACCGAAAAGTCACCTTCAGTTTTAACAGACTCAATAGGATGAGTAAAAAAAAAATTCGTCTCTACCGCCGTTTTATATCTTAAGGCTGCCATTTTGAATTTATAAAAACAAAACTTAGCCTATAACCATTGGACGGTTAAGATGAATCGATAGAGACCTCATTAATTAATATCCATCCAGTCTTTGGGATGTTTCGAGGGCATAAAGTAATCCACATACCCAGATACGCGTGAAACACATAACCCTTCTTGGCAGTCGGGCAATAATCATCAGCCCAAATACATGAAAGTAAAAGGCGAAACCCGAAATATTAGTAAACAATGCATCGAAAGACCACACTGTTTCAGCAACCAATAAGATTAAAGCGGAAGTTAAGCATGTGACATAACAAATCCACCCAGAAAGGTGAGATGTAAGGTGCACTATAAAAACCGTTGACCAGTGAGTTTCTAAATTTATTCTCTCGATAATAGTGGCAGAATCTAAGTTGAAATTATATCCCTTCCCACAACAATGAGAAGCAATAGATCATTTTTGTAATTCTTTTTTCGTAACACAGTTTATGTGTTACGGAGTTGTCGTTTATTTTTTTCTTATATAGGACAAATCACATCATCCTATACTGTAAATATCCCATAAAAAACATTTTAGAATGAAAACAATGATATTTCAGATATTACACAATCTTCTGTATAAAAGGTCTATATAACCTTTACCACAGTGCATTAATAAAACACTATGCCATAGCTTAGAAAACTTTAAACACAAGTTAGGTCTCAGGTCTTACTCATTTCAGTAGACTAATTCCTAGGTTCATAAATATTCATTCTAGTCTCAGTAGTTTTTGTCATCTGCCACCAAACAATGAAATCTTGAAGACACAAGTACTGGTGCTTTTAAATTTTCCAAAATGTCAGTACTATTTGTAATGTGATTATCCACACGTTCCCATACAAATTTGTTCCCACAAAAATGTAATTGGCAATCAGAAAACACAATAAAACTGCAGCAAGGATAAATCCATTTATAAGTCAAATACAGAGGTACCAAATTACCCCGCTGTCTTTTTTACGTGGCACAATTTGATGCTTCCATGAATATATTTTTTTTCCTGGGTAATTTTCAAAGATGTAGAATGAGGAAGAGCAATAAAACACAATAAGATCATGATAATAATAATTGAAAATGAGGAATCAAATTACACCATCACGAATTTATCCCGACTAACCCTATGAGGAATTTGTGCTATTTACTTCCATAAATAAGAATGAACAAAAAAAAAATAATCTCAGAACTGCCATGTTTCCGGCTTTTTTGGATATCAGTATTTTAAAACAGAAAAGGTTCTTTTATTTAATTAGAACATTTAGTCTATTTAAAAGAACATTTTCTCTAAAATTATACTAGTGTGTAAGAAGCCGGATACTTGGCAACTCTGTAATCTGCATTTTTTTTTTTTCAAAATAATATTTAAAAGGAATGAAACTTTTTTAAACTGTATTAATCATAATATTATAAAATATACTGTATAAAAGATTTTTTTTTTTGTAGAAACACAAAACAGCATGATTCATTCTAGATATTTTTATGATGTAACATTTTTTCCCCTAGAAATTTTGATTTATGTTTTGCTTAGAATTTTAAATACTAGAATTCGACTGCCTGAAAATTCAAAATGGTAAAACTTTCAATATGAATTTTAAAAACTAAAGAGTCGAATATTCATACATGAATAAGTTCAGTTTGAATGCATGTATTATTTGCAAAGTAATCTATATTTGTTTCTTTTCAAAATATAGGTAATATAAATGGAACTTTTTTAAAGTGCATTGATCATAATATTAAAAAATAAAATGGATATAAGAAAAACAGCTATATCTATTTATACATATATACATCTATATCTATAAAAAATTTTCCTACTAATTTTGATTTATGTTTTGCTTTGAGTTTTAAAATACTAGAATTCGACTGACCGAAAAATTCAAAATATGTAAAACTTTTGGAATGAGTTTTGAAAACATAAAATGTTATATGGTCTTTAGAATTATTCGAACATTTGAAGAATCAAAAATATATTGAGATAGTAAAAACTAAAAAGTATGCTATACGCCATTTTGTTTTTTAAGTTTTAAAAATCTTTGTTTCTACATACAAATGTTGTAAATTTTCGTTTTTATTCATAGATGATATTATAAGGTATTTTTATGCCTTTCTTTTAATTGGTCTAGAGTGAAATTATATGATTAGATTTTAAATGATTATATTTTCATGCCCCAAAATCTAAAAAAATGCCTGTTTGAGGTCAAAATATTTTGAATTATTTTAAAAGAGCATCCCAGTTCTCTTAAAAGTAAAAATCAATCTGACAATCACAATTTAGAACCTTGGTCGTTTCAAATGTTGTTTCTAGATCATATAAATTCTGTACATTTGTACCGTTTCACGTACATTTGAAAATCTGAATTTTGACACTTTTAGAATAACATTAATTCTGCTTTTAAAATTTACCGTTCCGGTTAACTTTGAACAGAAACAGTGAGATTTCTGTGTATATAAGATAAATATTTTTGTAATAACATATTTTTCTACGCAATAAAATAAATGTACATACTCGTAACATAAATATTAAATAATTGTATTAACAAACGACTTGTAATAAAATAAACACTATATGTATTGCTGTTTTATTGAACTTATCTTTGTACATTCGACAAAATGAATGCAATAATGAGGCTAATTAGTAATAATTGTTCTAATTTATTGACCTTATCACTGTCTAATAATCACGCAATGTCGATAGGCGTATGTTTAAACATCTGCTTTGAAAAGTTCTGTAACTTGTTTGTTTCACTTAACCGCGAACTAACATTTGTATTAATTATTATGTGACCATGCTGTATTTGCATATTATAGGAGGTAATTTCTGTAATCAAGGAAATTTTGAACGTGAATACAATATAAACAATGTTACAATTATTCATGCATTAAATCGAGTAATGAACAAAGCAGTCGCTATTCAAGTCAAAATTACAAATCGACAAAATTAACAAGAATGAATAATTAATTGTATGTGGACTTACTATTTTAGGATTAATTTGGTGTGAAAAATATTTTACCCTATACACAAGTTTACAAAAATTTGAATGAAGTCGAAAAAGCTGATTAAATGTTTATAATGCATTCTTTAGTTCAAGTAAATCAAAACAAATTTCCATTACGTGCTGCACAGTTTTAGCTGTGCACACTAAATACATATGATTTTTTTTCTTTTACCAGAACATTTATTTTACAGAAATATGAAAAATTTAAATTAAGATCATGTTCGACTGCAAAATTTAACTGTACAAATTATAGAAAAATTCGTAGAATTAAATGTCTTTCAATTATTATAAAGACTTGCGCACATATCGACTAACAACTTTTTGCATATATGGTGCTTTCGGAAAAAAAAAAAATAAGACTTCATTTTAAAAAATGACTTCACAAGGTTAACAATCAAACCCATTCAAAGTAATTCGAAAATACGACAAAAATAATTTTCCAAAATAGAAAAATATAATAAATCAGTCCTCTTCGTACATGTAACAGTTAGAATACCATTTTTTCACTCTAGTTGCTACATAAAAAATTCTTGCAACTGATATTTATACTAATAAAATAAAGTTTTGCTCTGTATATATATATATATATATATATATATATATAGGGGAGTCTAGGGACGGTTGACCATACAGGAGGCTTGACCCAACCATCAATTTTCATATTTAAAAGAATTTCAGAGTTTTATCAATAGATGTCAACCAAAGCTACTGGAATGCTCAAACAACAGTCTTTGTTTAATACAGCTAATCGAAATAGGTGTGGAAAAATCAATTGTGGAGCGTTTTCAACCTAAAAGTTGTGTTTTTTAGAAATATTTTGTAAGCTTTTTTCAGATAAAATATATCATAGAAATTAAAGTAAGTAGGTTTTAAGTAATGCAGAAATATCGAGCTTTCCTTCCAGGCATAAAGACTGTACAGTAAGTTAGGCTTAAAATAACAATGTGGCATTGCTTAGAAAAGGTCTATGTAGGGACGCTTGACCCAGTCAGTGTGAGGGAGTGTTGACCAGATGCTCAAGGTTTCCTTAATTAAGTGGTTTTGGAAATATTTTTATTATACACTGTGCATAATGAAAAGTGAATGGTATATCTATAAAAGAATTCAAATTTATTCTGTAAAGCTTCAGTAAAATGATATGATGGAAAAGAAAATGTTTAAAACCGACTATAGAAAAATCTGAAAAATAGCTAGAAAATGGGAAAGTTGATAGGAACTTTTTTTTCATTTAGATATTGCTTACAATAGATAAATAGAAGCAGTGGGAAAGACTAGAAAGGATGGAAGCAGCAGTCTTAACCCTTTGAGGGGCAGTGGTATATTTATAAAAAACACTTCATTTTAATACCGAGACATCACAATGGCACCGGAATTTTGCTAAAGTCATTTCCATTTAATATGTATGTGAAATACAGCGTTTTTCTTATTTCCAAATAAATTTTTTCATAAATTCCGGTGCCATTCATTTATCTCAACATGAAAGTACTGAAAGTACTTTGCCTCTTAAAGGTTTAAATCATGTTAATGATAAGTTAAATGCTTCTCGGTTGCAAAAGAACACAGCATAGATCGAAAAACTTTAGGAAGGTATGTAGAAAAATTTCACCAGGGTGAATACAGTGAGATTAAGCCAAAGTATGTGACAACTAGAGTTGTCAGATCGAGTGTGACAAAAATGGCACAAGGAGATAAAAAAAAGCGGGAAAGTGGTTCCTAAATCCGGACATAATAACATGAAACACTATGAAAACTGAACCTGTCTCTAACAGAACACTCCCTTGTTTAAATTTCACTTTCCTTGCTCTACAATTATACTTGCTCAGATAAAATGCTATTTAAAACAAAAATTTTCTCTTCTGACATGCGATTGTGTCTTAACAGGTTTGTTTAAGCCTCATATTTAAAAAAAAAAAAAAAAAAAATTATAATAATTAAAACATGTAGAATAAAGTTATTTTCCTTTTTTTTAAACTTATTTTATTTCTCTACACAAATAGTGCAATATAAAACAAAGTGGGTCAAACCTCCCATATAGTGGGTCAAACCTCCCATATATGGGGAGCCTTGACCCGTTATTTTTTCATGATTAAAATCAATCATTTTTCAAATTTCTTATATGTTACACTTACGTAGCAATTTTATTTTGATAACTGATTGTATAACGAATAAAATTATATATAAAACTTTATCATACGTTCAATATTTAAAAAATAAAAAAATATTTTGTAAAAAGTGGTCAACCCTCCCTAATCTCCCCTATATATATATATACAGGGTGACAATTATTGAAGTATATGAAATAAAATGTAAATTATTTAAAAACTACTGAGTACACAAACTTTATCCAACATCTAAACGTCACTACAGATATTTGGATTTAGGTTATGACATGTTTGACTGCCATCATTGTCTATCATGCAGCGTAGAAGAATAGCAAATTTCGGCATGATTCGTTGAAGTGTCAGTATATCGATGTTGTCGATGACCTCCTGAATGACAGTTTTCATCGCAGCGATGGTCTTGGTGTTATTTCTGCATACATTTTTTTTTAATGTAGCCCCTCAAAAATGAGTCACGTGTTCAGATCCAGTGAATAGGGTGGCCAAGCGAGCCCCATTACTGTGGCCTCTGTATACCACAGAGCCAGAATGCAATTCCTAAAGTGCTCCTCCAGGACATCAAACACATTTTTGGACCAATAGGGTCGAGCTCCGTCTTGCAAGAACCAAATCTTGTCGAAATCAGAGTCACTTTGGATAAACGGGATGAAACCATTTTCCAAAACATTCACGTATCTTTCAGTAGTAATCAACGAATGTCTGACCGATTATTCCGTGACTGGACATTTCACACCACTCCACACACAGTCATCCGTTGAGGGTGTAGAGATTCTCCATCGTGAAATGCGTATTATCAGTCCCTTCAAATTCCCCAATTTGCCTTATTGACGAACCCATCCAAATGAAAGTTGGCTTCGTCGCTAAACCAAACCATATTCGCATGAAACTCCTGTTCGTCAATTCTTTCGATAATAGTGCTGGCGAAACACAACCGCTGGCTGTTCCATGGCCATGGGGCTTAATGACTGATGGATTTGAATTTTGTATGGGAAGAGATGCAGCTCTTAATCAAAAATTTGTCGCAGGGTCTCCCGGTTGATTCCAATCTGTTGTGCTGCTTATCTGATTCATTACCATGGTCTGGTTTCAAACCCAGCACGTGGATCCTGGATAATTTTCAGATATTCTCACACTTGTTTGTCGACCGACATTACCAACACTGTCATCACAAACACTACCAGTTCCCTCAAGCTTGCTAATAAAATTCTTGATTGTTAGCACATACTAATTTCATTATGACCTGCGGCCAACCATGAAGTTTGAACTTCATAGCGCAAACCAGTGTTGCCAGACGGGCTACTTTTTTTCAATTCAGATTCTTGATTGGCACCATTGGATTTTGAAATTGTAAAATGCGCCTTATTTAATGACATCTTAATTAATGCGAAAACAAAGGGAATTTTACCCTTTCAAATAAGTAGTGGCAATCAAGAAATGTGAATTTAAAAAAAGTAGCCCACTGGCAACACTGACGCAAACATGTTAGAAGTTATGGCGGTTTAATTTCATTTCAATAATTGCCACCCTATATGTAAAAGCTGGATAGTATAATATACCGTTTATACAATGCTGAAAGTTTGTGTGAGAGTAGTCTAACGTCTCTCCTAATGCACCTGAGACTCAAAATTTTAAATTCATGACACTTAGCTAAGTTATTAATTAAAAATCGCAGTGCATTCTCAACCAAAAATCATCTATTTCATTTTCCGTTGTCAAAGGTACTCGCGCATGACCAAAACCTCAATTTACACGTCGGAAGGAAGCGAAGACTCGACTTTTCTATTTTAGTTGTGATTTTTGATAGTTATGCTTTAACGGAAATCGACCACGCCGCTCAGTGCAGGTAAATTGGAAGTCATAATACCAAAATTTCACAAACTTAATTTAAAAAAATTTAAATTTAAAAAGGAAGGAGACAATTTGTGTATAATCCTTTATCACCAAGTTACTTTTCGAGAGCAACTCAAAATCAGCTCACCCTATCGCCAATATCTTTCTAAATTTCCATGCTATTTAACTAATAGTTTTACATGAATTGCTCTATGGGGCCACTCCAAGTCACGTGTGGGACATCTTTTCTACGTATTACTGCTTTTTTAACAATGTTATTATATCCTCAAATTAAAACAACTATGTTAATATGAAAATCTAAATTTTTTTGTCACTTTTAATGTATAGTTTATATTTTAAAAACTCAAATGTTAATAGATACAGATATTTTTGTTGGCGTCATGGGCAGGACATTATTTCCGTTTTGCGTGGAATGGCCTCGAAAACGGAATGATTATTTAAAAGTAAATGTACTATATTCTGTGGCGGCGAATTTCGATTTTTATAGCTGATTCGATTCGTCTCATCGAGTTAAGTACTTTGCTACATCGCATATCGGCCACTGAATTTTAATAATGACAGGGGGGCAAGGTCAAAATTAAAAAATTTGCAGAATGCTAGCTGCTGAAAATAAAGCAGTATCAGAAAGTACCTTCGCGTGCAACCGTACGCAGACGTTCCGCAAGTTATGAAGTGACTGAAAAACTTGAAAAAGAAACGACAATGCGTGGTTACAAAGATTTTTTATAGTAATTCGGAAAAAGTATTGACAGATGAACAAAACTAGACAGTGTTCCCAGTGGGCTACTTTTTTTAAATTAAGATATCGTGACTGGCACCACTTTTTTAAAATAGTGAAATTCGCCTTATTTAATAACGTATTAATTAATGAGAAAAAAGGATGGATTTTACCATTTCAGAAAAGTGGTGCCAATTAAGAAATCTAATTTTTTAAAAAGTAGCCCACTGGGAAAACTGTACCAGACATGGAAATCATAACTTGCGAAAACCTGCCTGTCAAGTAGCATACTAATATTTTGGACTAATATATGGAGGATATTCCATCTATCTTATGATCACGTGGTCAAGGTAAAAACTTCTAGAGTAAAGAAGGGAAGGCTCCGTAGACGTGTAGTTCCTCGGTTAAATTACCCGTACCACGTGACTTTTTTCAGCTTCAAACCCATATCTGTAACATCCTCCATTACAAATCCGTTTAATAATAGCAATGATATAACCTTACAGTAGTTATTGGCAATTCATGTCACTGTATAATCTATTAGTAAACTTACAACGCACTTATTTCTTTCAAGGCAAGTGCTTTTAATGAACGAAATTTTGAATTTTGACCCGGTCCCATGTCATTAAAGAACTCAATAGCCGATACGCAAGCTATAAAATTAGAATCGAATGAGCTTTAAATTCGAAATTCTTCGCCACAAACTATATTATCTTTACTTAATAGGTCTAGGGTTTAAAATGTAGCCATTTTTAAACCTATTAAAAACGGGAAGATTACTTATGTGTAGGGTGACAATGTGGAGATTTTTAAACCTAATAAAAGGCCATTCCATGTCACATGTGGGGCAACTTTTCTACATGCGACTGTTGTTTCAACAATTCTATTGTATCGTCAAATTAAAACAACTATGCTAATATGAAAATATATACCAGGTTTCCTAAAAAGGACTGACTAATTTTAAAATTCATTAACATGCAAACTGTGATAGATATTTTAAAAAATCTTGCAGGAACGTTATGTATGATGTCAGAATTGTCAGTTTTTACCGTGATTCCCGAATTTAGTTCGAATTACAAACAATAGACGATGCTGTGAGCAGTATGCGCTAAATCCGGTCCCGATTTTTGGTAGTTCGGTACCCACTCAATGCATTTTACCTCCTTTTTTAGTGTGGAAGAATAGAAATGCCAAAAGCCTGCGTGTATTTAGCGCCTATAGCTTTCGGCACCATCTATTGTTTGCAATTCGATCTAAATTCGAGAATCACGATAAAAAACTCATGACATCTTACATAACCCTCCTGCAATAATTTTTTTAATATTTATCATCGTTTGCGAGTTATTGAGTTCTAAGTCAGTCCTTTAAGGACAACCAGTATATATTTTTTCTTATTTTAATGTTTAGTTTATATATTAAAAACTTATAAGTTAATAGATATAGACTGCTCAAAACAATTAGGGGAGCACATGCGTTTAACGAAATTACGCAAATATTTACACCGATAAGTAACGTAAAATAAAGCATCCATAATTTAAAGTGTTGTAAGAAACATATAAAGAAAACTTCTCATGTAAATTAAAGCTTATAGCTTCAAAAATTAGAAAAAAGGAAATAAGTGCAGAATTCGGGATGTTGCAGAAACGTCTGTTTCACTGCCTCAGTTGTAAAATTCAATTGCTCAGCTTGTGTTTGGAGAAAATGTGTCTTGAAAATGTCACTACAACATGCTTTACCGCAATCCTTGGCTTGGCGTGTTATCGGGACAGATGAATTTGGGGAAACACAACGAAGTGTAGTGGATGCTGTTGGAGTCGCTAGAAGTGTCCATGAAAGTATGTGGAATCGATTCTAGGACACATGGAATGATAGTCATCGATAATTGTAAGGTCGAAAATGTGCTAACACCGAACTGATCACCGATATAGGGGAAGACGGGGTACAATGAAACACAGGGTACAATGAAACATTACTTGTAAAATCAATCAAATTTTTCATAGAGAGTTGCAGTTTATATATATGTTATACAACTATATGTTCCAATTACTGATGTGATTTGGATACATTCACACTTCTACAATAGTAGCAATAGAAGATTATTGCTTTTACACCATTGAAAGTAACTTTCTTTACTAAAAGTAATTTTGTTTCTTTTTCCTTGTTTTTATATGTAATAATTATTTTTTCTGTGCATTGTTATCTATGGGTTGTTGTCTTCATACCTCCAAAACCAAACTAAAAAAAAATAAATATTAGAAGTTTGAAAATAAATTTTTACTTAGTAACCTCAGTGTGGGGTACAATGAAACACTTGCAGACGGGGTACAATGAAACATGTTTTATTATAGTGATAAAAGTAGTAAATATAATATATTAGAAGTAAGAGTAGGAAAACAGAAAAAAAAGAGTTTTGTTCTAACCAGATCAGTAAAAAATGCTCTTGTTAAGCAATTAAAAAATAGAAAGAGAAAAAAAAAAAGCTTAGAAGGGATTGTTTTGAAAACAAACTCTGCCTGCTACAGAATCTAATGATGATCCAGATTTTTTTTCTAGGTCCAGCTGGTCATCGAGGTACTAAGAATGAGATATCCACACACAACATGTATGGCACAAGCAGTATCCATAAAAATGGAAACATAAGGAAATATATACCGTTGGAGAAATCATACATTTAAATGAAGTCAAATGTGAAATACTTGATATAAAAAGACTCCAACCCAGTTTTATTTATTTTATTTTATTTTTTAAAAAACTTAAATTTAAAAAAAAACTCATTGTCTTGAAACCACCACCCCATATTCCTTCAGGAGCAACTGAAATATAAGCAGAAACGCTAATTTTTGAAACTGACTTGAGCCAATTTAATATAAAATGAAAGGTATTTCTTAAACTAATAGAATTATCTTATTTTTCATCTTAGACTATAATATTTTTATCAAGTTCCATATTAGTAAAGTTTTGTTTTTGTATTTATCTCATTTTTAATAAAATAAACTATACCGGGTGAAAATTGCTTCCATCATTTGGAGTGTTTCATTGTACCCCAGTATGTGTTTCATTGTACCCCGGCATACGGGGTACAATGAAACACTGTAAGACATTTATTTTTTGTTATTTTTCAAGCATAAAGATATTGTTTAGAACCTAATAAAAATTTATTTAGATGGGGAAAATACAAGATTAAAAATATGCATTAATTATATTTTTGCGCATGCAAAATGTTGGATAGGAAAAAAAAATTAGTAAATTTTGTTTCATTGTACCCCGTCTTCCCCTATCCTGTTAACAGTTCGTCGAGACGGAACGGGCAATGCTACTCTGCTGAAAACACATCTGTTCTTCACCACATGACGAAGGGTTTCCAGCTAAACAGTCCAAAATAGTCTTCATCAGGGTAGTCTCTATGCACGTAAGCAAATGGTCTGTATTCCGTTGACCTCAAGCCGATGTGCGGCCCAAAGAAGGTGGGGAACTGAACATCGTATTTGGAGGTCACATTGTTGGAGTCAAATTCTGTTTATAGTCAAGTCCCTATTCAGTCTCGATGTGACCTCTGATGTGTCTTGGCATGGAGTGAAAGAGGCACTCAAAATAATCCCACATTCGTTCGTGAAAGATCACATTACAGAAGAGGTGGGTTGATGCTATGAGCTGGAATCAGCATAGGTGGAGGTAGGGGCCTGCATATCATTCGGAATGACACTTTGACGGTTCAAAGTTATACAGATGAGATACTGAGACCTCAGGTAGTATTTTATGTTGTAGCAATTAGTGATTTCTTTTTATCCATGCATGATAATGCCAGACTTCATAAATTTCGTCTTATGTAAAACATGCTTGAAGCTAAAATAATGCAGCGTATGGAATGACCAGCATGTGCTCCTGACCTGAATCCGATCGAGCATGTTTGGGACATACTCAGAAGACGCATTGCTGAGAGCCGAGTCTTGCTTTTACTGTCCGGGACTTAGAGATTGCAATTCTTCAGCAGTGGGACAATATTCCCCAAAGTCTTATCGATAACCTCATCGCATCCATGGAAAAACAGGTGCGCAGCAGTCTTAGCTGTTCGAGGAGACCACACGCCGTATTAAAAATCTTGCATCATTTCTAAACGATACTTTTTTTATCATTTACTTGAAACCAAAATATTGCCCTAAACCATCTTTTCACATTCTTTTCATCTTTTCAAGAAATAAAAGATCCTTTACAATTTTTTTGCGTCTTTTTTCTGTATTGCACAGCGATACACGTGTCCTATCCATTTTCTGCCCATACATAGCCGTCTTGCACTATTCTTTTCACTTTTTTGCTTGCTCCCCTAATTTTTTTGAGCAGTGTAGTTATTTAGGTAAGTGTCACGTGCAGGGAATTTTGTCCGTTTTTCATTTAATGACCCTATAATATTTCCACGCAGTCATGAGAAATAAATACGTCTTGTCGTTTGTGCATGAGGCATTCTCACAATCTTTTTACTATCGGGAATAAAAATCTGGTTAAATTTAACTTGTTAAAATTAAATTTTAATCTGATTGACGAATGCCTTAATGATTGAAAATAAAGAAAAAGTGGTCAGCAGCGAAATTTTTGTAAAAGTTAAATAAGGTTTATGCTAAACTTGCGAGTTTAATTTTCCTTTCCATTTTACCACTAAAATATTTATTTTATTCTATATTTTTACTTATAACGAATTTGCATAGTACCACAGGACATTCAAATAAGAGATAATAACAATGTAGTATTTTTAGTACAAAATTTGGTATGAAATTGTCTTAAAGTGGTGTTAAAGAAGGGAAGGAAAGTAGAAAAAGGGGACGGTATAGGAAAAAAGGGACTGTAAGGATGGAATGGTAAGGGAAATTACCACCTATTTTAGGCAAATCATTTTAAGATTAAATGGTAGACACAATGTTCATTGATTTTTAGAAACAGTTATTTACATTAGATTAAAAAAATTAATTTACCATGAAAAGTGCAGGAATAAAACTTGGTTACGGTAAGACTACCAATAAAGCCACGATGCTGGAAATTGATATTTAAATGCTGATTTAAATTCTGCAGTAAATTTCCTATCAAAGAATTTTAGACTTTCTTTCTCTAGCATACTTCTGCATGAGAAAAAACTTGAAAAAAATTCTGTGGCTACATCTAAAGTGATTTTCTGTGTAATTTTAGAAGAGGGAAGGTAAGGAATCTAAAATCCAGGGACAGAGTTTTAAAAATAATATCAGCCCTAAAAATGTGTGCAGGTTAACTTTTTGATACACATTTATATAAAACAATAACCCCAGTTTTGGAAAAAACTACATTTAATTATTTTTATTGAAACAATTTTATACAGACAGCTCCAAACTTCAAAATCAGCATCAGGGACACGGGACTGTATAGGAGTTTTCCTGGTATTTGGAACCACAACATCTTCCAAAACTTATTTATCTCGTTAATATTGTTATGCAACCATGCAATGGGATGTTCCCCAATATATGAAAAAAAAAACACAAAAACATGTCCTAAAATAAAAATTATTATTCTGGGACATAAAAGTCAAAAGATTGTGAGAATGCCCCGTATACGCTTAAAAATTATTTTATCTAAAGTTTCCTATTCCAGCAAATATTCAATATATTTATATTCGTGTTGCACTATATCTTTCTGTACTGAACTATGTTATGTGTTTTGAAAGTCGCGTTAAATTGGGTTGTACATTTTTCATTTTATAAATAAAAAATAAGCGAAAGTGTTTTGAATTTTTTAATGAAATCTATACATCTCAATATGTGATTTTTTAAAACAATATCTACATAGCCATGTATTGGATCTACAGATCGTTTTGTGTATTCCATTTTGCAAGGTGACTGAAAATATTCTTTTTTTTTTTCTATAATTTGCAGTTGGACACCTAATTGTTCTCGTGATAGAAACTTCGATGAAAAATATGAGGTAAAACATATTTTTATATACCGACTGTTCCAAAAGGTTCCTTTAAGAATTTTTCTAGATATTAGTCAAAACATCAAAAATTCAAAGTGTTTGGTGATTTTTGGTTATAAGCTCAGTATTGAATTAAATTAATTCAGAACAATAATAATTCAATTCAGTACAGTAATAATTCAATTTACATCTAATAAAAGCTCATATTCATAAAACATTCGATATTTTCGTATTCACGTCATAACCATAAATATCAAATTTAAAATTATATAAAATCCAAGCTAAAAGGAAATTTTTATTATTCGCAGCACTGATTTTGTTTTAAATGTACCAATTTGGAGATGCATATTCTACATATGTTTATAATTATAATTGTGTAAAAATGTTTTTAATGTCTATTTTAGCATTTAATATATAAAAGGGGACATAAATATTCATTATCAATCAATCTGGGCTCATTTTTTCCAATGTGAGACTGTTAGTATTCTCTGGTTTCACGTAAATTGTGTAAAGTATGATTCCAAGAACATTCTACTTTTTTAGATTAAAAAATATTTCACTGTATTGCAAATTTTTACTGCCTGATACTGCTCTTTATTATATTATTTTTTTCTTAATAATATGAATATGAATGTTAATTTGAATTAAAGTAATATTAATATTGCAATACCATTTAGATTCTATAAATTAAAAAATATTTTTAAATGCAATTCCTTCAAAAAAAAAAAACAAATTTTCATATGCTGAGCACATACTAAAACTACTAACTTTATAAAAATTCCTATTTTATAAACAAAATATGAAATGAAGCTTTGAAAATAAATAGTTCCAAAGTATCCGTGAAGGTTTATTCATCCAGAACAAACTTCTATTTCAGATGAAATTTTGAATGTGAACATGTCTTGCGTTTTCTTGAGCTTTTACTTTCTGTATAAATAAGGTGCTTTCAGAAATCCAAACATATTCCTTATTTGAGGTCGTTAATAGAGATCTTTTATCTTAAAGTTTATTTCGAAAGCGTAGCATAAAAGTATAAAATGCTCGGAATGTTTAACTTTTAGTTCTGCAACTGTTTAATATAAACGTATATGATAATTTATATCTTGGGTTCCTTAGGTAGTTAATGAATTATTTTTAAGGAAAAAAAGAAAGAAATTTTAAGACAAATATTACATTATGATCATTTATATCGTGATCTTAATATATAATGCAATACAAAAACTAAACTTTTCAGTTTTTCAAAATTAGGATCATTATTGTTTTATAAATCCTTCTCTTAATTCAAAAGAGTTACCAATAATGAAAAAATGAATGTGAACTATAATTATTATTATTATTGTTATAATGATTGTGATTATTATTATTTTTAAAATGTAAATTCGGAACTGTATTTCTATATTCGATTAGAACAATGTACATAAATATATGAAATGATTCATGAAGGAATATATTTTTACTGAAAAATGAACTAAAAAAGCACATTAGAGCAAGTCGTATATAATTTATTCAAAACTTAATTTTTTTATGAATTACCTTATGAATTACCGTAAAGTGTTTAAATTATCTATTATCTGACTAAAATCTGCACTCAGTACGGAACTTCAATTTGGATACAGCCGTTAAAATACGCTCGTTTTAAAATAATTAATTTCTCGGAAACTTATGGTACGAATTCCATAAAAAATTCGTTTTTAGGCTAATTGAAGGGTGTAGAGTTCATTTATGCTGTCAGAATTGGGTACTGCTATTGAAAAAAACAAAGTTATGGTTCGTTTTAACATGTAGGTGGCCCCCAAAGCAAATTTTATATACATCATTTAAAAGTAGACTTTATTTCCAATCGTTCGGTACCAGTAACTTTCCTCTACGATAATTTGTTGAGGAGTTAGTAGGGGGTGTTTACTTTTTTTTTTCCACGACTGTACCTGGCGTTCCGAAACATGCCGGTATATTAAAATTTGCCTGTCCTAAAAGCTTAAATATTGCAAAGCAAGACGTAAAGAAATTTTATCTTTCATAATTAAAAAAAAAAATTCGATATTCAATGTGAAAGCGGAAAAATCCATTAAAAATCAATTTATAAAACTCATTTTATGCCCTTTCAAAGACTTTCAAAGAGCGCGAGTTGAAAACATGTGTTTTCTTGGTGAGATCTCTATCGCTAAGGGGTACTGGAATTTTTTCACGTACTAAAAATTTGTACAAATATTACATTTATAAATTTAATTTTTATGCATCTATGTGTAAATTTTGATGCTGACTCCAGTTATGTAATTTTCATTAAAACCGGATAATTAGAAGCTTAGGAATGAATTATTATTTCATTAATTGGATACTTCGTTTGAAATAATCAATTCAAAAGGCAGACATGTGATCGTGAATAAAAACCACAAATCATTTTTTGACCAGGATTATTCTGCAGGGTATATATATTTTTTTACAAATACTGTATTTAGAGATTTTAATTTTAGGACCTATGACTTGTTTTTTCCCCCTGATTCCGAATATGTAATTTGCGTACAAATCGATTATGAACTTTTTATTTTATCAAAAAAATTTTAAAAGGAAAAACAAATACTTTCGTTCCGCACACTACTTAATTCTAATCGTTTCTCCACTGTTTATCATTATTTTAAACCTTTTTTCTTATTACAGGCCGGATTAAAATTATTAAAAGTATATATTATGATATAGAGGGAGTAGTAGTTTCTTATGGAGACGGGGAAGGGCGGGGCAAACAAACTTTTAAAATAGTAGCGATTTCTACAATAATAATTTTAGACCTGATTTTAAGGAGCCCTCTCATGCATATTCTTTATTAAATATAAAAATTTGAGATAGGTGAATTACGAAGGTGCGAGAGTTTGAAGTGCGAAAAGGTGAGATTTGCGAGCGATAAACGTTTCTCCAAAAATTAACATTATTTTAAGTCTGATTTTTTATGTGTTTTTGACGAAACACACCGATAAGTATTATTTATCAAATATAAAAATTTTAAAGAAGGGATTGCTGAATTGGGCGCGAGAGTGGAACCACGGATGGGGGGGGGGGGGGGAATTTTCAAACTTTCTTCGAACCTCTCAAGCGATGTATCATCAGAAACCCTTTGACCACTTTTCCATTTTATGAACCTGTCTTACCACCGTCCTCCCATTTTGTCCCACGAAAGCACTTTTCTAACTTTTTTGAAATCTTAGCGTTTTACCGCAATAAATATCACTTTAGATTGTTTTTTAACGAAGCCTCAGATAAATATTGCTAATCTATATTAATAAAAGGAAGTTGTGTCTGTGTCTCTGTCTGTGTCCGGGATGACTAGGAAATTCTACGACACCTATCAGGCTGAAAACGTCTATGAAATTAGTCCTAGGCTTCTTCTGATGCACATGATACACAGACTATGCAAGTCTTTAGCTTAAAAATAAAAAAATCAATTCAGATTGGAGCGTGCTTACAACGTCCGGTGTATACTGCGAAGGTAATGGGGATACCAACTGTTAATTGTTTGGATACATTTTCATTTGACATTTAAGAACAAGCGGAAACGAGGGCGTTACATTAATGAAAGTGTGGGACCATTTACATTCTGATATTTTAGAATGTTTTTTGGAGAAATATATAAAAACGTTTAACATAAATTTAAGGTTACTATCACGGGCCCGGTCGCTAATATCCGAACTTTCAAGCATACAACACCGTTGGTGAATATCAAAGAATGCCAAATGATTTAGCGAGAAGACCCTCATTACGCGCGTACTTTTATTGAAATTTGCATATTGATTAAACATTTTCAATTTGTCGGTTAATTGATTGACTGATTTAAGATGAATCCAGATAAATTATTAAAGAAATAATTAAGTCAAACTCATTTTTGTTCGCCCTTTCTCAAAATAAAAAGTACGCATTTTCGAAGTTTACTATTTATTAATAGATCTTGAAAAATCCATTGTTTAGTAATGCAGTATATTATTAACACCGGATACATTTTTGTAAATTAACTTTTTTTATTGAGCAATAATATTCAATGATCATATATTAATAGATTCAGATTTACTAATTTACATTTGTGCTTTTAAAATATCAATTTCCTTTACATGTGTGGAATTGTATGAATCACTAAAAAAATTAATTCGAGGAGAACAAATTGTAAATTTCCATAATAGATAATTTTATAAAATAGATATTTTTTAAAATCTTATATCACTATTTCTAAGCCATGAAAAACTGTAAGGAGATGTTTATGGAAACAGTATGACATTTGAATCAACTAGAATTCAAATATTTTGTCAGTAATGTCAATGAATGCATGCGCGGAAAGCGTTCTTCTTGCAAAATTATTTTGCACTCACCGAATATCACGAATATGTTGTATGTTTGAGGTTTTGGATATTAGTGGCCCGCCCAATGCCGGACGGGTCAGCTAGTTCAACATAAAAGACTCATTCTCTAAATAAATATTATTCCACATATGTTAATAGATAAAAATACAAATTCGTCATAAATAAATTCGGTTTTCATTATAATAGTTAAACATTTTAACATGACTTCTTTCAAAGAGATTAGTGTGAGAAAAACTGCTAAGAACAGAGGACGGAACATTTTTATTGTAGTGAAGCATACCTACAGCAAATTTATCGAAAATTTAATTAACTACAACAGCAAATACTTAATTTAACAATTATACTTTGGAAAGTAGTCACGTTATCACTATTATCATATTTTCTCAAAAGATTAAAATTACACCCAAAAATAAAGACATAGATCAATGACTCCTCGTTATATAACGTGTTACCGAATACAATTAAATAAGTGCGCTGATTTTACATTAACGATAATTTAAACAAAAATAAATAATTAAATATTAGTAGAAAACAGGAATTCAGCTTTTTCTGAATTAAGTGTGGCTCCCGATAAAAAAAAAAAGTATATAAATATATTTTGTACAAAATATATTTCAGTTTTAAGACTTAAAATATACGTTTTTATTTTACATAAAATGAGGTCAAATACATCCGCTGAATAAATCCACATTTGTGATCCAGTCTTAAACAACATCTACAGAAAACTATGCATATGACGCCACTATAATAATTCTTGAATAACATATATTCAATTTCACCGATGCTGGATACTCTTTAGTTTCGTGTTTGCACCAGAGTCGGATGCTTACGAAAAATTTCCATGTTGTGCTGCGTTTGTAGCCTTGTTAACATATGATAGTGAGAAGTGCCGCGCTAGATATCGTTCCAAGTGGTTTAGTTGGTAGAACGTCGGGTGCGCTATACCGATTACCCGGAATCCAGTAAAGGCTTGGACACTTTTTCACTCTGTTGGCTGTACGCCTTTTAAGGAATTAAAATTTGAAATATTAATGTTACGTTAGTTGTCAGCTTCATAAGCATCTTCGATGAAAATTAGAAAGAAACCGACAAGTAGATTTGAGGTTAAACTTGACGAATGGTTTTAATAAATCTCGTAAATGTATATCCACCTCAATTAAGATTGCTCTGTGTATTAGTCTCCGCTTAGTTGACAAAATTAACAGATTTATTTTAAAAACGATATTTTTTATCTTAATGAGTATTTGCTTTTCGAAGTCTGTATTTATGAAACAATTGGAAGTGAGTGATCTTCTTTTCATAATCTATCGAGTGAACTTTTTTATCCTTATCTGTATTATTTATTTTAAAAGTTACTAATTTGCAATAAATCAAATTTCTCAAATACTTAAAACTTTTTTTTTTTTTTTAGTATTGTAAATTAAATTAGTAACAGTTTTTCTTATGTGTCTGATACAGCCACTTCCATTCTTAGCCAACGATAACTTATCAATGGAAATCTTTGCGTCAAAATAAGGGAAAATTGCAAAATGTTATTATCACAAATCATGATTATATCGAAATATTATACGTACAAATGAGTGCGGGAAAATCGTCTAACCAATGCTGTAAACCAGAAAAAATACCCTACCTACTGTGAAATACCCTACCTACAGAAAAACTCTTTCAGCCCCTATTGTTTTATAGAACATATTATATGATAAACATTGATAATTGCTTTGCTCTTTCTCCAAATATAGCCGGTAATATGTAGTTGTATTTTGCAGTTGTTGGTAATGTAATATCTATATATACATACTCAAAATGGAAGTATTTAAAATTAAGTTGAAAATAAAAGTATTTTTAATCTTTAACCTTTATAATCCAAATGCAATGGACTTTAGACATAAATAGTAGGGAATCTATAACAGATAGATAGTAAGGTATAAGTACTCTTATACAGCAATGTTAAAAAATTATGAATACTAATCAAAACTTTTTGAAAGAAAACATGTATGCAAACATATTGTACCGCAAGCAAGCAGATACATGAATGGAGATATACCATTCGCGAATTATGATTTCATATCTGTTAAAAAATAATTTAAAAGAAAATGTATTTCATTTTCAGAAAAATTGATATTTTTATTGCAGTTCAATGTTAATTAAGTTTTATATTATCTGATAAAGGAAAATTGTGGTATGCGCAATATGAGTTATATTAATAAGAGGTTTTAATAAGTTTAAGAAAGATTTAATCTTACACAAACTGTCACAATTTTAACTCTATACGATGTAAATGTATTATTATGAGATTTATTGAGAACACTTATCTAAGGTCACATAAAGTCAACTTATTCATGGTGACTTACACGAATGATAACGAATAACATTTTCAAAATTCTTTCTAAATTGCGAAGTTACTAAATCTTGTAAAATGTCATAAATTACCGCAATTTTCCAAATTTAAATTATTATCTTTAGAAAGAACTTTTTTTGCTTTAATGTTTAAGGAATTTTCCTTTAGTAACAAATTTTGACTGGTTGATATCACGATCGATCGTATTCTCGAAACGCATAATAATTAAAATGAACATAAAATATTGTTAAATAAAAGATTGTTATTCCGGTATGATACTTTCGTATTTCAAGCCATATGTATATGTACAAAGTGTACCTGGATTTATAGGCTAAACTGTAAGGGAAGGTAAAATACACATAAAAAAGGAATTCAGGTATAGCAATGTGGATTCGAAAACGAAAAGTTATGGCGAGAAATAGGAAATGCGGAGGAATTGAAAACAAGCGTTTTATTGACATAAAAATTACAGTCAGTGCTCAAATGTATCACCAACCAGCATTGATACATATCTGGTAGCGTCTATAAAGGGATTGTCTTACTCTTTCGAAGGTTTCAGAAATATCATCTAGGAGACATCAGTTGGCTGTGATTAGGACCTGATTGCAAGGGCTGCCAGTGGCACATTTGAGCACTTACTGTAATTGTTATGTCAATAAAAAGCTCGCCCGCATTTCTTGTTTTTCGCAAAACTTTTCATTTCCGACCTCACATAGCTATACGAAAATTGCTTCTTTATGTGTACATTACCTCTCCTTAGAGTTTAGCCCATGAATGCGGGGATGACCTGTACATATATGTATTTAAATATTTTCTGTTTATATTGTACTTTTAAAATACTAAACTGCAACATTAAAGCAAGAAGTACGCGATTACATATTGACGCACTAAATTAGAAATCGCAATATCTAATTCCGGCAACCCAAAAGACAATTATAGTTTTATCAACAATTTAAATTTGTTACAAGCAAAATAAAGTAATTCAGTAACGTAAACATCCTTACTGCTACATATTTTGAAAAAAATCTTGATTTGGCTACAATTCATCTTCAATTCATCTTTGACTACAATTCAGATTTAATAGCATTGACATGTGTACCCTCGGGCTAGAACCAGATAAGCTTAACTTGCCCTTTAAGCCTAACCCTTTAAGGGCGGCGATGCCGTCATGACATCACATATATTTAATCCCTAATTGCCACATTGTCACCGGAATTTTATAATAAAAAATTCATCTTTATTAAGTACGCGAAAATTTACATTTACTTATTTACAAATAAATTATCTTATAAATACTGGTGCCATTAAATTATTGGAACGTTTTACGAATACAAGTACCTTGTCCCTGAAAGGGTTAAAAAACCAGATTGGCTAGGATAAATATGTATTTTTTCAAAAACTTAAATTACTTTGATTTTAAATATTTCACCGATTCTTTCCTTTGCGACTGTATACATTACAAAAAGTATTTATCCTTCAAATTTCATGATTTTTGATGAATGATTAAATATTAAGTTTGATACACCAATTAAAATCCCTTGTCGCTCAAATACGATCATAGTTCTGTAACATAACATCATATAAAAAAGCTCTTAATACCAATATTTCATGTATAATATACTATCAGTTGCTTTCACTTGCTACGCTGGTCGGTTTCTTTAAAGGAATCTTGAGTCAAATGAAATATATCTAGATATATCTAGCATGGTGGAAATAAAAAAAAAAACTTTTTTTTCTCAATATCTACATTCAAAATATCTAATCAAAAATTAGTAATACTTGCCTCACTCATATAACCTTAAATAATCCAGTTCAAAGTCGATGTTGGCAATGAAATAGCTAAAATAGCTCTACAATCTCTGAAGTGTGTGTGTTTAACTAATTTTTAGTAAATTTGTTATCCGAAATTCCAGGCTCCCACCTAAATTGCTGCTGAGAAATGGTAAAATTACCTGAAACTTTCGATCCTCCTCCCACTTTAACCCTCAATTCAGGGAATTTCTTAAATTTGTAAACTACATGTTTAACTAACATTACTAGATTTATTATCCTGAATGTCACGCTCCTACCTAAACTTGCTGCATAGAAATGACGAAATTACCTAAAACTTTCGACCCTCCATTTAACACACTTAGGAGGGATTTTCAAAAATCCTTTCTGATTGATTGCCTATGTCATAACCAATCTGTTGTCCATACTTTGTGATAATGATTTTAGTTATTAAAGTGGCGTTTTAGAGAGTCATTTTACCTGATTTATTATCCTGAACGTCATTCCCCTACCTAATCTTGCTGCATAGATATGACGAAATTACCTAAATATTTCGAACCTCATTTAACACACTTAGGAGGAATTTTCAAAAATCCTTTCTGATTGCTTACCTAAGTCATAACAGCAATTTAATGATAATAATTTTAGTGGTTAAAATGGTGTTTTAGTATGTCATTCAGTAAGTAAAAATTTTGTAATTTATTATGTTATTATATGTAACGCATTTGGGGCAAAATTCAGAGTACCTTACTAGAAAATGAGAAAAAGTTGTTTAAACAAACAAATCACAATTTTTTACAATAATGAACGAATGCATTTTGTTTAATTTGCATAGCGTTTTTTTGAAATTATTATTTTTGTTGGATGTATTTCTCGTTGAAGTCAACATCACACATACCCTTTAAATATGGTCAGGCTATAAAAAATATTTTATTCAAAATTGTTTTCATAAATTTAAATAACAACATTTTTGTGATCTTCTTTTCAAAATGCATAAGTATGGCATATCGATATTAAAACTAAGATGTTTATTATGACTTGTTTTAACCTGAAAACTTCAAAATTTCCACTATATTTTGTAGTATCGCCAGCTACTTAAATTTCTAATGTAATTAATTATTTTAAAATGTATAATAAAAAGAGATTAATCTTAATTTTTTAAATAATTTTTTAAATAATTAAAAATTTTGATAGTTCTCGAAAAAGCTATTTTTTTTATTTCATAAGACAAAGAAAATAATAATAATGCGCAAAGTAATTGGCCGAAGACAAAACAAATCCAGTTATACTCACTCTTGTAAAAGTATAAAATTATTAATTATCTAGGGTTTTGGTAGAAATATTCTGCTGAAACTCAATTATTTTTATTTGTAAACTCAATTATTTTTTCTTACAATTTAAAATATTACAATATATAATTTTACAATAAAAAAAATGAAGAAATATTTAGTCGTATATCTCATAGAAATACTATTGAATAATACTTTTAAGAGGACATGTAGTTAGGAGTTATTTAACAACTTTAAAAACTTTGTTAAAGGCTGCTTTAAAATATATAAATTATCCTTTGATTTTCTGAAAGCAAGTAGGATTGATTTAATAAAGAAGATCGGCAGAATTTTAAAATACGAAGAAACAATAACTGATTTCCACTTAAAGCTTAAAAGGAATCGATACTTCAATTATCAGTTGCTACCTGGGGAAATAGATAACACTTACATGTGGAAAGCTGTTTTTCTCAGAATTTTAAATAGGCAGCCTCTTTAGATTTTACTTTCTAAAAATTTATTCATTAGTATTAATTTATAATATAAATTTACTAGAATATAATAAGATTAATAAAAGCATTCGTTAATCAATACTAATAAAGGAATGTTTCGCTCTGTTTCTCTCTCCATCTGTGTGTGTGTCTGCGACAGCTGACGAAATCTCAGGCACTTACGACGTTGAAATATATTCTGAAGATAGCCCAAGGTTTTCCTAATGCACCTGGTACTTATAATTTTAAATTTCTAATAATTAGCTGGTATATTAATTAAAACTCGCCAAGAAGCCCAATAAAAAAATATATTTCTTTCTTCAAAACAACAAGCTGACTAGAAATGGACCCTGAAGCGAGGCTAGCGCACGACTGTCCAATCAACACGCTTCGGGGATGGAGATTCAAAGAGAATTCTTTCTCCAAGCTAAAACATGTGTTTCCAGATAACTCAGGGGTAGTGCACTTTCTAAACGGGCCATGAAATTTTTCAGATATTGAATTTATAGATTTAAGTTTTATACATCCATGTTTAAATTTTATGCTGATAACGAATACCTAGTTTTCATTAAAATAGCACTGTTAGAGCTTTATTAAAAGTTAAGAATTTATTTAGTGAAATAATTTATTTCGCTTTTCATTTCCATTCAGCAACAGCCTTGAAAGATTTGGAACCACAGATATTTTTTGACTAAGGGATTTTTGGGAGATATAAGATTTTTAGAAGTATTTGTACAGGTACATTTTAAGATTTTTATTTTGTGCACCTATGGCTGTTTTTGACGTTGATTTCATGTCGGAATTAACTTTGCTACAGATGTTTTTTTAGTTGCATTCTCTGACAAATAATTTATGAAACTTCCATTAGTTATTCTTTATTCTTAATATTTTTTATTTCTTATTCTTACTCTTTCCTTTATTTAAAAATATATTCTGCATTGTTTCTGAAATGGATAATTAACCCGTAAACATACGTGCCTGGGTAGATTTCAGCCCAAACACATTTATCCTTCGAAAAAAGGAATATATTTTATGAGAACGCTTCTGACCTGTCTTGTACATTTCAAGTGCAAGATGGGACAGGGGTAGGTAAAGGAATTCCGTTTCTTTGTTCGTTAGGAGACAAGAAAGGTACTTCTTGGGAGTGAATAATCCCACGCGGGTACAAACATTTCATTTTGATACATTCATTTCTTACGGGATAAAACACACTAAAATAATTTTAAAGAAGAAATAAGATAATAACTACTTGTATATACAGGGTGACAAGAAATAACTTGGACAAAGTTTTACACCAAAAATCTGTAACTACCACTAAAGTTATAAAGTTATTGTCATAGGGAATTGATTCTAGAAACCTATTAAACAGGTGTAAGTAAGTTAGTTGTGATAACCATTATGGTTAACAAATGATCTGCCATACTTGAATTACATAAGCAAGGAATGAAACAATGTGTAATTTTTCAACGATTAAAAGTGCCTAAGCAGACGGTTTCATGCACAATCAAAAGGTTTAAAGAACTCGGCCATGATGGTGACAGGCCGGGAAGAGGAAGGAAGCGCACAGTTCACACATCAAGAAACCGGGCAGTTAACAAAAGCGAATTCAACGCGATCCTAGGATTTCAAAGAGAAAGGTTGCTAGAGAGATGATCAACAGAGAAACCGCATCTTTGATGGCAATAGTGCAGCTTGGCCTTCACCCTTACAAAATAGAAGAGGCCCAAAAGCTAACAGCAGCGAACAAACGCACAAGACTTCAAAAGTGCAAAGAACTGTTAAAGCAGGTGATCGATGGCAAACATTTGTCTTCACAGATGAGAAACTGTTTTCGATTGAACAAGCTCACAATAGCCATAACGATAGAGTTTGGTCAGCAGAAGCACCTGGACCTTCTTGCATTGTTGAACGGCGTCAACAACCCCTATCTGTAATGGTTTGGGGTGAGATATGTGCTAGTGGGAAAACACCACTTGTGTTTGTTGATCAAGGGATAAAGATTAGTCAACAAACATATCGCAAACTCATTTTGGAAGATGTTGTCTTACCTTGATCGCAAAAGTTCATTGGAAACAAAAGATGGACCTTCCAACAGGTTTCCGCACCTGCACACAGAGTTAAAGCCACTCAAGATTGGTGCAAGACACATTTTCCTGACTTCACTGGAGCTCAAGAATGGCCACCGTATACTCCAGATTTGAACTCAATGGATTATTCTGTTTGGTCCATCTTGGAGACAAGGGTGTGTGCTAAACCTCATAAAACTTTGGCATCCCTAAAGCTATCCTTCTGCAAGGAATGGGATAAAATATCAGTAAGTGAGTTGCGGCCCATAGCCGAAAATTTTGTGACACATTTAAAACTCTGTAATAAGGCTAAAGGTAGCCACGTTGAAAATTTGTAAGTATATTAGACGAAATAATGTATTCATATTTATTTTGAAGTTTGGTCGTAATATTTTCATTAGCATTAAAGTTATAATGTATCATGTGTGTCCAAGTTATTTCTTGTCACCCTGTACAATATGACTTAAAAAATCCGGCATCATCGGGACCGAGACTGTGCCGGATTTTTGAAAATTCCGGATTTTCGAAGGAATGCCGAAAGTAGTAACTAGGAATATCAAAAGTAGTACTGTATCCTTAATGGTGCCTTTAGCCATAATTTAATTCATTATTAAGTGATAAGTATGTAAGAAATAGTGAAAATTAAATATAAAAAAAAAACTAGTATTTTCTATGTTACAGGAAAAAAAATTCGGTACTTTTCTGTTTGCCCGGCGACAGTGTTATCTATGCGTATATATATGTACATATATATATGCATATACAAATATACATTATATATGTATGTGTACATATATGTGTATATATATGTATATATAACACTTGAGCCCGGCTAACTGAAAAGTACAAAAAAATCTAATAAAGAATGAAATTATTTCTTCTCGTGTGATTTCGAAAACACCGATGTCAATTTTATTTGCTTCAATGTTTTTGGCCGTTCTTTAACAAGTTTTTCTTGTATTTTATACAAATAAAGGACCTCTATTTCGGAAATACAGTCTTATTCTCTAAAGGAAATCTTACTTCTCCAGACAAATATATGCATTTTTTTAGTGACACCTTTTCTTCTACCTGTTGTTCATCCTCGTCTTCGGAGCTGTTACTAGCGTTATCGGCGGTTCTATTTAGCACACCGTCAAAAGAGAGACTCCAAAGATCTTGTGTACTAATCATCACTCCGTTGCTGAGAAACGGTACACCTTACAGAAAATGTCTTTAGAATATAATCACCTCTGACAAATGAAAATAAAGTCGAATAATATTTTTTGCATTTTTACTTTCGAATTTGAAGTTTTTAATACATAAACAATTGCTATTTTTCTTCTACCATAACTTAAAAGTGTAAAAGAAAAAGTAAGGGTTTTCATGCCGAATTTTTGAAATTGCCGGATTTCTGAATGCCGGATTTTCTCTGTATTGTGAGTCACACTGTATTGATAAAAGGCTTTTAAATGTAATAATAATAAATTTGGCAGAAATAGTTCATGTTTTATTATGTAAAATAAATCGTTTGCAAAACATTGGATATTAAAAATAACGTAATTTTTACAGAAACTGTTAAAAATTTTTTTATATAAATATATAAAGCACAATTTTTTCTCATAAAAATACGATAGCCGATGCATTTTAAAATATACAGCAGTAAATTTGTTTTTAATACTTATTTAGCGAAAAATATATTGGAAGAAAAAATAGGGGCGTGATATTTATCCCATGTGTGTGCTAACGTTGCGAAAATAGGTGCATGTGCGTACGGGTTAAAATATACTATCAATTTATTATGAAACAAATACCACTTTATTTAATACAAATGTTATCCTATTATTGCTCTGAACAATAATATATTTGTTATAAAATTATTTTAACACATCGATTGGCAGGAAATCGATTTACGATGAATTATACATGATTTTCTTCATCGTGCTCGAAAAAAAATAATCCAATGATCTTTTCAATTCGTAGAACAAAAGAAATAGTAAAAATTAAATTTAAAAAATCAAAAAACTCGACGAACTAATTAATTATTTCTCATCAATGTGAAACTATTTTTTATATTACTTACCTATTTTTTTATTTACTTGCATTGATGAATTTTAAGTTGTGTTTACTTGTTAGTTTCTATCTAGAAACACAGTTTTGATGAGGCCTATAGATGTCTATGAAGGTTACAGCTGCAGTAAAGCTAGAGATCCTACCTACACGACTTCCAGGCTGTGTAATATTTAAACGGAGCTTCTGACTGTAAAATAGTCAATGAAACATCGTCTTCATTTTGAAGGACCTATCCAATGATATGCCACTCAGTATGGTGGGTAAAAAAAAAAAAAATGTCTCTATCGTCATTTTGCATTTTATGATTGCCATTTTGAATTTATAAAAACAAAACCTAGCCTATAACCATCGGGCTGTTAAGACGAATCGATAGATACCTCATTAATTAAACTCAATCCAGCCGCTGGGATGTTTCGAGTGTATAAAGAAAGCTACATACCCAGATACGCGTGAAATATATAACCCTTCTTGGCAGTCGGGTAAAAATATGTATTATTAAATGCATAATTTCATTTCTCATTTAGCGGCTCACAAGACAAAGTTTATTGTTATAGTAGACAAAGTTTATTTTGCAAAAAAAAAGTGGGATAATCCATTTAAAAGGAGAAAATTCTGTTTTATTGACTCCCACAGTAAACGAAGTCTGTTAACAGATGACGTATTTGAGAAAATATGTTAAAACAGACTTGGTTCTCAGTGGGAGTGAATAATACGTATTTTATATGAAATCAATAATACGTATGAGTGAATAATAGTAGTGAATAGTAGGGAATAATAGTGAATAATAGGAGTGAATAATACGTATTAACTTCTTAATGAACTATCTCATTTTTTTTAACATAAACTTTGCTTACTATGGTTGTGAACCATAGTAAATTATAACTGATACGCTTCCTTATTTGTTGAAATACGTAAAGGAAAAAGCTTCAGCTTGTATAAATTTCTGCTTATATCGAAATTATATTTCTCCATTTTTAATTCTATAAAATACAAAAGCAATACATCAAAGAGAGAATTTTTGTATAGTTGTAAATATTTCACAAAATCATTGAAAACAACGATTTATTTTATAAATTTCAATATATGAAATTTTTCTAAAATTTGGTTAACGGTTGCACAACTCCTATAACGTATTGGGAGAAAATCAGGAAGTATATGCTTTAGAAGATGAATTTTTTTTTTTTATTAGAAATTTAAGATATAAACAGCTTAACTAACATGATATAAAACATAGTTTTGAATAAAGTCTGTTTTTTTTAAAAATGAGGTAAACCTACCAAGATCTATTTTACATCTATGTGGTCATTAAAATTATCAAACAAATAATGCAATATATATATATATTAGTGTATTATATATATATATATATATATATATATATATATATTATCCATATTTAGTTCTTATTCCCAAATTTCATAAAACTCCTATTAAATTTAGGACTGTTACTATTGGTTGCAATACATATAATAATAAAGCCAATACACTTCTCTTAAAAATTCTTAATCAATTATATGTACTTACTACAAACAATGATAATACACATTGTATAAAAAATAGCTATCAACTTGTCAATATTTTAAAAAATCTTCATTGTTTTTATAATATAACGACATATGACTTCAAAGATCTTTGTAATAATATAGACCTATTAGATTTACATAAAATTATAAATGCATTATTTAAAAAGTATTATAAAAAACTGGAATTACCATCTAATATAGATATTGCAAATTTTAAATCTTTAAGTAACCTCATTATCTATAATAATTATATATTGCAAGATAATACTTTATATTTACAGCATGTCGGTATACCACAAGGCGGTTGTACTTCCAGTTTACTCTCAGACTTATACTTATATCATTATGAACGTAATTTTACTAATAATAATCTACATTTATATCGTTATATTGATGACATCATTTTAATTGATACTGATCAATCTGCAATTACTCGATTTCCAGTTGATTATCCCACTAATTTGGAATTAAAGGAAAACCTTTTATCTAACAATACAATTAACTTCTTAGATCTTAAAATTACAATAAAAGACAACAAAACAATCACAGATTTATATGACAAACGTAAAGAATTTAAATTCACAGTTAATACATTTACAAATTTTAAATCTTGTCTACATCATTCTGTATTTCGGAATATAATACTTAATCATTTATATAGAATAAAATGTTTATGTTCTTCTCCTCTAATTAACAATAATATTAAAAAACTAATTTATGATGCATTAAAACATGGTTTTCCAAAAAATATATATATTCCAAAATATTTCATATATTCATTAATATACAATTAGTACTTTTCTTACATGATCTTTTAAAACAAATTAACACATGCGTAAACAAAATTACAAAATTATATAAAAAAATATCTATAAAAAATTAAAAATTGTAAAATAATATAAAAAAATTATTATAGGTTGGATGGGTGGGTAGATGTTAGAGTACGGAGGAGGGTGGTGTTGTCTGGATAATACGCAATGGTTAATTATTAAAAAAAATGGGGGCTTTTGTATTATTACTATATCTTTGATACGTATTTTATATGGATGTTGATTTGATATTTTATATGTAATTGGAGAATTTCATTAATATTATAATTAGCTTAATTATTGATTAATCTAATTTACATTAATTTGTTATTAAATTTTAATTTACTAAGGACAATATCATATTAATTTCTAATAGTATGCCATTTTTATATTGATTAATATACATATAAGTATGTTTAATATAAATATAGTTATACTGTATGCATTAAAATTGGGTAATTATTTTTATTATTATTCCTCTATTCTTTTTAATATTTATTATCGGTTTAATGTTTTTGAATGTCCCACATTCATACTTTTTGGATTTTTATGGATGTCTGAAAATAATCCACACTCTATATTTGTGCTTTTTAAGTTATGGGAATTTAAGTATCATTTAACCTTCTATATACTTCCACATGTTTTTTTATTTCTTTTTCATTTTATAAATATCTTATATATAATTGATTAAAAAATAATTTTTATATTATTTTAAATAATTATTTATATTAATTATTACTGAATTTATTTTGTTTTCTAGCATATAGCTATATGCTATATATTATCAAAGTTCTAGAATTATTTAAATTCTTAGTTTAGTTTAAATAAGTTAGCTAATAGAATATATTGTATGCTTTTAAATTTTATTAACAATAGTTTTTTTAAATACATTGTGTGGTTTATATTAGGTTTATAATTCTCTATATATAAGGACTGTTTGGTTTTGCTGTTTAAAAAATTATTTACATTCAAATGCTTACAAATATTTATCTTGCGACAGTTGATTAATAAAAGTAATACTAGATGGCAGCACCAAAATTTTGTCTCTTTAAGATAGCTCTAAATTTTAATTTTTCTAGTTCCATTTCAGTTATAATTTAATACACCAGGGGGTATTTTTAGCTAAATTTTGACGATATTGTTAAACAGTTATTAATTAATTTAATAGTGCATTTTAAATAATGTAATTACTATCTATTTATATTATATTATATTAAATGTGATTAACAAGGTATTTCAAATTTTATTTCAAAATGTATTAACTGCATCCTTTGGTATCAATTACTGTGATTTCTTAACTGTTTTATTCACCTTAATCTTTATGATATTCTGGTAGACATGTGCGCGTGGATATTTGTAAAATACTGAAATATTAATCGGTATGGTGTTTATTATTTATATTTTATATCCTATAAATATTTAAATACGTTTTATTGATTCTTCCATTTCATATTATTTGTTTCTATTCTGCTTTCCTTTTTAATCAATTCACTTGATTTTAATGGTTGTTTGGGCACAGGGGAAAATAATTTTTAGCTTTAGCTTATTTTTCCCACAGAAAACAACCATTTTGCTTATATCATTGAATTCTGTGCCCTTGATAACGTAATTCAATATATAAGCTTTTCAATTTTTGTCGGTGTCCACTTTTTTTCTTTTTCTTCCATAATGATTCTTATAATAATTTTTTTATTATTTTTTTTTTATTTTTTTTTATTTATTTTTTATTTTTTTTATACTTACAGTTTTAATTCATAATAATTGACGGTGGTAGGTTATGTTTAATTATTGGTTATATATATATATATATATATATATAATAAATTATTTTGAAAACAAATAAATATTGTTTACTCTTACCTGTAGTATATTTATTTTTTTAATATTATGTACACTAAAATGTTTACATAAGAAAGGGCTGTTCTGCAATGCGATATATTTAATTTCATGTACTTTATGATTTGATATGTATTCTATACAGGGTGTTTCAAAACTGTATGTCAGAAATGTAAAGGCAGGTAGAAGGGGCCTAAATAAGCAGATTTTGTTTAGGAATGTGGGTGCGGAAATGCAGTGTTGAGTTAGCAGAGGTGCACTGTTGAATTCGGTGGGTGAAAGTAACTCGCTGGCTTGATTTGTCATTTGCCGCAGGGATTTCGAGCAACATGCATCGTTACACCAATGCGGAACTTGTCGACATGCATTTCATGTATGGACTGCGCAAGGAAATGGAGTATCTGGTCAAACGATGCGCATGGAACGAGTGGGTTGGAATCTACTGTGCGTAATACTGTTTCTTCCGCTGAAAGAATTCTGAAATATTTTTCAGTCCCCGTGTCACGTCTGGAAGAAGAAAGCGAGCCACTTTTGCAAGTTTCGAGAGAAACTCAAATATTCTGCAATTCCACAGATTCCTACTTGGGAATCGTTCCATGCACATCCTTTGAGCAGCCGCGCCATTTCCTTGCGCATCCAAATTGGTGTAACGATGCATGTTGTTCGATATCCGTGCGGGGAATGACGATTCAAGCCAGCTATGCACTTTCATCCGCTGAACTCAACAACGCTCTCTACTGCCTGAACGCTACATTTCTGCACCCACTTTACTATACGAAATCTGTTTATTTAGGTTTCCTCTACCTGCCTTTGCATTTCTGGCATATAATATAACATCCTGTATAAATTGGAAAAGAAAAAAATACCGTTTGTCGTATAAAAAAAATAATTTTCTTTCAAAAAGCATACGATTTGCATATTTATTGAAAGGAATCTGTGAAAGACATTTCAAATCTGTTTTGAATAAGACCAAAATGGCTTTTGGAGAAAATTCAAAAGTGTGAAAAATATTTAGCTTTGGAAATAGTGATTTATCATTGATTCGCGGTCAGTTAAAATTGATTTTCATATGTTTAAATGCAAAAAATAGATTTATTTTGCAATGAAATTTTATACAAATACATAAGTTAATAAGTAATAGTATAGCTATTTAATTTAACTGCCAAATACAAGATCTCATATTTTAGTAATAATAGGAAAACACATACTTTAAATTTCGCTTATGCAATACTGAGAACCTAAATTTAACGTTTAGCAAATGTATTAAAAATATTTTAAAAAGAATTTGAAAAATACATACTTGGGTATAACTTATTCATAGTTTTATTAAATATTCCTTCAGAGTGTTTCTCAAATATCTAAATGCAGTACTTACTTCTTAATATTTCTTTAAATAATAAAAATACAAAATTATGATATATTTTGTTATGTATTACTATTAAATAACTAGCCGCCCTTGGCAACCAGTTTGGTCTCTGTCAGATATGTGGTAAGCATTGTACCATGTTACTTTTATCCAAAATTTAATTTACTTTCTCAATACTTCGCCAAATCAGAAGTTTCTAGTAGAGAAATCAAGAACTCCGTATTTTTATAGGTACTACTTGGTTATCCCGTCGACCAAAAATATATCGCCAAACTATAAGATTAAATATCAATAATGGTTGATCGTAAATATCATATTCGTTTGTTTTTAAGCAAGTTACACGTGTTTACGTCATCAAGTTATTTTTATTTCGACGTTTTATTTGCATTTTTATTAATGTTATACTAATTTATTTGTTCTTTCGCTATTTAAAATAAAAATTATGTCAATTTGTATAATTTGGCGAGTGGTTTGGCGATTTATACAATTTGGCGAAATTGGTCGACGGTATAACTAAGTAGTACATTTTTATGCTAGTCAGAAGCAAGTGATAAATCATCAAACATTGTCTTTCCAATCGCATTTTTCATATTTCATTAAATTCATCTAAACTATAATAATTTCACTCATTTTATATAAATACATAATTTTAATTTTAAATTCATGACTTTCACTTTTTCTTTCCCTTTTTTAAGAAAAAGAAAAGAAAAATAATAAATAATACCAAAAACCACGACTTTTAATTTCAATATCAAAGCATTGTTTTAATTTACCACGCGAAAAATAAAAAATGTAAAAAATGGTCAAAGCGAAGCGGTCAGCCCGGAACTATTGATGACAGTCACATGACTTAGGCTATTATTATAGAGATGTTAATATATTTTTTAATTCTTAAATAATAGTTTTAATATATGGGGCATTCTCACAATCTTTTGACTTTCATGTCCCTGAATAATAATTTTTGTTTTACTACACTTTTTCTTTTCATATACTGGGGAACATCCCACTGCATGATTGCACAACAATATTAACGAGATATATAAGTTTTAGACGATGTTCGGGGTCCAAACACCTGGAAAACTCCTATACCGTCCCGTGTCCCTGATGCTGATTTTTAAGTTTCGATCTGTCTGGATAAAATTGTTTCAATAAAAATAATTCGATGTAATTTTTTCTGTAACTGGAACTATTTTATTATATAAATATGTAGCTAAAAATTAACCTGCACACATTTTTAGGGTTGTTATTATTTTTTAAACTCTGTCCCTGGGTTTTAGATTCCTTACCATCCTTCTTCTAAAATTATACAGAAAATCATTTCAGATGCAGCCACAGAATTGTTTTCAAGTTTTATCTCATGCAGAGGTATGCTAGAGAAATAATGTCTAAAATTCTTTGGCAGGAAATTTACTGTAGAATTTAAATCAGCATTTAAATATCAATACAAGCATCGTGGCTTTATTGGTAGTCTTACCGTCCCCAAGGGTTATTCCTGCACTATTCGAGGTAAATTAAAAAATATATATATATTTAATCCGACGTTAACAACTGTTTCTAAAAATCAATGAACATTGTGGCTATCACTTTGTCTTAACACTAGAACGGCGGTAGGGGTCATTTTGACACCTGAATACTTTCGTCCGTTGATTACTTTTGTTTGCTTGGGCGAAATCGTTTGAAATTTTTTGACTTTTCCTAAATAGATAACATATATTTCTAAAAAAAAATTCAGCTTTCTAGATTTGTTAGTTTTTGAAATATGGACTTGTATTCCTAGAACGGCGGACGGGGGTCATTTTGACCCCATTAGTAAAATACTCTTTGTACTCGAAGCTACTTTTGTTGCTACACTATATGTTCGAGGAGCAATAAAAAAAATGGTTTAGATTTATATTCATTCTCGTCCAAGGCATGAGGAATACTATTTTGCAAATAAACTATCTCAAGAGATAGATTCAAAGAAAGAAAAATATTTTTTAGGTTTGATGAAAAGACAACAGGATCTAGCAGACTACAGACTGATAAATTTGCTCTTGCATCTAAAATGTGGAATAAATTTATTGAAAATTGCAAAACCTGCTACCGACCAGGACAAAATATTACAGTTGAAGAACAATTGTTCGCATCTCAGGATAGATATAAATTTACGCAATATTTGCCAAATAAATTGGATAAATTTGGAATAAAATTTTGGTGATCTGTTGACGTTGATACCAAAAACCTCTTGGATGAATTTATTTATTTGTAAAAGGATGAAACAGCAAATCCTTAATTACGTTTATCGGAAAATGTTGTCGTGAAATTAACAGATCCCCATCTAAACAAAGGGAGGAATATTACGACAGATAGCTATTTTACTAACATCAAATTAGCAGAAATGTTAAAAGCTAAAAATACAACTTTGGTTGCACAATGAAAAAGAACCGAAGAGAAATTCTTATATCATTGAAAAATATGCGCAGTACTCTTTATTCATCGAAGATAGTGGAATATGATAATATAACACTTACCATAATCTATCAAGCCAAAAGAAAAAAATGTGTTTTTCTACTGAGCTCATTACATTCTACTGTAAAAACTGAAGACGGTCTCATGAAGTTGCACGATTCAATAGAATATTACAACGCAACGAAGTATGGTATGGATATCCATGATCAGATGCGCCGAAAATACTCCGTGAAATCGGCTTCTGGACGATGGCCTGTAGATATCTTTTTCAATATTTTGGATCATGCAGCTTTAAACGCCTGGATAATATATAAAAGTGTAACAGGCAAGCCTATCAGTAGAAGAGATTTTCTATTAAATTTAGGAGATGTGTTCAGAATGGATCTTATGGTTTCAGATCTCCAAAAGATCTTTCCTGAGTCTTCAGAAAAAAAAAAAAAAAAACACGAAAATAAAATAGATATCAAGAGAAAAAATGTCAAGTACAGACATGCAATGGCAACAAATCTCAAGAATTTTGCTCACCATGTTTCAAAATTGTGTACTGGAAAAATTGCTATTTTTTTTTTTTTGTTACAACTGAATTAATTCCTAATACGTGTATACAATTTGGAGTACTATAAGCATTAAATAAAATTGAAAGAGAATGCTTAACATATTAACCATTCAGCTACACTTATAATGAAATAACGAAAACAACAGAACATATTTCTCATTTATGGATTTAGAGAGTGAATCATTCGGCGAGTAAGTAGATGAAAATATAAATATATATCATTTTATAAATTGTGTTTTATTTTAGTTAACATTAGTTTGTGAAAACATTAATTTTAAATCGATTTTTATATCAAATTAATGAGTTTTTTGAGTAGTCGTAGTATGATCCAATTAATCGCCCTGTTGGCGTTACATATACAGCACTTTAAAAATTCAATAAATTATCGAGTAATATTAAATATAAATTATGAAATACACGTAAATTACATATTTTTGCCAATGTATGGCATTTAAAATTGTTTTAGCGTTGTTATTTCAGTAGTTTCATCGAGGGCTCAAAATGACCCCTTCCCGCCGTTCCAGTAGGTAAGATTTTCCCGCCGTTCTAGTGTTAACATGATTTTCCTAAAAATAGGTAGTAATTTTCCTTTCCGTTCCATCCTTATCGTCACTTTTATTTTACCATTTCGTCCATTTTTTCCAATACCATCCGCTTTTTTTAAAATTACCGTCCCTTTTTTAACACCCCTTTAAAACAATGTTATACAAAACTTCTGTATTAAAAGTACAACATTGTTATTATTTTTTAATTGAATGTTTTGTGGGTACTATGCAAAATCATTTTAAGTAAACATTTAGAAGAATATAAAAAGTTATAGGGGTAAAATGGTAAGAAAATTAAACTCGTAAGTTTAATTTAAGCCTCAGTTAAATAAAATAAAATTTCTCTGCTGACCCATTTTTTTTTTATTTTGAATCATTAAGTCATTCGTCTATCAGATTAAAATGTTATTTTAGCAAGTTTAATTTTGTCAGATTTTTTTCCCCAAAAGTCAAAAGATTGTGAGAATTCTCCATATATATTATAATCTTTTACTATATTATGATAAAAAATATGTCTTAATAATAACTTTAAAATATTTGTATTTCTAAATAAAACTTTTATTTTTAGGAGGCGAAGTTTAATATTATTGAGTAAGGTCCTTTGTATTATGTATAAGGCCCTTAATATTATTGAGTTACCCTTTAAAGGGCGGAGTTTTAATTTAGCACCACTTAATTTTAAATACCGAATACTTTAATAGCACGAAAATTTTGGTATAAAGTTTTCCTTTTAATTTTTATGTGAAATATAGCTTTTTATTATTTTAAAATAAATTTGTTCACGAATTCCAGTGACATCCATACATTTCAACGCTTTAGCAATGGAAAAGCTTTGTTCTTGAAATGGTTAAAATTATGACCATTAATGTGACCGGAAAAGCAAAAATCAACCAAAAAATTAGTTTTGACTTTTCTATATCATTAGTTTAAACTTTTATCTTTCCAACGATGTGTCACACATGTTTATATATAAAAAAATATGTGTTGAAATTATTCATTCATTTCTAAGAGTACTTCATAGCTTAATGACCATTTAAATCTTTTATTGACTTTTTCTCAAAACTTTGGATTTTTCATGTTTGTGTTCCTTTTTTTCAATATCTATTAAACTTAAGAACTTAGATTTTTTTTAATATGTATATTATATTGTATACTTTAACACAAGGATTTAATGATTTGTGGAGAATTATTTATTTTAAGCAGTGAAATCTTACCAAAAATGCTAATTTAAAAATGACTTTCAATAAATAACTAATTATTAATTTTTAGTTTAACTTAGAAAGAAAATGGTCTGTTAAAATACGTAAATAATGTTATTCTAACTACTCTAAAAAATCGAGACCTCTATCTTTCACCATTTCTGAGAAAAAGGTACATAAATTTGAGGAATTTAACATGGCGGAGATAGGGCTTTCCTGGTCCCATTAAGAGTGTTTCAATGTTAATAATTTATATAATAGATATAATAATATTATAATCATAATATTTGATCTTGCATTATGATAGTAAGTATATTTGTTTAATATTCTACATCACTTTTTATTAAATAATTTTTTTAATTCTAAAAAAATGTTTTATTTTTCGCGAATCTCTCTTAAAGTAATTGATAAATCGAAAATTATTTTTTTCTATTACAAATTGTATTTCAAATTTGGATTTTAGTTTTTACTTTTTCAAACTTGACGAATGTTAACAACGAAAAAAACCTCTTTTTGTAATCAACAATTAACTTAACATGTTACGAATGTTACAGGTGATATTTCGTTAAATGACAACACATAAAAGGTTTATAAAAAGTTTTACCGAATTAAAAAAAAAAAAAAATCAGGTTTGTACTATAACAAGAATAAAAGATCAATCTTCAAACGAGAATGTATTACTTTTCGAGAGTCTTTATTAAAGTAATCAATAAATAGAAAACTCTTTCTATTATTGATTGTATCTCACATTTGGAATTCTATTTTTAATTTTATAAAATTTACGATTGTTAACAACAGCAACAAAAAACCGGTGATTTTGTAATCAGCTGTTTACTTAATGTGTTACGAATGTTACAGTTGATATTTAGTTAAATAGCATTGCATAAAAAGTATTAACGAATTACAACAAAGAGAAGGTTTATACTAAACCAAGAACGAAAAATCGATCTTTAACCATAAATTATGACAGACCTTACGACATATTCAGAATATTGTAACAAAAGTCGACACAAAGTCATGTCAAAGATGATGTCTTAAGTACACTGTAAGAAGTCACATAAGTAATTTCTGAAATTACCAGCAATAGTCATAAAATTATTGATGCAGCACTGTAAATGATCTATAAAGTGAATTTAAAAGCAATTCCTTACCTTAGATTATTGCACACTATCATTGAAACCAACAGTGATGATTCGCAGTCTTTCGATTTCGATCTAAATGTTTTAAAAATATTAACTATATTCAAGCTTCAGGCAAAGCGAAAAATTATGGGATGATCGAAAATAAATATGACGTTTACGTAATTTTACTATTTTTACTTATAGATATATCACAAGATTATTATGCATTAGAAGCCAACCAAAAATTAAATATTCAAAGTTTATGACTCAGTTAAATATAAAGTGTTTCGCATAACAAAACTTTGACTTATATAGCTTGTCTTCTCCCGAAAACAATGTTTATCATTTCGTTAGCTTGAGAATAAAATCTTTTTAAAAGGTAACTCAAGAAAAGAAGTTTTAGGAAGTAAGAAATATTTCTTTGTCATTGAATTTAAAATGAATTTAGTGACCTTTTACAGAATACTCTTGTATAAACTTCTAAATATTTATGAAGTTTTTAAAAGTTATTTAAAAAAAAGCTGCTTTACCTGGAACGTAATGTACAATTAGGATGACGTTTTTCGTAGCTCTTTTTTGTTAAAAAAATATTTCAGGATTACTTATGAAACTTTTTTATCTATCTTTTTTTTCTAAATATTACAAAAAAAGATTCTTCAATACGGAATAACTTAATTGAGTTTACTTTAGATTTTTTCCAACTGGCTGAAAAAATTTGCCCAAAATTGATTTTTAATCATGTATTTGATTTGACAAAACAAATTAACAGCCATATGAATATACTTTTGTTTAATTGCTCATCTGACAGTTTTGTGCGCTAATTACTGCTTGTTTTAAGAAGAAATAATCGAAAGAGCCGAGTATGGCAAAATGCGGAATATATTATTTATTGTAAAATTAATAATAATGAAAATTGTCTGTTGTACTTTTCATGTTCTTAGAATTCGTTAGTTTTACTTACGATAAAATTAATTAAAAAAATATTTCTATAATAAAAACAAAATAATTAAAATAATAAGATCTGAAAGTTTGTGCTTTATCGAAAATTGATCAACATTTAAAGATACTTTACTTTTAATTTATAAGGAAATTATAATATTATAAAACAACTTTAAGAGCAAAAAGTTTATTTGTTTTATTTTGTGGTGATCTTTCAAATGCTATCGCCCAACGGGCGATAAACGCGCCAGTCTGTAAGTGGCACGGCAACCAGCCAGTGTACAGGTGGATTTGAAAAAAGGGTTGTAGTCGTAATATGCGGAATGTTAAAGAATAGTGAATTGTTTAATGAAAGCAGAATAAAAACTTAATATTTAATTTAAGATGCGAGTCAGATTAATATATTTATTGAAATAGTTACTGGTAATCACCTTAATGTCATCTACATTAAATATTTATTGGAGCATTGATAAATAATAGTAAGTCTCACCAGTGAAGGGCATGAGCGTTTTTAAAAATGTATCAGAAACACAGTAAACATTCAGCTTATGTAACTAGTAATATTATAATTATAACTGTCTTTATTTGAAAACAAAATAGTTAATGTAAGCTGTTGTTAGTAATGGCAGTGTGTATTTCAGTTTTAAAACGAAGGATTTCCCGACACTTTTGAAAAGTGCCCTAGAAATAACTTTCTTCGCATCTGTCTAACAATAGTTAAATAGGAGTTAAATATTTCATACATGTATATTACATCTTTTTAAAAAGAAACGTGACATATGTTTCATTTCAAGAACAAACCTTCAAATAGATTTTAATATATAACTATACTACATACCTTATTACTCGGTTACAAAGTCATCGAGTAAAGATCGAAAAGTAAACAACAAATATACTGCAAAAATTGTATAAAATAAAGGTATTTTAAAAACACACTTTCCTGCAATTGCAGATAATAAGAGAATGTATTGGTATAAAGATTCTATTTTTTACATAGTTCATTCAATAAAACATTGAACATGTTTCATAAAATGTTTATGGTATATTTAAGTAAATAACAAGAGAAAGCACAATGAAACTGATAACTTCATATACACTGCTCAAAACAATTAAAGGATATTTGAAGTTTTATATAAAATAAAGATATAAACGAAATTTTTTTTGCGAAAATAGAAGAAGAGAATCACAAATGCCAATTTTTCTGGTTTTCAAACTGTGGAGTATGCAAATTTTGAGTTCGACGTCAAAAACGTCGCTTCAGTGGCAGCGAATGAAATTTGACTTTCAACTGGATAAAAGAGAATGAAGACAAGGATGATCGGCATTCAGTGATTGCTTTGTTTCGATGAGTACGATGTCTCAGCGAAGTCATTTGACAGATTCAGAAGCTTTGACAATTGTTGGTAGGTTAGAAGGGGGCCAAACTTAAGCCGAAGTAGCGCAAGCCATTGGAGTTTCACAAAGTGTCATTTCCAGGATCTGGAACCGTTTTTTGGAGAGTGGATGTGCAGGCCGAAGACCAGGGCAAGGTCGTAGACGGGCAACAACGCCCAATGAAGATCGGTATTTAGCGTTAACAGCTCGGAGACACCGAACCATGAACGCTGCACTTCTCCAACAACACCTTCGCTCGGCTACAGGCACCACGATTTCAACTCAGACTGTCCGAAACCGGCTCCAGGCTGTAGGTCTGTATGCTCGCTGACCGATGGTATGTGTTAGATTAACATCAAGGCATCGTCGCGACCGCAGGGAGTGGGCAACCGAGCATGTCAACTGGAGGAGAAATGAATGGAGCAATATTCTGTTTTCTGACGAGTCCCGTTTTTCTGTGCATCCGGATAATAGGAGTATTTTCATCTGGAGGGACCGTGGCAGTAGGAATAATCCTGCGTTCGTGCACGAAAGTGTCAGTGTTGGTGTATGGTGGCATCTCCATTGACGGGCGCACTGACCTCTACATCATTCGAGATGGAGCTCTCACTGGTCGCCGATATAGGGATGAGATCCTCAGACCTATTGTAGTCCCTTACGCTGCAGCAATCGGAGATGATTTCATTTTAATGGACGATAACTGCATGCCACATCGTGCAAACCTGGTGGAGGATTTCCTTTTCGAGGAAGGAATCGTTCGAATGGAATGGCCAGCGTGTTCTCCAGACATGAATCCAATCGACCACGTTTGGGACGCTCTAGGAAGACGAGTTTCTGGCCGCCAACAACCCCCACAAACTCTCCAAGAACTGGAAAGAGCTCTTCTGGTAGAGTGGGGCAGAATACCCCAACTCGTCATTAATAGCCTCATTGAGTCCATGCCTCAAAGGTGTTCAACGTTGTTGGCCGCCCGTGGAAACCATACCCCCAACTGAAAATGATTTTCTTTGAAGAAAACACCTTTTCTTATTCTTTTTTTCTCATATGCACAAATTGTGTTTTTTTCCTTTAGTACACAAATGCGCAATAAAATGCATTTTTTCTGCCAAACATGTGTAATGTATTCTCATATAACCTACTATGTCTGTCGACCATGTATCAATCAGCTAAACAGTTTACCAGATACAAAATCCACCTAAAACTGCAATATCCTTTAATTGTTTTGAGCAGTGTATTATATTTAAACAGCATTTCTATAAATCAAAGAAAACTTTTTAATCGTTGAAACGATATTTTCCATTGTATTACTGTTCTTCGATTTTAAATTTTAGATTTAAAAAAATAATATTATATATTTTTATTGGCAATTAGTATAAATCTTCATTGCTATTTGAAACGTATGCTTGTAAATAATGAGGCATTCATCGATTTTATCGCATAGCAATATTGTACCATATATGCGATGTAAACACTTACTAGTTAACGCGATAATTTAATTGCCACATTAGACGCACATCTTGCAGTAAATTCTCAATCTGAACCTGCTATTGGTATAGTAACATCATCTTTGGCTTACACGTTGAGTAAATGTGACCTTTATTATTGAATGCATTGAGTGACATGCATGTATATAATTATATATTGCAGTGTAATATTATATATATGAACAAATATATCTTCTGATTTACATAAAAGCATATTATTTTTTGTGTGTATTTGCCGTTTGTGTGTATATATATATATATATACAGGGGGCTTCAAAATTAAAGGTAAAAACTTCATTCATACCAAAACATTCCTATACTATTATTTATTTTTTTTGAATTTAAGACCGACATTTCAGGATTACATGAATTAAAATTTCTCCTTTGAGAATTTCTGGTATTAAATCGAAATTTTTGAATAAAAAAAAACGCAAAACTCATAATTTCTATTTTTTTTCATGTATTTCCAGTGTTTGACAAATTTGCCAGTTTTGCGTTTTTTTTTTCAATTCAAACATTTAAATTTCATACAGGAAATTTTAAAAGAAGATTTTTTTTCTTTATATAATCATGAAATGTCTGTTTTAAATAGAAAAAAATAATAGCATAGGAATTTTCTGGTATGAATGAGTAATTTTAAAATCAGAAAAAAAGGGTGAAAGTGGCCCGCTTGTGTCTGTACCTCAACTCGTCACTTGCGCCCATATATTCCTATATAATAAATTATTGTTACAGTGTCTTGTACCAACCCTAAAAGTTTGTACCATGAATTTAGAATCACCTTGTATATATTTATATATATGTACATATATATATATAGAGAGAGAGATTACGAAAGTTAAATTTCCGCACTTTATCAAACTTATTCCATAAAACTTCCCCTTCTAAATTTATTCTACAATCCTAATTTATTAAATTAATCTCTTTTTTAAATAATATTCCATTCACCCCGTTCATTTAAATTAATTCTATTTTAAAATGAGTATTTATTTTCCTTTTCAAAATCTTCTAAACATAACTTTCACGTAATCATTTTTCTACACGAACTTTTTTTCTCAAGTTAAAATTGTTGATATTTATTCTACTGAAGTTATCTGATTTATACCATTTATTTTTTTCTTATTTTGTTCCAAAAGTCAATTTCGCGCCATTTATCCTAAGCACCACAAATGTACTAATTTTTTACGCGGCCAGAATATAGTTCTTTCCTGTGTGAAGACTGTGATTTGTCGTTACTCGTATCTCCATTGATGCAGAAGATCTTCCGCGTCTCATTATTTAACCTGAAACATGAGCTTAGAGCTCAGATTTTCGTTGCATTTGTTGTATTTAAAACTATGAAAGAGAGTCACCGGAGTAAATAGAATGATGATTTTTCAACATCTTGTTGTAAATATAGTATGTGATGACATGACAGGAGTAATTGTTTAATGTTTAAAGATTTGTTCTGGATGATTTTCAACTTTATTATGATAGAGGAAACAAAGAAAATTTCTGATGTTATGAAGAATTGTTCTCCCCTTTTTTGGGAAAACTGCCAATTTTTTTCAACCAAGGCCAACAGGTAAGATATCGAAGACTGCAAATGAGCTATTAAATATGGCGATCTCAACGGCTGCCAAAGTGTTTTAGAGTGTTACGGAACGACTTCACTTCATTTACGACATTCCATGACCTATGATAAATGTGTGTGCGGGTGTTGCTTGGATAAATAAATATACTTATATCTGTGTGTGTTTCTGTCGGTAAATATGTGTCTCTGCACGTGGTTTACACACCCCTCTTTCTTGTTCAACTGTCTGACCTACTACGTCCAAAGTTAATACAATTTTTAAAAATATATAGAAAAATTCTTTATAATAATAAATTTTAGTTAATTTTTGATAATATATAAAAAATATTTTGAAATGAAAGCATTTAATTAATTTCTAAAATTATACTAAATATATATGTTTATACTAGATTAATTTTCACACAATTATTCTAATTGGTAAACAAATCATATTAGATGTAAATTTCCAACTGGGCGAAAACTGTCCGGACCAGGATTCGAACCCAGGAGGTCCCGGGTTCGAATCCTGGTCCGGACATTTTTCGCTCAGTTGGAAATTTGCATCTAATATATGTTTATGTTTGCATATCAAGCAGGACGGTCGTTCTGCCAAGCCAAGCTGAAAAAAAATGCTAACCTCGCCAAACAAACAAACGCCAAAAATAAAACGCAAGACACCGTAACTGCTTATTATACTGAAGACAGCTTCTCCATGTTAAATCGACCAAACATGCCAGCATAAAATTTCCCATATCAAAAGAACCAATCATCGCAAAAAAATAAAACCAAAACCAGAACGACCTAATGGAAAAGATCTTCAATTTGAGACCACATGCATCCTCATAAATTAATTATAAACAGAGATATAGATTTTTTAAAATAACGTCGAGATACTGAAAATGACAAATTTATTTTCTTCGTCACAACTTATGCTTCAATCGAGGTAGAGACTTAAATAATGGACATAAAAAAGCAAGGATTGCATTTTTGGACAGATATTTACTCAATCTACGTGCTTTTATAAAATTCAGCTTTAAAAACACAAACTTTCTATTCTTAATTAGCGAAAAACTGTTAATTAATTCTAAAGTTTATAAATTATGCCAAACAGTGATAAACCCGCCAAACCATTTTAGAAGACTTTTGCTATTCTTTTATATTATCCTTTTGCATTGATTTCATCGAAGAAAACTATGGTCGAGATCCAGATAGATTTTTCGCTGTTAGCGAAATTAGTTTGACCAATCAGAAGCCAGAATGTTTGAGAATTTTTGCTGTTTCTGGATCCCGACCTATGTCATAAAAGTTTTGAGTCATTTTCTTAGTGCTATGGATGAAGTGCGATGTTTACAGAAATCTAGGTTGGGATCCAGATAGATTTTTCGCTGTTAGCGAAACGAGATTCACCAATCAATAGCCTGCATTGCTGCAAACAGCGAAAAGTTCGCAAAAGTGCATGCTTCTGATTCATGAATCTCGTTTCGCTAACAGCGAAAAATCTATCTAGATTGCGGCCAATTATGTTGAACACAATTTTGCATTTCCACATCCAGGAAGGGTATTGATGTCATAACAACAGTACAGCTCCTAGAAGATACAGTGTTGAAAACGGCTATTCCTATAATGCTTTAAAAAGTGCTAAAAACTTGTATCCCATAAATCTCCAACAATGCTCAGCGGCAATATGCTGATACGAGCGCCATCTCGTAACTCTTTTCAATATAAACACTGTGTTTTCAAAAATTATAGAATGTTAAATGTCGGAAAGTATAAATAGAAGATATTTTGGTGTGTTATAAGCTAATTTAGTTAAGGAATGACGTGAAATAGGTTAAAGAATGACTATCATTTTAAATCACTACGATGGTGCTACGATCGACATCTTGTTATTCAGTATCGTTGTACATTTATGGGATTCAATTTTTTAGCACTATTTTGTAGCCGTTTTCCACACTGTATCTTCTAGGCGCTGTAACAACAGTGCATATTCGAAACTATTTAAGGCATTGATTCTGAACTCCTTTACTATACATTTCAATATTAAAGAAGTTGTTGTTTCAATAGTTTTAGTACTTTTCTCTATTGCTCACTCTAAAACACAAATATCGAAATTTAACCAACAGCGCTCAGAAACTATAGCGCCTAGAATATATAGTGTTGAAATCGGCTAACCCTGTAATACTTAAAAAAGCGCTAAAATATTGTATCCCTTAAATGTGCAATGATACTGCTGCAATATGCAGATCGCAGTGACATCTGCAGGATATTTTCTACAACTGCAAGAAATTGCAAGTCTATACAATGTAATAATAGTAATACGAAAATCCCGCAGATGTCGCTGCGATCGGCACGTGAAATGTTAGCAGTATCGTCGCACATTTAAGGGATACAAATTTTTAGAACTGTTTGGATAGCATATTTCCACACTAGGTATTCTAGGCGCTGTATCAGAAACAACACCATAACAGAGAGCCTTTATACATAAGAGTGGTGATATATGCACAGGAGGCATGCTCATTTCAAGTTTTTGTCGAAAGTACGGCAATCCGCTTTCTTGAATAGAGGATATTCAATCTACGTTATGATCACATGATCAAAGCAAGAACGTCTAGCGTAAAGAAGGGAAGGCTCCGTCTACGTAATGTAAATCCCCGCTAGCCAATGAAAACAGTTCATGGGAGAAAGCAGTAGTACACTGTTAAAAATGTCGTGAAAAATTACCTCTGTTTTTAAAGGCTATCTGTATTATGACCAATGAGAACGCTTCATAGGCGTTTATATAGCGTTCTCATTGGTCAGAAAATAGAGAACCTTTAAGAACAGAGGTAATTTTTCACGATATTTTTAACAGTGTAGTTTCCTGATTCTCTTCTTATCAGTTAGAAATTCTTTGGGTAAATTACCGGTACCACGTGACTGTTTCAGCCTCGAACCCATATTTGGAATATCCTCTGTTAGAAGATACGCGCATGGGCGATCTCTATTAGACTAGGGAAATAATTCAACATGCATTAGCCTGACGATAATGGCATGCTCACAAAGAACTTTAACGATTTGTTTTTATCACTTTTACCAATAAATATTTATTGGCCGTATGTCACTACTTCGTTATAGAGACACACTTGTTCCTAATTAGATCGCGGCCTTAATGTATCAAAATACGGAGCTTGCTTTCTGTACTATTCCTGAGATCAGTTATAGCGGCTAGAAGTATAGGCCGGGATCCAGGTACATTTTTGCAAACAGTGAAAAGTTAGCAAAAGTTCTGGCTTCTGATTGGTCAATCTCGTTACGATAACAGAGAAAAATCTACCTAGATCACGGTCATAGTGTGGAAACAGGCTATTCCAGTAATGCTTTAAAAAGTGCTAAAGATTGAATCCCATAAATATTGAAAAATACTTAATGACAAATGTCGATAAGAGCAACATTTTCTAGATCTTATCTGAGCGAAACGTTATCTTTTGAAATAGTTACGTTGGAAGTACCATATGTCGCTCTAATCAACATTCGTCGTTTAGCCTTGTTCAACATTTATGGGATACAATTTTTTAGCACCTTTTTAATAAGCCGATTTTTAAACTGTATCTTCTAGAAACTATAGCTCCGTTATAGCGTCTAGATTATATGTTGTAGAAATCGACTATCCCAGAAATACTTAAAAAAGCGCGGAAGTATTGAATCCCTTAAATGTACAACGATGTCGAATTCCAAACAGTCATTTGCATCGACATCTGCAGGATGTTTTTTAAAGAAGAAAGAGACATGTGTAATGCACCGCTACAGCGTCTAGAATACATAATGTGGAAATTTGCTATTCAAGAACCGCTAAGAAGTGTATCCCTTAAATGTGCACTGACGCTGAAATCCAGGGAGATGATCGCAGCGACACCTGCGATATATTTTCAAATTTCAAAGTAAACATGGTATTATTACAGCGGGTTTGGCGCGTTTGATTAATCATAACGTCAGTACATCCAAAAGAATCTTATTGTTTTAAAAATAACACTATAATAACAAAGTGTGCTCTACGAAATAACAGTTTAATGGATACATGAAAAATTAATAACATATTCAAGCGTAAAGAAGGAAACAAAACAGAAAGTAATATTAATTAAGTAGAACACAACAATATTTCCATTATGATAAACTGAGTCAATAATAAATATGAATATTAAGAAACTTAGAGAGATATTTATTATTAATATATTTTTATGTACTGTAAAAAAAAGTTTCAATGTACAAAAGTTTAATTTAACCACGATTGAAAATATACAATAATCCGATAATATCTTTCGAAACGCTTCACCCACGATTCCATGTAGTGTACTTTTCTTTTTGAAACCTCAGAAACCAATATATTTTTCAGATATAATGAAATTTTAATTTATGAAAATAAAGCTTATTTTGTTTCCACTCATATTCTAAAATTTCCAAACTAGATTTTATACTGTGTTAATCAGTTTTTTTTTTTTTAATCCTGAATATCTGTTTTTAGGATGCTATCAATACTCAAGTAAACATTTTCAGTTGTGTAACTGAAATTATACATGCAAGAGAACCAATACATTATTAATTTTAATGTTAATGTTAATGTTAATGCTATTAATTTGTCAAGTTTGTCTGTAAGAAAATGTTTGTTGAAGATTAGATTATTTTCTTGAGAATTAATGTCATCTGGAAAACTTATATTCCAAGTTTAAAAAAAATTATTAACATATTAAACCTTTCGGATCCGATTTCTTTTTTTAATTCAGAGAATAAAATTACTTCTGCGATAATACTGTTAGCAATAGCTATACAAATATATTTAATGAAGTTTAACGAATATGTTATTGTATGAAATCTAACAAATGTAGTTATTTAGCATACCATTCAATTCATCTTCATATAACAATAGGCTAAAGAAGAGTTTTCAGTGACGTTTGGAAAATATCGTGTTATATTAGGATTTAACAATTGTTACAATTTTCTATATTTTTTTTTACGTTTATAACACATGATACGCTCAGAAAAGTAATTGATATTTTAATTTTACAGAGTGAATGTATGTTTTAAAAAAAGAATAGCTAAAGTGCAAAGATACTTAAGAAAACTCCTAGAAAACTTTTGTTATTATTATTAAGAAACTTGTATTATTATTATTAAGAAACTTGTATTATTATTATTATTAAGAAACTTTTATTATTATTATTACGAAACTTTTATTATTATTATTAAGAAACTTTTATTATTATTATTCTTACTAAATACGAAAACAGAGATGAAGGTATAATAAGAAATTTACAGACATATACTACCATTGATACATGTAGATCGTAAAAACAGTAATTTTCAGACACAATAATACTCAATGAAAATACATGTACGATTAATATTAAGCCATACCCGAACGGGTTAAATAAAAAATGCGCGAAAAAAATGTGCCGAAAATCAATGGTTTATTACGCTTTATGTAACAACATCCACTATTTTTAAAACTATAATAGTTCTACTTTGGACATAAAATTTTATTCAAATCATTACCAAGAAAAACTGATAGTTATTAAAATTTCAGACATTCTTAAATGCTCAAGATATCTTAAGATTAAATGGTGATCCTTTCTACTGTTTATAAATGAGTTGCCTTTTGTAATCATTTCATCTTTTACCTTTTATTACCTTAGCACTTGATCTCGCTAATACGCATAATACAAGGTTTCTAATATCTGAGATATCTAAAAGGTAGCGGTGTGTTACAAGATAAGTATTTTAAATTTTCAGATAAATCGTTAAACGTTTATTTTGACGATAAAGTTTTAATCTTTTGTTATAATCAATAACTATAAAATGTATATTTGCTCCTAATTGTAACGTTCAAATGAATGTTTGAAACAGAGTAAAGCATTTGAAATTTCAATAGATTTTATTACCATAGTTGCTACTCATTTATTCTAATCGAGTGGAATTCATTTAAAAAAAGTGATTTCTTTATCAATCATACAAAATATCTTTTATAGTGTCAATTATGTAGAAATATGTGTTGGAGAACTGAAATCTGTAAAAAATATGAATATTTATTTTTATAAAATATTCGGATGTGAAAGAAAATTAAATATAAAAATAGCTTTTATTATTTTTACATTGTAAAACAAAGAGCAATGTTACTTCAACTAGCAAGAATATATAAAAATATGTTGTATAACATATTTTTAGTTACCCAAGATTCAAAAGCATACCTTTATCTCCATAATCCTCCGAAAAATCTACGCTTTTTTTAGATTAAAAAATAAAAGATTTGCGAAGCGAAAGATTTATTTGCTGCTCATAATGTTCAAAAACTTTTATTAGTACTTTTAAATACATATTAAGTGGATAAGTAACCTTCAAACCTTTTTTATAACACTTTTAATACTATTCAAGGACAAACTATATGAATTATGGCATATATTTATCATACAATAAATTAAAAAACCTTTTTTAGAGAAAAATAATTAATTTTCCAGAATTTTTTAAGCGTTATGAATAGAGTTGCCAAGTCTCTGGCTTTTTGCATACCGGTATTATCTTAGAGAAAATTTTGTTCTTTGAAATCCTCGGAGTGTTTCAATTGAATAGAACCACATTTTCTGTATTAAAATACCGGTATCCAAAAAGCCGGAGACTTGACAGCACTGATTATGAAGAAATTTTTAAAAAGCCCCAAGTGCATTCCATATCAATTAGAATCCCCACTATATTTTATTTTACATACACAAATAAAACTGTGCATCGAATTTTTTATATTTAAATATAAAGGTAAGAAAAAATAACTTCTAAATTTTATGAAATTTTCAGCATTTTTGGATCTTATTTCTGCATTTAACTACCTTTAACTTTTCCAATAATTATATTTTTAGTTTCAAAAAACTATGCACAGTTTTATTTGTATGTGTAATCCAAACAGGCATAAAAAATATTGGGCATTTTAATTGATATGAATTGAAATGTGCATGGGGCATTTTCAAAAAGTTCTCCATAACGCTTAAAAATATTCAGGAAAATTCCTTATTTTAAATTTCTTGCATCATAAATATATGCCATAATTCACGTAGTGTGTCCTTGAATAGTGTTTAAAGTGCAATTTAAAAAATAAAATAATGAGTTTGAAGGTCTTTTGTCCTCTTAAGTTCGTCAACCCGATATACGCGCAAAATGTAGTAAGCTTACTATGAAATGGAAACAATCGCGATCGAGAATATTTTCCGTCGTAGACAATTTCCCGTTTTATACAGAGGTCTATTAAAAATAGATCTGTAGGACATTAAAATTCTTTTGCGTAAAAAGGATTTTATATTACAGAATGTTCGTGCTGGACAGTGTTTACTCTATTTTTTTTTCGGAAGCTATCATTGCTAAAGCACACATTTTAATCTACGTAACAGAATTTATACATACAAGAATAATAAAACACTGTTCTTATTTTGTTGTTGATTTAACATGTTTGTCAGCGGAACATGTTTAATGAGCACGAAAATGTTTACTTGACAGTATATAGGATCGCGGAAAAGGATATTTTGTTTTACAAAGATAAAGTAATATTTCTCTTTGTAAAGTTTAATGAAGTGGGGTTTCTTTTGTGCTCACCAATTTGAATTCAATTTCACTTTACATGAATTGTCTTTATGGTACCTATATTACCTTTTAAATGAAGTATCCCTTGATAACCAATTGTAATTTTTTTCGCAAATAAAGGCAATAGATGGACAAAACATGATAGGTTTGTTTTTTCTATGTAATTATAAGAATATATTTTTACAAGAAGTTAGAATAGCATTATAATCTTGTGTTATTTATACGCCAGAAATAATCGCTATTGTTTGCAGAACATACAATGTATTTTACTTTAGTGACAAAACTGTAAGATCTTTGAATTCTTCACATGATAAAAACTTTTAGAGCTTTTTACACAAGAAAAAATATATGATGCTTTTCATATATTTTACGAAATATGCTTTTTGAAGAATAGTAACTTTTTCGATAAAAATTGCCTTTGTATTTGTTGTGTATATTTTGAGTTGCCTCATTTAACCACATATACTTTTTTAAACATTTGTTCTTTCAAAACACATTTAATTTGGATTATAATCTTTTTCATCCTATATAATATTCTTCATCTAATGCTTGAGACAAAATTTCTGAAAGTAATATTACTTTTCGAAAGCGTTTTTAATTTGTCTTAATACATTCATTTTTATAATATTTCTTGTAGATAATTAGTTAGAATGTAATAATAATGCATTTTGTCCTTAGTCAATGCATCATACACATAACATTAGACAGGTAACAGATTGTTAAATCTTTCCTGGCTATTTTAACAAGTTGAAAATTGCACGTCAAACGTTCAAATGAGGTGCGTTCTTATTATAACTAGTTTTAAAAATATCTTTTGCACTGCATATTGTTCTGAATGTATATTTTGGTGCACTTCATAAGCGCATATCAATTTCATTCTGTTCGAAGGGCTGTGATATCATTAAAATTCACTTGAAATATTTTTTCCTATTGGCCATAATGTAACGGAAAAATTTTGACTGCCCCTGTAATTAAACTATACATCGATTTTCATAAATTATCAAATGGCTCGACAACATTATACAACAATTATATATTTTAAATTTCTAGCGATTCGATTGATTAGTTTTTGCGTTGTTATGTGCGGATGGACGGACAGACAGACAGACGGACGAAGAGACGGACTGAACGACGACTATATGCGCTAGGTATTTATATAATTACGAATGCACCTAAAAACAGGTGGAATTTATAAGTATCAATGAGATCTAGGTTTTGGAAAACCTTAAAATTAATTCACAAACACATAAAACAAATGCAGTTCACAGCCGATATCACGATATGCACAATTCTGATTTTATTATGGTTTGCGAAACTGTGAAAAACACTTTAATTATGAAGCAATGGCTGTTTTATATGTAGAGTCTTTTGTACAAGGCATATAAAGCAATGTTCAAAATATCTACCTTGCATGAGATACTATATCAGTCGTAGAAAATGTTTCTAAAATTGTCTCTGAAAATCTCTAAAATGCAGAAAACACTGAAGTAGGGAAATAATAACACAAAAGCGTATGAAATCAGTGTGTCATTCCATGTCAACCGCACTCAGGATCTCGGTTGAGTGTCCCTGACAGGTGCAAATTAATGACGCTAACATTTGAGATAGCATACTGAGTTCCCAATGACGAAATTTATTCGACTCCAACGCAAAGAACATAAGAGATAGCGAAAAGAAAACCAACTACAAAAATATAGAGCGGACTCAATTCAGTATCAAATGACGTCTTACATGTTAAAATAACTTTACAATATGCTCATATAGTATTTAAAAATGAATGAAAATACATCTAAACAATATCCTTTTGCGTTTAAAACACCATACATATAATAAAGAACATATTCTAAACGTTCATTAATCATTATTTTATAAAGTATATTGCATAAAAAATATAGACTTTTGTGGAAGAAATTTTACAAAAAGCATGATTAAGTTTAAGTTGTATTTTATGTTCTCACATTCTCTTTTTCCGTGAATTTTGATTCATGCCTTGCTTCGAGTTTTAAAATAGTAGTATTCGTCTCTTTTAAAGATGCAAGAGGATTTAAAAACTAAAGTAAAAAGTCGAATATTTATGCATGAACTATTTCACTGTAAATGCAGTTTTATTATAAAAATATTGTATATGTTTTTAGAAAATTTGAAGTATTTGAAGCATCAAAAAGAGATCGAAGTAATAAAAAGAAATGATAGACCTGTTTTGTCTATATTTTGAAAACATCCATCAAACTCGAATTTCTTTTATCCAGTGTTGTATATTTTATTATAAATATCTGACCGTTTTTATTAATAATGAATAGCAGGTTTTAATTTATCTTTTATTATTCTCATTAATATGACTGCATTTAATGAAGAGTAAAGTTATGTGCTTGGATGTTAGAAGATTAAAAATATTTTTAGAAGCAGAAACATCTTTTAGAGTTAGAGGAAATCTTTCAGTTTCTAAAATGTCTAGCGCAGTTATCACAACAGTGATAAAAAAAACCAACAATCACACTTCAGGGTAACAGTAGTTTCCGAACTCTTTTTAACTGCATTTAAAATTGGAAACGCCTCCAAAAAGGCCTCCAAAAATAATATACATCATAACAACAGTCATACATAACACTAAAGTAAAGCGAGGAGAGATCGCGCGGTAGGAGAGATCGCGCACAAAGAGATCCGACGGGAAGGAGTATCGTGAGCGTGCAGCGACTCCAGGTAGTTGTACAGGAGCATTAGTGTAGTGTCTACATTAATGTGCACACTGATTGTTCCAAGCGTCTGGTATAAAGCATTGCTATTTTGTTTCGTTTTTATAAAGTAAGTGATTGAATTTTCTTGTGCTTGACTGTTCGTCCGAATTTTTATAGAATGCCAGTAGTGCAAAATATTTTGAACTTAAACAATTTCTTATAAACTATTAACCTAGACAAAGTATGCGAACATCAACAATTCATTTTAGAAGTGACCATATTTAAATAAAAGGCAATATCTCCTACCAAAATTGGAGAGTTTGCGCATCTGCTACTTAGGAGAGATACCGCATTTCCCCATAAGTTTTCGTGCAAGGAGAGATTACGTAGCTTATTGATAAATTTGCCGGAATTACACATTAAGTGTAAAACATATGAATGAACCAATTTTGATATAATTTCGGAAAAACACATAATTATCAAAACTAAATTCGGCAATAAATTGATTTCCAAAACATACTTTTGCAGATAAAGATTTTATTAATAATGTAATAATATAGTTGTTATTAAATTAATTTTATATAATTATTTTTGTTAATAAATTAATATTATATTTGTTAAAAAATTAATTAATTATATATATATATATATATATATATATATACATATGTATTTAATTTATGAACCATTAATTTGCTAATAAATTAATTTTGTTAACTAAAATAAATTTTCTAATAACACCTACAATGTTTTGGAAAAGCTTTCACTCATTCCAAATAGTGTAATGTAATCAAAATCAAAAGGAAACAGAGTGCAACTAATGTTACTGGTCCACAAAATATACATAAAAAATCTTAAGAAGTATGACGCTACAAAAAACAAACAGCTGAAGATAAGGTGCTTCCAGAAAAAGTGGGATAAAAAAAATTGAAATTAAAAAACGAAGTTCAATGAGGATGAGTGCATTTAATGTCTAGAACTGTACCAGGAGACAACTTCGAGCACTGACTGGATTCAATGTATTGTACGTGGCAGGTGATTGTATGAAAGATGCATGATTTACAACAATAAGTGAATAGATTGTGGACGACGACAACTTCGCTTAGTAAACAAAATACATTGAAACTGTGGAAAAGAAAATCATCTAGCCTTCAAGTTAAACATGTTATCAAGTAGATTAATGTTATTTTGTAATCATAGTAGGGCTTGCTTTTACTGTTATTTCAATCTTCTTCTTAAATTAAAATACGTTAACTGTTTTTAAAATTATTTCTTGTTTTATTATTTAAACATAGTCACTCCTAATACAATAATATTTACTCACAATAACCTTACAACATTGTCATTTAAGTGTAATTATTATCGTTAAGAATTTAATTGTAGTTATCATTAATAAGAATATCTTCTACCCATGTGCGCAATCTCTCCTACCCATGTGTGCCATCTCTCTTACCCATGTGCGCAATCTTAGCAACCCTGTAAGGAGAGATAGCGCAAAATAATTTTCTTGGCTTTATTACTGCTGTTCTGTTAAATTACAGCTTAACAACAAAATAACAATGGAAATGCATAAAACACGAATGAATTCAAAATTATTCATGCAAAGTTTAGCAAAGAATTAATATTTAGACATTTTATTATTATTCTTTTGAAATGTGCGCAAACTCTCCTCACTTTACCTTATCTTTAATTCCAAAACTTACCGAATACGATTGTTGGTACAAAAGTTCCTGATTTATGTTGTTGTTGTTTTTTTTTTTTTTTTTTTTTTTTTTTGGGGGGGGGGGGGGTAGTTCATGGATCATGGATATCTTTGTACGAACTTTGAAAATGTCATTAGAATGCCTAAATTTCATTATTTTATTTGATATGTCACTCTCATTTATAATAACATGCATTGCTAATTTTCAATGTTATATCCTAAAAAATATGCATACTATAAATTAAAGTTTTTTTTCAGGCAATGCGTACATTTTGAAAAACCTGTTTTGAAGTTCTAATGATACGAGAGTATTCCGACCAGTCAGTGAACAGCCCCCAGTGAATGAACAATTGGTATATATTTTAATAGAATAAGGTTTGAAAATCTCCCCACTAGATGGGGTTACAACATTGCCTTAATTCTATTAAATAGGTAGATATCGCATTCATGTTTGGTTACTGAAGTCACATTACTGTACTTTGAGAACATGTTGTATTTTTCATGTCTAAGAAATACATTATTTCTATGCTGAAATAATAAGCTAAGTGCTATGTCATTTCACATGTTTAATAAGAATTTACTGTTTTTATTTGCAATATGCACTAATTTTATTGTACATACAATAAGTATATATATAATAGCCATATTTTTAATCGCTTTCATCATTGTGGAATATATACAATTTGAGAATAGGGACGTTTAATAACTGGTCAGATAAATTTTAAAAATCCAATGAATGAACAGCTCTTCATTCACTGGAAGGAATACATTAGGCTACTTTTCCTAGTGAATGAACTGTTTTGGGATTCATATTTTTGTTGCTCTTATTATACCTATATTTTGAATTAAATGATTTTTCAGCATTAGTAACAAATGAAAAATTAACAGATATAAAAACGTAATAAAAGAACATATACAAACACATTGTTAAAGGTAATAATTATTGATGACTTTCAAATCTTACTTTTTTGGATGAATGATAGAAATATCCTTACTGATGACCAAGAATATACCACAAAAAGGAAGCATGGATGTTCAAGTACTCTACAGAGAGCCTTGAAAACCCTGTACAAGCTATAAGAGTCAGGCCAGCTCAGTTAGAAGAAGGCATCTCTTCATTTTAATATTTCAAAATGAACGATGTCTATGAAACTGCGAGGGAAACCAATTGAAAGTAAGCGTATGGGACATTGCCTGTGTTGCCCTTTGAAGAAGAAAAACTACTTGGAGATTGGAAAGTTGGAATGGAAAATTGGATTTACAATGCATGAGGATGAAGTAAAAGATGATGTTTACAATGTCGTGAAACAGACAGGAAAGAAAAACCATTTATAGACAAACATCCAGGTGAGAAATGGGTGACTCTTTCTTTAAAAAATAGCATCCAAGTTTGGAAATATGAAGTAAGCACCATGAAAATATCTGGACCACAGGTCCACATGTTGTGCAATTGGAAGTGGCATGCAGTAAATTATAACATTTGGTATTTTAAGGATCAAATGAAATGCATAATAAAAACACTTGAACTTATTTCTGCAACATCCTCCCGTTCATCTGGAGTTATTACTGAAATGGAGAAGTACAGGTCCAATGATTTCAGGAAATAGAATTAGGGTGTTTTTAATCTGGAATTTACGATTAATCGATTTTTCAAGCTAACTAATTATCGTTCTGGGTTTAAAAAAACCGCAATTCAGTAAAAACATGTTATAAGGTATTTACACAAGTAGTAAAATAAACAAATAACTGTGAAATTCAAGTATTTTTAAATTTCTGCCTGTTCATTCTCTGGAAAATTATGCGTTCATTCACTGGTAACAACTCTTCATTTACTTGTTTTTGTGTCTATTTGTATTAAGACACCCCCAGCATCCCAAACAAGTAAATTATAAAATCCATTTTGTTATTTTTTTAATTATTTGTAAACCAACAAATGTATTTGCACTGTCAAACGCTTATAGGTACTAGGTATATATAAATATTATACAGACATACATACAATAAATACAATAAACCCAACTGGAGTGAAAAATTAGCCAGAGCCAGGAATCGAACCAGGGACCACAGTATACAAGACTGCTGCTCTAACCACTGAGCTACTCCGGTCGATACCTGAGTCTGCAATTTCTAACTAATAAACCATGTTGGGGAAGTCACCAGCCATCTATACGAGTCTTGAATGACCGGACAACCATGAATAGATTTTGCTATTACATCGATCTACGATATATAATAATAAAACACACATACAACAACATCCAGTTAGGTTTATTGTATTTATTGTATGTATGTCTGTATAATATTTATGTATACCTTTAACTGTTGAATGTAGGAGTTATTTATGTGCGTATGTGTGTTTTAATACATATTGTTGTATGTGTGTTTTATTTCCAATAGGTATTATTTATTAAAATATAATGAAACATTTTTTTAAATGTGCTTAAGTGTTCATTTACTGGTCGGACTACCCTAGATGTAAAACATCAAAGGTTGACTATTTTGTAAAAAAAAAGTCATAAAAAAACCCATTAACTTAGTTTATTTCGTACTCATTCAAAGAGTGTAGAGCGGTGTAAATTTTGCATTTCAATTTGATAAAAATTGTGAAAAACCATTGGTGAAAGCGGGCATTTCTTTTTATGAATCATAATTAATTATTATCATATAAATAATACTGCTAAGTGTATAACACTTCCGGAGTGAAGTTGTCCGGATGCTGATAACTGATCGTTAAAAATCAGCCAATTTTACGTTAATTTTCAGCGATGTAAATTTTCCAATAAAGCTGCTTAAGGTTAACCGGTACTTTTCGGTTAGCCGGGTGTCAGTGTTATATTTACATTCATATATACATATGTATATGCACATATATGTAAATATATATATACATATGTATGTATATATTTATGCGTGTGTGTGTACATATATATATATTTACATATATGTGCATATATATGTATATATGAATGTAAATATAATACTGGCGCCCGGCTAACCGAAAAGTACCAGTTAACTTTTTCAAAAAGAATGTGAAACAAAACCAACTCGAGGGAAAAACCACGTTTTTAATTATGGATGTTTCCGATTAATATATAGATCATGGAGCTCGTTGGTAGTATGGCAATCGGAACGAACACCGTGCATTAAGTCTTTCTTAAAAAATGCCAATTTATAAGGTGCGTATTAAATGCAATATTTTTAGAATTTTTATATTCTGGGTGTTTTAGTTTTTTGTACACAGCCGTTAATGACTCATGACTCTTGAGAATGACTCCATTGTAATTCCTTAAAAATATATTATTTCAAGTGGTATCACGTGTGAATGCTTACTGTTTTCCTTTGATTTTTCAATCTTATAACGTGTGTTCTTTTTTAGTATTATCTAACAAATTTATTTGGAATTGATACAAAAAAGATTTATGTTTAATTATTACGTTAATTACAGATACAGTAAGCTTTCACCGAATAAACTTATTTCACTTATAACCTGCGCAGTGCAATTATTGAACATATGATCGGGAATTGTTAGCGTCATATTCAGCGATCCAGTATTTTAGGCATATGTTGGAGGCTCATGTATTTGCGTTGTACGTGTATCATAAACCGTTAATTTTTGCATTCCACCAGAAACAAGAAAAATGTTCCCCTGGAAGAAATCGGCAATGGAGGATATTCCAAATATGGGTTCGAGGCTGAAAAAAGTCACGTGGTACCGGTAATTTACCCAAGGAACTTCTAACTCATAAGAAGGGAAGATACTACTGCTTTGCCTCATGAACTGTTTCATTGGCTAGCGGGGGTTTACATTACACGTCTACGGAGCCTTCCCTTCTTTATACTAGAAGTTTTTACCTTGACCACGTGATCAAAACGGAGAAGGAATATCCTCCATTAGGATTTATATATCGCAGTTTACACAGATATACGTTATTTCCGAGGTAAAGGAAATTTTGTTGCTGACAGTTTATCGAGCATTTGTGAGATTCAGTTTTCAGCACTTGCTGATTCAGAATTGTGGACAAAGTTGCATAACGGAAGATGAGGAACAAATGCCGGATGCTAAGACATTATAGTATTGTGAAACTTCTGGTGAGGTAAATAGGTTTTGTATCCCTCAGGTTCTAAGGAAAAATGTATTTGAGACAATGCATGGGTTGTCACATCCAGGAATACGAGAAACTAGGCAGCTAATATGTGCAAAGTACATTTGGCTAAGACTAAATAAGGATGTTGCTGTGTGGTGTTGAGCATAAATACCCTGTCAAAAGACAAAGGTATACTTGCATACTAAATCTTTGATGCAATTTCTGGCCACAGATGAGAGATTTGCGCATATACACCTGGATATAATTGGTCCTTTGCCTTTAGTACATGGATTCAAATATTATCTAATGATGATTTATAAGTTTACTAGATGGCTAGAGTCTGTATCTATAGGAGGTATAACTGTTGAAACTGTTGCTCAGGCTTTTGTGCAGACATGGATTTCATGTTCTGGTACACCTCAGAGGATAACATGCGATAGTGGTAGACAGTTCGAGTCCATACTTTTCAAGATTCTGATAAGGTTACTCGGCACTAGTCTAGCTATGACTGCTTCATATACGCCAAAGTGTAATGGTTTAGTGGAGCGACTTCATCGACCTTTAAAACAGGCCTTAATGTGCTATAAAGTCGATTGGCTCGAAGCTCTTCCTCTAGTTTTGCTAGGTCCCCGAACTACAGTTCGTGAAGATCTTGGTGCTTCTACAGCTGAGTTAACATGTGGAACCACCTTACGCCTTCCGTAACAGTTGTATGAAGATTCATACTTGTTAGACCCACCAAATTATATAGCCATGTTATAGAAAATAATGTGTGCTTTGAGATCCGTTCAACCTTTAAGGCATGGACAGCAAAAGATCAAGTTTCCAAAAGAACTAAATAACTGCAACCACGTTTTTCTCCGGAGAGGCCCTTTCAAGAGGGCTCTACATTAGGGTGGGCCATAAAAACTTTTTTTTGTTTTTTGATTCGCTATACCGCGGAAAACTTGGCTTTAGGGTAGCTTAGTAAAATGCAAAAACAAATTAAATATTTTTTTACGTTTGGCGGTAGCGGATCGCACTTGAATATTTGAAATTTATTGAAAAAGCAGTAGTTTTCTTTCGATTTTTTAAAGCTGTAAACGGAAAAGATAAAAAACTGCTATGATAAAACTGCTTTAAAAGAAAGATCAAAAAGCACATTATAATAAAAAAAGGAAACAAAATTACTTCATTTAGGGTAGCGCAAAGCAATTAAAATATCCTTAAATTGACGTATTCAAGTCCTTAAGTATGAGTCCTTTTACTCTGGCAGCAGTCCAGCGCGACGAGCCCTGCTGCGAATTGGAGCCCGTCAATACTACTTGTACTGACGCTTCACAATGCGCTGTGCGATACGCATGAGTGTACTTTATGACACAACGGTTCCTGTGAGTTGATCACTAGAATTTTGCCGGCAATGATTAGCAGTGTGTTCTGCTTGTGCGTTTCAATCGCGTTTCTTAAAGACTGATTTAACTAATGACCGCTTAATAAGTGATTCGATCGCTGTGTTATGGCTGCTGCCAAAGAAATTACTCGCAGTGACTTTAACTGTCCATTATTTCGCCACCCAAAAGAGTTACCGGTGAATAAACTTCCAACTTAGGAAGACGTTTTCAAGTCTTCCTTCTATGAAAATTACAACTTCGCCTTGAAATCAAACAACAGGTCAGTTAATTTTTCTCACGTTTATATTATTGTGACGCCAAAAGTTAAATCTGTGTTTGATAAAGTTTCAATACTGACAGTAACGCCTTACAGAATTCTTCAGTTAACAAATGCATATCATGACAGTTGTTGTAATCTTATGGAGTCCTATAAGTGTGATAAGGGAAAGTAAAAGTTGAAAAAGAGAGTTGAAGATTAAAAAAAGAAATCTTTGTTACTGTTTGATGTCTCTGCGTGTAAGTGAAAATGACATTATACTGCAATTGTAAAATGGTCCCTGAGGTTTGTGGGTGTCCTGTCTCTATTATTTGTAACTGTGAAAAAGCAAAAAATATACCCATCATTGAACAAAAATTCTTGTACTTTCAAAGAACGCGTGGTATTGGTAAAATTGGAAGCGTGGACGTAAAGAAAATAAAAAAAATGTGATTGGATGTGATGGCACTCTTACTAATACGGTGTGGAAAACTGGTGTTATTCACAATGAAGAAGAAGTTAAAAACCACTAGAGTGGGGAGAACTGGTGGTGTATGCCTCTTACATTCAGCATCCTCTTACCAACATCCCCATTACATCCTCTTACATGCATTTGTTTCAAACTGTAGATTGTGAAACGACTGGACCAAAATCACTAGTCCGATTGGCACGCAGCTCAGGAAATGTGAGAAACACCCAGTGGTAAATTTAACAGTGTTGAGTATGAATTTCCAGAACTGACCGGCAAAATTTAAGCAAAGTTCAGCAGTACCTACTAGACATTGTTTGTACTATAAAAGCAGGCAGCTGTCCTGAAGATTTATCTGTTCTGAGCCTGGCACACTTTCCACTCAAGATGGGTAACGACTGAGAGCAGAATTCTCCAGTTGTATTTAAGTATTGAAAATCCAACAGACGAACACAATATTATAGTTTCTTTTCTCCTAAAGTCTTATGTACCTATATGGTTAAGTATTAAAAAAAGTAAATACTTCACAAATGGGCCGGAACATGTATTGAAAGTTATAAAATCGTCAAAATTCCTCTCTGAAAACTTGCTAAGCTTATTGAACCAGTAATTGAGAGAAACTCATTTTTTGCCAATCCAGAAAATTTGCTTTTGAATATGATAGTAGATAAAAGGGATCATATACGAGAGATATGTTTCAGAAGAATTATAAAGGCTAGAAACTTAGCCTCTAAAAGAAAGTCAAATACATGTTTTTAAACATCCAAAATCATTTTTCTAGCTACAGACTACATCGAAATGATTCACTGGAACCCTACTACACTTTCACAACCACATTTTTCTGAGAAGAGTCACCAAGGAAGAGATTTCGTCTAAGGTTGAATCAGGTAAAAAAACGGCCCAGTGGAAATTTGACCAATTCCCATGTCAATCACAAACAGTAGAACGGTGCGTGAAGCTGGTAACCGAGGCATCATAAAAAGTCTTCAGGTCCAGAGATGTTTTTATAAGAACGACACTTTTCTCGAGATCTTCAGTGCCTAGTTTTTCAAGCAAATCTTATTTCAAACTTCCAAAAGATAGTAAAGACAAGTAAAGGACTATATTTTATTACAAAGTGAAATTACACTCAGGTAGAATCAGATAAAGGTAATCAGATCATGTAATAGTACAATCAGAAAAGTAGTTTTTATTTCAATGAAAATTTGTCATTTAAAAAAAAAATGCCTTTTTTTTAAACATAATCCGCTTCCAATGTGTTGCGAAATGTATTTATTTTTGCACTTATTTATCATTCCTATACTCTTTTCTACCAAAATATGTCTATAGCTGCTGATTATATAAGTTATTTGATTTATTTCTATTTATTAAAAAAATTACCAAAATCGTGTTTTTTCTCAAATTTTAAGCCCGATGCGTTACCGCCAAACGTAAAAATTTATTTATTTCGTTATTGCATTTTACTAAGCTACCCTAGACATAAGTTTTCCGCGGTATAGCGAATCAAAAAGAGAAAACAAGTTTTTTCGGCCCACCCTACTCTACATCCTATTTAAGAGTGACCGTTCCAGGTTGTAAAGAGACTGGAAAATGACTTTATACTTCTCATTCATTGTGAAGAAAAACTTATAAATATTGATAGGTTAAAACCTGCTTTTCTTTTGTCAAAAAAAGAACTTGCTTCTTCGACATACACTACGAAAGCTGGAAGAAAAGTTCATTTTCGTCTCCCATTGGTAGTGCGAGACTGGCGGGGGAGTTGTGTGGCAAAGCAAAAGACAATAAATTTATTTATTCGATCGTTTTCAACGGCAGACGATAATTGAGACGAACTGAAACAACTCTTCTCCGATGTTCTGAGAACAACACGAATAGTTTGTGGACACTCCAATGTTGTTTGCCGGGAACGGAAGCCCGGTGAGCGTGTGTGGTGTTGTTGCGGCAGATATTAGCCCACCTGCGCGTCGAGGTTTTTGCTTTTCAGTGTGGTGAGAGTAAATTTATTCGAGTATTGTAATCCATTAGTGTTTGTATTTCTTATTTGTAATTAGTGTTGAGTGTAGTTCCTTTTTAAGTGCACGTGTACATTCTGAGTACGCTGGACTGGTCACCAGGCACGGTTTTGATTAATGTCGGGAACGGAGGTAAAGATTAAAGAAAGTATAGGATTCAATAATGAAGAATTCAAAAAATATAACTGGAATGACGGCAGGACGGCTAAGCAGCAAATCAAATTTGTACCAAATTTAAAAGACTACGTTATTATTGTAGAGAGTCAAGAGGGCGGACTACATAAGCTAAACCCAATCCGGCTAAAAAATGAAATGAAACAGAACTTTGAACACTACAAAGAAATAGAGACAGTCAGATACACCAGAAACAACAAGATGCTAATTACCACAAAAAGTTACGAATGTGCCAACGAGATTGTAAATAAAGAGCAAATATTTAATGCTAATGTCAAGCATATACTAATGAATGAAAACATAACAACAATATTTTTAATTTTCAGAATTGACACAGACATAACCCTCAAGGAAATCCAGGAAGAGATAGAAGAAGAAGATCAAATAACTATCCAAAATATCAGAAGATTTACTACTAGACACGAAGGTCGGATAATACCCACAGGAACTGTGCTATTAACCATTTATGGACATGAGTTACCTGAATACGTGAAAATGTTCTACATGAGGCAAAAAATTAGTTTATTTGTTGATAGGCCCAGAAGATGCAATGTGTGTCAAAGCTTTAATCATGGAACAAATAAATGCTTAAATGAAAAGATATGCAAAAGATGCGGAAAAGAACATCCTGAATTGATATGTAAAGAAGAGGAAATTAGATGCCCAAACTGTGGGAAAAGTCATGAAGCAGACGACGATGAACGTGAAATAAAAAAACAAGAGGTTGAAATTCAAAAATATAAGAGCGAAAATCATATTACTTTGACTGAAGCCAGGCGACAGTTCAAATTGAAAACAACCGAAAGTTACGCAGCCAAAACAAAAACAAACATTGCAAAAGTGAATGATGAAAGCAATTACCACAAGCTTGCGGTACTGATGGAAGAAAAGTTCAACAAGATTATGGACATTGCAGTTAACATGTGTGCAGTTATGGTGAGTTTACAGCAAAAACCAGAAAATGTAGTTGAAAAGGGGTCGGAAGGAAACGAAGACGAAACTACAAGAAAAAGCAAAATGGGAAAAAGAGATGTCATGGCTGAGTTTTATAACCAGCTAAAAGAAAAGAAATTGAAGCTAACAAATGAAGCCCAGGAAGGAAAACTATTGTTGTTACAGGCAAGCGTAACTCCAGAGAACGACAAAATGCTGGTAGATCCGGAAAATGGATAAGGTCTACGAAGTCGGTTGTGCTTGTTTACTTGGTGCTAGTGATTGGATTATTGTCGGTTAGTGGATAGGTATTTATTCTGGATTGAACAGGACTTTGAATTGTGGGGTAAGTGTTGAAAGTTTTTGTGTCTGTTTATTGTCCTGTGTTATTAGTGTTTTTTCAGTTTTTGTTTATGGACACTTTTTATGTCAGTGGAATATAAGGGGATTAAGGTCAAACTTGCCCTGGCTTCGCACTGGTATGTTTCGTAATAGTATCGTCTGGGCGTTTCAGGAAACGCTTCTCAGCAATAATTTTAATTTATCCTTGAGTAATTGGTATGTTTTTCGTGCTGACAGGCCTGGTTGTTTATCGAGGACGGGAGGCGGCTTGCTGCTTGCGGTGTCGAAGCGGATCCTGTTAGGATGCTTCAGCTTCCTAGGATAGGCCGGGACCATGAGGCTTTTGGGATTAAAATTTGGCACAAAAAAAGGTGTATTGCTATCATAAATATTTACGCGCCGAAGGGGTTTGCGGATATTAGGTGGTTGGAGAATATCAAAGAGGTGATCGGGCATGACTATATCATTGTTGGCGACTTCAACATTAACTTTCTGAATTGGCAAAATAACCCTAAAGCTAATAAAATGATAAATTTGATGAATTGGATCACGCACACGGATGCTATCTTAACGAATTTAGATCAGGCCACGAGATGTAGGGGCGGGGGCACGGGATCTTTATTGGACTTGACAATTGTGTCGGATAATTTAGCTCGGATCTTCCAGGTGGATGTTCTTCCTGACCCGTTGGGTTCGGATCACTATACTATCAGGATTCTTGAAAGGTCCAACGGAGGTAGCGGTAAGAAACGGTACTTGACTCAGGTCAGTTGGCAGCGTGTTTGCTCGGTTGTGGATGATTTGGAAGATGATGTATATGCTGAGGGGTTGGACTGGTGGTCAACGAATATCTCCCAGGCGTTGATTCAGTGTACGGAGAGGTTTCCAGTGAGTGGGGGCAATCTTCCGCCCGGGTGGGGGATTGTCACTCGTAGACTATTGGCTCTTAAAAGGTTTTACCACAGGAAGGCAGTTCGTTTAGGTCAGTTAGACTCATGGTGCAAATACAAGTTCTATAACGCTAAACTGAAGAAGCATATTAAGAAAGACAATCAGAAGTTTTGGGATTCTGTTGCCAGGGAGGCTGGAAGGAGCCCTCACATTTATAAGATTATCCGAGGAATTAACAATGTGAAGAAGGAGGAGGCGAATATGGACTTCGATTTCCCAAACTGTCCACCTGATGCGGTTTCCCAAGCAAACTTGTTTGCTACTATATTCCAAAATTCTCCGATCCTTCATGACATACCTATTGACTTCTCGGGTGATGATGAGTTGGACACAAGGCTTATGATGGACCATATGGAGAGGATAATCAGGAAAAGTAAATCTACTTCACCTGGTATAGACGGGATCAATATGAATTTCTTTAAAAACCTAAAAACCAAGGTGTTATCTCAGGTGCTGGAGATGTATAATAAGATTCTTGAGACAAAATAAATCCCTGAAATCTGGAAAGAAGTCATCATGCTGCCCATTAGAAAACCAGGAAAGAAAAGAAACGACATAAGGTGATATAGGCCAATCGCTTTGACTGTGACCAGTAAAAAAATATTTGAAAAGATGATATTAGATATTCTGCTCAATTGGAGCATGAAAAACAAAATATTTCATAGGAACCACTATGGTTTTATTCCGTTCAGGGACTGCGAGGCTGCCGTGTACAGGATTTACAGAGATATTCAAAGAGGACGTCAAGCCAAACAGAAGGGATTTTTAGTGGCCTTGGACATTAAAGTTGCTTATGATAATGTATGGTGGGATGGTCTTCTGCTTAAACTAAAAAAATTGGGGCTAGGTGCAGATCTGTGTATTCTGATCCGGAATCTCATACAGGAGCTGAGGATTCGAGTTAAATGGAGGGGCTTGTTCTCGGTGCCATTAATGTATCTGAGGGCTTATTACAGGGCAATCCTCTTTCTCCTTTTCTTTTTGCCATTTACTTAGCTGATATCTTTGAGATTTTTGACTCTTGTATTCATTGCGTGATCTATGCCGACGATATTTTTCTTTATGGTTTTCATGACAATGTGGAGTGGTTGAGGGACTTTTTACAGGAGAATCTGATTAGGACTATCCATTGGTTACGTGCGTGGAATCTTGAGGTGAATCAAATAAGTGCCAAATCATGAAGATTGAGCGGTGGAATGAGGATGTGGAGAAGTTTAAGATTAGAGGTCAGGAGGTTGACTTTTCAGAGAAGTTAAGAGTTTTAGGAGTGTTCTTAAGCAGTCAGGGGAATCTTAAGAACTATATTGCCATGCTGAAAGAGAAATCAAGCAAGAGAATGAACATGCTTAAAGTTATTGCTGGCAGGAGTTGGGGCAGTGAAACCAAATATCTTTTAAAAATTACAAATAGCATGATGGGATCTCTTCTAGAGGGTAACCCAAGGATTCTAGCGCACTCAAACAAAACAGAAAGTCGCCAACTTCAAGTGATTCAAAATGTGGGCCTCGGATGGGCGAGCGGCATGCCAAGGTGGTGCCCAATCCCAGTGTTATTACAAGAGTGCGGGGTCTGGAGCAGCCACTCAAGAAGAGAATTCTTGGCTGTAAAGAGGACTATTTCAGAAATCAAACATAAAGTGTATACTGATGTTCTGTCAGAGGATTTAATTTACAGGTAACTGAACATCCTTAGTCGGCATAACACGAATGTTAACGAAATGATTACTTACAAATGGGGCACCAAGGTGAATGAAAATTGCAAAATTTATGTTAATGCCAGGCCTTTCCAGAATAAATATTTCCCTGAGGAGGTAATTAGGAATTCGTTTAGCTGGTTTTATCAGATGCACAGAGACAAGGCGTTCATTATTGCTACAGATGCTTTAAAAGAGAGAACAAGACTGCGATTGGAATGGTCAACCAACATACGGGCAACCGAATGGCGTTGAAAATTCCCAACATCAATTCGATTTTTACTGCGGAAGCAATTGCATTGTTGGTAGCGATTAAGTATTATATGGTGGAGGGTGGGAAATATATGTTTTTCACGGATGCCAAAAGTGTCTTGATGGCCCTTGAGAAGATCAGTCGTAAGTCGGTGGCGGTTATCACCATGCTAAGGGATGCGATTAATAGGAAAAGGACGGATCAGTTTCAAATCGAGTTTATATGGGTGCCTGGACATAAAGGAATTGGAATCAACGAGTGTGCAGATGAGCTGGCCAAGAAGGGCTAGTATAGCAATATTTGCATTCCATGGTTTTCTCCCGAGGACTGGATGATGGTTGTGAGAAATAATAAACAGAGGGAGTATATTTGGGATTGGAACCAATATAGGATTGATCATTCAGGTCGTGGTTGGGATTACGCCAACATAGTGCATCCGCATCAGTGCCTAAGGAGGGAGAGTGGTGTTATATTTGCTCGGTTTCTGACCAAGACTGTTCTCACTCTGGTTCGTCATAAAAAGTTTCTGGGTAGTGGAGATACTAAGTGGGATTTGTGTGGTGGCGAGAAGCAAACCGAGGATCATTTGGTTTTGAGGTGTAAGAAATTTTGTAGGATTCGGGATAAGATTTTTAGCAAGTTATCGATATCGAAGAGTATGTCGTATGAAGAGATTTTTCAGCAATAGGGAGAAAGAGTAATGAAGAGTTGGTTTTGTTCTCTCAGTAATTGAATGAGATTTATCGTCATTGTCGGAGTTGGATTGACGTTGCTGTATAGGACTTAATGTTGACAGTGGTGGTACTTCGTTGTGCCGGTTCATTTGGTTTCTGTCGTATCTTTCTCTTGTAGTTTATCTAGGTAGTGGATTATGACAGCTATACAGAAATAGAAAGCTGCTCACCGGGCCCAAGAGGGTCAATAAACAAACAAACAAACAAAAATGTTGTTTGCTTGAATGTTGTCCAAGATGTGTTTGCTACTTTGTAAATAATTTACTTTTAAAAGTTTTAATTAAAGTATATTTTTGCTTAATAATATCCAGCGCGTACCTTCGTCCGCTACGCCACAAACGTTTTACTTCAATCTATTTTTTAAATTTATTTTAAATGTTATGTGATACGATCTGTTTGTACATAATAAGGTTTAAACATAGGAAAGTTTTTTATAAAACAAAACGGGTTTCATTCTTGAAAACGCAATGTTGTTAATTTTAAACCAAAAATATTTCTTTATTCGAATAACTGGTAAATAATCGTTCTGAACAAGGCAATGAAACCACATATTTTCTACAATAGATTTTTTTTTTGATAGATACACATACACGGGTTTCCAAAAATTAAGGAAAAACAACAAAAATTGCAATTACTCAAAATCTTATAAGTAGACTTTAATAAAACTCAGACACAATTTACAACACATAATAAGGTATAAAATAACAGTAAAAGAAATTACCAGGTGATTGTGGTGTTTCAGAAATTAATACAATTATAAAATAAACAAAAGAAATGTCTCAGTTTGGTATAGGAAAAGTACATTTAATGTGGAGTATGATCACCCCTATAACCAATACAGAACATACAGTGAAGTGTGATACTGTCAATTATGCGATCAATAAGTTTGCTGGGAAGTGCGAGCCATTTCTCTTGTAAAGCAGTTGTTATCGTGGCAAGATTCTGAGGAGGGGATTGAGAGCAGCGACACATCTTCCAAAACATCCTAAAGATGCTCAATGGGATTCAAGTTCAGTGACCGCGCCGGCCATTCCATGCGCTGAATTGTTCTGTGCTGAAGATAATCTTCTACGATGTGAACCCTGTGCGGTCTAGCGCTATCGTCCTGTAACAGGAAATCTTTACCTATTGCACCGGCATAAAGGTGCCCATAAGCATCAAGAATATTATCTCTATAGACGTGAGCATTTACAGTTCCACGTGGAAAGACATGGGGGTCTGTACGTCTGCCCAAAGAAATGCCATCCCAAACACAGACACTATCTCCTCCATAGGAATATATTTTACGAATGTTTGATGGATGATAGCGTGTTCCCTGTTCTCTTCAAATCAAATAATGCCTATTATCGCTTTGGATACTAAACTGGAACTCATTTGTGACGAGAACACGCTTCCATTGATCAGCCGTCTCGTGGACATGTTGACGTGCCCAACTTAAACGTTCCCTACGGAGACACGAGGTGAGCGGCACACAAATATCCGGTTGCATCGCGTACAGACCACCCTCATGAAGCTTTCCACGCACAGTAGACGTTGATACCAACCTTCCAGTGACTGTAGCAAGGACGGATTTTAGATGAGAGGGGGTTGCTGTTCTATCCCTTCGTACACATAACCGAAAATATCGGTCATCGGTACTTGTCGTAGCTCTTGCTCGCCCTTCGCTGAACCTTCTAGAGGCCGAACCAGGGGTTTGAAAGTGTTTCCAAAGCCTTTGAGCAACAGAAGGACTCACATTTAGCCATCTGGCCACCTCTGTCTGACTTTGGCCTACATCCAAACTTCCTATAGCTCTATATCGCAGTTATGCGGGAAAATGATACCTCGAGGTCATACTAATGAATTGGTTATCTCAGTTTTCTTATCTCATAATCACAGCGACACCAGCAGCCGTACTCTCTAGCATGCATTTTTATGCTCCGCACAGATGACGCAATCCGACTGCAGCGCCACTAATTTGCATTTTGTAATTTTAATCAGCATCCTTTAGCTAACAACATATCCAAATTTCATACGGATAGGTTAATTTTCGAACGAGTTATCGCTCTTTTTGTGATTTTTCCTTAATTTTTGGAAACCAGTGTAATTCGGAAATCGTTATAGATCTTTACAAGTATAATGAGACGCACAGTGAAAAGTGTTACGATCACATTTAAAGTGTTTTAATGCAAAATTTCCGCATAAAACAAGACTTAATATTAGATATAAAAAAAATTTCTACGCCTATACATGTAATATGTGCTGTAATAATTTTCCCGGTGCAGTAAAATATTCATAAATATTTCTTAACATTATAATGTATTCAACCCAATAAAAAAAGGGAAACTACTAAATAAATGTGAAAAAAGAACTTTAAAAATAAATTTTAATAACACATTTACATTTTTTATAGCTGTTTAAAAAAAATTATATTTATACATTATACAATAATCAGACTAATTAGTACTAATTTTGCGTATTTTATACATATCACTTATTGTCTAATGAAACCATATATTTACCACGTAATCAAACATATTAGAGAGCCATTCATTTAAGCACCTAAAGTTAACAGTTCTGTGACTTGTTTAATTTAATAAAAATGTAAACAAAAACTTGTTATAATTAATATGAGACAAAGGCATATTTGATTGTTGAAACAGGTATTTTGACTAATCAAAGGATATATGATTTCAAGTACAATATAAACATTGTTATTATTCAAATTATTTACGCATTACATCATTCAATGGATGGAAAGTAACTAATTATGTCAAAAATTACAAAACAAAAAAATAACGAAATATTTAATTGTGTATCTAATTACTAATTTATGTTTAATTTGTTGTGCAAAATATTTTGTCGTAAACAAAAGTTTCCGTATATTGCATTTGATAACAAAATTTTCAGCTAGGTATTTATATCATTTGAATAATGTAATAAATAAATAAGGAATAAATAATTACTTCATAAAAACATGTAAAATGTTTGTTAAATAAATATAAAATGTTAACACTGTGATCTATAAGTAATGTGATTATATCTGGGAAAAAAAGGTTGCATTAAAAGGAACAAATATAGTAATTACTAGCGAACTTGCCCGGCGTTGCCAGGGTACGTCAAAAAACAGCAGGAATTGCGAAAAAGCTCTGAAAATCACAATAAGATATCGCGAAAAAATTTTTAATCGATGCGCAAATTTCGAAAAGAAAAATTTATATATATTGTCTTCAAAGATTGAAAGTTGATTTCTTTCACTAATATGGAAAAATTGCATCAGACTGTATTGGATTAAAAGAGGCATGCTATTTTTATCTGGCATAGAAACAATTTACACTTTACATTAGCACGCTTAATTCGATTGATAGGCGGGATCTTTCTCATGCCTTCTTTCTTTATTTTTTGATTGTGTCTCTACAGTTGCATCATATTTTTCCAACGTATAAATTCTTGTCATAAATTTTGTCTGCAATATCTTTTATTTTCAATTGCATATGCCTTCAAACGGCTCGCGCGCCTAATTCCAATGGTTTGGCAAACCCCCTGTAAAATGCGGCTTTGTGGCTTTCGGTAGTTAATACTTTCCCGATTATCTGGTTGGCATTAATATTCATATTTTGACCTTTCGCTCTCCTCATTGGGAATTCGTTAACGGAAATTAATACGTGTCTCATCTCAACTTAATTCTCGCCAGATCTCTACTGGTTAACGTTTTCTGTAAATTGTCCCTCGCCAATAACCCTGCTCTCTCAGAATTTTAATGACATCACTTCTCTTTTGACTGTCGGGCTGATAAAATATATATGTACTACGTTTTCTCTCCCCTCCTGCATCGGCATTTGCGGCTGAAAATCTCTCGAAGTGTGTTAAAGAACCTAGTGATTAATAAACAGCGTTCAGATATTCTTCGATATTCGTCTATTAATATAAAATGGCCTCCTGTCCTTTATTCGAATAATTAATATTTAGTTAATGGCTTTCTGATGTTTCTGAGATATCATCGAGAATCACCTACACGATAAATATCAACATAACACTTGCTAAGCATTGTATCATGCTACTTTTATTCATAATTTAAATTACTTGGATTCTCTTAAACATAATTAATATAATCCCTTACGTTAAGAATAGTTTTTGTTGCATTAAAATATCTCAATTTGTTGATTTTCTGTTAGCAAGTAATCCCGATAGATTTACAATGGAAGTCTATGGGAATTTGGCGAAAAATTTGGCAGAGATATCGCCAAGTTGACGTCACTTTTGGCGACTTATTTTGGCCGCCAAATTTGGCGATATATCTCCAAGTTGACGACAAACTTGACGGTATTTGGCGACAGAGCTGTGCCCCCCCCCCCCCCCCCCTGCGGTAACTCCCTTATAAGTATGAAGATGCATTAAATGTTGTTCAATAAACGCATAAAAATTCAAAAATCGCTGTACGAATTCCGAATAAATTTTTTTGAAAAGAGAACAAAATTTACTATATTGGGTTAAAAGAAAGAAACAGTATTATTTTCACTAATGTGGAAAAATCGCCTCGAAACTTAAAAAAATGCTAAAAATCACATAAAAAATTAAATAAAAAAAATCTAATCAAAAAAATCGAAAATCGGGCTTCGAGGTGCAAAACTTCGTATATAGACGTACCTTTTGCCCAAATTTTGTAGTTCTACGTGCAGTGGTCTCTTAGAGCATCGTCGACACACTCACACACAAACTTCTTTCTTTATTATTATAGATGTTATAGCAGGGACTGTCACTATTGATTTGCAACCATTACTTTTGAAATAGCTTTGGTATTTCCAGAGATTGCGTAGAAATCGCAATTTACAACGTTTTTAGAAAGCTTTTCGCGCATTTTCACCGCTTTTTAAATTTCCAATTTTTTCGAAACTGTTCTTAAAGATCATTTATATCTAATAAATATGTACCTTGTCTAATAGGGTGGGCCGAAAAAAACTTTTTTTTGATTTTCGATGATGGGTAGTGCGGAAAAGTGGCCACTAGTGTCACTAAGTTCACACAAAAAATTTGAGATTTTTAGGACAATTCCTATATTTGCCGCTTTTGGCTTGAAGTTTTGCTAAAATGCTGATTTTTGAACTTTTTTAGCAAAAATTTTAAAAATGCTAAATTAAACTCATTTTAATCGTATTTACTTGAAAAGGCATATTTAATGTTCCAAATGTATAAATAAGCTCTGATAATGTATTATTTAATTGCTATGTGTATTTTAAATTAGACGATTTTTATAGCCTTTTCGCGTTTAAGTGAGCAAAAGTTGCACGTATTGTTTGAATCTTTCAACGGTTTCTCTCTATTGCCTTGTTTATGTCCCTTGCTCATCCTTATTTTTTTCGATGCTTTAAGGGTCATATATTTGGGTGACGGACAGCAGAATCCCTCAGAAACAGATCTGGAAGGAGAGAAGGGGGTGGGGCGAAAACTTAAGTGAATGCAGTGACTCATCGCGATGTTGGGGGAGTGAAGGAGGAAATACAAGAGGGGAGAAATACGATAAGGAATGCTTATTATTTTTCAGTGCTCGGTTTCCCTGTGACATTTGTTCAGTGTAAAAGTAAAACTTTTTTCTCGTGCAATACATTGCTTTTTGAATCGTTTAACGTGCCTTTACTGTGTTTTGTGCGTTTTATTACGAGTTTAGAAATGGCTAGTGCGAAAGCTCATGATCATGTAAAGACACGTGATAGCGTGAAAAGTAGCCATTTTGGGGCACCGTGCAAATAGAAAGACTTGCAATTGCCAACTAATGCTGACATCATGCGCCACTACTATTGGTTTCGAAGCGATATCGAAGAAAATCGAGATATTTATCTTCAACCAGTGGATGATATTATTAAAATGGTGGGTGAAAAAGTTTCCGAAATCTGAATAAAATCTTCCATACCAGTGGTTTCTCAACGAACAATTAACGGAAATATTAAAAACTATTACAATGAGTGTAGATCATTGGAGAAATCTTGTAATCATACGGGCGTTAAAGTCAAGGCGATCCGTGAAGATTTCGTACGAAATGCGGAAACCTCTCTCTTTGACATTGCAGCTTGTAACTGTAGAGGCTTGAACAATTGTAGCTGCGACATCAGACGTAAAGTTCCCCATCGGGAGGTGAACTTCTTGAAGGATCAAAGAACTATTCGAAAAATTGATTTAAATATCGAAAATATTGATTTAAAAACAAGCAAAACTCTTGCAAAGAAAATATCGCGGAAAATGAAAAAGGATACAATTTCAACGAGGAATAGTGGTTCTGCGACTAAGCCTTCAACGAGTGGAGTTAGATCCAGATGGAAGACAGTTATATTGTTGGAAGATTCAAGTAGTGGGGGCTTTCAAGCAAGCAGTTCGACTGAATCTGAATTTGAACCAGGCCCTTCAAAGTCAAACACTCCTAAACGCATATTCCTGTCTCACACACCGTCCGCCATGTCTCAGGGAAACTAAGCACTGAAAATAATAAGCATCCCTTATCGCACTTTCTCCCCTCTTGTATTTCCTCCTCCACTCCCCCAACATCGCGATGAGTCACTGCATTCACTTAAGTTTTCGCCCCACCCCCTTCTCTCCTTCCAGATCTGTTTCTGAGGGATTCTGCTGTCCGTCACCCAAATATCACCCTTAAAGCATCGAAAAAAATAAGGATGAGCAAGGGACATAAACAAGACAAAAGAGAGAAACCGTTGAAAGATTCAAACAATACATGCAACTTTTGCTCACTTAAACGCGAAAAGGCTATAAAAATCGTCTAATTTAAAATACACATAGCAATTAAATAATACATTATCAGAGCTTATTTATACATTTGGAACATTAAATATGCCTTTTCAAGTAAATACGATTAAAATGAGTTTAATTTAGCATTTTTAAAATTTTTGCTAAAAAAGTTCAAAAATCAGCATTTTAGCAAAACTTCAAGCCAAAAGCGGCAAATATAGGAATTGTCCTAAAAATCTCAAATTTTTTGTGTGAACTTAGTGACACTAGTGGCCACTTTTCCGCACTACCCATCATCGAAAATCAAAAAAAAGTTTTTTTCGGCCCACCCTATTGTCTAATTTTAAGTTGCTAGCCTCTACCGATCACAAAAATAGAAATTTAAAACGCTTTTTGCTCCTGCAACGTCTAGGGGATAGTGATACCGACATAAAATAGCGTCTATCTTATAACAGAGGCTATCAGCATCAATATCCTAACATTACGTTTGAAATCAGTTTGATTCTTCCTGAGATATTGCTGACTAATCGGCATTCAGAACGTTTTTAGAACGCTTTTCGCGCATTTTGCTTCTGAATCTTCTCTGGGGTAGTGGAAACAGATATAAAATATAGCCTATCTTGGAGCAAGATCTATCACCATCATTTTTACACCATTGTATTTGAAATCGGTTCAGTACTTCCTGAGATTGCATAGAAATCGCAATTTAGAACGTTTTTTACAACGCTTTTTTCGCATTTTCACCACTTTTAAATTTCGAATTGTTTAAGAACTGTTCTTAGAAATCCTTTATATCTAATAAGTAGCTAATATTTCAAATTTCATATTTCTAGGCCCTTCAGTAACGCAAAAATCGCATTTTTAGAACGTTTTTTTGCTCCTGCAACCCATTTTGGGTAGTGGCACCGACATAAAACATAGCCTATGTTTTATGGCCCTTCAGTAACACATACATCGCATTTTTAAAACGTTTTTTTCTCCTCCACCCCCAAAAGGGTAGTGGCCCCGACATAAAACATAGCCTATCTTGGAGCAAGGGTTCTCATCGTCATTTTGACACCATTATTTTTTAAATCGGTTTGCTATTTCCTGAGATTGTTCAGAAACCACCATTTAGAACGTTTTTTAGAACGCTTTTCGCGCATTTTCACCCCTTTCAAATTTCGAATTGTTTAAGAACTGTTCTTATAAATCCTTTATAACTAATAAGTAGCTAATATTTCAAATTCCATATTTCTAGGCCCTTCAGTAACACATACATCGCATTTTTAAAACGTTTTTTTCTCCTCCACCCCCAAAAGGGTAGTGGCCCCGACATAAAACATAGCCTATCTTGGAGCAAGCGTTGTCACTATCATATTGACACCAATATTTTCAAATGGGTTTGGTATTTCCTGAGATTTTGTAGAAACTACCATTTAGAACGTTTTTTAGAACGCTTTTTGTGCATTTTCACCCCTCTTTAAATTTCGTATTGTTTAAGAACTGTTCTTAGACATCATTTATATCTTATAAGTAACTAATATTCCAAATTTCATATTTCTAGGCCCTTCAGTAACGCAAAAATCGCATTTTTAGAACGTTTTTTGCTCCTGCACCCTCTTTGCGGTAGTGACACCGACATAAAACATTGCCTATCTTGGAGCAAGCGTTGTCACCATCATTTTGATACCAATATGTTTCAAATCAGTTTGGTATTTCCTGAGATTTTGTAGAAACTACCATTTAGAACGTTTTTTAGAACGCTTTTTGTGCGTTTTCACCCCTTATAAATTTCGAATTGTTTAAGAACTGTTCGTAGACATCATTTATATCTTATAAGTAACTAATATTCAAAATTTCATATTTCTAGGCCCTTCAGTAACGCTAAAATCGCATTTTTAGAACGTTTTTTGCTCCTACACCCCCTTTGGGGTAGTGGCACCGACATAAGATATAGTCTATGTTCTAAGTTGGACTAACACCATCATTTTGATACCATTACTTTTGGAATCGGTTCGGTAGTTCCAGAGCTTACCTCCTACAAATAAACAATTTTTTCCTCTTTATAATAGGAGTATAGATAGATTAATTCACTAAGCAGTAATACATTAATTAAAGTCGGGTTGTTTTTACTATTTATTTTCTTAGAAGCTCATGAGATTCTCTTGAGGAGCTCTTTTTCAACCTTACTCTGCAATACAGAAATTTCGATTCAAGTGACGAATGAAAATACTTTATCTAAATTACATGAGTTCAGGTGGTGAAAAAAGTTATTCGTTCTTGCTATAAATTCAATATCATTCCTTTTATAAACAAGATGTTACAAAATACAACTAGATAACAAAACCATTACGCACGTGGTGTGTCAAAAAAAATAAGGAATCTTTATCAGACTAAAATGGTTTCCTTAGCAATGCAGAATAATTTTTTTCGTGCACAGCGGCTACAAAGCTTAAGGAGAGATAGAGTACATTTAGGCAATAGCAAATCACATGGTAATATATCATCGGGAACGTATTTCTGGCTCGGTAGTGACAAGACGAAACATAAGAAAAGAAGGTCACGAACAGGGTAAGAAAACATTTACGCACACGTATCCGCTTGGATGCGTTCTTCCATATGGTTTCATCATGATGGGGCCCTCACTAATTTCAGCGCTGATGTGCGTCTACACCTGAATGCAACAGGTGACCAACAATGGATCGTGCGGTGTAGTGCGGTGCATTGGTCCACTCTATCGCCAGACATCACTTGCATTTACTACTTCCTCTGGGGGGAAGGGGCGTCAAGACATTGGTGTACGAAACCCCAATTAGCAGTGCCGAGGAACAAGCAGCTTGGCAGCAGCTAGTGAAGTACAGTACACGTCCGGTATTTTCGAGAACTTTAGATCTTCCTGCACCGGTCAAGTGCATCATGTTTCAAGGTCGTAATTTCGAACACCTTCTTTGTAACGATTGCTGTCTATGTTCTTATTTCTTAGTTTTCTGCGTTACGAAGAATAATAATTTTTTTCTCACCCTGTTCGTCTCCTTCCTTCCTTGTGTTTTGTGTCGTCACTACCCCGTTAGGAATGCGTTTCCGACCATGCATTGCTGTGTGATTTCATATCGTCTAGGCGTACCCTATCTCTCCAAAAACTTTGTAACCGCTGTTCAAAAACACCCTGTATATCTAAATGTAAGAAATATTAATCAATGATTGTGCATTAAATACGAATACGCTGTTTTAAACATTGTTTTAATTTTTCGTAATCCCGGAGGTATGCTTGACACCAATTTTGCCAGTACACTTGTTTGATATCTTTGCAATAAAATAATTCATCGAAAGACATATTATTTTTCGCACATTTGTTTCACATATTTAACCTTTCGAAAAAGTCTTCTTTTAGAAACACGCCTGACACCGAATGTCACAGCTCCCATTTAAATAAATTACAATAATAATATATTTATAAACTGAAATATTTATTTACGTTTTATTTAAAACTTTAATTCTTTATGCATTTAAATTAATTATATTCTTTCACATTTTTATTTGCATTAAATATTTATTTTTAAAACCAAATAAGAGCAACTATTCTATAACTTGTTTAAGAGTTATTATATGTGTTGTAATTTGAAATTTTCTCCTTTGTAATATATATCTTCTGTAAGAATATATATTTAAATCTAAATTTAATTCGATTCGATATTAATATTCCAATAAAATGTGTCATCTATAAAGTAAACACGTAACACGCATCACAAATAATATCTCTGATAAAATATAAGTAGTCAGATGGCAAACATATCGATACATTCTGAACTAATCAAAATATCTGTTACGTAAACAAAATAAGGTATTAAGCTACCCGAAACGAATAGTAAGAAAGCATCAGTGAAAGATAACTTATCCGGAAGAACTCTATTACAGATCGAAAATTTGAAATATATTGAATTTACTTAAGCTTTTACTTACTGTAAAAATAAAGTAAATTTCTGAAATTTAAGTCTATTTCATATTTTAGATCATTGATAGAGAACTTTTATCTAAATATTTCTTCCAAAAGCGCAATACAAAAGTCTGAAAGATTAAAAAAAGAGCAGCTATTAAGAATGCATTGTATCATGCTGATGCATATGATTCGTTTTAATTTATACGCAAATGCATAACGCATATATTATATTGTTCAAATGGTATGTGTGGGTGACCCACTTTGCAAGGTCAAAAATATATATATAAAGGGAGATTTTACTTGATACTATCTTTTAAATATTATGGTACGAAAACTAACGTATAAAAGTAAAAATTTATACATTTTATTGTCAACAATGTACTATCGACTTGTTTAAAATAATTCATTATAGAACGTAAACAAACATTTATATTTCAAGAAATTATTTTACGTCTCTTCTAAGTAGAGAATATAAAAAAAAATGTTTTTTTTTTAAATTTCCCATATTAACGCACATAGATTAAATTGCAAAACGACTTGTTAAAATGACAAAGGAGAATCCAATGAACAATCTGAAAATGCTGTGTATTTATGTTAAAGAATTATTTTCTTCTGAAAAAGTATTTGCTTATCTGGAAATTTATTTGCACAGTATATACGTATAAATACATTTTATTTCAAAAACAAAAATATATCACTGTTGTTTAAAGGAAATACAATGCATTTTACCTTGGGGACGAAAACGTAAGACTTTGGATTCTTCACGTCTTCAGAAGATGTAAACAAACTCAGAATGTTTTATGTACAAAACATTATAAATTGCATTGTACACATTTTTCCAAACAATTCTTTGAAGATGAATTGAAGATTTGAATCCTAAATTTTTCATTCCCAGAAAAATCTTTTACACTTTTCAATGTATAGTATCATTTGCCTTATGTAAATATCTATATTTTTAAAAATAACTATTTTTGTCTTAAAGACCCTTTATTTTTGTACTAATATATTAGTTTTATTAAATATAATACGCAATTTTGAAAACTTTTTTTTATTTTAAAGTCTTTTTAATCCGTCCCAATACACCCGTTTTTAGAAATTTCACTCTTCTATTTTGTCCAATCTCTATTCTGAATGTCCGTTATTTAATTTAATTCTTTCTAAACGCAAAATTTTATAAAATATCTAACAGCATAAATAATGTAGCAAATTAAATTGTCAAATAACTGTTTAGGATATTTAATCCGACATTATAATCCTTTTAATTTTAATTTTTAAGCTGTAAGTTGTTATGTACTAACTGGTGTAAATTAATAAAGGCTATTACAGTCTACATCGGTAGCGAACTACATATCTACTAAATTTCCTTTGTACATACATTTGTTACATACTATGTTTTCTCTTTTTTTGTGTTTTAATAATATGAAGAGACATCTGTTCAATATACTTAAAACGTATAATGGTGAAATTTGTAGTTAGCAAATGTAAATAAAATCGCGTTGTTTTAGAATTTAAAATACATATTTGATGCCAAGTAAAAATTGAATGTCTCAATGTACTGCAACCAAAATTTTTTTTTAATTAGAAAATTTCAGTTTATTCTTAGCTGTTATTTATATTATTTCTGTTATATATGTATATTTATATATATATAAATATAATGTGTAGTTACTCCAAGCATTATTTATAAACAGCTTACTTATTAAAAAGCATTTATAAAAGAATGACTTATAAACTTCATTCTTATTCGTCTGATTAATATTTTATTCTAAGTAACCATAATCATATCAAAAGTCTTCTGAACGTTTAAACTTTGTATAGTTTTTTTTTTTTTTTTTTTTTAATATTTAAGATAAGTAACACAACATTGTGTTATGATGAATGGAAACATTTAAGAACTTTTAAATGTTTAAATGTTCTTTAAATGTCTTGTTAAACTTTTTTTAAAGGTTATGCAATGAAAATATTTGAACTTAATGAAATTGAAACACAGAGTATTTTTTGGAAAAATTAAACATAGTACGTTTAATCTTTGCAAGAACTGTGTTTTTCATTTTTAAATTGGAATATTCTATGAATTTAAGGGTATTATTGCTAATATTTAACAACGAGGTATAGAAGCACAAATTATACGATTAAAACATGAAATCCTATAGAAGACAACTGATAATGACCGATTTTATTTATTTATTTATTTTTAAATAATAATATTTTTGTCTATTGCTAAAGTATAAAATGATCTTTCGATAAAAAGTGTATTATTTACGCGATATGGTAAATAAAAGTTTCTAGTTTTCTTTTTATAAAATGAAAATTACTAAAATTGTATTGATTTAGGTATTTTTAAATGTAAACAGAGTTGCTACAGCACAGAAACTTTGCAGAAAATGCTTGTTTTAATTAAACCTCGATTCTGTTGGTTGCTATAACAGATTTTTCAAACTTATCATCCACTAACTATATAATACCAAACGATACAGAAATCGCTTTAGAAGTTTCCTATAAAATATTTTCTCTGGGATACTTGATATATCTCATTAAATTTGTTTTTATAAAAATTACGTTTCAGCTTGCTATTAATGCGTTATATCAAAAATAAGATTTACTATGCTTTTTAAAAGAATATTTACTGATATAAAGAGATTTTCTATGCAGTAAAATATACGTTTATATTGTTTAATATTATTACGTAGTTAACCTCCAGTAAAAACAACAGAAAACGTTGACATTGACATTGAATTCCGTCGTAGTGGCGATTGCTTTAGGGCCTATACCAACTATGGCTTTTCACCTAGAATGATCCTTATTATACACAGAAACAACAAGCCACAACATTTTTTAACTTATTTTTCCATTACGTATTTATATCACCAAAAATATACACTGACAATTACATCCATGCCTTAACTGTGATTCGAACACGGGGCCACTGTGTGACAGCAGCTGCCGCTACCAATAACGCTACTGGAAGACAAATACTAGAGGAACATCAAAGTAACTTTAAAGACAAACAAACAGAATAAAAAAATAGGTACTTTCCATATACTCTTTGAATAAAATTATATTTCTATTCTATTTTAATTTCGATTAAATTTATGTGTTTTAATTATGTTATTTACTGTCTAAAAATGAAATAAATTTTGAAATCACGCGCTTAATTATCTGCTTTGATCACTTCTTAGACTTGTTTGATCCATTAAACCATAAACAAGCACTTGTATTAATTAATATGTGACAAATTCGTATTTGTTAATTGAAAGGGGTAATTTCCGTAATCAAACGATATTTGAATTCAAATACAATGTAAACAATTTTAGAATTAACCAAGCATTAAATTCATTAACGAAAGCAGCAATTACTTATCATGTCAAAAATTACAAAACAAGAAATTAACGAAAGCATTTAGTTGTGTATATGTATATATTTAGTACTTTATGCTTAATGTATTAAAAATTAATTGAGATAAGCTGCTGTTTCCAAATATTCAATAAATATGTTACTTCCAACAAAAATTGGATTTTTTTTTATAATTTTTGGAATATCGAATGATATTGCTAATATCTAAAGAACCCGTTTTAACGGCATACTTTAATTACGTCTCCAAATTCGTTAATGGATGTACTTTATACAATTTGAAAGGAATGATATTTTATGTAAAATACTACTATACTCCAGTAAAATATTATGCATCTGTCAAATTCACTTGTTTAAGGGGACAAGGGACCTTTAAAACCTTAAAAATATTTTTATTTTTATTTTTTGTAAATTTCGCTTTAAATATTATTCAAGGGTACATTATATGCATTATGGCAAGCATTTAGCACAAAAAAAAAAATTAAAAAACATTTTTTTTTTTTTTTTGAGAAAAAATGGAATTTTACTCGTTGTCTTAGAAATCTTCGAAATGCCCCCTTCGCGTTCCATATCAATGAAAATCCCCAATATTTTTTATAAAAGTTTAGTTTATATATATAAATAAAATAGAACATCGAATTTTAAATATTTGAATTTAAAGGTTAAAAAAAAATTGAAAAATTTTCGAAATTTGTTAAAAAAAATGTAAATTTATTTTTTTTTTATTTTTTTTTAATTTTTTTGTAAATTTCACTTTGAATATTACTCAAGGGTTCTATATATGCATTATGGCACCTATTTATCACAAAAAAATATTTTTGAGAAAAAAATGGAATTTTACTTAGAAAACTATCTGTCTTAGAAATATTCGAAATGCGGCTTGCGCATTCCATATCAATGAAAATCCCCCAATATTTTTTATAAAAGTTTGGTTTATACATATAAACAAAACTGTGCATAGAATTTTATATATTTGAATATAAAAATTAGAAAAAAAATTGAAAATTTTTGAAATTTTTTCAAAAAAATTTCAAAAAATTTTGATTTTTTTTTATTTGCCTTTATATTCAAATATATAAAATTCGATGCACAGTTTTATTTATATATATAAACCAAACTTTTATAAAAAATATTGGGGGTTTTCATCGATATGGAACGCGCAAGCTGCATTTCGAAGATTTCTAAGATGACGCGTAAAAGTCCACTTTTTTCTCAAAAATATTTTTTTCTTTTTTTTTTTGTGATAAATGCTTACCATAATGCATATAATGTACCCTTGAATAGCATTTAAGCTGACATTTACAAAAAATAAAAAAGTTGATTTTTAAGGTTTAATTAACGAATATTAATTTATTAAAAAAATAATCTAAATGTATTAAAAATTTATAAAATAGCTTTACACCAAATGCACTCTGATCTTTTTTATTCTTTTAAATTTAAAAAAATAATAATTTTAGAAAAACAGACATAATAACAGAAATTCTCCTTTTCGAAACCTATTTCATTTAATGTTATTTTAAAAGCAGATATTATTTTTTAAACAAATAATTTCTTAACGTGAAATTACATATTCTAATTGTAATGCTTTATTTAATCAATCTGCATTTTCTGTAAAATAAGAATTTTCAGCAGGAAATGCCGTAGCATCATTTTCATCATACTCAGCATCTATGATGAAACATGCAGATATTTCTGGCAGCCAAACCCCCTAAAATACTTTTTAAATGTTTACAATTTAGACTAAAAACTTGTGGCTTGCTTTGAACACCTCTCATCGTCCAACGATTTCAGCCTCGGACTGGTTCTCTGGACTGGTTTTGTTGGGTTCGATGATTTGAGTGATAACCGGCTTCATTTTGCAAACAGCCTTGACGGAATAGTGCATCTCGTTTATACTTAGAACTCTGTGTTTAACAGAGGAAATAGAATTTGTTTAAAAGGCAGCAGTTTGCCCATAAACTTTTCAGATATATTTATGTATCCTATCTGACATTCTATCGCCGGCTATGACAATAACTGTAGCGGCATGAAAAGTATAATAATTATCAAGCTTGCCTTTCAGAATAAGTTCAGAGCTCGATTGGCAAAGGAAGTTTAATAAAATCATTTTTAAAATTGTAGGGATATTTTTTTGGCAATTTAACTCAACTGTGTCATGTTTTCGTGCGCATGAAACAAAAAACTTATTTGCTGAATTCATAGTCATTAGTCCTGGCATAAAAACAGCAGACCTGTAATAACATCATAATTAGATCGACGAAAACATTACCAATGAACAGAATACTTTGAATGAAGTGTATCTGTTTATTTGCAGCATTGCTGACACTTATTAATTTCAAATTAGTACTATACTTAAAGAACGCGCTCGAATTTTTAAATTTCGTATATAACTCAGTCGTCGTAATTTTGTTCAAAAAAAAAAAAAAAAACGAAAAATTGTGCGAAGTGATTTTAGTTTAAAAATAATTGTTTATTTATTTATTTATTTATTCATACATGCGACGATTTCTACAAAAATCTTGTCGAAAATGGATCTGTAACATCTCTATTGCCATGACCGTTTTGCTTTTGAAACAATATTATCCTGCGGATTTTAAGTCGCGGTTATAATGGATATATTGCAATCGTTGTTTTCGCAGAGAATCATTTTTACTTTCTTCTATCTTTACAAGAAGAAAGTATTGGATTCATGAAAATTTTCGAATTCCGGTTTTCGACGGATTTACACGTTTTAGGGGTCAGAGATTCCAAAAAACATGTTTTTACAAAATGTCTGTCTGTGACTCTGTGAGTCTGTCTGTCTGTCTGTCTGTGTGTCTGTGTGTATGTGACACAAATTTTGTGGGCGCTCTATCTCAAGAACTAATGCACGGAATTTAATAAAAATTTATATTCTGTTAGTCCCTTATACAAATTGATGCTGATTAGTTTTTGGTGTAAATCGCTCAGCAGGTGGCGCTGCTATGCTGCATTTTTCACGATTTTCTCAATAGCTCTATCTCAAGAACTAATGCACGGATTTTGATCAAACTTCAGATTTAGTTAGTACTTGATATGACTTGATGATGATTATGTTTTGGTGCAAATCGCTCAACAGGTGGCGCTGTTATGATGAATTTTGCAGGATTTACACGATTTCTCCAATAGCTCTGTCTTAAGAACTAACGCACGGATTTTCATCAAACTTCAGATTCAGTTAGTCCTTGATATGACTTGCTACTGATTATGTGTTGGTGTAAATCGCCCAACAGGTGGCGCTTCTGTGCTGCCTTTTTCACGATTGCCTCAATAGCTCTATCTATAGAACTAATGGACGAATTTTCATCTAACTTCAGATTTAGTTGTATGTTGGCACAAGTTGTTGTTAATTAGGTTTTGGTGTTAATCACCCAATAGGTGACGCTGCTATGCATGAATTTTCACGATTTTCGCTGTAAACGCTGTTGCTCTATCTCGAAAACTAATGCACGGATTTTCTCCAAACTTCAGATTCAGTTAGTCCTTGATATGACTTGCTACTGATTATGTGTTGGTGTAAATCGCCCAACAGGTGGCGCTTCTGTGCTGCCTTTTTCACGATTGCCTCAATAGCTCTATCTATAGAACTAATGGACGAATTTTCATCTAACTTCAGATTTAGTTGTATGTTGACACAAGTTGTTGTAAATTAGGTTTTGGTGTTAATCACCCAATAGGTGGCGCTGCTATGTGGGAATTTTCACGATTTTCGCTGTAGCTCTATCTCAAAAACTAATGCACGGATTTTCTCCAAACTTCAGATTCAGTCAGACGTTGACATAAATTGTTGCTGATTAGAATTTGGTATAAATCACCCAATAGGTGGCGCTGATAAGCAGCATTTTGCTGGATTTACACGATTTCAGCGATAGTCATATCTCAAAAACTAATGCACGGATTTTCTCCAAACTTCAGATTCAGTCAGACGTAGACATAAATTGTTGCTGATTAGAATTTGCTATAAATCACCCAATACGTGGCGTTGCTAGGCAGTATTTTGCTGTATTTACACGATTTCAGCGATAGTCATATCTCAAAAACTAATTCACGGATTTTCTCCAAACTTCACATTCAGTCAGACGTTAACATAAATTGTTGATGATTAGGATTTGGTATAAATTACCAAATAGGTGGCGCTGCTAGGCAGCATTTTGCTGGATTTACACGATGTCAGCGATAGTCATATCTCAAGAACTAATGCACGGAATTTCATATCTTTAGAATCCTCATGAGATGCATAAATTGCCATTTAATTCTGGCAGTGTGATAGTGAATTTTGATATATTAACATGTATGAGATAGAAGAAAGTTTTGGGATTGGTACATCCGACTAGTTGAATCGTAACATTAGTTCAGAATATATGTAAAATTCCTTGATAGAACACAGCAAACAGTTACTTCCTAAGTATTTCTATTAAGCAGGTGCATATCTAAAGCTCAGAGGGATTTCTTCATAAACTCTTCGAGAGCCTTCGTTCATAAAATGAATTATTTCACTTTTACAAATAGAAGTATTGAAGACACTTTATCACAACTTAATAATTTCAGAATTTTGCTTAACTCTATAATGTTCCGATGTTCCATAAGCATACACATCGTTCAATGTTACCATTATCACGTACCTTCCAAAGTAGAACTGTAATAACTAAAATTTTAATAATATTATACCAAATAATATTCCACAGCTTTTGGATGCATGTGATAAGTTAAATTATCGTGAAAAACAACGAAAATTCTATCTGTGAGTTCGTGCATTAGCTTTTATCTATTAAACTGCATTCTCACAAAACTACGAAATTTTGCACGGCAGAAAACATTTTTAGCCTAACAACGAGCCCGCCGGAACACTTTAATCTTTATGTAAATAATTACTTTAATACTTTTAGGAAATCTGCGCAAGAAATCACAAAACTGTCGCTTTGTGATAAAAAATTAGACTCATGACTGATATAGAATATTATATAATGAAATAAATTTTGATGCGGAAAAGCGTAGATACCAGTTATAGAAAAAATTAAATTTTTAAGCTAGGGACAAAAACAAAGTATTTTAAGATGTCCATAAGTAAATTTAGGTGGAAAATATAATATAAAAACTAAAATTAGATCACATGTGAAAATACAGATATGAAAACTTTGAGCTAATATTGAACGCATTCAGATGGAATTACCAAAATGAAGTTTACAAGTTAAAAATCCCCATACGTTTCACGAGAAATATTTTTGTTCATAATTCCCTGAGGAATAATATATTTAAAAATATTTGATAAATCTCTCTCACTTTAACACATAATGTTAAAGTTTATGCTTGAATAATAGGCACATTCTCATTTTAAAATTTCCTTCAAGCACGAATAAACCTATTTTTTCCCCTTTATTTTCCTTTTAAACTATTCAATATTTAATGAGAAATTTTTTGTGTGAAGATGAACCTTACAGATCAAAATGGTAAAAAAACATTCACGTCACCTGAAAACAGTATTTGTAGTTGAAAATAAAAGTTTATTCATTAAAATTGCGTTTTTTAAATAGTTTTTGATTAACTGGCACTTTTAAAAATAGATTTCAATAAACAAGGATATAAAATAAATGTTCGTGCATGATAATAAATTCTGCACATTTAACATAAAAATGGGAATTTAGATAAAACACGCATATTATTGCGTCAAATTGTGTGCGTGAAATGTTTTGTAAGGCATAAGCATTTTTTATTAGAAGGTAATAAATATTATGTATTGCATTTTAATTATAAAGTAGATCATTCTGTTTGAGAAAAAATCTGCACAATAATATCAACAAAGGAAATGTATATTTAGATATTGAAATTTGGACAATTATGTATATCTAGTTAATATTATAATAACTATGCAGTTTATATGTTAAGTATGGCCTCAATAACATGATTAAGTTTCTGAACAAATTATATCTTTAGAATAATCAAATCAAAATTTCAAAAAATGAATAAAGGAACAAATCGATCAATAGACAAATTGTCAGTCTTAAAAAATTAAGCTGCATATCGAATTTTAATAAATTTCGAAAGCATATACCAGGTGTCCCAAAAATGACTGATGGATTTTAAAATTCTTACAAGAGTGTTATGCTGAGATTCTCAGTTTTAGTTACAAACCACATCGATAGATGGCGCTGCAAGCAATAACCGCTAAATCCAGGCTCCTTTTTATAGCCTCTCTCTTATTCCACGCGACAAACGAGTTTAAATTGTATTGAATGGATCCCGAAGTACCAAAAATCGGGTCTGGACACTTATTGCTCTCAGAGCCATCGATTGCTTGAAATTCGAATCAAAATCAAGAATCACAGTAAAAAACTCCAGAAGCCTACATTTGTCCCTATTCCTACAATTCAAAGCCTATATCTGCGATGGAGTTGGACATATATAGAAAGTAACCCACGTTACACATGTCTAGTTATTACCAAAATCTTAACATAGGAATACTAAGAAAACCATTTCAGAAGAAAACATACATAATTCTATTATTCCATTATAACTTCTATTCATATATAATCGTATATTCAGAAGCCCAGTTATTCTATGCAATTTATACCGCAATGAAACAGGCACTCTAAAAAATGAAAGAAGAGATAAATTGAAAAATAAGGCGATATTAATGTTTTGAATTCTGTTTAAACTATTCAAAATAAGTATAATTTTTTTTTAATATACACTCTTCTATAAGCATAAAATTCTCGTCTGGAAAATCACAACTTTTTTTTTCGCTGAAATTCTTGATTTTTCACAAACTTTTCTGTTACAATACATTATTTTAGCGTGGGCACCGAGCTCGATTATGGAAAATTCACTGTTTTTTTCACTCTTCATTAAAAGCTTAAACAAGGAAATTCATTAGGAAATGTACGATACGAGGGTCGATCTAGAAGTAAGGTTCCCAAAGGGTTCAGGCGCAACGGGAAGGTGCGAGGCGAAATACGGCAACAGCACTGTGCGCGACTGTTTCCGCACTCACGAATCTCCCTGCCGCGCTTCTCATTCTTGGCTCAGCACCCGTCGGATATGGATGTTCCCATTATTGATCCCGCCATGTGCGAGATTCGTGGATTTTTCCCGTAATTCGCTTTTTGCACGCCAAAGGGACAGTAGTGGATAGGTGCAGCTTAATGCAACAATGTTAAAACTTCGAGCGTACTGGGTAGCATAGCGATATGGGGAAAAAATCAAAAAGTCCCTAGCAGACTTTGGCACGTTTTTTTGTTGATGTTGATTTTCGTTTGTACTTGGTACTTATCCATGTGTTGTTTTTTCCCCCATACTTTTTTTTATTAATGATACAGTTATTATTATAATTTAAGATGTTAATACTTGAAGATAACGCATTATAATTATTAATATTGTAATGTTAAAAAAAAAAATGAGATGCTCTCATTATACATTTGCTTTAAAATAGGAACTGAAATAATCCTAAAATAAAATTATGTTTAGTTCAATGTAATAACTAAAGAAATTGAACTGTGCCCTATTAATTCGATTTTTTTTAAATACTATACATAGCAAAGAAACATTTTAAATTAAGACCAAAGTGAAAACAAATAGTAATAGCATTTAAATCTTTCTAAACTATTTAAAAAACAAATTGAAAACACATTGACATACTAATGTATAGTAATAATGATATATGCATAATTATCTTAGGAAACAAGTATTAAGTTATGTATATTTTAATTATAGAAGTATATGCTACTTAAATCATATTTATTGTTTTTTGAATCCTTGATTGAAAGCAAAGACAAAGATTTACCTTAAGATAAGAAATAATTATTTTATTTTATCCCTTGTAAACTAATTTGCTATAAGCCTTAAAGCGGTTAAAATGTCACATGCATATCCCTATCTATTTATTTATATGCAATGAGTTATATATGCAGTAACATTATTATGACATAAAAGTTGAACTGCATTTAAATTTTAAAAGTAAAAGTTATACATATTTGTTTACTTATTTAAATAATTCTTACTACAGTGTTAGAAAGATCATGTTCTAAAGATTTCGTTTTTAATATTATTTTCAAATATTTTGGATAGGTGGCGCCAGATTAAATGCAAAATCATATTTTTTCGCTTTGTTTGAAATCAGCTTTAAAGAATACCTTACAAGATTTCCCTTCTCCCTTCTTCTATTACGCAGGTCCTTCTTTAACATTGCTGCATTAAGCTGTCCCCATCCGCTACTCAAAGGGATTCCACTCGTGGATATTCGTCGTCAGTTGACAGAGGTGTATGGCGAGAAGTGCATGCCCGTCCGACACGTCCGAAAGTGGTGCATGGAGTCTAGTGCCGGTTGGAAGGATGTCCACGATGAAGAACAGAGTGGAAAACCGTCAGTTTCGGAGGCGGTTATCGGACCTCGCTCCTAGTGATTATCACAACGGGTTGGCGGCGTAGTTCTACGACATTGGTATACAGAAATTGGAGCACCGTCTATAAAAATGCGTAGAAAAAAGATAGCGATTATGTAGAGAAATAGAGCAAACTTTCTTCTTTCCAACGATGTAAATTTCTATGAGAATAAATAATGTTGTCTATTTGTAAATTTCATGGGAACCTTATTTCTGGATCGACCCTCGTATCTAATTTGTTTTCTCGATGTACAATCGTATATTAATTAATATTAAATAGTTAATTGACCAAAGCTTATTTTTTAAATATGCTACACACTTTATTTTTTATTTAGAATTTATTTTCTTCTTTTTATCGTTTAAAACGTTTAATTGCTTGAAATTCACAGCCTTTTTTCAAATTTTGGAAGCGCCTATGATCATATCATTAAATTCATTGTTGGTTCAACTCGCAAAACATTGTACGAGTTACGGAGAATATTTGGCGACCTATCACCTGTGGCAAACTAACGTGAAAATGCCTTAAAATAATGTAATAATTTTTTTTTATGTTTTAAAAGTATGTAAATATTGTACTGACATCGGAAACGCACCTGTGATCGTAATTTATAGAATTCAATTATATCAAGAAGTTGGTGAAAAATCAATTACAAAATTCCTTCTTTACATACAAAAACCAGGTTGAATTCAATTAAGACTGTAATAAGAACATTTTTTTTAAATTTAACTATAACACAATAACAATATCATGAGTGCGGTGCAATGTAAATAAAATTTTGTGTTATTAATTCACTAAGTAGGAATGCATGCACAGTGCGTGTTAAAATAACACAGATATTTAATAAGTTCTAAGCAGTTTAGATCTTATTATCCAATTAATGTCGCACGGTAATTTCTGTGCGAGACGAACGCTTTATCAATGGGATACTTGTTTAGTTCATATAGACTTCATGATGTCTTATTAGAATTAAGCTATTTAACATTTTGAAGTTTCTTGGCTAATTCTGGACTTATCAAACAAAGTTAAGGATCATAAGTATGAGCCATACACCAGATTAAAATTAACTTTGATGGAAAGTATTTCCTAATTTTAAATCTTAGGGTACAAATATTTAGTATAAAATATAGCTTTGAATATTACCATGGTATGTATTATTTTCGAATTACGTAGTAATTAAAAGAAGTCTATGCTTATATAATAAATAATTAATTTTTCGTCTCATCATATATATATATGTATATGTATACATATATATATATATGTATATATATATATATATATATATATATATATATATATATATATATATATATATATATATATATATATATATATATATATATATAGCATTTTGCTACCGACTTTCAGATATTTAGGCGACACCAGTACAACTCGACATAAAATGTAGTAGAGCAATCAAAACCATCCATCCGTTATATTGAAAATATCGGATTGCAGTCAGGGTGGCGAGAAAAAACAGGCTCGAAAAACATTGATAATTTCCCTTACGTAATGGATATAGAGAGTCATGGTCACTTTTTAAACTGTTTTTATTGGCAAAAACATAGTAAAACACTTCCAGTAGTTATTCCATCCACTCTCAAAAATCGATCATCACTTTATAAGACTTTAGATGTTATAAGAATAGGATCTACACATTAGGACGTTCACTCCAAGCGACTCAGTTTAATTAGACAACCAGAAAAACGTAAAAATCTTCCCTCCATCGACGATGTAACGATATTTGTACTCCGAACAACAACGCGCGGACGGTTACAGAAAGGTATCAGACCAATTCTAGAAGAGAGGTGAGGGAGGATGGGACATAGAACAAATTACGATTCGATGGGAAAGGATGACGTCGATAAAGAACTCTTTATACGGCGTCAGAATGCGCTGGCGGATGCATGGAATTGTGCATATAGAACACGAAATAATAAATGATATTAAAACATTCGAAAGAAAGAGAATTTAGTTTTAGAATAAAATGAAAAAGTAATTTAATGGGTTTTATAAGATTAGGCGAATGGATTAAGGTTTTTTAGAATAATAAAAGAATACGCAACTTTAAATGCATGAAATAAAAGACAAAAGATATTAAGATATTATTAAAGACAGGTAAAAAAGGAAAAATATTAAGAATTTGAAATAGTTTTACTAAGAAAAAGAGGCGAAAATTTTTATTATTACACACACATATATATATATATATATATATATATATACTAGGGGGGGGGGCTGCCCCCTGCGATATACGCCCGCCAACCCCCGTTCAAGCTTTACAGGCTCCAAAAACACGATAATGTGCGCTGTTTAAAAGATATTACCATGTTACGGAATATTGAGTTATATTATTATAGCGGTGGCTATCTTCTGTAATCGAGTTTTCATTTTTTTCCGTTTGAATGGGGTATTTTTCTAACACAGTGGCCTCAACTATCGCTGTTGGCGGTTTTCAGGATTGATAAGTAAAATCAATTACAGATTTGAAAATCAGCTTTTATAAAATAGTTAGGTTAGAAATGTTTCTGTATTTTTTAACGACACTATAGACAATATTCTTCTTTTAGTATTTAAGTTAAAAGATTTCGTCTGCTTGGGAATAGCTTTCAGAACCACGGTATTGAATAACATTGTATTTTGAAATTTTTAAGCTTACATTTTATGTTTTGATCGAGTTTTATACATTATCAGGAACAGATGTAGATTATTCATGATTTTTTTAATACACCATCATGTATATTTTACAATGTATATTGTTTATGTTATTTAAAAATAATATACGGATTTTCTAAAATGTATTTATCGAATAGTAATTCGTACAAAATAAAACGAAAGCATTTTTCGCATACATTTACATGTATTTACGCTGCATCAAATCATATAATATATATAAACAAAAATGCTAGTCGCACTACATTTATACCATCTAACATCACATTAAAATTCTTCGAAATGACAATAGTTTTAAATATATCGTTTTAATAAAGGACACAATTTTCATTATTAAATGTATTTCTCATGTAATAATTTATTTCTTTTAAACTTTTTTTCTCTTTTAAGATTCATAGGTATATATATTATTTAATTTAAAAGTGTTTGGGAATATGATTACTTGAGCTTTTCAAATACAATCTAATATTAAATGTTAAAAGTTTTACACGCGTTATAATGGAGAGTATTCCTGCGACGTCACAATAGGCAAAATGGCGGTTTTTATAGCCTCGAACCGAATGGAAGAATACGGTCCACTAGAATGGAAGAATAAGGTCACTTTAATTATGACGATATGTAATATTTGGGGAATTTAGATTTGCTCAATTATCTCCTTCAAATGCTTTCCGCGTGTAATAATTTTGTTATTTTAAAGTTCTCCTACATTTTTAATACTTGCATGCAAATATTTTGTCGTAATTTTCCTTATTTTCTGCTTTTGACACGTGATCACTTAATTCTTAATTTAAAATTTTTTTTCTTATAATTCCATTTGTCACGACAAAAAAAAAAAAAAAAAAAAAAAAAAATATCTGATTTTTATTTTATTTTTTAATTTTACTGAAAAACATAATTTAATCACAATATTATTTCACTATCGGTTGAAATAAAAGACGATTCCAATTATCAATTTGAAATTGACGAAAAAGAAGAAATATAATAATCCCTATAGTTTTTCTTGTTGTCCCTTTTTTCACAAAAAATGGAGTATTTTTGTTGCCATTACAGATTGCCACTACAGATATGTAATTAAAATTAGAAAAAAAAAATAATATTTCTAAAACTAATTCAAAATTTAAAATTATATTACTGGTTTTGATATCTGTGGATCAATACGGATTTTTGGTGTTAATTTTACCGCATAGTATTCCATATTTTAGGGGAAATCGCCGTGAAACATAATCAGTCGTTTAATTAGTCGTTTCATAAAAGCGTTTCATTAGGTTTTTATATATTTAGGGTAGATATAAAGGTACTTAATTGTTTTAGGACATGAAGGTGTAGTTTCACACATTATCTTTTGCTCCAATTTTTCCAGCTTTTAGTAATAGGAGTAAAAAAGTTGTCTTAAACAATATTAGAAAGAAAAATAGCACTCATTCTTCCTTGAGCTCCCACCCCTATCCTCGCTTAACCCTTTAAGACCTAATGTACGCGATAGTGTAGATGATATTAAAGAAAAAGAAAAAACAATTTCTTCTTTCTATTTAATCAGCCTGCATCACACAATTGTGTGGATCCTGCGTTGATGTAACATGGCATAGGCAATTTTTATTTTTTTTTTCAATCAAATTTGATTATATTAATTAGAGTTACAGACCAAGACGTTTCAGTTCTATAAAAACTGTTATAAACGGTTATGGGTACACTGTTAAAACGGATGCTCAAACCATATTTTTGTGTTATACTAGTTGTAAGATGGGGAAAATGTATAACCATGATTTGTTACTTTAAAGGAATCGCAAAATTGTAAGATTTTGCACCATAAATTTGTTTAAGGCTGAAAAGTAAACTGTTTTAGGTAGAACATATAACTCTAAATTGTTGATCCGTGAACTCATAAAATGCTGAATATTAAACTGCTTCAGTATTAAATTATAAAGTGGCTACTGCTAACCACGGTAAGATTATTGGAAATAATTTCAAACTGAATTAAACGGACATATCGATACACTAAGAATACACAACCTGTACCGGCATTCCAACACGACACCTTTTGACTCCTATCTAGCATTCTATCCAGAAGAGAAGCAGATGGGTAAGCTCTGCTTATCAATTGATTTTTAACCCTCTGAGCGGTTTGGACGTATTTTTAAGTTTCTCAAAAACAACTTTAATCTGTTGTAGATAAAAATATTTTAAGCAGAATTGTATTTCAAGATGTATATCAAACAAAGCAGCATGAAGTGTATTTTAGAAACAAACAGGGAAAGAAAATTTTAATTAAGATTATTTTTATGAAAATGCAGGAATGCGCTCACTGTAAAAAAAAAAAAAAAAAAAAAAAGATATTTTTACAGTACAAAGTACTGTTCATCTCGCGCACAAACTCGATCACAGTGAATGTGCTGCATCTTTCTTTGGTTTCCTGACTATATTAACATGGAAAATACAGTAGTTGCGTAAAATTAACAGCGCAATGTGCTGGCAATTTGGACGCCAGCAGTTTGTGCTGTAAAAAAAAAAAAAAAAAAAAAGCGTCCAAATTGCCAGCACATTGTGCTGTTAATTTTACGCAACTACTGCATTTTCCATGTTAATATAGTCAGGAAACCAATAAAGATACAGCACATTCAGTGTGATCGAGTTTGTTTTTGCAAATCTACAGTGGTTTTTTTACAGTGCTCAAGATGCTCGGAGGTATATTGAAAGTGCATAAAGCTGTTCTTACTAAATGGCTGTTGATTTTCTTTTCTTTTTTTTCCGTGAAAATGAAAAGCATTCTCGTGTTGGAAACATAAAAGTGTTTTTATTTTTACATTAAAAAAAATTATATATATATTTTTTAATGCGGTCTATAAGATCGTCTGGCCGTACTTTAACTCCTGTATAATTAAACTCGGATTGCATGTAATTGTTATATGCTACTGAAGTTTACTATGGAATATTCCGTATTACATATTTTGTATAAAACAGTTCCATGCATTTATGTACAAATAGCACGTACATTAGAAAATATATATACTTTTCTTTGGAAAAAATATCCACATGTTCTTTGTTTATAAATGCAGTGTATTGAACTAAATATAACCATTCAGAAGTTCAAGAACAATTCGCGTGTGCAATCGAACGCATTTAGTCCGTGTACCTTAACTTTTGGAGGCCAATGTATTTATCACACAACAATTAAAAAAATTTTTGGAGAAAAATAAGGCATTTTCTTGAGTATTTTAAGTGTTATCAAGAACTTTCAAAATGTCCCAACTCACTCCAAATTAATTAAAATCCCCAATACTTTTTATGCCAGTTTGGTTTACATGTACAAAAAAATCAGTTCATAGTTTTTTAAAAATTAAATATAATTCGAAAAGCTAAAGTTAGTCAAGTACCAAAATATAATGTAAAAATGCTGAAAATTTCATAAAAATTTGAATTTTTTTTCTTGCATTTATATTCAAATATTTAAATTCGATGCACAGTTTTATTTGTACATGTAAACAAAACTGACATAAAAAATATTGGAGACTTTAATTAATATGGAGTGATGTTGGGACATTTAGAAACTTCTTTATAATGCTTAAAATATTCAGGAAAATTTCTAATATTTCACCAAAAAATTCTTTTAATTTTTTTTTTGTGTGATAAATATATGCCATAATTCATGTAGTGTGTCCTTGAATAATATTTAAAATGCAAATTTAAAAAAATGAGCTTAAAGGTCCCTTGTCCCCTTAACATGCGAGGATCATTTTCTTTTTACAAACAGAAGAACACCATGAGGAAATTTAAACATGATGAAGCATGAAGAAATATGATACTTTAGACGAATAACAAAAAATACCTTACCAATTTTTAAATTTTTAATGCACAAATTAAACCCTGCTCTTAATTTTAGCAAACAGTTCTTATGTTTTATTTATACGTATAAATTTCAAAGAAAGTTTCATTTTTGTTTTTGGAAATGGAAATTTTATTTTGACTAAAATACTTTACACTTACTTTTACGTCTCTAAGATTTTCCATTAGCGCAGATAATTTACTTTAAATTGTCATTTTCTTGTAAAAAGTACATTCTTTCTGTGAAAGTCTGAAGGGATTTGGGAGTTAATAAAAGATACAGTTATACATATTTTTAACTTTATCTTTGCTGCAGGAGTAATTTTTCAAATCAATATATTTTGAAATGTTTAAGATAAAGATATTTCTTCTAATAAAAATTAAGAAAGTATAATTGTGTCACCTGCTATTTTTTCAATTGTATACGTATTCCAGAGTAAAATCAAAAATAGTTTTAGACAGTTATTTTTACTTTCTTCTACCCTCAATAGAAAAAAGTATTGTAATTTAAAATTACTTTGACTTCTTGTTTTAGACAAATTTACACGTTTTAGGGGCCAGAAATGTACAGGGGTAAGTAAGGCCAATACAAATGTAAGGGGCCAGAACACGTTTTAGGGGCCAGAAGAATATGTTTATAGGAAATGTCTGTCTGTCCGAGTGTCGTCGTTGTGCCATCGAAAAATGCATGCAGTTATACAAAGAATTGAATTTTTTTTTTTTTTTGTATATTTTTGGCTAGGAAAAGTAGGCTCTCCCCGGGGTTGGAAAACGTCCGCCCGTAAGTAATAGTGATTTTCGTGCCGTTTTCATTATTCTATCACCAAAAAGCGTATAAAGTTAAGCATAGAATTTAACCAAACTTTTTGTGTATGTTTTTGACTGTAGAAAGCAGGTCCTACATGAATTTGGAAAACTTCCACCGGGAGAGGGCTCTGTAATAGCGATTTTTGCGCGATTCTCATTATTGTATCATGGAAAAGTGTATGCAGCTATGCATGGAATTTAACCAAATTTTTTGTGTATGTTTTTGGCTATGGCAAGCAGATCCTACATTAATTTGGGAAAATTCCACTTGAAAGGGGTGCTATAATACCGATTTTGGTGTAATTTTCATGTGTTATGGTTCTGACTATGGCAAGCAGGTCCTCCTTGAATTTGGAATTTTTCCGCCTGCAAGGGGCACTGTATTGGCTATTTTTGTATACTTTTCTTTGTTTTTAGTATTTCTATTGCAAATCGTCAGCTCGTGAAGCGACGAAAACCTCGCCTCCTGATAAGCTGGCTATTCGCAAACAGCTGATTTACAACAGAATAACGAAAAATTATTGATTTTGACAAATCTCATGTTCGAGCTTAAGTCGTTTTTAATCTCATTAATTGAATGAAGTAGACATTGTAGATAAAAACCAATGCCGGTATAGTACTGAACTAATAATATTGAAGTATTAGCATCTATTGATTTAAATATTATGATGTATGAGATAGAAAAATGTTTTGGGATTGGTACATCCAACTAGTTTTAATGAAATTTTTATTCTCCTTCTAGAATACCAATGGAATGCTATGGCTTGCTTCTGATTAATTCATAATATACATAAGGAAACGCATACACAGTATAACTACACTCTAAAAAATAAATGTGTAAATTAGGTAATTTTACACATATATATGGGTGATTTTCTAAGATTACATACTTTTTTACACATTTATTTACACATTTATTTTAAAAATTTAACTGTTTTTATGTCTATTTAGCCTCTGAAACTAAGTGTCTAATTTGTTATCACTTGAAAAACACAAATATATGTGTAAATGTAAAAACAAATGCCTAAATTTACACAAATTGATGTGTTATTGTAATTTCCACATAATTATATATACACAGATAAATGTGTAAATTTATAAAATCACACACTTGTCTTAAAAATTACACATTTTGTACAAAAAATTACCTGTTTTAATGTGTAAATTTGGAATTCTACTAGATTGTTCGACATAGGGCAACGTAGTTTGAAGCACTGGAACAAAACAGAAATCTCAGCACCGAAGTCACAGCATCTGGGTTTTGTAATTCTCGGGTAGGGAGACAGATTTCGACGTAATACAGAAACGAACCAATCCCTGAAAGGAGCTCTTCGAGCGGCGGTCATCTAAACCAATGTCGCGATAGGGACATTGGCTTAGGAGATTGAATCCCATATCTGTAAACGCAGTGATTTCAAATTAAAAAATCTTGCGTCTAACGAACGCGGGAAAACTAGATTCGATATTACTAGGATGTAATTCTAATATTCGATAATCTAGGAATTGATATTACATATAAAAATAGCAAACTCACTTTTAAAAGCATTCGAAAATAAGACTAGCTTCTCTCAGAATTATATAGCTTGGGTAGTTGACAAAAATTTATGAAGGGATTAAAAGTTTTAGATTGAGGTTTCGAATAAGATAATTACTAATATACGCGTTTTAAATTTAAAGGAAAATAGATAGGAATAAATAATAAATGTTATTAAGAAATAGGGAAAGAAGGAATTTTCCGGAAACTTAGAAAAATTAAAAGGATTATTACCAAGTAAAATTTTTATATAACACACACACACACACACACACATATATATATATATATAAATATTTCATAATATTTGATGGTGGTAGGTTATGTTTAATTAATGGTTATATATATATATATCGTATATATCTTATATATACATATAAGAGATTTATTTTGAACTCCAAACAGTACTGTTACTGTGCAGAAGGAATATAATTCACTTTACCTTGGGGACAACAAAAGTAAGAATTTTGAACTCTTCACGTTTTCGAAAACTGTAGAAATTCCAGAATGTTTTATGTAACAAAATATATAGTACGCTTACCATGCATTTTTGAAAATAATTCTTTAAAGAACAAAACTTTTTCTAACCCCCGAAAAACTTTTGAATTTCTCGTGTATCATATTTTTTGGCTTATTTAATAGCCCATCTTTCATAAAGTAATTTTAGTTGTTTCAAAACCCTTTATTTTTTACTGTTACATTTTATTTATGTTCTGTATTGTGTATGTTGCATATTCTACGAATATGTTTTACCTTATGCAGCATGATATATTTCTGAAAGTGACAGTTTTGTTTCAAAGTCTTTTTAATTCTCATTAGTGTATAAATATTTTTGGAGTGTGTGACTTTTCTTTTTATAAAATGACTGAAAATGATGCCAGATATTGTTTGAGAAAGTAACTCATCGTATATAGTTTTCATAAATCATATATTTAAAATACATATAAAAATATAATGTTTAAACAATTCGTCTAAAAACAGGTATTATTTTTACATATCAATAACTGGGGCATTCTCACAATCTTTTGACTTTTATGTCACTGAATAATAATTTTTATTTAATACACGTTCTTTTGTTTTGTTTTTATTTCATATACTGGGGAGCATCCCATTGTATGGTGCATAACAATATTAACGAGATAAATAAGTTTTGGACAATTTTGGGGGTCCAAATACCAGGAAAATTCCTATACCGTCCCGTGAGCATGATGCTGATTTTTACTTTTGGAGCTGTCTGTATAAAAATTTTTCAATAAAAATAATTCGATGTAATTTTTTCCGAAACTGAAACTATTTTTTTATATAAATATGTAGCAAAAAATTAACTTGCACACATTTTTAGGGTTGTTCTTATTTTTTAAACTATGTCACTGGTTTTAGATTCCTTACCGTGCCTCTTCTAAAATTATACAGAAAATCACTTCAGATGTAGCCACAGAATTCCTTTTAAGTTTTTACTCATTCAGAAATATGCTAGAGAAAGAATCTCTAAAATTCTTTGACAGGAAATTTACTTCAGAATTTAAATCAACATTTAAATATCAATTTCAAGATCGTGGCTTTATTGGTAGCCTTACCGCCCCCAAGGTTTATTCCTGCACTTTACGAGGTAAATTAATTCTTTTTTAAAATGTAATCCAATGTAAATAACCGTTTCTAAAAATAAATGAACATTCTGGCTACCACTTAGTTTTAACATGATTTGCCTAAAATAGGTGGTAATTTTGCTTACCGTTCTATCCTTACCGTCCCTTTTTTCCCCATTTCGTCCATTTTTTCCTATACCGTCCCATTTTTTTTTTAGACAATATCATACCAAAATTTTGTACTAAAAATACTACATTGTTATTATTTTGTATTTGAATGTCCTCTGGGTACTATGCAAATTCATTATAAGTAAAAATTTAGAAGGAAACATAAAGTTATAATGGTAAAATGGTGAGAAAAATTAAACTCGCAAGTTTAACTTAAACCTCAGTTAAATAAAAAAAATTTTTCGCTGCTGGCCATTTTTTCTTTATTTTGAATCACTAACTCATTCATCTATCAGATTCAAATGTTATTTTAGCAAGTTTAATTTCACCAGATTTTTATTCCCTAAAGTCAAAAGATTGTGAGAATGTCCCAACTACTACAATTAAAAAATCAAAAATAATTTACAAGCATGAAAAATTGATACATTTTATAACATATACTAGAATTGCGTTGAAATATCAATTTTTGCGTATCTATAAAGGAGTTAGAACTTTTTTTTTTTTTTTTTTTTTTTTTTTTTTTTTTTTTTTTAAATTGGTAATCATGAATGAATATTTTATATGATAATGTACAAACAAATAACAAAAACATTTTCATATAACATTTATGAATTAAAAACAAACGTTTAGAAAAAAAGAATTAATGGCCTTATAACATTATCCAACTAATTTTAGTATTTTTGTTACTCTACACTGCTATGATATCAATATGATGTTTGTTATAATTTTCTGTGTAGGAGAAAAAATAAATAGGGGAGATGGGGGCACATGCGAACAGGGGGCAGATGTGAACATCGCAGTTTTTCAATAGTTATTATAAGTTTTTTTATTTGAAAAAAATTACCAAAGATGGCAGCACCTGTAGACATATGGTAAAAATTTTTTGAATCTTTTCGACATTTTGTTTGTCTTCAGTAGCCAAAACAATGTTTGTAGATGTCAAATGTAAAATGTCGGTTTCAACTTTGGTAAGTGATAAAGTTTATTTATTTAGTTAGTTATTCGAATTTTAATGTTTTAACATATACTATGACTACTAATGAATATTTTGGATAAAGCTGTTTTGTTCCCTATAATTGATAAATGTTAATTATTTATCAATTTAACTCTAGCAGCCATGTGGGGCACTTGTGAACAGACTAGTTGGGGCAGATAAGAACAGTTCACAAAAATCAAAAACTTTCTCTTTTGGGCGAATAGAAAGAATTGATAATGATAAAATGTATGTTAAATTCCTGAGAAAGAATCTCTGATCCAATTCATATAATTTCCCTGAAATAGTAAACATTTCTGTCATACAAAAAAGTGATATTGTATTGAAACTTCCACTTCCACATTTGTCAGGAAGTACACAAAGAGCAAGAAGCTCATTTGAGTTCAATTATAATTTAAATAAATTCAATGTTTCTTAAAATGCAATAAGTGTTATGTAACATTTTAGTAAACGGTTTAAAACAATATTTTTTATGCATTGTTAATACAAAGAGTATTATGGCAAACAACTTTGTAATTTTTTTTTCTTTTCATTTGTCTCAAACTTGCAGTAATGGCTTACTTCCATCTTACAAACAACAGCTATGAATAGGATAATTTGAATTGGGATGGATATTAGTAACATTATCAAAATGTAAAATTTTCAAATTGATAACTAATATAATTTTTGGGTCTGGTGTCAGAACAGCTTTATATATATTTAGTTCATTTTAAAATATTTTGTTTAAACATATCCCTCAGAAACTAGAAAAAGAAATATTTTTTTCTTTATGGTGAATTTAACTGATAATATAAGTAATGGTTATGATAACAAATTAATAACAGGAGAAAAAGCATGTGAAAGGATATTTTTTCCTTGTGTTCACATGTACCCCATGAGTGTTCACAACTACCCCGCTGATGGGGCACATGTGAACAATTTTTTGAATTTATAAAACTATTAAAAAAGTGTAAGAAAAACTATACAGGTGATTTAAAAAAATTACCATGTATAAAAGAAAGTTCTGTTTACTATGCTGACTAGTTTTTATTTGTAAGAATTAATCCAATTATGAGAAAAAGCTATATTTATGCGAACTGTTTACATGTGCCCCCATCTCCCCTACATACTTTTTAAATAATACTTTTTTAAGTTTAAAATATACACTAAGTCTAGAAGAAATTATAAAAGAAGACTGAAAGTGTCAGTGCTGTACTTATATGTAGATGTGACCTAAAAACGCCTGACAGATCAATATAATTGAGAACCATTTTCCTTAAAATGAAACTGGAAGGAGTATATCACATTTAGAAATTTTTTCACATGTACTGTAAGTATATTGTGCTATTACATCTACAATTGCTATTCAATTACACGTTTATTAGTGAGCTATTGTGAGTAAAATATATCTTTTAAAAATTAGTTAAACAAAATTATTAATCTTACTCCAATCTAGCAGAGGAGTAAAATTTGAAATTTCTTCAATTGAGTATTTTTTTTTTTTTTACCGACTTTTAAAAGATAAAACTTTAAAAGTTGTTTGTGTGTTTTATGTATGTACTGTGTTCTGTATAACGAAGAAATTTTGTTGCTACGATTTCCCTTTTTTTAAATGGATTGTTCTGCTGATAGACCATTTAATTTTTTTTTTTTTTTTTTTTAAGATTAATAAATTGTATATGCCTTTTCGTCTGTTTTTTCTTGTTGTTGCTTTTACTGTATAAACTACAATAATAACAAAAATTGGCGAATCGCCAATAAGATTTCATTACTTACACAACTTTACGTTTTACTTACACATAATACGTAGTATAGGGTAAGTCTTGTAATTGTTTTTGAAATCGAAAAACAAAATTGACGGATTTACGCGTTTCGGACACTGGAAATTCCGAAAAACATATTTTTAGAGGAAAAAAAATGCCTTCTGTCTTTGCGTGTCTGTAAACACTCTATCTCCCGAAAAAATTGTGATAGAGACTTTAAATTTGGTGTGTACTTAGTATGTAATGATAGGAAGAAGTGTATTTAATATCAGTAACCTCGATTATTCGGAACTATTTTATTCGGACTCTCGAAATGTTCGTTCTCATAAAACTATATAAAAATTTTCGAAATTGTTTATTTTAAGGAGTGAATATAAAATACACTAAAAAAGCACAAATTTTGCATAAAGAATGCAGTCGGTCATATAATTAGTTGCCGAGATATTTTTAATCATATTTTTCACACTCTTTGATTTTTCATGACCCTGTATTTCGTTCAAATTTCAATTCTAAGATGTATTTCAATTGGAAATAAGAGGCTTAATCCGACGCAGTAAACTGTTAGTTAATGTGATTATAATTTTTCGAGTTCTAAGTATGTTTCTTATACGCAATTCGGTACTACTCGAGTATCCCGCCGACCCAAAAACTATCGTCAAACTATAAGATTAAATGCCAATAATGGCTTATCGTAAATTTCGCATTCATTTGGCATTAAACACGTTACACGTGTCTGTTGTGTCATCAAGTGATTTTTATAAATATTTTAATAATTTATTTGTTCTTTCGTTATTAAAAAAAAAAAAAAAAAATGCCAATTTGCATAATTTGGCGAGTAGTTGGCGATTTATATAATTTGTCGAAATTGGTCGACCGAATAATCAATTAGTACCTAAAATTCAGCAAAAGTGTATTACTATGTATTAAAAATATTTAAATGTACGTTTAAACTTTATTTTGGAATTGCAATGCATTTTATAGATAGTTTACACTTGTTTTATTTTCATATTTTATATCCATGATGGGTAAGTATTACGGTTGCTCCCAACGACTAGTTTTATGTAGCTGTGGTATTGTACAATCGATTTTCACTCAGACGCATCACAATGTTTAATGGATTACCAATTTTTTCTCTTAGAAGAGTGTACTACTTGGAACAATGAGATTTAATGTGAATGCGGGTGCCTTTAAGGGATTTCTAGAATTGCACATTGGTCTGTCATGCCACTCTGACTAAAAAAAAGCCGTTTTGTGTACAATAACTAAATATCCGTGCAATAAGATTACAAAGAATCCCTAGTTTTTTTTTTTTTTATTGTCCCGAAGTGGTTGTTACATTATGTATTTGTACCATTGTTAGTTATTTATCATTGTTTTAACACATTCAGACCCGACTTTAACGCTGTCAGTAAAAAACAATCGTGTTAAAATATCATAATAGGGTGCTAATAAACATGTTAAAAACATTAAAGGAAAAGTAATTATTAAAAAAAATAAGCAAATGGCCACTGGAATGGACAACCGGTCTATGGCCGGTCTAGATTGCAAAGGTTAGACATTCAGCGCTTGAACTATTGGTTCTAGTTTTGTTCTAAATATCAATTTCTTTACGTATCAAAGATAGATAAAGAATCTATAACGCTAAATAACTTTCAAAAAGTTAATATTTTAGTCATTTTATTATATTTAGGAGATACAAATCAATAATACACAATTTTGCAAAACATTTTCACATATCCCTGATTTTATATACCAAAATAGACGAGTTTTATATTAATTCACATGGAAATTTATAAAACACTTTCTCCCTTTGGTGAAGCATAAATGCACTGTATATTTATTGCAGTAGAAATGGGTTTTACCACAGCACCTGTAATTTTTACACCAGATTTCTTCGCGTTTACAGTTATTTTAAGAATCATAAAAAGTAGCTATGAAGTGGTATAGTTCGCCAAACCCCTAGCACAGCAAATTGTTCACTTATCAAAATAAAGTTAAGATTGGTGCATAAATACAAAAATAATTAAAAAAAAATATACCAAACTATAACATGGAAGTCTACGTCTAAATCAATAAACGATATTATTTATCGTATGATTTGCTGCTATTGCTCCCAATATAATAGAATTTTTCAATAACTACAAGGAACAAAATTCGTACTTCACCTCTAATCCGTCAGCCACACTTGCCACTAAATATCACATCACACTATGGTCAATGCGAGGCGACTCTAGCGGCTGGAAAATAGGGTAAACAGACAATGGCTTTTTAACATTATTGCAATAGTTTAACGGGGGAGTGGGGTTCCGGGGGGATCGGACAGCATCTTTTCGAAAATACATGTAAACCTGAACAGATGCTGTCCGGGCCCTCGTGTAACGATTAATGTGACATGCTGCAATTACAAAGAAAAAATACTTTACCTTTCAATGTAACACTCATTGAAATATTAGTGTCCATGTATAATGCAGTAAAATTACAGGCAAATATATGATAACATTCTACCGTTAATTGTGACATGGATGTTAGAACACATGCTTCAAAACGAGAAATATAGTAACCTGTATGATTTCCAATGCTCTGTTTTTACTCTTTTGATTTTGTGCGGTTGAATATGCACCAATGGCTGTATGGCACAACAATATGTATTAGCCTAGAATGATTAAATCGCGAAATCGGATCCTAATGTGAGCATAATGGACGTCGCGACAATCGTAATACAGGATCTTTTATCGATCCATTTCCACAAAACTGTTATCTACTACATTCATAGAACTATATTCATGACATCTATTTTACGTATACTATTATCTATTATTTTCCGATATTAAAATTTAAATAAAAGAAATTCATTTTATATATAAGTATTATACATATAGAAAGTGGAAATAAAATTCGGTGAATTAAAATAAAACAAAATTCTTATTACCATGGCATGATTTTTTAAGAATAGTACATAAGATGTATCCTTTGTTTACATTATAATCTTTACCACTTTCAATTGTAACATACTTTATGCAAGTTAATGAACAACACTTTTGTAAAATCCCTTCTAAATTAAAATACTATACATTTGAATCTTCTGCGAAACGTTTCAGCATTACTTCCCTAAGAACAGGATGTAGGTTTACACAAAATGGGAAAGGATTTGTTTTAAATATCTGGAAGATGTTTAAAACAAAATATATTTAATTATAAAAGAATTAATATATGTTTTACGAATAATGGACCATTTATATTATTTATAATTTAAATTATTTTTACACAGTTAATTAATAAAAGGGAAATAAATTATTAATTAGCTGAGATACATTTTTCAGTGAGAAATTCCTTTTCAGAAAATAAATGGTTTATTTAAATTGTAAGAACTGCAAAAATAAAAACAAAAATAAGATCTATCTTTTGAATAAAATATAGGGATAAAAAAACACTATTCCTTATATCTCTATAATCCTTTGTTGAGTAAGTGCCTATAGAGGTCACTTTGTGTCATTGCCGTTTTTTGAACAAAATCGTTATCCGTAAGTACCAAACAAAACTTCACGCTTTAAATAAAATTCAACAACGGGATGCAGAGTTTTAATAAACTTAACCATTGATTGCTATAACCTATATTGTATAAGAGGATGTAATCCACTAATTCTGTTTAATCAAGTATGAAAAACGTTAAATGAATGCAAAGTGCGACTGAGTCTCGTTTGGGAATCTTATTTCAGCGATAGACTGAAAAAAACTTACTTATTTACTTCTCATTTATCAGAATCATTACAAACAAACTAACCTTTTTTGGAATTATATTGTAGTTCATATAAATTAGGAAATATCAAAGGTGCGAGAGTGTTACCTTATGTTGGTGAAGAACAGAAATACACTCACTGCCATAAAGATTTGCGCAGCAAGAAAAAGACGTCCAAATGAAACGAAATTTTACACGCGTAAGTACTTCTGTGATATAAGTAAGTGAGTAGAAAACCAAAGAAAAAGGATTATTTGTTACAGAAAAAAGTACAAATGAGCTGAAATTTTAGTACTCTGTTGGACCCCCTCTAGCGCGAATGCACGATGCGATACGAGCGGGCATTGAGGCATACAAGTTCCGTATGATGTCCTGAGATATCTTGTTCCAGAGTTGCTGTAAACGCTCCTCGAGTTTAACCAAACTTTTAGGGTGCCCAACTTGCCGTCCCAAATGATCCCAGATATGCTCGATTGGTGACAAATCTGGGGATCGAGCAGGCCAAGGAAGGGTGGTAATGTGGCGGAGGCAGGCTTGTGACATCCTTGCTGTGTGTGACCGAGCATTGTCTTGCTGAAAATGTCTCCTAGGAACCCTGCCACGAGTGGCAACACATGTGGCTGAAGGATGTCATGGACGTACCGCTGGGCTGTCATTGTGCCTCGGATCAATATTAGGGATGACCATGTATCGTAAGCAATGGCACCACATACCATCACACTAGCTGTGGGAGCGGTGTGTCACTGTAAAGCGAAGGCAGGATTGAGGCGTTCACCACGAGGCCTCCACACACGAACACGATTGTCATCGCTGCTCAAATTGAATCTAGATTCGTCGCTGAAGATGACCTGGTTCCATTCCGTTGCAGTTCAATCCCGTCGTGCACGACACCACTCCCAACGGAGGCGTTGGTGGGTGGGTGTCATTGGCAGCACACGTAATGGGCGCCGCGATACCAGCTGTCCTTCAGCCAGGCGCTTTGCGATGGTTCGGGAAGACACAGGGGTCCGTAGCGAAGGTGCTGTCTGTGTCTGGATAGCGGCCAATGAGGCAGTTGGCTCTACGCGTGCGTTTCGATGATTTGACGGTCTTCTCGACGACTGGTCTGTCGAAGGCGTCCCGAGCCTGGTCACAGTGTAAATGACGTCTCTTCAGTCCACTGGTCCCAACATCTCCTCACAGTAAAATCAGAACGGCCTACTTGACGAGCTACTCGCCGAGCTGACCACCCAGCTTCCGCCATCCTGTCGATTCTTCACCTCTCGAACTCTGACAGCTGCCAATATTGTCTTCGATGGCTGCGTAACGGCATGTCTACCTAAGCGTTTCATTTGCAAAAGAAAAGGTACACTCAGACAAGTTCTGCTTACCAGTTTTATACTCCAAGGAGGACGAAGTTCAACGCCCTCTAGTGGCATCACGCAATGCGCAATCACGCTGCATTTCTAGTCATTTGCATATCTGCCTGATATGTACCTTCATGCTAAGTTTCGTTACGATCCCACAATTATTTCTTGGTGCGCAAATTTTTATGGCAATGAGTGTAATACAGTGTTTTTTTCTTTATTATATTCTGATTTTTTTTATTACTTTTGGATCTTAGAAACGGTCAATATTTTTTTCGTAATTAAAAAGTCTTAATATATTCATACTTTTCAATTTTCTAATATATGTTTAAAAAAAACCTTTTCATTGTTTTGACTTTTGTTTTTTTGCCCCTTCCATTGTGTACATTAGAATTCTGTAGATTGATAAGTTGCAACGATGCGTTTCTAATATTTTGCAAAAGAGAAACGACGTGTAGCATTTAGCCTACCAGAGTAACGAGATGAATAGTTGCCGCAGAAAAATTTCTGCTTAACCTACCATTCCAACATATTTTTTTTACTGTTATAAACTAAACCTTATATGTATGTCTATGCTGCACTAGCCATTCATCCCGATCCATTAAAGAGAAATGGAAACGTACATGACAAGATCAATATTAGCACTTTGTCATCGTCGCTACAGTATCGACAGTACGCAGTTAGAAATCATAATTATGTCAATACTTGTATAGATATACACTTGTACAGACACTAACGGATGCAAGAGAAAATGTTTAATTTTTATTTCAGGAACGCGTTTTCTAACCTTATTTGGTTTATTTTGTGATAAGAAGCAATGGTTTTGGGATAAACCAGATTATAGAATATAAATGCCAACATCATAAATTTACTGAATATTTAACGCTTTGCACTCGAGGGCTCCGGAGCGGAGCCATTGAAAATTTGTCTTCAAACTCGAAGGCTCTGCTACGGTGACAATGCAAATAATTTTGTGATATTTGTCTAGAAGAGCCAAGATTAGATATTGGGAATTGCTTCGAGAGGTATCACACTTTGGACCATTACAAAATGGAATAATTTTATAATTTATATATATATCTATATATATTATAACATTTCTATTCATAAAGATTTTAAAAAAATAATAAGATATAACTAAAATCGCTTCGAGTTGCTGGTAATAAGAATGAAAAAAAACTTCGAGTGCAAAGGGTTAAACTCAGAACGACACAAATCGTGCACCTAAATATGATTAATTTTAAATGCTATGTCAGTGATATGCAAATAATTGAAAACTGAAATTCTGTATTTATTTCTTCTCTTTTGTTCTTTCTGTACATAAAAAAAAACTAGAGATTTTTTTTATTATTAATTTTATTGAACTCTTTTTTTTTCAAATAACTGCGCGTTGCATTATGTGAGCTTGGTATCACAAAACTATTGAATTTAACAAAACCGTTGATACACAGAAGGTAATGCAATATTTTGTATAATCTATGGTACTTTGTATAAGCTAAAACAAATATAAGCTATAGTTTAGAGTTTCTTTATAGAAAATCACAAATAAATGTCATTATTTTGCATAGTTAATGAATTCATTTATTTCAATTTATGGGAATTTATTTTCATTATACCAACAAATTTGTAAGAATTCGTCGAATGTCTAAAAAATTGTTTATTTTCTTTTCCTAGTTCAACATTTTTGCGCACATAAGATTATATTATTATAAGTCTTTATGAATAAAATGTTATTTAATAAAAGTGTATTAAAAGTTTCACTATTTTTTGGCTCTTGATTGATTACTCAAATTTTAAGGTAATCAATTATAAGTTTAAATGTTTTAAATATTTGTAGAGCTTTATAAATGAAAGAATTAATAACATAGAAAGAACTAATAACATAAATTTTTCGTAGAAGCATTTAATAAATTGCAATATACTATATAATATAAAGGAAATTTCATTTTGTAATCAATCCATTATTTGAAATTACTTTTAAGAAATACAATAAATTAAAATAGATCTCAAAATATCGCAGACAATTTCCTGAAATGTCACGATGATTCACTTTCCTTATTACTCAATTTAGCCCATATATTTTACAACAAAATTATGAAAGAAAAATTGTGATGTCATTTGTACATACACAGTTAAAAAATAATTTACAATTAAATTTAAAAAATCAAAAAACCTGACAGTGTAAAAAGCGAACTAGTTATTTATTTCTCTTCAATATGAAACTATTTTTTATGTTACTTCACTATTTTTTTATTTACTTGCATTGATGACTTTTAAGTTGTGTTTAATTGTTAGTTCCTATCTATAATCACTGTTTCGATGAGGCCTATAGATGTCTATGAAGGTTCGAGTTCCAGTAAAGCTAGAGATCTTGCCTACACAACTTCCAGTCTGTGTACTATTTAAAAGGAGCTTCTGATTGTAAAATAGTCAAGGGTCAGCTAGGTGGGGAGGCCTACCAAATGGCTTAAGCACTCACAAGCCCCACCCAGCGGTTTCCATCTGCTACCGCCGTCACCACAGACACACACACACACACAAAAAAAAAATAAATAAATAAAAAAAATTATAATAATAATAATAATAAATAAAAGGCCCGAAGGGACCTACAGGAAAGCCAATTGAGAATATTAAGATTAAATACAATATAAGTACAATATATACACGATGGAAAGCCCAATTTTTACTGGGCGTTTACGAGAGAAATTTAGATATTTGTAATTAATAAGATCATGAGGTAATAGATAATAGGATTTTTAAACTTGTTGGAGCGGCAAAAGTTCAATTACTCTGCAAAGCTGGGCGTTCTGCAAAAATACAATAAAAGCTACGTATATGTATACTAAATTAGAAAGAGATTCATAATTTTAAAAATAATGTAAAATATAAAAAATAGGTAAAATAGTGAATAATTATGATGAATATTATATAATTATATAGACACACAAAAGTTCAAAAGTCTATTGTTCTTGCAACATTTCAATTATAGTTCAATCGTGTTGTTTGTGGCTAAGAGTTTATTTTGAATTGGTGGTATCTGTCTATTTGTTAAGATACGTTCGCATCATCATCTATAAATGGCAAAACATTTTGAAACAAATAATGGTTGATTTCTAAAACTTTCATACATTCAATTATCTTTTGACAAAACCACTGAGAACCACTGAGACAAAGAAATTTCTGGAGATTTTCTTATATGGTAATATGATGTAAGGGTACAGTTAAAGATATAATGCAATGATGTAGCTCGCTGACCGCATACACATAATGGAGAAGGAACCCTGTCAAATTTATAAAGATATGATGAAAATGGGCCGTGGTTAGTGGCAAACAGAAAAAGATTTCTATGCAGCAGGATTCTCTTTTCCGAGACTTTTGGGGCTAAAGCGTATGTGTACCGTACTGTGGTACCATAGTCCCAGCGAGTCTGCCATTGTTCGTGTAGAGATGATTTTAGAAGCTTCTTCAAGTAAGAAGGAGGGTTGGGAAAGAATTTGTATTTTGCATGTGATGTGGCTTTGGTTGCTTCTTTTGCCAAAGAATCTGCATGCTCATTCCCCACATTACCCACATGTCCACGGACCCATTTAAAGAAGATCTTTTTTCTTGTTTCTTGGAGTAGTTTGATAATTTGTACTGCGATGAGATTTTTTGAAAAAACATCTTCTATTGCTAAGAGACTTGAGAGACTGTCCGAGTGTATTAATACTTCTTTATGAGGGGAGTTCCTAATCCACAGCACAGCCTCTTCTATGGCCAGGAGTTCTGCCTGAAAAACAGTATTTTCTTTACTTAACTTAGTTTGATCCTCGTGGATTAACTCTCCTCTCTGATACACACAGAAGGCATATGCCGTTTCATCTTCCATCTTGGAACCATCCGTATAAATGTTTATTTCTACATGTGGAGTATTTTCTGGATCTATTTGAAAGAAATATTCTTTAAATGGTTCAACTTGATCTGACTTCATTTTTGGTTGGTAAAATATTGGTTCTTGATTTCCTGTCGGGATTCCAAGACGTAAGACTCTTCCTGTTGTTGCTTTGTAAAATAGTCAATGAAACATCATCTTCATTTTGAAAGACCTATCCAATGATATGCACCTCAATATGGTGCGTAAAAAGTCTTTTTCGTCTCTACCGCCATTTTGTATTTCTCGGCCACCATTTTGAATTTATAAAAACAAAACCTGGCCTATAACCATTGGACGGTTATGACAAATCGATAGAGACCCCATTCATTAAGAACTCAATGTTACAGCAATCCTAACTACGCCAAAATCTTCATCCGCAAAAGCGACTTCCCCAATGGGAACCTCCAATATTCATTCAATTTAAGACACTCTTTCATATTTTAATCTTTTAAAAATATACCTATATAACACAGTTAAAATTCGTCAAAAATTAATTATATTCATAGAATAGGTTTTGAAACATTGGTGTAATGTTTAAAACAATTTTCATAGCTGTTTCGATTTTCAAGATAATAATAATAACTGCAAAAGATGAGATAAATGTCGCTTTAAAATTTAATACTTAAAGTCTTCTGAAAATTATTTTGTAATGTTATGTATCTTAGTGTCTTGTGAAAATGTGGCAATGTATGAATATAAATTTACCAAATTAATTATTACATCGATTTCCATCACGTAGAATTCTAATATTCATCACTTAAGATTCTTCAGTTTCTCGTCAAGGTAAATTGGAAACTTTCTATAAATTTTTAATAAATATTTAATTGGATTTTCCTCCTCTAAACTTACTATTCAAATTTAAAGTGATTATTGGTTTTATTTACCTATTTTACATAATTTCTAAGCATTTCCAATAATTTATATAATGATTAAGTAGAGGAGCAAGATTTCTTGTAAAACTTTTTATGCATCTTTCTACATTTTATATTTTTAAATGGAGGATATGATTTATATTTTAACAGAAATTTCACATGAATAATTAAACAATATGATTGCGCCACTTGATTAACATTTATGTTTTTCAAAAACTATAATACATGTTTAAATACTATAGATTTATTGAATTAAGGGGAAGTTCAATTCTGTGGCTTAGAATTGACGTGACGTATACAAAACTTTAAAAAAAAAAAAAAAAAAAAAAAAAAAAAAAAAAAAAAAAAAAAAAGGCACCAACTTCTGATTTTTTGCATTATATTTACTAATATTTTACTTATATTTTTAAATATTTATGTGAAAAAATAATACTTCTTCCGCAACGGGAGTAGCGTTCATGTACCACACGGGCGACCGTTTTTCTCTGTTCACAAGGATCTGAACTAAATTTTCTCGCTTGATGTAGTTTTAAACTTTTTTTTATGAATAATTTGTTTAAAAAGTAGATTTTAGACCAAAAGGCTGACATTTTAATAAAAACGTTACTTTGTCGCCTTTTTCATATTTTGCGTGCATGAAAGAGTCTTAAAATGTACGCAATTTTTACAATTTTGTTTAGCAAAAAAAAAAAATAATAATAATAATAATAATAAATAAAAAGAAGTAGGATGACGTCATCGGGCTTTTTGCATTATATTTACTAACATTTTACTTATATATTTAAGTATTTATCTGAAAAAAGTTAATGCTACCAATTCTGCACCATGATGTAAGTGCATGTGATAATCGGATGGCCGTTACAAGCGTCTGAAAAAAAAGTTAGTCGGTATTATTTAAACAAAAAGTACAGTTTTGAAAACTTAAATTTTAATTCAAGTGGTACAGTCTGACTGCTTAATTGTTAATGTAAAATATTTTTAAAATAAATATCATACCCGCCATTTAAAAATCTAAAATATCGAAAGATAAATAAAAAGTTACAAGAAATGTTGAGCGTCTACTTTATCATTATATACTCTAGAGTATAATTACTAAATGGCATTAAAATTTTTAGATCTTATAACAATATTATGTTTAAAAAGTAGATTTTTGACAAGATGGCTGTCATTTTAATAAAAAGGGTAATGTTTTTTACTTTTTAAAAAAAAATTTTGCGAGGTTGAAAAACATCAGAGATCATAAATCAGTGAAATCTATTTATTATAGTTCATAGGTAGTCCAGCATTAGTTTCCGGCGAATATTCTATAACAAAACTAAAACGTCATCATTAAATAAATATGTACTAATTTCATATAAATATAACACAAATTTAATGCCTATGTAATCGAATTATGCATTTAAGCCTCTGAAATTATCAAAATCAAAGGCAATAGAAATTTTCGAAACGATTTCATCATCTAATATCTCCTTGGTTGGGCCAAAAACGAGAGCCGGATTTCTCAATTAGCCTACGACATATACATTAAATGAAAAAAATCAATTACCATTTTCATTTAAAAACATAGTTTTCCATAATATTCTCTAAATTGCGAAGCTCTGCCTTGATACCCTTGTTTAGATATAAACACTTTAAAATGAAAGACACGAAATTTTTAATTAAGTATCTAAAATTATTTTAAACCTATGTTGAAGAATTTTCCCTCCTTAAAAATATTTTTGTATTCAGTGTTTTATGAGAAATCACACACAGTATGCATATATAAGTGAAACGTTGTATAAAATTCTTGTCAAACTAGTGGGAGGCTGTAGTTGCATGCATTAAATTCATGCAATACAGGTGGTTTGCGAAAGATTGTGTTGCCTTTGCTTTCGACAAATCAAGTCAAGTAACATGAATTTGTTGGTAATAGCTGTGATCCGCTAATACCAATTGAAACGCAGGTATTCGTTTTGCCGTCGTACCATTAATCCGAGGGTCAGGGCGTAAGTTTTGCAAAGCAATGGATTTAGTAATTCCAGTGTAACTCTATAAAAACAGAGTCAGTTGTCGTTCTAAATCATTTATTCAACAAAACATGAAAACGTAAAACAATTCCCTCATGATAAGAAAATTCGTAAAGCCCTTATGCTGGAGAATGAATAATCTACATATTGCTATAAGATTTTAAAAAGCTAATTTAGAATTCTACTCGATTTTTAGACACCGTGTAACATTGTTTGAAGCACTGGAACAAATCAGGAATCTCAGCTCCGAAGTCACGGCATCTAGATTTTGTAATTCTTCAGTAGGGTGATACATTTCGACGTAATACAGAAACGAACCAATCGGTGAAAGGCGCACTTTGAGCAGCTTGAAGCTAAAGCAATGTCGCAAGAGGGGAATTGTCTTAGAAGAATGAATCCTATATCAGTAAGAACAGTGATTTCAATGTAAAAAGTCTAGCGTCTAAAGAGCACGGGAAATCTAGATTCGTGGAAATAATATTATAAATAAAAATGGCAAAATGGCTTTTAAAAACATTCGAAAATAAAACCAGCTTCTCTCAGAATACTATAGCTTGAGTAGTTGATAAAAATTTATGAAGGGATTAAAAGATTTAAATTAAGATTTCGAATAAGATAATTATTGGTATACGCTTTATAAATTTAAAGGAAATTGGAAAGGGATGAATAATAGATATTATTACGAAATATGAAAAGAGTGAATATTCCGGAAACTTAGAATAATTTAAATGAATATTGCAAAGTAAAAATTTTATACAGCATATAAATATATAATTCTCGTATATATATCTTATATATACATATAAGAGATTTATTTTCAACGCCAAACAATACTGTTATTGTCCAGAAAGAATATAATGCACTTTACCTTGGGGACAAAAAAATAAGAATTTTGAACTCTTCACGTTTTCGAAAACTGTAGAAATTCCAGAATGTTTTATGTAACAGAATTTATATGATACTTACCAGGCATTTTTGAAAATAATTCTTTAAAGAACAAAACTTTTTCATTCCCCCGGAAAAACATTTAAATTTCTCGTCTACCATATTTTTTGGATTATATAGCAGCCCATTTTTCATAATCTTAGTTGTTTCAAAATCCGTTATTTTTTATTGTTAAGGTCTATTTCTATCGTGTATTGTATGTGTTGTATATTCTACGCATATGTTTTGCCTTATACAGCAAGAAAATTTTAAAGTAACATTTTTTTTTCAAAGCCTTTTTAATTCCGATCAGTATATAAATATATTATATATACGATATTATATATATATATATATATATATGTATATATATATATATATATATATATATACATATATATATATATATATATATATATATATATATATATATATATATATATATATATATATATGTATATATATATATATATATATATATATATATATATATATATATATATATATATATATATATATATATATATATATATATATATATATATATATATATATATATATATATATATATATATATATATATATATATATAAAGTGGATTCTTGACAAGATGACTGTGATTTTAATAAAATAAGTAATGTTTTTCGCGATTTTTTTTTTTTTTAATTTTGTGAGTTTGAAAACATAATACATCAATGAAAACTATTTATTGTGTAGTCCATTCGTATTCCAGCATTTTCTGGCGAATATTCTATAACTAAACTAAAACTCCATCATTAAATACATATGGTACTAAGTTAATAAATAATAAATATAACGAATTATCCTAAGTTAATAATAATAAATATAACGAATTATCCACTTAAACCTATGAAATTATCAAAATCCAAGGTAATGGAAATTTTTACAACCGATTTCATCATCTCTTAACTCCTGGCATGCTCCTAAATTTCTTTTTAAAACAAATTTCAAACCTTTTTTTTTTAATACATTATTGCTATTTTTTAATAAAAGTTACTTTGATGTTGTTAGAAGACAAGCTAAAAAAATATTTGAAGTAACATCCTAAATCATGGTGTTCCATTATATTATATAACTTCCGAATCACTGGTTGGATCTTCTAGTTCCAACTAGGTAGGTTCTAGAATACCTTTCTCTATAAAAAATATTTTTGTACCCACAGTTTTATGGGAAAATCCTATATAATAAAGGAGATTTATTTTGAACACCAAAAAATACCACTATTGTTTAGAAGGAATATAATGCATTTTACCTCGCGGTCAAAAAAGTAAGAATTTCTAGTAATTCTTCACGTTTTGGAAAGCTGTAGAAAATCCAGAATGTTTTATGTAACAAAATTTATATGTGCTTACCATTTTTGAAAATAATTGTTTAAAGAACAAAACTTTTTATATGCGCTGGAAAAACTTTTGAATTTCTCTTGTATTATATTATTTTCCTTGTTTAACAGACAATCTTTCATAAAGTAACTTTAGTTGTTCCAAAACGTCGTTATTTCGTATTATCATGCTCCTTTTTTTAACATGTGTTGTATATGTTGTTATGTTGTACATATATGTTTTGCCTTAAGCAGCATGATATATTTCTGAAAATAACAAATTTGTTTAAAAATCTTTTTAATTCACATTAGTGTATAAATATTTTTTGAGTGTGTGATTTTTCTTTTTATAAAATGACTGAAAATGATGACAGATATTGTTTGAGAAAGTAGCCCATTGTACATATTTTCATAAATCATACATTTAAAAAAATATATAAAAATAGAATATTGAATCAATTCCAAGTCGTATAAAGAAGGTATAAATTTTACATATCAATAGATACTATATTTTTTAAAAAATCAAAAATAATTTATAAACATGAAAAATTTATACATTTATAACATATACTAGAATTGCCTTAAAATATTAATTTGCGGTAATTTGTAAAGGTGTTACAACATTTTTTTTTAAATTGGTAATAGTGAATTAATATTTTATATTATAATGTTCAACCATAAAACGAAAACGTTTTCATATAAGATTTATCAATTAAAAACAAACGGTTAAAAAACTGAAGCCTTATAGAACTAATTTTAGTACTGCACACTGCCATGATAACAATATGAAGTTTGTTATGATTTTCTATATGTACGAGGAAAAATAAATATATTCTTTTTAAATAATGCTTTTTTAAGTTTAAAATATACATTAAGCTGTCTAGAAGAAATTATAAAAAGAGACTGAAAGTTTCAGTGCTATACGTATATGTTGACCTAAATACTCCTGCCAGATGAGTATAATTAAAACTTATTTTCCTTAAAATGAAATTGGAAGGAATATATCATATTTAGAAATTTTTTCACATGCACTGTTAGTATAGTGTGCTATTACATTTAAAATTGTTATTCAATTACACGTTTATTATTGAGCTAATTTGAGTAAAATATATCTTTTAAAAAATTAATCTTAGTCCAATCAAGCATAGGAGTAAAATTTGAAGATTTTTCAATTGAGTATTTTTTAATCGACTTTTAAAAAAGAAAATTTTAAAAGTTGTTTATATGTTTTATGTATGTACTGTGTTCTGTATAACGAATAAATTTTGTTGCTATGATTTCCTTTTTTTTTTCTTTGAAAAAGGACTGTTTTGGTGATAGACCGTTTAATTTTTTTAAACATTAAAAAATTGTATATGCCTTTTCGTTTGTTTTCTTCTTCTTGTTGTTTTTACTGTATGAACCACAATAATATCAAAAATTGGCGAATCACCAATAAGATTTAATTACTTACACAGTACAACTTTACATTTTACTTATACACCATACGTAGTATAAGGTAAGTCATGTAATTGTTTAAAAAAACGAAAAAAAGGTTTAACGGATTTACCCGTTTCAGACACTGGAAATTTCGAAAAACATATTTTTAGAATCAAAACTTGCCGTCTGTCTGTGTGTGTCTGTAAACACTCTATCTTCCGAACAAATTGTGATAGAGACTTTAAATTTGGTGTGTACTTAGTATGTAATAATACAAAGAAGTGTGTTTAATATCAGTAACATTGATTATCCGGAACTATTTTTTTCGGACTCTCGAACTATTCGTTCTGATAAAAGGTATATAAAAATTTTCGAAATTGTTTATTTTAATGATTGAATAGCATAAATTTTGCATAAAGGATAAAGTCGGTCATATAATTAGTTGCCGCGATATTTGTAATCATATTTTTCACACTCTTCGATTTTTCATGACCCTGTATTTCGTTCAACTTTCAATTCAAATATGTATTTCAATTGGAAATAAGACGTTTAATCCGACGCAGTAAACTGTTAGTTAATATGACTATAAATTTTTGAGTTAAGGACGTTTCTTTTATGCAATTCAGTAGTACTCGATTATCCCGCCGACCAAAAAACTACCGCCAAACTATAAAATTAAATGCCAATAATGGATTATCATAAATGTCACATTCATTTGGCATTAAACACGTTGTACGTGTTTGTTGTGTCATCAAGTGATTTTTATAAAACTTTTAATAATTTATTTGTTCTTTGGCTATTTAAAAAAAAAAATATATGCCAATTTGTATAATTTTGCGAGTAGTTGGCGATTTATATAATTTGTCGAAATTGGTCGACGAAGTAATCAAGTAGTACCTGCAATTCAGCAATAGAGCTTTACTATGTATTCAAAATATTTAAATTTACGTTTAAATTTTATTTTAGAATTACAATGCATTTTATAAATAGTTTACACATGTTTTATTTTCATATTTTATATCCATGATGGGTAAGTATGACGATGGCTCCCAACGACCAGTTTTATGTAGCTGTGGTATTGTACAATCGATTTTCACTCAGACGTATCACAATGTTTAATGTATTACCATTTTTTTCGCTTAGAAGCGTGTAATACTTGGGAAAATAAGATTTAATACGAATACGGGTGTCTTTAGGAGATTTCTACATTTGCACATTGGTCTGTCATGCCACTCTGACTAAAACAAGCCGTTTGGCGCACAATAACTAAATATCCGTGTATTAAGATAACAAACAATCCCTAGTTTGTTTATTGTCCCGAAGTCGTTGTTACATTACATATTTTGTACCATTATTAGTTATTTAACACTTTCAGACCCGACTTTAATGCTGTCAGTAATATATATATATATATATATATATCGTGTTAAAATATCATAATAGTGTGCTAATAAACATGTTAAAAAAATTAAAGGAAAAGTAATTATTAAAAAAAGAAAAGGAAAATATCTACTGGAATGGACATCTGGTCTATGGCCGGTCTAGATTGCAAAGGTTAGACATTCAGCGCTTGAACTTCTCGAGTGTTTTCTAAATATCTAATGTTCTAAGTACGAGTGTTGCTCTAAATATCAATTTCTTCACGTAATAAAACTAGATAAAGAATCTATAACGCTAAATAACTTTCAAAAAATTAATATTTTAGTAATTTTGTTACATATTCGGAAATATAAATCAATAATACACAATTTTACAAAACATTTTCACATATCCCTGATTTTATATACCAAAATAGATGAGTTTTATATTAATTCACATGGAAATTTAAAAAACACTTTCTCCCTTTGGTGAAGCATAAACGCACCGTATATTTATTGCAGTAGAAATGGGTTTTACCACAGCAACTGTAATTTTTACACCAGATTTCTTCGCGTTTACAGTTATTTTAAGAATCATAAAAAGTAGCTATGAAGTGGTATAATTCGCCAAACCCCTAACACAGCAAATTGTTCACTTATCAAAATTAATTTAAAATTGATGCCTCAATACAAATATAATTTTTAAAATTATACCAAACCATAATATTGAAAACTATGGCTAAAACATTAAACGATATTATATATCTTATGATTTGCTGCTATTGCTCCCACTACAATAGAATATTTCAATACCTAGAAGGAACAAAATGCGTGCTTCACCTCAAATCCAATCGCTTTACTTGCCACTGAATATCCCATCACACTATGGTCAATAAGAGGCGACTCTAGCTACTGGAGGGAGTGTAAACAGACAACCACTTTTTATCTTATTACGATAATTTAATGTGAAAAACTACATCTAAAAACAATAAACGATGTTATATATCTTATGGTTTGCTGCTATTGCTCCAAAAATAATAGAATATTTCAATAACTACAAGGGAAAAATGCGTACTTCACCTCTAATCCGTCAACCACACTTATCACTGAATATCATGTCACACCATAGTCAATGAGAGGCTACTCTAGCGGCTGGAGAGAGGGTAAACAGACATTTTAACATTGTTGCGATAGTTTAACTTTCACACGGGGGATCGGACAGTATCTTTCCAAAAATAACAGATGCTGTTCGAATATGAAAAACTACGTCTAAAACAATAAACGATGTTACATATCTTATGGTTTGCTGCTATTGCTCCCAAAATAATAGAATATTTCAATAACTACAGGGAAAGAAATGCGCACTTCAACTGTAATCCGACCGCCACACTTGCCACTAAGTATCACGTCTACTATGGTCAATGAGAGGTGACTCTAGCGGCTGGAGAGAGGGTAAACACACATTTTAACATTATTCCGATAGTTTAACTTTTACACTGGGGTTCGGACAGCATCTTTCCGAAAATACATGCAAACCTGTGCAGATGCTGTCCGAATATGAAAAACTACGTCTAAAACAATAAACGATGTTATATATCTTATGATTTGCTGCTATTGCTCCCAAAATAATAGAATATTTCAATAACTACAATAAGTACATCGAAAGGAATGCGCACTTCAACTCTAATTCGACAGCCACACTTGCCACTATGTATCACGTCACACTATGGCAATGAGAGGCGACTCTAGTGGCTGGAGAAAGGGTAAATAGACATTTTAACATTATTGCGATAGTTTAACTTTTACACGGGGTTCGGACAACATCTTTCCGAAAATAGATGCAAACCCGTACACATGCTGTCCGGGCCCCCGTGTGACGATTAATGTGTCATGTGCAATTATAAAGAAAAAATACTTTATCTTTGAATGTGACACTCTTTGAAATATTAGTGTTCCTGTATAATGCTGTAAAATTACAGGCGAAAATCGTATGATAACATTCTATCTTTAATTGTGACATGAGTGTTAGAAGACATGCTTAAAAACGAGAAATAAGTTGACCTGTATGATTTCCAATGCTCTATTTTTTGCTCTTTTGCATTTGTGTGAGGGAATATGCAAAAGTGACCTGTATGATTTTCAATACTCTATTTTTACTCTTTTGCATTTGTGTGGGGGAACATGCACCAATGGCTGTATAACACAACCCTATGCATTAGCCTAGAATGATTAAATCACAAAGTTTGATCCTAAAGCGAAAATAATGGACGACACGACAAACGTAATACAGGATCTTTTATCTATACATTTCCACACAACTGTTATCTACTACATTTAGATAACTATATTCATGATTCTTTCTTATACATACTAATATATATTATTTTTCTATATTAAATTTAAATAAAAGAAATACATTTTATAAATAATGAATAATCTTCATGTTTTCCACGAATTTCACGTTATTGTAAATTAAATCAAAGTTGGGAGAGCAATGTTCAATGTTTTGAATTTATATCATTTTTAAAGTCATCATAATTTCATGTATTATGTTTGAAGAAAAGTAAAATCGAAATGTTTTATTTTTGTGTCCTTCATTTGTAAATAATCACCAACAAGAAATCCTTTAGAACATATTATTGGAAATCCAATTATATACAAAATTTACACTATGTACATATTTATAGATGAAACACGTGGTTAATAATTGAAAATTACTTGTTTAAATATATATATATATATATATATATATATATATATATATATATATATATATATATATATATATATATATATATATATATATATATATATATATATATATAATTAATTTATAAAATCAAGACATTTTATTTTCTTTGTTTCTTCAAAACTCATGATTCTAAAAACAATTAAAATTTCAGAAACTATTTTCTTCTATAAGAAGCTATAATAAAATTTAGCGTTTTCATGCTCGAGATAAATTCCATTTTAAAAATTAAACAACATTTCTTCTATTTTCCGAAGACCAAGAGAAACAATGCAGTTTACTTGCTGCGTTCAAGCTTTACATCACTACCATAAAACTAAACTAAAAGAACAAGAGAAATTTTTTTTTTAATATTAATTCTCTAGTCAGACCACGTGATCTGTCGCCTGCCGTCTAGCTGAGAGAGGCTCCCTCAAGAGAGTTGCGAAATATTCCACAATTACTAAGTACTATCTTATGGTTTGCTGCTATTGCTCCCAAAATAGTAGAATATTTCAATAACTACAAGGACAAAAAGCCGTACTTCAACTCTAATCCGACAGCCGCACTTGCTACTGAATATCACAGCACACTATGGTCAATGATTGGCGACTGTAGCGGTTGGACTGAGGGTAAATAGACAATTATTTTTTAACATTATTTCGACAGTTTAACGTTTACACGAGGGTCTGGGACAGCATCTTTCAGAAAATATATGCAAACCCGGACAGGTGCAATCCTATTCCCTGTGTAACGGTTAATGTGACACGTTCAATTACAAAGAAAAAATACTTTATATCTTTCAATTCGACACTCACTGAAATATTAGTGTTGCTGTACAATGCAATAAAATTACAGGCGGATATCGTATGATAACATTCTACCATTAATTGTGACATGCATGTTAGAACACAGGCTTAAAAACGAGAAATATGGTGATCTGTATTATTTCCAATGACCTGTTTTTATTCTTTTGCATTTGTGTGGGGGAATATGCAACCATATGCACCACACAACCATATGTATTAGCCTAGAATGGTTAAATCACAAAGTCTGATCCTAATGCGAAAATAATGGACGACGTGACAAACGTAATACAGTATATTTCATCGATACATTTCCACAAAACTGTTATCTACTACATTTATATAACTATATTTATGATAATTTCTTACACATAATGTTATCTAATATATTTCTATATTAAAATTTAAATAAAAGGAATACATTTTATAAATAAGCACTATACATATAGAAAGTGAAAATAAAATTCAGTGAATTATAAAATAAAACAAAATTCTTGCTTCCCAAGGCATGATTTTTAAAAATAGTATATAAGATATATCTTTTATTTGCGTTATAATCTTTACCACTTTCGATTATAAAATACTGTATGCAAGTCAATGAATAACACTTTTGTAAAATCCGTTCTAAATTAAAATACTGTACATTTGAATCTTCTGAGAAACTTTTCTGCATCACTTCCCTAAGAACAAGATGTAGGTTAAAACAAAATGGGAAAGGATTTGTTTGAAACACCTGGAAGACGTTTAAAGCAAAATATAATATTTTTAATTATAAAAGAATTAATATATGTTTTACAAATAATGAATCATTTATGTTAGATATACTTTACATTATTTTTACACAGTTAATTAAAAAATATATATTAATTAGCTGAGATACAATTTTCAGTGAAAAAATCCTTTTCAAAAAATAAATGGTTTGATTAAATTGAAAGAACTGAAACATACAAACAAAAATAAGATATAGTTTATGAATAAAAGATAGGTATAAAAAAAGCAGTATTTCCTATATCTCTATAATCCCTTGTTGACTAAGTGCCTATGGAGATTTCTTTGTGTCATTGTCCTTTTTTGAACGAAATCGTTATCTGTAAGTTTCAAACAAAACTTAACGATTTAAATAAAATTGAACAAGGTAATACAGAGTTTTAGTAAACTTAGCCAATGATTGTAATAACATATATCGCATTAGAGGATGTAAGCCATCAATTCCGTTTAATCAAATGTTTTTTATGTATGTAAAGTGCGACTGAGTCTCATTTGAGAAACGTATTTCACCGATAGACTGCAAATTTGCTTATTTATTTCTCATTTATGGGAATCATTACATACAATCAATCCTTTTTTGGGTTTATTGTGTAGTTCATATAAAATAGGAACTTTCAACGGTGCGAGAGTATTACCTTTTGTTGGTGATGAAAAGTAATAATGCAGTATTCATTTTTTTCTTCATATTCTGTTTGTTTTTTGTTACTTTTGGATCTTCGGAACGGCCAGTACATTTTTTGCAATTAAAAAGTCTTAATATATTTATATTTTTCAAGTTTCTAACAAAGATTAAAAAAAATATTTTCAATGTTTTGTTTTTGGATATTTTTCATTTTACTCCTTCCAATTCTGTATATTAGAATTCTGTAGATTGATAAGTTGCAACTATGCGTTTCAATGTTTCGAACGAGAAACGACGTGTAGCCTTTGCACTATCCGACTAACGGGATGAATAGTTGCCCCAGAAAAATGTCTGCTTAACCTACCATCCGAACATATTTTTGTAAGTTATAAACTAAACCTGAGATGTATATGTTACACTAGTCATTCATCCCGATTCATTAAAGAGAAATTGAAAGGTACACGAAAATATAAAAATATATGTTATTTGTCGTCATCGCTACGGTATCGACAATACGCAGTTAGAAAATCATAACTGTGTCATTACTTGCACAGACACTTGTACAGATACTAACGGATGCAAGAAAAAAAATTTAATTTTTATTTCAGGAACGTATTTTCTAACCTTATTTGGTTTATTTTATGATAAAGAGTGATGCTTTTGGGATAAGTCAGCTTATAGAATATAAATAACAACATAATAATTATACTGAATATTTAAACTCAGAATGACACAAATCGTGCACCTAAAAATGTTGAATTTTTAATGCTACGTCAGTGATATGCAAATAATTTAAAACTGAAATTCGGTGTTTCTTTCTTCTCTTTTGTTCTTATTGTACATAAAAAAAAAAAAAAAAAAAAAAAAAAAAAAAAAAAAAAAAACTAGAGAATTTTTTATTAATAATTTTATTAGGCTTTTTTGCAAATAACTGCGCATTGCATTATGGGAACTTAGTATCTCAAAACTATTTAATTTAACAAAACGGTTGATACAAAGAAGGTTATGGTAAAGTACTTTGTATAAGCTAAAATAAATATCAGCCATATTTTAGAGTTTCTTTATAGAAAATGATATTTTTTCACAAACAAATTTCATTCTTTTGCAATAGTTAAGGGGACAAGGGACCTTAAAATCCTTAAAAATATATTTTTTTTATTTTTAGTAAATTTCACCCAAATATTATTCAAGGTTACATTGTATGTATTATGGCCTGCATTTATCAGAAAAAAAAATTAAAAAATATATTTTTGAGAAAAAATGGAATTTTACGCGTCGTCTTAGAAGTCTTCGAAATGCCCCCTGCGTCTTCCATATCAATGAAACTCCGCAATATTTTTTATAAAAGTTTGTTTTATATATATAAATAAAATAGAACATAGAATTTTAAATATTTGAATTTAAAGGTTAAAAAAATTTAAAAATTTGAAATTTTTTCGAAAAAATTTCAAAAAATTTCAAATTTTCAATTTTTGTTTAACTTTTAAATTCAAATATATAAAATTTGATGCTCTATTTTATTTAAATATATAAAACAATCTTTTATAAAAAAACTTTTTTTTTTCAAAATACAATTTCAGAGGGAGCTCCTGACGAAAGAAAGACAGTTATTAAAATATCAAGAATGTTTAAACATTGAAGAGATCTTACGATTAAAGGAGTATCATTTCTATCAATTATAAATGAGCTGTCTCCTCGATGCATAAATTAATTTATACTAATTAATTTTTGCGGAAGATTATACAGATTGTTTCAAAATATTTCGCTGCCTTACCTCTTAATCTAATTAGTGCATCGAATTCAAGATCCTCAAAGGTTGCGCTATAAAACTGTGTTAAGTGTAATTTCTTTAGTGGTAAGTGTTTTATAGTTCCATGCAAATTTCGAAGTGCATATTTTGACGCACATGCTCGAAGCTATTATCATAATGTGTGATAGTGAAGAAGAATCACAGCTCTTAAATATAAAATGCAATTGAATTTATGAAGTATAGTAAAATGGGTTGAGAAAGGGTAAAACATAGCTAGACGAAAATGACCAACAGTCTTTAAGATATATATACAGTATAACTTCAAAAATCCGGCATCATTGGGATTGACACTATGCAGGATTTTTTGTAAATTCTGGATTTTGGAAGGACTATTAAAAGTAGTAACTAGGAATATCAAAAGTCGTGCTATATTTTTAATGGTACCTTTAGTGAAAATTTAATTCATGCCTTTAGCGAAAATTTAATTCATTATAAATGATAATTACATAAGAAAAAAAGAATTAAATTAAAAAAAAACTTACTTTAATTAATATTTTTAATGTTACAGAAAAAAATATCTAATAAAGAGTGAAATTATATTTTCTCTTGTAATTTCGGAAACATCGATGTCAACTTTGCTTGCTTCAATTTTTTGGACGTTCTTTAACAAGTTTTTTATTTTATTTTATACAAATGAAAAATGTCTGTTTTGGAATTACAGTCTTATTTCTCTAAAGCATATATTAATTCTCTAGTCAAATTTATCCATTTTTCTAGTGACACCTTTTCTTCGGCCGGTTGTTCATTATCGTCTCTTCCAGGTTGGTGGTTTCACTATCGGCTGTTCTATTTAGCACAGCGTCAGCGATCTCTCTGTCCGTTAAATTCTTCGTTCTTGATGCATTATCTTCAATGCTTAGCCAATCACCTGCATAGCATTTTTCCACTCTTAATGCATTTTAAAATTTTGCGTGTCAATCAGTTCATAAATTGCGTTATTTTCACGGTAAATGTGAATGTCTGAAATCCTGCCTCATCACTGATGTCACCGTTGCCAAAAATTCGCATAGGCATGTACTAGTGTGCTATGCATTCGCCAAAGTTGCCCCCAAAGTTGTTCCCTTTGCTCAGCAATGGTTCAGCTCCCAGAAAGTATGTTCAGAAAATAATCGCATCTCACAAATGAAAAAAAAGTCAAATACTCTTTTTTGCTTTTTTACTTTCGATCTTGAAGTTTTTAATTCATAAAAAATCGCTATTTTTTCTCTCCCATATTATGAATGTGTAAAAGAAAATCGAAGGGAAAGATGGATTTGATGCCGGATTTTTGAAGTTACACTCTATTAGTATTTTTAAGAAATTTATTTCATGTCCGCTCCCTAACCTGATATCATGTTAGGAAATTAAGCTTCACATTGTTAGAATCATTTCTTTCATTCGTCTAATATTATGACAAACATTAATCTAAATCTTTGATATTTCACACAGCGAAAATGTCTGCAGTAAGTACGCAACTATTATGAATATCATTTAGTATTACTAATGTTTTGTGATATATAGGGCTATATAACGGTAATCTCTTTACCTCTTCAATTATAATTAAACACTACAACATAAGATAATTCTTTTAATCTACGAAATATCAATAAAACACCTTACGAAAGTGTACAATAATCACTTCCAAACTACCCATGGCTCCGAAAAGCAATATTTATCTTTAAAAACATCAAAAATTGATATATTGTTAAGTTTAAAGAAGCATTTATAAAAACGAAGTTTATTTTGCTTTCATTGATTATCATAATTCCTTATGGATAATTTTGATTGTTTAGTGCTAAAGGTTTCTGAAACTGGAATATTGATTTTTACGATGCCATCGAATCTTAATTAAACGTTTTCACCTGCGTAATTAAATTCAATATGCAAAAGAAACAAACTAATGTTAATTTTAATGGTAATGATAATGAAGTTAATTGATTTCATTTGTCTGTAAACCAAGTTTTCTGATCGTGAAAATATTTAAGGTGGCCCGGGACACAAAAATCTTCAATTTTGTTAACACGTTGACTGCCACGCTACGAGTATACTCGTAGATATAATATTCGTGGCTTTAATTTATTACTTTCTCACCATTATTTTTTTTTTAAAAATTGCCTTATTTATTGGCAGAAATTTCGTTGTAAAGGAAATTTACCTTTCAGAGTATGTGGTGGCAAACGACTTTCAACAAGACATTTGAAAATTCTTACTTTTTGCGGCAGTGAACGTGTTAAAAGGTTTTACTACATTATATATTTCCCTGTTTTTATTCTGCTTAAAGGGACGATTAAATCATGTTTCTGTCTTAATTATAACAGGAAATATTAATTTTTTCGTTTTGGTTTGTTTTCAAAATCTAGCTTTCAAGCAATGATTGTCATGGAAACAGCTTTTTGTGAAAATGTGTTTTTCTTCATGATGGGTTTTTTCACCATTTCTTGTATTTAAACTGTTATAAGTCAAGAACCGTTTAAGATAAATGTTTTAAACTTGGAACATGTTTTTTACAATTCTTTTACTTCAATTTTGATTCAGCAAATTTAAAAACAATATTTTCTTTTGAAAGTATGATTTTTTTTTTAAGTTACATCATTTTTTTGAAAATATTTACTTTACATATTTTTAATTTTTATTTAAATTAACATTTTTAAAAATGCTCAATCAAAATTAAAACTTATGTATTTTTGTTTATTTAAATGAAAATAAATGAAATTATACAAATAATATTTAGAGCTATAACGATTTTAATTTAGGGAAACCTTTCCCTGATGGCGACTAATGTTTTAGTCGAAAGCGCTTGGATTTTATCACCATCTGACTCCAAGGTTATTACATCTTGATTGTTTTTAAAATTTTTTAAAATTTATGTATTTTAGCACCTATTGAGTAAAGATATATATTTTGAATTTAATATCCACACTGCTTATATTTTATTAAGGTGAATCTGTCAGTGAACTTGAAATATAGTTTTTCTATATTTATTTTATTTAAAAATGTTAACTCGGAATTTTTAAAGTTAGGGAATATCAAAACAAGTCTCGGATACATTAAAAAAAATTGTGATTGTTTTAATCTAAAAATTCCAAATAAAGCAGCTATAATTTGAATTTTTTTAAGAACGTGTCATTTGACATTGGTAGAAATAGTGTTAACGTTAAAATGTAGAAATAGGAACAGCATTTGTGTTTAAATATATAATTTGTGTTTCGTATTTTGTAAACTTTCTGATATTATTATAATAAAAGAAAGATGTTAAAGCCAATTTTTTAGGTGGGATTGGTTGCTTAAATGTATTTATAATGATATATTTTTTTTTAAACTCATAAAATTTCAAACTTTCCTTTTCACCCAGTTTAACGGTACAATAAAACTTTCAATATATATACAGAATATTTCGCCCATAATAGCTGCTATTGAATGGAATCAAATTGATTTTCCAAAAGTAAATTTCTTTATCATTATGTCATATAGAATATTTTTGAGAATTTAAATCGAATAGAAATTTGTGGAAAGTGGAATAGGAAAAGTGTTAATAATTATCTTTGTACAATTTCTTAAGCGTTTTACATGTAATATATAGAGTCCAACATATTAATCAAAATAAGGCTGTTATAACTTCTAACAGCACGCAATAAAACAAATCATTGCAATTGTATAAATTATTCTTAGCTCGGTCCACATTTAGAAATTTTCTTCCTTTAACGAAAAGCTCATTTTCTTAAAATCGTAATTTGAAAAATCTTACTATATTTATTTTTTTAATTTTATTATAAATCGAAGCAGTGGATTAAAGGTTTTTATGAACGACTATACTTAAGTAATGTGAATGAAAAATTTAATATATGTTATATGCATAAAGCAAAAACCAGTGTGTGTGTGTGTGGGGGGGGGATTCATATTTCTAGCACATGATGCATAAATAGTACCGTAATTCTGGCATTGACATGAGGAATCACAACTTTATTCAAGAAAGCAAAATCATATTTGCAAAGTTGTGAGTTTATAATCAAAGTCCGGTCTGTACACTGTGAAAAATTTTGCAGCATTCTGGCAGGTCATACGACCGTTTAAAAAAAAAAAAAAAAAACCGGTTTCATAACCATAATCTAATTATATTCTGATCATAAAATGGCCAATAATATGGTCAGAATAGTGTTAAATTTACGGTTGTGTAACCGTTTTTTGAAAAAAACGGTCGAATGACCTGCCAGAATGCTGCAAATTTTTAACAGTGTAAAAGAGTAGCTAAACTTTGCTGTACTATTACTTTGCATTACTTATTAAATTGCTACTACAAACCTATTAACACTGTCCGTTTATTTATTCCTATTTTGTATATGCACTTTATAAGTAAGCTTATATTAAAAGGTCTATTTTTATCGCTGTTTGTTTAAGTTATCTATGTAAATAAAATTAAATCACTAATAACGTAAAATATAGGTTTTTTAAAGAAACCTTCCGATTTTCTTTGGATAACACTCTTTAAAATGTTTAGTTTATGCATATAAATAATTTAAAATCGTCATAAACCACATTTTAATATAAAAATAATAATGTAACCCAATGTTTTTTAGTGTCCTTGTAAACGAAACATGATTGCTACAAGCGTCATTTTCAATACCGAACATGCCATAGCAAATGTCTTTAGCTTTTTTTTAATTACATAATAATCTCACTATATCTACGCGAGTTAGAGCTGGGACAGACATAAGGACAGACATAAGGAGATACAAAACGAATTCATAAACACTTTTCAACCATCTCGGAAATAGTTAAAAATACACGTGGAATAGAAATACCATTAAACATTGTTTTATTAAGCTATATAATAGCTTAATTATTAGCTTAAGGGGGCACAGGTCCATTGAGTTTGTAGAAACAATCAAAAACATCGTCTTCTTCAAAGTACCAATAATCAAACAATATGCAATTAAACATCATCCTCCCCCCCCCCCCTTCCTGCCTAAAGTATATATCCTTAGCTACATTATTCCGAGAAATAAATGTTTCTTGTACAAAATTAATATTTAAATTTTAAATTTAAAAATACCTCTCACTAATTACCGCGTGATTAAGTGCTGCGCGCATGATAAAACTCTAAATAATGCATATAGAAAACAATTTTTGAACAAAATAGAATCATAACATATCTACTTCTAACTTAAAACCAAAATATACCCACAAAGTTTTGTTTAAAATTTAATTTTTGCACAAAATATAAAAAAGTTCAAAAATTTCAAATTTTTTTTGTCAAGTTCTTCAAGTGCAAAAAAATAAATAACCAAAATATGTTGAATTTTTGGGGTGTAGACTATAAAGAAACGCATATTTGGTTAATTTTTTTAAGCTGTAGCATAGTTTAAACTCAACAGTGTGCGCACACTCCAAATTTATTAGTCTAAGAAAAAGCTTTTTAAAGTTTCAATGTCTACGGATTTTCCATTATAATCACCGTCTATAAATGATTATAACTCAGGAAATAATGCAGATTTTTGATTGCGTTTTTTTTGTATATTGCTATGAAATTTTAATACATCCAGAATAAAGCAAAAACCGAAAACTGATTTTTGAAAGTTTAAAGGTCCTGTGTCCCCTTAATAATTAGACTTCAATACACACACACACACACATATATATATATATATATAGAGAGAGAGAGAGATAGATAGATAGATATAGATATAGATATAGATATATCCTCTTGAGACCCAAGCTCGCATTTTTCGTGCTAATTTTACCATTTTTAGGATTAAGGCTCTTTATGGGGATAGAAAACTTTATATATATTCATTTATTTTTAAAACTAAAAAATATATAGAGTTTTGGCGTGTCCAATATAATGGACATTGGGTCTTAGTCCTATAAAAACCATATTATTGAATTACATGATTCTGAATGAAAAATTCTTAATTGCAAAATTTTCTTTCATTATAAATGTGTTTTTATCGTTCATACATCACCTTTAAATATTGCTCAATTATAGTTTTTTTTTTCATTATCAAAGAGAAAAAAGTACTTTTGGATAAGATTTATTTGAAAAGTATAAATTTATTTAGTGATTTTTAAATAGTTTTTTTTTAAAGGTACAAAACAAAAAAAAACTATCACATCAATAAATGTTTTTTCTAAAAGGAAATTAAAAAGAAATAAAACACAGTTTATTTATAATCTTAAATTATTATCTTCAGTTATATTTTCTTTCATTATAAATTTTCTTTTATCGTTTATACATCACCTGTAAATATTGCATAGTTTTTTTTATTATCAAAGAGAAAAAGTATTTTTGGATGAAATTTATTTGAAAAGTATAAATCAATTTAGTGACTTTTTAAATAGTTTTTTAAAAAGGAATTTAAAAAAATATATCACATCAATAAAAGTTTTTTCTAAAAAAATTATAAAGTTAGTGGCACAGTTGTCACAATTGACATTTGGATGCCAAAGGGAATTAAAAAGAAATAAAATGCAGTTTATTTATACTCTTAAATTAGTATCTTCAGTTATATTTTCTTTAAATTTTTATTTCAGTTTAATTTCGATTAAATTAACAAATTTAATTATAAACGACTTATGAACAATAAAATAATATAAAAAACTTGCATTTATTTTTTGTAGTTAAATGAACATACAAATACAAGTTGCATTTCATGCTTACTTATTTTATTTTATACTTATCAAGTAAGATGAGATCGCTACATAGGCTTCAAAAACCAGATTTTTAGCGTCAAGTTCCTATTTCTTTCAGTTCAAACTTTGCTGACATCAGAAGTGCGTTTTTATCTTTTATACGTCACTTCCAAATATCACATAAATTCGATTTTTGCATCATCAAATAGAAAAAGTTATTTTAACTAAGAAACGTGTTAATCAATTTAGCAATAATAATAAAAAAATAATAACATTTTGTTTGTTTTTAACTCTTCTCAACACCAGTAATTTGTTTGTTAGAATAATGATAATAAACAGTGGCACAGCTACCACAATTGGCAAGTAAATGCCAAGAAGAAATTTAAAAGAAATCAAAATGAATTTATTTAGAATCTTAGAACGTTATCTTTAATTATAGTTTCTTAAAGTTTTTTGCTAATTAAATATAATTAAATTTATTAATTAAATTATAAATAGTATACTAACAGAAAAATAATACCAAAAATAGTTATGAATAAGAATAAAACATAATAAAGGCTTAATTATCTATATTTACCAAATACTGCACTAAAAAAAAATATTTCATTGAAATCCAAAATTTAACAATGTACTGATTCAGAACAAGCATTTTATCAGTAAAATTGTACATTTATAGGATAATATTTAAATATTTTTTTTATTTATTTAAGAATATATATTATCTACTTCGGTATCTATTATTTTTTTCACTACTGTGTTGATTTTTAAGTAAAAACTAATGTCTCTCTTCAGTATACAAAAAGAGTCTAATATGAATAAAAAAAACTGATGAAGACCCAACGTCCAATAGAATGGACATTAAAAAAAAAAGTTGTTTATTCTCTAAAATATACATTAGATTACTTAACTGCGATGTCATTTCATTCATACAACACTAAACAGAAGATGCAGAGAGCATTAATATCAAAATACTTATACAAAATATAAAAAAATAGCGTTAAAACTGTATGCTTACCTTCAACAGTCTTTCTATTGTTGCCTGTTACTTTCAAATGATTAAAATTCACATTTAGTTGCATTTTTTTTTATTATTTCGGCATACAGATAGTAGCACCAGACTGTCTAGTATAATGGACAGCAAGTATTTACAAGTTCCAACTGACATTAAGTATTTTACATAAAAAATAAAAATGTCCAATAGAATGGACGCGGGGTCTCAGGAGGATATATTATTTTCTATCTATCCACGTATTGATATTTTTCATAAAACCCTTATAATCATACATTATCAAATGTAATTTAAATTTTAACTAAATATGTTTAATATAATAAATATTATAAAAGTTTTCATCGCTTTAAATCCTTTACTAATTAAATAAATTAACAATTCTTCGAAATAATGATATTATACTGTAGTATATATATATATATATATAAAATCTATTTCGACTAATGCTTAGAAACAAAACTTAAGCTTTAAAGCCACCTTTTAAATATTTTCTTTTTATCTATTATTCTTGCAGTTAATGATAAATTTTAAATAAAGAGCTAAATTAAATGTAAATTAAAGCATCTTAAACGAGTGGCAAATCGTAGTTTATTTAAATGTTTAATTATTTGTATACGTTATATTAGTAGGATTTACATATGTTAAGAAAAGGTGAAATACGCAAGCAATACTTTAAAAAATTACGTAAATCTTTTCATGAAGTTTAATAGTAAAAAGGAAAGTGATAAAAATGCGTTTTCATGAAATTTCGTAAAGAAAATTAAATTAGTAACAATGGAAATAAAATGAACGTCTTTTTTAAAAAGATTGAAATCCTTTATAAATGTTTAGATAATGTTTGATTTAACTATAAATATTAGGAGATAAACTGTATTTTGTTTTTTAAGTGACAAACATTGCTGGAATTTTTATTTTTAAAAGACAAAACACATTTTTCAGCTATATTGTTATTCATGTTGTAAAAGATGAAAGGTTTTGAATAATGATCTTACATACTTATTCTTATACATCACTCTTGCACATACTATAATCTGATGTATAAACCTATTATATAAAATGATAAATTATGGTTATTTTTCTGCTTAAATATAGAGTAATAAGAGTTTTTGATTTGATAAGTATTTTTTTTTGAAACATTTGATTGCCTTTTTTTTCAACAATACAAACTTCCTTATTTAGTTCAAAGACAAAAATACATTAATTTTACAGGCAGATAGTTTAAATTATGAATATTCGAGTTATTCTTACATATCTTAAACATTTATCACTCTGAAACTGCTAACTAATAGCGAGATTGGATTTAAGTCAGACTTAAATCTACTATTTTGACATAGTAGAATGCTTTTTTGATTTCAAGAAAAGTCAGAAAGTCACTTGAAATTGAAAAAAAAAAAAAAAAAAAAAAAAAAATCACGAAAAGCGCGAGTGGAGCTCAGTTCTTGACGATCCGGTATTGTTAGGTTATATTACCGTTTTGAAAAATTCAATAACAATGTGTTAAAATGACGTTGATAGAAGTTATGGAATTCGTGAGTTTGTGATGTAATAAAATGTCATAGATTTATAAATGAATGCTTTTTGCAGTTTCATGTGCTAGAAGACCTTCCTTCGTGCCGAATTTCACAGTTTTATGCCAACCAAACGCACCTTAGATGTTTTTAAAGTAAAACCTGTAGGGTACTTCAGATAGATATAGAACACTGAAATTTTCAGGGAGACAATTTTATAGTACATGTGTAGGACCAAAATCTGAAAATTACTAATTTATAAGTTTGTTTTGTTGCATTTTGTATATAATCAGTTTTCCTGATTATAGAAATGCATGAGTTTGTCAAGTAATAAATCAACATAAATTTTAAAAATAATTTTTGGGATTTTTTTTCTTTTACGCGTGCTATAGGAATTTCCTTAGTTCCAAATTTTATCGTTCTAAGTCAAACGGAAGTATCCTATCGGATTTAATATAAAAGCTTATGTTGCTTACTTTTGGTTGAAGATTAAACTAATTTTAAAGGCCATTTAAACATAACCACGTTTATGTAAAACTTCATTACTGTCAATGCTTCACACTAACTGTACTCGTATGATTTGATTAAAATAATAGTATGTCTTCTATAGATGTCAGTTTTAGTTGATTGTTTTATCTTTGCTACCATTTTTACATATTTTTTACGAACTTCAATGTACTTAAAGCCTAGTTTCTAGCGCCTATAAATTTGTTCTTGACATCTGAAGTAATGACACGTGGCTATTGGTATTTTTAAAATTACCACGGTACGAGTCTACTTGCGTTTCTTTACTTATTTTTTCGTCATTCGCATATTTACAAATAATATGTGCCACATACTTTTATATAATTATATAGATTGTTCCTAGTATCATTTATGTTTGACGTCACTTTAAGTTTTGGAACTAATTATCGACTATAAGTTAACCTATTTTTGCCCTTTGTTCTCAAGTAAACTCTCTGGTTAATCTTCCATAATCGCATAAGTCGACTATCGCATATCTTCGCATAAGTCGACTATCGCATATCTTCGCATAAGTCGACTATCGCATATCTTCGCATAAGTCGACTTATTTTACCAAGTGTTGGCTTTGCAAATCAGATGTGTCTTTATCAACAATCTCACGCCATTGTAAAAAAATCAGTAAAGTTACTAAAGTTTTTCTAGGAAACTTGTATTCCTAGAGCTTTTTTTGTAAGGGAAACAACAAAAAATCATGAAACCGCAACAATTTTGCGCCGAAAATAAAAAAAAATCTGTAAGGTTACCAAGAATTTTTTAGGAAAGTGGGATGTCTAGAACTTTTCATGTAACTACAACCAGGGTTACAGGTAAAATTTTAGTAAGATAACTGTAATTTTAGCAGATTCATTTGTAAAGTTACAAATTTCTGTACCTTTACAAACACTAGTTTTGTAGATTTGCAGCTTTTTTTGTACAGTTAAAGATGAAAGTTAATTAAGCATGCAACTTAAGATCTGTAGAACTAAAGATTTTTTTTACAGTTGCTGCTAAATTAACTTTTAATGAGTGCGGCTTTTAATACTTCTAATGCTGCCAACTATATCGTTACCAGTATCGCCAGATTTTGATGTGATAAAAATAACACGGAATAAGATTAAGATTCAAATGTCCTCTATCCATGTGTTTTTTTCTTTTACTACCTTTCTTCTTATTACTTATCATTTAATACTGTCTTTCCAGCATTTTTGAAAGTAATCTCAAGATCTATTTTGAAAGTTTAATACATGCCTCAAGAAAGTGACCACAATGAAAACAATAGCAAAATACTTTTATTTGCTTATATGTAATCATTGTTACTCAACGTACAAATTCAAGCTGATTTGAATACCACGTACTTTAGTGTAATACAATATCGAGATAGCTATAACCATAAAAAAAAAACATTCTTCACATAAAGTTTCCCATAATATACCAACATTAAATTTTACATATTTCACATAAATAAATAGAAAGAAATGTTGAATACATTTGTATATTTAATTTTTATGACTTATATATTTTAATTGAAACAATAGAAATTCTATACACAAAAGATATGCATTTTGTAAATAAAATCGATAGTTGATCGATAGTAAAATTGTTTTACATTTTTTTTTAAGCAAAAATATATATTTATAATGCTACAAAGAATTAATCATGAATAATATTTAAAAAAAAAATGATTTCGCAGTTTAAAAAAAATATATTCTATTGATTCTATCGTTCTAAATGTTTAACCATAAAAATGTAGTTTAGATTGCGAAAGCTCGTAATTCGGAATCTAATTCAATTATCGAAATTTAGAATGCCACGTAATACGATTTCACCATAATTAATTAAAGTTCCAGGATTCTCTGAAGTAGTTCGAAAATCCCTCTTTTGTCCCCTGGTGATATGAATGCAAGTCCACTATCCGAAATTTATCAGTTCGTCTAAGTTAATTGACAAAACTCCCGTCTTAAACTGAACACTTTAGTACTTTATCCTTTGTGTTAGGCTGTTTCCAGATATTAATGTAGTAATAAAATTAAAGTAAATGTAATGCTGATATATGCGTTATTTAATTTCAAGTTATCCTATGCAATGTAACTGAAGAGTGTTATTATAATTTCTTTTTTTTTTCTTTTTTTTTTTTACTTTCTTCTATTATTACAAGAAGAAAGTATTGGATTCATGAAAATTTTCGAATTCCGGTTTTCAACGGATTTACACGTTTTAGGCATCAGAAAACCATGAAAACATGTTTTTACAAAATGTCTGCATGTGTGTCTGTCTGTCTGTCTCTGTGTGTGTGTGCGACACAAAATTTGTGGGCGCTCTATCTGAAGAACTAAAGAGCGTAATTTAATAAAACTTTAGATTCAGTTAGTCCCTGATATAAATTGATGCTGATTACTTTTTGGTGTAAATCGCCTAACAGGTGATGCTACTATGCTGCAATTTTTCATGATTTCAGCTATAGCTATATCTCAAAAACTAATGCATGGATTTTTATAAAACTGCAGATTCAGTTAGTGATTGATATAGTTTGGTGCTGTTTGTTTTTTGGTGCAAATCGCTCAACAGGTGGCGCTGCTAGGCTGCATTAATCATGATTATTCACCAAACTTAAGATTCAGTTAGTCCCTGATATAAATTAATGCTGTTTAGTTCTAAGTGTATATAGCCCAACATGTGGCACGGCTAGGCTGCATTTATCACGATTTCCACAATAACTGTGTTTCAAGGACATGATGCATGGATTTTCCACAATCTTCAGATTCCTTTAGTCCCTGATATAAATGGGTCTTGATTAGTTTTTGTAGTAAATCGACTAACATGCGGCGCTGCTATGTAGATTTTTTACGATTTCCACAATAGTTCTACCTCAAAAACTAATGCTCATATTTTCATCAAACTTCAGATTCAGCTACAACTTGACATAAGTTGTTGCTGATTAGATTTTGGTTTAAATCACTTAACTGGGGGCACTGATATGCTTTATTTTTCAGGAAATATTAACATGTAAGAGATATAAGAATGTTTTGAGATGCCACCTCCGAATAGTTATTTTATGTTTTGTTGAATTTATTTTTAGACGTTGTTTATATTTTTCTTTAGATAACAAAATCAAATTTGCATTTTTCTTTTATTAACATAACTAGCAGCTTTCGCCTCTACGCTGGTCGGTTTCACCAGAAAAACCTTGAGTCGATCAAAATATAAAATTACAAAAAAAAAAAAAAAAACCATCTAATTAAATATCCATAATTGTTGTCTTATTTGTAAAATCTTACATTATCCAACTCAAAGTCGATGCCGGCGACATAATAGACAAAACAGATTTAAAATCAATGAAGTACAGTCGTGGAAAAAAAAAAAGTAAACACCCCCTACTAACTCCTCAACAAATTATCGTAGAAGAAAGTTACTGGTACCGAACGATTGGAAATAAAATCTACTTTTAAATGATGTATATAAAATTTGCTTAAGGGGCCATCTACATATTAAAACGAACCAGAACTTTGTGTTTTTCAATAGCAGTACACAAATCTGACAGCATAAATGAACTCTACACCCTCCAATTAGCCTAAAAACGAATTTTTATGCAATTCGTACCATAAGTTTCTGAGAAATTAATTATTTTAAAACGAGCGTATTTTAAGGGCTGTATCCAAATTGAAGTTCGGAAATCGATTGTTGGCCGAGAGAGCCCCCATCTTGATCAAGGCACCTTAAGAAGTCAATGAAGCCTGCTAGATTACGGGACAGCAGAAGAAATTTCAAAATATCTAGTCGCTTCTATTATAGACGGCCCCTTAAACAATCATTTTGCCGTTTTTTAAGCATAATTTGAAAACTACTAGGAAGAAAAATGTGAAATTTGGAATTTACATAAAGCAGGACTTAATAAATCTAAATCCATCAAAAAAGTTGTAGGTTGTAATTCATAATTTTTTCGAATATTAATTTCATAATTCATATCATAAAATTATAAAAATTGCAAATTCAGCGTATTTATGTTTGGATATATTAGTATTATTGCTACAAAAAACATTGGCACATTAGGAGCATAATTTCTGGAGATATAACTAAAAATATGAAAATGTAATTTAACATTAGAAGCACTAAATTTTGAATGTTTATAATTCAAAAACTTATCGTTCAAATGACTTGAAATTCGGTACCTAGGCATAATTTGAACCGGAGATTTGAAATATCTTGTTAAAATTGGGTATTGTCTTTGAAAAAAATGAAGTTTGGATTCGTTTTAATATGTAGATGTCCCTCTAAGCAAATTTTATATACATAATTTAAAAGTAGACTTTATTTCCAATCGTTCGGTACCAGTAACTTTCTTCTACGATAATTTGTTGAGGAGTTAGTAGGGGGTGTTTACTTTATTTTTTCCACGACTGTACCTATTTTTAACAAATTTTTTAGTAGGTTTATTATCAAGAATTTCCCCATTCTACCTAAAACTGCTGCTTTGATAAGACGAAATGTCTTAGAATTTTCGACAACCCTCTTATCTCCCATTTCACGGGAATTTCTAAAATTGCTGAAATATTCGTGCATATTTAAATTTTTTTAATAGGTTTGTTATCTTGAATTTCACGCTCCTACCGAAAACGGCTGCTGAGATGTGGCCAAATGTTCTAAGATTCCCAACCCCATTAGGGAGGGAATTTCTAAAATCGCTAAATTTAGATATTTCTTAATAGATTTATTTTCTGGACTTTCACGTTGCTACCTAAAACGGCTGCTGGGATATGATATAATGTCCTAAAATTTTCGACCCTCCTCTTTAACCCCTTAAACACGAATTTTCAAATATCGCTGAAATACATGTCTAATTATTTTTTAGACCATCTTTTTTTGCCATTTCACGGTCCTACCTAAAACCGCTGCTGCGTTATTACGAAATGTTCTAATATTTTCGACCCACTTTTACCTCCTTAGGTGGCGATTTCTAAAATCACTGAAATACTTGTTTAATTGATCTTTTAGTAGACTTTTTTTCTGGAATCCCACGCCCCTATGTAAAACAGCAGCTATGATATGGCCAATTGTTCTAAAATTTTCGACCCCACCTCTAACCCCATTAGGAGGAAATTTCTAAAATAGCTGAAATAAGTGTTTGATTTTTTTAGATAAGTTTATTATCCTGAATTTCCTTCTCCTACCTAAAACGGCTGCCGAGATATGGCCAAATGTTCTAAAAGTTTCGATCTCTCTTTAACTTCTTCGGAAGGAATTTTTAAATATCGGTGAAATACATATTTAATTAATTTTTTAGTAGATTTAATTTCTAGAATTTCAGGCTCCCACCTAAAACGGTTGCAGCGGTATGGCCAGATGTTCTAAAATTTTCGACACCTTCTCCTTCAACTCCCTACGTGGGGGATTTCTAAAATCGCTAAAATACAGGTTTAATTATTTTTAGTACATTTATTTTCTGAAATATCATACTCCTACCTAACATGGCTGCTGAGATATAACCAAATCTTCTAAAATTTTCGACACCCCCTTTAACCCTCATGGGGGGGGGGGGGAGATTTCTATTAATTTCTGAAATTCCGTGATTATTATTTTTTAGTGGATTTATTTTCCAGAATTTTATGCTCCTACCTAAAACGGCTGCTGAGGTATGGCCAGAAGATCTAAAATTTTCGACCCCCTTTCTTTAATCCCTTATTGAAAAATTTCTGAAACGTATGTTTAATTATTTTTTAGTAGATTTTTCCCGTTATTTTACGCTCCTACCTAAAACGTGGGTTTTTTTCTAAAATCGCTGAAATAATTGTTTAATTTTTTTAGCAGACTTATTTTCTGGAAATTCACGCTTCTACCTAGAATGGCTGCTGCGATATGCCTAATGTTCTAAATGGGTCGACCCCCCTCCCACCTCTTTAACGCTTTTTGGAGGGGAATGTTTAAAATCGCTGAAATACTTATTAATTATTCTTTTAGTGGATTTATTTTCTGAAATTACACGTTCCTATTTAAAAAAGCTGTTGCGATATGCCAAATGTTCGGAAATCTTCGACCCCGCCTTTTAACACCCTTTTTGGTTCATTTTGTAAAATCGCTGATGTAGGTATTTAATTATATTTTTAGTGGATTTATTTTCTTAAATTTTACGCTCCTACCTAAAACGGCTGCTGAATTATGCCAAAAGGGTCTAAAATGTTCGTCCAGCATTATAACCACCTTAGGGGCTAATTTTGTAAAATCGCTGAAATACGTGTATAATTATTTTTCAGCAGATTTATTTTCTGGAATTTCAAGCTCCTACCTAAAATGTCTGCTGAGATATGACAAATGTTCTAAAATGTCTTACACCCTTTTTGCCCTTTTAGAGGGGGTATTTTCAAAAATCCTTTCTTATAACTTGCCTATGTCATAACAGCTAACTATTGTCAAACTTTAATGATTTTAACTTTAGTCGTTTCAGCTATGCGTTGATGAGTCACTAAGTTAGTCAGTCAGGTGTCCCTCTCTTTATTATAATAGTATTGATAAGAAATCTTTTTATAGTTATGCCAATGTGAAAGCTTGGAGATTGGTAAAGCGTAGCATTTACTAGACTGCAGTCGCAAAAGTCCGAAAATTTAATTACTATTTGAATTTTAGAATTTTACCAACATCAAATACAAACAATTCCATAGTACAGTAATACCTTGACTTACTTCAGCAATACGCGTCAAGACTAACCACGCAAGTCGAAAACAGCGTAACTCGATGTACATTTAGATAAGCAAAATGATAAGTAATAAAATTTCCCCAAAATCTAATAAACATATTCTATTGTATTTAGGGATTATGTTTCATAGATTTAGTAGAAAAAAGCGTTTGCAATACAAGAATTCGAACTAAATCAATAAGTTGTTAACTTACAATTTACTGTTCTTCTAGTTATCCCTTTCGAGTCTTTGAGGATGTGAAAATATCTTGCAATGAAGTTTGAACCGACATTTTTTTTCTTTTTTCACTTACAAGCTCTGTATAACAGCAGTGTGAGTTTACTAAGTTTTTTCTAGATGTGTTATGCCTGGCTCGTCTGAATAAAAAACCTTCAAGAACTGTCTTTCCAGCTACAATAAGGTTTAATCCATCGGTTAATTTTGCAACCGTCATAATCTTCCGTTTCCGTCTAGCCTCAAAATATTTATCCGCTTTTTTACAGTACATTACTTCTTTAATTTGATAAATTTGTCAATGGGGGATTCCGGATAAGTGGAATTCATGAGTTCAACTTCATCTTCAGCATCCAGTGTCTGAACGGAATTCTCTTCCATTTTCGACGATTTCAACAATTAAGAGAGATACAGAATCGCAATTTTCACATGTTTTCTTAATCTCTGATAGAAGAAAAAGGGGCACAGTCTTTTCAAGCATCTCTCATTGTTTATTGCTGAACATCATCTCATGAATTCCCTATGACTGTGACTGGATCTCAGATGTTACATTTTTTCCAAAAAATGTTCAAAAAAGTTCTAAGTGGGTCTTAATCAAAGAATTTTTTTCGAGTCTAGACGGCGTAAATGCGGGGTGGCGTAAGTCGGGGTATTACTGTATACAAAATATTGGAGGTAAATGTTCGCAAACAGTTATAAACATTCCTCGCTGTGTAGGGGAGACCAGGGCTAGTTGTCTACAGGGGTAAGTAGGCGCAGTCCTTATAAATCGGCTGTTTGTGGATAGATTACGCACCCAGCCACAGAGTATCTTTCTTCTTGCTTTTTACAATAATCATTGTAGTTTTGCAACGTTACATACGTTCAGTGGACATTTATTACGATTTTTGTGTTTTTTGCACTCATAAGTAATTTTTTGTTGCTTCCTTCTTTTTCTAATTTCTAATACTTATCTTAATAATTGCTATTTAACTTGCGCAGTTTTTCTTAGTGTATGATTAACTGTACCTACCCCATATGTGATATACTAGGATTATTTATGCTTAGATGGTTACGTGTCCCTTTTGTGAAGAAATTCATTATGGGGCTAGTAGGCGCACTGAACACAGGGCAAGTTGGCCCGATGTCTGGTGTGTGCTGGTAGCTTGAAAAAACAGAAAACACCAAGAAAATTTATTGCAAGGCAAGATTTTGGGCACACGAGGCTTGCCCAAACGGAGAAACTCGTTTTTTTATTTGTGACAACTGTAACTGTGATGATGATATCGAGTAGGATAGAAGTTACTCATTGTTAATGTTTTATTCATTATTTTTATGTCTGTATAATTTAGAATTTACATTGAACGGCGATAACGCCTTCGTTTAAACTTACTGGTAATAATGAAATTGATTTCTCTTAACTGCGTGTCTTATTTAAATTTTTACAAAGCGTGTGCCAACTTACCACATAGGTATAGGCAACTTGCCCCGCGACGGGGTAGGTTGGTGCACAATTTTCCTTTTACTTTAGGCTTCCGCTAAACATAAACTACAAAAGCTACAAACTCAAAACTCCAGATATTTATAGTCCAATGCCTGTTCTTTAAAAGTACAGTTAAAGTTTCATAAAAAACTTAAACAAAAAATTAATAAAAATCAATAACTGAAACCTGCGTCTACTAGCCCCGGTCTCCCCTATGTTGGGTAATGCGTTGTTTGTACATCGCGATCCGTTGCGCAGATATCTTGTATATTCAACCGATCATTCTGTTTTTATTACTATTTACTTTGTATTGGAAGATAAAACATTTTATGAAAATCAGTTTTGTATTTTTTTAGCACATTAATTTGACAAATCAAAAACAATTCTTCAAAATACATATTTTTTCTAGTCTTCTATATATTTTTTATAGTCCTAGTTTTTCAACTAAGGATACTTATTTCACGAGAAGTTATTTCTTCTGCATCAACGTAATCGGTGTTTAAAGAAAATGTCTTTTAGCTTTAAGTAAATTACTTTCGTATGTTCAACACTTTTAGTTTACTTAAGGTTGTATACTAACTTTTTGCCTTTAATATCTCTGACAACTATTTTTATTGATCTTGGATATATATTTATATATCAATATCTAATTATTTTATTCTAACATTTTGCTCAGGGTAGACTTGAGGAATATTTAGTAGTCATTTCTAGATGTCTTCTTTAGATGCATCTTAAAACTCCTACAATTTCTGAATTTTTCCAAAGTCAAAGTTGTTTCATCAAGGGTTTCAAAAATATTTTTGTATATATATTTTCCACACTCAGCATTTATCATTACGTATTTTTTTTTTATTATTCAGTTTTAAAAATTTTACTTCGAAAATCAATATATACGTTAGCTTTGTGGCCCATATCCAATATTGCCTATCCATTCATGATTACAAGTTATGTCAAATTAGATTTTTCTCATTTTTTATACTTTTAGATAAATTTCGCAAAAAACTCAGTTAATTTCGAATCTCACACAGTCACCAAATATAGCTTTGTAAAACACCCTTTGATTTACCCATTTTATGTTCTGCTTTTCATTCTTGTTTAAATTTTAATTTTTGCAACCACTCTATCGTTTAATATCGTTTCCATGTATGTTGCCAGTATGCTTTGACTTCCGGCTTCGCCCGCTGGAAAAAAAAAAAAAAAACGACATTCATTGTTTTTCGGTTTACTGTGAATAACTGGTTTCGATCTACCTGTGGACTGGATCATCACAGAAATTAGTACTTTTACCAAAATATGTTGAAAAATGCCTGCATGTACAGAAAACGTAGACTGAAACGCAAACGAGTAATTTTTTTTTTCGTTCTGAGACATAATCTAATCTAATCGCCCACCCTGTGAACCTGCTTGTGGCTGATGGTTGGGTCAAGCCCCTAGCCGAGGGCGGGATGTTTCTACCACTTTGCGGCACCGCAACCCAGGGAACGTTAGTTAGTACATTAGTTTGAATATAAACTATGTATTTTCAGATAATAATTACTAAAATTAATAACACTTAAGATATGATGCAATTACAGTAGTTACCAGGTTATATGCATGTTTCAGTACAATTTTAGAGATATGACACAATATGATACGATTTACTACAATTACAATAATTTCGGTCTGAGACCACTACATTTTGGTAAATTAATTTGCGAGTAAAATATAGTGTTTTCCAATCTTTGGGCTTTAGCATTAACAAATACAGTAGAGCGCCATTTATTGGAGCTCCAATTATCCGAACAGCCTATTTCTCCAAAAAAAAAAAAAAAAAAAAACTTCTATTTATCCGAACAAAATATTTCTCTCAATTTTTTTTTTTTTTTTTTTTTTTTTTTTTTTTTTTTTTAATGTTGATGAGATTGTGGATGATATTTAATATGAAAAAGAAATTGAAGAAATCAAAACGAATGCACTGAAAAGGAATCATGTCCACCACATAACGAATCTTTTGAATGTTTGGAAAAAGCTCTGAAATGGCTTGAACGGTAGAATAACTCTGATCCTATTCAACTGACGTATTTAAGAAGAATTCGAGACATGGCTACATTGGAAAGAACGTCTGATTTGAGCAAGCAACAATCGAAAGCTTTTTTGCTTAAATTATAATTTCTTGAGTTCAGAAACTGATTAAAAGAAGAGAGAAAAAATTAAATGATCAAAAGTAAAAAAAAAAAAAACCGCCGGCCCGACCTACAGGCGGAGGTAGGTTTCGAAGTTAAGTATATTAATTGCACCCACAAAAACTAAATCATGATTAGATATAAATCCACTTTAACAGTTTTATCTGGCCGCTTTTGACAAGTTTTTATTTCATTTTTATATAATAGCTGGTTTTATCAGAATCATGTTAAGGCGGTATTTAAAAAAATACTTTTCCATGCTCAACAACTCCAAATTTTCTGGCACATTTTCAGATTCATTTTTACTAGAAAATATACGAAACTTGCTTACGTAATTTTTTAAAAGATTTATAAGGAACATGTGTTTTTATTTTTCTTTCAATTAATTGAAACTTGATTAATAAACAATTATTTTCTCAGTAGGACAACATATTTCGTTTCTAACACAATCGCTTCGGGAAATTCTGTTCAAAATTCTCACTTTGACATCATTTTTTTAAATATATACTGCCTCTATCAAAAAATCGATCATTACGGTCCATTATATAGTTTCTGAAGAAGAGAATCTATCAATTGGATGCGGTTGAGAGCAAAAATGAATTTAAAAATTAGTAAGAAAATAAGCAGTTTGGATTTGAATACACCCTGAATAAGATGATTTTTTTCTTCAACCGCATGTGTTTTTAATTTGTTTTTGCTGTAAAAATTGGTCCTATCAAAAACTTGTCTATATAAATGTTGAAGAAAATATTAAAAAGATATATGATAAATTCATGGGGATTTTATATCTTGTGAATTGACGGAGTTATGGAAATCATTCTTCTTCACCCCCCCTTTTTTTTTGTTTTCGTTTTTATTTTTTTATTTTTTTTTGCGGTACGAATTGGTCCTATCAAAAACTTGTGAATATAAAAGTTGTAGATAATATTAAGGAGATGTATAATAAAAATTATTGAATTTGATATCTTGAGAATTGACGAAGTTAGAAATTTTTACTCCCAAAAACCCTATTTTTGCGCCCTTTGAGCCCTTTTTAATTTTATCAAAAATCTGTGATACATAAATTTTTGGCCCTATCTTTAGAAGTAATAAAAACTTTAAACTGATTTGATATGTACATAAATTAAGAAGTTATGGGGTTTTTTTCGGTTTTCACAAAACACTTCCCTATTTCCACCCCCTTGGTCCGATTTTGCCCATTAACGAACTTGACCGATATTTTATGCCCCTTGATTTTATCTATCAGTTTGGAACAGATTTGTGCAGAATTATGGAAGTTATCGTGTCCAGAAGAGAGTGATATATATATATATATATATAAATTTTTTTACTGAGGGTGGTTTTGGGTTCTAAGGAGTCATGATCGGTGTAGATATGCAAAACTTTTTCAGAAATTCCAACATAGGAACGACGCCAATAGGTAGTATTTCATAAGAAATCTACATAAAACCCAGTTTTTAAACACGATACACTAAATGGTACTGCCAGTTCTAAGACTAGATAAATTGTAAAAGTTTTAGTATAATCAGGAACATCCCTTAAATTGTCTGTCCATTTATACGAACTTTTGCTTATTCGAACTAGGCTCGGTCACTTGTTCGGATAATCGGCGATCTACTGTATATTCATTAAGTTTTATGATGTAAAAGAAATAAATACAAATTTTTATTCCTGAAAAATCCATGCTAATATTTATTGCAATTAAAAGAAATCAGGGGCCTAGTGAAGTGTGAAAAACGTGCATATAATTTTATTATTTATTTATTAGGTGTAAAATGTTATAATTTAATGCTTATAAACGTACACTGTTAAAAATTTCATCGTCAGAAAACGGTCATTGGAACGGCAGCATTCTGTCCGGAAATTTGACCGTATTTAGAGATAACGGTTACTTAATCATATTATACGTATATTCCCATATGACCGCAAAATATATATATATGGTCATTTGACCCTAATTTTATAAAATGGTCAAAATGCTCATTTGACCGTAAATGTATAAAATGGTCAAAATGATCATTTGACCGTAATTGTATAATATAATCGTTTGACCGTACAATATATACATATGGTCATTTGACCATATTTTTAGAAGACGGTTATATAACCATATAGCATAAACTTGCATTTGACCTTGAAATATACATGGTATGGCCCTTTGACCGTATTTTTAAAAAATGGTTATTTAACTGTATTATGATTTTATGACTGTAAAATACGGTCACTTGATTGCATTATGGATTTATTAATAATGACCGTAAAATATACAGGGTGTTGCCGAATTCGACCAACAAATAAAGAGGCATGATCGTAGGCATCAAGAGTATGGAAAATTGCCATGCAACCACTCCATGTTCTAAGCCACATTGAGTGAGGGAAAACCACAAAAATAGTTATGAAGGGTGTGACGGTCAGTGAAAAAAATAATAAGTAGAAATACATTTATTTGACCTAAGCAGAATTACAATGCATAACAGTCGACATCAGAAAGGCCATGACAAGGCATTTTTATAAGAATTGTTCGAAGTTGAGGCCATGAAAGTAATTGCATTGCAGATATCTACAGAAGGATTGTTGTGCAATGACCTTTAAACATGAAACTTCGAACAATTCCTATAAAAATGCCTCGTATCCTTTGACGTTTAACTGTACTGCATTGTAATTCTGCTTAAATTAAATAAGTGTTTTTCTATTTTTTTTTCCCACTCAATGTTGCTCTCTTCATAACTATTTTTGCAGTTTTCTCCCACTTAATGTGGTTTGTGACCACATTATGCCCTATTTCAATTTTTCATCCTCTTGATGCCTACTATCAGCCCGCTGAATGTGTCAGCCAAATTCGGCAACATCCTGTATATATTACAGGTACATACTAATAAATCCATAATGCAATCAAATGATCATATATAGATATTTTACAGTCATGTGTTAATAAAACCATAATACAGTTAAATAACCACTATCATCCTTTGAATTTGTCAGTGAAATTCAGCAACACTTTGGATATGTTCAGTCATTTGACTATAATTTTTAAAACAGTTACTTAACCATATTTTTAGTTTGTTATATAACCTTTCAGTATATATGTGTGATTTTTTGACTATATTAAAAACAAAACAATCAAAAGTTCATACATATATATCTTAGCCATAAAACTATGAATTAAAAAAGTATATAATACATGGGAAATAAAAGTTCTGATTTTCATGTAACAAGAATATTGGAAGTACATGTAAAAATGTGTCAAATTGGTTAAATCAATTTTATTCTTTATTAATGTGTGCATAAAAATTCTTTATAAAAAATAGCAGTTCTTGTATAGTAAATAAATAGTATAATATTAAAAAAGATAAAAGTACATACTGTTGATTATGCCTGACCAGGAGCAAACTTTCCTTTTGGCTTTATAACAATAAATTCATTACTGCATTAGACTGGAATTTCTTAATCATACAATCTAGATTATTATCCATGATATAACATGGGCTTTTTTTTCATATTACAATACCTACATTTATTAAACAAGAACTTCAATGTACTTAAAATTTTCATATATTTTCAAAAAATAAAGAAAAATTAATAAAATTGACCAAAATTTTATTACTTCCGAGATTTTTGTTACTTACTTGGAAAAATTTTATTTTTCTCTTAACATACAAACCTATATAAATTTAAAAAACTGCCATTGTCCAGCAAATCACTTCTTTTGTATTTTTTTTAAAATGGTGTTTCATTTTTCTTGAGAAACTTCATACATAATTTAAAACTTAGAATACTAATAATAGGCTTTAATTAGATTTTAGAATAAGTTTTTAGCTGAATGAATTATGAATATTTAGTTTTCTAGTTGATATAGAAATAATACACAAATCATATCTAGGTTTTTTAAACAAATCTATCAGATAAAAAATTCTGAATAGCTACAAATTCAAAAACTCACTTTTTTTTCTTTGTTTTTTTTAACAGACAATACATCTGTACAAAATTAAACAATTTCTAAATATCACATCTTATTCCATAAATGACACAAATAATTAGTTGTAGCATAACCATTGAATATTTAAAAACTATTCAAATTCTGATGTTTTTAATAGCTTTTCCCTGAAATCAATCTACTGAAAATCCTAAAAGCAATGTTACATTAAAAATATAAAGTAACATGTACAAAGTCGTTTGTAAAAAAATCCTGTCAAAAGTGTATTGGAATCTATAGGAAAATGAAAGATATAACGAGCATGAGATATAATGAGTTGTTTCTGCATTTTTGGTGAGAATGAAACATTGATGTTCTTTAATGAAAGTGTCCATAACTACTGTGATATCAATCTGAAAATTGTTTAACCCTTTGCACTCCTATGTGTCGGGTCTGACTCAATATCATCTTTTTATGCAAAATTTGTTTTTGACATGGAAAATAAAATTTGTCTTTAAGTATAGAAAAATAAGTATCATATATACTCGTGTATAAGTCGAGTACCCCAATTCTTAAGCAAAATTTTAAAAGAAATTGAATTTTCGTGTACAAGTCGAACCACATTTCATCCAGTATGTTGAAAAATGATTTGTAATCGAGGATTAAAAAAAATCATAAATTTTCCTTAAATTAGTAAACTTTTTTACGTTTCTAATCAGACTTTTTTTTTTCATTCGGCATTTTAAAACTGTATAATTATGTAAAACCGAAGAAGTTTCAACTATTTTGAAACCTATTCAAATCAATTCAATGATACTTCAAAAGAAAAAATTCTTTAAAAATTCTGTTCAAGCCTTATTTACAAAGGTAAACAACTTTTTAGACTGCTGAAATATAGTACTTCTTTGTATTGTAGGACTTACCATAATTAGATAAAAAATATTTCTGAATGTCTATACATGCTGAAAAAAAATGTGTTCCCCATACTTTCTTTGCTTATTTCTTTTCTTAACAAATTTAATATATCTGCAAAAAATTTGACAATTTGTAAATATTTGCAATTTATTCCAGAAATGACTTAAAATAATTAGTTGTTGAACAACCATCAATTAATTGAAATGTATGTATATATATTTACTTATGTACCCAAAAGGTACTAACAAAAGAAATATGCAAGTTTTGCAGACAATTTTTAGAAAAATAAAAAGAAGGGGGTGAGGGTAAAAGTTACAAATTGTTAAATAAAACACAATCTTCTATAGCATAAAAAAAAGTTTTACATATTTCTTAAAATAATTAAAGAAAATTTCCTTCTTAAACCAGTTTTAAAAAGGCAGTAAAAATATTGTTGCATATATATTTCGAAAGAAAAAAAAAAACAATTTGAGATAACGATTTAAAAAACAGTTTGAGAAAAACAGCACTACTAGAGTATAATTATATAATAGTCTTATAAGTAGATTTTGAATTTTTTTTTTTAACCTGAATTAATTCAACTAAATATTTATCGATTTTCAGCCAAAGGTCCATTATTCATTAGATCCTTAAAGATATAGCATTTTGTAGATAAAATGAAGATTAATGCATTATGTACCAATAAACTAAATAATACATGAGTGAATAAGGTACAGAAATATTTATTAGACCATTTTGTATACAAGTCGCACATACAATATAAACAAGACCAAGCCAGTATAAATAAATTAAAACAAAATTAAATCAGTCCGTGATGAATTCAAGTGCCTTGCTTTGCATATTTTGTTTCAGACACTACATTAATACCAACAAGACACCTAAAAAAAAAAAAAATCTGTAGTTACACTTATTAATAAAGCAATTATAAGCATTCAAATATCTTTTCCAAGAAAATACAAAAGTATATTGAAATTTTCTTGAAAACGTAGATGCAAGAAATATAAGAAAATTATTAAAAATTCTCGATGTTAAAATTGCTAAAATATATGAAATAACACACATGCATAAAAATGAAATCTCTTCAACCATAGTGTCTAATGCTCAGTTTTTTTTTCAATTGCTATTTTTTTCAAAATTATAGTGTTAAACTGATTAGAAAATTGTTTATTCAATGCTTTCTTTGTGCATCGAATTCTTAGTATTATATCACGACATAACAAATAAGGTGGTAAAATATCTTTTTAAAATTTCTCGATATTTCGAAAGCAGCATAATGAAATTTTCATAGGCAACACTTTTCACAATGCTATTCTAATAACAGTTATTTATATAATTGAATATAAGAGGAAAACAGCTCTACAAAATAATTAAGCAGAAACCTTAAAATATAATTTCATTTTTCTATAAACACATGTATAATAATCACTTATAAACAGATAAAGTTAAAAATGCTATAAAAAGTGATAGAAAATCTTTATTAAGATTGACGATCGTTTCGTTGCACAAATGGTGACATTTTCAAAATCATTCAACGATAGAAAATATTTTCACATAATTTAAAAACAATAAACATAGTAAACAATGTCACGCGACATGATGCATAATGAAAAACATTGTAAACATAAAATTAATTTAAAAGATTAGATTAGCTATTGGTGAGCATGGATTAATTTTCAAAACAATAACATGGTAAACAATGTCACGAGACAACATGCATAATGAAAAGCATTGCAAAATATAAAATAAAAATAAAATCATCTTGGCTATTTGCGAGTGTGGATTAATTTTTACTATTGTTACTAAAATTACATAGCATCTCTTTCCAAATTTTAGGTAATTCTATGGACACTGAATCATTGCAAATATTCTTGTTGCGTAAAAATATCTCTATTGATTCTCGGATTATGGATGGTAAATAAAATCTTGATGTATAAATTAACTTGCTATTTTTAAAATCGATCTGTAAAGGTTCTTCGCTGTATAATCTGGCCAAAGCTGTGGTTCTTCTGTTGTATTTGATGTCTGCCATATGTTCTTTGATTCTAGTTTTAAGTTTTCTAGTTGTCATACCTATATAAAACTGCTTGGTTCCATCTTCTTTGGTGAAAGGTATTTCGTATACTCCCGATAATTGGTTTGACTCAATTGGATCTATTTTCTTGCATACTACATTTCTTAATTTCATAGAAGGTTTTGCGACTAGGGAGATATTAAAGATGAAAATAAGGAATTTTGCTTAGTAGCCACTGGCCGGTAGGTTAATTTTATTTAGTAGCCAGTTACTAGCGAGTGAGAATAATTTCTTTAGTAGCCAGTAAGTACATTTATGTCACTGAATATTTAATTTATGGGTATATTTTAGGTATGTTTATCCACTGAGTAGCAGGTATGATTCAAAATTGAAAAAAATAGGTTTAAAAAATCTGAAATTTGCAGCAAATTTTCTGAAATGTAAAGGGGGGGTTGGTAGGAGATCCCTCCTGGTACTAATTATGCATTTTTTCCAGATACTTTAATGAAATTTGCGTTTTTTCGGGATCTATTGGCAATGTTTTCGTTTCTTTGACAAAGTGTGCGTTTTTTTCACGATCTTTTGACAAAATTCGCATTCGTTTTCGCAATTCTTTGGCAGAATTCTCGTTTTTTTTTTTCCGAGATTCTTTTTTTTTTTTTTTTTCACCCGCGATTCTTTAACAAAATTTGTGTTTTTTGACGATCTATTGACGAATTTTGTGTTTTTGCCATGATCCATTGATGATATTTGCGTTGTTTCTTTGCTCTATTGATGATGATTACGTTTTTTCGCGATTCTTTGACAAAATTTTGGATTTTCAGCGATCGTTTAATGAAATGTGTGGTTTTTTTGCGATTCTTTGACGAAATTGTTTTTTTTTCGCGATCTATTGACGATATTTGTGTTTTTTTCCGCAATCCACTGACCATATTTGCATTTATTCCACAATCCTTTGACGAAATTTCGGATTCTTTGCAATCCTTTGATGAAATTCGGGTTTTTCCACGATCCTTTGATGAAATGTGCTGTTTTTATTATGATTTTTTGACAAAATTCTCGCTTTTTTGCGATTCTTTGATATAATTCACTTTTTTGGTGATCCTTTGATGAAATTTACATTTTCTTTTCCGTAATCCTTTGATGAAATGTGTGTTTTTTCACGATCTTTTGACAGAATTCATGTTTTTTTCTTCCCCAATTCTTTGACGAAATCCCTTTGGAAAATCTTGCATTTGGCTGGTACTTTCCATATTTTTAATCGTCAGTTTTTCACATTAACTCGCCGGGTGGCGCCTGGCGATTGCTTATTTTCATCTTTAGGAGATATTGTATTTATTGAGTTTATATTTCAGACGTTTGAAGAAACCAGGAAAATATTGTAAAGTGGATAACTTGGAATTTTGCGGATTGAAATTTCTTTTCTTGTTATTCTTTAAGCTCTTAATTAATTTTTCTATGGTACTTTCTTTGTATCCATTGTTTCTTGCAATATCCTATATTTTATTTATTTCGTTATTTAACTGCACGGGGCTCAGCTTTGGCCAGATTATACAGCGAAGTACCTTTACAGATCAATTTTAAAAATAGCAAGTTAATTTATACATCAAGATTTTATTTATCATCCATAATCCGAGAATCAATAGAGATATTTTTATGCAACAAGAATATTTGCAATGATTCAGTGTCCATAGAATTACCTAAAATTTGGAAAGAGATGCTATGTAATTTTAGTAACAATAGTAAAAATTAATCCATGCTCGCAAATAGCCAAGGTGAATTTATTTTTATTTTGCAATGCTTTTCATTATGCATGTTGTCTCGTGACATTGTTTACCATGTTATTGTTTTGAAAATTAATCCACGCTCACCAATAGCTAATCTAATCTTTTAAATTAATTTTATGTTTACAATGTTTTCATTATGCATCATGTCGCGTGACATTGTTTACTATGTTTATTGTTTTTAAATTATGTGAAAATATTTTCTATCGTTGAATGATTTTGAAAATGTCGCCGTTTGTGCAACGAAACGATCGTCAATCTTAATAAAGATTTTCTATCACTTTTTATAGCATTTTTAACTTTATTCATTTTTCTAATAAAAAACTTAAAATACCAATTTATTTTTTCAAGGTGATAAAATACACCAAAATTCAGTCAATTTTATATTAATAAAAAAATTTCCCTGATAATGAATATTTTGTTTGAAATGAGATTCTTGAAAACATTTTATATCCACTTTACTAAGTTATGCTTCTCTGTATTTAAATGCATCTAGCTTTGCAAAATAGCCACTGCATTTAATTAGTCATTCTAAGTATATTTAACACAATGCAGCACATCATTTTCAGATTCCACTATGTAATTTCCCTATTAAACATTTATTTTTTAATTTCAAAATAGGGAGAGGGGGGGAAAAAGTATGATGGATTACACTAAAATACAAATAGCTGCTCTTTGTAAGTTAAAAATGATATTTGTTTTACATTATCTTAGAATATTTCTGTTACCTTTATTCTCAGATTTTTCCAAAAAAGCATATAACAACTAAATGCTTACAAATTGGTACATATCCAGATTATGCAAGGAGTTCAAACTTAATGACACATATTTAACATAGTGAATATAGTGTTAATGATAACTACCTTATAATCAGGGTTGGCACGGTTTAAACCAAGTGGTTTTAACCATGGTTTAAACCATTTGGTTTTTTTTAGAAAAAATCTAATATATTTTCTTTTTTTTGTAATTTAATTGTTTTAAATTATAGATAGAAGTAATTTCTACTTTTAACACTTCATCTCAGCAGTCAACATGAGACATAATGATCCTAGGTCATGTTTCTATGCATGTAGAATGAAAACTAGCATGTGCTGATGAACATATCTGGTACCCTAAAAATTTTCCTTAAAACACGTGAAATTGGAAAAGATAAAATAGATAAATAATATTCAATATTTAGCATAAAATATTTTCATTTAAAAAATGCAGATTATTTACAACAGTTAATAACAAAATACAATGATCTTTAAGATTTTGGTTAAGTTGTAAAAGAAAATTTTCTGGATTGGGATTGGGGAAGATTATCCATAAAGAATTTAAGAGTAACTTAAGATGTCAAATTGAATAACACAGCTTGCAAAAATAAAATGCTAGTTATAGCATTTCAATAATACTAATCAATCTTTTCTGTTAGTTGCTGAATCTAATGGCCGAAAATGTTGACTTGGACACTTGGAGTTATCACTCAGAAAACAAAATAACCAGAAGTATTTGGATATTAAAAAAAAAAAAATAATAATAATAACAACCACAGAATAATATATTATATTCATGAAACTGCATCAAATCTTTATTGATGGATTATTATATTATTAATCAAAGGATTCTTCATGCGATTTTCAAGGTATCAATGTTTCACTGTGTAGAGCAGTTTACTTTGAACATAAGACATAGCTGTTACTAATAATGTTTAAATTAGAAATGATTTCAATTTTCTATATAATTGACTGTAATTATTTAATTTAAATATTTTCTAAAGTTATATTTCTTATATAATATACAAAAATGTTTATTTTATCAACAGATATGCATCTGTATGCAATAAGAAGTTATATTTTTAAAAACCCAGTTTAAACCAAATAAACCGTGGTTATTTTTTTTTAAATGGGTTTTTTTCCAACCCTGCCTATAATAAACTAAAAATTTAAATGTAATATAAAAATATCAGCTTATCCACCAGACTGAATACAATTTTGCATTTAACAAATGCAGTGTTATCAGTTTGGTTGATTGTTACAACTTTTGAGATAGTGTAATTTATCTTGTACTTACCTTATTTAATCTACAAAATGAGGCTAATAATACCATTTCAAACTGGTGGTAACAATCATAATTTTAAAAATGTATCCAAAATGACAAAATTGATTTTTTGAGATGAATTAGACTGGTGAAATATATTCTAAACTACATTAAAATATTCAACAATGGGATACAACTTTGTTTCATAACTATTGCTTATATATATTTAAAAAAAGTCCTGTATATTTGCATTCACCATAATTAAAAAATATATTTTTTTTTAGCATAAAATGTAGTTTCTGAAAACTAGCTATTCCATTGACACTTTAAAAAATGTTCTGTTTATTTATGAGTACACAGATATATGAGAAAGAGAAATAATTAGTTTTAAGATAAAACAATTTTAATAAATCAGGTCATTCGGATGAACCATGACCATTTTATTAGTTACAGAATGCTTTTTTTGTGCACACAGGAATCTTAATATTTAAACACAGGAATAGTTAAATGGTTTCTACAGATCCAAATTTTAACTGGACAGTCTTATACATTTGTTAGCACAACTGAATCTTTAAGTAAAACATTTCAAAAAATTTTTAAATGCTGTCTTTATACTATGCATTACAGTTATTCATTCTAAATTTATAAGTATACATTATATTAAAAAATATATCTAAACATGTTCCTTTACCTCTGAAAAAACTTCAAAGTCAACTGGATTTCTCTGTTGAAAATGAAAAATGTAGCAAACAGTGTTGCTAGAGAAGTCGGATCTTTAATAGACGAATTTACTACTAAGTCATCCATAAGCAAGCATATTCCTCAGGAGTAAAGTATGATGAACCTTAAAAAAGAAAGTCACTAATATGAAATATTTTATTTAATCATATAAAATGCTTATTAAATAATTATGTCCAACTTTTTTACTTTAATGAGCCACATCTGTGTTACATATTTTACTAATATTAATTAGTTATTAAGCAAAAATCTTAAGCTTTCCTTTTTAAAAGAATTATAATTTAAGATTTATTAGCATGCAAGTCACAACATTTGGACTTGTTACATATTCACAAACTAAGTTAATACTTGCTTAAAGTGATAGAAAATGTTTTTATTCAGCTCGACATGTTTCATCATTCAGATGGCAACATTCTCAAGAGCTATATTAATAGAAATGTTTTAACTTTTTTTTAATTGTAAAACTGGTAAGCAAAAATCATGAGATCTCGTGTATAATGAAATCAAGTACAATAAAAAAAATGTATAATTGTGAACATGAATTATTTTATACTAGGACTTCCCTCAGAGGGATTAGTCTGAGCGATATTACTGAGAACATAGATTTAATAATAACATGTGGAAGCAAAGAAAATGAGATGTTATCTTTAATTGTCCATATACTGCGAAAAATTGAAATGATGAAAATAAACAAATTGTAGAATTACAAAATCTTATATATAAATTCGTATACACTGTTTAAAAAAATGGGAAATCAAACCATTCAAGACAGCCATGCATGGAAATAAAATTGAAAATACGCAATATATTAAAAGTAAAACAGAAAATGAAACACTAATTTACTTATATCGGAATTTTAACTGTATAAAATGATGTCAAGAGCATAATCAGACGCTCCGCACCAATTTGAGTAACTTAAAATGACAAATATATGATGTTTAAAAAGAATGGACTATACTTTATATGGTATGTGCTCCCCCGGAATAGTTAATATTGTACAATATCTGTTTTCCACGGATGCAATGAGGTTGTCGATAACATTTAACGAATTCTCTTCTCAAAATCTAATATAATATCAAAGTACCGAATACATCAAAAGTGGCATGCAATGCTCCGTTAGAGTGTGTTTTAGATATGCTCGATCGGATTTAAATGATGAGTGTATGCTGGCCACTACATATGCTGTATTGTTTTGTTTTCAAACATATTCTGCACAAATTGAGCTGTATTTAGCATGTATTAAATAAAAGAAATCGGCAATGATTACAACATAAAGTATGACACAAGATCTGAATATATCGTCTGCATAAATTTTGAGCTGTCAAAGTGTCATTTAAAATAATTTACAAATCCATACATATTTATTCAGCAAATCATGCAAACTAACATACGCCAATATGAACCCGATTACAAAATTTCACCAGAATAAGTTAATATATAAAAAATCTACTAATGATAATTGGAATATGACCTTATGATAAAATGTCTAGAAAAATGAATCGGATAAAAAATTCATATCACATTTAAAACGGCACTTCCCTCTGTTAATGGCCTTGGCGAGAGAGAGAAAAGCCTAGAGAAGGAACACTTTAACAAGTACTTTCGGACAACCTACTCACTGTTTCATACAGGTCTTTATTCAATATTTACACAATTTATTTAATGCTAGGTGGGTATCAGTTTTTTTGCATTTAAATCGCATGTTTTGCGGAGGAAATGCAGCATTATGAAATATTTAAAGTTGCTGTACCTAATAATTCCAAATTTATGGTAATTGAGATCGCTTTCCGTTAATATAATCTTTTTTAAATTTTAAATTTTTCAGAAACCATTCATAGAGACAATTGTATATTTTAAAACTAACCCGAAGCAAAATTTCAAGATTTGGGGCTCAGCAGTAACAGAGAAATAGAAAATTTTTGAAAGTTTTTTGTTTCTGCACTGTTTTATATAGCGATATTTTTAGAAATTGTTATATCGCGAAAATTTACGTCATGATAAATACAGCCATGTCAATTTTCATGTTTATATTCCTAACAGTTCCATGTTCTTCGTTACTTAGATCATCTTTAGATCTTTTTCCGCTTTGTTTAGTTTTTCTATTTTTTAGAATTCGTTCTACAAAGGGCATTTACATCTTATTAATTACTACCATGCCAAAGTTCTAGTTTCTAACCCCAACAGTATCCCAAAAATTTCAGTATTCCAAATAAATCATAGTTTAGAACCTTTCTAGAAATTTTTACGTTTATCCGTCAAATTGAACCTTTTAGAAAGCGTTCATTACGAGTATTTACATCTTAAAAGTAACTACCGCACCAAATTTAAAGTTTCTAACCCAATCAATATCGCAGAAATATGAATTTTAGAACTTTTTTGCTCCTGCAGCGATGTAGGTTCTTGCACTGACATAAAATAGTCTTTTTTTCGGAGCAGAGATGGCCACCAACATTTTTTTAAGTTGGCTATGTAGTTTCAGAGATAACACCTCACAAACGTACAAGCATTAATAATATTATATACTTTATAATATTATAACGCTTTATAATATTAGCATTAGATGTACAGATACAAAAGCCATTTATCTGTTACAAACTAAAGTACCGGCGTTGCCCAGAATTTGAAGGATGTTTGTTCTGAACAATCAATTTCAAAATTTAACATAGAACACAAAACAAACATTAAAAAAAGCAGTCGAAAAGTAATTTTTCCCTAATCGGGTTTTTATCATGCTTCAATACATTTTCACACTCATATGACGTTATACTATATCCACCATGCCCTTTATATTTCCAATATGACGTAATATTTTCCTCTTTCACGTGGAAACCTTGAAATAGAAAAGTTATGAAGTTATATTCACTTTCATTTAAATTCGTCAAACCATTTATTTCATTTTCATATTTCACGTAAATATCTTGCAATAGAAAAGTTATGACGTAATATTCACCTTTTTTTTTAAATTCGGCAAATTATTTATTTCATTTTCATTTTTCACGTGGAAATCTTGCAGTAGAAAATTAATTGTTGTAGTAATAATTTTATTGTGTTTTTTAATTGTTGGCAACTGGTATAACGAAAAATGTTTAAATTTGATAAGAATGCTGTTAAATTGGTGGTTTTTTATTATTTAAAAATTAACTATAATTTATTTCGATTCCGGATTACTTTAGTTGTCTCGGCCATGTTTTAATACACATGTACGTATCTCTTCACAATTTTGGCTTTCAAATTGTGGATTTTTTATAGAATTACAAACAGACAGATAGACAAGTTTTCATTTTTATATATCTCTCTATTCTATAAAAAGTAACTAACGTTGTCACGGCCGCCGGTTTTGAATTTTTTGTGACCGGAGGTCTTTCTTCGTTAATATTAAGTAAACTATTGCATACAAATATATGAAAATCGGTGGTATTATAGCGAAATGTTTGATCAACACACTAATGCATACAGTTTTCAAATCGAAGAATTATTTTAAGAGATATTTAATGCTAAATTTGGACAAAATCGTTCAATTAAAAAAAAAATTATAAGAGCAAAAGCTATACCTGGGAATTTAATCATTTTTAGATCATTTTATTCAATAGAAGATCCCGGTCTGCAGATTTCATTAATTTTTTTAATTTGACTCATTTTTTTGAGGTTTTATTTCTATTTTAAATTCAAATATTCAGCATTTTGACAGATATTTTTTACATATTTTAGAAAATGATATTAATTTAAACTGTTGCCAACTGTATAAACAGCGCAAACAATAATGTTTGCTTCAAATAAAAAAAATTATTTACACGTAACTATTATAAACAGAAAAAAACCTTCAAATTAGAATTAAATAATTAGGTATAAAAAGAAGGCACTTATTGGAAATTACGCCATAAAAAATATATTTACATGTGAATTTTAAAAGAGAAAGGATATTGTAAAATAAATTCATTAACATGCGTTAGAAATCTGAAATGGAACAAATTACGTCACATTACACTTATTATGCAAAATGAACAAAAAATAGTATTGCAAAACAGTTTAAATTTAAAAATTGCGCGAGACAAAAATTATTATATATTAGATTATTAAATATTATTATTGAATTATTAAATATTAGATTTTTTCAAAATTTTATTATTTGTCGTTTGATGTGAGGTGTTCAGCTATAAGTATGCAAATTTTTATGTTTCCAACATAATTAGAGACTGAGTTAGAAAAATTGCTTTAAATACACAAGTTAGAGCCAGAGGGTTAAATATTAGACTTTTTCAAAATTTTATTATTTGCTGTTTGATCTGAGGTGTTCAGCTATAAGTATGCAAAATGTCATGTCTCCAACTTAATTAGGGGCTGAGTTAGAAAAATTGCTTAAAATACACAAGTTAGAGCCCCGAGGGTTAAATAATAGACTTTTTCAAAATTTTATTATTTGTCGTTTGATGTGATGTGTTCAGCAATAAGTGTGCAAAATGTCATGTCTCCAACTTAATTAGGGGCTGAGTTAGAAAAATTGCTTAAAATACAGAAGTTAGAGACCGGAGGGTTAAATATGACTTTTTCAAAATTTTATGATTTATCGTGTTATTGCAAGTGTTCAGCTATAAGTATGCAAACTTTCATGTCTCCAACATAATTAGGGGCTGAGTTAGAAAAATTGCTTTAAATACACAAGTTAGAACCCAAAGGGTTAAATATTAAGCCTTTTTCAAAATTTTATTATTTGTTGTTTGATGTGAGATGTTCAGCTATAAGTATGCAAAATTTCATGTCTCCAACTTAATTAAATTAGGGGATGAGTTAGAAAAATTGCTTAAAATACACAAGTTAGAGCCCAGAGGGTTAAATATTAGACTTTTTCAAAATTTTATTATTTGCCGTTTGATGTGTGGTGTTCAGCTATAAGTATGCAATTTTTCAAGTCTCCGACATATATAGTTTCTGAGAACGGGCTCTGTGACAGACGGACAAACAGACAGACAAAGGAGCGAGACAGGTAGGGTTTCGTTAGATGAACGAAACTCTAAAAACATGCTGCGGATGACTGTAACAACATCCTAAAATTACATTACCATCAGCGATCTACCAATCCCGAATTTAGTTTATATTCATTTCATATATTCTTATTCTTTTGTGTGGCCCTGTAAAATAACTATCAAAGAGGTGACCGCTACTGAGAGTAAAACATGTACAGTTATTTAAGAGTTGGTGATCGAAAAAATGTCCGCTAAATAGAGGTATCCGCTAATCGGGTGTGTCCGCTATGGAGGTTTTACCAGTAAAACTTCTGAATAGCGAACACCTCGGGAGGGCAGAATTTGTCCTCTATATGGAGGTGTCCGCTACTGAGAGTAAAAAATGTACAGTTATTTAAGGGTTGGTAATCGAAAAAATGCCCGCTAAATAGAGGTGTCCACTAATCGGGTGTGCCCGTTATGGAGGTTTTACTGCATAATAATATCATCCTTTACAAGAAAATTGCATGCTGTATGATAGACAGATAGACATCCAGAGAAAGATAACCTCCCGGATCAATAAACACTCATGTCTTTTGTTTTAATCATCCACAATTGTATGTCATACAACATGGCAGTTTTTATACAACAGGCTAAAAACGGTCACCGTGGAACGGAATACTGTATTATTATTTGTTTGCCCACCAAAACTGGTTGCCACGGGTTGTTGCAAGGTTTGTGATCACGTGGTTGAAACTGATCTATTCAATATTACTGCGTGCATATATTTTTTTTTTATATATATTTGTTTCAGGTGTTCAAACCAGTTGTCTACGAAAACATGAACCGGTGAAAGTGACGCACACCAAATTTCTGTGACGTATGCAGATAAATTGTGCTTTTTTAAGAGTTTTTTCTATATAATTTTTAAACGGTTTGGAACTTATTTTTCATAGTAGGTGCATTCAGTAGGTGACCCTCATAGGTACCTTCTGGTGCAATCAGAAACGAAATCCGACAAATATTTTTTGAGTTATGCTTGACGAAAGGTTTTTATTAGGCTTTTTTTTTAGTAGGACATGGCGTTAATATCCATCGTAGTAGTAAAGTGTCCGGACAGGAATATTTCGCTGAGTATTAGCCTTCGCTTCGCTCAGACAACTATTATTTCTTATTCTGCAAATTCATGTTCACAAATATCCATTTTATTTTTATTACTATTCTACTTGATTTCATTACACATGAGATCTCATGATTTTTGTTTACCAGTTTTTAAATTCTTTTGCAAAAATATTTCTATCATTATAGCTCTTGAGAATGTCGCCATCTGAGCAATGAAATATGTCAAACTGAATAGAGATATCTTTTATCACTTTTAGCAAGTATTTTAACTTAGTTTGTGGATTTTAAGTGATTTTCATATATAATTTTATGGTTACATAAACTTAGTGATGCAAAAACTTGCATCTTTGAATTGGAACTTAACTTATTAGATATTGCTGTTACAAAGTGACTTTTATTGAAAACACTACAATTACAAATCTTTCCAATATACAATTGGCACAGTTACAAATATTTATCAATAAGTATATTTTCACACCATGAAATAATATTTTCAATAAATATACATTTAAGATAGGTGACAATTTCAATATCTTAAGGAAATAAGATTATCTGCTAAGCTGCATGAAACCAATGGGTTGAACAGCCCAACAATCTTTGTATTTCTATATCAATATCTCTTTGCATAGCTATATATCTTACTATATAAAGAGATACTACCAGATATAAAGAGATGACTTTGACTTTCTTTTTAAAAATATTTTAGAGTTTAGAAGGTTACATTTGCCACTAAATAAAACATTAGTAACATGCAGCAATATTTTAAGAATTAACAATTAACACGGTTATTTTAAAGTCTGGATGCAACTAGCTTTCCTAAACAAAGGCAAATTATTTTTCCTTACCTTCACAGAAACAAGAATTTCTTAATGAGACAAAAACAAAAAAAAAAAAAAGCCAAGATTGATACTAGGATTAAAAGTAATCTTAAGCAGAAAACGGGCAATTTAAGTTTGAATTAAAATATCAGAAGTATTGGTACTTTTCGCTTTTTTTAAAATTCAGAAACCGAGTATATTTATACCTAATTAAAGAATATCAGCATTTAATCATTCATTCTATCAATTAAAAATATTTTCTCTTACAATTTAACAATAAATAGCAGAAGTGACGTGTGAGAATATACTGAAGAATTCAAATAATTATAATTTCTAAATTATAAACTACATATGGATACATATTCCTATATATGGATATGTTGTGTGTGTATATATGTATAACATTGGTGCCTGGCTAACCCAAAAGTACCAAAGTATCAAATCAAAAGGTTTGATCTAGCTTTGAGCCAAGAACTTAAAGGCAGTAATCTCTCGAAGCAACAAGTCTATTTTATAGAGTATTTCACACAGATTTTTTTTTTTTTTTTTTTTTTTTTTTTTTGTGTGTATGTGTGTAGGGGGCTAGATACATAGAATATTTTAAGCTTAAAATGAGGTATCAGATTGATAAATTAGAAAATGATATAAATTTAAGTCTAAATGACATGATAGAATGAACTGTCAGTCAAGTGTGGCTACAGTTAACATACAAGAAAAATTAACACAATAAAATTAGTGTTTCTACATATTTACAGTTTACATAATCTACATTATGTAATTTAAAAATAGAAAGTTTCTAATATACAAAATTTATGAAAATTTCAGATCATAATATATTTAATTCACAATTGGAAGCATTTATGCTATTTCTTAACATATGTATTCTTCCTTATTGTAACTGAAACAACATTTATCTAACAATTTTAGTCCTAGCAACTAAAGATGAAAATAAGGAATTTTTCTTAGTGGCCACTGGCCGGTAGGTTGATTTTTTTTAGTAGCCAGTTACTGGCTACTAGGAATAATTTCTTTAGTAGCCAGTAAGTACATTTATGTCACTGAATATTTAACTTAAAAATATATGAGTTTAGAGTAAAAAAAGTAATTTATGTACTAAATAAAAATATTTTAATTCATATTGTTTTAATGAACAGAGGTGATTCTGAGTAACAAGAAAAAAAAAATCAAATTCACAGCAAATTTTTTGAAAGGTTTACAACAGAGATTGGGGGGGGGGGGGGGGGAGAAATCCACTCCCAGCACGAACTATGTTTTTTTTTTTTCATGCCACTTTGACGCAATTTGTGGTTTTTTCGCAATCTTTTGACGAAATGTGCATTTTTTCGTGATCTTTTTACGAAATTCGCAGATTTTTTTTCCGTGATTCTGTGACGAAATCCCTTTTGGAAAATCCTGCATTTGGCTGGTACTTTCCATATTTTTAGTCGCCAGTTTTTCATGTTTAGTCGCCAAGTGGCGACTGGCGAGTGCTTATTTTCATCTTTACTAGCAACCTAAACTATTAATACACAATTCACCAGCATAGTTAATTGAATATATAAAGTTTTTAAGCAAGGGAATAATTGAAATAAACTGTCAGAAACAAGGAAAATAGCAACCAATTCAGGTGTTTAAAAAATTATATTTTTTTAATTAGCAAGCAAAAGGCTGATACTCAATTATATTATTAATTAATGATATTAATTTGTATTAAAAGAAGATCATGAATTGTAATATTATATAATGGTTATATAAATATACATATATAAACTAAGTCATTGGATAATCATAAATAAAAAATGACAATATAATTCTTGATAAAAAGTTTTATACAAAATAATTATTTTTTTTCACAAATTTAAGTATTTATTAAAACATTAAAAAATATTGAGGCAATTAGATATTACACTTTATACTAGATATATGATCTCCCACAAATAAATAAATAAATTGCAAATTCGCTAATTTTGTCAACTGTTTGTGGAAAAAAAGGCACGAATATCAATCAAGGACCAATTTCATAAAAAATGCAGGAACAAATAGCAAATAAATTTTGTCAGTTGGTCAAGGAAAAAAATATTAGGAATTTTATCAATTGGTTGTGGAAAAAAAATAATTTCATCAATTGATCTCGAAAAATAAAAAAAGTGAATTTTGTCAAAGAAGCGCAAAAAAAAAAAAAAGTGGGAATTTCGTGAAATGATCGTGTGGGAAAAGTTCATAAATTTTGCGAAATATTCATAGAGTCAGATAAGCAAATTTTTCCACAGGTTTTTTTTTTTTTTTTCATATGCATGTTTGTGATAATCTTATTTTGTGTTTATAATTATCCTTGAACTGAATGAAAATTTCTAAAAGGTATGGGTAATATATTTTAGGTAACTATATTTTAAATAGGGCTTTTTTTTTTTTTTTTTAGAGGAGAGGTTGTGTTAAGTACATTTATGCAATATTGTTCAATGTTTACCAAACTTATTTTTTTAGGATTATTTATACTGTTTTTCCTCCAATGCCATTTTTTATTCTCATGATGCTTTTATTCTTCTTCTCAGTGCTCCTTTTCATCTCTTCCATGCCATTTTTTCCTCGCCATGCTGCTGTACTTTTTGTTTTTATAGAAATAATGCTAAATGCAAAGAATTTTTTTTTTTTAAGAGAAGAAGAAATAGAGAGATTTTTTTAAATAAAACTTGAGAAATTTTTAAGATTAACAATTAAACCCTTAACTGTTTTAGCAGTCTCACAGACCATTGATTATTCTTTTTTGTTGTTTATTTGTTTCAGTTTTCAGCTTAATTATAGATACCAGTGAAATTTTGCTTAGTTTGCAGCTCTAGTACTTAATGAGAATTCTCAATAAATGAATTTTAATTTTAATAGCCCTGTACGTAAAGTTTAGAACAGGAATGGTATTCAGTTTTTTTTTTTTCACATTTTTAAAGATTTTGAACAATGTGTGTGTGAGGGTTTGGGTGAGTCATGATCGGAAATTTCACTTCAAATGTAATGGTTTATTATTTATGTATTTAAAGGGACTGTTTACCTTAAAATTGGTCAAAAAATCATTTTCTTTTTTTTAATATTGAATGAAGGCTGGTTTAATTGTGTATATTTTGACACCTCATTTTTACCCACACGGCAAGTATATCACAAGATAAGATATTGTAAATTTTGTTAATACACCCCGCGCAATTACCTTACTCGCACAAATTAAAACTTTAAATGGCTTTTTTTGTATTTGAGATAGATTTAAAATTTTTTGTACAGGTTTTTTATTATATATGTGATAAGTCTGCACATGGAATTAGCCTTCAGGTTCTTTTGTTATTTTTTTTTAAATAAATGTATATGAACATATGTTAGATTTCATCATTTTTAGAGATGCACCGAATAGGGATTTTGGCTGAATACCGAATATTTGGCTTACAGGTGAACCTAATACCAAATGTTTGGCCTACAGGTAAACCGAATAGTAACTATTCAGCTGAATACCGAATATTTGGTTTGTCGAATACTTTTATATTTCAAAGTTTATAGGCATTAAAATGTTAAATTTTAAAACAATTTTACATAATATTTAAAACAGAAACTTTTATTGTAATAAACAAGAGCTTTTTTCAAAAAAACGTTATGCTGAAAAAAAATTGCTTTGAGTTATTTAAGAAAAGGATAGTTATAAAACTTTTTTTAATTTCATGGCTTCTTCTGAGAATTAAAACAAATGAATAAAATTTTCTTAAATTCTAAAACAAACATTTTAAAATTAGAGAAATTGTGAAAACTTTGGAAGAAAAATTGTACAGGATCATATATTATTTCTTTGCCAGGAAGAGACTAAAGTAAAAGTAAATAAATAATACAATCTATTCAAATCTTATATGGTGGCAAATTAGCAACAATAAATGTTCTACTCCCTTTGATTAAGCAAGGAAGTTTTTAAATGTATCCTAGAACAGTGTCTGGAGTGGGCAATCATTTTCAGAGATTGTAAATGTTGTCTTAAAATCTTAGCAAGAAACAGATTATTTACTGGACAATGTTCAGGAACTTGCATTTGTACATAATTAATTCCTATGAAAGTCCTTGTGATTGGTTAATTTTCTTAAATAATACTTAACAAACAGCAAATAAATAATTTAAAAACATTCTCTTTTATTTAAATATGATTCTGTTTCTAATTATTCTGAATATCTTTATAAAATGACTGTTAAACGTAGATGTTGTATAAGGTTTATAAAAATATGCTTTTAAAGCTTTTTTAAATATTCGGTTTAGCCGAATATTTCAATATTTGGCATACCGAATAGTTTGATATTCAGCCAAACCTTATATTCGGTAACATGGCCGAATACCGCATATTCGGTGCATCTCTAATCATTTTACACTATACATATCAGTAAAAAAATTATATTAAAAATAATATCAGATGTATCTAAAAATCCATGCACAGTCTTGTGTAATACACATTTGACAATCTTTTAAAAAAATGGGCAAAAATATGAATATTTAAAAAAGTAGTAGGAATTAAAAAAAATTTTTAAACTTTTAATTAAATATGCAGCTATTTATTTTTTTCAAAATGTACCTTTAGTTGCACATTGAAATGCAGAGAGTTCACCATTCCATTTAAACGATATTTTTGAAAAATAAACAAAATTGTTGAAAAGGTAAACTGTCCCCTTAAAACTAGCAATAAAACAATTAGGGCAAAACAATATTTAAAAACTGGTCAGAATTTAAAGCTTAACAATTTTAAAGCTTGGGGATAGGGGTTGGGTGGCCAAAGGGATGAAATGACAAAAATCTGTTAAAATGCATAAGATTCTTACCAATATTGTTGAACAGAATTAAAACATATACAGAGGATCCTCTTTGCCATTGCACATATTTTATCCCTAAAAAATATTTTTTTTTTTTTTTCCAAATTAGAAATGTTCTCTTACAAGAAATATTTCCCATTTTGCGATAATATCACCGCGTCGCCATGAGGTATATAGAAAAGGTAGAATCATAAAATGCAGTATGGTAGTTAGTAAATATTTAACATACAATATAATGAATTATCTCAAAATTTACCTCTAAAAAAACTTCGAAGTGAAATTCTTTAAATGTCCCATAAAGTACATCAGTGTCATCGACGATTCATCATGAGGTACAGTAAGATGAACCTTAAAAAAGTTATTGGTAAATGGCAGGGTTCGTTGATATATATCAATGGATATATATCATGATATATATCTTGATATATATCCGATATTTATTTTTAAAATATCAAGATTTTTGATATTTTCGATATTTTCAAATTCTTGATATTTATTTTCAAAATATCAAGATGTTTGAAATTTTGTATATTTGATATTTATTTTCAAAATATCACCATGTGAGATAATTTTGATATTTTCCACATTCAAAGCAAGTGTAAATGAAATTTCCACATGTTATTGACTGTATCATTCTATAGATAATTTACTTTGCCTTTGGCAGTAACTTTTTTAGGAAAAGAAGAAAACAAATCATTTCCAAGCTTTATATTTGAAACTTTTATTTTTAAATGTAAAACTAATAATTATGTTAGACAGTTAATTCAGAACAGCCATTGAAAGATAAAATGTAATTTTGATAATTCTTTATATATAGCCAGAGTTGTTGATATATATGTCAATGGATATACATCCAATATTTATTTTCAAAATATCAAGATTTTTGATATTTTCATATTACTTTATATTTATTTTCAATATATCAAAGTGTTTCATATTTTCTGCATTTGATATTTATTTTCAAAATATGAATGTGTTTAAGATATTTTTGATATTTTTAGTCGTAATTCGTAATATTTCAGTGTAAATGAAATAAATTTTCAATTGTTATTGACTATGAATCTGTAGATAAAGAACTTTTGTCTCTTCTGGATGTGACTTTTTTAGCCAAAAAAGAAAATAAATATATTTTTGAAGCTTTAGATTTGAAGCTTTTATTTTTAAAATGTTCAACTAATAATTATGTGGGACATAATTAATTCAGAACAACCATTGAAAGATGAACTGACTAACTTAAATAAGCAGTTATATGCAGTTTCATTAGAAAGGAATCTTTTCTCATGTTTTGGTCCAGTTTAGTTTAAACAATACAACATGTTTGAAAATACGAAATAAGGTATTTTATACTTACATTTATGTTAAAATTTTTCAATTAAAAGAACTTTTTTGTATTTCAAATTTCTGATTTTTTTATACTTGATCTTGATACTGAATCCTATAGTTTTTTATATATAAAGCAAATAGTTATTGTTTTCAATTAGTTCATCTTCAATTTTGTTCTAAGTGGGGGAAAAGAAAAAAAAAAAAAAAAAAAAAAAACCAGAAAATAAAGAAAAATGCATTTTTAGAATATTTTTTGATTAAGTTTTCATGTTAAGTGCAATATATTTTAGTTTCTAATCTATATTATGCTTGAAAACATTTATTATCAGCGGTAAGTTGGCTGCTTTGAAAATATCGGATATATATCGAAAATATCGGATATATATCAAAATATCGGATATTTTTGATATTTTCGAAAATATCATGATATTTACGAACCCTGGTAAATGGTAATAAACATTAAACAGTATATAATACACACTAGAGCCGTACCGAGTATGCGGTAAATACTCGGTACTCAGCGAAATTTTGGCCGAGTACTCGGCCAATACTGAGTAGTTGTAAGAATTTCATTTTTTAAGCATATGATATGAATTTAAAACTGTCTGTAAAAAGTTATTCGAATATCAATGGATGAAATGAATATAATGAATATATGAATATAATTCGAATATATGCAAAAATTCATAAAACTATTTACTTGGTATTTAGCAATATGTCTACAAAATAGAAAAAGTTAAGAACAAAAACCCTCATAAAATAATTCCAGATTAAAATTTAGTTTCACATTTATCCAAAGAAAAATAAGTTCTTTTTAAATATATAGGAAAACAGAAAATACTATTATTTTAGATAAAGAAACTGAAAATACAATAAATTACAGTCGAACTTGGATAATTCGAAGTTCAAGGGACCAAAAGAAAAGTTCGAAATATCCAAAAATTCGAATTAAATATATTCGCTCAAAAAGAAGAGATAAATAAAAAAAGATTAACTCCACAATGAAATATTTAACACATAAACTTTATCTAAGGATACTGCTACATTTTTTTTCTTTAAATCAAACATTTAGCTTAATTATTCATTACTTTTAAGAAAAAAATCAGATATTTTTGATTGCTTTTTCGAATGCAATCTTTGAGTCATAGCATATGATTCCAACTTATCAATTGACACAAAAATAGAATCTTTTACATTGGACTGACCTTCAAAAAAACGTCGAAGTTCTTGTATATGCATAATAGCTTCTAAGCATCTAGGTAAGGGCTTCTCTTGTATTTCATTGTTCTGTTCATCTTCAGATAGTCCGTCCTCAGCTTGGTTGTTTTCCGCCAGTTGAGCAACAATGTCAGCATCAGTTACCTCGCCACACACAGCCACATTTTGGTCCACGTTGACGTAGTCTTCATACAAGATTGATGGATCCGATTTTGCATCTTCCCAATTATCGACAGTAAGTTCAGGATCAATTTCGTCAAAGTTTTCCACTACATTTACTCCTTCTGTTTCTTTCTTTACAAATCCCGCCTTATGAAAGCATTTCATAATCGTTATCTCACTGACCTTGTCCCATGCCTGCCTACACATTCTTGAAGCATGAAGAACGTTGAGATTCTTAATGTCAAAATCTCCGATGAGGATTCTTTCAACCAACAGACGCCTGTAGAAATGTTTAAGGTTTTTGATGATTCCTTGGTCCATTGGCTGAACCACAGATGTCATGTTGGCCGGGAAAAAATGACTTCCACATTTTTCATTTTGGGAATGCTGTTGTGAGCCGAACAATTGTCAATAAAAAGGACAATCTGTCGTTTTTGTTTTTCAAATTTCTTGTTTATATTTAAAAGCCATTTTTGAAAAATTTCGGACGTCATCCATGCCTTTGTATTTGAATCGTAGGAGACAGGCTTAGACTTAACATTTTTAAAGCAACGTGGATTAGCCGATTTGCCAATCATTAATAGTGGCAACTTTTCGGACCCGTCCATATTTGCTCCAACAAGCAACGTTACTCGCTCTTTACTTAGTTTTCCACCACTGCATGTTTCTCCTTTGAAAGCAAGAGTTTTATTTGGAGTACACTTATAAAAAAGTCCAGTCTCGTCGACGTTAAAAATATTTTTTGGTTCCTTATTCTGAATAATTTCTCTTAAAAATGTTTTTTCCACTCATCAGCTGCTTGAATACCCACTGCACCACTTTCACCACACACTGCTTTGAAAGAAATATCGTTTCTATCTTTGAAACCATTCAGCCAACCTGTGCTGGCTTTGAAATCTTGAATGCCTAATGCAGCGGCAAACTGTTCAGCTTTGGCTCTCATAATAGGGCCACTAATTGGATTGTTCTTATCTCGCGCTTGTTTAAACCATTTAAGAACACAACCGCCCACAACTGGGTTATCAGGTCCTCTCGTCCTTTTCCTATTTTTTCCTGTGCCATTTTCGCTATTCAAAATTTTATCTTTGTTCTTCAAATATGTCGATAATGTGTTGGGTGGAATTCCAAATTCCTTGGCAATTTCCGATTTCTTTTTAAGGCCTTTTTCTACTTCATTAATCACCGCTACCTTTTGAGCTAATGTTAATGACTTATAAGGAGTTTTAGCTTTTGACAACGCCATAGTAAGAGAACATAAAAACAATACTTAAAGCACACACGCAAAAACTTACAACCGCGTTAAATCATTCACTCACGTGACTCTAAGATAGAAAGAAATGTAGCTGCGCTTCTGGAGAAAAAAAAAGGGGGGGAGGGGAAGGGTTGGCGAAAATCTGCGATTGCAACACCTAAGCTGCGATCCTTTCAATGCGCAGTGAAATAGATTCCCCAGACGAAAGGGTGCGGCTAAGTCTTGGAATTTTGCCAAATAGAAAGACAATTAAAATAAACTGTTTTACTATTTTGAACCTTAGCTGAAAAAAGTCTCAGGATTAATATTTACCGCAAAATTCGAAAGGCAATCCTACGAAAAATTCGAATTATCCAAACTAAAATTCGAAATATCCACATTTTTTTTAACATTATTTTAATACAGAATTCTAGGGACCAAGCAAAAAATTCGAATTAGCCAGAATTTCGAATTAAACAAGTTCGAATTATCCAAGTTTCACTGTAATAAAAAAATTAATAATTAAATTTATTGTATTTCAAATAATGGTACAAAAACACCAAACGTTCTACATTATCAGTAGACAGGGCATTTCTTTTACTACTATAAATTTGACCTACCTCTGAAAATATATGTTCAGAATAAACAGTGGTTGAAGGTGCACATAAGAATTTTTTTGCAAGGTTGCACATAATCGGAAAAGTCCCCCCCCCCCCTTTTCAGAAATTGATACTTTAAGGGACTAGTTAGTAATTTAGGTTCACAAATAGGGATCTAAAATTACAAATCCCCTTAAAACATAAATTTAATTATCACTAACCTAAATTTACATAATCACAAATTTAAAGCCTTTAAACAAGTGGATGATATACAAATCCTCAAAGCATTTGATTGTAAAGGATTTAAGTTAAATAAGTATTAAAATTTCTCAATTTCTTGGCCACTCTGTCTTGAAGACACTTTGGAATCTCAGATGAAAAAAACATTTATTTTATGAGGAAATTTTCATAGATGTTACCATATATTGGTTTGCTTTTAAAGAAAAAAAAACATTCAGGTATTAAGAAATGAAATAAAAATGTAAAAAAATCAAACAGTTCAGTATTTGATATTTATTACCAGAATATCAAAGTTTTTGATATTTTCATATGTTTTATATTTATGTTCAAAATCTCATTGTGCAAGATATTTTTGCTATTTTCGATCAAAATAAGTGTAAATGAAGTTTTCAACTCTTATTGACAGTGTCGTACTCTGGATAAAGAACTTTTGTCTCTCATAGGGACTTTTTTAGCCGAAGAAGAAAACAAATATCTTTTCCAAGCCTTATGTTTGAAGTTTTTATTTTTAAATGTAGATTTTGTCGGACATAATTAATTCAGAACAGACATTGAAAGATAAACTGTATAATTGAGATTATAATCTAATTTATTACAAAATAATCTTTTCTGGTTTCTGTTTAGTTGAGGAGCTTCAACTGAACAACATGTTAGGGAATAAAAATAAGACCAGGTTACATTTATATTAAAACTTTTCAATTAAAAATCTGTTTTGTTGTTTTGTACTAAAAATTTTCTTTTATAATATACATAAAAGTTCCTTGATACTGAATACCACAGTTTTGTGTATAAAAAAGCAAACTGTTTCTGTTTTCATTTAGTTGATCTTTAATTTTGATCTAAGAGAGAGAGAGGGGGGGGGGGGGAGAGAGAGAGAAAGGGAAATAAAAATATATTTATGTAGAATATTGTTTTATTAGGTTTTCATTTAAATGCAGTGCAATATGTTTTAGGTTCTATTTTATATTATGCTTGGAAAATATTTATTATCAGCAGTATGTTGACTATTTTGAAAATATCCGTTATTTTTGTAAATATCATGATACTTGCGAACCCTGTGTAAACGCAATCTCCTCGTCCTCAATGACATGGAAGGTGGGTACATACCACATCGAATCCAACTGATCCACAGAAATGTACAGGTTACCCATTTATTAAATGTCTGAAAATGCAAATCCCCGCCCCCTCCCCATTGTTCCTCTTCTTAAAGTAAAAGAATCAATAATATCCCTTTCGAGCTTCAAAAATATTTTCCAGAGAAAAATTTCTCATTTTCAACACTGAAGTACTACTTATCTCTCGCCTAGTATAATCGACAAGCTGAATCTCAAATATATTTTATTTATACAATGGAAATTTAGAATCAATATATGACAAATTTAGTACAAAAAAAAATGTAAACAGAAAAAAGTGAAAATGAACATACTTACTATATACCTACATATTTTTTTAGGTTAAATGAAGTTGTCAGAAAAAAAAAAATATAGAAACCCTTTGAATTCAGAATCGTATCCAAATTGCACATTACAATCTAAAGAGAGTATTGTTGACAGGGTTACCGGCTGGCTTTTTTCGGTTTTAACCACTTAAAAAAGCCGGCTTTTATTGAAAAAAGCCAGTTTTTATTTTTTAAAGTTGGTTTACAGTTAATTTGTTTTAAATTTGGATGAATAATTTTTTATACATTTATAAATATTTTCTACTAAAAAAATTATAGATTTCTATTCAATTTTGTCAAATAAATAAGTCTTTATAACTTCTAGAAGGCAACTGTGAAAGAATTATGTCTGAAACAAATATATATATATATATAAACATTGAAAAGAATATAAGTTAGGTTCCAAACTTGTGTTTTGAAATTCTATATTACATAGCTCCACATATATTACACATTTTAAAGATTATATTTAATTAAACAATGACAAAATGTAGCACATCAAAATGGAAACATTCTCATGTGTCTATATCGAGAGATTAAGTTATAAACGTTAAAAGAGAAATTAGAAAGGATATAATATTTGAGGAGAATAATACATAAGTGTATAAAAAATAGAGCATTTAAAACAAGAAAAAAATAAATAAAAATTACCTAAATAAAATTTTGAAAATCTTGTTGCTAAGCATATTCATGCATATGCTATTCATAATGCTTTTAATAGTGAGAAATGGTGTTTTTATTAATATGACTATGTATAATTTTAAATGTTTACTAGAAATAAAATAAGACTTGTACATTAATAGCTCTTAAAATTAATTAAGTAATAAAACAAGTAACTAAGTAACCATTGTCCTCTTTAATTTTATAAAGCAGTAAAAATGAAAAAAAGGGCAGTTGGTATGGCTCTTTTAAAATTTAGCTGACATATTTGCAATTCTGATTACAAATCACTAGCAAAACCATCTAAATTTTATTCCAGTATTAATGTCCTCATTATTGAGAAACTGGGTTACTTATTAAACTCTAAATCAATTAAATGTCATCAAAGTTTCCCTCAGACAGTTTCAGGAGGGTGCTGCACCCTGCCTGCCCTTAGGTTTACAAAATAGCACCCCTCGTGCCCCTCATTAAAAAAAATTAGCTCCCTTGTTGCCCCCACCTGAAAAAAGTGTCTTTACTCCTTTGTTTATTAAAAAATTTACTTGCATAGGAAAAATTGACTCATTGCTGTCTTTAAAATAGTGTTCTGTCTATTAAATATTAAAAAGTAGTTTTAAAAATCAAAAGAATGCCTTCAAAAATTTTAAGAAATGCTCTTAAGAATCCAAAACATGGCCTTCAGAATCCAAAAGTGCCCTTCTCCCACAAGCAGCACCCTGCCCTTTTTTAAACCTGGGGGAAACTCTGTGTCATTAAAACTAATTAAAAACACTTTAAAATGTGTAGTTTATAATTACAATGCTTCATTGTATAAAAGCCAATTATAGCCAAAAAATGCCAATTTTGACCAAAAAAAAAGCCGGTTAAAACCAATAAAAGCCACTGACCTGGCTTTTTTAATTTTTAGACGGCTTTTTTGCAATCCTGATTGTTTGACCATGTCAACTGAATTTATAAAAGCAGACAGTGTTATGTGTGACTTAAAGCGAATCAGAATAATTTCAACTAAATTGTACTTGAACAGTTAAAAATCAGAAATCACTGCTAGGCATATTTGACAAGCAAGACTAGTTTGTTTAAAATTACTCAAATAGTACAAACTTACCAAAGTATTTATTAGAAAATACATGAAAAAAGCCCGAAAAACACAAGCATAATGCAAGCAGCAAAACTTATATTGAGTACAGTCACTGTTATGAATAGCATTACACTGATTATGATATAAATAATATAATATGCAATGGCAATAATAAAAAACTTCAAATAAAATAAAAACCTGAATTATTAAGTACCCTCCCTCCACCCTACAAAAAAAAGTTAAAAAGGAATCTCTCAACCAAAATTTAAATTCCATGTCAAAATCTGATGTAGGGGAGACCAGGGTACAGTGGACCTAAGTACACAGTGGACCACCCCTTATATTTTACTTATTTTTAAAATTTTAAAGCTTTTCTTTTAGGCTAATTGATAAGAGCACTGGATTGATTACGTATAGCCTTCAGAACACATCGTTAGCTCAGAATGAACCCTTTTATCCTGACTGGTTGTTTTGAGCTCCTAAAAGTAAAATTTTTCATCATCATACTTTTCTTTATTGAGTAAGGTTATGAATAAATAAGATAAAACAACTTTTCTGAAAAGGTAAAACACTGGTCTTTATTAAATTTAAAAGCTTATATGCTTAAAAAAAAACTTTAAATAATATTTTTATCAGTATATATTGAACTTTAACACGGGGCACAGTGGACCGGCCACTGCTGGGGTACAGTGGTCCACAATGAATATTGCCCCTGTAATGAAGAATTTTCAAAATATTTAATAATTACTTATTCTCTACAAAGAAATATTGTTTTAAAATAGTTATTTAACTATAAAATAAAGTAAACAAAGAAAAATGACAAATTTTTTAACCCTAAAATGCATAGATTAGCCATTTGGCACACTTTAAATTTCATGTTATTATGTTGTTCAGATTATAATGTAGCCATCTGACACTTTAGTTTTCTCCTAAATTATGGATAACAGTTCACATGTGATTTTTAAAATAAGTTTTCTTGTTCAATATAGTAGCAGTTTTTTTTTGAGGGGGGGAGGGGAGGAGGAGGAGAGAAATGAAAATCATGCATTGTAGAGTTAACATATTAAGAAATATTTTGTTTTGTATTTACTGCCTTTGAAAAATATAACTGTAGCCTAATAAGTAATAGATGACGTCACTGGATTGGTTATTTATAACTTCAGAGCACCTGGTTAGCTCATAATAAACTATTTTATCCTGACTATTTTAAGCTTCTAATAAATTTTTCATCATCATATTTGTCTTAATGTTTGCTGATTTTTTTGTATTTATTAATAACTTGTTTGCCTGTATCTTATATTGTTATTTTCAAAATATAATAAATTTTTTGATAATTCTTTAGTTTTATATATTTTTTGTTTCAAAATGCTGCTTGCAAATTTGTATTATTATATTATTTTGGAGGTAAAGGGGAAACAAAAAAGAATTAGATTAATTATAAATAGATTTATATTATATTTTTGACAATAACTAATAGTGGACCACTGTGCCCCAGTGGGTGGACCAGTATACCCCGCTCACTGGTCCACTTCACGAATGTATGTAAAAGAATTTTTTTTGAAAAATGCATTGGAAATTATGTTCTGTGAAAATTATGAGGCATGTAGAAAGGTTTAAAGAATATTCAAAAATATTTTCAGGCAAATTGGTCTCTCCATTAAAGAGAAAAAAAAATGTTAACTGCAAAAGTGGACCACTGTACCCTGGTCTCCCCGATATCAATTCTGGTGGATTCACTTTCTTGCTTACCTTTAAAATTTCAGCATTGAGCATTTACATACCAGAAAAAGTTACAGTATTTTTATATAGTAGAAATATAACAATCAATTTGAGATGTATAAATAATTAAAAAATTATAAAGCAACTTACTATTTATTTAATGTCTAAATTTCTATTCAGATGAGTTCTGATCTTATTTTTAAATTGAAAATTATACGAGCAGTGAATCAATGGAAAATATTTAAGGTGATAGTCACAGTATTTTTGGGGGGGAATTCTTTTTAAAATAACTTACATTAAAAATAAATATTCATTTCTAGTCTGAAAATTAAATTCAAACAAATTTAAATTATTTCATTTTTAATGTAAACAAACTGCTGGTATAGTTAAATCTATTACCCCTTTTGGAGAAATTAAAATAATAATAATAAAGAATGTAGTTTTAATACCCCCAGAGCAGGTAGTACGATTTTGTAACATTTTAGAAAAGAAGGGAAATTAAAAAAAACATAAAATTTTTGGGGCAATTATTATATTACAAATGCAAAAGGATATTTTTGGTACTATGTATTGACACATTTAACCGCTTTAAAAAATCATCACATTTTTTGCAGTCGCATCATTGCATTTCACATAACAAAACTTCAAAAACTGCCAATCAAATATTATATATAATTTATTATATTATTTATATTTCTTCATTTTTAAGTTTCAGGCCGTATAAAATTGTGATAAACAAATCGTAGTGACAAATTATGCCACATCTGAGTTTTCTCGGGATAATAATTAATTGTTAATATTAGGGATTGACCGAAGCAGCAATTTTGCCGAATACCGAAGCTTCGGTCGAAGTGTATACCGAATATTCGGTATTCGGCAACCGAATACTTGAAATTTTTTAATACGCATTTTTCAATATATTTATACATATTTGCCTATATTAGCTTTTTAATAAACTTTAATTGAAATTAAATTCTCAATAATTTAATTCAGATACATTTTTATTCTTAAATCTAATTAACAAAAAAATTTAATGACTTCTTTCCACTCACAAATTCATTAACCCATCACTTATTTTTTATTTTATCACTAGTCAGTACCCAAAAATATCTTATGAAAATATTAAATTATGCAGGCTATTATTAAGGGTAAGGATTGTCAGAAAAACAAAAGTTCATTAAAATAAAAAGAAACAATGTTGTCATTAAGCTGATTGTCTAAGTCTAATTATAAACATATTGAATAGGAATGTTCTCAAAATACAAAAGGTATCATATCAATTTGTACATTTAACTATTTTCTGTCAAATTATTGATAGATATTTATATTTTGATTAATATTTTAACACAGTGGTGGTGAAGATAACAAATTTGAGCGATTTTGATATAGTAGCGGTTATAAAAGCTATAGGATATGCATAGGGGTATACTTATTTGATGAGTGTATTTTCTTTAATAACCTTAGATATACAGATATGAACTCTGATATGCTTATTTGATGTGTATATTAAAGAAAATATACATTAAATTAATTTAAATTAAAAAACTAATGTAGAAGTAATTAAAATTAAATGATAAGGGAAAGATGTGCATATTCCTTACTTTATTTTTCCCTATTGTAGACAGTTGTTTCGATTTCACCCCAATGTAAACTATTTTAGGAAGGAAAAAGTTTTTTTTTTTTTTTAATTAAAAATGTCCTTTGACTTGCTTTTTGTAGTGCAGCTGAACTCATGCACATAATATTGAAACCAGGGATCTGTTTAGAAAAAAATTGAGTCCTTTAAAGGATCCTTGACAAAATTTTTAATTTCAAAACAGGACCCTTCACAAAATATTTTATCTCAAAACAGGACCCTTCACAAAACTTTTCACCGTAAAACAGGACCCTTCACAAAATTCTTTGTCTCAAAAATAGGTCTTTCACAAAACTTTTTCATCTTTAAACTGGGCCTTTTATAAATTTAATCATTTAAAAGTAAAATCTGGCTTGTCATTTTTACATATATGAATATATATATATATATGTGTGTAATTTACATACATATATCTTCTTAAAAATGTATAAACAAGGATCTGAATATAACGATCATTTCAAACTCACAAAATTATGCCTAGGTCTTTACTAAATGTAAAAAGCTGATCACAATTTCACAAAAACAGGACCCTGGGAAAAAAGTCTGGGCAGACCCCTGGAAACTCATTGTTTAGCCTATTCTACTGCTAAGTAAAAGAGAATTCTTCTAAATCTAAAAAAAAATACTTATCTGCAATTATTCGGCCGAATACATTTAAGTATTCGGCCGAAGCCGAATATTCGGTTTACATGCCGAACCACCGAATACCGAATCAACTATTTGGTATTCGGTCAATCCCTAGTTAATATATATGAACTTGAGATAACTCAGGGTAATCAGGGAAGCAGTTAAAGAATGCATTACCTTACAAAACACTATTGTATATGATCTCAAATATATACCTATTTAAAGAAGAAAAAATTGACATGAGTTATTACATACTATTACACAAAGTAAATAGTAAGACAAAAAATAAGTTAGTTTTAAAGTACTTAAATTTGTTCATTGAGAGAGGGGGGGGGGAGAGCAAATATTTCAGTTAAAGAAGATATAGATGTTTATCTATTATTAATGAAAAATAACAAAAAATGCAGAAAAATTCAAAATATTATTAAAGTGATCTGAAACTGTATGGTGAAAAATAGGGCCTGAATGAAGCAGGAATTCCACTGAATATTCAGCATTCGGCAGCCGAATGCTTAAAAATTTTTAATAAACATTTATTCATATAGTAGCTTTTAAACAAACTTTAAATTAAATTCCTAATTTAATTGAAGTACATTTTTATTCTTAAATCTAATTACACAAAAAATTGAATGACTTCTTTCACTCACAAATTCATTTATCCATCACTTATTCTTTATTGTTTTATCACTAGTCAATACCAAAAATAAATTATGAAAATATTAATCTTACAAAAAAGGATAAAGAATTATCAGAAAAACTAAAGTTCATTCAACTAAAAAGAAACCTGATGTTATCATTAAGCTGATTATACTGATTCTATATGTCTAATTATTATAAACACATTGAATAGAAATGTTTTCAAATACAAAAGATAACATATGAATTTGTACATTTAACTATTTTCTGGGCTCCTTTATATGTTATCAATGATTAACTGTGCGCGATGAAGAAAAAGAAAATCAGTGGTTTTAATTTTAATGGATACAAAAGCCATAGGATAGGCATAGACATAGATATTTATTTGATGTGTATACTAAAATGAAAATACACATTAAATAAATTTATGTTAAAAAAATAATGTAGAAACAATTAAAATTAAATTATAAGGGAAAGATAGACCATCTTCTTTACTTTTTTTTTTTTTTTTTTTTTTTTTTGATTTTACCCCTAAACTATTTTAAGAAAGAATAAGTTCTCTTTTTAAAAAAAAAATAAATAAATAAATGGCCATTGACTTGTTTTTATTGCAGAGAACTCACATACATAATAATGACACTTGTTACTTGGCCTATTCTACTTCTAAGTAAAGTAAAAGGGGAATTCTTACGTTTCCAAGAAAATACTTATCCGCACTTAACAGCAGTGTTTATAGCAAACATTTATTTTCTGAAATCATTATTTTTACACAGTAATTTGCCCATGTTAAATTTTGATTACAAGTAGCAATGTATCCTACTTTTATAAATGATCATATATCACTGAAGCATATTAAAATAGCATCAAATGAGCATTGGTCATCATGTATATTTAAAACAAGTAATATTTTACCTATTGTTCTTCTTAAATTAAATACTGTAAAATTCAGCTGAATAATCTTAAAAAGTATTCAGCTAAAACCGAATATTCGGTTTACATGCCAAATCAACTATTTGGTATTCAGTAAATCCCTAGTGAAAAGGAGAGGGGGGGGGGGTGTGTAAATGATTGATTATTTATTTTTACTGAATGTAATAAATACAGCAGAGAGCTTTAAAAATATGCTAAATATTTCAAACTTCACGTGATTTGGGGGAGGGGGGGGGTATTTGCCAGATGCAAATCATTTTAACTTTGCTCTTTACTTTTGCTTATGTTATTTTTTGTAATTGCAAAGAAATAATTAGAGATTTAAAAATAAAAGCTTTTAAAATTTTAAATATTCTGTAGAGAGAGTAAGGAGAAAATATTTAGCGGAATTTATATTAATTTTATCAGCAAACAAAAAAATAGCGAAATCTCTTTAAAAAATTAAAAAAGTTTAAAGGATTTGGCAGGAAATCTTTGTTAGCAAGGGGAGGGGGGGGGGCATACATACAAATACAGACAGACATTTTGGGAAGAGGACTCAAAATGATTTATTATTAGTTTATTGTCACTACTAAGTAGAAAATAGGGTAGAAAGATTTAAAAATGGAAGAGTTTTAAAGATTTTATATCTTTGTATGATTATTGAGACAATGGTGTAAGCAACAATTCAAGTAAAAAAGACATGTGCTTAAACGATGCATAACATTCCTTGATAATTTATTTTTGCAGTATGTTATGATTAATTGCTTACTGTTGCTGAAAAATAACAAGAAATAGAGCAAAAAAAAAAAAAATATTTAAAAACCTATTTCATTAAAAAAAAATAAAATGTATGCTGGAGGAAAGGAGGATGAAGTATATGTTTTAGAGAAAATTTAGATAATTGATTTAAGGATACTTCCAACAAAGTCAGAATTAGGCAAGAATATTGTTTGAAAAACAAAATAAAACTGAAAGATTTATAGTCTGCATGCTGGGAGAGAAAACGAAGGAGTGACAATTGCAAAGAAGAGGGTGAACTGAAATTTATGTGGAAATTTGAATCAGATTTCTATTGTGGAGGAATGCAACGTGGAAGATGTATTCGATAAATATGATACTTTGTATAAAAAAAAAAAAAAAAAAGTTAGAGAAAATATAGGGTAGATGTGCCAATAATGGACAGGACACCCTTCAATGTTTTTTGCTTATAAAAAATAACTGACATTTTTGTTAGTTTTTATTATTTTTTCATAACTCCCCTTGCATTTTTTATAATATGTGTTATTGTTGACAGTCTTCATCAAACCAATCAGAAAATAATGTTTTGAAGTTCCTCTGTTTTTCAGTAATAATGTCAATGAACATGCTAAGAGCTGCCTTCACTTTAAAAATCTATTATAGTGTTTATTTTCTTGAAAAGTTTGCACATTTTTGTTTTGGTAGCATGAGAAAACTTTGAATTTTATATACTAATGGCAATTTAGAAAATTTCATTTATTTTTAACGTTTTAAGACATGTGTCCATTTCTGGAATGCTTAATTAGTTTAATTTCCAGTAAAGGACACTCCATGTATACATTGCTAAAAAGGAAATTTGTTTATAGTGCATAAAATCTTTTGACTTAACTGAAAACAAGCTAAGTAAACAAAACAAATTTAATTTTTAAATTGCACTTACCAGAATGTAATAACATCAAAATTTTCATAACTAGCTGTTTTTAATTAATTTTGTGTGGTTAATAAAATTTTTAATATTTTAATCAAATTAAGCTTTTTTTTATATACAACTCTGCCTTGCCTATAATTTGGCAATCAATAACACAAATCAGGAAGCAGAGAATATTATTTAAGAGCTTAGGGAAAAGAGGGACTCACCCCTTCCCATTTAAATAAAAACAAGTTACAGAAGTTGATAAAAATAAAACTGCTATTTTCTGTTTTAAATATTTGCTGATTTATCTTTGACAAAAGAAAAAAAAAAAGTAATATTAATTACATTTATAGCAGTAATGAACAACAACTGCAGATCAGTTGCCTCAAACATCAATTCGGCAGTTTCATTTTGAAACTACTTTATTTAGTATTTAAAACATTCAACCAGAAGCATTATTTATTTCATATTTGTATAATTTCTGGAAGTTTAAGTGTTAAAAATTCTGAAAAATAAATGAATCTATGAACTAATACACCAAAACTTTTTTTTCTCAGATTTTTTTACCTCTAAACCCCAGATTGTCTCAACAATTTAACATATGTAATTCTCAGACATTTAGTATTTTAAACCATGTATCTAAAATAATTAAAATATTGATCCTATGATAATCAAAATATAATAAATTTAAAGAGTGAATAAATATTACAAATATTTTATTAATTATTGATATCCTAATTGTTAAATTTATTTGAAAATAACTATTTTGTCTCATTAAATTCTGGTTCTAAATACAGTCATAAAACAGTTATAGATCTTCTTTTTTTCGGGTGTGGGGGGGGGGGGGTGTCCATTACTAGAATTTTGGGTATTTTGATATATTTCGGTTATTTACAATAAAAATTTTATTAATATTGGGAAAAGATACTATGATAATGGTTAAATATTGTTGATAGATCAATATAATATTGAAAAAAGTGGAATATAATAATTATAACTATTAATTAGAAAGAAAATTATTCCTAAAGAATGTCCATTAATGGCACATCTACTTAATATGGATTTTTTTAGAGGATGGAGCTGGAGAATTTTAGTGTAGAAAATTAGGAATTTTACGAGAATGAAAGAGCCACACTTGTTTTAATAGAAAATTAAAAAATAAAGAATGCAGTGTATACAATTTTTGTGGCTGTTTATTTAGTTAAAAAAATTACTTTAAACCAGACATAAAAAAAAAACCCTACACGGAAAATTACGAGTTTAATAAACTGTTCCTCAATAAAAATCTACATTACAATAATTAAAAAGTAAAGCAACTTTTACCTTTTAAAAATAAACAATCAGTTTACCCTACCCCCTCACTTTCACAGAAGTTTTCCGGAAAGCAATCTGGGGTATTTTAGTGCAAAATTACTCTGAAAATCTTATATCTGTTGCCTTTGCTAAAATTTATAAATGTTTATTTATTAATTTTTTTGGAATATTACTGTTTTTTAATGTATTAGACTAGTGAGGACCCAGGGTTGTAAAAAACCCGGGTTTTTTGTTAAAAACCCAGCCCGGGCGGGTTTTATTAAAAAACACGGGTTAAATGGGCAATTTTCCCCGGGTAAATTGGTTACTAAATTTTGGTACTTTGCAAAATTTATCCGTTAAAATTTTGAAAATTCTCGAAGGAATTACTCAGGGAAAATTTAATTTTTTGCTTAGGAAAGCGCAAGAAATTTGATTGCCGAAACAAGTGGCAATCCTGATCTCAAATACAATCTTTGTAAACAAACACTTCATAGTCTAATAGATGGGAATGACTTCATAGTCTTAATAAGGATCTCAATATTTTTCTCTGTTCTTAAAATACATTATATGACCTCTTAAATTTAAATAACAAACAAATTTTAAATTGCAAAACTATCAATTGTGTGTTATTTAATAATAAAATATAAATATAACTTAAAAAAAAACTTGCTCCTTTGAAATTATCATAAGATCAGCAAATGTTGATAAAAAATATCTTACAACAAAAATGTTTCTTATGTATATATACAGGGTGTCCACTCTCAACAGTGTCCAATGGCTAATTCCTAAACTGTTAGTCATACACATATTGTTTAAATATTACAAAAGTGTTTTCATTTGAGGCAAAGAAATATTTTAAAAGCGATTTGTGTCAATAAAAACATTCCTTAAAAAATTACAAAATTTAAGTTCTTATACGGCCCCCGGTCCTATAAGTTATATTTAGTAACATTTTCCTATTACACTGACAAGACAGACAAAAAAAAGTCCCGTTCATATAACACTAAAATTGACTGAGTTGTGAAACTTTAAAAATGCATGACTTATACCACTTTTCTGCATCTGAACACAAATGAGTTTGGCCATGCTTTGAGGGGTCATATCCTAAGTGCTTAAAGTATTCGAAGAACTTTTCATGTGTATCAGCGCTTTGAAAAAAAATAGTAAAGTGTTATGATTGAGTTAACTTTTATTAAGTTTCAGATTGGCTAAAATTATTGTATTTTAACATGTGTTTTATTTTATAAGGATTTGAGACTATTTCTTTTCATGATTTCTTTTAACAAATATTATGTTATTTTATTTAACTTCAACGATCGTATGTATGTTTTTCCAGTTCAAAATTTGTAGTTGAAATTTAACTAACTTTCAAGTTTCAAATATCCGATCGAGATTAAATTTTACATGTATACTGATGTAAATCTGATGACAATCTAATATTATTATGATTTTCGGTGGTTACCATTCATATTTATTTTACAGGATATTGGATAACACAAAAAATTTCGGATAGATTACTGCCAAGAAGTTTAAGAAAAAGTTTTAGATTAGATAACACAAGATTGCGATGGTTGTGTTTTTAACTTTTATGTATTTTTTAGCACTGAATCTGAGAATTACCTTAATTTTTAACCATCATCTCAGGATGTTTTGCAAATCATAAATTGTCAAAGTTAAAAAATAACAAAAATCAAATACTATAAAATAGAGGAGACGGCTGAGTTTTTTAATTTTTGATAATTGATTTTTATGTACTTTTTAGCACTGAATCTGAAAATGACCTTCATTTTTAACCATCACGTTATAATTTTTTTGCAAATTGTAAATGTCAAAGTTAAAATATAGCAAAAATCTGATACTATAAAACAGGTGTAAAACATTTATTTAATTTTCCTTACCTGATGGTTAAAAATGAAGGTCATTTTCGGATTCAGCAGTAAAAAGTACATAAAATAATTTAATAAATATAATAAGTTTAGTAAATATAATACTCTTGAAGCTAACTGAAAAGCTTAAATTTACGTTTTAAATTAAAAGCTAAAACGTTTTAAAATTATAAGGTTCCCAATCTAAAAGTGCAAGTAAATTAGTACAAATATATTTTCTAAGATTCCAAGAAGTGAATAAATAAAACAAAATAACCATGAACAACAAATACATCATTTGTTCCTTTCCAGAAATACTCTTAAAAAAACCCGGGCTTTTTAAGTGGGTTTTTTATAAAAAACCCAGCCCGGGCGGGCAGCTGGGCGGGTACCCGGGCAGCTACCCCCCTATTAATAAGAAAAACAACATTACATATCGATCTTACATGCGACTATTTCGCATTTAAATCTACTTAAATGACACTGAAAAGAAACAGTAAAATAACTTACTTGAAACATGAAGTAGATCTCGTTTTATCCCTACAAAAGCATGGCTGTATAACTCACGCTCACGGTCCCGCCAAAACACAAACGACTTTCTGATGTTGCCATGCCAATCGAAAATCTAGATCCTTGAAGATGAAGAAGGAAGAGAAACGTTCTCATTGGCTAGATCCAAAAGTAACGTTCCGTAAAAATACTCTCGTCCTACCGTATTCAGGAATCACTACTAAACGGTAATTTTTTTATCATTGGTCGAACGAAATATTTGTAAATTAATGGCGTTTCTACAATTTTTTAGAAAAATGATAAAGTGAATGTCAAAAATACAGCTGACGCATCATTATTTTACGGAAATTTTTAACAGTGTACTAGCAAACCCCGCGGCTTTGCTCGCGTAATATTTGAATTATGCAAAGTGATATTTATGTATCTAATTTTTATTAAAAGGTTTTAACTAAATATTTATTTTATTAAAAGGTAATATTTTATTTTATTAAAAAGTTTTTTTATTAAAAGGTACTTATTACTTTTAGGGATAATTAAAAAATTACTATTTAAAACACAGTTTGACTAAACTTCATTATTACACTGCATTAGGCAGAAATGAGACTTAAATTAATAAAACGAAATAAACTAAATAAATGATAATTTAGAAAATTTTTTGAAACTTTTATGCTCAATTAATACGCTTATTTCAGTATTCATTTGAAGATTTGAATTTTTTAGAAACCATATTCTTGCATCTTAAAATTAACTATCATGTGAAATTCCAAGTCCTACCACCTCTCTCAACATAAAGTGCTATGTTGAAATAGGAACTGTCACCATTAATTTGCCAACATTAATTTTTAAATCGGTTAGTTATTTCCTAATATTCAACAGAAACGTAATTTAGAAAGCTTTTAAAGGCCTTTCTTAGAACGTTTGTTGTTCCTATGAACCCCAGGTGGTAGAATCATCGGCATAAAATATAGCCTGTGTAGGATCAGAGACTGTTACCATTGATTCGCAACTATTACTTTTATAATAGGTTTATATTCCCTGAAATTGCATAGAAATCATAATTTAGGACTTTTTTAGAATGCTTTTCGCACCTCCTTTTCGCTTCACCTATTTTTAATTCGAATTTATTTTCGACAGTCATTTGAGGGCATTTATATTTTAGAAGTAACAACCATGCCATATTTAAAGTTTCTAGCCGCTTCAGTATAAGAGAAATCGCAATTTAGAAAGTTTTTTGCTCCTGCAACCGTCTGGTGGTAGTGGCACAGACATAAAACATAGCTTATGTTTGAGCAGGTTCTATCACCAACAATTTGTCACGATAATCTTTTAAATCGGTTTGGTATTTGATAAGATTGCAAAAAAAATGTAATTTAGAACGTTTTTTGCTTACTTCATCTTTCTAAATTTGGAATATTCTTTCGACTGTACTTAGAAAGCAGTTGCATCTTGTAAGTAAATACCATGCCATATTTCAAAGTGTTAGAGCCCTCAGTTGTGCAAAAAACGCAAATTAGAACATGTTTTGCTTTTGCAACCCTCAGATGGTAGTGACAGCAACATAAAATATAGCCTATGTTATAGCAGGGGCTGTCACCATTGATTTGCAACCATCACTTTTGAAATAGCTTTGGTATTTCCTGAGATTGAGTAGAAATTGCAATTTAAAATGTTTTTAGTACGTTTTTCGCGCATTTTCACCCCTTTTTAAATTTCCAATTTTTCGAAACTGTTCTTAAAGATAATTTAATCTAATAAATATGTACCTTGCCTAATTTCAAGTTGCTAGCCCCTGCCGATTACGAAAATCGAAATTTAGAAAGATTTTTGCTACTGCAACTTCTAGGTGATAGGGATACCGACATGAAATAGCGTCTATGTTAGAGCAGAGGCTGTCAGCACCAATTTTATACCATTACTTTTGAAATCAGTTTGATTCTTCCTGAGATACTGCTGATAAATCGGCCTTTAGAACGTTTTTAGAACGCTTTTCGCGCATTTTCACCCCTTTTAAATTTCAATTTTTTAAATAAATGTTCATTTGTATCTAATAAATATATACCATGCAAAATTTCATGAGTCTAAGTCCTTCCGTAATCCACAAATCGCATTTTTAGAACGTTTTTTGTTCCTGCATCTCTTTTGGGGTAGGGGAAACAGATATAAAAAATAGCCTTTCTTAGATCAAAAGCTGTCACCATCATTTTTACACCATTATATTTAAAATCGGTTCAGTACTTACTGAGATTGCATATAAATCGCAATTTAGAACGCTTTTTACAACTCTTTTTGCGCATTTTGACCCCTTTTAAATTTCAATTTTTTTTAGAAAATGTCCTTAGATATTGATATCTTATCTTGATCATTGATATCTTATAACTAACTACCATTACAAATTTCATGATTCTAGGGCCTTCCGTAACGCAAAAAACGCAATTTAGAACATTTTTTCTCCTGCACCCTCTTTGTGGTAGTGTCACCGACATAAAACATAACATATATTGGAGCAAGGATTGTCACCATCATTTCGACGACATTATTTTTTAAATCGGTTTTGTATTTTCTGTGATTGTGTAGAAACCACCATTTAGAACGTTTTTTAGAACGTTTTTCGCGCATTTTCACCCTTCTTAAATTTCGAATTGTTTAAGAACTGTTCTGAGAAATCCTTTATATCTAATATTCCAAATGTCATATTTCTAGGCCCTTCAGTAACGCAAAAATCGCATTTTTAGAACGTTTTTTGCTCCTGCACCCCCCTTTGGGGTAGTGACACCGACATAAAACATAGCCTAAGTTGGAGCAAGGGTTGACACCATCATTTTGACACCGTTATTTTTTTAATCGGTTTGGTTTTTCCTGAGATTGTGTAGAAACCACCATTTAGAGCGCTTTTTAGAACGCTTTTCGCACATTTTCACCCCTTTTAAATTTCGAATTGTTTAAGAACTGTTCTTAGAAATCCTTTATATCTAATAATTAGCTAATATTCCAAATTTCATATTTCTAGGCCCTTCAGTAACCATTACTTTTGGAATCGGTTCGGTAGTTCCAGAACTTACCTCCTACAAATAAACAATTTTTACCTTTTTTAATATGAGTATAGATTAATATAATCGGTAGAAATCTATTAATAACGTTTCATTCTCAACATTTACTTTACAATAAAAAGGTTCTAGTTTTAACTGATTTATTTACATTTTCTTTGAAAGATCACATGTACCAAATGTTTCCTTATATTCAGTATTTAATTTTAAAAATATAAATATATATAAAACAAGATTTTTATTTAAAAAAAAATTCCCTATTTTTGTTTGTTCTCTTATTTTCTCTCTTTATTTTACTTTCGAAGATAATTACTGTATTTATTTTTCAAAGATGAATTCGTGTATTTATTAAAATACAAACGGCAAGATTTCTAAACACATATTTTTCTAAGTATAATATATATTTTTAAATGTGTAGCAATCAAAGTATAAAAAAGGTAAGAAGACGATATAAATATTAGTGCTCCCTATTAAACGTTTATATGAGTATACGTATAATACGTATTCTACGAGGTACGCATTTCAGATACGTATATTACGGCTACGACGGTTATACGTATTATGCAAAACAGCATATACGGTACATCGTATATACGGATATTACCCAAATGTTTAAACGTATAAATGCCTAAAATTTTTTCGTTCAAGGCACCCGTAAGGCATGGTGACGTCACGTCGACGTCGTTGTGACGTCTCGCTGTGACATTGTGACCGTCGTTGTGACGTCACGTGACGTCGATGTGAAGTCACTGTGACTAGAATGTGAGGTCGTTATGGCCGTTTTAGAGCTCTTTTGTGACGTCACATTGTGACGACTTTGTGAAGTCACGGTGTGACAAATTTGTGAAGAGTGTGTCATTTGTGACTATTTTGGTATTAACTTTGTGACGAATTTGTGACGAATGTGACAATGCTTTAAAGTCACATTGAGATCAATTTGTGAAATATGTGTCATTTTTGACGAAATTGTCTTTAACACTGTGATGATTCTGTGACGACAGCGACACTGCTTTGAAGTCACATTGTGACAATTTTGTGAAAATTGTATGATTTGTGACAATTTTGTCATTAACGTTGTGACGAATATGTGACTAGCGGCAATGTTGTGAAGTCACACTATGACATACTTGTACAGTTGTAAACACGTATGCATGTCACACATAGTCATAATTATGCATGTTGTAAAATCATTTACATCTATAACGTTAATATACTTCGGCGATACATCGCAATTAAAACTTGGGGGCCGATATAACAAGGGTATACCAAAAGAATTTTATTGAATCAAAATGCAATGCCCCGCAGACTTCAATTTTTGTTGCACCTTTCTTTCTTATTGCAATAAATGAGAATATTGAAGACAACTGAATGATCGATCTATCACATTTTTTTTTTCAAAATTAGCTATTTGTTAAAAGCATTAAAATTACCAAAGAAACAATTTGTTTAAATTTTCAAATCTTTATCAAGATAAAATTTGTGTTGAAAATATAATATTTTATAATATATACAGTACTTATTATATTCTTTAAACTATAGAAAATACTGAATGAAATTAATTTATTTCATTTAATACGCATTACAAACTCGAAGTCACTGGTGAGGTTGAATTTTTTTCGATTACACAACATTTATAATAAAAAAAAATGAAAGATAAAAAGAAATACCGATATTAAGTAATTAAATTTTATATGTTTTATGATATTGATTACCATAATATATATATATATATATATGATTGTAATTCAAACAAGTTGGGGCTGAGAAAATAGGAAACTTCTTTGTTATAGAGGGCCCTATAAATTTGATTATGCAAAAATTGTAGTAACGACATTGCTAAGATCATTGTGAAGTTTATGCATGCGTTATATACATATATATATATATATATACACTCGAAACGCTCATCATGTGCCATATAGTCATTATATATGTATTGTTTACGTCTTTTATGCCCCATACATGCATTACAAAATTTCCGAAGTACATTTTAGCAATAACCATTTGAAACTACTCAAATGAAAAATACAGCTTTGGTATAGAAAATTAACTGAGTATCACCAGTATCATTATGTTGAGAATTCTAAGAACAATTTCGGCAATAATCGTTATGTTGGAAGATAGCAGCAATAAATAAAATCGTATTTTTATGCTCACTGTAAAAGTAAATAAAACTTTTAGGTATGCATAGAACGGTGATACAAAGGGTTAATTTATTTTACATCAGGGTTTGCTTGGAGTAAAATCCATATATAAAACAACTTTTTGATTATTAAAAAATAACTTTAATAATTGATTGCCAAAATTACATTTTTATTTATGAAATTATATATTATAAAAATAACTCTTACTATCTATGATTTTTTAAAACAATAATACCTTATTGTTTATAAAACACAGCACCGCAGCTACTCTATTTTGCGTCTAATGTGAAAGTTTTTATGTTTTGCCTAAGATCTATCTGGCTGGATATATGTTGCCATGACATTTATAACTCTGATAGTGTCATAAATAGTACAAACAGATTAGAATCTACAACGAAATTTTTAGAATAAAGTCTGGTGAAAGTTTTATAAATACAGTAGAATGCCGATTATTGGAACTCCAATTAACCGAACTTCCAATTATCCGAACAGCATATTTCTCTCAAAGAATTCTTTTTAACCGAATTTTCAATTATCCAAATATTTGTCTCTCTAAAAAAGAAAAAAAAAACACCTAACTTCCAATTTATTTTTTGCTTAAATTATAATCTCTGAAGTTTAGAAAATGATAAAAGAAAAAAAAATAAATAATAAGTAAACAAAAAACAATTAAAAAAAAAAACAATTTTTAAGCACTCAAGTACTAACTGGTGCTGTCAGTCCTAAACCTAGATAAAGTGTGAAGGTTTTAGAATAGTCAGGAACATCCCTTAAACTGTCTGCCCATTTATCGAACTTTTGTTTATCCGAACTAGGGTCGGTCCCGACTTGTTCGGACAATCGGCGTTCTACTGTATATATTGTATTAGAATTACAAATAATCATATTTATTTTTATATGACACAATAAAACAAAATAATGAACTCAGTATCAAATGGTTAACTACTTTTTAATGCAAATAAAGTATAAAAATTGAGCCCATAAACACAAAATAGAGCCACACATAGGTTCATTATTATTATTAATATTTTATTTACAAGATTATGGTAATTATAAATAAGAAATCCATTTTAATCACGCTGTTTATAAAGAGTGTATAATATCGATACTTTGAAATTTATCTCGATAAAATCATTCAGGAGATAAAATGATAAAATTATCCAGAAAAAAAAGTAAATAATAAAAGATGATTATTACATTTTAGATTCATACCGTTCAAGTATTTGCGTTATTTTTAAAGTAAAATCATATTTAAACACTTACTGATTGCGTAACTACTGTATTTTCATTTGCCAACAGACTTCTAGTTCACTTTGAAAACATTTCAGTAAGAATGTTTAACAACTGAAAAGCTTTCACCCGCTATGACTATTTCTTTATAGATTTTAAAACATTTCTCAGGTTGAATAATACATCAAATAATCATTTTTTTCCTTAACATTACATATCTACGATCTCTTTTAATAGTATACGTTTCCGTTGTGTCTTATTTTTTATAAATTCCTCTTCTGAGCAGATGCAGTTTTTTTTTAAATAAAAATATGCAATTCAAATTGTTTAAGACCATCACTTAATACAAAATTAAAAAATTATGTTTGCCAATAATTTTATTCCATAAAAAGACTTCTTTTTAAATAACTTAATTATCTTTAAATGTTTATTAATTATATTAATGACTGATTATAATACTTATCCATATACTTTCATATTTAGGACACTATGTGGTTTTAACCAAATATTTAAATAAGAATATAAACCAGATTAAAATGCAATTTAAATCACTAATTTTAATAATCTGATCAAAGCTGTTGAAAAGGAAGTTAGATATTTTAACAAAATAAAAAATAAATGTAATGAAATATTTGTGTTCTATAACATATTTATTAGAAGATAACTAAAATCATTGTAATTAAAAAAAAAGCAAACAGGGAAAATAATATTTTAGATATTTCAACAAAATAAAAAATAAATGTAGTGAAATATTTATGTTCTACAGCATGTTTATGAGAAGCTAACTAAAATTGTTGCGGTTAAAAGAAAGCAAACAGGGAAAATAATATTTTTACTTACCTAATTTCATTGACGTTGTACGTGATACTTTGATTTTGGGGAACCAATTAAATCCGATAATAAGTACCATAGCAATGACTTGAATCATCTTCAACAAGTCAAAGCTACCGTAATTTTCTCGGGTTTATATTTTGTTAGCTGAACTAACTTGGATCCTGAGAACGTTCTTGTTTCACTTTTTAAATCCGTGTCAACACGCCTATGCTGTCCAGTGTCCACATAATTTCCCGTTCCCGCGTTTATTCTAAAAAGCTTCACTGTTACTTTTATCCGTTATTCTGCGGTGAGTCGTAACAACTGAAATAGTGCAGATGCAGACGATTTTTAAGTTTCGAAGTTCGAAGCAGATGTTTTTTCGGTTTTATTTGTTTTTCTATACAACTGTTTCGGAAGGAAATTAAATGCGTAATAATTTTATCAAATTGTCTCTAATTCAATTTCCTGTTTGAAAATGTTTTATTGTATTTCACCTTTTATTTTTATCAGTTTTATTGAATTGTAAAGTTTCATTTACGTAAATTATAATAATAATATTATCCATAATTAGAGTTTACTAGATAAAATATTGTTTAATTTTTCAAAATGTGTATAAATTAATTTAATGGTAATAATGATGACCCCCCTCCTTTTTTTAAAAGTAAAATTTATATCACAGGTAATATATACAAAATATCTTCTTAAAAAAATACAACAAGATTATCGAGAAGAGATGAGTTTTTCTTTGCCAATCTGTCATTATCTTAATATTAATTTTCTGTAGAATAAAACATCTTGTAAAATAATTTTTAAAGATATATTTTGAAAACAAAAAATAAAATATGAATAATTAATTATGTCATGGGCTTTGCCTAAATTTTGTACATTAATTTTATATTCGGAAAATGTCAATTTTATTTTAAACGTCTGAAAGAAGTAGAATTTAAAAAAAAAAGTTACTTAAAATAGTGAAACACTAAGAGGAAAAAGAAATGACTTGAATGCAAATTATAAAGCAAGAAATGCATATATGACTAAACTTTGAAGACGCTTTCTGCGTGCTCATTAAAAGCTGCAGACTTAACTGTAATAGAAAATTTTTAGTTTGAAACCACAGAAATGTTTCGACTACTCTTTGAGAAACTTCTACTATAACAGATGATCATTTACAAAAATCTTTATAAAAGATAAGTCGGGGTCTGTTTACCTAAACCATTTTTTTAATAATATGAAATTCGCATAATTAGGAAATATTTTTGTGTCGCTGATGAATTAATTACATTTTATGTTATATGAAAATAAAAAGTTTTGGTTAGAGGCACAGAGGCAACTTGGACCACGGTTTAAAAAAATTTTAAATCCGGCAGAAAAATATTTTTTACAGTAAATAACATGATTTAATAATTTTTGTAATTTTTTTAAGTTTTCTAAGAAGTTCACATCTCAGTCACAATGTGACATCACTGAGTGGTGGCATTTTGGTCACAGATGTGACGTGACCACAGTGACTTACAGTGACGTCACAATGACGTCACTGTGACCATGCATGCTATGAGGGCATGGAAATATATGTTTTAATACTTATATGCGGATTAGAAATATTGAGAAATATCCTCTATTAGAGTCCCGATTATAGAGTGTTTTACCGGGGCCATCGCGATTCTTTGTTCAAAGAAGCACCATGGCCTGGGGTTTACCTACCTTCTGGTTTGTGCACAGGTACTTAAAAAATCTGAATACTTTTCCTCTGTTTAGATTTAGGTTGTTTTCCATAAAAACAAAGCTATTAATTATGAAATGTTATACTATTGGTAGTGGATAGCTTCAAAGCTGCCTTTCGCAGATCTGTAGCACAGCCTCTTTTGATTTATGGCATGAGCACTTCGCACATTATTTTTGCATGCGGCCAGAGACCAGAATTATATTTACTTTATATTTTATAGCGACATTGATCAATTCGACTCCTGGGAGTAATAATACCTTTATTGTATTTAAGAATATTGTTTTCTAAATTAAAAATATTTTGAAAATATTTTACTCTGAGAAAGAAAAGAGAAGGCAAATCATTTCAAGAATGTGCAATTGCGTTCTAAAATCTGCAAGTTCGTTATTTTCCAGTCTATAAGTAATCAAAATTTGTAGGTACTTTATACAAAAAATTATATATGTCAATATTAACAAATCTTAAACGTAATGCCTTACATTTAGTGTAAAAAATACCATGAGTATCATGATTAAAAAAATTGATTTTCATTATACATTAACAGGGTAGAAAACATCATCTCCGTAGAAATAAAAACATTTGCGCCCGGATGCAATCTTGAGATGCAATCTTAATACACACGAATAAAGAAATTTTAAAAGATTAAAAAGAAAAAAAACATACTTAACAAGGATTCACAATAAATCTAAAAGAGTTATACTCTCATTCTTTGATCAAAAGGTGTTTAATTTTGCTAGTTACTTACAATGAATAAAATATGTATATATTATATACACAATATATAGATATAATGGGTTATCTGATCTCAATACCATGAGATTAACAAAAATCTAAATAAATTCAAAGTAAAAATTTGCGTAAGTACTTTTTCAATTCACGGTAATAACTTTCGGTTTTGAAATAAAAACACTAACATATTAACATTTTCGGAATTCAAACAGCTATGTTTTGATGTTACTATGTTACCTGTAGCTGAAAAATCTCGTTCAGAACAGGCAAAATCAACAACTACATCTCCTTATCCTTCCAAAACACGTTCTTAATAGGCATACATGACCATGTTTACTCCGACAAGGAGTTCGTGAACAGAACCAATACCACACTTATTTTTTAAAGCACTTAGGGACTCTGCCCCCTACGAGCTACGCTCGCCAACCCCCGTTCAGGCACACCAAAATCCAAAAAGCACGCTAATTTGATCGGCTTTAAAAATATTGAATAATAATAATAATAATAATAAACAGTAGTGATCTCTCTGTAAACGGGTTTCCATTCGTTTTCCTTGGATTGGGGATTTTTAAGACCAAATCTGCTGCTGTTAAGAGATACAATAGCTGTTTTCGCATTTAATTAAAAAAAAATTATTTAAACATTTGAAAATAAGCTAATCTAAAATGAATTAAGTAAACAGTGTCATTGTCTCCCGGTATTTTTTAACAGCGCTATAAGATAGTTCTTTCATATAATTCATTTTAAATGTATCGTTTCAAATCTGACGTAATTTACACTAAAGTTTTATTTCTCTTATTAATATTCACGTGAAAATAATTTTGTTGTTAGAAGTAAATATTATTTGCGCTGTCTTCGAATTCACGGTAATAGTTGAAAAGATTATCTCAAAATATCTCGCGCAAATATATTTTTCAATTTAAATTGTTTTGCCATATTTTTTAACTATTTTATATATGACGTGATTTCCTCCATTTACAAGTTTTAACTCATAATAATGATTTTTGTATTTTAAGGTTTTGTTTCTCTTTTTAAAATGAAGTGTAAATATGGTTCTTATGACGTAATTTTCCTGCTTTTAACATGTAATCATTTAATTCTAATTTTAAAGTTTTTTTTCTGTTTGTAATAGTCACGTGTAAATAAATTTTTAATTTGAGGTAAACATTGTTTGCGCTGTTTATACAATTGGCAACAGTTTAAATTAATACCATTTTCTAAAATTTGTAAAAAATATCTCTCGAAATGCTGAAAATTTGAATTTAAAATAGAAATAAAACCTCAAAAAATCAGTCAAATAAGAAAAATAAATGCAATCTGCACACCGGGAATTTATAACGTATAAAATGATCGAAAAATGATTAAATTCTCATGTATAGTTTTTGCTCCAATAAAACTTTTTTAATGGAACGATTTTGTCCAACTATAGCATTAAATATCTCTTAAATAATTTTTCGATTTGAAAACTGTCTGAATCAGCGTGTTTATCAAACATTTCTCTATAATAGCACCAATTTTCATATTTTTGTATGCAACAGTTTTTTTAATATTAACGATGAAAAGCCAGGCTTAAGCATTCAAATCGGATGCCGATCTACCCGGAATATCTACGCAGATTTTCGTTGGTCCATTTCTAAATCAAATTTTTTTATATATATAAAAGGATTATGAGAACATAATTAAAACACCTATACTAGCTACTTTCAGCAATTATTATTTATGTATAAAACAATTTAAACTGTTCCAGTAAATTTATATGACATTTTATCACTTAATTTAATGAAAATTAGAAGAAAATAAATGAAAATATTTAAAGAGAAAAATAACAGGATGTTATATATGAAACATAATATGCAGATTGTTACGATTTGGCCACCAATTTCCAGCTTATTCTCCGTTCAGTGACGTGAGACTGATGAGGTCCATTGTTATTAAAAGTAGATACGATACTTGAAATATTCTTTAAATGTACGTATGCTTAAATATACGTTTAACCGATGTGCCCTTATACGTATCCAGATACGTTTAAAAGTATATTTTTAAGTAGTCGTAAAGCAAAGAAGCGTATTATACGTATATACGTCTATCCTTTAAACGTATAACTGAAATACGTATCCCATCGGGAGCACTAATAAATATGCAGCGTTTAATAATTAAAGTATCTTGATAAGTTATATCATTTTACAAAAAGCCACAACAATGGCATTTAAAACTAGAAAATACATTTTAACATCCCCTTTAAATCAGAAATCTTGACTTTGTGGTTTACGCAGGAAATCCACTTAGATTTCCCAATCTTCCTCCAAATGGATCTAGTTAATTAAAACGGTATGCAATATAATAGAAACACTGATCAATTACAATGAGGTTTCTGATTGAAACATTTGATATTGTAATCCAGAAATAGAATCCTGAAACTGAAAATCCCTATAAATTAAACGCCATCAGATTCATACATATACCTGTACACTGTGAAAAGATGTTTGTAAGTAAAAATGAACTATATACAAAAGTGCTTCATTTAAAATTTTAGAAATAATGCCCATGGAAATAGTATTTGTTAACTTAAAAAAATAAACGATTTTTTTTTAGGAATTAAATATTAATTAAACAATACTAAGTGAAATCTATGACTAGGGGAGCAGGAAATGTTATCAATATAAACAAGAAAGAAAAAAATGCCCCAAGTATAGATTATTAAACACTTTCCAACACATTCAGAATTCTGTAATAAAACTTCATCCTTTGATACTATGAAATACGATATCCCATTAAACCATTTGGAAACGCGGAACACGTTCGAAAACATAATTTGAGCAATTCAAATATACAGGTGGAAAATTATTGAAATTGTTGTAGCAATTCGGTATAGGATATATAAATTTATAACTATAAACTACATGCCTGTAAAAAAATATTTCAGTTAGGAAATACATACAACGGTTGAAAATTCCTATTCAGTAATTTCCTCTAATAAGGAAAGTGATAAGCGATTTGTTTTGTGCAGCTCACTATACGAAGTATGGATCATATACACAACTACTAACATACAAAAACTTAGGATATTTAAAAGCGCATACAGAAATTGAAAATAAAATCCATCAATTATTGCTCATAGACAGTAGTGTACCCTATTTCTGTTGTGTGTCTCTGTAAAATGAACAATAAATGCTGTAAAGGGCGATTCCATGCGGAGAGTCACACACGCAACGCAGGCTTTAAATTGCATTTATTCAATTATTTATTATATTTTAATGTTAATTCTGATTTTAGGTGGTATGGTAAATAAGTTATTAACATATGTTTTAGTTTAAATGTGTGTAAGTAAAACTCACAGAAATATATCGTTTAATTTCATACTCAAAATGTGCTTTTTTTCTGAAGTAGAAAAAAAGCAGATTTTGAGTGATGAAATTAAATGATATACTTCTGTGAGTTTTATTGCCACACATTTAAATTTAAAAATATGCTAATAACTTATTTACCATACCACTTAAAATTAGAATTAACATTAAAATTTAATAAATAATTGAATAAATGCAAATTAAAGCCTGCGTTGCGTGTGTGACACTCTCCACGTAATCGCCCTAAACATAATAGTCACCGTCTTGCAGTGACATTCAGTGATTTATATCAATTTCAATACATTTAAAATATCTGTGTGTCATTAAAATACACTGCAAACGATTTTTTTCCCATTGACCATAATGTAGCTGAAATATTTTTAGTGCCCTCGTAAATGAATTTTTAATGCTACACGTTTTTAATTCAAAACCGAATTTGCGATGGTAAACATCATTAACATATATCAATTGAAGGAAAATCTAAGCATATTTACTTGAGTCAGTTCGTGGATAGGCACACGAAGAGACGGATAGACAAACCGAATCCATAAACATATTTCAACTGAAATTGGAAAGTATTAAAAATGTTCAATCCATTATTTTAAAAAATCCCATTAAATAAAAATATAATCGACGGTTGCAATAAAACGTCTATTGGTATAATGTCTGTTGGGAAAAATTGTATCGTAATACTTTTTAAGCTTTTAAATTAAAGGAAAATCTATGAAATTAAAAAAATGAAAGTGAATCAACACATATATTTGAATATGTAGAAAAATAAAAAAGCCCATTTTCGTATGTTTGTAGTTGAGCACATTGACTACCACGCCTAAAGAATACACGTGCTTCAATATTGCATGAGTTGACATACCACATTGATACATGTGCCACGAGCATTTACATTGAATAAAGTTTATTGCTTTAACCCTTAAATGTCGGGTGTTGCTTTACGGCAACATACCCAATTTAGGCTCTAAAATACTATTAGAATAATATTGAAGCTATAATGCCTGATATTAAAATAAAATACATTGTGAAAATATTATTAAATCGATTTTCAACATGTAGATGACAACATTTGTGCTGTTTAAGAATAAAGATAGATTTATTTTTTCAATTGCTGCTACTTGTTCTTTTTGGTTTGTTTGGAAGCTTGCGAAATATCCTATTTTGTTCTACAGTGAGCCAGTAAAATTTATTTCTTATTATAGTTCCTAAAATTCTTGTGTGTTTAATATTATAGAATTTTATCAAGGGCAATTATTTTTTCAATTAAAGACCAGTATTGCCGATTAGTAACACACTGTTTTAGCCGTAAACCATACTTAAAACAAAAAATGATTCTTTAAGTATTTTTCCCATGATTTATTTAAAAAATGAAAGCCGAAAAACATTATTACAATGATTTTTGAAAAATCAAGCATTTAAGGGTTAAAATGGAACTAAAGATAATTTATTGTCATATATTTGAAAAAAAAAACCGTAGTCCGTAGGCAAGTGTAGTAACTTCAGTTTGTCATTCAGAATGCACAACTAACTAAAATTTGATGTTTTTAAATGAAGATAGGATAATATTAACATTTTGCATGATATTAACAAACATAGCCACTATTGGGAATTGTGAACTATATGGAGAAACACTGACAACCGCCCTGCCAAATAAACTACTTCGTCAAATTATGCAGCAATCGACGTGTAATTATTACTTTTTTCTAACTTTACAAGAAGAAAGTTTTGGATTTGTGAAAAATCTTGACTTCCCGTTTTCGATGGATTTATACGTTTTAGAATTTTCTAAACACGATTTAGTGGCTTTTAGAAGATTCTATCTGTGAGTCTGTCTTTAACTCTTTGAGTCTGCGTCTGTCAATCTGTGACTCTGTGAGTCTGTCTGTATGTGGCAAAAAAAATGTGGGCGCTCTATCGTAAGAACTAGCGCACGGAACGTCACAAAACTTTCGATTAACTTAGACCTTGATATAATATGGTGGATTAGTTTTTTGGTGTATATCGCCCAACAGGTGGCGTTGCTATGCTGTATTTTTCACGATTTCCGCACTAGTTCTGTCTCAAGAACTAACGTATGGATTTTCACAAACTTCAGATTCAGTTAGTCCTTGATATGAATTGATGCTGATTACGTTTTGTTGTGAAACGCTCAACAGGTGGCGTTGCTGCGCTCCATTTTCACAATTTACTCAATAGCGTTATTTTAAGAACTAATGCAGGAATTTTCATCGAACTTCAGATTCTGTTAGACAATGACACAAGTTATTGCTCATAAGGTTTTGTGTAAATCACAAAAGGTGACGCTGCTATGCTGCATTTTTCATGATTTACACTATTTTAGCGTTAGTCATATCTCAAGAACTAATGCACAGAATTTCATGTCTTTAGAATCATTATGATTAGCGTAGGTTGCCATTTAATTTTGGCACTGTGGTATCAAATTTAAAAGTATTAACATGCATGCGATAGAAGCAAATTTTGGGATAGGCTGATCCGACTAGTTTGTTTTGAAAAAAATCACCGCACACAACAGCATATAAAAAAATCGTTTCTCCCTTTTACCATATTCATCCACTAGAGTGACTCTTTAGTTAGTTATAAATAAAGTTTTTTTTACTGGTGCTTTTTTAGCCTTGATATGCTATTCCTTTCTCCCAGCATATAAAATGTCGTCTCCAAAAACTAACTTTCCGATGCATAAGCCAGCTGTAAAACAAAGCAGATGTATCATTGCACGGAATAACCTCCTAAGCATCACAAACTTTCAATTTTTATACCGTCGTATTGTGAAAAAAAAGTACTTTTTAACGCAATCTGTTTAAAAACACCATCTCATTTTTTTTGACATATTAATTTTTTTGTAGTTTCGTAGTTTTTTGTTTAATTTTGGCAACTAAAGTACTCCATTTCTGTAGAAAGTAAAGAAGAATAGTTGAAAAATACTAATTATATCTTTTTGTTGCCATTTTCCCATAAATACTGAAAAAAAATTGTAATTAAAATACATGCTATTTTGAAAAAATATAAATGAATAATTTCTGATAAAAACATATGAATCATTAGATAGCCAATTTTTTTTTTCGAGTTTCTTGAGTGACATCTTTTTTTTTTTTTTTTTGTGTGTGTGTGTGTGTGTGCGTATTATTCAGCGATAGTGACATCGTATGAATACTTTACGGTAGATGTTGTTTAAGACTGGATCGTAAATGAGGAATTCTTCAGCGGAACCGAATGATGTCATTTTCTATAAAATAAAAGCGTGCGTTTGAAGTCTTAAAACTGAAATATGTTTTCAATTATCTATATTTATATACATACATATATATATATATATATTCATCGGGGAGCGACACTAAATTCCAAAAAGCTGAATTTCTGTTTTCTAGTTATTATTTTTTTCCTTTCCTAACAGAATAAAATAAACAATTGCAGCAGTTATTTCCTAGACTTTACGGCAAAAGCACCTCTTTTATCATGGTGAAAACAGGACATTTAATACTGTACCGGTTTAGTTATGACTATGCAATCAATTTTAATTTTTTCTCCTCTAGGTGTGTTTTATCCGCGCCACACACTACTACTAATAGTTTTGAGTTGTCCTTTATACAGGGTGTCCGGTCTCAACGGTGTCCAATGGCTAATTCCTAAACCGTTAGTCATAGACATATAGTTCCAATTACAAAAATATTTTAAATCAGGTAAAGAAATGTTTTAAAAGCGATTTGGGTCAATAAAAACATTTCTTAAAAAATTATGAAATTTAGATTTTTATACGGTCTCCCGGTCCTATAAATTATATTTAGTAAAATTTTCCTATTACACTGACAAGTAAGACAAAAAAAAGTCTCATTCATATAACACTAAAATTGAGCTACTTATGAAACTTTAAAAATGCATGACTTATGCCACTTTTCTGCTCTCAAAACAAATCAGTTCGGCTTGACTTTGAGGGGTCACATAACAAGTGCTTAAAGTATTCGAAGATCTTATTTCATGTGTATCTGCGCTTTGAAAAAGATCGTACAAGTATTACTATTACGTTAACATTTATTAAGTTTCAGATTGGCTAAAATAACATATGTTTTATTTTGTCAGGATTTGAGACTGTTTCTTTTATGATTTCTTTTAACAAAAATTATGTTATTTTTATAAGTTTTTATGTTACTTCAACGATCGTATGAATGTTTTCACAGTTTAAAATTTGCACTCGAGGTTTAACTCACTTTTAAATATCCGATCGAGATTACATTTTACATACTGGCGTAAATCCAATAACAATCTAATATCATTAGGATTTTCGGTGGTTACCATTTATGCTTGTTTTACAGGATAACACAAAAAAATTCGGATAGATTACCGCCAAAAAGTTTAAGAAAAAGTTTTATATTAGATAATACAAGACTGCGATTGTTTTTTTGTTTTTTTTGTCTTTAACTTTTACGTATTTTTTAGCTTTGAATCCGAAAATTTCATTAATTTTTAACCATCATGTCAGGATATTTCGCAAATCATAAATTGTCAAATTTAAACAATAACAAAAAGAGGATATACTATAAAGTAGAAGAGATGGTTGTGGTTTTTAACTTTTGATAATTGATTTTTACGTACTTTTTAGCACTGAATCTGAAAATGACCTTCATTTTTAACCATCACGTTATAATTTTTTTGCAAATCGTAAATGTGTAAGTTAAAATATAGCGAAAATCTCATACTATAAAACATATATAAAACTTGTTTTGTTTTATTTTATTTTATTTTATTCAATAATTTATTCGATATTTTTGCTTATCCTGTAATTCTTACAGCTAAATAGCTGAGTGGTTCGATGAGATGAGGGAGGATATTCAGTTTTAACTTTGAACTTTTTTACTTTGTGATGGTTAAAAAAATAAAGGTCAATTTCAGATTCAGCGGTACAGAATACATAAGAATCAATTATCAAAAGCTAAAAAAAATGACATAACTTTTGCAGGCTAATCTAATAATATTTTTAAATACGTATCATTTTGTAAAGTATTGAGGCTGTTAATTTAGCATAATTTTATTTAATAAAAATTCTGTTTTTTCTTTTTTCTTAAATTTTTATTACAAATTGTATATTTTGCATTAATATGTCAGAATGATTAAAGATTTAAAATTTATATTGCGATGTTAATTTTACTCTCAACCATTTTTTAATATATCTGACGAAATTATATTTCGACTAAATTTGTGAATGACCCCCCATTTGCAGCAAAAAAATATGCTCCAACTTTAAACAGCTATTACTCTGTCAGTTTTAATCGTAGAATAACGGGACTTTTTGTGTATTACTTGTCAGTGTAAAAGGAAAATTTTATTAAATATAACTTATAGGACCGTGGGACAATATAAAAATTTTAATTTCGTAATTTTTTAAGAAATGTTTTTATTGACCCAAATCGCTTTTAAAATATTTCTTTACCTGATTTTAAGCATTTTTGTAATTGGAACTAGTCTATGAATAACGGTTTAGGAATTAGCCATTGGACACCGTTGAGACCGGACACCCTGTATAATTATCTATATTGAATTTCACAAAAAAAAAAAAAAAAATTAAAAGGAAATATTTATAACGTATGTGGTAATTCAACGTGTAATAACTAATAATCCCATTTATATTTTCACCTAAGAATTAATGGTAAGTTATTAAAAACGAGCCATGTACTCTAAATGATACAAAGGTAAGTCACACTTAACTTTTATTATGTAACACGTGGCAATGTAAATACAGAATACAAATAAAATGCAGTAACTGGTATTTTTTGTACAATAGAAATGACGTAAAATACTAGTATACTAGTATAGAAATAAATACTGTTTTCAGGTAGTAGCTGAAATTTAAGTGTACAAGGGACATTCAAACCCTTTTATTTATTTTTTTTTTTCACTAAAAATTAACGAGGGCTATAGAAGATTTCTCAATTGGAACACTTCGCATTAACTACAGTTTGGTGTTCAAGGGCACACTATATGCTTTATGGCATATATTTATCACTGAAAAAATAAAAAAAAAATGCAGAAACATAAGGAATTTTCTTGAATATTCAAGCTTTATAAAGAGCTTTTCAAAATACCCCATGCGCATTCCATGTCAATTAAAATCTGCAATAATTTTTGTAGCTGTTTTTCGTTATATATGTCAGAAAACAAATCATAGATTGCTTTTAAATAAATATAATTCGAAATGTTAAAGGCAGTTAATTGCAGATATAGGACGCAAAAATGCAGAAATTTCACAAAACTTAGAAAAAAAAATTGTTTTCTTACCTTTATATTTATTCATAGATGTAAAACTCGATGCATAGTTTTATTTGTATATATAAAGCTTACAAAAACATTTTAGTGATTTTAATTGATATGGGATGTGCATGGGGCATTTTGAATGTTCTTCATAAAGCTTACAATATTCAAGAAAATTCCTTTTTTTTACCCGAAAAGAATTTTCTTTTTAAAATTTATTGTGTGATAAATATATATCATAATTCATATAATGCGCTCTTGAATAGCATTTAAAATGAAATAAAAATAAATAAATAAAGTAATATATATATATATATATATATATATATATATATATATATATATATATATATATTTAAGTCAATTCCTACTTAGGTCATCAAAGAAAAATTTAATATAATCCCTTAAGATAATATTAGTTTTTGTTGCATTAAAATCTATCAATTTGTTGATTTTCTATAAGCAAGTAGATTTTCAATGGAAGTCTATGGGAAATTGGCGAAATATTAGAAATATCGCCAAGTTGGCGACAAACTTGGCTGTATTTGGTGACATAACATGGTCCCACCTATGGTAACTCCTTTATAGATATAAAAATCATTAAATGCTTCAATAACCAATGGCCGCCATTTTGTCTCCCATGTACAACTAAAATTAATTAATTAAAATTTAATTAATGAATTGATATTTGAAAAAACTGTATAAACATCAATTGTCATCCTGTACAAGTTTTAAAAAATTTATTTCAACTTGATAGGATGAATAATAAGTATTTTATTTGAAAATTTGAACAAGATACATATAAAAATAAATAAATAAATAAATATAGGGAGAGTGTAAACTAATAGTAGGAATTGAAAAATGAGTTTGAAGGTCTCTTTTCCCCTTAAACGAGTAGTCACAGCGGAGAAACAGGCAGTTGTTCGTTTCGTTTAATATTGATAAAAAGTGTATATAACTCCATTTATAAGATTACTTACAGAAACTCACTTTCTTCCTTTAGTAAGAACGCCATCAGTGGGCAATAAAATTAGTGTATTATCAACTGCTTTTGAAGGACTGATAAAGAATGTTCAAGTTGAAAGGTGGTGCGGTCATCAATATCAGATTGCTCTAAGAATTGAGAAAAGTTTCCGCATAAATTCACGTGTAACGTTAGCAAAATTGAAAGAAGAGTTTAGTTAGTCCCATGAAACTGCGTAGCATATTTACAAGAGAGTTTTCGATATATATATATATATATATATATATATATATATATATATATAAATGTCCAGTTGTTGGCTGTAAAAAATGTTCCGATGAAAAAGGTAAAATAGGATAAGCAGTGAATTTCAAAACCTGCAATGGTATGTATTTGAAGACAATAATTTTTTACCGTGCATCGTCATTGTTGATGATACGTCGATTCTACACTTCGAAACTGAGTCAAACAATGACAGATTTGATTGGCAGCCTCATCGGAGCAGTTTAATTTATTTGCTTGCTATGGTAGTCTCATTATACGGTATGGCATTTATACGACTTCATAGTTAACGAAGAGTTAAGTTCAACATTATTTAAATTTAGGATATTTTGATGCATGAAATCGTGCTTCTTAATCTGCTATTTTTTTTTTCTTTTCTTCTCTATTTTTTACAAATCAAATAAAAATTATTTACAAAGTATCTTTCTTTTGACACGAATCAAAGAATCGCGTATTTCGGATTAAAAAAAAACTTTTATTATATTGCTATAAAATATAAGTATTCATATAGAAAAATCGATTTAAATAAACAAAGATCCACATTACATAAAATTGCGTCGAATTAGCAGTTTATTAATTTTAAATATGGTGATATTTTCCATAATTGTGTTTGTAATGTCATTTACATTTCCTCTTTGAAAATTAGATACACCGAAGTCCATTTATTATTCATACTATAACATGCGTTCAACTTTTATTAATCATTTTAATAGTCATTAATATATTATCGCTGCCTACTTCGTATATTTTACAATTATCTGTAAAGGATCTTTCCTTGAAACTCACATGCATCTGCTTTAAATGTATTTAAATATCTCTAATAAAATGAACATTTGTCTTCCATAATATTCCTTGAAGGTGACAAACGTACCGCTCTCATTCATTTACTATCATCTATCTTGCATGAAAGTCACAAATACTGACTGAATACTTAATTACATAAATAATGTACATTTTCAATTGCTTATGAGTTCTTACGCCACTGCAGTGGTATACAGAAAAGTATATTTTTTAAACAATATATAAGAATGCGCGTATTAGTTAGCGTGGTTTTTACATTAAGGGCACCAAAATAAGGTATAAATTAAATGTATGTATTATTTACTTGTTTCATATTAATTAAAAGTATAAAATAATTGTTTGTCATAGAGAATTATAAAAAGTACTGTGAAATTTCCATTTATCGAAGTCTCATCGTGACACTTAAACACTTCGTTATGAGGAAAATTCGTTAAACAGAAATCAACTGAAATTCATGAAATTTGCATAATAAAATATACATGCACAGAATTAAAAATACACATCAAATTAAAATATTGGAAAAAATGTATTTTAATTTGGGCAGTAACTTTTTTTATACAATTTAGACATATGAAAAAAAAAATAATAATCAGAATAATGTCTAAAAATGCATAATAAAAAGGTTGGTTGATTGGTGGTGTTTATGACGGCCAATTATCAGCAGGAGGGATATAGACCCTAAGTAGTAGTGTGCCCTTTGTGGGGGTCTTTTTAAGGGAAACTAACCCGTATTTACGCTTGGAAAACCAAGCTCCGAAGAAAACCACGAAATCTCCGAACGATCAGGCCCACGGGCGCGATTGGGGTCGAAATCAGCACCTCCCGTCTATCAGTTTCGAAAGCAGAACCTCTCGGCCACTGGTGGGGCTAATAAAAGAAGTAAACAAATAATGAAGCGTAGCGTAACTGTTCTCTTTTTTCTCAGTATTTAAGTTCCTCGAAAAAGTCTGCAATATTAATTTGTAGAAGTTTTTTTTTTTTTTTTTTTTTTTTTAATAAACAATACGTTGTTCATAAAAAGTTTCGCATTTTTGTAAATACCCGACCACTTCATCTGTAACATTCCTGTGAAACTTGAATCCCTTCCTTATTGTATCTAGGGCTTTTAGCATTTGTTCTTTTGAATGGAAATGATTAAATAATTAAAATTTCCTTTTCATACAATCCACTGAAATAAATTCATACATCCATCGCAACAGCAAACTCTCCGTTTGAATGTTGTACACGTACGAAAGTGCAACAAACTTCGTTTAATAGAATATATATTTCGTAATATGGAGATTAATTTGCATGTTAATGATGTTCAAAGTCAAGGTTCAGAAGAAAATTTCGTTAAGTAGAAAACTTGGTGAAATAAGGACTTCGTTAATGTGAAGTTCGACTGTATGTCATTCATCAATAAAATCTTAAGACTCCAAAGATCAAAATAGAAACTCATAGTCTTGATAGTACACTTTAAAACAGACAAACTTTTCTTAATTTAAGAACAGGTTTAACCATGTTCTAAGTACAGTAATGTACGGTGTGTTCGTAAAGTCATGCTGCAATTTTCACCGGTCACAGGAAATCAACGATAACAAGAAGTAAATGTGAAATCTTCACCAAATAAAAGAAAAAATCTCCACGTTTCATACCTGTTCAGTAAAGTTCGATTTGGACTCCATGTGAAACAGAGAATTACAGATGTCATAAACTGCGTTACGCCGAATGTTATAAACTCTGTTACACTAGACACTATAAACTCTGTTACACCAGACCACCTTAACTGTGTGTGCGAAGAAATTGGATATCGTTTAGATGTGTGTAGAGAAACAAATGGTGGGTATATCGAACTGCACGGTACAGATATGGAACTTCGAGATTTTTCTTTTATTAATTGAAGATTTCACAACTCCATCTTGTTTCGTTGATTTCCTGTGACCTTTCAAAATTGTACCTTGACTTTACGGGAACACTGTATTCCTTTTACAAACGATTACGAGAAGAGTTCTTTACCTTTAGAAATCGCAGGAACAAATATATTTTTGATATTTGAGGAAGGATTTGAAAAAAAAAATATATATATATATCTTTTTCTGCCAACGATTTTCGGAAACGTTTCGTGCGATTTTTATAGTGCATTGATTAGCTGTACGAAACCGGATTATTAGTACAGGTTAAAATAGTGCGTATTATTTTAAACAACAGACAGTCATTCATCAAAATATGGGATGATATTCGTTTTGGCACAACAAATGACTATCCGATGTATCTCCCAAAATTAAAACCATGTTTTTTTTTTTGGAAACCATTTGGAAAAATTGTTATTGTTCTCTGTCAGGGTAGGGAATCAAAAACATATCTGAAGAGTTTTATTGGTTGAATCCGCATTTTATTCGTTTTCTGATTGGTCTATGCAGTAATCTGTATTTTCCGTTTGCGTCTGTGACGCCTGAAACAAGCGAGTCGCCAGTAACAGCCATTCAAATGCTTGGAAATCTGACGATGGAAAAGCCTTTTCCCGAACAGCCAATGAAATGATTGGAAAATACGTACACGCTTCAGGTGGATAATACGTAAGGTTCGGGAAATCTGACGCGTCGCAGGCGATTTTTGTCGTTTGCAATTTTTACGTGTCATAACACTATTAATGTTTAATTCAGGGCGTACGTAATGTATGATCAACTCCGTGCGATATTTTATGTCTTAAATTTTAGTCTTTGAAAAATTCATTTTACAAATAGTCGTTGTAATTTGTTAAATTGCTTTTTTTGGGGGGGGGGGGAACGATTTTTAACTCAGGGAGAGGGAGAGTTCAAAATTCTTAAGTAGGTCAGGTGTAGTATCGTTTCTTACGAATTTTTAAATTCTGAATCGAATGAGGTCGTGTTGAACCTTTGAAACGAATAAGTCTAGTAAGATAAAATCCTCAACAAATACAGTCAGCAGCATTGAGACAAAACTGTTCATTTGAATAACGGATAAATAGCTGTTTAGCGGTTACTTGCTACAACAACCCCTTAACTAGGTTAGTCCATTAATAATTTTTTGGAAGAGATGTAGCCGCTTTATTCAAATGACCATAAATATCATAAAGTCATCAAGTGAAGTATTGAAACGTTGTATGAATTTGAACACTCAAAATTTGCAAATTAATGTTAATTCTCTCATTTTGCGTTATATGTCTATATATGAAGCTTGAGAAGATATATTTGTATACTTATGCATGTAATGGGAAGGACTTGTATTCTTTAAGGCAACGCGTAAAGTTTTCAACTTTCTATACACATGTGTAACGTATGTACAAACTGCAACGACGAATTGACTGCGACATTTGACAGCAGTGGATGGAACTAACCAAATTTGTCTTACCTCAAAAGACTCAACGCACGACCACCATGTTTCGCAAAACTGCGTTTTTGGACTTGATAATGTGAAGATACATGAAGTTTGTACAAAACACTCGATCAATTGCACTACGAATTGTGCTTAGGATTCTTAAAATGTTTTCTTGGACACACTAGTGAATCTTTAGATTTACTAATGAATGTAATATGGTAAGTAGAAAACAGGTCAGTAAAAAAAAAAAAAAAATGTTTATTTAAAAAAAACATTATATATATATATTTTTTTTTAGAATTATCCTACAATTTTGTACATGCATTGTTGTGTAATGATTCACATTAATTTGTTAATTACTGTTAATTGTTTTGGTTTGTAGTAAGGATTTATAAAACAATAATGACCATACTTTTAAAACATGAAATGTTTACTTTTTGTATTGCATCGTATATTTGGAATTCAATATCAGTGAACTAAATATAATATTTGTCCAGCAGAAAAACTTAAAATTTATTTATTTTTCCCTTAAAAATAACTCTTTAACAATCTTTACAAACGAAGATATAAATTAGGATATACATTTATATTAAACAGTTGCAGAGCGAAAATAACTTTCCGAGTATTTTATGTTAAGCTTTCGAAATAAACTTAAAGATAAAAGATCTCTATTAAAGGTCTCAAATAAGGAATATGTTTGGATTTCTGAAAGCATCTTATTTATACAGAAAGTAAAAGCTCAAGAAAACGCAAGTCATGTTCATATTCAAATTTCCATCTGAAATAGGAGTTTGTTCTGGATGAATAAACCTTCACGGATACTTTGGAACTATTTATTCTTTAAAGCTGTATTTCATATTTTGTTTATAAAAAAGGAATTTCCATAAGGTTGGTATTTTTTCTATATGTTCATCATATGAAAAATTGGTTTTTGAAGGAATTCTGTTTGAAAATATATTTTTTTAATTTATGGAATCTAGATAATATGGCATTATAAATAATAGTTTGAATAAAATCAACATACAAATTCATATTATTAAAAATACATATTATAATAAACGTTGGTATCAGGCAGTACATATTTTCCATATAGTAAAATATTTTTGAATCTGAAAATTCTAAATTTGCTGAAATCATAGTTCGCACAATTTACATAAGAATTGAGAATACTGAAAAAGTATCACATCGGAAACTGTATGTCAAATGCGTCAAATAAGGTGCTTTCGTACTATAAATAGTTGCATAATTATTCAGATCTTGGTGCAATAGCTGCTGCACTCTTTTGCAAAAATTCATGAATACAAAGTTTATTACGACTGTATCAGGCAGTACATATTTTCCATATAGTAATTTTTTTTTAATCTGAAAAAAATCTAAAGTTGCTGAAATCATAGTTCGCACAATTTACATAAGAATTGAGAATACTGAAAAAGTATCACATCGGAAACTGTATGTCAAATGCGCCAAATATATAGGTGCTTTCGTACTATAACTAGTTGTATAATTATTCAGATCTTGGTGCAATAGCTGCTGCACTCTTTTTCAAAAATTCATGAATACAAAGTTTATTACGATTGTATCAGGCAGTACATATTTTCCATATAGTAAAATTTTTTTTAATCTGAAAAAAAATCTAAAGTTGCTGAAATCATAGTTTGTACAATTTACATAAGAATTGAGTATACTGAAAAAGTATCACATCGGAAACTGTATGTCAAATGCGTCAAATAAGGTGCTTTCGTACTATAACTAGTTGTATAATTATTCAGATCTTGGTGCTATAGCTGCTGCACTCTTTTGCAAAAATTCATGAATAGAAAGTTTATTACGATTATATATATTAAATTAAATAATACGGAAATAATATGACTCTAACTTAACCATGACAACCAAAAAACATTACCTATCATGGGATATCATTGAATTAATTACCTATGATAGGATGTAATGGATAATCACCATGCAAACCGGGAATTATTAACTATCATGTGATATCATAGAATTATTTACTTATGATAGGTTTTAATAGGATGAAGAAAACTTTTAGTAGTATTATTTTGAGTTTTGATACTATTTTTATAAAATTTTAATGATTCGTTAAAATTCTGCAACAATTATATGTCGCAAATTTGAAACCTTTCGGTTAGGTAGCTTTGCGATGTTATATGCGGACAGACAGAGTGACGGACGGACCTAGCAACAACTATAGGTGCTACGTATTTATATAATTACGAACACACCTGAAAACGAGCCCATATTGAGTAATAATGAATATTTCCCACCTTTTTCATATTAAATACAAAAATGGATATTAAAAAACATTTACACAGACGTATAATGATGAACATATGAACAACATGCATATCGATTTTGTATATCCAAATTTGCACATTCAAAACAAAATTAGTGCTGCGAATAATAATAAGTTGCTTTCAATTTGAAGTTTATATAATTTGAAAATTGACATTTGTGCTTTTGATGGGAACGAAAACATCCAAAAATCACCATTCACTTTGAATTTTAAATGTTTTGTCTAATATAAAGAGATTTTATTGACGGAATGTTTTGGAACGGCAGGATTACGGTGATAGTTGAGCAGATTTTTAGTTGCTCGCCAAAAATAGCTACAAGATAAAGGATTTTACACAAACTGTCATTGTCATTTTTAATTGCAATTTTTTTCGTGTTTATTTATTTATTTTTATTATTTTATTTATTATTATTTTTTTTTATTAATACTTTAGCTTTTCTTGAAAATTCTACAGAACGATCTTCTTCCAAAACAGAAAGAGATATCCAAATAGGAGAATCCTTTCGAAAGCAAAATAGATGACATTCATTATATACAAACACCATAGGTGCCAACCTCAAACTAATCTTCCGTAATGCGTGCGTTAATTTGATCCTGGTTTAGTACAATTCGAACAAGTTTTTTTTTTTTTTTTTTTTTTTTTTTTATGAAAGTCAATAAGTTCCACTTAGAAATCTTGAATTAGATAAATAAATATATAAAGATTCATGAAATAAATTTTCTGGTTCGAAAGCGGTTAACCTGGGTCAAATTAATGCAGATATTACGGAACATTTGTGAAAAGTTGTCGGCTATGACTAATACTTTTGTTGGAAGTCAGTTAATGTCTTGTCTTTTTATATTACTTGCTCTATAATACAAACTTCCAAATCATGAATAAAATCTTTGAAATAGTTCGAGCAGCCGCAGCTAGAAATATTTCGTACAACTGATTATATTTCATTAAATATTTATCGTAGTTATGCTTCAATTATACTATTTTGTTTCTACTATATCTTGCCAAGTTGTCTGAAATGGTCTTTAAATTTGGTGGAAAACCTTTCATGTTAGAAAATAAAAACTTAAAAATTAGAAATTAAATAAACAAATCGTTATATTTCCATGAATATACGTGCCATTATCTGTACTAATATTATAAAGAAGTAGAAATTGTTTGTTTGTTAGAGGAAATCTCTGGAGCTACCAAACCGGTTTCAAAAGTAATGGTATCAAAATGATGGTGTTAGTCCAACATACAACATAGGCTATATTTTATGTCGGTGATACTACCCCAAAGGGTGTGCAGGAGCAAAAAACGTTCTAAAAATGCGATTTTTGCGTTACTGAAGGGCCATGAAATATAAAATTTGGAATATTAGTTACTTATAAGATATAATCATATCTAAGAACAGTTCTTAAAAAATTTGAAATTTAAAAGGGGTGAAAATGCACAAAAAGCGTTGTAAAAAACGTTCTAAATGGTAGTTTCAACATAATCTCAGGAAATACCAAACCGATTTTAAAAATATTGGTGTCAAAATGTTGGAGACGACGCTTGCTCCAAGATAGGCTATATTTTATGTCGGTGCCACCACCCCAATGGGGATGCAGGAGCGAAATACGTTCTAAGAATGCGATTTATGTGTTACTGAAGGGCCTAGAAATATGAAATTTGAAATATTAGCTACTTATTAGATATAAAGGATTTCTAAGAACAGTTATTAAACAATTCGAAATTTAAAAGGGGTGAAAATGTGCGAAAAGCGTTCTAAAAAAAGGTTCTACATGGTTTGTTTCCACACAATCTCAGGAAATACCAAACCGATTAAAAAATAAATGCGTCAAAATGATGGTGACAACCCCTGTTCCAACATAGGCTATGTTTTATGTCGGTGCCACTAACCCAAAGAGAGTGCAGGTGAAAAACGTTCTAAATTGCGATTTTTACGTTACGGAAGGGCCTAGAATCGTAAAATTTAGAATGGTAGTTAGTTATAAGATATCAATGATCTCTAAGGACATTTCCTAAAAAAATCGAAATTTAAAAAGGGGTCAAAATGTGCAAAAAGCGTCGTAAAAAACGTTCTAAATTGCGATTTCTATGCAATCTCAGGAAGTACTGAACCGATTTCTGATATAATGGTGTAAAAATGATGGTGACAGATCTTGCTCCAAGATAGGCTGTATTTTATATCTGTTTCCCCTAACCCCAGAGGAGATGCAGGAGCAAAATGCGCGAAAAGGGTTCTAAAAATTTCTAAAAAATTGTCAGCAATATCTCATGAAGAATCAAACTGATTTCAAAAGTAATGGTAGGAAATTGATGCTGACAGCATCTGCTCTAACGTAGACGCTATTTTATGTCGTTATCACTATCACCTAGACGTAAAAAAGCGTTCTAAATTTCGATTTTGTGATCGGTAGGGGCAAGCCACGTAAAATTAGGCAAGGTACATATTTATTAGATATAAATGATCTTTAAGAACAGTTTCGAAAAAATTAGAAATTTTAAAAGGGATGAAAATGCGCGAAAAGCGTTCTAAAAACGTTCTTAAATGCGATTTCTACTCAATCTCAGGAAATACCAAAGCTATTTCAAAAGTGATGGTTGCAAATCAATGGTGACAGCCCCTGCTATAACATAGGTTATATTTTATACTTCTGTCACTACCATCTGAGGGTTGCAAAAGAAAAATATGTTCTAATTTTCCTTTTTTGGACAACTAAGGGGTCTAACACTTTGAAGTATGGCATGGTATTTACTTACAAGATACAACTGCTTTCTAAGAACAGTCGAAAGAAAATTCCAAATTTAAAAAGATGAAGTGAGTGAAAAGCTTTTTGAATTACAATTTTTTTGCAAACTTATCAAATACCAAACCGATTAAAAAAATAATGATTACAAATTGTTGGTGATAGAGCCTGTTCAAACATAAGCTATATTTTATGTCTGTGCCATTACTACCAGAGGGTTGCAGGAGCTAAAAACTTTCTAAATTGCGATTTCTGTGATACTGAAAAGGCAAGAAACTTTAAATATGGCATGGTAGTTACTTATAAAATATAAATGCCCTCGAAGGACTCTCGAAAATAAATTCGAATTAAAAAGGGGTGAAGCAAAGGGGAGGTGCGAAAAGCATTCTAAAAAAGTGTTAAATTACGATTTCTATGCAATTTCAGGTAATATAAACCGATTATAAAAGTAATAGTTGTGAATCAATGGTAACAGTCTCTGATCCTACACAGGCTATATTTTATGCGATGATTCTACCACCTGGGGTTCACAGGAACCACAAATGTTCTAAAAAAGGCCTTTAAAAGCTTTTTAAATTACGTTTCTGTGGAATATTAGGAAATAACAAACCGACTTCAAAATTAATGTTGGCAAATTAATGGTGACAGTTCATATTTCAACATAGACCTTTTTGTTGAGAGAGGTGGTAGGACTTGGAATTTGGCATGATAGTTAATTTTAAGATGTAAGAAGATAGTTTCTAAAAAATTCAAAACTTCAAATAAATACTGAAATGAACGTATTAATTGAGCATAAAAGTTTCAAAATATTTTCTAAATTATCATTTATTTTGTTTTATTTTGTTTTATTAATTTCAGTCTCATTTCTGCCTAATGCAGTGTAATAATGATGTTTAATCAAACTGTGTTTTAATTAGTAATTTTTGAATTATTCCTAAAAGTAATAAGTACCTTTTAATAAAAAAAAACCTTTTAACAAAATAAAAATTTAGTTAGTAACTTTTAATAAAAATTAGACATATAAATGCCACTTGGCATATTTCAAATATTTCGAGAACAAAGCCGCGGGGTTTGCTAGTTATACAAATAAAGACAAATATTGTAGTATGTCTAAACTGGCACAGGCTGCAGCGAAAGATTATTTTAAAAGCGGATCCGATATAAAATTATTTTCTGCAACTTTTGTTGGTCCTCTATTGGCACTCGTGAGCACATATTTGATGAAAAAAAGGAGGTCAAACATGCTCTTTATATTTGATAAATTTTAGAAATAAAATTCTTATCATGTGAGTTGTGATTTTCGAAATGAATGGAAAAGTGACTAGTTCAGGATTTGAAAAATAAAAGACAATTAAGGGGGCTGGTCACTCAACTTCCAATTTCTCCTTACTAATGTAAAGTCTATGGACATATGATGCATTCGTATATTTAAAATATCTCCTCGGGAAATTAATATTTTTAACTTCTATTTTTTGCGTACACTTCCTAAAAGATGTTTCTATTTTTATTAGTTCTCAAAATATTTCTAAAGTATAGACTTAATTGTATAGGAATTGCTAAAATCTTACTCGCAGTTCGTCCGCTTTTAACACATAAAATATTAAATTCCGCATAGATTTTAGAAATATTTTAAAAACTAAGAAAAAAAGAGACATCCTATAAGAAGCGTACACAGAAAAAATATGTTAAAAATATAAATTTCCCGAGAAGATATTTTAAATATACGAATGCATCAAAAGTCCATAGACTTAACATTACGGACGAGAATTCCGCAGCTGAGTAACCAGCCTCCTTATCATTAGCTGCCAATGCTCTTCTATCTGAACTATCCTTACACATCTGTAGGACACATTTACACTCAACTAACTTTATTGATAATAGCATCTGGTTTGATATCTGAGTCAGTTAAATATATATATATATATATATATATTACACTATCGTACGTGGCACAGAAATCGCGATTATTTGCTAATTGTTTAATGGCATCGCTGGAGTGAAACGTATCACATTAGTTACTCAACAGCAATTAATGCATATCTGTACCTATAAAGGAAGTTACGATATGGGGACACTGTACGGCCGCGAAGTTTGTCGCCAACTTGGCGATAAATTGCCAAATTTGGCGACCAAAATTAGTCGCCCAAAGTGACGTCAAATTAGCGATATCCCTAATATTTCGCCGAATTCCCATAGAATTGAATTGTACCAGTTGGTCTTACTTGCTTACAGGGAATCAACAAATTGAGGTTTTTTAATGCAACAAAAACTAATATTAGTTTAAGGGATTATATTAATTACATTTAAGAGAGTCCAAGTAAATTAAATTATGAATAAAAGTAAAATGATACAATGCTTTGCATGCTTCCCCAAAAATAAATTTGAAGAGAGACCACACTGGTCGCCAAAGGCGGCTAGTATGAGTTGTAATTTACCAACTGAGTACGCAGCCCGTGTCCCTATGTTTCCACAAACAGCTTGTGTTATATGGATTCTATTTAAATTAGTTTTTATTAATGACTAATGTATAATGACTATACTTAAAAATAATGACTTTTATAATACTACTGGATATTGCGGTAAAAATGATAACATGAAAAGTTGTTATTTAGGCAAAATTGCCTTGGAGAATGCAATACACCCTCACGTGTATTTATGTTATAGCAAACCTCTTTAATGATCTTTAAAGGCTAAGAATGTCATGAAGTTGCATATGATAGAATTTTACATAAATCATTCTATATATACACTAACAACAAAAAAAAACTCGTCTTTATAGAGTAAATTATTCCTCAGTTTTTTTAACAAATAATTTCCTTATTGATAACAATTAATTTTCCCATTCATTTAAAAGTATTCACAATTTATTTTTTTAAATATAAAAACTATTTGAATTAAAATATATTCTAAATGAACACATTTAATATAGATATATTAATTAAATTAAAAATACACTGCTCAAAACAATTAAAGGATATTGCAGTTTTAGGTGGATTTTGTATCTGGTAAACTGTTTAGCTGATTGATACATGGTCGACAGACATAGTAGGTTATATGAGAATAAATTACAGATGTTTGGCAGAAAAAAATGCATTTTATTGCGCATTTGTGTACTAAAGGAAAAAAACACAATTTGTGCATATGAGAAAAAAAAGAATAAGAAAAGGTGTTTTCTTCAAAGAAAATCATTTTGAGTAGGGGGTATGGTTTCCACGGGCGGCCAGCAACATTGAACACCTTTGAGGCATGGACTCAATGAGGCTATTAATGACGAGTTGGGGTATTCTGCCCCCCTCTTCCAGAAGAGCTCTTTCCAGTTCTTGGAGAGTTTGTGGGGGTTGTTGGCGGCCAGAAACTCGTCTTCCTAAAGCGTCCCAAACGTGCTCGATTGGATTCATGTCTGGAGAACACGCTGGCCATTCCATTCGAACGATTCCTTCCTCGAAAAGGAAATCCTCCACCAGGTTTGCACGATGTGGCCTGCAGTTATCGTCCATTAAAATGAAGTTATCTCCGATTGCTGCAGCGTAAGGGACTACAATAGGTCTGAGGATCTCATCCCTATATCGGCGACCAGTCAGAGCTCCTTCTCGAATGATGTAGAGGTCAGTGCGCCCGTCAATGGAGATGCCACCATACACCAACACTCCTCCACCGCCAAATCTGACACTTTCGTGCACGAACGCAGGATTATTCCTACTGCCACGGTCCCTCCAGATGAAAATACGCCTATTATCCGGATGCACAGAAAAACGGGACTCGTCAGAAAACAGAATATTGCTCCATTCTTTTCTCCTCCAGTTGACATGCTCGGTTGCCCACTCCCTGCGGTCGCGACGATGCCTTGATGTTAATCTAACACATACCATCGGTCGGCGAGCATACAGACCTAGAGCATGGATCCGGTTTCGGACAGTCTGAGTTGAAATCGTGGTGCCTGTAGCCGAGCGAAGGTGTTGTTGGAGAAGAGTAGCGTTCATGGTTCGGTGTCTCCGAGCTGTTAACGCTAAATACCGATCTTCATTGGGCGTTGTTGCCCGTCTACGACCTTGCCCTGGTCTTCGGCTTGCACATCCACTCTCCAAAAAACGGTTCCAGATCCTGGAAATGACACTTTGTGACACTCCAATGGCTTGCACTACTTCGGCTTGAGTTTGGCCCCCTTCTAACCTACCAACAATTCTCAAAGCTTCTGAATCTGTCAAATGACTTCGCTGAGACATCGTACTCATCGAAACAAAGCAATCACTGAATGCCGATCATCCTTGTCTTCATTCTCTTTTATCCAGTTGAAAGTCAAATTTCATTCGCTGCCGCTGAAGCGACGTTTTTGACGTCGAACTCAAAATTTGCATACTCCACAGTTTGAAAACCAGAAAAATTTGCATTTGTGATTCTCTTCTTCTATTTTCGGCAAAAAAAATTCGTTTATATCTTTATTTTATATAAAACTTCAAATATCCTTTAATTGTTTTGAGCAGTGTATTAAATTACAAAAAATCGATTTTATTCAAAAAAATAAAAGACATTTCTTCACGAAAAAAAAAGTGATCTTTATACTTTACATGTAACAATCCACTAAAAAATATCTATAATTGAAAATTTTGTGCTATTTTGATGCTAAAGTGTTAAAAAAACTCCATACACAATCTCATCAACGAAGAAATACTTCTTAAAATAACTTAAAATATCCCAGCTGTATAAAGAAATTAATACAACACATCTGAATGAAATATAGTTAGTTGAAACTGTTACACTGCCGAACAACTGTAACCAAATGGTTAAAATACTCGGCTCGTAACACTACATACCTGATTCGACTCCAACGGATGAAATCCCCCCCCCCCCCACACACACACACGCTTTCTTCAATTAACGTATCTTTCACCTCAAGTAATGGTGAAAAAAGAAACCGAGATTCTTCAAATAACGGAAATATCCTTTTAGCTATACTATCAGTATAATTTCTTTTAATTGAACATAGTATTGCCGGAAGTGTATATATTAGCTGCCTGGAACATTCCAGTATCAACCGGGGTAAAGAAATGTATTCTAACAGTTACAAATAAGAAGAGAACTAGTTTATTATATTTTTGTAAATTTAAAATAAAAAAATTACCCTGTTTTCTAGATTGTTTGAATTGGTTGGATTATTTCCCTGGTGAATTTGTTTTTATAAATGTTCTCTGATTACTTTTTGAATGTACCATATAACTAAAAATGTTGTTTCTTATATTTACACAAGATATGATAATGACTAAAAGCTATTTAATTCTACGAATGTTTCTATTATTTGTAAAATTATATTTTGCAGTCGAACGTAATCTTAATTTTAAATTTTCGTGTTGTTGTAAAACAAATATTCTGGTAAAAAAAATGTATTTATTGTGTACAACTAAAGCTGATCTGCCGATAATGGAAATTTGTTTTAGTTTACTTCATCTAAAGAATTCATCATAATATTTTATCAGATTTTTTGATTTAATTCACATTTTCGTACACTTTTGATTATAGTAAGATCTGCTTCGCAACAAATTAATCCTAAAGTAGTAAGCACACACACAATTAAATATTTATTCTTGTTATTTTTTTTTATTTGTAATTTAGAATGGATTAGCGATTGCTTTGTTCATTACTTAATTTAATGCATGAGTAATTGTAACATTGTTTACATTGTATTGGCGTTCAAATATTCCATGATTACAGAAACTACCTCCCATAATATGCAAATAAATCTTTGTCACATATTAATTAATACAAGTATTTGTTGACGGTTAAATGTAACAAACAACTTGCACAACTATTCAAAGCAGATATTTACATATGCTTCTCTTATATGTTTAATTATTAGAGTGTAATAAGGGCAATAAGTTAGTACAATTAGTACTAATTACCCTCATTATTCTATTAATTTTCTCAAATGTATAAATGTAACTTCACTAAAGCAGCAATACATGTGATGTTTATTTTATTGCAATCTGTTTGTTTACACCAGCCGTACTTGACATGTTTTCTCGCGGGCCGCAACAAAGAGTAGGGTTTAACTTTTGTTGCAGGAGAAATGTTACCAAAAAATTTCAACATCACTATATCCGAACAATTATCTTCGTGATAAATTTCTGTTTCAAATATTGTAGAAATAGATCGCATTTTTTTCTGTAAATAGTGGTGTGCTTTTTATAAGACAATTGTTTAAGCGGAAACGTTTAACCATAAAATGTAGTTTTAGCTCTAAAATAAATGGAAAAGGTAATAATATAACAATGCAGAATTTCTAGGATTTTCTTTAATAAATCAGGTTTTTGATCAATGCAAAAACTTTTTTTCTTTATTTTAGAAATATACAGTGGAAATTAAATTAATTTGGAATAATGTGTGATTAGTGGTGAAGATAAAGAAATGTGTAAACCACCGTAGCACAAATATAGTTACATGGAAAAAGAACTTTTGTCTATAAAAATGCCAATTAAGATGTTTTAACGTAATTTTAAAGATATTATGGATAACAAAACATATTTTGTCTTCCCGTCAAAATGTATAACGCAAGTTTAATTCTGACCAGGCAGGGAGGCCTGCCTAATGGCTTGAGCAGAACTAGCCCTGCCTAGCTAATTATGTTTATTAAGACTCCCGTTTATTGAAAGATTTATAAAAGATATCACAATTTTAATTTCAGATTGCAACCCAGCTATCTGAGCGTGCTACTTTATAATACGAGGTATGAATTATATAAGAACTAAGGAAAAAAATAATGAAACGCTAGTTATTAGAAAATTGCACATTCCACACATCCATATGGATTTTTACAACACTATACTACACAGCTAACACACAGCTAACAGAAAATATTTACATAATAACTACTGATTATGAATATTTTAAATCACATAATACCGTTAACAATAAAACAGAGAATATTTACAAAACAACGTAGGATTATAATCAATTATGCAAAAAAACTTAGGGAAAAAAAGAGACATAAATGGTAATTAATAAAAGATTACGTGCTAGAAATAGACAAGATATAACAATTACCTTAATTAGTATTAAAAGGGATATTAACTATAGCAAAATTTTTATCTTGATCGTGTATGGTGGCAAGGCGACTATATACATAATGTCAATGGTAATAATGTTTTTTATATTAAAACGATAAGATCAATGGCTTGGAACAATATTTTTAAAAATATGTACAGTTAGTCTGAAAGATCCAACGGTGGCACGTTATTTTGAAAATATATAAAGCAACTGTGAAAATCTTAAATACTCTTTATACACATCACATTAAATTTATAATGATTATGCCTCGGACCGCACGTAAAAACTCGTCGGGCCACATGCGGCCCGAGAGCCGTAGGTTGAGTATGGCTGATTTACACAGTTATTTAATATTACGTTAAAAATATATGCATATATTTTATTGCGTAGAAAAACATTTTATTAGAATAATATTCATTTTATAAGCGGAGAAATCTTACTTTTATTAACCTTTTCTATTAAAAGTTAACCGCAATGGAAAATTTTAAAAGCATAATTTATGTGATTCTAAAAATTCTCAAAGTTCATATTTTCGAATATACACTGTTAAAAATTTGCAGCGTTCTGTCCAGACATTCGACCGTTTTTTTGGAAAAACGGTTTCATAACCGTAATTTAATTATATTATGAACATAAAATGGCCAATAATATGGTCAGAATACTGTTAAATTACGCTTGTGCAACCGTTTTCGATAAAAACGGTCAAATGACTGGACAGAATGCTGCAAATTTTTAACAGTGTACAGTTGTTAAAAAAAAAGTATACACCACCTGCAAAATATGCAGCAAATTGCCGTAGAAGAATGTTACAGGTACCAAACGATTGGAAATAAAGTCTACTTTTAAATGATATATATAAAATTTCCTTAGAGTGGCATCTACATAACAACACGAACCCAAACATTGTTTTTTTTTTTTAATAGCAATACTCAAGTTTGAGACCATAATTAAATTCTACACTCTTCAATTAGCCTAAATCCAAATTTTCACAGAATTCATTTTTTAAAAAATTATCATCTTAAAATGAGCATATTTTATCGATTGTATCCAAATTGAAGTTCCGTATTCGATTGTTGAAATGCTACATAATGACTATGCCACTTGTATTAATGTATTATTTCTTACCAATATGACCTCGCTTAATATGTTTTGAATATTGCCATTAAAATATATTTTTTCAAGTTATGCTCTTATGCACATCATAGACGGTCTCTTAAAAAATCATTTTGGCATTTGTTAGTGATAATTCGGAAACTATCTGAAAGAAAAATTTGAAATTCAGGATTCACGTAAAGAAGGGCATAATAAATATAAAATTATCAATAAAACTGTTTGTTTCAACTCATACTTTTTTCGGATATTAATTTCATAATTAATAATTCATATCGTAAAATTTTTAAAATTACATATTCAATGTTATTTATGTTTGGGATTTTTTAGTATTATAACCACACACAAAATTATTACATTAAGATTATAATTTCAGGAGATATTAACAAAAATATGAAAATGTAATTTAACATTAGGAGCTCTAAATTTTGAATGTTTATAATTCAAAAACTTATCATTCAAATGTCTAGAAATTTCGTTTCTAGGCATAGTTCAAACCGTTTTTAGGCATAGTTCAAGTTTTAAAATAGATTGTCAAAATTGTGCGTTACCATTAAAATAAAACAAAATGGTCTGGTTTTGTTTTAAATGCCCCCCCCCCCCTAAGAATTTCTTTATACATAATTTAAAAGTAGAATTTATTACAATCGATTTGTAACAGTAATTTACTTTTATTATAATTACTTGCAGCATTAATAGGGGGCATTTACTTTTCTATTTCCACGACTGTACGCCAAACGATTTAAATGTATAAAATTTAAATGATCTAGAAACGAGATTTGAAACGACCAAGATTCTAAATTGTGATTGTCAGATTGATGTTTAATTTTAAGCGAACTGGGCTGCTGTTTTAAAATAATTCAAAATACTTTGACCTAAAACAGGTATTTCTTAGAATTTAGAGCAGGAAAATGTAATCATCTAATGTAATCATCTATGTAAAGGAAAATGTGATCATCTATGTAATCATCTACATGACTTCACTCTAATCAGATGATAAGAAAGTTATAAAAAATACATTTTAATAATTCTTTTTAAAAATATCATATATAAATAAAAGTCAGATGAACAACATTTATGCTTAGAAACTAAAGTTTTCAAAACTTAAGTCAAAAGACAAAATAGCATATATCATACTTTTTCAGTTATTACTATCTCGATATATTTTTTATTCTTCAAATATTCAAATAATTCTAAAGACTATATAATATTTTTGGAAAAACTGAATACATACATTCAAAGTGAAATTATTCATGTATGAATATTCGACTCTTTAGTTTTTAAAACCCATATCGATCGTTTTACCATTTTGATTTTTTTCAGGCAGACGAATTCTAGCATTTCAAAGCTCAAAGGAAAACATAAATCAAAATTCGTAAAAAAAAATATTAAATCATAAATCATATCTAGAATGAATCATGCATTTTTATGTTTCTTTCAACAAAGAAATATTCTCTCTCTCTCTCTCTCTCTTTTTTTTTTTTTTTTTTTTTGGTACAATATATTCTATAATATTATGATTAATGCACATTATAAATGTTCGATTAACTATCTTTATATTGCTATATCTAAATGTTAACTATCTTTTAGAAAATGATTAATGTTTCTGTTCATTCTTATTTATGCTAGAAATTAGCACAAGTTACTTATAGGGTAAACCGGGTAAATCCATGTTGGGGTAATTTTGTGCCTCGTTTTCAAGTATTATTATGATAATATGATTATATGGTATGAATCTTACTTTTTTACAAGTACTTGCACATGTTTACTGCGAATTAAATATATCTCCGTTATGTAAGTGACACATTTTCAGGTAGAAGAAAAAATATTTTCTGGAATCTGTCAAACGTTCTGCAAAATGGCCCTATTCCGAAGTTTAGATATCTGTCTACTTACATGTAGCCACAGGAAAAGGAAAATCATGCACGTATTAATAAAACATTGTACTGGCATGTTGAAAGCACATTTTAATAAGTATTGACTTTCTTCATTCTGCATCTTAGAGAATGACGGAGAGAAAAATAATATTGTTCAAGTACTAAATTGTCCTGCTTAAAAAAGGCAACGGGGTAAATTTGAGCCTCTGTGTTGTAATTATAAATGGATTTATTTTTAGTAGAGTTCCATTATGTTTCACTAACATAGTCACTAACATTTTAGTCGGAAAGGATTTTGTTGGAAACGTGTGAATAATAACATGATACATTACATTATGGTAAAGGTAATCCGAACAACATTTGTGCCTTCGCGGTTTCATTGTTTGGATGCAGATGACATAAAAAGTACCGAGACTAGGATGAAGATTTATGAACCTAGGAATAAAGCTTCTGATGCGTGTAAGACCTGAGACCTAACTTGTGTTTAAAACTTTTTACTCTATTTCATAGCCCTTTATTAATAAATTGTCGTAAAAAGCTATTTTTATAGAGACCTATTAATCAAAAGATTGTGTAGTATCTAAAATATCCTTATTCGAATTCTAAAATGTTTTACTCTAACCTACATCATTCAGTAGATTTCATTTTGTCGCCTTTTGTAATTTTAGGTAGCTTTCATTACAAAAAGTAAAAATCCACATATTACAGTCGTCCAGAGGTAAGCACTTCCAGAAAAGTTTGGTGCATTTTCACTGATCTTGACCACCAGACCCCAAAACCACACTTTGCTCAATTGTGACTTATATATATATATATATACACTGGCCTCCAAAAGTTAAGGTACAGGGGCTGGATGCTTTCGATTGAACACGGTTTGTCGAATATCTACCAACATTATTGACGAATTGCTCTTGAACATCCGGGATGTAAAGTACATGTTTGATTTAATATTTCTTGATGAAGATTTAGTCGGGTCGACAATTGGGGGGCTAATAATAAATTTAATAATAAAATAATATTTGTGATCAGCTATGCAACAGAAAATGCGGGAAATGGTTTGTCACTGCGTTAAATGACTATTTGGGTCCTGTTCAACGTTTGTGTGCATTTGTGTAAGCATATCACTCATATTCGTAAAGATGTTACAGTTTTTGTGAAAATTTCAAAAGTTTTTTTGTTTATAGCATAGAGAGTTTTCAAGCAAATTTCACACAACTTTCCGAAAACCTGACAAAGAACAGCAGCAACAGTACACTTCAATTAAAACATGAATATATTGAATATCTGATGAGATATGGGCACTTGTATGAAATAATTTTTAACTGCGCATGCGTGAAAGATCCTACAATTTTTATTATATATTTCGTAGTCGGCTATTTCGGGCAACTTATATAAAAAGTCAAGTCAAATATCGCGAAAATTCACAAAGATAGGGAAGATATAGTGAGTTGCTTCCAAAAAATAGCTTTATTATAAGGGATTTTCTACAACTTTTCAATCAGCTCACTATATCGTTCTAAGTTTTCACAACATTTGACTGGACGTTTTATAGAAGTTGCCAAAATACACTATATTGCCCTTAATGACCGGTAACTTTCAATTTTAGACATTTTGTCGAATATTTAGAAATATACTTGACAGATTCTTCTGGAATTTCAGGATTCAAAAGAACAGGTATGACCTCATATTTAGCAATGTCGATTTGATAACGGGGGCAATTAGGAGGTCAACAAAAAATCAATGAAAACAATAATACTTGGGATCACCCTGTAAAAAACAATGCACAAAATGATCTATCGCTACCGAATATAAATAAACAGATATTGTGCAATATGTGTATTCTTTTGTGTAAGAATAGCATGTATATAAAGAGAGATATAGCGATTTATTTAAAAAAAAATTTAACAACTCTTGCATGTTTTTTGCTTATAACATTCAGGGTTTTCAACCAAATTTAACTCCGGTTTCAGACAAATTGACAAAATATAGTAGAAATAATATAGTGCAATTAGAATATAAATATATTAAATATTTTAGGAAATATGAGCAGTTGTATGAAATAATTTTTATCTGCGCATGCGCGAACGATAACAAGGATCATTTTACATAATTTAGTAGTCAACTCTATGGAGCAACTTATTAAAAAAAATCTAGTCAAATATCGTAAAAACTCAGAAAGATGTCGGCGAAAGAGTGGGCAAATTTTTAGTTGTTCTCTAAAAGCAGCTGAATGATAAGGGATTTTTCACAAATTGTCATTTATTTATTATATATATATATGAAATATTTTTATCTACGCATTCGCGAGCAATAACAAAGATTTTTTTCAATATAATTTAACAGTCAACACGATTTAGCAACTCATAAAATAAATCCAGTGAAATATCGTAAAAATTCAGGTAGATATCGTCGATAGAGTGAGCTTATTTTTCGTTGTCCCCTAAAAGAAGCTTAATGATAAGGGATTTCCCACAAAATGTCATTTTTTATTGACTGACTTTCAGAAATAAGTTAGTATTTACTGAATATCAGTGAGTATATTTGTAACAAATGCATCGATTTTGATACGTACTGCTTTTTATCATCGAATAGGTTCGTTCTAATGGTTCTCCAAGAAGAACTATAGAATCAATAAAATAACATTAAAATTAACAATTCTATCAACTGCTTTTAGAGAGCAACTAATAATCAGCTCACTCTATCGCCGGTATCTCTCTGAATTTTCACGATATTTGACTGATTTTTTTACAAGTTATTCCCTACAGTAGACTATTAAATTATGTAAAAAAAAATCTTTGTTATCATTCTCGCATGGGCAGATAAATTTATTTGATATAACTGCTCGTATTTCGTATAATATTTAATATATTTATATTTCAATTGCGCTATATTGTTTTTACTATATTTTTCTATTTTTTTCTGTAACTAGCGTTAAATGACGTTTAAATACGTGCATGATATAAGCTAAAAACTTGACAGATTTTTTTTTAACATTTAAAAATATCGGTATATCTCTATGAATATACATGCTATTCTTAAACAAATCAGCCCACAAGTTGGACAATATGCACAGAATTGTACTCTGCAGCAATAGATCCTTTCGTGCATTTAAATTTAGAGGGTGATCCCAAACATTATTTTTTCTTTGATATTTTGTTGGCCCCCCCTCATAACAGGGAAAACTGTTATGGTGATATATATAACAGTTTTCTTTGTTATATATCCGTTTAACCCCCCCCCACCCCCCACTCCCCTTAGGAAATCATTACTTAACTTTAATTCTTTATATTTTGTATGTTTCATGTTCCCCCCTCAAATAAAATATTTAATTTAAATTTACATTTTTCACTTAATTTCATACCTCTGTACTAATTCACTCCCCCCACTCACACCTCTGTAAGTTACATTAATACTTTTAAAATTCTCTTCAGTTACACTACGCGTACCATTTCGGTCATTCAGTTTTCCTTTTTCTTTTAACTTTCACACAGACATAAATACAGAAATAAATCTTAACTCACAACGTTTTGCGTTAATAAGAAAAGAATAAAAATAGAAATGAATTCCCTTGCAATGCAGCCGATAACAAGTAACGCATAGTTAGTGGTTAGCCAGTGCTCCAACCTATAATTTTTTTTCTCATAGCTTTAAGCTTGTATTTACATCATATCTCATCTGTTTCTCATGATATAATTTCCAGATGCTCTTCTGAGTAATGCATGCCTTTGTTTAGAATTTTGTAATGCACATGTAAAAAGTACGTGTAATGCTATGTTCTCATCTACACCGCCGGACCACAAAAATTCGTTAGTTAGCAACCCTAGAACTCCTATATAGCGTGTAACGTAATTCCAGAGAAATGTGCTTTTTTTCACGCCAATGATTTGTCTACTCTATTCGCTTAGTCGCCAATATCTGATATGTGCTTATCTTGTACCCGCCACGTTTGTAACGGAGTCTTGTGTCGCTGTCGCTCCTGACTGCATTGAGAGCAGACGCCCACTATTGCCCCCTTCGGGCAAGACTTCACACTTCTGCTCTTCCACTGTGCTTTTACAGCTATTCCCCTGTTCTTAAAATAAAGATTTTAAGTCCTCTAAATTTGTTGTTGGAGTTTTTCAGTGCCATTGGTACTTGGATAAGGAGATCGCCTTTACACTCCTAATTGTCCTTCTTATCAGTCTACATTAATAAATATGAGGCAAAACATATTCTTTATAATCCTGGAGTTCTAGAAGAATTGACAAGTTTATCTTTACATATTCGACAAAAAGCCTAAAATTGAAAGTTTCCGGTGACTAACGGCTATACAGTGTATATATAAACTCATTTAACAACAACAAAAAAGGCCATTCTCGGAAGGCATGTGTCTAACTCTATATGACACCGCCTCTGGCCGTATTAACCACTTGTGTATGTAATGTAAGGAGTCCAGTGATCTACAGGTTTTCAATATACAATCGAAATCACTTGCAATTAAACAATAAATTGCTATTATTTAATTGTACGCGAAATGGTAATTTGAAGTTAGTAAAAACTTAGATGATTATGAAGACAAATTTCCTATTTGTAATTGCTAAAATGTGTAAGATTAACACTTTAAAAACAGTAAAATAGTTTTATTTGACTGTTGACATGACCAATTAAATTTCAGAATTATTCACTAGTATATGAAATACAATTTTTTAGAGCAGACGAATCAAAGAATTACTATATTAATATGATTATCAGGAAATTTAAGTACAGAAAAAAGAGCATGTAGGTGATATTAAATATAAAGAAAACCCACAGCTGTGGTAAGATTATATCAAAAAGAAATCATCAAAATAAATTTCAATGAATTAAGAAAAAATTTCCCTCCAGTCTATATTATCCATACATTATAAAGAGAAACCATAGAGATTCTAACACATAAAAAGTCCATATGTAATGATGCAGCATTATTTTATTTATCAAAATTGTGGCTTGAGTTACTCAATGGTAACGAAGATATAAATAAACTTATCATTCTCAGTCCTGGTGTCGCCTGTATGAGACACTAAATAACAGCATTTAAATTACTTTTAAATGCTTCTAGAATTATAAAAATTACTTTAAGTCATTTTTAGTATATGGGCGCACATAATAAGCATCGATACATAGACCGGTACACCTTTGGATACATTTTATAGTAATTTTAAGCCGGTTTTTATCGTAGCTCGTAATATTTGTCTCAGGACTGAGGAGGATAAATGTAAAATAAAAAAATAACATGCTTTACATGAAAGACTGAATGGCGTTTCAGATCATTGCATCATACATTGTGTAATTTCAGAATATTATTCTTTATTTGTTTTAAAAATGAGTCGGGTAGAGTCGAAAAATCTTAACAGTCAAATAAAACTATTATATTGTTTTTAAACTTTTAATCTTACACCTTTTAGCAGCTAGAAATAGTATATTATTACAAAGTGTTAATTTGTTACATATTTAGAATGCAATTTTTTTTAGATTGTAAATAATCACTGAAATGGTTACTGTGAAATCTATAATGATATTAAGTATGTATTTACTCATGAGTCCCTTTACATTAAACCTATCAAAATATTCCAAAAACCTCAAAGTTATTCATCAATCAATATTAAATATACAAAAACATTTATTAAATATACCATAATTCAAGTTCTGTATTTTAAATTAATTTTGTAATAAATGGGTTATTTCTATTTTATTCTGACACTTCTGAAAAAAATGTATTTTTTTTCGACAAAAAATTCCATCTATATCTGTCAGTATACCAAAAAATACTTGTTTATTTAATTTCTCATTGGACATTAAAGAAAACGAACAACCTGTTAAGATTTATAGTAGTTAGTAATTTCCTTCCAAAGTTAATATAATGGAATTAAATCGTAGAAACGGAAGCCTGAACTGTAAATCTGAGGAAGGAAATGGAAGATTTAGTATATTACGTGACTGTTGAATTTGTTAACAGAGCGAAATCATGACATAGGGACTAATTAGAAAAGCACAGAAACTTGAAGAAGGATTGTAACTGCTGACATCGATTTAACGTTTTCCTTATTTGTTCTTTAATAATAGTAAATTTTGGTACATGTAATAATGTTTATTTTGAAAGATAGTTCAACTTCTTTTAGCTGCTTTACGTCTCTTTAATCTATTACGCAAAATAATACACACTTATGATACATACGTATACTTAAATTTTAAAATTCTTAATTACGGACCAAGCGCGATAATCTTATTAAAAAATTATCTAATTGTTTTCGTCTATAATCTTGCCTAATTAAAGAATTGATATTAATAATTATCAGGGAATATTTTATTTGAAATTCTAATGGTTACATGTTTGGAAATTATTTAAAAATTTCAAACACAACAATCATCACAGCTTCGCTGAAAACAGAATTGGAAGTTTTATTAACGTACCTTAAGCTAATATTCGAACAGAAGGGTTACCATCTTCATTGATAATGCTAAAGACTAGTTTTAAATAATGTAACTTGTTATATATATATATATATATATATATATATATATATATTTAATGAAGAATAATTAGGTTTTAGAAATATTTTCCAATATATTTAAAAAAAACTAATAGGTAATAAATTCTATTAAATATATTACATGCATACCATTCTTTTGAACAAGTTAGTTTTCCGAAGCAATGCATGCAGACTGTTTAGCCAAAATTCAACACATTTTGTGATTTTAGAATTTTTTTTTCGTTTTGGTTCAGTCACGTATTTAATATAATTATGTGTAATTATCCTGTAATTTATATAAAAAAAATGTGTAATATCTCATATCATTCAGCTATTTTTAAGAATTAATTAAAATTTAGACCCATATTTTGCAGAATGCTTTGTGAATTTTCAATGTATTAAATTTCATTTTTATTATATATAGTTGCTTACTACATAATGTATGGTTGAAAACGCCATTTTATAGTACAGTCATTATGAAAATATATTTACTATAACCAAAAATTAAAAAGAATTTTTTCTATCGCAAATCATTAAATAGTACGTCGTAACGAAACTCAATTTAAATTCACTGGAAACTTTAAGATATCGTTAAGATATATATTATTTTGAAAAAATAAATTCATCTAACAAAATTAAGAACCAGGCACTTATCTCGTTTATTGTCCAGCCGCAGGCAGCCGATTAATTGTTAGAAGAAATAAATCTTCCTTCATTTTATTTTCCAAGATTCTCTTCAATTGCAAGGTAATAAAATAAATTCTGTAAATTATTTTAGATATTATATATATATATATATATATATATATATATCTGTATGTCTTTAATTCGCACGTACATTTAAAAAGTTTTACTATAACTTAAATATATCGTATTAAAAAAATGGTGTTCATTTAATTAAAGTTATTAGTGAACATTCTGTTTTATACTTCTTTGGAAATAAACACCAATTTCTCTGTAATAAATTATTTCAAAAAATAATTTCAACTTAGAGGAATACGCACCGCATTCCCATTTCATTTATCATTGAACAATACAGAAACTAATTAATTACTTTTAGTAATGTATCTCTGTCCAATTTATCTAGACTGACTTTATTGAGCAAGAAACTAATGGAAATTCCAGAAGATTATCTCATTTGGAGAATTTTGTAAAGAGAAAAATAAAATAACATTAAAATGTTTGGATTTCGTTATATATAATGAACAGTCATAATTATGTTCTTTTTATAATTGCTATTCGTAATGTTATTTTAAGTGGGACATAGATTCAAAAAAGAAAAAAAAAAGATAGAAAAAAAAGGGAAACACTTTATATTTTCCTAACTTAGCGTATCATTACATGAATGTCACTGAAGTGCTGATGCTCGAAAAAGGCCAATAAAAAATGGAAAAAATATAGATTATAATAAAAATATTTAAAATAGATTTGCATATGTCAAAACATTAGTAAAACATAGTCTCATTCCAAAAAAATACAGACTAAGTAATTTACTTTTAAAAAAATAATGAAGGTATATAGTAACGTTTTTATCAAAGAGAAAAGATTGTTGAATATCATCAATTTCTCTATACAAAATATTAATACTATTTACATTCTCACTAAGTTTTATTCTAACCACCTTACAAATATTCAAGATAACTGCTTAGACAACTTCACTTTTCTGTTTAACTTTCTTTACATTTATTTATATAACTTATATTTATGCTGCACAACTCCATACTCTACCTCTACCGTATGTATTACTAGGGATTTTTGAAAAAATGAATGTTGTTCTAATGTTTTATGGGGCCTTTGATAGTCTTAACATTAATTTCATTACTTTACCCTAAACAATGATATTTCAACTAACTTGACATAATATTGATTGTACTAAAACCTATCTTAAACGTATACTATTTATACGTAACGTCAAACGTATACGTCATAACGTATAAACGTATAAACGTATACGTCATCCTATACTTAAATGTATTGATACGTACAAATATATTCTTAAATTCTAGCTCTCTTTATTAATGTGTACAATGTGTTTTAGAATTGAATGGTATTACTTTAGTTTGAACAATGAACGTTAACATTAAAGCCAAAAATCTCATTATAATCTATTTGGCATTTACAAATTTTTACCCTGAGTTATTGTTTCAATATGAGGTATAATCTCTCTATTCTAAAAAAAAAGTAACTACCGCTGTCACCGCCGCCGCCGCCGCCGGTTTTGAATTTTTTGTGACCGGAGGTCTTTCTTCGTTAATATTAAGAAAAATAATGCATACAAAAATATGAAAATCGGTAGTATTATACAGAAATGTTTGATAAACACGCTGATGCAGACAGTTTTTAGATCGAAGAATTATTTTAAGAGATATTTAATGCTAAAGTTGGACAAAATCGTTCCACTAAAAAAGTTTTATAGGAGCAAAAACTGTTCATAGAAATTTAATCATTTTTAGATCATTTTATGCGTTGGAATTTGCCGGAGTGCAGATTGCATTAATTTTTTTATTTTGACTAATTTTTTGAGGTTTTATTTCTATTTTAAATTGAGATTTTCAGCATTTCTAGAGATATTTTTAACAGACTAGGGGGCTCGGCCCCCTACGAGCTACGCTCGCCAACCCCCGTCCAGACACCGCAGACTCTAAATGCACGCTAATTTGATCGGCTTTAAAAAGATTTCGAAAGATTGAATTATAATTTAAAAAACAGTGGCGATCTCCCTATAAACGAATTTCTATTCATTTCTCTTTGATTGGGGAATTTTAACGCCAAATCCGCTGCGGTACTACTTGATTATCCTGTCGACCAATTTCGCCAAATTATATAAATCGCCAAACCACTCGCCAAATTATACAAATTGATATAATTTTTATTTTAAATAACGAAAGAACAAATAAATTCGTACAACATTAATAAAAACACAAATAAAACGTCGAAATAAAAATAACTTGATGACGTATACACGTGTAACAACATTTCAAAATAAGCTAATATAAAAGGAATTAAGTAAAGAGAGTCTTTGTCTCCTGGTATTTTTTAACAAAGCGAAAAGAAAGTTCTTTTAAATGAGACATTTTAAATTAATTCTCAAAATATCAAATAAATGTCTAGCGCAATTTCTAAATTTAAGCTTTTTTGCAATATTATTTTGTGTTCATTTTATGTAATAACTATAATGTGACGTAAATATGACGTAATTTCTCCTAAGACTTCTAACGCATGTTAATGAATTTATTATTTTACAATATCCTTTCTCTTTTAAAATTCACGTGTATACTTTTTATGACGTAATTTTTAATAAGTTCCTGCTTTTTATACGTAATTATTTAATTCTAATTTGAAAGTTTTTTTCCTGTTTATAATAGTCACGTGTAAATAAATTTTTAATTTGAAGCAAACATTATTGCTTGCGCTTTTTATACAGTTGGCAACAGTTTAAATTAGTACAATTTTCTGAAATCTGTAAAAAATATCTCTAGAAATGCTGAAAATTTGAATTTAAAATAGAAATAAAACCTGAAAAAATGAGTCAAAATAAAAAAATTAATGCAATCTGCACTTCGGCAAATTCTAACGCATAAAATGATCTAAAAATGATTACACTGCCATGTCTAGTTTTTGCTGCTATAAAACTTTTTAGTGGAACGATTTTGTCCAACTTTAGCATTAAATAACTCGTAAAATAACTCTTAGATTTGAAAACTGTCTGCATCAGCGTGTTTATCAAACATTTCTGTATAAAACCACCGATTTTCATATTTTTGTATGCATTATTTTTGTTAATATTAACGAAGAAAGGCCTCCGGTCACAAAAAAATCAAAACCGGCGGCGGCGGTGACAGCGGTAGTTACATTTTTTTAGAATAGAGAGATTTTAGAAAGTGATATTAATTTAAACTGTTGCCAACTGTATAAACAGCGGAAACAATAATGTTTGCTTCAAAAAAAATATTTATACGTGTAAATAAATTAAAAATTTATTTGCACGTGACTATTATAAACAGAAAAAAACATTTGGAATTAGAATTAAATAATTATGTACAAAAAACAGGAACTTATTAAAAATTACGTCATAAAAACTATAATTACACGTGAATTTTAAGAGAGAAAGGAATTTGTAAAACAATAAATTTATTAACGTGCGTTAGAAATCTTAAATAGGAGAAATTACGTCATATTTACGTCACATTACAGTTATTACATAAAATGAACACAAAATAATATTGCAAAACGGTTTAAATTTAGAAATTGCGCTAGACATTTATTTGATATTTTAAGAGGATACTTTTCAACTATTTTAGTTAGGAAAGCGCAAATAATATTTCATTTTAACACAAGTATTTTCACGTAAATATTAAAAAGAGAAAGAATAGTTTGGTCAAAATTACGTCAGATTAAAACCATTAATTTAAAATGTCTCATTTAAAAGAACTTTCTTTTCACTTTGTTAAAAAATACCAGGAGACAAAGACTCTGTTTACTTAATTCCTTTTATATTAGCTTATTTTGAAATGTTGTTACACGTGTCTACGTCATCAAGTCATTTTTTCGACGTTTTATTTGTATTTTTATTAATGTTGTACTAATTTATTTGTTTTTTCGTTATTTAAAATAAAAATTATGTCAATTTGTATAATTTGGCGAGTGGTTTGGCGATGTATATAATTTGGCGATATTGATCGACGGGATAATCAAGTAGTACCGCAACGGATTTGGCTTTAAAATTCCCCAATCAAAGAGAAATGAATAGAAATCCGTTTATAGAGAGATCGCCACGTATTTTTTAAATTATAATTCAATCTTTCGAAATCATTTTTAAGCCGATCAAATTAGCGTGCATTTAGAGTCTACGGTGTCTGGACGGGGGTTGGCGAGCGTAGCTCGTAGGGGGCCGAGCCCCCTAGATAATATAATAATAACAAATATATATATACAAATATATATATATATATAAATATTAATAACATTATCTTGATGTGTAATGGTGTTGTTCAATAAAATATAGAGATTTATGACACTTAATAGAATGCAAACGTTTCAAAAATGTGAAGTACAAAACAATATGTAGATATTATTATAGATATGGCATGGTAGTCAAATTAAAAAAAAAAAAAAAAAAAAAAAAAAAAAAAGAGAATGAAAAACGAAATATTAATTGTTATTAAAATTAATTTTTAAAAATATTAAAAAGAAATTTTATTTTTTTAAGTGTGTTTCGAATCAACATTTTTGAACGCGGACTGACAGAGGTACAGTTGCAAAGATCTGTGGACTGCATTCATTTATACATTGTTATTCTGATATTAGCTAATAGAGCATGAAAAACAACCAATAGTGGAAAAAATTAGAAAATATCCATTCACGGTTTCAATTACACACCTTATATGCATAGTATTATTAGTGTGATACATGTATTGGTATAGAGTTTTAAATTGTATTTTTAGTTTTTAATTATACTGATTATATGAGTTTATTTTTAATAAACTAGGGGGCTCGGCCCCTACGAGCTACGCTCGCCATCTCCCGTCCAGACACCGCACACTCTAAATGCACGCTAATTTGATCGGCTTTAAAAAGATTTCGAAAGATTGAATTATAATTTAAAAAACAGTGGCGATCTCCCTATAAACGGATTTCTATTCATTTCTCTTTGATTGGGGAATTTTAACGCCAAATCCGCTGCGGTACTACTTGATTATCCCGTCGACCCATTTCGCCAAATTACATAATTCGCCAAACCACTCGCCAAATTATACAAATTGACATAATTTTTATTTTAAATAACGAAAGAACAAATAAATTAGTACAACACTAATAAAAATGCAAATAAAACGTCGAAATAAAAATAACTTGATGACGTAGACACGTGTAACAACATTTCAAAATAAGCTAATATAAAAGGAATTAAGTAACCAGTCTTTGTCTCCTGGTATTTTTTAACAAAGCGAAAAGAAAGTTCATTTAAATGAGACATTTTAAATTAATCGTTTTTAATCTGACGTAATTTTGACAAAGCTATTATTTCTCTTTTAAATATTCATGTGTATACTTTTTATGACGTAATTTTTAATAAGTTCCTGCTTTTTGTACATAATTATTTAATTTTAATTTGAAAGTATATTTTCTGTTTATAATAGTCACGTGTAAATAAATTTTTAATTTGAAGCAAACATTATTGATTCCGTTGTTTGTGCAATTGGCAACAGGTTAAATTAGTACAATTTTCTAAAATAAGTAAAAAATATCTCTCGAAATGCTGAAAATTTGAAATTAAAATAGAAATGAAACCTCGAAAAATGAGTCAAATTAAAAAAATAAATAAATTCTGCACACCGGGAAATTATAACATATAAAATTATCTAAAAATGATTAAATTCCGATGTATAGTTTTTGCTCCTATAAAACTTTTTTAGTGGAACGATTTTGTCCAACTTTAGCATTAAATATCTCTTAAAATAATTCTTCGATTTGAAAACTGTCTGCATCAGCGTGTTTATCAAACATTTCTGTATCATACTACCGATTTTCATATTTTTGTATGCATTATTTTTCTTAATATTAACGAAGAAAGACCTCCGGTCACAAAAAATTCAAAACCGGCGGCGGCGGCGGCGGCGGCGGCGGCGGCGGCGGCGGCGGCGGCGGCGGCGGCGGCGGCGGCGGCGGTGACAGCGGTAGTTACTTTTTTTTAGAATAGAGAGAAATAGAGAGATTGTTATTTAAAGTTTTTATTATTTTCTGTTTTACTCCTATATTATTGTACGGATGTAATGTAAAATGAACATTGTTAGCCTAAGTGATTTAACGTGTTTCAAAATACTGCCTATTGAAAGGAATATTACTTATAAAGCCGGGTGATACATGACAAGATACATACACTCACCAAGTTTGAAAGTCCTCTATGTGGCTTTCGTTAACACTAGATGACAGTCCTGTGGCATCACTGTACAAGTTTACGGCAATGGTGATGTTCCGCTGGTCTTTGTGATGTTCCTTTTTTACCATGGGCCTCCAGGTTGCCAAATCCTACGCCATGGGATTTCTTCCTGTCGGATTATGTGAAGGACAAAATTTATGTACCCCCAGTGTCAAAAACGCTGCAAGCATTTCAGAAATGTATCACTGCTGCGACGGAATTGACAGAAACATGCTATTGAAAGTATGGATGGTACAGACTTACCCTTGAGATGTGTACCGGGTGACTAAGGTCGCACATGTTGAGCATTTGTAGTATGCACCAGCAACTTGGTGAGTGTATGTATCTCTCCATGTATCATGCGTTTTTGTACGACGTATGCTTGGAAATAAACAGCCTTTTGAAATCCGATGAATCGTTTAGACTAATCTTGTATAAGATTGTTTTTAGTTACACAGTCATCGATGCCTATTTCAGTCACCAGTCTCACTATTGTTTATAAAAATATAGGCTAAGCATTATTGAAAGATCTCTTTATATATGAAAGGGAGCAGGGGAATTAATAAAAACTTTCAATAATGCAAAACATTTTGTTTTTGATATTATTAAGAATCTATATTTTAAACCAAAAACATGTCCGTGAGTAACCCTGAAGTCATTTTTACCACTATAAAACCTTATCAATAAATTTCAATTTTAGTGCTAAATATTGCAAATTTTCTATTTTTACATCATCAAATAGAAAAAAGAATGTTCTATCAAATTCAATTTGTTTGAGATTATTCGTACAATTTAAAAGGAAATGGTATTCATACGTCTAATATACACAAGTTAATTACCTGCATGTTTCAAATCTCGACAACATTGCGATATGTTGAGTTCTTCCAGATTTTATTTAATGCAAGAGAACAGAAAGTCTAAAACATCTATTAGATATTTATTTCATGAAACATACTGAACTCCTAATACTGTTATACGTGTTAAACTGCAATTGTTATGCAAACTGCATTAGATAAAAGAAAAATGAGCAAAATCTTTTTATGAATTATTATTATACGCCGTAACTTTAGCAAACATAAACTTGTGATTATTATATTTCACTTACCAAAGATTTTTGCTTTCTTCGAACTTTATTATGTTGAAGTGTGGTTTATAAAACACATTTTTGTGTCCCATTAAATAGGAGTATAAACACTTAAATTGTGCATTTAAAAAATAAAGGATATAAGGAAATATTATTATGTTTAAATAGTTATTTTGTAGAGGTCGAAGATTTTTTAAGCAGTTAATTTAGTTTTTCAAAGCCATTTAATTATTTATCATGTAATTGGTTTTTAAAAGGACGCGCATTGACGAGCTTTGTATTTTTGAAAAGGCAGGTTAGTTTCCTCTGTTAACTAGACATAAGCTGAACAAATTGAAGAGAATTACGTAAATATAAAAGCAAACTGAATCACACTATATTATTTCATGGAAAAACATAGTATATACGTTACTGCAGGTTTGTACATCCAATTTATCCAGTTTTGCTAAGCGTATATACCGAATAAAAGACTTTTTAAATCGTACTTATTATTTCTAATAGCCCTGGGGGATAAATAAAAAGTTTCAATAATTCTTGATATTGATATGAATCAATATTCTAAAGCAAGAACATATCTGTGAGTAACTCTGTCGTTATTTTGACCACTTCAACACTTTACTTATAAATTCCACTTTTACTGCATTATTTCTTTTACTGCTAAACATTCCAAAATATCCATTTTTACATTGTAAAAAAAATGGGTGTAATAGAGAAAACAAATTTTCGTTTAAATTTAGTTTGTTTCAATTTTATCCTACTATATATGAGGTGACGGGTTTTTAAGTGTCTGATTTACACAAATTAGTTACATTGATATTTAAAATCTCGACCATAATGCATTAAGTTGTGTTATCGGAGATTTTATTTAAAACAAGAGATAATGATATCTAAAACCGCTATCAGATATTTACTTAATGAAACATACTAAACTTCTAATATTGTTATCTTTATTAAATATACAATTATGATGAATATTTTGTTCAAAAAAATTAATGTCAATAGAATTTTATTGTCAATTGTTCGAAAATATAATACACCATAAATTTAGAAACCACAAACGCGTGCTGATTATTTTTCATTTATCAAAGATTTTCCTTTCTACGAACTTAATTATGTTGGATCATGCTTTATAAACACATTTTTATATCACATTAAATTTGAGCATCAACGCTTAAATTACGCATTGTAACGGAACTTATAAAAATGCGGGGCGCGATGAAATAAGATTTCCTTTAATTAATTATTTTAAAAAGTTCGTAATTTTTTTTTTCTGTAGTTTATTCAGTTTTACAAAGCAATATAATTATTCATTACGTACTTCGTTTATAAAAGTACGAACACTGCTTTGTATTTTTGAAAAGGAAGTTTGCCTTTCTCTGTTTACTAGACATAAGATGCACAGATTGAAGATAATTACGTTAATCTAAAAGCAAACTGTCTCACACTGTATTACTCCGTGGAAAAAAAAATCCCTGCCGGCCCGGCCTACAGGCGGAGGTAGATTTCGAAGTTATATATACTTATTTCACCAACAAAAACTAAATCATGATTAGACATAAACCCCCTTTATCAGTTTTATATCGCCGCTATTGACGAGTTTTTATTTTATTTTTATATAATAGCTGGTTTTATCAGAATCATGTTAAGGCGGTAGTCAAAAAAATACCTTTCCATACTCAACAACTCAAAATTTTCTGGCACATTTTCAGATTCATTTTTAATAGAAAAAATATGAAACTTGTTGACGTGAATTTTGAAGAGATTTATAAGCGACCTGTGTTTTTATTTTTCGTTCAATTAATTGAAACTTGATTCATAAACAATTATTTTCTCAGTAGGACAATATTTTTCGATTCTAACAATAATCGCTTCGGAAAATTCTGTTCAAAATGCACACTTTGACATCATTTTAGGTAGCTTTCTTTACAAAAAAGATACCTATTGCAGCCGTTCGGAGGAAAGCGACTTCAAAAAATTTTGGTATATTTTCATCGATCATGACCCCCGGACCCGAAACCACCCTCCGTTCAAAATTGATATATATATATATATATATATATATATATATCTGACATATGTCACACTGTAACTCCCATAATTATGAACAGATTTCGATGTAATTCGGTGTGTACATAGTACATACCAATGTCTCGACCGAGTTCGTTGGCCAGCTTCATCCGCCGTTTTGTTTCAAAATGGCAGAAATTTAAAATTAAAAAAAAAGTTAAAACTTGAAATGTGGTACCAAAAAATTAAAAATGGAAAAATATTTTTTTTTATGTATTTGACCTTTATACAAAGATTCCGGAGCAGTTTTTGTTTCGTCTGTATCTTAAAAAATGGCTGAGTTATAGCATTTTGAATTTTTAGCGTGGCTGACATTTTGAAACGTCTTGAATTTTGTCACGCGATAAAAGGCGTATTTATGAACCGATTTGGATGTAATTCAGTGTGTACATAGTACATACCAATCTCTCGACCGAGTTCGTTGGCCAGCTTCATCCGCCGTTTTGTTTCAAAATGGCGGCCATTTCAAATTTTTAAAAAATTTTAAAACTTGAAATTTGGTACCAAAAAATTTAAAATGGAAAAATATTTTTTTCTTATGTATTTGAACTTTATACAAATATTCCGGAGCAGTTTTTGTTTCGTCTATATCTTAAAAAATGGCTGAGTAATAGCATTTTGAATTTCTAGCGTGGCTGACATTTTGAAACGTCCTGAATTTTGTCACGCGATAAAAGGCGTATTTAGGAACCGATTTGGATGTAATTCAGTGTGTACATAGTATATACCAATCTCTCGACCGAGTTCGTTGGCCAGCTTCATCCGCCGTTTTGTTTCAAAAAGGCGGCCATTTAAAATTTTTAAAAAATTTTTAAACTTGAAATGTGGTACCAAAAAATTAAAAATGGAAAAATATTTTTTTTTTATGTATTGGACCTTTATACAAAGATTCCGGAGCAGTTTTTGTTTCGTCTATATCTTAAAAAATGGCTGAGTTATAGCATTTTGAATTTCTAGCGTGGCTGACATTTTGAAACGTCCTGAATTTTGTCACGCGATAAAAGGCGTATTTATGAACCGATTTGGATGTAACTTCGTTTATACATAGTACATACCAATTTCTCGACCGAGTTCGTTGGTCAGCTTCATCCGCCATCTTGTTTAAAAATGGTGGCCATTTAAATTTTTAAGAAAAAATTAAATTTGAAATGTGGTACCAAAAAATTAAAAAAATATTTTCTTCTTATGTGTTTGACCTTGATAAAAAAGATTCGGGAGCAGTTTTTGTTTCGTCTATATCTTAAGAAATGGCTGAGTTATAGCATTTTGAATTTCTAGCGTAGCTGACATTTTGAAACGTCCTGATTTTTCTCACGTAATAACAGGCGTATTTATGAACCGACTTGGATGTACCTTGGTGTGTACATAGTACATACAAATATCTCGACCGAGGTCGTTGGCCGGCTTCATCCGCCATCTTGTTTCAAAATGGCGGCCATTTAAAAAAATTAAAAAATAAAAAAAATTAAATGAGATACCAAAAAATTGGAAAGTGAAAAAGATTTTTTTTGTATGTGTTTGACCTTAATACAAAGATTCCGGAACAGTTTTTCTTTCGTCTATATCTAAAAAAAATGGCTGAGTAATAGCATTTTGAATTTCTCTTGTGGCTGACATTTTAAAACGACCTGATTTTTGTCACGCGATAACAGGCATAATTATGAACCTATTTGGATGTAACTTGGTCTGTACATAGTACATACCAATGTCTCGACCGAGTTCGTTGGCCAGCTTCATTCGCCATCTTGTTTCAAAAGGGTTGCCATTTAAAAAAAGTCCTTCCGGCCAGTGCCGGGAGGAAGAGGTAGCTTTCATATTCCTTATTTTAAAAAAGCCAACTTATATTATTCAAACACACGGAGCTCAATTAAGTGGAAACCGAATGTAGGAGATTCAATACTAATTTTTATCAATACTAAATCATTCTGAATGAGAATTTCGCGAAATTAGTCAGCTTTATCCAAGCTGCTTTTATTTAAAGTAACTTATATTTGGCTGCCAAATTCGGCGATTTCTTAAAGTGCCTGCCATTTTAAGACAACATGGTGGATGAGGCTAACCAGTGAACTTGGTCGAGACCTTAGTAATTGCTGTGCACATGCTCACTCACATCGGAATCGGTTGATATATACAAGTGCTGTCGCAGGCAAAAAATCAGATTTTTCAAAATGTCACCCACGTTAGAAATTGAAACTGCTATATCTGAGCCATTTTTTAAGATAAAGACAAACAAAAAATGCTCCTGAATCCTTATATCAAGGTCAAATACTTAAGAAAGAAACCTTTTTCAATTTCTAATTTTTTTGCACCTCACTTTAAATATATATTTTTTTAATTTAATGGCCGCCATTTTGAAACAAGATGGCTGATGAAGCTGGCCAACGAACTCGGTCGAGACATTGGTATGTACTATGTACAGACCAAGTTACATTCAAATCGGTTCATAAATACGCCTGTTATCGCGTGACAAAAATCAGGTCGTTTTAAAATGTCAGCCACAATAGAAATTCAAAATGTTATAACTCAGCCATTTTTTTAGATATAGACGAAACAAAACCTGTTCCGGAATCTTTGTATCAAGGTCAAACACATACGAAAAAACTCTTTTTCATTTTCTAATTTTTTGGTATCTCATTTTAAATTTAATTTTTAAAAAAAAAATTTAAATGGCCGCCCTTTTGAAACAAGATGGCGGATGAAGCTGGCCGACAAACTCGGTTGAGTTATTTGTATGTACTATGTACACACCAAGGTACATCCAAATCGGTTCATAAATACGTCTGTTATCACGTTGCAAAAAACAGGTCGTTTCAAAATGTCAGCCACACTAGAAATTCAAAATGCTATAACTCAGCCATTTTTTAAGGTATAGACGAAACAAAAACTGCTCCCGAATCTTTTTATCGAGGTCAAACACATAAGAAAAAAATATTTTTTCAATTTTCAATTTTTTGGTACCACATTTCAAATTTAAACTTTTCTTAAAATTTTAAATGGCCGCCATTTTTAAACAAAATGGCGGATGAAGCTGGCCAACGAACTCGGTCGAGACATTGGTCTGTATTATGTATAAACGAAGTTACATCCAAATCGGTTCATAAATATGCGTTTTATCGCGTGACAAAATTCAGGACGTTTCAAAATGTCAGCTTCGCTCGAAATTCAAAATGCTATAACTCAGCCATTTTTTAAGATATAGACGAAACAAAAACTGCTACGGAGTCTTTGTATAAAGGTCAAATACATAAGAAAAACATATTTTTCCATTTTCAATTTTTTGGTACCACATTTCAAATTTTAATTTTTTTTTAAATTTTTAAATGGCCGCCATTTTGAAACAAAATGGCGGATGAAGCTGGCCAACGAACTCGGTCGAGACATTGGTATGTACTATGTACACACCGAATTACATCCAAATCGGTTCATAAATACGAGAGTTACAGTGTGACATATTTCAGATATATATATATATATATATATCAATTTTGAACGGAGGGTGTTTTCGGGGTCTGGGGGTCATGATCGATGAAAATATACCAAAATTTTTTGAAATCGCTTTCCTCCGAACGGCTGCAATAGGTAGCTTTTTGTAAAGAAAGCTACCTAAAAATTAAATTTAAATTTCAAAATGAGGTATTAAACAATTAGAATATGAAAAAGATTTTTTTATGTGTTTGGCTTTGATACAAAGATTCCGGAGCAGTTTTTGTTTCTGAAAATTTGTTCTTTTGTTTATATCTTAAAAAATGGTTGATTTATAGCACTGTGAATTTCTAGCATGGCTAACATTTTGAAACGGTCTTGTATTTGTCACGCGATAACACACGTATTCGCCTATTTCGATGTAAGAAGGCATGTGGATAATATACATCAACACCTCGATCAAATTCGCTGGCCAGATTCATCAGCCATCTTGTTTCAAAATGGCGACCATTAAATTAAAAAATATATATATATTTAAAGTGAGGTGCAAAAAAATTAGAAATTGAAAAAGGTTTCTTTCTTAAGTATTTGACCTTGATATAAGGATTCAGGAGCATTTTTCGTTTGTCTTTACCTTAAAAAATGGCTCAGATATAGCAGTTTCAATTTCTATTGTGGGTGACATTTTGAAAAATCTGATTTTTTGCATGCGACAGCACTCCTATATATTAACCGATTCCGATGTGAGTGAGCATGTGCACAGCAATTACTAAGGTCTCGACCAAGTTCACTGCTTAGCCTCATCCACCATGTTGTCTTAAAATGACAGGCACTTTAAGAAATTGCCGAATTTGGCAGCCAAATATATGTTACTTTAAAAAAAAGCAGCTTGGATAAAGCTGACTAATTTCGCGAAATTCTCATTAATTATAGTGATAAAAGTTAGTATTGAATCTCCTATATTCGGTTTCCACTAAATTGAGCTTCGTGTGTTTGAATGATATAATTTGGCTTTTTTTAAATAAGGATTATGAAAGCTACCTCTTCCTCCCGGCAATGGCCGGAAGGACTTTTTTGAAATATATTCTGCCTCTATCAAAAAAATCGATCATTACGGTACATTATATAGTTTCTGAATAAGAGAATGTACGAATTGGATGCGTTTGAGAGCAAAAATAAATTTAAAAATGAGTAAGAAAATAAGCAGTTTGGATTTGAATACACCCTTAATAAGATGATTTTTTTCTTCAACCACTATGTCTTTTTAATTTGTTTTTGCTGTAAGAATTGATCCTGTCAAAAACTTCTCTATATAAGTGTTATAAAAAATATTAAGATGATATATGATAAATTCATGGGGATTTTATATCTTGTGAATTGACGGAGTTATGGATTTTTTTCTTCTTCAACCCCCCCCCCCCCCTTTTTGAATTCGTTTATAATTTTTCTTTGCGGTACGAATTGGTCCTATCAAACACTTGTGAATATAAAAGTTGTAGATAATATTAAGTAGATTTATAATAAAATTAATTGGATTTGATATCTTGAGAATTGGTGAAGTTATGAATTTTTTTCCGAAAAAAACCCTATTTTTTGTTCCCGTTGAGACCATTTTTAATTTTATGAAAAATCTGTGATACATAAGTTTTCGGCGCTATTTTTAGAAGTAATAAAAACTTTAAACTCATTTGATATGTACAAAAATTAAGAAGTTATGGTGGTTTTCGGTTTTCACAAAACCCCTCCCTATTTCCATCCCTTGATCCGATTTTGCCCATTCACGAAATTGACCGAGATTTTATGCCCCTTGATTTTATGTATCAGTTTGGAAAAAGATTTGTACAGAATTGTGGAAGTTATCGTGTCCAGAAGAAAGTGATATATATAGATAGATAGATACATAGATAGATAGATAGATAGATAGATACATAAAGTTGTGAGAAAATTGTGAAAATTGTGTGAAAGTGAGAAAATTGGGGTGTGAAAAACGCATGGCACACAGAAATTCAAGGCGCACTGTACCGGACGCTACGCTAACCTAGACGGGCCCACGGTCTTAACTGAAATGAAGAAACGGGAGAATAACTAAATAGAGAAAGTATCCTTAAAATGAAAGCAATTTATTAACAATTTAGTGCACTAAACATCAAGGGGCCCTGTACCGGGCCACTTGCAAGAGTGCCAGGGTCTTAACTGCTATGTAGAAATGGGGTAGAAACTAAAAGGAAAATTTACCCCAAAAACGAAGAAGATCGGATAGAAAAGAGGCATGTTATTAGCAATTTAGTGCACTAAAACTTCGAGGGGCCCTGTACTGGTCAACTTGCAATGGTGCCAGGGTCGTAAATGAAATGTAGAAATGGGGCAGATTCTGAAAAGAGAATTCATCCGAAAAACGAAGATGATCGGATAGAAAAGAGGCATGTTATTAACAAATTAGTGCATAAAAACTGAAAGGCGCTGAGGGGCCCCGGACCTTAAAAAATTTAAATTCTGAGCCTCAGGTGCATCAGGACCTGTCTTGGACTAATCACTCCTGAATTTTCAGACTTCTACGTCCGGTAGATTTCGCTAGCCATCGCCGACACACACACACACAAAGCGATTTTGTTCTTTTATTAGTATAGATATATTAAAACCTTCTCTGAAAAACTCTCTAACTAACAGTTCAAATTCTATTGAAATCCATCCAGTATAGTAGATTAAAACAAATCTCATATTTTGATATCACATTCTTGGTTTATTAACAACATTCTATTTATCACGGAAGATATAAAGCAACTGATAAATCATTTTTAAATAAATAAAAAAGAAAATTGTTAAAAAGTAAAAATTTTTAGATCACCAGTTGAATTGTTAAATTGTACCAATCAACCTACCAGACAAAGTACAACCAATAAAACATAAACAAAATGCACAATCACGTGATCAAATCGCCCATAAAAATTTTCTGAGTAGTTGGTTGTCAAATTTTAAACACTGAATGGGCTAAATTAGATGAAGTAGGTCACGTGATGCTTTACCCGAATATTTTGGATTTTATCTGAGTGAACATAGGCATGTACTTCTGTTACGAAAACAATTTTTTGGAAGGATAAAGAAATATAGTCGTTGGTTTTATCTGTTTTGAACCATAAAAATAATGAAATAATTGAATTATTTTAAAATTCCTTTCTTCGACAAGACCCACTCCATGGTAAAAACTTCTGAGCGCGCGCCCGGCGCGAACCGCACTTCTGAACAAACCCAATGTTATTGCTATCCCGGTTTAATTTCTTCTGAGAAAACTTTATGCAATCAACCAACCGAAAGCAAGCGGATTAAAAAAAAGCGGAGAAAAAAGTGTATTTTTGATGAAAGTGAGTTGCGTTTGTAAATTAATTACTCAGCTAATAATTAGAATATTAAAATTCTGAGGGTCAGGTGCATTAGGAGAAACCTTGGACTCTCTTCAGAAAACTTTTGAACCTCATACGTATCGTAGACTTTTCTAGCCATCGCCGACACACACACACAGAGCGATCTGTTCTTTTATTTGTATATATATACCATAAATTGCCTATTAACGCACCCAAAAGTATTTTTATTTGAAAAGTATCAATTTTGCACTCAAATACAGTTTTAAAATTTAATTAAATTGATACTTTCGTAGACTTAGCAGCCGAAGATTTCATTACTTACAGGAGTTCATTTTAATTTCAAACATTTCAGTGTTTTGCGATTGTAGTTCGATTACATGTCTATTAAATTTATGCTTTATATATATTTTTTTTATTATAAGTTTTAACATCTTCATAAAATATTAGCATGAATGAAATGCTAAACTATTTAAATTAGGATAAGTGCGAACAAATTTATTTCTCGTAATCGACTACACACGATAACGATAGATTTTAAACAAATTCATGCTTGAAACTTATATTAAAAACAATAAAAAATGAGTAAATTACGTTTCTGTTTTTAAACAATACAGTTTCAGATTACATTTTTAATTAAAATGCTCCTCTATTCGACGGTATAAAACTTGAAAATGTGCAATGATTAGAAGTTTAAAAAATTGCAATAAAAACGAAATTTAATCGTCTGTTACTGCCACCTTAAACATGACGTCAACGTTAAATAGGGACATTTGCCTTTTATAATATATATAGTTCAGAAAATCATAAAGACAATTTCACGAGAAAACATTCTAGAAAATAGATACATTTTATAGAATACGAAGAAGTGAATTAAAAAAGTATGCACGTGTGAAAATTGAATGAAACGTTTATAGATAGGGAAAACATAATAAATCGTTTAATTTTGAAACAAAAAGTGTCTTGAAATTAAACAGATATTTGTGGCTCCTTAATTTGAAATCTTCTAATCGTTAATATCGCGTATGGAGATTATAATTTAGTGTTCTCAAATCTATATTACCATTTAAAACAGAATATTGTTATGTTTACGTTGAAGAAAACAAATTAACCATGTAATATTTCGATGTTTCTAAGAAAGAAATTTTTATTTGTAAAATGTAAATTTATATAACGTAGTTTAAAATTGAAGAGTAACGACAAGAATTTAAAATTCAATTTAAAATCTTCTGTAAAACGATAATGTAATTTCTCAAAGAAAATTTGATTTTTAAAAGTTTATTATTATTATTATTATTATTATTATTATTTTTTTTTTTTTTTTTATCAACTGAATTTTGATTTGTATACATTCATGTGCGGTTTTTATTTTACAATTTATGAATAATAATAAAATGTTCATTGCATATCAATCAACAAAACTAAAAGTCTATTAACAAGCAGCACTGTGAATTAATGAGTTTTATAAAGATAACTTGATATTATTTTTATCATGCGAATATTTAAAAATACTTTAAATAAATATATAATTACGCTACGTTAAAGGGCACATGAAATGAGAAACTTTAGCTTATTTAATAATTGAAAAATCTAAACAAAACTTTGGGTTCATTTTCTTTTCTCGTATTTTTTTTTTCTCTGCTTAAAATTCATTGATCTAACTTACATAAAATAAAAGAAAAAGGCCATATATCGTATAGGGAATATTGCAAAATAATTATGTTTTTCATAAGAATGTACTCGTGCTAAAATATTTCATTTCGCACCAAAAAAGCCTAAATGAAAATAAATGGAGTTATCTGCTATATAATCTATGAATACTTATTAAAAAAAATATATATGTATGCAAAGAGCCGGGATAATTGGAGAATTGTCTTTCTTTTTTCAATTAGCCTGATATTTTTCAGGCTTATTGCAAAGAGCCTATACACCGTTAGGCTAATTGAAAAATGACCACTTATATCCCAGTCACGATGATTTTTTACGCTTATTAATCCATAACCCGGCCCGAACCCGAAAAATAAATTACAACAGACCGTATCTCGATCTGAGCAAGACAAAATAATTTCAGTCTGCACGCAACCCGACACGAACCTAAAAATTCCATTTGAAGAAAACTCGGAATCTGAACCGAACCAAATCTGAACCCGACAACAATATTCCAATGAACCGTAACCGATCCGAGCAAGACAAATTGATATCTGAGGACATGCAACACAATCATAACCTAAAAAATCAGTTTAAAAAAACCGAAATCTGTCGCGAACCAACTCTGAACCCGACAAAATTATTCCAAAGAACCGTTACCGGATCCGAGCAAGGCAGAATTATTTCCGTGGACACGCACCCGACTCGAACCTAAAAATTCAATTAAAAAAACAAAAAAAAAAACGAAATCTGACACGAACCAAATTTGAACCCAACAAAATTATTCCAAAGAACCATAAACAGATCCGAGTAAGGCAAAATAATTTCCGTGGTCACGCAACCTGACTCGAACCTAAAAATTATATTTGAAAAAAAACCCGAAATCTGACGCGAATCAAATCTGAAGCCGACAAAAATAATCCAAAGAACCATAGCCCGATCGGAGAAAGACAAAATAACTTCCATGGACACGCAACTCGATCCGAACCTAAAAATTTTGTTTAAAAAAACGCGAAATATTACCCGAATTAAATAAGATAACCGATAAAAATATTCTAATGAACATAACCCGATCCGAGCAAGACAGACACGCAACCGGATCCGAACCTAAAAATTCCATTTGAAAAAACCCTGAAATCTGACCCGAACCAAATCTGAATCCGACAAAAATATCCCCCAAACCATAACCAGATCCGAGAAAGAAAAAATAATTTTCGTGGACACGCAACCCGACCCGAACCTAAAAATCCCATTAGAAAACCCCGAAATCTGAATCGAACCAAATCTGAATCCGTCAAAAATTTTCCAAAAATCCATAACCGGATCCGAGCAAGACAAAATAATTTCAGTCGGCATGAAACCCGATCCGAACCTGAAAGTTCTACTTGAAGTTAACCCGAAACCTGACCAGAACCCGAAATTAAAATACATCAGGCCGTATACCCCGATCCGAGCAATGCAAATTATTTTTCGCGTACACGCAGTACGATCAGAATCTATACGATCAGAATCTATCCACTGGACGCCAACCTGAAACCCGACACGAACCCGATCGGAACACGACAAACATATTTCAAAGAACTCTAACCCGATCCGAGAAAGACAATATAATTTCCTTCGACATACAACCGGATTCGAACCTAAAAGTTTCATTTGAAGTCAACCCGAAAACCTTCCATAACCCGCGTTCGGGTCAAATTTCGGATTGAGTTTAACTAGAACTTTCAGGTTCGAATCGGGTTGCCTGTCTACAGAAATTATTTTGTCTTGCTCGGATCGAGTTATGGTTCTTTGGAATATTTTTGTCGGGTTAAAATTTGGTTCGAGTCGGGTTGCAGGTTGACTTCAAATGGAATTTTTAGGTTCTGGTCGTGTTGCGTGTCCACGGAAATTAATTTGCCTTGCTCCGATCCGGTCATGGTTCTTTGGAATATTTTTGTCGGGTTCAGATTTGATTCGGGTTTTTTTCAAATGGAATTTTTAGTTCGGCTCGGGGTGCGTGTCCACGGAAATTATTTTGTCTTCTCGTATAGGATTATTGATCTTTGGAATATTTTTGACGGGTTCAAATGTCGTTTTTTTTTTCAAATGAAATTTTAGGTTCCGGTTAGGGTGCGTGTCCATGGACATAGTTTTGTCTTGCTCGGATTGCGTTGTATGTCGACAGAAATTATTTTGTCTTGCTCGGATCGGGTTATGGTTCATTGGAAAATTTTTAGCGATTCCAGATCTGGTTCGGGTCAGATTTCGATTTATTTTTAAATGGAATTTTTAGGTTCACGTCGGGTAACATGTCCATGGAAATTATTTTGTTTTGCTCGGATCCGTTTGTGTTTCTTTGGAATAATTTTATCGGGTTCAGATTTGGTTCAAGTCAGATTTAGGGGTTTTTTCAAATTGAAATTTTAGATTCTGGTCTTGTTGTATGTCCTAAGAAATTATTTTGTCTTGCTCTGATCGGTTATTGTTCATTGGAATATTTTTGTCGGATTCAGATTCCGGGTTTTTTTCAATTAGAATTTTTAGGTTCGGGTCGGGATGCATGTGCTCAGATATTATTTTGTCTTGATGGGATCGATTATGGTTTATTAGAATATTTTTGTCGGGTTCAGATTTGGTTCGGTTCAGATTCCGAGTTTTCTTCAAATGGAATTTTTAGGTTCGTGTCGGGTAACATGTCCACGGAAATTATTTTGCATTGCTCGGATCCGTTTATGGTTCTTTGGAATAATTTTGTCGGGTTCAGATTTGGTTCGCGTCAGATTTGGGAGTTTTTCTTAAATTGAATTTTTAGGTTCTGGTTGGGTCTCATGTCTTCAGAAATGATTTTGTCTTGAACGGAACGGTTATGGTTCATTGGAATATTTTTGTCGGGTTCAGATTCCGGCTTTTTTCAAATAAAATTTTTAGGTTCGGGTCGGTTTGCATGTCCTCAGAAATTATTTTGACTTGCTCGGATCGGTTATGGTTCATTGGAATATTTTTATCGGGTTCATATTTGGTTCGGTTCAGATTCCGTTTTTTTAATGGAATTTTTAGGTTCAGGTCGGGTTGCGTGTAGACTGCAATTATTTTGTTTTGCTCGGATCGGAGTACGGTCTGTTGTAATTTATTTTTCGGGTTCGGGTCGGGTTATCGGTAATTAAGCCTAAAAAAAGCATTCTGATTGGGAAATAAGTGGTCATTTTTCAATTAGCCTAACTGTGTCTAGGCTGTTTGCAATAAGCCTGAAAAATATCAGACTAATTGGAAAAAGAGAGATGATTCTCCAATTAGCCCGACTCTTTGCAAACAGCCTAGGCTGTTTGCAAAGAGCCGGATTTTTCAATTAGCCTACGACATATATATCAAGTTACGTATGGTAAATATGTTCAGATTCGAATACTACCAGAATGGTGAGCACATTAAGTATTGTTAACATGATATTCTGATTAAAAGAAAGTGCACATAGCTTGCATGTGTTAGTTTTACAATTAAATATGAGACAGTCTTACATAGTTAAACTTTTTCACACAATTAGTTGTGTATTTTAGCTGATCATTGAATAAAAAAAAATTACATTTGAGTGCTTCTCTAAAAAGCATTGTTGCATTTGATACTTTTTTAAAATTTCAAATCGAGGAGGTTCTACAATTTTTTTAATCGGTTTTTGTTTTCACATTTTCTCGTTCCGCCTTCGAGATAATTGCGTTAACTCCTAAATTTATCTCTAGGATCACTGTTAGTGGTTTCATCTCGTTTCACATAATTTCTTTACTATTCCTGGATGGTAGATTCGTGATTATCACTTTTGCAGCTCTTAATTTGATGAGGGTGGATAGGTCTTTAGTGGGTACACTATACTGAAAAAAAGTATATGAAACCAAAAAATAAAACAGGAGTTCTCCTTTAACATAATTTATTGTCCCCTCATCCACCCTATGAAAAAAATATATATAAATGTAAACAGAACAAAATATTTCACTTTTGACACCTAAAATACACGCTTTATTTTTTTATTAAATGAAGTCATTTGCATTTGCTGAAGAATTCTACATTTACGATCCAGTCGTAAACAACATCTGTACAAAAGTATGCATATGGTGTCATTATCGCGGAGTAATACGCAATCTCAGCAAAAAGCGATGTCGTCATTCAAGAAACTGGACAAAAAAACGGGTATCTAATGATTCATATTCTGACATTTGTTTTTAAGAATACTGCGGATACTGAAAATTAAATATAGTTTATTATAGCTCACTGTTTTACCAGAAATCATTTATTTATATTTTTTCAAAATTCGGACAATGTTATCACACACAGATTAATAAAATTGGATTATTTCAGCTTTTTTATCGGAATAAGTAAATGCGGAAAAAATAAGTCACACAAATATGTTTTAAAATACTTTTTCATAGCAGATGATATTCACGGCGTAGTACGTATTTTCATTACAATTTTTTTTTCAGTTCTTATGAGAAAATGGAAACAAAGTGATATGGTATACTATTATCCCTTTACTTTCTACAGAAATCGAGTACTACAGTTGCCACCATTACAGCAATGGCATTAAAAACTACTGAAAACTAATAGCTCAAAAATAAATTGAGATGCAATTTTCAAACAAATTACACTTAAAAATACATTTTTTTCCATATACGACAGTTCATTATTTAATAACAAAAAGCGTTTGAACAACTAACACTTTTATTATTTTACAAAAGTATGAACAAAATGTTTTTTTTTTTTCTCAAAATGGTTTTCAAATACTAATTTAGTTACATATAAATTCATTTTCCCCATTAGGTAATTTGCTTAAAATAAATGTAACAATATTTATTAAACGTATTTTTATTTCAAAAAATAAAATGCAAAAATACACTTAATTTATATTGATATTTGATATTTGATATACCAAATTGATATTTTATTAAAAGTTGTAAAATGTATTTTAGATAAATAGGAAAAAACAGTTTAAAGACAAATTTGGATCAACATCTAAAAAAAAAATACTTAAATCTGAAATTTATTAATTGCCAACTTTATCATATAAGAATAATGAATGAATTTTTCTCAGCATTTTACAAAATATGTTAATTTTAAATCTTTCGGGATTTGTTCGGGCTTTAAAAAGTGTTATTAAACATAATTTCTTTTCTTTATTTTAAACCATTTGACATTATTTTAAAAAGAAAATGCAACGTTATTTAAAACTTAGCAAGCATCATCGAATAAAAAACCTGCTTTTAGAAAGAAATATTTTGAAGCATTCCGAAGATGCAGAAAAAATTCATGTTAAATTTTAGTGACGTACATACTTTTCAAATATGATATTTGTAAAGTAGAATTATGAGGACTTGAGACAAAGGAATTTAAAGTTAAAATTAGGTGTATTTAAAGTAAAGTAAGGCAGTAAAATCTTTTTCTGTTAATCTGTACCAGAAAAATAAAATAAATCTACGGACTTTATTAAAGTAGGGATTTTTTTTTTAAATAATTCCATTACTGTTGAATTATAAAGAAAATTATTCATTCATGGTTGGTAAGGAAAATGGAATTAAATCATTGGTTAGTTTTGTAATAAAGTAGGAAAGATCACCATCAGTCATATTCTACATGGATTATTAATCTTAGATATGTCAAAAATATTCATATAACATATAAATAAAAGTAACAAGAATATTTATTTATATTTAATACTATGCATGCATATAATGCTATCAAATGATTAGCAACTGAAAAATTAGTTACATAATGTTTTTTTTATGATTATTATTACGCTTTTCTTAAAACAAAAAAAAAATTAATCTTAAATTTTTAAAACAAGTTGGGGTAACTGGACCCACGAGGTAACTGGGCTATAAACTATTTTATAAAAAACTGTTGGTGTTTTTAAAAGTTTTAGCTTTCGTGAACAATGTCCCTTAATCTCTACTTCCTAAAACAACGTGTATCAACTCAATCATAACTCTCACTTTGCTGTGATATGCTGTCAAAAATTTACGTTTCTTCTTTTTTTAAACAACGTCTATAAGGTTGAACTTCCTCGGCTGATTATTAAAATACTGTAAGTACTTTTATTAAGCAATCATTTTTTTTTAATGATTAGACATATAACTACATTAATATTATTAGGTATCCATACATATTTACTTCATGTTTCAAATGTAAACCCGGTGTCCCAGTTACCCCATAAATGTTTCAAGAATGGGGTAACTGGGACATGTATCCGGGGTAACTGGACCATGCTGTATCCAGTTACCCCAATAGTTATAAATATTTTTTTTTTGTGTTTCTCTTACTGCGGGAAGTAAATTTCTCCATTGTTTTTTGCTCACAAAAAAGAAACTGATAGAATACCTTATTAAAATTGCGTAAAAAAAGCATATTGGGTGGTACAAAACCAAATTTCTTGACCCCTTGAGAGGCGGCGATGCCGTTATGGCATCACGTACTTTTTATTCCTAATTGCCACATTGGCACAGAAATTTTATACTGAAAATTTCACCTTTATTAATTACGAGAAAATATACTTTTACTTTTTTTCAAATAGATTTTCTTGTAAATACTGGTGTCATTAAATTATTTCAACATTTTACGAATGCAAGTACTTTGCCCCTTAAAGCGAGATAGTCAAACCTTGAAATTGTACAATGATAAAGATAAAGTACTTAAGTACTTACGTATCCGTTTGTTCATAGATTTAGCTTGCTATTTTTTTCCTTAAAATAGCCATGTGACTTTTATACTTATTACCTATACTAATGTACATAAGTACTTACTTAATATTTATGTTTGGTATAAATAAATCTAATATTTTCACTTTTAGTGCTTTTTTTAGACACATTGGCAGCAAAGGTTTCCCTTACAACGCTCTTTATTGGCATATAATTACATGATCTGCCTGGTTTAATTTTTTTGAAGTTGTTTACACTTTTTCAAACAGGACCTGATATCCCATATGAAAAAAAAAATAAACGCGTGTGAAACATAGGCTTACCTGGTCCTCTTACCCCATTTTTATGGGGCAACTGGACCCATGACGAAAGAAAGATGAAATATGCATATTTTTATAATTTTAAATATTAAAATGTAATTCTGAGTATTTCTGTCTGATAAAGGGAACCTAACTGAACACATTTACAGAAGTTCAGGCTTTAATTCAAATGAACATTAGCTTTTTGAAACTGAATTGTCAGAAGCTCCAGAGTCACATTGTAAAATCATGGCCCAGTTGACCCAACTAACCTTAATTGGTTGCTGGGGTTTCATCCCGAGGTTTGTGAATACATATGATGATGAGATTTGTACATTCGTAATAACATAATTTAATTTTTTATTGTAATTCCAAAAGCAGTTAGTTTTCTATACAAGTTCTTTAATACCACCCGTATCGTTTTTAAACATTGAAGAATTTTCGTTTCCTTAGGATTATTTAGACGAATTAAAAATTTAAAATATCATTGTGGTAAAAAATTTGAAATGAAATTGAAATTATGCCAAATAAAAAACTTTGCTATATAATATAAGCTGCGTGTGGAATTTTGTATTTTCTATAATTCTTAATACAAGACGTTTGACATCGTATCCTGATTTACTTATTCCTCACCTCTTTCTGACTAATATTTTATAAGAATTTCAATTCTTATGCGTATCTCTATTCTTAAAAAGTAGCTAATATTATTACAAATGCCATAAATGAATTTTTTGACCAGAGGAATTTTTTCGCTATTATTAAGAAAACACCTGCATACAAAAATATGAAAATTGGTGGTGTTTTATAGGAATGCTTGAAAAGCACGCTGAAACAGACAGTTTGTAAATCGAAGAATTATTTTAATAAATATTTAATGTTAAAGTTGGTAAAATTGTTCCATTATAAAATTTTATATTAGCAAAAACTTTACATAGGGATTTTTTTAAAAGGATAATCATTGAAAGCTCGCGAGTTTTGCAGACTGCATTTATTTTCTCAATTTGACTAATTTTTGAAGTATTTTTCAATTTTCACTTTAAACTTTCAGCATTTCGAGAGATTTTTTTTAAAGGTATATTTTTAAATTGTTGCCAATTGTAAAAATAGAACAAATAATAATATTTCTTTTAAATTTAAAATTTATTCACGTGACTATTGTAAACATAATTAAAAAAATGAAATTTGAATTAAATTATTACGTTTTAAAAGCAGGGAAATATTGAAAATTACGTCGCAAAAATTGTATATACACGTAAATATTAAAAAAAAGAAAGAACTTTAAAATAAAAAAAAATACCAATACGCTTCAAAAGCACTAAATGGAGGAAGTTCTGTCGTATTTAAATTGGCCAAATAGTACTGCTGCCAAACAGCTTAAATTAAAAAAATCATTTACACGAAACATTTATTTTATACTTCGAGGTGATCTTTTTAAACATAGTTGCCAATTCTAAGCCAGCGCAGATATTAATATTTCATTTCTAACAACAAAGGTATTTTCATGTGAATGTTAAAAAGAGAAAGAAAACTTTAAAGCAATAAAATCATTAACGTGCGTTAAAAGCAGTAAATTCGAGAAAGTACGTCATAAAGCCGAATGTTCAAATTTAAAATAAATTTAAAAGACACATTTATTTCATATTTCAAGATGATAAACTATTGTTGCTAATTCTCAGATAGCGAAAATAATAATATATCCTTTCTAACAGCAATTTTTTCGTGAATATTAAAATGATAAAGAAAACTCTGGTGAAAATTATGTCAGATTTAAAACGAAACATTTCAAGTGTCTCCTTTAAATCAATTTTCTTATTGTGTCGTTAAAAAATACCTGGAGACAAAGACTCTGTTTATGTAGTTCATTTGATATTAACTTATTTTGAAATATTTAATTTGTCTTCAAACACAAAAAAGCCGTTAGAGGTCTTAACAGCAACTTATTCGACCATTAAATTCCCCAATGAAAGGGAAATAAATGGAAACCCGTTAACAGGAAGAAAGCCTCAGTTTTTTAATTATAATTCAATTATAAGTTTTTTAATAATCTTTCATAAACATTTAAAGCCGATCAAATTAGCCTGTTTTTAGGGTCTGTGGTGTCTGATTGGCGTTGGCGAGCGTAGATTGTGGAGGTGGAGAGAGAGCCCACAAGTATTCTAAAGTTTTAATATTTCAATTTTATGGCATACGCAAATCCATAAATGTTTATCATTTTTCTTGTTTAAAAAATGCACGTTATGCGACGGTATGTACGCATGGTTGGGACATTCCGATTTTTTCGAGGGCCAAAAAAAAAAAAAAAAAATAATAATAATAATCAATAAAACACGGATGGAACACTAAAAAGTAAGTAACGAATATTGCGTTCGTTTATCTGGTTGTATATTAGCTGTTTTGATTTGTACAGTTGAAGACAACCTGTGAACATATTTCGCTCAACTTTACCAGTCAGTTTGATTGGGGTAAAATAAAAGTTCCTCTACGTACCCATAGTTTATATGGAGTTCCTTTATCTGCGGTTCATTCTGTCTCAGCTATATATACTCACCGGTTGTCTGCCCAATAAGCTTAAATGGTAGAGCATTGGCCCTCTATGCCAAGGATCTTGGTTCAGTTCCCGGCCGGGCATTTTTGCTCAGTTGGAAATATTCAATTCGTATGATAACGTTACCAATCAGTTTGGTTGTGCCAAAATAAAAGTTTATCTACATATACATCGTTTATATAGAGTTCTTTTACCTGCGGTTTATTCTGTTGAGCTGCCCAGCTGACAGACCAGATGTTATTACCGATAAGGTTTTCTGAGCGAAATATGCTCACCGGTTGTCGGCCCAGTTAGCTTAAATGTTAGAGCATTGGCCCTGCAAGCCATGGGTATGGCTTCGATTTATGGCCTGGGAATTTTCTCGCTCATTTGAAAACATTCAATTCGTATGGGTAATTTATGATATTTATCACATTCGGACGGTATGTGTTTGTAAAATCTAACCGGAAATTTCCATCTCATTTTTGGTATTAAAATTGTGCGTTATGCGCAGTATTTTACGTTATGTATTTAATATAAAAGTCTTGCACATTGAAGAAGTATTGGCGAGATTATATACATGCATTTTCTTAAAGGTGGTAGACACACCTTTACTCAATGATCTTTTTAAAAATAAAAACGAGATTTTCCGTTTCCCATCTGCAATTTGTTAATAATCAACTGTCCAAAAAAGAATTAATAAATTTTGACAATTCTTTTTTATGTTTTATGCAAAATAAATTATAAAGAATTGATAGATCTTTAAATGATCTTTACCATTTATAATTTTAAATATTTAGTACTACTGGCGTACTGAACTCGGATAAAATTAGTTTCGTGATGGGTTGAACCATCTATCTCGAATCCTATTGGGGATTTCTAGGAAATCCTTCCAGTTTCTGAACGACCATATTTTTCCCCAAATACCGCCAAATTGTCCGATGTTCCTTCATTTGGAACCTCTTTTTTCTTTTTTCTTTCCTTTTGTATTGGTAAAATTGAAAGTCGATTTTCTCCCAAATATCGCCAATTTCGAAAATATTTCGCCAAATATCGCCAATATATTGAAATGTAACCAGCTGTGAGACATCGTTCATTGCCAAGTGTTCAAGAATATAATAACTGTTTTTAGCTTCATTGTCACTGAAATGCATTGACCCGTAATAACCCAAATATGACCAGCTTATCGAAATTTCCTCTTTGACAGTTTGTTTGTCCTCTGTAGACAAAACACTGTTTTGAGATCTCAAAAGTAAAATCTTTGTTCCAAATTGATAAGCAAATAACTTTATTTATTTATTCATTTATTTGAATTTGAGTGTATTAACATGTACTCTGAATACTAATGCATATTTTTAATGCAGTTCTTTTTCTTCTAAAATTGAGAAATGTGAATGATTTATCAATTTAACAGAAGCAGCAATGTGGGGCACTTGTGAATAGACTAGTTGGGGCAGATATGAACAGTTCATAAGTGCCGCAATAATCCTTCTGTGATTCTGTTTCTTGCAGTTAATTTAATGAAAAGTAATGTCAATTCCATTATCTATAATGTTCTTGAAATAGAAGATATTTTCATCACACGAAGTTAATTTTGTATTGAAACTTCCACAAACACATTTTTCTGCAAATACATAAAGAGCAACAAGCTCGTTTACGTTTAATTGTACTTTAAATAAGTTTAATGTTTTCTAAAATGCAATAAGTGTTATGTATTATTTTATTAAATGGTTTACAACAATATATTTTAAGCATTGTTAGTACAAATGTATTACCTTGAGCAACTTTGAATTTTTTTTTTATTACATTTGTTTTAAACTTGTAATGATGGCTTACTTCCAACTGTAAAAAAAAACACTGCCGGCCCGGCCTACAGGCGGAGGTAGATTTCGAAGTTAAGTATACTAATTTCACAAACAAAAACCAAATCATGATTAGAGATAAACCCACTATAACAATTTTATCTGGCCACTTTTGACGAGTTTTTATTTCATTTTTATATAATAACTGGTTTTATCAAAATCATGTTAGGGCGGTAATAAAAAAAATACTTTTCCATGCTCAACAACTCGAAATTTTCTGGCATAATTCCAGATTCATTTTTAATAGGAAAAACATGAAACTTGTTGACGTGTGTTGACGTTTCTACAAACGACGTAATAAGAACTCAGGTCTTCTAAAAATAGAAAATTCGGCGTCTTTAATTTATGTATGCGTCTTGGCGAACGAAACTTTCAATATTGACCCCATTTACCTTCCGTCCCCTGTGTCTTGCGTCATAAGTGGCGCCACTTTTGCAGAAGCGGAGAAATTAAGGGGACGAAATATGGGCGCTTTACCCTACTGTACGCGTTGGGAAATGTTTCTGAATCTTTTCTTTGGGCATGGTTTTTGCCCTTGTTCTAGAGGATTAAACTTAATGTATTTATTATTCATAAACGCTGTAGAAAGCACAGTATTTCGATATGGAATGCTGCGACAAGTGATATTATTAATCAATAAGTTTCACTGATGTTCAATTGTATCAGTCCAATAGTGTTGACATCAAAGACAACTTAAAATCATCATTCGTTTAACAGGCATTTTCAAATCTACACCTAGATTTAAGACAGTGTGTTATCAGTAATATTATTTGAATGATTTCAATGAAATTTATTTATAAATATTTGCCAATTTACATATTTCCGAAAATGCCTTTCTTATGAGCCGTAAATAATTCCAAACTCTATGCTATATTTAATCATCTTTCATGATATGAAAAAAAACTTAACTTCCAGTATACAATCCTTATAAAAGAATATTATACTCAAATGCACTTTGCGATTTTACTTTTAAGTATGAATGCGTTAGTATGTTTTAAAGCGGTTTAAAATGTTAAAAAAAGCATCAAAAACTGTAGATTTTCAGAATTCCTAAGCTTTACATTTCATTTTTTTTTTTTTTTTTTTTTTTTTTTTTTAAGAAAACAGAAATATAACGTAGCTTTTAGAAAATGTAAAAGGTGAATGGGTTTTTATGTTTTCCAGATATTTTACTCTAAAATGTTAGACATAACGTTATGGATAGGCTTTTATTTATATTTTCAAAGTAATAGACAGCACGAAGTTTCAGCCTTTGATATAATGCAACATGATATTGCAACATGAAGAAAAAAACTGTTTATGTTTGTTTATTTGTGCTTTTCAAGGGTAACGCATAAAGCTCTTGAGCTAAATTTCAGATTTAGATATGCTAAACTTCCACAGATTATTTAGAATTCTTTTAATGTGTGATTTTTAGTTTGATGTGCCATAATGTAATATAAATGAAAATGCACTTTCTGTATTTATTAATCTTAGACAATAATGTAGATGAATCACTTTGTGTGATTTTGAAAAGAAAAAAAAAAAAAAAACAATAAATGTCTCATGCTTCACATTTTATAGTGTTAGTTGTTTAGATGTTTTTATTATCAAACGTTCAGAGGAGGACTTTCTGTGCCACATTAATTACGGAGTAGTTGTTACTCTGTATTTTAATAATGTGTATGGATTTCAGTGTAATGGAAATAAAGAAACAATCTCCAGAAAAACAAAATCTAAACTATTACCGTCTGCAGATGAATGTAAATGAATACATTTGTGTATTTTTATAAATAAACTTTCAATTCGATACATATGTCGTAGGCTAATTGAGAAATCAGGCCCTTTGCAAAGAGCCGGGCTATTGGAGAATCATCTCCCTTTTTCAAATTATCCTGATATTTTTCAGGCGTATTGCAAAGAGCCTAGACAGCATCAGGCTAATTGAAAAATGACCACTTATTTCCCAATTAGGGTGATTTTTTTTTTAGGCTTATTAACCCATAACCAGACCCGAACCACATATGATAACCCAAAAAATTATTCTAAAGAAGCATAACCCGATCGGAGAAAGACAACATAATTTCCTTGGACACACAACCCGAACCGAACATAAAAATTACATTTGAAAAAAACCTAAAATCTGACCCAACCAAATCTGAATCCGACAAAAATATCCCCCAAAACCATAACCCGATACGAGCAAGACAATTTCCTTTCCGTGGACACCCAACACGAACCGAACCTAAAAATTCCATTAGAAAAAAACCCAAAATCTGAAACGAACTGATTCTGAACCCGACAAAAATATTCCAAAGAACTATAACCCGATCCGAGCAAGGCAAAATAATTTCTGTGGACTCGCAACCCGATTCAAACCAAAAAATTTAGTTTGATTAAAACTCGAAACACGACCCGAACTAAATATGATAACCGACAAAAAATTCTAAAGAACCATAATCCGATCCAAGCAAGACAAAATAAGTTCCGTGGACACGCAACCCTACCCGAACCTAAAAATTCCATTTGAAAAAAACCTGAAATATGATCCGAACCAAATCACAATCTGACAAAAATATCCCCAAACGTCACCTGGGAAACGAGAAAGACAAAATAATTTCCGTGGACACGCAACCCGACGCGAACCTAAAAATTCCATTAGAAAATACCCGAAATCTGAACCGAAACAAATCTGAATCCGACAAAATATTCCAAAGAACCATAACTGGATCCGAGCAAGACAATATAATTTCCGTCGGCATGCAACCGGATCCGAACCTGAATGTTCTACTTGAAGTTAACATGAAACTGAAGTAATACCCGGAATAAAAATACATCAGGCCGTACACTGATCTGAACAAGGGAAATTAATTTCCGTGTACACGCAACACAACCAGAATCTGAAAATTCCATTTGAAGTCAACCTGAAACTTGACCTGTAGCCGACCTGAAAACGACAAAAATATTTTAAAGAACCGTAACACGATCCGAGCGAGACAAAATTATTTCCGTCGACAAGCAAACGGATCCGAACTCAAACGTTCCATTTGAAGTCAACCCGAGAACCGACTATAAGCAGGTTTCGGATCGAGTTTCGGACTGAGTTCAATTAGAACTTCATGACTAACAACTAATTTCAGGGTTGAGTTCAAATGGAATTTTTAGATTCTGGTCGTGTTGCTTGTCCAATGAAACTAATATGACCCGATTATGGTTCTTTGGATTATTTTTGTCGGGTTCATGTTTGGTTTGGCTCATATATCGTTTTTTTTCAAACGGAATTTATAGGTTTAGGCCGGTTAACATGTCCGCTGAGATTATTTTGTCTTGCTCGGATCCGGTTATGGTTGTTTGAATTATTTTTGTCCGGTTCAGATTTGGTTCGGGACAGATGTCTGGTTTTTTTCAAATGGAATGTTTTGCAATATTTTTGTCGGTTATCAGATTTTTGGTTCGGATCAGATTTCGGTTTTTTCAAATGGAACTTTCAGGCTTGGTCGGGTTGCATGTGCACGGAAATTGTCTTGATCGGATCGGTTTACGGTTCTTTGCAATATATTTGCCGTTTATCAGATTTCGAGTTTTTTCAAATGGAACTTTCAGGTTTAGTTCGAGTTGCATGTAGAATGAAATTATTTTGTCTTACTCGGATCGGGGTATGGTCTGTTGTAATTTATTTTTGGGGTTCGGGTCGGGTTAAGGGTTAATAAGCCTAAAAAGTCACTCTCAGGGGGAAATAAGTGGTCAGTTTTCAATTAACCCAACGCTGTCTAGTCTTTTTGCAATAAGCCTGAAAATTGGAAAAATAGATATGGTTCTCCAATTAGACCGGCTCTTTGTAAACAGCCTAGGCCCTTTGTAAAGAGCCTGATCTCTCAATTAGCCTACGACACATACATTTTCCAGAGGAAATATATTTTTGTGCGTATCAGTTTTCGTAATGTAGTGTAGCATTAATCATCGCTTACTAATCATACTTTTGCCGATATTTGTTGCCTAATGTTTGTTAATGAACTGTAAATGTAACGCACTTTATTTTAACAGTAATCATACTATGACATTTAGTGACAATCCGTAGAGAGTAATAGACAAGTAGATGAACTGAAAAAGATTTTTCTTTAGGGTTTTTTTTTTTTTTTTTTTTCCAAATGTAAAGAAAGTGAAAGAATTTCAGTGAATGAATGTAGTGAAAGAATGTCAATAATTATGGGCTATAGTTGAAGAAATATTTAATATTTATGTATAAATAACACGATCGTATGTTGCACATAAATCGCGATTATTTGATAATTCTTTAATGGCAACGCTCGAATGAAACGCATCTTATTGGTTATTGAACAGCATTTAATATATCTCCATACCTATAAGGGAGATTACCATATGGAGGACCCTGTTATTTCGCCAAATTCCGCCAAGTGTTTCGCCAACTTGGCACTATCTCTAATATTTCGCCAAATTTCCATATACTTCCATTGTAAAGTGCTGACAGAAAATCAACAAAATGACATATTTTAATGCAACAAAAACTAATATTAGCTTAAGGGATTATATTGCTTACCATGCTTTTCAAACATATATTTTATGGGAGACCAAACTCTTCGCCAAGGGCGTCGGTTTTATATATTTTATAAGATTTAAAAAAAATTCTTTTTTTTTTTTTTTCATAATTCAATTTATATAGTTCAAATAAAAAAATTGCAGGTTGATCTAAAAAACAGTGCAATTTAAAAAATTTATTAAAAAAAAATAGGTCTGCAGCAAAACTAGTTACAACTACAGATAGAATAACTCAAAAAGGTTTTTTTTTTTTTTTTTTTTTTTTTTTTTTTTTTTTTTTTTTTTTTTAACAGTATATTTCGGGTGGAACAGTATGCACGCACGTAAACGATAATTAAATAATTCAGTTATTCAAAATGGTCGTCCTATCACTAGTGAAGAATATGTGGAACGACTGCGTGAAACATTTTCTTGGAGGCTTGCAAAATTAATTCATGGAATTTAAAGAAAATTTCGTAACAGCTGTGTATACTGTTTATGTTAGCATACTAAAACGTTCGTGAATTGAATTAGAATATCGTTTCGAAATTTTTAGTTCTTCGAAATGATCGAACGTTGGGGTTTAATAAAGCAACAGAAAAAAAAAAAAATATAGTTATTCTATCTACTGTTGTAACTGGTCTTGCTGCTGTCCTATTATTTTATTTAAATAAAATTTTGAAGTTTTACGGATCTTTTTGGGACACCCTGTATAAATAAACATGTTTATAGCCGACATTTTGAATACAATTAAGTATCCGGATACTATATAAGAAACATAAATTTGCGATAGTAGTATTAAAAAATTAGTTTAACATTTTAACAAAAGTACATGGCTTATTTTAATACAAATATAAATATTCGATTGAATTTTACATAAATATATATTTTGTTTAAATATTATAAAAGTTATTAATCGTAATATTTAAAAAAAACTAAAAAAAATAATAAATTAATAAAACTCTCTGTCTAAGAAGAAAACAATTCAAACAGCAACAATGAAAACAGATGAAGTAAAACAGAATTATTAAATTTATTCAAAAACATTTACCTATTACTGCGCAACAATTTATGCCTACGGCCAGAAATATAAACTATGTTTTTATTTGAACTATTACTTTATTTGTCCTCTTTCAGCTTCAACAATCAATTTGTGTTTGAGTGTAAAAGCAGTAACTTTCTTTGTAATTCATATTGTTTTTTTTTTTCAATTCCTATTATTAGTTCACACTCTCCCTATATTTATTTATTTATTTATTTATATATATATATCTTGTTCAAATTTTCAATCTTTAATAAAATATTTATTATTCATCCTATCAAGTGGAAATAATTTTTTTTAAACTTGTACTGGATGACAATTGATGTTAAAACAGTTTTTTCAAATATTAATTCATTAATTAAATTTTAATTAATTGATTTCAGTTTTGCAAGGGAGACAAAATGGCAGCCATTGTTATTGAAGCATTTAATGCGTCTTCATACCTATAAGGGGGGTTACCATAGGGGGGACAACTTCGCGATATATCACCATATTTGTCAACCAAAATGAGTCGCCAAAAGTTACGCCAACTTGGCGATATCTCCAATATTTTGCCAAATTTACCCCCAAAAACTTATTTGGATCAACTTATATCAGGGACTAACCGAATCTAAAGTTTGATGAAAATTTATGCATTAGTTCTTGAGATACAGATATTGCGGAAAGCGTGAAAAATCCTGCATAGTAGCCCCACCTGTTTGACGATTTACATCAAAAACTAAACAACACTAATTTATATCAGGAACTAACTGAATCTGAAATTTGATGAAAATTCGTGCATTAGCTCTTAAGGTTGAGCTATTGGAATAATCATGTATAATACATCATAACAGCGCCACCTATTGGGCAATTTACACCAAACAGCTATCGGTACCAAATTATATCAAGGACTAACTGAATCTGAAATTTTCTGAAAATCTTGAGATATAGCTGTTGTGTAAATCATGAATAATGCACCATAGCAACGCCACCTGCCGGGCGATTTACACCAAAAAATAATCAGCACCAAGTTATATCATGGAATAACTGAATCTAAAATTTTATTAAATCCTGTTCATTAGTTCTTGAGATAGAGCGCCCACGAAATTTGTGTCACACTCGGACAGACTCACAGACAGACATTTTGTAAAAACATGTTTTTCGGGTCTCTGACCCCTAAAACGTCTAAATCCGTCAAAAACCGGAAGTCGAAAATTTCCACGAATCCAATACCTTCTTCTTGTAAAGATAGAAGAAAGTAAAAATGGAAATTTAAAATGACGAAATATGCGAAAAGCATTTTAAAAGTATTCTTAATTACGATTTCTATTGAATTGTTAACGATTGAAATTTAAAATTTGACATGATAGATACTTATAAGACGTAAATGGTGTTAAGAATAGTTTCTAAAGGATACGAAATTTAAAGGGTTAAAATGAGCAAAAATCCTTTTAAAAACTTCTTTAATTTTGATTTCTCTAGAATCTTTGGAAATAAGAAACAAATTTCAAAATTTATGAGACAGTCCCTGTTCCAACATATGCTATATTTTATGTCAGTGCCACATTCACCAGAGGAGTGGTAAGCCCTTAGATTAGAAGCTTGGAATATAGCATGATTATCGTTTATTCATAATTAGTTTATATTCTTCCTATTAATTTAATTCTCATTTTCACCTAATGCAGTCAAATAATGAAGTTTAGTGAAATTGTGGATTAAATTGTATTATTACTAACAATGTAATTTTTCTAATAAAAATAGGCACATAAATACCACTTATATTATTTCAACTATTACGTGAGCAAAGCCGCAGGCTTCGCTATATATATAATGTTTTATTTTGTCATATTTTGTTTCCCTTTTGAAAGACTAATTATAAATACATATGTTTTTTAAAAAGAGTTTTACAAGAACGCTTTTTTTCTAATAGAATGTACATTAATTTATAAAAAATTCTGTTTATTTTAATGTTAAGTACAATGTTTTTTGAACATAATATAAAACTTACTAAATCGTAAGTTAACTTGTTCTTACTTCAGCGAAATCTTTTTAATAAAATTTGTATCAGTGCAACACATTTCTTTAAAATGTATAATCATTATAGGTTTTTTGGAACTACATTATAATTTTTTTAGTGGTATAGGCTGATCTGCCGAATATTTTGCAAATTTTGAAGTACTTATTTTTCAGACTCAAATTTTAGACACTTCAAGCATTTCTCATAATCTCATCACACATCACAGAAAACAAATTAAGCTTGTTGAAAGTATTGTTAATTGTCAAAGTTATTTTAAACGTATGTATAAAAATCCGGTTTCTATTTATAATCAGAAAATGGGTAATATTGGTTGAATAACTGTGTTGCTACACTGATTTGCAACAATAAATCGTTCTTTCTTGTGGGCTTTACCGCAATGATGACGAATTTCGTATCATCCTGCATATTCAAAACATACATTCATACGTATAAGAGAAAATAATTCACGAACATTAAATTCTAGTAACCCAAAAAAGTAAATTATATTTTTTTAAATGAAACGAAAAAAAATTCCTTCAAAAATACATTGAAAAAAGTCACAATTTTTTAAAAAAAACTGTTATTCGCTTTAAAACACCCAAAGAAATTATAAAATGTATATAAATAGATTTTGAGATAAGCAATAAATTATGCCTCTTCATTTATGAGTTCTAAATATGAATTTCTCATACTGACAAAAGTTGCTCACACTCCTCGTATTAGATACATTTCCTTTTTAATGATCCTTGTAAAATAATTGGACTAACTTCCCCCAGGCTACAGAAATCTGCGTTTCATCAAAATAAAAGTATTTATTTATCTTAATTTAAAATCAGTTAGTGTAATTTATTTGGTAATTTCATTTTTACTGAAAACATTCGAATTGTAGGAAACACTTTTAGTTTATTCTGATAACGTTTACATAATTAAATGAAATTAGCTCATTCGAAACTTTTTGAAAACAAAAGATTATATTATAATTTGTAACAAACATGCTAATCATTCTTAGTTTGTTTGGAATAACATATGGAAAAATACATAATAAACATAAGAATGCAAAACGGAATTTTATGGTTTTAATTCATTAATTGTTCCTCTGAACACAAACATATTAAATGATCAAGACTAAATTAGGCAAACATTTCTTTCTTTTGAGGGAAATAAATAAATGTGTAATATTATTCATAATTTAAACTTTTTTCCTTTCTATTTGTTTTCTTACAAAAAGTTTCTTACTTTCTTCTTTTAAAAAAAAAATTATATAATAGGCAAAAGCTTTAATATGTCATACATTTTTTTTTCTTTTTAAAATCAATCCAATATTTTCTCATTCTGCTTCTGAAATCCACATATTTTCTTAAAAATGCTTGGAGTATTGAAATATATAATGTCATGACACACTTTAACAATTTAAAAATGTTTTCTTTTCTGTCTTGTGTTGCTATTTTTTCCCATTTGATGAATTTTATGAAATATTTTTCGGATTATACTGTAATGTGTGTCTGTAAATATCTTGTGTTTTCTGTTTAAGTATCATTTTAAATAAGGGTCGAACTTCCGTTAGGCTACATGAATAGGTAATTCATCTTTAATAAATGTATTATCGACATTTTTTTTAAATTATTTATAGAAACAATTTGATGTTTCTATTTTGCTGATAGCGTCTGAATTCCAGGATACTCTATTGAAACATTTTACGTACAATTCTATGACGAATATCCGTAAATATATTGTGTTTTATGATTAATTATTAGTGTAATAATAGAACGATTCATTTAGGCTAATTAAATCATTAATTCATCGTAATAAATGTTTTAATCGATATTTGTTTAAAATAAATTAGTACAACTTAATTGTTGTTGTCACTTTTGCTGATTCCTTTAACGCTTGTATAATTGAATCTAATTAAAATATTCTAGTTTTATGAAAACAAATCGTTATAGTTATTTAGACAAAGAATTCATAGCAAATCATTCTAATTTTGCTTATAATAATAATGGGAAAATACGTAATAAACTTACCAATGCTAGACTGCATAATTTCAATTAAATAAAGGTACTGAAAATATTTTATGGGGTACAAATATATCGAATGACAAAGGTAAATTACAAACATCTTTATTCTAAATTTGTTATAAGTTGTTTTCTTGTCATTCCAAAATGTTCATTATTTTAAATGCTTGAAGCATATTTCATTAATGAATAAAACTTAAGTTTACTTGTTTAAATTTACTGTTTTATTCATGGTTTGTTGATTTTGTTTTATCGTTCCATTTTTTTATTCAAAGTTGACTATATGTAACTATATGTTGACTATATAAGTATGAAATATATTAATATATTCTGTCATTCAAAATAGATGTATTGATGAATATATTTCAAGTCGTGGCTCTTGTGAACATACTTCCACCTAAATCAAGTATAGCAATTAGATGCATTGTTTTACAAGGGTAAGTGTTAAAAAATACGAAATTGAATTTTTGAACCGAATTTTACTCAAAAAAATATTTAAATATATTGTCAACCGAGATGCCTATGTCCAATTTTTTGTAAAAGAAGTCATTGAAATTTTCATTTAAATAATTCTGATTCTTTTCTTTTAAGTTCTTAGACATAAATTATAAATTTAAAAAATCATGTTTTGTATTTTTAAAGAAGAGTTAATTTTTGAAATAATTTCTTTAAAGTGTGACAAAGTCACCTTATTAATGAGCTATTTGCCTCATAACTGAAAAATATTTTTATAAACCTTGAAAATACTGTAAGGCAATGCAACTCACTATTTATGACAAAATTATAAACATAAAATAATTCGTTATTTGACCATTAGAAAAACACAATTTCTTTTTATAAATAAACAGAAAAAACAACCTTTTATAAAATTTATATTCTACAAAACATCTAAAAAAATTACAAATATCATATTGTATATTAATTTTTTTCCAGAAAACACATTTTAGATATATTCACGTATTTCAAGTGCGGGAAAAGCATTTTTTCATAAGAAATAGCTTTTGGAGAGTTAATTTTTGTGGTATATTTTGCCTTAATTTTTAAAATAGTGGCTGGAATCTAATATTTTTCAGCAGCTTTTTCTTGGCTCAATACATATTGCAGAACAAAATCTATTGCTTTCTTCAACGCTTCATTGATATTTTTCTTAATAATTGCGATTACCTATAAGCACGATGCATTATTCCACCAACACTGGTACGACAAATAATAAATATATACTAGCACAACGTTTACATTTGCACTAAATATTTGCGTTTTTGTTTATATTATCATAAAAATAAAATATAATAAATAATAAATTTGGGGTGACTTTATCCCTAGACAATCTCACCTAAAATTTGAACCAAGTTTCAATTCTAAATGCTAGTTGCGAATAAAATCGATGTAAAATCTAAAATATGAAATTAATATACATGTAAATTTCCTTTATCTGTAAATAAAACATGTTAAGACCTAAAAATTCTACTTACCTCTATATAGAGCATCAAGAATAAATAACTTTTCCAGTCAACAGTTTCCCACAATAAAATGTCGTGTTTCTAAAACGCTAAATTAAATCATTATGCATAATTATAAAATATGCATAATTATATCGTATGCATACAAATGTCACGTTTTATTTATTTAAAAGCAGATAACATATATAATAGATAACATAATAAAACCGATATTCTTAGATTTGAACACCTTAATTTATGAAATTTCCATTCATATTATAATGCTTGCTTAAAACATATATCTTCCTTTATTCCCTTTATCAAATATTGACATAGTCATTTTCTTGTAGTGACATTATAAAAGCTCTCCATGGTGTATTGTCTTATTAGAGACTTTGATATAAGAGACTAATAGAATCCTGAAAATAGTAAACTCTAACAAAATCGAATTTATCTTCAAATGAACTATAGTTCAATAACTGAAGCTCATAAACTTTGGCTAAAGTTAAGAGCTTATCGATATTTATGCAATAAAGCATATTAATATGTTTAATGTTATTATCAATTCTACAAATCATATATAACAAAATAGTTCCCGATTTGTGGATAAAGTCGAGATTTTGATTAATATTAGTAATACTCAGATTTTCTCTAAGCGTCATGCTTTGCAATATTAATATCAGATTTGTGTAATAGTTATAAACGCTACAGATAAAAAATCAATGTTTTAATATTTTAACTTTGTAAAATGTTTGATATATGTATATTATTTACATTTAATTTTTATATTATTTTAGAAATCTTATTTAAATTATAAAAAACACATTTTAAATCTTGAAACCCTTATTTTTTTATTATTTTTTTTTTTATAATTAAGATTAAGATTATACTTTAAGCTGTTATATGCTTAGGGTGCCTATGGACCTTACACAAGAACACCAATATTACCGAAGGGTGATATTCCACTTGTTTAATCACAGCACGTGTAAGATTTCGGCAATTAAGTTAACATAAAAAGTAGACATACATAAACATATTAATATACTAAGAATGTCTTCAAAGTGTTGAAGTTGTTTGAAAGTTTCGTTACAGCAGTTTACATAAGAATTTGAAATATAAAATATTAGAAATGAACAAATCATCAGAAAAAAAAAAATTGTTTATTATGAACTAGCTGATAAATCCGGTGTTGCGTCCGTCAGTGATGAATGACCCTTTAATGACCCTCAAATTTGAATGATTTTATATTTTTTAACTACATTTTGTTGATTTTATATTTTTAAATAAAAAAAAGCTACAAAATATTGAATTAAAAGTATATGACATTTAGTTATTTATTTTTGGTGTAAGTTTATTTATGGAGTCTATGGTTACCAAAAGCGACCGAAACACTGTAAAAATACTCAAGTTTTTACAGATTTCGTCAAAATTTTTACACATTTTATTTTGTAAAAATTATCTTCACCCATTTGAACGTTTCAAAATTTTACAGATGATGTAAGTCTTCTCTATTGAGATGATCTAAAAATGTTGTGTTCATATGCGGGCGTTTTGTTACTTTTAGCATTGGAAATATATCGTATCCGTGAGGCGGGATTAAGCCCATAAAAAATGTATTTTGCCGTGCTGTAATCTACAGTGTTAAAATGAAACAAGTTACTATAGCTCATTTTGACATTCTATATATCTATTCTAACTTAATTTATCATGCGGACTATAACATTAACATACAATGTGAAAAAAATATGTAATATTAATTGAATGTATTTATTATTATGTGCACTTATTATTATAATTGTGTTTATTTTTATATGTTTTAAAGTATTAAATATGGTTTAAATGTTTTAAAAATATTTATGTTATTTCAATAATACTTAAAAAGTTATCATGATGCAAAAGTACATCAGTTTTTGAACTGGCGCACAGTGGTCCCAAATCGCGATTATGTGGCCAAAAATCAGAAAATCGAAGTTTCGTATTTCGAAATGAAATAAATTCCACAGTATTTAGAAATATCTGAAGATGTATATTCTTTAATATTTTGGCTTTATAAGCTCACATGAATTCGCATTGTTTATGTGAAGTTAGGAGTTTTGAGCGTTTTCTGTTGTTGCCTGAATTTCAGGCAAATTCGCTGCATTCAAACCCTAACTAAGACCTTTTCTGATAGTTTGCAATTTTTTTTTCTTTGCACTTCTCTGAAACAACATTAAATTACATATGTAAATTGATATTTCGATTGCAAAAAATTCAAAAATTAAAAACAGAGGAATTTTTTTTAAATATACACAGTTTTAAGGAATTTTTTTACATAAAAAGTGATATATGAAAAAAGTCCTTCCGAGTTCCTCGGACATTTATAGCACGAAATGTAGAATGAACCTTCTAAAATCATATCCCAAGAGATTTATTGCGACTTTTTTGCGACTTTGAGAGAACCAGTAGTTTGAATTTGGACAATGGATATTGCCAGTATTAGTCCAAAATCAGTAATCTGGTTTAAAGTCAATCTGATTTTCGCACTGACCCAAAATTATCAGCGTTTATGTAATGCAGCATTCTAATTAACATAACACTGTCAGTTTCATTTCTTTAATTCGCGAGGGGGGGGGGGGTAATAGTTGGGAATATTTTTTTTATTTATATATATTTTTTTATTTGTTTTTTCAATTTTTCCCTTGCTTTTTTCCGAAAATTTTGGAAGAATCTAATTAAGGAATTAAATGATTTTATTATTAATTCACAGTAAATTCACTTAAAAAAGTAGTAATAATATTTTTAGATTTTTCTTGTTATAGGGGCAAATGGAAAAGGGTGAGATACCCCGCGTGCGTGTGGGGGGTGTGTGGCAAAATTTAGCTGATTGATTATTTATGTATTAAATTCAAATGCTAAAAGATGTGAAATAATACTTTAAAACCAGTAAAAATACGTTTATTTCGACTGTTGACAAGTTTCGACTTACCCCGAGTCATTTTCAAAATCAAATAAATAAAGCTATTCTAAATTGGCAATGTCTATAACACGCCATCATTCAGTTTTCCACTTATTCTTTCACATTATGCACGTTACATTTTTATTTTATATGGATGTTTATTTTATTTTATTTTATTTTCATACTCATTGAGTAGCTGAGCCATATTTTTGGTAAGTGAAATGCTGCTGCATCATTACATATTGAGTTTTTGCTCGTTATAATCTCTATGGTTTCTCTTATAATGAATGGATAGTATAGACTGGACGGGAAAGTTATTTTTCTTTTACTGAAATTTACTTGGATGGTTTCTTCTTGATAAAATCTTGCTAGGGCTGTGATTTTTCTATTCTATTTAATATCAGTTATAGGCTCCTTTTTTCTGTACTTAAATTTCCTGCTAGTCATACCAATATAGAAATTCTTTGATCCGTCTGCCCTAATAAATGGTATTTCATACATCCCAGAGTAATTCTCAAAACTAATTGGGTCAATTTTAGCGCAAATGATAGTCTTCAATTTCGGAGGTGATATTGCTACTAAGCAGATATTGAAACGTTTAAGCCTATATTTTAATTTCTCAAAAAAGCTTGGAATATATTGAATAGTATAAAGTTTGTATTTTTTCGAATCAAATTTACGTTCAGGGTTCTAATTATTGGCAATCACATTTATTCATATCATATCATATCATATTCATATTATATCATATCACATCATATTCATATCACATCATATCATATTATTTATGTATTTTATTGGTTGCTTATACTCCTTATTGTTACTTTTCAATAACATTAAAAGGAGAAAAAAATAAAATTTTAACCTGTATATTTTCAGGGAGGGAGGGAGAGGGGGGTTAAAATTTCTGGGGAGAATGAATTAGATGATTAGTCTTAAAAAAGTGAAAATATTCACCATAATCAAAAGTGAAAAATTCTCATTCATGTAAAAAATAAAATTTAAATTTCATAAAAACTTGCCCCCTCTATTGCGCCCCTTCCCCCAATATCCTCCCCCGGAACCCGAATTACATTTAGTTTAAATTCACAATGTAATATCATTTAGAATGTTATAAAAATTAAAAATTAATCATATACAAACACTAGGAAAGCCGGAAATGATTTTTGGACACTTGATCACGATTTGGGACCACTGTGTGGCGGTTGAGATTTTAAAAGGTATAAGACTCCTTCACTGAAATAATATATTTATTTCACTAATTTGATAAAATTAAATGACCCAATTTGTCTTCATATCTTTAGAAATTGAAGATATTGTTTTATTTATTTATTTATTATGGATGCATATAAATGTGACCCTTAAAATTAAATATATATATATATATATATATATATATATATATATTATAAACAGAAAATTTAAACTTTGGTCCTTCGAGTATCGATTCAGAGACGTACAGTTTAGAGCTCTAACCACTGTACCAAGATTAATGCAAGAGAGGGACTGAAATTAAGTTTCTGTTCCCTTCGGATGCGTACTGGGCATGTACTTCGACGACTGGAGATGAAATATCCGTTTCATTATGAGTGTGTGTTTGCTAATTAATTACTCAGCTGGTAGTTAGAATTTTAAAATTATGAATCTAAGGTGCATCAAGAGAGACTTTTGGTTATTTTCAATAAACGTTTGAGCCTCGTACGTGTCACACATTTTGTTCGCCATTCTCGACGCGCACACAGACAGACAGAGCGAAACTTTCTTTTATTACTGTAGATATATGTACATAGGTTACATATATGGCCAAATTTAATACATGGGAATTTTATCTTCCTGCTATTAATTGGATATATTTTCAAAACCGAGTATGTAAATTCCTCTCTCAGCGTCAAATGACTGTGCTAGATGCATCTAGATAATCTATATATTCTTCGGATCTGACAATTTTCAGTGTTTTTTTTTTTTTTTACCGCGAGTCGTGAAAGTACTGCACATTTAAGATTTATCAGAAATTCAAAAAGTGTGATATCGACGATTTCAGACGCATCCTTTTCTGACAATTTCAACAACTTTACAAACGTTGTCAAAGGTTTGTTGTCATAAGCGGAGATTAATTTGAATTGCTATAAATATTATTTTTGGTATTTTCTATTTGTTTATTTTATAAGATAATTAACTTCACCTTTTACAGCGCATTTAATATTTTATACTTTTATTACATATTATATTTACATATTATATTACTTTTACTCATGTAATATTCGACTGTAAGACTATAAATGTTATATTATATTAATATATCCTAGTTCAAAATAAAATTTACATTAACAATATACTAAACTTCTGTATTACTAAAATACTAAAGTATACTAAATTATAAAACATATTTCAAAATACTAAAGTAATTAAATCCACCTATGATAATTTTCATAAAGAAATATTTCATGAAAAATAGTACTTCATTAAGCAAATCTCTCTGTTACGGGAGAAGTGTAGTGGAGATCCGGTCGAGAGTGCAATCTTACTGTGACTTCGCTTAAAACAAGTGTTGTTTTCTACCCATGGTTGTTCTGATATATTGAAAACATGTAAGAAATTTATCTTAGTTTTAAAAAGGTAATTTTTCCACCTTAGCTAGAATAGATATCACCTAAACAGTTGCCAAATGAACTCCCATACACTTAACACATTATAAACGACTATGTGAGACGCCAGACCTATTAAAAACATTTAAAGCCCTATTAAGGGGGTCCGGGACATAATATCCTCAATTTTTCTACATTAAAAATTTCTCTGTTTCTTTATGCTTAAAATGATGTTTAAATCCTGTTTCTATCTTAATTGGAACACAAAATATTAAATTTTTCGATTTTTTTTCTTTTTTTAATCTATCTTTCAAGCAATGGTTGTCACGAAAACGACTTTTAGTAAAAACACGTTTTTTCTTTTTCCCATGATGTGTTTTTTCATCATTTCTCGTATTCTTATAAATCACGAACCGTTAAAGCTAAATGATTCAAAGTTATAATATGTCTTTTTCAACTGTTTTACTTTAATTTTGATCCAGCAAATTAAAAAAAAAAAAAATTACTTTTGAAAATATGATTTAAAAAAATGTTACATCACTTTTTTTTTACTTTAAATATTTTTAATTTTTATTTAAATTAATATTTTTAAAAATGCTGAATCTAAATTAAAAATCATATATTTCTGATTATTTAAATGAAACAGAAATCAAATTCTACAGATGATATTTCGAGTTATAACGATTTTAAATTACCCTACTTTTTTAATACAGTCGAACCTCTGTTTAACGAAGTCGCTAAATCCCGGAAAAAAGTTCGTTATATGGAAAATTCGTTAAACAGAGATTCACCTTTTAAAATACTTTGAACTACATAAAACAGATTTCAAATTCATAAACATTAAACATTTTTACTAAAAGTAATTAATCACATTTTATTTTATAAATTACCAATTCATTGTTTCTATGTGTTTAAATCTTTGAAATCTGCAAGGAAAACAAAACATTCTCCGGGAATACACTGTATTTTCTGTTTAAAGTAAATAGTTTTACATTAAAATTAGCGAATTTTAATGGCCTTATCGTATTTATTATTATCATAACAAATAACTTTAACCATACATTAACATATGCGCCCTTAAATTTAGTTACTGAAAAACTCTGTTAATTTTGTCTGAGTTTTTTCTTTTAAATAGTGATATCTCCCATAATACGTCTCGCATCTTTGCAATGCACCAAAAACCTCTTCATGCATATTTTCTTCTAACTATAATCCGCGTCGGATTGTTTCAAATGATTTTAGCATTTCATCAAACGAAGTTTTGTTAATTCCTGCATCATGATCATTTCCATCATCATCATATTCGTCTTCACCACAATTCGTTGCTGTATTGTTTTGATTTTTCACGCTGTCGAAAATATCCAATTCGGATAGTGTTTTCGAGGTCTCAGTTTCAGAATTAAGTGAAATACAATCATTAATCAGCAAATCATGGTTAATTTCTTCTTTTATTCTCATCTGTTTCATCTTTTTTTTTTTTTTTTTTTTTAAGTTACTCTAAGGGATTATCGTCTTCGTCCTCCGTATTTGCCGAATTCCCACTGCTGACAAAAAAGGTGCCTGGTAAAACCAATTCAAGGCCATTGAGCATCGTAAAATGTGTTCAAAGAAAGAATAAGTTTGAAATGTCTAGAAATATTTTGAGAAATAAGGGGGGGGAGGGGGGGGGAGGAATTAGATCACAAGAAAAAGTTCGTTAAATAGAGAATGCACTTCGCTATTTGGAGGTTATTTTACGAAGAAATTCGTAAAATGTTCTTGGTTCCAAGGAAAAATTCGCAAAACAGAGAAATTCGCAAAATAGAGGTTCGTTAAACAGAGTTCCGACTGTAAATTAAAAAATTTAAATTAAAAAAAAAAAATATGAGAAGTTTTATCATGTGATTTTGTTTACAAATGATATGGTTAACAATCACAAAATAATTTCATAATTTTAACTCAATAAACAAAAGTTACTAAAAATAAGTCCCGGACCCCCTTAAGTCGAGTTTAGGTACCTGCGTCATGCAGTTGCTTACATGTGTTTAATATGTTTATTTAATGTATTACTAATAGGCTGTATTTTTCATTTTTAAAGTACGGGATATTAAGCAAAACCATAAAGGCTGATCAAACTGTATATCTCAGATGATAGTCAATTTAAACTGTCCTTTGGCGGGTAATGGATGAAGTACTTGGCTTTAAGACAGAAGGATAAGCTGCAATTGCGATATCTCCAATTTTTGTCATATATGTAGTTGCCGTGATTAAAATTTTATTTTATCATTCTTTGTCGTAGTATTTAGAATTTAACAAATTTCTTAAATATGAACATAACTGATGGTTTTAAAAGATTTGGTGTTATTATGTGTATCATATTTAATATATATTTATTTCCTACAATTAAAATATTTGTAGCAAATAAAAGATATTAATGGGACTCGCTTTCTTATGTACTGTTATTAGTGCTAAAGACGGATGTCATACTTTGGGCAAAAAAATGCTGCATCAAGAACAAAAGATTGTGAATGAGTCAAGGCTGCATCAAGAGCGAAAGATTATGACAGATTTTAAGAGAGCTAAGATCCTAAAGAAGTTACCATGTTATCGAAAGATATTAATTATGGTATAAATTAGAATTCTGTGTCCAACGAAATGTACGTGTAATGATACATTATCTCATGTATATCCCAAGATTTGGTATAATTTGCTAGAAATAATATGAACTCTTTTTTCAATAGTTCGAACAACAAAACTATCTCCATTTTATGTATGAATTTTGGAAGAATAAATGAATAAATCAATAATAAATAAAAGAACTCTATCACTGGTTTTTAAAGATTTTAAAACAGATGATGACACGTCACATGCTAAAAAATCACTTAGGTTTGATATTTTATTTGCAGAATATATATTCTTTAAAACACATTTCAGGAAATTAAATTAATTGTAAAATATAGAATATGAAAATATTATTTCATATATTTATTATAATAATAATTTTCATATATTTATTCGTCTAGATTTTATCTACCATCTACACTGTAAAAAAAAAAATCTGTGAAGTTACTAAAGTTTTCTAGGAAACTGGGATTCCTAGAACTTTTTATGTAACGGCAACAACAAAAATTCATGTAAAAGATACACTTTTGCGCCGAAAATCAAAAAATCTGTAAGGCTACTGAGAATTTTTTGGGGAAACTGGGATGCCTAGAACTTTTCATGTAACTGCAACCAGGGTTACAGATAAATTTTTAGTAAGATTACTCTCATTTTAGCAGATTCATTTGTAAAGTTACAGATTACTGCAGCTTTGCAAAAACTAGTTTTGTAGATTTGCAGCTTTTTTTGTACAGTTACAGATGCAAGTTTAGTAAGCATGTAACTTTACATCTGTAGAACTGCTGATTTTTTTTTTTTTTTTTTTTTTTTTACAGTGTATTATCCGGGAATCAATAGACGTATTTTTACGCAACAAGAATATTTGCAATGATTCAGTGTCCCTTGAGTTACCTAAAATTTTGAAAGAGATGCTATGTTGTTTTAGTAATGGTAATAGTAGAAATTATTCCACGCTCACAAATATCCAATTTCATTTCATTTTATGTTTGCACCGATTTTCATTATGCATGAAGTCTCGTGATATTATGTGATATTATCTACCAAGTTATTGTTTTTTAAATTTGTTTACAAAATATTTCTATCATGAATGATTTTGAAAATGTCACCGTTAGTGCCATGGAATGATCGTTAATCTAAATAAAGGTATTATATAGCTTTTATAGCTTTTTTTATAGCTCTCATGCAATAGGAATTTTTTAAAAAACGCATTGATTTACTTAAAATGCGACTAAAATAATAGAAGAGGTGTTACAAGTTAAAAATATATATTTAAAAAAAACTCTTAGTACTTTGGGGCTTTCCCCAAGCCCTTCTTCAGAGAACATTTTAATAACTAATTGCCGTATATTTATACAAATACATCACTTCGTTTTTGAAATGATAGAGCCAATAATTATTAGAACTGACAGTAGAAGTAGCAGTTCCTTGTAATGAATTTAAGTACAGAAAATATATATTAACCGCAGTTCCATTTATTTTATTACATCACTTTGTTCTCATATAAAATATTCTAAAAAGTTTTAAATAAAATGTATTTTTAACTTATAACATCTCTTCTATTATTTTAGTCGCTTTTTAAGTAAACCAGTGTATATTTTAATGTTCATATTGTACATATTATTTTAGAATTAATGTGAAATATTGCGTTTCATTTTATGATTTTGTTAAAATAATTGTTTTTGGTTTTACAAAATACACTGGCCTCCAAAAATTAAAACAAGTAAACGGATGCTTTGGATTAAACTCATATAAAAACTATTGTTAGTATTATCAGTTTAATAGTATTACTCAGTTAATATTATCAAAACTGATAAGTTAAAGTGAGCTGCTTGACAAATTGTGGAAAATCATCTACACTATATGGCCAAAAGTGACCGGCCACTTGCGATTTTTGACGTTTTCTTAAATATCTAGAAAAATACACGAGAAATTATCCTGAAACTCCAGGTGTGTAAACAGAATAGTACAGCTCATATATTTCCGTGATTTTTTTTCCCGAAACCCTATAGCAGACGTCTATAAATTGAAAAAGAACGAATATCGTTTGGACAACCCTGTGAAAATAAATGTAGAAAAAGTGTTCAAACTGTAGATTATGATTAAGTGCCTTATTGTAATAAATTGTGTTCTTTCTTATGGAATAGCATATATATTCGTAGAGAAATTAAAGTTTTTATAAAAAGTGTCGAAAATTTTGATAAGTTTTTTCGCTTATAATTGGTAAAGTTCTTAATATATATATATATATATATAAAGTTCTTTTCAGAAAATATGACATATAACATTGCACACAGTACCATGCAATTGGAATGAAAAAATAATAAAAACTGAATGAAAAATGAGAAGTTTTACTAAATAATGATTCACTGCGCAAGCCCGAATGCAAACAAAATATAATGTGCATAATTTGTTAGCTAAATGCATTGAGCAACTTTTGTAACAGTCTAAAAAACATAGCTTGGAAATTCTGAAAGTTATCGTTGACAGAATAAACTCAAAATCCGTTGTTTCCAAAATGAAGCAATCAGATGAGTGGTTGTATCCATATATCTATTGATTAGTGCTAGTATAGCATACACAATATTGCACTTACTACTGCATTTTGATACAGCCCCTCATATTTTTGTTTCCTTTTCGAAATAACGGATTTTGAGCTTATTCTATAAATGATAATTTTCAGACTTTCCAAACTATACTTTTGAGATTTACACAAAAGTTGCTCTGTAAATTTAGCTAACACATTATGCGAATTATATTTTGTTTACTATCGGACATGCGCAGTGAATCATTATTTGGAGAATCATTAATAAGAAATGGGTCGCTCATGCAGATAGTTCAACTGGGATGGTCTCTGAATGGAGTTAAAATTGGTATTGAGCCTTTGGGAATAAATTTAGCCCATGAAAAAAAATTTCGTTCAGGGAGGTGGTCGCACAAGGAGGTTTCACTGTAGTTTTAAAATTCATTTTTTTAAAATTTGAAACAGTTTTTCCTAATCAGATAAGTACTTCCTGAATATAAAGTGATATTTTTTTAAACATTTTTGCTCTTTAAAAGCATTTTCAAGATTTATTATTTCTATTTTTCTTACGAAAATTGCTGATTTTTATTATTATAGCATTTTTTTTTTAATGTGCAAATAATTGATACAACTAATTTAAGTTTAAATAGCACTTAAAAAATAAATGACTGGAAATAAATAAATAAATAAATGAGAAGAAGCATTTTATTTAAAAATAAAAGGTATTTTAGTGAAATCTGTTTTAATAAGGAAATATTTTCCCATACAACATTTTTTCTCCGCATACTGTAATGTGCGTGTCTTCTACGGCTAAACTTCCTGCTGGACAGATAATTACACTTGTTTATTTCCTATTTAATTTACATAAAAAATTGTTAATTGGTCCAAATCATCCAAGCAACCTCATAGTAAATTGGTATATAATTTTATATACCTTAGATAAATTCAAATAACATAAGTGATCGTAATTACGTAATTCTAGTAGAAGAGCAACGCGAATTATTAATAAAATTAAATTATAATCCGCGTAAAACTGTAATTATTAAATTTAATTAATTACGAATAACATTAAGAGTTTGCGTTGTGAATTATTTAGACGAACTCTTCCACTTATGAATTAAACTAAAATTTAAGCTGTAAAAATAGTTGACACACATTAAACATTATCAATTAAATAATTACAGAAACTTTTTAGAACTTGATTAAATATTTTATTTACATTGAACACAACTATATACAGAAATACATAATATTAATTCAAAAAAAAAGAAAGCAACACTTTTGTTTGCTTCTCATTATTTTATGTATATTTAATCTTTAAAAAAAAAAACAATGTTTTCATTTACTCTTATTATTATATATTTTGCTTTTTGCTAAAAAGAATAATTCTCTTTCATTTTTAAATTACCTTAATTATATTTAAGTATTGGTTTTGTTGGATCTCAGATTGCTCTCTACCATAAAATATCAGAAAAGGATATTTATAATTTCTCATATGATTTAAAGTGGTAAAAGAAAAAAGATAAAGGTAATACCTTATATCATAAACGGGATGGTGGCCTTTATTCATCAAATTCAGAGTTGTCGCGTTGCTAAGGATCATATTCATATGTCATCTGGAATCCGCTTCTTATCAGAGCGGCGATATCGGGATGGCAGGATGCATAGCTACGGACCTCAGTAGAACAATCCACTTTATTTTAACATCAAGAAGACATCCTCAATTAGGCTTGCTTAGGCTCACTCCGATATGTCCATCTCGCCTGGGCATTACTAGGGCTTTCTGGATTCATTGCACGAGCTTTCAGGATTCATTGCACGGGCTTTCAGGAGAGCTCCTGCGTCCTCGACATCTTTTTTCAGACTATCTTTTACAAACCTTTTTCTTCTGGCACACCAACTCTTGCAGTGAGTGGAACTATTTGTCTAGTCCACCCTTATTGGATGTGAGAAGATTTTGCATTAGCCTTCGATAGGCCTATTAGCTAACAGTCTGCAAATGGCCACTTACATATACTTTAATATTATTATCTGCCTTAAAGTTTGGGTGGTCTGAAAAGCCATAAATTTATCCCAACACTTTTATTAGGGCCATAAATTTATTCCAACATTTTTATTATTTTACGATTTCTAATTATACACCACTTTCCACTGGCTTGTCATAAAACGACACCATGGCGTCTGGCTATTGTTGTTATCTGAGATCCGAACTACATTCAACATTATACATTCATTTTACAATACAACATTTTTTTTAAAAATATATATTTAATATTTAAAATCAACATAATAATTTTTGTATGAACTTACACTCCTATTTTACTTAAATATATAAACATTATAATTTTACACTCATAATTATATTTTATAAAAAAATATTTATACAAACAGAAATAACAAATTACGCAATTTTACTTTGATTTAACCAACATGGTGCGGGAACATATCATTGTTATATGTTGCCCAGCATCTCTCCCGGTGGTCAGAAAAAAAAAAAAAAAACTGATTGCTATTTTTTTTTTTTTTTTTTTTTTTTTTGTAAAGCATAAAAGAATGTACGTGTCCATATGACTGTGTATCTACACAGTTTTTGAGCTAAGTCTGTAAAGATCAATTATCAATGGTTCTGGTATATTTTATAAGAAGTTCTTCTATTTTTCATAACAGAAAGTTCAACACATGATAGCATAGTTGTCTGTTGACATTCACATTTATAGAAGACATCTGTACTGAAAATCTGACATCTTTCTCGAAGCCTTTTTTCTTTACCACACACATGTTTGATAATTTTGTAACTTTACAGTTTAAGTGCCCAAAAATACATTCAAAGCTATAATTTTGTATGAAACTAATATGCCGAAATAAACCTAAATACAGGAAAAATAATGGCATACACATTTGACATATTATTTCATCACATATAATCTTATGACACAGTGTTTTATTTAAAACACATTTTATACCGAATAAAAGTAAATACAATGCTTGTAGTATGACATGTTATATTTTCACATAATTAATCTGATGTATTCAAATCATAATCAGAAAAATATTGTATACAAACTGGTTACCTTATTTTATTTATTTATTTATTACTTCTAACTTGTATGATACGCCAAAATATACAAGCTATTTCATCTCCTTTAATATATCATTACGTAATGCTCTCCAACTTCACCCGAGACGAGAATCAAAACAGGGTAGAAAAAAAAGGAAAAGAGGAGAAACCAGTTTTTGACCTTCCCCCATCCTCCCAAAACGAGGGGTCGGTCAAGCTACTAATCACTTTCTGCTGAGGTGATTTGGTCTGTGACAAAATTTTACGACTTCCAAAAGTATGTATTTAAAACCATTTCATGCTTGTAATTACCTTATTAATTAGTATAATTTCTTGATATACTTTCTTCTTAACTAACTGTGCATGCCTGTATGTAATTTTTAACATAATCTATGCATAAACAGTGTATGTATTTGTATCATATCTAATGTAAACCTTCTGCTTTTTTTATTATTATTTTGCTGGGGAAAATGGCGACTGTAGCATTTGAATTCTCTTGCCTCGCACTGCAACTGAAGCGAGCGTGCCTTTTATGCTGTCAGGTTCAAATCTAAACAAAATTGCCTTTCAGGATTTAAGAAAAAATGCATATAATTTTCTTTAACTGATTCCATTGTATATTTTTAGACCTTTCTAACAAACACAAATTTTGATTCATGATATTGTTTACTATTAAAATGTAGACAACACGGAAATATGACTTCTACGGCCTCTCAAAATGCAAAATATGCATTACGCTGACCTTAAAAATGCACCTTCATTTAATACTATTAAATAGTGTTGTCAGAAAATGCCATTGACGAAGAAGAGAACATTTTTTTTGTCTTTAATTATTATTTATTTAGCCAACAATTCTATCTTAAAAGATTGTTAAATTTTCATATTTATTTATTTATTTATTTATTTTTTTTTTTATTTTTTTTTTTTTTAACTGAATGAAATAAAAATTTATTTATTCAAAATTTTATTTATCATTAACATTCCGTATGTGAATTCTACTGTCTAAACTTTAATGATATGTTTAAAAATAAAAGATAATAAATTATTATTATTAATCAAACATGAATAATTATTATTTAATTATAAAAAAATGTAATTAATACGCTTGTATAATTTTTAAAATACAAAAGCAAATGATAATTACTACGTAAAATCGTATGCAGCCATCTATGAGTACCCGGCCGGACCAAAGAACTTCTGCCAGCAGAAAAAATCTTTGTATACTCACAAACAACCACATCCAATTTTTTTATAGATCAAGTTTTTAAAATAATTACTGTACGTACTATAAAAAAATTAAGTAAATAAATTTATTAAGCCATACTACCTATTTTAATAAAAATAAGGCCAATATATATAAATATATTTATTTATTTATTTTGTTTCCTTTTGTTAAATTGGCCAAATTATATTAAAAAAAAATTTATGAACTCACACACTCAAATTTATCAATACTATGTATATTTATATGTGTTTAATTTAGAATTGCATTTAATTCTAAGGGAAAGTAAAGAGAGAAAAAAAAATGCTTAAATTCTAAAATAACATAAATTTATAAAATATTTTATTTAAAAAAAAAAAAAAAAAAAAAATCTAATTTCTAGTTGATTTCAGCAAGATGTCATTTAATATTTATATTAAATAATTTTGCTAATACATTTTATTAATTATTAAATTCGCATATTTTTATATATACAATAAAAATATAATAGTCTTACATAAAATTTTACACTACAACAATGTTATTAATTAATTTAACTTGGATTTAAGCCTACTTTAATTCTAATTGAATACCGTTAATAAAAGTAAATTATCTTATCAAGTTAAATATAATATAAACTATGTTTGTCTAATGTTAATTTTGCTGAAAATTCCATAAATTTTAACTGTAAATGCTAATTGCTATACCTTTTGTTATTTATTTTGAAAACAACACGAACTTATATTTTTATTTATTTTTTTTTATTAAATCTAGGAACTATACACTGAGCTAGACACTCCATAAATGTGTAAAACCTAAAAATCAAAAGTTTTCCTAAATAAAACTCAAAACGCTGCTTTTTACAATATAATATTACTAATTTTATTGTTTCTGAGCACAACATCTAGTAATTATACCATACTTAATTTTTTCTTCGATTCCTTTTTCAGCCAAGAATCCTGAAGTTAATGACCAAGTGATGACCAACACCCTGATTTACCTTTGAATAAGTTTACTACAAATATTTTGTTGGTGTTGGTGCATACCCAGCCGCAGGCCAAAATTGCACCCTATACAGAAAGCCTTTGGTGAGAAAATTTTAATTTTGCTTCAATTAATTATTTGTGTATTTGTTTACTATAATTTTGTGTGCAATCATATTGAAATAACTTGCCTTATCCATTGTCATATATATATATATGTTTTTTTTTTTTAAAAACCAATGTGCTACACCAAAATCCTTTTTTTTTTTTTTTTTTTTTTTTTTTTTTTTTTTTTTTTATAACACTTTTGTTCATAAAACTTATCCCTGCTGTCTAAATTCTAGACTTTAGCATATAAGTTGTAATTGAACTAGCGGAATAAATCTTAGCACTTTTTGTATATTTTATTATATTTAGGCTTATAGCTGACCGCTATCCTAATATAGAGTGCACTAATAATTTATTCCTTGTCAACCATATATATATATAAGAAAAATATATATATATGAGTATGTTACAAAGCTGTTCTAACTACCCTGAACCTAATAGCTTACACCTACTCATTTTAAAGAGTAATTCTGAAATTCTGTCATCTAAATTGTAAGGCTATTAGCAAAGGCTACCCTTATAGAAGACAGAAAAAATTCTCTCTCTCTTTTTTTTTTTTTTTTGAAAATTACTCCAACATTATTCACTATTAAATTAATTAAGTTTTAATGTTATTTGGCTTTGTTAAGATTTTATATTTTCTAATTCATATTCGAAAAGAAAAAAATATATATAACTTTTGCCTGGAGAGAAATATTTCACTGCTCCAGTGAAGTTTTGTGAAGCACATTTCATAATTTTATAAGTATGTTTTCGGGTGCGCCCTGCACATTTGCTCAATATTGTAACCCTGAGACAAATTGGCGTTCCCATGTTCCTATCCTTTCTTATTATTATTTTGAATTTTAAAAAGGCAAGTTATTAATTTTGTTTCAATTTTTTTTACCTAAAAGAGAAAAATTTATTTTTAAATTTTGAAATTCGATTAATTATGTATTTTGATTTATTTTTAATACCAATTCATATCCCATGGATAATACTGGGGAGGGGGGGAAAAGTAATGATCTTGTATAACCTCCCCGTATAAGTTTGTATATGGTGTATAACCATATAACGACATATTTTTATCATCGTAATCTCTTTGAAACTTTAAATGTGGGTCTACATTCTCAGAATATTTATTATTTTTTTTTATAATACTTTTTAGTAACTTTGTCACCCTTTTGACTCGTATTTTTGTTCAATTCAAACCAACAATTTTCAGTTGAGTGCGATTTTCTCTGACAAATGCCACATTTATTTTTGTAATTTTTATCACCCTTAATTTTTTTCTGAGACCCCTGTAAATTCGTAATTTCCGCCTCTGTATGACCTGTTTATCCTCACCCCTTACTTGTCCCTTTTATCATCAGTTTTACCCTTGTTTTGATACTTTTTTGGATACTTTTGAGCATTCTCTTTTAAATTCTCATTTTTATCCTCATTTGGATAATAACTGGCATGACTCTGAGGTAGAGTATTCCTATATGGCACATGCTGAGGGAAGTAATTTGGTGGGGGTGGGGAATATGGAGAATATCCATAGTAACCACCTGTGGGTGCATCAGATTGAAAATGCAATTGCTAGTTTGGGTTAACAAATCTAGGATTAAAATTCGCTCTCGGTTGATACTGTCCATTATAAGAGTACCTTTTATTAAAATGCCGACCTGCGAAATCTCTGCTACCCTTATATGTATTTTTATTATCATTTTTGTACCAACACGTTTCTAAAGTATGCGAATTTTTTTTACATAATTCGCACCATCTGCTTGATGCAGTATCTTTTGTTTTAACTTTCAAATTGTTTACTTCGGAAGTCAAAATTTTAATTTGCTCCGCGCTTTCCATATTTAATTTTAACAATTTGTCCAAATTTTCCTCAGTGGAGGTTTTTGTAATCGAATTAATTTCCTTTGATGCAACTTGATTGTATGCATCTTCCATTTGTTTCGCAAACTTACATGCGTCGTTGAAATTTTTCGGCGCCATTCTTCGAATGTCTAAACTTAAATCTGCCCTAACTGATTCTAAAAATCTTGTGAATTTTATCATTTCAAATAAACTACCATTACCGTTGTCAATATTTTGGCCACTTTTATCTAGGTAAAGTTTTGCAGCCGCATTGAGTTCACTGATAAAATCAGCGATAGCCAGCGCAGGTTTTTGCCTAAGAGAAAAAAAAAATTGCTTTGAGCCGCAGAAAAACTTGTTTTAGTAGAAAAAGTATCGATTAATTTTTCTTTAAATTTACCATAGTCTTTTTCTGTATTAAGATTTTCTTCATTAGCTAATTTATCTCTAGCACTACCGACTAATTTTGTTTTTAAGAAAGCAAGTTTCGAAACATTCTCTAATTCCGTTTGTTTAATTAGATTATCGAATTCGTTCACAAAAAATTTAATATTAGACTTTTTCTTTCCATCAAAGACGGGGATACAATTCAACAGCGTATCAACACTAGGTTGAGTCATTGTATTCTTTTTAGTTTTTTGTAGCGAATAATTCAGAGAAATAATTTTATTTTTCTGTCCTCTGGTTTTAACTCCAGAGGTATTTAAATCTACACTTCTCCTTTTAAATTTTCGCTTATTGTTGGGCATAACCTTTTAACAGAATATTTCTGTTTATCATACTTTTTTTCTCTATATTACAACATATGTATGAAAATATTCTAAATTGCATAAATACATAAAAACAACAGCACTAAAATTTAAAAAAATTTCTTAGGAGATGAAGTTGTTTTGTAGATTATTCTTTTACACACATAAATACCCCTAAAATGTTTATAATACACGTATATATAAAAAACAACATAATTTCATTTAACAGAAAAATATCTGTCTTTTTCTACTGAAACAACAATCTTATTTTATTTTTTTTTATATAAAAATATTGAACTACTACTTCGTAGTACGACTCATAAATTTTCTTTTGTATCACTTTGATACAATTTCAAAAATCATGATCTATTGACATTTCAATCATTTTTTTTATACCAGACATATTATCAAATTTTACTTATTATTCTTATTATTATTATTTATACAGTATATAAAAAAAAAATTATTTTTACAAATGTGTCATCCGTGATGTGAATGCCATTATTTCTCAATGATAACTGAGATCCAACCAAAAGAGAAAAGAGAGAAAAAAAAATTGTAATTCCTAAATTTACATATTATAAATCCCAGAATTATTTTTTTCATTTCTTTTTTTTTAATTGCTAACATATATTATTCATTTTATTTATTTAAATTATTATAAATGTGTCATTATTGTTACAATAATAAAATTAATTTTAATAAAATTTTAATCAATTAAACTTACATACCTACTATATCTTTAAAATTGTGACATTAAAATAATACTTAAATTTATTTTCCTTTATTATTATTATTAGTAGTATTATTATTATTTCTAATGACCTCAGATGAACGTTCCTGAGTCATAGCACCATTTTACTTTGAATGAGGGGGGATGCTGGACAGATAATTACACTTGTTTATTTCCTATTTAATTTACATCCAAAATTGTTAATTGGTCCAAATCATCCAAGCAACCTCATAGTAAATTGGTATATAATTTTATATAACTTAGATAAATTCAAATAACATAAGTGATCGTAATTACGTAATTCTAGTAGAAGAGCAACGCGAATTATTAAAAAAATTAAATTATAATCCGCGTAAAACTGTAATTATTAAATTTAATTAATTACGAATAACATTAAGAGTTTGCGTTGTGAATTATTTAGACGAACTCTTCCACTTATGAATTAAACTAAAATTTAAGCTGTAAAAATAGTTGACACACCTTAAACATTATCAATTAAATAATTACAGAAACTTTTTAGAACTTGATTAAATATTTTATTTACATTGAACACAACTATATACAGAAATACATAATATTAATTCAAAAAAAAAGAAAGCAACACTTTTGTTTGCTTCTCATTATTTTATGTATATTTAATCTTTAAAAAAAAGACAATGTTTTCATTTACTCTTATTATTATATATTTTGCTTTTTGCTAAAAAGAATAATTCTCTTTCATTTTTAAATTACCTTAATTATATTTAAGTATTGGTTTTGTTGGATCTCAGATTGCTCTCTACCATAAAATATCAGAAAAGGATATTTATAATTTCTCATATGATTTAAAGTGGTAAAATAAAAAAGATAAAGTTAATACCTTATATCATAAACGGGATGGTGGCCTTTATTCATCAAATTCAGAGTTGTCGCGTTGCTAAGGATCATATTCATATGTCATCTGGAATCCGCTTCTTATCAGAGCGGCGATATCGGGATGGCAGGATGCATAGCTACGGACCTCAGTAGAACAATCCCACTTTATTTTAACATCAGGAAGACATCCTCAATTAGGCATGCTTAGGCTCACTCCGATATGTCCATCTCGCCTGGGCATTACTAGGGCTTTCTGGATTCATTGCACGGGCTTTCAGGATTCATTGCACGGGCTTTCAGGAGAGCTCCTGCGTCCTCGACATCTTTTTCAGACTCTCTTTTACAAACCTTTTTCTTCTGGCACACCAACTCTTGCAGTGGGTGGAACTATTTGTCTAGTCCACCCTTACTGGATGTGAGAAGATTTTGCATTATCCTTCGATAGGCCTATTAGCTAACAGTCTGCAAATGGCCCCTTACATATACTTTAATATTATTATATGCCTTAAAGTTTGGGTGGTCTGAAAAGCCATAAATTTATCCCAACACTTTTATTAAGGCCATAAATTTATTCCAACATTTTTATTATTTTACGATTTCTAATTATACACCACTTTCCACTGGCTTGTCATAAAACGACACCATGGCGTCTGGCTATTGTTGTTATCTGAGATCCGAACTACATTCAACATTATACATTCATTTTACAATAAAACAATTTTTTTTTAAAATATATATTTAATATTTAAAATCAACTTAATAATTTTTGTATGAACTTACACTCCTAATTTACTTAAATATATAAACATTATAATTTTACACTCATAATTATATTTAATAAAAAAATATTTATAAAAACAGAAATAACAAATTACGCAATTTTACTTTGATTTAACCGACATGGTGCGGGAACATATCATTGTTATATGTTGCCCAGCACTTCCCAAAGATTAATCCCTCGTAATTGATCAGACATTAAAGTACTTAAAAAATACTTTATCCATAATAAATGGAATAAAATTGGAATTTAGAATACAATAATAAACTGCACCATATCAAACCTACAATAATGAACTGGTCTAACAGTTATCCAAGGAAAACAGACGTTCTTCTGACTCGTCTGATAATTGGATATTCTAGGATCACTCATAAACATCTCTTAGTTCGGGAGGATGCACCCATGCGTCCGCATTATCATTCGGATTACCTGACCATTCATCATGTTTTAACTGATTGTCCGGGCCTCCGGTACTTGTACAGAATTTATTTTAATTCATCATTACCAATCTTGAGAAACCTCATTGGGGAAACACCTCATGGTTCTCTCTTTAATTTTTTCTCTTTTTTAACATGCAGGATTTATTTTGAAATTTAATTTTCATTGCTTTCATTGGTTAAATGACCCAGTTTTATCTTTTACACATTTGTGACACCTGGATGGGATACCCCATCCGGATTGCTTTTTTCATTCTTCTTTTTATTTTGATTTAGGGGAGACCGGGGAAAGTTATGGCTACAGGTGTAAGTAGGCCCAGTCCTCATAAATCGCCTGTTTGTGGATAGATTGCGCAACCAGTCACAAAGTACATTTCTTCTTGCGTTTTACAATCCTCATTGTAGTTTTGCAGCGTTACCTATGTGCAGTGGACATTTATTACGATTTTTCTGTTTTTTGCACTCATAAGTAATTTTTAGTTTGCTTATTCTTTTTCTAATTTCTAATACTTATCTTAATAATTGCGATTTAACTTGTGCAGTTTTTCTTAGTGTACGATTATCTGTACCTAGGCCAGATGTGATTTACTTGGATTATTTATTCTTAGATAGTTACGTGTCCCTTTTGTGAAGAAATTTATTTTGAAGCTATTATGCGCATTGAATACGAGGCAAGTTGGCATGGTGTCTGGTGTGCGCTGGTAGCTTGAAAAACAGCAAACACCGAGAAAAGTGGTTTCAATGCAAGATTTTGGGCACATGAGGCTTGCCTAAACGGAAACGTGCGATTTTTTATTTGTGACAACTGTAACTCTGATGATGATATCGAGTAGGATAGAAGTTACTCAATGTTAATGTTTTATTCATCATTTTTATGTCTATATAATTTAAAATTTACATTGTACGGCGATAACGCCTTTGTTTAAACTTACCGGTCATAATAAAATTGATTTCTCTTAATTGCGCGTTTTATTTGAGTTTCATTTAATTTTTTATAAAGCGTGTGCCATCTTACCACATAGGTATAGGCAACTTGCCCCGTGACGGGGTAGGTTGGAGAGAAATTTTCCTTTTACTTTAGGCTTCCGCTAAACATAAACTACAAAAGCTACAAACTCAAAACTCCGGGTATTTATAGCCCGATGTCTGTTCTTTAAAAATGTTGGGAAAAGAGTACGGTTATTTTTTTCGTAAGCGTAACCGTGATCCAAGACAACCTAAGTCTTACAGGCCCATTTTTATGTAAGCATTTTGGCGAACTTTCATTTAAAATAAACAGTGACAGAATATAGATTATATATTATACTTGTTTAAACAAATAAATTTCATGCTTACGTTTCTTAGTAGCGCAGGTCTGCTTGTAGAGAAATAAAAACGAATGACCACCAAATAAATAATGCAGCAACACCTTTCACATATTATATATACATTTATAAATACAAAACGGCAGACATCACTGTTACAAAGCTCACTCAACACCCAACTACAAAGAACATCATAGAACATCTTAGAATGTCTATATACTATCAAAGCATATTTTCATGGAAACACGATAAGCCTTCTAGCGGCAGAAAAGAAAAGAAATATACGAATCGTTAGATTACATAAGTAAAATAAAAGGAGCATTTTACAACATTTTATTGCCAATTTTGGCAAAGGTCTTTCAAAGGATAATTAATATTCGTACAATTACAATGCTGGAGTCTATGTCCTACCTGGATGACGGTCAACATGTCTTTAGAGAATGCCGGAGTTCGGTTTCAGCTCTTGCAGCTTTACGGAAACTTATAAATGAATCATTATTAACTCATAAATATTGCGCATTGATGTCATTCGATATAGTAGCCGCCTTTGATGTAATGGACTGGTTTGTTTTAGCTTCTCTGATAGATGATCTTCCAGTTTCTGAATAATTATAGATATCATTAAAGAATTATATAACCCATCGAATTATTTTAAATTTGTTCATGGTATACGATGGTTTAGAGTTTTGCGTGGCTGTCCCCAAGGTTCTTGCCTGGAACCATTACTTTGGATGATAGTAGAAGACAAGATCTTGAAACGCTACAAGCAACACAGTCATAGAATTATATCGTATGCGGAAGATTAGCTACAGTTGAAGGAGCTGATACTAGGTCTGCCTTGGAAAATATAGTCAATAAAAGTATTAGTATCTTTGCTTTGATTCGCCGCAAATTATGTCTAACCATTAGTGCGGAGAAATCTGCAGCCATGCTCTTCGGGAGCTTTACACTTAAAAAACGTCGTCCTATATTTAAGCTTGAAGGGAAGAGTATTTCAGTTAAGGATAACTTAATGTATCTAGGTTTTTTATTTGGATACCAGGTTTCATTGGTTGGAACACCTAGACATAGTATTCGGCGACTATCTTCGTGTCAAAGGCTTTGTTTATTATCCATAATACGTGTTTATAGATCAGTTTCAACTGCTGCTCTGTGTGTCTTATCAGGAACACCACCAATTGAGACCGAATTAAAACAGTTGGCTATTTTTTAATGATATTCTGAAGAATGACAGTACAGATTGGGTAGGTGAAACCTATGTTTCATCAGATCGTTTAGCTAAAAATGTTGCAACGTTTCATTATCCATATTTTTATTATACACATTATATTAATTTTGTTGGCAAAAAGTGTTACACGTCATACACATCCTGTATTATACACTGATAGCTCAAATATGCAAATGGGAGTTGGCGCTGCCTTTGTGGTATTTATGTCAGACGTAATTTTACTAGAAAAGAGAATTAAATTGTAATCTTTTAATAATGTGTATCAGGCAGAACTTACAGCCATTGATTTAGCTATAGAATAGTGTAGAGACTCTACTTATAGTACATTCCATATCTATACTGATAATCTATCCTCAGTCACGGCACTTAGAAATCTTTTCCCGAATATGAATTTTTATACAATATATATACAAACTTGCGTTTGTTGAAGAACAAAATCATCAACATTGGCTGGACTAAATCACATGTCGGCTTCAGAGGCAATGAGTATGCCGATTCTCTCGCTAAATCTGTTATCGAATTGGGAATTTATGATGTTGAGATAGCCGCACCAATTCCTGTCTCCTTCGTAAAACATTAAGGAGAACATTGCTAAATTGTGGCAGAATGATTGGACATACAGTGATAAAGGCAGAGACACATATAGTATAATTAAAACATTTGACACCTCATTTCTTTGTTACTCTCGAGTCACTGCATATTTTATCACGTCTCATGGGGCTTTTCCCAGTCATCTGTTTAAGTTGGGTAAGCGCCCGAACGATAAGTGTTTGTGGGGTGGCATCGGTGATCCAAAACATTACCTTTTCGGACGTTGTCCACTTATGCCTGCCTCATTTGATTTTATTCGGAATCGCACATTGAGCTGAAATATGAAAAATATCTTACTGTGAAGTTCAGATTATAATAAATTTAGACAAATATATAATGAACTTAACAAACATTTATGTTTTATAATATACCAGTTCTAATTTTGACTTTGGTTTTGGGGCATAAGTTTTTTACATTGTTGACTTTTGTGTGACATTTATTAATTTGCTCAGTGCAGGACTTTCTATGTCTGCTAGTATTTTGATGCCAACTTTAAGATTTTATTTAACGTTTTTATTCTTTGTTACAGCATGTATAACTGTGTACATGAGTCTATACATTGTATACATTTCTTTTTTCATTCAGTCATATGTCAAACCTGTAAATGACTATAATTTTTGTATTTTATTTTATTTTATTTTTATTTTTATTTTTATTTTTATTTTTATTATTTTATTTTTTGTTGTTGTTAATTGCCGTTGATTTTCTGGGGCTGCTTCCTTGGCAGTTTGGATTTGGCAGAGGGGATTTTTCTGCCGGGAGTTTTCTGCCTTTGCGATTTTTGGTTGGCTCCCCCGGTGTTCCTGCCTGTTTTTTTTTTTAAATAAAGTTTCATAAAAAATTTAAACAAAAAATTAATAAAAATCAATAACTAAAAACTGCGCCTGCTAGCCCCGGTCTCCCCTACATTGTTTTTTAGTCTTTATTTTGGCGCAGCATGTCCCTTAACGGATTTTGCGACATAAAATCTCAACCAACCAACCAACCTTCTAATTTATTAAACATCTACAACTTTTTGTCCAAATTAGTTCTCATTAGGAATAAATATTATATTATTAGGCTTTCTATTTTTACAATTTTAATTTCAGTTAAAACCTAGTTTAAACTTATGGTTCTTGGAACAATATAACCAAATTTCATAGTTAAAAAAAATTACTAAGGAATATTATAAATTACAATATTACAAAATATTTGCACAATTTACTCAAATATATAAGGGCTTCAGATATGTTTACATTTATTAATTCATGTTGTGGCAGTAAAAATAATTAATAAAGAAAGTGTAATTTGTTGGAAAAGAACATATGTCTCTAACAATGTTTGTAATCCATCATTTACTTTTATTTGTTGTAGTAAATGCCACTCTGTGGCATTCTCAATTTGTATCTTTGAGAAAAACACCACAAGTAACATTCCAATATTAGCTTTTGCATACAAAACTTACTTCCAAGTTTTTTTAAATAAGAATTTGTTTTCATCTGTGACTATGTATTATAAAAAATAAGTATTTATAAAGGTTTTTATATTCATTTAAAAATTATTTTTCAGGCTTTTGACAATTGAGAAATATTTTAGATTTAATATCTTATTGTGTCACAAATATTTATCACTATATTGAAAAACAACTGAATTCATTGAGTTTATTCGATTGTATTCTCTTGGTTTAAATAAAAGATCTAAATGTCCTGGGGCAAAATCCTACGATCTTCGTAGTATTTTTATAAATTATACACATCTTAATTGGCCTTATTTAGATTTATATAACTTTTATATATCTCAAAATCTTGCGTTGGAAAAATAGAGCTATGTGGAATATTAAAAGATAATAAATTATGAAATATATCAAAAATAAAATAAAATACTAGTTTTAACCTTTTTTAAAATAAAGAATTCAAAATCTTCAGATTAAATATTAGGCTTATTTCCCGAATTTTAAAAAAATATATTGCTCAATGCAGATTCCTGATTAGGAAAAAAAAAAACATTTTTACAACATTCAAAACATGGTTGAAAATTTAAATGTATTTTTGCTTGTTATATGTTGTTATGTTAAAAGTGAATCCACATTTGAAATGTCACTGCATCCAATTGTTGAAATACGAAGTTTTCTCTTATTATCAAATACAAAGATATTTTCATCGCATTTTGGACATTTGAAAAAATCTATTTCCTTGTCACAACAATTTATTCGATATCTTAACAGGTCGATATTTTTATAAAAAAGGGCTTCTTTATTATACCTACTAATTTATTTTACAATGAAAGATAATTTTAAGTGTTATAATAATCAAATTAACAAAACAGATTCATCTTCATTTATAATACAACTTTTAAAGATTTCTACTAAAATTACTAAAACAATTTATCTTATTTTACACATACTTTTTTAAATATTTAGATTGTTTTACACACGAAAATAGTAACGTAATAACCGATTTGTGTAATTTATCTCTTAGCATAATTAACGGTTACTCATTTTTATGTTATATTTATTAATCTTTTAACACAGTCCATTAATAACAATTTCCTTTTTAACGCTGAAAGTACTTTTAAAAACATATTTAGAAAATAAAATTCAGCATTTGAGTTATTAATCAAAATAAATAGCATTTTCATATGATTTAAACTTTCTTTTGTTGTTGTTGTTATTGTTAGTATTTCAAGAATATATTTGTGAAGACAAAAAATAGTAAGTATTTTATAAATAAACATTTATGAAGTATAATAGCATATAAAATTGTTTTTTACAACAGTATTTATAATTAATTGGAATTGAATAATTTACAGCTATTAATTAAGGAGTTTGAAGAAAACATTATATTAATTTATTACATATTATATATTTAAATATCTTTTTATCTACTTGTTTCCAAAAATTATTTTATTTCATGAATTTTCATTTTAACTGTGATGTAATAATTAGTTTTATGATCTTGAAATATGTACTATGTCATAAAAATTGGGAATTTTATCTGGATATAAATTCATGGTCTAGCAATGAGCAGGTAAGTGTTCCGTATTCTGTGCCTTTTTTTAGCGAACTTTTTTTTATTTAGATTAATGTTTGGATGAGGTTTTTACGGTATTCAGATTTTGGGACTTAAGTTTTACGATTCAAATAGGTTTTATCCTCGTGACGTCACACGGGTGTGCTTATCTAGGTACTGTACCGCAAGAATACCAGTATGCGCATCCTCTAGTAACGGCTAGAGAAAAGTTTTAGCCTCGCCCTAGGTATCGTATATAGTTTTACCGAATTTTTCAAATTTAGCTATAGTTCTGTGATACCCAAGAACATTTTGAATTATATTGCATTGTATTAAGTATTTACTGCAACAAAATTGAATTTTTTCGCTGAATTATTAACAAATAGATATTAATAGCACATACTTCGTAGAGTATTATGCTAATATTTAAAAGTAAACATAGCTAGCAGATACATTTTAGCCTCTACTTTAGGTCGGGTCTTAAAGTCCAGTCTACTAGTGGATATATAATAAATTTGCAAATTTTTCCAGAAAGAAATATAATTTCAACTTATTTATTGATACACTGTAAAAAAAAAAAAAAAAAAAAAAAAAAAATGTAAAGTTACTAAAATTTTTCTAGGAAACTGGGATTCCAGGAACTTTTTATGTAACGGCAACAAGAAAAATTCCTGTAACAGATGCTGTTACAGAAATTTTTGCTGTTGCCGTTACATAAATAGTTCCTGGAATCCCAGTTTCCGAGAAATATGTTAGTAACTTTACAGATTTTTTTTTACAGTGTATTTTCTTGCAGATGTAATGTTATGTAAAGCTGTCATTAAAACATGATATCACTGTAAGCGGTAAGACATTTTGTGCTTTTTTGATAGCCATAAATTTTGAATTTCAAAACGTTTTTATATATGATACATTGAACACAAACGAGATTTTTACGTTTATATCGATGCCTTTGAAACCATAAAAAAAGGGTTTTATAAGAAGGGTATTTTACTTGACATTTTTATACGGACAGTTTTATGGATCTGTTGCACATTCCTACACTGTAAAAAAAAATCTGTAAAGTTACTAAAGTTTTTCTAGGAAACTGGGATTCCTAGAACTTTTTATGTAACGGCAACAACAAATATTCATGTAACAGACACACTTTTGCGCCGAAAATCAAAAAATCTGTAACGTTACTAAGAAGTTTTTAGGAAACTGGGATGCCTAGAACTTTCCATGTAACTACAGCCAGATTTACAGATAAAATTTTAGTAAGATTACTGCAATTTTAATAGATTCATTTGTAAAGTTACAGATTTCTGTAGCTTTACAAAAACTAGTTTTGTAGATTTTCAGCTTTTTTTGTACAGTTACAGATGACAGTTTAGTAAGCATGTAACTTTACATCTGTAGAGCTACAGAATTTTTTTTACAGTGTATTTACATGACATGTAACTTTCCTGTGATTTCACAAGTTTTTTTTAGTTACTTTTCGTTCATTTATGAATTGTTTAAAATTTGCTTTAAAAAAAAAAGACCTTTAGTTTTGTTAAATACGTTTATATATTTTCATTGCTAAAACACGAAAAGGGCCATAAAATATTGTTCTATTATCGTATTTATTTTTTATTGATAGCACAAAAACATGATTTATTAAACGTTTATCTATATATTAAAATTTTACCGCTATCCCTCAAATTCTCTAATTATATCTCTACTTCTAAAAAAAGTAACAAACGCTGTCACCGCCGCTGTGAATGAATTTTTTTATGACCTGATCCCTTTATTCGCTATTATTAAGACAAATGCTGTATACAAAAGTATGATAATTGGTGATATTTTAGAGAAATGTTTAATAAACACGCTGAAGCAGGAAGTTTTTTAACCGGAGAATTATTTTAAGAGCTATTTAATGTTAAAGATTCTCAAAATCGTTCCATTAAAAAAGTTTTATAGGTGCAAACACAATACATAGCAATTGAATCCTTTTTTCTAAGGTTATCAATTCTAATCTCGCGGTGTGCAGACTGCTTTTATTTTTTTAATTTGTATCATTTTTTGAAGGTTTATTTCCATATTTTAAATTATAATTTTCAGCATTTTCAGAGATATTTTTTACATATTTTAGAAAATGTTATTCTTTTAAATTGTTCCCAATTGTAAAAACTTGGCAAAGAATAATATTTCGTTTAAATATTTTTTTTACACATAACATAAACTGTAAAATCCCCTTGAAAATTAAATGTTTACGTGTTAAAAGAGCGAAAATATTGAAAAAAGCGTAATAAAAATTGTTTTTACACGTGAATATTTAAAAAGAAAGAAAGCTAAAAAAAAAATAAAATAATGAATCATATAATATCTGTTGAAAGCAGTAAATGCGGATAAATTGCGTCATATGACAAATATTCAAACAATAGCATTGCCAAACAGTTTAAATTAAAATATGTATTTACATTTACACGAGAGATTTATTTCATATTTCGAGATTATCATTTTAACTGTTGTTGCTAATTCTAACACAGTGCAAATAACAATATATCCTTACTATCAAGAAAAATATTTTCAGGTGAATATTACAAAGAAAATTTTCGTGAAAATTACGTCAGATTTAAATCATTACGTTTAAAATCATATTCTTATTGCGATATTAAAAAATACTGGGAAGCAAAAACACTGTTGATTTTGTTCATTTTACATAACCTAATTTTCGTAATACAGCATAAACAGCAACATCCGGCTTACCATATCAAGCAAAATAACGATACTTTAGCGCCAGTTAAGTACCCGTTGCGTATATGACATTAGCGTCAGAAAAAAATCGCGCCAATATGGGGCCGTATATGACATCTGTGCCGAAAGAAAAAAAGCCGGGTGCAAATCTCGCCAATATCTTTTTTTTCAACTCGCCAGTTAGCATTTTTTTTATTGTTAGAGTGGTAAATTAAAACATTGATTTGAAGTTGAAATTAAATGTCATTTAATTAATGTCTAATTTAATATTTCTCCAGATGTCATATACGCACCGCATGTTTGGCATGATATATATATATTTTTTTTTTAATGAAAATTTGGCGAAAGCCTCGTTTTCGAATACCAGTTACATATGTATTTTTGGTACTATTTAGTTATCCCGTCGACAAAAAATATATCGCGAACTATAAGATTAAATGTCAATAATGCTTGATCGTAAATGTCACATTTATTTGACTTTTAGCAAGTTACACGTGTTTACGTCATCAAGTGATTTTTATTTTGACGTTTTATTTTTATATTTATTAATATTATACTAATTTATTTGTTCTTTCGTTATATAAAATAAAAAATTTGTCAATCTGTACAATTTGGCGAGTGGTTTGGCGATTTATATAATTTGCGAAATTGGGTGACGGAATAACTACTACATTGTACCTTAATTTTAATTATTTTCTATTATTTTCAAAAGGAAATAGCACAAAAATAATTAATTACTCTAGAACAAAATAATTTATATAAATTTAAAAAAGAAATAAAAGTAAATATACATTTATTATTAAATAAACAACAATAGCCGGGTTACCATGTCTATCAAAATAATGCCATTTGGGCGCCAATTAGGTACACCGGTGCGTATATGACATATGTGCACAATATTTTTCTTTTTGTTTTGTTTAAAAAAAAACAGAAGTGAAAACCATCAATTTAAATGTTTCATTTTTAAATGAAAGTTTTGTATTTAATAAAATGATAACGAAATACAAAAAAAGCATTCTTCTTAGCATAGATTTAAAGGAGGCCCAACTGTCGCCAAATTAAATTAAAATAGTAACCTTTTCTGAATTATGAAAGAAAAATTTCTGTTATGATTAAAATTTGAGTTGCCATCGTTAGAAAAAAATGTATTTTAAATTAGAAAAAAATTAATATTTCGAAAGCTAATTCGAATTTAAAAATTCCAATACCAGTTTTGAGATCTGTGGATCAACACGGATTTTTGGTGTTAATTTCATCGCAAAGTATTCCATATTTTAGGTGAAATCGCAGTGAAACAAAATCAGTTGTTTAATCGGTCGATTCAAAGAATCGATACATTTCAGGCGTTTCATATATTCGTTTCATAAATTCGTTTCATTAGGATTTTATATATATAGGGTAGATATTAATAAAATTGGTTCAGCAGAAAGACTAGGACAGATGACTAAAAAAAAACACACTTGTGTTTTAAATACATAGAAATATATAAAATTAGGAATAGATAGAAATATATAAAATTAGGAATATATAAAAATATATATAAAATTAGGAAAAAATAAATTAAGCAAATTATGTTATTTTGATAAAATTATAGTAGAATATCGTAAAGAATAGCATTAAAATTTTATTATTCGAGGGAATTTTGGACAAAAACGTCAGGAACATATTATTTTAAACCACGAATTATTTGTTTGCTTGTCTAACTCGGATATACAAATCCATCCAGGCGAGAATTATCAATTTCTGTAATATAAATCGCTGTTATTTGCATGCCACCTCTCTTTTATAAAGACACTCCAAATTTTTGTAAAACATTGCGTTTTATCAGTGCGTATTTCGATTACATTATTTTCAATAGCGAAGCATTTTCACCTGTGAAGAATTTCAAAGCAGCTGGGCTGGGAAAATGACGCACTTCTACAAAACATAATTCAGGTTTAAGAATTAAAATACTCGCTTTTTTAATAAAATGACGTCATTCGCATCCGTTAAAGCAATCCACTTTTACAATCCAGTCTTAAACTTCGTCTATAGAAAAGTATGCATATGACGTCATTATCACGGAATAACAGAATATATTCTTGACATAGCCCATATTTTAATTTCAACTTTTTTTCAGGTTTTATGAAAAATTGCAACAATAAGGTACAGTATCTCCTATTTTCGACTATTTTCCGTTTACTTTCAACACTGAGCTCCGTATATATCAGGAGATCTGTCTTCCTATTTCCCAGCATGATTTCCAGCGGTCAGGGCGGAAGGATACAATAATGTCAATTTTAGTTCGGATTCAGGGCAAAAAAATTTGTTTATCACATTCCCTTACATGATTACAGAATCATTTATTAATTTGATACGTATAACTTAATTAGAGAAGCATAAATTAGGATAATAGTAAATGAGAACACTAGTATCTAACATTGATAACGCGGACTATATTTTACCTTTGCCTTGCACGCTTCAATTGCCTTGCAAGTTTCTGACCGCTGACTAAGAACTCCTCTTATACATGGAGCTCAGTGACTTTCAATGACTTTCAATAGAAATGGGGTACTTTTGTTGCCATGATAAGAAAAATGGTATTAAAACTACAAAAAAATTAATATCTGAAAAATAAATTGCGATACAGCTTACAAACAAATTGCATTTAAAAGAGCATTTTTTTCCTTATACGGCAGTGTACAAATTTAAAATGTGCGATGTTTAGAAGTTTAAAAATTTGCAGTAAAGAAAATTTCAAATCAAAAATTTTATTTCAAATTTCAAAGTGTTACCATTCGCAAAATGACGTATGCGTTACGCACAGATATGTTTGTCTTTTATAATATAGATGCAATCTTCTGCAATCTTTTTAAAGCGGATTAAGTTAACGAATTTTTTGAGTCTGAACGGGGGCTTGCGAGCGTATGTCTTAGGGGGCAGAGCCCCCCAGTCTTAAAAATAATTGTATGATGTTAAATCTTCAACCGCCTTTTGGCGCCATTTTCGATTTTTTTGCCAATAGCTCCAACCCGGAATGGATACGGAACTCTTCCCTTTGAGAATATTAAAATCTCTTAATATATTTTATGTGTGAATAAAAGAAATTACAAAGTAGACGGAGGCTTAATATGTTGTTTTTATTAACTTTAATTTTGTTTTTTAATAAACATAGAATGCTGGAAGTTGCTACATACAAGACATCAATAAATAGTGGGGGATATGTTTATATTTACGACTCATAGTCTTAGCACAGACGAAAGAGAAAAGTCAGGGAAAATAATGCCATAGTGGTGCAAAAGTGATGGCATGCTTCAGACTTAAATATGATATTAAATATACTTGTTTTCTTTTTGATATAATGTCATTTTGTATGTAGAATTTAGATTAAAATTCTGAAGCAGTCATTCGAGTACATAAAAACATATAAAAAAAAATTAATATAGCAGGAAATGTCGATTACTATTTATAAAAATAAACGTTTTTATATTAATGTGATTTTGTCAGTCATATCCTGAGTGCTATTCTCCATGTTTTATAAAAACTAAAATTCTTCTTCTTGAATAATCGTTCTCCAAGTAAGTAGTTGGCAGTAAACACGATGTATTTTGGGACGATGTCGTAAACTTAGAAAGACAATTATCTGGTTTTTGAAATTGTCGCTAATTTTGCGCATACGTGCATCGATATGGCATAAAATTGCAGCGATGCTTGTAAAAATATGGTAGTGGTTTTAAACACAGCAAAAGTATTAACACATTTATCATTCAATAACTGTTAGAATATTTACAAAACATTTATGAAAATATTTAAACATTTATGAAAATATTATTATGAAAATATTACCAAATCAACATTTGGAAAAATTAATTAATTTTGTTTTTTGTTCTAGACAGTCGAAACAAACTTTACAGTATTCAGAATATAGTTTGTCGGTTATCTACTGATAGATTTAGTATAGAAAGCATATGTTTAGCGTCGCCTTCGAGATCGTCCTTTATTGTTTTGGTGCTCAGTGACTAATAGTATTGGCGAAAAATCCGTTTACGACAGATTAAATTAAAAAAAAAAAAATGTTTAAACGTATCAGAACAATTTTTTTTTTTAAATCGAGATTTAGTTGGATGTTTTTTTCTCGTTTTCAATAAGGCTTATCGTTTTTTTTTTTTTTTTTTTTTTTTTTTTTTTTTTTTTTTTTAAGTAGTCTAATACCACCAATGTAAGTAATGAACTTGTTTTAATCTTCTAAAACGACTATTTTTCAGAATTCAAGACCTTAGTAGATAGTTTTCTTGTGCCGAATTAGTATAGGAATCAAATTTTGAGAAAATTGTTTGAGCCGAAACACAAGTATAGAAACATTTTCAGTGATTAGTTTGTAAGCTGACAAAACACACTTTTGCGAATTCGAGACAAGTCATTTCGTTTTATCGTTCTTGCATTTCTATAAAACGCAAGTTTCGTTTAAATCGCACAATCATTTTTTTTTATTCATAGAAAGCAGCATTTTTAGGACTGAGTTTGTTTTAGCATATCAAAACGAATTTTCTTGTATTCGGTACGTATGTACGTATGTCGTTTTTTTGTGCTCTAGTTAGTGTAAGATGTAAGTTTTGCGAAAATCTTCCCAGCTGTTTACGATATCCTCCATAATCAGGAAAATCGCATGCAGGTTTAAAATGATATTTTCGAAGATCCGCATGCTTTTAACGCATTCAAATAGAGAAAACAATTTTAATGAGAAAATGTTGAAATTTAGTTCATATGATAAATAAATAAATCATAGATAAATTATAATATATAAATTAGATATATATATATATATATATATATATATATATATATTCATATACAAATTATATGATATATATATATGTTACATTATTAGATCTAATTCCGCGATTTCCTTATCTTATTCTAAATTACTACTTTATATTCACTAAATCCTTATCGTTAAATAATATGTATCGTTAACTCTGTTAAATTCCTTTTAATTTAATGTCCCACTTGTCTAAATTGCTTAAATATTACGCTTTTAGTATTCTTAAATTAAATGTTCCATTTCTACGCTTTTTTCTTTCTAGAATATTCTTTTAGCTTCCATTTTTACTTTCCCGCGCATTTCTGAGATTATCCTTTTTCCCTTCAAATTCATCCGCTTGCTCTGTCCGCACTTTTTGCATGACGTGATATTCTTAATTATTCATTGGTTGAGAACGCGATCTACGTCATATTTGTATTCTTACACTTGAGGAACAAAAAGTCGATATTCGCTGTGTTTCAGCAGAATTTGTCGTATTTCTACTTTGATAACTTCCCCTGGTCGCCGTCTGATATTTTCTACTATCTATAATTTGCTTAACCATAATTAAATACTACGTAGCGATGGCTTGATTAGAATGAATTGGTGGAAACTGCAAAAGCTCTTTCAATAAAATCCTGAGTTAAATTATGGATTGTCTGAATTATTCTGGAGAAACCTATACTGGATAAATGTGTTACCTGGCCTACCACTCGATGACTGAAACTACTTTCCAATATCCATGTTGATTTACTACGAAACATTCCCTTCGTTAAAATTCAAAATTCGTTATATTTGTCAACGAGAATTCAAATCTACCTGTGTTTCTATTATTTTCAACATTGCACTACTGGTAACATAACAACCAGTTATTTCGTTCACTAGTAAAACCTTCCAATGTTAGAATAATCTAACATATATACATACATATATAAATTAGGGGCTGTTTTTATATTCATAGGCGACTAAACTGTCCTACTTTCGATGCAGACCTAGAATTTGGACAGAAAAATATCTAGAAGACTAAAAAAACCTTTAAATCATCCAAAATAATAATTCACTATAAATTTTTAAAAACTTACCTCAATATCTCCTAAGGTACGTGGGTGGTTCAATAATTACCCTGGTTTATAAATTTAAAATTTTGTTTATATACTTTTGTTGAAAAACCTATTTTCTTATTATACTACCTCTTACTAATAAAAGGCGTTATTTGAAAAAAATCTACCACGTCACATTTTTTTTCTTCTACATAAATATATATTTTACTATGACAACCTTTGAACTAAGTAAATATTAAAATTGGAATAAGGAAAATTTATTGTTCTAAATTACTTAAATGAGAAATCTTATATCCTCTTTAATGAGCAGAGGATTTTTGAGAAAGTATTTTTTTTTTTTTAACTGAAAGCAGCATTTTACTCAACTCGTCATAGTAAATTTCATATAGAAGAAAGTTTTGTGATGGCCACAACATGTGTAGAATGAGAATAACTTTTTTCAACCTACGCATTGTCAACTTGGATACTATATTCTGTTTTCTTATGTTTTTGTGAACTAAAGTGGTTTTTCTTATGATAAAATGACTAATAGAGTGTGTAAACTAAATTCTAATCGTTTTTGTTACGTTCGTGGACAATTTATATTCGCAAAAGAAAGGAAGACTGATTTCGGATTGTCTTAAAACAGCATATTTGCATTATTTTGGATTCTCACTCAGTAATCATGAAAAAAGGGAGCCCCACATGTTTTTTTTTGTAGAAGCTTACTCTTATATACAGGGCTTCGGGAGAAAAAAAGTATCTTCAATTTGGATCACGAATGCTGTGGACTGAACCTTCAAATCACGGAAATGACTGTTATTTTTGTTTGACAAAAACTGCAGGCTTTAATTAAAAAAAAAACAAAAAACAAGTAATATGAAAGTTTTGTTTTTAAAGTCAATTCCTACTTAGGACATCAAAGAAAAATTTTATATAATTTCTTAAGCTAATATTACTTTTTGATGCATTAAAATATCTCAATTTGTTGATTTTCTATAAGCAAGTAGGTTTACAATGGAAGTCTATGGGAATTTGGCGAAATATGAGAGATATCGCCAAGTTGGCGACAAACTTGGCGGTATTTGGCGACAGAACAGGGTCACTCCTATGGTAACCCCCCTTATAGATATGAAGATGCATTAACTCTTTCAATACCAAAGTGCCTCAAACGCCCGGTCATTCAGATTACCGAAACCGCCCGAAAACGCTTGGACGATTTCTACCCCTCTTTTCTCCCTAGACCTTCTGTTGTGGTATTGTGTTTACAGGATTATCTTCTCTTTGTTAACTTGATTTCAGGAAAGGGATCTTTTTAGGTGCCAGAAAAGGGAAAATGAAGTGTGTTTATGCTCTTTAAAAGATATTTCGGCTTGAGTGTTTTATTGAAATGAAATTTCCGTTTTTTCCGGTAGATTCCGTAAGAAATACTACTTTTTACATTATTCTCTATCATGAACACTACAACCCAAAATCACGCCAGTTCAAAACTTTACCTATCTATTTATTTATATATATATTTTCTATACATCTATTTTTTATGGACACGATAACTTTCATAATCCTGTACAAATCTCTTCCAAACTGATACATAAAAACAAGGGACAGAAAATCTAGGTCAAGTTCGTTAACGGGCAAAATTGGACCAAAAGGGATGAAAATACAGAGGTTTTTTCTGAAAATAGAAAAAAAAAAACTCATAACTTTTTAATTATTATAGATATCAAATCACGTTAAAGCTATTAAATCTTTTAGGTAAAGGACCAAAAGATTATGTGTAACAGATTTTTGATACCATCCAAAATGAGCTCAATGAGCGAAAAGAGTAGGGTTTTACGAAGAAGAAAATTCATAACTTCGTTAATTCACAGTATGTCAAATTCACTTCAGTTTATTACTATAAATGTTCTTAATATTGTCTACAACTTTTAAATTGGCAAGTTTTTAATAGGGACAACTCTTACAGCAAGGAAAAAAATGGGGGTTAAGGAAAAAAAAAATTCATAACTTCGTCAATTAAGAAGATATCAAATCCTCTTAAATTTATTAGAAATCTTCTTAGTATTATCTACAAGTTTTATATAGACAAGTTTTTCATAGGACCAACACTTACAGAAAAATAAGCTGTTGAAAAAAAATATCGTATTAACATGATTCTAATGAAACCAGCTCTTACAGAAAAATGAAATTAAAGCTCGTGAAAAGTAGTAGATATAATTGTTAAACTGGGTTTATCTGTATACTTAATTTAGTTTTTGTAGGTGAAATTAGCTTTCGATATCTACATGTGCCTTTAGGCCAAGCCGGCAGGGATTTTTCTATTTGTATATTATGCATAACTTAAGAAAAGAAAAAAATCTGAAAAACTTATTTTTTTTTTAAATATATAGATGTTGGCTTATTCTTTTATTTATTTTTTTTTTTTTAAGCTTTTAACTAGAGCATGTTTTTTTTTCCTTTATATGGAAATTGCACATAAAAGAGAAAGATATTTCCTTCCGGCTTTTTTAAAATTCGAACTGTAGATCTTCTGCATTTTTCAACAATGTATTGAATTATATTTCCTCTTTAGAACTTATTCTCCATTGTGGTGTATGCTTTTATGCTAGAACTTTGAAAAAATAAATGTATACTATTGAATTAAAGCAATTAAAAAAATAATAATAATAACAGTACCAAAAAGCTATGAGTAGAACTAATATTTTTTAAGAAATATTAAAATTCTCTCTTTTGCAGATTTCATTTACGTGCCGAAGGAATAAATCGGGACGAGACTAAGCGAGATTTTTTGAAAATTGCGGTTTTCTGAAAGAATATCAAAAGTACTTTCGATATTATTAATGGTGCCTTTAGTCCTATTTAATTCATTTCAAAGATATAAATATGTGAAGTAAGAAAAAGTATATATTACAAAAAAAAACCTACTTTAATTGATGTTTTCTGTGTATCATAAAAAAAAATCTAATAAACAGTGAATTCGTTTCTTCTCATGTAATTTTTGAAACATGGATGTCAATTTTATTTGCTTTTACTTATAATGTCGAATTTTAAATTCGTAAGCAATTTCTATCTCACTTTCTCCCTTAAATTTAAATTGTAAAAGAGAGACGACGCGTGGGGCGGGGGGATGTACCGAAATTTTGAAATTATCGTATTTCCATAGGCGAGATTTTCGATATTACACTGCAGACACACACAAAGAGAAAAAATGCTATTTATTTCTTAAGTGTGTTCTCAAATCTAAAAGGACAACTTTCTGACATAAGTTTTAATTTATTTTTAATTATAATTAGATATTAAGAATATTATATTTTTAATTATAATTTTAATTATAAATTATAAGAAAATGCATGAAACTAGCTCGTATTGTTGTTCAGAAACTATGTCATTGAGCTGTTTATTCCATTTTTTTGCGAACTCAATAGATCTTTCAGAAAATAGTGTCAAAGTGGACCTTTTGAACTGAATTTCCACGCGAAGTTAGAAAAATCACTCAAGAGTGAGCAAAAACGTGTTTGTCACGTTAACTAAATCACTTATAAGTCAATGGGTAATTAATTGATCAAAAAATGAAAAAAAAAACAGTTCAATTCCAAATCGCTTCCATGGCCAGGCTTTCCAATTTTATATCTTTCCGTTAAAAAATGAATTTGTAACTGTGTCAAAACGTTTTGCGCTAGTTGAGCAGAGCAGTTAAGAACAGCCTTAAGCATTTTAACGCGAATATCTGAAATTTTCAGGAACATGGGAATAGAAAAAAACTTTAAGAATATATCATACAGTTTCATTCTTTCCTTTTTGTTTTAGCCCCGAAAATAAATTTAAGACTTTTGATTAGTGCTTATTCCATTACTGTTTAGTATTTAAAAGCTTTTGCCACAGCAATAACTTTTAAATATTCATATGCACGCTGTCATTCCTCCAAAATACTGACTCTACTGATTATTATTTTATTTCATTACGATATTTTTTGCTGACCTGTCTAAATGATTAGGAAGAGACGACATAGAACGACATTGAGCATAAGAAATATATGAACTATCTTTTAAGTCACTATTTTTAAACATTTATGAGCAGTTATGTGCGCGCCAGATGTATGGCTAACAGTAACCACTTTTAAAATGTTAAATAATAATAATAATAATATATGTTGTAAGATTACAGAAAAAAATGTCTGTACAGAGAAAAAAAGGAATGGTCATTTATTTATTTTTGTAATATGTTTATTAAAATTCGGATTTATATCAAATTAGAAATATTCTATATTGTATCTTTTTTCCATTACACAGAAAATTATTTTTCATCTAAAAACCTATACTAGGTTAGCACAGTTTTTTATGTAATGTGTGCTTAGTTCGTCTTTCAAAATTCTAAAGGAAAACATTGTTTACAACATCAAATTTTGAGACAAATCACGAGGTTTTAAATTTATTTCAAGAGTGTTTGCATTTCTAGATCCGATGAATTCCGAAATTTTTTGAAACACATTACAGCAACATTTAAACATCTCTAATTTCATGCTATAATGACAATTTTAAAGAATGGCTGTATGTCAAAATATTTAGAAAAGTGTAACATTTAAGTAATCTTGAACACAAAGCGGTACTAATAATGTTTTACATTCATATCGTAAAGGTACTTCCGTTTATCTGGATAACTTGTAACAATAGATGTTTACATTTTTGTTCTAAAACTGTCTGGGAATTTCGTTCCTTGTAAAAAAGGTACCATTCAGTCGGAATTCTTCCCTTTTTCCCCATGCATGGGGAAATGCTAATCCTTTTCCACGTTTTTTTCCTCCCACTCCTAAGATTGTTGTCTTCTACATCGACATTACTCATACGAAGGGGAGTATAAAATTTTTCAACTGGTTTTCGGACGTTTCGGTTCTATGAAGAACCTGCATAATTTCAGCCTCGGTAAGGAAAGAGTTAAATGCTTCAATAGTCAATGGCCTTCATTTCGTCTCCCATGTACAATTAAAATTAATTAAATTTTAATTAATGAATTAACTATTAATTTAACACAATCAAACTGATTGTGTTAAATTAATAGTTCATCTACGTATCCATCGTTTATATGGAGTTCCTTTACCTGCGGTTTATTCTGTTGAGCTGTCTACATGACAGACCAGATGTTACTACCAATAAGGTTATCTGAGCGAAATACGCTGGCTGGTTGTCGGCCCAGTTAGCTTAAACGGAAAAGCATTGGCCTTGTAAGCCAAGGATCTGGGTTCGACTCCCGGCTTGGGCATTTTTTCGCTCAGTTGAAAATAATCAATTCGTATGACAATGAATTAATATTTGAAAAAACGGTATTAACATCAATTGTCATCCAGTACAAGTTTAAAAATTTTTATTTCAACTTGATAGGATGAATAATAAGTATTTTATTAATGATTGAAAATTTGAGCAAGATATATAAATAAATAAGTAAATATAGGGAGAGTCTGAACTAATAGTAGGAATTGAATAAACATAAAATTCAATATCATGGCATTACACGAGTCTCAAAACCATCACATTCGGAAAATGTGCCACATCCCGTATGTCCAGGTATGTCAAGGTTGAGTTGCCAAGATAGTTACGATCTGTTTATGGAGGATGAAAATGATGACGAGTTCGTAATCGAAGATTATAAAACGCCACATTTAATAAACAAAAATAAATTGAACCCCCTTGTGCGAGACTTGCTAGTATCTAGATCTAAGGAAGAGGTTCTTGCCTCTCATCTACAACAGTGGAACTTACTGAAACCAAATACCAATGTAATGTATTACCGAAAATGATACCTTATGAACAGCAAAACTGGAAAATGTGTGGCCATTTAAAAGTACAGTAGAACCGCTTTTATCCGAAACTCTGGATTAACCGAAATTTATTTTGAAAGCTTTTTAACTACCACATTCCTTGTGCGTGTGAAGGATATTTCCTTACCATATTCTATTAATACCTTTTTCCTTTACTCCCCCTCCCACTTTTTAAAATAAGGTTATTTTACTAAATTCCTATATTTTAAATCTGTCTTAAAATCATAAATTAAATTTATTTTCATCGCTCTTTTCTTTTAGAAATACATTCTCGTTTCACACTCTTAATTCTCAAAAACCGCAAAGAGCAGTCGTAGATTAAATGAGGCATGCTACTTTTATCTCGCATAGAAACAACTTACCCAGTACACTTGCATGCTTAATTTGGTTGCTATGCGTGATCTTTCTCATGCGTCCTTTCTTTCTTTATTTTTTTTTTGACTGGGTCACTACAGCTGCACCTTTTCTTTCCAACGTATAAATTCTTATCAAAAATTTTGTCTGCAATATCTTATTTTTAATTGCATATGCCTTCAAACGGCTCGCCGCGCCTATTCTCATGATTTGGCAAATCCCCTGTAAAATGCGGCTTTGTGGTTTTCGGTTCCTCACATTTTCTCGGTTATCCGTTTGCGTTAAAATTTCATATGTTGCCCTTTTACCATCTTCATTGACAATACATTAACGGTTTTGAACACATGTCTCATTTCAATGGAAATCTCGCCAGATTTCTACTGGCTTGCTAGTTTTGTAAATTACTGCTCGCCAATAATTCAACGCTCTAAAATGTGGTTATGATATCATTCTGTTCCTGATCGTGCATCTGTAAACATAAAATGTAGCTCGTCCCCTCTCCAGCACCGGCTATGTTGCCGTTGCCGCCGGAAACCTCGATTTGTGCGGACCTGGACAATAAAAAACCTATTGTTTACATCTGGGATTCCTATTTACTAATTGTGTGTCTTTGTTTTATCTCAAACCTGGTCACATATCTTTTCGCATACTAAAACGTGAATGTTATGATACTCCAAGATTCATCGATGCAGATATATGTGAAGCATATTTCCTTCCCATATTCTATTAATACCTTTTTCTTTTACTCCCCCCCACTTTTTAAAATAAGGTTATTTTACTAAATTCCTATATTTTAAATCTGTCTTAAAATCATACATTAAATTTATTTTCATCGCTCTTTTCTTTTAGAAATACATTCTCGTTTCACACTATTAATTCTCAAAAACCGCAAAGAGCAGTCGTAGATTAAATGAGGCATGCTACTTTTATCTCGCATAGAAACAACTTACCCAGTACACTTGCACGCTTAATTTGGTTGCTATGCGTGATCTTTCTCATGCCTCCTTTATTTACTTATTTTTTTTTACTGGGTCACTACATCTGCACCTTTTCTTTCCAACGTATAAATTCTTATCAAAAATTTTATCTGCAATATCTTATTTTTAATTGCATATGCCTTCAAACGGCTCGCCGCGCCTATTCTTATGATTTGACAAACCCCCTGTAAAATGCGGCTTTGTGGTTTTCGGTTCCCCACATTTTCTCGGTTAACCGTTGGCGTTAAAATTTCATATGTTGCCCTTTTACCCTCCACATTGACAATACATTAACGGTTTTGAACACATGTCTCATTTCAATGGAATTCTCGCCAGATTTCTACTGGCTTGCTAGTTTTGTAAATTACTGCTCGCCAATAATTCAATGCTCTAAAATGTGATTATGACACGATTCTCTTCCTGATCGTGTATCTGTAAGGATAAAATGTAGATCGTCTCCTCTCCAGCACCGGCTATGTTGCCGTTGCCGCCAGAAACCTCGATTTGTGCGGACCTGGATAATAAAGAACCTACTGTTTACATCTGGGATTCCTACTTACTGATTGTGTGTTTTTGTTTTAACTCAAACCTGGTCACATATCTTTTCGCATACTAAAATGTGAATGTTATGATACTCCAAGAATCATTGATGCAAGATAAAATCCTATTAACCTGTTTTCAAACATATCCAGTAAAGACTAGAAAGTCTTTACAGTGCGCAAAATCCATTTAAAAAGATTTTTTTTTCTTTTAACTAACAAATTTCTTGTGTGCAAGCGGTCCTTTTTGAACTACGAGTACATATAAATATTTCCTATCCATTTTTTAGAGTTCCTTTGAATTTAACTTGAGCTCCCGAAAGCTGCGGGGTGGAACGAAGAAAACGAACAAATTAGCAATTTTAAAGCTTTTGAATGTTTTGCAAAAGGTTTGGAATGGCTGGAGCAGCAGAAAGACTGTGATACTGGTGAACTAATAATATTACAAAACTCTGTTATAGATCTCCAAAGTAAAGGCAATCGAAACTGCGATAAACGAAACATTTTTCAAATCCTTGTGATATATGTAAAAGGTGCGTAATTTATTCTTCTTTCTATTTTGCTATTGCTTTATTTTTATTAGGCACTTGTTACCATAATACGAAATATTGCATATATTTCTCCTTAACCTTAAAATTGAAGCATTCTCGATTATTCGAATATTTCAACTTTCCGAAAGATGGTCGGTCCCAATTACTTCGGATAATCGAGGTTCTACTGTAGTTAGTATGTTACTGGGCTTACACAGGCCTGAATGCCAAATATTCATGTTTATTGACTGTGGGATAGTCGATCTACAGAATACCATTACATAAAAAAAATTATATTGGCCTATACAAAATGAAATTACTCCAGAAATAATGAATTTGAATAGTTAATACATCTTTAGTGGATCCGCAAAATAATATAATTTTGGCACCGTTGCACATTAACTTGGGACTAATAAAAAAATTCGTCAAAGCCATGGATAAAGATAGTGCTGCTTTAAAAGCAGCCCTAAAAGCAGCCTAAAAATTGCCTTTGCATCTGAAATACTTGGAAAAATTAAAACAGGGAATTTTTTTTCGATCACACAGTTATGTAAACTGATGCAAGATAAGGACTTTGAAAAACTTGTATCTATTAAGGAAAAAAAAATATGCTTGGTATTCCTTTAAAATGGTCAGCCATAGATTTTTAGAAAATCCTAAAGATGAAAACTAAGGAGGGGGGGGGGGATATTGCTGTTTTATTAAAAAAATATCATGCAATGGGTGTGAACTTGTCTCTGAAGATACATTTTTTCCATTCACAACAGGATTTTTTCCTGAAAACTTTGGCATCATGAGTGGCGAGCAGGGCGAGCATTTTAACCCAGACCTTAAAATTTTGAAGATAGAAACAAAGGTTTTTGGGACGAAAATATATTAGGGGACTACTGTTGGTCTATTTCACGAGAAACATATCAAGAAAATAAAAAAAAAAGAAGAGTAAAATCAATAATTTCTATTTTTTTTATTTTATATTCCATGTTATAATTATTTTTAAGTATTTAATAAATATTTTTTAAACTAGACGTGACAGATTTTGTAAAATAATTTTCCCGTACGCAGTGCACTAGAATCTATGAAAAAATGCACATTTAGGCAAAAGTGTATAATTTTAGATGTAAATTTCCAACGGGGCGAAAAATGTCCGTACCAGGATTCGAACCAGGGATCTCCTGGCTGAAGCTGCATGTGCTCTACCATCTGAGCTATCCCGGACGAATCTGGTGGAACTTTTTCACCCAGCTAACCTCATCATTCATTCAGCTTAATCACCCAGGTTAGCTGGGTTAAAAGGTCCACCAGATTCGTCCAGGATAGCTCTAATGGTAGAACACTGGCGGCTTCAGCCAGGTGATCCCTGGTTCGAATCCTGTTCCGGACATTTTTCGCCCAGTTGGAAATTTACATCTAATATGATTTATTTACCAATTAGAATGATTGTGTTAACATTAATCTAGTGCGAAAGCATATAAACCGTGTAAACCAGTGTTATTGCCCCAAGTGTGTATAAAATATTTGTACGTCGATGGTTGATGTGGAATATTGAAGCCTAATGGCTTAGATGCTTATATGCTCTGTTTCAGAACCGTAGCTGCTATATTAATATATATTTTTTTCGTTTTAGGTGTGTGAGGCTGCACCAAGCTAAAAAGGGGCGGCGAGTTGGTTTGGAACTTATGTGGGGGCAGACCTGAAGCAGTTCTCTGATACATTTTTGACAATGGATGAAGCGTGGCTACATCACTATAATCCCGAGTCCAAATCACAGAAACCACGTCTCATTCACTGTCAGCTCCCAATCCCCTTTCAAGCTAGGCGCGACCTCTCACACCAAAAAGCGAAATGAACAATGTCAATATAGAAGCAACAGTTCCGAAATTGAGCATATAGGCATAAAGACATTAGGCTTCAATACTCCACATCAACCATAGCAGTACAAATATTTTATACACACTCGGGACAATAACTATTAAAACACCCTCGTACATAATGTAGAACAATTGAGCCAATTTTAGGTGTTGTCTCAAAAATAAAATCCGTTACTATAAGGTACCGATTTATTGCAAATTTTATTAATACTATGAGAAAAAAAAGCTGATTTGAATTCGAAAAACCCTAAAGAAATCACATAAATATAAAATCAACAAATAGATATGGTTGTTAACTTAAAACACAACTTAACATGCTTAAAATATAACTAATGAAAAATTTTAAACATATCTTTATTCTTAATACGAATTTGTTTGGATATTTAGACACTTAATATACTTTAAAATTACTACATTTTTAAAAATAAATTTAAGATTTTGTCACTTATTTTTTAATTATTTCATGAAAAAGCTTTTACGCAGTACAATTTATCTCATGAAGAAACTGTTATGTATGAAACTAGATATGTATACGTATATCGAAAAATAACTATTGTGAACACATTTAATCTTAAGAGTACATATTATATTTGATTAGATATTTGAAATATCTAAACGATATTCTTTTATAAAAGAACGAAAACGTCTTTCATAAAATTAAGAATTTCCCAATGTGCATCACATTAATTAATGGTAGAAAAGTAAATTTCGTACAGCCCTGCTGTAATATTACATAATTTATAGGGCGTCCCACAAAGTTTAAAACGCGATTTACTTTTCTAATTATGTAAGACTAGTTTAAATGCGAAAGTAAAATGAAAATTGTGGAATTTTAATAAAAAAAATTCTATTTAATTATAATAAAAAATGGAATCAATAAAGTTATAATGCATAAAGATAAAATAAACACAATACTCGCTATTCTCCTGACATCACTGTAAATACGAATTTTTAATCACTTATAAAAAAAAAAAGTACATTCAAGCATTAATTCCTAGGACAGTGGGTAAAAAACATGGTTTTCACTTACAATTTGAAATATCTGATAAAACTTTTCACATACTATTCATCGACATTAAAGAAAACGGACATGAAACATTAAGTTCAGGACTTGATTAATGCATGGGCCTCTGGAATTTTAACAACGCATTTGTAATCTGATGTAAATAAGATGACAAAATAGAGAAGAAATTGCAGATCATCTTAATTTGTAAGAAGAAACAGATATGTATTGCATGCAATATCAATATACAAATAGCTTTTACTGACTGTCTTATACTCTAAGATATATAAACATGTTTATGTAATATTCATCGACAATAAGGAAAACTTACCTGAAAAGTTAAGTTCAGAGCATCTAGAGTTTTAATAATAAATTTTTAAACTTGTATAAATAAGATGACAGAACAAATTAGAAAATTACTGATCTTTCTTATTTAGTAAAAGGAAATAAACAAATATATAATTCGAATTTGTGTTTTATTATGAAGTCTTAATGTTGCTATATATTAGCCAGAAACAAATCTGAACTATTTATATTAAGTGCAAACGTATTAATGTTTCATAGTTTCATAATAGTTTCATTTTTTTTTTTTTTTTTTTTTAGCCATACTACTACTTTTAATAATATTATTTTTCATGAAATCCTCTACTTTTCTGAATTCGTTATTCAAGCATTAATTCATCTTACTTATAATTTAGCTAGCAATTACGGATACGTAATCAAGATATACAATCAAGATGAAGTAATCAGTAAAAGCTTCAATTCTAATTTTTATAATTAACAATTGGAAAATCAGTGAACTAAGCACAATACCATTTTCACCGCCGCAAACTTTTCTCATGTAATTTAGATACATATTTTTATGCTTAATCACCATGAATTTTAATAAAAAAAATTCTATTTAATTATAATAAAAAATGGAATCAATAAAGTTATAATGCATAAAGATAAAATAAACACAATACTCGCTATTCTCCTGACATCACTGTAAATACGAATTTTTAATCACTTATAGAAAAAAAAGTACATGTGCAGAAATTTGTTTATCGAAATTTAACCTGCAAATAAAAAAATATACATCCAAAAAGCCACGTGTCGGAATGTTTTTCAGTATTTCTCTTTTCTCTGTAACAATGGAAGTAATCCATTGCTTGGGTGAGTTCGTACCGGAATCGTTACACGGTGTTTTATTATATTTAGATGGGTATTTAATGTGAATTGAAATCTTGTTCAAAATAAGATAGGATTTAAAATTATGGGGTTGAAATAGTTGACCCCCAGCTCCTTTGTAATTTTTACACCTCATGACCTGACACAGCCACACGTCCCGTTTGGAAATGATCTTTTGAACAACCCTGTATACAAATACGAATAACGAATTATCTACGAAATAAATAAAAAAATATGTATTTCTTCGTTTGTTATTAAGTATATATTCCTAACTATACGATTTACTTAATCTAATCATATTTATGCTTATGTACGTATATTGCGCTCTGTCACCTCAGTAATAATGGTTGCAATTACTCAAACTGCATTCCGTAGATGATGTTATTACTACAATACTAAGATTATCGTGTGGATATGCTGTAAACTGTACGTCGCTCGAGAAGATAGTTTAGAAGTGCTAAATGCGTATAGAGTTGGATATTATGATCCGAGAAACTATTTTAATGATCATTTATAAACAGGCTTGTAACACCATCAGTAAATCTTAAAATTAATTGCTCCTGTGAAAGCACACCATTTTTAACACTTTCCAACGTATTTGAAAAGTGTTTATAAATTCGATTTGTCTGTCCGTCTGTATGTCTGTCAGTGCTCTATCTCCCGTAAATATAGTCCGATTGCCCCGAAATTGATATATGTTATTGGGGGTTTACTATGGCATTTTCGGTATTGAAAATCAAGTGTGTTTAGTTTTCGGTTTGTTCACAGGGCCACTCAAAAGAATTTCATTACATTACGGCATATGGAGAAAAATCGTTTGCAGTGTAATTTATTGATATTACAGTATTTTAAACGCATTGAAATTTATATAAATCACTGAGTTGTATTATAAGGTTCTTACTATAGAATATGGTGTGCATAGAACTTATTGTTTATTTCTAGGGACACAAAATAATTTGGCTATGAAAGAAAATTAGCAATAATTGAACGACTGGAGCCTACGAACAATAATTGCTGGTAGTAAAGTGCGTTTTAAGTTGGGGTATACGTGTTTAAAGTTAACTATTATTAACTATTATTTGTAATGCATAAATACTAGAAATCATATTCAGGGTCGCACAAAATATCTCAACAATATCCGTTTTTTGGCGGAAATTGCTGACTGGAAAATTTCAAGTGTGCTATACGTTTAACTGAACTAACTTTTATCATACTATGTAGTAACCATACATATTTGTAGATCATATAAAGTTCTGCCCAAAACAATCGCTTATTTTAATGACTATTCATGGTAATAGCAGAAATCGTGTTTTGAAATGCGTATTCGTTTTCCAAATTGTTCATTTAGACATTATCTTTCACCTTAGTAATATGTACAGTTCTGCCACAGTATTCCGAATGTGTTGGAAAGTGTTTCACAATCTATGTTGTACGCATGTTTTTCGTTTTGTTGAAACTTGCATTATGTTTCATATTTTATTACTATTAAATAGAAATAAGCAGAAAATTAATATAAGAATGAGTAGCCATATCTGGACCGCCGCTTAAATGGATCGTACAATTCTTCTCTTAATCACAGAAAGAGACGCCATCTACCACTGAAATCACATTCACTAGAATGACGTAATTTATGATTAGAAGAAGCACTTGCCTTCTGCGTGCTGTTTTCAGGCAAGTTTAAAAAACCTACAAATTAGCTGTTTTGGTCTATTTTTTCCTTACTAAAAGTAACAGAATACTTTTAAAATGAGGCAAGTTGTTGTGCTTTCAAATACATATCTAAATTCATATGTTTATTGCACATATTTTTCATGCGGATTTGTTTGCTTTCGATTTTATTCTTCCTCACGAGATCGTCTGTTTTAAAAAATGGCGCAGTTGCCTTAATTGAACAAGATATACGATCATAAATTTCAAAAGAAAGTAATGAATTTCGAAAACAACAGAGACAAAGAGTCTGAAAGGAAAACACCAGTGACAGCAAAAGTTGTCAAAATTATAGGAAACGAAAAAGAAATAGTAATATAATAGTCTAGAAAAGAAACAGTCTGGTGTTGAAGAGATTGACCCAAAAGAAGGCAGCAGATACGAAACCACTCTAAAACGCCAAAGAATCATTAGAAAAGTTATCTCTTTCGGCAAAATCCGTTAAGTCAAAGTACAGAGGGTCTTCACATATTCGCCATACAAAATAAACCTTGAAATGAAAAAAAAAAAAACAGCAACAACAAAAAACAAAAACCACCAAAAGGAAGCTCTTAAAGCACAAAAGCAATTGGATCATCTAGTGTAAAGGAATAGGCGTAATTCAATGGTAAAGAACATGATGAAAAGGAAGAACTATAGACATAAGTAAAAGAAAACTATTGCCGTAAAATAAATGTTAAATGATTCAAAATCTAAAATGGAAAATCAAAATTGTGGTGGTTAGTTTTGGCTAATTTGTAAGAAAAATAAAATGCTAGAAATAATTCACTGTTGAAATTGATAAATATGGTTCCATGTTGTGTGCGCTGCAATAAATAATGAACAAAAGAAATTCATGTGCAAGCCTTGCCTCAATTCTAACATGATATTCAAGTAGCTGGCAATTAGATCCATAAATTCTACTCTTAATTATTTATAACATTGTTTTATATTTTGAAAACATTTTGATTTAAAACAATTACTTTTACTAAGAAAAAGAAGAAACAACGTATAAAGGCACAAATAAAATGTGTTTAAAAGCATACAGCTGTTTCAAAACCTCTAAGGTTTCCTCATCAGTGCTTAAAATAAAAGTTAAAACTAAGACATTGTGTAAAAAGAGGGGGGGGGAGAGAGGTGGACAGAGAGTCAGAAAAGCGTACCTTTCAGCTCTACTGCCAACGGTGAAATGCGACCTACGGCTGACAAACAGTTACGGAGTTGATCTCACGCGCATATTCAGGGAGACCAATCAAAATACCCAATTGCTCTGGAAGAGTCCAAACCCAGAAGGAGAAAAAGGGGGGAGGGAGTTGAGGGAATTATAGAAAATTAAACCATACCTTTGAAAAATTGGGCGTACTAGATAAATCATTAACTAAACTGTTTGAATTTTTCCATATGTGGTAAGCCTCCCAGAAGTCCAGGTCATAGATTGAAGTACATTTCTGTATTATGGAGGCATCGGAAAATTTAAAATTATGGTTGTTGGACCAGCAGTGGTTGGCAATAGCGGAACGTTTGATATCACAATTTTTAACGCAAGTTTTATGCTCCCCCAAACGGATCTTAAAGGCACGCTTCGTTTGACCAATGTACATTTTGTTGCATTCGCAAGATATCCTGTAAATACCCCAATTTGAAAAACTGTCAATTGGATGTTTCAGATTTGTGAATTGAATTTTATTAAAAGGAGTATAAACTACTTTAAAGTCAAATTTTGACAAGATTTTAGAAATTTGATGGCTTATTTTCGGAAAATATGGGAGTATAATTAAATTTTCATTACCGACAGTATTAGCCCTGGATTTTGTACGTTTACTTAGTTTGTTATGAATGGAATCGACGATTTCAGCTGTAAAACCTCGATCAATGGCAATAGATTTAATGTAGTCTAATTCTGTTTTTAGTAAACTGTCGGAAGAACAAATATTTAAAGCCCTGTAAACATAACTGTTAAAGGCAGCCAACTTTTGATTAGGTGGATGGGATGAAAGGCGATGTGGGGGTAAGGATACTGCGAATGGTTTACGGTAAACAGTAGTATGAAACAAATTATTTTCGCGGAAAACCATAACATCAAGAAAGGGCAAACGACTGTTATTTTCGAGTTCGAAAGTGAACTGAATATGTTCATCTATAGAATTCATAATATCGAGAATATTAGTAAGATTAAGATCATCGGAGTTTAATAATGCAAAGCAGTCATCGACATAGCGGATGTAAAATGGAAAGGATAATATCTTGAAAAGGTTTGATTCGTAATAGTGCATGTAAATATCACTGAGGATGGGGCTGAGGGGGGAGCCCATGGACAAACCATCAGTCATGCAATAAAAATTACCATTAAAAATGAATGTGTTTTGCGATAAACAAATGCTAGTAAGATGTATAAGCTCATCAATTTCGTAATATGAATAATGAAATTCTTGTAGGCGTAATTTAAGACAATTTAAAGCACCTTGAACCGGTACGTTAGTAAATAGTGATTTAACGTCGAATGAAACCATACTATTGTTTTGAGTACCACTGAAGCTACGAAGCTTATTAACAAACTCATAAGAGTTCCTGCAAGTGTAGATATTGTTAGAGAGCAGGGGGGAGAAAATAGAGGTCAAATATTTCGCTAATTTATAGGAAGAGGTACCAATGTTCGAAACTATTGGTCTGAAAGGAATGCCTTGTTTATGGACTTTTGGGAGCGTATAAAATCTTGCGCAGTGTGACACTGAAGGAATGAGGGATAATTTAACGTTGTTGGAAATGAGTGGAGAGTGCTCGATAGCCGATTTTATAGTTTTCAATTCTTTTTGAGAAGGATCAGATTTAATCTTTTTATAAGGACCCTCGTCTATCAAGTCTTGTGTTTTGGATAGGTAATCAGACTTGTCCATAACAACAATCTGGCCACCCTTATCAGCCTTGGTGATAACTATGTCAGTATTAGATTTTAGATTTTTTATGCAACTTGATGCAGCTTTGCTGATATTGGATTTAGGAAGGTTATTATTGAAATTCACATTATTGGCGATTAAGTGTCTAATTGAATCCTTCTGAGAAGGGTTTAAGGCACTGAACTTGAACGCTCTTTCGATGGGGGCAATCACATGAGGAAAAGACGGTTTAGTAGTAAGTGCAAAATTATTATTTAATTTAAGATAATGGATTTCATCCTGAGTAAGGTTAGCACTTGAAAGATTGACAACGGCTTTCTGGTTAACCAACGGTAAGGTATTGGGTAAACTATTGTTATGTTTACTAGAGAGTAAATTAAATTTCGTTTTCAAAGTAGCTATATGTTTGGTAGACTTGCTTCTTGCACTAAACCAAGACTGGTTGTCAATGGAAGTGAAATCGTGATGTGAGTTGGATAGATTAAGATGTAGATCATACAATTCCTGTTCAATAAGGGCAATTTTTCGACGGGTCTCCTGTATTACAGATCTTAACAGTGCGAGTTTCGTACGGAAAATAATTTTTTCAATTTTGTTTGAATAAGTTAAATTACAATTGACAGAAATAAAATTCGGAATTACTCTATTGCGTTTACAGTTCAGAAGGAAAGCAAGGTGGTTGAGGTATCTGAATTTTTTCAAGCGTAGGGTGGTAAATCTATTGCAGTCCGACATGTCATAAAATCAAAAGATAAAATCAAAAGGATAAAACAAGCAATCCAATGGCCCGTTGAAGCCGAAATTCATAAAAAGTGGGGAAGGATTGTACTTTGTGCCAATATATTAAGAAAAAGAAGAAACAACGTATAAAGGCACAAATAAAATGTGTTTAAAAGCATACAGCTGTTTCAAAACCTCTAAGGTTTCCTCATCAGTGCTTAAAATAAAAGTTAAAACTAAGACATTGTGTAAAAAGAGGGGGGGGGGAGAGAGGTGGACAGAGAGTCAGAAAAGCGTACCTTTCAGCTCTACTGCCAACGGTGAAATGCGACCTACGGCTGACAAACAGTTACGGAGTTGATCTCACGCGCATATTCAGGGAGACCAATCAAAATACCCAATTGCTCTGGAAGAGTCCAAACCCAGAAGGAGAAAAAGGGGGGAGGGAGTTGAGGGAATTATAGAAAATTAAACCATACCTTTGAAAAATTGGGCGTACTAGATAAATCATTAACTAAACTGTTTGAATTTTTCCATATGTGGTAAGCCTCCCAGAAGTCCAGGTCATAGATTGAAGTACATTTCTGTATTATGGAGGCATCGGAAAATTTAAAATTATGGTTGTTGGACCAGCAGTGGTTGGCAATAGCGGAACGTTTGATATCACAATTTTTAACGCAAGTTTTATGCTCCCCCAAACGGATCTTAAAGGCACGCTTCGTTTGACCAATGTACATTTTGTTGCATTCGCAAGATATCCTGTAAATACCCCAATTTGAAAAACTGTCAATTGGATGTTTCAGATTTGTGAATTGAATTTTATTAAAAGGAGTATAAACTACTTTAAAGTCAAATTTTGACAAGATTTTAGAAATTTGATGGCTTATTTTCGGAAAATATGGGAGTATAATTAAATTTTCATTACCGACAGTATTAGCCCTGGATTTTGTACGTTTACTTAGTTTGTTATGAATGGAATCGACGATTTCAGCTGTAAAACCTCGATCAATGGCAATAGATTTAATGTAGTCTAATTCTGTTTTTAGTAAACTGTCGGAAGAACAAATATTTAAAGCCCTGTAAACATAACTGTTAAAGGCAGCCAACTTTTGATTAGGTGGATGGGATGAAAGGCGATGTGGGGGTAAGGATACTGCGAATGGTTTACGGTAAACAGTAGTATGAAACAAATTATTTTCGCGGAAAACCATAACATCAAGAAAGGGCAAACGACTGTTATTTTCGAGTTCGAAAGTGAACTGAATATGTTCATCTATAGAATTCATAATATCGAGAATATTAGTAAGATTAAGATCATCGGAGTTTAATAATGCAAAGCAGTCATCGACATAGCGGATGTAAAATGGAAAGGATAATATCTTGACAATATCTTGACAATGGAAAGGATAATATCTTGTTCTTCCGACAGTTTACTAAAAACAGAATTAGACTACATTAAATCTATTGCCATTGATCGAGGTTTTACAGCTGAAATCGTCGATTCCATTCATAACAAACTAAGTAAACGTACAAAATCCAGGGCTAATACTGTCGGTAATGAAAATTTAATTATACTCCCATATTTTCCGAAAATAAGCCATCAAATTTCTAAAATCTTGTCAAAATTTGACTTTAAAGTAGTTTATACTCCTTTTAATAAAATTCAATTCACAAATCTGAAACATCCAATTGACAGTTTTTCAAATTGGGGTATTTACAGGATATCTTGCGAATGCAACAAAATGTACATTGGTCAAACGAAGCGTGCCTTTAAGATCCGTTTGGGGGAGCATAAAACTTGCGTTAAAAATTGTGATATCAAACGTTCCGCTATTGCCAACCACTGCTGGTCCAACAACCATAATTTTAAATTTTCCGATGCCTCCATAATACAGAAATGTACTTCAATCTATGACCTGGACTTCTGGGAGGCTTACCACATATGGAAAAATTCAAACAGTTTAGTTAATGATTTATCTAGTACGCCCAATTTTTCAAAGGTATGGTTTAATTTTCTATAATTCCCTCAACTCCCTCCCCCCTTTTTCTCCTTCTGGGTTTGGACTCTTCCAGAGCAATTGGGTATTTTGATTGGTCTCCCTGAATATGCGCGTGAGATCAACTCCGTAACTGTTTGTCAGCCGTAGGTCGCATTTCACCGTTGGCAGTAGAGCTGAAAGGTACGCTTTTCTGACTCTCTGTCCACCTCTCTCCCCCCCCCCTCTTTTTACACAATGTCTTAGTTTTAACTTTTATTTTAAGCACTGATGAGGAAACCTTAGAGGTTTTGAAACAGCTGTATGCTTTTAAACACATTTTATTTGTGCCTTTATACGTTGTTTCTTCTTTTTCTTAATATATTGGCACAAAGTACAATCCTTCCCCACTTTTTATGAATTTCGGCTTCAACGGGCCATTGGATTGCTTGTTTTATCCTTTTGATTTTATCTTTTGATTTTATGACATGTCGGACTGCAATAGATTTACCACCCTACGCTTGAAAAAATTCAGATACCTCAACCACCTTGCTTTCCTTCTGAACTGTAAACGCAATAGAGTAATTCCGAATTTTATTTCTGTCAATTGTAATTTAACTTATTCAAACAAAATTGAAAAAATTATTTTCCGTACGAAACTCGCACTGTTAAGATCTGTAATACAGGAGACCCGTCGAAAAATTGCCCTTATTGAACAGGAATTGTATGATCTACATCTTAATCTATCCAACTCACATCACGATTTCACTTCCATTGACAACCAGTCTTGGTTTAGTGCAAGAAGCAAGTCTACCAAACATATAGCTACTTTGAAAACGAAATTTAATTTACTCTCTAGTAAACATAACAATAGTTTACCCAATACCTTACCGTTGGTTAACCAGAAAGCCGTTGTCAATCTTTCAAGTGCTAACCTTACTCAGGATGAAATCCATTATCTTAAATTAAATAATAATTTTGCACTTACTACTAAACCGTCTTTTCCTCATGTGATTGCCCCCATCGAAAGAGCGTTCAAGTTCAGTGCCTTAAACCCTTCTCAGAAGGATTCAATTAGACACTTAATCGCCAATAATGTGAATTTCAATAATAACCTTCCTAAATCCAATATCAGCAAAGCTGCATCAAGTTGCATAAAAAATCTAAAATCTAATACTGACATAGTTATCACCAAGGCTGATAAGGGTGGCCAGATTGTTGTTATGGACAAGTCTGATTACCTATCCAAAACACAAGACTTGATAGACGAGGGTCCTTATAAAAAGATTAAATCTGATCCTTCTCAAAAAGAATTGAAAACTATAAAATCGGCTATCGAGCACTCTCCACTCATTTCCAACAACGTTAAATTATCCCTCATTCCTTCAGTGTCACACTGCGCAAGATTTTATACGCTCCCAAAAGAACATAAACAAGACATTCCTTTCAGACCAATAGTTTCGAACATTGGTACCTCTTCCTACAAATTAGCGAAATATTTGACCTCTATTTTCTCCCCCCTGCTCTCTAACAATATCTACACTTGCAGGAACTCTTATGAGTTTGTTAATAAGCTTCGTAGCTTCAGTGGTACTCAAAACAATAGTATGGTTTCATTCGACGTTAAATCACTATTTACTAACGTACCGGTTCAAGGTGCTTTAAATTGTCTTAAATTACGCCTACAAGAATTTCATTATTCATATTACGAAATTGATGAGCTTATACATCTTACTAGCATTTGTTTATCGCAAAACACATTCATTTTTAATGGTAATTTTTATTGCATGACTGATGGTTTGTCCATGGGCTCCCCCCTCAGCCCCATCCTCAGTGATATTTACATGCACTATTACGAATCAAACCTTTTCAAGATATTATCCTTTCCATTTTACATCCGCTATGTCGATGACTGCTTTGCATTATTAAACTCCGATGATCTTAATCTTACTAATATTCTCGATATTATGAATTCTATAGATGAACATATTCAGTTCACTTTCGAACTCGAAAATAACAGTCGTTTGCCCTTTCTTGATGTTATGGTTTTCCGCGAAAATAATTTGTTTCATACTACTGTTTACCGTAAACCATTCGCAGTATCCTTACCCCCACATCGCCTTTCATCCCATCCACCTAATCAAAAGTTGGCTGCCTTTAACAGTTATGTTTACAGGGCTTTAAATATTTGTTCTTCCGACAGTTTACTAAAAACAGAATTAGACTACATTAAATCTATTGCCATTGATCGAGGTTTTACAGCTGAAATCGTCGATTCCATTCATAACAAACTAAGTAAACGTACAAAATCCAGGGCTAATACTGTCGGTAATGAAAATTTAATTATACTCCCATATTTTCCGAAAATAAGCCATCAAATTTCTAAAATCTTGTCAAAATTTGACTTTAAAGTAGTTTATACTCCTTTTAATAAAATTCAATTCACAAATCTGAAACATCCAATTGACAGTTTTTCAAATTGGGGTATTTACAGGATATCTTGCGAATGCAACAAAATGTACATTGGTCAAACGAAGCGTGCCTTTAAGATCCGTTTGGGGGAGCATAAAACTTGCGTTAAAAATTGTGATATCAAACGTTCCGCTATTGCCAACCACTGCTGGTCCAACAACCATAATTTTAAATTTTCCGATGCCTCCATAATACAGAAATGTACTTCAATCTATGACCTGGACTTCTGGGAGGCTTACCACATATGGAAAAATTCAAACAGTTTAGTTAATGATTTATCTAGTACGCCCAATTTTTCAAAGGTATGGTTTAATTTTCTATAATTCCCTCAACTCCCTCCCCCCTTTTTCTCCTTCTGGGTTTGGACTCTTCCAGAGCAATTGGGTATTTTGATTGGTCTCCCTGAATATGCGCGTGAGATCAACTCCGTAACTGTTTGTCAGCCGTAGGTCGCATTTCACCGTTGGCAGTAGAGCTGAAAGGTACGCTTTTCTGACTCTCTGTCCACCTCTCTCCCCCCCCCCCCTCTTTTTACACAATGTCTTAGTTTTAACTTTTATTTTAAGCACTGATGAGGAAACCTTAGAGGTTTTGAAACAGCTGTATGCTTTTAAACACATTTTATTTGTGCCTTTATACGTTGTTTCTTCTTTTTCTTAATATATTGGCACAAAGTACAATCCTTCCCCACTTTTTATGAATTACTTTTACTCTCATATATTTGACTTAATTATTTTTAAATGCTGCTGTTTTGTTTGATTGTTTCATTAATTGAAATCTTTGTTTTTAGTTAAATTAGTTTTATTCCCTACTCATTAAAAAAGCCTAACATTGTTTGGTCCAGTAAAAGAAACTGGGGGTCCAACATAGGCGGCCAGACGCTGAATTTCAATCACTATTAACATTTTTTTTTAAATTAAAATAAATTTTAAGATTTTCGAAAAGAAATTGTTCTAAAGATTTATTTAGTTAGTAGAGGAACAGATTGACCACGTGCAGTGATATTTTGCACTTATTCTAAAAATTAAGTGAGTTACACCTGAAAATAATTGAAGTGTCCAAATTCAGCTACTCTATCCTACTATCGAAAAATTGACAATAAGAATCGTATTGTAAGTACATAATTTCTTTAAAAACTGGTTAATTATCTTATAATTACTTTTAAAAAACCATTTCCTCTAAGTCTTAAAAAAACGAACTGCAAGTATTATTGTATTATTGTTAAATAAAACGACTATAACGATAATTAAAAAAGAAAAATTAAAGAATAAAAATATGCATAAAACTCCATGATGTTTTCTTTCATAAATAAAAGGGAAATTTAAAAAATATATATTACACTCTTTATTTTTTACCGATATTTATATGAAAGATATTATTAGTAATGTTTGAAGTATATTTTAGGGGGTTTTGTTCACAATTATCACCGTCGTTATAACTATTATACATTTGTAACCATAAAGAATATATTGCGATTTATCACCTGCGTCCGGTTAACGTTAAAATATACTAAAATGAAGTTATTCATTTATAATTACGTTTTAAAGATATTTAAATATTAGTATTCCTATCAGGAACACACCTTGCGCAAATCTTTTCTTATAATTATTGTGAGCAAAAAATCGTTTAAAAAATCAAACTTTACATACATCAACAAAGTTAAGGGTGTAAAACCTTCGACTAACATGTGGAAGTGGTAGCGTGGAACTTCAGTCAAGCGGAGGCCCAAGTAATAATCAAATCAAACAATTTATTGAAAAGACATAAGATAAATTAATTTCTTGGTTATACTTGAATTACAACTATATTATATTTTCTGGGTACGTTACAGCTGACGACACTGTTCATTTAAAAGCATAAGTTCAACAAAGCATGAGATAGGCATCCAATCTTCTAAGGAATTCTTTATCAAAAAAAGTTTAGTCCTTTTACCTTAATTCGTAACGAAAACTGCAGACGCTGCTTCTCGTGCACAACAATCCGTTGTCAACTCCTTTTTACCTCGCGGCCTCGACCGGAGAAATATTATCCTGCCTGAATTGGCAGACTACTTCTATCCCTTCGGACCTCTCCGAAATCGCAGTCCCAACTCAGCGAGCAGCCCTCTCCTTGGGATTCAAAAACGCATCTCCCCCTTTTCTCTGTTCGTTCCAATTCATCTTCCTTAAACAAAGGCTATCTGTCGTCCCACTCAGAGCCTAGGTTGAATGATATCACTAACAAACTTCGATATCATTGGTCAAGAGAGACCCTCTCTGCTAGCGTGAGAAAATTTTCCATCTAGTTTCATTTTTAAATTGTCCTGGGAAAATATCGGCAAACTTGCTACTTAAAAGGAATCCCATAACTCCTATTCTTTTCATGCCGTTCTACTTTTCCGTCAACCTTTAAGATTGGTTTAGATGGATTGATTCTTTTTATCATTTCCGGCAGAACCTTGAGACTTAGAAATATTTTGAGCTGTTATGCTTATACATTGCTTTTCCTATCTAGAGTTCTCATTTGAAAATATATGGGACCTTTTTTGTGAATCCCATTGGATTCTTCACAATACCCCCCGCCTTTAAATGATATTTCGGCTGCAAGACGTAATATCTGCAAAGAAAAGGTTAGCTCATATATTAGAGTGGCCCTCCTTTATATATCTCACTCACCTTTTTCACAAAAAACTTTTCATACAATTTACATTTAACTTACTAATGCTGAGTACCTTTGATTATGAAATTTCACTTTTAAAAGACAAAACACATTTAAAATTTTACACTATGACATTTACACAAAATAAGATAAATTTAATATGTACACCTAGTTAAATCGAATTCGACTCACTTATGTACACTTAGTTAAATCGATTTCGACTCACTTGATCCGGCGCTACATTTCTAACTGCTAGAGCCTGTCATGTGAAGGCTTATTTCTATATTTAGGATAGTGTCTCGGACGTGAATCTTCGCTTGTCAACCTATTTATTTTCTCCGCGTTTTTTTCTTGTGGTTTTTGTCTATTTACACGATAATTTTGCAACTTTTCGTGTCTACCTGTGGCGCTCGCCACACAATAAGCCGGGGACATTTTAGAGTCGCCCGTCCTCCGACTAATCCGTCTCGTGACACTTTCGCGCTCTTTATTCCCGTCCAAATCCTTTACTAGATTTTCTGACCTGAGATACTTTTTGTTCTCGTTATTTCTAAACCAAAATTCTCTTTTGTTCCTTCTCAGTGTTATTTTCACCGACGTATCCTTTTGATTATCCGATCTATCTATACTGTGACACGCCCTATTTGCTTGTGTTAAATCCTCACACTCATGATGCGATTTTTCTAACCCCTTTTTCAGTTTGACTTCTCGTATGGGGCAACCCATCTCATGATCCCCTTTGACATCTTTCTTTTTTCTTTTATTCGATCCTAAAACCTGATCTTCCTTTTTCGTGGGTGATACAGTATTATCCTTCCTTCCCTCCCAATTCTCATATCTCGTTTTTGACCGGGTACCTCCCATTTCCTTCCTTTCTCCCAAGTTCACGCTCGTCAATTTTGAGTAATCCTCTCTTATCTTATTCTCTTCCCTTCGGGATGGATTCCCGTTTTCGTTTTTCGCTTTCGCTATGTTATGGATGACCACTGCATCTGAAATCTGCATTTTTTTCCTTTTAATATCGTCAATTAATTTTTGAGTTTTGTTACCCAAAATATAGTAAGACAAATTCGTCTTTCTGTCCGTCACGATAGCTTTTGTTTTTAGTCTCCCGAGTCCTTCAATTTTTAAAACAACTTCGGCGGTCGGTAAGCGACGAGTATTGTTCATTAACGGCTGTCTAACTCGAATGGTGCCACCGTCTAATTGATTGCGTTTAATAAATCTCCTCGAAATTACATCATATTGACTTCCACTGTCTCTTAATGTTGTGCATTCCCTTCCGTTGATTAGCGCGCGGCTTAGATAAGGCTTAAAACTTTCTTCAAAATTTGTACTTCCGCTAATATGATGAACGCTGGTAATTTGCTCTCCATTTCTTTTGTTTTCGGGACAATTAACCTTCAAATGGTTTGGGCTCGAGCAAATGAAACACCTAATAGCCCTTTTGCGCTCAAAGATTTTTTCCCTTTCTTTCTCTATATTTCGTTCTCTCCAGTTAGTTCTGGTTTCGGAATGCCCCCCTCTCGTTTCGTCTTCATTTTCCATTTTCTCATCCCGCGAATTTTCTTCGAATTTTAGCTTTTTGTTCCACGATTTTTTTGACGCCCCTTTTATAGTTTCGTATTCATCCAGATCCTTAGCTAGTGTTCCTGGATCTTTATATTTGGCCCACGAATCTATAAAGTGCTCCCTTAATTCCGCTGGAGCACGCCTCTTAATCTGTTCGGTGATTAGCAAATCTTTTAACTCTTTAAAATTAGTAACCTCAAGATCATTTAACCACCCTTCTAGAAAGCTATTTAGTTCAAAAATGAGGTCTTTCCACGGGCTATTCTGGTCTCGCAAATGTTTATCTAATTTTTGTCTATAAGCCTCGCCACTCAATCTAAAACGTGCTAACAGGATTGACTTCACATGCTGAAAGTTGTCAACTCTGTCTGTCGGTTCGCGCAAGATCAATTCAGCTATCTGTACGGGCAACAAAGCTAATAAATGCGTGACCAGATCCTCATTTTCTATCCCAGACCTTAATGCCTGTCGTTCAAACAAGTTTAAAAATAGAGTTATGTCCGAACGCTCTGGATCAAAACGATGCATTATAGTTTTTAGCGCTAATTTAGGTCTTTCCGATCCGTTACTGGAAGTCGAGTTACGCCTCCCTGAGTTTTGCGTTAATTTTAATTGCTCTAATTGAAAATTTCTCTCTTTTTCTATCTCTTCTTTTTCTTTTTTCTCTCTTTCTAAAAGTATTAGATCTTCCCTATCTTTTACTATATATCCCACTTGTGTTAATGCAAAGTCGGCATCATAATCGTCCGCGCTCTCTATCTTTTGGATAATCGTCGCGATTATGTCACTTTCTTCTATCTGAACTCCTAATACCTCTGCTAAATTTTGCAGATCAGCCTTTCGGCAATATTTCAATGCCGTTATTTTCGCCATTATCTATCGATTTTATATTCCTACCGATACTACCAAGATAACCTAACGATTTCCCTCTTCATATATTTATTTATATATATATTTTTTTTTCAACTACCTCAGAAGATGTGAATTTGACACTTCACCGAGAATATTCTAACCTTATCTACCGTTATAAAATGTTTTCAAACGTATTCACAATATACATAAATAAATTAGCAATATTATAATAAATTTCAGACATTCTACGTTTTAGTGTTAGTTTCGAAAAAGAAGTATAATTTTCCCACTTTTTACATTCCCTACACACACAAAATATAGAACATAAAAAAAAATATTTCCAAATGCTATAGGTAAACAATTTTCCCTATTTTACTCAGAATTGAACACTCCTTGCAACATTTTCAATGCTTTTTCTATTTTGAATATAAGTATATATTTAAGAAAATCAATCATTAAATAATCCAAATTGATTCTAAAATACTTTTCAAGCAAACTTTCTTCACAATGGTACTTTTCTTACATGACATCTAATTTCTTTCTTTTTTTTTTTTTTTTTTTTTTTTAAGAATCTAGTTCGATTTTAGTTTTCTGTATTCTTAATTTAAAAAAATTAAAATTTAAAACCAATGACAAAGGGTATCAGCTCCCTTGTACTATAATTAATTAATAAGTTAATAATTTTCTTATTTTAACTAACCAATTTTTCAATTTTAAAATTTTCATTTACCTCAAAACAAAAGTTTTCCTTTAAAATATTAATTTCTTATCAACATTTCAATTAATTAATAAATTAAGAGCCACTCAAAATAATGAGCTTACCTTTTGTTTTGCTGGGGCATTTTCTCTCGGGAACTGTACTGCACGGCACTGCACTGCACTTTAGTCTCCTTTCACTGCACACAGTCTTGCATCTGGATGTCGTCTAAAGCACCTTTTTGGGGAACTGTCCGGCACGATACTGGTGTCACTTTTCTCTACACAGTCTTGCGTCTGGAGCACTTTCTTAGGGGAACTGTCCGGCACTATACTGGTGTCGTTTTCCTATGCACACGGTCTTGCATCTGGAGCTCTTTCTTAGAGGAACTGTCCGGCATGATACTGGTGTCGCTTTTTTTCTACACACGGTCTTGTGTCTGGAGCTCTTTCTCTTAAGCTAGTCTTTTAATGTTCAGAGTCCTTGCTGTGCATACCACCTTCTGCCACCAAGTTGTAAAACCTTCGACTAACATGTGGAAGTGGTAGCGTGGAACTTCAGTCAAGCGGAGGCCCAAGTAATAATCAAATCAAACAATTTATTGAAAAGACATAAGATAAATTAATTTCTTGGTTATACTTGAATTACAACTATATTATATTTTCTGGGTACGTTACAGCTGACGACACTGTTCATTTAAAAGCATAAGTTCAACAAAGCATGAGATAGGCATCCAATCTTCTAAGGGATTCTTTATCAAAAAAAGTTTAGTCCTTTTACCTTAATTCGTAACGAAAACTGCAGACGCTGCTTCTCGTGCACAACAATCCGTTGTCAACTCCTTTTTACCTCGCGGCCTCGACCGGAGAAATATTATCCTGCCTGAATCGGCAGACTACTTCTATCCCTTCGGACCTCTCCGAAATCGCAGTCCCAACTCAGCGAGCAGCCCTCTCCTTGGGATTCAAAAACGCATCTCCCCCTTTTCTCTGTTCGTTCCAATTCATCTTCCTTAAACAAAGGCTATCTGTCGTCCCACTCAGAGCCTAGGTTGAATGATATCACTAACAAACTTCGATATCATTGGTCAAGAGAGACCCTCTCTGCTAGCGTGAGAAAATTTTCCATCTAGTTTCATTTTTAAATTGTCCTGGGAAAATATCGGCAAACTTGCTACTTAAAAGGAATCCCATAACTCCTATTCTTTTCATGCCGTTCTACTTTTCCGTCAACCTTTAAGATTGGTTTAGATGGATTGATTCTTTTTATCATTTCCGGCAGAACCTTGAGACTTAGAAATATTTTGAGCTGTTATGCTTATACATTGCTTTTCCTATCTAGAGTTCTCATTTGAAAATATATGGGACCTTTTTTGTGAATCCCATTGGATTCTTCACAAGGGGAATAAAATAATAACAAAATTGCGCATTTTTACATTGTATTACCATTTATTAGTAAGATTTTGAAAGAGATTTATATTCGTCTTTCATTCTTGATAAATATATATATATATATGTGTATTTTAAATCTGATGTCATACGACGAAATTTCAATTAAAGAAATATATCAATGTCTAGAAAATATGTTCACGAACATAAACTGACTTTTTTAATCAAATGTGCGAAATACACTAGTAAATCTTCAGATCAGACGCGTCATCTTGAATGTTTCATGACATTTTAAGTTTCATCTGACTTTACACGATACCAATTTAGCTTCTTGGAATCCGCAATTTAATAACGTAATATTATATGTATATTTTTAAGAATATGGTAATTTCTAAAGCATTTAGAAAGTCTTACATTTAAGAACTAATCTAACCTTTAAGAACCTTTATATTAAACACGATTCTGTGTAATAATACTTTTTCACTTTTTCAAATTTATTATTTCAAGTTTTAGAACGAAAATGTATAGGGTAAGGTGCCCTATTATCGTCCCCAAGTCACTTTTAGGCCCTTGCAGGTTGTAATTTTCAGTGAAAATCTACCAAATTTGGATTTTAGATAGACTAACTACCTATGCACATAGAAACATAGGCAAATATCGTACAAAAAATTTCCAACAATGCGATTTTTTTTTTCAAAAGTATCTAAAAATGCAACGGAAAAAAATTGGTCCCAATTTCGTCCTTCTAATAAATCCAACACGCAGAGGCTTAATTCATAACTAAATCCAAAATTTATTTCTAAATGAGTAAGTAATTTAATTTACATTAAAGTATGGCACAAAGAAATGTACTAATTATCAGTGGAAGAGTAACATAACGAAACTTTAGCCATTCAAACATGAGGAAAAAAATGTCATGAAAAAGCATTCCTAATTTCGTCCCCGGGACGAAACTAAGAATTGCAAGGGGGACGAAATGGGGACCACGCTACTACCCAGTATGACAGAGCTTCAGTTACCGTAAGATGAACTGAACGTTCTAAAACTCTTTGTATGCTACTGTCAGCATCTTACCAACGTAAAATACATGCAATGAACAAGAAATAAATACTTACAGTACAATAAATAACGAATTATGTAATTATATTATATTACAGTACATAACGTAATAAGAACTCAATTCGTCTAAAAATAGGAAGTTCGCCGTCTTTAATTTATGTATGCGTCTTGGCGAACGAAACTTTCAACACTGACCACTTTTACCTTCCGCCCCCTGTGCCTTGCTTCATAAGTAGCGCCACTTTCGCAGAAGTGGGGAAGTTAAAGGGGACGAAATTAGGAGAGGGGACGACCCGTAAGGCATGGTGACGTCACGGCGACGTCGTTGTGAAGTCACACTGTGACTTTGTGACCGTCGATGTGACGTCACGTGACGTTGATATGACGTCATAGTGACTAGAATGCGAGGTCGTTTGTGACGTCACATTGTGACCACTCTGTGAAGTCACAGTGTGACTAATTTGTGAAAAGTGTGACATTTGTGACTACTTTGGCATTAATTTTGTGACGAACATGTGACGAAAGCGAAAATGCTTTGAAGTCACATTGTGACCAATTTGTGAAATATGTGTCATTTGTGACGAACTTGTCATAAACACTGTGATGATTTCAAATAAAAATCAAATTTCAAATTAATTTCTTAAAAGGCGCAAAGATCAACCTTGTGAAAATGATTCCATGCCGGGACTCGAACCCAGGCCATCAATATAACGCACTGACATTCTACCGACTAAACCACACGGAACGATACCCAGCCTGGAAAATTTCACACAATTACATGTTGGCAATTCTACAAAAGCAGCACAAGATGGGATATTTATCGTGAGCCACCGACATGGAATAAACAAGAAACTTAATTCAATCCAGCATCGATTGAATCTATATTAATACTTGGAAATTTTTACAGGGAGAACCATTCGCCTTGCATACAATATTTCAAATGAAAATCAAATTTCAAATTACATGCTTAAAAGTCAATTTTAATTTGAAATTTGATTTTCATTTGAAATATTGTATGCAAGGCGAATGTTTCTCTCTGGAAAAAATTCGAAGTCTTAATATAGTTTCAATCGATGCTGAATTTAATTAAGTTTCGTGTTCGACCCATGTCGGTGGCTCACGATAAATATCCCATCTTATGCTGCTTTTGTAGCCTTGCCAGCATGTAATAGCGAGAAATTTTCCAGGCTGAATGTCGTTCCATGTGGTTTAGTCTGTAGAATGTTAGTGCGCTATGCTGATGGCACGGGTTCGAGTCCCGGCATGGACTCTTTTCACTAGGTTGGCCTTTGCGCCTTTTAAGCAATTAATTTGAAATTTGATTTTCATTTGAAATATTGTATGCAAACCGAATATTTCTTTGTGGAAAAAATTCCAAGTATTAATAATGTAATGAATTTTAAAATGGACAATTTTAAAATAAAGTTTTGTTTGAGATATAAAATCGTATCTTTTTACTGTACTTTTTAGCAAAATATAGCTATTTTGGAGTCCTATTCTTCTAAAATAGTTTTAATTTTTCCACTTAAAAACCAATGTTTGTCAACTGACATCTTTTTTTATTAAGTTCTAAGCTTGATCTTGAGTTCAAGCTTGATATTAAGAATGTATAAGATTTTAAGGTGTTGTGGTTGTGATTAATCTTTGCTTTATTAAATACGACGTAAGCCATATTAATTTAAATTTTTTATTTCCGTGTAAATTGTATTTTGTGAATATGAGCTTAAATAGATTTGGTATGTTCTATAGGAAAAGACTGATCTGGGAAATAGAAAAAACAAGTAAGAAAAATCATGCGTTAAGCATAGATTATAAAACACTTTCCAACACTTCCCGAATGCTTTAAAAAAACTTCGTTATTTAGGGAAATAAGGTAAATAAGAGAACTAAGTAAACATTTTAGAAAACGCATAAAACATTTGAAAAACTCATTTCCGCAGTTACTGTCCATAACTAAATAGGTTTTCCAATTCTTTTGAACAGCCCTGTATTTGATCTGTAGGTTGATATATATATTATATAATGGGATAATTTAGTTTAGCAAGAAAACGCATAACAAGTTGAAACTCTCTTTCAGCAATTTATACTAATGTATGGAAACATACTTTAATACTTTTGTACAACCCTGTAGTTGACCTAGAACCTTCATTAAACGCCACCGTTTAGTTAAAATTTAATTCAAACTAAAATACACTTAAAACAGCTGAAATCACATTTCCAGAAATTATAATTTATAGACGGCCATGTATCGAATTCTTTGCATGACCCTGTATACCATTTTATCTATATTATACAACAGTAAATTAAATTCAGTTCAGCGTAAAAATGCACAACTCATTTAAAAACCACCTTTAAGTAACTTGCGCTCATACCCAGTAATCCTTGCGAATACTTTTGTGTAGCCCTGTATATGAATTATAGCATTTATATACACCATATACTATGCATAAATATAGTGAATCATAAAAGCGCATATCATAATTAAAAATGCATTTCCAGCAATCATCACAAATGAACAGTACTTCGGATACAATATAGTATCTGAAATATATTGTGTGTGCCTGTAAATGCTATATACACTTCATATTCTACATGAAAAATTTATAGTATGTAAACCTCAGCGACGTATATCATTTTCATTATATATGAAATAGATTAACTTAATTAAAGTACGCCTCAAACAATTCCCTCCACCGCTATATCATTATGTATTGGAATTTCTTTTTAGCCCTGTAAATGAACAATAACTATTCTTTGCATCTCGTATTCTTCAGAATGCATATTTTAGTACGTTTCATAAATGCATATCAATTTTTTTCTGTATGAAAACGTGTAAAATCATGAAAAATCCTTTGAAACGATTTTTTCCCATAGGTCGTAATGTAACGGAATACTTTTGACTGTACCTGTAAATGAACTAAACATGCTACAAACGTCGTTACACATAGGGACCGTGATATGGTAAAGGTCAATAACATCTAAAAATTTCAGAGCAATCCGAGTATATTTACGAGAGTTAGAGCGCGGACAGACGGCTAGACAAACCAAAGTCATAAACATTTTTCAACTTTGTTGAAAGGTATTAAAAAGGAAATATAAAAGTAAAATAAATGATTGAAAGGAAATATAAAAGTAAAATAATGAACTTTAAAAAATATATACTAAAGCAGTTTAATCTATAAGCTTCCTATCAGGCATGAAAAACACTTTATTTCAATGCTTAAATATAATATTTTATTTTTTAAGGGTGTATTTCAATCCAAACTGCTTATTTTCTGATTCATTTTTAAATTCCTTTTTGTTCTCAAACTCATCAAACTGAAAAATTCTCTTATTTAGAAACTACCTAATGTGCCGTGCTTCTCGATTTTTTGATAAATGCAGAAAATATTACAAAAAAATGCTGTCAAAGTAGGCGTTTTGAACCGAATTTTTCACAGCGGAAGATCTGGGAATGAAAAAAAAAAGGTCTTACTGAGAAAATAATTATTTAAAACTTAAATTCTAATGAATTGAGGGGAAAATGACATCACACGGCCTCTTAAACATCTCTTCAAAAATCACCTCAGCAAGTTTCATGTTTTTACTTTTAAAAATGAGCCTGAAAATGTCTCAGAAAATATCGAGCTGTTGAAGGTGGAAAAATATTTTTTCGAATACACCTTTAATGCCAATATTTATGTGTATCGAAAACGTAGAAAATGAGTTTACAATCGATGAAAATTTAATAACTGATTCTGAATGTCTATAATTAAATGTTTGATTAAAATCGCAAATAGAAAAAAAAAATGCTTAGATACAATTAAAAATAAATACATAAATATACCAATTTGAAAAACACTAAAAATAATAATTAGTATTTTTAATTGTACTATTAAACAACAACTAAATACAATAGATGAATTAAATGCATTATTAGATTTAGCAATTTCTCAAAAATCTTTCCATATGTTATAAGGAATTCCTATTATTTTATAATTTTGGCAAATGTTAAATCTGAAAGCATTGGTATGAAGATTCAGGATTTTAAATAATAATTTAAAATATTATTAGCAAAAAAAAAAAAAAAAAAAAAAAAAAAAAAAATCTTTCAAAAGTTACGCTATTATAATATGTAAAAAGACATTTTCCCACTATAATGTTAATTTCTAAACTGAAACAGTTTCGTAATATCATACTATTCGAATATAATATTTAACTCCAAAACAATAATGACGATAAATACTGTTATATGAGTGTTAGTAATCAGAAAAAAAAATAAGAAGCCGAAAAAAAATTTTTTTGAGCGATGGCTGATTAACACATTTTACAAAATAGTGTCGATTAGGAAAATTTCGCTTCAAAACAATTCCAGATCAGTCACTTTCTATATGTATAATATAAAACTATTTAATTCATACTCGTAATATACAAACAGAAATAAAAAATTTAAATTAAATAAGACTTACCCTTTTTTTGCTGTAAATTAATAATATCCGAGTATTTTTGCCCGAAAATGGCAGACGTCTTTCTCTTACATTTAAAAAAGCAAAAACAAAAGCTGACATTGTAGACTTGGTCATGTTCTTTTCCGGCGTGTATTACAAAAAGTTCTCTGTTTACCCTGCGGTTGCGGTCATATCCGACGCAGACTATCTTCGGCAGCTGATTTTACTGTTTATTTGCAGTCCTAACTTTCAGGCGGAATAGTTTTATGAGTTAGTCTGTAATTAAAATTTTCTATTTGAAGAATTTTCCAATGCATTTTACCATTTCTTTTTTATCAGTTTAAAAAAAATTCATTTGAAAACGGAAGTTTATTAGATAAAACACTGCTTAAATTTTTAGAATGTGTAAAAATAAATTTAATGGTAATAATACCACCCCCCTTTTTTTAAGTAAAGTTTGTTTCATGCGTAATAAATAAAAAATATCTTCTTAATAAATAAAAAAAAATGTTTTCGAGGATAAAAAATTTTTCTTTGTCAATCTGTCAATCTTTTTATGTTAATTTTCTGCAGAATAAAACAATTTGTAAAATAACTTTTTTAAAAGTCATACCTCTAAAACACAAATTGGAAATGCGAAAAATTAATTATATCATGTGTTTTGCATAAATTTTGTATATATATATTTTTTTTTTCGGAAAAGGCTAATTTTATTTAAAAAGGGGGAAATAAGTAAATAAAAAAAACAGTTACTAAAAATAGATTAACAGGAAAAAAATATGACTTGAATGCAAATTATAAAGCAATAAATGCATATATGACTAAACTCTGAAGATTCTTTCTGCGTGCTCATTAAAATCTGCAGACTTAACTGTAATAGAAAATGTTAATTTGAAATCACAGAAGTGTTTCGACCAGTGGTCGCCAAAAAAGTTAAAAAATTTCCTCCCTGCAAACTAAATATGTAAAGTGTATAGATTTAATATTTCTAATTCTAAATATGTTTCAAATTTCTCCAGCACATAGCATTTTTCTGAGAAATACTTTTATAATAATAACAATCCGTGATGTATTATTATATTAAATTGCAATGCTAGATAAAATTGAAATCATGAAAAAAGTATACTTTCACTTCTTAGATATCAAATTGATAAAATATAGCATGGAAATCTAGTTTGTTGATACTTGTACCGTGCATTTTTCTTTTTCGCCCCTCCCTCTTCTTTTCGTGTCCGAATTTACTATTTGCTGTCCACTAATATTCATTCCTTATGCCGCTGTAACTAGGGCATGTTTTAAATATTTCTCTTCATTTTCAAAAATTTTTGAAGTTAATATTTTTGTCACACTGTGATTTACAATATGGTGGTTTTTTTGTCACATATATGACGTGACGTACGTTACATGCAGTGACATAAAAGTGACGTTACAATATTTTTTTAATTGCCGGAAAAATAAAATTTTACAATAAGTAACATGTTTCGAAGAATTTTTATAATTGTTTAAAGTTTTCTAAGAAGTTCACATCTCAGTCATAATGTGACATCACTGAGTGGTGGCATTTTAGTCACAGATGTGACGTGACCACAGTGACTTACAGTGACGCCACAATGACGTCACTGTGACCATGCATGCTATGAGGGGAAATATGGCACTTTACCCTACTTCTTCAGGAACGCTGTGCCTCACCTGAATCCTCCGTCTGTTCCACAGAATTTATATCTCATTTGCTATAATTATGCTCAGGGTATGAAAAAAATCACGTTTTTTTTTTTTAAATATAAAAAAATCGGATTTTTTTTTTTAATTAAAATTATCTAACGACATGGTTTTAAACTTTGAAGGTTATAACGTGGCATTTTCAATTGTCTTATAAATACAATTTAGATAGACACTTGAAAATATAACTTCAATTTTTGTATGCATATATATCTATATACTTGATTTATACTTTTTTTTGTAGTGTGTAAGATTGCATAAGATTCTATTACATAACTTACCTTAAGAGCTATCAATAACAGGTTATCAGGAGTACTACCCATTGCCTTAATGCACATTTTTTAAAATAAATCCCATAATTACATATTATTTTCAATATATATGTTATTAGTACAGTATATAAAAAGATTATTTCTCGTAACAAATGCAAGACGAAAACCTAAATAAGCATCCAATAAAGTACTAGTGAATCCTTTGCTCAACGTAACTAATATATATTTTCACATGTTAAAAGCTCAAAATAAAATTAAAAATACTATTTTTATAGCTGGTCATATTGTAAACTGGTGTTAACTAAAATAACAATAAACTAAATTCTATAAAAACATGTATAATGATCACTTATAAACAGATTAAGTAAAATAATGCTATAAAGTGATAAAATATCATTTATTAAGATTAATTATTAATATTATTAATGAATATAAATTACATTAATAATACATTAATAATAAAATAATTATTATTAATGATTAATTTATTAAGAAGATGGAAGAAAGCAGTTTTATATAGGTATGACAAGTAGAAAACTTAAAACCAGAATCAAAGAACATATAGCAGACATCAAATACAACAGAAGAACCACAGCTTTGGCCAGATTATGCAACGAAGAACCGTTACGGATCGGTTTTAAAAATAGCAAGTTAATTTACACATCAAGATTTTATTTACCATCCATAATCCGAGAATCAATAGAGATATTTTTACGCAACAAGAATATTTGCAATGGTTCAGTGTCCCTAGATTTACCTAAAATTTGGAAAGAGATGCTATATAATTTTAGTACCAATAGTAAAAATTAATCCACGCTCGTAAATAGCCAAGATAATTTTATATTTCGTTTTATGTTTTGCAATATTTTTCATTATGCATGTTGTCTCGTGACATTATTTACCATGTTATTGTTTTGTTAAATTATATGAAAACTAATCCACGTTCACAAATAAGTGATTTAATTTTAATTTATTTTATGTTTGCAATATTTCATCATGCATCATGTCTCGTGACATTATTTACTATGTTTATTATGTTTAAATTATGTGAAAATATTTTCTATCGTGTATGATTTTGAAAATGTCGCCGTTGGTGCGACGAAACGATCGTCAATCTTAATAAATGATATTTTATCACTTTATAGCATTATTTTACTTAAACTAAATTCTGCTAAACTCTTATAATACAAATTCCTTATATTGACATTTTTAAAGAAAAAAAGGACAAGTTACAAGGTAACCAATTATATTTATTTCGTTTAAATCAGGAAATGTAATCATGAAATTTTTAATAAAAGACTAAGTTCTTTTAAAATACAAATTCTTTATATTGATATTTTCAAAGGAATAAAAAGAACAAAGTATCAAGGTAACTAAGCAAATTTACTGCCTTGTACAGAAAAACTAATTTTACTGCTTTTTCTTGACCCATCATCAAGAGGATATTCACATATTTCTTGATGTTTTTTCAGTCTTGCAAGGGTCAGCTAGGTGGGGAGGCCTACCAAATGGCTTAATCACTCACAAGCCCCACCCAGCGGTTTCCATCTACGACCGCCGTCACCACACACACACACGAAAAAAAAAAATAATAAAATAATAATAATAATAAATAAATAAATAAAAGGCCCGAAGGGACCTACAAGAAAGCCAATTGAGAATATTAAGATTAAATATAATATAAATACAATATATACACGATGGAAAGCCCAATTTTTACTGGGCGTTTACGAGAAAAATTTAGATATTTGTAATTAATAAGATCATGAGATAATAGATAATAGGATTTTTAAACTTGTTGGAGCGGCAAAAGCTCAATTACTCTGCAGAGCTGGGCGTTCTGCAAAAATACAATAAAAGCTACGTATATGTATACTAAATTAGAAAGAGTTTCATAATTTAAAAAATAATGTAGAATATAAAAAATAGGTAAAATAGTGAATAATTATGATGAATATTACATAATTATATATACACACAAAAGTTCAAAAGTCTATTGTTCTTGCAACAGTTCAATTATAGTTCAATCGTGCTGTTTGTGGCTAAGAGTTTATTTTGAATTGGTGGTATCTGTCTATTTGTTAAGATACGTTCTCATCATCATCTATAAATGGCAAAACATTTTGAAACAAATAATGGTTGTTTTCTAAAACTTTCATATATTCAATTATCTTTTGACAAAATGATGGATTTGACAAAACCACTGAGAACCACTGAGACAAAGAAATTTTTGGAGATTTTCTTATATGGTAATATGATGTAAGGGTACAGTTAAAGATATAATGCAATGATGTAGCTCGCTGACCACATACACATAATGGAGAAGGAAACCTGTCAAATTTATAAAGATATGATGAAAATGGGCCGTGGTTAGTGGCAAACAGAAAAAGATTTCTATGCAGCAGGATTCTCTTTTCCGAGACTTTTTGGGGTAAAGCGTATGTGTACCGTCCTGTGGTACCATAGTCCCAGCGAGTCTGAAATTGTTCGTGTAGATATGATTTTAGAAGCTTCTTCAAGTAAGAAGGAGGGTTGGGAAAGAATTTGTATTTGGCATGTGATGCGGCTTTGGTTGCTTCTTTTGCCAAAGAATCTGCATGCTCATTCCCCACATTAGACACATGCCCACGGACCCATTTAAAGAAGATCTTTTTTCTTGTTTCTTGGAGTAGTTTGATAATTTGTACTGCGATGAGATTTTTTGAAAAAACATCTTCTATTGCTAAGAGACTTGAGAGACTGTCCGAGTGTATTAATACTTCTTTATGAGGGGAGTTCCTAATCCACAGCACAGCCTCTTCTATGGCCAGGAGTTCAGCCTGAAAAACAGTATTTTCTTTACTTAACTTAGTTTGATCCTCGTGGATTAACTCTCCTCTCTGATACACACAGAAGGCATATGCCGTTTCATCTTCCATCTTGGAACCATCCGTATAAATGTTTATTTCTACATGTGGAGTATTTTCTGGATCTATTTGAAAGAAATATTCTTTAAATGGTTCAACTTGATCTGACTTCATTTTTGGCTGGTAAAATATTGGTTCTTGATTTCCTGTCGGGATTCCAAGACGTAAGACTCTTCCTGTTGTTGCTATATATTCAAGTTGAAGTGCCAAGGGCGGAATACCTGTTAAAACACAAAGGGCATCCGCCGAAGTTTTTCTGTAGGCACGTGAAACTAATAACAGGCATTGGTATTGTATTGATGAGATCAGACGAAGCTCATGGGCTTTGCTTATCCGGTGAAACCAAGTTGCTGCAGCATACGTGATTTTCTTCTCCAAGATACTATTGTACCAAATCTTCAGAATTAATTTGTTTACCCCTCCGTAAGCTGAGGCAAACTTCAATAGGTCTTGCGAAAGTTGTGTAATTTCCTGTCTTTTCTTTCGTAAATGGGGGAGAAACGACAACGTACTATCCAGAACGATACCTAAGTATTCTAAAGTTGGCTCACTTTTTAATGAATGGTTGTCAATTTTGAGTGTTGGAGCTCTTTTCAAAAATTTTGGTCTTCTAAGGTGGAGAACTTTACATTTATTGTAAGATATTTTCATGTTGTGATTTGACATCCACCTACTAATATAATCTAAGATGTCCTTTCCTAATTTTTCTAATTCTCGCCTTGTTTTACCTTTTAATATAATTAAAATGTCATCTGCATAAGCTATTATTATGTAACCTAACGATTTTAAATGGCATAAGAGAGCGTTTAGGAAGATTCTCCATAGGAAGGACCCAAAGCATGAACCTTGTGGGCACCCCTTCCTAAACCAATGAATTTCTTGTGCTAGCCAATTTGGTTTCGCTCCTCTGTGAGATAAAAAGGATTTCAGGATATTAACATATGGCTCCTCCAACCCCAAAAATTCCAGTTCTTGGATTGTTGCGTCCCAAGGTAAGTTGTCAAAAGCATTTTGGATGTCTAATGATATTAATGAAATGTAGTTGTTTTCTTGTTGAAGTAAGTCAATTGTTGAGAGAACTTCTTGTATCGCTGATTCAGTCGATTTACCCTCTAAGAATCCGTGTTGAGAACTCTGTAGAACTGTCGAATTTCGAAAATGATAATTTATTCGTTTTAATAATAATTTTTCTAAAATTTTCCCCAGAATTGGGAGTAGGGTTATTGGTCTGTATGACTGAGCAGATTGTGGGTCCTTACCTGCTTTTAGAAAAAAGACTAGTTCTCCAATTTTCCAACTTTTTGGGAAGTAATTTAAGTTTAATAGAGTATTGTAAAGATTCAGTAATAGAGAAGAATGTGAGTGGTAAATATTTCGTACAATCAGATGGTCAACATTATCAGGACCTGGTGCTTTATTCCGATTGAACGAGAAGATGGCAGCTTTTAGTTCTTGGGGTATAAATGGATTAACTGGCTGGGTTGAGCGCGGATGAATTTGATGCGGTTGCAAGTCCGAAGGACCAAATATTGAATTGGCAATTTCTGCATAAAAAGATTGTCTTGAGTGGGTTGTTGTAGTGGAATCAGAAAGAGCGTAGACTTCATGTCTGTAAAAATCTCTAAATGCCGTCTTTTTTGATTTCCCAAAGGGGTCTTTGGTATTTGAGCAAAAAGAACTCCACGCTGTTTTCTTTGCTTCCAGAATTTTCTTTTTATAGAGTGCTCTATACTTTTTTAATTTGATCATGTCTTCCTCTGATGCAGACAAAAGTTTTGTTTTCCTATAAAGTGTTTTAACAAAGCTTCTCATTTTCCTAAGATCCGCTGTCCACCAAGAAACTGTTGGTTTAAATGTGGAGTTTTTTTTCTTTAAAGTATGGTCACAGGTTTGTGTTATTATATTTATAAAGTTGTCGTACTCTTTTTCGAATGCCCCCGTCGTTTTTATATCCAGGAAAGTTATATTATTTTCTTGCAATGATTTAGATAATTTTCTATTGAATTTTTTCAATGAGACATTCTTTGTCCGATATCTACGCTTTGGAAGCTTCGGGGTTTGGATATCCATATACAAGGTTATCATCCTGTGGTCACCGTAGTGCATTCATCCTCAACAGTCCATAAGGAATCTTTTGGGAACAGTGGGAAGGATGCTAGTGATACATCTGGCCAACCTTTTAAATGCGTGGTTTCAAATGTTGGTTTTGAGAAAGGGTCATTTAGGACTAATAAGTGCATCATATTGAGATGATTGATGAGGTGTTGTCCTTTTTCGTTATCATTCTCATACCCCCACAGGACACTATGAACATTCAAATCACCCAGCAACAGAAGTTTTGAACTCATACCCGACGTGTTCGCCCAATCTTGTAGATCTTCTTTTAAATTATCCGATGGTGCGGAATACTGACTGCCTATAGTTATTTGTCCTTCAGTTGAGGAGATATTCACGAAGACTGAGTTATCATTTTGTTGAACTCTTATATGTTGTAACGATGTATCTATGATTATTATTTGGCAATTCTTTTTTTTTGAAGAATAGCAAGGAAGTCCTGAGGGAAGGCCATGTGGTCTTCCTTTGACTATATTGGAGTCCTGTATGCATGCTATTTTGTAGTCTTCTTGAATTAAGTATTGAAGGAGTGAAGCTGTTGCACTTTTATTCTTTTGAAAATTAATCTATGCTATTTTAAAGGATGATGATATTTGATTAGTTGTTGAAAGTACTTGCATGTTTTGATGTTGTCCTTGCGGAGAAGAGTTTGAGTCCGAGAGATGAGAAATTTGAGTAGAATTTGGAATTGAAGGTGAGTTTGAGGTTTTGTTTGTATTTGATGAAACGATTTTGGAGGTATTTTTCTTTAATTTGAAAGTGATCTATTGGGATTATTGATACGATATTTTCTATTTTGGAGAAGATTTTGGAAAACTTGGCACTTGTTTGAGTTTGCACTGTGCTTGTAGGTAAATGTCATGCCATTCTCATCAACAGTATTATAACAATTTATGTATCTTTGTAAATTCGGATTATTGCGCTTAGGACATGTACTAGACTCATGGCTGTGCATGCAATACGCATACGCTTGTTTTCGTCTACATTTTTCATGGTCGCGTCCAAATAATTGGCTGTTTCCACATCTTATAAAAGGGACATAATTTGCAATTCTTCATGATACTAAACCTATATAGATATAGCCTTTTGTTAGCATACGAAGAGCCATTGGTTCCTCTAATTCCAACATTAATTGAAAAGTTTTTGCTTTTGGACGTGTTATAACTTTGTTTATGTTATCTCTTACATTTTGACTTATTTCCGTTTCTATTAATTCCAACACTTCTTCCTTCTGAACATAATGTGGAATCCCTAGAAATATGATCTTCTTTCTTTTTTCTCCCAGATACTTGAGATCTAACAGGCTTTGTATTTTTTCGTTGTTTTGTAGAATGTTCAGCGTTTCGTCAACTTCCTTTGATGTGCAAGCTTTTAAGATGAAAGAATTCTTGTCCTTTGACAGCGTGCAGAACAATTTTGGTAGTTTTGGCTCGTTTTTTAATTCGCTGTCCAATATTCCCCTTATATTGTTCATGGACATCTTCGTTTGCTTTTTGCGTGTGAGAAGAATTGCCGTAGTTGAGAGAGCTGGTGCCGGAATAGAATGTGTTTGTTTTAATCTCGATGAGTATAGATTTGGAATGGATATTTTTTCTGTAGTTGAGGAACTTTTCGGTAGTTCTTGTTGTAGCAGAATATTGGGTGACATTTGGTTTTGTACTATTTCCAATATTTTATGCAGTTTATCGTCATGGTGTTGGTACATTAACTTTATTGTGTCTTTTAATTCTTCTTCCTTGGCTAGAGATCGTAATGTTGATTCCACATAGGTTTGTTGATTCTTTAGTTGAGTATTCAGTTCTCTTATTTGTTCTGTTTTAATTTCTAACTGTTTCTTAAGAATGGTTATGTATTCTTTTATAAGTTGTGAAGGTAGTTTCCCTGTTTCTGGGTCTTTATCTTGAGGGAGGTGTTTAAGGAGCTGAATATTTTTGTTGATTCTCTCTTCCATGGTAATGGATGAATGAAGCTCGTTTTTCTTTAATTGATTTATTTCTTCTTCTTTTTCTTTTAAGACTGTTTGCAGTTCTACTTATTTTTCCTTTATTATTTCTTGCAATTCTACTTCTTTGTTTTTTACAGTTTCAATAAGATTTTCTGTTTCATTATTTTTTTTTGTCTAGTGCTACTGTTGCTTCGATTAATTTCTTTTCTAACAGCAAATTTTCATTCTTTAAGTCCTGAATTATTTTCTGAACTTCCTCTTGTTTAGATGTTGATTGAATTTCTGCTTTTACTGTTAAATCCTGGATTATTCTCAAGATGTCTTCATAATATTTTTCCGCTTCGACCTTATAAGCTGTTTCTCGTTTTTTGAGGTGTCTCTTCATCTGGTCCATTTTGTCTTCTAATGACATATGCTGTACTTCATCATCTTCGTATTTAAAAAGTTTCTTACCCTGAGGCGGAAGGTTTGCGTTCGAAGGTTTTGTTGGAGATGTATCATCAGTCTTCTTTTGGTTTTGGTTCTTATCTGTTTCTTTACTCAATGTTTTCCTGCGAGGTAGAAATTCGATGTCTGATTTTTCGATAGAAGAATCCATGTTGTTTAGAGAAGCTGATCTTGTTCTATTTTGAAGATCTTGTTTCATTAAACTTCTCGTTATACGTTGAATATTGTTGTCTAATTCTTCTTGTTCTGACATTGATGAATAGTAATAAACCGTAGATTTCAATTTTTTCCCCCTTGCTTCTTTTATGTGTAGACCGGCGTAATTACTTCAAATGATGATGAATACTTTTTCAGATCCTTAAATTTCCTTATTGTTAATCAAACATTGGATTTAGCCCCATTAATCAAGGTTTTATAGCCTAATTTTTGTAGTTAAATGACACTTATTCAGTACGATATAGTTGTAATTATAACGAACAAGGCATCGCTAGAGATCATTCTCGGTCTCATTGAAAGAAAGGATGTGTATAGGAAAGATAAAAAGCAAAAACCAGCGACCTAGATCACTGAAAATAACTAAGATAAAGACTAACCGCCAAAAATGGGACAATTTTGAGTGGGAAAAAATAAATAAATAAAATAATAATAGATTAAGCCAATCAATTATAAAAGTAAAGAGAGTTTAGACGAGAATAAATGTAAAATGGGAACAGTTGGGCCTAATAATCCATATTAATAAAGATTGGTAAATAGAACAATATAGCATCTTCCCGAGCTTTAAAAATGTTGCTGAAGATCAAAAACAATAGTATAAAATGACATATTAAAATATGAGTAAAAGTAGAATTATATGAGTAAAATGAATGTTTATATACACAGTGCAAAAAGGACTGTTATAATGTGAAAAAGAAAACAGAGGGGTGGGGGGAGGAGGAAAGTGTTAAATTAAAAAAAAAATGGAAGAATGAGCCCACTAAAGGTGTTTCAGGATAATAGGATGCTAGAAAAGTGGAAGCTGCCGAAAGAGAAAAAAAATAAATAAAGATGGGGCAACCCCTAAAAACTTACATATTAAGACAAATGCGAAATGAATCGAATTAAAAAGAGGTGGAGAAGAACACCTTTAAAGGATGTAAGACAAGTTCCAACGGACGAAAATAGCGGAAAGGTGCCCCTTATAGGCAGAATGGTGAAGTAAAAAAAATGACAAGAAAGTAAAAGTGTTGGTCCTGGCCTTTAAAAAGAAATGCTACAAGAAAAGAGAAGCTAAAATAAGTTATAAATTAAAAAAAAAAAAAGGTTAAGAGCCTAGGTCCATGACCTTTGAAAGATAAAATATAAAGCCTGTTAAAAATAAATAAATAAATAAATAAAAATAAATAATAAAATGCTCCCAAAAGGCAAAAAAAAAAAAAAATGGAGTTATATGAAAATAAATAATGGGAATGAGCAGACAAGGACGAGACCTATCCAGTGATATGCGACATGCATAAACTTATAATAGATAATGGATAGAAAAAGCTTTGACCAAGACCTTTCCAACAAGGTATTACAAGTGCCTATTACAAAAAAAAAAAAAAAATCCCCCCCCCCTCTCCTTTAATTCCCCCCCCCGCCCGATACAGCTAGAGAAAAACAATAAACGCGAAACGATGCGGCCTGCCCAAAATAGTCCGAATAGGGAAGACGAACCTCAAAACTCAAAATTTAATGGTGAAAAATCAAATTAAAAAAAAAAATAATAATAAATAAAAAAAATAAAATAAATGTGATACTGCTCTGAAACCCGTAGACCTTCAAAGGGTTAAGATATTATGAATGGGAAGGAATTATAATGAAAACCCAGTAAACACCGATAGTATTTACTCTGCTTTACTGTGAAACTGTTAAAATGAGTGGCAACCGCCACTAAGATACCTCTATACTGACTGAAATTCTGAGAATAATAAAATACTCATTATGTATCACTTAGTTTTCGTGAACATACTCGAAAACGTAAAAGTAAAAAAGTCAGGTAGAGACGACTCCATCGTTTGAATCTCCGTCAAGATTTAAGATGAAATTCCTGAATAATCCTCCAATCAACCAATACTTTCTTAGATAAAAAAAAAAAAAAAAAAGTTTAAGAGCTAAATAAAAATACTTCTAGTCAATTTAAAAATACGAGGTTGGAGGCGGAGTAAAGTATAGAGCTTTATCTATCCGAAAAACCACTTCTCTAAACAATAGCTTAGATTAAAGAATAATATTTGAAAATTTAAAAAAAGGTCACTCCTAATGATAACCTATGGGGAATTCAAAATGAAGAGATAGCAAAACGACATATTTTCAATGAATTTTTAAAAATATTAATTTTACACTTAGAGCAACGTGAATGGTGGCGGAACAAACTAGAGATAATGAAGTTATCAGAAATGGCATTTGTTAGTCAAAATAAGTTCACTTTGATATCTTTAAAGCTCTGAATAAAAAGGTAAACAAACCTTCATTTCCCATGTATTCCTATGGGAGACGCCAAAGTGACAGGTGTCAAAACAGCATTTTTTGAGAAATTTATTTGAAATACTTAAAGTGCTCAAAACTTAACAAAAGTTGTAACGTAGGAAAGAAGACATTCCAAAGTTTAGTACCATGCCATTCGTTTGACAGAAAAAACTTGATATGACATCTTTATAGACATAGTAAAAGAGGTGACGCCACTATGTAAAGTGTATGGGGAAAATTTTTGCCAAAGTGTAAAAATGATGCTTAATCAAATGCTCATGAAAAAAAAGATACTGCAGAAAACTTGACGTAATTAGTACTAAATGAAAGATAAAGCTTTAATGTACATAGATATTGCAACAGAAATGAGATATAGATAAGTTAAATATACACAAAAAGTACATGAAAAAGAAGTGATTTTGAAAATGGCGCAAATTTGCACAACAACTGCAAAAATTTGTAACTTCGTTAATAATAAACATAGAGACATGTATAATAGCTTAAAATGTTCGTATTTAAGCATAGAACAATAATAAAACATCATAAAAATATATACACAAGTGTAAGTAATACAATAAGCTCGGGAAGTCTGTAAAGCCAAACTGGCTGGGGCGAGATTAACTAAAACTTTAAATAACCAAAACTTTTGAATAAAAAGATGAAACTAGGCCCACAGTACATCAAAATTTTTGTCTTAAGAAGAGGAAGAGAATGAAATCGGAATCATACTTCTAGCTTACCTGGTTACGGACTTCTAGCCGCTGTACATGAGAGCTTTCAAAAACGCAACTCTGATTACTATCCTGCGAGTGAGTCCCTTTCAGTCTTGCAACTAATCCCATCATTCCTTTCCCACATTTTTTGCATTTAGATTTCAGACCATTGCCTGAAACAGTTGATATATCTGAAAAATAATGCCATATGAGATCATTTTTCCTACCAGCCATTTTGTTTTAAAAAATCCAAGTTATCCTCTGCTATATAAAATTTCACTACCTGCAGTTCACTAACTTGTAGCTTCAAGCAAAGAGCTTGTAATAGTTGGTTCAAGTATTTTGGACCAAGTGTTCATGCAAAACAGGTTTGTAACTAATCCCTGTTGGTCGGTGCACAAAAGAAGGAAATGCCTCTTTCTTATATACTTACTCTGGGATACCTTTTTTATCCTATTCAATGAAGTCCCTTATCTCTCCAGGTGACTATAATGAAAAGCATTCAGAGAATTTCTGCTGAAAATGAAAGATCGTACTTTCAGAGTGCATTGAGAATGTACTTTTTTTTTGTTTGATTTAAATAACATGTACTCTTTGCAAGATTATTTTAATTTAGAGTATAGTTAAAAATTAATGAAAGAATATTGTGATTTTAATCAATGATTTTTTTTTAAATCAAATGATTTAAATCATAATTAAAATCAAGCTGATTTAAATTGCCATATCCTGATTGTGCTACTTCAAGGTTTTAGTATCTGAATTAATGCGTTTAAAACTTTTTTTTTCTACATTAAACGAGATGCTTGTACAGGAGATTTGATCTTATCGTAATAAAATCCTGAAATTTCTGTCAAATGCAAATCATCGTCATTTGTTGCAAAAGCTGATTAAAATCTCATGCAATAAGATACTTATTCAAACTTAAATCCCCTTACGAGATTTATATCAAATTTAAATATACAAGTTCTTATAATATTTCTTCGAATAAAAAAAAAAAAAAAAAAAAAAAAAAAAAAGATTTCCAATGATTACTTTTTAAAGCCATTTCAAATGTATCCAAATCTCTTTCAATGTACAAATCATACATAAATCACTGAAATAATATATTGTAATTTTAGTTCGTGTAATTTTGAAAATATTCCTGTGAGCAGCTTGATGAATCTATAATGTACACAATCCATTACAAAACTATACTTTCTCAATTCAATTTAGTTTCTCCATTCTCCATCAAATGAAAAGAGATTAATACGGCATTAATATTTTGCATTGTGGATACATTTCGTGTGGGGTTTTTTTTGCATGTTTGTTTTTAGCAATCCAGTAGAGAACTTGGAAAAAACATCCTAATATATTCACTCCGGCCAAATTGTCTACTTGCACTAGAACGCTTCTACACTCTTAAAAAGAAAAAAAATATGTAATTATACAGATGCAAAGTTACTGAAATCTGTATGCTTACTAAAATTTTATCTGTAAATCATACAAAAAAAGATATAAATCTACAAAACTACTTTGTGTAAAGCTAGAGAAATCTGTAGCTTTACATAAGAATCTACTGACATTACAGTAATCTTACAAAAATTTTATTTGTAACCCGGTTTGCAGTTACATAAAATGTCTATGTATTCCATTTTCTTTAAAAAATCTTACTGATTTTTTGATTTACAGTGCAAAAGTATATCTGTTACATTAATCTTTTTGATGCCGTTACATGAAAAGTTTTAGGATTCCCAGTATCCTAGAAAAATTTTAATAACTTTACAGATTTTTTTTTTTTTTTTTACACTGCATTTACGTGAAGACGCCGTAAGCATGTAAACTTCTAACTGTCGTATATTAGCATGGATAATTTGAGAAACTGAATGGCTGTTCTTTCACAATACCAACATTTAGTTGAAATCATAACGCTTGTGATTCTTTCAGGCTTGATCCTAAGTTGGTCGAAGATCCGATCACAAAAAAATAGTTCATTTGCTTGTTTGTTTTTTCGTTTAAACACTTTTATAAATCTTTCATTATCGGGCTGTCAAATGAAATTTATTTTAAAAACTTTTCTTTTTTTCATAGATTTTGAAATACTGTTGCTAGGTAAAAGTTACAGCGAGAAATTTCGATTTAAATTGTCAAAAACCGAAATTTGAAAAATTTAAAAGCTTTATATCTTTTGATCAGAAGCCCAATATTGCATCAAAAATATATCAATAATTTAGAATGTCTCCCATAGTTATTGAAAATTTTCAAAATAACCGGCTTAAGTAATTAGGTCTTTAATTGGTAAATGTTAGCACCCATAATTTAACATTTAAATGAATTTATCCCTATGCGCCAAATTAATTTTTATTCAGTTTAGAAAGGTAAATAAGTCTGAATTCTCATTGAAAAGCATTGTGGAATAACTAAAATGATGTACATTTTTTTAATGAACGAAAGAAATGTATTTAAAAAGTATAAAGCTGATTTCTTTTACCTCAATAAGTTAACTAGCTAATTACAGAATAAAAGGATGTTTTTTACGACAGTTATCGCGAGACATATAAATCCGAAAACAGTCACCAAAACTTTTCGGATCTCCACAGTAAGCCTGTACGACGTTTCGACAATAAATATGTTATGGTTTTTTTTTTTTTATGTTTTATAAAATAAACTTCTTATAGATTGGAAAATAGAAGTTAAGAAATTAACAATGCCCTATAATACATAATAAAATATAAATTAAAAGTTCCGTATTTCAAATGACATCAATGTTTTATTTCACTATCTCTCTAAATATAAAGTAAACTAAACTTCAATGTCATTTAACTCCTATAAAACTATTTTTAAATTAAAAATACATGCTCTTTACCATTTATTAAGAAATGCATTTGTTTCAGAAGGCTTGTCATCATTAACAATAATACAGTTATTATGGTGTCAAAACAAAGCAATTATAATTATAATGTTGATTGTTAGATTAAATAAATGTTTTCTCGTTTATATTTGTTTATAGAATAGTTTGAGTGTTTTGGAAATGAAATAATTGTATTCCGAGACTAATTTATTAATCCTTCATTCGTAACAAAATGTAGATTTCTATTACTTGAAATGAAATGTTGTTCCAGGAACATTGAAAAATTATTATATTTTCTATAATATACACAATATCCATCAAAGCATAATCTGCATCCGCAATGAAAATGCTTGTTGATCTTTAATAAGAGACTTGTGTCATTTTGTATGTCTGAATTATATCAGACTTAGTTATAATTTAAAAATGTAATGTAAATTATGATTAGACATCTAAATTTTTTTTTTTTTTAAGAAATAAAATATAGAAACAATTAAGTGCTTGTATTACTCGCGCTCAGAGTGTTCCTTACAATAAATATTTCAACTATTAACTGTATTATAAAAAAAGTAATTTATAGAATAATAATAATACTTTGTAAAAAAATGTACAACGCGGACTGGGTATAGCTGTATATACTAGAAATATATGAATGGTTATACCATAAAATTTCAAAGAGATGCCTAAATAATATGAAATATTGCTATTCTGTATAACTCTTTTTAGGGTTTCGTTCATCTGACGAAACCCTATTCGTCTCGCTCCTCTGTCTGTCTGTCTGTCTGTCTGTCCGTCTGTCTGTCCGTCACAGAGCCCGTTCTCAGAAACTATACATGTTGGAGACATGAAATCTTGGGTACTTATAGCTGAGCACCTCACATCATACGACAAATCATAAAATTTTGAAAAAGTCGTACATTTAACCCTTTGGGCTCCCGCATGTGCATTTTAAACAATTCTTTCTAAGTGAGCTCCTAATTATGTTGGAGACATGAAATTTTGGGTACTTATAGCTGAACACATCACATCATACGACAAATGATAAAATTTTGAAAAAGTCGTACATTTAACCCTTTGGGCTCCCGCATGTGTATTTTAAACAATTATTTCTAAGTGAGCTCCTAATTAGTTTGGAGACGTGAAAATTTGCATACTTATAGCTGAACACCTCACATCAAACGACAAATCATAACATTTTGAAAAAGTCGTACATTTAACCCTTTGAGCTTTCGCATGTGTATTTTAAACAATTCTTTCTAAGTGAGCTCCTAATTACTTTGGATGCGTGAAAATTTGCATACTTATAGCTGAACACCTCACATCAAACGACAAATCATAAAATTTTGAAAATGTCGTACTTTAACCCTTTGGGGTCCCACATGTGTATTTTAAACAATTCTTTCTAAGTGAGCCCCTAATTAGGTTGGAGACATGAAATTTTGGGTACTTATAGCTGAAAACCTCACAGCATACGACAAATGATAAAATTTTGGAAAAGTCGTACATTTAACCCTTTGGAGTCGCGCATGTGTATTTTAAACAATTCTTTCTAAGTGAGCTCAGATCTCACGTCAAATAATAAATTTTGAAAAAGTTTTATGTTTAACCCTTTCAACTCCAGCTTGTGTATTTTAAGCCATTCTTTCTAACTGAGCCCCTAATTAAATTGGAGATTTGAAATTTTGCATACTTATTGCAGAACACCTGAGGCCAGGCGACAAATCATAAAATCTTGAAAAAGTCTTACGTTTAACCCTTTGAGCTACCACATATGTATTTGAAGCAATTCTTTCTAAGAGAGACCCTAATTAAGTTGGTGACATGAAATTTTGCATACGTATAGCTGAATGCCACAGACCACACGACAAATCATAAAATTTTCAAAAAGTCTTTTATTATTTACCCCTATGGGCTCTAACTTGTGTATTTTAATCAATTTTTCTAACCTGCGCACTTTTAACCCAGGGAGAAATTTTCCAACTTTTGCCGACAGCCCTTTGACCATTCTTTCATATTATGCACCACAGCCTTACATATTTTAGTTCCAATTTTTCCCGCCAGGTGCGCCTACTTATCTCGGGTGCTATGGGCCCAATCCCCTCGACTAATATATCTACGGATAGTATGTAAAACGGATTTTCGTTCGGATACAGGTTTGTTTAGAATCAAGTGCGCCCCCTGGTTTTGAAATATGGAACTAACAGATTTTTCAAAAGGATAAAGTGTTTTGAAAGGAATATTAAACGAAACCCTCTGTGCGATCTGTGCTCACACTTACCCACTTGTTTTTTAATCTTATCCTATGATTCAGTACTTACAATAAATGTACTGCATATTTAAACTTCATTTGACATTTCATAAAATTAAGTTCAGCGTAATAATAATATTTTCTTTTCGCAGTATAGATAAAACAAACCCCTTGTTCAAAGTTTAAACTTGGAATTGTGATAAGTACGCTTCGAAAGGAGGTCGAAATCTGCCACGCCGCCTTTGTCCGTGCCGCGTTTTTCCAGATAGATTTTTAATTAACTTTTAAAGACACGGGAGTCGTATTGACAGATCTAATCAATGCAAACTAGTTGTGAATCCCATAGCATTTCTATGATTAATTCTAATTAAATGAGTCTGTTTTTAACAATTTAAAGTTTATTGCTTTTAGAGTGCTACTGAGCATTACATTACGCAAAAATATCATTAAAAGTTGTTATCTAGGCTTTAAAATCCTACATTTTCGACGATACATCTGGAAATATAATAACTAAAATTAAAAGAGAAGAAAATTTGAGTTCAGCGTAACGAAAGTTTTCACACGATATACAAAGAAAACATTTACTTTTTGAATAAATTAATTAATCCCTCCACAATTTCCCTAAATATATTTGTGAATGTTTAATAATCTGTAAATATGTGAGTCAATTGCCTTTATTACTTCCCCCAATTTGAACATTCAACGTTCCATAATTTACGAGTAAAATGGCTGTGACAGACACAGGAGTGATCTTATAATGGTTCTGTTTTTACTTTTTAAGTACGGTACGATAAAAAGAGTATTATGAGCCTTGGTAAGTGAATAAATCTCTAAAAGATATTGAATGTACATCACCTAGAAAAAATTTGAAACGTTCGGACGAGTACAAGTATAAAAAAAAAGAGAATTTTTCTATGAAACTCAAAATGCGGGCTCTTTCAGCGCGACTTCGCACGACTCTGACCCATGTTTCCGCAACTAAATATGCATAGTGCTATTCACGAAATGTTAAAGAGGATTTGTATGCAGTTTCAATTATAACCTATTAAAATTTCTGATATTTTTTGCGATAGAAAACCTCTCTTTTTTGCTATGTTAAAAAAAAATATATATATATATATATATATATATATATATATATATATATATAATCGATCAGAAATCACATTTACTTTACATGTAGAAATCAATATTTTTAACCGAATTTTTTTACGGGCTGTAACTCTGTATATCTCAAACCTATAAAATTTCAATGATTTAAGACAAGAAAAAATTTTCTTAGCTATAAACTAATCTACGTTGAAAAAGGAGAAAGCATCTCCTTACGGCTGATTATTTCCTTAAATATCACTATTGTTTCGAAAATTTTGAATCAAATAATATAACTTCATACAAAATCGGGTTAAAGATATAAAATTTCAAATATTGAGGTTCTTTTAAGGTGATTATCACGGTCCCGGTCAATGCAGGGCATGTCAGCTTGTTCGAAATATTGCTTTAATAATCTTTAGAAGGTCAGTCATCTTTCATGCTTTTATAAACGTAAATCGTTTTTTCAGTGAATCATTTTCATAAAAAAATAGGAAGTGCAATAAAAATAATGCATCACATTTAAATAGACGTAGAAAAAATGAGTTTCAGAAATGTAAAAATATTAACTCATCTAAGAGTTAATATGTGACTCTGAAAATGTAAATTGTAATAAAGTTGAAAATCATATGAAACATTTATTTTTTCTGTTATCAGTACTGCTATTTTTAAAGTTATCTTTTATTTTATAAAGTAATTAGCAAACCTCGAGGTTTTGCTCGCCTAATAGTTGAAATTTGCCAAGTATATTTTTGTATGTCTAATTTTTATTAGAAGAAATTACACTTTTTGGAATAACACAAAAATTACTAATTTAGCCACAGTTTGACTAAACTTCATTATTATACTGTATTAGGCAGAAATTAAACTTAAATTAATAATTAGAACTAAAGCTAATTACACTTTTAGGAATAATTCAAAAATTACTAATTTAGCCAAACTTTGACTAAACGTCATTATTATACTGCATTAGGCAGAAATTAGACTTAAACTAATAATAAGAACTAAAATTAATTACACTTTTAGGAATAATTCAAAAATTACTAATTTAGCCACAGTTTGACTAAACGTCATTATTATACTGCATTAGGCAGAAATTAGACTTAAATTAATAATATGAACTAAAACTAATTCTAAATAAACGATATTTTAGAAAGTATTTTGAAGCTTCAATGTTTATTTATTCCGCTCATTTCAGTATTCATTTGACGTTTTGAATTTTTTAGTAACCATCTTCTTAAAACATATTCTACCTTAAAATTAACCATGATGTCAAATTCCAAGCTTCTTGTCTAGCTGTCTACCACCTCTCTGGTGGTAGCAACACCAACATAAAATGCTTATGTTGGAACAGGGACTGTCACTATTAATTTGCCAACATTAATTTTGAAATCGGTTTAGTATTTCCTAAAATTCAATAGAAAACGTAATTTGGAAAAAAAAATAGGTCGTTTGTTCTTCCTGCCAAACCAAAATTGTAATGGCACCGGCATAAAATATAGCCTCTGTAGGATCAGGTACTGTCACTTTTGTTTCACAACCATTTCATTTGAAATTGGTTAATTATTTCTTCAGAGTGCATCGAAATCGTAACTTAGGACATTTTTAGAACGCTTTTCCTCCTTCTATTCGCTTCACCTCTTTTAAATTTCAAATTTGTTTTCGACTATTCTTAGAAAGCATTTATATTTTATAAGTAACTACAATACAATATTTCAAGATTCTAGACTCTTCAGTAACACAAAAATCGCAATTTAGAACGTTTTTTGCTCCTGCAAACCTCTATTGGTAGTGGGAGCGACATAAAATAAATGTTATGTTTGAGCAGGTTCTACCACCATCGATTGGCAACTATTATTTTTTTAAACGGTTTCGTATTTAATAAGATTGCATAAAATGCACAAATAAAAAAGCGTTTTTAGAACGCTTTTCGCTCAGTTCATCCTGTTAAATTTGGAATTTTCTTTCGCGGTTCAAAGAAAACATTTGCATCTTTTAAGTGTCAAATATCAAAACGTTAGCATCCTTAATATCACAAAAAAGGCAATTTAGAAAGTATTTTGCTACTACAATCCACAGGTGTTACAGCAACAACAAACATTCCAGCCTACTTTTAAGCAGGGACTGTCAGCATCAATTTGCAATCATTACGTTTGAAATCGTTTTGATATTTCCTTAGATAGAATAAAAATCGCAATGGAGAACGTTTTTAGAGCGCTTTTGGCCCATTTCAGCCTTTTTAAATGTAGACTATTTTAGTAAATTTTCTTAGAGATCATTTATAGATTATAATTAACTACCATGCCTAATTTCAAGTCGCTAGTAACTGCAATACCACAAAAATCGAGATTTAGAACTTTTTTACTCCTGTAACCCCCAGGTGGTACCAGAAGCGACATGAAATAGAGCCTATGTTACAGCAAGGTCTGCCACCATCAATTTCGAAACATTACTTTTAAAATCGGTTTGATACTTCCCAATATTGCGCTGGAATCGCTATTTAGAACATTTTTAGAACGCTTTTCGCGCATTTTCACCTCTTTTTAATTTCTATTTTCCAAAGAAATGTACCTAGAGATCATTTATATCTGATAAGTAACTACTATGCAAAATTTCATGTAACTAGGCTTTTCAATAACAAGAAAATCGCATTTTTAGAACGTTTTTCGCTCCTGCTTCCCCTTTGGAGTAGTCGCACCGACATAAATTATAGCAGATCTTGGTATAAGGGCTATCAGTATCATTTTCACACCATTATTTTTTAAATCAGTTCCGTACATCCTGAGATCGCATCGATTTTTTTTTTTAGGAAATCTTCTTAGAGGTCGTTTTTATCTAATAAGTAAGTATCATGCAAAATTGCATGTTTCTGGGACCTTCAGTAACACAAAATCGCAATTTAGATTGTTTTCAATTACAACCCCCAAGTGGTAGTAACACCGACATAAATAGAGTTATCTTGAAGCAAGGGCTGTCATCATATATTTCCATCCATTACTTTAGAAACTTGTTTGGTACTTCCTGGTATGGCGTAGAAGTCGCAATTTAGAACGGTTTTAGAACGGTTTTTCCCATTTTCACCACATTTAAATTTCGATTATTTTTTAGGAAATATTCTCAGAGATAATTTTTATCTAATAAATAGCCACCATGCCAAATTTTATGTTTCTAGGCACTTCAGTAACACAAAAATCACAATTTGGAAAGTTTTTTGCTCCTGGAACACCAAGGTGGTAGTGAAACAGACATAAAACAGAGCCTATGTTATACCAAAGGCTGTCACAATCAATTTTCAACTATTACTTTTCAAATCGATTTGATACTTCCTGAAACTGCGTAGAAATTGCCATTTAGAGCATTCTTTGCACATTATCACCCCTTTTAAAGTTCGATTTTTTAAAGAAATGTTTTTAGTGATCATTTATATCTAATAAAGGAACTACTAGACCAGATTTTATGTTTCTAGGCTCTTCAAAAACACAAAAATCGGATTTTTTAAATGTTTTTTGCTCCTGAACCTCTCTTTGGGGTAATGACACCGAAATAAAAGATAGACTATGTTGGAGCAAGGGCTATCACCATAATTATGACACCATTATTTTAGAATTACTTTCAGTACTTTCTGAAATTGGGTAGAAATCACAGTTTAGAACATTTTTAAATAGGTTTTTGTACTTTTTCACCACTTTTAAATTTCAAATTTTTGAAGAAATCTCCTTAGAGATCATTTATATCATATAAATAACTACTATTCAAAATTTCATGTTTCTAGTGTCAACAGAAACACATGTATCACATTTTTAGAACGTTTTGTGCTCCTACACCCCATTTGGGGTAGTGGCATGGACATAAGGTCTAGCCAGTTTTTGAACATGGACTAACACCATTAATTTATAATAAATAACAACATTACTTTTAAAATCTTTTCGGTAGTTCCAGAGATTACCTCAAACACAGAAAGAAAAAAAAAATTACTTCTTTATATTATTAGAATGAATTACAGTTCTCTTAAAGTATTAGCATTCCCATCATGAATATTTAATCGAAATTAAAATTAAACATGGGTACTAAATACAGCCAATTTTATATATAGGAAGATTGCTTTACATTTGGAAAATAATTTTTACAAAGATTTATAGGAAAGCTCAGTTTTTTAAATATAATTTCAGGTAATAATTGTAAATATAATTATTGTTATAGAATAATTCCTATAATAATATTATTATACTTCAATTCTTTAAATTTAAGCCTTTTTTCGGATACAATTTTCGTTATGTAGAATAGTAAATTATTATTTTTACTACAAAAATTAGATATAGATTGCAGATGGATTTCTTGAATATACTTTTAATAACAATCCATATAAGATCATTACACATGTTTTATATTCGTTCTTGGTAAATCCTTTTAAAAATATATTTTAAATTATTCGAAAGATTTTCAAATAATAGCCTGTCAAAATTGCGGAGAGAATATGAAATCCAACAACAAAGAAACATTTCTTACATGCTGACAGTTCACTGTTCTTGTGTTTCTTTAAAAACCTTTTGGCAAGTTGTTCATGCTAAATTTAGCACTGTGTAACATGCAGCCTTCAGAATTGAATAAAATAAAGTTGAGAAAATTTCATGTATATTCGACATCAACATTAAACGTATTTTGTTATAAGTATTGTGTCAGGAGTTCCATTTAATAGAAATATAATTATATATTCTTAATATTCTTACTATTAGAAACTTAAATAACATGATATAGATTTTTAAATATCAGAATTTTTGTCAGAAATATTGATCACGTTGGATTTAGTTTGAATAATTTTGTTTTCAATGGTAAAAATGTTATATTGTACATGAAGAGTAAATACATATAATCTCTTTGGCTTTATAAAATGAAACAATGTATAGACATATATTTAAACCTTTTCATATGGGAGAAATATATATTAAATATAATTTTAAATGATAAATCATAAATTATAGTGATTTTTTAACTTTCTGGGTTTGTAAATATATAGAAAATTTACACCTTCCAATAATGTACCTATTTTAATTGCTGAAAGGCGTAAATCAAAACTTTAAAAATAGGTATATTTCACTTTTTCAATTTTTCGATTCTACCCAAGTCATTTTCAAAACAAATAAGTGTAAATATTCTAAAATCGCAAAAATTCAATATGTGACGATACAGCATCAAACAACTTACCAAAAATTATGGCTCGAGCTACCCAAATGTTAGGAAAATAAACTAATCATCCAAGTAAAATAAAATAAAATAATGTGCATAATATGAAAGATTACGTGGAAAATTAAATGATGGCGTTTCACAGACCGTGGAATTTTAGAATATTTGTATTCTTTTTTTTTAATGTCTTAGGTAGACTCGAAATATGTAAAAAGTCAAATAACCTGTATTTACTGTTTTTAAAGTGTTCATTTACACCTTTTAGCAATTAAAATTAGTATATTTTTAACTTAGTATAATTTTATTAGAGCACTTTATTAGTATCTATATTATAAAGGACAAACATATCTGTGCGTAACGCATACGTCATTGTGCGAATGGCAACACTTTGAAATTTGAAATAAAATTTTGGTTTTGCATTTTCTCTACTGCAAATTTTTAAACTTCTATGCATCACACATTTTAACTTTTTACACCGTCATATAAGGAAAAAAATTCTCTTTTAAATACTATTTGTTTGAAAGCTGTATCTCAATTTGTTTTTGAGATATTAATTTTTTTGTAGTTTTTAATACAAATTTTGTAATTGTGGCAACTGAAGTACTCCATTTATATTGAAAGTAAAGGGAAAATATTCATGGTTTATTATTTTTATTCATTATATCCTTATTGATGCCATTTTCACATTACAAATAAAAGTAACTTTTTTATAATTTTTGAACAGAAAATGATGTCAGACATTAAATAAAACACGCATTCTTCTTCATAAATCAGCTACATTTTTAATATTTTTACATTACGCTGATAAATGAGTTTGAAGCGCTCGGCAAAATGATTCATTGAGTAAAAATGATATATTTAAAACAAAACGATCATTTTTTTTTTGATAAAACTATATATTTGACCAATACTATAAATGGCGAATACTATGACAACTAAAGTCAAATTTCTGAATTTTATTTTCGCGGGTACTAAGATTAGAACTTAAGGTTTGTGCGAATGTTCACATGAAAAGTTGTATCGGATAAACGTGACTTTAACTTTGGAAATGCATTCATTAATAATCTATTCTTTTGCGCGTTAAAATACTTTCAAATTGTAAATTTGAGTGGTGCGTATGTAAATTACGAGAATGTGAAAATAACGTACAGTTTATATTTTATGGGGAAAATTTTTATGATGTGACAAAGCGAAATACTTTTTACTGATTTTTCATCCCGTAAAAACAAACATAAGAGCTCCATCGATAACTTCATCATAATTACTCATCTTGATTACGTAATCTAATACAGTTTAATTTTTCACTAATTTAAGCAGTTGAAGTTTGTAGAAATAATATTTTGGTAATTTTGGGTTTAAAATATTATTTGTTTTAAGGTTTTAAGAGTTAGACAACCAATGTAAGATGATTTTTTTGTTGTAATTATTTTTGTAGGTTTATTATAATTTCGATCTGACAGTTCCTTTCAAACATTTTAGTACGTCGAATTTCGACGGGTTGTAACTCGTTATTATTAAAGTATTAGGATACTTTTATTAGTATACTTATAACTGTGTGAAAAGGCAGAGCGAAATTATCAAAAACCCAGATCAAATTAAATAATAAAGGTACATAACATTACGTACTGTGTTTAAATATAAAAAAACATTTTTCAATCACTTAGCATTATAAAAAACAGCAATTATAAGTCATACTACTTAAAATCTGAATTTTTAAGAAACAAGGGCTTGATTATCAATGGGGGAAACTTCCAAAAGTAATAAGTAATAGAAAATATTCATAACACTAATTTTGCATGAATATGGAGTTTAAATAAAAAGAAAATTTCTAGTATAATTTACTGGTAGAAGATTTATTCGTTAGTAATCAAGCCTATCTCTGTATGAATCATAAGTACAGTTGCTTTCTAAACAATACGATAATTTTATTTTCCTTCTATTTTTTGTAACTTTTGAACACATAAAACAATAATGATGTAAATATTAAAGTAAAAAGTTTCATTTTAATACTACAATATAACAAAATATATCCGTTTTATTTCAAAATGCAATCTTAAAAAGGTCTTTTTAGTATAATTTATATCTAATGGAAATGAATTATTTGTTAAAAACACACTTGACACTAAATAATAAAAAAAAAATCCTTCTTGTAAACGTTTCATCGCCTTTTTACTTTTTTCCATCTTTACGAGAAGAAAGTATTGGATTCGTGAAAATTTTCGACTTTCCGTTTTCAACGGATTTACACGTTTTAGGGGTCAGGGATTCCGAAAAACATGTTTTTACAAAATATCTGTCTGTGAGTCTGTGCATCTGTGAGTCTGTCTGTCTCTCTGTATGCGACACAAATTTTGTGGGCGCTTTATCTCCAGAACTAATGCACGGAATTTAATAAAAGTTTATACTCAGTTAGTCCCTGATACAAATTGGTGCGGATTAGTGTTTGGTGTAAATCGCTCAACAGGTGGCGCTGCTATGCAGCCTTTTTCACGATTTCCGCAATAGCTCAATCACCAGAACTAATGCACGGATATTCACCAAACATCAGATTATGTTAGTCCTTGACATGAATTGAAGTTTTGTACAGTTTGGTGTAAATCGCTCTACAGGTGGCGCTGCTATACTGCATTTCTCACGATTTCCGCAATACCTCTATCTGAACAACTAATGCTTGGATTTTCATCAAACTTCAGATTCAAGTATACTTTGATATGAATTAGTGCTGTTTGTGTTTTGGTGCAAATCGCTCAACAGGTGGCGCTGCTATGCTGCACTTTTCAGAATTTCCTTTATAGCTGTATCTCAAGAACTAATGAAATAATTTTCACCGAACTTCAGAATCAGTTAATCCTTGACATGAATTGACATTTTGTACATTTTGGTGTAAATCGCTCAACAGGTGGCGCTGCTATGCTTTATTTTCAGATTTTCCATTATAGCTGTATCTCACGAACTAATGAAATAATTTTCACCAAACTGCAGAATAAGTTAGTCTTTGATATGAATTGACATTTTATGCACTTTGGTGTAAATCGCTCAATAGGTGGCACTGCTATGCTGTTTTTGTGATTTTCTCAATAGCTCTATCTCAAGAACTAATGCTTGGATTTTCACCGAACTTCAGATCCATGTATACCTGGATATCAATTATTGCTCTTTATGTATTGGTGTAAATCACTCAACAGGTGGCGCTGCTATGCTACATTTTTCAGAATGTCCTGTATAGGTCTATCTCAAGAACTAAGGCACGAATTTTTATGAAACTTCAAATTCAGATACAATTTGATATGAATTGGTGCTAAATTGATGTAATTTTTTGTACTATTTAAATGATTTAATTGACGTGATTTATATAGGAGAAAGTTTTGTGATGTCCACAACATACTAGTTTATATTGTTTTCAACAAACTATAAGAAGTTGTAACATATTATTCAGAATCCGGGGTGGAAACTATTCTTATGTTACGAAATAAAACTGGATAACTTATCATAGATTAATAAGTTTAATAATTACAACATATTTACATGTTACTATTTACAAAATAACTCAGTTAAGGGGTCTTGTACCTTTTAAACGCGTCGAAAATTAAGGAAAAACTTCAAAGCTTGAATTAGTCTATCTTCAAAACCTTTTTGTGTATAAACGTGAAATTTTGGATATTAATTAAACAGATTGTGCTTTGTAATATGCTACCATTAGAAATTCATTAACCCTTTACAGAATTTGTGTATTGTTGAAATCAAAATAGCTATTTTTTTTTACCCCATAAGTCATTGCGCGCATGTTATCTTGAGAAAGTATGTATGGATTCGCATAAAATTTGGTAAAGATACTAATCATATATGTGTGTTTAAAATGATCTACTCTTAGGCTAAAATTATTTCATTAAGTATATAAAAAATACATTTTCGTAAAAAAAAATAAAAATTTTGTATTTTTAATGAATAAAAATAGTCATAACTAAAAATATTACCATTGTAGATACTTAAAGGTAGATCATTTTAAACACACATATTTGTTTAGTATATTTACCAAATTTCATGACAATCCATACATACTTTCTCAAGATATCATGCGCGCAATGACTTATGGGGTAAAAAAAGAGCTATTTTGATTTCAACAATACACAAATTCTGTAAAGGGTAAATAAATTTCTGTTGGTAGTATATTACACAGCGGAATCTGTTTAATCAATATCCAAAATTTCACGTTTATACATAAAAAGGTTTTGAAGATAGACTAATTCAAACTTTGACGTTTTTCGTTAATTTTCGACGCGTTTAAAAGCTACAAGACCCCTTAATTTAAAATACGGCATAGCACAAATGCCTTGTCGGCAACCACTTTGTAAACATTCTTTCCTCTCGTAAAGTCTAATTTACTCAGCTTGTCAGTTCTTTTGAAGGAAAAGAAAAAAAAAAGAAAAGGAGAACAAATATGATGGAGTGTGTATTGTTCGAGCGTTACACTCTTCCCCTCACACTGCATTACTGGTCCCTCAGATGCAGTGTGCATTTCCTGGGTGGATTCCTTCGGGATACTTTCTGGTGCCTAAAATCCTCTATGGCTCTCGTGTTTTGTGGTCCTTTCGTAAATATTTGCTGGCTGGGCGTCTGAAGTTTCCCGGGTCTGCCTCTAGGACGAATAAAGCCTTTAGAAGATCCACCATCATCTTGCGTGTAAGGACACAAAGCTGATATATGATAATTTCCTAAGGGAGAAAAGGGGTTTTCTTTAGTGGCAATGGTATAAGAAGTAGGAGATCTAATAGGCATATCAATCGAAATTGTGCAAATTTCACAAGAAGGTTCTTCATGACTGCAAATAGGTCTAGACAACATATCAGCAACAACGTTTGCTTTACCAGGGATATATTCAATCTGGAGGTTGAAAGATTGTAACTGCAAAGCCCATCGGGCTAGTCTGCCTGACGGTGACTTTAAACTCATCAGCCATTTTAGGGGCTGATGATCGGAGGCAACTGTTATTTCATGTCCTTCAATATAGCCACGGAATTTATTTAAAGCCCAAATGACAGCAAGTGCTTCGCGCTCGGTGGTAGAATAGTTTCTTTCTGGTGCAGTTAACAAACGACTTGCATATTCTATTGGATGCTCTTCTTCTCCCTGACCCAGGAGGAGGACAGCACCTAGAGCATATCCACTGGCATCTGTACGAAGAAGATAGGGCTTGATCGGATCATTTTGTTTTAGTACTGGAGGATTGATTAATGAACTTTTCAATGTTTCGAAAGCGCTTTGTTCTGCTTCTTCCCACTTCCAAGTTGCATCTTTCTTCGTAAGATTACTTAGAGGTTTAGCTATATCTGAAAATTTGGGAATAAAACGTCTGTACCAGGAGCAGGACTGCAAAAAAGATTGAACTTGTTTTACAGACTTAGGAGCAGGCATTTGTTGAATTGCAGCGGTTTTTCCAGGATCAACTTCGATTCCAGAGCTTGTTATCCAATGTCCTAAATATTTAACACGGGGGCAAGCAAAATTGCATTTTTCACGATTAACATACGATTTGAATTCTGATAGTTTATTAAAAACTGCTTCTAAGTCAGACAAATGTTTCTCAAAACTTTCCGACAAAATTATAATATCATCTAAATAAGACAATATAAAGATGTCTTTTAGGGACTTTCTAAAGTTATCTATTAATCTCTGAAAGGTTGCTGGGGCATTTTTCAATCCGAAAGGCATTCTAATGTACCGAAAAGCTCCGAATGGACAAATAAATGCAGTTTTGTCTCTATCAGCAGCATTTACTTCAATTTGGTGGTATCCAGACTTCAGATCAATAGTGGTCATATAAGGGGTATGTTTGGCTTCATGGAGCAAATCATCTATTCGCGGTAATGGATAATTATCTGTCTTTGTGATGGCATTCCATTTTCGATAATCGATGCAAAGGCGAATTTTTCCATTTGGTTTTGGGACCAATACTACAGGAGAGGCATAAGGAGACTCGCACTCTTCAATTATACCCTTAGAGAGTAATTCGTCTAATTCTTTACGCAAAATTTCCTTTCTCGCAGGTGACATGCGGTAAGGGGTTACTGCTACAGGAGGATGTGATCCAGTATCAATATAATGTTTAACTTTAGGTGTAGCCTCTTCCCCTAGTTGGAAGCTACTAGTAAATTTTTCAAGCAGTTCATTCAACCTAACTTGTTGCTCTGAAGTGAGATGTCTACCTTCATCTTCATATCTTGCTTCTTTTCGTGCCAGACGTTGGGGAGCCACTTCTGTAACATATTATTCAGAATCCGGGGTGGAAACTATTCTTATGTTACGAAATAAAACTGGATAACTTATCATAGATTAATAAGTTTAATAATTACAACATATTTACATGTTACTATTTACAAAATAACTCAGTTAATTTAAAATACGGCATAGCACAAATGCCTTGTCGGCAACCACTTTGTAAACATTCTTTCCTCTCGTAAAGTCTAATTTACTCAGCTTGTCAGTTCTTTTGAAGGAAAAGAAAAAAAAAGAAAAGGAGAACAAATATGATGGAGTGTGTATTGTTCGAGCGTTACAAAGTTACGTTTAAAATAGGTTATTTGTACTAGTATTATGGTTTGTAAAAAAAGCCACATCAAATATTAAAAAAAAAAAAAAATGTTGTATTATAAACCCCATTTATTGCTCTCAAACAAACCTTTTGTTTTTAAACTTTTGATGTAAACAACTACGTACTACGTCTGAATATAATTGCACCTGTAAAAGATAATTTAGATTATAGAGAATTTATTACAATAATGTGGAATTTAAAAAATACTAAAAATATATTTTTCTCCTTGAAGGGCAGTGGGATATAATATATCTCACTTAATTGTAATCCCTAAATGACACAATGACGCAATAATTTTAATCTAAAGTTTTGATTTTGTAACTGTACGTGAAAGAAAGCTTTTGCGTAGTGTCAAAGAAATTTGTTTGAAAGTCCTGGTGTCAGTCAACATTTTAGAAATAGACCACTGAAAGGGTGTAAAAGGACTTTTAGGATTCCATCGAATATATAAGAGGTCAGAGGTCGGTATTGAAAATAACGCCACAGACATTAATCTTAAGTATTACACTTTAAAGTAAATTATTTTACATAACTACTGATAACTTGACAACTAATGGTAAGAAGCGAAATAAAATTTATATCAAGGCATTTTCAACATGTAGGTACTAAATAAGACTTAAAAATAATAGGGCAGACTATGGAGGGTTGACACACTTCTTACAAAATAATTTTTTATTGTTTAAATACTGAGTGTAGAGCAAAGTTTTATTTATCATTTTATTCGTTATACAATCAGTTATCAAAATAAAATTGCTACTGAAGTGTAATATATAAGAAATTTTAAAAAATGATTGTTTTTAATCATGGAGAAAATAATGGGTCAATGCTCCCCATATATGGGAGGCTTGACCCACTTTGTTTTATATTGAAATATTTGTGAAGAGAAATAAAATCACTTAAAAAAAGCAAAATAACTTTATGCTAATGATTTAATTATTACAAAAAAATATTTTTGAAAATATGATGCTTCACGCAATTGCATGTCAGAGGAGAAAAATTTTGTTTTAAACAGGATTTTGTCGGAGCAGGTATAATTGTAAAAGCGTAAAACATAGCAACGTTAACAGCACCAAAATTTTAAATTCTAAGCATACCGGTTTCGGTAGCATATAGCATACATTCCTCAGTGCTAAGGATGGCGGAAATTTGCTCACATATACAGGAGAGATGGGGATTCCAGTTAAAGGTTTATTAACCAATAGGAAAACAGAGGATTGCAGGTAACAGCCAATAGGAGAAAAGATGGGAAATGGAACCGAAGTAGTGAGGGGGGGGGGGATTAAGAGAAAGAAGTTTTTATGTAATATTTCCAACAGTCTGATAATGGGGGAATAGCGAATTCACAATTAACAATAATTTTTATATTTTTATAAATATGAAAAGCTTCAAGGAAATTAAGTTCATGTATAGAAGTAGGTTTAGAGATTATTTTAACCGAATTGAAGTCAAAAGTATGATTCATCTCCCAGCAATGTTTTGCAATAGAGGATTTATTGATTTCTTCTTTTTTAATGTGTTGTTGATGTTCTTTGATACGAAATTTTAAGCAGCGTTTGGTTTGTCCAATATAGGAAAGGCCACACTGGCAATTAATACGGTAGATACCCCATGAATTGGATAATTCAATAGGATCTTTGAGTTTGGAGAGGGTGAGTTTATTGGTAGGGGCAAAAATTATATTGAAGTCATATTGTCTAAGAATTTTAGCTCACCCTCTCCAAACTCAAAGATCCTATTGAATTATCCAATTCATGGGGTATCTACCGTATTAATTGCCAGTGTGGCCTTTCCTATATTGGACAAAACAAACGCTGCTTAAAATTTCGTATCAAAGAACATCAACAATACATTAAAAAAGAAGAAATCAATAAATCCTCTATTGCAAAACATTGCTGGGAGATGAATCATACTTTTGACTTCAATTCGGTTAAAATAATCTCTAAACCTACTTCTATACATGAACTTAACTTCCTTCAAGCTTTTCATATTTATAAAAATAAAAAAATATTGTTAATTGTGAATTCGCTATTCCCCCATTATCAGACTGTTGGAAATATTACATAAAAACTTCTTTCTCTTAATCCCCCCCCCTCACTACTTCGGTTCCATTTCCCATCTTTTCTCCTATTGGCTGTTACCTGCAATCCTCTGTTTTCCTATTGGTTAATAAACCTTTAACTGGAATCCCCATCTCTCCTATATATGTGAGCAAATTTCCGCCATCCTTAGCACTGAGGAAGGTATGCTATATGCTACCGAAACCGGTATGCTTAGAATTTAAAATTTTGGGGCTGTTAACGTCGCTATTTTTTACGCTTTTATTATATTGCACCAAGCTCCTACTTGATAATTAGGTATAATTGTACAACAGGGAAAATGAAATTTTAACATTTAAGGCAGTATTCCGCTAGAGACAGGTTCCGTTTCCATAGGGTTTCATGTATTATAATGTCTGGATTTAGTACCCACTGTCCCGCTTTATTTGTCTCCTTGTCTTACTTTTTGTGACATTCGACCTCACAACTAAAATTGTCATATAGTTTGGCTTCATCTCACTCTGTTCATTATATTGAAATTTGTCTACTTAACTTCCTAAAGTTTTTCGATCCATGCTAAGCTCTTTTGCAGCTGCATGAGTACTTAACTTATCATTAACATCTTTTAACACTTCCAGAGGCAAAGTACTTTCAGTACTAAAATGTTCAAATAAATGGCTGGCACCGGAATATAGGAACAAATTTATTTGGAAATATTAAAAATGCTATATTTCGCATACAGATTAAACTGAAAAGATTTTAGCAAAATTCTGGTGCCATTGTGGAGTTTAGGAATTTAAATAAAGTGGCTTCATAAACATACTACTGCCCATGAAACGGTGAAGAATGCTGCTTTCGTACTTTCTAGTCTTTTCCACTGTTTCTATTTAGCTATTGTAAGTAATATTTAAATGGGAAAAAAGTTCCTATCAACGTTCCCATTTATATTTTATTATTTTTTTCGTGCAGTGCAAATAGCAATTTTTTACATCTTTCTTTAATCAGTTTTAAACGTTTTCTTTTCCACCACTCTTTTACTGTACCTATGCAGAATAAATTTACATTCATTTTTATATATGACCATTAATATTTCAATAAGCACAGTGTATATTAAAAAGATTTCCAAGTTCCCCTGTATTAAGACATTGCCGACGAGCAATTTTTATCAAATCTGAATTTTAAAACAGTTGAAGCTCCTCCTTGTTCTGGAAGTCTTCTGTAAATTGGTGTTCTAGAAAGGTTTCTCAAGTTCATGCCCCGGTAAATATCTTTAAATGAACTAATTTTATATAAAATGTATTACAATCTAAAAAAAATATGGACAACATGAAATAAATGCATTTTCTGTAAGGTAGAAGCTACGCCCTTACTCAATGATACTTTTTGAATGAAAACGAGAATTCTCATTTACCGTCGTGAATATGTTAAGGGAGCATTGAAGATCTGTTCAACCCTCCCTCACAATGACTAGATCAAGCCTCCTCACATTGTCATTTCGTAAAAAATAGCACATTGTTATGTTAAGCCTAACTTACTCTATAATTTTTATGCGTGGAATGAAAGCTCTATATTTCTCCCTTACTTAAAACCTACATATTTAAATTTCTGTGATATACACTGCTCAAAACAATTAAAGGATATTGCAGTTTTATGTGGATTTTGTATCTGGTAAACTGTTTAGCTGATTGATACATGGTCGACAGACATAGTAGGTTACATGAGAATAAATTACACATGTTTGGCAGAAAAAATGCATTTTATTGCGCATTTGTGTACTAAAGGAAAAAACACAATTTGTGCATATGAGAAAAAAAGAATAAGAAAAGGTGTTTTCTTCAAAGAAAATCACTTTCAGTAGGGGGTATGGTTTCCACGGGCGGCCAGCAACGTTGAACACCTTTGAGGCATGGATTCAATGAGGCTATTAATGACGAGTTGGGATATTCTGCCCCACTCTTCCAGAAGAGCTCTTTCCAGTTCTTGAAGAGTTTGTGGGGGTTGTTGGCGGCCAGAAACTCGTCTTCCTAGAGCGTCCCAAACGTGCTCGATTGGATTCATGTCTGGGGAACACGCTGACCATTCCATTCGAACGATTCCTTCCTCGAAAAGGAAATCCTCCATCAGGTTTGCACGATGTGGCCTGCAGTTATCGTCCATTAAAATGAAGTTATCTCCGATTGCTGCAGCGTAAGGGACTACAATAGGTCTGAGGATCTCATCACTATATCGGCGACCAGTCAGAGCTCCATCTCGAATGATGTAGAGGTCAGTGCGCCCGTCAATGGAGATGCCACCATACACCAACACTCCTCCACCACCAAATCTGACACTTTCGTGCACGAACGCAGGATTATTCCTACTGCCACGGTCCCTCCAGATGAAAATACGCCTATTATCCGGATGCACAGAAAAACGGGACTCGTCAGAAAACAGAATATTGCTCCATTCATTTCTTCTCCAGTTGACATGCTCGGTTGCCCACTCCCTGCGGTCGCGACGATGCCTTGATGTTAATCTAACACATACCATCGGTCGGCGAGCATACAGACCTACAGCATGGAGCCGGTTTCGGACAGTCTGAGTTGAAATCGTGGTGCCTGTAGCCGAGCGAAGGTGTTGTTGGAGAAGAGTAGCGTTCATGGTTCGGTGTCTCCGAGCTGTTAACGCTAAATACCGATCTTCATTGGGCGTTGTTGCCCATCTACGACCTTGCCCTGGTCTTCGGCCTGCACATCCACTCTCCAAAAAACGGTTCCAGATCCTGGAAATGACACTTTGTGACACTCCAATGGCTTGCGCTACTTCGGTTTGAGTTTGGCCCCCTTCTAACCTACCAACAATTCTCAAAGCTTCTGAATCTGTCAAATGACTTCGCTGAGACATTGTACTCATCGAAACAAAGCAATCACTGAATGCCGATAATCCTTGTCTTCATTCTCTTTTATCCAGTTGAAAGTCAAATTTCAGTCGCTGCCGCTGAAGCGACGTTTTTGACGTCGAACTCAAAATTTGCATACTCCACAGTCTGAAAACCAGAAAAATTTGCATTTGTGATTCTCTTCTTCTATTTTCGGCAAAAAAAATTTCGTTTATATCTTTATTTTATATAAAACTTCAAATATCCTTTAATTGTTTTGAGCAGTGTATTTTATTTGAAAAAAGCTTACAAATTATTTCTAAAAAACACAACTTTTAGGCTGAAACGCCTCACTATTGATTTTTTCCACACCTATTTCGATTATCTGTATGAAAAAAAAAAAGACTGTTGTTCGAGCATTCCGGTAGCTTTGGTTTACACCTATTGATAAAACTCTGAAATTCTTTAAATGTGAAATCTGATGGGTGGGTTAAGCCTCCCGTATGGTCAACCCTCCCTAGTCTCTCATACGTGTTTATGAATTTATAATAATCGCATTATGATTGTTAATTAATATCACAAAAGCATAAATATAAAAAAATAAGCAACAACATTATGTCTAGGTTTTTACATAGCATCATATATGCTAAAATGTAATAAAATACACAAATTGCTATTTAAGTTAAAACGGGTATTTGTTATTAACAGTCATTAGTCAATTTTTCTAAAATTTTCGGCAGCAGTTACTTATCATACAATTATTATTTCCTTTTGCATTTACATTTTTTATATAGTTATCTTAAATATGGAATACAATTATGGGGGTGTAACGAAACTTTTAAATTGTTTTAATATGTATATTATGTCAAAATTAAAATAATAAAACTTTGTAAAAAATCACCATAAAATAAAAACAATACATAGGACGCGTTTCGAACTAAAAATACAAACAGCTCGTCATCAGCTACATAGTCGCCTATACTCCGTGGTCGAAAGACTTTAGAAAACTCGGAATGGCAACAGCCAGAGGAAGGAGAGACGAGGTACTTTTCTTGAATGGTTGTGTTCGAACTCTCTCTTGTGAAATATGTAATTCGAATATTATTATTATGTTATATTATGTGTGCGTGTGTTGTAACTGTGTAGTCTTATGTAAATAGTAAACTTAGTTAATCATATCCCGGCTTAGACCTCTCTGCTTTGATTATATCTTGTGTTCTTTCTTCATCAATATCGTGGAATACCGAACCGGGCCATCATAATGTCGCAGACGACTAGGATGGTGATCCTACTTCTACTGGTGATCCTACAGCTTTTAAAAATCAACAGCAGTGTTACTGCAGCATAAAATGTTATCGTATAATAAATATTGTGGTTAAAGCAAGAAAGATGTGCCCCTAATCTAAGTTAATAATATTGCGTCGATAGTATTTGATTGACAGCAACGAGAGTTTGATGGCTGGCCTAGCTATCATACAGGTATTTTTTTTTCTTTCCTATCGAGAGCATATTTTAAATATATGTTAGTAAAATATAGTTATTTAACGTGTATATGTTTTATATTATGTTTCGAAACAACGGGTTAATATTTATTCAATTAATGGAATAAACATGGTATTTTATCAGTAATTAAGTTTGAAAAGTATACTTAAGAATTATATTTTTATGGTACATTTCATAATATGAATGCAGAATTATGTATCATGATTGTTAAATTGATCGAAGGTTCAGATAGAATGGTGTTTAAAAATAACTATGTTTAGCATGAAAGTTTAAATTCTGTTATTTGAATAAATATTTTCTAGTTATTGTGTTAAAAAAAAAGAAAAGAAAAGAAAAAGAAACATAAAAATGAGTTAAAATTGTCATTTTAAAAGCTCATAACACGCCTGTCTATGAAGCTATTTATTCTCTAAGAATAAACTTTGCACTAGAATAACTAAAAGTGTTACCTAAGTAAATTATCGTTTGGAGAAAAAAAAAAGAAACAGATGTATTTCAAATGTTTTTTATTTATTCTTTTATCTTTGTGATTAAGATAAAAAGGTGCTATTTCAAAGTATGTAGAGGAAGTGTTTTTTTTTGTTTGTTTGTTTTGTTACGTATTATTCTGGAATTCTTTGAAATGACTCATTCAGATTAAATTTGCAACAAAAGTTTAGTAATCTTTGTTCAGTTCAGTGAAACTGATAATGTATAAATTTGATTATTACGGATTGGGTTGTTTATTTATTTTTAATTGTGGCAGAATATTAAGCATTTGTTTGTTTTGTTTTGGTTGTTGCTTATTTTCGATTTACCAATTGAAAGGAAATATAAAGATTTAATTTGAGTTTTAAATCAAGATAAAGGAAAAGATTTTCATATCTTGGATTGAATTTAATTTAATTAAAAGGTGTTAATTTAATATTGAGATTTATAAATATTTGGTTCGTATTGAAATATAATTTAGTAAGAGATTGAAGTGTTAAAAAGAAAATTGTTAATGTATTATGTATTTTTGAAGGATGTATTTAAAAATTAATACGCAAGGCATTGACAAATTCTTATTTTGTGAGAACGCAAATATTTTATTTTTTTTTAACTTGACATATTGGTAAAAGTATATTTTAATTATGGCAAAAATTGTTTTCTATATATATATATTTTTGTTATTATTGCGGAAATGTGTTTTAATTTAGTCAGTAATACTAATATAAGTATTTAAATAAAATAAATTTCATTCAATTTGAGGGGTTATTTACAAAAGAATGTTCAGGTTTAAATTAAATTTGGTTTAAGGCGTTCTTAGGGAAAGTTCCAATTAGGGTAGAAACACTGTTTGAATATTGCTGATTGCTTCGATTTTTTCTCTCTCAAATATGGCGTTTTTAAGCAAAGGTAGTAGAAAAGAAGATTTACAGGAAGTAGCGATTGAACTTGGAGTTCAGGATGTCGAAAATTTAAAAATTATAGATCTAAAAAAAGCTATACTAGAAGTGGAAGACTACGAAGAAGAATTTGTTAAGGGATTTTTGAGTTCTGTAATTGAAGAAAGGAAAAAGAAAGAAGAAATGGAGAGGGAAGAAAGAATACGTCAAGAAGCGAGACGTCAAGAAGAAAGGGAAGAAAAAATACGGCAAGAAGAGACGGAGGAGCGAATAGCCAGGGAAGCAAAAGAACATGAATTGGAAATGAAAAAACTGGAACAATTGCAGAAATTTCCGGAACAAAGAAATGAATCGAAAATTGAGATAGCGCCAAAAATTCAATTAGCACAGATTGTCCCGAAGTTTGATGAAAAACGTGATGAGATGTGATTATTTTTGATAAATTTTGAAAGAAGAGCGGAAATGGCACAAGTACCGAAGAAAGACTGGGTAGCTTACCTATTGGCAGTTTTACCGGTGGAAATTGCAAATATGCTAGCTAGAGAACCCCCGGAAGATGCAATTAATTACGATTTTGTAAAAACTCTTATCTTAAAGCGATACAAGTTAAACAGTGAAAAATTAAAACAATGTTTTTACAAACATCACAAAACTCATGAAAAATCATGGAGAAATTATACACAAGAGCTTTTGAGTTATTTTACCGAATGGATCACAGAATTAAATATTAACACTTTCCAGCAATTAAAAGACTTAATAGTAACCGAACAATTAAAATTTCGTGTGCCTGTAGAAATAAGAGAACATTTCTTAGAAAATTTGCTCACATTTACCACGCCGTTAGAATTGTCAGAAAAACTTGATGATTACGAGAGCATTACCGACAGTTTTAAAAGAAAAGAATTTCCAAAGAAAAATTTATCTAACTCTCGAAATCAAAGTTGGAATAATTACAGTTCGGAATCAAAAAAAGATATGAGAGATGGTAAACCGAAATTTGAACCCAAGACTGAAACATCTTTCGGAGTGCAACGAGAAAAGAGAGAATTTCGCACAAAATATACCTGTTTCGCATGTGGTAAGGAAGGGCATGTGAAGAAATATTGTTCCAAATTGAATACAGTAAAACAAGATGGAGGAAAAACTTCCAAAAGCGATCTTGAGAAAAAGGGTCTAAATGCAATTTGTTTGAATGTGAATATTCCGGTGGAAGAAACAGATGGGAGACTCCTTAAGGTAGATCTAGGAATCGGTAACCAGAAGTTTCAGGGAATCATCGATAGTGGTGCGGAGATTACAGTGCTGCGGAAGTCGGTGGTGCCGGAAGAGTATTTACAGTCATGTGGAAAAGTATTCTTGAGACCCGCAATAGGGAGTCCTGTAGAAGCAAAGCTTGTTTCCATTCCGCTCACTCTTCGGACAGAAGATGAGGTTATTCCGTATGTACGAGTACAGGTTGCGGTAGTGGACGGATTACACGAAGAAGCTTTGATCACTCCCAAGGTTTTCGCTCTGTTAAAAGAACAGCAGAAGTTGTATTTAGGGGATGAGGTAGATATCACGCCGGTTGAAGAAAATAAAGAAAAATCTGTATTCAATGTGGAGGGAAGGTGTCCAGAAGGAAACCTGGAAACAAATCTAAATAATGAAGATGAAGACAAAGAAGCTTCAGATTTGGAACTGATTCCTACTCCGGTCGAGGCAACTGTTTTGCCCGAAAATGTTAGTAACGAGGACCAAAAGGAAAGTTGTTCCGTTTCACAAGCGCAATTGTTGAAAAAGGAGCAATTGGCTTGTTCTACATTAGAAAAATGCTTTGAAGATGCAAAACGGCAGAAAAATAATTATTGGGTAGAATCCGATTTGTTGTATCATAGAGGCAAAGTTGGAGGACAAAATTATGTTCAACTTATTGTACCTGCCTGTAGAAGACATGAAATTTTGAAATTAGCACATTAAACACCAACTGTTGGGCATTTAGCTGCTAAGAAAACAAGAGATAGAATTGCTATGTCGTTTTGGTGGGAAGGAATGCCAAAAGAAATCAAACAACTATGCGCAGCTTGTCATGATTGTCAAATGCGCAGAAAAACAAAAGTAACGGACAGAACACCTATTGAAGCGGTCGGAAGACCAGAACTCCCATTTCAAGTAGTAAATGCAGATATTTTAGGACCAATGAGCCGAAGTCTTCTCGAGGCCATCGGTATGTTCTGGCTATTATGGATCAACATAGTCGTTGACCTGAAGCAGTCCCTATTAAATCGTTGACAGCAAAAGCAGCTTGTGAAGCGATTATTGAAGTTTTTGTTAGGACTGGAATTCCTAGAATGATTTCAGCCTTTAACATGGAAAAAATTAAACTTGTGGATGAAATAAAAATGCAAAATGTAGAAGAAAATGTAAAATCAAGAACAATTGAAATACTTGGAAGTTTACTGAAAGAGAAATATTCTGACAAAAATGTTATTAGTGAAATTTTTCCAAAAATAACATGTAAAGTGTTTATTAAGTATTATGAAATTAAAAGAGAAGAAAATTGGAAGTTTAAAAGAAGATCTATGATTGAGCAAGAAGTTATGGATGAATCTGTAACAATTGAAAAAATGTTTGACTTTAATGAAGATTTTAATATTGTCAAATATTCGGAAGAGAATATTGAGAATGAAGATGAGATAGCAACTAAATCAAAGACTCTGGAGCGTGATAATCGTGATTATGAAGTCAAAATGGAAGAAGTTGAGGAAGATCTTACTTACAAAAATAAAAAGATAATTGGTACGATAAATATGAGAAAAAAAATGATGAAAAGCATTGTTTTGAAGAAGAAAAAAGATCTAGAAACAAAAATTTCCATGAAAAAAAAGAGGATTGAAAGATACTGTTGATTCAGTTAAAGGAATGAAAGAAAAAGGTATTCAATTTTATCTTAAGTTGTATTGTAGTATCCTGGAGACTCTAAAAATTGAGAAAGAAGCTATAAAGTATGATATTAATTCTGTTCAGAAGGTTAAACAAGAAAGCAAATACAAAATTGACGCTGAGGGTAAAGAAGGTATAGTTTCCTTTAAGGACTTGTACTTTGCAAAGACTTTGACAGATCTGATCAGAAAAACTGTTCCAAATGATACTCCATGGTCGGAAGATGCTGAAAAGTCGTTCAATAAGTTAAAGGAAAGCTTATGTGAAGTTACAAACCTTTATACCCCAGACATGTCCAAACCGTTCGAAATAAACACCGATGCTTGCATATCGGGTATTGGTGCCTGTTTAATGCAAAGGGACAAAGACGGCATGTTAAAGCTCATAACCTTTGCCAGTCAAAAGCTTACTCCAACTCAATCAAAGTGGAGCACAATTGAAAGAGAAGCATATGCTGTAATTTGGGCACTTGGGAGATTCGAAATGTGGACTTATGGAACCACCATAATATTGCATACGGATCATAATCCTCTAAAATACTTAACAGAGGGAACTCCTAAGAACGCTCGATTACAGAGATGGTCGTTGGCACTATCTCGCTATCAGGTTTCTATTGCTCATAAACCAGGAAGTTCTAATGTCGTGGCAGATGCTTTATCTCGCATTTATGAGTAGAAAAAATTCTGTATATATATATTTTGTATTATTTCATTATTATATATTGGATAATGTGTATTTGTAATATGTGTATTTTTAGTATATAGTGTATAAGAATTTATATATCTTAAGTAGTTTAAGTAAATGCTCTCGATGGGACAGGTTAAGGACTTTTTAAATAGAACTTTTTAATTAGGTCTTTTGATAGGACTTTTTAAGTAAGACTTGTGTTAAGACTTTAAAGAGTAGTTTCACAGTGTGGGACACCGTCCAACATGTAGAAACTGGAGGGAAGGTGTGAAAGTCGCCTATACTCCGTGGTCGAAAGACTTTAGAAAACTCGGAATGGCAACAGCTAGAGGAAGGAGAGACGAGGTACTTTTCTTGAATGGTTGTGTTCGAACTCTCTCTTGTGAAATATGTAATTCGAATATTATTATTATGTTATATTATGTGTGCGTGTGTTGTAACTGTGTAGTCTTATGTAAATAGTAAACTTAGTTAATCATATCCCGGCTTAGACCTCTCTGCTTTGATTATATCTTGTGTTCTTTCTTCATCAATATCGTGGAATACCGAACCGGGTCATCATAGTAAACACGTGTCCGTGATGGACAATCGTCTAATAATAATCGTCTTCATAAGTTGATTTATTTCTGCCATCGTTGTAGCAGAATATCTGTTTTCAAAAAATAGTATGTTACTTTAAATTCTGCATTTATGCTAAGTTTAATCATTTTCATAAGATGATTTATTTATGCCATCATTGTAATCTAATCTGTATTTTCAAAAAAATAATAGGTTACTTTAAAGTCTACATTTATGCTAATTTTAATTGCTTTTAATAAAATTTTGCAAGATAAAAAATGCTCAGAATTATAGAAACAAAAAAATGGAATATTTTACATTATGTTTTGCATCGTTTATTTCTATCATGATATAAATTTATCATAACACAAATTTGTACAACAGATAAACTTCAATCCTTTCTTTATTTCCTGAAAACATTTATTTTTAGTCATCTAAACAAGTGAGGGTAGAAAACTTCGTATACATTAGCATAAAACAGTCTTAGTACTAAAAGTTATACTTTCAGAATCTTTCAAACTTTTATATTACATTTCAAAATTAGACTAAGGTAAAAGGTCTCTAATAACAAACACGGAATATATTTGAATTTTAGAAAGCATATTCTTTTTACGGACAGTAAAAGTTAGAGTAAAGGTAAGTCATATTCATTTTCGAAATTTCTTTATGCAGTAGAAGCTTATTCCGGATGATTAAATCTTTATGTAGGATTTCAAAAACATCATTCTTAAAAGTTTTATTCCATATTTTATTTACAAAACAAGAATAGTGATAAATGCAGTATTATTTGATCTCTTTGCAATAAGAATATTAACTTTGTTTTCAAAGGAACTGTGGCCAAACCTTCTTATTTGCTCTTATTAGGTGCGTTCGTAATTATATAAATACGTAGCACCCATAGTCGTCGTTCAGTCCGTCTGTCTGTCTGTACGTTCGCCCACATATAACAGCTGCAAAAACCACCCAACCGAATCGCTTAGAAATTTAAAATATATAATTATTACATAATTTTGTCGAGTCATTTCAAATTTTATGAAAATCGGACGTATAATTTAATTACAAGGATAGTCAAATATTTTACATTGCATTACGGCTAATGAGGAAATATTATTTTAAGTGCTTTTTAATGATGTCACAGCTTTTTAAAAGGAATGAAATTGATATGCACTTATGAAAAGCACTAAAATATACATGCAGTACAAATATTAGTAATTATATAAATTATATAAACAGTACAATATGCAGTGCAAAAAATATTTATAAAACTAGTTATAGTACTGTCATTATATAGTCATTTGCCACGTTTGACCTGAAATTTCTAATTTGTTTGTATTTACTTCTTTTTGGAGATATAATTGCATTTTTATTCAACATTTAACTGAATTTTCCATTCAGATCCAAATCATTAAAAAAAAACTTTTTTGCAGTGAAGAAACTTTCATAAAAGGTATGTAATATAATATTAGAACTTCCACTGCATTTCTGAAATTATAAAATTCCACATAAAATTTAATATGCATGTTATATAATAAATGTTTTAATTAAGTTAATACTGATAACTATACAATGAAAAGCAAACATGACATTAAAAAATATATCCAATACAAGAACTAAAAAAGGTAATTTAACCTTTTAAAAAAAACCTTGTTAAAAATATTTAGAAATATAAGAAACTATATTGTGATTATATTTAACTTTAGCTGAAAAGTAATTTTTGCACAAAACAAGCACTATCTACTTTGTTTATATACTACAATGTATATTAATATGAGGCAAGGTCAGTAAGTACATCACAAAACGATATGAGAGGTCTTTCTGACCGCTATATCGGATTAGTAGTAAATTGTTTTCAAATATGCCAATAGGTGGCGGCACTGTCCAGCTGAAAGATGTCAATTTCGAATTTATTAGACAATAGTTGTACAAGATGAGCAGGTTGTTTAAAAGTTGTTGACGAAGAACGAACTGGTCGTCTTGTTGAGATTGCCACAGAAGATACAGAGCTGAAGGTTGAGGAAATGGTTAGAGCTAACAGGCGAACAGCAATAGACAGCATTAGCAACTGCAACAGGATGTTCACCTTGTTTCGCCTACAGTCGATTGACGCAGACGTTGAATGTGAGATACACGTATGGCTGAGAGTGCAATCCAAAGAGCTTTATGCTGCAGGTATTAGAAAACTCATAAAGAGATTGGACAAATGTATCAATGTAAATAACGATTATACAGAGAAATAAACCTGCCTTTAAGTATGTATCTTGATTTCCTTTTTTACTTACCCATCATACGTAGTACAGTCATCCCTCGACTTACGTAAGTAATGCGTTCCGTAAAATTTTGCGTAAGTCTAATTTTACGTAAGTCGAATTCCTTAGGTAAAATTTCGTCAGAAACTGCAAGATTTATTATGTATATATAATATAAACATTACTTACACAGTATTATTTATAAATAAAGTAGCATGCTGCAGTATTTACTTGGATATAAGCTATAAAAGTTTGAAAAATATAAAAACAAACTGAAAGAACACTTTTTAAATGAAAATAGTATCTTGTAGAATATGGGATTTATAAATTGAATATTGATGAATTAATTTATATCAATTTTGAATCTATGTCAAATGAATAGCTCTGAAGCTGGAAGAAAAAATACACTCGTTCCTCTTCACCGAAACTTTAAAATTAGTTTTCGTTATGGTTTGCATTCAGGAAGCAAAATTGTAACGATTAAACAGAGGTTTTTTTGGCTCATTTTAATCAAATTTGTATTTGTTTTGTTAAAGATTTGATTGTATATCCCAATAAAAAAATATAACTATATCTAATATATAAAACTGTATTATTGTTGTGTTTTGTATCTGCATATTTTATTTATAAAACAATTATCAAAAGTATGCAAATGCGTATCAAACGCACTAGTATGTTCATAAATGTAATTTCCGAAATTTCTTACGTAAATGCGAATTTACGTAAGTGGTGTATTACGTAAGAGAGAGACTTGGAAATTATTGTAAATGAGATACAGACTTCAAAATTAATGTGTATTTAGTATGTAATAATGGTAAGAAGCCTATTGAATATCAGTGACATCGATTACCTGGAACTAATTTTAGCACACAGGCTATCAAAGCCTGAGAGCTTATGTGCTCGCCGGTTCTGTATGTACGTACGTATGTACGTACGTAACGCGATAACTCTAGATAGAAACATCCTATTTGCTTCAATTTTTTTTCTAGCTTCGTTCTGATAACGCGCTTCCCTGATTAGTTTTGGGGGTTCATTGGTTAAAAATAAAGGGGGGTTAGTCCAACCCCCCGCCTTAATTCAGATAAATGGGTTTTTCACGCAGAATTAATCGATTTGCTCCGAATTTGGTATACCGGCTTATTATGATAAGGAACTTCCCTGATTAGTTTTGGGGGTTCATTGGTTAAGGATAAAAGGGGGAAAGGGGGGTTAGTCCACCCCCCATAATTCAGATAAATGGGTTTTTCATGCAGAATTATTCGATTTGCTCCGAAGTTGATATACCGGCTTATTATGTTAAGGTACTTCCCCGATTAGTTTTGGGGGTTCATTGGTTAAGAATAAAGGGGGGTTAGTCCACCGCCCCCCTTAATTCACATAAATGGGTTTTTCATGCTGAATTATTCGATTTGCTCCGAAGTTGATATACCGGCTTATTATGTTAAGGAACTTCCCTGATTAGTTTTGGGGTTCATTGGTTAAGGATAAAGGGGGAAAGTGGAGGGTTAGTCCACCTCCCCCTTAATTCACATAAATGGGTTATTCATGCTGAATTATTCGATTTGCTCCGAAGTTGATATACCGGCTTATTATGTTAAGGAACTTCCCTGATTAGTTTTGGGGTTCATTGGTTAAGGATAAAGGGGGAAAGTGGAGGGTTAGTCCACCTCCCCCTTAATTCACATAAATGGGTTATTCATGCTGAATTATTCGATTTGCTCCGAAGTTGATATACCGCTTTATTATGTTAATGAACTTCCATGATTAGTTTTGGGGGTTCATTGGTTAAGGATAAAGGGGGAAAAGGGGGGTTAGTCCATCCCCCCCTTAATACAGATAAACGGGTTTTTCATGCAGAATTATTCGACTTTCCCCAAAGTTGGTATGCCAATTTATTATGTTAAGGAACTTCCCTGATTAGTTTTGGGGGTTCATTAATTAAGGATAAAGGGGGGGGGGGGTTAGTCCACCCGCTTAATTTAGATAAATGGGCTTTCCATGCATAATTATTCGATTGCTCCAAATTTGGTATACCGGTTTATTATGTTAAGGAGCTTCCTTGATTAGTTTTGAGGGTTCATTGGTTAAGGATAAAGGAGGAAAAGGGGTTAGTCCACCTCCTTTAATTCAGATAAATGGGTTTTTCATGCAGAATTATTCGATTACCGATTTTGGTATACCGCTTTATTATGTTAAGAAACTTCCCTGGTTAGTTTTGGGGATTCATTGGTTAAGGATAAAGGGGGAAAAGGGGGGCTAGTCCGCCCCCCTTAATTTAGATAAATGAGTTTTTCATGCAGGATTATTCGTTTTTGCTCCAAATTTGGTATACAGGTTTATTATGTTAAAGAGCTTCCATGATTACTTTTGGGGATTCATTGGTTAAGGATAAAGGGGGCTAATCACCCTTCACTTATTTTTTGAGGGCATTATTCTTTAAAATAAAAGTATAATATACAATTAGTGCGAAGAGCCTGTGAGCTCCATGCCATCAGTTTAGCTGGGCACTTTTCTTTTTTATTTTGTTGGGACTCTCGAAATATTCGTTGTGATAAAAGGTATACAATTTTTTATTGTCTGAGCAAAGCGAAGGCTAATACTCAGCGAAATATTACTGTCCGAACACATTACAGCTACGACGGATATTAACGCCATGTCCTACTAAAAACAAAGCCTAATAAAAACCTTTCTTCAAGCATAACTCAAAAAATATTTGTCGGATTTCGTTTCTGATTGCACCAGAAGGTACCTATGAGGTCCACCTACTGAATGCACCAACTATGAAAAATAAGTTCCAACCCGTTTAAAAATTATGTTAAAAACACTGATAAAAAAGCACAATTTATCTGCATACGTCACAGAAATTTGGTGTGCGTCACTTTCACCGGTGGATGTTTTCGTAGACAACCGGTTTAAACACATGGAGCAAATAATAATAATAAAAAAATACCTACGCAGTAATATTGATCTGTTTCAACTACGTGATCACAAACCTTGCAACAACCTGTGGCAACCAGTTTTGGCGGGCAAACAAATAATAATACAGTACTCCGTACCACGGTGACCGTTTTTAGCCTGTTGTATAAAATCTGGCCTGTTTGTTGTATGACATACAATTGTGGATGATTAAAACAAAAGACATGAGTGTTTATTGCTCCGGAAGGTTATCTTTCCTTGGATGTCTGTCTGTCAATCATACAGTATGCAATTTTCTTGTAAAGGATGATATTATTATGCAGTAAAACCTCCATAACGGACACACCCGATTAGTGGACACCTCTATTTAGCGGACATTTTTTTCGATTACCAGCTTTTAAATAACTGTACATTTTTTACTTTCAGTAGCGGACACCTCCAAATAGAGGACAAATTCTGCATTCTCGAGGTGTCCGCTATTCAGAGGTTTTACTGTACATATTATTGATAGTTATTTTACAGGGCCGCACAAAAGAATAAGAACGAATGAAACGAATATAAACTAAATTCGGGATTGTTAGATCGCTGATGGTAATGTAATTTTAGGATGTTGTTACAGTCATCCGCAGCATGTTTTTTAGAGTTTCGTTCATCTAACGAAACCCTACCTGTCTCACTCCTTTGTCTGTCTGTCTGTCTGTCTGCCCGTCTGTCACAGAGGCCGTTCTCAGAAAGTATATATGTCGGAGACTTGAAAATTTTCCTACTTATAGCTGAACAACACACATCAAACGACAAATAATAAAATTTTGAAAAAGTCTAATATTTAACCCTCTGGGCTCTAACTTGTGTATTTTAAGGAATTTTTCGAACTCAGCCCCTAATTAAGTTAGAGACATGAAATTTTGCATACTTATAGCTGAACACCTCACATCAAACGACAAATAATAAAATTTTAAAAAAGTCTAATATTTAACCCTCTGGACTTTAACTTGCGTATTTTAAACAATTTTCTAGCTCAGCCCCTAATTAAGTTGGAGACATAAACTTTTGCATACTTATAGCTGAATATAAAACGACAAACAATAAAATTTTGAAAAAAGGTCTAATATTTAACCCTCTGGGATCTAACTTATGTATTTTAAGAAATTATTCTAACTCATCCCCTAACTAAGTTGGAGACTTGAAAGTTTGCATACTTATAGCTGAACACTTGCGATAGCACGATAAATCATAAAATTTTGAAAAAGTCATATTTAACCCTCCAGTCTCTAACTTCTGTATTTTAAGCAATTTTTCTAACTCAGCCCCTAATTAAGTTGGAGACATGAAATTTCGCATACTTATAGCTGAACACCTCACATCAAACGACAAATAATAAAATTTTGAAAAAGTCTAATAACCATCTGGGCTCTAATTTATGTATTTTAAACAATTTTTCTAACTCAGCCCTTAATTAAGTTGGAGACGTGAAATTTTGCATACTCATATCTGAACACCTCACATCAAACGGCAAATAATAAAAATTTGAAAAAGTCTAATATTTAACACTCTGGGCTCTAACTTATGTATTTTAAGCAATTTTTCTAACTCATCCCCTAACTAAGTTAGGGACTTGAAAGTTGTATACTTATAGCTGAACACTTGTGATAACACGATAAATCATAAAATTTTGAAAAAGTCATATTTAACCCACCAGTCTCTAACTTCTGTATTTCAAGCAATTTTTCTAACTCAGCCCCTAATTAAGTTGGAGACATGAAATTTTGCATACTTATAACCGAACACCTCACATCAAACGACGAATAATAAAATTTTGAAAAAGGTCTAATATTTAACCCTCTGGGCTCTAACTTGTGTATTTTAAACAATTTTTCTAGCTCAGCCCCTAATTAAGTTGGAGACATGAAAGTTTGCATACTTATAGCTGAACACTTGCGATAACACGATAAATAATAAAATTTTGAAAAGTCATATTTAACCCTCCGGTCTCTAAGTTCTGTATTTTAAGCAATTTTTCTAACTCAGCCCCTAATTAAGTTGGAGACATGAAATTTCGCATACTTATAGTTGAACACCTCACATCAAACGACAAATAATAAAATTTTGAAAAAGTCTAATATTTAACCCTCTGGGCTCTAACTTGTGTATCTTAAACAATTTTTCTAACTGAGCTCCTAATTAAGTTGGAGACTTGAAATTTTGCATACTTATAGTTGATTAGCTCACATCAAACGACAAATAATAAAATTTTGAAAAAATCTAATATTTAACCTCTAATATTTTATCTTGCGTAATTTTTAAATTTAAACTGTTTTGCAATACTATTTTTTTTTTCGTTCATTTTGCATAATAAGTGTAATGTGACGTAATTTCTTCTTTTTCAGACTTCTAACGCATGTTAATGAATTTATTTTACAATATCCTTTCTCTTTTAAAATTCACATGTAAATATAGTTTTTATGGCGTAATTTCCAATAAGTCCCTGCTTTTTATACCTAATTATTTAATTCTAATTTGAAGGGTTTTTTTCTGTTTATATTAGTAACATGTAAATAATTTTTTTTAAGCAGACTTTATTGTTTGCGCTGTTTATACAGATGGCAACAGTTTAAATTAATACAATTTTCTAAAATATGTAAAAAATATCTGTCGAAATGCTAAATATTTGAATTTAAATTAGAAATAAACCTCAAAAAATGAGTCAAATTAAAAAAAAAATAATGGAACCTACACACCGGGATCTTCTATTGAATAAAATGATCTAAAAATGATTAAATTCTCATGTATAGTTTTTGCTCCTGTAAAACTTTTTAAATGGAACGGTTTTGTCCAACTTTAGCATTAAATATCCCTTTAACTAATTCTTCGATTTGAAAACTGTATGCATCAGCGTATTGATCAAACATTTCGCTATAATACCACCGATCTTCATATTTTTGTATGCAATAGTTTTCTTAATATTAACGAAGAAAGACCTCTGGTCACAAAAAATTCAATAGAGAGATATATAAAAATGAAAACTTGTCTATCTATCTGTTTGTAATTCTATAAAAATCCACAATTTGGAAGCCAAAATTGTGAAAAGATAAGTACATGGTATTAAAACATGGCCGAGGCAACTAAAGTAATCCGGAATCGAAATAATTTATAGTTAATATTTAATTAATAAAAAACCACCAATTTAACAGCAATTTCTTATCAAATTTAAACATTTTTCGTTATAGCAGTTGCCACCAATTAAAAAACACAATAAAATTATTACTACAATAATTAATTTTTTACTGCAAGATTTCCACGTGAAAAATGAAAATGAAATAAATAGTTTTCCGATTTTAAAAAAAAAAGGAGAATATTGCGTCATAACTTTTCTATTGCAAGATATTCACGTGAAAAATGAAAATGAAATAAATAGTTTGACGAATTTAAATGAAAGTGAATATAACTTCATAACTTTTCTATTTCAAGGTTTCCACGTGAAAGAAGAAAATATTAGGTCATATTGGAAATATGAAGGACGTGCTGGATATAGTATAACGTCATATGAGTGTGAAAAATTTATTGAAGCATGATAAAAACCCGATTAGGGAAATATTGACGTATTTTAACATTATTGCTCCAATTATAAATTGAAATAAGTTCATTTATAGCTGTATTCTTCTGCGTCTGTTATATACATTTATACATTTTTATATAGCGCTTTCATATGATTCATTCATACAACATTTCGACTGCTTTTTTTAATGTTTGTTTTGTGTTGTATGTTAAATTTTGAAATTGATTTTCAAAAAAAAAACAAAAAAAAAAAAACATCCTCCAAATTCTGGGCAACGCCGGGCACTTTAGTTAGTAACAGATAAATGGCTTTTGTATCTATACATCTAATGCTAATATTATAAAGTGTTATAATATTATAAAGTGTATAATTTTATTAATGCTTGTACGTTTGTGAGGTGTTATCTCTGAAACTACATAGCCAATTTAAAAAAAAATGTTGGTGGCCATCTCTGCTCCGAAAAAAAGACTATTTTATGTCAGTGCAAGAACCTACATCGCTGCAGGAACAAAAATAGTTCTAAAATTGCGATTTCTGCGATATTGATTGGATTAGAAACTTTAAATTTGGTGCGCTAGTTACTTTTAAGATGTAAATACTCGTAATGAACGCCCTCTAAAAGGTTCAATTTGACGGATAAACGTAAAAATTTCTAGAAAGGTTCTAAACTATGCTTTATTTGGAATACTGAAATTTTTGGGATACTTTTGGGGTTAGAAACTAGAACTTTGGCATGGTAGTAATTAATCAGATGTAAATGCTCGTTGTAGAACGATTTCTAAAAAATCGAAAGACTAAACAAAGTGGAAAAAGATCTAAAGATGATCTAAGTAACGAAGTACATGGAATTGTTAGGAATATAAACATGAAAATTGACATGGCTGTATTTATCATGACGTAAATTCTCACAATAGAACAATTTCTAAAAATGTCGCTATATAAAACAGTGCAGAAACATAAAACTTTCGAAAATTTTCTACTTCTGTGTTACTGCTGAGCCCAAAATCTTGAAATTTTGCTTCGGGTTAGTTTTAAAATATACAATTGTCTCTATGAATGGTTTCTAAAAAATTTAAAATTTAAAAAGATGAAATTAACGGAAAGCGATCTTAATTACCATTAATTTGGAATTAATAGAAACAGCAACTTTAAATATTTCATAATGCTGCATTTCCTCCGCAAAACATGCAATTTAAAGACATCAAAACTGATAGATACCCACCTAGCATTAAATAAATTGTGTAAATATTGAATAAAGACCTTTATGAAACAGGGAGTAGGTTGCCCGAAAGTACGTGTTGAAGTGTTCCTTCTTTAGGCTTTTCTCTCTCTCGTCAAGGCCACTAACAGAGGGAAGTATCGTTTTAAAAGTGATAGGAATTTTTTATCCGATTCATTTTTCTAGACATTTTATCATAAGGTCATATTCTCAATTATCATTAGTAGATTTTTTATATATTAACTTATTCTGGGGAAATTTCATAATCGGGTTCATATTGGCGTATGTTAGCTTGCATGATTTGCTTAAATATGTATGGATTTGCAAATTACTTCAAATGACACTTTGACAGCTCAAAAGTTATGCACACGATACATTCAGATCTTGTGTCATACTTTATGTTGTAATCATTGCCAATTTCTTTTATTTAATACATGCTAAATACAGCTCAACTTGTGCAGAATATGTTTGAAAACAAAGCAATACAGCGTATGTAGTGGCCAGCATACACTCATCATTTAAATCCGATCGAGCATATCTAAAACACACTCTAACGAAGCATTGCATGCCACTGTTAATGTATTAGGTACTTTGATACTATATCAGATTTTGAGGAGAGAATTCCTTAAATGTTATCGACAACCTTATTGCATCCGTGGAAAACAGATATTGTACAATATTAACTATTCCGGGAAGCACACACCATATAAAGTACAGTCCATTCATTTTAAACATCATATATTTGTCATTTAAAGTTACTCAAATTGGTGCGGAGCATCTGATTATGTTCTTGACATCATTTTATACAGTTAAAATTCCGATATAAGTAATTTAGTGTTTAATTTTCTATTTTACTTTTAATATATTGCGTACTTTCAATTTTATATCTATGCATGGCTGTCTTGAATGGTTTGATTTCCCATTTTTTAAAACAGTGTATACGAATTTATATATAAGATTTTGCAATTCTACGATTCGTTTATTTTCATCATTTCAATATATCGCAGTATATGGACAATTAAAGATAACATCTCATTTTCTTTACTTCCACATGTTATTATTAAATCTATGTTCTCAGCAATATCGCTCAGACTAATCCCTCTGAGAGAAGTCCTAGTTAATTGTTTATTTGAAGGAGTAAATAAAAAAATGCATAAAGAATGAAATCAATCGGATAATTAGTGGCCGAGATATTTGAAATTCCATTTTTCACATTCTTCGATTTTTCGTGAATCTGTATTTCTTTCAAATTTCAATTCAAAGATAGATTTTAATTGGAAATGAGATGCTTAATCCGTCGCAGTAAATTGTTAGTTAATATGATTATTATTTTGAAGTTATAAGGATATTTCTTTTACGCAATTCGGTACTACTCGATTGTCCCGTCAACCAAAATAATATCGCCAAACTATAAGATTAAATGTCAATAATGGATTATTTTAAATGTCACATTCACTTGATATTAAATACGTTGCACGTTTTTCTTGCGTCATCAAGTGATTTTTAATTCGACGTTTTATTTGCATTTTTATTAAACTTTTATAAATTATTTGTTCTTAAGTTATTTAAAATATAAATTATACTATTCTATATATCTGTTCCGTCGCCAAATACCGTCAAGTTTGTCACCAACTTGGCGATATCTTTAGTATTTGTCCAAATTCCTATAGATGCCCATTGTAAGCCAATAGGGCTTACTTGCTTAGAGAAAATCAACAAATTTAGATATTTTAATGCAACTAACACTGATATTAGCTTAAGGGATTATATTAATTCACAGGCCTACAAAAAAAAAAAAAAAATTTTGGTGCCTATAATTTTTCAGCTGATTTTAGATATTTTTGGGACACTGAATCCAAATATGAAATAAGTTTTTTTCTATCAGCTCCACTTTTTTAGCTATGCGAAGAGAACTAAAGATTTTTTAGAACTGAAGTGACCTTCAACGCTTAAACTGGCCTTTGACACATGGGCCTGTCGCAACGCTTAAAGTGATTTGTTAGGCACTGAAATTCCACAAGACCTTGAAAAAAACAGATGTGCAAGTAAAACTGAGGTTCTGCGCATGCTTCTGATTTCGTGCCGCTCATCCATAAAGCCAAATGGAAAAGCCGCAAAGAGATAAGGTTAGTTTGTGAGTTTTCTCCGTGGAGGGTAGACGAGTTGACCTTTTGCGATATTTGTGTTTAGTATAGAATTCTTATAAAGTTAATTTAAAACGTACTGTATTGTAGATTGTTGTATATGTGTTGTTGAATATAATTTAAATGAGTTCAAGTAGAATAAGTTGTGTAAATCATCCTGATGTGTTTTGCTACATATGCGGAGAATACGTGTTAAAAGAGAACAGAAAAAATGTTACTGACTTTGTAAAGAGAGCTTATCTTGGACACTTTGGTGTTAAACTTGGTGATCAGGATAAAACCTGGGCACCGCATCTGGTCTGTAAAACTTGTACAGAACACTTATGACAGTGGACTAACAGGAAAAGAAAGTTGTCTCAAATTTGGTTTACCGATGGTTTGGAGAGAACCCCAAAACCACTTCGATGATTGTTATTTCTACCTAGTAAATATTAAGGAATTAATCGAAAGAAACATAGTAAGTGGACTTATCCTGATTTAGTCTCTGCAAGATGCCCGGTTCCTCACTCAGAGGAAGTAAGTGCCGATCCCAACGTTTTACCAGCTACCAGAGCTCTGGGAGGATGAATACTGTCCCTCTGATCATCCTTCCGATACTTATGAAGGTGACAGTGATTATGAGGAGATGTCATCAATGCCTCAACGTTTCAACCAGGATGAGTTAAATGATCTCACCTGAGATCTCAACCTGCCAAAAGAAGCTTCTGAATTACTGGCTTCAAGATTGAAGGACAAAAATTTACTGGAACAAGGAGCCAAAATTACCTTTTACCGCACAAGAGAAAAGGGTCTACTACCCTTCTTCTCCCAAGAAGAAAATCTTGTATTTTGTCACAAAATTAGAGGACTCTTGAAAAATGTGTCTTTCTGAATATTTTCCGGATCATTGGGGCTTATTTGTAGACAGCTTAAAGCGGAGTTTAAAATGTGTCCTTCTACACATTGGGAATAAATATTGTTCAATATCAATTGCTCACTCAACGAAAATGAAAGAAGAATATAACACAATAGCTTTGGTCTTTGACAAGATAAAGTATCATGAACATCAATGGGTGATTTGTGTTGATTTAAAAATGGTAAACTTTCTCCTTGGATAGCAAAGCGGTTACACCAAATATCCTTGCTTCTTGTGTCTTTGGGGTAGCAGGGATAAAACACACCACTGGGTTAGAAACGAGTGGCCTAAGAGAGAAAACATGGATGTTGGGGAAAGGAATATCATTAATAACCCCTTAGTTGGGTGAGACAAAATCATACTTCCTCCACTGCGTATCAGACTCGGCCTTATGAAGCAGTTTGTAAAGGCTCTTGATAAGAACGGGTCATGCTCTGCATATATAGAAGAGAAAATGCCCCAAATGAGTTATGAAAAAATTAAATCAGGAATATTTGACGGGCCACAAATAAATCAGCTGATTAGGGATCCTGCCTTCGTAAATTCGATGAATGAGACTGAGGGAAAAGCCTGGACTTCTTTTGTTGCAGTTGTCGAAAACTTTCTGCTCAAACACAAAGCAGAAAACTATGTAGAACTGGTAAACGAAATGCTTAATAGTTTTAAATCTCTTGGGTGTAATATGAGCATTAAGGTGCACTATTTACACAGCCACTTAGAGTATTTTCCTGAAAATGTAGGAGACACCAGTGAGGAACAGGCCGAAAGATTTCACCAGGATATTAAGACTATGTAGGACCACTACCAAGGAAGATGGGATACGCACATTATGGCAGATTACTGTTGGAGTTTAAAAAGGGATTGTTCAAAAATAAATTCAAGAATGTCACGGAAAAGAAGCTTCCGAAATGTTCAGTGAGAATTGGTCTCATCGATGACTTTTTCCTCTATCTTTGTGAGTAAATATATTTGTATAATATAATTCTTAAAAATATTATTTGAATATATGTATATTATAATAATGAAAATTAACATTTGTATATTATTAAAAAAATCTTTTTATTTATTTTATTTTTATTTTAGTTTAATTATGGATTTAACTTAAAATAGTGTAACATATGTTTCACAAAAAGTTCTATATCTTAAATATTTGAGCTCCCAGGCAAAATTGAATGCCATATTTGAATTCAGGACATCAAATTCATGTAAAATCAGCTCCAAAAACCTAGGCACCAAAACAGCTGTTGGCTTGTGTTATATTTAAAGGAGTCCAAGTAAATTTAATTATGAATAAACGTAGCATGATACAATGCTTAGTTAATGCTTTCCCAAACATATATTTTATGGGAGACCAAACTGGTCGCCAACGGCGTCTAGTTTGTATGATTTTGCGTGTAGTTTGGCGATTTATACAATTTATCGAAATGGGTCGACGGGATAGTCAAGTTGTACCCGCAGTTCAGTAATAGAGCATTACTATGCATTAAAATATTTAAATATACGTTTCAATTTTATTTTCTAATAGCAATGTATTTTATAAATAATTTACACATGTTTTATTTTCATATCTCATATTATGCATGATGGGTAAGTGTTACGGCGGTCCCCACCGACTAGTTTTATTGTATTTTTTGACCTACTTACTGACTTACCCTCGTATTTTAAATTCTTTGTAAAAAACTTGAGAAATGATAAAACACATTCCTATGAATCAGATTCAGTTTAAACTACATACAAATAACTAAAATTTATTAAAATGTTCTAAAAATCCATTAATCGTTTTTATAAGAACTTTTCTGGGTGTGTTTAAAACATATACGGGGCATTCTCAGAATCTTTTGACTTTCGGGAATAAAAATCTGGTGAAATTAAACTTGCTAAAATAAAATTTTTACGAGGTAGAAGAATGCCTTAATAATTCAAAATAAAGAAAAAATGGTCAGCAGCGATTTTTTTTTATTCAACTGAGGTTTAAGTTAAACTTCCGAGTTTACTTTTCGTTACCATTTTACCACTATAAATTTCTAGTTTCTTCTAAATTTTTACTTATAATGAATTTGCATAGTACCCACAGGACATTCAAATAAGAAATTATACGTAATAACAGTGTAATAACAATGTAGTATTTTTAGTACAAAATTTTGGTATAACATTGTCTTAAAAGGGTGTTAAAGAAGGGACGGAAGGGAAAAAAGGGGATGGTATAGCGCAAAAGGGACGGTAATGGAAAATATGGAATGGTAAAGATGGGGCGGTAAGGAACATTGCCACTATTTTTTAACAAATCATGTTAAGACTAAGTGATAGGCACAATGTTCATTGATTTTTAGAAACAGTTATTTACATTGGATTAATTAAAAAAAAATTAATTTACCTCGAAAAGTGCAGGAATAAGCTTTGGGGACGGTAAGACTACCTATAAAGTCACAATGCTTGAAATTGCTGTTTAAATGCTGATTTAAATTCTCCAGTAAATTTCATGTCAAAGAATTTTAGACACTCTTTCTCTTGTATACTTCTGCAAGAAGAAAAACTTGAAAAAAAATCTGCATCTGGTGAGATGTTCTGTATAATTTTATAAGAGGGATGGTAAGGAATCTAAAACCCAGGGACAGAGTTGAAAAAAAAATATCAACCGTAAAAATGTGTGCAGGTTAATTTTTTGCTACATATTTAGATAAAACATTTGTCCCAGTTTCGGAAAAAAAATTACTTCGCATTATTTTTATTGAGACAATTTTATACAGACAGCTCCAAACTTAAAAATCATCATCAGGGACATAGGACGGTATAGGAGTTTTCCTGATATTTGGACCCTCAACATCGTCCAAAACTTATTTATCTCGTAAATATTGTTATCCAAGGGATGTTACCCAGTATATGAAATAAATAAAAACACAACAATATGTACTAAAATAAAAATTATTATTCTGGGAAATAAAAGTCAAAAGATTGTGAGAATGCCCCATACAAATCTGTATTATCTTAAAAAGCGATCCCTTTCGAGCAAACTCTTGCTCATCATCAGTGTTACAAACGAACACTAATATGCAAGGAATCATTATCCTATAATATTCCAAAATTATGGTATAATATCTTAGGAATTGTTCAAAACTAAATGTAGTTTTCGCATAACCCCGCCCCCCCACCCCCTAATGTTGCATTATGTGTATTTGCATCGAAGGGAAATATATTTAAAATATAAATTCTAGGAAAGAGAAACATATAGAATTTAAATTTTGTGATCTAACACTTTATAGCTGCTTATAAAGCAAATACGGTAACTAAAAGCTGTACTTGAGTCTAATACGTTTCATAGTTTGTTTTATTAGCATAGTTTGTTTTATTCACTATAACGTCCATTTTAAATCACCCCGTTTTCTTTAGCATTAAATGATATGCGCCCAACGATTTTATTCAAAAGATATTTGCTGTAATATTTATTTTGAATCACCTGGTATAACATCCCTTCCAGAGATATTTGCTAAAATATATTGGATATAGCCACTATTTATAATAAACCGGTTATTAACTTATCTTCAAATGCTATTAGCTAAAATATATTCTCTATAACATCTATCGTGAATAATTATTTGTTTTAAAAGACATTCAGCATAATCTCTATTTTGAATCAACTAGTATAATATGATATTAAAAAATCTTCGCCGAAACCTCCATTTTAAATAACACGGTATAAGCTCGATTTACAAGATATTCGCTAAAACCTCTATTTTGGTTTACCTCGTATAACTTTGCATTTTCAAATGCATCAAATATAAACCACTGCGCCTCCAGAAAACAAACAATTACAAACATATAGTTCGCAGCTGAATTCGATACATCCCTAAAAACTAAAAAGATATAGCTCGTTAAGACTAAAGTTTCCAACATTTATTCTTTAACTTATTCGGGCAAAATTTTCCCGAATTGTACTTCCTCTGGAAATCCGCAGTACATCTAACTGAGTAATTTGAAGCTACTTTTAGCTCACGGGCTATCAAAGCCAGAGAGCTAATGTGCCCGCAGTTCTGTATGCATTAGGGTGGAACTTAAGTATAGGGTAAAAAAAAAAAAAAAACTTTTTTGTTTTAATGTGTAATAGTGAAAACCTTTTTCCTTTTTGGATGTCTAAACTTTTGGCTGAAAAGGTTTTCTTAAATTAAGTTGTTTTCCGGTTCCTCAAGGAGGTCAAAGTTTTGAAATTTCAGTATAAAGTAACTTAAAGTAAACAACGTAGCTGTTAGCTCATATCTACTTTTATTTAGCAAATACTATCCAGAAGTCACCGCGAGGAGGTGGATAAATATCGACTTCCACCCTCCTTACTTCCCTTTGTTATGGATTAATTCCATTGGATATTCAACCTACTGTCTTTTTAGGCAAACTTTTTCATTACATTGCGGGAATTCAACTTTCCCAAGTTTAAGCCATCTTTTGCTTAATATTTAAAGACTGTTGACGTAGTTCGCGGGACAGCTTTGACACACGTTTCCATTGTTTGAGTATGACAAGGAAAATCTAAAATTCAGGTGTATCCCCTGTTTGTACTTTTTTTAAGTTCTTCATCCGATCAGACCGTCAAGATAGGATCAATGTTTTTATAGTCTATAATTTCAATTCGTTCGTATTTTTTCAAGTCGCTTTCCTACTGGTCCAGAAAATCCTTTTGTACCGTAGTTTTTCCAGCAAGATTTTGAAATAAGTATCTAAGAAAAAAGTTCATTTGCATGTAATAATCAAATTATCCATTATAAAGTTTTTAGGATATTGCTTCCGATGTTTTAACAACCCCAGATTTGCATCCTGCATTAAAGGCGTTTCTGTTTCACCCAATAACTTTCAAACTTGAAATGACTGTATTTAATTTTGAAATTACACCAAAATTGCAGTGGCTATATTAATATAAGAAGATGTCAATGAAATATGACCAATATATTTTTATCCGGGTTTTTGAACTAAGACCAAGTGTTTGTCTTTAATGATTCTTAGTTATACTTTTTCCCTCTGCTTCAGTTATCATAGTGTTATCCTTTCTGCCATCAAAATACTAACCTTGTAAAATTAACTCATTTCGTCTTTCCTGTTCTTTCAAATTCTTCCTTTTCTTTTCTCTTTGTCGTCTTCAAGTCCTTCTTTCAGTTACCTTTTCTTTATTATCATCTAAAATACCCATATCTTCTAAGGTGCCATTTGCAATAATATTTGCAGTTCTGTCTAATACTCCGGTTCTTTCACCTTGTTGATTATCAAATTCAGGTTTAGAAAAACAACCGATTGAACTATTTCCTTCCGAACTATTTTTTACACTTGACGATCATTCAATCAAAACATCATTTTTTTGTTTTAAAATAACTTTTTTCCTTGATATTTCCTTTTCCAGTCTTGCTACACATTTTTTGTAGTTTTTATATCTATTGATCCTATTGCCATCACCCCATCTCTCTTTGGTCTTTCAGAAAGTGACGTTCTTGTTCTGATACACAATAATATTTAGTGCTTTTACACAAAGAAATGTTTTTTGCAGGATTACCTAACATTTTGCAATTTTATATTGGATGTGGGATTATTCTTTCTAATCTTAATATTTTTCTTCAAATTTTGACATTTCTAGAGCTAGTCTCTAATCATTTTTTATGATTTGTGTATCAGAAACCGTTGGAATTGAAGGTCTCAGCAATACACTTTTAATTGTATCATCAACAGCTTTAGATATTTTAGAAATAGTGTGTACCAGATTCCAGCTGTCAGATTTTAAGTTAAATTGAACCAAAAATAATGTTTCATAACATCTTCATATGTTTGTCAAAGATAGCAGTCTAATGTTAATTGTTTTGGTTCACGAAATACAGGACACTTCAACAATTATCTAGATTTAGGTACGTTAACAGACTTTGTCACTTTTGACACCGAATGTTTATTGAAAAATAAATAAAGAAACTGTTAACACACGTTAAACTTGTTATGTGTCGCAGCCAAATAAATCAGAGACAATGAAAGCCGACGCCCACGACGCTGGCTTCTACAAAAGTCAAATAAAGTGGGGATAACTTTTCTAAGGCACTCAAACTAAATTATTCTCTTTATTACAGGACATTAACACTTAATTATTTAATTTTGCAAAATATAAATTTAACAATAAGCTTAAAAAACTTTTCATGCAATTATTGGCTTTTTTCGTTTTTTAGGGAAAATCGGGCGCTTTGAGGAACCGGAAAATATCATTTTAAAATTAAAAGAAAAATATTTTCTTTTTATGGAGTTAAAAAGGAAAAAATAATCACTATTAGAATATAAAATTCGAAACTTCGTTTTTTAGTTCCACCCTAGTATGCATGTATGCATGTTTGTACCGAGTGTCCCAAAAATGACTGATGGGTTTTTAAACTCAATAACTTGCAAATAGTGACATATATTTAAAGAAATCTTGCAGGAGAGTTATATATGTTGTCAGGAGTTTTTTTACTTTGGTTCTTGATTTTAGTTCAAATTTTAAACAATAGATGGCACTGACAGCAATAAGTGCTCAGTCTAGACCCGATTTTTGGTATTTCGAGATCCATTCAATTCATATTAAACTCCTTTTTTCGCATGGAAGAAGAAAAGGCCGAAAAATCGAGCCTGTATTTAGCGGTTATTGCTTGCAGCGCCATCTATCGATGCTATTTGTAACTAATATTGAGAATTGCAGCATCAAAACTCCTGACTTCTTACATAACACTCTAGCAAGAAATTTTTCAATATCTGTCACCGTTTGCAAGTTATGGAATTTTAAAATCCGTCAGTCATTTTTGGGACACCCGGTATGTACGTATGTATGTACGTACGTACGTATGTATGTACGTACGAACGTATGTGCCTAACGCGATAACTCTAGATAGAAATATCCGATTTGCTTTAAAAAAATTTCTAGGTTCATTATGATAAGGCGCTTCCGTAATTAATTTTGGGGGTTCCTTGGTTAAGTATAACGGGAGAAACGGTGGGCTAATCCCCACTTTAGTTTGATAAAATATGTTTTTTCATGCAGAATTATCAGATATTCTTCAAATTTGGTATACTGTTTAATTCTGAGGCACTTCTCTGATTAAATATGAAGGTTCATTGTTTGAGTCACAGGGGGTGGGACGGGTGTCTAATACTCCCCTTAATTTAGATAAATGGATCTTTCTAACCGATTTGCTTCAAATTTGGTATACCGGCTTATTCTGATAAGGCGCTTCTCTGATTAGATTTGAAAGTTCATTAGTTAAAAGTAAAGGGAGGGGGAACGGGGGACTAATACCTCCCTTAATTTAGATAAATGGGTTTTCTACCCGATTAGCTTCAAATTTGGTATACCGGTTTATTCCGATAAGGCGCTTCCCTGATGACATTTGGAGGCCCATTGGTTAAGTATAAATAGGGTAAACGGGGGTGGGGGGCAAACTTCCTTAACTTATTTTTTGAGGGGCATTATTCTATGAAATATGATTATAATACACAATTAGTGTTTATAGCCTGTGAGCTAAATGCCATCAGTTTAATTGGGCACCTTTTTTATATTTTATCTACAACGTCTTCCTCCATCTACAGATCTAGAATATACATGCCTCTGAGCGTGTGATGTTTTCCCTATATTTTTACAAAAAGGATCATAAGTGTTACATTGACTTAAATTTTCATTCTTGATTTCGTTCTAAAATATCCTTTGTATTGCTTCAACTTAGAATATTCTTAAAGCATACATATGCAATTATGAAACATTATTTTCCCTTACAGATGTTTAAAACAAACTTGTTTTTTTTCAAGTTAAGACTGATTTCAGGCAACGGATAATTACGTGACCTAAACATAGAGAGTACATGTGCATGACTACTTATATTTAAGCATGTCGTGTACTTGTTTATCAGACACTTTTAGTTAACTCTTTGCTTGACAATGCTTTATTTACATATATCTACCGTTTATGTGCCACTACTAGCGAAATACGACTATTTTTCTTATTCTGTTATTCTTTTCCTACCAGTATTTTAAAGTTAATAATAGTAATATTCATGTTAATTGTCTTCTGGAAAACGTATCACGAAAATTATTTTATAGAAATAATAATGGCAAACAAGTGGGTAAATGTGATCTCAGATCGCACAGAGTGTTTCGTTTAATATTCCTTTCCAAACACTTTATCCTTTTGCAAAATCTGTTAGTTCACAGTTTCGCAACCAGAGGGCGCACTCTATTCTAAACAAACTTCTATCCGAACAAAACTTTGTTTTCGGTAGATATATTATTCAAGGGGATCGGACCCATAGCACCCAAGATAGTTTGTCGCCCCCTGGCGGTAAAAATATGTAAGGCTATGTAAGGCTATGGTGCATTATATGACAGAGTGGTCAAAGGGATGTCGGCAAAAGTTAGGAAAATGCCCCCCCCCCCCGGGTGAAAAGAGTGGACATGAGAAAAATTGCTTAAAATACACAAGTTACAGACCAGAGGGCTAAATATAAGACTTTTTGAAATTTTCATGATTTGTCGTTTGATCGCAAGTGTCAAACTATAATTATTTAAAATTTCAAGTGTTCAACTGAATTAGGGGCACAGTTAGGGGGAAAAAAAAAGCTTAAAATACACAAGTTAGAACCCAGACGGGTAAATATTAGACTTTTTCAAAATTTTGTGATTTGTCGTTTGATGAAGGGTGTTCAGCTATAAGTATCCAAAATTTCAAGCTCCAGCATGTATAGTTTCTGAGAACCGGCTCTGTGAGAGACAAACAGACAGAGGAGTGAGACGAATAGTTTTTTGTCTGATGAACGAAACCCTAAGAAAAATATCACCTGGCTCATTCTTATAACAATCGGCGTAAAAATTGGTATATCGTTGGCTGTGACGAATGGTTTAGAGATTAGAGTTTTATTATTTAGTACCTCTTTTAAAAAGTAGTTCTATTTTCGCATTCAAAGTTTACACTTTGAAAAGCATTGATTATACTCACAATGAAGCCATTTATTTAGATGTATTTTCATTGTTATATACCCTAAAATATTACCGTAAATATATTAGCCAATAAAAATATTATTAAATAACATTTCTAAAATTTTTCTAAGTAAATGAGACGGCATGAAAACCTATAAATTTTTCCAACATTGGAAGCAAATACAATATGCATAACTGCCAACCTTTACGCTTTTTTGTTACCAGTAAAATTTAACAGAAATTTTTGTAATACTTGGTCGGCAGTTTTGATCGATTAAATAAGAAAACTTTTACTATTAAAATTTAGTAAGCATAAAGCGTAAAATTTGGCAGCTATGAATATGCTGAAAACCTATTTATCTCATATTCCTTTTAAATTAGTATACAAATAATAAGAGATTTTAGTGTGCGAAACTAATGCATTTCTGAAGATAATTGAAATACGCCCCGATTTTTGTAGACTAAAATATTTTTTAAAAATAAATTAGATTTTTTTAAGTGAAAGTCCATAAACGTCTGTTTATTGTAAAAAAAAATTTTGTATATATTATACCTAAATTAGTAAATTTATACATAGTTAAACATTAAATCTTGTTAAATTCACGTTTTCTATTTTTGATATGATTAGTAACTGTGCATTCTTAATCAAATTTAATGCATGGGTATTTGGAATTACAATATTGTTTACGTTATAATCAAGTTCAAACATCGTTTGATTATTGAAATTACCTTGTACAATTAAGTAATACAAACTTTGTCCCATATTAATTAATGCAAATATTTGTTTATGGTTTAGGAAATATATTAAGCTTCAGAATTGTTCGAAACACATACTTAAATAAATGTCTCTCTTATATGTTGGATTATTAAACACTAAATAAGGGGAATAACACACGCAATATTAATTCTCATTAGTCTCATTATTGTGTTTATAATATCAAATGTAAACATTTAAGTTTAGATAAACAGCGATATATAAAGTGTTTAAATTAGTGTAATATGCTTGTTTAAGAGATTTAATTAAAATTTAATGCCATATTATGAAATACATACAATTACTTTGCCGCGCAAGAAAGCAATTTATTACTGTAAATATGCTCACTATAAGCGTGAAAATCGGAATTTTATTATAGTCTTCTATTAAAATTTGTTGAAACGGAAAATTAAAATAAAACAAACATTAAATGCCTTCTTAACACACGTGAAAGCTCAGATGCATCTTAAGTGTCACAACAAATTTATCATTGTCAAACTACAATGAGGTAGAAACAAAACCGAAAACAACTCATACTCTGCGGTGAAATGGTTGAGTTGCTTATAACATAACTGGGATGGATTTATTTATAGTGTAGGTAAAACAGAAAAAAATTGAGTAAAATACGACAGTTGATGGCCATGCAGGAAAATTAGGGAATAAGTGGTTTCGGTGCAAAAAATGAAAATTCGTTGAGTCTCCCTCCCTCCTAAAAAATTGCTTTACCATGTTTTTTGAGGAATTCAGAAAGGAGCCATTTTAAGTTAGGGAGGTGGATCAAATTTTAAGTACGTCAAGTGGGATATCATGTATATTGTTATTCGAAATCGAATGACACCATCCAGAAGTCAACAAGGTCGTCTGCTACAATTTAACGGCAGTTTTTTTTTTACTACAATTTTGAAAATTATACTTCTGTGTAGGTAAGATAATTTATTCCAGCAACTACTGTTCCATTCACGAAAATTTAGTTCGAACTTCGTTTTGGCACAATAAATGAAGATCCGAGGAGTCCCCAAAAATGTAAGATCTTTTACCCTGTTTTGGGGGGGGGGGGGGAGGGTGGAGGAGGGAGCAATTATAACTGAGGGGGGAAAGTAGATTTTTTTAAGTAGGGATGTATTTGGAGTATTGTTTATTATGAGTTTTCTACTTCTAAATCGTATGACACCAGCCTTACGTCGATACGATAATTCCTTACAAAAGTACGACAGTTTTTATAAATACAAAATTATAAATACATAGATTTGACAACTTTGATTACCTGGAAGATGATCCTGATTTTAATTGTTGCTAGTTAAGAAGGTTTAATAAGAGTGCGATCATTTAATGTGATATAATGATGTTATAATGATTTTAACATGTGTGATTTGCACTTTTTGTAACAGTTCTACTACAGTATTTTTAATAAACTCTGTTATTGCTAGCGTTGTACTTATTTGACGCCAGCCTTACCGGTTATCAGATTACGGAAGTCTGGCTATTTTATTATTTAATTTAATCTTTTTAATTTGTTTTCGCAATCGGGAAAATTACAACGAATATCTTCTTTTAAAATTCTTTTTCTGACACATTATGAAATAAAGTTGCTAGGCAACTTCTACATAAATGGAAAAGTATAAATACTTGCGATTATAAAAATATAAAATGCAAAGGTTAAGATGTTTTATATTTTTGAACAGTTGCAAAAAATTCCATAAAAATAAACAGATAATTTTAGAATGTCTGACATATGTATGGATATTTTAATGCTCCCTCCCCCAGTGAGAAATTTTAGCATCATCAATTTAACATTTAAAAAAGTTATGGAACTGCACCATTTTCTTTTCAATTAATTATAAAATTTGAAAATCGTTTGCATTCCCTTTGAAAAGCATTATGATGTAAAGTAAATTGAAACGAGATAATAAACATTGTCAGATAATTACAAAAAATCTAACAAACACAGAGGTGCAAAAATATTTTGGGTCTCACACACACGAGTGATTCGGCAATAAAAATATTAGAATAAATACTTATCTACTATTTTCTTTACCAATATATATAATCACTACACTTCTTTGCGTTTAAATGTCTAAAATAAAGTAACGAATATCATTCTTGAATTGAAGTATTTAAATTTATTAAAACTCAAATAGTTTGATAAACAGTTTTTACAAGGAACTCGTGTAAAATTAATTTTATAACAGCGCATCGGTTATATTAAAGGATAAAAAACGTATTGATTTTAGTTAAGATCAAATTTGCCCCCAACCCTTATTTTAGAATTATTCGAAGATTCAGTTATCATTATCTATAAAAATTGATTTTATGATTAGGTTGCCGCTACAGTGGTTAATTATAATAAAATATATAATAAAGAATTTTTACTAATGAATGAATAGACAGTTTGGAGAAGTTTATCAAAACACCTTATTAAATTATGACATATTCCTGGATAAAATTAATTGTACAGAAATATTACTCAAAAAAATTCTATGTACAAATGTAAGGTTATTTTTATCGTAAGCGTATTATTTATGTTATACCCACATACATTATTTACTAGGAAATGCCATTTGTTTTCAAGAATTTTTTCAAGGAGAAAAGGAACAGCCTGTTAATTTCTGTAAATCTGGTAGTTGGGAATTTTATTCCAAATTTGTTTGCAGGAAATTAATTGGCAGAAACAAAAGAATTAACTTTAAAGCTAATGTAAGGATTAATGATAAGTTTAAACTAGTAGGCAACTTGAATTTATTTGCAGAAAGAAGTCATAATAAGGAATATTGAAACATACATTTAATGTTGTTTTACATGTGTTATGTCGGAAAGAAATGTTACACATTAAATAAAATTAATTTACTTTTAGGGATAATGACATTAATTAGGCTGGCATAACATTAATGTTGTTTTACATGTGTTCTACCAGAAAAGAATTTTACACATAAAATAAAGTACATTTTTAAAGATAATGACATTAATTTGGCTGGCATAAAGTTATGTGTTCTACCAAAAGAGAATTTTACACATAAAATAAAGCTTTTTTTAAAATCATAATTACATCAATTTGGCTTGCATAAAGTTAATGTTGTTTTACATGTGTTCTACCGGAAAAGAATTTTACACATTAAATAAAGTTTATTTTTAAAGATAATTACATTAATTTGTCTGGCATAAAGTTAATGTTGTTTCATGTGTCTTCTATAGGAAAAGGATTTTACAGATTAAGTAAAGTTTATTTTTAAAGTTAATTTTATTAATTTGGCTGCTTTATATTTTTTTACCTCTATTACACCTAGTATTATATACTTTTGATGTAATTCGAGTAAATACCGAGAAAAACAATAATCTTAAAAGAGGTAAAACTATTACTTTATCCACTTATACGATTGTCGTAATGTAAATTATTAATTCTTATATAATTTTATTTGTTGTAAAGTTATCACATACACTATCTAACACACCAAAACTACTATGTGAACTTTGCAGTCGAATTCATAGATTTGTATCATCAGTAACTTTGAGAACGATAAATAAACTTGCTACTAAGCGTTTTAAAAAAACAAATGGTTTAATTACATTAATTGACTGCTTTATAACTTTTTAGATCTATTACACGAGGTATTAGATAGTTTTGAAGAAATTACTGAGAAAGCAGGATAATCATAAAAGAGGAAAAAGTGTCACTTTATATGCTTATAAGATTTCTGGAATGTAAATTATTAATTAATACGGAATTTGTCTTTATAAAAAAGTTGTAATCTTGTTCCAAACTATTGACTACTTTCGAAGACAACAAAACTACTTTGTAAACTTTACAGTGGCATTAATAGTACTCTATCTTCAGTAACCTTAAAAACGATGAATAAACTGGCTACTTAGCATTTTAAAAATGCTAAGTAGCCAGTAAACAAATTCATTAATTACATTACACTGTAAAAAAAGCACTGTAGATTTGCCAGAACAAACTCGATCACAGTGAATGTGCTGTATCTTTCTTTGGTTTCCTGACAATATTAACATGGAAAATACAGTAGTTGCGTAAAATTAATAGCACAATGTGCTGGCAATTTGGACGCATTTTTTTACAGCACAAACTGCTGGCACCCAAATTGCCAGCACATTGTGCTGTTAATTTTACGCAACTACTGTATTTTCCATGTTAATATAGTCAGGAAACCAAAGAAAGATACAGCACATTCACTGTGATCGAGTTTGTGCGCGAGATGAACAGTACTTTGTACTGTAAAAATGTCGTTTTTTTAATAGTGTAATTTGGCTGCATTATATCTTTTTAAATCTATTATACGTGGTATTAGATAGTTTTGATTTAATTCGAGTAAATACCGATAAAGCGGGATAATCTTAAATGAGGAAAAGCATCACTTTATATGCTTATAAGATTACTGTAATGTAAATTATTAATTTTTAAGGAATTTTTCTTTCAAAAATGTTGTAAACTTTTAAACAAATTGTTGACCATTTTAAAACACAACAAAACTACTTTGAAAACTTTGCAGTGGAATTAATAGTACTGTATCGGAGGTAATTTTGAGAGCTATGAATAAACATGCTACTTGGTGTTTTTTCTTTTAAATTATTAATTACATAAATTTGACTACTATATATCTTTTTACACCAATTACACATGAGAATAGATACTTTTGATGTAATTAGAGTAAATTGCAAGAAAGAATGATAATCTTAAAAGAGGAAAACTATCATTTTATCAGCTTATAATATTGCCGGAATATATATTATATTATTAATTATAAAGGATTTTTCTTTTAGTTGTAAACTTATTACAAATTATTAAAATCATTCAAACACAACATAATTCCTCTGTGAACTTTGCATTTGAATTAATAGATTTGTAACGTCAGTAACTTAGTAAATGATGAATAAACTTGCTACTTAATGTTTTAAAAAACAAATTTTAAGTAAAATGCATTAAATTGAGTTTCCACTTTATTTTCATTAAATCTCGTACTTTTCTTTTTGCTTGTAAAAATTCTCGAAATTCATTCGAGCAATATCATATATCAAAATTGTCTTTGATGCATATCAAAGACAATTGCTGTGAATATAGAAGTTTTTAAAGAGGAAAATGTGCTAGTTGATTTTTATTAACATAATTTTCAGAAATGAAAATTGATAAAAAAAAAAGAAAAAAAGAAAAAAAAAAAAAAATGAGTGAAGCATAGCACATACGCAAATTGTCTTTAATGCGTATCTGTAGACTGTGAATATAGAAGTTTTTAAAGAGAAAATGTGCTAGTAAATTTTTATTAACATGATTTTCAGAAATGAAAATTGCTGGGTAAACAAAATGAGTAAAGCATAGCACATACGCAAATTGTCTTTAATGCATATCTGTAAACTGTGAATATAGAAGTTTTTAAGGAGAAAATGTGCTAGTTGATTTTTATTAACATGATTTTCAGAAATGAAATTTTACTGGAAAAACAAAATGAGTAAAGCATAGCACATACGCCATAAAAAATCTATTTGCGATTTAATTAAATGTAAATATAATAAGTAAGGTCAAAAAATGTATTAAAAAACAGAAACGTTTACTAATCAGTAAATGCAAGAGACATGTCTGTGCAATAATCAACACTGCACCCCCCTCCCCCCCCGAAAATAAAGGAACAAATCTTCATAATAGAAATACATATTAATTTAATATTAAACATAATAAAAAAAATAATTTATAATACTTTATCTTATATTTCAACGTTTAAAAGAATCAAGTACTCAATTTTGGGTCAAGGAAATATGCTAAAGGAAGAATAATTTTGAAAAGATTGAAATTCAGAAGTATTATAAAATACTAGGGTGCTCTGCCTCCTGCAAGCTACATTCGCCAACCCCCCGTTCAAACACCACAGAATCTAAAAGCACGCTAATTTGATTGACATTAAAAATATTTGAGAAGGTTGTATTATAATGAAAAATCTTATAGCGATCTCCCTGTAAATGGGTTTCTATTCAATTCACTTTGATTGCGAAAATTTAAAGCCGAATCAGTTGCTGTTAAGACATCCAATGGTCGTTTTCGTGTTTGATTAAAGAAGACCAGTTAAACATTTGAAAGGAAGCTAAAATAAAATGAATTATGTAGTCTTTGCTTCCCGATATTTTTTAACAGCTTTATAAAACGATTGACATAATACAATTCACTACAATTTACTGCTTTAACCATCAAGGGCTGTGGTTATTTTTGGACCACTTAATTTTAATTCTTAATTGCTACATTGGCACCAGAATATTGGGATGGAAATTTTCATTGTATTAAGTAAGTGAACAAAAGTATTTTCGTATTTCGAAATTTGTTTGTAAATTATGGTGCCATTCACTGATTTCAACATTTTACGAATAGAAGTACCTTGCCCCTGAAAGGGTTAAACGCATATTAATGTATTTATTATTTTAAAGTTTTCTTTCTCTTTTAATATTCACGTGTAAATACAATTTTCAAGACATAATTTTCAATATTTTCTTGCTTTTAACACTTACTCATTTAATAGTAATTTTAAAGGCATTTTTTTCTGTTTTTAATAGTCATGTATAAATACATTTTAAATCGTTAAGATATATTATTCTTTGCGCTGTTTTTAGAATTGAAAACAATCTCTATAATAGTAGCCTAAGTCATATGACTATTATCAACAGTTCCGGAGAATCCCTTCGTTTTTTATAGTCCAGGGGGCCATGTTGGTACTTTAATGTTAGTCAGCCACAGGCGATAAGTAACCAAATATTATTCTATCACCATCATTTCACTTATAATAGTCCAAGTCATGTAACTGCCACAAACAATTACAACCTTTCGCTTTTCATAAGAAAGTTTTCCATTTTGGCTAAAGAATCAAAGTTATTTTTTCGAATAAAACTACATAAAAGTTGCCATGATCGCAAAGAATTCTTGGTACTTTTATGTTAGCCGGGTGCAAATCTCGACAATAGCTTTTTTTTTTTAACTCGCCAGTTAGCATTTATTTGTTTTTCGAGTGGTAAATTAAAACGGTACTACTTGGTTATCCCATCGACTAAAAAACTATCGCGATACTATAAGATTAAATGCCAGACAGACTATAAGATTAAATTCCAATAATGGTTGATCGTAAATGTCAGTTTTACTTGGCTGTAAGGATGTTACACGTGTTTACGCCGTCAAGTGATTTTTATTTCGACGTTTTATTTTTATTTTTTTTAATGTTATACTAATTTATTTGTTCTTTCGTTATTTAAATAAAAATTACGTCAATTTGTATAATTTGGTGAGTGGTTTGGCGATTTTTATAATTTGGCGAAATTGGTCGACATGATAACTAAGTATTACCTTTAAAAAATTGCTTTGAATTTGAAATTAAATGTCAGGATTTGTTGCATTATTTAATCGGGTTTGGCGTGATTTTTTTTTTACGACAATTTGGCGAAAACCTCGTTTTTGAATACCAGTTACATATGTATTTTTAAATTATTTTCTATTATTTTTAAAATGAAATAACAATAATTAAAAAAATTAATATCTATCGAGCAAAACATTTTATAACATTTTTTTTAAATAAAAAGAAAATAAATGTAAATAAACATTTATTAATAAATAAACAACAATAGCCGGTTTACCATGTCAGGCAAAATAACGCCATTTTGGCGCCATTTAGAAATCTCGGTGCGTATATGACACCTGCGCTTAATATTTTTCTTTTCGTTTTGCTCTAAAAAACGAGAAAAGTAAAAGCCATTAATGTTAAACTTTTCAATTTTAAATGAAAGTTTTGTATTAAATAAAATGCTAATGAAATTTTTAAAAAAGCGTTTTTCTTAGCATACATTTAAGGGAGGACAAACTGGTCGCCAAGTTAGTTTAAAATAATAGCCTTTACTAAAATATGAAAAAAAAAATATCTGTTATGATTAAAATTTGAGTTGTCATCATTAGAAAAAGTATATAAAATTAGAAAAAAAAATTAATATTTCGAAAACTATTTCGAATTTAAAAATTTCTAATACCAGTATTGAAATCTGCGGATCAATACCAATTTTTGGTGTTAATTTCATCACAAAGTATTCCATATTTTAGGAGAAATCGGCGGGAAACATAATCAGTTGTTTAATTAGTCGTTTCATAGAATCGTTTCATAAATTCGTTACATTTCAGTTGTTTCATATATCCGTTTCATAAATTCGTTTCATTAGGATTTTATATATATAGGGTAGATTTAAAAATGAATATAAACAATATGAAAAATTCAATGGAATGATTTATTTAAATGCTTGTTCATTGAGCTTATTGTTTGCATAGATAACTGTTTTAACCCATTTTTACCTGAATTTTTTTTCCTCAAATTTGTTTGTAAAATCACTTTAAAATGTTGCAAAATGAGCTGGAAAATGAACTGGAAAAATACTAAATAAAATACGCTTAAAGAATTTCGTAATTATTTGATAAAATTTAAACATTCTAAATGTGGAAATATGCATAATATTTGTAATAATGTAATATGCATAATTATATGTTTTGTCTATATTTAAGTAGCTTTTAAATTGTATGTTATGCACTATAATAATTATTTTTTATGAATTATTAAGAAATATGTAATTATTTCTTTGCAAAGACTAATAACATTATATGTATTAGTAATAATAAACTAAGAATAATCGTATTAAAGGCTTAAAAACAATTTGTTTCATAATCATATTGAAAAGGACTTTACATAAATGACTGGCTCCTCAATGGGTAATAAAAATATGTACCTCATCTTGGCCTAAGGTCCTATAATTTGTACGTTACAAAAATGCATAAAAAATAGACTTGAACATATAATAGAGTCAAAACACTGTATTAAACACTGGTGTCGTGAATGAAATTTTCACCTTGTTATTAATAAACAATATAACACACTTATAACTACTTAAAAGGTGACTCAAACATATAAAATATTATTTAATGTAACCCTGAGATCTTTCGAACACACACGCGTTCATTTTCAAAGGAAAAAAGATGACTGACTGAATAAAAATACATTTTAAAAACAAAAACAAAAATATTACGTATGCGCAAGCGGATTCAGTCCATTTCTGTGCAGAGGGGTGAAAAGATCAGTTCATATTATCAGGAGATCTTGAAATATTTAGGATATTGTACCAAATTGCGGGAATATTATAGGAAAGGACATCAATACAAACATTATCACTTCTAAGTAAAATTTCAATTGATTCACGGATTATTGAACAGTAATGGTTAGACGTTGAAATGATCATTTTAGCTTTGTCGAAGTTTATCTTAATATTTTCTTTTTGATGCAATCTGGATAAAGCTGTACTTTGTTAAACTTAATATCAGAAATGTGCTCTTTTAATCTTTCCTTAAATTTTAGAGATGTCATACCAATACAAAATAAATTCTTATGTTGCTCTATGCTGAATGGGATGATGTAAACTCCTGCTTTTTCATAATCGAGAATAAGTTCAATTTTACTGTGAATCAATCAACTCCGCTTGCGCATGAGTACTATTTTTATTTTTGTTTTTGTTTTTAAAATGTATTTCTATTCAATTAGCCATCTTTTTTCCTTTGAAAATGTACGCGTGTGTGTTCGACAGATCTCAGGGTTGCAGTAAATAATATTTTATATGTTTCAGTCACCTTTTAAATAGTTATAAGTATGTTATATTGTTTATTGATCATATAATTTAAAAATTTAATAAATTATGTGCTTCAAAGAAGTTAACAAGCTAAAATTATGACTTATTTATTTGGATCCTTGGTCGAAAAAACATTAAAAAAATTTTTTTTCAACATTTTTACATTTTGCCACCTTGAAGAAGGAAAACTCTATATATACCGAATAAAACCTTCATTTTAAGCAAATAAATGTCCATCTTATACTGTCATCTTTTGGTAACAGATAAACACATTTATAGATAGTTATTTAATACAATTTATATATAAAAAATAAGAAAATGATACAAAATTATTAAAATTTGAAGCATCCCAAAAGTGGGACGCTATCCATAAATGGCTAAGCAAAATTCTGACCAACAATAATTAGTTCACAGGCAATCCTATGTAAATGAACTTGAATCCTTTTTCCCAATACATAATTTCAAATATAAAAATCTACTCTGTAATAATTACACAACACATACGTATTTTGTTTATTGTCCAACCACTGATAATCGTATTTAATACTTGCAAAATTTATCTTCTTTGTAATAACTGTAAAGACTATCTTCAACTAAAAGGTAATAAAATGGACTTTTGAAATTAGTTTTCATAACATTCTCTTGGAATAAAATCAGGATTTTATTAAAATGTAAGAATAAATAGTATATACGTTAAAGAATTATTTTTATAAAACATATACAGTAAACTCCCGACTATCCGGCCTAATATGGTGGAAGGGGTGGAAGGGTAGGCCGGATAATTCGGAGCTCTATAAATCTTTACTCATTCCATCCCTCCCTCCGACATGATATTAGAAACACATGTTACACTTTTTAAGATAAATTTCATATTATACAGTTTCAGAATAAGTAAAATATTAACGTAAAACGGAAGCGTAATTCGTAAAAAATGAGTAAATCTTAGTTTACTTTTCATTAATGAATGATTGCACAAATATGAAAAGTTATGCATAAGATAAATGAGTCAAAATTTACAGTTTTTTTGTTTTTGAAAAATCGTTCAGTTTTTTTCCCGCGCTCTGTTAGCCCTCTTCCGCGAAGCAATGTCCCTCCCTTTACGTAAGCAGATTACATCAGCTGGCGTCGCTTCCTCCTGCTGACTAATATACAGCAGTGCTGCCTCAATCGTCTTCAACCCTTCCGAATGTGGGATGAATATTGTCTTGCAATCTACCTCCTGTTCTTCTGCTTTTACCTATCCCTATGTCATCATTTCTATAATATCGTATTCATTAACTTCGTCGTTAGCTATCCATTCTGTAATGTCCTCTGTATTGACATCGTCAGAGCCCGAAATATTTTTCAACAACGAAAGATGTTTATCGCTTCAACGTCAGTTTCATATATGGGTTTATTCCACCTTTATGGTTCAAAAGAATGTTCCAAGACCTTGCAAGTACTATGTTTCGAATTCTCTGCTATTGCATTTTTCAATCCCGTCTTGCTCCTTCCTGTCGTGAGTCAGCATTTTTGCACGGATGGGAACCTGCCAATCTCAGAAACTAGCAACTGTTAGTAGTACTTTTAACTTTTTACTAGGCCGGATTGTACGGAGGGCCGGATAGTCACGAGCGTGGTAGTTGCGTGTTTACTGTACTATAATTTCTAAAAGACGATCTTTTCCGGATAGAAAAACATAATAGCATTCCAATTGTATTAAAGAATAAAAAATTTTGCGTTATTTATTACAGAATGTTGTGTTTAAGTAGAGTGACAATAAATATTAAAAAATAATTTCCTTCTACCCCTGCCTTAATCAGGCTATGTTTCTTACATTACATGAAAACTTCTATAACAATTAAAAATACACTCTTTCATGCAGTATGGATCATTTGCCATGACAATTCGAGAAAAATGTTCCGTTGCCTTGGAAGTTCGTTGGCAGAAATTTCCCTAGTATTGCTGATGGATTTCACACTGCCTATGATCTTTATTTTTATTAGAAGTTTAAAAATAGTGATAATTTACACTATAGTTATCAAGGCATGTGCATCTGAGAATCGTATATAACGAGGTTGCTACTTCCAGTAATTTGTTTTAACTTGTGTGCAAAGTTCACATACAAGCGACTTACTGTTTGTGGTATTACCGAATTCCCAGTGCTTTTCAGATTCTTATATATCGAATATGCTGCATTTAGTGATGTTTAACTTTTGACTTCTTGAGGGCTAAGCCCACATACGTGCGTTTTATTAACGGTTGCAATATGGCTTTTCCTGTACTTTTAGATTCATTTACAACAATTCAACTGCATCATGTGTTAAATTAGTATAGGTGTAATATAACACCGTATGTAGTATGTGTTATATTATACTGGTGCTAAGCACACGTGCATGCGTTTTCGCCTACAGCGGCATTATCCAATTCAAGGTTATTTTTAATATTTCTATAGAGAAAGGATACTGCATACAGCATAAATTTAATTTTACTGCTATCCATTACCTCTTTGTCTATGATAATAAAACAACTATGCCCCTTTTTTAAAGCAAAGGTTATAACATTTTCCCAAGGTAATTTTTAAACTAATGCCACATACTTTACTGCCAAACATAATTGTTAAGCTTACAGCGTTTTTTCTCCAAATGACCTACTTCTGATTTTTAACTCATGGCCTATTTTGACAGAGAAAATGCTCTATTTGCTATCGGCCAGTGGGGTATTTTTCCATCATTAAAAAAATAATATCAAGGTAACTATCTCGCGTCCTTTTTAAAGACAGGGAAAATTATTTTATAAAACTACTATTATAAAAAATGCCTTTTTATTAACAATTAATTTGTAGCATTAAAATAAAATATATGTATATTATTGATACAAACACGTAAAAGAAAAGAAAAGTAACACAAAATAAAACTAGATATGTTAAGTAATAAAACAATTGAAATTATTAGAAATGAAAGTGATAATAATATATGACATAGATTTTTACTTAGTAAATTGAGAATTCAATTTTGAAGCGGTTTATTTGAATAAACCGATTTGTTTTGAAAACATTATTTCCAAAAAACAAATTCAATTGAAAGACTGGCACCACATTCCTATCTCGTTTATCATTTAACAAGAGACAACTCATTTAATTAATTTTGGTAATTTATCTTCCACCCACTTAATCAAGAATGATTTTAAGGAACTAGAAACTAATAGATATTCCAGGAGATTGTCGTATTAGAATTATTTTGGAAACTAAAAAAGAAAGTAGTGGAAAAATGTATTTATTTATTTATAATGAATAGTGATAATGATGTCCTTTTATGAAATGGTTGTCTTTTAACTTTTTTAAGCCTGGATAGAAAATCACAAATTAAAAAACAGAATTATTGTTTTGACAACTTTTTCTATTTTTTTTATATACTCAAAATGAACAACGTACAAACACTGTTTGTTGAATAATGGCAATAGGCAATTTGAAAATTATTCATTTGTAATTAAAATAGTTTAAAAATACCTTTATCCATAAATTAGCATAGCATATTCTCGTGTGAACAGAACAAATATATATTTAAAATAAGGATTGAATAATGTCTTGGGAGAACAAAAAAGTAAATTTATATTAAGAGGTATCGGGACTCTTAAAAGTGAAAAAAAAAAAAAAAAAAAAAAAAAAAAAAAAAAAAAAAAACATTCTCAACATTTGGTATCTTAAAATGTACATGATTTGAAAACACGTTTTGTTGGTATGACAGATATAAGTATGTTCTTTTATTTCATGTATTTAAAAAATTGCAAGATACAGAATTAGTATATACAGGGCGCTCCAAACTGTCAGACCTTTGTCGAGCAAAGAATTGGCATCACAGATTACCGGGAGGATTAAAAAATACATTTTGCGACTAGAATGATATTTTTATGCCTATTTATACGCCAGATAGTAATAATTGCACTGGACCTAAATATTTTTTAATTTAAAGTATTTTTTTATAATTTTAATACAGTGTTGTATTTAACTAATGCAAAGTTTTGAAAATTTCAAGAGTATAATCACCTAAAGAAATATTTTTTGGAACAATAAAAAGGAAAATTTAGATTCAGTTTAAACAGACTAACACGAAACATGTTTTGAAAATTGAATATAAATTTTTCAGAAGTTTTTGAGATATCGTGTGCGTTATGCCCCAAAACGCCATTTGGAAAAAAAATGACTTTAATGTTTCGGAACCGCCGCTTCAGCTATTTAGCGTGTATAATGCTAAAAGCCATAACTTCTGTTCGAATGGGAATTTCAAGGAAACAATTTTCGAAAAATATTCAGAAAAGATATAAGTTTAACATCTAAAAAAATTTTATTTCGAAAATTTTGAAGCTTTAAATGTCCCGAGACCTCTTAATAATGAGATCATTATCAGTCAAGAAATAATCTTATAATTATCTAGCGCAGTATAAGAATTATATCACTATTTAATTCTTTTCTGCAGTCATTTATTTTCAAATAACCTTTTTTTTTGTAAAACCATCGCCGATTTTTTGGAAAAAAATCTTGTTCTACAGTTTTGTCTTCTTTTTAATGTCTTTTTATAATTCTCGCTTTTCAACTGAATGTTCCACCCAGTCCCTAAACCTTATGAATTGCAATTTGAATATGGGGTTATCTAAAGTCCAAAATGTATCTTGGAGATTCCCAAATTTCGCTGCATTGGAGGATAAAGTATTACGGGCAGCCAGTGATATTCCTGCAAACAATGGATCTATGAATATACAAAAGAAGAAACAAACTGTAGTGTCTACCAGTTAAGAGTGAAGTAATAAAGGGTGTACTCATAATATGATAGTTGTTTGTGTATATATGACAAGTGTCTGAATAACAGAGGAAAGGATTTCCAACAGTAAAAATTAATAGCAATAATATAAATTTTTGTCTTTATTATGACAGAATATCAGCTTGAATAAGATATCTTAATGAGGCAGTTTCTATTTAAATTTACTAGTTTAGTTTACCTCGTTGAAAATCAAATTCATTAGTCATTGAGAGGAATATATTTATGTTTTCAGGATATAATGGCACCGCAGGTTCTGACTGTAGATGTGACAAGCTTCCACCAGTAAAAATAAGTAAATATTTTTCTCAATAAACCTTCACCACTTTAAGGATATGCTACTTTCTCTTTATTTATCATAATAAAACAATTTAAAATTTTTCTAATTTTTCACACTCTTGGACACAATTAAACAGCGTCATGAATATCCATGATAAATGATTGTAAAAATATGTATAAATATTACAACGACATTTAAAATGTTATTTATTATTTAACACAGTTTTTGTAGATCTCAGTAATTAACGTGGTCTTATTTGTTCCAAAAAAGTTAGAAGTTAAATGAGAAAGAAAAGAGAAAATAGTTATTTGTTTTAAAATTTTTTTTACAAGAAATCGTAGTTTTTTTAAGTGCGATTTTAAAATTTTCCAAATACATATAATAAATCATTATGAAGTTATTTTATAAAGGAAAAAGCATTTGCTGATATTTTAGAAGGGAATGTTAGATTCTCATGTTAATAAGGAACAAAATGCTTAAATTACAGATAATTGTGCAGGTAAGTCAGAAACCAAGGGGATCGCAGAATATTATTTCGATTAAAAAGAAAATTGCGAGTGTGTGTATGTGTTTAGATGCAATTGTAATAGTTTTATAAGGGACATTTAATAGATGTGACGTAAATAGGAAAAATCAAAAGTTGCAATAGGGTTTAAAGATTTCTAATTTTAAAATGTTATATTCACAAAACCTTAAACAAATAATTGCCCAGCTTCTTTATATTTTTTTAAACATCAAGCATTACTACGGTAAAAAAGATAGTCTGTGTAATGTCCTCTGTACTGAACGAACCTGAAAATAATTTTTAATTCAAATCTCAAACAGATTTTTTTTAATGTTTAGTATATTTTCTTAGATTACCCACCAAGTATTACAACAAAGATGAATTCTTTGTTTGTGCTCTCGTTCTAGCTGTATTTGAATGGTTGACCGTGAAATATTTCATCATTGACTTCTATACCTTTGGTTATGATAGTTTCAGTGTATAAGTAAGTAGTTTGATTGCAATGTTCAATTCGTGTTTTATTTGTTTATTTGTGAAGTTTTATTTTGGTTAATATAGTTACGGAATATTTCAAGGGAATAAGCAAATGTCCAATTATTTATATTGTTGTATACACATACTGGTAAACATTCCCTAATTATCTTTTATGTTCACGTTGGAAACATATTTAAAAAATATATCCCCAAAATCTGTGTAAAAAGCCTAAAAAATTACTACAGTTCTTATACAAAAAAATAAATTTGTATTAAATTTGTTTCTACTCGATCTTGTAGAAAATAAAATATTACAATGTTTAGAGGTTAAAACTTTTTTTAATATAACAACATTAATTGTTCGTGTCGTTTCCAACGTCACTCATGAAAATGTTTTTGATTTATAATATATATCAAATACATTTACTTTTTAATAACTTTCGGTCACAAATAGATGCATACATGACGCTCTGCACGAACAATACACACACATAACACAATCGCATGCGCTATTTTGCTTAATATTAATTAATAATGCGTAGGTAAACAGTGTCTAAATAAAATGGCCAAATAAGTAAACAAATACACTCTTTAAATTATTTGAAGACAACGTTTAAACACACAATAAAAACAAGCAGATTTGACCATACGTATACGTATACGTATGGTCAAATCTGCTTGTTTTTATTGTTTGTTTAAACGTTGTCTTCAAATAATTTATATTTTCACACAAGTCCTGTACTTATTAAATACACTCTTTGAATATAAAAATCTCAATATTTCATAAATTCGGAAACATTAATAGATCACAAATATGCACTTTTTAACAAATTTATTAACTGGCATAGAAAGCATTTAGGATTTTTAATGTGGTAATGAAGATGAAAAAAATCATGAAAAATATTATAATATTTGAGTTAGTAATTTGATAAATTTGGTGATATTGTACACTAGGGTGGGCCGAAAAAACACTTTTTTTTCAATTTTCGATGATGGGTAGTGCGAGAAACTTGCCACTGGTGACACTAATTTAACATAAAAAAAGATTATTGATTTTTTCAAAATTATTTTTGACACTTTTTTATTTTAAAATTTACATTAATTCTATTTGATTGGAAATCTTATTTTATTTCATTATGTATTGTCAAAATTATTTTAATATCCTTTATTTTGCCGATAAATAACAATTTACGATTATTTTTAAATGAAGGATAATTTTGCCCTTGGATGAGGGTAAAATGATCCTTTAGACACTTTTTCAAAATTCTGTTTTTTTCATTACTCAATTTGGGTTTAAAATATTATTAAAATATGTTTATAATGAAAAATATAGTGTAAAATATATTGGGATATAGATAAAGTTTCCTTTAAACATTTATGTTATGTTACACAAGTTTTCCCTTTAAGGGGATCATTTTAGGCCACCTTCCCCTACTTCTGTATTGTGTTTAAAGCGTTTATTTTCATCATCGTTTACAAAGCTGTTATTTGTCATTTTTTTATGTGAGGAATCGTTTCGGTTCACTCTGTATATGTTTAATTATCACGTTATCAAACTCAATAATACATTACGATAACTCATTTGATTTCAATAAATCGCGACATATTTCTTCACTGCAAACATTTCAGAAATAAATATATCCGAGGAAATATTTTATTAACTTACATAGGCCTTCCCAAATTAAAAATTATTTTTAAAAAAATAAGATATTTAGTTACATTTAATTTGACAGTGTTTAACATTTTTTGATGTGAATTCTCTATATCTGTAATGAATTCAATATGTATATATAAATTGTTTATATCGCACGATTAAATATCGCAAATGTTACGGCTTATTACTAAAAAACTATGTAATCAAAATGTTAAAAAATAATTATCAAAAAATTTAATTAGTTGAAGTTTCCTAAAATTTTAATAATCTAGAACTTTATTTATGTTATATTGTATTTTTTGTTTAACACACTGAGTTATATTCAGTTTTCAATTAGCAACACTACATGAATGTTTAAAGGAAAGATTTTTTCTAAAATGTCTCTAAGCTTATCTCTCTTGTTCTTTTTAAAATGATCTTTAGAAAAATCCAGAAAATTCTTAAAGTGAAAGTAATTTCATCCAATTATGTTAAAAATGTATTTCTCAAAATTTCAATTCTTTAAAATATTCTTTTTTTTTTTTTTTTTTTTTTTTTTTTTTTTTGTCCCACTTTCGCATGCTGAAGTAATCACGTTTAAATCTGTTTAGAGGTATTGAAAAAACCCCATAAGGAGATTAAAGAAAAATAGTTACATTTCAAGAGGATTTTTTGTAGCAAAATAAAATATTGTTCGCAGAAAAACACCTTGTATGTATTTTTACCAAATTTATTACGCCTTAACGGCATTATATCAGTCTTTTACTTTTTACACTTTACAGTTGAAGCAATGAATCTTTTTCTACGTTAAAATGGTATTTAGTTTTAAACAATAGTGTAATAAACAAATTAGAAATTTTGTTATTATTTTATAAATATATATGTTTATATTCATTTTTAGGTGCGTTCGTAATTATATAAATACGTAGCACCTATAGTTGTCGTTCAGTCCGTCTGTCTGTCCGTCTGTCCGTCCGTCTGTCTGTCCGTCCGTCCGCATATAACAGAGCAAAAACTACCCAACCGAATCGTTTAAAATTTAAACTATATAATTGTTGCACAATTTTGTCGAGTCATTTCAATTTTTATGAAAATCGGATGTATAGTTTAATTACAGGGACAATCAAATTTTTCCGTTACATTACGGCCAATGGGAAGAAATTATTGCAAGTGCATTTTAATGATGTTACAGCCTTCCGAATGGTCTGAAATTATAAATATATAATTGTTGCAAGATTTTGTCGAGTCATTTCATATTTTATGAAAATCGGATGTATAGTTTAATTACAGGGACAGTCATAAATTTTCCGTTACATTACGGCCAATGGGAAAAATTATTTCAAGTGGAAATTAATGATGTTATAGCCTTTCGAAGTACACTAAAATATACATTCTGTAGAATATGCGGCGAAAAAAATATTTATAAAACTAGTTATAGTACGAACGCACCTGATTTGCCACGTTTGACGAGCAATTTCCAACTTGTTTTAATTATTATTTCTTTTTTGATCCTGAAACAAAAGTATATTAACAAGTTTTACAACCATTTTTATCTAACAATACACACACTGATTATTTAATTTCCGCAGAATTGTAATTATTTTTTTTATTTTTTTTAACTAATGAAAGAAAACGTTTACAATATGCTACTTTAGTGTATTACATCAATTTTTATTTCACGGCATACTTAAACCATGATTAAACATACGCTATACAGTTTAAAGTTTGGTGCTGCAGTAGCTGCCACCATAAGATGGTAACATTGTTCCAACATTTGGTTCTACTGAAGAAACATAAGATGGTGAAACTTTGAACGATAACTTTGGGGAAAACCTTTAACCATACGTTGGTTGAATCCTTGAACCATACGTTGGTGAAAACCTTGAACCATACGTTGGTGAAAACCTTAAACCATAAATTGGTGAAACGTTTAACCGCAAATTAGCGAAATGTTGAACCATAAATTGGTGAATTATTAATGAAGCAATTATTTTTGTCCCCACACCCCTCCTCTTTCATGGGTAAAATATTTTGATTGTTTTAAAGATATTCTGTTTTAATATAATTTAAGGTGAAATATTTACGGTCTCTCCGATATATATATATATATATATATATATAAGTTTTTTTTTTTTTTTTTTTTTTTTGAAAATATTTTTCAAGATTAGAAACCTAGGTTTATTTAGCAAATTTTAAATAATTTAATTATAAGATAACACCATTGTTATTTTAAATATCTTACAGTATAATTTTACATATTAAAATACACAAGAAAGGATACGATTATGTTATGGAGCTCTATACATAGATAAATTTATCAAATTGACGTAATTGAAATGCATTATAATTTGCTAAATAAACCTATAAAATTGATTTTAAATGACGGATGTAAGTAATCTTTAAACAAAAATCAATCAGATAAAGAGTACAATATAAATCCTAAATTGCATTGAAACAAGGAAGCATCTTAAAAAAAAAGAAAAGCTATGTCAAACGGAGGTGGGGCAAAAAACATTGCTTATCTACTAACATCTTTTTTTTTTTTTTTAAATAAGTTCCAAGAATGATTTAAGTATTAAGAATGTGTAATTTTTTTTATATGTATGGAGATTGGTAATTGTTTTATTAATTGTGAACATTCACAGTCTAAATTTTTAAATTCTACGGAATATGTATATATTTTTCCTTTATACATATTCCTTAATAGTTCTCATTAATACTTACGGAACGACATGATAAGCTGTATTTAATTTAATTATTTTATACCCCTACACATCGTATTTTATAAATATAAGCTAAATACATTTTATATATTTTATAAAAAAAGATTGATCTAGGAAAAAGAAAAAAAAAAGAAGGAAATTCATAAAGAAAAAAAAATGATTGCATATGTACTGTTCTTTATTGTTTGAAAAACATTTTGAATGTAAAAAAGTAGTTATTAATCTCGTTAATAAATATTCAATCCTACATTATGTAAATAAAATGTAAATATAAACTTAAAATATACTAAAGCAGTTTTATACATCGATATAAACAACATTTTATTTAAATTCTTAAATGCACTGCTCAAAACAATTAGGGGAGTGCATGGTTTTAACGAAATTATGCAAAATTTACACCGATAAGTAACGTAAAATAAAACATCCAGAATTTAAAGTGTTGTAGAAAACAGATAAAGTAAACTTTACACGTAAATTAAAGTTATGACGTCAAACACTAGAAAAAGGAGATAAGTGCAGAAATCGGGATTTTGCAGAAACGTCTGTTTCATTGCCTCAATTGTAAAATTCCATTCTCCAGCTTGTGTTTTGAGAAATGTGACTTGAAAATGTCACAACAAAATGATTTACCGCAATCCATGACTTGGCGTGTTATCGGGACAGTTGAATTTTGGGAAACACAACGAAGTGTAGTGGATGCTGTTGGATTCACAAGAACTGTCCATGAAAGTCTGTGGAATCGATTCAAAGACACATGGAATGGTAGTCATCAACAAGTGCAAGGTCGAAAATGTGCTAACACAGAAACTGATGGCCGATATATCCTGTTAACAGCTCTTCGAGACGGAACGGACAGTGCTACTCAGCTTCAAACACAGTTGTTCTTGGCCACAGGACGAAGGGTGTCCAGCCAAACAGTCCGAAACAGGCTTCATCAGGGTAGTCGCCATGCACGTAAGCCAATGGTCTGCATTCCGTTGACCTCAAGCCACTGTGTGGCCCAAAGAAGGTGGGGAACTGAACATCGAGATTGGAGGCAACGTAGTTGGAGTCAAATTCTGTTTATAAACGAGTCATATTCCCTACTCAGTCTGGATGTGACATCTGATGTGTTTTGGCATGGAGAAAAAGAGGCACTCAAAATAATCCCACATTCGTTTGTGAAAGATCACATTACAGACGAGGTGGGTTGATGCTATTGGCTGGAATCAGCATATGTGGACGTATGGGCCTGCATATCATTCAGAATGAGACTTTTACGATCCGAAGTTATACAGACGAGATACTGAGACCTCATGTCGTATTTTATGTTGCAGAAATTAGTGATTTATTTCCATTTATCATGATAATGCCAAACTTCATACAGTTTGTCTTGTGGTAAACATGCTTGAAGCTAAAACACTCTCTGTAATAATAACACCTAATACTGAGAATAAGGATATGGACGTGGTTAAGGATAAAGTTAAGGAAATTTGTAAGGGCAGAAGTGATCTCCCGACCCCTAATGACGTAATTGTTACAAAATCTAATCAAGTTATTCTGAAATATCGTAATAAAAAAGAAGTTGAGAGAATGAAAGATTCGCTAACGGAGGCACAAGAAATCAAGAATATGGCAAAGGTAAATGTACCGGTTAGGCGAAGGGACAGAGTATTGATCCTAAGTGTGGACCCAAAGTTAGATGAGGAGGAGGTTGGGAGAGAGGTTGAGAGGCTTTTGCGGGGAATGGATGCAGATATATCTAGTGGCAGTTTTAAAGAAAGACTGTTGACTGCTCATCTTGAGGGTACTACACGTTCTCTTATTGAAGGATTTTTATGTAAGTCGGATGCTGAAGTAAGAATAATAAGAAAAATACAAACGAAACAAGGAAAGAATAACTGGTTGTTAGATGTGGATGCCGACAGCAAACAGGCCCTCCTTGGACTCCGCCGCATCTGCATTGATTTTGAAAGATACCGCGTGGTTGAGTTTATCTCAATCACGCGTTGTTTCAAGTGTCAAAAATTTGGGCATATGGCAAATAAATGTAGTGAAGCAACCCATTGTGTAAAATGTGCCGGAGACCATGTGTTGAAAGACTGTAAATCGGAAACCTTATGTTGCGCCAATTGCTATTTCAACGATGCTGGTGGAGAATGTAGTCACAGGGCAGATAGTAGTGGTTGTCCAGTCTTCCTGAGTTATAGGGATGGACTATTGCCGAACCGTAGTTAAGGGCACGCTTGGTGGCCCCTCTGTTGGTAATTTGAATGTGTTGCAAATTAATCTTCACCACTGTAATGATGCAAATGAAGCTTTATTTAACTATGCTATTAATAATAACATTGATATAATTTTATGCCAGGATCCTTACATTCTTGATGGTACTGCCCCTGGTATTCCACCAGAATGGATTATCTTTTATTCTAACTCATTTAATGCAGCTGTCATTTTTACTAATAGGGAATATGCCACGATCAGTAATTTGGTATTAGATAATGCTGTGTTTGTATCTTTAAATGTAAATAATGATAAAATTTTCATTGGTTCGCAATATTCTCCCCCAAGCGGAAATATAGATAAAGACTTTGAAGATATTGGCGAACATTTCCAGAATTTTGACAAAGTACTATTAGCAGGGGACTTTAATGTTCCATTACTGGACTTGGGATATACTTATCAATCCGTGAGAACTGATGTGTTCCTGGAACATCTCTTGGAGAAAGATCTGCGGATTATAAATGATACTGATGCCGCTCATACATTTGTTCAAGGTTCGCTGAAGGGTAGACCCGATTTAACATTGGGAGGTCTCGAGATCTGTGGAAAGATTGAAAATTGGTATGTCGACGAAAAGAATTACTCATTCAGTGACCATAGATATATAAGATATTCTCTGGGTTACGTTGCCTCTAATAAGACGAATCAACGATACAAGACCAAAAATAAGAGTTTCAGAAAATTCAATGATAATATTAAGAAAAAGGAAGATTACTGGTTGAACGAACTCCTGAAAATTAAGAATACAGAAGACTTGGAAAAACATGTGAATCAATTCGTGGAAGAGGTGTCCGATATCACAAGGGGATGCTTTAGGAAAGGAAGTCTATCACATAAACCAACGGTGAAATGGTATTCAGAAGAGTTAAGGATCGAAAGAAACAGAGTTGCTGCCATGTATAGAAGGTGTGTTAAAAATCCGGAAGATATAGATATGAGAGAAACCTATAAGAAATATAAAAGGGAATACAATAGAAATGTGAAGAACGCTAAAAGAGAATCGTGGAAAATTTTTTGTCAGAAGACAAATCAATCGTTTGGAAATTTATACAAGTATATTTCTGGTAAGACGAAGAAATGTACAGACTTCATATTTACCAGATTAGAAGAATCACAACCCTTTGATACATATGATGATGTGGCAAGGACATTGATGGCAGAACACTTTGGTATTGACGAAGTTCCGGAGAATATTTATGAGTTTATCTCGGATAAGATCGAAGAAGATGGATTTATGGAGGTAACAACAAGAGAATTGAAATACGTAATGAGCAAACAAGAAAATAATAAGGCACCAGGCTGTGACGACTTAGATGCTTTGATAGTCAAAAATATTTGTAGAACCAATATGAATTATGTCAAGAAACTATTTGGAAAATGTCTGAAACATGGTCACTTCCCAGAGGCAAGGAAATCTGGTAAGGTGATTTTCTTCCGTAAAAGGAACAAAGATGGTAGGTCTGCCAGGTCATACCGACCGATAACTTTGTTATGTATTTTTGGTAAGCTCCTTGAACGGTTAATTAAAATTAGGATTATGCCGAAGCTGGAAAAAGAAGAATTTTGGGATAATGGTCAACATGGATTCAGAGAAAGAAGGAGCACTATCACAGCTTTGGAAGATCTAAGAGAAAGAATTCGCATAAATCTGTATAATTATAAATATTTTGCAATGACGTCGGTTGATATACAGGCAGCATTTGATGCGGTGGATTGGCAGATATTGGCTATGTTGATAGATATGTTACCAATAGCTCAATACTTAAAGAATATTCTGAAAAATTATATATCACGTAGAAGAATAGGATTTAGTTTCACGTATGGAATTATCTGGTATATATTATTTAAAGGCTGTCCCCAGGGAAGTTGCCTTGGTCCACTTCTCTGGTTGATCGTTGCAGACTACCTATTGAAGAGATATAGATTAAGACATGGCGATATATTATCCTACGCTGACGATTTCGTAGTTTTTGCAGGTGCAGACACAAGAAAAGAATTAGAAGAAGAAATGAACAAACGCATAGCATGGTTTGCAGAGATCTGCGAGAATTTACATTTAACAATAAGCAAGGAAAAATGCGAAAGTATTTTATTTGGCAGGTATTTGTTAGGAAACAGGCATCCTATTTTCAAGATTGGAACATCATCGATATCTGTAAAAGACTCAGTTGTATACCTCGGTGTAACTATTGACAGTAAATTAAATTGGATTAGACACCTTGAGAAAGTAAGAGAGGGGGTGAGAAATTTTACTTCAAATATAAAGAAAACAGTGCAGAGAGATAGGGGATTACAAGCATCATATAGAAAGATTTGGTATAATTCTGTGATAGAAAAACAGATAACATATGGTGCGGAAATTTGGTTTCCAGATTTGAAAGTGTATGCACTTAATAAATTAAGATCATGCCAGAGGCTTGGATTATTATCAATTATCACATCATATAAAACAGTCTCTACGGACGCTTTGTGTGTATTGGCTGGTGTTGCTCCATTACACATTTCACTCAAACATTCTGTGGTGAAATATAGAACTATTCATGGGAATGCAAGTATCATAGAGAATGGAACAGAGATCAAGAAAGATAATATTATGATCAACTTGGTGACAATGGACTACCCAGATTATGGAGCTCTCAGTAACATTCATATCACAGATAAGGATAGTCGTGAATATCAGGGAATTAACATGCCATTAATATATACAGATGGGTCAAAAATGGCCAGTGGAGTAGGCGCCGCATACACAATTTTTGTAAATGGTGAATGTATCTTGGATTATAAGATATCTTTAAATATTTTAAATAGCATATATCAAGCTGAACTGACTGCGATAAAGTATGCAGTAGATTGGGTAATAAACTCGAATTATAACAGTGCTGTCATTTTTACTGACAATAGAGCATCAACTTTGGTTATACAGAGAAACTTTCCTGCAAACGCCATAGTTAAAGAAATCTATGATAATATGAAAAGTCATCCGGAAAAAAATGGTCACTATTGGATGGACCAGAGCACACGTTGGAAACGTGGGGAATGAAAGAGCAGATCGTTTGGCGAAAGAGGCAACAGATTCATCAATGGCTGACATAACTGCTGATGTATTATTTCCAATTTCTTTAGTTAAGAGAATCTGTAGTGAGAATACCATTAGACAATGGCAGGAAGAATGGGAAATCAAGTACCAAGGGTAGAGACACCTATAAGGTTATCAGGAAAGTAGATACCGATTATGTGTGTACGAGTCAAGTTATGCAGTATTTTATAACAGCACATGGTAGTTTCCCAGAGTTCCTTTTTAGGATTGGAAAGAGAAGAAATGCACTTTGTGACTGTGGCACAGTGGGTAATGTACTGCATTATTTGTATGGACGCTGTCCTTTTGTCCCACATTTCTTCAACTTTGACAACTCGTTAAGCATCAGGCAAAATCTCAGGAGAGTAATATTTGACAAAGACAATTATAAGAAACTTTGCAATATATACAATTCTTTAAACAAATTATATTCGTTTATTAGGTATAAATTCTGAGGCTGTAATTAGCTAGAATTGCGTTAGAAATTGAGAACATTGTCTTTTGATTCAGTGTAGCATGTGCAATTAAACACTGAGCTTGATTTTCAATAACTTTGATACAAATATATATCTTGTTGAGGAACATTTTGGAAAAGTCAACATATTTAATGTCTGAGAAGTACCAGCATTTCAAGTGACTTTAATTTACAATGTGTCTCTCTCTCTGTTCTGTGGTGCTTTGGGCATTTCATATACTTAATCCCATTGTGATATGGACCTTGAACATTGATGCTTGCCCTACAGTATGTTGTCATTTCAGTGTACTTCAGTGTTCTTTTTATGAAGTTCTTCATAAGTTGTAGGTTATCTATAAGCATTTCAGGCCGTGTTGGCAATCCTGTTTTAATGTTATTTGGTCTATATTTTAGTTGATGATCGTAACCTGTAAACCATCTGTAACCATTCCTGTAAACCATCATTTTTGTTATTTTGTTGCATGGCTACCTTAAACATGCGTATTTTGTATTTTGTATTTTGTATTTTTTTTTTTTGTAACATAGCGAGTTTTTATTTATTAGCATATTTGAATATGCCATTGCTTCACTTTAGTAAGTCCTAATGTTGCCGTTGTTCGGGTCCGTTCGGGCTGTGGTAGAGCTGGATAGTGGTGCGTTCTTTTTTCCCGCCAGGACATTAATTCCATTAACCTCGCGGTTGGCGTCCTGGTTGGGTGTCCCAAGTAAGTGAACAAAAGTATTTTCGTATTTCGAAATTTGTTTGTAAATTATGGTGCCATTCACTGATTTCAACATTTTACGAATAGAAGTACATTGCCCCTGAAAGGGTTAAACGCATATTAATGTATTTATTATTTTAAAGTTTTCTTTCGTAAAGCAAAACAATTTATAACATTTTTTTTTAAATAAAAAGAAAATAAATGTAAATAAACATTTTGTTGGGTTTAAAGGCGAGCGAACATTTTTTATGCGCATTATATCTGCGCACTGCCAGTCTTTTCCCCCGGCGCACTCAGTCTGCGTGCGAACAATAGAAGAGTGTAGACGTAAAAATTATTCTGTGTGAACTTATTATGAAAAAGTAATCTGTGTGAGAAATTTATCTTTAAATTAATTGTTATGTGTTTGTGCAGTGTTTTCGTTTAATAAACTGCTTGTTCTGTCAACATCCACGGACTTAGTGATAATTAATATTAGTGAAAGAACAACAAAATGGTAGCAGTTCGCGGTTGATATTCTAAATCGAAATTAGTTTTGTTAAAAGAAACCATGGACAAGTTAAACGTCCCCGAATTAAACGGAACTAATTATTTTATATGGGGTCTAAAAATTAAAGCTGCTTTAAGCCTTAAAAGGTTGGATACTTTCATATCCGAAGTAAAAGCAGAAGGGCTGAGTGAGAAGGATTCTGCCGAATGGGACCAAAAAAATAGCGATGCCGTCGCATATATAAAGCTGTCATTGTCTGATGAACAGGCGCTACAGTTTGCAGCAGAAGAAAATGCGAAATTATTATGGGAAAAAATAAGATCGACTTTTACCGGTCAAGCAGAAGATAGAAGAATAGATGCCGGCAACGAATTAAAGAATCTAGAAATAAAATCAAATGAATCTGCAAATGACTACATAGCCAGAGCTCGAGGCATCTCAACAAAATGTCAAACACTTGGATTGGCTATAACAGATAGAGAACTTGTATTCTACACGGTACGAGGTCTGAAAGGAAAGTTCTCGAAAGTAAGAGATATTTTAAAAACTCAACGTGAGAAAAGTATGGATGAAGTACTAGAAATTCTACGGGAAGAAGAACTGACGAATACCGCTCGTGCTGAAGGGACCGCCGCTGAAGTATTCTACTCCAGGAAAAACAAAAGTCCGAGACTTTGTTACATTTGCAGACGTCCAAATCACATAGCCAAGGATTGTTTTTACAGGAATAATATTTCAAGAAATGACAGGTCCAATGGAAATCGACAAAGAAGAAAAACGTACCACGATGTAAATTATCCAGTTAAGGACAGAAACAATTCGGTACTGACTGTTTCATCGGAACAATGTGAACTATGTGATAAAATATGGTTATTAGACAGCGGGGCCAGCTCGCATATGTGTAAAGATAAAATATGGTTCAGGAATCTAATTCCTGAAGAAAAGGATATCTATCAAGCAGGTAAAAATTCCAAAATAATTTCGAAGGGTACAGGTACGGTATCATGTGATACGGTAAGTAAAAATAATTCTATACATTTAACAATAAACAATGTTAGTTTTGTACCAGATTTGAGATATAATTTATTATCTGTTACTGCTTTAATGGATAAGGGTTGTAGAATTATTTCTGAAAATAACTGTGTGCTAATTTTTGACAAATATAATAAATTTCTAACTAAAGCATTTAAAAATGATAATCGATTAGAGATTAAAGTTCAACCTGCCTATAATTCTGAGTGTAATTTTACTGATAAGAGTGCTAGTAATTATGAACTGTGGCATAACAGATTGTGTCATTTAAATTCAAAATATATGTTAAAAATGAAAGAGTATATTGATCTTAAAGATGTAAATGTGTCTGATTTTAAGTGTGATACATGTGACATAAGTAAAATAACCAGGAAAAGTCATCGAAATATTGATATTGAACCGCTAATAAATAAAAATTTTCCGGAAGAGAATGAAATTCATGAAAATCAAAAGAATAAATCTCTCAATTTAGAAATTTCTGACACAAGCGAAATAAAAAACGATTGCGCAACCCCATTAACAAAACTTAATTTGTCTCCAGCTAGACATGAAGGCGCGGAGAAAAAGAATCGAAACAACAAAATAAAAGACCGAAATGAAAATATGACTGAAGTTCGAAGGTCAGAAAGATTGAAAAGTAAATATTTGTCAGCTAATTTAACTGATAATGTCCCGAGCAATTATTTAGAGGCAATAAATAGTGTGAATTCACGTGATTGGGAAATAGCTATGAAAAATGAATTGGATTCTTTAATTAAGCATAATGTTTGGGAAATCGTTGATATGCCAGAAAAAACGAAATTGATTAAAAGTAAATGGGTCTATGCTTTAAAAGAGGGCGACAATAAGGAAATAAAATATAAAGCCAGATTAGTGGCAGCTGGATTTAATCAAATTAAAAACAAAGATTATACTGAATCGTATTCACCTGTTGTAAATATTGAGTCATTTAGATTACTAATTGCACTTGCAGCTAAATTAAATTTGATTGTTAAGTTTTTTGATGTAAAAACAGCATATTTATACAGTGATTTGGAAGAAACTTTATATATGTCACCACCACCTGGATATGAAAAACTGATAGGGGTTAATAAAGTTTGTAAACTGAAAAAGAGTATTTATGGATTACCCCAATCGGGTAGAAATTGGTATTTAAAAATAAAAGAGGAACTTGGTAATATTGGATTAAATCAATTAGCTTCTGATAACTGTGTATTCATTAAAGTTGAAAGTGATAACATTTTTATATTATGTATGTATGTGGACGATTTAGCTATCTTTTGTAATAACCAAATAATGTATGAAAATATTATTTCTAACATTAAAAATGTATTCGAATTGTACGAAAATAAGAATTCTAAATTTTTAGGTATAGAAATTGAAAAACATGAAAAAGGTATAAGTTTGTCACAAGTGGAATATATTGAGTCATTGTTGGTAAAACATAATTTAGAAAATTGCAAATCTGTGAAAAGACCTATTGTTAAAGGTGAAGATAAAAGTTTTCCTCCAACAAATGAATTGTTTGACATAACTATGTATCAGGAAATTATTGGTGAACTTTTATATTTAGCCAATAGAACACGCCCTGATATATCATTTGTCACAACTTATTTGTCTCAATTTAATCACAAACCAGAGAAAAGGCATTACATTTTGGCTAAAAGAGTATTAAGGTATTTAAAAGGTACAAAAGACAAAAAAATATTTTACAGCAACGAATTTGGGTATTTAAATAGTAGTTCAGATGCTAGTTGGGGAAATGGAGAAAATGGAAGATCTTTTTCAGGAGGAGTTGTATTGTTAGGAAAGTCATTAGTATTTTGGAAATGTCGTAAACAAAAAAGTGTTAGTCTTTCTACATGTGAAGCAGAATTATTTTCTATTTCAGAAATTTGTAAGGATGTAATATGGACTGTAAACTTATTGTCTGAGTTAAATTGTAACCAATTTATAAAAGATGCCACAATTTTAAGCACTGATAGCCAAGCAGCAATACAGTGGATTAAATGTACAAAATCCTCAAATAAATCTAGGCACATGAATTTAAGATTTCATTTTGTCAGGGATTTATTGTCAGAAGGTATTATTTCATTGGAATATGTTCAAAGTGAACATATTATTTCTGATTTCCTTACTAAAGGTGTAAATGAAGATAAGTTGTTATATTCTATGGAAAGTATTTCACTATTATGATATGTGTAATTATTGTATGTAATTTGTGTGTAATTTTTGTATGCATGTGTATATGTGTTTTTTGGAATTGTTTAAAGAAAAAAAAAATCTATCTCTCGCAGGAGGTGTGTGTTGGGTTTAAAGGCGAGCGAACATTTTTTATGCGCATTATATCTGCGCACTGCCAGTCTTTTCCCCCGGCGCACCCAGTCTGCGTGCGAACAATAGAAGAGTGTAGACGTAAAAATTATTCTGTGTGAACTTATTATGAAAAAGTAATCTGTGTGAGAAATTTATCTTTAAATTAATTGTTATGTGTTTGTGCAGTGTTTTCGTTTAATAAACTGTTTGTTCTGTCAACACCCACGGACTTAGTGATAATTAATATTAGTGAAAGAACAACACATTTATTATTAAATAAACAATAATAGCCGGTTTACCATGTCAGGCAAAATAACGCCATTTTGGCGCCATTTAGAAATCTCGGTGCGTATATGACACCTGCGCTTAATATTTTTCTTTTCGTTTCGTTCTAAAAAAAAAGAGAAGTAAAAGCCATTAATGTTAAACTTTTCAATTTTAAATGAAAGTTTTCTATTAAATAAAATGCTAATGAAATTTAAAAAAAAGCATTGTTCTTAGCATACATTTAAGGGAGGCCAAACTCGTCGCCAAATTAGTTTAAAATAATAACCTTTACTAAAATATGAAAAAAAAAATATCTGTTATGATTAAAATTTGAGTTGTCATCATTAGAAAAAACATATAAAATTAGAAAAAAAATTAATATTTCGAAAACTATTTCGAATTTAAAAATTCTAATATCAGTATTGAAATCTGCGGACCAATACCGATTTTTGGTGTTAATTTCATCACAAAGTATTCCATATTTTAGGAGAAATTGGCGGGAAACATAATCAGTTTTTTAATCACTCGTTTCATAAATTCGTTTCATTAGGATTTTATATATACTAGGAGATCGTACCCGGGCTTCCCGGGTTAAAGAATATAGGTGAAAACATATTTTCTTTTTATTGAAAAATAACAATTTTTTTTATATGCAATACATTTTTAGATTGACCACTTACTTTAAAAAAGCATTTTTTACATGGAAAATACGAATTACACAATCAAATACATTTTTGAAATTTATCAAAAGCGATATTTTCTTATTAGCCGCATGCTAAGAGTTATTTGCCAAGATTTTACTACTTACGGCATCCTTCTATATTCTGATAATTTCAGAGCTTATACATGTCTGGTAAATTTCTGTTTTATTTATGTTATTTTATTTATTTATTCATATGGAGGTTTTTTTTAATGGAAATTAGCCGTAAGAAAATGATGAACTCTTTATTTTGTTTTAAGGGCAAACGGATTAATCTTTCGTAACCGAGCTCCACGCGATATAGATAAATTAAAAAATATTTCATGCTCTAAAATTGTTTTTAAAAACATAGACAATCAGTAAACTGAGCTGAACTTTGCAAACAAATTCCATTTGAAAAAAAAATCGTATTTGGTGATCTAAAAATTTAAATTGTACGATTACAAATATGTTAGATTTGTGTTTTTCCAATATTATTCTTTTATTTGTTTATAAAAGAAGTATCAATTTCGTTAATTTGTCTTTCGCAAATGTGTTAGTTTGGTGGGGTTTTTAATATTATTCTTTTATTTGCTTATAAAGGAAGTATTAATTTCATTATGCAAAAATAGTCAGAAACAAATGCTGAAAAATGTTTGTTGCTTTATGTGCAAAATGTTTATTATTTTATGTATTGAAACCGGCACGTGATAAGACAAACTTTAAAAAAAATCATGTTTAAAAATTATTGTAGAAAATATAATACATCAGTCAATGAATACAGTTTTTAAACAAATTGCATTTGAAAGTACATTTATTTCCCTATGAGACTAAAATTGAAAATGTATGACGGTCAGGAGATTGAAAAAATGCAGTAGCGAAAATTTCAAGACCGAAATTTGATCGTGAAGTATTGCCATTCGCAAAATGACGTCAGCGTTACGCACAGATACGTTTGTTCTTTATAATACAGATACATAATCAGTAAAATATAATAAAGATCAGTTATTAGGATGTGGTTATCAATTGAGGCTCTTATGCTTGGATTTCCGGAATGAAAACAGCAATTTTCACCTTCTCAAAATTTACATACGCACCTCTCATATCCATATTCATCATTTAAAAAAAAATTGTATTTTGTTTGATCATTTAAAAATCATTTTAACTCAAAACTTGAAGTCAAGATTGCCAGCAACATCTTTTATGGGAACAGACGCACTCTTTATTTGAGATTCTAATCTCAATTTTGGAGAGTAAAAATTTCCGTAATTTATGGTTTTTAGACGCATTTGCGTTGAAAGGCTTAGTTTATCTAAGAAAATGATCGCTTTTTTTTTAAAAATATGACTTCATTTTCACTTGAATAAGCATTTCGCCAAGTGTCTGAAACTTAGTATCAGTTCACATGCAGAAGGAAAATCACTATAGAAAATTTATGAGGAAAAATGCGTGTTTTCAAAAGCAGTATGTCATTTTCCGTTATTATGCCCCTAATATAATATTTTGCTCCTAATGGGATTTTGCGCCACCAAACCCTATACAACAATTTTTATCAACAATTTTGAATTTTTATCAGAAAATACCTTGAATAAAGTTTAAAATACCTCATTATTTCTCTATTGTCTGCAGCAATGAAAGCTATCTAATTTTCATCATTTTGAAGAAATTTCATAAAATGCTTTTAAAATTAAAATTTAAAAGTTGGGATATTAAAAAAAAACAGATAGTGCGACCACGTCTGCAAAGGAAGAGCTTTCAGTTTTAAAAAAATGCATATTAGTAAAATTGGTTCAGCAGAAAGATCAGGGCAGATGACTAAAAAACACACTTGTGTTTTAAATATATAGATTATATAAAATTAGGAAAAATTAAAATAAGCAAATTATGTTATTTTGAAAAAATTATAGTAGAATGTCCTAAAAAATAGCATTAAATTTTTATTATTCGAGAGAATTTTCGACAAAAACTTCAGGAACACGATATTATTTTAAACCACGAATTATTTGTTTTCTTGTCTAACTCGGCGAAGCAAATCCATCCAGGTGAGAATCATCAATTTCTGTAATATAAATCGCTATTATTTGCATGTCACCTATCTTTTATAAAGACACTCTACATTTTTGTAAAACATTGCGTTTATCAGTGTGTTCATTCGATTAAATTATTTTCAAAAGTGAAGCATTTTCACCTGTGAAGAATTTCAAAGCAGCTGGGCTGTGAAAATGACGCACTTCTACAAAACATAATTCAGGTTTAAGAATTAAAATACACGCTTTTTTATAAAATGACGTCATTTGCATCCGCTAAAGCAATCCACTTTTACAATCCGGTCTTAAACTTCGTCAATAGAAAAGTATGCATATGACGTCATTGTCACGGAATGACAAACAATATTCTTGACATAGCCCATATTTTATTTTCAACTATTTTTTTCAGGTTTTATGAGAAAATCGCTACAAAAAGATACAGTATCTCCTATTTTCAACTATTTTCCGTTTACTTTCAATGACTTTCAATAGAAATGAGGTACTTTTGTTGCCACGATAAGAAAAATGGTATTAAAAACTGCAAAAAAAAATTAATATCTCAAACATTAATTGAGATACAGCTTTAAAACAAATTGCATTTAAAAGAGCATTTTTTTCCTTATACGACGGTGTAAAAATTTAAAATGTGCGATGTTTAGAAGTTTAAAAATTTGCAGTAGAGAAAATTGCAAAACCAAAATTTCATTTCAAATTTCAAAGTGTTGCCATTCGCAAAATGACGTATGCGTTACGCACAGATATGTTTGTCCTTTATAATATAGATAGGGTAGATTTAAAAATGAATATAAACAATATGAAAAATTCAATGCAATGATTTATTTAAATGCTTGTTCATTATGTTTATTGTTTGCATAGATAACTATTTTAACCCATCTTTACCTGAATCTTTGTTTCCTCAAATTTGTTTGTAAAATCACTTTAAAATGTTGCAAAATGAACTGGAAAAATACTAGATAAAATACGCTTAAAGAATTACGTAATTATTTGATAAAATGTAAACATTCTAAATATGGAAATATGCATAATATTTGTAATAATATAATATGCATAATTATATGTTTTGTCTATATTTAAGTAGCTTTTAAATTGTATGTTATGCACTATAATGAGTATTTTTTATGAATTATTAAGAAATATGTAATTATTTCTTTGCAAAGACTAATAACATTATATGTACTAGTAATAATAAACTAAGAATAATCGTATTAAAGGCTTAAAAACAATTTGTTTCATAATCATATTGAAAAGGACTTTACATGAATGACTGGTTGCTCAATGGGTAATAAAAATATGTACCTCATCTTGGCCTAAGGTCCTATAATTTGTACGTTACAAAAATGAATAAAAAATAGACTTGAACATATAATAGAGTTAAAACACTGTATTAAACACTAATGTCGTGAATGAAATTTTCACCTTGTTATTAATAAACAATATAACACACTTGTAACTACTTAAAAGGTGACTCAAACATATAAAATATTATTTAATGCAACCCTGAGATCTTTCGAACACACACGCGTTCATTTTCAAAGGAAAAAAGATGACTGACTGAATAAAAATGCATTTTAAAAACAAAAACAAAAATATTACGCATGCGCAAGCGGATTCAGTCCATTTCTCTGCAGAGGGGTTAAAAGATCAGTTCATATTATCAGGAGATCTTGAAATATTTAGGATATTGTACCAAATTGCGGGAATACACTAATACAAACATTATCACCTCTAAGTAAAATTTCAATGGATTCACGGATTATTGAACAGTAATGGTTAGACATTGAAATGATCATTTTAGCTTTGTCGATGTTTATCTTAATATTTTCTTTTTGGTGCAATCGGTATAAAGCTGTACTTTGTTCGTTAAACTTAATATCAGAAATGTGCTCTTTTAATCTTTCCTTAAATTTTCGAGATGTCATACCAATACAAAATAAATTCTTATGTTGCTCTGTGCTGAATGGGATGATGTAAACTCCTGCTTTTTCATAATCGAGAATAAGTTCAATTTTACTGTGAATCAATCAACTCCGCTTGCGCATGAGTACTATTTTTGTTTTTGTTTTTAAAATGTATTTCTATTCAGTTAGTCATCTTTTTTCCTTTGAAAATGAACGCGTGTGTGTTCGACTGATCTCAGGGTTGCAGTAAATAATATTGTATATGTTTCAGTCACCTTTTAAATAGTTATAAGTATGTTATATTGTTTATTGTTCATATAATTTAAAAATTTAATAAATTACGTGCTTCAAAGAAGTGTACAAGCTAAAATTATGACTTATTTATTTGGATCCTTGGTCGAAAAAACATTAAACACATTTTGTTCAACATTTTTACATTTTGCCACCTTGAAGAAGGAAAACTCTATAAATACCGAATAAAACCTTCTTTTTAAGCAAATAAATGTCCATCTTATACTGTCATCTTTTGGTAACAGATAAACATATGTATAGATAGTTATTTCATACAATTTATATATAAAAAATAAGAAAATGATACAAAATTATTAAAATTTGAATCGTCCCAAAAGTGGGACGCTATACATAAATGACTAAGCAAAATTCTGACCAACAATAATTAGTTCACAGGCAATCCTATGTAAATGAACTTGAATCCTTTTTCCAAATACATAAATTCAAATATAGAAATATACTCTGTAATAATTACACAACACATACTTATCTTGTTTATTGTCCAACTACTGACAATCGTATTTAATACTTGCAAAATTTATCTTCTTTGTAATAACTGTAAAGACTATCTTCAACTAAAAGGTAATAAAATGGACTTTTGAAATTGGTTTTCATAACATTCTCTCGGAATAAAAATCACGATTTTATTAAAATGTAAGAATAAATAGTATATACGTTAAAGAATTAATTTTATAAAACATATACAGTAAACTATCGACTATCCGGCCTAATATGGTGGAAGTGGTGGAAGGGTAGGCCGGATAACAAAAAAGCCGGATAAACCGGAGTTCTATAAATCTTTACTCATTCCATCCCTCCCTCCGACATGATATTAGAAACACATGTTACACTTTTTAAGATAAATTTCATATTATACAGTTTCAGAATAAGTAAAATATTAACGTAAAACGGAAGCGTAATTCGTAAAAAATGAGTAAATCTTAGTTTACTTTTCATTAATAAATGATTGCACACATATGAAAAGTTATGCATAAGATAAATGAGTCAAAATTTACAGTTTTTTGTTTTTGAAAAAGTGTTCAGTTTTTCCCCCGCGCTCTGTTAGCCCTCTTCCGCGAAGCAATGTCCCTCCCTTTACGTAAGCAGATTACATCAGCTGGCGTCGCTTCCTCCTGCTGACTAATATACAGCAGTGCTGCCTCAATCGTCTTCAACCCTTCCGAATGTGGGATGAATATTGTCTTGCAATCTCCCTCCTGTTCTTCTGCTTTTACCTATACCTATGTCATCATTTCTATAATATCGTATTCATTAACTTCGTCGTTAGTTATCCATTCTGTAATGTCCTCTGTATTGACATCGTCAGAGCCCGAAATATTTTTCAACAACGAAAGATGTTTATCGCTTCAACGTCAGTTTCATATATGGGTTTATTCCCACCTTTATGGTTCAAAAGAATGTTCCAAGACCTTGCAAGTACTATGTTTCGAATTCTCTGCTATTGCATTTTTCAATCCCGTCTTGCTCCTTCCTGTCGTGAGTGAGCATTTTCGCACGGATGGGAACCTGCCAATCTCGGAAACTAGCAACTGTTAGTAGTACTTTTAACTTTTTACTAGGCCGGATTGTACGGAGGGCCGGATAGTCACGAGCGTGGTAGTTGCGTGTTTACTGTACTATAATTTCTAAAAGACGATCTTTTCCGGATAGAAAAACATAATAGCATTCCAATTGTATTAAAGAATAAAAAATTTTGCGTTATTTATTACAGAATGTTGTGTTTAAGTAGAGTGACAATAAATATTAAAAAATAATTTCCTTCTACCCCTGCCTTAATCAGGCTATGTTTCTTACATTACATGAAAACTTCTATAACAATTAAAAATACACTCTTTCATGCAGTATGGATCATTTGCCATGACAATTCGAGAAAAATGTTCCGTTGCCTTGGAAGTTCGTTGGCAGAAATTTCCCTAGTATTGCTGATGGATTTCACACTGCCTATGATCTTTATTTTTATTAGAAGTTTAAAAATAGTGATAATTTACACTATAGTTATCAAGGCATGTGCATCTGAGAATCGTATATAACGAGGTTGCTACTTCCAGTAATTTGTTTTAACTTGTGTGCAAAGTTCACATACAAGCGACTTACTGTTTGTGGTATTACCGAATTCCCAGTGCTTTTCAGATTCTTATATATCGAATATGCTGCATTTAGTGATGTTTAACTTTTGACTTCTTGAGGGCTAAGCCCACATACGTGCGTTTTATTAACGGTTGCAATATGGCTTTTCCTGTACTTTTAGATTCATTTACAACAATTCAACTGCATCATGTGTTAAATTAGTATAGGTGTAATATAACACCGTATGTAGTATGTGTTATATTATACTGGTGCTAAGCACACGTGCATGCGTTTTCGCCTACAGCGGCATTATCCAATTCAAGGTTATTTTTAATATTTCTATAGAGAAAGGATACTGCATACAGCATAAATTTAATTTTACTGCTATCCATTACCTCTTTGTCTATGATAATCAAACAACTATGCCCCTTTTTTAAAGCAAAGGTTATAACATTTTCCCAAGGTAATTTTTAAACTAATGCCACATACTTTACTGCCAAACATAATTGTTAAGCTTACAGCGTTTTTTCTCCAAATGACCTACTTCTGATTTTTAACTCATGGCCTATTTTGACAGAGAAAATGCTCTATTTGCTATCGGCCAGTGGGGTATTTTTCCATCATTAAAAAAATAATATCAAGGTAACTATCTCGCGTCCTTTTTAAAGACAGGGAAAATTATTTTATAAAACTACTATTATAAAAAATGCCTTTTTATTAACAATTAATTTGTAGCATTAAAATAAAATATATGTATATTATTGATACAAACACGTAAAAGAAAAAAAAAGTAACACAAAATAAAACTAGATATGTTAAGTAATAAAACAATTGAAATTATTAGAAATGAAAGTGATAATAATATATGACATAGATTTTTACTTAGTAAATTGAGAATTCAATTTTGAAGCGGTTTATTTGAATAAACCGATTTGTTTTGAAAACATTATTTCCAAAAAACAAATTCAATTGAAAGACTGGCACCACATTCCTATCTCGTTTATCATTTAACAAGAGACAACTCATTTAATTAATTTTGGTAATTTATCTTCCACCCACTTAATCAAGAATGATTTTAAGGAACTAGAAACTAATAGATATTCCAGGAGATTGTCGTATTAGAATTATTTTGGAAACTAAAAAAGAAAGTAGTGGAAAAATGTATTTATTTATTTATAATGAATAGTGATAATGATGTCCTTTTATGAAATGGTTGTCTTTTAACTTTTTTAAGCCTGGATAGAAAATCACAAATTAAAAAACAGAATTATTGTTTTGACAACTTTTTCTATTTTTTTTATATACTCAAAATGAACAACGTACAAACACTGTTTGTTGAATAATGGCAATAGGCAATTTGAAAATTATTCATTTGTAATTAAAATAGTTTAAAAATTCCTTTATCCATAAATTAGCATAGCATATTCTCGTGTGAACAGAACAAATATATATTTAAAATAAGGATTGAATAATGTCTTGGGAGAACAAAAAAGTAAATTTATATTAAGAGGTATCGGGACTCTTAAAAGTGAAAAAAAAAAAAAAAAAAAAAAAAAAAAAAAAAAAACATTCTCAACATTTGGTATCTTAAAATGTACATGATTTGAAAACACGTTTTGTTGGTATGACAGATATAAGTATGTTCTTTTATTTCATGTATTTAAAAAATTGCAAGATACAGAATTAGTATATACAGGGCGCTCCAAACTGTCAGACCTTTGTCGAGCAAAGAATTGGCATCACAGATTACCGGGAGGATTAAAAAATACATTTTGCGACTAGAATGATATTTTTATGCCTATTTATACGCCAGATAGTAATAATTGCACTGGACCTAAATATTTTTTAATTTAAAGTATTTTTTATAATTTTAATACAGTGTTGTATTTAACTAATGCAAAGTTTTGAAAATTTCAAGAGTATAATCACCTAAAGAAATATTTTTTGGAACAATAAAAAGGAAAATTTAGATTCAGTTTAAACAGACTAACACGAAACATGTTTTGAAAATTGAATATAAATTTTTCAGAAGTTTTTGAGATATCGTGTGCGTTATGCCCCAAAACGCCATTTGGAAAAAAAATGACTTTAATGTTTCGGAACCGCCGCTTCAGCTATTTAGCGTGTATAATGCTAAAAGCCATAACTTCTGTTCGAATGGGAATTTCAAGGAAACAATTTTCGAAAAATATTCAGAAAAGATATAAGTTTAACATCTAAAAAAATTTTATTTCGAAAATTTTGAAGCTTTAAATGTCCCGAGACCTCTTAATAATGAGATCATTATCAGTCAAGAAATAATCTTATAATTATCTAGCGCAGTATAAGAATTATATCACTATTTAATTCTTTTCTGCAGTCATTTATTTTCAAATAACCTTTTTTTTTGTAAAACCATCGCCGATTTTTTGGAAAAAAATCTTGTTCTACAGTTTTGTCTTCTTTTTAATGTCTTTTTATAATTCTCGCTTTTCAACTGAATGTTCCACCCAGTCCCTAAACCTTATGAATTGCAATTTGAATATGGGGTTATCTAAAGTCCAAAATGTATCTTGGAGATTCCCAAATTTCGCTGCATTGGAGGATAAAGTATTACGGGCAGCCAGTGATATTCCTGCAAACAATGGATCTATGAATATACAAAAGAAGAAACAAATTGTAGTGTCTACCAGTTAAGAGTGAAGTAATAAAGGGTGTACTCATAATATGATAGTTGTTTGTGTATATATGACAAGTGTCTGAATAACAGAGGAAAGAATTTCCAACAGTAAAAATTAATAGCAATAATATAAATTTTTGTCTTTATTATGACAGAATATCAGCTTGAATAAGATATCTTAATGAGGCAGTTTCTATTTAAATTTACTAGTTTAGTTTACCTCGTTGAAAATCAAATTCATTAGTCATTGAGAGGAATATATTTATGTTTTCAGGATATAATGGCACCGCAGGTTCTGACTGTAGATGTGACAAGCTTCCACCAGTAAAAATAAGTAAATATTTTTCTCAATAAACCTTCACCACTTTAAGGATATGCTACTTTCTCTTTATTTATCATAATAAAACAATTTAAAATTTTTCTAATTTTTCACACTCTTGGACACAATTAAACAGCGTCATGAAAATCCATGATAAATGATTGTAAAAATATGTATAAATATTACAACGACATTTAAAATGTTATTTATTATTTAACACAGTTTTTGTAGATCTCAGTAATTAACGTGGTCTTATTTGTTCCAAAAAAGTTAGAAGTTAAATGAGAAAGAAAAGAGAAAATAGTTATTTGTTTTAAAATTTTTTTTACAAGAAATCGTAGTTTTTTTAAGTGCGATTTTAAAATTTTCCAAATACATATAATAAATCATTATGAAGTTATTTTATAAAGGAAAAAGCATTTGCTGATATTTTAGAAGGGAATGTTAGATTCTCATGTTAATAAGGAACAAAATGCTTAAATTACAGATAATTGTGCAGGTAAGTCAGAAACCAAGGGGATCGCAGAATATTATTTCGATTAAAAAGAAAATTGCGAGTGTGTGTATGTGTTTAGATGCAATTGTAATAGTTTTATAAGGGACATTTAATAGATGTGACGTAAATAGGAAAAATCAAAAGTTGCAATAGGGTTTAAAGATTTCTAATTTTAAAATGTTATATTCACAAAACCTTAAACAAATAATTGCCCAGCTTCTTTATATTTTTTTAAACATCAAGCATTACTACGGTAAAAAAGATAGTCTGTGTAATGTCCTCTGTACTGAACGAACCTGAAAATAATTTTTAATTCAAATCTCAAACAGATTTTTTTTAATGTTTAGTATATTTTCTTAGATTACCCACCAAGTATTACAACAAAGATGAATTCTTTGTTTGTGCTCTCGTTCTAGCTGTATTTGAATGGTTGACCGTGAAATATTTCATCATTGACTTCTATACCTTTGGTTATGATAGTTTCAGTGTATAAGTAAGTAGTTTGATTGCAATGTTCAATTCGTGTTTTATTTGTTTATTTGTGAAGTTTTATTTTGGTTAATATAGTTACGGAATATTTCAAGGGAATAAGCAAATGTCCAATTATTTATATTGTTGTATACACATACTGGTAAACATTCCCTAATTATCTTTTATGTTCACGTTGGAAACATATTTAAAAAATATATCCCCAAAATCTGTGTAAAAAGCCTAAAAAATTACTACAGTTGTTCTTATACAAAAAAATAAATTTGTATTAAATTTGTTTCTACTCGATCTTGTAGAAAATAAAATATTACAATGTTTAGAGGTTAAAACTTTTTTTAATATAACAACATTAATTGTTCGTGTCGTTTCCAACGTCACTCATGAAAATGTTTTTGATTTATAATATATATCAAATACATTTACTTTTTAATAACTTTCGGTCACAAATAGATGCATACATGACGCTCTGCACGAACAATACACACACATAACACAATCGCATGCGCTATTTTGCTTAATATTAATTAATAATGCGTAGGTAAACAGTGTCTAAATAAAATGGCCAAATAAGTAAACAAATACACTCTTTAAATTATTTGAAGACAACGTTTAAACACACAATAAAAACAAGCAGATTTGACCATACGTATACGTATACGTATGGTCAAATCTGCTTGTTTTTATTGTTTGTTTAAACGTTGTCTTCAAATAATTTATATTTTCACACAAGTCCTGTACTTATTAAATACACTCTTTGAATATAAAAATCTCAATATTTCATAAATTCGGAAACATTAATAGATCACAAATATGCACTTTTTAACAAATTTATTAACTGGCATAGAAAGCATTTAGGATTTTTAATGTGGTAATGAAGATGAAAAAAATCATGAAAAATATTATAATATTTGAGTTAGTAATTTGATAAATTTGGTGATATTGTACACTAGGGTGGGCCGAAAAAACACTTTTTTTTCAATTTTCGATGATGGGTAGTGCGAGAAACTTGCCACTGGTGACACTAATTTAACATAAAAAAAGATTATTGATTTTTTCAAAATTATTTTTGACACTTTTTTATTTTAAAATTTACATTAATTCTATTTGATTGGAAATCTTATTTTATTTCATTATGTATTGTCAAAATTATTTTAATATCCTTTATTTTGCCGATAAATAACAATTTACGATTATTTTTAAATGAAGGATAATTTTGCCCTTGGATGAGGGTAAAATGATCCTTTAGACACTTTTTCAAAATTCTGTTTTTTTCATTACTCAATTTGGGTTTAAAATATTATTAAAATATGTTTATAATGAAAAATATAGTGTAAAATATATTGGGATATAGATAAAGTTTCCTTTAAACATTTATGTTATGTTACACAAGTTTTCCCTTTAAGGGGATCATTTTAGGCCACCTTCCCCTACTTCTGTATTGTGTTTAAAGCGTTTATTTTCATCATCGTTTACAAAGCTGTTATTTGTCATTTTTTTATGTGAGGAATCGTTTCGGTTCACTCTGTATATGTTTAATTATCACGTTATCAAACTCAATAATACATTACGATAACTCATTTGATTTCAATAAATCGCGACATATTTCTTCACTGCAAACATTTCAGAAATAAATATATCCGAGGAAATATTTTATTAACTTACATAGGCCTTCCCAAATTAAAAATTATTTTTTAAAAAATAAGATATTTAGTTACATTTAATTTGACAGTGTTTAACATTTTTTGATGTGAATTCTCTATATCTGTAATGAATTCAATATGTATATATAAATTGTTTATATCGCACGATTAAATATCGCAAATGTTACGGCTTATTACTAAAAAACTATATAATCAAAATGTTAAAAAATAATTATCAAAAAATTTAATTAGTTGAAGTTTCCTAAAATTTTAATAATCTAGAACTTTATTTATGTTATATTGTATTTTTTGTTTAACACACTGAGTTATATTCAGTTTTCAATTAGCAACACTACATGAATGTTTAAAGGAAAGATTTTTTCTAAAATGTCTCTAAGCTTATCTCTCTTGTTCTTTTTAAAATGATCTTTAGAAAAATCCAGAAAATTCTTAAAGTGAAAGTAATTTCATCCAATTATGTTAAAAATGTATTTCTCAAAATTTCAATTCTTTAAAATATTCTTTTTTTTTTTTTTTTTTTTTTTTTTGTCCCACTTTCGCATGCTGAAGTAATCACGTTTAAATCTGTTTAGAGGTATTGAAAAAACCCCATAAGGAGATTAAAGAAAAATAGTTACATTTCAAGAGGATTTTTTGTAGCAAAATAAAATATTGTTCGCAGAAAAACACCTTGTATGTATTTTTACCAAATTTATTACGCCTTAACGGCATTATATCAGTCTTTTACTTTTTACACTTTACAGTTGAAGCAATGAATCTTTTTCTACGTTAAAATGGTATTTAGTTTTAAACAATAGTGTAATAAACAAATTAGAAATTTTGTTATTATTTTATAAATATATATGTTTATATTCATTTTTAGGTGCGTTCGTAATTATATAAATACGTAGCACCTATAGTTGTCGTTCAGTCCGTCTGTCTGTCCGTCTGTCCGTCCGTCTGTGTGTCCGTCCGTCCGCATATAACAGAGCAAAAACTACCCAACCGAATCGTTTAAAATTTAAACTATATAATTGTTGCATAATTTTGTCGAGTCATTTCAATTTTTATGAAAATCGGATGTATAGTTTAATTACAGGGACAATCAAATTTTTCCGTTACATTACGGCCAATGGGAAGAAATTATTGCAAGTGCATTTTAATGATGTTACAGCCTTCCGAATGGTCTGAAATTATAAATATATAATTGTTGCAAGATTTTGTCGAGTCATTTCATATTTTATGAAAATCGGATGTATAGTTTAATTACAGGGACAGTCATAAATTTTCCGTTACATTACGGCCAATGGGAAAAATTATTTCAAGTGGAAATTAATGATGTTATAGCCTTTCGAAGTACACTAAAATATACATTCTGTAGAATATGCGGCGAAAAAAATATTTATAAAACTAGTTATAGTACGAACGCACCTGATTTGCCACGTTTGACGAGCAATTTCCAACTTGTTTTAATTATTATTTCTTTTTTGATCCTGAAACAAAAGTATATTAACAAGTTTTACAACCATTTTTATCTAACAATACACACACTGATTATTTAATTTCCGCAGAATTGTAATTATTTTTTTTATTTTTTTTAACTAATGAAAGAAAACGTTTACAATATGCTACTTTAGTGTATTACATCAATTTTTATTTCACGGCATACTTAAACCATGATTAAACATACGCTATACAGTTTAAAGTTTGGTGCTGCAGTAGCTGCCACCATAAGATGGTAACATTGTTCCAACATTTGGTTCTACTGAAGAAACATAAGATGGTGAAACTTTGAACGATAACTTTGGGGAAAACCTTTAACCATACGTTGGTTGAATCCTTGAACCATACGTTGGTGAAAACCTTGAACCATACGTTGGTGAAAACCTTAAACCATAAATTGGTGAAACGTTTAACCGCAAATTAGCGAAATGTTGAACCATAAATTGGTGAATTATTAATGAAGCAATTATTTTTGTCCCCACACCCCTCCTCTTTCATGGGTAAAATATTTTGATTGTTTTAAAGATATTCTGTTTTAATATAATTTAAGGTGAAATATTTACGGTCTCTCCGATATATATATATATATATATATATATATATAAGTTTTTTTTTTTTTTTTTTTTGAAAATAATTTTCAAGATTAGAAACCTAGGTTTATTTAGCAAATTTTAAATAATTTAATTATAAGATAACACCATTGTTATTTTAAATATCTTACAGTATAATTTTACATATTAAAATACACAAGAAAGGATACGATTATGTTATGGAGCTCTATACATAGATAAATTTATCAAATTGACGTAATTGAAATGCATTATAATTTGCTAAATAAACCTATAAAATTGATTTTAAATGACGGATGTAAGTAATCTTTAAACAAAAATCAATCAGATAAAGAGTACAATATAAATCCTAAATTGCATTGAAACAAGGAAGCATCTTAAAAAAAAAAGAAAAGCTATGTCAAACGGAGGTGGGGCAAAAAACATTGCTTATCTACTAACATCTTTTTTTTTTTTTTAAATAAGTTCCAAGAATGATTTAAGTATTAAGAATGTGTAATTTTTTTTATATGTATGGAGATTGGTAATTGTTTTATTAATTGTGAACATTCACAGTCTAAATTTTTAAATTCTACGGAATATGTATATATTTTTCCTTTATACATATTCCTTAATAGTTCTCATTAATACTTACGGAACGACATGATAAGCTGTATTTAATTTAATTATTTTATACCCCTACACATCGTATTTTATAAATATAAGCTAAATACATTTTATATATTTTATAAAAAAAGATTGATCTAGGAAAAAGAAAAAAAAAAGAAGGAAATTCATAAAGAAAAAAAAATGATTGCATATGTACTGTTCTTTATTGTTTGAAAAACATTTTGAATGTAAAAAAGTAGTTATTAATCTCGTTAATAAATATTCAATCCTACATTATGTAAATAAAATGTAAATATAAACTTAAAATATACTAAAGCAGTTTTATACATCGATATAAACAACATTTTATTTAAATTCTTAAATGCACTGCTCAAAACAATTAGGGGAGTGCATGGTTTTAACGAAATTATGCAAAATTTACACCGATAAGTAACGTAAAATAAAACATCCAGAATTTAAAGTGTTGTAGAAAACAGATAAAGTAAACTTTACACGTAAATTAAAGTTATGACGTCAAACACTAGAAAAAGGAGATAAGTGCAGAAATCGGGATTTTGCAGAAACGTCTGTTTCATTGCCTCAATTGTAAAATTCCATTCTCCAGCTTGTGTTTTGAGAAATGTGACTTGAAAATGTCACAACAAAATGATTTACCGCAATCCATGACTTGGCGTGTTATCGGGACAGTTGAATTTTGGGAAACACAACGAAGTGTAGTGGATGCTGTTGGATTCACAAGAACTGTCCATGAAAGTCTGTGGAATCGATTCAAAGACACATGGAATGGTAGTCATCAACAAGTGCAAGGTCGAAAATGTGCTAACACAGAAACTGATGGCCGATATATCCTGTTAACAGCTCTTCGAGACGGAACGGACAGTGCTACTCAGCTTCAAACACAGTTGTTCTTGGCCACAGGACGAAGGGTGTCCAGCCAAACAGTCCGAAACAGGCTTCATCAGGGTAGTCGCCATGCACGTAAGCCAATGGTCTGCATTCCGTTGACCTCAAGCCACTGTGTGGCCCAAAGAAGGTGGGGAACTGAACATCGAGATTGGAGGCAACGTAGTTGGAGTCAAATTCTGTTTATAAACGAGTCATATTCCCTACTCAGTCTGGATGTGACATCTGATGTGTTTTGGCATGGAGAAAAAGAGGCACTCAAAATAATCCCACATTCGTTTGTGAAAGATCACATTACAGACGAGGTGGGTTGATGCTATTGGCTGGAATCAGCATATGTGGACGTATGGGCCTGCATATCATTCAGAATGAGACTTTTACGATCCGAAGTTATACAGACGAGATACTGAGACCTCATGTCGTATTTTATGTTGCAGAAATTAGTGATTTTTTTCCATTTATCATGATAATGCCAAACTTCATACAGTTTGTCTTGTGGTAAACATGCTTGAAGCTAAAACACTCTCTGTAATAATAACACCTAATACTGAGAATCAGGATATGGACGTGGTTAAGGATAAAGTTAAGGAAATTTGTAAGGGCAGAAGTGATCTCCCGACCCCTAATGACGTAATTGTTACAAAATCTAATCAAGTTATTCTGAAATATCGTAATAAAAAAGAAGTTGAGAGAATGAAAGATTCGCTAACGGAGGCACAAGAAATCAAGAATATGGCAAAGGTAAATGTACCGGTTAGGCGAAGGGACAGAGTATTGATCCTAAGTGTGGACCCAAAGTTAGATGAGGAGGAGGTTGGGAGAGAGGTTGAGAGGCTTTTGCGGGGAATGGATGCAGATATATCTAGTGGCAGTTTTAAAGAAAGACTGTTGACTGCTCATCTTGAGGGTACTACACGTTCTCTTATTGAAGGATTTTTATGTAAGTCGGATGCTGAAGTAAGAATAATAAGAAAAATACAAACGAAACAAGGAAAGAATAACTGGTTGTTAGATGTGGATGCCGACAGCAAACAGGCCCTCCTTGGACTCCGCCGCATCTGCATTGATTTTGAAAGATACCGCGTGGTTGAGTTTATCTCAATCACGCGTTGTTTCAAGTGTCAAAAATTTGGGCATATGGCAAATAAATGTAGTGAAGCAACCCATTGTGTAAAATGTGCCGGAGACCATGTGTTGAAAGACTGTAAATCGGAAACCTTATGTTGCGCCAATTGCTATTTCAACGATGCTGGTGGAGAATGTAGTCACAGGGCAGATAGTAGTGGTTGTCCAGTCTTCCTGAGTTATAGGGATGGACTATTGCCGAACCGTAGTTAAGGGCACGCTTGGTGGCCCCTCTGTTGGTAATTTGAATGTGTTGCAAATTAATCTTCACCACTGTAATGATGCAAATGAAGCTTTATTTAACTATGCTATTAATAATAACATTGATATAATTTTATGCCAGGATCCTTACATTCTTGATGGTACTGCCCCTGGTATTCCACCAGAATGGATTATCTTTTATTCTAACTCATTTAATGCAGCTGTCATTTTTACTAATAGGGAATATGCCACGATCAGTAATTTGGTATTAGATAATGCTGTGTTTGTATCTTTAAATGTAAATAATGATAAAATTTTCATTGGTTCGCAATATTCTCCCCCAAGCGGAAATATAGATAAAGACTTTGAAGATATTGGCGAACATTTCCAGAATTTTGACAAAGTACTATTAGCAGGGGACTTTAATGTTCCATTACTGGACTTGGGATATACTTATCAATCCGTGAGAACTGATGTGTTCCTGGAACATCTCTTGGAGAAAGATCTGCGGATTATAAATGATACTGATGCCGCTCATACATTTGTTCAAGGTTCGCTGAAGGGTAGACCCGATTTAACATTGGGAAATCTCGAGATCTGTGGAAAGATTGAAAATTGGTATGTCGACGAAAAGAATTACTCATTCAGTGACCATAGATATATAAGATATTCTCTGGGTTACGTTGCCTCTAATAAGACGAATCAACGATACAAGACCAAAAATAAGAGTTTCAGAAAATTCAATGATAATATTAAGAAAAAGGAAGATTACTGGTTGAACGAACTCCTGAAAATTAAGAATACAGAAGACTTGGAAAAACATGTGAATCAATTCGTGGAAGAGGTGTCCGATATCACAAGGGGATGCTTTAGGAAAGGAAGTCTATCACATAAACCAACGGTGAAATGGTATTCAGAAGAGTTAAGGATCGAAAGAAACAGAGTTGCTGCCATGTATAGAAGGTGTGTTAAAAATCCGGAAGATATAGATATGAGAGAAACCTATAAGAAATATAAAAGGGAATACAATAGAAATGTGAAGAACGCTAAAAGAGAATCGTGGAAAATTTTTTGTCAGAAGACAAATCAATCGTTTGGAAATTTATACAAGTATATTTCTGGTAAGACGAAGAAATGTACAGACTTCATATTTACCAGATTAGAAGAATCACAACCCTTTGATACATATGATGATGTGGCAAGGACATTGATGGCAGAACACTTTGGTATTGACGAAGTTCCGGAGAATATTTATGAGTTTATCTCGGATAAGATCGAAGAAGATGGATTTATGGAGGTAACAACAAGAGAATTGAAATACGTAATGAGCAAACAAGAAAATAATAAGGCACCAGGCTGTGACGACTTAGATGCTTTGATAGTCAAAAATATTTGTAGAACCAATATGAATTATGTCAAGAAACTATTTGGAAAATGTCTGAAACATGGTCACTTCCCAGAGGCAAGGAAATCTGGTAAGGTGATTTTCTTCCGTAAAAGGAATAAAGATGGTAGGTCTGCCAGGTCATACCGACCGATAACTTTGTTATGTATTTTTGGTAAGCTCCTTGAACGGTTAATTAAAATTAGGATTATGCCGAAGCTGGAAAAAGAAGAATTTTGGGATAATGGTCAACATGGATTCAGAGAAAGAAGGAGCACTATCACAGCTTTGGAAGATCTAAGAGAAAGAATTCGCATAAATCTGTATAATTATAAATATTTTGCAATGACGTCGGTTGATATACAGGCAGCATTTGATGCGGTGGATTGGCAGATATTGGCTATGTTGATAGATATGTTACCAATAGCTCAATACTTAAAGAATATTCTGAAAAATTATATATCACGTAGAAGAATAGGATTTAGTTTCACGTATGGAATTATCTGATATATATTATTTAAAGGCTGTCCCCAGGGAAGTTGCCTTGGTCCACTTCTCTGGTTGATCGTTGCAGACTACCTATTGAAGAGATATAGATTAAGACATGGCGATATATTATCCTACGCTGACGATTTCGTAGTTTTTGCAGGTGCAGACACAAGAAAAGAATTAGAAGAAGAAATGAACAAACGCATAGCATGGTTTGCAGAGATCTGCGAGAATTTACATTTAACAATAAGCAAGGAAAAATGCGAAAGTATTTTATTTGGCAGGTATTTGTTAGGAAACAGGCATCCTATTTTCAAGATTGGAACATCATCGATATCTGTAAAAGACTCAGTTGTATACCTCGGTGTAACTATTGACAGTAAATTAAATTGGATTAGACACCTTGAGAAAGTAAGAGAGGGGGTGAGAAATTTTACTTCAAATATAAAGAAAACAGTGCAGAGAGATAGGGGATTACAAGCATCATATAGAAAGATTTGGTATAATTCTGTGATAGAAAAACAGATAACATATGGTGCGGAAATTTGGTTTCCAGATTTGAAAGTGTATGCACTTAATAAATTAAGATCATGCCAGAGGCTTGGATTATTATCAATTATCACATCATATAAAACAGTCTCTACGGACGCTTTGTGTGTATTGGCTGGTGTTGCTCCATTACACATTTCACTCAAACATTCTGTGGTGAAATATAGAACTATTCATGGGAATGCAAGTATCATAGAGAATGGAACAGAGATCAAGAAAGATAATATTATGATCAACTTGGTGACAATGGACTACCCAGATTATGGAGCTCTCAGTAACATTCATATCACAGATAAGGATAGTCGTGAATATCAGGGAATTAACATGCCATTAATATATACAGATGGGTCAAAAATGGCCAGTGGAGTAGGCGCCGCATACACAATTTTTCTAAATGGTGAATGTATCTTGGATTATAAGATATCTTTAAATATTTTAAATAGCATATATCAAGCTGAACTGACTGCGATAAAGTATGCAGTAGATTGGGTAATAAACTCGAATTATAACAGTGCTGTCATTTTTACTGACAATAGAGCATCAACTTTGGTTATACAGAGAAACTTTCCTGCAAACGCCATAGTTAAAGAAATCTATGATAATATGAAAAGTCATCCGGAAAAAAATGGTCACTATTGGATGGACCAGAGCACACGTTGGAAACGTGGGGAATGAAAGAGCAGATCGTTTGGCGAAAGAGGCAACAGATTCATCAATGGCTGACATAACTGCTGATGTATTATTTCCAATTTCTTTAGTTAAGAGAATCTGTAGTGAGAATACCATTAGACAATGGCAGGAAGAATGGGAAATCAAGTACCAAGGGTAGAGACACCTATAAGGTTATCAGGAAAGTAGATACCGATTATGTGTGTACGAGTCAAGTTATGCAGTATTTTATAACAGCACATGGTAGTTTCCCAGAGTTCCTTTTTAGGATTGGAAAGAGAAGAAATGCACTTTGTGACTGTGGCACAGTGGGTAATGTACTGCATTATTTGTATGGACGCTGTCCTTTTGTCCCACATTTCTTCAACTTTGACAACTCGTTAAGCATCAGGCAAAATCTCAGGAGAGTAATATTTGACAAAGACAATTATAAGAAACTTTGCAATATATACAATTCTTTAAACAAATTATATTCGTTTATTAGGTATAAATTCTGAGGCTGTAATTAGCTAGAATTGCGTTAGAAATTGAGAACATTGTCTTTTGATTCAGTGTAGCATGTGCAATTAAACACTGAGCTTGATTTTCAATAACTTTGATACAAATATATATCTTGTTGAGGAACATTTTGGAAAAGTCAACATATTTAATGTCTGAGAAGTACCAGCATTTCAAGTGACTTTAATTTACAATGTGTCTCTCTCTCTGTTCTGTGGTGCTTTGGGCATTTCATATACTTAATCCCATTGTGATATGGACCTTGAACATTGATGCTTGCCCTACAGTATGTTGTCATTTCAGTGTACTTCAGTGTTCTTTTTATGAAGTTCTTCATAAGTTGTAGGTTATCTATAAGCATTTCAGGCCGTGTTGGCAATCCTGTTTTAATGTTATTTGGTCTATATTTTAGTTGATGATCGTAACCTGTAAACCATCTGTAACCATTCCTGTAAACCATCATTTTTGTTATTTTGTTGCATGGCTACCTTAAACATGCGTATTTTGTATTTTGTATTTTGTATTTTTTTTTTTGTAACATAGCGAGTTTTTATTTATTAGCATATTTGAATATGCCATTGCTTCACTTTAGTAAGTCCTAATGTTGCCGTTGTTCGGGTCCGTTCGGGCTGTGGTAGAGCTGGATAGTGGTGCGTTCTTTTTTCCCGCCAGGACATTAATTCCATTAACCTCGCGGTTGGCGTCCTGGTTGGGTGTCCCAAGTAAGTGAACAAAAGTATTTTCGTATTTCGAAATTTGTTTGTAAATTATGGTGCCATTCACTGATTTCAACATTTTACGAATAGAAGTACATTGCCCCTGAAAGGGTTAAACGCATATTAATGTATTTATTATTTTAAAGTTTTCTTTCGTAAAGCAAAACAATTTATAACATTTTTTTTTAAATAAAAAGAAAATAAATGTAAATAAACATTTTGTTGGGTTTAAAGGCGAGCGAACATTTTTTATGCGCATTATATCTGCGCACTGCCAGTCTTTTCCCCCGGCGCACTCAGTCTGCGTGCGAACAATAGAAGAGTGTAGACGTAAAAATTATTCTGTGTGAACTTATTATGAAAAAGTAATCTGTGTGAGAAATTTATCTTTAAATTAATTGTTATGTGTTTGTGCAGTGTTTTCGTTTAATAAACTGCTTGTTCTGTCAACATCCACGGACTTAGTGATAATTAATATTAGTGAAAGAACAACAAAATGGTAGCAGTTCGCGGTTGATATTCTAAATCGAAATTAGTTTTGTTAAAAGAAACCATGGACAAGTTAAACGTCCCCGAATTAAACGGAACTAATTATTTTATATGGGGTCTAAAAATTAAAGCTGCTTTAAGCCTTAAAAGGTTGGATACTTTCATATCCGAAGTAAAAGCAGAAGGGCTGAGTGAGAAGGATTCTGCCGAATGGGACCAAAAAAATAGCGATGCCGTCGCATATATAAAGCTGTCATTGTCTGATGAACAGGCGCTACAGTTTGCAGCAGAAGAAAATGCGAAATTATTATGGGAAAAAATAAGATCGACTTTTACCGGTCAAGCAGAAGATAGAAGAATAGATGCCGGCAACGAATTAAAGAATCTAGAAATAAAATCAAATGAATCTGCAAATGACTACATAGCCAGAGCTCGAGGCATCTCAACAAAATGTCAAACACTTGGATTGGCTATAACAGATAGAGAACTTGTATTCTACACGGTACGAGGTCTGAAAGGAAAGTTCTCGAAAGTAAGAGATATTTTAAAAACTCAACGTGAGAAAAGTATGGATGAAGTACTAGAAATTCTACGGGAAGAAGAACTGACGAATACCGCTCGTGCTGAAGGGACCGCCGCTGAAGTATTCTACTCCAGGAAAAACAAAAGTCCGAGACTTTGTTACATTTGCAGACGTCCAAATCACATAGCCAAGGATTGTTTTTACAGGAATAATATTTCAAGAAATGACAGGTCCAATGGAAATCGACAAAGAAGAAAAACGTACCACGATGTAAATTATCCAGTTAAGGACAGAAACAATTCGGTACTGACTGTTTCATCGGAACAATGTGAACTATGTGATAAAATATGGTTATTAGACAGCGGGGCCAGCTCGCATATGTGTAAAGATAAAATATGGTTCAGGAATCTAATTCCTGAAGAAAAGGATATCTATCAAGCAGGTAAAAATTCCAAAATAATTTCGAAGGGTACAGGTACGGTATCATGTGATACGGTAAGTAAAAATAATTCTATACATTTAACAATAAACAATGTTAGTTTTGTACCAGATTTGAGATATAATTTATTATCTGTTACTGCTTTAATGGATAAGGGTTGTAGAATTATTTCTGAAAATAACTGTGTGCTAATTTTTGACAAATATAATAAATTTCTAACTAAAGCATTTAAAAATGATAATCGATTAGAGATTAAAGTTCAACCTGCCTATAATTCTGAGTGTAATTTTACTGATAAGAGTGCTAGTAATTATGAACTGTGGCATAACAGATTGTGTCATTTAAATTCAAAATATATGTTAAAAATGAAAGAGTATATTGATCTTAAAGATGTAAATGTGTCTGATTTTAAGTGTGATACATGTGACATAAGTAAAATAACCAGGAAAAGTCATCGAAATATTGATATTGAACAGCTAATAAATAAAAATTTTCCGGAAGAGAATGAAATTCATGAAAATCAAAAGAATAAATCTCTCAATTTAGAAATTTCTGACACAAGCTAAATAAAAAACGATTGCGCAACCCCATTAACAAAACTTAATTTGTCTCCAGCTAGACATGAAGGCGCGGAGAAAAAGAATCGAAACAACAAAATAAAAGACCGAAATGAAAATATGACTGAAGTTCGAAGGTCAGAAAGATTGAAAAGTAAATATTCGTCAGCTAATTTAACTGATAATGTCCCGAGCAATTATTTAGAGGCAATAAATAGTGTGAATTCACGTGATTGGGAAATAGCTATGAAAAATGAATTGGATTCTTTAATTAAGCATAATGTTTGGGAAATCGTTGATATGCCAGAAAAAACGAAATTGATTAAAAGTAAATGGGTCTATGCTTTAAAAGAGGGCGACAATAAGGAAATAAAATATAAAGCCAGATTAGTGGCAGCTGGATTTAATCAAATTAAAAACAAAGATTATACTGAATCGTATTCACCTGTTGTAAATATTGAGTCATTTAGATTACTAATTGCACTTGCAGCTAAATTAAATTTGATTGTTAAGTTTTTTGATGTAAAAACAGCATATTTATACAGTGATTTGGAAGAAACTTTATATATGTCACCACCACCTGGATATGAAAAACTGATAGGGGTTAATAAAGTTTGTAAACTGAAAAAGAGTATTTATGGATTACCCCAATCGGGTAGAAATTGGTATTTAAAAATAAAAGAGGAACTTGGTAATATTGGATTAAATCAATTAGCTTCTGATAACTGTGTATTCATTAAAGTTGAAAGTGATAACATTTTTATATTATGTATGTATGTGGACGATTTAGCTATCTTTTGTAATAACCAAATAATGTATGAAAATATTATTTCTAACATTAAAAATGTATTCGAATTGTACGAAAATAAGAATTCTAAATTTTTAGGTATAGAAATTGAAAAACATGAAAAAGGTATAAGTTTGTCACAAGTGGAATATATTGAGTCATTGTTGGTAAAACATAATTTAGAAAATTGCAAATCTGTGAAAAGACCTATTGTTAAAGGTGAAGATAAAAGTTTTCCTCCAACAAATGAATTGTTTGACATAACTATGTATCAGGAAATTATTGGTGAACTTTTATATTTAGCCAATAGAACACGCCCTGATATATCATTTGTCACAACTTATTTGTCTCAATTTAATCACAAACCAGAGAAAAGGCATTACATTTTGGCTAAAAGAGTATTAAGGTATTTAAAAGGTACAAAAGACAAAAAAATATTTTACAGCAACGAATTTGGGTATTTAAATAGTAGTTCAGATGCTAGTTGGGGAAATGGAGAAAATGGAAGATCTTTTTCAGGAGGAGTTGTATTGTTAGGAAAGTCATTAGTATTTTGGAAATGTCGTAAACAAAAAAGTGTTAGTCTTTCTACATGTGAAGCAGAATTATTTTCTATTTCAGAAATTTGTAAGGATGTAATATGGACTGTAAACTTATTGTCTGAGTTAAATTGTAACCAATTTATAAAAGATGCCACAATTTTAAGCACTGATAGCCAAGCAGCAATACAGTGGATTAAATGTACAAAATCCTCAAATAAATCTAGGCACATGAATTTAAGATTTCATTTTGTCAGGGATTTATTGTCAGAAGGTATTATTTCATTGGAATATGTTCAAAGTGAACATATTATTTCTGATTTCCTTACTAAAGGTGTAAATGAAGATAAGTTGTTATATTCTATGGAAAGTATTTCACTATTATGATATGTGTAATTATTGTATGTAATTTGTGTGTAATTTTTGTATGCATGTGTATATGTGTTTTTTGGAATTGTTTAAAGAAAAAAAAAATCTATCTCTCGCAGGAGGTGTGTGTTGGGTTTAAAGGCGAGCGAACATTTTTTATGCGCATTATATCTGCGCACTGCCAGTCTTTTCCCCCGGCGCACCCAGTCTGCGTGCGAACAATAGAAGAGTGTAGACGTAAAAATTATTCTGTGTGAACTTATTATGAAAAAGTAATCTGTGTGAGAAATTTATCTTTAAATTAATTGTTATGTGTTTGTGCAGTGTTTTCGTTTAATAAACTGTTTGTTCTGTCAACACCCACGGACTTAGTGATAATTAATATTAGTGAAAGAACAACACATTTATTATTAAATAAACAATAATAGCCGGTTTACCATGTCAGGCAAAATAACGCCATTTTGGCGCCATTTAGAAATCTCGGTGCGTATATGACACCTGCGCTTAATATTTTTCTTTTCGTTTCGTTCTAAAAAAAAAGAGAAGTAAAAGCCATTAATGTTAAACTTTTCAATTTTAAATGAAAGTTTTCTATTAAATAAAATGCTAATGAAATTTAAAAAAAAGCATTGTTCTTAGCATACATTTAAGGGAGGCCAAACTCGTCGCCAAATTAGTTTAAAATAATAACCTTTACTAAAATATGAAAAAAAAAATATCTGTTATGATTAAAATTTGAGTTGTCATCATTAGAAAAAACATATAAAATTAGAAAAAAAATTAATATTTCGAAAACTATTTCGAATTTAAAAATTCTAATATCAGTATTGAAATCTGCGGACCAATACCGATTTTTGGTGTTAATTTCATCACAAAGTATTCCATATTTTAGGAGAAATTGGCGGGAAACATAATCAGTTTTTTAATCACTCGTTTCATAAATTCGTTTCATTAGGATTTTATATATACTAGGAGATCGTACCCGGGCTTCCCGGGTTAAAGAATATAGGTGAAAACATATTTTCTTTTTATTGAAAAATAACAATTTTTTTTATATGCAATACATTTTTAGATTGACCACTTACTTTAAAAAAGCATTTTTTACATGGAAAATACGAATTACACAATCAAATACATTTTTGAAATTTATCAAAAGCGATATTTTCTTATTAGCCGCATGCTAAGAGTTATTTGCCAAGATTTTACTACTTACGGCATCCTTCTATATTCTGATAATTTCAGAGCTTATACATGTCTGGTAAATTTCTGTTTTATTTATGTTATTTTATTTATTTATTCATATGGAGGTTTTTTTTAATGGAAATTAGCCGTAAGAAAATGATGAACTCTTTATTTTGTTTTAAGGGCAAACGGATTAATCTTTCGTAACCGAGCTCCACGCGATATAGATAAATTAAAAAATATTTCATGCTCTAAAATTGTTTTTAAAAACATAGACAATCAGTAAACTGAGCTGAACTTTGCAAACAAATTCCATTTGAAAAAAAAATCGTATTTGGTGATCTAAAAATTTAAATTGTACGATTACAAATATGTTAGATTTGTGTTTTTCCAATATTATTCTTTTATTTGTTTATAAAAGAAGTATCAATTTCGTTAATTTGTCTTTCGCAAATGTGTTAGTTTGGTGGGGTTTTTAATATTATTCTTTTATTTGCTTATAAAGGAAGTATTAATTTCATTATGCAAAAATAGTCAGAAACAAATGCTGAAAAATGTTTGTTGCTTTATGTGCAAAATGTTTATTATTTTATGTATTGAAACCGGCACGTGATAAGACAAACTTTAAAAAAAATCATGTTTAAAAATTATTGTAGAAAATATAATACATCAGTCAATGAATACAGTTTTTAAACAAATTGCATTTGAAAGTACATTTATTTCCCTATGAGACTAAAATTGAAAATGTATGACGGTCAGGAGATTGAAAAAATGCAGTAGCGAAAATTTCAAGACCGAAATTTGATCGTGAAGTATTGCCATTCGCAAAATGACGTCAGCGTTACGCACAGATACGTTTGTTCTTTATAATACAGATACATAATCAGTAAAATATAATAAAGATCAGTTATTAGGATGTGGTTATCAATTGAGGCTCTTATGCTTGGATTTCCGGAATGAAAACAGCAATTTTCACCTTCTCAAAATTTACATACGCACCTCTCATATCCATATTCATCATTTAAAAAAAAATTGTATTTTGTTTGATCATTTAAAAATCATTTTAACTCAAAACTTGAAGTCAAGATTGCCAGCAACATCTTTTATGGGAACAGACGCACTCTTTATTTGAGATTCTAATCTCAATTTTGGAGAGTAAAAATTTCCGTAATTTATGGTTTTTAGACGCATTTGCGTTGAAAGGCTTAGTTTATCTAAGAAAATGATCGCTTTTTTTTTAAAAATATGACTTCATTTTCACTTGAATAAGCATTTCGCCAAGTGTCTGAAACTTAGTATCAGTTCACATGCAGAAGGAAAATCACTATAGAAAATTTATGAGGAAAAATGCGTGTTTTCAAAAGCAGTATGTCATTTTCCGTTATTATGCCCCTAATATAATATTTTGCTCCTAATGGGATTTTGCGCCACCAAACCCTATACAACAATTTTTATCAACAATTTTGAATTTTTATCAGAAAATACCTTGAATAAAGTTTAAAATACCTCATTATTTCTCTATTGTCTGCAGCAATGAAAGCTATCTAATTTTCATCATTTTGAAGAAATTTCATAAAATGCTTTTAAAATTAAAATTTAAAAGTTGGGATATTAAAAAAAAACAGATAGTGCGACCACGTCTGCAAAGGAAGAGCTTTCAGTTTTAAAAAAATGCATATTAGTAAAATTGGTTCAGCAGAAAGATCAGGGCAGATGACTAAAAAACACACTTGTGTTTTAAATATATAGATTATATAAAATTAGGAAAAATTAAAATAAGCAAATTATGTTATTTTGAAAAAATTATAGTAGAATGTCCTAAAAAATAGCATTAAATTTTTATTATTCGAGAGAATTTTCGACAAAAACTTCAGGAACACGATATTATTTTAAACCACGAATTATTTGTTTTCTTGTCTAACTCGGCGAAGCAAATCCATCCAGGTGAGAATCATCAATTTCTGTAATATAAATCGCTATTATTTGCATGTCACCTATCTTTTATAAAGACACTCTACATTTTTGTAAAACATTGCGTTTATCAGTGTGTTCATTCGATTAAATTATTTTCAAAAGTGAAGCATTTTCACCTGTGAAGAATTTCAAAGCAGCTGGGCTGTGAAAATGACGCACTTCTACAAAACATAATTCAGGTTTAAGAATTAAAATACACGCTTTTTTATAAAATGACGTCATTTGCATCCGCTAAAGCAATCCACTTTTACAATCCGGTCTTAAACTTCGTCTATAGAAAAGTATGCATATGACGTCATTGTCACGGAATGACAAACAATATTCTTGACATAGCCCATATTTTATTTTCAACTATTTTTTTCAGGTTTTATGAGAAAATCGCTACAAAAAGATACAGTATCTCCTATTTTCAACTATTTTCCGTTTACTTTCAATGACTTTCAATAGAAATGAGGTACTTTTGTTGCCACGATAAGAAAAATGGTATTAAAAACTGCAAAAAAAAATTAATATCTCAAACATTAATTGAGATACAGCTTTAAAACAAATTGCATTTAAAAGAGCATTTTTTTCCTTATACGACGGTGTAAAAATTTAAAATGTGCGATGTTTAGAAGTTTAAAAATTTGCAGTAGAGAAAATTGCAAAACCAAAATTTCATTTCAAATTTCAAAGTGTTGCCATTCGCAAAATGACGTATGCGTTACGCACAGATATGTTTGTCCTTTATAATATAGATAGGGTAGATTTAAAAATGAATATAAACAATATGAAAAATTCAATGCAATGATTTATTTAAATGCTTGTTCATTATGTTTATTGTTTGCATAGATAACTATTTTAACCCATCTTTACCTGAATCTTTGTTTCCTCAAATTTGTTTGTAAAATCACTTTAAAATGTTGCAAAATGAACTGGAAAAATACTAGATAAAATACGCTTAAAGAATTACGTAATTATTTGATAAAATGTAAACATTCTAAATATGGAAATATGCATAATATTTGTAATAATATAATATGCATAATTATATGTTTTGTCTATATTTAAGTAGCTTTTAAATTGTATGTTATGCACTATAATGAGTATTTTTTATGAATTATTAAGAAATATGTAATTATTTCTTTGCAAAGACTAATAACATTATATGTACTAGTAATAATAAACTAAGAATAATCGTATTAAAGGCTTAAAAACAATTTGTTTCATAATCATATTGAAAAGGACTTTACATGAATGACTGGTTGCTCAATGGGTAATAAAAATATGTACCTCATCTTGGCCTAAGGTCCTATAATTTGTACGTTACAAAAATGAATAAAAAATAGACTTGAACATATAATAGAGTTAAAACACTGTATTAAACACTAATGTCGTGAATGAAATTTTCACCTTGTTATTAATAAACAATATAACACACTTGTAACTACTTAAAAGGTGACTCAAACATATAAAATATTATTTAATGCAACCCTGAGATCTTTCGAACACACACGCGTTCATTTTCAAAGGAAAAAAGATGACTGACTGAATAAAAATGCATTTTAAAAACAAAAACAAAAATATTACGCATGCGCAAGCGGATTCAGTCCATTTCTCTGCAGAGGGGTTAAAAGATCAGTTCATATTATCAGGAGATCTTGAAATATTTAGGATATTGTACCAAATTGCGGGAATACACTAATACAAACATTATCACCTCTAAGTAAAATTTCAATGGATTCACGGATTATTGAACAGTAATGGTTAGACATTGAAATGATCATTTTAGCTTTGTCGATGTTTATCTTAATATTTTCTTTTTGGTGCAATCGGTATAAAGCTGTACTTTGTTCGTTAAACTTAATATCAGAAATGTGCTCTTTTAATCTTTCCTTAAATTTTCGAGATGTCATACCAATACAAAATAAATTCTTATGTTGCTCTGTGCTGAATGGGATGATGTAAACTCCTGCTTTTTCATAATCGAGAATAAGTTCAATTTTACTGTGAATCAATCAACTCCGCTTGCGCATGAGTACTATTTTTGTTTTTGTTTTTAAAATGTATTTCTATTCAGTTAGTCATCTTTTTTCCTTTGAAAATGAACGCGTGTGTGTTCGACTGATCTCAGGGTTGCAGTAAATAATATTGTATATGTTTCAGTCACCTTTTAAATAGTTATAAGTATGTTATATTGTTTATTGTTCATATAATTTAAAAATTTAATAAATTACGTGCTTCAAAGAAGTGTACAAGCTAAAATTATGACTTATTTATTTGGATCCTTGGTCGAAAAAACATTAAACACATTTTGTTCAACATTTTTACATTTTGCCACCTTGAAGAAGGAAAACTCTATAAATACCGAATAAAACCTTCTTTTTAAGCAAATAAATGTCCATCTTATACTGTCATCTTTTGGTAACAGATAAACATATGTATAGATAGTTATTTCATACAATTTATATATAAAAAATAAGAAAATGATACAAAATTATTAAAATTTGAATCGTCCCAAAAGTGGGACGCTATACATAAATGACTAAGCAAAATTCTGACCAACAATAATTAGTTCACAGGCAATCCTATGTAAATGAACTTGAATCCTTTTTCCAAATACATAAATTCAAATATAGAAATATACTCTGTAATAATTACACAACACATACTTATCTTGTTTATTGTCCAACTACTGACAATCGTATTTAATACTTGCAAAATTTATCTTCTTTGTAATAACTGTAAAGACTATCTTCAACTAAAAGGTAATAAAATGGACTTTTGAAATTGGTTTTCATAACATTCTCTCGGAATAAAAATCACGATTTTATTAAAATGTAAGAATAAATAGTATATACGTTAAAGAATTAATTTTATAAAACATATACAGTAAACTATCGACTATCCGGCCTAATATGGTGGAAGTGGTGGAAGGGTAGGCCGGATAACAAAAAAGCCGGATAAACCGGAGTTCTATAAATCTTTACTCATTCCATCCCTCCCTCCGACATGATATTAGAAACACATGTTACACTTTTTAAGATAAATTTCATATTATACAGTTTCAGAATAAGTAAAATATTAACGTAAAACGGAAGCGTAATTCGTAAAAAATGAGTAAATCTTAGTTTACTTTTCATTAATAAATGATTGCACACATATGAAAAGTTATGCATAAGATAAATGAGTCAAAATTTACAGTTTTTTGTTTTTGAAAAAGTGTTCAGTTTTTCCCCCGCGCTCTGTTAGCCCTCTTCCGCGAAGCAATGTCCCTCCCTTTACGTAAGCAGATTACATCAGCTGGCGTCGCTTCCTCCTGCTGACTAATATACAGCAGTGCTGCCTCAATCGTCTTCAACCCTTCCGAATGTGGGATGAATATTGTCTTGCAATCTCCCTCCTGTTCTTCTGCTTTTACCTATACCTATGTCATCATTTCTATAATATCGTATTCATTAACTTCGTCGTTAGTTATCCATTCTGTAATGTCCTCTGTATTGACATCGTCAGAGCCCGAAATATTTTTCAACAACGAAAGATGTTTATCGCTTCAACGTCAGTTTCATATATGGGTTTATTCCCACCTTTATGGTTCAAAAGAATGTTCCAAGACCTTGCAAGTACTATGTTTCGAATTCTCTGCTATTGCATTTTTCAATCCCGTCTTGCTCCTTCCTGTCGTGAGTGAGCATTTTCGCACGGATGGGAACCTGCCAATCTCGGAAACTAGCAACTGTTAGTAGTACTTTTAACTTTTTACTAGGCCGGATTGTACGGAGGGCCGGATAGTCACGAGCGTGGTAGTTGCGTGTTTACTGTACTATAATTTCTAAAAGACGATCTTTTCCGGATAGAAAAACATAATAGCATTCCAATTGTATTAAAGAATAAAAAATTTTGCGTTATTTATTACAGAATGTTGTGTTTAAGTAGAGTGACAATAAATATTAAAAAATAATTTCCTTCTACCCCTGCCTTAATCAGGCTATGTTTCTTACATTACATGAAAACTTCTATAACAATTAAAAATACACTCTTTCATGCAGTATGGATCATTTGCCATGACAATTCGAGAAAAATGTTCCGTTGCCTTGGAAGTTCGTTGGCAGAAATTTCCCTAGTATTGCTGATGGATTTCACACTGCCTATGATCTTTATTTTTATTAGAAGTTTAAAAATAGTGATAATTTACACTATAGTTATCAAGGCATGTGCATCTGAGAATCGTATATAACGAGGTTGCTACTTCCAGTAATTTGTTTTAACTTGTGTGCAAAGTTCACATACAAGCGACTTACTGTTTGTGGTATTACCGAATTCCCAGTGCTTTTCAGATTCTTATATATCGAATATGCTGCATTTAGTGATGTTTAACTTTTGACTTCTTGAGGGCTAAGCCCACATACGTGCGTTTTATTAACGGTTGCAATATGGCTTTTCCTGTACTTTTAGATTCATTTACAACAATTCAACTGCATCATGTGTTAAATTAGTATAGGTGTAATATAACACCGTATGTAGTATGTGTTATATTATACTGGTGCTAAGCACACGTGCATGCGTTTTCGCCTACAGCGGCATTATCCAATTCAAGGTTATTTTTAATATTTCTATAGAGAAAGGATACTGCATACAGCATAAATTTAATTTTACTGCTATCCATTACCTCTTTGTCTATGATAATCAAACAACTATGCCCCTTTTTTAAAGCAAAGGTTATAACATTTTCCCAAGGTAATTTTTAAACTAATGCCACATACTTTACTGCCAAACATAATTGTTAAGCTTACAGCGTTTTTTCTCCAAATGACCTACTTCTGATTTTTAACTCATGGCCTATTTTGACAGAGAAAATGCTCTATTTGCTATCGGCCAGTGGGGTATTTTTCCATCATTAAAAAAATAATATCAAGGTAACTATCTCGCGTCCTTTTTAAAGACAGGGAAAATTATTTTATAAAACTACTATTATAAAAAATGCCTTTTTATTAACAATTAATTTGTAGCATTAAAATAAAATATATGTATATTATTGATACAAACACGTAAAAGAAAAAAAAAGTAACACAAAATAAAACTAGATATGTTAAGTAATAAAACAATTGAAATTATTAGAAATGAAAGTGATAATAATATATGACATAGATTTTTACTTAGTAAATTGAGAATTCAATTTTGAAGCGGTTTATTTGAATAAACCGATTTGTTTTGAAAACATTATTTCCAAAAAACAAATTCAATTGAAAGACTGGCACCACATTCCTATCTCGTTTATCATTTAACAAGAGACAACTCATTTAATTAATTTTGGTAATTTATCTTCCACCCACTTAATCAAGAATGATTTTAAGGAACTAGAAACTAATAGATATTCCAGGAGATTGTCGTATTAGAATTATTTTGGAAACTAAAAAAGAAAGTAGTGGAAAAATGTATTTATTTATTTATAATGAATAGTGATAATGATGTCCTTTTATGAAATGGTTGTCTTTTAACTTTTTTAAGCCTGGATAGAAAATCACAAATTAAAAAACAGAATTATTGTTTTGACAACTTTTTCTATTTTTTTTATATACTCAAAATGAACAACGTACAAACACTGTTTGTTGAATAATGGCAATAGGCAATTTGAAAATTATTCATTTGTAATTAAAATAGTTTAAAAATTCCTTTATCCATAAATTAGCATAGCATATTCTCGTGTGAACAGAACAAATATATATTTAAAATAAGGATTGAATAATGTCTTGGGAGAACAAAAAAGTAAATTTATATTAAGAGGTATCGGGACTCTTAAAAGTGAAAAAAAAAAAAAAAAAAAAAAAAAAAAAAAAAAAAAAAAAACATTCTCAACATTTGGTATCTTAAAATGTACATGATTTGAAAACACGTTTTGTTGGTATGACAGATATAAGTATGTTCTTTTATTTCATGTATTTAAAAAATTGCAAGATACAGAATTAGTATATACAGGGCGCTCCAAACTGTCAGACCTTTGTCGAGCAAAGAATTGGCATCACAGATTACCGGGAGGATTAAAAAATACATTTTGCGACTAGAATGATATTTTTATGCCTATTTATACGCCAGATAGTAATAATTGCACTGGACCTAAATATTTTTTAATTTAAAGTATTTTTTATAATTTTAATACAGTGTTGTATTTAACTAATGCAAAGTTTTGAAAATTTCAAGAGTATAATCACCTAAAGAAATATTTTTTGGAACAATAAAAAGGAAAATTTAGATTCAGTTTAAACAGACTAACACGAAACATGTTTTGAAAATTGAATATAAATTTTTCAGAAGTTTTTGAGATATCGTGTGCGTTATGCCCCAAAACGCCATTTGGAAAAAAAATGACTTTAATGTTTCGGAACCGCCGCTTCAGCTATTTAGCGTGTATAATGCTAAAAGCCATAACTTCTGTTCGAATGGGAATTTCAAGGAAACAATTTTCGAAAAATATTCAGAAAAGATATAAGTTTAACATCTAAAAAAATTTTATTTCGAAAATTTTGAAGCTTTAAATGTCCCGAGACCTCTTAATAATGAGATCATTATCAGTCAGAAATAATCTTATAATTATCTAGCGCAGTATAAGAATTATATCACTATTTAATTCTTTTCTGCAGTCATTTATTTTCAAATAACCTTTTTTTTTGTAAAACCATCGCCGATTTTTTGGAAAAAAATCTTGTTCTACAGTTTTGTCTTCTTTTTAATGTCTTTTTATAATTCTCGCTTTTCAACTGAATGTTCCACCCAGTCCCTAAACCTTATGAATTGCAATTTGAATATGGGGTTATCTAAAGTCCAAAATGTATCTTGGAGATTCCCAAATTTCGCTGCATTGGAGGATAAAGTATTACGGGCAGCCAGTGATATTCCTGCAAACAATGGATCTATGAATATACAAAAGAAGAAACAAATTGTAGTGTCTACCAGTTAAGAGTGAAGTAATAAAGGGTGTACTCATAATATGATAGTTGTTTGTGTATATATGACAAGTGTCTGAATAACAGAGGAAAGAATTTCCAACAGTAAAAATTAATAGCAATAATATAAATTTTTGTCTTTATTATGACAGAATATCAGCTTGAATAAGATATCTTAATGAGGCAGTTTCTATTTAAATTTACTAGTTTAGTTTACCTCGTTGAAAATCAAATTCATTAGTCATTGAGAGGAATATATTTATGTTTTCAGGATATAATGGCACCGCAGGTTCTGACTGTAGATGTGACAAGCTTCCACCAGTAAAAATAAGTAAATATTTTTCTCAATAAACCTTCACCACTTTAAGGATATGCTACTTTCTCTTTATTTATCATAATAAAACAATTTAAAATTTTTCTAATTTTTCACACTCTTGGACACAATTAAACAGCGTCATGAATATCCATGATAAATGATTGTAAAAATATGTATAAATATTACAACGACATTTAAAATGTTATTTATTATTTAACACAGTTTTTGTAGATCTCAGTAATTAACGTGGTCTTATTTGTTCCAAAAAAGTTAGAAGTTAAATGAGAAAGAAAAGAGAAAATAGTTATTTGTTTTAAAATTTTTTTTACAAGAAATCGTAGTTTTTTTAAGTGCGATTTTAAAATTTTCCAAATACATATAATAAATCATTATGAAGTTATTTTATAAAGGAAAAAGCATTTGCTGATATTTTAGAAGGGAATGTTAGATTCTCATGTTAATAAGGAACAAAATGCTTAAATTACAGATAATTGTGCAGGTAAGTCAGAAACCAAGGGGATCGCAGAATATTATTTCGATTAAAAAGAAAATTGCGAGTGTGTGTATGTGTTTAGATGCAATTGTAATAGTTTTATAAGGGACATTTAATAGATGTGACGTAAATAGGAAAAATCAAAAGTTGCAATAGGGTTTAAAGATTTCTAATTTTAAAATGTTATATTCACAAAACCTTAAACAAATAATTGCCCAGCTTCTTTATATTTTTTTAAACATCAAGCATTACTACGGTAAAAAAGATAGTCTGTGTAATGTCCTCTGTACTGAACGAACCTGAAAATAATTTTTAATTCAAATCTCAAACAGATTTTTTTTAATGTTTAGTATATTTTCTTAGATTACCCACCAAGTATTACAACAAAGATGAATTCTTTGTTTGTGCTCTCGTTCTAGCTGTATTTGAATGGTTGACCGTGAAATATTTCATCATTGACTTCTATACCTTTGGTTATGATAGTTTCAGTGTATAAGTAAGTAGTTTGATTGCAATGTTCAATTCGTGTTTTATTTGTTTATTTGTGAAGTTTTATTTTGGTTAATATAGTTACGGAATATTTCAAGGGAATAAGCAAATGTCCAATTATTTATATTGTTGTATACACATACTGGTAAACATTCCCTAATTATCTTTTATGTTCACGTTGGAAACATATTTAAAAAATATATCCCCAAAATCTGTGTAAAAAGCCTAAAAAATTACTACAGTTGTTCTTATACAAAAAAATAAATTTGTATTAAATTTGTTTCTACTCGATCTTGTAGAAAATAAAATATTACAATGTTTAGAGGTTAAAACTTTTTTTAATATAACAACATTAATTGTTCGTGTCGTTTCCAACGTCACTCATGAAAATGTTTTTGATTTATAATATATATCAAATACATTTACTTTTTAATAACTTTCGGTCACAAATAGATGCATACATGACGCTCTGCACGAACAATACACACACATAACACAATCGCATGCGCTATTTTGCTTAATATTAATTAATAATGCGTAGGTAAACAGTGTCTAAATAAAATGGCCAAATAAGTAAACAAATACACTCTTTAAATTATTTGAAGACAACGTTTAAACACACAATAAAAACAAGCAGATTTGACCATACGTATACGTATACGTATGGTCAAATCTGCTTGTTTTTATTGTTTGTTTAAACGTTGTCTTCAAATAATTTATATTTTCACACAAGTCCTGTACTTATTAAATACACTCTTTGAATATAAAAATCTCAATATTTCATAAATTCGGAAACATTAATAGATCACAAATATGCACTTTTTAACAAATTTATTAACTGGCATAGAAAGCATTTAGGATTTTTAATGTGGTAATGAAGATGAAAAAAATCATGAAAAATATTATAATATTTGAGTTAGTAATTTGATAAATTTGGTGATATTGTACACTAGGGTGGGCCGAAAAAACACTTTTTTTTCAATTTTCGATGATGGGTAGTGCGAGAAACTTGCCACTGGTGACACTAATTTAACATAAAAAAAGATTATTGATTTTTTCAAAATTATTTTTGACACTTTTTTATTTTAAAATTTACATTAATTCTATTTGATTGGAAATCTTATTTTATTTCATTATGTATTGTCAAAATTATTTTAATATCCTTTATTTTGCCGATAAATAACAATTTACGATTATTTTTAAATGAAGGATAATTTTGCCCTTGGATGAGGGTAAAATGATCCTTTAGACACTTTTTCAAAATTCTGTTTTTTTCATTACTCAATTTGGGTTTAAAATATTATTAAAATATGTTTATAATGAAAAATATAGTGTAAAATATATTGGGATATAGATAAAGTTTCCTTTAAACATTTATGTTATGTTACACAAGTTTTCCCTTTAAGGGGATCATTTTAGGCCACCTTCCCCTACTTCTGTATTGTGTTTAAAGCGTTTATTTTCATCATCGTTTACAAAGCTGTTATTTGTCATTTTTTTATGTGAGGAATCGTTTCGGTTCACTCTGTATATGTTTAATTATCACGTTATCAAACTCAATAATACATTACGATAACTCATTTGATTTCAATAAATCGCGACATATTTCTTCACTGCAAACATTTCAGAAATAAATATATCCGAGGAAATATTTTATTAACTTACATAGGCCTTCCCAAATTAAAAATTATTTTTTAAAAAATAAGATATTTAGTTACATTTAATTTGACAGTGTTTAACATTTTTTGATGTGAATTCTCTATATCTGTAATGAATTCAATATGTATATATAAATTGTTTATATCGCACGATTAAATATCGCAAATGTTACGGCTTATTACTAAAAAACTATATAATCAAAATGTTAAAAAATAATTATCAAAAAATTTAATTAGTTGAAGTTTCCTAAAATTTTAATAATCTAGAACTTTATTTATGTTATATTGTATTTTTTGTTTAACACACTGAGTTATATTCAGTTTTCAATTAGCAACACTACATGAATGTTTAAAGGAAAGATTTTTTCTAAAATGTCTCTAAGCTTATCTCTCTTGTTCTTTTTAAAATGATCTTTAGAAAAATCCAGAAAATTCTTAAAGTGAAAGTAATTTCATCCAATTATGTTAAAAATGTATTTCTCAAAATTTCAATTCTTTAAAATATTCTTTTTTTTTTTTTTTTTTTTTTTTTTTGTCCCAATTTCGCATGCTGAAGTAATCACGTTTAAATCTGTTTAGAGGTATTGAAAAAACCCCATAAGGAGATTAAAGAAAAATAGTTACATTTCAAGAGGATTTTTTGTAGCAAAATAAAATATTGTTCGCAGAAAAACACCTTGTATGTATTTTTACCAAATTTATTACGCCTTAACGGCATTATATCAGTCTTTTACTTTTTACACTTTACAGTTGAAGCAATGAATCTTTTTCTACGTTAAAATGGTATTTAGTTTTAAACAATAGTGTAATAAACAAATTAGAAATTTTGTTATTATTTTATAAATATATATGTTTATATTCATTTTTAGGTGCGTTCGTAATTATATAAATACGTAGCACCTATAGTTGTCGTTCAGTCCGTCTGTCTGTCCGTCTGTCCGTCCGTCTGTGTGTCCGTCCGTCCGCATATAACAGAGCAAAAACTACCCAACCGAATCGTTTAAAATTTAAACTATATAATTGTTGCATAATTTTGTCGAGTCATTTCAATTTTTATGAAAATCGGATGTATAGTTTAATTACAGGGACAATCAAATTTTTCCGTTACATTACGGCCAATGGGAAGAAATTATTGCAAGTGCATTTTAATGATGTTACAGCCTTCCGAATGGTCTGAAATTATAAATATATAATTGTTGCAAGATTTTGTCGAGTCATTTCATATTTTATGAAAATCGGATGTATAGTTTAATTACAGGGACAGTCATAAATTTTCCGTTACATTACGGCCAATGGGAAAAATTATTTCAAGTGGAAATTAATGATGTTATAGCCTTTCGAAGTACACTAAAATATACATTCTGTAGAATATGCGGCGAAAAAAATATTTATAAAACTAGTTATAGTACGAACGCACCTGATTTGCCACGTTTGACGAGCAATTTCCAACTTGTTTTAATTATTATTTCTTTTTTGATCCTGAAACAAAAGTATATTAACAAGTTTTACAACCATTTTTATCTAACAATACACACACTGATTATTTAATTTCCGCAGAATTGTAATTATTTTTTTTATTTTTTTTAACTAATGAAAGAAAACGTTTACAATATGCTACTTTAGTGTATTACATCAATTTTTATTTCACGGCATACTTAAACCATGATTAAACATACGCTATACAGTTTAAAGTTTGGTGCTGCAGTAGCTGCCACCATAAGATGGTAACATTGTTCCAACATTTGGTTCTACTGAAGAAACATAAGATGGTGAAACTTTGAACGATAACTTTGGGGAAAACCTTTAACCATACGTTGGTTGAATCCTTGAACCATACGTTGGTGAAAACCTTGAACCATACGTTGGTGAAAACCTTAAACCATAAATTGGTGAAACGTTTAACCGCAAATTAGCGAAATGTTGAACCATAAATTGGTGAATTATTAATGAAGCAATTATTTTTGTCCCCACACCCCTCCTCTTTCATGGGTAAAATATTTTGATTGTTTTAAAGATATTCTGTTTTAATATAATTTAAGGTGAAATATTTACGGTCTCTCCGATATATATATATATATATATATATATATATATATAAGTTTTTTTTTTTTTTTTTTTTGAAAATAATTTTCAAGATTAGAAACCTAGGTTTATTTAGCAAATTTTAAATAATTTAATTATAAGATAACACCATTGTTATTTTAAATATCTTACAGTATAATTTTACATATTAAAATACACAAGAAAGGATACGATTATGTTATGGAGCTCTATACATAGATAAATTTATCAAATTGACGTAATTGAAATGCATTATAATTTGCTAAATAAACCTATAAAATTGATTTTAAATGACGGATGTAAGTAATCTTTAAACAAAAATCAATCAGATAAAGAGTACAATATAAATCCTAAATTGCATTGAAACAAGGAAGCATCTTAAAAAAAAAAGAAAAGCTATGTCAAACGGAGGTGGGGCAAAAAACATTGCTTATCTACTAACATCTTTTTTTTTTTTTTAAATAAGTTCCAAGAATGATTTAAGTATTAAGAATGTGTAATTTTTTTTATATGTATGGAGATTGGTAATTGTTTTATTAATTGTGAACATTCACAGTCTAAATTTTTAAATTCTACGGAATATGTATATATTTTTCCTTTATACATATTCCTTAATAGTTCTCATTAATACTTACGGAACGACATGATAAGCTGTATTTAATTTAATTATTTTATACCCCTACACATCGTATTTTATAAATATAAGCTAAATACATTTTATATATTTTATAAAAAAAGATTGATCTAGGAAAAAGAAAAAAAAAAGAAGGAAATTCATAAAGAAAAAAAAATGATTGCATATGTACTGTTCTTTATTGTTTGAAAAACATTTTGAATGTAAAAAAGTAGTTATTAATCTCGTTAATAAATATTCAATCCTACATTATGTAAATAAAATGTAAATATAAACTTAAAATATACTAAAGCAGTTTTATACATCGATATAAACAACATTTTATTTAAATTCTTAAATGCACTGCTCAAAACAATTAGGGGAGTGCATGGTTTTAACGAAATTATGCAAAATTTACACCGATAAGTAACGTAAAATAAAACATCCAGAATTTAAAGTGTTGTAGAAAACAGATAAAGTAAACTTTACACGTAAATTAAAGTTATGACGTCAAACACTAGAAAAAGGAGATAAGTGCAGAAATCGGGATTTTGCAGAAACGTCTGTTTCATTGCCTCAATTGTAAAATTCCATTCTCCAGCTTGTGTTTTGAGAAATGTGACTTGAAAATGTCACAACAAAATGATTTACCGCAATCCATGACTTGGCGTGTTATCGGGACAGTTGAATTTTGGGAAACACAACGAAGTGTAGTGGATGCTGTTGGATTCACAAGAACTGTCCATGAAAGTCTGTGGAATCGATTCAAAGACACATGGAATGGTAGTCATCAACAAGTGCAAGGTCGAAAATGTGCTAACACAGAAACTGATGGCCGATATATCCTGTTAACAGCTCTTCGAGACGGAACGGACAGTGCTACTCAGCTTCAAACACAGTTGTTCTTGGCCACAGGACGAAGGGTGTCCAGCCAAACAGTCCGAAACAGGCTTCATCAGGGTAGTCGCCATGCACGTAAGCCAATGGTCTGCATTCCGTTGACCTCAAGCCACTGTGTGGCCCAAAGAAGGTGGGGAACTGAACATCGAGATTGGAGGCAACGTAGTTGGAGTCAAATTCTGTTTATAAACGAGTCATATTCCCTACTCAGTCTGGATGTGACATCTGATGTGTTTTGGCATGGAGAAAAAGAGGCACTCAAAATAATCCCACATTCGTTTGTGAAAGATCACATTACAGACGAGGTGGGTTGATGCTATTGGCTGGAATCAGCATATGTGGACGTATGGGCCTGCATATCATTCAGAATGAGACTTTTACGATCCGAAGTTATACAGACGAGATACTGAGACCTCATGTCGTATTTTATGTTGCAGAAATTAGTGATTTTTTTCCATTTATCATGATAATGCCAAACTTCATACAGTTTGTCTTGTGGTAAACATGCTTGAAGCTAAAACAATAGAGCGTATAGGATGACCAGAATGCTCTCCTGACCTAAATCCGATCGAGCATGTTTGGGACAAACTCAGACGACGCATTGCTGCGAGACCGAGGCCTCCTTTTACTGTCCGGGACTTGGAGATTGGAGTTCATGAGCAGAGGAACAGTATTCCCCAAAATCTTACCGATAATATCATTGCATCCATGTAAAACGGGCATGCAGCAGTGTTAGGTGTTCTTGGAGACCACACGCCATATTAAAAATCATGCATCATTTCTAAACAATACATTTTTATCATTTGCATGAAAACAAATTGTTGCCCTAAACCATCTTTTCATGTTCTTTTTATTTTTTCAAAGAACAAAAGCTCCCTTACAATTTTTTTGCGTCTTTTTTTCTGTATTGCGCATTGATACACGCGTACTATCCATTTTATGCCCACACATAGCTGTCTTGCACTGTTCTCTTCACTTTCTTGCTCCCCTAATTTTTTTTAGCAGTGCATCATGTTTCCTTTTCACCTCTTAAACTAAAAACAGAAATATTTATAAGGAAATATTCCCAGTGTAAATCGATTTTTCAATCTGAAACCTTTTCTTATATTAATCATTGAATATCATGTTTCACTCCAAAATATTAATAATTATACATACTAATTCATTGACAGCTATTCTTTATAATCGGGAAACGGCAAAGAACACAAAAATTCTATTATAAATAAAAAGAGTTTCAAATCATTGCAAATTACTGTTTACATCTACTACTATGAATGCAGCCATCAATCAACATATCTCAACATTTTAAAACTAAGATAGTACTTCACGTTTTGTTTTTGCTTTCGAGTTGCGTCGAATTAAAATACTTCACATTGATCAGGAAGAATGAAACGTTTACACATTTTTTTTTTAAAGACAAAACTAATGAAGTTGTAATTAATTTTTACTAAGAACTGTTTGTTATTTAATTGTTAAAACAATTATATTTCAAACCCTTACATAAAGAACGTGTATAACACACAATTGCTTGTGAAATTCGGGAAACTAAATCAATCACAGTACAGGAATGAAACATTAAAATTAAATAAGACTTATCTTCGCATTCCATAATAAATGTTCCTTTTAATATCCCTTTCATTTAAACTTTAAATGTCGGACTAAATGCAATCGTTTCACTTAACTTTGAGGACACTTACCGCTAGAGTCTCGTGATGCTCTTTTCGAGCATCTTCATTGGTGCATTCGAGCATCACGTGACTCCAGCGGTCTGTAAAAAAAAAGAAGAATCGGACCCACCGCGGTAGCCTGTATCTCTCGATAGCCTCGCTTGTGTTATAATGACGTCAGAGACAAAGACGAACTGTTCTGATTGGCTGATAAGAAGTTCGAAAACTTTTTTCAAATTATTACCAAAATGTGGTACAAATCAGCGTAACTTCCAAGGTTACGCAAATGGAGTTTTTGAAAATTAAGAAGTGCCATATTTTCGTAATCCTCATTATTTTACTCCAATTATTGGTATAACGTTAAACGAAAAATTTTAACAATGTAAAAAAATTAAAAGAATATATAAATATTTATATATTATTTTTAAAACTTCCCAATATAGTTAAAAACAGATTACGATTTCTGTTTGCCCATCTCTCCTAAATATAAGTGGGCTTCCAAGATACTGTCTGATGTGATTGAAGTTTACAATAACATTTTGAGGATGGATCGTGTAGCTCTAAACTTTGTTTATAGGCATGCAAAAAAAATTCCGTTATGTGTATTATATGTGAAAAAACGTTTTATGCACTGTTAAAACTGGAGGTGACTTATCGGTGCTATTTGGAAGATTGGGGTTAAAAACGGTGTTTATTTGGAACCAAGAGGCTTCGAAATGTGGTTGGGGTGCCGATTGGTTTCTCAGTGGGTGATTGGAGTAATTAAGGTGCTGCGTGGTAGAAATACGGTTCTCCACTGGAGGACTGGCGCTTAGCGCATGCACAGTGACGTGTGTTCATGTCTTTGTCGGCAAGTGAAATCTACGGCTGTGAGATACAGGGAGCACACAGATATCGGCCAATGTCCCGATTAATGCTGGCAAATATCTCAAAAGTTATTGAATGTCAGACGTCAAATTGACAATATCTGCCGATATTCACAGATGTAATTTAAAATTAGTTTTTAAAAGAAAGCATCCAAATGAATTTTTTGCGATACTTATAACATCATAATAAGTAAATATTATTCTAAACCAAAATGTAAGAATTTTGCCACTTTTAGAAAACTTGATTTTTCAATGACTTATTTTTAATATTTTATTTACATTGGCCAATGTTGTAAAAATTACATTAGTACTCAGATATATCTATCGTCATTCATAAAAACAATATACTTTTTTAGACATTTCAAGATATCTTTAAAATATCTGAATTTGTTGATTTTTTGTAAGCAAGTAAACCCTATTGGTTTACAATGGATGTCTATGGGAATTTGGCAAATGTTAGAGATATCGCCAAGTTGACTTCACTTTTGTCGAGTAATTTTGGTCACCAAATTTGGCGATAAACTTGGAGGTATTAGGCGACAGAACAGGGTCCCCCTACGGTAAACCCCCTTATAGGTATGGAAGTGCATTAAACACTGTGCAATAACCATGCGTTTCATTCTGGTTTCATTCATTGCCATTAACACAATTAACAAATAATCGCGATTTCTGTGTCACATACGATAGCGTAATATATATATATATATATATATATATATATATTTTTATCTGAATTTAACAATATGTTTCTTATTTAAGACACTTTACTAAAAAATTGCTGTTTAACACTTTTTTTAGAGAAATTAAGATACCTATTTTTAAAAACTCAGATATCGAATTTTTTAACGAAATATCCGCAAATGTTAAAAAAAAAAACAGAATAAAGAGCATCATATACCAAGGAGAAATTTTTAAACCTAAATTAATTGAATTATTTTGTTTAATACATAGCTTCTTGCACTATATGTATTTCAGCTATTCATAAATTCTACGTTCTTTGCTATCACATCTAACAAGAGAAAGCGAGAAATTAGAAAGTTTTAATTAATTCAGTGCGATACATTCCGTGCTTTGTCAGACATAGAAATAGTGCATAGAATTCAAAACTTTGTTAATTAGGAAAAGTTTTGAAATGTTGGACAATTTTAATATTTCAAGAAAATGTGAAAACCTAGTGTAAATTCTTCTAAATTGAAAATTATTATGTTCAGCTATAATAATTTTGTGTAATATTATTTATTTAGTTATTAATCTGGTTTAAATGGAAATTAGATGTAATGAATAAAATAATTGAGAACTACAAATATTTTTACAATTTAAAAATACTAATTTTATTATTATTATTATTATTATTGACGTATATATTATGAACAAGATTTATTTATGTTATATACAAGCATGTAACTTAAATATTTGTTCACTTTGTTTAAAATGATAATGAATTTCTATTTTCTACACCATATTGTTCATTTTGAGATTTCCTTAGTTTTGAGCATAACTAAATCATCAAAAATTTAGAAAGACGAGAATTTCCTAAATATCTATAGAGAATTCCTTATATAATTCGAGTTTAGAAAATTCTACACAACTAATAAAGTTAAAAAGCAGAAAACCAACGTTTAAAAAGGCACAAATAATACATGAGAAGCAGCAAACAGCTGTTTCGAATCTACTAGCGATATTCTTCTTCAGTGCAAGGCACAGGATGCTAGAAAAAGCAAGACTGAGCAAAATGATAGAGACTTCTATACCGATGCGGGTAGCAAATACGCCAAAAACAGCAAATGAGACAGAAGTAGAGGAAACGACTCAGTGGACAAGTAGCGACATCTACCGGAGAAGGAGCGAAAACGAAACCAAAAAAGGGTAACAAAACATGTATAATAATAACTTATAAACAGATTAAGTTAAATAATGCTATAAAAAGGGATAATGTATCTTTATTAAGATTGAGGATCGTCTCGTCACACATACGGCGACATTAAAAAAAATGAAAATGTCGCCGTTTGTGCGACGAAACCATCGTCAATCATAATAAAGATATTTTATCACTTTTTATAGCATTATTTATTATAGCATTAATGATTTCCAAATACTATTATATAATAAGAAATTGACGAAACCCGTCCATTCTGAAATGCATTCCAATTCCAACTTTAATACTTCAGTTGTGATGCCATTTTCCCCTAAAATCAGTCAGCAAGTTGCTAAAATCTTAAGAAGGTTTGATTTTAATGTTATTTTTTCTCCTGTTAATAAAATCACTTTTTCAAATCTCAAACACCCCATTAACCGCCTATATAACTGGGGTATTTACCAAATCTCTTGTCAATGTGGTCTTTCTTATATTGGCCAGACCAAATGTGCTCGTAGATTTCGTTTAAAAGAGCGTGACTGTTATGTTAAAAATCAGAAGCCTAAACGTTCTTCTATTGCCCAACATTGTTGGACTTTTCAATATAGGTTCAATTTTTCATCAGCTATCATTATTCAAGAGTGTTCGTCAAACCTTGATATTGATTTTGGGAAGCTTACAACATCATTAAAAATTCTCCCTCTTTAGTCAATGATTTATCTAGTACTCCTAATTTTCCAAGTATTTGGAAAGCATTAATTTAATTTCCCCTGTTTTAGTTTCTTTTTCTCTCCTTCTCCGGTAGATGTCGCTACTTGTCCACTTAGTCGTTCCCTCTGCTTCTCTCTCACTGGTTGTTTGGTGCATTCGCAACCCGCATCCGAATATAAGCTGTCACTGTCATTTTGCTCAGCCATGCTTTTTCTAGCACACTGTGCCTTGCACTGAAGAAGAATCTCGCTATTAGATTCAAAACAGCTGTTTGCTGCTTCTCATGTATCATTTATGTATTTTTAAACGTTGCTTTATTGCTTTTTATTATTGTTGCACAAAGGATTTATTTGCTATTTTTATATACCTAACAATGCATGAATATAACTAATGCAGCATGTAACCTATTTTGACAGACTTTCACGTTATGTACGGAAGTTGATAGTTAAAATAACTTTCGTATTATTTAAATAAGATTTAAACCTTTTATTACAATAAATTACTTTTTTAATAGGGATTTGTAAAAAAGCTAAACACAAGTTATGAAAAGCAAAGTAATTTTATTCTATATCATAAATTTTATCAAAAGAAAAACACGCTATCTGAACTATACGCTAAGTGGAACTTGGGAAGAATATTCACAATTCTTGGAGATCAAAAAAAGATTTAAAAAGAAATTTCAGTATTTTTCTTAGCCATGTACAGAAGTATGAACTTGCGTAATTTTCTAAAATAAATATATTTAATTGAATAGCAAGAAAAGTAGTCAAACCCAATTTTTATCATCTGCTCGTAACAAAAAATAATGCATTATTGAACAAGTAGTTTTTCCAAGAAAATATACGGAACTTTATAGGATTGTTAATCCCGACCTGAATGCAAAAGTTATATTTGAAATCTGCATGCAATCCAATCTGAAAGTGGTGCCTTTTCATTCCAAAATAGACGAGAAACCCGAAAGGAATAACAACCATGTTTTATCGCAATCAAAAAAGGAACTATGTAATTATATCACTAATGCCCGCGTTACATTTTATGTAGATAATTGATTATACACATACAGGGTAGCTATAAAATAACTCCCCGATATATGAACCCTTAGCGGCCTAACCGCTCAACCAATCAAAAAAAAAAAATATATATATATATATATATATATATATTTGAAGGTATGCACTCGAGATGATCTAAAACTATATAGCTCTCACGGTTACAGTGAAAAAATTCCGAAATTTTCGAATGGCAACACCCATCTTTTTTCATGCACAAATTAATCAGCGCATTGAAAAACCATAAATGGCGTTGAATGATTAACGTGCGATGAAAATAGCCGGTATAATACACTTGCAAAAAAGACCATTGCGAGGAACGAAGGAGACATGTTTTTCAGTAGCCGATTTTTTTCTTCACTTTTGAACTGAGTAATGTTGTAAGATTTGTTTTAAAATGCGTTTTTGAGTTATGTTTGTGTACAGATAGTAAAAATAAAAATGTAGCCCTTTGTTTTAGAGTGCTGAATATTACGTTAAATAGGAACTGATTGGGATTTAGTAACCGATATTACACCGGTAATTTTAGTTTTACGTGTATAGTTCCAACGCATTTTGTGGCTTTTCAATGCACTAATGAATTTTGCAGGAAATAAAATGGCGCTGCCATTCGAAAATTTTGAATATTTTTCACTGTAACCGTAATCGTGAGAGCTCTATTGCTTTAAATCATCACGATGTCTAGAGAACACCTTCAAATAACTAAATCTCAAATTTCCTTTCGATTGGTTTTGCGGTTAGATCGATAAGGGTACATATATCGGGGAATTTTTTTATGACCACACTGTACTTATTTATATTCAAATATATAGTTTGTAAGAATTAAATGCGTTACCGAAGAGAAACCATATAATTCAAAATCAAATCCGAAAGAGACCCAAGCCGAAAACAAATAGACACGATTCCACACCGACTCGGAACGAAAAAAGTATTGTCATCCCGATCCGTTCTAAATATTGGGTGAAGTCGAGTTCGCGAAAATCTATTTATCCGGCATGAGCAGTACCTTAAATTGATAGTAATTTGAAATCTAATTATCACCAATATGGCAACTCGATATTATTATCCAAATTAGAGCCCTGCACGGAGCGGGTCAAAAGCGACCTCAATGCAAAAGTTATATTTGAAATCTACACGAAACCCTGAAATGTGAAAGCGATGCCTTTCATTTCAAAACAGACCAGAAACCCGAAAGGAATAACAATTAAGCAATGTTTTAAAGTAATTTGAAAAAAAAGGAGCTATGTCAGCGTTACCTTTTATGTAGATAACTGATTATACACGTATTTATTTATATACAAAAATATAGATTGAAAGAATTAAACGCGTTACCGAAGAGAAACCGCAAAATTAAAAATCCAATCCGAAAGAGACCTAATCCGAAATCAAATAAACACAATACCACACCGACTCGGAACGAGACAATTATTGTCATCCCGATCCACACTTAAAAAAAAAAAAAAAAAAAAAAAAAAAAAAAAAAAAAAAAAAAAAAAAAAAATAATGCCAGTTTTCCGGTAGGAATCGGAAAAATAGTTGCCCTTATCGTACCGGAATAATTCGAACCCAGCTCGGATTAAAATCCGTAAAATACCGTTTTACTGATTATTTCCTTATTTTTACGGATTTTATTCCGAGCTGGCTCGGAAATTATTCCGGTACTACAAGGACAACTATTTTTCCGATTAATACCGGAAAACTGGCAATATTTTTATTTTATTTTTATTTATTTTTTATTTTTTTTTTATTATTTTTTTTTTATTTTTATTATTATTATTTTTTTTTTTACAGTGCAATCTAAATATTGGGTGAAGTCGAGTTCGCGAAAATCTATTTACCCGACTTGAGTAGTACCTTAAATTGATAGTAATTTTAAATCTAATTATCAGCAATATGGCAACTCGATATTATTATCATCCACATTAGAGCCCTGCACGGAGTGGGTTAAATCCAACCTGCACTGTAAAGAAAATACTGCAATTTTTCTGGTATGAATCAGAAAAATAGTTGCCCTTATCGTACTGGAATAATTTCCGACTCAGCTCGCAATAAAATCCGTAAAAATAACGAAATAGTCAGTAAAACGGTATTTTACGGATTTTATTCCGATTTTACAGATTTTATTCCGAGCTGGGTTGGAAATTATTCCGATACGATAAGGGTAACTATATTTCCGATTCATACCGGAAAACTGGCATTATTTTTTTTACAGTGTGTATTCAAAAATTATATTACAAATCTACACGAAACTCGATCTGAAAACAAAGCTTTTCATTCTAAAACAGACAAAAAACCCGAAAGGAATAACAATTCAGCCATGTTTTAACGAAATTGAAACAAGTTGGAAATTGCTCGTCAGACGTGGCAAATGAGGTGCGTTCGTACTATAACTAGTTTTATAATTATTTTTTTGCACCCCATATTGTACTGAATGTATATCTTTTTCCACTTCATAAAGTGCATAGTCTGTAACATCATTAAAATGCACTTCCAATAATTTTTCCCATTCACCGAACACATTTGACTGTCTCTGTAATTAAACTATACATCCGATTTTCTTAAAATTAAAAATGGCTCGACAAAATTTTGCAACAATTATATCTTTAAAATTTAAGACCATTCGGTAGGCAGTAACATCATTAAAATGCACTTTCAATAATTATTTCCATTGGCCGTAATGTAAAGAAAAACTGTTGATTGTCCCTGTAATTAAACTATACATCCGATTTTCATAAAATTTGAAATGGCTGGACAAAATTTTGCAACAATCATATATTTAAAATTTCAAACCATTCGGTTGGGTAGTTTTTGCTCTGTTATATGCGGACGGACGGACGGACGGACGGACAGACGGACGGACGGACTGAACGACGACTATAGGTGCTACGTATTTATATAATTACGAACGCACCTAAAAAGGAGCTATGTAAGTACACTATAAAAAAACGGACTAAAATACGGAAATACTACTGGCAATCTAGAGCCAGTACTATTTCCGTATTTTAACGGAACTTTTACCAGAACATTAAATTACAGAAATTTTTCCGTTTTTGGGGGGATTTAACGGAAATTTTCTGAAATTTACCGGGAAAAAGTTCCGTTAAAATACGGAACTAGTACTGGCGTCTAGATTGCCAATAGTATTTCCGTACTTCAGTCCGTTTTTTTTTACAGTGTATATATCACTAATGCCACCGTTACCTTTTATGTAGATAACTGATTATACACATATTTATATTCAAATACATAGATTGAAAGAATTAAACACGTTACCGAAGAAGAACCGTAAAATTCAAAATCCAATCCGAAAGACGATTCCACATGGACTCGGAACGAGAAAAGTATTGTCATCCCTATCCGATCTGAATATTGGGTGAATTCGAGTTCGCGAAAACTCTATTTATCCGACTTGAGCAGAACCTTACATTCATAATAACTTTAAATTTAATTAATTACCAATATGACAACTCGATATTACTATCCACATTAGACTCCTGCACGGAACGGCTTAAAAGCAACCTGAATGCAAAAGTTATATTTGAAATCTACACGAAACCCTGAAATCTGAAAGCGATGCCTTTCATTTCAAAACAGACCAGAAACCCGAAAGGAATGACAATTAAGCCATGTTTTAATGTAATTAAAAAGAAAATGTAACTATTGTTACTGGTGTCAGAGTTATCTTTTATGTAGATAAATAATTATACACCAACATATTCATATTCAACTATGTAGTTTGGAAGAATTAAGTACGTTACCCAGGAGGATCCGCAAAATTCAAAATCCAATGTGAAGAGATCCCAGCCGAAAACAAATAGACATCATTCCACACCGAATCACAACGAAAAAAACTATAGTCTTCCCAATTCGATCTGAATATGGGATGGAGTCTTCGCGAAAAATCTATTGAAATATAACACAAGCCTGCGGTAGTTCTGTTGTTTAACTTTTGATAATTGAGTTTTACGTATTTGTTTAGCGCTGAATCAGAAATGACCTTCATTTTTTAAAATCACGTCAGTATTTTTTCAAATCGTAAATTTCAATGGTAAAAAGTAAAAAAAATAAAAAGAGACAGAAAATCTGATTCTAAAAGTTACTGAAAATGATTGTGTTTCTGAACTTTTCATAACTGATTTTTATATACATTTTTTTAGCGCTGAATTCGAAAATGACCTTCATTTCTAACCATCAAGTCAAGATTTTTTGCGAATCGTAAATTTCAAAGTAAAAAAATAACAAAAAACTAATATTGTAAAATAAATGTGATAGTTGTGTTTTTTAAAATTTAATAATTGATTTTTATGTACTTTTTAGCACTAAATCTGAAAATAGCCTTCATTTTTAACCATCATGTTAGAATTTTTGTAAATCGTAAATTTCAAAGTTAAAAAGTAAAAAAAAATGCAAAAAATCCAGGCGTGATTGTAAAAAATGAAGGCAATTTTCTGATTCAGCGATACAATGTACGTAAGAATCAATTATCAAAAGCCAAGCAATGTGATACAACCCACATTTTGCAGGATTGTGTAATTGTTGCCATTATACTTGTTTTGACGCATAGTTAACCATGATATACGAAAACCTTTTAGCTGTTTCTTTAAAATGACTATTTACGACATGACTATCGTCTATCTTGTGTTGTGTCTTGTGTTATACCTAATAAATTGCAATTTAAAACCTAGTTTTCATTTTGTGATAATTGGACAACTTGTACGACAGTTAAAATCTATAATGTAAAAAGAGACATGAACACGGGCAAGTAAAAAAAAAAAAAAAAAAATTCGTTAATTAGTCAATCGTTCAAACCCTAAGCTTAAACTTGTTTATATGGGTACAAAAACTGATACAAGCAAAGATCCTAAATTCAAAATCGGTTAACAAAGTATTAAAGAAGTTCTTTTGATGCTTAGGTAAAAAATAATCAATAGTGGAATAAAATTAAAAATAGAAAATATGAGAAATTAGTCTGCAATTATTCACTGGCGAAAATATGTCTCGCCTATAGTAACATTTTATTGATAATTCGGTACAGAAACTAAAGGGGAACATTTGTGGACATTGTTGGAATATTGTAATTGAAAATTATTCTCGCTCACTATTCCATAATCGAACACGCTAATTAACATCGTTAGCAATTTAAACATAAATTCGAGGCTACAACACCTGGAATACCTAGTGTGGAAATATGCTATCCAAACAGTACTAAAAATTTGTATCCCTTAAATGTGCGACGATACTGCTAAAATTTCAAGGGTGGATCGCAGCGACATCTGCGGGATTTTCGTATTACTAGTATTACATTGTATAGACTAGCAATTTCTTACAGTTGTAGAAAATATCCTGCAGATGTCGCTGCGATCTGCGTATTGCAGCAGTATCATTGCACATTTATGGGATACAAAATTTTAGCGCTTTTTTAAGTATTACAGGGATAGCCGATATCCACACTATATATTCTAGGCGCTATATCGAGGCTATATACTTAAAAATATTTTTTTTCTGTAGAATAACAGAACATTAGGAAAAATAAAATAAAAGCGCAATTTATAAGGTATCAACCTTAAGGTATAAGGTTGACACAAATATATTGGGAATAATATTATAACTTTATTTTAATAATAATAGTTGGGTTAAAGTATAGGGTACGATTGATCCATCGATTGAAATTCAATGGACTTAAAATATGCTTAAAATATATAAAATGAAAAATCCAGGTAAATAATGTAAAACTAATTATCTTGATAGAATAAGAGAAAAATATCTAATTTTCTTACAACATTAAAAATCATTATAGTATAATTTATGAAAACAATATTAATGTTTACGGTTTTGATATAAATTCATTTATTTTATACCATTTTTTAGAAGTTTTTTAGAAAATAGCCAGTCTTCTAAAGATATCGAATTCATAATTTGAGGTTGCGTTAACAAACAAATGTGATATTTCAGGTTTTAATGCATAGATAATTATTTGCACAATCAAGTTTTTCATAACACATGAAAATAATCATTAATTTTGGAGCATTTCTATAATAAATATAGGTAATGCTTATATAAGTAAAAAAAAATGAAATGGATTTAAATTACATTTTTATTTCGGAGATAATATATAAAATATTTATTCAAGATTCAATTATAAAAATAGTAAAAAAAAAAAATATAACACTATTCTTAAAAAAAGTATTGAAATAATAGAAAATCTTCTATTGTGAAATCTTCTTCAGAAAATCAGTGTTAACGAAAGAAATTTTGATTTTATAAATATGTGGTTTTTAAAGAAAGAAGACCTTTTTTTCAAAATCATGGGCAACTCGGAAGAGATAATTCTAATTTTTCGTTTGCTGTTACATTATACTTTAAATACTCAACAATACGGTCCATGACATTCTACTTTCTGCAAACTATATTTCAAATATTTCGCGCTCTGATCAATATATTTTTATATGGATTGCGTCCCTTTCCAGATTTTTTATGCTCTCAGCATATTTTGTGTGCACTATTCAAAACGCACCACATATTAATCATACACTGTAAAAAAAAATCTGTAAACCTACAAAACTAGTTTTTGTAAAACTACAGAAATCTGCATGTTTACTAGAATTTTATCTGTAACCGGGTATAATATTTATTACTCGCATAGTACAAATACATGAAATATGTCTTACAAGGAGAGGGCCAACCTTGTTAATCACAGATTTTGATTATTTTAATATATGTTGTAGGGTAGACACCCCTTAGTGTCAGGTTCAACGGATTTTATCCAATGCCCCTTAGTTCTTGAAAAACCGGGGGGGGGGTCTAATATTAGTACACAACTTAAATACTTACTTCGCAACCAAAACTATAGGTTAGTCGTAGCTCAGTTGGCATGGCGTTTGCCAGCTGAACCGAGGGCCCGGGATCGATGCCTGAATGCGCTACATTTGTTTTTCTCATTTTTTGTTTTATAAATATAATTGTAATTATAAATTAATAATTTCAATTAAAAATTTTAACATCATACATTAATTATAATGTTAACACACTTAAATTTATCATTTCTTATTTTTAAACTATTATTTATCATCCATTACAGAAGCTTAAAAAGAAATTGGATCTATTATTGAATGATAAAAACTCCAAAATCGTGACAAATTCTGTTGTGGTGCGATCTAGTTATGAAAAAAAAAGGAATATTCAAATAAAATAAAAATAAAAGCAGAAAGAATATAAAGGAAAAAGCAAAATAATTGAAAGCGCAAGCATGCTTATTACAAATTTAAAAATCTTTAATATGCAAAAAATCGGTTGTAATTTAATTCTGATGCTAATTTTAAATATAATTATGATTGTTACTTTAAAAACAGAATAATAGTATTATCGCATTGACTTCCTTTGTTAAAGCAATGCGTAAATGATGTTTCTTTAAAATCACGAATTGACACAATTGCTCAATATCATTGCATCGATAAAGAATATATGAAATACATTTTAAAAGTGATTTTTTTAAATAACTGTTTTATGATGTTTTATTACAACTATTTAGTTAAAAGTAAAAAAAATTAAATAGGTTAAAATTATAATTGATATACAATATTAAAAATTTTAATTGACAATGAGATTATTAAGTTATACTTACAAGTAAATTTATAAAACAAAAAAAATGAGAAAAACAAATGTAGCGCATTCAGGTATCGAACCCGGTCCCGCGAATCAGCCGGTAAACACCATACCAACTGATCTACGACTAACCTGTCACTGTTGTTGCAAAGTAAGTATTCAAGTTGTGTACTAATATTAGACCTCCCGGTTTCTCAAGAACTAAGAAGCATTGGATAAAATCCGTTGAACCTGACACTAAGGGGCCTCTACACTACAACATATATTAAAATAATCAAAATCTGTGATTAACAAGGTTGGCCCTCTCCTTGTTAGTCTCATCTGTCAGCCAATGAGAAATGTCACTTCAATGATGACATAATGACTATTCATGCAGCCACAGAGGTGTTCAAGGCATCCATCTTGATTATGATTTCAAATTAGGATGTAAGTAAATATTTCTTCTTTATGAGTTAAATTTTGTTATATTTCCATTCTCCTTGATTCCTAATAAGTAAAAATGAACTACACAGTAAGACCGTTTGATTTCGAATTATAATGTAACATGATTTTAGCAGGTATTAATGCGTAATCATCCTATTATTTTATTGTTAAATATTTATCATTCAGTCAAATGACTATTCTTTACATCAGTGTTTATTACATGAGTGCAATTTCTAATGTTTTATGTAATAAATCAAATTTTATTGCAATATGGTTAGCGGATTAAATATTTTATTTTTAATTAGTGATGCAATGAATAGTACTCCCCCCGTTTTACTGATAATGAAGGACAAATATTCCAATATTTTTCTGCAGAATACTTAAAATGTATACCAAAATTATATTTCTTAATATTAGAGTCGTGCCGTGTAATCGGTATTTATTATACTAGATTCCGGCATCGGGTCGGGTTTACTTTACTTTTTTGGTTCGGATCGGATCGGTTTGGGTTTTGAATCTTGTGTGTCGGGTTCGGGTTGACTGATTTTTCAAAAGAATGTCCAAAATATTTTTTTTTTCAGGTTAAAAATCTAGGTATAGGGTAGATGTGCTAGTAATGGATAAAATTCAAAGTTTTTTGTTTATAAAAAAAAAAAAAAAAAAAAAAAAAAACAATAGAAATTTTACTGTAAAAATTTTCTTCATAACCCCCCCCCCCCCCACCACCGCTTACATATTTTAAAATCTGTGTTATTCTTGATACTCTTAATCAAACCAATTAGGAAGCAAAAAGTGATCCTTCGAAGTTCCACCGTTTTTCATTTATGTTGGTGGACATGCAAAGAACTGGTTTAACTTAATAAATTTTATATATTCTTTTACTTTCCTGCAAAATTTGTTTTCGTTTTGGTAGTAATAAAAATTTTTGAATATGATCATTCTAGACATTTCATCAGTCGCACACTAGATGAAGCAATGGTAGCCCAACCTTCAGTTGAAAAAAATTACATAAGATTTCAATTGTATAAACTAAAAGATTATTTTAAGAATCAGAAGTAATTTTGCTTCATATACTTTTTATGCTTTCTGAATATTAATGACTTGTTTATGCGTAGATCTAATAATTTCCCTATTTATGGAACATTATACCGTATGTTTAATATTCATAATATAAACTAAGCCTTCAAGAATGGGTCTAAGCATGCGACAAATTTTGAAACTTGCAATTTCTTTAATTATAAAATTGTTTCTGAAAATTATGTTTCTATATTGTTCAACGACATTAGAAAGTGTTACATTTTGTATTCTATAAACTGAAATATTGTTTTTGTGTCAAACAAAGTTCATTTTCTTATTTTTGTTAAAGGTGTCCCATTCCTCCATACTCTCCCCTATGCTTCTAACTCTGAATATTGGGCACTTCTCTATCTATACACACGTATCATGGGTATGTGTTTTAAAACTATCAGAAATATTATACATGTGTTTGCGTGTATATGAAAAATGAAATGTTGGTAATATTTTTCCTATTCCTAGAGAAGAATAAATGGTTCTTAACTGTGCCTTAAATAAAAGAATTTATCACATTTCTTATATACTTTTTATTTCTTAACCTTTAACTGATGTTATCGCATCATTTTTTTACGCCGCATTTTTTAATTTTTATAGTTTTGCAATTTTTTATATACTTGCAATTTTCAGTTTAACTACAAACACTACCGAAATTTTGTTCCGTTGTGAAATTTAGTACTATCACCAGACACTTTTGAATAGGTGAATTTTAATTATAACAGTCCTGTACAAAATGTTTAGTACAAAAACACACTATCCTATGAGTTAATCGTGCCTCTTATTCATCTTTCGATAAAGCGGTTTCACAGACAACTTCACACTAGTTGACTTCACACTAGTTGTGACAATTTCTGTGACATGAGTTAAAGGTTAAGGAGTAAATTTAATAATAACTCATTCATATTGAGATATGTATTTATTTTATCTGAAAAAATGTTCTGCTCAAACTTTTTGTGAAAATCTTAGACTTGGAAAAAACCTAAATATAAACATTTGCATTTTAATTTTACGTGAGTTTCTGAGCGATAAAATGCCGAGTTTTTACTTTCTCATTCAAAGAGAGATATAGGGTAGGTAGGGGTAAAGATACGAGCGGGGCAAAAATACGCACCGGCTGATTTCATCTGAAGCAACATTTCGGCTCTCATGACCAATAGGTGGCAGTTTTGTTTCAAGTGTATTAGTCATTTGTTTAAACCTTTGATAAAAGTAGCAATTTGTGCTAAGAAAATGAGGTAAGTTTAAATTTTCGAATTTCGATCTAATATTTTTAAAATTTTACTTTAATCTTTAGCTGACGGTACCTGGAATCTTTACAAATCGAAAATTTTAGTGGAGATCGAAAGATTTTTAGCTTCTAAATGCCGTAGTTTACCTCGATCACATTTGTTTATACTTATGGGTAGCCGCTTAAGCAAAATACTGCAGAATAGGGTAAAAGTACGCATCCTTCTTGGGACAAAGATACGCACATGTTTAAGATACGGGACTTTGCCCTATCGTTTTAGCTAGCTTTCCACAATTTCTAAATTTGTATTATATAAAATATAATAGCTACTTAACTAATATAAGTTAGTAAACTACATTTTCCTTTTTCTAGTTAAGTTTTTTTTTTTTTTTTTTTTTTTTTTTTTTTTTTTTTTTTTTTTTTTAAATAAGGAACGTAGGTATCTACCTACCTACTTTTAAAAATCAATATTGTTTCATGAATCGCTTTTGTTTTAAACCTTAATACTTAACTCCTGTTAACGGTCTCACCGACCGCTGCAATATTTAGTTTTCACAGTTTAACTTGTAATTTTCAATTTAAGTAGTTGTGTTAGTTTAATTTTGATTCGTTTAATAAATTAGAATTATAGCTGAAGACTTCTGAATGCGGGAAATTTTACTATAATAGCCCTTTGCATAAAGTTTAGCGCAGAAATCGCCTCTTATGAGTCAGTCAAACATTTTATTCAATCAACTATTAAGCGGTCTCGGAGACCGCTTACAGTATTTATGAAAAAAATTTTGTCACAACAGTTAGAGGTTAACTGCTATTTACGATCTCGCAGTCCGCTGTTTTTTTTTCATGGTCTACTTTAGAATTTTCTGTTTAAATACTATCGAAATTTACTAATCCTTTTAGATTACTCATTCATTTTAGGGAGAATGGGGCAAAATCCGGCCGTAATGGGGCAAAAAATGCGCACTGCGTATCTTTGCCTCATCACTGCGTACTTTTAGCCCAACCAATGGGGCAAAGATACGCAGAGCAATGTTTTTTAAAAATTGCAATTTCTCACGGAATTATAATTTGAGAGAATGTCGTTTGATAGTGGTCATTTGACAGTGGAACGTGCCTAAGGTTTTAATACAACATTTTAATCAGTCGTCATATAAGTTTAGATCAATGTGTTCGTTAAAAATCAAAATTAATGATAAGTGCGTAACTTTAGCCCCCACCTATCCTACATCACTTAGGTGTGTCATGTGATTGTGAGCCATGTTGAGGACAACTTGTCACCAAGCGCCATTGAGATCAACCATGATGGGGAATATCTATGGCGCTTTTTAACAAGCTGTCCTCACTTCAAATACTTGTGGGTATGATACCCACATATGTTTGAATATTAAAATATATACATTTGTCCATTTTACTACATAAAACATAAATTGTTATTAGAGATGTAATTGTAGATTACATTTCATAATATGAGTAAAACACGATTTCCTTTCCTTTTATTTCGGGTTCGGGTTGAAATAAGTCTGGGTTGAGTTGCAGGTTGCCGAAAATTATTTTGGCTGATTCTGGTCAGGTTGCGGATCAAGGAAATATTTTTGGAGGGTTCGGGTCGAGTTGCGGGTTGACTTAAGTATAATATTCGGTTTTGTGTCTGGTGCAACTTGACCCTTGCAGGACTACTCTGTAGTCGGGAAATTTTCAATATATCAGGATTCGTACGGTCCTTAAAAGTACTTGCATTTTTCAAAAGGATTTTTTTTTTGTGCTTAAAAGTGCTTATTTTCATACAATTTTTTTTAAAGTCCTTAACTGTCATATTATTTCTTAATCGGGGGTGGAACTCTTCTGCATTTCTTTTAATTTCTGATTTTAAAAAATAAAGATAAAACCGCCATTGCTAACCTTTCTTCTGAAATTCCACCTCCCCTTTTTACTCCCTTCTCCACAATACCAAAGTTTAAACTGTTTAAAACTTTTTTTTATCCTTTAACTGATGTTACCGGTCTCACAGACCAGTGCTTTTTTTTCAATTTTCATAGTTTAACTTGCAAATTTCAGTTTATCTACAAACACTACTGAAATTTTGTTTCGTTTGAAACTAGTATTAACACCAGAGACTTTTGAATAGGTGAATTTTAATTATAACACTCCTGTGCAAAAAGTTTAGTACAAAAACAACATACTATAAGTTTATTGCGGCTTTTATTCATCTTTCGTTGGAGCGGTCTCACAGACCGCTTCACACTAGTTATGTGACAATTTCTTTGACATCAGTTAAAGGTTAAAAAAAATTGCTCTACAGTATTTGTTACTTTAAGTGAATAAATAATCAGTCCTAAATTTCATTAACTATTCATTCCATCATATCCATTTCATTAAAATTTTATCTGAATTTCATCTTTAAAATTTCGTTTCCCCGTTTTCTTCACCTCTCACAGTAATAATACTTAAAGTTTCAAAACTCTTTAAAACTGCTTAAATTAAAAAAAAAAAAAAAAAAAAAAAAAAAAAAATCTGTTTTATTGTCACAATAATCAAGATTTTTCTTCCCACTCGAAATTGGCATTCCCCCCCCCCCCCAAAAAAAAAACAACTTAGTGCACATAGAATTTTAAAATCTTTAAAACTCTTTATAGACCAGTGGTAGGGGGGGGGGGGAAGGGCCGCATTTGGAATTAATTAGGGGAAAGCTGGAAATTGTTTTAATCCTTTTAAGTCTAGAATGAATGTACTAAGTTTCCATTCTTACTAGGTGAGTGGTTGAAGATATGTATAGATTTATAGTCAAAAAACACATTTTTATTAATTGCCATAACAATATCTAAAAAAAAAAATAACTCTATCAAAAACATTGTCAATACAGGTGTTGTAGAGGTTAAAATTCTGATTGAAATGTGTACTTAATATTTTTGTTGAATTTTTACAATTATAATGCAAAGTTTTGCCTAATTCGTTAATCAAGTGATTGAAGCCAGAACAGACGAGGTTCAGTTCACCCTGTTTCTAATTTATATATATTTTTTAATTTATTGAGGTAGTATTTGAGGATTTTTGTAATTATTTTAGGCTTTATTATGGATATTTTCAGAGTTATGTGTTAAATTCTTGATTACGGATTATAGCCCAATGGTAGGAAATGAAAAAAAAAAGGCCGAATTCGGAATTAAATACGGGAAAGCTGGAAATTGTTTTAATCCCTTCGACATAGGTCAGAAATAAACGTACTAAGTTTTCCCGCCCTACTAGGTGCGGCTTTGCCGCTACGAACAAATAGATAACAAGGGGTCTCGGGACTCTTAAAGCTTTAAACTTTTCGTAATTTTAATTTTTTTAGATATTAAACTACTATCTTTTCTGAACATTTTGGTATAAATGTTTCTTTGAAATTCCTATTAGAACAGAAGTTATGACTTTTAGAATAATACACGCTAAATAGCTGAAGCGGCGTTTCAGAAAATTTGAAGTCAATTTTCTCCGAATGACGTTTATAGGTATAACGCGCACGATATCTCAAAACCTTCTGCATTTTATTTCATGAAATTTTCAAAACATATGCTTCATGTTCGCCTGTATAAACTGAACCTAAAATTTCCTTCTTACTGTTCAGAAATATATTCTTTATAGGTGATTATACTGTTGAAAATTTCTACATTTTGCATTAACTAAATACAACTTTGTATTAAAATTAGAAAAATGCTTTAAATACAAATTTATTTAGGTTCAGAGTAATTATTATAATGTAAAGCATAAGTAGGACCCAAAATTTTCCTTCTGCTTGCAAAATTTATTTTGTAATCGTGCGCAAAATCTGTTATGACGATTTTCCGCTCGTCAAATGTCTGAAATTTTGGAGCCCACTGTAAATTCTAATTCTGCATCTTGTAATTTTTCAAATACATGAAATGAAAGAACATATTTATATCTTTCATCCCAATATAAAATTTTGTCTTAAAATCAGTTAAATTTTAAGATAATATATGTTGAAAATGGTCCTTTCTTTTTCGATTTTTCCAATTTTAAGTGTCCCGAGACCCCTTAAAAAGTGCATTATTTCATGATTTTTAGAATATTTCAAAAAATGATTTGTAAATGATGGGAAATATTGTTTATGATATCTGATATTGTATTTGAATTATGCGTCGTATTTCATTTGACATATGTAGTGAATAACAGTGCGTATGCATCACATTTAAGGAAGTCGAAAATAGTGGGGAGGAGCGAGGGAACAAATGAGTGTGCAGGATTCTTGTCGCAAAAGGAATTATATGTCAACCAATAGCACGATTTTAAACTTCGATATTTTACGAAAAGGACTAAGATGGTTTTAATAAAAATTATTTTCGTCTAGTATACGAGCATCTCAAGTTAAATTCATAAAATTTTAAAACCTTCGGAATATTGAAAAAAAGTATTAGCTTTACGGTTTTTAAGTAAGGTTTAAGGTTGACGATATCAGTTGAGAAATAGCATGTAAAACGGCTGTCAATTATGTACCACTTTCTCGATAACTACTAAATTATAATCTTCAAAATATACAACATAAAGCATTAACATAATTACAGAAACATCGCGAGGGCCTCAACAACTTAAAGAAAATACATGTATGTAATAAACGGAGGCAGGGCGGATTGATAACCCTGTCTCTCTCTTGATTAGTGGTTAAGGCAAAATTTAGAAATAGAATTGCGACCTTAATGTTCAGCAAAAATATTAATATGGGTACTCATTTTATTCAGAATTTCAAATTCTACGACATTTGTATTGACAACATTTTTGAAAAAATTAATTGTTCTGAGATATTGTTAAGATAATTTAAAAAAAAAGTGTTTTTCAACTATAAATATGTACATATTTTCTAACGTTCACCTAGTACGTGGGATAAAACTTAGTACGTTCATTTTAGACCTAAACGGAAGGGATTGAAACAATTTCCAGTTTCCCACCCACATAATTGTGAGTTACATCCAGGACCGTAGCAAGGTCTTCTGAGCCCCCCCCCCCCCCAAACATATTTTTCGCGGGCCCCCCTCTAAGATTTTAGAGAAATATCTATATTTAATTTTCCACCCGAGTTCAATTTTATAACAACACCAGCGGAGCACACTGGTCGTATTTTCCAAAACGAACTTAAAATTGAACGAATTTGTAGTTGGGTTGCACTGCTTTCGGCATCGTACACCCATAGACGCTATGTCCGCTCCGATCTCTAATCATACGAACCTTGAATTATTGTAATTTTTTTTATATTTCGATCCAGATTAAATTCAAATTTTCAGCATTTCGTTCACGTTGCTACAGGAACAAATTTGATATTTTTACAATGTGAATTTAATCAAAGGACTTGCAAAATTTAACTGAGAATTCTTCCATTTAGGAAAAAAATGTCAAAAAAATCGCCGAAGAACGCCAAAAATTGCATAAAAAAGTTCACAGACAGGGTGTCTACAGAAATTGAAAAATAAAGTTCCCTGATTTTTCCATGATTTCCCTGACTATATTTATCAGACTTCCCTGATTTCTATTATTAACAATACACATACGGTATTTTTTCATGTATGCCGATTCCTCATATAACACACTTATCCAGCTTGCTAATATCTCATTTGGGAGAAAAAACAAGAGAAAAACATAAAAATTGCCTAATATTCATTAAGTATTGGTTGACAGTTTTATAGATCCAAACTCAAAATGTAGTCCAACAACTTCATAGAGTGGCCAATGGATATAGGGTGACCAGAAAATTTCCTCATTTTCTGAAAAATATTCAATTCTAAGACTTATCTAAATCTGACCTGATAGTTACTAGGATTAAACTGGCCACGTGGTCACGTTTATGCTAATGTATCATTTAAAAATGGGTAAACTGACTTCAATATAAGCAGTATCTACAGAAAATGAGGACATCTGATTACCTTAATTTGCATTAAATAATCAAAAACTCATACCATGTGCATATTTTTTTTAAATATTAGCAAAGAGTAATCAGCATGTGAAAAAAAATATAGTATATAAAATAGACGAACCAGTCTCGTTGGCAAGGTGAAAATGCAAATATTTTCGCATATAGACAAATTTCCCTTATTTTTACAAAGTTCCTTGACGTTTCCCTGATTTTTCCAGATTGATAAACCTCCCTGATTTTTCCATGATTCCCTAATTTCCAGATTCTGTAGACACCCTGACAGAGATCAAAGCTTCACTGGGCTAAAAGATTGAAACCGGGTTTTTTTACGAATATTTAAAAAAAAATACCAGAAAAGTGAAAAAAAGCTAAAAATCACATAAAAATTCTCGAAAATTTTAAAAACAGCAGAGGACAAAATTTGGCAAAAAAGTTTGAAACTGAATTCCTTTTACAAATGTTATAAACCGCTAAGTGTTGCTCATAAACAAAATAAATAAATAAAAAATATGGAAGTCGTTTTCGTATTTTCAATTTTCTCTTCATTTTGACAATGCCATCCGCGTAGCCCAGACAGATTTTCTTTAAGCAGAAAATATTCACTTATAACAATTTTTTTCTGCTCGGATTGGTGCCTTTTATTAAATGCATATATATATATGTACAGATTTACTAATTTAAAAAAAATACTTTTGGGATGTCATTTTCATACATTCCGGTTTTTTTCAGTTTAAAATTGTCACCCAAGTTGAAATTTAAAAAGAAAAAAAAATACCTTCGGAAAGAAGGTACCTTTCTGTGGGCAACGAAGACGGGTTTCCTGGTAGATAATAATAAAGACAGAGTTTGTCCAGAGTTTCTCTTTGTCTGACCAGATGTTTTTCTATTCAGGACAAAATTTGACTGGAAGATTATCTGCATGCCTGAAGTTATGCACCCCGAAACAGATTTTTAAAAAAATTGATTCGAATTTTTTTAATTTAATTTTTTTGTATTTTTTCGAGTTTCGTGTTTTTTTTACTCACATTCATGAAAGGAATCTATTTTCAATCCATCTATCCATTTTAGCCGAATATAGTAAAGTAGTCTTCTTAGATTTTTAAATATTTCGCAAAATTTTTATGTGATTTTTAACATTTTTTGCGTTCCGACATGATTTTTTGACATTAGTAAAAGCAATCAGGTTTCAGTCTTTTAGCCCGATGAACTAAATTTCGTCCATTGCGATTTTTGAATTTTTCACGAACGCTTTTTTTTTTTCATTTTTTAAGACCCCCTGTGATTAGAAGAGAATTTATCTCTCATTTGAAGAAATTTTCGTCTTTAGAAAGGAAAATTTCTAGAAATTTTGATATTTGATTCGCGACTTCTTCGTGTTATGAAGGAAAAAAGTCATGCGTAAAAGTTCAGTTTCCAGTAGGGAAAAGTACAATGTAGCAAAGTTGGCGGAACACTCCTGTGATTTGATTTCACGAAAATGCATCTTTATATTTAGTTAGGTAATTTTTACGTTAGATTGGTCAGTTTTCTATATTTTTGCGGAAAATAAGCAAATCAAATCTAAGCTTTTTTTTGTGTGTGTATGTGTGTTTGAACGAAAAAAAAAAATTACGGAAAAAATCCTTCGATTCACTGATTTCTTTTTTTTTTTCTTGAGAGAGAGAGTGTAAAAGGAATCCAGTTTCAATCTTTTATTCCAATATAGTAAATTTTGCCATCTGCGGCGAAGATTTTTGACATCCTTAAAAGGAATCATGTTTCAGTCTTTTAGCTCAATATAGAAAATATATCCATTAAAATTTCTGAATTTTTTACAAACATTTTATGTGATTTTTAGCGTATTTTTGTCTTTCACGGCAATTTTTTAACATTCCAGTTTCAATCTTTTGGCTCGATATAATCAATTTTCTCTCAGCGATTTTTGAATTTTTGCCCAATTTTTTATAAGATTTTTACAATTTTTTTTCGCGTTTTGCGAGTATTTTGACATTTTTTTCTGAAACCGAAGAATTATCCAGTAGATTTTGACGCTGTCATAATTAAGCTGAAGTGGAAAAATAACAAATTTGTTCCCGCAGCAACGTGAGCTACGATGCTGGAAAATTTCACTTTTATCTGGACACTATCACATTTAACGAAAAAAAAAAATTATAATTCAATGATTGTTTGATTCAAGATCGGAGCGGGAATATCTGGAACGGGTTTACGCTACGGAAGGCAGTGGCGAAATTTGACTTTCCATAAGACTTTTAGCATTAGTGTGAAATCCTGCAATTTCATTGGCTGACGCTTCACCGATAGCCAATGAAATTCAACGGAACTTCTTTCTCTGAAAGGACAAGTACAAGAGTAAAATACTGTGTAAAGCCGGCACACGGTAATTTGGTATGTCTAATGTATGAATGATCTAGCACAGTGGTCAAGACTAGGGCTGGTTAAGATTTTGCATTTGTAATACTAAAGTTGCGTGTTCTGTCCTTTCGCTGGCGTTTTCACTTTTTTAGAGTTTTGTTTTGTTTTTTATTAAGTTAGTTAAAATCAGTCGATCTTTATTACCAGTTCTTTTGTAAATTTTTTTATCAATTAGATTTTTTAAAATAAATAATTAAATAAAAAAATCAGTTGATCTATTTTTTAATAATTAAAGTAAACATTTATTAAAATGCAATAATAAATTTCCTAGGCTTACATTAAAAGTATTTTCATGTTAGAACTTTATAAAGTTCTGATCATTTTAAATTTGTCTGTTACCATAGTAACAGATAATTGCAAAATTATCAGAATTAATATATTAAAGGTTTCTTATTTTAAAATTATCCTTGAGACATAAAAATCTTTATTAATTTATGATAGGTTACTTTATAATTTTTTATTTTAAATATTACTCAAATATTAAAATTTAAAATTCACAGGACTTATAGGGTATTTTTCTAATAAAAAAATTCTTTAATAATTAAAGTTTAAAAATAATATTTTCTTAAATCAGTTAGTTAAAATCAGTTGATCTTTATTACGAGTTCCGTTGTAATTTTTTTTTTTTTTTTTTTTTTTTTTTTTTTTTTTTTTTTTTTTGTCAATTAGATTTTTTTTAAATAAATTTAAATAATTAAGTTAAAAAATTCATTTAATCTATTTTTTAATAATTAAAGTAAACATTTATTAAAATGCAATAATAAATCTCCGAGGCTTACATTAAAAGTATTTTCATGTTAGATTTTTATAAAGTTCTGATCATTTTAAATTTATCTGTTATTTAGATTACTATTTTTCCTTAATTGTAAATGTTATACAGATAATTGAATTAAATTTTAAAATTTATATGACTTATACGGTATTTCTCTAATAAAATTTTCTTTAATAATTAAAGAGTAATAATAATATTTTCTTAACGCTGTTCTTAACTGCTCTGCTCAACAAGCGCAAAACGTTTTGACACATTTACAAATTCATTTTTTAACGAAAAGGGGAATTGGAAAGCCTGGCCATGGAAGAAATTTGGAATTGAACTGTTTTTTCCATTTTTTTATCCATCAATTACCTATTGAGTTATAAGCGATTTTGATCACGTGACAAACACTTTTTTCGCCCGCTCTTCAGTGCTCTTTCTTCCTTAGAGCGGGAATTCGGTTCAAAACGTCGACTTTGACACTATTTTCTGAAAGATCTATTGCGTTTGCCAAAAAAAAAAAAAAAAAAAAAAAAAAAAAATGGAAAAAACAGCTCAATTACATAGTTTCTGAACTACTGCCTTTTTGGATTTGAGAACACCCTTAAGTCAGTTAGTTAAAATCAGTTGATCTTTGTCACCAGTTCCTTTGAAAAAAAAATTGGCAATTAGATTTTTTTAAATAAATTTAAATAATTAAATTAAAAAAATCATTTAATCTGTTTTTTAATAATAATATAGCAATAATATATTCTTACCTTACATTAAAAATATTTTTTGTTAGAACTTTAGTAAGTTATATATATATATATATAATTAGCAGATATATATAATTAGCAGTAGTAATTTATTAAAGTGTTCATTTCTCAAAATTAAGTATTATCTTTCATATATAAAAATATATATCAATTTATCAGCTGATTTCTAATTTTTTTTATTGTATATTCAATACTACTAAATTCTTATCATATATAAACTGCATGTTTAAAATGAATATTTATTAAAATTTAATTTTAATATCTTCTAAACTTTCATGAAAAGTACTTTTATGCTAGAACTCCAGTAACATATAAATAGTAACTAACAGAATTAAATTATTAAATTATTCATCTTTAAAAATTAATTATTTATCCTTTATATATAAATTACATTAATAATATATATTTCAATGATAATTTAACCATTGAAGACAGTAAATTACTATACTTTAAATAATTGAATGTATGGTAAAAATGCAACAGAAACAAATATATCTGGGATTTAATAATTATTCGCAAAAAGTTTTATTATATATTTATATATATGTTGCAATAAAAATGTAATATACATCAAACATGAACAATGAAATAAATTTTGCTATTAGTTGCAATATATATATATTTAAAATAACAATTATTATTATGGAGATTTTTGATTTATCTTTATTTATTAATTTATTATCAGCAGCTTTACAATTTTTATTCGAAATATAATATTGTGATTAAATTTTACTACATAATACCACTTAGGATCTAATGTTATATAATTAAAATAAAATATCTATTTAAATATAATAATAGTATCTTTTAAACTGACATAGAAAAATATTTTTATATATCTAGATGGAACTTCAATTACTTATTTTTAGTTAAGCTGCTAGAACTTTAATACAGATTGCAAACATCTGAGTAAAAAAAAAAAAAAGTTCTAAGCAGCTTATTATAACAATCTCATTATTTTATCATAATTTAACTAAGTGAATGTTGTTTTAGAATTGTTAAAAATTTTCTTACTAGAAAATTATATCAAATTTAATAATTAATTATATATTATGCTATTAACTGTATAACAATTGATTCCGTGCTTAGTATGAGAAATACATAAGCTTTTTTTAATGCATCAAGTTATTATTATCAAGAAATGCATTTGATGAAATGAGTAGCAGTGCTGTTACTCGTAAAATGGATTTCTTCCTTTCAGGGAAAGAAGTTCGGTTCACCGACAGCCAATGAAATTGTCGGATTTCGAACTAATGCTAAAAGTCTTATGGAAAGTCAAATTTCGCAAGGCAGTGAAGGCCCCCAATGGAGGACACCAAAAAATAGGTTCTTTTTTTTTTAAGCAACCAGCGAAGCGGGTGAAGCTCTGCTAGTAGATTAAATAACAATACAATATAATTTATGCATAGTTAACATAAGTAATTTATCGAGCCAAGAGAAATGAAATGTTTAAAATGAAACAGGTTGAACATAAGGGGATAGGCGGCACATGCAATGCACATAGATGCCCGCTTATTGGGGATCCCCAACGAGATTAAGAAGCATATATTTTTTGAACATTTGAAAAAAAAAATGAGACTTAAAAGATTTGAATCTTTAGTTCCGAATTTTGGTCACTTTTAAGAGGGGTCCCAAAAAGGAAAATTTATAAAGTATTTAGAGCCTGCAAAATTTCTTTCATCTAGGCAATTTTAAAAAGAATAATGACTATAGAAAGGAAGCACATTTGGTTGAAGGAAGTAGTAATATTAAGGAAGTTTTGAAACTTATTGTGCCCTCAGTGAGATTAAAAAGCATATTTTTAAAAAATTTAAATTAAAAAAATGGGCTTAAAAGTTTTGAATCTTGGGCTCCAACTTTCCCGCACTTTTATAGGGGGCCCTAAAAAAGACAATTAAAAAAGCATTTAGAGCCTGCAAAATTTCTTTCATCTGAGCCCTTAAAAAGGATGGTTGCTGTAGAAAAAAAAGCACATATCTGTTTTGGTTGAAGGAAGTAATAGTATTGAAGAAGTTTTGAACCTTTGGTTTCACCTTTTTTGCCCATTGATAGGCGCACCCCAAAAATAATAAAATGCCATTTTATTTTTTAAGTAGAAATTATAGCCTTCAAAAACTTTTATAAACAATGGTGGATATAGAAGAAAAACACATATCTGTTTTCCATATCTAAATCTGATCAAAATCTTTCACAAAAAAAAAAAAAAAAAATGAATTTTGATAAAACAAAATAAAATGTTATTAAAAACACATAAAAAATAATTTTAAAAGTTAAAAAAAGCATTCGGCTGAAAGGTACAATAGCTCACTACTGGGCCCCTGAATTTCCCCCCCCCCCCAAAGGGGGGGGTATGGGGGGCGGTCGCTACGGCCCTGGTTACATCCCCCGATCACGGGTCTTTGAAATAGAATTGTGACAATGTTCAACAAAAATATTGAATGTAGTTCTAATTTTACTCGGAATTTTAAGCTGACGACGAGCTGAACACGGAAATTGTAAAACCTAAATTCCATTCCAGATTTCAAAGTGCTGTTATGCAAAATGACGTCAGCGTTACGCACAGATATATTTGTTTTTTATAATACAGATAGATATAGATTTTATTTTCATATGAAAATCTTGGTGTTTTTAAAACTAATTTTCTTCACCCTTAAATCCATTTATCATTTATATCTGAACCAAATCAATACTCGATCATTTCAAAGCTACTGTATAACATTAAGTGTGTATTTGTAAATAATATATACGTAATGTGAGTCGTACAGTAAAATGCGCAGAAAAACAGGAAAGTGACTTCCGACAACGATTTTTTTTAAGATTAATTTTGTATTTTTTTTAAATATATTGCAGTATTTCAAAGAGAATTGAAAGTATATGCTTTTTGGTATTGTTGTTATTATTATTTGGTATTAATATTCTGCATAATTTGATTTTTGGAGTCTTATGTGTAATTTGAAATATGCCTGGAAAGGAAGGTGGGGAGGGACAAGGTTCTTCCAGTATTTTAAATTCTTAAAGTTTGTCGTTATCATCAAGACTCTTTGAAATTTTCAGATGTTAAAAACATAATGTTTTCGTAGCCCAAGTGAAAAAATATTAATATTTAGTGGGAAAAAGGCTAGTAAGATTTTTACCACGATGTAACTCAGGTTTTTGCTAATTTTGTCGGAGTTTTTGCACATTTTATTTAGTAAAAAATATTTATATTTGTCCGAATGTTTCGAAATTTTCGTAGGTAAATGTAAATCTCGCCTGTTGTGTTGCTCTAAAAAGATTGTGTTAAAATACGGGCGTTTAGTTAGTTTTATGGTAGAAAACATATAGTCTTTTTGACGCGCGAAGTGACCTACGCTCACCAATGTATTTGAAAGAGATAAAACCCATGCTTTTAAAAATCAATTGCATCATCAGTTAGAAGATTTTAACATTTAGAGCATATATATATATATATATATATATATATATATATATATATATTTGCCGATACTTCTAAAATATCCTCTTGGAATAAATTGCTACAAGTTTTCGAAAACCTTTTTTGATCTTTTTTTCAAAAGTTTAACTGCTAGATGGGGATAATATCGTAAATTTAATATCGGAATATATCAACTTGTTAATATTGGTGATATATACCGTAACTACCGTATAACTACCGTATACCGATAACTACCGTATAACTACCGTATACCGATAACTACCGTAAAGTGTATGCGAATAGAAAAAATGCTTATTTTAAAAGATAAATGGCATGTTACCAAAAATTTTAGTACAACCAGATGTAGAATGGACCTAATAAATGTTTCATGCTATTTTCTCCTACAGCATCCTTTAAATATATATATATATATATATATATAGGGAAGGTTGGGCAAAATCGGGTACCATAAAAGTTTGTTAGTCTCAAATGCTGTGAAATGGGAAAACAAACTTTGAACACTGCTTTTAATGTAAAATGAATCCTTGGCTATAATAAAACATTCTTTTCAAACAATATATATATATATATATATATATATATATATAATTGTTTATATAAATAAATAGCTTTTTTCAAACGTATGCAAAAATCTGGTTTTACCTCGCTGGTTGGGTAAAAGTGGGTATCCATTTAAAACTACTGGAAAACTCATTTTTGTCAAAAAGGTCTTGCTTAGTATAGTAAAAATACATTTTTATTATTTTTAACAAAACGAAATTGCACATGTGTTCTGCCATGTGTAAAAAAATAATTCGTTGGCAAATTTTCTACGTTGTATAGGCCTGCTTACTTTACACTGTATGTTTTAGAGTTCTTTTAGCTTTAAAAATCGCAGATGAATTTGTCATTACATTCTTCTGCATTACTACATGCTTCGTGTGCCTATCCGTGGCATTTCAAACATCGTATTTGGCTTTAGAATTTTAGTAAAGTTCATAGCAAAACATACAGGTTTCATTATCCTCTTCTGAAGATGTGTACGCAATCATTTTTCGTTTCTTTTTTTTTCTTTTAAAGAAACTTAGAGGGTTAAAGAAACTTCTTTTTTCGTCTTGCACTTTGTTTGGCTTATTTCTCCTTAATATCTGTTTCGATCTGTAATTTATAGGGAGAAGAAATCGAAATAAGTTTTTCCCTTTCTTTTCTCAATTCTAAAGCCTTCCTTAGAGGGGGATAATAACATTTTAGGCGAAATTGGAAACACAGATTGCTGAGCTACATAGTCTGAAGATGTCGAATGGATAATTTTACTTATGTATTCTGTAGATGTAACATTTTGAATGAGTGATGACGTCTGTGACTGTGATGTTAACTGCTGCATCTGGAAGCAGCTTGACGTGAAAGACGTTGAAGTGTTGTCAACTCGTTTATGTTTGGCTTTAGGTAGTATTTAGGTAGTATTTGGTTTTAGAATTTGAGTAAAGTTCATAGCAAAACATACAGGTTTCATTATCCTCTTCTGAAGATGTGTACGCAATCATTTTTCGTTTCTTTTTTTTTCTTTTAAAGAAACTTAGAGGGTTAAAGAAACTTCTTTTTTCGTCTTGCAGTTTGTTTGGCTTATTTCTCCTTAATATCTGTTTCTTATCTGTAATTTATAGGGAGAAGAAATCAAAATAAGTTTTTCCCTTTCTTTTCTCAATTCTAAAGCCTTCCTTAGAGGGGGATAATAACATTTTAGGCGAAATTGGAAACACAGATTGCTGAGCTACATAGTCTGAAGATGTCGAATGGATAATTTTACTTATGTATTCTGTAGATGTAACATTTTGAATGAGTGATGACGTCTGTGACTGTGATGTTAACTGCTGCATCTGGAAGCAGCTTGACGTGAAAGACGTTGAATGTTGTCAACTCGTTTATGTTTGGATGGTTGAGCTCCATTATCCTGTGATGTTTCAGAAATATTTATTTCTACAGCTATGCAAACCTGTGGCTGCATAAACCTAGGTGTGTTATCATGACTTTCATGGGTTTCTCTGTCACTTCCGAAGGAGCAAAACGATGGTCTATAAAAACATTGTTGTAGGGGGAAATCCCTGTTTTCAGGAAACTTCTGATTGCAGTATTTACAATTGCTGCTCTCGAAAATGCAGTTTTAAATAATTTTCCAATTTGGTAAATTGTTACAAATCGCGCAGAGTTGGAAAATAACCACTTCTTCACCTCTTGTTCTTAGTATGAGCTTAGAGATGCATGAATGACACATCAAGGGCTTGAAATCGATGCGTTGCGTAAGGAAAGAAGCATATATAAATACATTGCTTTCTCTTACTAGATTAACTGGATTCTTTTATATGAATTGAACACCTATTAAGGATTTAAAGAACGGGCTTTTCAAGACAAGGATTAGAAAAATCCACACATTTTTTAACCAAATAAAATAAAGACTTCTTTTGTAATCCATCCACTCCTATTATATACAGCAAATGAGTCTGGGAAAGTTTCATTCATCAAGAGGTTTTTACCTTGCCTGTTTAATATTTGATTAAAAAAAAATCCTGTTATAGATATATAGCCTAGTTATATCGGATTGAGATTTTATGGATTATTTGTCAATTTGGGCAGATTATTTTATTTAGAGAAACAAGTCACGAAATATATTTGCATTTTAAGTGGACCTATAACGCATGTTATTACACCTCAGATTAAAAAGTTATTTATTAAAATGTAATAAGCATAATATAAAATTATGCCTTAATTAGTACTATTATTTTGTTCATTAATAATTGCAAAATATTTAATTTCATAAATGTAAGTTAAAAATTAAACCCACTTTTTAATATAAAACAAAATCAAAATTAAAGTTTTTTCATTATAACTAGATAGATTTAGAATTATGTTAGAACTTAACAGCTTTAAGAATGCAAATTAAAATTCCATGCTAATTTATTAACTATACTAAAAAACATTCTATGAGTGTCGGACAAAATCGGGTATACCCAGTTTTCACCCACTCCTAAGTACCCGTTTTTACCCCAACATGACAAAGTTTAAAACATGGCGTCACTACTCTTAATCCTATAAGCAAAAGATTAGTAAAAATTTTAAAATATTATCAGGAAAGGAAAGAATTAGATATAGTAGTCAGGAATATTTGATATTCTGAAAAAAAGTGGTTATACGCGTAAAATCTAGAATCAAATAAAACTTTTTTTTAAGAGTAATTGAAACTAATTCTTTCACACTAAAAAAAAAAAAAAAAAAACGCACACAGTAACGTTTCAATCAGCTATAAATGCCATGTTTACCGACAAGTAATTTCTTGTGTTGGCTGATAGACAGCAGTACAACTGAAGGAGGGATCTGCGCTACTCGGTTTAACCCACCTACCCTATTTTTTACAACTCGCCCATATATATACACATACAAAATAAAAATATTTTTTTAAACAAGAGCGTAAAATAATCAAGCTTCAACGACAGTTTATAATTTTCCAACACATTCAGCATTATGTAAAAAAAAAAAAAAAAAAAAAAAAAAAAAAAAAAAAAAAAAATCAAGGTTTAATAAAGTTAAATATGATGGCTAAGTAAGCAAATTACAAAACACGTAACACATTTGAAAATTAAAGTTCAGCAATTATTATCAGTCATCAGGAAAATATCCGAATTCCTTTGTGCCCTATATATGATATATAGATTTGAATACATGCCAAATAGTATGGTAAAGATTAGTTCATTTAAGAAACGCATTTTCACAGTTGAAAATTCCGCTTCAACATATTTCGTCAATAAACGGAAATGTATACATCTTTTTTGCAGCCCTGTATATGATTTACAGATTTTATACATACAAAGTAACTAAATTAGTTAAATTGAAAAAAAAAAAAACTCGTACCACAACGATTAATGCTATGCTCATCATGTTCTATAGTAAGCACCCTTTTGTACATTTCAGGGATGTGTATCAATTTCTGTATGTTTGAAATAGTGTAATATCATTCCAATATACTACAAATGATTTTTTCCTACAGACCATTGAAATAGACCATAAAAAAACATTGATTAAAATCACAAATTTTCTAAAAAAAAATCAGTTTATTAAAATCATGATTTAATCGTTGATTAAAATTGTTAACACCCTATTGTAGCTAAATGGCAAGAATTAGTTTTTGTTAATCACGATTGATTGACGAATTTTTTTCCCTCAACCAACTGACGATTTTTGCAATATTTTTCCACATTTGATTTAAGAATTTTCCTTCTACCTAACAAATGGAGAAATTTGCAGTTTTTTCTTACAAACTTTCTTTGCAGTTATCCAAAATTTCCAGCCTAATAAAATATAAAATTATAACTAAAAATTAAATAAACAGCACATAAAGAAAAACTATAAAATTATTAATTTAGATATTGTAATTCCAATATTTCAATTGACTAAGGTTTAATGCAGTTTTATTTATTTTTTTAAATAAATAAAATTGTGCGATTTATGTTTGGTTGCCGTTTTCTCTGAGACGGGAAAATTTAAGTTTACCTGTGACCCTGTGAGAGGGGGGGGGGCAGTTACTGTTCCTGCTGACCACTAAAATTTTCAAATTAGTGGTCCAAATGAATTTTTGGTGTTCTCGGACCAGCGGACCACCAATGATTTCGAACACTGATTGATTTTTTAAATGCTGAAGATTTCCTTGTAAAAGAGTTGAATTTCATTGATATACTGTTTAATTTTTTGATTAATTCCCCTGTGTGAAATTTGTTTATTGTTATGTCTGCACAAGAAATATTTTATGTCTTAAAATATTTACTCTTTCATTTAAAACAGGTGGAGAAATTAACATGGTGCTTGGATCTATTCCATTTTATCTGACTTGAAATCCTGATTCAGAACATACAACGCTGCAAGGATTCTTTATATTTGATGACCTGAATGGTCAGAGAGGGTGCAGCACTCTCCTAAAACTGTCTGAGAGAAACTCTATGTAAAATGATATTATATTACAGTAAATATTAGTCTCACATACTATACATATAATTTAATGATTATATAATTTTTATTTTCAATAAATGGAGCGGCATACCGCAAACCAACTTAAATGTGTTGCTATTTAATAGTGTCTGTAACCATTTCTTTTTCAGCTATTGCAAGGCTCCTGCTGGTGAATATTTTTCTTTTTTACGAGTATTGTTAAAAAAATAAAAAAATCGTCGTCATAGATTATACTTTAGGAATACTGAAAAATATTTATATATGTAAGAATAATTAGTCGCTTGGTGGCGACACTGCTGTTATTAAATTAACCCTTGAAAGTAAGTATTTAATATACTATAGAAATACATTGTGTATTTAAAAAAAAGCTTTAAAGTTTAAAGTAATACTTTTGTATTAGCTGATATTAGAGGTTAAATGGATTCTGCTACTTATAGCTGTCTTTTTAATGCTGATTATTTCAGTGTTTACGAATATACTTTGATTATGTATTCGTTATGTTTGTGCTTTATTTATTCAAAAGTGTTATATTCATTATTGAATGTTAAACAGAAACAAATACTAAACTTTTTTGTTGTTGTTGTTTTATATTCAAATCAATTATTTTTGCATAATTGAGCTATGTTGCAATATAAATTTTAAAAATATTTCTATTTTATTTTTTGTTTTGTGAAAAGAAGATAAAAATTTGAAAACTGTATGATATGAAAATTTCAGCATCTATAGATTCACAATTAAAGAAAAAAAAAAAAAAAAATCTTGAAAGTAGCAGCTAAGTGCATTATGCAAAAAACGTTGTGAACGTATGCAAACCTAATGTTTTTCAAACTCGTGAAAAAATTAATATTGGTTGAAGAAATTTATTCAGACATTGTTTAAATTAAAACAATAATAAAAACAGGGTATGTATTTAAATCTAAAGAAAATTATTAATTTTTTTTTATATTTTCTTTGTGAATAAGCAAACACTAACTGAACTATAAATGTAACTGAGTGCGAAGACATATTTCAAAATGTAAAAGGACAGAATGGTAATAATTGTGGGGGAAAAAATGCAATTATTTTGTGAAATTAGATCAAATTGGTTTACATTTGTTTTTTTATATATTTCAAAGACAATAGAATCAATAATTAAAACTTAAATAATTTTTCAGTTTAATGAAAACAGAAAAAAAAATAAGCTTTCCTACTGCAAGATAATCTCGCATAATCTGAAATTTTGTTTGTTATTACACCATAAAATGATAAATTGAAAACCAAAGTGAGGGGAAAAAAGAAAGCTACAATCCGGTGTAACCATTCCCCATAAAGATGAGAGAAAATCCTGAATCGTGATTCAAACTTTTAGCAAAAAATTGGAATAGAGAAAACCTTGAATTATGATTTAACCTTACACCAGAAAATTGAATTTAAAAATAATCCTGATTCGTGGTCCAAACTTTTACCAGAAAATTTGATTTAAACAAACCAAATTATGGTTGGAACTGCTACCAGAAAATTGGATTTAAAAAAAATCCTGATTTATGGTTCAACATTTCACCAGGAAATTGGATTTATAAAAAACCTGAATCATTGTTTAACATTTCACTAATATAATGGTATTTGGTAAAGCACCAATAAACTGATAAAACTTATCGCCAATATCTTGGTTGCAGCTAAATTTCAGCGACTTTTCACCATTTTCTTGGTGAAACATCACACTTTATTTTTAACAGTGTATCGATAACATTTTTTAAAAATTTAGGCATACTTTATAAACTTAGTAATGATACTTTACTTTCATTATTGTTTCTATTCGCTTTTTTAATTTAACTAATAACCGTAAGATCTGCTTCTGCTTATCTGCTTATTTACTGCTGTTGTTACAATGCTCATTTAATATGGAAATGATTTTGTACCTATTTGAATATCTACAGTGAAGCTTGAGTCAGTTTTTTAACGCGTAACATACAAATATTTTTGGCAATTGCTGTGGTATTACTGAAAAACACGTCAGACCATATTATTTATTTTGATCGAAGGATTTTGATTTTACTGCAATATCTCTTGCACGGTTCCAAAAAACTTTCTGGCGAGAATACAAAAACTGTTTTAGATACAATACTAAAAAATCATTGGTAATTTTTCTGACGGTACTTTAATAAAGTTACCAAATTTTTTTTGCCAAAGTATATGTAAAGTTTTGGGTGCAATGCTAAAAAAATTCATAGTAAATGTACTATGAAATCCTTCGCAAATTTCCAAAAATGTCTTAGTCAATGTGCTAAAAATTCCTTTGTAAGTGTACTAAAAAATCATTAGAAAATTCACAAAGTATTCTTTAGGAAACTACCTAAAAAAATCGTTAGTACCTTGACTAAATAATCCTAAGTAAAGTTACGAAAAATTCTTTAGTAAACTCTATGGTGTAGTTCAGTGTTCGGGTTCGTAAAAGTGCATAAGAAAAACTCCAACCAAAGATACAGGAACTAGAAACTTTATTTTAACATTTTTGACCTAATAATAAAGGGTAATTTACTTAGAACTATAAGATGGGAGAGAGGAAATACGAGCAAGAGTGGTACGCCTGAGCGTACCCTCAGACCACAAGGTCTTTTACATCCGTACCGATTGAGAGCAGAAGTTCAAGAAGGCCATTTCATAAGCAACATATGAGACTTGGCGCACAACATCGCCAAATTCTGAGCATTACAATTAGTGTACGGAAAGAAGACAAAAGGTGATATTTACACGTCAAAATGATTAACCAGAATCTAGCATCCCAACCAAAACAATAAATAAATCGCGTGATGCAGACAGATTGCCAGAAAAACGGTTCTACATATGCCACAAAGCCGGCCATAAATTATCAAAACAAAATGATTATGTTCGATGAATGGTACCTAAAATTGCGAAATACTGAGAAAGATATGTTTTAACACTACTGATAAAGAAAATTAATGTACATGAAAAGTAATTTAAACACCGCATCAATAATCATTCATTTTGTATTTTAGATAAATTATTTCAACGGTCACTTACTTAAATAAATAAATGAGAAATAATTACATCTCTCGTGGGCAATGCCAAAGAAAAAGAAAACAAAATAATATTCATTGAAATCAGCAGCAGGTGCATCTGATTTATCTATTTCTATTTTATTTTTAACGGCCGTAGATGTTATTAGGAAAGCTATAATAAATAATTGAATTGAGACATACTGCACTAAATCCTAGAGGATATTGAAAGAAAGAAAAAAAAATAAACTGATAAGATTCTAAATGGATTTTAAGTGTCGAGTTAAATAATAGATTTTACCCAACGAAGGGAAAAACGACATGTTTCGAAAGCCAAAAATAAATAAATTAAATTAATTTTGAAGCAATAAGGATATGTGATAGATCTGTATCACAAACTCCCTAAAAAATTGTTAGTAAGTTTACTGAACAATATTTAGGAAACTTACAAGGAATTCTTTGGGAAACTCTCTAAAAAATCCTTAGTACGTTTACTAAACTATCTTTGGAAAAATTTCCACAAATTCTTTAGTTAACTTCCTAAAAAATCGCTAGTAAGTTTACTAAGAAATATTTAGTAAATTTACAAAAACTAATTAGAGAAACTCCCTTGAAAAACCGTTAGTAAATTTACAGAACAATATTTAGTAAATTTACGAAAAAAAATTTTGAAAACGCCCTAAAAATGGATAGTACGTTTACAACATATTCACTTATAAATTTACTAAAACGTATATAGTAAACTCCCTAAACAAGCATTAGTAACTTCACAAAACAATATTTAATAAATTTACAAGAGTTTTTTTGGGAAATTCCCTAAAAAATCTCTAGTACGTTTACTAAGCAGTATTTAGTAACAGTTACTGAAGAAACTTTTGTAATTTTGCATGATTATCTTTTGTTTTGGTTACATAAAAGTTCTAGGTATTCCAGTTTCGTACAAAATTCTTAGTAACCTTACAAATTTTTTTTTACAGTGTACATTTCAAAATATATAAAAATATATTTCTCTATTTTATATAGACAGCAGAAGATTATAATTATTCATTGAATATAATTTCTCGAAATGTCTAGTTTCTAAAAGAGCTATGCAAAACGTGCCGCTTATTTTAAAATATCTAAAAATGTATGCACTCTCTATATTACATAGAGAACAAAATAGTTTAATCATTTCTAGACTGTTCTTGCTTTAAAAAGAGGAATTCGGTAATAATTAATTAACAATGCTTTCGAAAAGTATATGTTATACATTATATAAAGATATATGAAACATATCTAACTTTTACGGACATTTCTTATTGAAAGAATTCGCTAAAGAATGTATAGTTTAGACATATGTGCTTCAGCATTCTTGCTATGAGAAAGAAGCATGAAAAACTTTAAAACATTTTACATTTCAATGGGCCATTAAAAAATAAATACATTCAGCAAAAGTTTAAATTTTCTGGGGTTCTTTTTTAACATTCGAAACAATTTATTGTTATTTCTAAAAGTTACATGAATATAATAAGAATGCTTGTTTTATTTCCTCATGTTTTTCATAATATACAGACATTTTTGATATTCTACACTTTTAATTTTCCATGTAATTTTAGCTAGAAAGTATAATTTAGTTACATTATAAACATGGAAAATAATAAAAACACTTCTCTTTGCAAAAAAAAAAAAGTTTTCTTTGATGTGTGGTATTAAGAAGGTAAAAATCATAAACAAAGCATATAAACAAATTTGAAGGAATATTTCACAACAGAAATATATATACTAAAGTTGCGATTTTTAGAGTAAATAGGTTTTGTTTTTTAATAAATAAAAAACTAAGTGGCTCGCACATTTCAAAGATAGTCAGTTTTCTGTAAGAAAGTCTTTTTTCTGTTATTTGCATAAATCCATACTTTACCAAGCATCTGAAACAATAATTGGTACTTAAGTGTTATTTTAAAAAGACAAAATTAAACATAATATGTTTAAATAAATATTCGAAAATTTTAATTCCCCAGTTTTTAAAAAAATAATACAATTTTGATTATTATATATTATTTACAAAATGTGAGTTTTATAAATAATTCTTTACTCTACGTCTTCTAAACAATTTATTTCATAACATTACCTAGTAATTGATCGAGAAAGGATCATTGGTCAAATATGTCCATTAGTGCTTCTCAGCAGATTATCTTCACAGATTTTAGAAGTAACAAGGTTATTGAAACGTTTAGCGTGATAAGTATTCGTAATGGCAATGTCAACCTAAGTAAGGCTGAAATAACTTCATGTTTGCTTTATAAATTTTTATATATTTATTGAGATATATATTTATTAAGGCTATATATTTATTAGTATATATTACGGGTATATATTCGTTAAGATAGAATAAACATATATATTTATCAAGATAAATATTTATTAAGATATATGTTATGTTATTTAATGCCTTTAATGCACCGGCTTATTTATATTATTTATTAGAGACTTATTTACTAGACAGGCATACGAATACTTGAATGTAAAGATGTATAAAATGTTTTAAATATGATTTAGATATTTTTAATAAGTTGAAATATATCTGTGAATATTATAGTATAGCTTTCGATATACATTTGACTGCGTTAATATTGCTTTTATAATTTCAATCAAGTATGACTTAGTTTAATAATTTCTGAACACTTTTTTGCATGTAAACAAAAGATACAGGTTTGGTTCCTCCAGGTTGCTTTTAAGGGCCGGTATTTTTCGGGTGCTCGCGTGACAAAGCAGAAACAGCAAAAAATTCCTGAGGGTTCTGTTTCTCCCTTTTCCGACCGTGGATTTCGAAAATGGATCTTCATTATTATAAAGCATTATATTATAAAGCAAGAAGTCGGGAATAGTACGTCAAACATGATGAAATAGCTTTCGTACTACGTATAACTAGTTTTATAAATCTTCTGATCTTGATGCAATAGCTGTTGCACTCTTACTTAAAAATGCATGTGTAGTCAAAATTTATTACGATTACATACAATAAATACAGTAATAGGAAAATAATATAACTCCGTCTTAAATAGGACGTAATCACCATGGCAACCTAGAATCATTACCTATCATGGGATATCATTGAATTAATTACGTATGACAGGATTTAATTGAATGAAGAAAAAAATATTAATATCTATTTAAGTTCTGATTCGATTTTCATAAAATTTGAAATGACTCGACAAAATACTGAAACAATTATATATAAATATTAAGATGTTACTTGGTTCAGAATAATATAAATTTAAAAACATGGTTAAAAACGCCAGAATGTGGAAACCCAGAGCAGCCAGTTTCCGTAGCCTTTAGACTACCGTCCTCAGTGCATAGAATCACGGAAACCTACTCAATAATATAGGGGGAAAGCGGATTCAAAGGAGAAGTTCATTAATCAAAATTAGATCCGAAAACACTACGGGTACCAGCCAATAGGAAACAAGTGTTGGTAATGCAACCAAAAGTGCGAAAAATGTTGGTAGTAATTAAGAAACAGGAGATTTTGTGTAATATTTCCAACAGTCTGATAAAAGGGGGTAGCGAATACGCTATTGAAAATATTGTCATATTTTTTATAGATATGAAATGCTTCAAGTTAAGTTCATGCATAGAATTCAGGAATATCACACCTGCGGGCCCCGTTACCTGCATCGTTACTGGCAAGCGGTATGAAGCACTTTTGCGCAACAATGTCCTTCCGGCACTTCAGCAGCGTCAGCGTGTGGACCGCACAATATTCATGCAAGATGGCTGTCCTCCGCACACTGCTACTGCTGTGAAGCAGCTACTGAGTACTAATCTCGGACATGATAGGATCATAAGTCGCCATTTTCCAATAACGTGGCTGCTACGTTCTTCGACTTAAACCCGTGTGATTGATGGCTTTGGGGGTTCCTGAAGAATGTTGTTTATAGCGGGCGGATTCAGAATCTAGCCGACTTGAAGGCAAGCATCACACACTGCATCCATTGCTTCAGTACAGATACCCTCCGATCTGTTGTGGAGAGTGCCGTTTTGCGCTTTCAATTAGTAGCGGAACAAGGCGAAGAGTATATCGAACAACTTATACGTTAATCATCAGTAAGGTGTTTGGTCCATGAAGCTTTTTTTTTACATTATCGCTGTTGTTGCTGTCAACACGTACTCTTGTCTTTTCGTTAATACATTTTTAGTATATCCTTGAACTCTATTTTTCCCTTTTGGCTAACAACATTCCTGCGTTTAACGAATACATTTTTGGTATATCCCCTGACATTACCATAACAGCGCCATCTATCGGCACATTTGGAACTATTTTTTCCTTTGCCAAACAAAATTCCATTGCCTCACGATTGTTATGCTAAAATATCAAGACATTCTGACCAATAGTTTTAAAATTATCGATTTTTGAAATCATCACTTTGATTATAATCACTCGGTATATTGGTGTCTGAGATTTCCAAAGTTAGTGAACGTTTTTCGTAATTGAACGTAACTAGGAAGATGATATTATAGATGTTCGCTCATTGTTATAGTATATTCTCCTAGATTAAGAAAGTGAAGTTTGTGTAAAACTGAATGAAATTCACTGTAAAATGTATTCCGAATTTTTTCCGAAAATCTGAGGTGGAAAAGTTACTTTGCTATTACAAGTGTTTCATTAAATATCTAAAATGTATTTGTGTCTGAGGTTTCTAAATATAGTAAAATGTTTTCGTAATCGAACGTAACTAGGAAGAGGCTATTATAAATGTTCGTTCATTGTTATTGTATATTCTCCTAGATTAAGAAAGTGAAATTTGTGTAAAACTGAATGAAATTCACTGTAAAATGTATTCCGAAATTTTTCCGAAAATCTGAGGTGGAAAAAGTTACTTTGCTATTACAAGTGTTTCATTAAATATCTAAAATGTATTGGTGTCTGAGGTTTCTAAATATATTAAACGATTTTCGTAATCGAACGTAACTAGGAAGAGGTTATTATAGATGGCCGTTCATTGTTATTGTATATTCTCCTAGATTAAGAAAGTGAAGTTTGTGTAAAACTGAGTAAAATGCAATATATATATGTTATTAATTATATAATTGTTGCATAATTTTGTCGAGTCATTTCAAATTTTATGAAAATTGGATGCATCGTTTAATTACAGGGACAGTCAAAAGTTTTCCGTTATATTACGGCCAATGGGAAAAAATTATTTCAAGTGCATATTAATGATGTTACAGCCTTTCGAACAGAATGTAATTGATAGGCACTTACGAAGTGCAGTAAAAGAAACATTCAGTACAATATGCAGTGAAAAACATTTATAAAACTAGTTATAGTACGAACGCACATCATTCGCCACGTTTGACGAACAATTTCCAACTTGTTTTTAATTTACTTTAAATACTATTCAAGAGCACACTATATGCATTATGGCATATATTTATCACATAAATCTACCTTATATAAAAAATCCTAATGAAACGAATTTATGAAACGGAAGTATGAAACGGAAGTATGAATCGACTGATTATGTTTCAAGCGATTTCTCCTAAAATATGGAATACTTTGAGAAGAAATTAACACCAAAAATCAGCATTGATCTGCAGATCTCAAAACTGGTATTAGAATTTTTAAATTCGAATTAGTTTTTGAAATATTAATTTTTTTTTTCTAATTTTATATACATTTTTCTAATGATGGCACCTCAAATTTTAATCAAACATATATTTTTTTTTCATATTTCAGAAAAGGTTGACATGGTAACCCGGTTATTGTTGTTTATTTGATAATAAATGTTTATTTACTTTTATTTATTTTTATAAATTATATAAATTATTTTGTTCTATGATTATTAATTATTTTTTGATATTTCCTTTAGAAAATAATAGAATATAATTAAAAAATACGGTACTACTTAGTTATTCCGTCGAGCAATTTCGCCAAATTATACAAATTGACATAATTTTTATTTGAAATAACGAAAGAACAAATAAATTAGCATAACATTAATAAATATACAAATAAAACGTCGAAATAAAAATCACTTGATAACGTAAACACGTGTAACTTGCTTAAAGTCAAGTGAATGTAACATTTACGATCAACCACTATTGGTATTTAATCTTATAGTTGGACGATAGATTTTTGGTCGACGGAATATCTAAGGATTACCGAAAATACATATGTAACTGGTATTTGAAAACCAGGTTTTCGCCAAATTTTCGTAAAAAAATAAAAATCACTCCAAACCTACCTGGCCAAATATTACCACTCGAAAAAAAATGCTAACTGGCGAGTTGAAAAAAAAAATGGTGAGATTTGCATCCGGCTAGCGTAACAGTACCTAGAAATCTTTGCGACCATGGCAACATTAAAGTACCAAAATGGCACCTAGAGTATAAAAAGCGAAGTGGTCCGCATGGAACTGTTGATGATTGTCACATGACTTAGGCTATTTATATAGAGATTGTTTTAAAATACCGGGAGACAAAGACTCTGTATGCTTAATTTATTTTATTTTAGCTTCTTTTCAAATGTTTAACTGATCCTCTTTAATCAAAAACGAAAACAACCATTGGATGTCTTAACAGCAACTGATTCGCCCTTAAATTTTTGCAATCAAAGGGAATTGAATAGAAACTCATTTACAGGGAGATCTGTACAGCTTTTTTCAGCGTATTTCAATATTCTCTAATATTTTTAAAACCCATCAGATTAGCGTGTTCTGCGGTGTTCGAACGGGGGTTGTCGAGCGTAGCTTACAGGGGGCAGAGCCCTCTAGTATAAAAATAAAAACTTGAATTAAAAATAAGGAATTTTCCTGAATATTTTAAACGTTATGAAGAACTTTTCAAAATGCCCCATAACCATGCTATATCAATTAAAATCCCCAATATTTTTAATGCTATTTTGTTTATATAGATAAATAAAACTGTGCATCGATTTTTTTTTTTGGACATAAAGGTAAGAAAAAAAGTATTTTCTCAATTTTATGAAATTTTCAGCATTTTTGCATCATATTTTTGTAGTTAACTACCTTTAACTTTTTCCAATTATATTTAGTGCAAAAAAAACTGTACATGGATATATTTGTATATATAAACAAAACTTGCATAAAAAATATTGGGGATTTTAATTGAGAAGGAATAAACATGAGGCATTTTTAAAAGTTTTTCATAACGCTTAAAATATTCAGGAAAATTCCTTATTTTTATCAAATTCATTTTTAAAATTCTTCTGTGATAAATATATGCCATAATACACAGAGTGTTTATTTGAATAGTACATAAAGTGAAATAAAAAAAATAAAAAAAATGATTTTGAAGGTCCCTTGTCCACTTAAGAAATTGAAGCTTGTGTAAAACTGAATAATAGACTATAAAATATATTTCCTAAAATCAGTAGCATCGTTTGCATTTTGCATTTGTGTATCTTAAAGATACTTACATTTTTAGAGAAAAACAGGAGATATATATTTTGTAACTATGTCTAAACTTTATATTTCATCTGTTTGTGAAAGAAACACAAGTTATTATAACGCAGATTTAAAAAAAAAAAAAAAAAGAAAAAGAAAAAGAAAAAAAAGAAAAAAAAAACGAAACGGTAGATGGTTCTTTTGTTTCGAGATATTTTGCCCAAATTGTTACATAGAATAACATTTCATCAATAAAAATCACGTTCTAATATAGTGATCATTATAAGATAATATAACGTTGAAACTCTATTTTCCATTTTGCATTATTATGACTTAAAGCGATTTAAAATTTTTGCCTAACAAAATATATAAACTTTCAGAATATTTCGAAGCTTCATATTTCATCTGTTTTCAAAGAAAATATAAATAAATGTAACGTACCTTCTGAAATCTTTAAAAGATTATACAACGCAGGTATTAGCCAAATCTTCGGTTTTCATTTATTTGATCTATACATATATATTTCAAAGGTATATCTTTTTTCTTTCTGTTTTGAGATATTTTCCCTCAAAACGGTAATTATATTTTTTATTTTTATTGCTATTATTATCTGTTTACAGTGGCAGACGGTAGGAAAATTCAGCATTTATCAAAAGTAACGAAATTTCTGTCTTCCGCGATATTAAAGTGAAACACGAAAAGTTAAAAAAATGATATATTTTTGTAATATAAAAAAACAATTTTTTTTTAAAATCAAATTTGAAAAACTATCACTGATGAGATAAAATTTTAAATATTATTTCAACTAAAAAAAATCTTAACAAAGCTAATAAAATAATATTGAGCGAATTCCATCTACAGATCCTAATTAACACATTTATGCCTGAATTTTTGTTTTCTCAAATTTGTTAGTAAAACCACTTTAAACTGTTGCAAAATGAACTGAAAAAATATTAACAAAAATTACATTTTTTTTGTATTTATTTGATAAAATGTAAGATGGGAATATTCATGTGTGGAATGGTTAGTAAAACCACTTTAAACTGTCGCAAAATGAACTGAAAAAATATTGACAAAAATTACATTTTTTTTTGTATTTATTTGATAAAATGTAAAATGGGAATATTCATATGTGGAAAAATGTAAAATTATATGTTTTGTCTATATTTGTATAAATTAAGCTTTTAAATTGTATATTTTATACTATAAATAGTATTTTTCGAACTATCAAAGACATATACTCATTTCTTTACAGATACATATATTATTATAAGCATAATTCATAAGGAATTAAGAAAAATCGATTTTAGGCTAAAAAAACAATTTATTTCAAAATCATGTTGAAAAGGACTACACATCAGTAACTGTTCCCTAAATGGCTAAAAATAAAACATGTAGTTCTAGAGATGTAGAGTTACATACTTACTAAACTTTCATTTACAACTGTACAAAAAATGCTGTAAATCTGCAAAACTAATTTTTGTAAAGCTACAGAAATCTGTAGCTTTACAAAGGAATCTGCTAAAATTACAGTAATCTCACTAAAATGTTATCTGTAACCCTGGTTGCAGTTACATGAAAAGTTGTAGGCATCCCAGTTTCCTAAACAATTCTTAGTATCCTAACAGATTTTTCAATTTTCGTTGCAAAAGTGCATCTGTTAAATGAATTTTTGTTGTTGCCGTTACATAAAATGTTCTAGGAATCCAAGTTTCCTAGAAACACATAAGTAACTTTACAGATTTTTTTACAGAGAAGCGCACTATATTTTGTGCGTTACCAATATGCATAAAATGTAGGCTTGAACATATAATTTCGCAATTTAAAAAAATACGTATTTCAAAGAAGTCTACAAGCTAAGATTATGACTTTTATTTGGATCCTTGGTACAAAAACACAAATAAACTTGCTTTTTACATTTTACTATCTTGAAAACTGAAAAAAATCATAAACACCGAAGAAAAGCCTTCGTTTAGGCAAACAAATATCGATGTTATGCAGTCGTCTCTCGGTAATATATATTACATTTATAGACAATTTTTTCATACAATTTTCATGTTGTAAAGAAGAAGAAAATTAAAAAAATATATATTAAAATTCGAAACGTCTCAAAAATGTGACAATAGGCATAAATGGTTTAAATATAAATTTTCCGGCATATGATTTATATAATTTATACACATCGCTTCGAATTTATACACATATGCATATACTAAAATTTAATTATATTTTAGTTGATGAGTCACAAACGAAAATGCACTTTCAATGTGACTAATAATCGAAAATTTCATGTCTGATTTCTGTAGTTCAGTTTTGAAATATAAGTTCAAATGTTACATGTTTCATTTTCTGTCAGCAAAATGTTTCTGAGTATTTAAATAACGTTTACGAATTTTATTGTGTTAAAAAAAGCAATGTTGAAACACCCATCAAACAGCTCCTACCGGACAAAGTAGTGCAACGGAATTGTTATGTACATTCTTTTGTATAATTTATAGAATATATGCACATAATATACCAAATTTCGAAAGTTTGAAATAATAGCATAAATAAAAATTTACTTTCGGTAATTCTTATTGTTGGTCAATAATGTAACTGAATTCTTTTAAGCGGAAATCATAAATTAACACGAAATAATACACTGTAAAAAAATTCCGCAACGTTCCTGGGAAAAAATGGGCAGCTGAGTTGCCCATTATGTCCAAGAAACATTTCTTGAAAATGACTGGAACTTTACTGTATACGTTAAAAATATTCTACAGAAATGCCAGTAAGTTTCCTGCGAAATACCAGGAATATTTCTGTTGACAGCAAAACATTACTGACATTTCACAGCATGCGGGATCCGCAGACGATTTTTACATTTCCAGTTGGCAATTTTCGCTTTATTATCATTATTTGTTGGAATGAAAAAATATTTTGAAATTGACATCAAAATTATTATTTATAATTTACACGAAAAAATAAATTTTCAGTTAAAATTCAATAAAGTAAATATATATATGATATATTGTTTCTGAACTTTGCTTAAAATATAAAAATATATAAATGTAAATAATAATTAGAAAAAAAAATCTAGACATAATATATTTTGGATTTTCGTCAGTAATTATGTTAGTGTACAAGTTAGATAAAATACATATACATTTTCATGAAAAAAAAAAAAATCCTAAACGTAATTGCATATTTTTTTTACGAAAAAAAAATTGAAATTTGCAGCAATTCAAAGTGTCAAATATATATCTAATTTAAATCGAATTATAAAGTGTTAAAATATAAAATTAATTAAAAAAGAAAAAAAAAGTCAAGAGGTAGCATCGAACTCGGGCCGTACGGGTGGCGTGCGAGCCTTCTGCGTCCACACCACGAAAGACACATTGAGAGCTGCAAACTAATGGGTATTTGAAACGTATGCTAAACCTCGGCATCTAATTTCTGAAAATATAAGGCCCATTTGAAGAAATCCTTTCACAAGAATAATTAGAGATAATAACTCTAAAACATACTCTAAATTAATCAAAATCGGTGAGAATCATGTTTCATGGTCACCTGGTTAATGGAGATCCAAATAATAGGTGTATTTTTTTACACGGTCTGCTCGTTAAACATTCCACAGACAAGTACGTGAGATAATCTCTTAGCGATGTCACAGAGGTATTGTATTTTCATCTGAATGGTCTTGACAATAGAGACGTAAAGAATTATGTCGTCTATTGATTTATTTGCATTCCATATTGATTTTTTTACATTCATTTAAGGAATTCGTTTTCGACACTCACGCGCTAGCAACGGATTATAGCAAAAAAATAATAAATGGCGGCCGCAGCGTTTTGCTGTTTCCAACTTTTGTTCAGGAACGTTTCAGATAAGAAACCAGAATTTCACAGGAAAGAGCTAAACTATTCTGAAAACCTGAGAAAAGACGAAACGTTCCTGGATTTTACATGGAACGTTACCATTTTTTTACAGTGTATATGCTTAGATTTCTGTACGGAAGATTTTGTCTCACACCCTAGTAATGTGTATGAATTTAATTATCATAGAAATTGCATGGTACTAAAAAATCCTACGCCAAAACAAAGAGCTGTCTACAAATATGAATTCATTCAAATTATTTTTATGATCCTCTAATACTGTTTCGCATAAATGCACAATAATTGTTATGCGGAACATTATCTGTAAAAATAGGAATTGCATATTAGCAACAGTGCGTATTATTTTCGCAATATTTGATGTATTGTGTGTCTGTTAATATGAAATTCAAGCAATTATCGGCCATATCACATAGTATATCCGTATTACTTTTAATGACCTTATAAACGAACAATAAATGCTACACGTTTCCCTTTCAATAGGGAACGTGCTTGCTGGCGACCAAAGGATATTTACGAAAGTTACATTGCGAGTAGCCGTGAATGCAAGTACAAAAATAAACGAACGGAGAAAGATCTGCCTGTAGTCTTATATAGTCCGCAGTCAGAAAAATATTTATTTTTTTTCTCCGTTTATTTATGACAAGATAAAAATTGATTTTTATAAAATCCTAAAATTATACGCATAATTTCTATACAAACTGTATGTAGTTAAAACCATTTTTAAGATGAAAGTTAAAATCATTAAAGTATACTGAAATTCAAGAAGCACATATTTACGATAATATTAGCGATGTTGTTTTTGTTTAAAACTCTTTTAATATTAGCGATATTGTATTTCTTTAATACTGTTTTAAAATCACATACTATATTATTTTAATTTAAATAATTCAGATATTTTATTAAATGTTACATAAAAATTCCTTTTATTCAAATGTGCTCAAAACTTATATATATATATAAATCGCACTGACGAAAAAGAAGCGAAGCACACATTATCAAAATGCTTTCTCATTAAGAGTACTGATAGAATAATGAAAAATGGTACCAAAAAAAAAATGAAATTGTTCCAAATATGTTCTTGATTAACTTTGACTGTGTTGTGCCTACAGCGAGTACTTGAACGAACGTTTTCTTTGAGAAATTAATTTATTAATATGAATTTAGTTATCATAATGAATTTGATGTGACGAAAAAGGAAATAAAATATCTCTGTTTTAAGAAATAATTTTTATTGCTGAGCTTTGAATATTTAATGTTCAGCTAGCCAAAAAAAAAAAGAAATAAAAAAGAGCACACCAATGCAGTTTAATGGCGAAATTTTCTAAGGTAAAAAAAAAAATCAAGGTAAAAAGTCCACGTATGGTAAAAGAAATTTTCAAATAGAAATTATTTCTTCTTTCAACCATCAGCCCCATCAGTGGCTAAGGGGTTTTGCTCACAAAGAATGTATGGTAGACGGAGGTGCTGTGTTTAAACCCAACTGCGCGAGGGCCTGACGGAGGGCATCCCCCATCGAGCCCATATCCGCCGTGCAGATAATCGGCCGTCATAAACAACACCAAAAAACACCACATTTCAATTTGCGTAATAAACATTTAGGTTTTGTTTTTCTCCATAAATTGTTCCAAATTGTTTTGTACATCATATTTAAATATTTTGGTAAAATTTACTTTAGTATACGAAACGGGAAACAATTCGGCTAATTTATTTAGAAATATTTTTTTTTAAGTTAAGAAGTCCTGACATTCAATTCATTTGTAATCGGTGCAATAAAAATTGCATTACTGGTAATTTTTAAACCATAAATCAAGAACGACTCGGCAGAAAGAGCTATAATTTTGAATTCGCGTATTACAAGATTCTGGAAATTGATTTCTGAAAAAAAGATATATGTTAGAATTCCTAAATTTTATTTCGAAAAGTGTTATTTTCTTAAAAGTAATTTTTGAAAACGAGATAAAACGTATCTTATTAATTTTGAAAGAAAATCCGATTTATATAATCTTCACATATGCGCATCCAGTAACTTCCAATTTGGTGTCATTTGGTAACATCAACGGAAGAAGCCAAAACTAATGTTAAAATTAAGCATTTTCACTGAACATTTTAGAATTTGATACAGTTTCAGCATAAATCTCGTTTCACAATTTACATTTTTTAATATATCCCAGTCTAATAGAAGATTAATTTCTTCTGGTTAGTGTGCAGATTAAAATTTATTAGTTGCTCTATTTTTGTCGGCCGATTACATGTTATCATATACCTGAAACAACGATTTCAATGAAAAAAAAGTTTTTTTTCATAAACTACAAGAGAAATTGCCTCTTCATATGTTTATGTTTCCAAACAGTATTATTTATTATATTTAAAAAAAATCATTATTAAAATAAGGATATAGCATTATAATTTCATATTCTGAGGCCCTTCAAAAACAAATATAAAATGTCTATATATGTTTTGCAGTAATGACAATGTTTTTCTTTCTAAAATAGTGTATATATAATAGCTGTTTATTTTATTTTAACGGTATGTTCAATGCCTTGTTAACATACAATATAACTTGCTAAAATGGAATTATTAGACCGGGTAATGTTGCCTTCCTTAAAATGGGACATCATTTTATGCCTTTAAAGTAGGGAAGACCGGAGCTAGTTGAATACAGGGGCAAGTAGGCGCAGTCTGCCTGTTGCGCAATTGCCTGTTTTTGGATAGATTGTGCAACCAGTCACAGAGCACCTGTTTTCTTGCTTTTTATAATCCTCATCGTAGTTTTGCAGCGTTACCTACGTGCAGTGGACATTTATAGCGATTTTTCTGTTTTTTTGTTGCTTCATTCTTTTTCTAATTTCTAATACATATCTTAAAAATTTCGATTTAACTTGTGCAGTTTTTCTTAGTGTATGGTTACCTGTACCTACCCTATATGTGATTTACTTGGATTATTTATTCTTAGATGGTTACGTGTCACTTTTGTGAAGAAATTTATTATGGGGCTAGTAGGCGCAATGAACACGGTGCAAGTTGATTTGGTGTCTGGTGTGCGCTGGTAGCTTGAAAAACAGAAAACACCGAGAAAAGTGGTTGCAATGCAAGATTTTGGGCACACGAGGTTTACCCAAACGGAGACACTCGATTTTTTATTTGTGATAACTGTAACTCTGATGATGATAGCGAGTAGGATAGAAGTTACTCGTTGTTAATGTTTTATTCATTATTTTTATGTCTGAATAATTTAGAATTTACATTGTACGGCGAAAACGCCTTTTTTTTAACTTACTAGTAATAATGAAAATGATTTCTCTTAACTACGTGTCTTATTTGAGTTTTATTTCAATTTTTATAAAACGTGTGCCAACTTATCCCATAGGTATAGGCAACTTGCCACGTGACGGGGTAGGTTCACGCACAATTTTCCTTTTACTTTAGTCTTCCGATAAACATGAACTACAAAAGCTACGAACGCAAAACTCCGGGTATTTATAGGCCAATGCCTGTTCTTTAGAAGTACAGTTAAAGTTTAATAAAAAACTTAAACAAATAATTAATAAAAATCAATGACTAAAAACTGAGCCTATCTGACCCGGTATCGCCTACATCAGAATTTAGTCGGTGGAATGGTGTGCTCTATCAGATCGGATATTTTCAGTACTTCTAGTGATGTCCATACTTGTCACCGAACGCAAATCCAGTTGTTGAAATTTTTCGTAAACATCATCATTATAGGTAAATATATGAATTGAAAATTCGGCTTCTACTTGAAATTAAGCACTGTGTAATTTTGGTAGAATAAGTGAGCTGCGAATGTATTTTTGTATAGAAAGTTGCTGGCTGTTGTGTAATTTATTAACACTTAAAGTTTTATTTACGATTTTGTAGCACTCTGTATATATAAAATGTAGAGGGAAAAATACACTACAAACACAATCATCCAAGAGTAACGTAAAAAGAAAACTATGCGTGTGAAATAGAAAAAGAAATCTTATTAAAGTTACAATTTTCTCAATAGCATATTGAGTGAATATTTACCTCTTACAATTTTCAAAAAAGAAAACAAAATGCACATTTAAAGTAAGCAGGACATTTAAAAAAAAATTATCCTCTTCAAAACACGTGAAAACTTTAAAAACATAAGTAAAAAGCTCTCTATATAAACGCAGTATTGTTTTAATGTATCCAGAAAGATTATTCATTTAACAAATGTCGTTGTAAAAATAATTCTCTCTAACTGAGAAAATCTACCCTGTAATAGATAGAATCTGTGTTTAATTATCATCGTAAAACAATTGGACTAACTTCCCTTAGGTTACCGAAGTCTCTAGTTCATCGTAATAAAAGTTCTTATCTATCTTCATTTGAAATTAATTACTGTTACTTGCTGTTTTGAATTTCCTGATAACATTAGAGTTGCATGAAGTTCTTTTATTTTCACTGATAATTTTTTCCTAATTAAATCAGATTAAATTATTAGAGAATAAATATTTACATGTCATTTCGAAGAGAATTCAGATCAAACTTCTTTATTATTCTAATTTTTTAGAATAATAAATGGATAAATACGAAATAAAACAGAAAACCTATTTAAATTTTGTAGATTTATTTAAGTAATTAAAAATATTTTCCTGCATTCAACTGTATTAAATAGCAAATGGCCAGGTTTTGCGAAAATTCTTTATTAGTAGTAAAGTATTTTTAAATGTATCATTTTCATATTTCACTGTATTTAAAAACTTTAAATTTTTAAATATGGACTTTACACTCTCAATAATGTATGAACAATAAGCTAAAAAAAAAAAAAAAAGAAAAAAAAACCCTCAGGTTCTTTTTATGCTAATTCACCGTATCCTGGAAAATAAAATAGACAGAAGTTTAAAAATATACATGTCATTTAATAATTCGCATGACATTTAAAACTTTAAAACGGTGTTAAAAAAAACTTCCCAATAATTTTGGCCAAAACAAGTTGGTCATTCTCAATGAATTACGTGAGGGAGTAATCCCTTGAGTATTCTTATAGGAGTAATCCCATGAGAATGGCCTTGAGCATTCAATTGCATAGCCCCACTTGTGGCAGATCTTATCTGCAACATATCTAGTTCACCCCCCGTTTTTCAAAATCTACTTTAAACAAGTAAATTCACTATAGCAATTCCTTTTTTTCCCAAAACAATTCATTGTTCTACATTCATTTATTTATTTTTTTTTCTTTCACAAGGATCTTTACTCAACACATATAAAGATTTATAGTTTCATATTTTTTTATACTTATTCAAAATGCTCATTCTCGCATATTTATTTATATTTTGCCATTCCTAACGGTTTTTATTTAAAAACAATCACGATCATATTTAATTCCGTACAACTGCACTTACCGTTAACCGTTCATTTTCTTTAAGGTATTTCATTTGCGCTATAAATAAACTACTCTCATTTCCTATTAGAACTTGACGGGTAAAAAAATGAAATAAAGAAAAGATGTATTTATTGGAATTGCAGTTATAAATTATATCTTCAATCATCATTATCCTTTCTACAGTCCACATACATTTATTAAAGATTACTCAATCACATATGACTGCAATCTGTTAATGTAAACATAATCGACACTTTTTGTCGCCATGAGTCTTGAAGCATGTAAAGTTGCTTCACATTCTGTGGGTGCGCCGAAAGGCTGAGCTGCCACGTTATTTGTCGGCTAATCCTGCAAACATTCCTTTGTCTCTATAATATCGGATTAAAAAACTTGATTGGTTGGCGATAATACAAGATGCCAAGGCATATGATCTGAGTACGCATCATCGAGGAGATCGCCCCCGACCGCCCTGCTGAACGGTCCGCAAAAAGGACCGCTGTTGTTTTTCTTTTTTTCCCGTTGTGACGTTGCGATGCAGTTTCTCATTAACGGATGTGCTTCTACACATAGAGATAAATATATTTAATCTCTGCTTTTACAGAGCTTCGTATTTGAGGCTCCCTTTCTGTGAGATGTCCTTCTGCACATTGAAAAATGAATAAAGACTAATTGAGCTTACATCTATATCTTGGATTTTTTTTACACCATTTCAGCGAACCCGTGAACCACCAGATGTCCGCCCCAACACATCGAACCCGATCTCCACCACACCACTAGTGGCCGAAAGGTTCTGCTGTCGAAGCTGGTAGGCGTGAGGTGCTGGGTTCGAACCCAATAGTGTCCGTTGGCCTAATCGTTCGGAGTTTTTGTGGTTTTCATCGAACCAAGCATTTCCATGAGTAAATACGGGTTAGGTTCCATTGGAAAGACCCTCACGAAGGGCACTCACCACTGGGCCTATATCCCTCGAGTAGATCATTGGCCGTCAAAAATCAACCCAACTCATTAAGTGTCATACATCTTTTTAAATATCAGGTATATTTTTAAACGTCATGTATATTTTATCTCCCAGGATGCACTGATTTAGCATATGCATAAAAATATGAGTTTTTTAGCACATTGTTAATAATTAAACTTTGTTATAATTAACATTTAAAATATTAAATTTTATTACATTAAAATTAGAGCGGCCAAAATTTAACTTGCGATATTGCGTTTGGAAAACAACAGATATTGAAGAATCTTTTAGGGAATCTTGAGACGATTTTAATAATACTTAATAATTTTAGAAGCAGAAAAAAAACCCAAATAGATCGTATCGAAATAAATAAAAATAAAGTATTGAACAGTTAAGCGATTTTACAAAAAATAAATCTGCTTAAAAAAATTAACTTTAGTAGAAAACAAAATCTAGAAAACAAAAATGGAAATATAGCCAATTTTATTTAAACAATATTAAAATGCTAAAAAATGTCCCTAGAAAAAAGTTTGATATCATCATCCATTGTTTTTAGAATTTTTAATCGTTATTGTACAGTTAAAACTGTTCCAACTTTTAAAGTTATATATATGAATAATTATGTAAATTCTAACTTTCTGCATTTTCTTAGAAGTTGAAATAACACTTCACTTTAAATAAATCGGGGCAGTATATCTTTGACATTCAAGAAATATGATGGAACATAAATACTCATGATATAATGAATATTCGTGTGCATTAAAATCAGAATAAATGAGCTGCAAGATATACACCTATATAATTTACTATGAATTCAAACCTGATCAATCATAATGTGCTAATGCATACAAAATATTACAAACGATATTTACAGTGAATCTAAAGGTAATGGTATGATGAATATTGAATAAATTTTAGTGTATTTACAATTCTAAAAGTGTATAGAATTGGCAGAATGTCTGAGTTTAAAAGCAATGCCACTTTATATAAGATTAAAATCCTGTGACATTGTTAATAATCATATACAATATGGAGCTTCATTTATTTGAAGTGATATGTTGTGCATTAGTTTGCAAAGGAATGCGAACGTCAGGGAATGAAGCGTTTGATTAATTTATATAGGTAATAAAACTTGTATATTTTCTCAGCAGAAAAAAACAGTTTCAGTTCTTTTCATTTTTAAACTTACAACAGAATGTTGAACACCAAGTCCTTTATGTTTAAAAAAGAATAATAACTTTAATCATGTAAAAAATAATACTCATAAATTTAACGCTACACACACAAAAAGGGATTTTTCATGCATTGCAGGTTCATTATCCGAATAAATAACGTAAATTCCATATTCTTTAAATAAATAGAATAAATATGTGTAGAAATGGCAGAATAATTGAGTTTAAAAGCAATGCCATTTTATATAAGATTAACATCATGTGATATTTCTAATAATCATATACAATATGAAGCCTGATTTATTTAAAAGATATGCTATGCATTAGTTTGCAAAGGAATGCGAACACCCGGGATTGAAGCGTTTGGTTAATTTATACAGATAATAAAACGTGTATATTTCCTTAGCAGAAAGAACAAACTTTCAAATCTTTTTTATTTTTAAACTTATCACAATATGTTGAACACCAAGAATATTATATTTAATAAATAATAATAACTTAAAATAATAATAATATATTATATTTAATAACTAATAATAATCATTTAAAATTTAATACTTATACTTTTAACGGTACACAGAAAAAACTCATTTTGTATGTATTGTAGGCTCTTTATCCCAATAAATGGCCTTCATGATTTTTCATCTAACGTACTTGAAATATCTCAATTGTGCTTTGTTCCTCACAAGATTTCGTTATATTTTAAAGAAAAGTATGGAGGGTAAAAAAAAAAGTTATGGAACAAATACTAGAAAATATTATTTTTACTATGTTTTAATATATATTTTAGAAAAAAAATTATTTAATTTTTTTTAGAAAATTTATAAATTGTTAGTCTATGTCTATCTCTGGGATAGATGGCCATAGTTTTTAAAGTTTGAAGTAGAAGTTCGTAGAATGCAAATACAAGAAATATTTATCCATATTTAAAATTTTTATAAATATAATAATCATATTTTTGGGGAAAAATAATGAAATAGTGTGAACAAAAAGTGGGAAACAAAATTGAAATTGAAATTAAGATGGCAGATGATCGTCTCTCCTTCAAGCCGAGGAGAGGTAACCATCCAATACAAGAAAGAAAAGGTGAAGTTAAAATAACAAAAAAATAACACATTTCATGTAGTTAATTATGAAAAACATATAGCAATTTGCAAAGATGCAATTATATCACGGAAAAGGATTGAATAAAATTCGATTAAACAAAATTTGAAGTATAATTTCAATTAATGAATATTCGTAAAATTATTACAACATTTTTCAAAAGATCTTGATATTTTGAAACACGTTCCATGGAACCACTTTAGACAACTTTTGCATTATGTCAAGTCATCCTTTTTGTGTGTGTTATTATATTCTTCTCCCAAATAAACACAGTGAACCTCAATCGCTGCTGGAAGTGTCATTTTTTTTTCTCACGTTTACTTTAGACTTTTGTATGGTTTTAAGTTTATCTATCAAATGTATCTGCTTCTGGGATGAATGTTTCCGATGTTTCTCAATATTTTCAATATTTTCTGAAAACAAAAATACATCGACAGTGCCTATTATATTATTAATGTTGAAATATTTATATTAGTAACAATTTAATCAATTAAACAAATAATTATAATTATAAACATACAAGTTAAATAATTATTTTAAATATAATTATATATACTTAAAATCCTCACTCCACAGAATTAATTTTGATATATTGATTAAAGGTGGTCATATCTCCTCCATTTGATAGGCCGTCTATCCTGAAATTGTGGGACCGATGGCCACCCAATTTAAGGCGTTTTCCACCATTGTACGTCTTTGTTTTAGGCTTAAAAGTAAAAATTAAATTATATACGGGCCTTAAAATTCCGTATAATTAAAAAAAAATGTAAATTCAATACTGCAAAACATTCAGATACCTAACTCAACAAAAATATTCAACTACTAAATTAAATGAACATTAAAACTACTCTTACTTTTTTATAATAAAAAAACACAGCTGCATGTCGTAATGAATGAACTTGTTGAAGTATTTTCTACGAAAGAAGTTTGCGCTTCAAACCATGAGTAAGTTTTGGAAATATTTAGACTAGCCATCTGGCTTCTATGGCCATCTGTTCTACAGCTACCCCAAATAAAACCAGTCCCCCCCCCCAAAAAAAAAAAAAAAAAAAATCTATTAACAGCTCCGGGAATTTTTGAGATCATAATTTTATATTTTAGAAGTATACAAAAAAGCCATTTTTTCACAGATATGATGAAGTAAATTCTGCAATACATTTTGAAGAAATAAAATATTTTAGTCTCCGTGTAAATTCATAAATATTGTGTTGAAAATATGAAAATGAGCCACATCATCTTTAAATTTTAATCTTATTTTATCTTTGAAATTACCGCTACTCATTAAAGTTAAATAAATGGGAACGTATTTACAACATATCCGTAGAGGAATAAAATATTTTAAATAGCATCACACAATTAAAATCACTGTAATCAAATTGACTATAAAGCCTCAAAGCATCTACAATCTAATGAAAATTAAAAACGTCAAATTAAATTTCTTATGTTACTTAAACGCACAATTTTAATATATCTAAATTGCTACATTAAATAACACATATTGATATATGTGTTAATTTTTAAGAATAAGTTCTTTAAAAAACACCTTGAACTTTGGTAAAAGACAATTGTTTACATATTATAAAAATAATATTTGCTTATGAAATTTTAAAGTTTTATTGTTTAAAAATAACGTTTTATTACTCATAAAAAATAATATTTCTAATTAATATAAATAACTTTTTTTTTCTAAGTTGTGAAATTTTGTGTTAAAATTTATATAACCTATCTATAATATTTCAATAATATATCTATACTTTATATAAAATCTGTTAAAATTCCTATATACGATAGGATTAATAAAAGTAAAGAATGCGTGGGTGATTTTTTTAATTAGATGAAGTACTATTTAAATTCAATTTCGAAGCATTACCATGAATTGATAATTATTTGACTATATTTCAAGAAAAAATATTTATTAATCTTTAGTATATCTCTATTATAAAATTACTTTAATCTACTATAAAATATGAAAAAGAATTTCAGATTTCCTGATGTATATGATTTTAATATTTAGAAAATCTCATCTTTATAATTTTGATTAAATAGCTAAATTAAATCTGATAAATGGTTAAAAGTGAGTATAATTATATATATTATTGACTCAATTTATAAATAAAACATATTCATTATAAAAATACATAAATAATATAACAAAACAAATTTTGCAATTCTCGACATACATGTACTTTTTTCAGATGTGCCTGTAAGCATCTTTATTGTACATTCATTAATGTAATTGCTTTTTAATGTAGATCAACCAAGATTTAGTCGTTTATATTTAAAAATACAGTAATAACAATTAAAATTAAGAAATATTAACCTTTCACGCTGGCTTAGAATTTTAATTTTAAATATAAGCATGCTTTATTTATAGAGAAAATCTTATATTCGACATTAATTTTATTAGTTTGTCAAAAGCGTTCTGCTGGTTTAAACAAATCTCCGATTTCCTTACTTTGGAACTTATTATGTTCTATTTTGAGATCCTAAACTATAACTTTCTTTACTTAAATAATTTTAAAAGAAAAAAATTCGTTTATTCACGTTAATATTTTATTGAAAGGAATTTTCCTGAAAATCATTGTTTCATGATAGTTAACTTTCAAGTTTAAACGTTCTTTAGTTTAATAATTTCTTTTTTAATTTGTCATTCAAATGTGATTTTAATCTTAATTTTAAGATGAACATTTTTGTCTGAAATATTTTTTATATAAAAAATGTATGATGTTTCACTAAATTCACTATATTCACTTATAAATATTGTAGCTATATTGGAAAATAAATAACCGGGATAAAAATGTTTTATGACGTATAGCATAAATGTATGGTGTACATAATAAATAAATTATTTATGGTGTCATTGTACAAAATATTTTACACTTATAATTACAGACGTTATTTCTTACTGTTATAAAAACAGAATAGAGATATTTTAATCTTAAATTTCAAGATATTAAAAAAATTAAAACTTTTAGATACAGTAGAACGCTGCTTATTCCAAGCATTAGGGGTCATCACGTTTTCATTTAAGCAATTTTTAAATCCGAAATTCCGTAGTAAATAATGGGCAATGCATAGATATAAAAGTAATTCCCAACACCCTTAACCCATTTATCCTTAAAGTCCCATTTTTGTTACGTTTTGAATTTTAATATTTTTTTAACATTTTCTTCTTTAGAAAAGGAAAATTGTATCAAGTAATTGTATATAAATGTCTTTATCAATTACCGAGAGATGATAGCATAATATAGATATTTATTTGCTTAAATGAAGGCTTTTACCGGTGTTTACAGATTATTCCTTTTTCAAGATAGCGAAAGGTAAAAAGTAAGTTTATTTAAATTTATTTGTATCAAGGATCCAAATAAATAAGTCGTAATCTTAGCTTGTAGACTTCTTTGAAACGCGTATTTTTTAAAATTACGAAATTATATGTTCAAACCTATTTTTATGCATGTTTGTAACGTAAAAAATATAGGGTTCACGGCACAAATGGGTACATATTTCTAATAGACGTTTAAGGGGCATTTATTAATGTAAAGTCCTTGTCAAGGTGATTTTGAAATTAATTGTTTTTTAGCCTCAAATACGATTATTCTTAATTTATTATTAATAATACTTATAATGTTATTAGTCTCTGTAAAGATATAAATATATTTTTTAGTAGTTTTTAAAAATACTAATTATAGTATATAATATACAATTTAAAAGCTTAATTTATATAAATTTAGACAAAACATATAATTTTGTATTTTAACACATATGGATATTTCCCTATATAGTATGTTTATATTTTATCAAAGAAATACAAAAATATTTCAGCTTAATTTTAAAAAATATTTTTCCAGTTTATTTTGCAACATTTTAAAGTTATTTTACCAACAAATTGGAGAAAACAAAAATTCAGGCCCAAATGAGTTAATGCAGTTTGTGGAACAAGGATTGCTACTAATATAAAATTAGGTTTCTAGAAAATTATTTTTGAACTCTGACGAAGAGTAATATTTTACATGTGTTTTATTAATCCAAATAATTAAGAATGTTACAATACACGATGTTGAATACTGAAAAATGGAATAATGAAACAGTACAATGCAACATTTTTTGCGGAAATTGTGGATGCAATTATGGTCATTTTTAACAGATATGTAATGAAAGTAAAAAAAAAAAAAAAAAAAAAAAAAAAAAAAAAAAAAAAGAGCATAGGAACGAAACCTATTCTTGGTTGGTTGTGAGGAAGCAGATGAAGATGTTGCAATTCCATGCTTTTCATCTGAGAAAGGAGCTTACGAAGACTATAAAGATAGAGAAAACATTTCCAGCTTTACAGAACAAATATCAAAATGACTCTGATTCTAAAGAAATTGATAAATTTAAAACTATCCGTGCATTATATTCTGGTACTGCAATTTTACTAGACATTGTACTTCACATTGCAGAGAATCACCCAAACACAACGCCAGTGGACGCTAATTTCGATGAAAGTTAGTGGAATAACGTTTCCTTACCTAGAATAGCATAATTTCGTAATAGAAATCTAACAAATGCCTTCATTGTTAGATATCCCAATTGTTAATTAGTTCCTTAACAGATTTCAATATGTTAAAAATGATTATTATTATTTTTTAATTTTTCCAAGTAATAAATTAAAATGCCTTTTATTTTATTTTTTAAATTCTTGTTTAATTCTTTATAAAGACTCGATATGTCTCAATTATATAGACTTTCAGACTATCTGTGTTTTACTTCATTAATAAAAGTGCAAAAAATAAAGTACGTGCCATCTTGGCATGAAAAAAACAAAATACTACAATATTTGAATATATATATTATCACAAAATATACCTATCTTTCGTTGCAAATGACTGCAGTTTGGAAATCAACAAATAGAAAATCCTCACAGGGTTACTATATGAACATTAAAAAGCTTACTGTTTTACTTAAAAGACGATAAAAGTAAAAATAGTATAGAAGTTTCAAGTTACAAAATGTACACTTTATTTAAAATTCATTAGTACTTTCGGCCTACATTCCGCATTAATAATATTCTTATTATTAACTTGTAACATCTATATTATTATTACCTTTGTCGCCTTTTAATTAAAACTTTGAACTTTTTAAAGTTCACATTGTGTATTTGGTCACTGAATCAAGGTGGAATATTGCATTTCGGCTAATGGTTTTATATTTATGTGTATTAATTCAGTACAAGATTATTACTGTTCCTGCCTTTCGTTGCAAATGACTGCGGTTTAGAAATCAACAAATGGAAAATCTTCACAGGGTTACTATATGAACATTAAAAAGCTCACTGTTTTACTTAAAAGACGATAAAAGTATTAATAGTATAGAAGTTTCAAGTTACAAAATATACACTTTATTTAAAATTCCTTAATACTTTCGGCCTACATTCTGCGTTAATTATATTCTTATTATTAACTTGTATCATCTATATTATTGTTACCTTTGTCGCCTTTTAATTAAAATTTGAACTTGTTAAATTTCATATTGTGTATTTGGTCACTGAATCAATGTGGAATATTGCATTTCGGCTAATGGTTTTATATTTATATGTATTAATTTATTACAAGATTATTACTGTTCCTGTCTTTCGTTGCAAATGACTGCTGTTTAGAAATCAACAAATGGAAAATCTTCACAGGATTATTATATGAACATTAAAAAGCTCACTCTTTTACTTAAAAGGCGATAAAAGTAATAATAGTATAGAAGTTTCAAGTTACAAAATATACATTTTATTTAAAATTCCTTAGTATTTTCGACCTACATTCTGCGTTAATTATATTCTTATTATTAACTTGTATCATCTATATTATTATTACCTTTGTCGCATTTTAATTAAAACTTTGAACATGTTAAATTTCATATTGTGTATTTGGTCACTGAATCAATGTGGAATATTGCATTTCGGCTAATGGTTTTATATTTATATGTATTAATTTAGTACAAGATTATTACTGTTCCCGTCTTTCGTTGCAAATGACTGCTGTTTAGAAATCAACAAATGGAAAATCTTCCCAGGGTTACTATATGAACATTAAAAAGCTCACTGTTTTACTTAAAAGGCGACAAAAGTAATAATAGTATAGAAGTTTCAAGTTGCAAAATAAACATTTTATTTAAAATTCCTTAGTATTTTCGACCTACATTCTGCGTTAATTATATTCTTATTATTAACTTGTATCATCTATATTATTATTACCTTTGTCGTCTTTTAATTAAAACTTTGAACATGTTAAATTTCATATTGTGTATTTGGTCACTGAATCAATGTGGAATATTGCATTTCGGCTAATGGTTTTATATTTATATGTATTAATTTAGTACAAGATTATTACTGTTCCTGTCTTTCGTTGCAAATGACTGCGGTTTAGAAATCAACAAATGGGAAATCTTCACAGGGTTACTATATGAACATTAAAAAGCTCACTGTTTTACTTAAAAGGCGATAAAAGTAATAATAGTATAGAAGTTTCAAGTTACAAAATATACATTTTATTTAAAATTCCTTAGTACTTTCGACCTACATTCTCCGTTAATTATATTCTTATTATTAACTTGTATCATCTATATTATTATTACCTTTGTCGACTTTTAATTAAAACTTTGAACTTGTTAAATTTCAAATTGTGTATTTGGTCACTGAATCAATGTGGAATATTACATTTCGGCTAATGGTTTTATATTTATATGTGTTAATTTAGTACAAGATTATTACTGTTCCTGTCTTTCGTTGCAAATGACTGCGGTTTAGAAATCAACAAATGGAAAATCTTCACAGGGTTACTATATGAACATTAAAAAGCTCACTGTTTTACTTAAAAGGCGATAAAAGTAATAATAGTATAGAAATTTCAAGTTACAAAATATAAACTTTATTTAAAATTCCTTAGTACTTTCGACCTACATTCTGCGTTAAATATATTCTTATTATTAACTTCTATCATCTATATTATTATTACCTTTGTCACCTTTTATAAAACTTTGAGCTTTTTAAAGTTCATATTGTGTATTTGGTCACTGAATCAAGGTGGAATATTTCGGCTAGGTTTTATATTTATATGTATTAACTTCCTCACAGGGTTAGTATATGAACATTAAAAAGCTCAATGTTTTGCTTAAAAGGCGATAAAAGTAATAATAATATAGAAGTTTCAAGTTACAAAATATACACTTTATTTAAAATTCCTTAGTATAGAGCGGGGGCCGGCGACACGAATGACTACGTCATCGAGTTACGGGATGAAATCATGATGCAGGACAAGATTTTTAGGAGTAGATAAAGGAATGACTATTCTGCCTCGACATTTCTTGGTACGATTGGCGCAGCAGCGGGCGCCAACTCGTGTACAAATGAAAACCCTATAAACATAGTATTTTAAATTACATTGCCATATATACTACTTCATATCGACTTTCAAGATGAATTAAGGGTTTAGGAAAAGCTTATTAAGAGTACATTAGGAAATGATTGATTTGGCATAACTTGGTACAAAGCGCGAAGAACGGGGCGCCAATTCGTTATTTTCACAGTATTATTACGTCATCGAGTTATGGCTTGAAATTTTGGCAAATGAAACATACCGATTATTACAATACGAATATTTCAGTCTGCCTCGTCATATCTTGGTAGGAGATCAGCAGAGCGAGGCGCCAATTGTTAATTTTGGCGGTATAATGACATAATCGAGCTACGACTTTAAAATTTTGCACATTAAAGGAACATATCAGTACAATGAGAATATTTCAGTCTGCCTCGTCATATCTTGGTACGAGACGAGCAGAGCGGGGCGCCAATTTTTAATTTTTGCGATATAATCACGTCATCGTGTTACGGGATGAAATCATGATGCAGGACAAGATTTTTAGGCGTCCATTAAGGAATGACCGGTCTGCCTCGACATTTCTTGGTACGATAGGCACAGCAGCGGGCGCCAACTCGTCATTTTGGCGTCACTATCACGTCATCGAGTTACGGGATGAAACCGGTGCCAAATTAAAGGTGAAAAATAGTCTTTTAAGAATATTTTGGTCTGCCTGCGCATATCCTGGTAGAAACCCCAGACAGACTAAAATCTATAACAAAAAAATACATCATAATGTACAAATGAAAACCCTATAAACACAGTATTTTACATTAAACATTAAACATTCCGATTAGTACGATACGAATATTTCAGTCTGCCTCGTCATATCTTGGTAGGAGATGATCAGAGCGGGGAGCCAATTTTTAATTTTGGTGGTATAATCACGTCATCGAGTTACGGGATGATATCATGATGCAGGACAAGATTTTTAGGCGTACATTAATGAATGACCGGCCTACCTCAACATTTATTGGTACGATAGGCGCAGCAGCGGGCGCCAACTCGTCATTTTTGCGTCACTATCACGTCATCGAGTTACGGGATGAAACCGGTGCCAAATTAAAGGTTAAAAATAGTCTTTTAAGAATATTTTGGTCTGCCTGCGCATATCCTGGTAGAAACCCCCGGCAGACTAAAATCTATAACAAAAAAATACGTCATAATGTACAAATGAAAACCCTATAAACACAGTATTTTACATTAAACATTAAACATTCCGATTAGTACGATACGAATATTTCAGTCTGCCTCGTCATATCTTGGTAGGAGATGATCAGAGCGGGCAGCCAATTTTTAATTTTGGCGGTACAATCACATCATCGAGCTACGACTTTAAAATTTTGCACATTAAAGGAACATATCAGTACAATGAGATTATTTCAGTCTGCCTCGTCATATCTTGGTACGAGACGAGCAGACTAATAATAAGCTAGAAGTAGCTAGGAGTCGTTCGTTAGCTTCATCGCCCCGAGCCCAACCCTTCCCGCTTTTCGGCGTCTTTAATTTGTGTAATTTCCCTTTTAAATTTGTCCGGTTTGAATTTTTGATTTTTTTTTCAACCTAGCTTTCGCTAGAGAGTCTTTCATTCGGGACGTGGCTGGGGACCTTAGAATCTTGCTTCCGCAAAAGAGTCGGAGTAGAGTAGAAGAATAATTGGCTGCGGACGAAGATGGGCCACTCGCCGCAGCGGTTGTCACCCGCCCACACCCAATTGCCGCCGAGACTAATAATAAGCTAGAAGTAGTTAGGAGTCGTTCGGTAGCTTCATCGCCCCGAGCCCAACCCTTCCCGCTTTTCGGTGTCTTTAATTTGTGTAATTTGGGGGTCAACCGCCGCGGCGAGCGGCCCATCTTCCTCCGCAGCCCTTTATTCTTCGACTCTATTCCGACTCTTTTGCCGAGGCAAGATTCTTAGGTTCCCAGCCACGTTCCGAGTATAAGACACCCTAGTAAAAGCTAGGTTGAAAAAAAAAATCAAAAACTGAAACCGGACAAATTTAAAAGGGAAATTTAAAAGGGACAAATTTAAAAGGGTCAACCTCCGCGGCGAGCGGCCCATCTTCGTCCGCAGCCCTTTATTCTTCTACTCTACTCCGACTCTTTTGCGGAAGCAAGATTCTTAGGTCCTCAGCCACGTCCCGAATGAAAGACTCTCTAGCGAAAGCCAGATTGAAAAAAAAAAAAATCAAAAACTGAAACCGGACAAATTTAAAAGGGAAATTACACAAATTAAAGACACCGAAAAGCGGGAAGTGTTTGGCTCTTGGCGATGAAGCTACCGAACGACTCCTAGCTACTTCTATCTTATTATTAGTCTGCTCGTCTCGTACCAAGATATGACGAGACAGACTGAAATAATCTCATTGTACTGATACGTTCCTTTAATGTACAAAATTTTAAAGTCGTAGCTCGATGATGTGATTATACCGCCAAAATTAAAAATTGGCGCCCCCCTCTGATCATCTCCTACCAAGATATGACGAGGCAGACTGAAATAATCTCATTGTACTGATACGTTCCTTTAATGTGCAAAATTTTAAAGTCGTAGCTCGATGATGTGATTATACCGCCAAAATTAAAAATTGGTGCACCGCTCTGATCATCTCCTACCAAGATATGACGAGGCAGGCTGAAATATTCGTATCGTACTAATCGGAATGTTTAATGTTTAATGTAAAATACTGTGTTTATAAGGTTTTCATTTGTACATTATGACGTATTTTTTTGTTATAGATTTTAGTCTGCCGGTGGTTTCTACCAGGATATGCGCAGGCAGACCAAAATATTCTTAAAAGACTATTTTTCACCTTTAATTTGGCACCGGTTTCATCCCGTAACTCGATGACGTGATAGTGACGCCAAAATGACGAGTTGGCGCCCGCTGCTGCGCCTATCGTACCAAGAAATGTCGAGGTAGGCCGGTCATTCATAAATGTACGCCTAAAAATATTGTCCTGCATCATGATTTCATCCCGTAACTCGATGACGTGTTTATACCGCAAAAATAAAAAAATGGCGCCCCGCTCTGCTCGTCTCGTACGAAGATATGACGAGGCAGACTGAAATATCCTCATTGTACTGATATGTTCCTTTAATGTGCAAAATTTTAAAGTCGTAGCTCGATGATATGATTATACCGCCAAAATTAAAAATTGGTGCCCCGCTCTGATCATCTCCTACCAAGATATGACGAGGCAGACTGAAATATTCGTATCGTACTAATCGGAATGTTTAATGTTTAATGTAAAATACTGTGTTTATAGAGTTTTCATTTGTACATTATGACGTATTTTTTTGTTATAGATTTTAGTCTGTCGGGGGTTTCTACCAGGATATGCGCAGGCAGACCAAAATATTCTTAAAAGACTATTTTTCACCATTAATTTGGCACCGGTTTCATCCCGTAACTCGATGACGTGATAGTGACGCCAAAATTACGAGTGGGAGCCCGCTGCTGTGCCTATCTTACCAAGGAATGTCGAGGCAGACCAGTCATTCCTTAATGTACGCCTAAAAATTTTGTCCTGCATCATGATTTCATCCCGTAACTCGATGACGTGATTATACCGCAAAAATTAAAAATTGGCGCCCCGCTCTGATCATCTCCTACCAAGATATGACGAGGCAGACTGAAATATTCGTATCGTACTAATCGGAATGTTTAATGTTTAAATTTAAAATACTGTGTTTATAGAGTTTTCATTTGTACATTATGACGTATTTTTTTGTTATAGATTTTAGTCTGTCGGGGGTTTCTACCAGGATATGCGCAGGCAGACCAAAATATTCTTAAAAGACTATTTTTCACCTTTAATTTGGCACCGGTTTCATCCTGTAACTCGATGACGTGATAGTGACGCCAAAATGACGAGTTGGCGCCCGCTGCTGCGCCTATCGTACCAAGAAATGTCGAGGCAGACCAGTCATTCCTTAATGTACGCCTAAAAATTGTGTCCTGCATCATGATTTCATCCCGTAACTCGATGACGTGATTATACCGCAAAAATTAAAAATTGGCGCCCCGCTCTTCTCATCTCGTACCAAGATATGACGAGGCAGACTGAAATATCCTCATTGTACTATTATGTTCCTTTAATGTGCAAAATTTTAAAGTCGTAACTCGATGATGTGATTATACCGCCAAAATTAACAATTGGCGCCCCGCTCTACTCATCTCCTACCAAGATATGACGAGGCAGACCTAAATATTCGTATTGTAACAATCGGTATGTTTCATTTGCCAAAATTTCAAGCCGTAACTCGATGACGTAATAACACTGTGAAAATAACGAATTGGCGCCCCGTTCTTCGCGCTTTGTACCAAGTTATGCCAAATCAGTCTTTTCCTCACGTACTCTTAGTAAGCTTTTCCTAAACCCTTAATTCATCTTGAAAGTCGATATGAAGTAGTATATATGGCAATGTACTGTAAAATACTATGTTTATAGGGTTTTCATTTGTACAGGAGTTGGCGCCCGCTGCTGCGCCTATCGTACCAAGAAATGTCGAGGCAGACCAGTCATTCCTTTATCTACTCCTAAAAGCTTGTCCTGCATCATGATTTCATCCCGTAACTCGATGACGTAGTCATTCGTGTCGCCGCCGCCCCGTCTAGTACTTTCGACCTACATTCTGCGTTAATTATATTCTTATTATTAACTTGTATCATCTGTATTATTATTACCTTTGTCGCCTTTTAATTAAAACATTGAGCTTTTTAAAGTTCATATTGTGTATTTGGTCACTGAATGAATGTGAAATATTGCATTTCGCCTAATTGTTTTTTTATTTATGTGTATTAATTTAGTACAAGATTATTACTGTTCCTGTCTTTCGTTGCAGATGATTGCGGTTTAAAAATCAACAAATGGAAATTCGTAACAGGGTTACTATCTGAATAATTAGCATAATTTTCAATATAATTAAAAATATATTAATTAAGTTCACGTTAATTTTCTTTAAACTGTATTGTGAGAATATTTTGTATCATCAAAAGCACTTTTTGAATTGTGGATTTCTAAAACTGAACTATTTCTGCTGTCGGTTTCTACAGGTGAAAATGTGTCATACAACTATATATTTAAATGAATATATTGAAATTTTGGTCATAACATAAATTTTCAAATTTAAGAAAAATAAATTTTTAATTGCATTAAATAATAATTTATTAAAAATAATTAATGTAACAAATTTTTATTATCTGAGGAATAACATGATGAACGCATGGATTTACAATTAATCTTATAATGTATGCTTACAATCAATTCACTCCATTTAATCCATATATGCCAACATTCATATCATCATCTGCCTGGAGTGCCTTTATAAAAGCTAGATTCACTTTATTCTCTTATTAGAGACTTTGATATATGAACATAATAGAATCCGCCAAATAATCTCTGTAACAGAATCGAATTTATCTTCAAAGTAACTACAGCTGAGTAACTGATGATCATAAAGTTTGACTAAAGGTAAGAGAATTATCGATATTTCATGTAATAAAGTTTACTCTTCATAGTTAATGTTATTATTTGTTCTACAAATTATCTATAATAAAGTCGCTCTTCACTGTGGTGTTTATAGACGAGATTGGTTTTAGTCATGTTCAAATTTCCTCTAAGCTCAAGATTTTGTTATATTAACAGTGGTCACATTGTATAGAGGAATTTTATTGTTCCTACCAGAATCTTTAATCAGTAATCTTCATGGTCATTTTATTTAAAATGTGCGATTCTGATTTTGTTATTAAATTTGTAAACCGAAAAATATACTGAAATTTCTATTAGTTTAAAAACGTTAGTAAATATTTAAAAGACTCATTTAAAAATTGCCAAGCATTAATGTATATTTCTTATGAAAACAATTCGTTTCTTTAAGGAAATTTAAGGTTATGTTAAATTAGTTTAATTATAGTACAATATATTTTAATGTATTAATTATTTAATTATTTGCAGAAATTTTAAATGTAAGGAAACCCCAGCAATTATAAAAACTTTTTTTAATTCTTCGCACTCAACGAATATACCATTATTTTAACCCCCTCAATTCTCGCTCCCGTGATATTCACGGGCTGTGCCTTTTATTCAAATTGTTTGATTCCCACCAGTTTTGAATATAATATTATTTTAACCCCTTAATTCTGGATCCCGTGATATTCACGGTCTGTACCTCTTATTCAGATTGTTTGATTCCCACTAGTTTTATAAAATAGTAAAATTGACTTTATTATGGTACCATTTTACCTGTCGTTAAATAAGGTAATTTTTTTTTTTAAATGGTGCCAATAAGTAATTTGAATTTTTAAACTGTAATTTAATGCGTCCTTTAAGGGATTAATTATTCATAGTTGTATATAGTTTGTAGGTATTTATAGTTGCGTATAAAATACCATTTCAATAATGAATTTGATTTTATTATTAATGAAAAGAAATATTAAATAAGCAAGAGATTGTACGATTCCTAAAAAAAAAAAATTCTGCGACTAAAAAAAATCAATATTTATATTTTTAAATAGTGGATCTGAAAGGCAGTGAACGTAAGCGCCTTGAAAATAAAATTTGGAAAGCGGAGATGAAACCTTTTACTCACTGTTGCAGGCAGGAAAGCTACACCAACCCTTCCCATGTGTGAACAGATTACGCTTTGCATAAATTCAATTTAAACCAATGTTTAAACAACGGAAACTGGAATAGACTAACATTTGGTATTAAAAAGAAGGCGAATACCAAAAGTAAAACTTATGCAAATTTTGTGTAGTTATTTTAATAATAAGGATTTTTCCTAATTTGCAATGTAATGTAATCGAGAAATGAACATAAAGTTTTTTTTTTAATGTACAGGTTGGTTCAAATTAAAGTATCCCTGTTTCGGACGCTCTAGTGAGAGAAGCAGTGGATGTAAAGTCTTCATATTTGGAGTATAAACATATCAAACCATGGGAAACTGATTGGTGCAAAAAAAAAAAAAAAAAATTGTTCAAACAAAGGTCGCTAGGGGAAAATGAGGCGCTGCGATCGGCTTAAGGTAAGGAAAATGTAGCGAAACAAATAAGCAAAGAATACAAGGTGTCGGTAATGAACATTTAAGAAAAATTCTCACCACTGAATTTTTAGTATTCTTCGACGAATAATAATATTAACAAAATTAATAGGAGCATCTATTTATATAAAATCCAAGTCTCTGTGTGTCCCTCACGATTCCGGTAGGACCGACTCATTGAAATGAGTAATTGTTGAAAAAAACTAATGCAGGGTTACCACAGTAGCTCCAAATGTTAGCCAACTTTGTGATAGCTGGCTAATTTGGCGAAATTCCCATTTAAAACCATTAATCTTTCATAACGAAGGTCACCAAAATTTAATTTAAGCTCCGCTCTTTTAAGATACTTTACAAAATCTATGAGTGAGAATTTAAAGTACATCTTTACATCTTCCTCCCGATGCTACTAATAAAATAACCGCCAATAGACGAAGCTGTACTGTGTGAGCTCCTAACTGCGTGATTTTAATGTGCTTTAGGTACTTTTCCAGTATAGGTGCCTTGGCGAAAAAGGAAATTTGGCAACATATTCTCCGGGAACCTTATCCACTGTTTCATTTTATATACACACGCATTTTTTTCGATATTTATACGATTTATTTAATATAAAAAAGACGTTTCACTAATTTTATAAAGAAACAGATGTGATTTGTACATAAAAACATCAATAATATACATATAAAATAAACATATAAAACAAACAAAAACGCTCATCAAGTTTGTTTTCGTAGCTGTTTATATGATTTGACAACAAATCTCGATATTTTTCCGTTATACGGACACCATGCCAAAATGTATGCTAATGCGCCAATTATTTCAAAATGCTAAAAGATATTTTTAATTTTATGCCAGCAGTTTAATATGAGTTTTATTTTATTGCTTTATTTTATAGCAGTTATTTGTTCACTTATTTTAAGTATATAATTGTGATTTAATGAAATACTTCGTAAAAGTCTGGAATTTTCAAATATTATATTTTTTAAATGCTCACTTTAGTATCGACAATGTTTTTTCTTTTATTTTTCAAATGCTTCAATTCACGTGATTTTCATTTTGCGCCATCTATTACGCTTGGCGACAAAGGTATTCGTATAACGGAAACAAACCCAAATCTTACTTTCTGATGCCCAAATTACACAAAGCTTTTTTTAAAAAAACGCCAAAGCTCGTGCAGTGGAAAAGTACTAAATTGTCTATTATTTTGCGCTATCTGTGTTATAGTTTGTACTATATGTAAGGGGTGTGGAGCGAAGAATTTAAAAATTAAATATTAAAGTTTCGGCACAGATGTCATATACGCGATTATGGCGCGATTTTTTTCTGACGCCAATGTCATATACACAACGGGTACTTAACTGGCGGCAAAGTGTCGTTATTTTGCTTGATATGGTAACCCGGATGTTGTTGTTTATGGTGTTGATGTTTTCGCCAAATTGGCGTATATGACAACTGTGCCGAAGCTTCTATAAAGCAGTATAAGACTAAAAAATTAAGAATAAAATAAATTCAAAATAAGACTAAAGAAGAAAGAAAATTCATGCGTTAAGCATAGAATATGAAACACTTTCCAACACATCCTGAATGCTTTAACAAAACTTCGTTATTTGGGGAAATAAGATAACTAAGTAAGCATTTTAGAAGACGCATAAAAAATTTTAAAAATTGATTTCATCAGTTACCGTCCATAGCCAATAGTATCTTTATTACATGCCACTATTTAGCCAAAATTTAATTTAAACTACTCTTAAAACTACTGAAACCACATTTCCAGATATTATCATCCATAGACGGTTATGTATCCAATTCTTTGCGCGACCCTGTATATCATTTTATCTATATTCCACAAACATTTCTTAGTAAACTAAATGCAGTTCAGCGTAAAAACGCATAACTCCTTTAAAAACCACCTTTAAGCAATTTACTCTCATACTCAGTAACCCTTACGAATTCTTTTGTGTAGCCCTGCATATGAACTGTAGCATTTATGCATACAGTATAGTATGCATAAATGTAGTGAAACATAAAAGCGCATATCATAATTAAAAATGCATTTCTGGCAATCATTGCTTATGTACAATACTTTGGAGAAAAGTTGCTTGGCGAGAAAGAAGTTTGCCAATGTATTTTCTGACAACCCATTTACTGCTCAACAAACAACAACTGCTCAACTATTTACTCACAAGCAATTTTTTCCATATGTATGCAATTTATTTAGGTAGTTGTTAGCTATCCCGTCGACCAGTTTCACCAAATTATATAAATCGCCAAACCACTCGCCAAATTATACAAATTGACATAATTTTTATTTTAAACAACGAAAGATCAATTAAATTAGCAAAACATTAATAAAAATACAAATATAACGTCGAATTAAAAATCACTTGATGACGTAAGAAACACATGATCATGTTTAATGTCAACCATTATTGGCATTTAATCTTACAATTTGGCGACAGTAATTTGGTCGACGGGATAACTAACAAGTACCTTTATTTAATGTAAAAAAAGCTATTTACCCATTTTTTAATTATTTTTTTTTACCCATTTTTTAACAGAAGTAATTTTGGCTCAGATGTCATATTCGCCCCATATTGGCGCGATTTTTTTCCGACGCCAATTTGGAGAAAACATCAACAGCATAAACAACAACATCCGGGTTACCATATCAAACAAAATAACGACCCTTTGGCGAGAGTTAAGTACCCGGTGTGTATATGACACTGGCATCAGAAAAAAAATCGTGCCAGTATGGGGCGAATATGTCATCTGTGCCGTAATTTTTGCACAGATGTCATATACGCATCGGGGTTGGCGTAATTTTTCTCTGACGCCAATTTGGCAGAAATCTCGCTTTCGAATACCAGTTACTTATATATTTTTAAATTATTTGCTATCATTTTGAAAAGGAAATAACTATAAATAAATAAAAGTTTGAATAATAGCTATAGAACAAAACTGTTTATATAATTAAAAACAGAAAATAAAAGTAAATAAACAATTTATTAATAAATAAAAAAAAATAGCCGGGTTACCATTGCAGGCAAAATAACACCATTTTGGCACCAGTTAGGTATCCCGGTTCATATCTGAAATATGTGCCGTAATTTGCATATAAAAAATATTATATACATTTAGAAACGATTTTTTTATGTATATAAGTGCATATTTAAACAAAAATAAAAGTTCATTAGATTTGTTTTCATAGCTGTTTATATATTTTGGCAACATATCTCACTTTCTGATGCCCGAATTGCGCCAAGCTTTTTTAAAAATGCGCTATAATGGAAAAGTACCTAAATAAATAATTAATAGAAATAACCAATTATACAAACTAAAACTTTTTATTTCGAGATCAAAGCAGTGTTTTTAATTTCAACTAAAAATACATATATCCTTGGATAACTTTATTTGAAATTAGGTTCACAGCTTAATATCTCATTCCATAAACCTAAACAAACACAAGTGATTCATTCATCATGAAACTTAAAAAAAATTTAAATCATTGAGGTAATCATTCACAAAGTAAGTTCTCCAACAATCAATGGACAATATTCTAATGACATCAAAGTAGATAAAATGGTGGCGGTATCGTTTGTTTATGGTTTGAAATCACAAAGATTTAATTTTGCAATGTCTCTTAGTTACATTATTTTGTCATATTTATGAGCTCAGAACAAAAGCATATTGTTTCATTATTTAGTTATTAAAGACGGAAAAAAATTATAAATGCATGATTTGAAACTCTTAAATAATTTTCTTTCTTAACAGTAAAAAATAACATCGGAAAGTAACAGCGGGTTTAAGTTAAATAAGTTTAACAGTTTAATTCTGTTGTAATATTCAAAATAACTGTATTTATTAGATTTCAGTAACCAACATCAGGGCCCAATTAAACTTTGAAGTTTGAGGAATTACAATGTCCTTCCAGGACCTTTCTTTTGGAGATGCTTTTCTAAATTTCATATACACATGGAAACTCTTCAGTGTTAGAAATATTATTCTTAGGACTGACATAACATGAGAACGGCCTGCAATTTTACACAAGTTTTTGAAAACTACTTTATATCAAAAATTTTGCTAAAAACTGGTTACTTTTTTGTTATAGCGGCCCACACTATTAGGGTTATGACAAGTTGCAGCCAATTTCGCCAACGTCGTAATCAAAATCGTGAAGCACACACATATAATACCATATAATACCATTTCATGAAATCGTCTACGATAATTTAACAGTTTTTACCTTACTTCAAGTGTAAAATTTATTTATTTTTAATGCTTAACAATCTAAATTGTCCAATATATGAATTTAAAAAAATGTAAACAAAGATTGAATAGACATGACCACAAAAAGCCTCAAATCTGCATAACACTTGGAAACAAACTGTGCAGATTAGTGGTACTCTACTGTACACAGTTTTTCATAAATGTGTTTCGTTCTTAAAATGTGTTATTTTCATCTATCACTGCGGAACAAGCGAGAAAACTCATATTCTTGCACATGAGTTGTTTATATCTTTATCTCTAAATTTCCGTCATTTTTAACGGGTTACCTTTCTAGTATACTAATAAAATTTAAACGAATAATATTAATAAAATATATTGGCGGGAATCGGCTTATTGACACCTAGATGTTTTCACCTTTGGTCATATTACATTTTACAAACCGATCGTAGCGCCTCATTTTTCCCTAGCGGCCTTTGTTTGAACTAATATTTTTTTTTTTGCACCAATCAGTTTCCCATGGTCTGATATGTATATCCTCCAAATATGAAGTCGTTACATCCACTGCTTCTCTCGCTAGAGCGTCCCAAACAGGGATACTTTAATTTGGTTTGTTTTGCGTTTATGACGGCCAATTATCAACACGTGAGATATAGGCCCTGGAGGTGTAGTGCCCTTCGTGTGGGTCTTTCTAAGGACCTAACCCGTACTTACGCATGGGAATCCACGGTTTCGAAGAAAACGACGAAAACTCCGAAACGGTTAGGACGACGGGCGCTATTGGGTTCGAACCCAGCACCTCCCGTCTACCAGCTTCGAGAGCTTAGCCTCTCAGCCGCTGGTGGGGCACTTTAATTTGAACCACCCTATATGTTAACGAGATGACTACAGATAGCCCATAAGCCCTTAAAGGGCTGTGATGCCGTCACGGCATCCCACAATTTTAATTCCTATTTGCCTCATTGGCAATGGATTTTTTAATGAAAATTTCACTTTTATTAAGTACGCGAAAATATACTTTTACTTATTTACAAATAAATTTTTGTATAATTACTGGTGTCAGTCAAATATTTCAACATTTTTAGAATACAAGTACCTTGCCCCTGAAAGGGTTAAAGAATAAAACAATGGACGGTCTTACGACAGGAAATTTTCTTGTAGGACACTTAATGTTTTGTGAAAAAAAGTGACATAGTAAAATTGTCTCACATGAAATAAAATGTAGCAATGTACTATAAAGTTAACTGTAACAGCGCGAAGTGTTTAGTGCCAACAGTTGATGTTTGGTAAAAATACAAGTGTTCTATCAAAAAAGCTATTTTTAAATCTAAAAAAATGGAGTTCTAAAAAATAAAAGAAGCATATGACAGTACTGGGGTGACAGCAAAAGGACCCCATCGCAAGACCAGTAAAATAAAGTGATAGTAATTTGTATAGTTTCAAATGCAATATTCGGTGAAAGAAATGTCGAATCAAAGATTTAGATTCATTTAAAGGTAATTCCACTTTATAAGACCAAAAGTTAGTCGTTTTTTAATTTTTCGTTTCCTATTAGAAGTGGATTTATAAAACGAATTCAAATTATACCGTACTATATAAAAAATCTCTCTATTCTAAAAAAAAGTAACTACCGCTGTCACCGCCGCCGCCGGTTTTGAATTTTTTGTGACCGGAGGTCTTTCTTCGTTAATAATAAGAAAAATAAAGCATACAAAAATATGAAAATCGGTGGTTTTATACAGAAATGTTTGATAAACAAGCTGATGCAGACAGTTTTCAAATCGAAGAATTATTTTAAGAGATATTTAATGCTAAAGTTGGACAAAATAGTTCCACTAAAAAGTTTTATAGGAGCAAAAACTTTTCATGGGAATTTAATCATTTTTTGATCATTTTATACGTTTAAATTTCCCAGTGTGCAGACTGTATTTCTTTTTTTAATTTGAATCATTTTTTGAGGTTTTATTTCTACTTTAAATTCGAATTTTCAGCATTTCAAGAGATATTTTTTACATTATTTTAGAAAATGGTAATAATTTATACTGTTGCCAAATGTATAAACAGCGCAAACAATAATGTTTGCTTCAAAATAAAAATTTATTTACACGTGACTATTACAAACAGAAAAAATCATTTGGAATTAGAATTAAATAATTATGTACAAAAAGCAGGAACTTATTAAAAATTACGTCAAAAAAAGTATACACGTGAATTTTAAAAGAGATATTGTAAAATAATAAATTCATTAACATGCGTTAGAAGTCTTAAATAGGAGACATTACGTCATATTTACGTCACAGTACAGTTATTACATAAAATGAGCACAGAATATTGCAAAACAGTTTAAGTTTAGAAATTGCGCTAGACATTCTATTTGATATTTTGAGAGGATCTTTTCAACTATTTTTGTTAGGAAAGCGCAAATAATATTTCATTTCTAACAAAAGTGTTTTCACGTGATTATTTAAAAGAGAAAGAATAGCTTGGTCAAAATTACGTCCTATTAAAAACGAATAAATTAAAATGTCTCATTTAAAAGAACTTTCTTTTCGCTTTGTTAAAAAATATCAGGATACAAAGACTGTTTAATAAATTCCTTTTATTTAGCTTATTTTGAAATGTTGTTACACGTGTCTACGTCATCAAGTTTCGACGTTTCGACGTTTTATTTGTATTTTTATTAACGCTGTACTAATTTATTTGTTCTTTCGTTATTTAAAATAAAAAATGATGTCAATTTGTATAATTTGGCGAGTGGTTTGGCGATTTATATAATTTGGCGAAATTGGTCGACAGGATAATCAAGTAGTACCGCAGCGGATTTGGCGTTAAAATTCCCCAATGAAAGAGAAATGAATATAAATCCGTTTATAGGGAGATCGCCACTGTTTTTTAAATTATAATTCAATGTTTCGAAATCTTTTTAAAGTCGATCAAATTAGCGTGCATTTAGAGTCTGCGGTGTCTGGACGGTGGTTGGCGAGCGTAGCTCGTAGGTGGCCGAGCCCCCTAGTAGCGATAAAAAAAGTTAGAATATTAGTACTTTTTTATAGAAAAATAAATCTAGAATAAACTCGCGTAATTTCACCTTATTTAAAGAATTGCATGAATTGTTAACATTCTTCTAATTTGTAGAAGTTCTAATTCGTAAAAGCTTAAAAAAAATTAACTATGTTTAGCTATTTTAATTTGTCCATGTTTGCGTGACACGTGTATTTACTTTATTGCTATTTATTTCGAAAATTTCCTATTGGATAAATAGCTTTCAACGATGATGTTTTATTAACACTATACTGGCTGAAAACACCACCGCTCCCGGAATTTTAATTGAGCGCTGACACAAAAATGGGCGGGCTTTTCATAGGCGGAATTTTTAAAACCTATGCACGGTCCTCTAAATTTTGACACCAGTATTTTATAAAAGATTTCTTTGACTTACTTAATATCAGAAAAGCGAATCGAAAAAACTTTAAAAACTTATTCGTACGAAAATTCAAGGGACCGTACACACGCTGAAAAAATTCCGCCTTCGGCAGCAGCCATTTTTGTGTCAGTGCTAAGAGCTGGTATTCAGGGGGCGGTGCATTAACACTCCCTCCCGCAACGTGCACCAAAGTTGTGCCTTTTAGAATACACTGCAGCAAAAAACGATACGGGTTATAGATCCAATAAAATAGACGGGGGCCATAAATTTATTTGCATACAAATCGATCCACATTGAAAAAACTACCTGCTAATTTTGAGTTTTTTTTAATTTTTTATAGTCTTTAAAAATATTTAACTATTAATTTTCCCACTATGTATAATTACAACTGTAGAACATTCCTTACAATATTAACAGTCATCTTTCAAATCCTAATTCATATTTTGATAATTGGTTTATTTCTTTGTATTCTATTCTGCTCTGGATATAAAAAACGATTTTTAAGTTATTACTCAACACACCTGCAATTCAATTCTAATGCACAATAGTTTCATAAATAATTTTAAATATCAAAAAGCATTTCAGACTTACAATATATACAAACTTCAGGGATGCAAAAAATTTAGAAAAAAAAATTAATAATAATTTTTTTGGATCCAACAAAATTGAACTTGATAATCTTGACATTTACGAGCAACACTAATTTCCTATCATTTTTAAGAGTAGGGTCCGTACAGGTCAGGGACATTTCCAGTAGAATATTAGTATTTTTTTTTTTTTTTTTAGAAAAATAAATCTAGGATAAACGCGCGTAATTTCACCTTATTTAAAGAATTGGATGGATTGTTAACATTCTTCTAATTTATAGAAGTTCTAAATCGTAAAAGCTTCAAAAGATTTAACTATGTTTAGATATATTAATTTGTCCATGTTTGCGTGACACGTGTATTTACTTTATTGCTATTTGTTTCGAAAATTTCCTGTTGGATAAATAGCTTTCAACGATGATGTTTTATTAACACTATTCTGGCTGAAAACAGTGTTGCCATATTTGGTGTAGTTTTTATTCAGAAATTTCAAGTTTATGCCAGAAAAAAAAAATTAATGCTAATTTTATTCTACTTTGTTCACGAAAATTGTATCATTATGGTAACCAAAAATAATTATCAAAACCTTCTGGGAACAATTTGAAATCCCTTAACGATAATTTTATAAATGGCACATACATGCGTCGGCGACCTGCATGTTCACAATACCTACTCGTTTCAGTTTCCAAACCGTTCTGATTGGCTCGCCAGATTCAGATATACGGACCATACTGACTTTGAAAATCTTGCAAGCGATGGTCAATGAATTGAAATTTTGTTCTAAGCTATTTCAGAGTGAGTTCGCAGTAGCTTTGTGGTATCTCGTCTGTTTCCAGTACTGTGGTACATCTTTTCGAATACAAACAGTGCAAAGTTTTGAAAAAAATATAGTTTGTTATTTTTCAATATTTAATTAAGTTGTGAAATAATATGTTATAGTTGTAAGAGTTATAATATGAATGAAGAAAATAGAAATTTCAGTATTTCATTAAATTATAAAATATAATTTTAAACAATATTAACAATTTAAAAAATGAACTAAATATTCGTTATAGGGATTGCGGTTTTAATGAATGTCGTGCATTTTACAGATAACTATTTTGAAAGTTAGATGTCTGAATTGATTTCTATTATTAGTTTTTTTCGTGGTCGAAAGCGCTCATGCATGAACAAAAACTGAAAAATATTACAAAGGTTGCAAGCTTTTGCACAAATAATACTGACATTCTCGAAAGCGCATAAGGCACATATGATTTACTTTATTGTGTTTATAGAAAAAAAAAGATGAATGTCCATAAATTATTATGAACATACTTATTTATATAATTTTCCGAATCACCATTAAATTATATGCACCAATAATAAACAATTAAATTTCAAAAAATCAAAAAAACCGACAGCGTAAAAAGCGACCTAATTACTACTATTTAATTCCTACTATTCCTACTCTCGCTATATATATCTTGTTCAAATTTTCAATCGTTAATAAAATACTTATTATTCATCCAATCAAGCTCAAATATTTTTTTCAAAACTTGTAGCGGATGATACTTGATGTTAATCCATTTTTTCAAGTATTAATTCATTAATTAAATTTAATTAATTTATGTTCAATAATAGAGAGAACCCTCTTCTTGATCAAGGCATTTTAAGCGCCATTCAATAGGAATGAAGAATGGGAGAAAAAAAATTCTCTTATAGACCTAAGTAGGAATTGACTTAAAATAATTTTGTTATATTACTTGTTTATATTACTTACCTATTTTTTATTTACTTGTATTGATGACTTTTAAGTTGTGTTAATTGTTAGTTCCTACCTATAAACACTGTTTTGATGAGGTCTATACATGTCTATGATGGTTAGAGTTGCAGTAAACCTGGAGATCCACAATACATACACAACTTCCAGGTTGTATAATATTTTAACGGAGCTTCTGACTGTAAAATAGTCAATGAAACATCATCTTCATTTTAAAAGACCTATCCAATGATATCCCACTCAATAGGATGCGTAATTTTTTTTTTTTTCCGTCTCTACCGCCATTTTGTATTTTACGGCCACCATTTTGAATTTTACGGCCGCCATTTTGAATTTATAAAAACAAAACCTAGTCTATAACAATCGGACTGTTAAGACGAATTGATAGAGACCTCATTCATTAAAATCCATTCAGCCATTGGGATGTTTGGAAGGTATAAAGAAATCCACATACACAGATACGCTTGAAACACATAACCCTTCTTTTCAGTCGGGTGAAAAGTACGCGATGCATGATGCAGTCCATTATCACTTCCAATACGTTAAAAATCAGTACAGTCTGAATCTAGTCAGCCAATCAGAAGGGCTCGAGATACGAAATGATTAGGTATTGTGAATATGCCGGCGGCCTGACAGTGTTAAGTTATTACTTTCAATTCATGAATAATATATACCTTTTGCGCTGGAATACCAATAGTAAAAATGGCACTATTTTGAATATATGTATATATATATATATATATATATATATATATATATATATATATATATATATATATATATATACTATGTATAAATTTTCTGCTAGCAATTCTTTTTCCTGTTTTTCACTGAATACACTGACTCAATATTTGCAATATTTATGAAAGTGTAATTTAAATATTATTTGATTTTCGAATCGTTTGTTTCTGAGTAAAATACAAATATAGCTTTTAAAGTAATATTTCAAAGATTGGTTTTTGAGAGATAAAGAAAATCTTAAAACGCTTTCTATAAAATGAGATTTGCTTAAAATATATATATATATATTTTAATTCAACAGTAAAGAATTTATATATTTTATAAGAAGTATTTTTATAAAATTTGTAATAGTGTTATATGAGAGAAAATATTCACAACATTTATTTCGTAAATTGTGCATAATTTTTCTGATTATATATTTATATAAAGTGTTTAATAGTAAGTTTTCAATTTATAGAAACAATATATAGAATATTTACAATTAACGTTAAGTACTATAAATGCAATATCGAAATTGAAATTACCAACCAGATTAAATATCAGCTAAATATGTAAAATATAGTTTATCTTATTTCATGATAAATTTTATGGCACAATTTAATGGCTCCAAACTTATTTTGTTCAGGATAATATGTTTGGTTATATATATCTACATATTAAAAATCCCTGCCGGCCCGGCCTACAGGCGGAGGTAGATTTCAAAGTTAAGTATATTAATTGCTCCAACAAAAACTAAATCATGATTAGATATAAATCCACTTTAACAGTTTAATCTAGCCGCTTTTAACGAGTTTTTATTTCATTTTTATATAATAGCTGGTTTTATCAGAATCATGTTAAGACGGTATTAAAAAAAAACTTTTCCATGCTCAACAACTCGAAATTTTCTGGCACATTTTCAGATTAATTTTTAATAGAAAAAATACGAAACTTTCTGACGTGATTTTTGAAAAGATTTATAAGCGGCATGTGTTCTTGTTTTTCTTTCAATTAATTAAAACTTGATTAATAAACAATTATTTTCTCAGTAGGGCAATATTTTTCTTTTCTAACACAATCGCTTCAGGAATTTCTGTTCAAAATGCCCAATTTTACATCATTTTTTGAAATATATTCTGCCTCTATAAAAAAAACGATCATTACGGTACATTATATAGTTTCTGAAGAAGAGAATCTATCAATTGGATGCGTTTGAGTTCAAAAATGAGTTTAAAAATGAGTCAGAAAATAAGCAGTTTTGATTTGAATACTCCCTTAATAAGATGATATTTTCTTCAACCACTATGTATTTTTAATTTGTTTTTGAGGTAAGAATTGGTCCTATCAAAATCTTATCTATATAAAGGTTCATGACAATATTAAGAAGATATATGATAAATTCATGGGGATTTTATAACTTATGAATTGACGGAGTTATGGAAATTTTTCTTCTTCACCACCCCCCCCCCCTTATTTTTCGTTTTTAATTTTTTTTGCGTTACGAATTGGTCCTATCAAAAACTTGTGAATATAAAAGTTGTATATAATATTAAGTATATGTATAATAAAATTAATTGAATTTGATATCTGGAGAATTGACGAAGTTACGAATTTTTTCTCCCAAAAACCCTATTTTTTACTCCCCTTGAGCCCATTTTTAATTTTATCAAAAATCTGTGATGCATAAATTTTTGGCCCTATTTTTAGGAGTAATAAAAACTTTAAACTGATTTGATATGCACAAAATGTAAGAAGTTTTTTTTTCTATTTTCTCAAAACATCTCCCTATTTCCAGCCCCTTGGCCCGATTTTGCCCATTAACGAACTTGACCGAGATTTTATGCCCTTTGATTTTATGTATCAGTTTGGAAGAGATTTGAGCAGAATTGTGGAAGTTATCGTGTCCAGAAGAAAGTGATATATATATAAATAGATACATAGATAGATAGATAGATAGATAGATAGATAAAGTTTTTTACTGAGGGTGGTTTTGGGTTCTAGGGCTCATGATCGGTGTAGATCTGCAAAATTTTTTCAGAAATTCCAACATAGGAACGACGCCAATAGGTAGTATTTCATACGAAATCTACCTAAAAGACAAGGCTGTTTTTTTAGTCATTTGTCCTGAGCTTCGTACAGAACCGATTTTGGTAATTATTTTTTTAATGAATTCTGTATCCTTTTTGATTCTACTACACTAGCTCTTGTACACTTCTAGACACACTAGCTATTTTTTTTTTTTAAATAATCCCATTTTTATGCTTTCACTTTCATTTAAAATGATCTTTAGGGAATTTCTTTATATTGGTGTTAATCGGGTTACTTCTATTGATGAAGAGAGAAGGGAAACAATGGGCATTACCGTATGATTACTTATGCCATTTTCATAATACAATTAAAAATACTTTTTATTTAATTTTTGAACAGAACGTGACGTCACAATTTAACAGATGGGTAAGTTTAATAGCAGATCGCACAGAGGGATTCGTTTAATATTTCTTTCAAAACACATTATTATTAAATTAACAAATCAAAATTGTTAATAGAAAATTAAGAATTTCTTCCATAAATGTCAGCACCATTATATCTAGGAATGCGTCCCCTTGTAAATTATGCACTCTCCTATTTCAATTTTTAAATTTAACTTATAATAGTTTTAGGAAGACTCCGTCAAAAACAACATTTTTAAAAATCAAATTAGCCATTTTTTAAAAGGTGCCCTCGTTTTCCCCTTCCCCCCTCTCCCCAATAAAAATTCAAATCAACTTAAATTTATAAAATTCTTATTATGTGTTATAAACTATGTCAAAGTTTAAAAGCGATCGGTTCTTTAGTTTTCCTAATTTTAACAAATTCCCGTCAATCGTCTGTGCGAACAAACATATCTTTTATAAGTTTAAAAATCGACTTTTTTTCTTAAATCGAAAGTTGCGTTCCGATTTTTCTTAAATTTAGATTTTATGTATCAGGGTACGAAATAACATCCGGATACGAAATAACAAACTTTGTAAAATCAACACGTTAAAAAATTTCTATTGCGATTATCAATCCTAGTATAAAAAAAATATCTCTTTCTCCAACCGTGTCATATGGAATGCCGTACAAAACATACAATGCAAAACATGCAATGCCTGCAAAACTACAATGAGGATTGTAAAAAGCAAGAAGAAAGGTACTCTGTGACTGGTTGCGCAATCTATCCACAAACAGGTGATTAATGAGGACTGCACCTACTTACCCCTGTAGCCAACTAGCCTCGGTCTCCCCTACAGGTTCTTTACAAATGATTACCTAATGTTAACACATAATCATTCACAAATTAAAATAAATAAAAATTAGAAATAAGGTATGGTGCAAAAGATAGTTCATAAAATTTGTCAGAACTACATAAAATAATATGCATTTTTTAAATGCTGCCACGTGACAGGTCGCGAGTTTGGTTCCTGGCTGTGCGAGTTTCACTCAACCTTTCATCCCTTCGGGGTCGATAAAATGAGTTACAAGCTTGCTTGGGAACTAAACACCGAGGGTACGGCGTTGGTTTGACCACCTAGCCGGGGCATATGCTGCATAGCACCTCGGGGCCAAGGGTCAAGTAAGCAGATTTGGGCACCGTAGGCCCTGACCCTTCATGGATCGTACAGCCACAGGTAGTTTTATTTTCTTATTCTTTAAAAGGCGTTGCGTTACATCACGCTGTAAAACATCTCAAATTCACGTGTTAAATTGCATCATATGTCTCTGAATTTCTACTTTTTATTTTGTTGTTATTACTGAAACGCTGAAATAGAAATATTTTGAAATTTTAAGTTTGTCTGAAAATTCTTTTAGCTTAAGTCGACCAACTGTATTTCTGGAATAAATTGTTAACAGTTTTTTAATGAATGGTTTACAACATTTTTGAGCTACTTGATTAATAATCATTTTTATGTATTATGACTCATGCAAAATCGAATTATAGAATTTGATGTCTTTTATGAAGCACACAGTATTTAGACCTGTATACATTTAAATATACATTTTTAAGCAATATTATGGTCGAATTTCAAATGTAAATATAAAACAAAATATATCCTTAAAGGTAAAAGTCCACTACGATGAAAATCTACCATTTATATAAAACTTATTAATTATAATGCAATAAATTTATTTTTGTTACTTTCACACAAAACTAAAATAATTAACTCCACATCAATAGTTACAATTTCTTTCAAAAAAAAAAAAAAAATACTGACGTCTGACAGCCAAGCATAATATAAAAAGAATTCATTTAGAAGCAATTGTATAATCAGAACATGTCGCTTTCTAAGAAGAGACTGATAGACAAAAGAGGGATTTTCGAAATATAAACGCTTTGTCAAAATGCCATATCAGAGAAGCTCAGAAATTTAATTAATTACGATGAACTGCCTTAGAGAAGGACACGGATTCTGAATTACATTTTTCGAACTCTACTAAAATTTTGCTTTAATATTCAATGTAATGAATTGTCTGACAAATTTAGGACATGTACCTTTAAATAATACATTTTTGATAATTTTTTTTCAATGTTTTTAAAATATTATTTATATTTAAGGCAGACCGCATAACAGTTTATTTTTCACCCCACTAAACTTTTGGGAAATTATAATTACATATACGTTATTAACAATATTTCGGATTAAATTATTTAATTTTCTTCTATTTAATTTGATCTTATGTAAACTAAACGAAATAGCGATTATAAATTTCCGTATTAAAAAACATTGGTAACATTATATACAGTGTATCCATTTCAACCCTGTACATTGGCAAATTTCTAATCCGTTAGTCATAGACATATATAATTTCAATTACAAAAATGTTTTAAACAAGGTAAAGAAATATTTTTAAAAGCGATTTGGGTCAATAAAAGCATTTCTTAAAAAAAAAAAAAAAAAAGAAAAGAAAAGATATTTAAGTTTTTTTACACTGTTTCATGTCCTATAAGTTACATTTAGTAAGCATATCTTGTTACACAAAGAAGTATTGCACAAAAAGTCTCTTTCGCCTACGATTATAACTGACCGAGTAACAGCTGTTTAAAGTTGAAGCATACTTTGTTAATGCGAAATAGGTGTCAGTCAGAAATCAACTAGAAAATTAAAACTAATCATCAATTATAAAAATAGTAATAGTTGAGAGAAAAAAATTACATTACATTGTAAATTGAAGTCTATATCATTTTGACATATTAAATCAAAATATACAACTTGTACTAAAAATAAAAATTAAAAAATTACAGAATATTGTTAAACGAAATGATGCAGCAACAGTTTCAATTCTTTACAAAATGATACATATTCCAAAATGTTATTAGATAATCTAATCTAAAACTTAATTAATAAAAAATAAAGTTATTTTAAAACTTGCTTCGAAGTTACTACCTTGAGGTGCAATGTAGAAATGAGAACGTGAAATAAATTATCTTGAACTTTAAGCGACATTGTAGGTATTCCAGATCTGCACTTTACTTTAAGAACTTTAAGCGACATTTTAGGTATTCCAGATCTGCACTTTGCTTTAAGAACTTTGTTTGCGAACCCTCAAAGCATGGCCCAATTCATATGTGTTCAGATGCAGAAAATTTGGTGAAAGCCATGCAAGTAAAATTTCATAACTCGGTCAATTTTAGCTGAATGGGACTTTTTTGTCTTACGTGTTAGTGTAATAGGAAAATTTTACTAAATATCACTTATAGGACTGTGGACCGTATAAAAAATTAAATTTCATAATTTTTAAGAAATGTTTTTATTGCTCCAAATCACCAAAGAACACTTCTTTACCTCATTTAAAACATTTTTGTAATTGGAACTATGTGTCTAAGACTAACGGATTAGGAATTAGCCAGTGGAAACTGTTGAGAGTGGACACCCTGTATATTGAAGATACCGTCAACTGGGGCAACTTTCGCCAATTGAGGGTACCTTTGTGGTAAAAGAGGAAAAAATATTACATCTGCTACATTTTCTACATTGCTTGAGTTATCCACAAAGTTTTCGTCTCAAAATATAAATGGCAGCAATATACGCTTTCAGTGTGAAGCCAGTTACGACGTTTTCGTTGACTCCAAACAAACGATTTCTATTTTTCATTTCTTATTAAATATGAATCGTAGAAAATATTACGACTGCATATAACGTATTAAAACACTCAGTTGTCAGATATAGCAATAAGATATAACTATAAAATGTAAGTAAAAAAGACAATGCAACATAGCAACCTTTTGTTTGGAGTTCATTTCCAACCAAATCGTCATCACTGACGTCATGACTGAATAAGTCTATAGGTTGCGCGTGTAGCTCATTGTAAGTAACCCTCCGAAGTTCCACTGTGGTAGCAGAAGTGAAACAAACACGTATGAAGATGGTGGGAATTGAGCTCTTACATATTTTATCTACCAATTTGTAAATTAATTGGTTTGGACCTTGGTAAGTACATGTTATTATAACCTCATAAGTGTAGATCAAGATCTAATATAGGTTTATGCGTTGTCTTACATGAGATAAAAAATAAAAACTTTTCTATGTTGGGTAACTTTGGCCCAATATTTGGGGTAACATTGGCCCAACCAGTTATCATTTAAATTTTTGTATATACTTCCTGTGAATTCATAAAACGATATTGTATTTGAAGGGGCTTTTCTTATTTTGTTGAATTTAATCATTGACTTTTTTTTTCTTTTTTTTTTGTATACTTATGGAAACAGACATTTGTGCCTTTACAAACAAGAACTTTGCTGATGATTCATCTAGTGTATTGGCCCAAACTGAGGCAAACAAGAAAGCTATTGACAAAGATTACTGTAACGTTGAAAAATTTGTACTTGTGCCGTTTAATGGAAATCTCTATCCCGACATTGAAATCAAGGGAGGGTTGTGTTGCTGAAGGCATGGAAAAGAAGTTAAAGTGTTGGTGTTGGCCACAGCTACCGGACATGATGATGTATGAATGGAACGATATTATTGCAAAAATTAGTCCACCTAAACATCTGTTTAAAATAAATCCTTATTCACTCCCAGACCTGGACAATTCAAATTAAGCCATATTTATGAGTTTTGTAATACTTTTTAAATAAGTATGCTATTTTACTGTCTTTTTATATGCTCTCACGTTTTGCCCTCTCTCTCCCGCCTCTTTCAATCGGGTAATATTGGCTCACATCATGCTGTATGCCCTATAACATTCGCTTTGACACATATGCCATTGTTACACTGTAAAAAAATAACTGTAATGTTACTAAAATTTTTCTAGATAACTGGGATTCCTAGAACTTTTTATGTAACGGTAACAACAAAAACTCATGTAACAGACACGCTTTTGCGCCGAAAAGAAAAAAAATCTGCAAGGTTACTAAGAATTTTTTAGGAAACTGTGATGCTTGAACTTTTCCTGTTGCTGCAACCAGGGTTACAGATAAAATTTTAGTAAGATTACTGCAATTTTAGCAGATTTATTTATAAAGGTACAGATTTCTGTAGCTTTACAAAAACTAGTTTTGTACATTTGCAGCTTTTTTCGTACAGTTACAGATGAAAGTTTAGTAAGCATATAACTTTACATCTGTATAACAACAGATTTTTTTTTTTTTTTTTTTTTTTTACAGTGTACCGCAATTTCAGGTAACATTGACCCAAATTTTCAAAAACACTTTTTGGTTAAAATAAAAACAATGCCGACAAATTTATTCTGGGATGTGGATCCATATGTTTTTAGCAAAAAAAATAATTAATAGGGATATTTATTTTTTAATAAAGTAAGAAAATAGAGATGCTGAACATGCCTTGAAATAAACAGATTTGGACAAAAATTATCACAGTTGACGATACATTAGAACATTGAAATGTTTTAAAACAATAATCATATATATTTTATATTTATTGAAAATTTGAAATATGTTCTACAACAAAATTTGTAACTCATAATTGATCTTTCATTTTTAATGTGAATGAGACAAAACTGATTTTTCATATACCGTAGACCACTTTACCGCAATCTTAGTAGGACAGACGTTCGTACTTTGTAGTATAAAGAAACTCTGTGAACATTTAGTTGGCAAAAAACAGAAGATATACAAAATAGTTAACTTTCCTTAAACGACTCTACGTAATCTCACGCTGTAAGAATGTTTAAACTGTGTTAAATCCCAACAAATGTTTGGAATTTTTTTCTTTTCATTCTATTGTATTGCTGAAACGGTGTAAAAAAAAACAACCTTATTTTGAACATTTGCTGTTAATTTCAGCATTCCTATAGTTTAGACAGAGCGGTTGTCTATTTGTGGTAGAAATTTCAAACAGTTTTTAATTGTCTTATATACAACATTTTTGAACTACTTTATAAACAATAGCCTTTCGAAACTTTAACATTTATTATGGATAATGCAGACTGGAATTATATAATTTATGTTATTTTATGAAGCACTCTACATTTAGACCAAAATAGTTTTAAACATATATCTTTAGGAAATTTCAATCAGAATTTTGAACGTAAATAAAAAAATAAACATATCACTAAAGATAACAGCGCATTTTGCTGAAAATGTACCAGATACGAAATAGTTTTAAATTATAAAACAATATTTTTATAAGACATTCAAATAAGTCTAATATATATTTTTCTGACAGCAGTTTTTCTTGCAATGAAATCTGACTGAAATCTGACAACTAAGAAAGTGTACAGTAAATAAATAATAATTTATTTACAACCAATTGCATAGAAAGAATATGGAGTTTTCTAATAAGTGATTGATGTATAAAATATGGATTTTCGAAATTTATACTCTTTGTCAGAATGAGCTATATCAGAGAAACTCAGAATATTTATTAATTACGATGAACTTTGTTATAATATGAAGTGGATTGGAAGCGCTGCATAGTAAGCTTACATTTTCTTTGAATGAGATGTATTCTCCTACCAATTCTTATATGTTTCTAAAGTTACGATTTCTTTTCACTAAATGTGATTTTTTAAATAATTCTACGTTGTGTATTAATCCATTTTAGGCCAAGCATAGAAATTTTATAAAATGTGGTATTATTTTCATTGAAATATGCTTAAATTACATTCATTAAGACAAAAAATAGTTTCGTGCTTGAAAAATAATATTTTATTTGAAAAATAAAATACATTCTGCATTTTCATGCATTCGGTCAATGGTGCGCTGACGCACCATTAAATTTAAAGTTAATATATTTTTTAAATTTTTTATAACATTTGTTTTATTATTGTTTTATTTACAGAACTTGCAACTTTAATCCTTTATAAAAACATATGATTCATCTCAAGTGGAATAATTATGTATTTTCAAAAAGTAGAATTTGTCAATAACCGTTTAAATTTTAAAAGACTAGTGTATTTTGAAAATTTCGCAACAGGAAGTGTTTACTTCAATTGAATTACTGGTGTTTTATAGATGTCTCCAGAACCCTTAAAAATAGCAGAAAAGTAAAATTAGTGAAAAAATATTATTTACAGTGTTAATAAAAAAAAATATTTATTTAAATGGTGCGTTTACGCACCTTTGACCGAAAATGGGTTAATGTTGTTATTACACATGGTTATTTGGGTTCTATCTGATGAAAGGTTTTTGCTGAAATAACATATGTATAGCAGCATAGCCTCAATTCCTAAATGAATCAAGCCGATGGGTGACGGTGTTCCAGATTTGTTTTCTCTAAAATGCGCATAATTCAGTATCACCCATTATAACATTTTATGTGATTTATCATCTTTAAGTTCTTTAAAATTTCAGTAAATATACAAATTCCTTTTACCTTTTTAAAAAGAGGAAAATGCTTTCTTATTCGGAAATATTAAACATTAATATTTGATTTGCCCATAAGTATCGCTAACTAAATTTAAAATTATTTTTCCAAGTAATATATATTGTAGAAGTACTTTGCTTTAAATACTTTAATGTGCTGCAAAGAGGTTTAACGTTGGCTATGTATAGACACACATATTCAACCAATGTGTTCATTTGATAGTCTGTTTTACGTTTTACAATAACTCTCGACTTGACGATGGATAGCCTGATTTTCCAAACGAGAAAATTTTTGGTCTAAAGTAACAAACAATATGGCGACATTTTTCTTTTGTTGTAGGTTTCAAATAATCTTATCTAATATGTCTTTGAAACCAATAAAAATCGTAATTGGACTATTACAGAATTGTATATCCTTTCTTTAAGGGGACATTTCCCCTTCAACCGGTCATAAATGCTAGAAAACTGATTGAATTTCCATACCTTGCTACAAACTGAGTCAGAAAGCAAATTCAATGAAAATTTTTGGATTTTTAAGTATAGTATTACTTGTTATTATAAGCAAAACAAATCGATGAAAAATGTTTAAGTTAATAAAGAAAACTTAATCAAGTAACCTACTGTTCTTTAGTTTTTGTAATCACTATATATCACTGCGCGCATGATTTCTCAAAAACTGTTAAAGATAATGGGTTGAAATTTTCTGAGTGCATTAACATTATACTTCTACACAAAATGAACTGAAATCCTAGAATTATCTTAAATGATAAAAATTTTATTGAGAAAAATATGCCAGAAATTTTTCAGATTTTATTTTATTGAATTTTTATTATTAATTATAAATATTATAAATTAAGATAATTAAAAGATTTAGTCCATTATGTTAAGCTAAATGTTATCTTTAAATTAAAATATACTTAAAGTTAATAAATTAAAATGATCATGAGATACCATGCGCCCAGTGAGATATGGTAATTACGAAGACAAAAAAATAGAAAGTTACTTAATTAAATTCTCATAATTGATTTAAATATTTTTCATCAATTTGTTTTGTTTATTGTAACAAGTAATGCCATATATAACAATCTAAAGAATTCATTGAATTGGCTTTATTAGTTAGTGTTTGAAAAGGTATGGAAATTCAATCAGTTTTCTAGCATTTTTGAACGGTTGAAGGGGAACTGTTCCCTTAACCCGAGTTCTTCAATTAACGAAACAGAGCAGAAATTTAAATACAAGTTGAAAAGTAATATTAAAACGGATTCACCCGAATTCGGAGGATACCTCTTTTTGGTATCAATTTTTAACCCTCAAAACCTATACATTTGTATAACTGTTCCTGTAAATAACAGAAACCTTCGAATAACTGAAATATTTTAAGGTTACGATATGTCCGCTATTCAGCAGTTTTACAATAAGTTATATAAGACACAGTTTATAACATTAATAAATAAAACAATTTGGCTTATAATTGCTCTAAGTATTATAAAAGGTGTAATTATCTAAAAGCAAAATATTCTTTAAAAATATTCTAAAATAATATTATTTGCTTAAAATAGAAAAAAATAATTGTTTAATCAAAAATCTTGATTATAAAAGTCACATTTTAATCCATTATGATAATGACGTATGTTTATAAAACAAATTTGTATACCACTTTAGAGTTAAATGTACATTTGTGATGTCATGCAAAATACGTATTTACCTACAGAGATATAAAACGACGTTTTCATTACATGTTAGAGCGTTTGGTAATGCAAATCATTATCTTGTTACAGCTTATGTCACATTAGTTACCCGTAAGGCATGGCGACGTCGTTGTGAAGTCACACTGTGATTTTGTGACCGTCGATGTGACGTCACGTGACGTGGATGTGACGTCATAGGATCTAAAATGCGAGGTCGTTTGTGACGTCACATTGAGATCCAATCTGTGAAGTCACGGTGTGACAAATTTGTGAAAAGTGTGTCATTTGTGACTATTTTGGCATTAACTTTGTGACGAACCTGTGACGAAAGTGACAATGCTTTGAAGTCACACTGTGACCAATTTGTGAAATATGTGTCATTTGTGACGAACTCGTCATAAACTCTGTGATGATTTCAAATGAAAATCAAATTTCAAATTAATTACTTAAAAGGCGCAAAGGCGAGCTAGTGAAAAAGATTCCATGCTGGAACTGGAACCCGGCCCATCAGTATAGCGCACTGACATTCTACAGACTGAACCACATGGAACGATACCCAGCCTGGAAAATTTCTCACTATTACAGGTTGGAAAGGCTACTAATGCAGCACAAGATGGAATATTTATCGTGGGCCACCGACATGGGGCAAACACGAAACTTAATTAAATCCAGCATCGATTGAAACTATATTAATAATTGGAAATTTTTCCAGAGAGAAACATTCGCCTTGCATACAGTATTTCAAATAAAAATCAAATTTCAAATTAAAATTGCCTTTTAAGCTATTAATTTGAAGTTTGATTTTCATTTGAAATACTGTATGCAAGGCGAATGTTTCTCTCTGGAAAAATTTCCAACTATTAAAATAGTTTCAATCGATGCTGGATTTAAATAAGTTTCGTGTTTACCCCATGTCGTTGGCTGACGATAAATATTCCATCTTGTGCTGCGTTTGTAGCCTTGCCAACATGTAATAGGGAGAAATCTTCCAGGCTGGGTATCGGTCCATGTTGTTTAGTCGGTACAATGTCAGTGCGCTATACTGATGATCCGGGATCGAGTCCCGGCGTTGATATTTTTCACTATGTTGGCTTTTGTGCCGTTTAAGCAATTTATTTGAAATTTGATTTTCATTTGAAATATTGTATGCGAGGCGAATGTTTCTCTCTGGAAAAATTTCCAAGTATTAATACTGTGATGATTCTTGTCATAAACACTACGATAATTTTAAAGTAAAGTTTTGTTTGAAATATAAAATCTTATCTTTTTACTGTACTTTTTAGCAAGATATCGCTATTTTGGAGTCCTATTATTCTAAAATATCTTTAATTTTCCATTTAAAAAACAATGCTTATCAACTGACATCTTTTTTTAATAAGTTCTAAGCTTGATCTTGAATTCAAGCTTAATATTAAGAATGTGTAAGCTTTTTAATGCGATGTGATTTGTCATTGCTTTATTAAATACGAACATGGAGTCTTACGGACATTAATACAACTGTTATTTATAGAACGACAGGATAAGCCCTATTTATTTAAAATTTTTATTTCCGTATATATTGTATTTTGTGAATATGAGCTAATTAGATTTTGTATGTTTTATAGGAAAAGACTGATCTGGGAAATAGAAACAACAAGTAAGATATATCATGCGTTAAGAATAGATTATAAAACACTTTTCAACTCTTCCTAAATGTTTTAACAAGACATCGGGGGAAATAACGTAAATAAGATAACTAAGTAAACATGAAAACGCGTAAAACATTTGAAAAACTGATTTACGCAGTTACCATCCACAGCCAAATATGTTTTCTTATTCTTTTAAACAGTCCTGTATTTGATCTGTAGATTGATATATATATATACTATGTAATGGAAAAATTTAGTTTATCAAGGAAACGCATAACAGGTTGGAATTCTCTTTCAGCAATTTATACTAATATATGGAAACATACTTAAATAATTTTGTACAACCCCGTAGTTTACCTAGAACCTTTATTACACGCCACTATTTAGTTAAAATTTAATTCAAACGAAAACACTCTTAAAACTGCTGAAATCACATTTCCAGAAATTATAATTTATAGACGGCAACGTATCCAATTCTTTACGTGACCCTGTATATCATTTTATCTATATACTACAAACATTTCTTAGTAAATTAAATACAGTGCAGCGTAAAAATGCATAACTTATTTAAAAACCACCTTTAAGCAATACCCAGTAACCCTTACGAATACTTTTGGATAGTCCTGTATATGAATTATAGCATATATACACCATATGCTATGCATAAATGTAGTGAATCATAATTAAAAATGCATTTCCAGCAATCATCGCTAATGAACAGTACTTCGGATACAATATAGTATCTGAAATATTTTGTGTGTCCCTGTAAATGCTATATACACTTCGTATTATACATGAAATAATTCATAGTATGTAAACCTCAACGACGTATATCAATTTCATTACATATAATATAGATTAACATAAATAAAGTACGCCGCAAACAATTCCCTCCACCCCTATATCATTATGTATTGGAATTCCTTTTTTAGCCCTGTAAATGAAAAATAACTATTCTTTTGCATCGCATATTCTACGGAATGCACATTTTAGTGCGCTTCATAAATGCATATTAATTTTATTCTGTTTGAAAGCGTGTAAAATCATTAAAAATCATTTGAAACGATTTTTTCCCCACAGGCCGTAATGTAATGGAATACAATTGACTGTCCCTGTAAATGAACTAAACATGCTACAAACTTCATTACAAATAGGGACCTTGGTATGGCAAACGTCAATAACATCCAAAAATTTCAGGTCAATCCGAGTATATTTACGCGAGTTAGAGCGCGGACAGACGGCCAGACAAACCGAAGTCATAAACACTTTTCAACTTTATCGGGCATGAAAAACACTTTATTTCAATGCTTAAATATTATATTTTATTTTTTAATGCCAATAAAATAAACGTATCGAAAACGTAGAAAATGAGTTTACAATCAAAGAAAATTTAATAACTGATTCTGAATGTCTACAATTAAATGTTTGATTAAAATCACAAACAGCAAAAAAAAAAAAAAAAATGCTTAAATACAATAAAAAAAATAATTATAACAATTTGAAAAAAAAAACCTAAATAATTAGTATTTATAATTGTACTATTAAACAACAACAAACTATAATAGATGAATTAAATGCATTTAACAACTTCTCAAAAATCATTCCATCGCCATATTGCTTCTGAAATGAATCCCAGCTCAGTCTCATTGCATATAACATGCAACTATTTAACTCATGATAATAATCTATCAAACAGGAACAAAAAATTTAAATTAAATAAGACATACCTTTTAAGTTCCATAAATATTTTAATAATATCCGTATTGTAACCTAAATTGTCAGGCATATTTCTGTTAGCTTAAAAAACTAGTTTTCCGCGTCAATAGTTCTCTGATCCTTATTTTATTTTGCGGTTTAATCGAGCGCAGACGATATTGGCAAGCAGGTGCTCCTACTGTATTATTATTATTATTATTATTATTATTATTATTTTGTACACAACAGAGAGTTTAAATGCGCAATAATTTTATCTTATTTAAGAGTATCTGTAATGAAAATTTTCTATTTGAATGAAACACCTGCCTTTTTTATTTCTTTTTTTTAAAGTAAAGTTTGTTTTACACGTAGTCATATCTCTAAAACACGAATTTGAAATACGAATAATTATATAGGTTTCGTATAAAATTTGTATACATATTTTTTCGGAAAATACTAATTTTATTTAAAAAGTCTGAAAGAAGTAGAGTTTTTTAAAAAATAGTTATTTAAAATAGTTAAAAACTAACAGGAAAAATATGTCTTGAATGCAAATTCTAAAGCAAGAAATGCATATAGGACTAAACACTGAGTATTCTTTCTACGTGCTCATTAAAAGATACAGACTTAACTGTAATAGAAAATTTTAGTTTGAAACCACAGAAGGGTTTCGAATACCACTGCTCGACAAAATAAATAAATAAATAAATAAATAAATAAATAAAATAAAACAACTTCCTCCCTGCAAACTAAATATATAAAGTGTACAGATTTAATATTCCTAATTCTAAATATGTTATCCAAATTGCTCCAATACGTACCATTTTTTCCGAGAAACACTTTTATAATAATAGCAATCAGTGAAGGATTAAATTGCAATGATAGATAAAATTGAAATCATGAAAAAGTATACTTTCACTGTCTTAAATTACAAATTGATAAAATATAGCATGAAAATCTAGTTTGTTGATACTTCTACCGTGCATTTTCTTTTTCTGCCCTCCCCTCTCTTTTCGTGTCCGAATTTACTATTTCCTATCCACTAATATATTTTCATTTCTTATGTCGCTGTAACTCGGGCATGTAATATCTCTGTTCATTTTCAAAGATTTTTGATGTTCATAGTTTTGTCACACTGTGACTTACAATATGGTGATTTTTTTCGTAACATATGTGACGTGACGTACGTTACATGCAGTGTCATAACCGTGACGTCACAATTTTTTTTAATTGCCAGAAAATATAATTTTACATAAATAACATGTTTTGAATATTTTTTGTAATTTTTTTAATGTTTTCTAAGAAGTTCACATCTCAGTCACAATGTGACATCACTGAGTGCTGGCATTTTAGTCACAGATGTGACTTGACCACAGTGACTCACAGTGACGTCACAACGACGTCACCGTGACCGTGCATGCTATGAGGGTAGTTATTTTGAACACTCGATATTTTTATAAAAATGGCTGTGTTATTATTCTTAAAAGATTAGTTTATAGTGAAAGATGATTCAGAATGGACAAATATATCAAATAAATTGCAGAAATTATTTTCACAGTTAATTACATATTTAAAAAAATTATTGAAATTAGTCAAAAGATTTACATGTTATGTGTTTTCTCCATAAGTAGTTATTTCAATACTTTTTCCAATACTTTATCATTTAAAACAAGTACCGCTTATTATTTGTATGTTGTAATGTTAATTAACCTTTCAGCACCTCTAATAAATAATTTATCTTTACTCCTAATTAATCTTAACTGTCATTAACGCGAAAAATAATTGCAAACAAATATTTTGAAAATACATTTTTTGCGTTTGAGTTTATTTTGGAGCAATTATCAAAATAAATTACGTTAACTTACAATTTAAAAATTCTTTATTGTTGTTAATTGCTCAGAATATTAACTGTAAAATATTATCCAGAAAAAAATTACGTATATCTATTATAGGAAAAAAAACTTGATTTAAATTATTGTTTAATACACTTCTGTATAATTAAATAAGAGGAAATGAAATGTACATTCATCATTTCCGAGATTTGAGAATAAAAATTATAGCAAGTATGATATGATTTTAGGGTGTTATCAGCATGTTTATGTAAAATGATAATAACATTAAATAACATGTACAGTCCTGGAAAAAAAGGTAAATACCACTTACTAACTCTGCAGGAAATTACCGTACAAGAAAATTACTGGTACCACACGATTGGTAATAATGTCTACTTTCAAATGATTTATATAAATTTTGCTTTGGAGTTTATATATATATTAAAACGAACCATAACTTTGTTTTTTCAATAGCAGTACAGAATTCTGACAACACAAATGAACTCTACACCCTTCAAATTAAAAACAAATTTTTATGCAATTAGTTTCCGAGAAATTAATTATTTTAAAACGAGCATATTTTAGGGGTTGTATCCAAATTGAAGTTCGGTACTCGTTGACCGATAGAGCCCCTTTCTTGATCAAGGTAACTTAAGCGCCACTCGAGCAGTCATTGAAGACTGCTAGATTACAGGATAGCATGAGACATTTCAAAATATCTAGTAACTTCTATTATAGACGGACCCTTAAACCATCATTTGGCCGCTTTTTAAGCATAATTTTAAAACTACTTGGAAGAAAAATGCGAAATATTTTTGGATTTCCACAAAGCAGGACTTAATAAATCTAAATCCATAAAAACATTGTAGGTTGCAATTCATATATTTTTCGAATATTAATAGCATAATTCATAATTCATATCATAAAATTATAAAAATTGCAAATTGAACGTATTAATGTTTAGATATTTTAGTATTATTGCAACACAAAAAATTTGCACATTAGGAGTATAATTTCAGGAGATATTAATGAAAATATAGAAATGTAATTTAACATTAGAAGCACTAAATTTTAAATGTTTAAAATTCAAAAACCTGTCATTCAAATTACTTGCAATTTGGTGACTAAGCATAGTTTGAACCAACGATTTGAAATATCTTGTTAAAATTGGGTATTACCATTGAAAAAAATGATGTTTGTGTTCGTTTTAATATGTAGATGACCCCTAAAGAAAAATTTATATACATCCTTTAAAAGTAGACTTACTTTCCAATCGTTCGGTACCAGTAACTTTCATTTACGATAATTTGTTAAGGAGTTAGTAGGGGGTGTTTCCCTTTTTTCCACGGTAGTACATATTATATATATTCATTAATATATTAAAATATATACTTGCGTACATACATTTCACTCTATGCCTTTAACGAGGAATAGTGATTACTCAAACTGCATTCCGAAGATGATGTTACTATGACAATATTGGAATTATCGCGTAGGTTTATTGCAAAATGTAGTTTCCTCGTGAATATGGTTTGTATGTGTTAACTGCATATACAATCAGGTATTATAATACATGAAATCCGTTGAATTTATGTGAAACTATATGCTGGTGATGCCTAAAAAAAATTTAGAATTTTTTGCATTAAAAAAGGTTAAGATTTTTTAAGCTTGTATTATCTATCTTTTATTGTATAACAGTTTAATACAAATTAGCATTAAAATGCTTTACTGATATACAACATACGAATAACTATATATGTTTGCATTAAAATGTCATTTTGTAATGCGATATTTAATAACTGTTTCTTCTTCTTTTTCTCTTGATGATTGTTGAGAGATGTTTCAAACATTCTTTTAAGTGAGTAATCCTTAATTCAAGTATTATGTTTGTAACTAGGACATATTTCCATGCACATAAATGTACTTGATTTAAACAAGTATCTGGAATGTATGAATGCATGTTCTTTAAATTTCAAAACTTGTCTGTAAAAAAATTAATAGTAAAATTGAAGTAATTAACAATGCACTGACCATTCATTACAATAAATGTTTGGTATCACAAATGACGTTGCATTTATATTTATATTTTTAAATATAAATAAGTCAAACTTCAAATATTTTTATAACATATAAAAATATATCTAAAAGTTAAGATACGCTCTTTGCCATTTATCAAGAAATACATTTCTTTTAGAAGTCTTATGATACTTACAAATAGCACAGTCATTATGGGAAAACAATTCTAATTATTGCATTAAATGTTCAGTAAGAAAGTAAGTAAGCACCCACGCTGGGAACCCGCTTTTGGCTTATGGTTAGGTGTAACCCCCAAGCCCGGGGCAAGGAAAAGTATTATTACCTGCGGAACTCCTTCAATGATTTTTTTTTCAGTTTAGGAGAAATAACAATGTTAGATATAAGACAATTGTTGACAGTGTGTGCAATAAATATTTACAAATGATCCCTATAATTACATTTGAGAGAAATATTCATTATTATAACATATAAATATGCATAGTTTTTAGAATTTGATATTAAACTTTTTTGATCACAATTACCTACATGTTTACAACACTTTTATGTTATTTTCAGGATTCACAATACTAACATCAATTTAAACCATATACATATGTGATATTTGCAACACTTAAAACTATTTTCAAGATATATGATGCAAAATTATTTTTAACTCTATACTAAAAATAAGTATTAAGGTACAAGGTGCAAACAATAATTAATATTATGCGCTATTATGAAAGCATAAGTAATTGTAGATAATAATTATTTACAAATTTACAATACAATGATACTATGCTTGAGATATTATGTAAGACACATGACGCAAAAATTATTTTTAAACCCACACTAAAAATTTCGTATTAAGGTACAAGATGCGAACAATAATTAATATTATGCACTATTATAAAAGTATAAGAAATTGTATATAATAGTTATATCTAAATTTACAACACAATAATACTCCTATAATAATTAAGAATCTGTACTGGAATAATGAAAGTTGCTATTTACATTTTATACAAAAGAATTGGTATTTGAAGATGACTCAGTCGAAGAAAACTTGCCAGGAGTATAAATTAATTACATTTTATATAAAATATGACCACGAGTGTTTTATCTTTTTCCGAACCAAGTGGTCTCGAATCAATCTGGAATATGCGCAGGAGTATGACCGACAGCCTCGCCGAGGACGCCGTGAACGTTTCTTCCAATTTCCGAAGAATGCCAAAGTCCTGACGGGTGCTGGTTAACGATGGATCCCCACGTCCGATCCGCAGGCTATGTCTCTAGGGCACGTGCACCTGTATAGTCTGTCATGCGGGAAGGACTTTTCCGACATTTACAATCCATTCAAGTACACACAACCCGGGTATTTTACTTGCTCTTCTTGCTTGATTGCAAGAAAGCACGTGGCTGGCTCTATTTGCTGATTTGTGGTAGATGAACGAACGGAAACACAACGCACCAAAGGGTCCCGATGGCACAGGTGGGAAAATTTGTAATTGAAATTATCTGCAATGTAATTACAATATAATTGCATGTAATTAATTATAGCTAAAATTACTTTTCATAAAAATGTCTTGCAGCACTGTTGCAGGACTGGTATCTTGCATTATTTGAAGAAATTTCTGCGTTTGAATGTGTGCAATCAATTATATGCATATAACTTTTAATTTCTTTGCGGATAATCGATATTACAGATTTGTCAAACTCTCCCCGACGGACCAAAACTTTTTGCTTTCATTTTGTACCACTAGCCCTGATATTTTGGGAGGTAGTTGTCCCGGGTACGCAGAACGTGTATGGCTAATTTTCCTATTTTGTATCTATCCTTCATTTTACATTGATTTTTGAGTTGCCTGTCGGCTGTCTCGAGTCACAGAGGAAGACTGTTGATAGGAAATTCTCAATAGTAACGACAGTAAAGAAAGAGTGAAGTCACTAGTCTCAGCAACCGGTCCTCTCCTGTGATATTCCTGAGTGTGGTTTTGTCGCAACATCCGGACTTCACTTCTAAGCATTGTGATGGCCAGTATTAAAAACGTCAACTTACATTTTGTTTACAATGTACTTTGTGTCTTTCAGAGTTTTTTTTTTTTTTTTTTTTTTTTTTTAACGTAATTACAATTGTTAAAGTAAAGGTAAATAGTTGATTATAATATTTACCAAATAGATACAGAATGTACTGGACGAATTATTCTTTAAATTAAATCTTTAATTTCTTATTCAATTTTTACTTTTTGAAAATAGCAAATTATGCGAAAGTGCTATTTTTTATATATATTTTTTAATTTTCTTATTTTTTTTTTATTTTCTTATTTTTTTTAAATAAAAAAATTACAAAATTTACGACTTTTCTTTTGCGTTTATTATTTTATTAAGAATTTTTTTAAAAAATATAAATAAGAAGTGAAATAATGACATTGAATAACAATACAGATAAAACATTCACACACTTTCTATATTCTTTCCTGGTTAAGGATTAAAAAAAAAAAAAAATAGTTTTTTAAAATATATCCCAATAAAAGTCCATCAAAATTGTTCAGTACATGTAGGAACAACAACAAAAAAAAAAACATTTGTTACTTACTGACAATTCCCTTTTGTTTAAGTTTTAAAAGCTTTTGGCAAACTGTACTTTCAAGATTTATCAATATATAACACATTGTTTTAAGAAAGGAATAAAATAAAAATGAAAATACTTCATGTATAAAAACTTTGAAGTAAAGAATTTGTATTGTTTCACTGTGTAGTTTCATTGTGGAAATAAATATACATTTATTGTACATAAAGAAACCTAAATCGCAATTAATGATTATTAAGGAACAAATCATTTGTCACATGTTGAAAAAGTTGAATTTTGCTTGAAGAAAAGTTTGGTTAGAAAAGTTAGATTGTTACGATGATATCGCAAGTTAATAACTTTTACGATAAAAACCCACGCTGGTATTTTATAATACTTCAACAGAGTTGAAGTAAATATATAATACCGTTTAGAAGAATAAAATATATTTTTTACAGATATATATATTTTTAATATTTTCCCACAGCGTATGAAAGTTCAAGGCAGAATTAGCAAAAACTCTAAGCTCAATAATAATAATAATAATGATAATAATAATATTACTCTTTGTGTTTATACGAAATAAGATTATTAGACTCTTAGCATGTAGTATTAGACATATACCTCCATTTGGAGGGATATAACATACTTTTTTTTTATATTCTTCCATAATGCATGAAAGGTCAAGACAGAATTAGCACAAACTTTAAAATCAATAATAATAATAATAATAATAATAATAATAATAATAATAATAACAATAATAATAATAATAACAATAATAATAATAATAATAATAACAATAATAATAATAATAATAATAATAATAATAATAATAATAATAATAATAATAATAATAATAATAATAATATTAATAATAATAATAATAATAACAATAATAATAAATAATTATCTTTGTGTTTATACGAAAAATTATTTATAGACACTTAGCGTTCTAATAAATTGAATAAATATTTATTTAAATATCATACCACGAAAATTCCTCATTTGTGTGAAACATAAATTAAGTTTGCTTTATAAACAGCATGAGAATTTTAATTATCTTCTAATTTGTATTGTTAGAATGAAGCTTTATTAAACATTAGCAATGTTATTTACTCAAAATGTAAACAAGACTATCTCAATACTTTCCATTGTGAATTTATGCAATGTTATATACGATTGTTGAGTACGGAGAGCAATAATTTTTCCAGAGTAAATATTTTCGAAAATTAGATTAATAATATACATATATATATATAAGTTGTTGATAAATTGTATTGGTTTATAATGATTATATGTACAGGTATATATATGAATATGATATATATATATATATATGATATATATGTGAATATGATACATATATATGATATATGTATGAATATGATATATATATGAATAGTGTACAACATTTGTATACATCTGTTTAGGAACAGTTTGTACATTCATAGAGATATGAAGGTTTGTTAACAAAAATCACAAACATTTCGCATTTTTTTTTTTTTATTTATAGAATTTAGTGTTTTCCACAAATTTAACGCCAGGTTCCGAATATTTGTCAAAATATAGTGGAAACAAAATAGTAAGATTAGGATTAAACATATTGATATATTTGTGCAGTATGGGCAGTTGTACGAAATACTTTTAATTACCCATGCGCGAACTATTCAAATTTTTTTTCAGGACTTGGAACTATAATCTATAGAGCAACTAATATAAAATGACCAATCCAATACCTTGGATATCCATAAATGTAGCAAACATATAGTAAGCTGAATTTAGTTTACCTTCCAAAAGTAGCCCGATGATAAAGGATTTTCCAGAAATTGCCATTTTTTATTAGAAATGACTTCAAACTATGTAGTTAGTATTTAATTAATGTCAACGAGTAGATTGAAAAGAATGCTTTGAATTTTTTTTAATAAGTTATTCCTAGGGTTTTTTTCCCAAAAACTAAGAAATAAAAAAAATTAAAAATTAAAGGTAAAAATGACAATTTGTGGTAAAGGCTGTTTTAAAAAATATTAACACTCATGCTTTCTTTTAAGAGATTATTTATAGGATAATTTATAAAATAAAAAAAGTCAGAAAGAATTACATATTAAACGTGCGCATAATGTGTACCCATTTTATGTGTGAACATATATATTACGTAATGTAATTTTATTTAAAACGAAACTTAGGTGAAGAAAATTTTACTATAGAATGCATAGTTCAACTTTCAACTTAAATAAATTTTGATTTCCATTCAAATACATACATTTTATAAACTATCTCACCTCTTATCGCTGACTTAGAAACTTCCGAATCAGTTAATTTTAGAAGTATACTTCCAAATGTAAAAATAATAATAATTATTATACTATTCGTTATCATTAAGCCATTTAAAAAAAATTTCGTAAAATTTACAAAATTTAAATTTACATATATATTGAAAGGGAATAGTTTTTTTTAATAAATGTAAGGTCCATTTTCAATGACTGATTAGTAGTAAACAATTCTAAGTTTGGGAATATACTTTTTATCTCAATCTGGCGCTGAACCACACAGAACTGTCTCTTATATTGTTTTTCATTTATTTTCTGGTCGTTTCTTATATACAACCTATATGAGAAGCTACAGTATTTGGCAACGTTGCCAGTTTGTCAGGATGGCTGGATGATTTGTTGAAAACGAGCAACATCTCAAGTCGATGGGATCAAAATTTCCTCGAACCAATATGGTCATGGAGGATATTTTATGAGCACTAATCCTTTGTTATTTAGCAATACGTACAAAACTAGCTGGTTTTCTTTGGCGAGAGAAATCAAAAGTACTTCTCAGCTATGTATTTATGGTACAGTCGGCTTTAAACCCCAATTAATCGCTTTAAATCCAATTTATATATTGTTCATATCCCTATGCACTATATGCTTAAATAAAAGCTTATTATCGTCCTTAACTCCAATAGGATGAATTGTAACATTGTGGTTAACTAGTTTAATTATCTACTTTTCCGATATATATATATATATATATATATATATAATGGTGCGCTAAAATTAAGGACAAGAATTTTCGAATGTAATGAAATGCAGAAGTTTTCAACATAAACCGTAATCATACCATAAGATTTCCGAGATGTGAAAACATGGGACAAGTGATCAAAACCATCTATATAATCAGTTCTATTGCATTTTTGGGGTTTTATGCTAATTTAACTGTTCTGTCCTTAATTTTTGCTCACTAGTGTATATATAGGATGTATGCCCTCATTTACAAGTCAAGTCTATTCATTTAGATAATCTATTATTTCTCATCATAAAATTTTAAAAAAATTGTGCAGAAAAATATGATTAATCGCTTGGATACATCATTTTGCAAACACCGAGAGAAATAATAGTTAACTGACAAAAACAATACAAATTTAATTTATGTGAAAAGTACTGATAAAGATTGAATAAAGATTAATTATATTTAAGCACGCATTTTTAATTGTCTTCGGTGTTCGTAATTTTTCCAGAGAAGAATTTAACAGAAAATTTCTAAATATAACATTTTTTTATGAATCTCCTTCAAAATAACTATCGTAAAATGCCTTTGAAAATTTAATCTGATGTTTGATATGTTGTGTCACGTTATTATTTACCTAAATTGTCAGCACGTTTTCTTTTCACCAATCTCATCTCTGCCGACTTTAACAATGACAACATAAGCTGACATGGATCTCTATAAGAGATTATTCAAAAAGTCATCACGTTTAAGAAGATTAGAAAATATGTAATGTAATATTGTTGAAATAACATATTTTCAAAATTCTTTGCTAAAATAAAAGGAAACAAAATTACAAGTATTATTATTTGCATAAAAGTATATTAACAATACTCATTGATTATTGAAGAGAAATCATTTTAAGCAAGTGTTTAACAGCTTGTTTTCTAAGTTAATATTTTCATGGGCAAAGTAAATTTTTAAAATATTGAAATTATAAGTAGTTTTCCTTTGTATTATTCGAGTCTGTTATTAATATTATTACATATTAAAACTTTATTTTTTGTTTAAATTAGAGCTGGAACTATAAAATTCCAAAAATAAAATGAGTGAATTTATTAAAAAAGAATTTTTATAAAAGTATTTTTTTAATGCATGAATTAAAAGATCAATAAAAACAACTGAAATAACGAGTTCCATGTTTATGTTCCTTTAATTAATTGTCTTCTTGTTTTAAATAATATTTAAGCACTAGTTTATTGTGGCTTTCAATTTTCAAAATTTTCTTCGATATCACAGTAATAATCTCGTCATATATTGTGAATATAATTTAACATTGGAATATATTTTCTCTTGAGGCTATTGGAGTATTAAATACAATAAATGTCAAACTTGACAGCAAATTGCTAAATTGGTTTGCAATGCCAAACTGTTATCGCTTCACAAAGTGGCTTTGCCATAAATAGTACCACCATCACATTATGATTGCAGTGATTATAGTCTAAATCCAAATTAACAGGTACACATAATCAAATTGAAAACTGCATAAAAATATAAATTTAAATGATATTGATTTAGATAATAAAAAGTCTAGTACTGTGATTCATCGATTAAATTATTTTTTGGTTCGCAGGAACTTTCAAATATAATTAAAAGAAGCATATATATACATATTACAATTTTAATAGACAAAAATATTAATATAAAAAACATTATTAATTTTCAAATTAATTTTGTAAAAGTAACATATGAAACTAAAAAAAATCTGTATTAAAAAATAATTATTATAATACTTTTAATCCTCTGGCATCTAAAATTTACAGAAAAATAAATTCTGTTAATCATTTAAGCTTAAGTTCATAACATAAAAATTAACAACACATTAAAAAAGGCTTTTGTTATAAAAATTTTACTATCTTCTCAAAAATTAATACTACCTTTGAACATGTTTTGATCTAGCCATTTGTTTACAGGAATTAGTTTCCATAAAAAGTAGTCTATAGTTTTAACATTTTTTGTGTGTATCCGTAAAGATTCTTTCATCAATTTTGCGGTAATAATAATAATAATTGTCAGCAGTATAAAAATACACGGTGAATATAAAAGTGCGTTTATGACAACATTTTAAAAGGATGTGAAGAATATTTAAAATTCTATACAGACTTATATGTACGTGCTGACAAATTTTACTATATTGTCACTTCAAGAAAGGAATCTAATTATATATCCTATAAATGTTGAAATGCATTTCTAAATTTGCTAATTACGCACGAAATGTGAAACTTTAGCCCGTTTTCCCTCAAATATTTGATTATTAGAGATAATTCCAGCGATGAATATTCTTTTAAGTATATAGAAATGACTATACACAATTAGATATATCACTTAGTGAACTTTATCGCGTTCCATTGTGATACGTGCCAGGATGAAAGTTTCGTATCTTGAAAATTATAGGACATATGACCAAAATGTTAAAGGAATGTACAGCGCCCTTGATGTAGTAATAAAGTGCGTTTTTTTTTTTTTTTTTTCACACAGATGCGATAACCAGCCAACTGTAGGATCCAAAAGTATTAGAAAATTGTGCGAAATGTTTAATTGCAATGTTTGAAGAATAAAAATTACCCTAAATACGTATTAGGTTACGCTTGTCCATATTGTGATCGCCATACGCCATGGTATTTTACCTTTTCAATATCTCTGAATCAAGCCACCAATCTAATATCTATCTATATATAAATACATATAAAAGCATTATATCCATTTTTCAATATTAAAAAGCATGATGGAAACCACTTTCTCAAATAGGTTCCTGAAAATATACTCCGCCGTCTTTCACCAATACTTCTAATGTTGAAAAATACTCTGCATGTTGATTTTCTTCATGCTAGGGAATTCATCTCATCTTCCTGTAGCAACATCTTCAATTTTGAACAACTTTCCATGTGAACGTCCTGCTATTCGGGTATGAGGAGTCTCGGATTTCACAGCGCACAAACACGTCCCATGATCACTTTTCTGTTAGCAACGTGCGAGTCGCACGCAGTTATAACTGCAATATTGTTAACAGTTCTCAGAGCTAGTGATTTTCTCTCACTATAATAACAACGGTATTAATATTGACTCTGTAAGATGAGTTAGAGGAACTCCGGGTCCACCTTCCTTTGAAGCTAATTGTCTTTCTCTTCCTTAACCATCTCAAATCATCTTCTTACTGTGCTACATGGAAGAAAAGACCCTCCATGAGTAACCGGCGGCATACGCTTCGACTAATGATTTCTTCAAGCACATACAGAATATCCAATACAGATATTCAATACAGAATATCCAATAGGTAGGAACATACTACTTTCGTAACCGTAGGCGATACTAAAAGTTTCTGAATTTTTATGTCTACCTCTGACGTACTATTGGAAATAAATAACAATAAAAAAAGATTACCACGTTTTCATTGTAATTTAAGCTAACAATGGAGCATAAAAGTAAATTTGTGTTTAATATATAACGCTAATAAAAAAATATAATTCTTTCATGAACAGCCCTCGTAAATTACTGAAGTGCATTATGAGATGCTTACTGCAGAATACAGTGGGTAAAGCATTAATCTTTGATTTACAGTGATACTCAAAATAACTGTATTATTGCACTATAGGGATGAACGATATTTGATGCAAGTGCGTTTTCGGCCCTGGTGTACCTTTTCAATTTCCTATAAATTTTTTACATATTATGTGCTGTGCATGAATTATGTAGTTCATATACAATACTGTGCAAAATCAATCGTAATTATTATTATCTATGTCCGTAAAGGGCTTTAATATATTTAAGAATTTTCAACATAGTTGAAATGTGTAGAAATTGAGTTTGTCTGGTTATCTGGCAATTCGACCTTACTCCATAGCGTCTAAATATACTCGTATACAGTGTTTAAGCATGAGCTCAATGAACGAAAACTGACGAGTCTGCCTACCTTTCTTTGAGCTTTGAGTAGTATTTGACTAACTTTTTGATAAGCGAGCTTGAACTGAACGAAAACGAAAAAAAAAAAATCCTCAAGTTGCAATAAAACTTTCAACTCAAACTCAATTTCTTTCATAATTTACTTAAAAATTTTCCATTCGTTAAGAACATATTTTCCCCTTCTCAAATGCCTTTTAGAGGCCTACATGGGCTCGGAGGGACCGAGTCAGGTCATCACGTTTTCTGAAGTCTGCCCGGGTCACTTTTTATGCAGGCTTGGGCCAACATTTTTTGCGGAAAATACATATATTTATAAATTACCATGATTCTACAATTAAAAATCTCTTTAAAAATAGTACATATATATTTCTTGGAGGGGAGGATACTGAACTGTAAAACTGGTTACAAGAATCTGTGCATGACGATATCCATCTTAAACGGAAAAACTACTTAATCGGTGCAAAACGAAAAAATATCCGCGGGAAACATTTGGTAGGGAGGGTGAACTTCCTAAAATAAAGAATCTGTCTATAACGAATATTTATCTCTCTTATGCGATTCTGTCTTAGAAGATTTTCCTGTATGGAATTGTTCAGATCTTTAAGTTTCTAAGCTGAGAAATACGGATTTTTGATTTTAATAATAACTCTGACATTTACAGACAACTAGAGATTAACTAAAGCATCAATATAATTTACAATAGTTCATAAAGAAGTAAATCTAGAAAGACCAATATTTTGTATGGATGTGCTGGTACTATGCAGCCCAAGGTACCTAAAAAAATATAAACATGAAAAAGCGCCTGTAATAAGTATTTCTTTGTGAAAACCCCTCACACAAGACAAACTTTTAAACATATCGACGGAAAAATAAATATCTATACAGAACAATTAATATACTATGCAAGGTACTGACGCATTTATGCGTCATTTATAAAAGCTATCGTTATGAAATTCTAAATTTCCCCCCAAAAGTTTGAATATTTATTTTTTATAAAAATATGTATGCTAATCACTTATAATGAAACAAAGTTTTTAAAAAAATGCTATAAAAGTGATATAATACCGTTATTTTGATTAACGCTTGTTTCATCGCATAAACGGCGACATTTTCAAAATCATTCATGATAGAAATAATTTTGTAAATAAATTTTAAAGCAATAACTTGGTAAATAATGTCCCGAGACTTCATGCATAATGAAAATCCATACAAATATAAAATAAAATGAAATTGGATATTTGGGAGCGTGGATTAATTTTTACTATTGTTACTAAAGCAGCATAACAAGTTATTCCAAATTTTAGGTAACTCAAGAGACACTGAATCTTTGCAAAGAAACTTTACAGATCGATTTTAAAAATAGCACAATAATTTATTCGTTAATATTTTATGTACCAATATTTATCCGGGAATCAATAGAGATATTTTTGCGCAACGAGAATATTTGCAATGATTCATTGTCCCTTATGTTACCTAAAATTTGGAATAAGATGCTATGCTATTTTAGTAACAATAACAAAATTTAATCCACGCTCACAAATATCCAATTTCATTTTATTTTATGTTTGCACGGATTTTCATTATGTATGAAGCTCGCGACATTATTTACCAAGTTATTGTTTTAAAATTTGTTTGAAAAAAATATTTCTATGATGAATGAATGAACGAGAGTTAATCTATTTATTATTAAAGTTATTATATCAGTTTTATAGCACTTTTAGCTTTGTTTAGTTACTTTTTATTATCATAATTATAGATACACTCAGATAACGCTTAAGACTCCTGTTCCGTCAGGCGAAGACACTCGCGAGCTAATGTTAAACCTATGTGGATGTTATTTGCTAACATCTCGTTTGTATTTCGACATTTTTAAATGTATTTTAACATTCGATAGCAGAGGCCCCTCTCTACATCGTCCACTTTTTACTTTTTCGATTTTGTATGCAGATATTTTTTATGAAGTTACTTTTACTTTCAAAATCAGTTCCGAAAGTTAATATTATAGGAGTATTTATTATAGAAGTCCAGTTTAGAAACATTCAAAGTTACTGTACGTTAGGGAGGGGGTTAGCCATACACTAGTAGTAGTTGGCGCCTCTGAATAATATATCACAATATCAGACTTAACAATCACAGACTAATTGCCAAGTTATATCCTATTCTTACATTTTATGAAACATAATGAATAGCATTTCGAAATTATTTAATTTTCAAGTTTTCTTAACAATATTTAAAAAAAAACATACAGGGAGCTTTTATTTTATCATTTTGCGTACTCAATGTAACTCAAATAGTATTAGAAGTTTGCTTTTCTAATCCTTTTGTGTACTTAATGAACATTAAAAATAATTAAATTAAAAGATTTATAGGATTTTTTAAAAGTTATTTCGGAACGTGATTAATGTAATCTATGTGTCCTTTTAAACCAAATTTTACATCGATTTTACCAAATTTCAGAAAAATAAGTGACCATCGGGTCCAACATCGGGTAAACACGAAACTTAATTAAATCCAGCATCGATTCAAACTATATAAATACTTGGAAATTTTTCCATAGAGAACCATTCGCCTTGCATACAATATTTCAAATGAAAATCAAATTTCAAATTAATTGCTTAAAATGTAATTTTAATTTGAAATTTGATTTTCATTTGAAATATGCAAGGCGAATGTTTCTCTCTGGAAAAATTTCCAAGTATTTATATAGTTTGAATCGCTGCTGGATTTAATTAAGTTTCGTGTTTGCTCCATGTCGGTGGCTCATGATAAATATTCCATCTTGTGCTGAGTTTGTAGCCTTGCCAACATGTAATAGTAAGACATTTTCCAGGCTGGGTCTCGTTCCATGTCGTTTAGTCGGTAGAATGTCAGTGCGCTATACTGATGGCCCGGATTCAAGTACCGTTATGGAATTTTTTTCATTATGTTTGCTTTTGCTCCTTTTAAGCAATCAATTTGAAATTTGATTTCCATTTGAAATATTGTTTGCAAGGCGAATGTTTCTCTCTGGAAAAATTTGCAAGCTTTAATACTGTGCAGATTCTCGTTATAAACACTGTGATGAATTAAAAAAAAAAAAAAGTTTTGTTTGAAATATACAATATTATCTTTTTATCGTACTTTTTAGCAAAGTATCGCTATTTTGGAGTCCTATTCTTCTAAAATACTTTTAATTTTTACACTGAGAAAAACAATGCTTATCAACTGGCATCCTTTTTTATTAAGTTCTAAGCTTGATCTTGAGTTCAAGCTTTATATTAAGAATGTGTAAGTTTTTATGTGTTGTGATTTGTTATTATTTTATTAAATACGAACATGGAGTCTAACGGATATTAATATATTTCCTATTTAAAGAAGAATAAGACAAGTCATATTTATTTAATTTTTTTATTCCCGTGTATATTGTATTTTGTTAATATGAGCTAAATAGATTTGGTATGATTTATAGGAAATGACCGATCTTGGAAATATAAAAAACAAGTAAGAAAAATCATGCGTTAAGCATAGATTATAAAGCACTTTCCAACGCTTCCTGAATGCTTTAACTAGACATCGTAATTTAAGGAAATAACGTAAATAAGATAACTAAGTAAATATTTTAGAAAATGCATAAAACATTTAAAAAACTGATTTCAGCAGTTACCGTCCATAGCCAAATATGTTTTCCAATTCGTTTGAATAGCCCTGTATTTATTCTGTAGGTTGATATATACTAGTATATAATGTGAAAATTTAGTTTAGCAAGAAAACGCATAACAGGTTGAAATTCTTATTCAGCAATTTATACTAATATATGAAAACATACTTGAATACTTTTGTACAACCCTGTAGTTTACCTAGAATCTTTATTACACGCCACTATTTAGTTAAAATTTAATTCAAATTAAAACACTCTTAAAACTGCTGAAATCACATTTCCAGAAATTATAATTTATAGACGGCCATATATCCATTTCCTTGCGTGACCCTGTGTATCATTTTATCCATATTCTACAAACATTTCTTAGTAAATTAAATGCAGTTCACCATAAAAATCCATAACTCATCTAAAAAACACCTTTAAGCAATTTGCGCTCATACCCCTTAACTCTTACGTATACTTTTGTGCAGCCCTGTATATGAATTATAGCTTTTATATACACCCTATACTATGCATAAATATAGAGAATCATAAAAGCGCATGTTATAATTAAAAATGCATTTCCAGCAATTATCGCTAATGAACAGTACAATATCAACTTTTATAAATATCATAAATTATAAATATTTTTTTATAAATATTATAAATATCAAATTTTAAAAAGTATAATAAAGCAGTTTAATCTATAAACTTGTTATCAGGCATAAAAAACACTTTATTTCAATGCTTAAATGTCATATTTTATTTTTTAATGCGAAGTATCGAACGTGTATTGAAAACGTAGAAAATGAGTTTACAATCGAAGAAAATTTAATAACTGATTCTGAATGTTTACAATGTTAAATGTTTGATTAAAATCACGAACAGTAAAATAGTGCTTACATACAATTTAAAAAAATAAATATACCAATTTGAAAAACACTAAATAATTAGTGTTTATAATTGTACTATTAAACAACAACAAAGTAAAATAGATGAATTAAATGTATTATTAGATTTAACAATTTCTCAAAAATCTCTCCATATGTTACAAGGAATTCCTATTATTTTATAATTTTGGCAAATGTTAAATCTGAAAACATTGATATGAAGATTTAGGATTTTAAATAATAATTTAAAATATTATTAGCAATGAAAAAAAGTCTTTCAAAAGTTTCACTACTATAGTATGTAAAACGAAATTTCCCATTCAGTATAATGTTAATTACTAATCTGAAGAACAATGCCAGATCAGTCTCTTTCTATAGGTATACTATAAAACTATTTAACTCATCTCACCAAATATACAAAACAGGAATAAACAATTTAAATTAAACAAGACCTACTTTTTAAGCTCCATAAATTAATTATTAATATATGTGTGTATCCGAAAATGGCGACGTCTTTTTCTTCCATTAAAAAAAGTACACGTAAAAGCTTACATTTTAGACTAGTAACTTACCGCATCTGTTAGAGGAAAAAGTCCTCTGTTTACCCTGCGGTATCATGGCAGACGATTTTGGGCAGGTGTTAGTTTATTTGCTTTTATATAAACAGATTTGGAACTTACATGTGCAATCATTTTATGAGACTGTCTGTATTTAAATTTTTGTATTTCAAGAATTTTCCAATGTATTTTACCTTTTCTTTTTATCAGTTTACCCCCCCCCTCCTTTTTTCTAAGTAAAGATTGTTTCACACATATTAAATACAAAATATCTTCCTAAAAAATAATAAGATATAAATAAATATCGAGGATAAAAAAATTTTCTTTGTCAATCGTCAATCTTTTCATGTTTATTTCCTGTAGAATAAAACAATTCGTAAAATAACATTTTTTTAGATCAGGGGTCTGTCCAGACTTTTCTCACAGAGTCCTGTTTTTGTGAAATTGTGATGTTTTCTTATTTTTGTGAAAATTCTACTCATAATTTTGTGAGTTTTAAATTATCGATGTATTCATGTTCTATCCTTCATACATAAAAAGCTAAGTAAATATGCTCTTTGGTGAGTTCAACTGCTTACTTACATGACAGATTTTATTTTTAAATGACTAAATTTGTGAAAAGTTCAATTTGAAGGTGAAAAAATTATGTGAAAGGTCTATTTAAGAGAAAAATAATTTTGTGAAGGGTCCTGTTTTGGGGTAAAATGTTTTGTGAAGGATCCTGTTTGGGGATAAAAAAATTTTTGAAAGGTCCTGCTTTAAGATAAATTATTTTGTGAAGGGTCCTTTAAAGGACCTAAAATTTTCCTAAACATATCCCTGTTGAGTCATATCTCTAAAACACAAATTTGAAATACGAATAATAAATTATATCATGGGTTTTGCATAAATTTTGTATTTTTTTTTTTTAATTATTCGGAAAATGCTAATTTTATTTTAAAAGTCTGAAAGAAGTAGAATTTTTTTAAAAAATAGGTACACTAAGAGGAAAAAATATGACTTGAATGCAAATTATAAAGCAAGAAATGTATGTATGACTAAACTCTGAAGACTCTTTCTACGTACTCATTAAAAGCTGCAGACTTAACTATAATAGAAATTTTTTAGTTTGAAGCCACAAAAGTGTTTCGAATACCAGTGGTCGGTAAAAATAAATTAAAAAGTTTCCTTCCTGCAAACTAAATATGTAAAGTGTATATATTTAATATTCCTAATTCTAAATATGTTATCCAAATTGCTCTAGCACGTACCATTTTTCCGAGAAACACTTTTATAATAATAAGAAAAAGAGAAGGATTATTATATTAAATTGCAAAACTAGATAAAATTGAAATCAGGAAAAAGTATACTTTCACTCTCTTAGATATCAAATTGATAAAATATAGCATGAAAATCTAGTTTGTTGATATATGCACCGTGCATTTTCCTTTATATGCCCCCCTCCCCCACCACCATATTTTCGTGTCTGAATTTAATATTTGCTATCCACTAATATATTTTCATTCCTATGCCGCTGTAACTCGGGCCTTTTTAAAACATTTCTCTTCATTTTCAAAGATTTTTGAAGTTCATATTTTTCTCACATTGTGACTTACAATATGGGCGGATTTTTTTTGTGAGTGTGACGTGACCTACGTTACATGCAGTGACATAACAATTCTTTTTTATTGCCAGAAAAATAACATTTTACAGTAACAACATGTTTTGAAGAATTTTTTAAAGTTTTCTAAGAAGTTCACATCTCAGTCACAATGTGACATCACTGAGTGGTGGCATTTCGGTCACAGATGTGATGTGACCACAGTGACTCACAGTGACGTCACAACGACGTCACAACGACGTCACTGTGACCATGCATGCTATGAGGGACATTCGGGTTATAGAATTGTTGCTAACTAGTGCAATATAGTAGTGCTGGTGGAGTATTCGCTTGTTTGAATAACTGAATGTCGAATCAGTCGTTTAAATAATTTAAATACGCTATTTTTCCCGTATATTGGAACATGATTAATTTAAACAAAGTTTGCTTTCAAAACGTCAAATGCACCAATAAAATAACATCAAACTAATGTTACTTTTATACACAAATCCGTTTCGAAAGAAATCGGTTCCGAGAGTGAAAGTCGATTGCAAAAAATTGCCCCCCCCCCCCCCAAAAAAAAAGACGTTTAAAAATGCTGAAATGTAAACGAGAGATTTTGAAAGAACTGGACTATAGGATTGATATTATAAAGTTAGTATTGTCACCTGAGTGAAGTAGCCTCTTAAGGATGTTGATCAGTGAGATCTCTAATGTTAAACCTATGAGAGTGAGCTACATTCTTATTTTTAAAATATCGCCTCAGAAAATTTGCATTTTTAACTTCTTTTTGAAGCATATTCTTCTTAAAGAATGCCTGTTTTAAAAGTTTCCAACATTGTCGAAAATTGCTTATGAATTCGATTTGTTTATTTGTATGCCATATGTTCGCCTTTCTTCTTTATACAGCATATTCTTCTTAAAGAATGCCTCTTTTGAAAACTTCCCAGCATAGTCGAAAAGTGTTTATGAATTCGGTTTGTTTATCTGTATGCCGTCTGTTCGCCTTTCTTCTTTTTGCAGCATATTCTTCTTAATGAATGCCTCTTTTTTTAAACTTTCCAATATAGTCAAAAAATGTTTATGAATTCGGTTTGTTTATCTGTATACCGTCTGTTCGTTCTTCTTCTGTTTGCAGCTTATTCTTCTTAGAGAATGCCTCTTTTTAAAACTTTAAACATAGGCATAAAGTTTTTATGAATTCGGTTCGTTTATCTCTATGCTTTCTGTACGTGCTTTTTCTCTTGTAATGTTCTCGGAATGCCATGTAATTATTATGTGCACTGTAAAAAATTTTCAGAAACGTTTCTGAAAGTAACGGAGACCTCTGCTGCACGATACTAACGGAAAGGTTTCTGATTCTCAGCAGAAAAATGTTTCTGCTATAATACGGAACTTTTCCGATTCCTAATGAAAAGTTTTTGAATATATCGGAAACTTTTCATTACGGATCGGAAAGGTTTCTGAATATATATTAAATCTTTCTGAAGACGAGGGAATGTTTCTGAATATAGAGGAATTGCCTCTGAATATATTGGAAACCTTTCATTACGAATCGGAAAGGTTTCTGAATTATATGAAACCTTTCTGAAGACTAGGATTATTTTAAAATTCATATTAAAAAGCACAAATAACTGTACTAAAATTACTTGCAGGTGCATGCGTATAATATAAAATTATTTAAAATACATTAGAAATATGTTAAAAATACATAAATTTTTTTTAATGGTTTCTAATGTATTTTTAAGATACATCTAATATATTTTAAATAATTTTATGTTATATGTAATGCACCTGCAAATAGTTTTAGTACACTTATTTGTGCTTTTTATATGAATTTTAACTATTTACTCAAGGTGAATTTAGCACTAGCATTTTAACTTTCATTTATTGAAGATTATTTTGGGAAGGGAACTTAGTTTAGGAAAATGAATTTTGTGAAGAAGCCAGTTTTATTAAATGAAATTTTATGAAGGAGTCAGTTTTAAATGGAAATTGGTTTATGAACCTTTTTTTTAAATTTGTGAGTTCTTTTTTCTTATTTTTTTTAAATTTATTGTGTTTTAACATCTTGTAGTGATAATTTTTTAACCATGCGAATTAACAGGTAACCTTAAAGTTCCTGAACTGTATTACTATTAAAACGAAAAGTGTTTTTTTTTTTTTTTTTTTTTTTTTTGTTAATCATTTATAGCATTATTTTTACTTATTATTTTAGTTCTTTATTAGCCTTTCTTTGTTACACAGACATTATGATACATAATATCTTATCATTATTATTATTTGTGCATGTAAATAAGATATGATTGCAATTTATGTTAATGCTGACTCAATATCGTATTATGCTTTTGACAGCGTAATCGTAATAAATTAAAATGCCTTATAACTTAAAACAAGAAATTTTGATAAAACAAGCTGATGGTTAATAATCTAGAAATTTTCAAATTTGTTTATTGTAAAGTGCATAAGTTAAATACCAGCAATAATATATATATATATTTTTTCCATACTTCTGTCTTGCAAAATCAAGGGTGGGGGGTTACATATATGGACCTGAGTACTGAACATGTTAACAGCTTAAAGCAATTCTTTTTAATTTCCTATTAAAATTTGAGGAGAAAAAAGGTAAATATAAAAAATTAATTAGATTAACAGAATATTTTTAACATTATCCGATACATTTATAATGCGTACATCGTAACTTAATTTATATATAACAAAAATATACTGAAATGTGTAATTAGAGGTAAAATATTATTACATTAAAAAATATACGCATAATTGAATTATTGATATCTGTATTGTGTTGCTGACATATAAGTGCTATTTCGAACTTTTAAAAGCAATTTTAGGAAACAGAAAAAAAAATCAATTTTATTAACTATGATGATTTATAAAAATAAATCCTATAATTGTAAGAATAGTTTACTGTTTATTTTTACTCACAATAGTACTGTATTTTTTAAATAAAAGCAATAAATAATAAAGAAGTAAAAATGTTTATGAACCGTCAGCTTGTTTGATAAAAATGTAATGCATAAATTTTCTTTTAAGTTATAACGCATTTAATAATTTGTTAAGAACACGCTGTGAAAAATAGAATACGATACCGTAATCAGTATTAACATTAAGTTTAACTATATTATCTTATTTACATGCACACACACACGCACGCGCGCACACACATATATATATATAGTATATATATATATATATATATATATATATTAAGGACACAGAAAAAAGGTGTGATATAATAAAAAAAATAGATTATTAATTTATTTCTGTGTATTGTAACAAATAAAGCTAATAAAGAAGTAAATAATAATAAAAAATAGTAAGTAAAAATAATACTGTAGATGATTTAAAAACCACTTACCCAGACTTATGACCATTCCGTCTTCAATAACAGTGAAAAAAAACCTCTGTTAATATCGAAAGTTAACATTTCTTGTGTAATTTTAAAAGGCAGCAAAAAATACCTATACAATAAAAAAAAAATTCTAATATTAATTCTTTTTTTCTAAATAAAAGCAAGCAGAAATGCACGTGCTTGAACAAGTGCTCTTCAACACCATACTGACTGATACAGACGAACAAGTCAAGAATTTCGGCGTGATGGGGAAATACGTGAGAAAATTCTTGGAATGTACATGCGTTAGCCAGAAGAGACCGGTTTTCCCCCACTAAACACACAAATTCAGAAAGGTTTCTGATGGTTTCAGAGAATGAAACTATCTCTGAGATTCCCGATGCTATCCGAAACGTTTCTGTTAGAATACTAATCGTTCCAACTATTTTTTACAGTGTGCAATTTAAGATTCAATATGCTATGTTCACTGCATCGTAAAAAAATAAAAATAATTGTAAAGTTACTAAACTTTCTCTAGGAAACTGGGATTCCTAGAACTTTTTTTGTTACGGCAACAACAAAAATTCATGTAACTGATAAACTTTTGCACCGTAAACCCAAAAATCTGTAAGGTTACTAAGAATTTCTTAGGAAACTGAGATGCCTAGAAGTTTTTATATAACTGCAACACGGGTTACAGATAAAATTTTAGTAAGATTATTGCAATCTGAGAAGATTCACTTGTAAAGCTACACATTTCTGTAGTTTACAAAAAATAATTTTGCAGATTTACATATTTTTTTGTACAGTGTACAGATAAAAATTTAGTAAGCATTAGACTTTAAATCTGTAGGATTCCAGATTATTTTTTGTAGTGTACTAAAAAGGGAGTGTGTAAAAATTTCGGTTCATTTATGGGGACACTCAAAAAATTCCTTTTCATTATTTTCTATGGTGCAAAATCCTGTGCGGTGTAATTGAATGATACACAATTTCAAACATAATAAAATTGATATTGATTTATGAGAAAAACTAAAACATGCTTTCTATAGAATAGGATGTTCAAAGCATTTATTATCCATTTACCGCGCCATACGAAAGAGTTCGACTACAGTACTGTCTATGAGCTATAAATACAGGAAGTGCGTTTTCAGTTTTGAGTCTTGGTATGCGTATTCAAATTAAAATGTTCTTTTGCGCACTGCGTCGTTGTATATAAATTCTGCTGACCACATACAAGAAAGACTGCACAAAACAATTAATATGAATGAGCGTGAGTCGTATAAGAGTGTTTTTTAAATGTGTTATGATTTTTCCAAACGGAATGTTTTTTATATACTAAGATATGTTTGTATATTATAAGTAAATTCATATACTAGGCTACGCAAAGAACTGAATGCATTGCAGTGTATGGATTGTTATTTCTGACAGTACATTTTCAGTTATTATGCATTTTTTAAATCGTTTACTTAAGATATCTGCTTTCATCTGACTTAATTAAGGGTGCAGTTACTTTACAACATTGTGGAAAAGTTGGAAAATGTATCGTAATCTATATTTGACGGATGATTTTTTTTTTATTTTAGTTTACATCATACTTGTAAAATATATAAATATCAAGGAGCCTGCAAATGTGTTAGGCAAACGTATTTAATATAATAAAATATATACAAGATTATTTACAGGCCTATTGGGGAGATTCACAGACGCGGTCGGCAAAACGCACGACCGTAAGCATGGGCAAATCAATGGCTTCTGTCCTCAGAAAGGATATGGGACAGTATTTAACAAGAAATATCTGCTGAGCAAGTTACTTTCTCACAAGGGAATTGTGCAACGTGGCTAATCATGCGACGTTCTGAAAAGTGCTGACATAATGATTTCCCTTTTGAGATAACTTTCGCTGAATTCGCTCCATTAACTGTTGAGTCTGCCTGTTGTTAGCGTGAGCTATTTAGATGACTCTTGATGCATCACTCCCATCGGTCAGTGACACATACCGTCTCGCTTTAAATTTATAATAACGCTTTAAATTTCTTAATAAATAATTAATTCAGGCCAAGTGATCTATAAGGATTATATATGCCAGTATTCAATTCAAAGTATCATTTTTATAGTGCCCTACTTTTACAAATAACAAATTCATAAATCTATTGTAAATTTATACGTTTTTTTTTTTTTTTTTTTTTTTTTTTTTTTTTTTTTTTTAATAGGACTTGGTTCAGTATGCTTGTGAAATTTCTATGTGTAAATAAAGACTTGTTTATTATAATTACAAAAACTCTTGATTTTGATATATATTTACTTACTCTATTTTTTAATCTAAATGAAACACAAAGAGTGAAACATGTTACCAGTTTTCGTAAATCATTCTTTGTACACAATACAATCATCATCATCATCGTCGTCGTCATGATGTACTCTAGAGGAAGTAGCTTGGAGCATTGTATTGACTTCTACTGGAAAATTCTCGAAGTATACATGATGATTTGGCGGAATGTTTGGCAGAAAATCCATCATATCTTTAATTTTGGCCAAAGTGATTTTTCTACGGCCCGGGTAGAAATGCATTTTGACTGTCATTTGATAAAGAAAGTAACTTGCGCCCACGATCCCGTTTTTTTCCACTTTATTTTGCGAAAAGATTGATCCTCATTGAGGGTTTCTTTGAACAGTAACATGAAGGGAGAATCTCTCACAACTCTCATCCATCTAATATCCGTCCAACTAAAACAAGCGCCCTCGGTATCCCTCTCGAGGATGATCACGGAAGTCTTATTCGTTGTACATTCCTCTCTAGGCCGGAGATAGAACTATGTGATTAGGTTTTTTTTTTCACCTTGTAATGATTTGTTTAACAAAAACGCTGTCGGTATGTTTAAAGTTTGTTTATCGAGAGGAGGGAGGGGGTGGAGGTCATCAAAAGCAATGTTACTTTCCATTCATATTTTATCTATCTGATGATTTACCGAACTTTTATTTTTCATCAGAAGTTTTGAAATCGCTACTTATTTCTAGTATCGCTACATATAACGTTTTTTAGATAGCAATGAGGCAAGATATAGACAATAATGAACCACACATAAAGGGGTAGTACACAGATGAATGGACTTGATTCATTATGGTTGTGAAGGTTTCTTGTATCACTTCACCAACTCTGCACACAGATGCAATCTATGAGAAATTATGTGAACTACTGGCTTGATGCACTATGTCAGTAGATAAAACACAGGTTACTGCACCTTCTACATGAAATATCTCATTCTTTTTTAGGTGCGTTCGTAATTATATAAATACGTAGCACCTATAGTCGTCGTTCAGTCCGTCTGTCTGTCCGTCCGTCTGTCCGTCCGTCTGTCTGTCCGTCCGCATATAACAGAGCAAAAACTACCCGACCGAATGATCTGAAATTTTTAATATATAATTGTTGCAAAATTTTGTCGAGCCATTTCCAATTTTATGAAAATCGGATGTATAGTTTAATTACAGGGGCAGTCAAAAGTTTTTCTTTACATTACGGCCAATGGGAAAAATTATTGCAAGTGAATTTTAATGATGTTACAGACTTCCGAATGGTCTGAAATTTTTAATATATAATTGCTGCAAAATTTTGTCGAGCCGTTTCCAATTTTATGAAAATCGGATGTATAGTTTAATTACAGGGACACCCAAAAGTTTTCCGTTACATTACGGCCAATGGGAAAAAATTACAGCAAATGCATTTTAATGATTTTACAGCCTTCCGAATGGTCTGAAATTTTAAATATATAATTGCTGCAAAATTTTGTTGAGCCATTTCCAATTTTATGAAAATCGGATGTATAGTTTAATTACAGGGACACCCAAAAGTTTTCCGTTACATTATGGCCAATGGGAAAAAATTATTGCAAATGCATTTTAATGATTTTACAGCCTTCCGAATGTGTCTGAAATTTTAAATATATAATTGCTGGAAAATTTTGTCGAGCCATTTCAAATTTTATGAAAATCGAATTTATAGTTTAATTACAGGGACAGTCAAAAGTTTTCCGTTACATTACGGGGAATGGGGAAAAAATTATTGTAAGTGCATTTTAATGATGTTACAGACTATGCACTTATGAAGCGCAAAAAAATATACATTCAGTACAATATGGGGTGCAAAAAATAATTATAAAACTAGTTATAGTACGAACGCACCTCATTTGCCACGTTTGACGAGCAATTTCCAACTTGTTTTTAAGTGGACTTGGTCTACTACGGTTGTTAGACCCTCATACGTGCATTTAAATGTAGCTAAATTCACACATATTACGCCATATCTATACATTCTATAGATTATATACACTAGTGGACAAAATCACATTACTGTCAATCAAGCATTACATTTGATGGATGTGAATAACTTAAGTATAGGTAATTGTGCTGTGTATTCACCAGTTGAACTGTATTTATTATACTAAGAGGCGTTTTTAGATTATAAATAAATTCATATAGAGGGCTTAGAAAAGAGCATGATACATTTACGACTGTGCATGCTAATTGATGAAAGTGCGTTCTTAGCTTAATGTGTGGTGTTTATTAAATTGTGCACATTATATGCATACATGTACAAAATAATTTGAATATACTTCAACATATTATTGTAAATTGCTAGAGATGATTTTTCAACCGTTTAATGCGTTTTCTAAAAGAAGTACATTTTAGACTATTGTGTGGTATTCATACTCATCTGTTTCTCATATGCGAAGCTTAAAATAAAAAAAATATCAAGTCTTTCCAACTATGGACTAATAATTACTACTGATAATGACTAATTGCTGAAATTGGGTTTTAAAAAGTTTATTTATAGTATTTTGCAATTGCTGGAAAATATTTCATAATCTGTGCTTTGCAAGTGTTTTTTTTTTTTAAATCTTAGTTATTGCAAGCCTATACCTGCAAAAACTGTATCTGATGTGATTGATATGCGTGTAATACATATTTTATAAGAATTTTGAATCAAAACGACATACATCTTTGGTATTCAAAAATTTGCATAACAGGCATAAAAGCATTACATGCTACAAAGAATCATAACAGAGGATGAGAAACAAATAGATAAGTTCTTTTGTCAAGAATAAAACTCATGCTTCAATAAAAATAATTTAAGAATGTGAATGGGAAGTATTATATATATTTTTTGCATAAAATATTCTTGGATTTTCTTTTACAGTTTCTAAAAACAAGAAGAATGCGAATACTTTTACATTTTCGTCCCTACGGTAAAATGTATTGTATCTAATGTAAACAATAGCGATGCATTTTTTCTTTCATCATAAATCTCGTACTTATGTATATGGTTAGAAGATAAAACTATTGATAACAAAATGATTTTAAAGAAGTATCTAAAGCACATGTACTCTGAGAAAGTACAAATATACGTTTCTTGTTTTATTTACACATTTCAAACATATTTGTGTTTTATGTATAGGTAAATTGATTCTTTTTAATTCAGAAAAAAAAAATATTACTTTGCTTCATTTCATATTTAAAAAAAGACACATTATTTCAGCATAAAATAATCTAAATAATCTTTGTTTAACATGTTACGTTCATGTAGCAGAATTTTTACAACTTAACTTTAATTAAGATACATTGGATCTTGTTCTATAACATTGTTTGTTGAATCAGAACTATTTATATAAATTTAATATTCTTCGAAAGGGATATTTTTACGTCAAAAGTGTTTTATAGTGAATGATTACGAATATATTTTTCCTGTGATTATCATTTTTGTCCATATTCTCTTGCCTTGCATGTTGCGGTGTATAAATGAAACAAATTAAAATAAACTTATCGTTATTTTTATTATTTTGTGTTTGAAACTAAAGATGTTCAAAAAATTTAAAATAGAAATTTAAATTTACACGAAATTCACTAAGATGTCTGAATTTATGCTCCAAATAAATCCATTTTATATATACATGTTTAAAACTCTGTATTTAAAAACATGTATAATAATCACTTATAAACAGATTAAGTAAAATAATGCTATAAAAATTGATAAAATATCTTTATTGACGATCAAATATCTTTATTGACGAAGATTGGCGATCGTTTCGTCGCAAAAATGGCGACATTTTCAAAATAATTCACGATAGAAAATATTTTCACATAATTTAAAAACAATAAACATACTCATGTTATTTCTTAATAGTCATGTCAATCTATGCTTATTGTTTTTAAATTATGTGAAAATATTTTCTATCGTGAATGATTTTGGAAATGTTGCCGTTTGTGCGACAAAACTATCGTCAATCTTAATAAAGATATTTTATCAGTATTTATAGCATTATTTTATTTAACTGTGTATTTATTTTTTTCACTATTATACTTACAGAACTTTTTTTAAAAAAATTAGGAACCACTTTCAGTAATTATCAAATTTCATAATAACACCATATGTTAGATCAATAGTCAAAAACAACTATTGAATACAATTCGTATTAGCAATCGTTAAGTTAGTTTAATCAGGTAGAAAATATGCAGGAAATGTCTAAACAAACCTTTTGCATTTATTTTAGATTATCATGAAATCAATAGGGAAACATGAATTATATCGTGGAATTTGATTGATCTGTTTCAACTATTTACGTGTTACATTATTTTACTATGATTAGAAAATTGCTATTAATTTAGATAAGTTCTTCTAAAACGAATGGTATTATGCACTTAAAATACATATAAAAGCACAAATAATCATACAAAAATTATTTTCAGGTGCATACATATATTATAATGATATTTAAAAGGTAAATAAAGAATATCTTAAAATAGATGAGAAAAACCCAGAACGTTTTCACACATTACAAGGCATGATTATAACAAGATTTAAATCCTACTGATGATGGCCTTGTAATGGTTGAAAACGTTCTGTGTTTTTCTAATCTATTTTAAGATATTTTTCATTTATGTTTTAAATATCTCTATATAATATTGTTGAACTGAAAGTAATTTTTGTACAATTATTGGTGATTTTATATGTAATTTAAAGGGGTACGGGGCTCACATTCTATTTTTTTATTTATAGAGATTTTGTTATGAATTTTTTCTGAAATATCTTTTAATGTAATAAGAATACTGCATGTAAAAAAAAAATCTGAAAAATTTTTAAATAAAAAAAAATAAATTGTAAAATTTTAAACATATTTAATATAACTCTGGAAGAACTTACTGGATTTACAAAATTTTTACACTTTCGTGTACAGAAAATGTTCCATTTTAATTTTTCTTCAGGATTTCTTAAACAATTGATTAGGAATTTCATAAAAAAAATTAAGTAAAAAAATGAATATTTTTATGAGTGAGTTTTGCATTAATTAGCATATTTTCACAATTATCACTCAAAATTAAAAATCCTGAAGACAATTTGTTGGAAATATAGCATAAAATCTCAATTAAAAATTTCATACATATATCCTGCAAGGAAATTTAGATATATTCTTTTAACTTTGACAAATCGTGAAAAAATTCATTCTGAGATAAATGCAGATAGAGTTCTGGTTAGCAGGCAGCTGGTGCATCGTTTCTCAAGGCAAAAGGTGATATATATCTGGATCTAATGAAGATAAAAACAAGCGGTTTGCGGTATTTAACGCTAAAAACTCAGTATTTTTTTTAAGCCAATAAAAAGAAATTGCATTTTTTTTTTGAGAATTTTTAGCCCCGGACCCCCTTATTTATTTAACTCAAGGTGAATATAGCACTATAATTTTGACTTTCATTTATTAATTAAGCACAAAATTTTCAATACTGTTGTTTTCAATACTCTACTGCCATTCCAAAATTTATTAACAAAATGTGTAAAATGTTTATATTAAAATCGTATAACCTAACACTTTTACATTTTTATTTTTTATTTTCATAAATTTTTAAGTAACTGTTTATAAATTTTTTAGTGTAATTTTTTAGTTCTTTTTTTTTTTATTAACAATCATTTCTCTAATTTTACTTCAAGAGAGTACCATCATTCTAAAACACCTTACCTAAATTTTCCCTCTTTTTGATTATAAAACCCTAATTAAATGATTGATAGTTTTAAAGACGTAATTTTGTCTTTTTTATACATGTGTTTCAGAAAACGTATGCGTTAAAATTTTTCTCGTGAAGATTTTGCCTGTTTCAAGTACCATTTATGGGAAAACTATATTTCGTAAAACGATAAATTCAATTTTATGTGCACTTCAGTTATTACGCTATAATGTTTATCCTGTTCCCAAAAATATCTTACTTAAGATATAATTTTATAAAGTAGTCAGATATTTTTTTTTTTGGTAAATCTTTCTATCAGGTCCTCTATATTATTCGAAATATCGAACTATGTATGGTGTTTTCTTTTAGAAAATGTTCAAAAGTTTAATGAAATTGTACAAAATAATTGCTATATTACCCAATCATATAAAATAAAAATTCCAAGCACCAAACAATTGCAGTATGAATAATTCGGCGAAACATATGATACTTAGTTGAACTTTAAAGGTATATTTCAAGAAAAAATATATTTTTACGTAAAAGTATTAACGAATTTTGTAAGAATGTTATTTCAAAACATCGATTAAAATATTTTTTAAATTAGATTATTTAATTATTAAAATTCTCTTTTACTGACGTGATTAACGTTATGTAATTTATTAGATTCATACCAATTTTGCAACTTGGGCAACGGTAACTAAAATCAATAATCGCTTTAATTTTCGACTACTAACGTAATAAGAGGGAAATTTAATTAAGGATTTAATAAGAGTTTTCAGAAATTTTCTAAAGTTCTTTACGATAACCAGAAGAATTTTAAAGAGCTAATATTAAAATTTGAATTACTTGAAATCGATAAAATGCAGAAGACTTTCATTCAAGTGTTGATACATTTTCATAAGGTTTTATTTGTGTAGTTTTACAAATTACAGTTATCTGGTCTTTCACGTATACTATTATTGCATTGCACTATTGGAACGTAATGAAACAAATTCGAAATGCTTTAGAAATAATTTAATTACAAGAATAAAATTTTCAAAAATTCAAATTGTCTGTATATCAAATTTATGATTAAAAAAAATATTATTCGGATACTTATACTTATATAAAAATAATTAAAACTTCATCTTTAACTTATGTTTTAAAATACTTTTAACAGCGTCAAATTATTAAAAAAGAAATAGTAGGAACAGTAAGTAAAAATTACAGAAGTTGCAACAATCATTTAAAAAATATTTTAAAGAATAAAAAACTAAAAATACTGCGACAGCATTTCATTTCTACAACAGTAAATTTATAAAATTTTGTTTAATTTAGAAGTAGCATAAGAAAAAAAAGTGTCAGAAGGGTAAAACTTTTGCTCATTTAGATGAGAATAATATTTGATTTAACAGTAAAACAACCCTGCAAGAGAATATTTTAATATCTTAAATTAATATAACTTATTTTGCATCAAAAGAAAAAAATCACTACTTCATTACAAGTTAGGGAAAATATTCTCTTTAAGGGGGCTCAGGGCTTGATGAATACCGAAAAACATGTAAACAGAGGTTTCGCTTCGAATTCATATAAAAACAGAAGTATTCAATGTAACTCACTTAAACTTCATTATATTTTTAAGGTACGTTTGTAGTCTTGTAACATTATAAAATGAAGTACTTCAATGTAATAAAAGAAAAAAATACAGCAAAATCTATAGAACACAATTTTCGAAAAAAAAAAAAAAAAAAAAAAAAAAAAAAAGGTATATCACCACCCGCAAGATATCTTAACGTTGAATTGACATAAGAACCTATTTTTTGCTTTAAAATGATCAGGAAACTTTACTCTATAGAATGAATTAAGGATATAACTATCCCTCAAAGGAAACCTTATTAAAAAAACTCTCAAATTTGAAAATTTAAAAAACCCTAAAAAATACAAGTTTCCCCCCCCCCCTTATAAATACGCAAAATATTAAGCTATCTAAAATATATTAATTCATTCTATAGATAATGATGTTATATGCATGCAAAAGAAAAACATAAAAAAAATAAAATAAAATCCATTCCATCAAATAGTCTTTTTTTAAATCTTACGGATAGTCGTCAAAAATCAAGTTTTGAGAAAACGCGACTTAAAGTTGCAATTAAATGGGTGCGGCTATGAAAGTGATTGTTACATAAAACCTTATAACTCCGTTAAAAATGCAAATATTTTTATGCGGTTTTTTACACTGTGTTCAAAAGTAATGGAATAATCAAAATAGATATTTAAAAAAAAAATCAATTTTTTGAAAAGTTTTCAAGTCCCTTAAGAGGACGAGGTACCTTAAAAATATTTTTTTTTTTTTTTGTAAATTTCACTTTTACTCAAAGGTACATTATATGCGTTATGACATGCATTTATTACAAAAAAAAAAAAAAAAAAAAAAAAAAAATGTTATTTTTGAAAAAAAAAAAAAAAAAAAAGTGGAATTTTACGCTAAATTTCAAAATTTTCGAAAAAAATTCAAAATTTTTCATTTTTTTTTTGTAAATTTCACTTTAAATATTACTCAAGGGTGCATTATATGCATTATGGCATTCATTTATCACAAAAAAATTAAAAAAAAAATATTTTTGAGAAAATAATAGCATTTTACGCGTTGTTGTTCAAATCTTCGAAATGCCCCCTGCGCGTTCCATATCAATGAAAATCCTCCAATATTTCTTACAAAAGTTTGGTTTATATATATAAATAAAACTGTGCATCGAATTTTATATATTTGAATATAAAGGTATATATAAAAATAAATCAAAATTTTTTGAAACTTTTTCAAAAAAATTTAAAAAAAATTCATTTTTTTTCTTTTACTTTTATATTTAAATATATAAAATTCGATGCACAGTTTTATTTATATATATAAACAACCTTTTATAAAAAATATTTTGGATTTTAATTGATATGTAACGCGCATTGGGCCTTCTAAGACGACACGTAAAACTCCATTTTTTTCTCAAAAATAATTTTTTATTATTATTTTTGTGATAAATGCATGCCATAATGCGTATAATGTACCCTTGCATAATATTTAAAGTGAAATTTACAAAAAAAAAAAAAAAATGATTTTTAAGGTTTTTAAGGTCCCTCGTCCCCTTAAAGACATTAAATTAGGATTATCTATTGACGGTACTTATAAGTGCCATTAAAATAAGTTGTTATAAAATTTATTTAATACATCTAGTAGTTGTAATACAGTTTAGAATCAGTTATAGATACATTATCTTGTTCACAAAGCATCACACAAATCAAAAATATTTTTAAAAAGGATGATTTCTTTTACCTTTGCATCTTTTCATCTATCTTGGCGTTTGGGTTGAGCGGAATTTTTCAATTCGGAAATATTTCTATATTTCTGCTGTAACAAAATTATATTTGTACATTTCCTAATGCTACAAAATACGAAGACAAATATTTAAAATAACATATTTGAGTGGGTTTATAAATATTGCACAAAATTCTTGTAAATTCTGATTTAATTAATCTTTCCAAATTCTCCAATCCTTCTAAAATTTATTAAATGTTTATGTAAATCTTCTAATGTAGCTTAAACAAACCCCCCAAAAGTATTTAGAAGATAAAATTTTCATGAATTCGTAATTCAGTACATAAAAGGTTAAGTATTGAAAAAATCTGAAAACTCAAATGATTATTGCAGTTTCATCAAAATATTCAGTTTAATCCGTAAAAGAAAAAAGAAAAGTTTTTTTTTTTTTTTTATCTAGACAAATATAATATAACCACGAAAGAAAATATATAATAACCTTTTATGTATATTAACATACATAACTTTTTTTCAGTGAAACTTAAGAATCATCGGTGATTTAGGTAAATAATGCAAATTGCAATAATTATCACACATTTTCATGATATTGTATGTATGCAAGGCGCACTATAGAATTTTGTATAAAAATGTAAATTTCCATAAAAAATGTCGAAATATTTTTTTCAAAATACAATGTCTCAATGTATGTAAAGATGTTCCACTAAAAAAGTAAAAACTATATAAGAAGAAACGTGCCAGTCTGTAGCGATAACATAATCTTGACGGCGGCAGCACCATAGTATTAAATTTAATGTTATTTCATTCTTTTAAACTTCTGAACAAAGCGCTTTTTAAATTTTTACACCCTTGAATACGGAATAAAATGTGCTTTCAAATGCAATTTGTTGGAAAATTGTATAGAAATTTGTTTGAAAACTGTATCAAAACATACTTATTTTTTATTGTTTTAAAAATAATTTTTCAGCATGAAGTTTTAAAAAAATGTAATTCTATCGCATGCAGACGATTACGGAAGATAAATTCGATTTCAATTAAATTAATATAAATATCTCTGCATTTTTCCAGATTATTTTCCAAAGAAAATTAAAACAGTCGTTAAACAATAAAAATAAATAAAAAATAAATACACAAACGTAAAAACACAAATTCAAGAATGTAAGCGAACTATGCGCTTAAACCATTGAAGTGATCAGAATGAAAAGGATGATGGTAAAGGGTAATCTTTAGAAATTTCTTCGGCTGTCAATTTCTAAACCGAGGTCAATTTAAAAGTTTCGCTTTTAATACATTGCCACAACTTCATTCTTCATTCTTCATTCATCAACTTCAACTTCATTCCGCAACGCATAATTGCTATTTGATGATTTTTGGTATTATTAGTGGACACTTTACATATATTAGGGTATCCCCCAAAAAATAAACTTTTAAAAAAGTGAACTCTCACCCACTAAAAATGTTCTTCCTGTGAATATAAAATACCCTGAATTGTTTCAGAATTTAAAAAAAAAATATTTAGAGGTCCCCAAGGTCATTGAACTTACATAAAAATGGCCAAAATAATGTGAAATGCTACATTTTTGTATTAACTACATTAAAATCCATTCATGTTCAAATGGCATTTTTTTTCATCTATGAAAGCTACTTATATATTCTTTCAAACATATTTTGTATAATTTATCTTATTGCTCTGGTAGGTAGCAATATAATATATTTTGAAATCAAGAAAAATGTGATTTTGCAGACATTTCTACCTTCTGTATAATTATGTACAAAAAGTGAACTTAGGTAAACAATTATCGTGCAGTTGGTAAATAAAACAATCGAAGAAGAATGTTTTAAAGTCATCACGTACTTTTTGCGCTTATTTGTTACACATTCACACATTTTTTATCAACTACATTTCAAAACGTTTTGATGTTGATGAACGTTTCAAAACGTTCTTTACAAAATTTCTTTCGGTGCATCTCCACAACTTGCAACAAAAGTGTTCTTGCTCCTCTTTGTTTGTTCAATAAATAAAGTCATGTATGAATACAACAGCTTGTTCAGCAACATAATTTACACCAAAAAAGTTTTTAGCGAATGTTGCAGCTTTTTTATAGGATGGCGTTTTGGGGTCAATCTTTGACTGGTACACTGAGGAAATAATCATTAATTTAAGCCATTTAAAAGAAACTATTAGAAATACATAAATAATCCAACTTGAGAGAAAGTATTTATAATAGAAGTGAATTAGAACTCCTTTCTTTTTTCGTGTTCAAAGCTATCTTTGATTTTTGCTTACCAGAGAGAAGATCTGAAACAGGCTAAGTGTTGCAGTTCTCTACTCACATTCCATGAATGATATAACATTCGTTTTTAATATAATATTGCTTATGGGCCATTCCACATCAAATCAAGCAGTAAAATATCAATATGTAACCCACCATCACAGATTTTAATGAAACTGCGTGTGTTTGTTCTTACTATTAAGATATGATCACCAGTAATTTTTTTTTTGCTCCTTGGTGAAATAGTTTCTGAGAAAAAAATTGTCAAAATTTTAAAAACTGCCGTCAGTTGGCATTCTTGACAGCTCGGTTTTCAAATGTAGCATGTCATATATATAATCATATTTCAATATCTACTCTACAAATCATCTTCAATTTATTTATGCATAATATTTAGGGTACGCAGCTTATGAAAAAAATATATTGTTACGCTTATAACATTTTAAATGTGTCTAAAAAATATTTAAACTTTGAAGTCGTGAATTTTTTATGAAAAATAATGCATTAACAAAAAAAGCATTATCAACAAAAGGCGGTATTTTTATTAAATTTATTTTTTGTGGGAGATATACTTAAAGGTGTCCTTTACCTGATTCTGAAATAAAAATAGTGGGATTTTGGGTGTTTTTAGTAGTATTTCCTATTTAAATATATTTTGAGGTGCATTTCAAATCAAATCAAGCAGAGTCATTACATGTCAGTTCCCCTAAGCCATTTAATCACTGTCACAAATTTCAATGAAACTGGGTTTTTGTTTATAGCTTATTTTGAGAAGTAATCACCTTTAATTTTCTTGATCGTAAGTAAAATATTTTTTAAGATAAAAAATATCAAAATTTTGAAAAATTGTTTGAATTTTTTTTAACGACAGTTCGATATTCAAAGACTGCATTTAAAAAAAAAGTCATTTCAATATAAAATCACTAAATAGGTTTCAAATAATGTATATGTGACAAATAATGTAGGCAGATTATTATTTCTGGTTTTTTGTCATGTTTAAACACTAAGAGTGTCTTTTATCTTGTGAATTTTTAAAATCAAGAATTTTGTCAAAAATAATGTGTTAATCAAAAGTTTATTATTAACCGATGGCAGGGTGTTATTGCTTTTTTGAAATGTACGTAAAAATATCTTTTAAATGGTTATAAAATAAAAATATTGAAAATATGAGAAAAAATTATCAAAGTTTTGGAAAAATGCCACGAGTTGCTATTAACGATTGTTCAATTTTCAAAGGCCTCATTTTATATATAAAATCATATTTCAATAACTAATAAAGAAATCTTCTTCGAATAATTTAAGCAAAGTAAATAAAGTATGTAGATTATGAAAAAAATATTGCTGTAATGTTAAAAAATATTTAAATGTGTCTAAAAAATTGTATAATCTTTGAAATCAAAAATATTTTACAAAAAATAATGAAATTACTAAAAAATCTTTATCAATCAGAGGCGGAGTTTCTATGACTAATTTTTTAAATTTTAAATTGTACATAATACTACATTATAACTGGATCTGAAATAAAAATAGTGGGATTTTGATTGGTTTTAGTAGTATTTAAATCATATTTAAAATTATCAATATTTCCAGATGTAAAATCTATCCAATGTACCATCCCTGGAAATATTTTTATTTATACATTTATTTTATTTTTCAAATTATCTTTTATGTTCGTTTCTTATGGAAAAAAATAAACAATATTGTCTTTTAGTAAAACTTCTAGGGCAAAGAGCAATTATCCCTTTCCAAAAAAGAGAAAAATAACTAGCTCCTCACCGCCCAATAGAAATTTTCAAAATGACATTCCTAATCTTTTAACTCATATTTGGCTGTTAATACTGAAAATTTAGCTTTGAGCTGCTAATATTGAAAAAAATACCAAATTTCACTCTTTTGATAAAAATTTGACATATTGTGCTTTAAATATATGCAAAAATTGCATAATCCATCATATTTATATCTTTCAAATAACTATATCTAAAAAATTATTTAAAACTTAATGAGTTGCACTTTTGTAACTTTATTCAGTTTCTAATCATATGTACCGTAATTTTAGGTGTATAGCCCGCCGATCAAACAATTCAGTTTGGACCCAGAAATTTTATTCAGTACTTGAAGACCAATATTTTCTGTGATCTAAAAAGTTACATTTTATTTTTAAAAATTTCTGGGTCGAAACACGATTGTTTGATCCGCCGGCTATACACCGGAAATTACGGTAATTTGATTTATTTCATGACAATATTGCTGAAATATGGATTTTCAACATATATATGTGTGTATATATATCCCTGTTCTCAAACAAATTATTTAAAAAATTATTCATTTATGTTTAATAAAGCATATATATATTGTTTATACACTTATAGAAAATACATATAGTAAATTTTATGATATGTCAATAATGTCTAAAAGTAAAGAACTTATCCACTATGTACATAATAATATGTAACGAAAAATTTAACATCTGGTGTAATGACAACAAAATTTTATAATTTTTTTACTTAATTTGGATGAATGAAAAAAGCTTACATGTTTATATTTTATTGAAGTACAGGTGAAAATGTCACAAAGACAATCCTATCTCAACAACCACTGAGTATGTCACATTCACACTACAGCTGATTTTTTTTTCTTTTTGATCTTTCGGGTTTGATTTCAGATGGTAATGAATTAATTAGTTTTGTTTAGAAGTGTCATTGCAGTCAGCATATTAGGTTCACTATTTTTTTTTATAATTTGTTTTGATTGACTCTATGAGCAACAACATTTAAAGGGACCATTTCATGAATTTTCAATTAAAAGCTGATTTATAAATTCATTATGTTGTTTAGTTATTATTATCGTCTTAAGATAATAAGTTGATATTAAGATTTTTAAATGTAGTTTATTTATTATTTGAACAGTTGAAAGTATTTTTCAATAAGAGTGGGCTGTTGTTTTTAAGTCTGCTGTTGAGCAATGTAGTGTTGGTAAAGGAACTGGTACTATTTAATTTAATTTTTATTGCTGTAAATAATATTTGTTATTTTATTATTGTATGTATTATATTTAAGCAAGAGTAGTAATACATGATATCGTAGTCATTATAGTACATCTTAGAATGAAAAGCTTCAATATTTATCATTAAACATTCACATTTTACGAAAATTTTGTTAAAATTGCTCATATTTTCACTATTTGTATTTTATAACTATTGAAAAGATATTTTTACGTACAATTAAATAAAGTAATAACAGCCTGCCTTCGGTTAATTATAAATTTTTGATTAACACATTATTTTTCACAAAATTCTTGATTTTAAGAATTCACAAGATTAAACACACTCTTAGCATTTAAACATGACAAACAACAATAAATAATAATCTGCCTACATTATTTGTCACATATACATTATTTGAAACTTATTTAGTGATTTTATATTGAAATGACTTTTGTTTTATGCAGTCTTTGAATATAGATCTGCCATTAAAAACATTTTTAAAAAAATTTAAAAATTTAGGTATTTTTTTTATTTTAAAAAATATTTTACTTGAGATCCAAGAAATTAAAGGTGATTACGTCTTAAAATGAGCTATAAACATACCCAGTTTCATTGAAATTTGTGACAGTGAATTAAATGTCTTAGGCGAACTGACATGTAATGACTCTGCTTGATTTGATTTGAAATACGTCTCAAAATATTTTTAAATAGGAAATACTACTAAAAACACCCCAAATCCCACTATTTTTATTTCAGAATCATGTAAAGGACACCTTTAAGTATATCCCCCAGAAAAAATAAATTTAATAAAAATGCCGCCTTTTGTTGATAATGCTATTTTAGTTAATGCATTACTTACATAAAAAAAATCACGACTTCAAAGATTAAACATTTTTTTAGACACACTTAAAATGTTATAAGCGTAACAGTATTTTTTTTTTCATAAACTGCGTACCCTATATATTATGCATAAATTATTTGAAGATGAGTTGTAGAATAGATTTTGAAATATGATCATATTTATGTCATGGTACATTTGAAAAAAAGAGCAGTCAAGAATGCCAACTGACGGCAGTTTTTCAAAATTTTGACAATTTTTTTCTCAGAAACTATTTGACCAAGGAGTAAAAAAAAATACTGGGAATCATATCTTAATAAAAGGAACAAACACACGCAGTTTCATCAAAATATGTGAGGGTGGGTTAGATGCCTGCCTGAACTGACATGGAACGACCCTTATGTGATTGACATCATATTCTTTCAACCTTTTATTCAGTGAAACATCATTAGGACGAGCCACCAGTGGTTGAGAGGTTCTGCTCTCGAAGCTGGTAGACGGGAGGTGCTGGGTTCGAACCCAATCGCGCCCGTCGGCCTAATCTTTCGGAGTTTTCGTGGTTTTCTTCGAACCGTGGATTTCCATGCGTTAATACGGATTAGGTTCTCTTAGAAAGACCTCCACGGAAGGCACTCCCCCTAGGGCCTATATCCCTCGTGTAGATAATTGGCCGTCAACAATCAACCCAACCCAACCCTCATTAGGACGAGCATCAATAGCAGATTAGCAAGTAAATCAAGACTACAAATATACAGACACAACAAACCGTTTAAATTGGTGTATACCTTGAAACTCTTGATCAGTAATACCATTGTGCTTTCATTTCCATTAAACAATAACTTCATTTTCAATGAATAAATTGCCATCCAGCGAGCTCGGTGAAGAGCACCTTGTTTTCAAATTCTACATTTAATGTCTAATCCAATCATTAACGATGCAATATTTAAAATTTCTTTGTAATCGTCCCAAATCAGTTTTGTAGTAGTTTTTACATTATCAGAAGTAAAAGTTTTTAAACTGTCTGATCCTGTTATGATAGGTACTGATTGCTTTTTTGAATCATGGTGGTTGAGCTTAGACCAGTTTTCTCCGAATCACTTAAATAAAAAGATTTCAGGCCCAGTAGATTGTCCAAAACACACACTAAATGCAGCAGAAAGTAGAACCTCAAACATGTGATGCCGACATGCTATCCACAAAAGTTTTCTGCCTATTTTTTGCTCAAGAATTGTACATGCTCCTTTGAATCTTCCGATATTTAAATGGGATGTATCGAAACACATGACACATACTTGAGTTTTACATTTCCAAGATTTTAATAGCTCGAAAATAGCATCAGCTGCTTCTTTACCAGTTCCAGAAAATAACTTAGAAACTTCAAGAAGCTTAGTATATTTATCTTGCAAAGAAATAACTAGTATCACTAAAGTATCAATATTTCCTATGCTTTTGTTGACGATCAGGCTAACGGATTTTTTCCTCATTGAACAACTAACTTTGATGCGTCAAACTGTGTTTTTTATTGTTGAACTGTTTCTTGGCGAATATATTGGCGTTCCCGATGAACAGTATTTTTTAAAAGAACTATGGATTTTTACAAGCCGGTCAGATGTCATGGTAGAGGAAGAGCAATCTCCTTTGTTTATTACAGATGCTATTATCATTGTGGATATTTTATGCTGGTCTTAGTTCAATCTAAAACACCAGCAATCATGGAGTAATAATGTATCTGCGACTGCGAAGCTTAGATTTATTGCCTTTGGGCTTTGTATTATCATCTAAATGTCTTTTTGCTACAACTTCTTCCTCAGAGGTTTCTTCAGAAGATTTATTGACTTCATCGATATCCAAAACCGAGGAATTATAAATAATCAATGATACTTTCCTTTAACATTTGCGCGGAGCGGTCATCTATTATTAATATTAGAAACACTGTAGTTCATGATATTAATTTAATGAAATCCAGTAGATTAATAAAGCTTGAAGACCATTATAAGAGTAATGATCAGAAAAATAAAAAGCTTAGATGCCGTATATTCCCTTCACATCCTTCTTGCACGATTTGCGATTTCTTTGCGATTTTATGTTGGCGATCTTTATCAATATGGAATCCGTGTGACGTGTGTGTTTCTGCGTGACATGTTTTGCCAACCTCCGTTTTTCAGCTAGATTGGGCTTGAGAAGCCCGTTTTCGTTTTGGATTTTGTACATGTGCTTTGATATCATGTTGTATCTTTCTGTCTTTTTATTTTTATTTTAAATTTATTGGATGTATTTGATTGACTATGCGTTGTGTTAGTCTGTTTAAACGCTCTTACTGATGTAATTAAGAAATATGAGGAAATTTTGAATGATAACGCAGGTTTGTTTACAATGCATAGCCATAACCCTATTTTGGGAAATGAAGGTGATGCAATGAAGGTGAATGAAATGAAGGTGGAGGTATTTTGTGCTTGAGGTTTCAAGAAAGGAGATGTCTCTCTTAAGGTATGTTGATAATTGTATGTATATTCTGTTGTTATTTTTGTAGTAATGTTTTCTATTAGTCGTATATTGTATATTACTCATGCATTTCTGAGTTTGGTGCACAGCAACATACGTGCATTTACTAACTGCGACTTTAACGAGTTTTGTGCTTTTTTGTGATTGTTGCAGAAGGAATTTGCTAATCCACTGATGGGTTTTTTCGGTTAATAAACGCGTAGCGTTCATACGACGTTTAGTGATTGCCGCTTTAACGAGTTTTGTTTATTATTTATATTTTATTTTCTTTAAACGTAACATGCGGATAAATCAGTGGTTGGCGACATTTACTACTTGGCGGAAAAAGTGTTTTCACGCCAAGAAAAATTCCAAGATGGCGGCCCGGGAATTTATGACATCTGTTCCAAATGAAATGTAGTCCTCGGATAGTAATTTTATTTTTATAAAAATATATATATATATCATCTCATTAAATCATTGTTAAACATGATAAAGTGCTCTTAAACAAATTTTAGGATAAAAAAAAAAATTTAAGAGATGTGTGGTAGAATTCTATAATCTGCATATTAATTAGAAATTAAAATTTTCCATAAATTCCCTATATTCTATTAGCTTGGGGAACCCCAAAACCTTTTTTAAATGACTTTTTTTTTTTTTTTTTTTTTTTTTTTGTAATATCATATTGTGACAGAAAGAACATTTTTAAAAGGCGAGACTTTGCATTTTCGAACTTTTTATTTATTTTTTTTTACCTCTCCTGGTACACCCAAATATATATATATGTGTGTTGTGTGCGTGTGTGTGATGATTTTACTGGCCGTTCAATGAATATTGCCGTTTTTCTAAAAAGTTTTCATTATTACGATGATTAACGATGTGGGTGCAGTTGAATAATTGCGTGCGGCGAATGGCGGAACAATGAAGTTGAATCCACAGAATGAATTTCGGGCAAAAAGAGAGAACTCATCTTAGTAGAAAAGAATATTTATTCTTTATTTTCACATCACGATAATACCTTCCGTAATATATTCAATTCCTGGAGACACTACAACGACGCTAATAGATTAGATTTTAGAAAAGATCTGTCTATTTCAGTACATTGACTTTAATCGAAATAGCCGAAAATATTTTAACAATCAGAAATACGACAAAAAGAGAGCTTAGAACTCATGCAAACTAAGTTAAGATGAATCTTCGCGCACGGTTACTGACGCCTCGGCGAAGGTCCAGACAAATAGGGACTCGGGGCCTGTCAGGATTCCAATCAGGGCGTGCGGATTTGTTATCGAGAAGCACATCAATTTCGTAGTAATAGGTCAGTCAGCTGAAAAAAGCGCACAGAGAAAGTTTATAATAATTTAAGGTTTGTTGGGGTAACTGGAACCACTGGGCCATAGGCTATTTTATAAAAAACTGTTGGTGTTTTTTAAGTTTTAGCTTTTGGGAACAATTCCCGTTTATCTCTACTTCCTAAAACAACGTGTATCAACTCAATCATAACTCTCACTTTGCTGTGATAGGTTGTCAAAAATTTACTTTCTTTTTTTAAAAAACAACGTCAATATGGTTAAACTTCCTCGGATTTTTATTCAAATACTGTAAGTACTTTTAATAAACAATCTTTTTTTAAAGATTAGACATATAACTACGTTAATATTATTAGGTATCTACACATATTTACTTCATGTTTTAAATGTAAGCCCGGTGTCCCAGTTACCTCATAAAAGATTCAAGAATGGGGTAACTGGGGCATGTATCCGGGTAACTGGGCCATGCTGGATCCAGTTACCCCAATAGTTATAAATAATTTTTTTGTGTTTCTCTTACTACGTGAAGTAAATTTCTCCATTGGTTTTTGCTCACAATAAAGAAAAGGATAGAATGCCTTATTAAAATAATGTAATGAAATTTTAACGTATTGAATGGTATCAAACCAAATTTCTTGACCCCTTGAGAGGCTGTGATGCCGTTATCGCATCACTTAATTTTAATTCCTAATTGCCACATTGGCACCTGAATTTTATAATTGAAATTTAACCTTTATTAAGTACGCGAAAATATACTTTTACATATTTTCAGATAGATTCTCTTGTAAATATTGGTGTCATTAAATTATTTCAACATTTTACGAATGCAAGTACCATGCACTTGAAAGCCAGATAGCCAGATCTTGAAATTGTACTATACACGGGTTGCATTCTATAGGCATAGCTGCCAATCTTTACGCTTTCTTGCTACCACTAAAATTTAATAGAGATTTTCGTTTTGTTTAATCATAAGATTTCGACGATTAAATAAGACAACATTTACTATAATATTTTAGTGGTAAGAGGAAACCGTAAAAGTTGACAGCTATGCTATAGGGAATCTTTTATCGTCCCTACCACTATTTAGAGCTTTCTTGCTACCACTAAAATTTAATAGAGATTTTCGTTTTGTTTAATCATAAGATTTCGACGATTAAATAAGACAACATTTACTATAATATTTTAGTGGTAAGAGGAAAGCATAAAAGTTGGCAGCTATGCTATAGGGAATCTTCTATAGTCCCTACCACTATTTTGAAAATAATATCTTCATCGCATCTTTCTTTAAAGAACAATAAAATTTTTCCTATATAATGCGACCCCTGGATAAAGATAAAGTACTTAAGTACTTACGTAGCCTTTTGTTCAGAGATTTACTTTTTTCCTTAAAATACCCATGTGACTTTTATATTTATTATCTATACTAAAGTACATAAGTACTTAAGTACATAAGTACTTAAGTTTTATATTTTTGGTATAAATAAATCTAATATTTTCACTTTTAGTGCTTTTTTTTTTTTTTTTTGGCACACTGACAGCAAAGGTTTCCCTTACAAGGCTGTTTATTGACATATAATTTACATGATCTCCCTGGTTTAAACCTTTTTTAAGTTGTTTACACTTTTTCAAACAGGACCTGATATCCGATATGAAAAAAATATGAACGCGTGTGGAACATACTCCCCTGGTCCAGTTATACCATTTTTGGGAGCAACTGGACCCATGAGAAAAGAAAGATGAAATATGCATATTTTTATATTTTTAAATATTAAAATGTAATTTTGAGCATTTCTGTCTGATAGAGGGAACCTAACTGAACACATTTACAGAAGTTCAGACTTTAATTGAACATTAGCTTTTTGAAGCTCAATTGTCAGAAGCTCCAGAGTCACATTGTAAAATCATGTCCCAGTTGCCCCTACTAACCTTAATAAAATAAAAGGAAAATGGTTAAAAAAAAACATTCGAAATGATCTGGTGTCTCGGTTTTAACATTGCTTTAAGAAAGATTTTTATGAAGGTAAAATGCTTTGTAGATTAGAAATTTGAATAAATATAATGTAATACGCGTTTTAAAAATAAAAGCAGTTTAAATAGATATAATAAATAAGATATACTTAAGAGACATGGGAATAGTGAATATGCTGGAAAAGGCTTTAATAAGGTATTGAAATAAAACACACACGCACACACACACACACACACACACACACACACACATATATATATATATTTATACACTAAATGTAAATAAAAACCTGTTAAAGTTATCAATAATAATTTTTTTAAAAGTTTTGCTTTATATTCAGTAACCCGCGGAGCCCGGGTGTATCCCCTGCTTTCATAAAAGATGAGATACAAATGCTAGAACTTGCTGTAACGACACTTGAAAACATTAACTTTGTTATTGTTTCAAGTTCATGTAATTTAATATCTGCAGTAATGTATCCTGCATTTGTAATGGACCGCTTGTTCCCACAAATGAACACAAGTTTTATATACCATGCTCAAAAGCCCATGCCGCTTTAGTTGTGTGTCAGTATGATATACATTTTTTTAAACGTGTGTCATATCAACAAATCATACGTCCTTTTAATTACTGGCGTGTGCGTTATAAAACTTTTTTTTATATTTATAAAAGTTCGTTGGCCATTATGTTTACATAAACAGATACTTTTTCACTTCTCTTAATACACTGAAAGGCAGTGGTTCATTTTTTGATGACATAATAATTAGCTTTTTCATTAAATCTTAAAGTTAAAAGACTTCAAGGATTCTAATATTAACATGGGTGATAATTATTATTTTATATATTCTCAAAATATTTTACAATTTGAATGTTTATTTTTTAATACACTACAAAGATTAGACCGGAACATATTACGTATAAAATTACAAATAAATCCATAATTAAAAAGTATCAATTATGACTTAAGTTTTACATGAAAAATAATTAGCGTCGTTAAAAACACACCTATTAGATTTTTCAGCTCATTGCTATGATGCGTTTTGTGATAAAAGAGAAATTTCAATTCATTTCCAAGGCCATTCCTTTGCCTTTGCACTCAAGAAAATCTGCATGCATGAGGGTATTTTTCTATAAATTTTTCCTGTTTTGTATACAGATCTTCTTTATAATTTTCTCAGTTAACCACTGAATTTGACTTCTAATTTTTCCTGTACAATATTATATTTACTTAATTGTCTTTAATTTCATCAATATTTATAAATAACATGTTTAATTTTATCAATATATAATTACCAGGGGGCTCCGCCCCCTGCAAGCTACGCTCGCTAACCCCCGTTCAGACACCGCAGAATCTAAAAACACGCTAATCTGATGGGTTTTAAAAATATTAGAAAATATTGAATTATACTGAAAAAAGCTGCGCAGATCTCCCTGTAAAGGGGTTTCTATTCAATTCCCTTTGATTGCAAAAATTGCAGGGCGAATCAGTTGCTGTTAAGACACCCAATGGTTGTTTTCGTTTTTTATTAAAGAGGATCAGTTAAACATTTGAAAAGAAGCTAAAATAAAATAAATTAAGTATAAGAGTCATTGTCTCCCAATATTTTAAAACAATATCTATAACAGTAGCCTAAGTCATGTGATTATCATCAACAGTTCCAGGCGGACCACTTCGCTTTTTATACTGTAGGTGCCATTTTGGTACTTTAATGTTAGCCAAGCACAGGTGATAAGAGGTCAAATATTATTCTATCGCCATCATTTCATCTATATTATAATAATTCATTAGTCAACTGCCATAAACAAATACGGTCTGATACCTTCGCCGTTCATATGAAAGTATGGCAAAGATGTCATATACGTCCGATATTGACGTGATTTTTTTAACGACGCCAATTTGGGGAACGCATCAACAGCATAAACAGCAACATCCGGCTTACCATATCAAGCAAAATAACGATACTTTGGCGCCAGTTATGTGCCCGTTCCGTATATGACATTGGCGTCAGAAAAAAATCGCGCCAATATGGGACCGTAAATATTTCATTTTGATTAGAAAATGAAAATAAAAATCGAATAAAACTACATAAAGGTCGCAAAGAACTCTAGGTACTGCTACGCTAGCAGGATGCAAATCTCGCCAATAGCTTTTTTTTTTTTTTTCAACTACCCAGTTAGCTATTTTTTTTTTTTTTTTTTTTTTTCGAGTGGTAATATTTGGCCCGATACGCACCGCAGGTTTGGCGTGATTTTTATTTTTTTACGAAAATTTGGCGAAATCCTCGTTTTCAAATACCAGTTACATATGCATTTTTCGTATTCCTTAGATATCCCGATGACCAAAAATCTACTGCCAAACTATAAGATTAAATGCCAATAATGGTTGATCGTAAATGTCACATTCACTTGACTTTAAGCAAGTTGTACGTGTTTACGTCATCAAGTGATTTTTATTTCGACGTTTTATTCGTATATTTATTAATGTTATGCTAATTCATTTGTTCTTTCGTTATTTAAAACAAAAATTATGTCAATTTGTATAATTTGGCGAGTGTTTTGGCGATTTATATAATGTGGTAAAATTGGTCGACGGAATAACTAAGTAGTACTGTATTTCTCAATTATTATCTATTATTTCTAAAGAAAATATAAAAAAAAATAATTAATAATCATAGAACAAAATAATTTATATAATTTGTAAAAAGAAATAAAAGTAAATTAAAATTTATTATCAAATAAAGAACAATAGCCGGTTACCATGTCAACCTTTTCTGAAATATAAAAAAAATATCTGTTTGATTAAAATTTGAGTTGCCATCATTAGAAAAATGTATATAAAATTAGAAAAAAAAATAATATTTCGAAAACTAATTCGAATTTAAAAATTCTAATACCAGTTTTGAAATTTGCTGATTAATACTGATTTTTGGTGTTAATTTCATCGCAAAGTATTACATATTTTAGGAGAAATCGCCGTCAAACATAATCAGATGTTTAATCAGTCGATTCATACTTCCGTTTCATAAATTCGTTTCATTAGGATTTTATATATAGGGTATATATATACACACTAGGTTATATATATATACACTTATATGTAATATACTTTTACATACTAACTTCATAATATGAAATCAAATTTGTGTGAAAAAAGTACATCACTATTTTAATATAGAAGATTTGTAATACATTTAATTTTTTAAACAACTCCCAAACCCAAATACATGTATCACATTTAACAGTAGATATTATCACGGATCGATCGATACTGGTACCAAATATTCAAAACAATTCGCAATGAGTTGGGGATGTAGTTGTATTCCATATTTCCGATACTGTAAGTATCTATTGCACTAAAAAATAATAGCTGCATAAAGATAAGCCAAATGATATTAATTTTAGCGCACAGTTAAATTTTTGGAACAAAATTACTTAAGAACCGAATCACTAAATTTCTTAGTTATTATACTATTTATCAATACCATATATTCTGAATGTGTTTCAAACACATATTGTTAAATTTTAATTATTTAAATAACTTTTTCGCGTATGCTGGAATGTATGGAAGAACTATTCATAATAATGGAGTAGTTTCTAAAATCAGTAAAAAATATGGGTAAAAAATATAGATATATTTAGAATTTATTACTTTTATCATTCATTTCGTCATATTTTTGCGAAGAGATACAACATAAAATATTGTTCAACTTAAACTGAAAAATAAACTATCGCTTTATTTATTCTTTGAATAAATTTCAAAATATGAATTTGACCTTTTTAAAAGATTGACTTTTAGATGAATAATGTTTTTTTCTATCATGAATATTTTTCATAAAGTAAAAATTCTATAATAAATAAAAAAAATGTTATTTTTTCATTATTTTAAAATGTAATTTTTTTCTGTAATATAATTGATTTTAGATGTTATTGCACATGTGTATATATTTATTTGAATGTACTATTAGTTATTCGAATTAACTTTCGTGAAACCTTTTTAAAACTCGATGCAACATGATTACACCTATAAAAATATAGAATCTGCAATACAAGAGAATATTAAATATTAAATCTGCAGATCAGGAGCCACAACATCAGACCTGCAAGTTATCGTTCTTTAATCCCTCATTTTACAACATCTGACATCCTGTAATTCGCAATTTTGTACAGTTATTGAATATGTGCATTTACAAGCAAATAAGAATTCCGAAAGAATAATTTTTAAAAATCTAACTTTTAAGATCTGTTATATAAAACATGATTTCATGCTAATGTGCAATTCAGTTATTCATTCAGATGCGGATTATTTAAAAATACAAATGTATGTTTCTAAAGACGGAACCTGCATCCATGATCACCTCACTACATAATTGAAATTACGCAGCTCTTATACAGGGTGGCTACTAAATACTGTAAAAAAATACGAATTAATTTTAATCGTTTGGTAAAACAATTTATTTCTCTATTTTAGCGTTTGACAATCTTCAATTAGTGCACACGAAATTTGTTATAAAGCAAAGATTTAAAATTATTTAAAAAAGGGAAGCCTAAAGAATGATGATTAAACAGCTCTTTGATAACAGATTTTCCACAGGTAAAATCTTTAAGCAATTAAAATACCTTGGTTTTAATGGAACATTTATATATAGAACGTGCATTATTGGATATTAATAGCTATTTAAAGATCGCTCTAGGTCTGGACGTCCACGCTTAGTTCGCACAATACAGCGCATAACAAGAATTCGTGAAAAGGTGTGAAGAAATCCACAACGTTCTGTAAATAAAATGGCTGCAGAAGGAATCATGAGTCGCAGAACTATGCAAGTTATTATAAATGAAGATCTGGGTTATTGCCCTTATCGCAAAATAAAAATTCATTGTTTGGATACTGCACAAAGAATAAAAATATTACAAAGAATGGAGTAATTGACAGAATAATACTTTCTGATGGGAAGCTATTTTGCACTGAACAGTGTTATAATGCTAAAAGTGATCTCGTATATTCAGCAACCCTCGAGGACATTCCAGAAACCTTTTGAACTGTTAAATGCTTTCAGAATAAGAATTCTGTTATGGTTTAGGCTGCAGTGTCAAACAATGGAAAAATGCCTTTGACGTTTATCGATAAAGGGATAAAAATCAATGCGAATATTACAAACAGGACATATTGACTACACATTTATTGCCCCATGCTGACTGATTGTATCCCCCCAAAAATTGGATATTTCAGCAGGATTCTGCACCTTCGTACCGAGCTAAACCAACACAGGCTTGTCTTCCTGTCAATTTTCCGAACTTTATCATGCAAGAAGATTAGCCATCTTCTTGGCCGGATCTAAATCCTTTAGATTATTGCGTCTGGGAGATTTTAGAGGCTAAAGTAAATAGCAACAAACACAGAAGTTTGAACTCTCTCAAAGCTTCCATATTGCGTGAATGGTAACGATTACCTCTTAAAATGATTCGTGACGCAGTCAGATAATGGCATAAGAGGTTATCTTTGGTAATCGATAAATATGGAGGACAATTCGAGTAAAATTATTTCCCGGCAAACTTTCATCTCTGATGTTCATCATATTAGTGTAGTTGTCATTTTCTATTTCATATTTCTGAAATAAAATGACTGAATATTTGTAAGAGTATTTAGTAGCCACCCTGTAGGATAGCTACGATTTTATATTCTTGTATATCTACGAGTGCGTTTCAAGCTAAAGTTTATTACGATAAGCATGTTTCGTTTTTCGGTGTTTTTATCCTATCGTAATAACAATACTGACATAATTCTCAGTCACGGAACATCGCTATATAATGCAAAATCTCACGCAGCAAAATATTTGTACAAGTGCGCATTTTCTCATTTAACTTATATCTAATATAGAAATACAACGTTTTGCATTTTTTTCTTTCGAAAACCTAGTTTTGTTGGTTATTAAAGGGTATTTACGAAATTAGCTGTTATCTGTGTAGTTCCAAATCTATTTAGATCCTTAAAGCATACAAAAATAACCAAAAGCGTTTTTGGAAAGTAAATATTGTAATTTTAGTTTAAAAAAAAACTATATTTAAAAGCCCATGTTGAAGCATGGCAACTCTTGTCATGCCCGTTCTTTAAGGGTTAAATTTCCTCCTGTCGTGACAGCTTGGTACCGTTTAATATATATCAGGCATTGCAGCATATTTTCTAAAATCAGTAAAAAATTTGGGTACCGTAGATATTTTTTGAATTTATTACATTTATCATTCATTAAATCATTTTTTGCGAAGCGCTACAACATGAAATATTGTGCAACTTAAAATGAAAAATAAAAAATTAGCTATCATTTTATTCATCCTTTGAATAAATTTTAAAATATGAATTTGACATTATTAAAAGATTGACTTTTAGACGAATAATGTTTTTTCTAGCTTGAATCTTTTTCATAAAATAAAAATTCTGTACGAAATAATTAAAATAATGTTATTTTTCGTATAATATATTTGATTTTCGATGTTATTGCACATGTGCACATATCTGTTTGAATGTACTATTAGTTACTGGAATTACATTTCGTGATATATATTTTACTATTCGCGATGTATCTTGTTCAAGCATGACAACTGTTGTCATGGACCTTCATTAAGGGCTAAATTCTCTCCTGCTGTGACAGCTTGGTACCGATTAATACATATATCAGGCATTGCAGCATATTTTCTAAAAGCAATTTAATTAATCTATACTATATAAAATGGGGAGGAACCGAAAGTGACTATAAAGATACTTTACCATCATGGATGCAATTCGTACATTTTTTTTATGTACATACCTAATCTTTCTAGTACAGAACTTGACATAAAACTATTTAGTATTTTTAATTTGCTTGTCATGCTCCAATATCTGAAAAACAATCACGTCTGTATATAAATTTAAATATGTAACGAAAGCAGGACCATTGCAAAATTAGATATTTTAGCAAGTGATTTTTGATTGGTTTTTGTGGCAGTTCTTGAATAATATGTATACCTACGAAGTCCCTTTTAACTGTTTTGTTTCCACCTTTCATATTTGTCACTAATCCTTTCTATGGATTCGGTAACGATTCTTTTTATATATTTTTCCCCAAAATCTTTTATAATCGAGAAACTCACAATGAATGAAAATTTTGATTATTTGTTTTTCTTATGCGCAATGAGATACAGTTGCTAGGCAATGGTTAAGTAATGGAAATAATAATTATTTTGATGACAGAAATATAAAATGGAAGAGGTGAAATGTTTTATATTTTCGAGAAGATACCCTTTCACGTTGTTATATAATAAAGAATAAATTTGCTATATCTCCATACTTTTTTCCAAAATTTTATGTAGCATATCTGTACAAAGATATTTCTGCAAATTGCACTTGCACCTGCCCTGTCAGGAAGACAATAAATAAAACATTTGTGACTATTATTATATATTCGTGTTATATGCGGTGATGTATTTCGGAATCAAAATTACAACGTTCAGTGCAAAACCAGATGCATTTTCCTCGATAATATAAATATCACCTTCATTATCCCAGCTGCCTGGGAACACATGTGGTTGGGTTACGTTGATAAATTTCGAGCTTGCACGCCTGATTCTTTTTGTCAAATAATTTTAAACTCTCTCATAAGCTTTTTATGTAACGGATTTTTATCATTGCTTAATTGGCATTTTCTGGGGTCACCGTGGAGGGATACTATGTATTTTGGCATGTTGAAGTACAACTGTGTTTTTCGACTATTCTGCATTAGACTTCTACTTTGAAACATGTAAAATCATGGGCCCATACCGGCCTTTGTTCATATCACTGCACTATACCTACTACTCATGTGACTTCTCTACTAAATTATTAAGTTTAATATGCAAATAATTTTGTCTTCTTACTTGTATTAGCATAAGTGTCAGTTCTTTTTAGGATTTACGCATTCTCGAGCTATTGGAGAAACAACATTTTAATTATTAAATTATGCTACTTGCTTGCTGTAACTTAGATCACAGTCTCTCTCCTCTAAAAAAAATCATAACAATGCACGAAAGTCAATGAAAATATTTATACATAAATTAGAATGTTTGTTAGACATATGTATGATAAAATCTAGAACCCATAAATTAAGACATTTAAACAAAAAATTTAACTTCTATAAATTAATGCACAAAGTAATTATTCAATGTGCTACTTGTATATTGCTATTAATGTGCAATGTGTTACTTCAGTATTTTACAATGTGTAACTTAGATCACAGCCTCTCTCCTATCTAAATAACTTTCACAATGCAGAAAAGTCAATAAAAAATATTTATATATAAATAAGAATGTTCGGCATGTGAATAATAAAATCTAGAACGCAGAAATTAATTTAAGACCACCAAATCGAAAATTTAGCATCTATATATTAATGCTTACATTAATTATCCAAAGGTAAAATTTTCCTTTCAATGAAAGGTAAAATTTTAAAATCGCAAATTTTAAAGTATTTTTCAAACAAATGGACTAATTTTAACCAAAAACTATACAGCTGAATTCGGATATTTCACCAAAATATCTATTTAATTACGAGCTAATCGGATGCTTTTGCGGTAGTTATCAAACAGGCAGACTAACAAACAAATAGAAAAAAAAATTCGGATCTTCACAATAATCCTCAAATGGCATCACGTCAATATAAAATTATAATGAGAAACGTGAGCAAATGTATCGAATTTTCTCTGTGTGTCAATCTGTGTATTCAAGAAATTTTTGCATGAGCAAAATAGTTTAGAAAATATTGTATTTAAATGGAGTGCGCCTATAAATGTTAAAATTGCTGTCGGTTTGTTATTTATAAAATTTCAATTTTAGTTTTTACAATTTCAATTTTTTTTAGCCGTGTGAGTCTCCCAAGTACCTTCCACAAAATGCATGTTAAGAAATGCATGCAACATGGTCCGAGCGAACATGTTTTGAAAAATACAAAGTTGGATATATCCATTTTTTTTTCAGTTAAAGAACTCACACTAATTCGGTATTCGAATACCAGTAATTCTTTAAACTATTTTTCATTGTAAGTTTTTACAAAATTTGCGATAGAAATAACCTTCTGTGTAAATTTCTACAAAATTGTAGAAATAATTATAAAATGTATGATTTGTGTTCTAAAATAGTTCTGTTCAATAATTAGACCGAAAGCAAAAGACATAGTTGTAAAAATCTCTTTCCATTTTAAAATATATGTTTTCTTTTGAAAATAAAGTTCCTTAATTTTATGCAATACTAAAATAGTTTTAATTATTTTAGATTTTTTATTTAAATGAATTTGATAATTTTAAAGCACACATAAATTAACATCTCAATTCATTTTTATGTACCTTCCTACTTTTACTTATACTAAGATTATTTTTTTCTTGTTCCTCTGCTTGAAAATATTATATTGTACTGCAAATAAATATTTAAATTCCCTACATTTGATTTCGAATACCAGTATTTTTTTAAAGTATTTGTCATTGTACGTTAAAATAGTTGTGTTTAATAATTAGGCCGAATGGCACACACGCAGTTATAAAAATCTGTTTACATTATAAAATATATGTTTTCATTTGAAGAAAAGTACCTTAATTTTACGCAAAACTATAATAGTTTTAATTATTTTAGGCTTTTCTTTAAATGAATTTTATATTTTTAAAGCACACATACATTAACGCTTGAATTCATTTTTATTTACCTTCATATTTTTGTTATGCTAAAATAATTATCCTTTTCTTGTTCCAGTGCTTGATATTATTATTTTATACTGAAAATAAAAATATAAAATCTCTACATTTGAGACTATATATGCTTGGATTAGCTCTACTAAATGAATAATTCTAATTATACGCTCAGTGAAACTGATCAATATTGTTTCGCGTACTCTATGGGATTGCGTTCAGTTAATTAAGATAGAAGAGAACTAGGCGAAATCAAATCTGCATATCTCACAGCCATTATTCTGTACAATTTATGCGGTAACCAGGAATTAAATTAAACTTTCCAAAGAATAATAATTAATAAAGATATTTAAACACTTATTTTTGACAAAAAGGAAAATACATTACTAACTAATGTCAAAAGTATTTTGACAACCTTATATTCTCTCTTATTTTATTTATTATAAAAATATAAAAGGAAATATATTCCCTATAATTGAGAACACTATGTCTGGAGTTATTCAAATGTATCAAGTTTCAACTTGTTTGTTTACATTCGGCGCTACCGAAGAAATATGACTCCTCCTTAGCTCAAATGTATTTTGACATTTTGGCAATTAGTTTGCATTTAATTGTCGAAGGCGTCAGTTGCGCTATAGTTTTGATTAGTGTTTATATTGACTTATTGTGATTAATTTTAAATGCCGAAACGTAAAGAATATTCCAGTGATTCTAGAAAAGCAGTTGTAAATGCACTTAAGAAAGGTAGACTGCAAGCAGAATTAGCTCATTCTTTTAAAGTGCCTCGGCAATTTGTTGTTACATAGAATAAAGTTTTTAATAAACAGAAATACATCGGAAATAAGCCTCGAAGTGGCCATCCGAAAAATAAACTTGCAATGTTGACTGTATGATAAAAATGATATCTACAAGTGATTGTAGTAAGTCCTCTGTAATAATAAAAATGAATTGAAAGAAAATTATGGCATAGACATACACGTTTCAACTGTCAAACGACGCCTTAATCTCTATGGTTTTCATGGCAGAAGACCAACAAAAAAGCGTATACATCGGAAATAAGCCTCCACGTAGCCATCCGAAAAAAACCTGCAATATTGAATGTATGATAAAAATGATATCTAGAAGTGATTGTCGTAAGTCCGCTGTAATAATAAAAATAAATTGAAAGAAAATTATAGCATAGACATACGCGTTTCAACTGTCAAACAACGCCTTAATCTCTATGGTTTTCAAGGCAGAAGACCAGCAAAAAAGCGTTTGTTATCTACTAATAATAGGAAGGCTACAGTTGCATTTGCAAAACGGCATAAATCGTGGAGAAATATAGAGTGGTCTAATGTTTTGTGGAGCGATGAAAGGAAGTTTAATTTAGTATCCTCTGATGCAATCAAGTACATTCGACTTCCTAATATATATATATATATTTATATATGATGTCCGATATGAAATACCCACCGTCAAACATGAAGGCGGCAATATGATGGTTTGGAGTTGTTTTTCACTCAGCAGAGTTGTGCCCTTAGTTCGAATTGATGGGAATATGAAATAGTTCATGTATGTGGGTACATTAAAGACTCATATGCTACCGTACGCGAAACAAAACATGCCTGCTCAGTCGTATCTTCAGCAAAATAATGACCAGAAACACATAATCCAAATACTTAAGTCATTTTATGACACACAGAAAAGTCAAGGTTCTAGAGTGGCAAAGCGACCGCCCGGATTTGAATGCCATAGATCATCTGTGGGAGGAGTTAGATCGTACAGTAAGGTAACAAAATTATTCAAATAAAACAGCTTTATGCAAAGTTCTTAAAAATGAGTGGGATCGAATTCTTTTAGATTGAATATAAGAATTTGTCGATTCACTGTCCACCCGTTGTGAGGCAGTCATAAGGCCAGAGGATATCCTACTAAATTTTGACTGACTCATTACTATATTTGATAATTATTGTGTTAAATCAAGTTTTTATTTTTATGTCAAAATACTTTTGATTTATCATTTTTATGATTTTTTTTTGTGTGTTTCGCGTTATTTTCCATCAAATGACAGGTAATTTATTAAAATTCTGTAAAACATTGCATACAGTTAAATAAAATAAATGGTTGAGTTTTGTATTTAACTGTTGTTTTAATTAAGTCAATTATTGTCTTTGTCAAAATACTTTTGAGCGCTACTGTAGTTGTCTTCAGTAATTAGACCGAATGCGAAACACGTAGTTGTAGTAACCTGTTTGCATTTTAAAATATGTTTTCGAATGGAAATACAGTTCCTTAATTTTATTTAATACTTCTATAGTTATAATTGTTTTAGGTTTTTCATTTAAATGAATTTAATATTTTTAAAGCACACATAAGTTAACGCCTGAATTCATTTTTATGTACATTCATACTTTTATTTATGCTAAAATTATCTTTTTCTTGTTCCTCTGCTTGAAAATATTATATTGTACAACAAATAAAAAATTAAATTCTCTACATTTGTTTTCGAATACCAGTAATTCTTTAATTTTTTTTGCCATTGTACGTTTCTACAAAATTGGCAATAGACATAACCTTCCGGGTAGATTTCTACAAAACTGTAGAAATAATTAAAATATATATATATGATTTTGATCTAAAATAGTTGTGTTTAATAATTAGGCCAAATGGCACACAAGCAGTTATAAAAAATCTATTTACATTATAAAATATATGTTTCCATTTGAAAAAAGTACCTTAATTTTACGTAAAACTATAATAGTTGTAATTACTTTAGGCTTTTATATAAATGAATTTCATATTTTTTAAAGCACACATACATTTTTGCCTGAATGTATTTTTAAGTATCTTCATATTTTTTGTTATGCTAAAATTTTCCTTTTCTTGTTCCACTGCTTGAGAATATTATTTTATACTGAAAATAAAAATATAAAATCTCTACATTTGAGACTATATATGCTTAATTGATTCTACTAAATGAATAATTCTAATTATACGCTCAGTGAAACTGATCAATATTGTTTCGTGTACTCTATGGGATTGCGTTTAGTTAATAAAGATAGACGAGAACTAGGCGAAATCAAAACTGTATATCTCACAGCCATTGTTCGGTACAATTTATGCGGTAACCAGAAATTAAATTAAACTTTCCAAAGAATAATAATTAATAAAGATATTTAAACACTTATTTTTGACAAAAAGGAAAATACATTACTAAATAACGTAAAAATATTACTATGGAAATGTTTTTTTGAAATTTTATTTTAAAAATGTAAAATTTTATTCTAAAAATCTGAAAATTGAATTTCTAAATTTTATTCTGTACTGGGAATTTTAACCCGAGAGTAATGGAGTATTTTTTCATAAATCTACTGGTCGCGTTCTGTCGTTTTTCCACCTGTCCCTGTATACCGAAAATGTAAAAGAAGATATAATTTTAATTTAATATTCGAATATTACATTTAAATGAACTTATACATTTGTAGCTAACTTAAATCATAAAATTTTCTCGCAGGCTTTGTAATTTTTACAAATCAGAAATTGTACATCAAACGTGGCAAATGATGTGTTTTCGTTTTTATTTTTATGTCAAAATACTTTTGATCTATCATTTTTCTGATTTTTTTGTGTTTCGCTTTATTTTCCATCAAATGACAGTTAATTTACTAAAATTCTGTAAAACATTGCATACAGTTAAATAAAATAAATGTTTGACTTTTGTATTTTACTGTTGTTTTAATTAAGTCAATTATTGTATTTGTCAAAATACTTTTGAGCGCTACTTTAGTTGTGTTCAGTAATTAGACCGAATGCGAAACACGTAGTTGTAATAATCTGTTTGCATTTTAAAATGTATGTTTTCGATTGAAAATAAGTTCCTTAATTTTATTTAATACTTCAATAGTTTTAATTATTTTAGGTTTTCATTTAAATGAATTTAATATTTTTAAAGCACACATAAGTTAACGCCTGAATTAATTTTTATGTACATTCAAATTTTTATTTATGCTAAAATTATCTTTTTCTTGTTCCTCTGCTTGAAAATATTATATTGTACAACAAATTAAAATTAAATTCTCTACATTTGTTTTCGAATACCAGTAATTCTTTAAATTTTTTGCCATTGTACGTTTCTACAAAATTGGCAATAGACATAACCTTCCGGGTAGATTTCTACAAAACTGTAGAAATAATAAAATATATATATATATGATTTTTGATCTAAAATAGTTGTGTTTAATAATTAGGCCGAATGGCACACAAGCAGTTATAAAAATCTATTTACATTATAAAATATATGTTTCCATTTGAAAAAAAGTACCTTAATTTTACGTAAAACTATAATAGTTTTAATTACTTTAGGCTTTTATATAAATGAATTTCATATTTTTTAAAGCACACATACATTTTTGTCTGAATTTATTTTTATGTATCTTCATATTTTTTGTTATGCTAAAATTTTCCTTTTCTTGTTCCACTGCTTGAGAATATTATTTTATACTGAAAATAAAAATATAAAATCTCTACATTTGAGACTATATATGCTTAATTGATTCTACTAAATGAATAATTCTAATTATACGCTCAGTGAAACTGATCAATATTGTTTCGTGTACTCTATGGGATTGCGTTTAGTTAATTAAGATTGAAGAGAACTAGGCGAAATCAAAACTGTATATCTCACAGCCATTGTTCGGTACAATTTATGCGGTAACCAGAAATTAAATTAAACTTTCCAAAGAATAATAATTAATAAAGATATTTAAACACTTATTTTTGACAAATAGGAAATTACATTACTAAATAACGTAAAATATTACTATGGAAATGTTTTTTTTTTTTAATTTTATTTTAAAAATGTAAAATTTTATTCTAAAAATCTGAAAATTGAATTTCTAAATTTTATTCTTTACTGGGAATTTTAACCCGAGAGTAATGGAGTATTTTTTCATAAATCTACTGGTCGCGTTCTGTCGGTTTTCCACCTGTACCTGTATACTGAAAATGTAAAAGAAGATATAATTTTAATTTAATATTCGGATATTAAATTTAAATGAACTTATACATTTGCAGCAAACTTGAATCATACAATTTTCTCGCGGGATTTGTAATATTTACAAATCAGAAATTATACATTAAACGTGGCAAATGATGTGTTTTCGTAATATAACTAGTTTTTTAAATATTCAGATCGAGGTGCAATGCACATATGCAAAAAATGCATGAATAAATTCACTAATATGAAACAATATGAGTCGATCTTAAATAGGACGTTATCACCATAACAACCTAGATATAACAACCTATCCATAATTACCTATCACGTGATATCATTGAGTTAATTACCTATTATGTTACAATACAATGAAGAAAACTTTTATTAATATCTTTTTAACTTTCGATTTGATTTTCATAAATTTTGAAATAACTCGACAAAATTCTGCTTAGATTATATATATTAAATTTCAAACCATTCGGTTAGGTAGCTTTTGTGAAGTTATATCCGGACAAACGAACTGACATAGTGGACTAGTCGGCGATTATAAGCACAAAGTATTTATATAAATACGAACGCATCTAAAATAGGGAAAAACGAACTGACACTGGTGATTGTTTAGCAGATTTTTCATAGAATTTTAACCTCCTGACCGCCGAGCAAAAGAGTAGATTTTTAATGTTGTTTTCTCTGTAATTTTTTTAAAGTCTAAAGAAGGGTGGTTTTTGTAACATGATATAAAAAAAATTAATTACATATAGGAATGTAAGCCTTGAGAGCATTAATCATAACAGAATGTTTTAAAACTGCATTATATTGTCGAATTATATTAATTTAAATAACGCTTCCACTGCAGTGAAACCTACAGCTTTTTAAACGGATATATCAGTTTTCGGCGGTGAGAAGATTAAGGTTGCTTGTAATATGCACCAAAAAAGAAACAGATACGGCGTGTTACTTGCCTATGGTATTGATGAAACATTTAAAGTCAGTTACAGTGAACTTTTCCTCTGTATTTGTATACAGGAGATCGGTTATGATAATATATTTGATAAGGGCGGCTAAAAGACGGAGACATGAATACTTCAGAGCTAATGTTTCATATAAGACCGAATTACATTATACACCATTTTATTACACCATTATGCACACGCTTCTACTTTGAATGATTTAAGCACTCTTAACTACTTGATGAAATTAAGAGACATATTTAAATAATTAGGAGTTAAAACCTGTGTACAAAATATAAATAAACTATTTATTTTAATTCATTCAAAAATTTGCTAATAGTTACGTGAAAATTCAATATTTTTTTTTCATTTTCAAGCACTCAAGCGTAGATACGTTACTTTTGCTTGTGTGTGTTACCGTTGCATAATGAAAGTTAACTTATTTCTTTAGGTACATATAATATTTATATTTATACAATCAGCGTACTATGAATATAAGCATACCGATACAAAATATCCCCATGAATACATTTAATAATTTTTATTATCAACATGAGTTTAGAACATAAATCTTCTAGAATTATACGCCATGCAAAACTAAGATACGAGGACGGGTTTTTTTTTTTCTTGCCATAAAAAATCTGAACAAGTGATTCAAAATATGTTAAAATTACTATCGATATAATACACTTATATACAGGATGATTCATAAATATCGAAACAATAGGCTATCTCCGTAAATATTGCCCCTAGGCACCTACTTCCAATTGCAAAGTTTCATAAAAAAAGGTGCAAATTTTGATGAGATAAGTTTCAACTCCATGGGGGGTCTATATGAGAAAATACAAAAATTAAATTTTTATATGGCCCCCGTAGAGTAAAATACCCAATTAGGAAAATTTTCCTGATCCATTCCTGAATTAAACACAAAAAAATTCATCTCGATATCTTCAAAATTCACAGAGAAATCAAAATCCAAAATTCGTGAGTTACACCATTTATCCATGCCTCTGGGCGACGAGTTTTTGACTCCTTTTGAATGCAAGATAGGGATCATCCACAAATTGTACATTATTAAAAGTCGATACAAGACAATGCCTCTCCTTTGGACGAGAAATAGGCAGCGTATAGATTTTACGTTAAACCTGTTTTCAAAGTATGCTGGTGTTCCGCACTAGAGGTCTGCACGGGTCGAAATATCTAAGTCGGGTCCCGAACCGACCCATATAAAAAAAAGTTCGGCCCTGGCTGGAATAAAGTTCAAATCGCAGCCAGGCCCGGCCTGGTATGGTTTAAAGTTGTTTCGTATGGAGGAGTTCTGACCAAAAATAATTATATCTTTTCTTTTTTCCTGTTTATAATTATTATTTTTAAAGAAGCGCCAAAAGCTGTGATTATTTGTTTTATTAATGAATCTCTATTTATATGTAAATGATTCACTTCTCCTTTAATATCGTTAATCCATATTCCATGTGTTGGAGACAATGAAAAATGCTATAAAGTAAAATCTTTTAAGATGGAATCACATAGGAAAGAAAAAAAAACCGTTATAGACAAGTTCCCTTCTTAGAACTTGTAAATGTAGTCTATTTTTCTCAGGTATTATTATATTCATTTTCCATGGATCAACAAATTTTTCCGTTTAAGGAAGGATTCCGTCATAGGCAGATTTTTTTACTAGTTTTACTGTATTTTAATTTTTTTGCCTTAAAATATACTGTCCTTAAAAAAATGAATTTAAAGTTTTATTGTAAAATAATGGCCATTTAAAAATATATGCATTTGTTGTAAAAGTTTTTGGGCTGAGCCAAATTTTAGTTATTTTTGCACGAATTAGGTCAGTCATAGGTAATGATTTTAATACCGGTTGTCTCGAGACCGGGACTAAAAATTTCACCCAAGGGAGACCTAGGAATAAGGAAGCCCCAGTTAGGTATAGCCAGTGGCCGAGAGGTTCTGCTTTCAAAGCTGGTAGATGGGAGGTGCTGGGTTCGAACCCAATCGTGCCCAATCTTTCGGAGTTTTCAGTGGTTATCTGCGAATCTTTGATACCCTTGCGTAAATACGAATTAGGCCCCCTTTAGGAAGACCTCCACGGAAGGCACTCCCCCGCTTCGGGCCCATAACCCTCGTGTAGCCCGTCATAAATCGCACCAACACCCGGTTCGGTATGAAAAATTACGTTAGGCCCGCCCTGGCCGAGTCTTCAGAAAAAAGTCGCCAAACCCCAGTCTGGCCCGGCCCCAGAATACAGATTTTTTTTAACGGCCTCGCCGGGACTATAAAAAGCCTGAATTAGAGAGGGCTAAAGTTATGAAAAACTCTTAATCGGCATGTTAGAAAAAGCATTGTTTCAAATTACACATTTAACATTTATTTATGGACATTTAAATAGTACAAAAAGGAGGTGGAAACGGAACGTTAAACTGAAAAACGGAAAAAAGTTAAACGGAATCGGAAGTTTAAGCTACAGAAAAAAGTTACTTTTTCACGTGCATTAAAGAAAAAATGCATTTAAACATTTTATTAGGAGCCAATCAATATTTAAAACTTTAAATGCTTTTTTTTGCATAATGTTTTTTGTTGTTGTTGTTGTTTTTACCATTTCTTGTCCTTAAATTATTATAAGTCAAGAATCGTAAATAAAAAAGATGCAAACTTGAAACATATTTTTTTGATCATTTTACGTTAATTCTGTTTCGGCAAATTTGAAAAAAAAAATTACTTTTGAGAATATATATATTTTTTTAAATAAGTTACATAATTTTTTAAATAAATATTTTTAATATTTTTAAAATTAATATTTAAAAGAATTCCGAAACAAAACTAAAATTATACTTTCCTCCGTAATTAAATGAAAAAAATTTGAAATCCGATGGATAATGTTTCGAGTTATAAAGATTCTAAATTGAATCCGCTTAAAAAATACTAATCAGTTAAATTTTTTAAAAACTTCATTAGAAATACTAGGATGTGATTTTCTTTGCAAATTATATGGTTAACCATCACAAAAAAAGAAAAAAAAACAAAAATCTAACTCAACAAATATATTTTTTACATACTCTTAAAGTAACATTGTTTCTTGGATTGCACGCATTTCAATTTGTGTCTAATCCCTTAAAACCTAATGAATTATTTAAACGGCAATAACTCTGCGAGTTTTTCAGATATGAAGGTGCAATTTTTTTGTGTTTAATTCAGGAATGGATAAGGAAAGTTTTCCTGATTGCGATTTTTTTCTCTATGGGGCCCGTATAAAAATTTAATTTTCGTATTTTTTCAAGTAGACCCCCCATGAAGTTGCAACTTGTGTCATTAAATTTTGCACCTTTTTTATGAAACTTTGCAATTGGAAGTATGGGTCTAGGGGCAATATTTAATAGACCGGAGTGAAAAACAAAAAGTTTTGCAAATCGAATCGTAACAGTGCGGAAAAGTTGCTACTCGTCAATACAAGCACAGTGAAAAAAAAAATTTTTTGAAATCGAAGAATATCTTCCGTTTGCGCATCGCGTTCAAAGTTTTCGAATTTGAACAAAAATTGTACAAATATACGAAAAATCGTAAAAAGGTGTAAACTTTTTTCGATCGAACACATTTTTTTGTACCTACCATGACCTTGAGATGTAGAATGGAGAACAAAATACCACACACTCCTCCTTTATCCCCTTCTAACCCCCCTCAAGGGGGTGAAAATGGCCAATTTTCGTGGAAAATACCGAAATTACAGGAGATGTAAATATTGACGAATCGACCTGATTTTTTTTTACATAAGGCAACCTTGAGGCTAAAAATCGAAAACAATCCCCCCCCCCCTCGACAGGTCCTCTGTCCGCTTTGAACCCTGTCGAGGGGGCGACTTTTTGCGGCAAACATTATGTTTTGGTTTGTTTGCCGCCCGGTCACTCGACCTCTCCATCTCGTCAGCCCCTTTCTTCTTCCGTGCTCTGTAATGCTCGCTGCGCGTGCGCACCGCTGGAATTCCGAGAAACGGAGTGGGGGAGGAGCTAGCACAGTACCCGTACCTGGTAACGATTGCTGTGCGTCACTCAGTTTTGCCTCAGCGTCGCTGCGTGTTTCTGCTTGTCTGGCTTGTAATAGAATATATCTCGCCTATAAAAGAAGCGCTGCTCTTGCTGAAAACTTTTCTTGTCGGCTTCGTTTAGAATCCCGTAGCTTGAATTGGATAACGGTTTCATCGATCAAAATTTAGCTTTTTTTATCATCATTATGGCGCTCACTCGAAGCGTTCATACTCGCTGCCCATTTTTTGGTGCACCAAAACCACTGCCATCGGCAATTCTTCCCACCAATGCTGACGTTGTCAAATGTTGGCATGGAGTGCAATACGCCATGTTATTGCAGTCTGGTGACATTAAACCTGGAAGGAAGTTGAGCTTTTTAGAAGTGGCAAACATTGTAGCTCAACAGATTGAGTCACTGTATTTGAAGGCTTCGATTCCTACAGTTTGTCACACAAGATTCGTTCAAAAGATGAAACAACTACACGATCGCTATTATTCTCTTCATAAATAATATCCAAGAGACAAAGACACGGCTGGGAAACAGAAGAAGTACAATGATTTCATCCATCAGTCGTATAACACATTATTTGACATATAAGATGCAAATGCGAAATGACACTATAATGCACTTGAGGGAAAAACTTTGACAAGTGTATTTGTCCTAATCCTATAGCTGTCAGCTGCGATTGTACTAAGGACAGGAAAATAACTACCTTGGAACTGATGTTTCTTTACGCACAAAGACACCTTAGATCAGGTAAAATAGGACCGACGGTGCATAAAAAGGAAACACAAAATCTTACATCATGGTTGCAAAGAAAGGCTCGTCATCTTAATGTGCTTAGCACACAAATGCAAAGCTTGCCTGGTTGCAGCATTGATCCTGAAAGAGAGGAGACAAATGTTAATGCCAATGAGGATCAGGATGATTTAGATTTTCAGCGCACACGATCTTTGTCTGCTCTTTCAAGGAGCCCAGACTCTTCATAAATGCGCATGTCACTTCCAGCTACTGCTTTGACAAGTAATCGCTTTGGTCTGTCAGGCAGAACAACAGCTGCCATTACCTCTAGCGTGCTAAAAGACGTAGGTCTTATTACTGATAGTAATACATCACTGATCGTTGATAGAAGCAAAATTAGACGATAAAAAGAAAAGTGCAGGGCAATTCTTACCAATTCAAACATAGATTACCTGTCCTCCTCTATTGGTAAACATTTCTTCAGCTGACATTGCAGACTTGATTTCCAAGGGGGAAAAGCCAACTCTTCCTTTGAATCTGGCAGACATACCATGTCATACGCAAGCCGTAGAGTGCAGTGTTAAGCTGGTAACACAGGCCTCCTCAAAAGTGTCTGGGCATGAGCGACGTGATGGTTTTATAAGAGCCACCCTCGCTTCTCGTGTTATCATGACAAAATTTGACACTAAATCAGAATTCGCAGTACCTGAATCTGCATCTGCATAATTCTCCACGCCCACATTTTGGCTGGTTGGTTGAGTAGGGTGTGGGTGGGACTCGCAGTGCAACCACCTTCCCGTGGTGAGTCCTGAGTCATCCTTGGAAGGACGGGCCAAGAGCTGCACAATTTTGATCTCTCGAGGAGGGAGGGGGATTGTTTCCTACTTTTAGCCTCAAGGTTGCCTTATGAAAAAAAAATGAGACCGATTCGTCAATATTTACATCTCCTGTAATTTCGGTATTTTCCACGAAAATTGGCCATTTTCACTCCCTTGAGGGGGTTTGAAGGGGATAAAGGAGGAGTGTGTGGTATTTTTCCTCCATTCTACATCTCAAGGTCATGGTATGTACAAAGAAATGTGTTCAATCGGAAAAAAGTTTACACCTTTTTACGATTTTTCGTATATTTGTACAATTTTTGTTCAAATTCGAAAACTTTGAACGCGATGCGCGAACGGAAGATATTCTTCGATTTCAAAAATTTTTTTTCACTGTGCTTTGTATTAACGAGTAGCAACTTTTCCGCACTATTACGATTCCATTTGCAAAACTTTTTGTTTTTCACTCCGGTCTAATATTTAAGGAAATAGCCTGTTGTTTCGATATTTATGAATCACCCTGTATATATATACGTAATAAAAAAATTGCGAAAATTTTTATTATTACATATATATAATATAAATTAGTGTACTTAAACTAATAAAAAGATTTAAAACAAATAACACGTGCAAAAATCTCGAAGATTTAACAACAATGTAACTCCGAATTTTCTTTAAAGAATGCAAACGAATTCCAATACTCTGGAAAAATGAACTTTGACATTGAAACCATACAGTAAATAAATGAAAATTTGAGGGAAACTGAACTTAAATGGACAATATGCCGTGAAGACATTGAATGCTATTGTCGTATCAATTAATCGAAAGGTTTCATTCGTATTAATATTTCCGTAATGTACAATTTTAAAGTAGAGACTTAATACATGGTAATGATGAATTTTAAGTAAGTAATTTGTGAATCGTTCATTTTAAGATCTGTACATAGATTTAAATAAAAATGCATTCTTTAGAGACTTGATTAGCTACACACACAAATGATATACATATGAATACAATCTATATTCAATCGATATACGCAATTATCTTTCAAAAATCGTCTTTTTATTATTATCAAAACGATTAAATAGTTTGCTATTTTTACAACAATCTATTTAAGGTAAGTATGTTTTAAAATATCTATTTATGTCATATTTTTTAAAAAATATAACAATGAATTGTTTTTAAAACAGGAGTCGTGTTAGGGCTATTAGTTATATTTAAAATGAGAATGAAAAATTATAGCATAGGAATTTAACTTCGTAGATTGTTTAGCAGAATATTGAGACCTTTGTATCGATCTATTATAATCTCGGGCTACAATCAATAATCTAAATAAAATTTTCTAAACAGTATCGACTGATTTTTTCTGATGGTTTTACAAACAAAGCCGTAAACTCACGGGAACTTTCGTAACTATATAACTTGTCTTACATTGCTTGTAGTGGTTATATAGACCCGAGAGCAAATGTCAGAAAGACATTCTCCTAGTTTACCTCTTCAAGGTGTGATTAAAATTAGAAGAGATTTCTGAATTGTTTAGATAGAATAAATAAACATTGTTTTAATGTCATTTCTATTATAAAAGACTCAACAATTTGCACACATAAATTATATTCTTCTTTAAATCGATTTTGTTTCATAACTGGTCTGGATATGGGACAATATTTTCAAACAGTTGTAACATAAATTAGTTGATTCAAATGTTCAAGAAGTAATATTTAAATAAAGATTAGTGAAAAGAGCTGGCCTGCTAAACAATGACAGCAAAGCGATAAAGATATATATATATACATATATATATGTTATAAAAAATTTTTACTTTTACTATTCATTTAAATTATTCTAAATTGCCGGCATATTCACTATTTCCTTTAAAAAAAAAACGCTCTATTATTTATTTATAGTTAAATTCCTATAAGTTTAAAACGCGTATCTTAATAACAGTTTTATTCAAAAAAGTAATCTAAACTTTTAATCCCTTCATTAATTTTTATCGTCTACCAAACTGTAAAGTTCTGAACGCAGTTACTTTATTTTTCGAATGTTTATAAAAGCCATTTTTACATTTTTATTTTATTTCATCTCACTTTCCCGCCAGCTGGGAGATAGCTTATTCACATCGAAATCCTTCCATTAGCAGCGCCGGGATTCTTTTCTGTTACGTTTCTCGATCGCTCCCCATTGGCTGAGTGACGGATCGCAGTTTCACTTCGAGTCTCGTTGGTGAATTTGTTTGGTTAGCCTGAAGTTTCCATTTCAATCGGATTTTCCTCCGCGCATTCTAATAAATAGCTCGAGCATGAGCTCAGAAGTAAATTTTTTGTGCTGTTTGATTGTATCCTTAATCTGTTACTTCGTGTCCTAAGTCGCGTTGAATAACAAATTGTTATTTAACATCGCTTTCGCATGAATAACTAGTTCGTGCTCAAGTCGGATGGCTCTGATTTCTGTTCCTGTGGGAATTATTTTATGTTGGTATGTTCTGGTGAAATAAACTGTTTCCGATGACTACTTTTCTATGTTCTTATTGGGAATACCATAGATTTCTTCATAAGCCTTTTTTCACCACTCATGCGGCCTAATCTGCCTTGTCTTCATATTGAATAAATGAGTGTTTGATTGCACTCTACCAATCTTATCATCGGTCTACAGCTGCTAAATTTCCGCAGAGTTCACACCCCCAATAGCGATGCTTGCGGTAAGTAATACGATTGCTATACAGTCTCACCAATGGCTGATTAAAATGTGATACTAATCCAGTAATATGTCGTAAAAAGCACGGCGTGATTGTTCGACTTAACCAATTAATTTGTTTCGTTATATATATATATATTAAAAAATATATACAAATATTTGTACACTCGCAAGTCTTCAGAATCTCACATTTCATGCTGAATAATATTTATTGATTTTAATTTATACAAATTTAAAAATACAAAGATATATGGTACAAATACTTCTCTTTTTTAACTGTTATAAAATACATGGTGATTGCTGTAAAAAAATATTTATTTAACAGATAAACTCTAAGAACAACATTCAGTAAGAAAACGAATTGCATTTTATGAAACGCGTTTTGTATTTTTGAAAGATTTTGTTTTCTTTTAACTTTTATTTCAATACTAAAGAATAAAAAACTTGAAAAAGCATATATTTACTATCAACGATTTCAAATGTTTTCGCAAAATCAATTTTATTTTGAAGGTTGGAAATAAATCTTAACATAGTTTATTGGTTTATATAGTGGAAAGTTTGCATTTGAAAACTGAATGTGAAAGTCGAAATTTATATTTTATTGAAAAAATGCACATGCATTGTTACATGACAAGAATAAAGATATATAACATACCATTTTCTGCACATGAAAAGAGATTTTACTAATATTTGAGAATGTGTTCTTTATTACCGAGAAATTTATATTTTTATAAATAAACATCGTGTGCATTAAATAAAAAATACGTGTTTTTATGATCATCTTTTTTCTCTTGATTTTTAATCTTTCATTTTTATAATAGGCCTTAATAAGGCACACTTGTAAATTTCAATCCCTTTCAGATATCAAAATTGCATATTATACGCTTGAATATATGATATATATATATATATATATATATGTGTGCATAACTGTAGTCATGCATTTTTGCGTCGCGCTTTGAAAATAATATTCAATTAAAACGTTAATAAATATTCAATTTTGTGATGGCATATAGATTCTATCATTGGAATGTCGGCATTCAGTTAGTCAATGTTGTTATTACACTTTGTTCCGTTTAAAATTTTGCAGAATAAATTTAAAATCATTACATGCATAAACGAATTGTATTATATAGACTATTTCTGATGCTGTCTCTGTCGTAGCCGTTTTGATTTTAATCGAAGCATGTTTATTGTATCTGTAATTGTTTTTTTTTTCTTTTTTTGCATTTTGCATTTTGCCATCGAATTCAACTTACATTAGCCTAGTAATAGTAGAATTTTAATATCTTTAAGTGATGAAATATTCTACACTCTCAAAAACAATTTTTACAAACACGTATAAGGTCATTCCATATTAACCTTTTACTGCACGACATGCCACATACCTAAAAACACTGTAATTCTTATTATGTGGCATGAATCTGGCCAATATAATCTCTATCCCTGATCAAGAACAGTCCAAAGAAAGGAATAACACTTATTTTGTCCATCTCAGATGGCTGCATTTGACAAAAACTTAGAATTTGTCCTCCGGAAGTTTAAAAAAAAAAAAAAAAAAAAAAAAAAAAGAAAGAAAAAAAAAATCAATCAAGTTATTAAGGTAAAATTTACTTTCATTATTTTTACTGAATACTTAAATATATTAATATAAAAAAATGCAAAACCCTAATTGTGTACATAGGGTACACGCCATAAAATATCACATATTAGCTGAAAATTTGAAATTTAATTTTTTTTTACTATTGTTCCCATTATTAGACCGATATATAGATTTCAAACAATTTTTTTTCATAAAAATAGAAAAACTCGTGTAATGAAGGTTTAAATCAACACATCTGAAATCCTGATATACTCAGAATTTTATGATATTTAACCCATTTGTTATGTTCCTGGATAAATGAATAAATACACAATGATAAATGTCTATCTCATTTCGTTTCTGAGATAATTAGCTTTAAATATGGATGAAAAACGTAATTTTTGCATTTCATATAATGCAACTTTAGTCATAATTTTCTCCCTACGTGTCACAAGGATTTAATTTTCGCAGTTTTAGAAAGTGTTTGAATTTGGTTTTCATTTGATATGTAGCATGCAAGTATTTTTTTTAAATTTCAATGTCAAATATTTTTACCTTTGTCCTTTCAAATCTCAAAATCATACAATCATACTGCTTGTCAAAATTTCAACAACAAAACCACTTATTTAGGCGACTTGCCACATACTATATCTTCACCTACGTAGATATATAGATAGAATCCTTAAATGCAGAAACTTTTTTTGAAGGAATGGAATATAACGTACTGTTTACAGAAAACGCATAGTCAATCAGTCCACTATCTCGCATGACGCTCAAGCACCGTTTTCATACAAAGTTTTTGCATATAGGCATTCTATCAAAAGAGCATTCACTGTTTGTAAGCAATATCTCCATTGTTGCAAAACTATCCGAAAAAAAAGAACATATGTAAGAAAATAGACTCAATAGAACCAAATCATTTATCAGAGGTATATGAAATACCTTTCACTAAAGAAGATGTAACAGTGCAATTTCATATAGGAATGACAAATAGAAAGCTCAAAACTAGGATGAAGGAACATATAACATACATAAATACAACAAGAAAACTACAGCTGTGACCAGACTATATAACAGAGAACCTTTACAAATAGATTTAAAAAATATAGAATAATTTATTCATGAAGATCTTATTTCCCATGCATCATCAGAGAATCTGTAGAGTTTTTTTACACAAGGAAAATATTAAATGATTCAACATGCATGGAGCTCTCTAGAATGTTGAATGAAATGCTACACAGAATCATGAAACAATAATATAAAATAATTCACGTTCACAAAATTTCCATATTTAATATTGCAGTTAATATCATTATCCTTCCGTTCGCGTGATTTTTGTTTTTGTTTACTAGTTTTTCAATTTCAGTTTTTGCGAAAATATTTTTATCATTTTATTTTCTTGAGAGTGTTGCCATCTGATGCGATGAAACATGTCGAAATGTAAATAAATAAAGGTATTTTGCTTTTTTAAAAATTTATGTTTACCACTTATAGCAATTATTGAGTATTTTGATATTTATAAGTGATTTTTATGTATAGATTATAAACATTATTATATTTTTTTAGCATTTTGGTTTAAGACACATGAGAAATTTCCTTATCTGTCTAATAGTACTAAAGGTTGCGTCCATAAATTATCTCTATGTTTGCTAAAATTACATAGAAAGGTGTGAAACAAAAGTATTTATTTTTTAAGAAATTATTAAAAAATATTAATAAATTTATCAGCAATTTATATAACTTATCAAAAGACATGATAAGACTGATTGCTGATGGAAATCCAACGTCTTAAATATGTACATTTATAATCCACCCAAAGTATTTTCAATTACACTTATTGTAAGCAAAAGATGCAAGAAAATTGTTTGTGTTAGTTTTTGCAATGATAGAATTTTATACATTTAGAGATCATTACAAAATTCTGCTGTAAATTAACTTTCAAGCACACAATTTTAAAAGTGAACATGATTAATAAATACATACATAAATGGGATTTTATCAAATTATCATGGGATCATTTCTTATTTGTCTGATGTATTCTTTTTTCTCAATTTTCTCTACAATGAAAAAAAAATTCTGCCACTGGCAACTAGAAAATAAATTATGGCACAAGAAAAAATAGTTTCGTGTCATCCTTATAAATTCTAGTTCCCTTTGCTAGAGAGTTCAAGTTATCTCCATTAAAATTCAAGGACATTTTCATATATTATCGTTGTCAAACTTATTTAAAAATATCTGCAAATAAATGTTAACATTAGAAGTGAGTTTTAGACTATAATTCTAGTTCATGAAGTAATTGTAAAAATCGATCTATAGTTTAATCAAATTAAAATAATTCGTAATATAATGAATATATCGTTTCATCACCTAGAAAGCTATATACTAAAAATCCTCGATTATTTCGTCTATTCTGTATCTCTTTACCTCAATCGCATAGCTCGGAAATCTATATTTCTCGTTTAATGATTTAGAAATTTACTATATATTCCTTCTAGATGATGACGGTATATTTTTTTCTTTCAGTGTAATTTTATGGTCATTATTTCTTTTTGTTTTATAACTTTCCTAAAATTCAATGGAAAATATCAAAGGAAAATTATTCATAAAGAACCCATTAGTATCAAATTCATAACGTCTTTAGAAAATTTATCCATGATTTATATCACTTGTAAGACGAATACAATAACAGCAATTTCGAATAGAAATCCAATGTATAAATATATATAAACAACATTTTATCAAATTATACTCATTTTCTACCTTTTTCAAAGTATTCAGGTTCCTTTTTCAGAATTAATTTTAAACAGGAAACCTATTTTTTTAATGTGCATTTTAATTTTAATTGTTATTTCAGCAACAACGTATCATCAGTGTATTAGAAATGGAAAAGAAAAAAAGTAAAATTGTGTTTACATAATTTATTTGTTAATCCTTTTGGGATCGGTGGCATTTACACAATTTTTTTTCGATTGATACCACTTTTTAAAAAAGAAGTTACCTTTACTAAAATAATCATGAAAATGCACAAATTAAACAAAGCAAATATTACTTTTCTTTTTTACTGGTGCCAGAAACAATTTTTGTAAGCTCTTTATATAGGTGCTTATATGCACCTATGGTCCCGAATGGGTTAAAATATCTGTTTTTAAGACAAAAATCTGCAGAAAAGGTGTCGAAAAAGTACAGTCTTTACGTAACTACATTTAAACACACGATGCAACGAAGCCAATTACACTTCCTATTTCTTAGAGCGTAATCCTACTTCTTACGCGTAATCCAATTTTTAGTTATTATCATCTTGACTTGCATCTTTCTCGCCTTTCTTACTTTTTATTTGCCCCCTTTTCTCCTTTGGTTTTAGTAAACTTGATAACATGCCTAGCATGGTTAGTCTGTGCAAAAATAAAAGGAAAAGTTAATAACACTTAAACATCCCGTACAAAAGAAACTGCGGCATGTATACAGAAATAGCAGTGCGGCATGTTTCCCGTTTTTCATGGTGCAGAGGACGACCATCACAGTTACCTGTCATCGCTAAGGGGAATGGCGTAACCATACGCACAGTACTCTATACAAACGCTACACTTCGTTTTGACTTCGAAAGCATGTATGCATTTAGTAATTAGTGAATGAAAAGTATTTAAACATAACGTCTTTAAAAGTTTGGACAGTGAAATCATGCACTTACATAAAATTAAGAATTGTACTTCTACAAGTAAACATCGAAATGGGATTCACGCTATACTCTGGTTAAAATAATCTCATTGCGCACCTATACTGTGCGTTTGACGACCATCCTTCGATAATTACAAGAAATACAAGAGGTGCGGCATCTATCCCGTATGCGGCGATTCTCCGGAGTTACCCTACAATGAGATAAAAATCAAAATTTCAAAGAAAATAATTTGATTTTTGGAAGCATTATTTATGTATGTATTTAAAGCATAATTTATCATACCTTGTTGTTCCAAATGACATGATTTTTTTTCTAATGAGAGTTTATATAGTAAAGCGAGGAGAGTTCGCGCGGTAGGAGAGATTGCGCACAAAGAGATTCGACGGGAAGGAGTTGAGTGCGCGCGCAGCGACTCCAGGTAGTTGTACAGCAGCATTAGTGCAGTGCCTACATGAATGTGCATATTGATTGCTCCAAGCGTCTTGGATAAAGCAGTGCTATTTTGTTTTTTTTTTCAAAGTAAGTGCATGAATTTTCATAACTTCGTCAGAATTTTTATAGAGCGTCAATAGTACAAAATATTTTGAACTTAAAGAATTCCTTATAAACTACTAACCTGGACTAAGTATTCCAACACCAACAATTCAACCGTATTTAAAAAAAAAAGGCCGCGCAATCTTTCCTACCAAAATAGTGAAGTTTGCGGATCTGCTACTTAGGAGAGATGGCGCATTTTCCCATAAGTTTAAGTGCTAGCAGAGATTACACAGCTTATTGATAAATTTGCATGAATTGCAAATTACGTGTAAAACATATGAATGAATCAATTTTGAAATAATTTCGGAAAAACACATAATTATCAAAACTAAATTTGGCAAAAAATTAATTTACAAAAAAATACTTTTGCAGATAAAACTTTTATTAATAAATTAATAATACAGTTGTTATTAAATAAATTTTATGTAATTATTTTTGTTAATAAATTAATAATATATTTGTTAATAATTTAATTAAATATTTATATATATTTTTTTTTAATTTATGAGCAATTAATTTGCTAATAAATTAATTTTGTTAACTAAAATAAATTTTCTAATACGATGTTTTGGAAAAACTTTCACCCATTCCAAGTAGTGTAATTCCATCGAAATCAAAATGAAACAGAGTGCAACTAATGTTACTAATCCACAAAATATACATGAAAAAAGACTTAAGAAAGATGTCGCTACAAAAAAAAAAAAAAAAAAAAAAAAAAAAAAAAAAAAAAAACAGCTGAAGATAAGGTGCTTCTACAAAAAGTGAAATAAAAAAACTCAAGGAAAAAAACTGAAGGTCAATGAGGATGAGTGCACTGAATGTCTGTAACTGTACCAGGAGACAACTTCGACAACTGACTGGATTCAATGTATTGCTTGTTGCAGGTGATTGCACGAAAGATGCAAGATTTACAACGATAAGTGCATCGATTGTGGACGACGACAACTTCGGTTAGCAAACAGAATACAATGAAACTGTGGAAATGGAAATGAAATAATTTTCAAGTTAAACATGTTATCAACTAGATTAATTTTATTTTGTAATCTTAGTAGGGCTTGCTTTTTCTGATATTTTAATCTTCTTAAATTAAAAATTTTAACTGTTGTTAAAATTCTTTCTTTTATTTATTATTTAAACATTTGGTTAAAATATTCACTCCTGATACAATAATATTTACTCACAAAATCTTTTCAACAATGTCTATTAAGTGTAATTATTATTGTTAACAATTTAATTGTAGGTACTATTAATGACAATCTCTTCTACCTATGTGCGCAATCTCTCCTACCCATGTGCGCGTTCTCTCCTACCCTGTAAGGAGAGATTGCGCAAAATAGTTTTCTTGTTTTTATTACTGCTGTTCTATTAAATTACAGTGTAACAACAAAATAACAATGGAAATGCATAAAAAACAAATAAAGTCAAAATTATTCATGCATAGTTCAGCAAAGTATTACTATTTAGATTTTTTATTACTATTCTTTTGAAATGTGCGCAGACTCTCCTCGCTTTACCTTAAAAATCTAGCAAACCCCGCGGCTTTGCTCGCGTAATAGTTGAAATACGCCAAGTGATATTTGCATGACTATTTTTTATTAGAAGAACACTTTTCGGAATAATTCAAAAATTACAAATTAAGTCACAGTTTGACTAAACTTCATTATAAAATTGCAGTAGACAGAAATGAGCTTTTAATTAATAAGAAGAACTAAAACTAATTCCAAATAAATGATGATCTAGAAAGTATTTTGAGACATTTATGCTCGTTTCATGCGCTCATTTCAGTATTCATTTGAAGTTCTGAATTTTTTAGAAACCAACTTAACACATTTACATCTTAAAATTAACCATCATGTCAAATTCCAAGCTTCTTGTCTAGCAGTCTACCACCTCGCTGGTGTTAGTGGCACCAACATAAAATGCCGAAACAGAGTTCAAATAGAATGTCTCGAAAAATGTTGAAACAGAGACTGTCGCCATTAATTTGCCAACATTAATCTTGAAATCGGTTGGTATTTCCTAATATTCTATAGAAAACGGAATTTAGATGTTTTTAAAGGCTTTCTTGTTGTTCATGCCAACGTAGAAATCGCCATGTAGATCGTTTTTTAGGACACTTTTCGCGCATTTTCACCACTTTTAAATTTCGATTTTTTAAGTAATGTTCTTAGAGATCATTTGTATCTTTAAGTAACTACCATTCCATATTTCATGTATATGGGTCCTTCAATAACATAAAAATCGCAATTTCGAACTTTTATTTCTACTGCACCCCCTTTAGGGGTAGTGGCACCGACATAAAATGTAGCCTATATTGGAGCAAGGGTTGTCACCGTCATTTTGACACCATTATTTTTTAGAACGTTTTTTGCTCCTGCACCCCCTTTTGGCCAGTTTCACGGACATAAGATATAGCCTATGTTCTAAGTTTCACTAACACCATCATTTTAATACCATTACTTTTGAAATCGGTTCGGTAGTTCGAGAGCTTACTTCCTACAAATAAACAATTTTTACCTCTTTATTAAAATACTAGCAAACCCCGCGGCTTTGCTGGCGTAATATTTGAAATATGACAAGTGATATTTATATGTCTAATTTTTATCAAAAGGTACTAACTAAATTTTTATTTTATTAAAGGTAATATTTTATTTTATTAAAAGGTACTTATTACTTTTAGGAATAATTCAAAAATTACTATTTAAAAAACAGTTTGACTAAACATCATTATTACACTGTATTAGGCAGAAATGAGACTTAAATTAATAAAATGAAATAAAACTAAATAAATGATAATTTAGAAAATATTTTCAAACTTTTATGCTCAATTAATACGCTCATTTCAGTATTCATTTGAAGTTTTGAATTTTTTAGAAACCATCTTCTTACATCTTAAAATTAACCATCATGTCGAATTCCAAGTCCTACCACCTCTCTCAACATAAAGGGCTATGTTGAAACAGGAACTCTCACCATTAAGGGTGCATTCGAAAAAATATTTTTCCACTCTCAATAGCTCGAAATTTTCTGAGACATTTTCAGACTCATTTTTAAAAGTAAAAACATGAAACTTGCTGGGGTGATTTTTGAAGAGTTGTATAAGGTGCCGTGTGATTTCATTTTTCGCTCAATTAATTGGAATTAGTATTTTAAGCAATTATTTTCTCAGTATGACCATCTTTTTCATCCCCAGATCTCTCGCTTCCGGAAATTTCGGTTCAAAACGCCGATTTTGACAGCATTTTTTACAATATTTTCTGCATTTATCAAAAAATCGAGAAGCACGGCACATTATGTAGTTTCTAAATAAGAGAATTTCTTAGTTTGATGCGTTTGAGAGCAAAAATGAATTTAAAAATGAATCAGAAAATAAGCAGTTTGGATCGGAATACACCCTTAATTTGCCAACATTAATTTTGAAATCGGTTTGTTATTTCCTAATATTCCACAGAAACGTAATTTAAAAAGCTTTTAAAGCCCTTTTTTAGAACGTTTGTTGTTCCTGTGAATCCCAGGTGGTAGAATCACCGGCATAAAATATAGCCTGTGTAGGATCAGAGACTGTTACCATTGATTCGCAACTATTACTTTTATAATCGGTTTATATTCCCTGAAATTGCATAGAATCGTAATTTGGAACTTTTTTAGAATGCTTTTCGCACCTCCGCTTCACTTCACCCCTTTTTAATTCGAATTTATTTTCGACGATCCTTCGAAGGCATTTATATTTTATAAGTAACTACCATGTCATATTTAAAGTTTCTAGCCTTTTCAGTATCGCAGAAATCGCAATTTAGAAAGTTTTTAGCTCCTGCAACCCTCTGGTGGTAGTGGAACAGACATAAAATATAGCTTATGTTTGAGAAGGTTCTATCACAAAAAATTGTTATCATTATTTTTTTAATCGGTTTGGTAATTTATAAGTTTGCTTAAAAATTGTTATTTATAACGCTGTTCACTCACTTCATTTTTTTAAAATTTGGAATTTTCTTTCGACTGTTCTTAGAAAGCAGTTGCATCTTGTAAGTAAATACCATGCCATACTTCAAAGTGTTAGACACCTCAGTTGTGCAAAAAATGCAAATTAGAACATGTTTTGCTTTTGAAACCCTCAGATGGTAGTGACAGCAACATAAAATATAACCTATGTTATAGCAGGGACTGTCACCATTGATTTGCAACCATTACTTTTGAAATAGATTTGGTATTTCCTTAGATTGAGTAGAAATCGCAATTTAGAACGTTTTTAGGACGCTTTTCGCGCATTTTCACCGCTTTTCAAATTTCCAATTTTTTCGAAACTGTTCTTAAAGATCATTTATAGCTAATAAATATGTACCTTGCCTAATTTTAAGTTGCTAGTCCCTACCGATCACAAAAATCGAAATTTAGAACGCTTTTTTGCTCCTGCAACGTCTTGGTGATAGTGATACCGACATAAAATAGCGCCTATGTTAGAGCAGAGGCTGTCAGCATCAATTTCCTACCATTACGTTTAAAATCAGATTAATTCTTCCTGAGATATTGCCGACAAATCGGCATCTAGAACGTTTTTAGAACGCTTTTCGCGCATTTTGTTCCTGCATCTCCTCTGGGGGTAGTGGAAACAGATATAAAATATAGCCTATCTTGGAGCAAGATCTGTCACCATCATTTTTACACCATTATATTTGAAATCGGTTCAGTACTTCCTGAGATTGCATAGAAATCGCAATTTAGAAAGTTTTTTATAGCGCTTTTTGCTCATTTTGACCCCCTTTTAAATTTCGATTTTTTTAGGAAATGTCCTTATAGATCATTGATATCTTATAACTAACTATCATTCCAAATTTCAGGATTCTAGGCCCTTCCGTAACGCAAAAGCCGCAATTTAGAACGTTTTTTGCTCCTGCACCCCCTTTGGGGTAGTGGCACCGACATAAAACATCGCGTATGTTGGAGCAAGGGTTTTCACCATCATTTTGACGCCATTATTTTTTAGATCGGTTTAATATTTCCTGAGATTGTGTAGAAACCACCATTAGAACGTTTTTTAGAACGCTTTTCGCGCATTTTCACTCCTTTTAAATTTCGAATTGTTTAAGAACTGTTCTTAGAAATCCTTTATATCTAATAAGTAGCTAATATCTCAAATTTCATATTTCTAGGCCCTTCGGCAACGCAAAAATTGGATTTTTAGAACGTTTTTTGCTCCTGCACCCCCTTTGGGGTAGTGGCACCGACATAAAACATAGCCTATGTTGGAGCAAGGGTTGTTACCGTCATTTTGACACCATTATTTTTTAAATCGGTTTGGTATTTCCTGAGATTGTGTAGAAACCACCATTTAGAACGTTTTTTAGAACGATTTTCGCGCATTTTCACCCCTTTCAAATTTCGAATTGCTTAAGAACTGTTCTTAGAAATCCTTTATATCTAATAAGTAGCTAATATTTCAAATTTCATATTTCAAGGCCCTTCAGTAACACATAAATCGCATTTTTAGAACGTTTTTTGCTCCTGCACCCCCTTTGGGGTAGTGACACCGACATAAAACATAGCCTATCTTGGAGCAAGCGTTGTTACCATCATTTTGACATCAATATTTTTTAAATCGGTTTATATTTCCTGAGATTGTGTAGAAACTACCGTTTAGAACGTTTTTTAGAACGCTTTTTGTGCATTTTCACCCCTTTTAAATTTCGAATTGTTTAAGAACTGTTCTTAGATATAATTTATATCTTATAAGTAACTAATATTCAAAATTTCATATTTCTAGGCCCTTCGTAACGCTAAAATCGCGTTTTTAGAACGTTTTTTGCTCCTACACCCCCTTTGGGTTAGTGACACCGACATAAGATATAGCCTATGTTCTAAGTTAGGCGAACACCATCATTTTGATACCATTACTTTTGGAATCGGTTCGGTAGTTCCTGAGCTTACCTCCTACAAATAAACAATTTTTTCCTCTTTATAATAGGAGTATAGACTAGCAAACCCCGCGGCTTTGCTCGCGTAATAGCTGAAATATGACAAGTGATATTTGCATGAATATTTTTTATTAGAAGAACACTTTTTCAAATAATTCTAAAATTACAAATTAAGCCACAGTTTGATTAAACTTCATTCTAAAAGTGCAATAGACAAAAATAAGATTTTAATTAATAAGAAGAACTAAAACTAATTCCAAATAAATTATAATATATAAAGTATTTTCAGACTTTTATGCTCATTTCATACTCTCATTTCAGTATTCATTTGAAGTTCTGAATTTTTTAGAAACCAACTTAACACATTTACATCTTAAAATTAACCATCATGTCAAATTTCAATCTACTTGTCTAACAGTCTACCACCTCGCTGGTGTTAGTGGCACCAACATAAAATGCCGAAACAGAGTTCAAATAGAATGTCTCGAAAAATGTTGAAACAGAAACTGTCACCATTAATTTGCCAACATTAACCTTGAAATCGGTTGGTATTTCCTAATATTCTATAGAAAACGGAATTTAGATGTTTTTAAAGGCTTTCTTGTTGTTCATGCCAACCAGGTGGTAGTGAAACCGGCATAAAATATAGTCCGTATAGGATCAGGGAATATAACCCTTGATTCGCAACCAATAACTTCTGTAATCGGTTTATTATTTCCTGAGATTCCATAGAAATCGTAATTTAGAACTCTTTTAGAATGCTTTTTGCTCCTTCCCTTCGATTCAACCTTTTTAATATCGAATTTACTTTCGACTGTTCTTAGAGGACATTTATATCTTATAAGTAACTACCGTGCTACATTTAAAAATTTCTAGCCTCTTCAGTACCGCAGAAATCGCAATTTAGAAAGTTTTTTGGTCCTGCAATCCTCTAGGGATTGTGGCACCGACATAAAATATGGCTTATGTTTGAGCAGTTTCAATCACCATCAATTTGCAACCATTATGTTTGAAATCGGTTTCGTATTTCATACGATTGCATAAAAATCGTAATTTAGAACACTTATAGAACACTTTTCGCTCACTTCATCCTTTTAAATTTGGAATTTTCTTTCGACAATTCTTAGAAAGCATTTGCTTCTTTGAAATAATTACCATTTAAAATTTAAAATATTAGACCCGCTCTTTAACACAAAAACACAATTTAAAACAATTTTTGCTCCTGAAACCCCCAAGTTGTTGTGACAACAACGTAAAATATAGGCTATGTTAGAGCGGAGACTGTCACCATCAATTTGAAACCATTACTTCTGAAATCGGTTTATCTTTCCTGAGATTGCGTAGAAATCGCTATTTAGAACGTTTTTAGAACACTTTTCGTTTATTTTCACACCATTTAAATTTCAAATTTTTAAGGAACTCTTCTCAGAGAGCATTTACATCTTATAAGTTAATACCATGCCAAATTTCAAGTTGCTAGCCCCTTGAGTATCACGTAAATAACAATTCAGAACGTTTTTTAAAATGCAACCGCAAGGTGGTAGTGACGCCGACATGAAGTACATCTTATATTGGAGAAAGAGCTGTCAACATCAATTACCAACCATTACTTTTGAAATCGGTTGGGTACCTTCTGAGATTGCGTAGAAATCGCCATTTAGAACGTTTTTTAGAGCTCTTTTCGCGCACTATCACCCCTTTTAAATTTCGATTTTTTTAAGAAATGTTCTTAGAGATCATTTATATCTAATAAGTAACTACCATGCCAAATTCCATGCATATGGGCCCTTCAGTAACACAAAAATCGCAATTTCGATCGTTTTCTTGCTCCTGCACCCCCTTTAGGGGTAGCGGCACCGTCATAAAAGGTAGCCTATGTTGGAGCAAGTGTTGTCACCATCATTTTGACACCATTATTTTTAAAATCAGTTTGGTACTTCCTGAAATTGCGTAAAAATCGCCATTTAGAACGTTTTTTAGAACACTTTTCGCGCATTTTCACCCCTTTTAAATTTCGAATTTTTTATGTCCTTAGAGACCATTAGTATCTTAAAAGTAACTGCCATTCCGAATTTCATGTTTCTAGGCCCTTCAGTAACACATAAATCTTATTTTTAGAACTTTTTTTTGCTCCTGCACCCCCTTTTGGCCAGTGGCACGGCCTATGATATAGCCTATGTTCTAAGTTGGACTAACACCATCATTTTGATACCATTACTTTTGGAATCGGTTCGGTAGTTCCAGAGCTTACCTTCTACAAATAAACAATTTTTACCTCTTTATAATATTAAGTATAGGTTAGTATAGATTAGTATAAATAATGAGTTTAATTATTCGCTTTATTGGGGCAGAAAGCTCATTTGAATATGTCTTGTGAATCTACAGAAGTATTAAATTTAGCTGCTATTTATTTTTCATTACCAAAGAAGACAATTCTAAAAAAAGTAACACTTAAATTTAGTTGGAATCAAAAGTATAGTATTCATTAATTGTATTTCGAATGGACACTGTAATCTCATGAAAGTATTAATTTGCCTTTTAACATAACTAGAATAGTATAGAAACAATTCATTTAACTGAGGTATGCACACAAAAAAGTAATGAAATGGAACATAAAATAATAACTCTCACAGTTACAGTTTTCATTCATTTAATAAAATAAAACGTACAGTACTATGATTCATTAATTTAATAAAAAAACATTTTTCGTTACACTTCATTACATTTTTGTCATGTATAGTGAGTGGAGAAAAAATCCGAGTAGAATCTGAAGTCTATTCTGATATTCATTTCATATTTTTAATTAAACGCAGCTTTCGTATTTAAAAATAAACCTTAACTGAAATCTTATTTTACTTTTAGATTCCAAGTGTAAGTAAAAACATTATATTGATGAAATTTTTCGATGATTTCACAAATGCATGAATGGCAAGTGAAGGATATGTAACTTTTTTTTTCCTTTTTGTTTCATATCCCGAAAGTGTTCGAAAGATTATTAAAAAAATAATAATAATAATTTTGAATGAATTTGCTTATCTCATTCGTTTATATCAGACTTTTATGACGAGCATTGATTTATTCATTTAATTGCTCTCTTTATAAGTAAATGTAGCATCAGGCGAATTTTTTCATGGTAATAATGAAATATGGAAGACTAGGGAGGATTGACCCATCCCTAAGTTTTCATATTTAATAGAACTTCAGAGTTTTGTAAATAGGTGGCAATCAAGGACACTGAACAGCTCAAATAATAATCTTGTTTCATTCAGATAATTGAAACAGGCGTGGGAAAATCCATTATAAATAATTTTCAGCTGAAAAAGTGTATTTTGTACAAACATTTTGTAACAATTTCTCAGATAAAATATATGATATAAATTTAAGCAGATAGGTTTTAAGTAATGCAGAAATATTGGGCTTTCATTCCAGCCATAATGATTGTACAATAAACTAGGCTAAACATAACCATGCGCTATATTTTATATAGTCGCTATGTGGGGAGACTTGACCCAAACAATGTGATGAAGTGTTAACCAGGTGGTCAATGATCCCCGTAATTGTTTTTGGAAATATTTTTATTATACACTGTACATAATGAAGTGTTATTGGTTATATTTCTAAAATAATGTATATTTATTTTGCAAAGCTACATTAAAATAGTGTGATAGAAAGAAAAATATTTAAAATTGACTAAATGAAAATATGAAAAATTGCTGTAGAAGTGAGAAAAGATTTAATGAGATATAAATTAATAGTTAATATGAACTTTTATTTCATTTAAATTGTACCCATGGTAGGTAATACTAGAAAGAATGGTAAAGACTACCAGGGATGAAAGAGCACCGTTAAGAATATTTAAGTGTTCATGCCTCTGTAAAAGAACATAACATTGATCAAAACACTGTAGGAAGATATGTAGACAGATTTCACCAAGATTAACACAATGATATGGATCCAAACTATGTGGCAATACTGTTGCATATCAAGTGTCACAAAAATTTGATTTTTAAAACGGAATTTTTCTCTTGTGCTTTGAAATCTGTCTAAGGATATATTTTGCACATCACATTTTCCTAAATATATTTTAATAACATTTAAAATATGTAGCATAAAGTTATTCTGCCTTTTTAAAAATTGATTTTATTTCCCTCAACAAATATTTCAATATAAAATAACGTGGGTCGATCCTCTTATTAGTAGGGAGCCTTGACGTATTATTTTCCCACGGTTAAAATCAATATTTTTTCAAGTTTCATATATATTACACTTTTACCGCAATTTTATTTTGATAATTGATACTCTAACGAATAAAATGATACGTAATTTATTTTAGATTCAGTACTTGTGTCAACCCTCCCCAGTGCCTCCTATATGTACAGGCCTAGAAAATGAAAACATTACTTCTAATAAATTAACCACAAATTACTGTATATAAATGTGACTGATATCAATCGACTAATAATAACATTATCTCATTAATGATGTAGTTAACTTTGTTTAGTGGATAATCTATAAATGGAAATTTTACCAAACTTGAAAATCTTCATTTAGTAACCCTAATTTTTACATCATATTTGGATTCTTCTTTATATTTTAGAATAGAATAAAGGCAAGTCACAGTATTTAGAAAAGTTTTAAGTTTAAAAATTGGAACTCGTATTGTTTAATTTTTTAGTCATTTCGTTATTGCAAAAGATGTATTAAAAAGAATATTTTTTTTGAAAAAACTCAAACAGTACTGAACAGAATGAAGTGTAATATTTAATTCCCATATTTGAATCTTCTAAAAATCAAATTATTCTTTAAAAAAATTAAGATAATATTCATATATATATTTTTAAATTGTAATTTTGACACTAAATACTTTTCAAAAATTAATATTCGAAAACAAAAACAAAACAAAACAAAAAAAAAAACCTGTGGATTTTCTAACAGAAATCGATCTCTACAAGTTTTAAATGTTGTTAAAAATTACAGCTCATCTGGCCCACTTTTTCTTGGGTTATGTTTAAAAAACTATCTGAGGTAAAATTTAAACGCCTACACTCTGATATGTTTTTCATGTCCAAATAAGCTCTTAACGAAAGAGTTAAAAATCTGTAAATCAGCAATTCACTCTTGGTCATTATGCAATGGTGAGCTTAGGTATAATATGCATATATATTCATTTCCTCTACGGCTTGTGTTTACAATAAACACACTTGAATCACAAGGCCACACATTCGAGTTTATTGGTGTGGATCTGCATAATAATAAAGGGTTTAAATACACTTCTCCTTACATAAATTCTTCACCACATTAGGAATGTTGCATAAACAGGAATGTTTAAAAAACTGAAAGTTTACACATTTTGTATATAACGACTTATAGAATAAATAATAATAATAAAATATTATGTCGACAACATAGAGGGCTTGAATAGTAAGAGAATAAATAAAGAAATAAAGTAATTAAACTTAAAAAATCAAAAATCCCGACTGCGTGAAAAGCGAACTCATTAATTATTTCTCATCAATGTGAAACTATTGGGTCGTTCGGAAAGTCGTGTCCGTTTCGGAAAATCAGTTCGTACCGGAAAATTCTGCCCTGTAATTATTAGCCATTAGATATCGGAATTAATGTCTAATAATTAAATGATAGAATTTTCCGGTACGAACTGATTTTCCCAAACGCACACGACTTTCCGAAAGACCCAATATTTTTAGGTAGCTTTCATTACAAAAAGCTACCTATTGCAGCCGTTCGGAGGACAGCTATTTCAAAACATTTTGGTATATTTTCATCGATCATGAACCCCAGATCCCGAAACCACCCCCGTTCAAAATTGATATAATATATATATATATATATATATATATATATATCTGACATATGTCACACTGTAACTCTCGTATTTATGAACCGATTTCGATGTAATTCGGTGTGTAGATAGTACATACCAATGTCTCGACCGAGTTCGTTGGCCAGCTTCATCCGCCGTTTTGTTTCAAAATGGCGGTCATTTAAAATTTTTAAAAAACATTTAAATTTGAAATGTGGTACCAAAAAATTGAAAATGAAAAACTATTTTTTTCTTATGTATTTGACCTTTAAACAAAGATTCCGGAGCAGTTTTTGTTTCGTCTATATCTTAAAAAATGGCTGAGTTATAGCATTTTGAATTTCTAGCGTGGCTGACATTTTGAAACGTCCTGAATTTTGTCACGCGATAAAAGGCGTATTTATGAACCGATTTCGATGTAATTCGCTGTGTACATAGTACATACCAATGTCTGGACCGAGTTCGTTGGCCAGCTTCATCCGCCATTTTGTTTCAAAATGGCGGCCATTTAAATTTTTTTAAAAACCTTAAAATTTGAAATGTGGTACTAAAAAATTGGAAATGGAAAAATATTTTTTTCTTATGTATTTGAACTTTATACAAAGATTCCGGAGCAGTTTTTGTTTCCTCTATATCTTAAAAAATGGCTGAATTATAGCATTTTGAATTTCTAGCGTGGCTGACATTTTGAAACGTACTGAAATTTGTCACGCGATAAAAGGCGTATTTATGAACCGATTTGGATGTAACTTCGTTTATACATAGCACATACCAATGTCTCGACCGAGTTCGTTGGCCAGCTTCATCCGCTATTTTGTTTAAAAATGGCGGCCATTTAAATTTTTAAGAAAAATTTAAATTTGAAATGTGGTACCAAAAATTGAAAATTGAAAAAATATTTTTATCTTATGTGTTTGACCTTGATAAAAAGATTCCGGGCAGTTTTTGTTTCGTCTATATCTAATAAAATGGCTGAGTTATAGCATTTTGAATTCCTATTGTAGCTGACATTTAAAAATGACCTGATTTTTGTCACGCGATAACAGGCGTATTTATGAACCGATTTGGATGTAACTTGGTCTGTACATAGTACATACCAATGTCTCGACCGAGTTCGTTAGCTAACTTCATTCGCCATCTTGTTTCAAAATGGTTGCCATTTAAAAAAAATTAAATTTAAAATTTAAAATGAGGTACTAAAAAATTGGAAAATGAAAAAGATTTATTTTTATGTGTTTGGCCTTGATACAAAGATTCCGGAGCAGTTTTTGTTTCTGAAAATTTGTTTATTTGTTTATATCTTAAAAAATGGTTGAATTATAGCACTTTGAATTTCTAGCATGGATAACATTTTGAAATAATCTTGTATTTGTCACGCGATAACACACGTATTCGCCTATTTCGATGTAATAAGGTATGTGGATAGTATACATAAATATCTGGACCAAGTTCGCTGGCCAGATTCATCAGCCATCGTGTTTCAAAATGGCGGCCATTAAATTTTTAAAAAATTATATTTAAAGTGAGTTGCAAAAAAATTAGAAATTGGAAAAGGTTTCTTTCTTAAGTATTTGACCTTGATACAAGGATTCAGGAGCATTTTTTGTTTGTCTTTATCTTAAAAAATGGCTCAAATATAGCAGTTTCAATTTCTAATGTGGGTGACATTTTGAAAAATCTGATTTTTTGCCTGCGACAGCACTCGTATATATCAACCGATTCCGATGTGAGTGAGCATGTGCACAGCAATTACTAAGGTCTCCACCAAGTTCATTGGTTAGCCTCGTCCACCATGTAGTCTTAAAATGGCAGGCACTTTAAGAAATCGCCGAATTTGCAGACAAATATAAGTTACCTTAAAGAAAAGCAGCTTGGATAAAGCTGACTAATTTCGCGAAATTCTCATTCATTATATTGATAAAAATTAGTATTGAATTTCCTATATTCGGTTCCCACTATATTGAGCTTCGTGTGTTTGAATAATATAAGTTGGCTTTTTTAAAATAAGGAATATGAAAGCTACCTCTTCCTCCCGGCACTGGCCGGAAGGACTTTTTATATTACTTACCTATTTTTTTTTATTTACTTGTATTGATGACTTTTAAGTTGTGTTACATTGTTAGCTACTATCTATAAACACTGTTTTGGTGAGGCCTATAGATGTCTTTGAAGGTTAGAGTTGCAGTAAAGCTACAAATCCTACTTACACATCTTCGAGATTGTGTAATATTTAAACGGAGCTTTTGACTGTAATATAGTCAATGAAACTTCATCTTCATTTTGAAAGACCTATCCATTGATATGCCACTTAATAGGGTGCGTAAAAATATTTTTTCGTCTCTACCGCCATTTTATATTTTACGGCCGCCTTTTAGAATTTATAAAAAACAAAACCTAGTCTATAACCATCGGACTCTTAAGAAAATTCGATAGAGACCTCATTCATTAACATCCATCCAGCCGTTGGGATGTTTCGAGGGTATAAAGAAGTCCACATACACAGATACGCGTTTAACACATGACCCTTCTAGTTAGCAGGGGCGTCGCCATGGTGGGGTATGGGGAGGGAGCCTCCCCTCCCAATATATGTGAAGTTGGGAAATTTGAGCTTAGAGTTGGGAAATTCTAGATTTTTGAGACATTTTCTTTTTTTTAAAGTAATAGTAAAAAAATTACGAAAATTTTATTGTTTTGGTGATTAATTTGAGTACTGCAACTGTAAACAAGTTAAATTACCAAAAGCAATACAAAAAAGAAATCAGCCACACTCAATCTATCATTGTATTTTTCAATTCTACAAAAATACTGTACATCTACCAGACCTAAATTTCTCTACTCCTGTCCATCAATAACTGACTAACCAGTTCCTTTATTTTCTCCAAAACTTTGTTCCTTTCTCAAAAATTTTACCCTACCTCCCCTTCTCCTCCCAAAAGAGAATCCAACTATTTTAATCCAAAGGGATTGCAGCTTCTTTTGAAAATTGGAGATCACTTGTAGCACAACAGAAAGGAATGTAGTAACCTACTTGAAACACAGCTATGTTCAAGAAGATTTGATGAGTTCACAACTTTTTTGACTAATTTTGCGATTTTTGGACAACATTTTACTCATTCTCGTGATTTTTTGCCGCAAAAATTAGTTAACCCTTCGCTGTCAAGTTAAAAGCGTTATATGAGCAAATGCGGATATAAGAAGTCGTTAGTTTAACAGATAAATTTGTCACATTTTACCTTTATTTGTGTGCGGAAATATATATCAGTCCTGTTCATTTATATTCATATGCGTTTATAAAATTTTAAACCAAAAGTCCAGTGTTCTGTGTTTAAAGCTGTTCTAAAAAGTTACTATAAATCTCAGCACGAAGAAACCCTTCATAATAGGAAAAGAGTTTTCGTGCAAGATTTTGGAGCATCTAAAAATCCATTCGAGGATGAAAAAGGTAAAAAATGGACGATTTTAATTTGGAACAAAAATATGACCATGAAAGCAGTCCATCAACTGAAGAAAAAATCGACATGCACTGTAACACTGACACATTGCACTTGAATTAAATTTTGAAGAAATAAAGATTTCCTTACAGGCAAGCTCACAAACAGTTATGAATATTAGGATGTGACTGGAGGAGCTGAGTTCCGAAAGCACCGTAGGAAAACGGTTTCACCAAAGGCAATAGATAAAAATAATAGCACAGCAATGGACATTGATACACATAAGTTTTACAGTAAAGAATTATAAGAAATTCAAGAAAAATTTCGGGAATTTAGTAATGGGATTAAATGACAATGTTCCCTATATAAAGAGAATATTGCAGCAATGCATTCCATATTTAAATTACAATTGTGCAAGGGAAAAGTTAATAATGTTTCCACCTGGATATGAGAAACCGGATGTACATGACTTGCAAAGCCAAATAGAAATAAACCAAATCCCAACTTACTTAACAAACCTGTTACTCATGCCATGAAATTCAAAGAATATTTAGATCACGCCGTCAAACTATATACTCGTACCTTAACATTCACAGCAGCTTATCTTTATGGCGTTGCATCTAATGAAAGAATCTTTAGTCAAATCAAAAATTAAAATATATATATTGTAAGCTACAATGAGGGATTGACAGCCTAATGCTTTTAAAATATGAAAGTGAAATAGGGAATTTTATTAAACTAAGCGATGTTTTTAACAGGTGGGCTTCTTTGAAGACCACAAGAATTAATATTAAGTGAAAACTAGTCGGATGTGCCAATCCCAAAAATTTCCTCTACTCCATACATGTTAATGCCTCAAAATTTGCAATCACAGTGTCAAAATTAAATGACAATTCTTTGCCTATAATAACAAACTCTAAAGGTATAGATATGTTGAATTGTGTGCATTTAAAAAGGAGATATAAGCATAGCATTTTTCAAACAAATAATTGAATTTTGATGCCCGGCCTCTTATATGTCTGCAACCAAAATTCCTTACTCAAAGTGCACAAAAGCGATAGTTTTGGACAGTTTAAGACCCAAGCCTAATAAGGATCTATTTATGTGGAAGTGCTACTTATGTGGAATATGAAGTTTGACTAAATTCCGTGCATTAGGTTTTGATATACAGCTATCGCAAAATCGTGAAAAATGCTGCATAGCAGCGTCACCTGCTATATGATATACATAAAAGGCTAATCTGCATCAAATTATGTCAAGGTTTAACAGAATATGACGTTTGATAAAATTCCGTGCAATAGTTTTTGAGATATAATTATCGCTAAAACCATGTAAATCGTAAAAAATGCCGCATAGAAAGCAGTACCACCTGTTGGACGATTTACACCAAAAACAAATCAGCACCAATTTTTATCAAGGTACAGTCAAATCTCGTTAACATGAACTGTTTCTGATTGCCTCGTCCAGTTGTATGTAATGTAGTTAAGTTCCGATAACACGAACTACTTTTAATACGAACAAACAAAGTTTACCCTTGAGTGTTCGCGTTAACGAGGTTCGACTCTATAAGTGAATCTCTAAAGTTTTATTAAATTTCGTGCATTAGTTCTTGTGTTAGAGCGCCCACAAAATTTGTATCACATATAGACAGACAGATATTTTCTAAAAACAGTCGAATCGTGTTCAGGATTTACTAAAACGTATAAATTAGTCTGAAACCGGAAATCGAATTTTTTCACGAATCCAATACTTTCTTCTTGTAAAGATAGAAGAAAGTAAAAAGCGAATTTATTTTTTTAGTAAACAAACCCATAATTAGAATTTTTATGTTTTCAGTTTCAGAATTTTTCTTTGGAAAGGAATTTTTTATGAAAAAGTATCATTATAATTGTTACACACGTTGTGCATATCATTTTAGTAGAAAATTGGAGCAATTTGTTTCAAGTTGGGAAATTTTCGAATTCTCCCCCCCCCCCGAAAAAATATCTGTGGCTACGCCCCTGCTAGTCAGTCGGGTAAAATAATCGTGAACATTTATTTGTATTATAGTATTACCCTGACTTAAGCCCCCTTGACTTACGTCACCATGTATTTACTTCGTCTCGCCTAGAAAAAATGTCTTCAATTAACCCGCACTTTGAATTTGTTCTTTGATGACAAAATTTCCTTCTACACTCACATGATAGAAACAAACAAATAAAAGTCCCTATAAAAGGCTTAGGAAACTCACTTTGCTGTGCTTATTAGAGAAAAAAATTAAAAAAAATACCGGTTTAAACTTCATTGCAAGATCCTTTCATATCCTCAAAGACACGAACGCGTCAGCTAGAAGAATAATTAATTTTATGTTAACAGCTTATTGATTTATTCCAAATTCTTGTATTTAAAACGCATTTTTTTCTTTTTTTTTGCTAAATGTTAAATGTATGTAACATAATCCCAAAATAGAATAGAATATGAACGTTAGATATTGCAGAATTTTTATTACTTATCCATTTTTTTTCATCTAAATATACCTCGACTTACGTCGCTAGTCTGGCAAAGAATTGCTAATGCAAATCCAGGTATTACTGTACATTCGACAAATAGAAATGCACTTTTATGTAGAAATAATTAGTAAAGTTTTGTCCTCACATAAATACCCGGTGTCCAGTGGCGTGGCGTGAAAATTTTCGGTGGTCATCGCAATTATTTAAGTTTGTGGTGAAAAATTATTAACTCTAAAATTCAATGGTTGAATGTTCAAAAAAGAAACTTTAAATCTTACCTTCACTTATACATGAACTCCAAATGTTCTGCTAAAACTGAATCGTAGAGTTTTAAAAGCTTATTAAGAGTTTTAAAATATTGCTTGGTCATCGCCGCATCCAGCGATGACCGGACGCCACGCCACTGCCGGTGTCCTAAAAAGGACTGACTGATTTTAAAATTTAATAACTTGCAAACGGTGAAAGATATTTTGAAAATTCTTGCAGGACGGTTATGCATAAGGACAAAATTATTATTATTTTTTTTTCAGTGATTTTCGATCTTAGTTCGAATTACAAACAATAGATAGCGCTGTAAGCAATAGGCGCTAAATACAGGCTCGATTTTTTGAAATTTAAAATCAGTCAGTCCTTTATAGGACACCCGGTATATGCGAAGAATAAAAGGTAATTGATTATTAAATCAATAAATGTACCATTTATTTTTAAATCCACTGATAACTTCAACAAATAATTTGACTACTTTATCACCTATTTAGGTATTTTATACATTTTTTCTTACACATTTGTTTGAGCTTAGTATTTCATTCTTACATAAATCTAATATAAAATTGAAAATGCCGAAACATTACTTCTAACATTCATTGTACGTACAGTCGTGGAAAAAAAAAAGTAAACACCCCCTACTAACTCCTTAACAAATTATCGTAGAAGAAAGTTACTGGTACCGAACGATTGGTAATAAAGTCTACTTTTAAATGTTGTATATTAAATTTGCTTAGAGGGCCATCTACATATTAAAATAAACCATAACTTTTTTTTTTTTTTTTTTTTTTTTTTTTTTGCAATAGCAGTGCACAATTCTGACAGCATAAATGAACTCTACGCCGTTCAATTAGCCTAAAAACAAATTTTTATGCAATTCGTACCACAAGTTTCCGATAAATTAATTATTTTAGAACGTGTGTATTTTAAGGGCTGTATCAAAATTGCAGTTCATTACTCGATTGCTAACCCAGAGAGCCGCCTTCTTGATCAAGCCACCTTAAGCACTACTCAAGCAGTCAATGAAGCTTGCTAGATTACAGAATAGCAGAAGAAATTTCAAAATATCTAATCACTTCTATCACAGACGGCCCCTTAAACCATCATTTTACAGTTTTTTAAGCATAATTTGAAAACTACTTGGAAGAAAAATGTGAACTTTTGGATTTCCATAAAGCATGACTTAATAAATCTAAATCAATCAAAAAAATTGTAGATTGCAATTCATAATTTTTTCGAATATTAATTTCATAATTCATAATTCATATCATAAAATTATAAAAATTGCAAATTCAGCGTATTTATGTTTGCGTATATTAGTATTATTGCTACACAAAAAATTAGCACATTAGGAGCATAATTTCAGGAGATATAAATAAAAATATGAAAATGCAATTTAACATTAGAAGCACTAAATTTTTAATGTTTATAATTCAAAAACTTATCATTCCAATGACTTGAAAATTGGTATCTAGACATAGTTTGAACCAAAGATTTGAAATATCTCGTTAAAATTGGGTATCGCTATTGAAAAAAAGAAAGTTATGGTTCGTTTTAAATGTAGATGGCCCCCAAAGCAAATTTTACATACGTCATTTAAAATTAGATTTTATTTCCAATCGTTCGGTACTAGTAACTTTCGTCTACGATAATTTGTTGAAGAGTTAGTAGGGGGTGTTTACTTTTATTTCCACGACTGTACTTTGAAGTTAAGTAAATTTTAAATATAATGAAAATAGTATAAAAATAACTTTTACTTTCAAATTTCATAAAAGTTTTATATTGAAGTATATATGTATATAAATATATTCCACTTAAGTTATAATTTGTTCATTAAACATTTTGACTAGAAATTATATTTTAAGTGACTTTTGTTAATTACTCTTTAGAAAGATTTTTTTTAATGGAGAGTGTGAAACTTTTTAATTAAACTGTTTCTTTTTAATTAATTTTTTCATCAAAATGTTTCACAATAGAAAAAAAAACTGATTAAAATTTTCCAGGCTTAATATGTACTTTACAAACTACCATTATTTCATTTTTTTTAATCTGGAAAACATGGATAAGCAAAAACAAAATTTGTAGATTTATAAATAAAATCGTTACAATTTTACACAATGTTTAAAAAAAAATAAGTAAACAAATAGTGCGTATATTCTCAAACTTTTGTGTAGTTTTTTTTTTTAATTTTTGTGCATGTATATGTGGAATAAACATGAATTATCAAATTTTTGATTCATTCTTTTTTTTTTCTGAGGTTTTTCAAATAGTGTTGTTCTGTACCAGATTTTTCACAGATCGTCGTCTTTTCTAATGTTTTGGGTGGATTTGTCTAAGCCTTTAGAAATATAATACAAAAATGTATTTTTTTAAACGTGATTTTGGGCCATGTTGAACAATTAGTATACGTCGTTGAATGTAGTTTTTTTTCAATATTTCCTTCCTAAAAAATTATAGATTAATATTTATATAGTTTTCTATGTATTTGGTAACATTAATTAAAAAATGGGATGAAATGTATCGAAAAAAATAAATTTTATTTGAGCATACTTCAAACCCATTTTTCTTGATCCCTGCTTGGGCATTTTTCCCCATAGTTGGAAAAATTCAATTTGTATGATGTCTTTCGCAATCTTTTGTTGAGCCGTATACATGACAGACGAGATGATATTGCCAATTAGGTTATTTGATCGAAATATGCCCGTCGGTTGTCAACCCAGGTAGCTCAAGTACAGCACTGTCAATTTAAGTCAAAGGGTTTGGTTTCGAATCTTGACTGGGTCCTTTTGGAAAATTCTATTTGTATTATATTTTTTCGAATCAATATTATTCTTAAAATATAGTGTATATTATTTTACGTTAATTTCACGGTATGAGAAATAGCGGTACTAATGTTATCCCAAATAGTAACAGAAGAGAAACAGAGTTTTTACACTCGCCTTAACTCGGTGCTGCCGTTGAAATGGTTAAAGAGTAATTTTCATTGTAAAATCAATTAAGAGCGGTATTTAGACTTTAAATAATAGATAATTTCTTACGTTTTAATTAGCTATCACTTAAAGTGGAAACATTTTTGGACATTGCAGTGGAAATCATTCCTATTAAATAATATTTATCATTTAAATAAAACCTACTTTTATAAATTTAAATTATACAAGTTTTACATTTTACGATATTAAAATATTCTCATTCAACATTGCATTGGAGCTCCAAAAATTCCATCATTTTATTCCTCATTATACTCTACTTAATATTGTATATTCTTTCTTTTAATATCTCAAAATAATTATGTTAATCAATACTTTCTCCAGGCTTTACTTAAAGTTTAAATGACGTAAAATTAAATTTCTCACTATCTGCAGAAAAACAAATCGCTTACTTCTTTATAAGAGAAATTACATCATAACGTTTAGAAGAAATCTCAAAACTTTTCAAGGCTTTTCTTTAAAATGTCATCTTTATTTATTTACCGTTACAGTTTTCTATTTTTCTAATTTCCAAAATTTTACCTGAATAATTTCCGAAGAAATTCATTTTTTACTTAGAAATTTCTAATATTATAATTAACTAAATACATTTAGAGCAAATATTTTATTGTTGTAATTGTCTTGATTTCACATATTACGATTTTTAATTTATTTATCTAAATCAACAAAACAGCAAATATCACTAAACACTTATTTAATATATATTAGATTTATTTTTAAAAAAGAAACACCTTTTAACTGATAGATTACTTTTAGACTGCTTTCTACAAACCTTTAATAGATTTCTTTAAATTTACTCATTTGTTAATAATATTTTATTATCACCAAACAACATTTCTTTGAAAGTGTATTTTCTCCCCGTACTCCTTCGACTGTCGGTTTACAAATGATGTCCTTGAAATAAGTACTTTGAGTGGCACTGAGATAAAACTTGCAGGGTATTCGTGAGTTTTATTAATGTAGGGATAAACAACCTCCTAACTACGTACTTAGAATACTTTGCCAACATTAATCTGATTTCCTACCAACATTTATGTTTAATATTAACTACATAAATCACTATATTTTGCGCAGAATATATTGTGTCAAGCCGTCTACACGACTACTGTTCATTTACTGCCAATTCTTGCATTACACCAAAATTTAGACAACATATCATGCTATAGGAGTAGTGTTTTATATAACATAGTAATGTATTTTGTTAATACTACTTTCCCACTTTTCGATAGCCTATTCAAATGAACATATACTATCTTTTACTGAAAGTTTAGAAGTGAAACTACTAAATGAATCTCAAATTATTTCAGTAATTACATCTTAATTTTACTGACTACCCGTCTTCATTTTTTAGGGGGGTTTGCAGATTAAACGAAATTTAATTTTTATTATACTTACCCTACAGAACTATTACACATTTTATGTGATAATACCGTTAATATAAAAATATTGCACTACAAAACCTTTAGACAACTGTCTGTTTGAAACGGAACACATGGATACATTAACTACTATTTATTTTTACATAATAATCAAAGCCATCTGCGTAACATTTCCATGAAATACCGGCATTAAAGGAATGACTGACTACAGGAAGCTGAAGAGGATTAATGGGTATAAGCATAGTAATGCACGTAAAGTAGATAACGCAGTATTTATTTAAAAATTCGTATTTATATGTTGCGGGGGGAATATATATGTAGAAAGTTTACAAATGATTATTCAATTGATAAAATGTAAATTTTCGCGATACATTAAATAAATTTATTTACAATGAGTGGAATTTTGTATTAAATTATTTCTATTTACTTGCTTTCTCATTTCTTTCAATATAATAGCGTTATACAACAGTAGAAAAGTATTTTATTGACGTATTTTTAATATACTTGCATGTATGAGGACGTGGGTTTCAAAATTCGCCTTATCCAGAAAATAATGTTTTGGGAAATCGCAAAAAAACTCTGACTGCGTCCATTGTTCTTAATTGTAAATCAATGTTTTACAGTGCCAGTATAAAGATACATCTTTTGCAGCTTGTAGTGTTTTTTCGATGCAGGTTCACCAATAGAATATATTGATAGAGAAAACGCGATTTTTTGAATTTTCGATAAGACGAGTTTTGAAATTTTCGTCCTCATATTTATTGTTGAAAAAAAGGTGTAAAAAGCAATACAATTTCATAATTATTTTACGAAAATATTTTTTACTGTGAGTAATGTTTTTTTGTTTCATGCATGTTATATAATTAATTTTATTCAGTATTTTAGAATTTTTTAACAGTTTAACCCTTATGTCAATGACCGGGTACCCGGGTACCTTTTTTCTCTTTTCATCCCGTTTTCAGGGTGATAATATCAAAAGAAAATAAAATGAATTTAGATCACAATTATTTGTAGTATTCACTGTCCATTAGTATAATCACTTTAAAATTTCGAATTTTTTATTACTTTTTCGGGACATTAAACACTTTTATACCTGTAATCAATGACCAGGGTACCCGGGTACCCATGCGAATTTTCAGTGGAAAAATACGGAAATTTATAGATTATTTAGATTTTGATTAATAAAACTTGAATTTAATTTGAAAAAAAGAGTTTGACATATTTTTTTAAGGTAAACAAATATTTCATTTACGTGAAATTTTGTGGACAAGCTGTATAATAGAAAAAAGTGCAGGAATGTCCATCATATACTGGCTTTCCACATTGTTTACTTGATTTTCTGGTTTTTCTGCACCCATTTTGAGGCTCTAACAAGCACATCTGACACAAACTGCTTTTATCCTTCTTGTTTCATTTGTTTGTTAAGCTTTTTTGACTTGGTTCTAAACTTGGGAAGATTTTTTTCAGTTTACTTAGAATTCCCGATTTAGTCGAATAATGTATCATATCCTGTCCATTTTTCGACTGATCTTGAATTGCTGGAATCCTCGAGATCTCAACTAATTCCCACAATAACATGCGACGTTTGTCTGTTTTATTTGTAACCATATCCTTATTTGCAGTATGTATAATGTAAGTAGCAAGTATTGCTATATCCACAATCTAGAAAAGTAATGCAAGCGGCCATGTGATTGTACGCCTATGCGTTGTATATTGAGCCAATAATTTATCCATTATATCCACTCCATATTTCAGTTTACTTGTAAAACTGAATCATTTCGAGTTTTTCTTTCGGTCCTGTGATGCCTTTATAATGATGCATAGTAGACATTAGAATGACAGATTTGTTCCTTTTTGGAACATACGAACAAATACTTATGTCATCATGAAATCCAAATTCTGTGGATAAAACGTGCGCGATTTACATAGCCTTATTTCTTGAGGAATATAAGGTTTGTTTCATTCTAAGTGCCAACCTTTGTGAGATTTCATTATCAAGCAGGACGGTCGTTCTGCCAAGCCAAGCTGAAAAACAAAATGCTAACCTCGCCAAACAAACAAACGCCAAGAATAAAACGCAAGACACCGTAACTGCTTATTATACTCAAGACAGCTTCTCCATGTTAAATCGACCAAACATGCCAGCGTAAAATTTTCCATATCAAAAGAACCAATCATCGCAGAAAAATAAAACCAAAACCAGAAGGACCTAATGGAAAAGATCTTCAATTTGAGACCAAATGCATCCTCATAAATTAATTATAAACAGAGATATAGATTTTTTAAAATAACGTCGAGATACTGAAAATGACAAATTTATTTTCTTCGTCACAACTTATGCTTCAATCGAGGTAGAGACTTAAATAATGGACATAAAAAAGTAAGGATTGCATTTTTGGACAGATATTTACTCAATCTACGTGCTTTTATAAAATTCAGCTTTAAAAACACAAATTTTCTATTCTTAATTAGCGAAAAACTGTTAATTAATTCTAAAGTTTATAAATTATGCCAAACAGCGATAAACCCGCCAAACCATTTTAGAAGTCTTTTACTATTCTTTTATATTATCCTTTTGCATTGATTTCATCGAAGAAAACTATGGCCGAGATCCAGATAGATTTTTCGCTGTTAGCGAAATGAGTTTGACCAATCAGAAGCCAGAATGTTTGAGAATTTTTGCTGTTTCTGGATCCCGACCTATGTCATAAAAGTTTTGAGTCATTTTCTTAGTGCCATGGATGAAGTGCAATGTTTACAGAAATCTAGGCTGGGATCCAGATAGATTTTTCGCTGTTAGCGAAACGAGATTCACCAATCAATAGCCTGCATTGCTGCAAAAAGCGAAAAGTTCGCAAAAGTGCAAGCTTCTGATTGATGAATCTCGTTTCGGTAACAGCGAAAAATCTATCTAGATTGCGGCCAATTATGTTGAACACAATTTTGCATTTCCACATCCAGGAAGGGTATTGATGTCATAACAACAGTACAGCGCCTAGAAGATACAGTGTGGAAAACGGCTATTCCTATAATGCTTTAAAAAGTGCTAAAAACTTGTATCCCATAAATCTCCAACAATGCTCAGCGGCAATATGCTGATACGAGCGCCATCTCGTAACTCTTTTCAATATAAACACTGTGTTTTCAGAAATTATAGAATGTTAAATGTCGGAAACTATAAATAGAAGATGTTTTGGTCTGTTATAAGCTAATTTAGTTAAGGAATGGCGTGAAATAGGTTAAAGAGTCTCTTTTAGAATGACTATCATTTTAAATCACTACGATGGTGCTACGATCGACATCTTGTTATTCAGCATCGTTGTACATTTATGGGATTCAATTATTTTAGCACTATTTTGTAGCCATTTTCCACACTGTATCTTCTAGGCGCAGTAACAACAGTGCATATTCGAAACTATTTAAGGCATTGATTCTGAACTCCTTTGCCATACATTTCAATATTAAAGAAGTTGTTGTTTCAATAGTTTTAGCACTTTTCTCTATTGCTCACTCTAAAACACAAATATCGAAATTTAACCAACAGCGCTCAGAAACTATAGCGCCTAGAATATATAGTGTTGAAATCGGCTAACCCTGTAATACTTAAAAAAGCGCTAAAATATTGTATCCCTTAAATGTGCAATGATACTGCTGCAATATGCAGATCGCAGCGACATCTGCAGGATATTTTCTACAACTGCAAGAAATTGATAGTCTATATAATGTAATAATAGTAATACGAAAATCCCGCAGATGTCGCTGCGATCGGCACTTGAAATTTTAGCAGTATCGTCGCACATTTAAGGGATACAAATTTTTAGAACTGTTTGGATAGCATATTTCCACACTAGGTATTCTAGGCGCTGTATCAGAAACAACACCATAACAGAGAGCCTTTATACATAAGAGTGGTGATAAATGCACAGGAGGCATGCTCATTTCAAGTTTTTGTCGAAAGTACGGCAATCCGCTTTCTTGAATAGAGGATATTCAATCTACGTTATGATCACATGGTCAAGGAAAGAACGTCTAGCGTAAAGAAGGGAAGGCTCCGCCTACGTAATGTAAATCCCCGCTATCCAATGAAACAGCTCATGGGAGAAAGCAGTAGTACACTGTTAAAAATATCGTGAAAAATTACCTCTGTTTTTAAAGGCTTTACGTTTGTATTATGACCAATGAGAACGCTTCATAGGCGTTTATATAGCGTTCTCATTGGTCAGAAAATAGAGAACCTTTAAGAACAGAGGTAATTTTTCACGATATTTTTAACAGTGTAGTTTCCTGATTTTCTTCTTATCAGTCAGAAATTCTTTGGGTAAATTACCGGTACCACGTGACTTTTTCAGCCTCGAACCCATATTTGGAATATCCTCTATTAGAAGATACGCGCATGGACGATCTCTACTAGACTAGGGAAATAATTCAACATGCATTAGCCTGACGATAATGGCATGCTCACAACGAACTTTAACTATTTGTTTTTATCACTTTTACCAATAAACATTTATTGGCCGTATGTCACTACTTCGTTATAGAGACACACTTGTTCCTAATTAGATCGCGGCCTTAATGTATCAAAATACGGAGCTTGCTTTCTGTACTATTCCTGAGCTCAGTTATAGCGGCTAGAAATATAGGCCGGGATCCAGGTACATTTTTGCAAACAGCGAAAATTTAGCAAAAATTCTGGCTTCTGATTGGTCAATCTCGTTACGATAACAGAGAAAAATCTACCTAGATCACGGTCATAGCGTGGAAACAGGCTATTCCAGTAATGCTTTAAAAAGTGCTAAAAATTGAATCCCATAAATATTGAAAAATACTGAATGGCAAATGTCGATAAGAGCAACATTTTCTAGATCTTCTCTGAGCGAAACGTTTTCTTTTGAAATAGTTACGTTGGAAGTACCATATGTAGCTCTAATCAACATTCGTCGTTTAGCCTCGTTCAACATTTATGGGATACAATTTTTTAGCACCTTTTTAATAAGCCGGTTTTTAAACTATATCTTCTAGAAACTATAGCTCCGTTATAGCGTCTAGATTATATGTTGTAGAAATCGACTATCCCAGAAATACTTAAAAAAGCGCGGAAGTATTGAATCCCTTAAATGTACAACGATGTCGAATTTCAAACAGTCATTTGCATCGACATCTGCAGGATATTTTTTAAAGAAGAAAGAGACATGTGTAATGCACCGCTACAGCGTCTAGAATACACAATGTGGAAATTTGCTATTCAAGAACCGCTAAGAAGTGTATCCCTTAAATGTGCACCGACGCTGAAATCCAGGGAGATGATCACAGCGACACCTGCGATATATTTTCAAATTTCAAAGTAAACATGGTATTATTACAGCGGGTTTGACGCCAAGCACACAGATCAGATGTATGTTAATAAAACGTAAAAAAAAAAAATATATATATATTACAGCGTCCAGACCAAATTGTCTTGGAGTTTTGGGAAATATCCTGCAGATATCGCTGTGATCGACTGATTGGATTTCCACACTATATATTCTAGACGCTGTAGCACCGCAGTAGCCTGTCTTTTTCGTTTGCCTCGAAGTAGATATGGATGACGTCATTTGAAGCTGTTCCTAAAGTGTTGTCAGCTCATCACGTCACACGGAGTTGATTACCTGTACACGGCAATGGACACAAAAAAAATTGGCGCACTGCTTTGTACTAATCATCGTGTAAAGATGATCCAACTCCGTGTGACTTTTAAACGTCATGAATTGGCCTATTATGTCATTGGTCACGCTAACACACTCCCCCTTGCGTCCGCCATATATAGCGGCATCTTGCACTGGAGACTGCTAAATGGGCTGCTATCGGTCAAAATCAAGAGAGAAAAGGGCAGAAGAGGGGGAAAGAACTCGTTTTTTTTTGGTATGTAGTTTTTCACACGGGAAGATTGACATGTCTGCTCCTCTCCTTTCATATCTTCATGATGGTGAAATAAACCAACGCCCCCTAGATATTTGAGAAAGTCTTGACACGCGTCACTAAAATATCACACAAAGCAGGCAAAGCAAAGGAACAAAATCATTCATTGGCTCGTGGATATGAACGAGCCAATGAATGATTTTTCTTCTTTGTTTTGCCTGCTTTGTGTGATATTTTCCTGACGCGTGCCAAGGCTTTCTCGAATATTTAAAGGGCGTTGAATAGGCCGGGATCAAGATATATTTTACGCTATTAGCGAGATGAGATTGATCAATCAGAAGCCTTCATTTATGAAAACTTTTTTATGTTTGCTGTAAACACCGAAAAGCCTGCAAGGATGGGGCCTACTGATTGGTCAATCTAATTTTACTAACAGAGAAAAATTTATCTGTATCCCGGACATTAACTTTGGTTGGTTGAGACGATTTTGAATAAAATCAAATCAGAAAGCCAGTGTTTTTTAACTTTTCTGGTTAGTTTAATCGAAATCTTCCACGTCTATTACAGAAAACTGAGTTACTGTACTTTGGACAAAAACTTGAATATGAGTACACGACTTGTGCATATGTCACCACTCTTACATATAAATGTACTCTGTTATGAGCATAATTATAAGCGCAGCTGGTTAAATTTGAGTATCTGGGTATTAGAGAAAGCAATTGTGGCCCACCGTGGCTGAGTGGATAAGACACCACGCCGCTAATTGCTTGAGAGTGTAGGTGGGGGCGGGTTCAAATCCCGCCGTGATCCCCACGTGATCTGATATATATGTGTTTAATAAAACAAACAAACAAGCAAGCAATAGTGAAAGGTACAGTTGCCATGGAAACAACGACTTCTTTAATTCGTATAGAAAATGAATGAATAGTTGTAAATGACTTAAGTTTAAAATGTAGGCAAATGCTCTGAAAATATCAATGGCTCCCCTCTAGTATTTTACAAAATTAATTTAATATATTCACATGATGTATAAAGTTGATGCAACTCTTAGCTAATGAAAATTCTGCGACAAGACTTATGTAGCTAGATCTTTTCAATGATTAATTCAGAATTCTAAGAACAAAACGAAATTCTTAATCGCTCTTTCTCCCCCCCTCCCCCCCCCTCAAAAAAGAAATACGATAGAAAGATATAATTATTTGGATAACTTCAGTATTTCTGTGATCTTCAGTCAGAGTTTAGAAAAGGTGTCTGGATATTAAAAAAACATAAAACAAATTTGACGAATGATAAGACTATAGATTTCAGGCAATTTTTAACTGGAAAAAATTTAATTCTAATGTTTATGCGGCTTTAATAATAGACTATTAAAGATAATCAATTTACGGGAATTTTTATACGAAATTATATTCTCACATTTATGCAAATAGGTATGGATAAACAGACTTGAGTAAAATTACATATTTATTCTTTCATCTCTATAACACGATCTAAATGAAGATGTACAGTTTATATCTTTAAATTTTTAGATTTTTTTTATCAAAAATGTTTCCTCATCATGTCTAGAATTGCTAGATTTGCTTCTTTAGACAGATCTTCGATTCTTTAGATGCCTGCGGGGCTTCATTCTCGGATTATCCGTAGGTATTTGTAAAGGTAAATTTATTTTGCAAAACCGTCAGCAAAAAAAAGTTCGGACAAACAATTAACTGACAGACTAACTGTAAATATATATTTTATTTTGACTCTATTTGATTTTTACTAAATTTTCATCCTTCATAGAAAATTTTAAGAAGACATAAATTGAGAAAGACTGATACTTTGAAAGAAGGAATTGACTTTCCTTACTTTTAAATTATTAATTACTCTAAAAAATGAATGATAGGTAAACAAAATGTATACTATTGTGTTTGTTCCCTGCTGATAAAGGCTATACAAGGACTTATTTTAGCGAGTAGAATTATTTCAATTATATATAATCTGTTTTAAAAAAAGGACTGATATCTACTAAGAAACAACTTTTCAAAAGTAAAAAAACAAGCCAAGCAAAAAAAAAAAAGGGGGGTGGGGAGTTGTGGCTAAAAAATACTGTGATATCAAATTTCCAAGCTTATATTATGGTACTTATTTAACATTTTTTATTAAAAATTTACTATACGTAAGTCGAGTACCTAAGTATGCGTTGATAGAAAGCCTTTTCTCCTTTACTAAATACATCATAACGTGTTTCTGAAAATTAATTTTTTTTTAATTATGCATGATGGGCTTGGCGGCCATCTTTCCATATTTTACACAAATTTCTAAGCAGACAAGCTCGTAATATGTTTGCATTATTAAGAATTTTGAACTTCTAGTTTTGGCTACAGACAGATAAATTAAGATTGTCTTTTATTTTGAGAAAAACAAATTGATTTTTACTTCTTTAACTAATTAATTAACCCCTCCGAAAAAAAAGAATCATAAGATGAAACCTGAAGTTTCTTCAACTTTATTTTAAGACACAAATTTCTAGGCATTTATTTTCATAAATTAAAAGCATAAAATGTTTACTTTAGCTGCAATTTCGAATTTCCGATCTTAACAATGTACTTGTGTGCTTAGAAATTTGTGTAAAATATGGAAAGATGGCCGCCAAGCCCATCATGCATAATTTAAAAAAAATTAATTTTCAGAAACACGTTATGATGTATTTAGTAAAGGAGAAAAGGCTTTCTATCAACGCATACTTAGGTACTCGACTTACGTATAGTAAATTTTTAATAAAAAATGTTAAATAAGTACCATAATATAAGCTTGGAAATTTGATATCACACTATTTTTTTAGCCACAACTTCCCCCCCCCCTTTTTTTTTTTTGCTTGGCTTGTTTTTTTTACTTTTGAAAAGTTGTTTTTTAGTAGATAATAAATGCTTTGGCCAAAGAAAAAGAAGAAAAAAAGTTGTTCATGGTGATATTTTGTCCAGAATCCTTGAACAGAGAGAAATCTTTCACAGCTCTTTCATCTTGGTTTATTTCATGGTCTGTACCTGTTTTTCGAGTGCATAGTTGGCCGTTAAGAGGTTAATAAATATTTTATCACATACCCACCATATTTGGATCCCATATTTAGCCGGTTTAGACGGAATATATTGGGTAAATCCTTTTCTTCCTCGAAGCGGAAATAACTGTTCATAAACTCTTCCGTCGGTATGTATTTTTTTCAATCGGTTAGGATTTAGCATAGTCCATAAATCACGAATTGCTCCAGCTTTAACATTTTGAAGACAATCCATACGTGTGTTCTGGTTGTCGAAACAAATAAATCTAAGAATATTTCAGAATCTGTCTACACTCATACTTGCTTGATAAAACGGATATAAATTTTCCACATCTCTAATGTGTGATCTTTGTTTGAATTATTGACATCTCAAGTACAGTAGAATCTCGCTAATCCGAAATTCCGGTTAATCCGAACCGATTTTATTTAACGGATAAATTTCGGGAAAAACGTGTAGAAGATAGAATTAAACAAAAATAGCTGTAAAGCATCATTTTCTTTTAAACAGTTTGAATAGAATTAACAAAATACTCAATAATGTAAAAGTATAACATATGTACACAAAAATAAAATGAAAACGTGCACTGTAAGCCTACTGGTAGAACCCCATCTTAAAAAAAAATCTCGAATATCAGTTTGTTTGCCAGTACTATCAAATTATTTTCTAAAATGAAAAAAGTATTTAATTCGGATGATAAAAATTTATTTTCCCTTTCAACAGTTTGATTTCGCAAATTATCTAGAGAAATTTTCTTTCATCTCCTCCTCGTTGACGTGGTGACTGAGCTATTTGCAGATTCGCGATTTTGAACCGTTTGTAATGGATTGTTACGTTGATCCTGAAGTTCCATTGGATTATTATAAACATCAGGACTTATTAAACAAGGAATAATATTTTTTTTCGAGAGTCGTGCCGGATCAACCAGCATGCCGGACCTTAGGATGCCGGATATGACGATGTTTACTGTAGTACTGAGTACATATAACTTACATTTTTTTAGCACGCATCTTTTTCTTTTCTATCTTCATCGATATTCCGGATAATCCTAATTGTTTGTAATCCGAAAAGGCACCGATCCCAATTAATTCGGATTAGCGGGGTTCTACTGTAATTAATATTTATAAAAATGCATCAAATCCCTCTTCTCTAATGGCAAGCAGTTACAATGTATGAAATAGGGGAGTTTTATGGCTGGCGTATGTTAAAATCTCAGCAGGTACCCGGGAATCCCGGACATTGGACGCAAGGGCAAAGTTTGGTCTTTGACATAAGGGTTAAAACATGTCTAAACCTTGTTTAAGATTTCGGTTTAATCTGTCTCCGTTCCTTCGGTCGTTGCTATAACTTTCTAAATTATTCATCAATTACTAAAACCATTCACGTTATATTCAGTTTAAGTCATTCAAATTCCATATAGAATATGGTTCACATCGCATGTAACGTTCATGTGTAAGGAAACATAAATTTATAAGTTTATATTACTATAAGTAGGAAGTATCTGTTGAATTTAAGATATTTAAAAGTATTATGGAAAGTAAGTAAGTAGGTCACAAACCGATATGAGAGGTCCGAAATTAGTAGTAAATTGTTTCCAAATATGCCAATAAGTTGCAGCACTGTCTAACTGTAAGATGTCTATTTGGAATTTATGAGGCAACCGTTGCACAAGATGAGCAGGGGCGTTCAAAAGTTGTTGACGAAGAACGAAATGGTCGTCCTGTTCAGATTGCGACGGAAGAAACAGTGCGGAAGGTTGAGGAAATGTTTAGAGATGTCAGACGAACAAAAATAGATAGCATTAGCAACTGCAACAAGGCTTTTACATGGTTTAGCCTACAGCCGACTGATGCAGACGTTGAATGTGAGGTAAACAGATCGCTGAGAGTGCAGTCCAAAGACATTTATGCAGCAGGCATTAGAAAACTCATAAAGAGATAGGATAATCGTATCAATGTAAATGACGATTATATAGAGAAATAAACACGACTTTTAAGTTTGTATCTTGGTTTCCCTTTTTTTATTGACTTTTGTGATCTACTTACTGACTTGCCCTCGTAATTGAAACTTATATATATTATTAATAGTGAGTAAAACACATTTGTCATTAAAAACTTTCCTTAAAATCATATATATTTTCTTTTTAAGAACACGTGAATAATTTGCATATCAAAATTGTCTGAAAGTTTCATATAGGGGAGATGGGGGCACATGTGAACAGGGGGCAGATGTGAACATCGCAATTTTTCAATAGTTGTTATAAGTTTTTTTTTTTTTTTAATTAAAAAAAAAATACTAAAGATGACAGCACCTGTAGACATATGGTAAAAAAAAATCAAGCTTTTTGACATTTTGTTTGTCCTCTGTAGTCAAAACACTGTTTTTAGATCTCAAAAGTAAAATCTTTGGTCCAGGTTGAAAAGCGTATAACTTTATTTATTGATTCATTTATTTGAATTTGAGTGTTTTAACGTATACTATGAATGATAATAAATATTTTTGATAACGTTCTTTTTCTTCTAAAATTGAGAAATGTTAATGATTTATCAATTTAACAGAAACAGTAATGTGGGGCACTTGTGAACAGACAAGTTGGGGCAGATGTGAACAGTACATAAGTTCCCCAATAATCATTCTGTGATTCTGTTCCTTTTAGTTAATTTAATGATAAATAATTCCAGTTCCATTATCTATAACTTTCCTGAAATAGAAGATATTTTTCTCACACAAAGTTCATTTTGCATTGAAACTTCATCAAGCACATTTTTCAGGAAATACATAAAGAACAACAAGCTCCTTTACATTCAATTGAACTTTAAATAAATTTAATGTTTTCTAAAATGCAATAAGTGTTATATATTATTTTACTAAACAGTTTACTACAATATTTTTTATACATTGTTAATACAAAAGTATTACCTTGAATAACTTTGCAAATTTTTCTGTTACATTTGTTCTGAACTTGCAATGATGGCTTATTTCCATATCTAAAACAGTTATATATATGGTGTTTTGAATGGAGATAGATATGAGTAATATTTTAAGAAAGAAAAATTTTAAACTGATAACTATCGTAAAATCCCTATTGTAACCCCTTCCCTCTTTCAAAAGCGAAAGAAGTTAGAGCAGGTAGGGGTTATAGTCGAGATTTTTATTAAATCATTAAAAAACCCTTCTTTATCTATAATTTACAAGTAAATAAGGCAAATACAGCAGTGGAAATCTTTCGTATTTCGGCAGATTTGAGATAAATAGTATGTAAACGCCCCCTCCCTAAAATTATCCCCAAACAAAAACCCCTAAGCAAAATTTAAAAGTTTTAATTTCTTTTTTTAAATTGCTTCTTTATTTATTTTATTTTATTTCAGCAATACCCAATGAATCATCTAAGCCTCCACCCCCAAAATCTACTTATTTTCATTTTATAATCTTTTGCTTAAACATATCATCCAGAAACTAGAGAAATATATTCGTAATATATATTTCTTTATGGTGAATTTCACAGGTAATTAACTAATGATTACGATGACAAATGAATAACAGTTTAAAAAGCATGTCAAAGGATATTTTTTCCTTGTGTTCACATGTGCCCCACGTATGTTCACAACTACCCCGGTGATGGGGAACATGTGAACTATTTTTCGAATTTATAAAACTATTAAAAAAGGTAAGAAGGTAACTATACAGGGGATTTTAAAAAAAATACCATGCATAAAAGAAAGTTCTATTTACTATATTGATTAGGTTTTGATTACAGAAATTAATCCAGTCATGAGAAAAAGCTATATTTATGCGAACTGTTCACATGTGCCCCCATCTCCCCTATATATATATATATATATATATTATGAAGATAAAAATTGGCGAATGTAAGCTGTCTTTAGCCCCTATGATTTCTTATTCATTTTTTTTAAATTATTCTATGATGTAATTTACGTCAGATATATTATTTAATATGAGTAACGTCATGTACTATTTACATCTGTTTTTACTTAAAACATTATTTGGACAAAGTTAAATAATTTGAAAGGTATACTTATAAGAACACTATAATCATCCACGTTATAAAAATGTAATGATATAAAAAATTGCACTACAAAACCTTTAAACAACTGTTTGTTTGAAACGAAACACATGGATACATTAACTACTGTTTATTTATACATATTTATCAAAGCCACCTGCGTAACATTTCCATGAAATAACGGCATTAAAGGAATGACTGACTACAGGAAGCTGAAGAGGCTTAATGGGTATAAGCATAATTATACGCGTAAAGTGGATAACGCAGTATTTATTTAAGAATTCGTATTCATATGTTGCGGGGGGGATATATATATAGAAAATTTATAAATGATTATTCAATTGATAAAATGTAAATTTTCGCAATAGATTAAATAAATTTATTTACAATCAGTGAGGTTTTGCATTAAACGTTTTCTATTTACTTGCTTTCTCATTTCTTTCAATATAATTGATTTACACAACAGTAGAAAATGTATTTTATTGCCATATTTTTAATATACCTGCATGTAAGAGGACGTGAGTTTCAAAATTCGCCTTATCCAGAAAATCATGTTTTGGGAAATCGCGAAAAAACTCTGACTGAATCCATTGTTCTTAATTGCAAATCAAGGTTTTACAGTGCCAGGATAAAGATACATTTTTTGCAGATTATAATGTTTTTTCGATGCAGGTTCACCAATAGAATAGATTGATAGAGAATGAGTGATTTTTTTAATTTTCGATAATACGAGTTTTGAAACTTTCGTTCTCATATTTATTGCTGAAAAAAGGGTGTAAAAAGCAATACAATTTCATAATTATTTTACGAAAATATTTTTTACTGTGGATAATGTTTTTTTTTTTTTGTTTCATGCATGTTATATAATTCATTTTATTCAGTATTTGAGAATTTTTCAACAGTTTAAAACATATCTAAATCTTGTTTATGAATTCTGTTCAATCTGTCTCCGTACCTTTGGTCGTTGCTATAACTTTCTTAATTATTCAAAAATTAGTAAAACATTCCACGTTATATTCAGTTTAGGTCTTTCAAATTCCATACTCAATATAGTGCACATCGCATGTAACGTTCATGTGTAAGGAAATATAAATTTATAACTTTATGTTACTATAAGTAGGAAGTATATGTTGAATTTAAGATATTTAAAAGTATTATGAAAGTAAGTAAGTAGGTCACAAACCGATATGAGAGGTCCGAAATTAGTAATAAATTGTTTCCAAATATGCCAATAAGTTGCAGCACTGTCCAGTTGTAAGGTGTCACTTTCGAATTTATGAGACAACCGTTGCACAAGATGAGCAGGGGCGTTCAAAAGTTGTTGACGAAGAACGAAATGGTCGTCCTGTTCAGATTGCGACGGAAGAAACAGTGCGGAAGGTTGAGGAAAGGTTAGAGATGTCAGACGAACAAAAATAGATAGCATTAGCAACTACAACAGGGCATTCACATGGTTTAGCCTACACTCGACTGATGCAGACGTTGAATGCCAGGTACACAGATTGCTGAGAGTACAGTCCAAAGACTTTTATGCAGCAGGCATTAGAAAACTCATAAAGAGATAGGATAATCGTATCTATGTAAATGACGATTATATAGAGAAATAAATATGACTTTTATGTATGTATCTTCGTTTTCCTTATTTTATTGGCAATTGTGATCTACTTACTGACTTGCTCTAGTAATTGAAACTGATATATATTATTAATGGTGTGTAAAACACATTTGTCATTAAATCTTTCCTTAAAAACATTTATAATTTCTTTTTAAGAACACGTGAATAATTTGCATATCAAAATTGTCTCAATGTTTCACGTACCTATATATTTAAGAAGAAACAAATTGTCGAATGTAAGCTATGTCTTTAGCCGCTATGATTTCTTATTCATTTTTTTTAAATTATACTATGATGTAATTTACGTCAGATATATTATTTAATATGAGTAACGTCATGTACTGTTTACATCTGTTTTTATTTAAACCATTATTTAAACAAAGTTAAATAATTTGAAAGGTGTACTTATAATAATACTATAATCATCCACGTTATACAAATGTAATGATATAAAAAATGCATCTTAGAAAATAAAAGATTTGCATATTCAGAAATATACATAATTCAGTTATCATTCAGTTATCAGTACAATTCAAAAGTAGAGCATCATGCTGTAAATTGCTTTATTTAGAAATTTCTCTACCTCAGTGACGTAAGGGCTCATAGTTGGTCATTGGTGTAACTATCAAAATATATCTATTTATTTTATTTTTTTATATGAAATATCTCTACTGAAAAAGCGAGAAATATTTCTTACTGTATTAAAAATACTATAACGACAAACAACTATATGCAATGAACTCTTCCGAATTACACATGTTTTCCAAAAACGTTCTTTATTCTTAGAAACCTCAGAAACAATTATATCTTCGAAATTTAAACAATAATAAGAAAATCCTCTTGCTGCCTCTGGTTTTTAGAAAAGTTTCTGATTAATTTAAGAAGTGAATTAATGAGTTTGATGTAACTGGAATGTCACTTTTTGCATGTTATTTGGCCTTATTTAAACATTTTCAGTGCCTGTATTGAATTTATACATGCTAGAATATCAAAATAAAATGTATTTCAATGCTACTGCGGTGAATGTCTTATGTTTATCTGTAAATTGCGTTTACTGAACTTAAAATGTTTACTTGTGAGTTGATAAAATCCTAAAAACATATATTTCGAGTCAAAAAATGGATTAATAAAAACTACTCGGAATTGTTTCTAAAAGTCAATGGTCTCAAAATAAACCGTTTTTATACATGCCTCTTTAAATCTCGACTATATATTTATTTCTAAAGTTTCTAAAGATAAAGAATGCGTTGGGGTTACTCGGGCAAATTTATTCCACATTATTGTACTTGATTTTATTATAATTTCCTATATTAAAGAAAACTTGTCTGTTATTTTACAGTGTAGACGAGTAAATATGTAATGTTCTTTACGAGTGAGTTTTGGTTTTTATATTGAACTGATGTACGAGTATTGATTTACGAACTATCCAAATATGTGAAAGATTTCAGTTCACCTATTCAAAATAAAGTAATGAAATAAAAATAAATCAAAGTTCTTCTTAAAACAAGTGTCAAATTCAGAGAGTAGGTGGGATTTGTTACAAATTTTAAGAAAATATTTGATTCCATTTCATTTTTTACCTATATCTTTTTTTAAATAAATAACCTCATCTCAGTTTATTTTGTTTTTGTTGCTGATTTATTTCTTGGAGAAATAACTAATATTATTAAAGAACAAAGGTATCCTTCGGTTCAAGACAGCTTCATATTTCAGCTTATTTCGTATGGCTGATTGGAGACCAACTCAATTAAACTTACAAAAAAATATTTATATGTAAGTCGAATGCAGCGGGGCAGATAACAAAAACTGTGCCCAATAATATAATTTTCTTTGTATAGTATTGGAAAAGAGCATTTGTACATCATTTGCATTATCTATCTTTCGTGGTTCTGAGTTCGTGAGCTAAAATCCAAATACATTCACATACCTTTTGAAAGTATAAATTTAGAATACTAAAACAGGCGCAAGCTTATAGTTAAACGAATAGGCGCTGATATACAATTAGTGAATGTGGCGCATTTGGTGGCGGTTTTTGAAAGTTATCTCTTTAGTCTCGAAAACTGTGAGAGATTCCTAAAACGAAATTACGCAAATGTGCAGTATCCTCAACGGAGTATGTAATCATGTTTAACATTTACAGTCTGCGTAACAAAAGGCCACACAGCAGAAAAATTGATTTTGAGGATTTATAATTCAAATAAGTTACAATAAAAAAAAACACTTTTTTGTAGATAATTCTATATATTGCATTATAAACAGATGCATATAAAATATACACATTTATATATTACTACGAAGTACCATGAAATAAAATGAATAATAATTTTGGAAAAATTATTCACTTCGTTTCAGCAGAATTCTCGATGAAATCAAACAAAATTTTTTTAAGTATGTATCTATACTTAAAGGTATTTGAGTATCGACGACGGTTAGGAAAATCTACTGCACATATTTTCATTTACATAACACTGTTTTCTACATCTGCTATACATTATCAGTTCTTTGTTTTCACTCCACAGAAAAAGTTCAAGACAAAATTTTTTACATACTTAGTAAGAATAATTATGTTAATAAATAATATATACTTGCGACACAGCCGCCACGCGCCCAAAAAAGAAGTTAACACTACATATGTTTCAATCGTCAAATTTTCCCAGAATAAACAAAATAGCCATTCGACTGAAACTTATGTCTTATTTCAATCTAGAAAAAGGAAGAAAAACTAAGCTTAGGATAGTTTTAATACTAAAATTTTTCAAACATATAGCGGACACCTGATTCTGATACCGTATTTGGCTTTCTCTGTAAATGTAACAGTAGGATACCAAAATAGAAGCCATTTTGTCGTTAAAACGTATAGAAGATTACATTTTGGAAACGTCATTTAAAGAAGAGATTACAATGAGCGTAGTTATTCAGTATAACACAAAAACTGCTTTGCGAAAAATGCTGTAATTTTAGATTCGCAAACTTGTTTATAGAAATTCATACTGACAAAAAATACGTGGGTTACAATTCATATTTGTTTCGAAAATTTATTTCAAAAATGTATGTATGAATTAGAAATACCTATAGAGTTAAATGTGCATATAATTTTATATCTCAAATGTTTAAATTTAAATAAAGTTGATTTTTTTTAATTTAATGCATGTTGTAACGCGAACTCATTAGTTCTACAAAGATAATCATTTGTTTTGCAATATTATATTTTGAGTTAATACTTATAATTTATATATATATATATATATATAATATCTTTGAAAATCAAAAGACAACTTTCAGTTTCTCTTAACATTACTTGACAAAATCTCTACTGTTAAAGGGACTGGTCACTCAGCTTCGGAATTCTCCTCCGTAATATCAAGTCTACGGACTTTTGTTTCATTCGTACATTTAAAATATCGTCTAGGGAAATTCATATTTTTAACATCTTTTTTCTGTGTACTTTTCTTAAAGAATGTCTCTTTTTTCTTAGTTTTCAAAATATTTCTAAAATTTATGCTGAATTTAATATTTTATGTGTTAAAAACGTGCGAACTGTGAATAAGATTTTAATACTTCCTATAAAATTAAGTCTACACTTTAGAAATATTTTGAGAACTAAGAAAAAAAGAGACACCTTTTAGGAAGTGTACACAAAAAATAGAAGTTAAAAATATTAATTTCCCGGGGAGATATTTTAAATATACGAATGCATCGAATACTCATAGACTTTTCATTAGTGCGGGGAAATCGGAAGCTGAGTCACCAGCCCCTTTAATATTTTATTTATGTGATTTATCAATAGAATACCTAATATGAAGTAAAACTAACATATTCAAACAATGAAATGACCGAAACTCAAATTTAGAGATGGCACATAATAACGAACAGAATTGTTACAGAAAAAAATTACTTATACATCATGTCTAAATTTAAATTCCAAACAAAAGTAAAAATATTGAATAAACCCGAAATGATCCGAATAAATTAATGCGTTATAATATGATCTATTTCTTTAACTACGGATTCTTATATCGTTCGCGTAACTCACTTTTAGACAACTGTCAAGAACCAATAGCTATTTTAGAAATGTATAATGATGGTGGTAATTATTCCTTTCATTTGTAAGATGTTTAGTCACATAAAGTTAAAAAGGAAAAAAAATGAATCTATATATATATTTATATCAAATATTTTCTACATTAAAGATCATAATTTTATCATTTTTATTAGATTATCAGTTATAATACATTATCAATATTGTGAGCAAGTTATAAGTTTTGTACTCGTCATCTGAACTATGTAGCGTACTTGTATGTCTAAAAACCTTTTATTTCTACCAAAAGTTCAAGTAAATGCAAATCGTGTTTTCCTTTAAAATTTGCAATTTAAATGGTCTTTCAGTATGAATGTGATTTAATAAAGCATTCGAGAATTCCAAACGTAAGTTTTATTCTATATACCGTATCTCAGGTAGAAAATTCTGTAGGAAGTAATATTTTGATTACGTTTAGATTTTTCTATGTTTTTGTACGCAAATATTTGTTATAATGTCAAAGAGAATAAAAATAAATATTCAAGAAACTAAATTCACTGTTAGAAATATTAATTAGTAAATTGACATTGATAATAAGTTAATGTCTTTCAAGTAAAGAAAATAAATTGTTGCTACTGACATTTTCTTGTTCCTGTCAAGGTAAATTTATTTAATCTTTATTTAGAAATTGTAATATTTTTTAAATAAATATTAACAAAATGCTATGAAAGAACATTACACGGTTTTATTAAAAATAGATATGGAATTAAAAATATTTTAATATATAATTTTTTACCATTACGTCAATGGAACTGACAAATTATATAACATGCAATTAAGTGAAAATACACTAAGAAACAAAATTAACTCGACAAAAAGCAACATAAATATGCGTGTATAAATAATCCACAAAAATATATATTGAAATAAAGTACTACGTGCCTAATTTAAAATGAAAATATAAATAAAAATGTTCAGATATTAGTAAATTGATACATCTGAGAAATTATTAAAATTACCTCATTGTAGGTGAAGTGAATGGTTTAGGATATACAGTATTTTGTTTGGAATATTACATGGAATTCTGAAGTACTGTAAATGTATAAATATGTAGCATTGAAATACTGTAAATAAAAAAAAAATGATCAGATACAAAATTAATAGAGCAAGCTGCGCTGTAAAATTTTCGAATAAAAAAACAGATTTTTTTTTATATAAGTGATGAGAGCGTTATTCTTTGCTTTATTAAATCTTAGCATTTCTGTTATTACATAATGCGAGAAATACTATTAAAATTTAGTGGTAGTAATCGGTCATTTGGGTCGGAGCGCTCTCATTCCTGTTTAATTTATTCAGCGTTTTAAAGAATGTTTCACATACTTCTCGATAAGCGGGGTAACACTAGGTGACTCATGGTGATGGAGTACTGAAGTTCAATTGTAACATTATCAGGCTTAATTTCTTCCTATATTATACATATTCTTTTTTCAGTATTTTTCAATTCCAAAGAAAAATGTTGCAACAAAGTGCGGTAGTTTTTTTTTTTTTTTTTTTTTTTTTTTTTTTTTTTTTTTTTTTTTTTTTTTTTTTTTTACATTAATACTTGAAAATTATAAAAAAAAAAAGAAATATGGATTTAAACAATCTAAAATAGTTGATATTTAGCCATAGATCCGCAGAAAGCTTTTAGGCATGAAACTTCAAACGGGGGGTGACTCGTTATTAGTATGAAGAAATATAGAGGTGGATTGTATCAAGTTGAAATTTTTATTATTCGGAACTGGATATTGCATTTAAGACACGAGTTAATAATTTTTACTGTAACCGTATTTTAACTATATTGCATAATACTAAATTGTAAAAAAGCTGCTAAGGAATGGAAAAGAGTTAAGTGTTGTTATATTTTGAGATATGACACTATGATGTGATTATGCGAAAGCGTAGAGTGACATTATAAATAAAATAGTAGCGGCCTGCGAGCAATACATTTTGATTGGTCGTGACGATTTTGGACAATAAATTAGAAAAGCTGTTATTTTTCCCCCCAAAAAAATTATATACTGTCTTCCTTCTTCCCTTTCCGGATTTTATTGCAATTTTGTGGTATGCGAGTTGATATACTTTGGAAGAACTGATATGCATTCAGTGCATACATTGCAATCCTATTAACTTTAAAGATTGTTTTTGCCACAATAATCCATAGATTACATAATACAAAAGTTAGTCTGCCCCAAAACAATAGTGCACACAAAAATACAGATTAACTGTCCAATTTTAATTAACTTTAATCATAGATACAGTTATATAAAAACTGATATATTTGCGAATGCATGTTTAATAGGAATGTAATATGTAAATGCGCAATGTAGGGTGGATTCGGTAAAGATACCGTAGTTTTTGACTTAATTGTTGTAAAAATCACTTCTTGTTTTGAATTGTCATTCATTGATTTCTTGTTCAAGTTTGAACTTTTATGTATGATTTAAAAACTTATTTAATTTTACAGATATCATGTAAAACATCGAAAATTACATTTTTGTAAACACTTGCATTTCGGCATCTTACCACAATGGTCAACTATCTACGGGTAAGATGCCTTCTGGAGTGTTAATAAAAATATAATTTTTGTGAAGCAGTTTGACAATTAAAACACGAGCTAATATTTGAAAAAAATGTTAATTTCTACATAACATTTAAATAAATTATGGCTCTTAAGCATGCCTATTTTTAAAACATTAGATCAAATTTAAATACGACAAAGCCACTGTGATAAAGTGATTTAGAATCCTGATTTATTGTTGATGTTTTTCCTATTTCCCTTTGTTATTTTCGGCAACATCTTAGAACTGCCGCAAACTGCACATTTGCTTAGGAACGTTAAGCAACTTTTATGTAAAGAACAATTTCACTGAGTGCGCTTTATACAATAACATTTATCAGAAGTTTTATTTCACTCTGCTAGACACTATAAAAACTGATTTTCATCCACGTTAAAAAATCCTAGGCTACAGAATCTTGATAGCGAATTTTAATCATCATCCATATCATCATCTATTGAATATTCTCGCTTTCTGACTTCTGACTTCTTCTTTAGAAAAGTTTGAGACGTCTTGAAATTCGCAGTTGCTATCATCGCACCACTTTACTTTGGCTTTTAAAGGCCTTAAATATTATTTTTAGTCGAATAAAAAAATCAGAAAAATGTGTTGAAAATTACGTCATTTTAAAACGATGCATTTAAAATGTCCTACTTAGAATAAATTTTTTATAACATCGTTATAAAATTGTTCACTTGTTCGTTTTATACAAGCTACGTTTGATTGCTGGGTTGATCTTATTTAATAAATTACAAAAACAGCCGTTAGGTGTCTCGATTGCAATTGATTTTGTCTTACTATCTGTCTTATAATTTACTTTTGCATAACAGCCAAACAGAAATGATTATGAAACTGATCACAGAAGACCGCCACTTGCCGTTTAATTACGATTTGATTTACCGCGACACGGAATATTGTTCAACATAACAACTCATTCCCAGTTACCCTATATTGGAATTTGTTGTATATTTATTTACACATACTATTGAGAAAGAAAATGCAATATAATCCCTGCGATTTAGAAAGGTTAAATTATAATGCAGAATTCAAAAGCGTTAGTAACAAAGCAGTTCAAAGATGTATATAATTGTTATCGTAATTTATTGTACAGGAAATAAAGATGAGATAGTTGAAACTTTTTAATTTAGAATGTGTTTTTAGAATGTATTTACCCTGGAGTGGGCAGACATGCAGCTGAAATTTATATATTTCGAGAGATTCAAGTACAATGTTTGAAGATTTTTCATCTCTATTCCCTAATTTTAATTTCACTGCGTTGTACGCCGTCTCAGTTACCATTTCTACTCCAAAAGCACAATATTTCTTTTATAATATCTGGTAAGTTTTAATTTTGTAAAATATGTATTTCACAAGTTAGCTGGCGATATCGCCAACTAATATTATCCAATTAAACACTAAATTGTTCGGTAATTTTAAATGATGGGTCTTTTATTATTAGGGGAGGGTGTTGTACCTCTTTCCATATTGTTCCTTTGACCACGAAGGCTGTAGCGCCATCTAGCAGCATTTTATGAATTTCGGTGTAATTAGTACATAGTTACTTCACTAGAGGGCTTTTGCATCCTATTGTGGATTATTCAATTCAAAGGGCATTCCTGTGAATAATAGTAATCCATTTCCTTGATAAAAATGTAAGTATTCATTTGTTAATGTTTTGCTAATAATCTATTATGTGCTATGTCTTTGTTGATAGAAATAATTTGACATGGTAGCTATAGACTTTTATAAATATGGTGCGGGATGTGAAAATGATTAGCCTAACCCTAAAACTGTAGCATGATTTGTAATTTGCAGTAGCATGTTGTTGTACCTCCGACCATGATCAGTTGTTGTTCCTTTGATCAGGTCAAAGGTACAACACTCTTAAACGATTTTCTAAACATTTAAACTTTTATGACTCTCATACTACATCTGTCTTGAAAATAGTTTACTATATGTTTTTACTTCAGTTTTTTATAAATAATAATAAAAAAATATGTAGACTGGGGTAAGCGCAGTTCATTTACCTACTCAACTCATAGCCCTCAAAAAAAAAAAAAGTTAGAGGGATAAAGTCTGCCGAAAGGGAAGCAACTATCACTATGATTGCTGCTGTTAGTGCATCCAGAAACATCATTCCCTCTTTGTTTGTTTCCCCCCTGTCAACTTTAAACTATTTATGCTTCAGAGAACGCCTCTTGGATTAATCGGCACTCCAAACCCGTCAAGGTGGTCAAATGAGACAATATTTCAATAGTTATTAACAATATTTTCTGAAAAATGTTAGACCTAGTACTGAAAGACCAGTATTGTTATTTGATAACCATGAATCTCATATTACCATACCAATAGTTGTTTTTGCCAAGGCAAGTGGTTTGACTAATGACATTTCATACACGTTCTAGCAATAAAATGCAACCCCTTGGAAAGGGTGTTTTTGGTCCTTTGATATCCTTTCATAATCAAGCTGTAAATAATTAGATGGTTGCCCCAGCAATTGTTAGAAACCATGTTTCAATCTACATCATTTCTGAACTTGCGGGCTTTGCAGATTCTAATGCCGTACTTCCAAACAATATTATGAAAGGTTTTAAGGTTACAGGTATTGTGCCTTTCAATGATAATGTTTTCTCTGATGACGAATTTCTTGCAGCTACTGTAACAGACAGACCGATGCTCAATGAAACTGATTTTGATAAACCATTAGCGGGTGGCGCAGCACAAACTGACAATATCATTCCTCAATATAGCAGTTCAGATTTATCGCCACTTATCATAACATCTGAAACTCTGAGGCATCATCCAAAAGTGCAATCAACGAAAAGGTCAAATAGGGGTCGGCATAAAGGGAAATCTCGTATCCTGACTGATACTCTTGAAAAGCTAATTATTGAAGCTGAAAAAACAAACAAAAGTAGCACCCTAACCGCAAGAAGCAATGATATTGAATAAAATGATTTTATCTTCATTGTTTTGCGTTGCCTAATTGGCTGGTCAGAAGTACAATAACCCATGGTCAAAGGTACAACTATGTGTTGTACCTTTGACCACAATGCTATTATTTTTTTAATGAAATTAAACATAATAAAACTAATTATAGAACCTTGGAAAAATTCCACAAGCCTCCCTTCAGCCCCGACCTCGCTCCCAGCGACTTTTTTCATTCCTCCGGATCAAGAAAGACTTGAAAGGGAAGCTATTCTACACGATTCCAGCATCGAGGAGAACACTTAACAGTCTTGCGCGCATGAACAAACTATTTGTGGAATAGTCCTTTAGCATCGGCAGCATCGACATGGTCCCTTAACTGCATTGCGCGCGAACACTTCCAGGAAGCCTATGAACAAAGTAAAAAACGCTGGCAGCGGTGTGTCCACGCCCAAGGGTCGTATCTTGAAGAATTTGAGTTCGCTGTACAAAAATGTTTCATAACTTTTGTACTCTAGGCACAGTCTTGAAACTTTGTGAACACATCATGTATAAAAGACTGCACAGCATAATCCGTAAGATTTACTGAGTATGAAAGAAAATAGTTTAAAGTTGGTTTTGATTCAGTTATGCATTTATACGTTGAACTACATTTACTATACAAAGATGTGTTTGTAGAATGTACATATGATATAAATAGCCATCCAAAGAATTGGATACATGGCCGTGTATGAATAATAATCGCTGTAGTTTTAAGCATGTTTTAGTTTCAATTAAATTTTAGATGAATACTGGCATGTACATAAAAGTAGTAGGTAAAATACAGGGCTATACAAAAGAATCCGTCTATTGGTATAAATTTCTGAAAGTGAAATTTCAAACTATTATGCGTTTTTAACATTTTCCATTGTAGTTGAAAAAAGTTTATGAATTCGGTATGTCTGTTCGTACCCTAACTTGCAATAGTAGTTGGATTGCTCTGCAACTGATTTATATATATATGTCATTGAGATTTTCTATGCCATGTTCGGTATTGAAAATAAAGTATGTAGCGTTCATAGTTTATTTACTAAAACACTCAAATTATTCCATTACATACTGGTCTATGGGGAAATGTCGCAATTATATAAATACGTAGCACTTATAGTAGTCATCCGGTCCGTCTGTCAGTCCGCCTATAACAGCGTAAAACTATCCAGCAGAATGGTTTCAAATTTAATATGTATTATTTTTGTAGATGGTTGTTGAGTTATTTCAAATTTTATGAAAATTGAGTTAAAAGTTAAAAAGATATTAACAAGAGTTTTCTTCATTTTGTTAAATCCTATCTTATGTAAATAATTCAGTGATTATCCATCATAGGCACCGATTCTAGGTTCCCACGGTTATTATGCCATATTTAAGATGGAATAATATTATTTTACTATTACTGAATTTAATATATATAATCGTAACTAATTTAGTATTAATGCATTTTTGGATAAGTGTGCCGCAGCTGTTGCACCAAGATGTCAATAATTATAGAACTTCCTTATAATACGAACTCACCGCATTTGCCATGTTCAACTTTCACTTTCCAACTTGTTACTTATTTTTTTCTGGTTAAATATAAACATCGGCAAATTTCACTATTTTGATCAACACTGAATAATTTGAAATTTAAGCATCCACGCATATTGTTTCGCGATGTATACAAATATGTAAATTAAAAAAAAAATCCATTTATTAAAAGCGAAGTTAATAAATATTATTTCGTTAATTCGATTGCAGAAAGACATTTCGTTTGAACGTGTCAATTTCAATGCCACATACCTGGTTTTTAGTAAAACCTCATACTTTTTACGTACTAGGAGAGTTAAAGCTCAAAAAAAAAAAACTGTATTTACCGTCTTGAAAACTACTGCAAGATTTGTTAGTTTCATTTTCCACCGCCAGGGAATCAACACTGTTTTAAACAAATCTATATCCGATCGAAACTCCGTTATCCAAGCTATCCGCAGTTATATTACTCTAGGTGTGGGGGGTCCAAAAAATAAATTAAGAAATTCGCAGATATTACTCTACAGAAGTAATGGTGACCTACTTAAATAATGACGCTTTATATTCTAAAGGAACACACGACCAGTGTCAGCAAAAGTCGAGAGTAAACCTTTCTCTGAAGATGTTATTCCACTGACCTGTGTTCTTCCTTTAAAAGAAAATACTCTTTCAGTAGTATTTTGTTAAACACAATGGATGAAAAATCGTTTCTGGGAAAAGCAGCCATCTAGCCATTTTGCAGATCTCTTTGTTTTCACTTCGCTTGGAATGACGCCATTACAAAAACTATGGCCTAGCATCTAATCTACATGACTTAACGTTTTCAAACATATATTATTTAAAATGTTATTTCACAATTCTCAAGCAGATTAAGAGAATATTTCTATAACAATACATTATTTAATTATTATCAAGAAATTGTATAATTCCCTAAAATAAAAAAGACGAAAAAAACTCCAATAAAATGAGTTCAGAAGTGGAATATGCCTTTTTTCTAAATTGCAGACACTATAGACACTATTACCAGCATCTGAGACGACTGTTTCGCCCAACTCCAACGTGGCGAGGGCATTATACTGCAAACAAATCTCAAACGGCGACTTTGCCCTCACTGGCCACAGTACCCTTGCTTCCCCTATACGGTAATAGTCTGAGAAGCTATCTTTGTTTCTCTTAAAATTTTGAAAAAGTCGTGTTCTTAAATAAACCTATTTCACAAGGAATAACTTATAAAGAGTATGTAATGACAATTATACAAATTTTAATAAAACTGTGAACCTTGTTAAATGAAATAAATCATGACAATTATCTCGTGTCCTCTTGTTAAAATTTTTGAAAGGGAAATAAAATGTTCCATATCATTATGATTTTTGACTTTCATTATCATCTGCATTTTAAAATCCGAAAACTCATTTAATGAGTGATAAAACTCTGTTTTACGAAGCAGAATTTAATGCAATTATTTTGCGTTTCTACGACTTTAAATATCTGTGCATAGGTTGCTAGGGAGAGGGAAGTATTTAATAAGCAAAATAGATGTATTCATTTAGCAAATATAGTTATATCTAAAATATAGCATACAAATATATTTGGAAGCTTTTAGTTGTATGAGATATAAAAGGTTGATTATACATATACATATTTAATTAAACAAATATACAAAACTAGACCCCCTGTTGCTATCACGCTTTTACGCAAATGAAAATTATCAGAAATCATTTTAACCTATGGAATTTACAAATATTTTTAATATAGAAATAAATAATGGAAACTGTATTTGAAAATGCAAATAAAAATGCATTTTCCGCATATAATATTACACCACGGCTTAAATTCATTAAAAAATATTTGAAAAATACTACTGACACTCTATGTATGACGTTAACGAAATGTAAACGAAGCGTGTTTATGTTTACATTGTTAAAATGTTAAATCTTGTGTCCAAAAGACAGAATTGATCAGAAGACTGATGACGTCACCATAAAATGAACCAATTGCTTTCCTATTCTTACATCGATCAAACGATGTGTCTGTTTTTGAAAAGAGATTACCTATGAATTTTCATTTGCTGAATGCAGTGTTCGCGCTGGCTTTTGACCAACATTAGCGATTTGGCGAATTAAAAATAAAAAACAGTAGCCAAATGAACAGAAATGTTAGCAAAATAGATTCGGCTTGAAACACTGAAAAATCTATTTTTAACTCTTTATTGTATCTTTTTTTTTTTTTTGCAATATGTTGTAAAATAACCCAAGTTTTTGTAATTACTTATACAATAGAAATTCGAGCATCCGCTACAGAAACTATTAAAAATAAGTACATTCTAAATTTCTTCTAAATGTGTATGTGCTTCAGCCATTCTTTAACTGTCTAAATAAAAATTAAATGCAGCAATCTTTGAATTACCGTTGTGAAAATATACACTAAAAATGTCTAAGAGATTTCGACTATTAACCGACTAAAAAAAATTGACAGGTTAATGATACTTTGCATAAATTTATTAAATAGTATAGTAAATGGCTAATTTCAACACCGCATTCCAGAAAAAAATATTCTTTATTTGGCGCGTAATGCGAGTAATTTTGTTTGCGTTTTTACTGCCGCGACGCTGGAGCATAGTAATTAACTGACAATAAATACCTATCGCATAATCCTTTCTGTGTCTTTGCCTGTTGCTAAACTAAATTGGTATTGAGTCAGTATCTCTATAAATAAAGCAATGTAAATTACACGGTGCAATTGAACATATAAAGCGACATTAATCGTTCAGTAACGCGCCAAAGAATCTCGACTGTATTGGCAAACCACACACACAAACTGAGCACTCGCAATTTGGCGAATTTGACTGTTGGTTTACTCGCCAAATGAAGAATTTTCTCGAGATTTGGCGCAATGGCGAGCGGCAGCGAGAACACTGGCTGAATGTGTCAGCACATGTGACCGTAAATTAACCGCTGATAATCGTCGATGTGGTTGTTGCCAAATGGCAAGGTATAAATTCAGGCTCATTTTTTCGCCTTGTAAGATAAATATACATATAGATTCTATATATTTTGTTGAAAAATCATATCCACCTTAATAAATCCAAATAAACAACGTGAATGCCTTGATTCATAATTCCCTTATATCTAAAATAGCTGAAAATACAATATAAAAGTTTTAAAACATTAAAACTATCAAGATGTTTTAAAAACACAGAAGTCAACTCTTTTCAAAATTTCCCGAGCGCTTTCAGATAAACACTAGCCACCATCCCGGAAGTTAAACGGATAATACTGTAGCTTAAAAGATGTGCACTGGTTAAGTAGAAAGGTGCGAAAAGAAAGACAATAAAATAGACTGATGGAGGGAAAGAGGGGATGCTTTACAAAATAAGAGGGGGTTAATCAATACAAAATGCACAGTAATGACAAGTAAACTATACCATTAAACTATTAATATGATAGGATTAATCCTTTCTTGAAATTTTCGAGTTGTCTTGTCTACATTTTTATACGTTTTCAATCTATTATTATCTTTAACAAGTTGGAAATTGCTCGTCAAACGTGGCAAATGAGGTGCGTTCGTACTATAACTAGTTTTATAATTATTTTTTGCACTCGATATTGTACTGAATGTATAATTTTTTGCACTTCATAAAGCGCATAGTCTGATACATCATTAAAATGCACTTCCAATATTTTTTTCCCATTCCCCGTAATGTAACGGAACATTTTTGACTGTCCCTGTAATTAAACTATACATCCGATTTTCCTAAAATTTGAAATAGCTCAACAAAATTTTGCAACAATTATATCTTTAAAATTTCAGACCATTCGGAAGGCTGTAATATCATTAAAATGCACTTGCAATAATTTTTCCCATTGGCCGTAATGTAAAGAAAAACTTTTGACTGTCCCTGTAATTAAACTATGCATCCGATTTTCCTAAAATTTGAAAGGGCTCGACAAAATTTTGCAACAGTTATATCTTTAAAATTTCAGATCATTCGGAAGGCTCTAATATCATTAAAATCCACTTGCAATAATTTTCCCCATTGGCCGTAATGTAAAGAAAAACTTTTGACTGTCCCTGTAATTAAACTATACATCCGATTTTTCTAAAATTTGAAAGGGCTCGACAAAATTTTGCAACAGTTATATCTTTAAAATTTCAGATCATTCGGAAGGCTGTAATATCATTAAAATGCACTTGCAATAATTTTTCCCATTGGCCGTAATGTAAAGAAAAACTTTTGACTGTCCCTGTAATTAAACTATACATCCGATTTTCATAAAATTTGAAATGGCTCGACAAAATTTTGCAACAATCATATATTTGAAATTTCAGACCATTCGGTTGGGTAGTTTTTGCTCTGTTACATGCGGACAGACGGACGGACAGACGGACGGGCAGACGGACAGACGGACGGACAGACGGACGGACTGAAAGACGACTATAGGTGCTACGTATTTATATAATTACGAACGCACCTAAAAAGGTTGATATAAACACCAGATTTTTCATAATTATCTATAGGATAAATCATTCTGTGTACAAGGTATTTTAAATTTTTTGTGGTTTATCGATGAGTGTTGGATTATATTTCTTCAATGCATACGTAATTCTTTCACAAAGTTGTGGAATTTATTCTATACTGTAATATTTGGAAGCGGGCTTTTCTTTACAAACTAGTCAAGACATTTTATTATTATGTTTACAAATGAACTTGTTAACAAATTTATTTGGAAACCATTTTCATATACAATCTGTTTCATTTTAGTCAGTTCAGTATTTACATAATCGTTTGAACAAACATCAAATGCTCGTTTATCTATCTTTATTAGCTGGAAACTTCTCATAGAGCTATTAAAATAAATATATTTCAATCTATTTTTTTTTATGAATGTAATGAAGTATATTTCTAACGAATTCTGCATGGAAGCATGAATCATTTATTTATTTAAATTTTTCTTGATTAAAATGTGTTTTTTTAGTATTTAAAAAATCGGGAAAGTAGACAAGTATGTCCCAAAGTAAAAAAAAAAAAAAAGTCGGGCTACATGAAAACGTTTTTACCAGGCATCGCGTGAGTCATACATTCACAACACATAATATATAGAAAAACTGGTAAATATTTTACAGTTAAAATCATTAAGTTTCCGCAGTTACGTTAATTATTCTTTATTTTTTATTTATTTATTTATTTTTTTTTTTTAAATGTGCCCTGCCATTTTCGATGTCCGAAAATTTCTAAGCGTAGATTATTCAAATGCATATTAAAATCACAATAAATGATTTTACAAATTAAAATTCTGCAGACCTGTTATTTCAATCAAAAGATGATTCACGAAACTCATCCTGTTCTGAATTTTTTAACATAGAATGTTTCTTTAGGAAATATTTTTTTAAACTAATCTACATAAATATAGATAATTTATAAGAAAATAACTGAAGTTCCATCATATCAAGAACTATCACTTCCGCTCAATATGAATTACGCAGTTTTTTTTTTTTTTTTTTTGAATAGGTATTCAGAATATATGTACCTTTTCGAAAAATATGCTGTATTTTAACTTATTACTTTTTGAAAGAAAAAAAAAAAAAAAAAAAACTATGATTAAAATTATAAATTTTGTGAGGGAGTAAAAAATAAACTAAAGAAACATTCAACAAGATAGAGCAAGTTAAGTATTACACATACAAATACACAGTTTGTTTCTATTTCAAAAATTAAATTGCATAGGATTCGCTAAAAATATTTTTATGCCTTATCAGAATAGTTTTATATGTTTGTAATGCTTATTGGATTTTATAGGTAACTGGTAAAGTCGTCACATAAGTAAAATATTCCTCATTTTTTCATAATATTACGCAGGATGTATATACATTTAATTTTTAAGATATACACATATTTAAATCGTAATTGAAATGAACATGTTGGACAATTTAGCATATATCAGCATTTTCTTAATGTATCTGAATTTTCTGTTCGGTAATATAAACTAATTTATTGTGAATGATATAATTTTCTGAAAGCGGACAATAGCATTATTAACCATACATTTTGCATATTTACAGCCAAAACATGAATAATTAATTTTAATAAGCAGTTTACTAAACACCGTAGTTATTATACACATATTTATTCATGAATAAATTAACAGTCTTTAATTAACAATACTATGATTATTGGGATTAGTTAACAGTACTCTGATTATTCAACTATCAAAATCTCTTCTTATGATCAAATATCATATGTACGGAATCTGCGTGTATCTGTTCACCGAACAAAATTTGAGAATAATAATTAAAAGCTTTTACGAAAGATGAAATATGGAAAGGAATGGTTAATTGCAAATATAATTTTCAGAACATTGATGCTTTGAGCTGTTGGGATGCCAATGCAAAAATTAATATATTAATAATAATTTCATATTAAAATAAATTAATACCTTGTTTAATTATAATTTGCTTTTATACAGTCGTGAAAAATGTGGTACTATTGAATGTCGTGCTATTTTACTAATTCTGCCACATATCGCCGTATAAAAAATGTCACCAATTATTTTTAGCACTTAAGTATTAAAGTTATACTTAATTTTTGCTCAGGAGGTAGTTTATAAATTGCTACAAATTTAAAATTTTAATAGTGAAACAAAACTTTGTATCATATTTGTAATTTTTGGTAGTTTTACATTCAAAGACCCAGCAGGAAGTGATTACAACAAGTATTTTAGGAATTATTAGGGTTTAAAGTTTGGAACTCTTAATGCTAAATCCATTATTAATCGTATCAAATCAAAAATACAAATCACTTAACTTTTAAAACACAACTCAAAAACTATAAAAAAAACACTCCCCCAAACGTACGCAATCAAATTTTCCTAGAGAAATAAGAAAATATCTATACGGTTGGGAATTTTGTCTTTCAAATTGTGTTAAAAATAGTCTTAGGTGCCGTCTTTATATTGAAAATGTAATATGCTTTAAAATTGTCAATACGAACAATCCCTGAAAAAATTTGGGTCTCTTCAGTAAATTTTATTTTAAGATTACAAAAGTGAAGGCATTAGTAGTTTAAAATTATGCATATTTAAAATTTTGCACTATTAATGGTAATTTCCTTTTTATTCGTTGTAAAACAAACTACAATGCGGGTAGAGCTTTAAGTGTACGTCATGAAATATTCTTCATAATAAGCTGTAATTTTTAATTCACATATATGATTCTTCTAAAAAAAAATTTAAGTAAAAACATATGATAGGCCATCATATTTGTTTAGAATTATAATTTCAAACGTTCTGTTGAAAATGTTCTTTAGTTCACAAAGAGTGTCTGACGTCTCAACAATGGAACATTTGTACAGCGTGAACAGTGTTTGGGTTCCAAATTGCCTGCAAGAAATGAAGATTAACTTTGGAATAAGAAAAAACACGTTTTCCTTTTGTACTGATGTTTTTGAACATTTACATTACGGAATTCAGAGACAACACGTTAATGAAGCCCACAAAAGTACCATCAGAATAACAGTTTATAAATATATAAATATCTTACTATATTATATATTTGAGATTTTGTAATTATAAGCAATGTACATGCACAGTGAATTATATTATCCCAATCATCGTTTCATTATATGACATTTATCCTTTGAGGTAATGTATTTTATTAATTCCATTTAATGATTATATTATAAAAATTATTTGTCAATTTAATTTGTTGTACATTGTAAATTATAAATGCATAAATATTGGGATGAATTTTAACGTCTGTGATTTTATCTGTTATTTAAAATATTTCAGAAATAACATTGCACATGTTGGTATTGCTAACATTTTGATCTAACTTTATATATTTTTCCTTAGAAGAAGAAATTGCATGTTTATTTTTTTTCACTTGTGCTGTAATAAATTAATCATGCATTCCATGATACTATATTCATAGTGTCTACAGTGATATTAGTTTGTTTTTTAGGTGCTGGGTTCTGATAATTTGGGGTTTTCTCACTTTGATTATAGTTAACAGGAATCCATTTTCGTATGTTTCTCAGATTTTTACTTGCTTCGTTGAAACGCTTCTTCTCTTCATAATATTCATAATTGTTTTGCTTTAAGATAAAAGCATACGTATGTCATTTGCAGAATATTGAATTATTTATACATTTAAATTATTTACTAAAATTTTTATGCATTTTCTTATTTTATAAAGTTTAATAAAAATATTATTTAAAGGCATTATTAGTTGAAAGCTATTTTGTAGATGCATCACATGTATTATTTTATCTTGCATTTAACTTAGCAGAAATTCCCTTTATATGCAAAGTCATAGTAAAAAAAGTAAACACCCCCTATTAACTCTTCAACAAATTATTGTAGAAGAAATTTACTGTTACCGAACGATTGGAAATGAAGTCTACTTTTAAATGATGTATATAAAATTCGCTTATGGGTCAACTACATATTAAATGGAACCCAAACTTCCTTTTTTTAAATGGCAATACCCAATTTTAACAAGATATTTCAAATCTTCGGTTCAAACTATGGTTAGTTACAAAATTTCAAGTCATTTGAACGATAAGTTTTTGAATTTTAAATATTAAAAATTTAGTGCTTCTAATGCATATAGTCTAATGTCATTTTCATATTCTCCTTAATATCTCCTGAAATTATGCTCCTAATTTGCTATTTTTTTATGTAGCAATAACACTAAACTACCCAAACATAAATGCGTTGAATGTGCAATTTTTATAATTTTATGATATTAATTATGAATTATGAAATTAATATTCGAAAATATTATGAATTGCAACCAACATTTTTTTCGATGGATTTAGATTTATTAAGTCCTGCATTATGGAAATCCAAAATTTCATATTTTCTTCCAAGTAGTTTTCAAATTATGGTTAAAAACAACAAAATGATGGCTTATAGAAGTGACTAGATGTTTAAAATTTTCTTAATCTATCCTGTAATCTAGCAGTCTTCAATGACTGCTTGAATGGCACTTAAGATGGCTTTACCGAAAATGGGGCTCTCTCGGTCAACAATTGTGTACCGAACTTCAATTTGGATACAGCCCCTAAAATACGCTCGTTTTAAAATCATTAATTTCTTGGAAACTTATCGTATGAGTAGCGTAAGAATTTGTTTTTAGGCTAATTTAAAGGATGTAGAGTTCATTTATACTGTTAGAATTGTGTACTGCCATTAAAAAAAAAAGTTATTGTTCGTTTTAATATGTAGATGGCCCCGTAAGCAAATTTTATATTCAACAATTAAAATTAGACTTTATTACCAATCGTGTGGTCTTTCTTCTACGATATTTTTTTGCAGAGTTAGTAAGGGGTGTTTACTTTTTTTTTTACACGACTGTACTTACTAAAAGAGATCATTAGCGTTTATAAATACAGTAAACCTCTTTTATCCGAAGCTCTTTTAACCGAAACTCTGGGTTAAACTAAATCCATTTGTAAAGCTTTTTTATATTATTATTATCACATTCTTTGCGTGCAAAATCCATTGTGAATGCTTTTTTTCTATACTATCATATTCCTTTTGTGCAAGAGGTCCTTTCTGAACTACTAGTACGCATTTACGATCCCCTTTCTTAGAGTTTCTTTGAATTTAACTTGAGCTCCGGAAAGCTGCGGAGTGGAACGATGAAAACGAACAAATTATCAATTCTGAAGCTTTTAAAAGTTTTGCAAAAGGCTTGGCATGGCTGGAGCAGCAGAAAGACTGCGATACTGGCGAACTAATAATATTAAAAGACTCCGTGATAGAGCTCCAAAGTAAAGGCAATCGAAACTGCGACAAAGAAAAAACATTCCAAACCCTTGTGAAACAAATAAAATGTACTTAATTTCAAAATTAAAATTCAGGTAATTTATTCTTGTTCCTATTTTGCTATTACTTTATTTTTATTAAGCACTTGTTACCATAATAAGAAATATTGCATATATTGCTCTTTCCTCTTAAACTTGAAGCATTCTTGATTATCCTAAAATTTCGTTTTTCCGTAAGGTGGTTGGTCCCAATTACTTCGGATAATCGAGGTTCTACTGCATCTTCTTTCATATAAATGTTAACGGTATTTTTTAATCCTTAATGCGGGGGATTTGCTATATTCGGTTTAAAAAAACAATTTTTCTTGTTTTACATTTTTGTATTTCCCTATAGTCTGCCCCAGTTTCCTAAAAATTTTTTAGGAAACTGGGATGCCTAGAACACGTTGTGTAACTGCAACCTGGATTACAGAAAAAATTTTAGTAAGATTAATGTAATTTTAGTAGATTCTTTTGTAAATCTACGCATTTTTCTATATTTACAAAAAACAGTTTTGTAGATTTACATCTTTTTTTGCAGTGTACAGATAAAATGTTAGTAAGTACACATATTTCTGTAACTTTACCTTTGTACACTGTAAAAAAAAATCTGTAGTTCTACAGATGTAAAGTTACATGCTTACTAAACTTTCACCTGTAACTGTACGAAAAAAGCTGCAAATATACAAAACTAGTTTTTGTAAAGCTACAAAAATCTGTAACTTTACAAATGAATCTGCTAAAATTTCAGTAATCTTACTAAACTTTTATTTGTAACCCTGGCTGCAGTTACATGAAAAGCTCTCGGAATCCCAGTTTCCAAAAAAATTCTTAGTAACCTTACAGATTTTTTGATTTTCAGCGCAAAAGTGTGTCTGTTACATGAAATTTTTTTGTTGCCGTTACATGAAAAGTTCTAGGAATCCCAGTTTCCTAGAAAAACTTTAGTAACTTCCCAGATTTTTTTTTACCGTGTAGGTTTACAGATTTAGTTTTATAGTTAGCTTTTAAAAGCCGCCATTTTATGCAGCTTTAATGGAACTGGAATTAATGAATGTATTACTCTTCAAATACTATTATTTCGTATCATAACAGCCAAATATTCATCAGTTCAATATATTTCTAAGTCTGTGATCAACTGTATAAAAATATATTTCACAAAGTTTTCTTTACTTTTGAGATTAATGTAAATGCACAAAACTGTCTGGAATTTATAAGTTGATCTATAAAACGTTAAGATTAATTGGTTAAATTTTTTTGAATAATTTTTTCATAAAATAAATATAGAAAATGTATATGCATATTTTTAGGCCAATTTTTTTTCTCACGAAATACAAAACTAGTTGTTGGAGGCCACCTAAATACTTACCCATCATGGAAATGCATAGTATAAAATATGAAAATAAAACATGTGAAAACTATTTATAAAATGCATTGCAACACAAAAATAAAATTTAAATGTATATTTAAATGTTTTTTATACATAGAAATACGCTATTACTGAATTGCGGATGCTACTTAATTATCCCACCGACCCATTTCGACAAATTATATAAATCGCCAAACTACTAATTTATGTAAATTTATACAAATTGGCATAATTTTTATTTTAAATAACGAAAGAACTAATACATTAGTAAAAGATTAATAAAAATTTAAATAAAACGTTGAATTAATATCATTTGATGACGCATCAAACACGTTTAAGGGGTATTGTACCTTTTAAACGCGTCGAGAATCAACAAAAATCTTCAAAGTTTGAATTAGTCTATCTTCAAAACCTTGTTATGTATAAATATGAAATTTTGGATATTAATTAAACAGATTGTGCTTTGTAATATACTACCAACAGAAATTTATTAACCCTTTACAGAATCTGTATATTGTTGAATCGAAATAGCTCTTTTATTTACCCCATAAGTCATTGCGCGCATGATATCTTGAGAAAGTATGTATGGATTGTCATGAAATTTCGTAAATATACTAAACATATGTGTTTAAAATGATCTACTTTTAGGTATTTACAATGGTAATATTTTTAGTTATGACTATTTTTATTCATTAAAAATACAAAATCTTTATTTTTTTTTACGAAAATATTTTTTTTATATAGTTAATGAAAGAATTTTAGCCTAAGAGTAGATCATTTTAAACACACATATATGTTTAGTATCTTTGCCGAATTTCATGCCAATCCATACATACTTTCTCAAGATATCATGCGCGCAATGACTTATGGGGTAAAAAATAGAGCTATTTTGATTTCAACAATACTCAAATTCTGTAAAGGGTTAATAAATTTCTGTTGGTAGTATATTACAAAGCATAATCTGTTTAATCAATATCCAAAATTTCATGTTTATACATAAAAAGATTTTGAAGATAGACTAATTCAAACTTTGAAGTTTTTCGTTAATTTTCGACGCGTTTAAAAGGTACAACACCCCTTAATGTGTTTGTGAATGTGACATTTACGACAAGCCATTATTGGCATTTAACCTTATAGTTTGGCGATAGATTTTTGGTCGCGTTATAATCAAGTGGTACAGAATTGCGTAAAAGAAACATCCTAATAATTCCAAAAATTTTATTCATATTAACTAACAGTTTACTGCGTCGGATTAGCGCCTTATTTTCAATTAAAATATATCTTTGAAATGAAATTTGAACAAAATACAGGTTTATGAAAAATCGAAGAGTGTTAAAAATATGTTTACAAATATCTCGGAAACTAATTAATCGGTCGACTTCATTATTTAGGCAAAATTTATGTTTTTTTTTATTGTTATTTATGTGCACTCCTTAAAATAAAGGTTAAGGGTTACTAAGAATTTTGTAGGAACCCGGGATGCCTAGAACTTTTTATGTATCTACAATCTGTATTACACATAAAATTATAGTAAGATTACTGTAGTTTTAGTAGATATTTTTTTTGTAGAGTGTACAGATAAAATTTTAGTAAGCATAGAGATTTGTATAACTTTACATCTGTAGAATTACAGTTTTTCTTTACAGTGTAATTTTTTTTTAAATATAAAATATGCTTTTTAGACATTCATGAATCATCAGATAATAGAAAATGAAAGTAATAAAGATTTTTTATATAGAGTGTGTTGTTTTTTGTATAAATATCACTCTATGATACAACATAATATAGAATAGTACGAAGATATAGAAGATATAGAATAGTACGTAGTGTGATTTTTAGATAAAGCACTTTTTACAGTTTCGATTTACATAACTCCAGAGGTTTATATAGCGACACTGTTTTATTTTGAATGTTTCTTGAAACTCTTGGAAATTCAAAATACAGTCTTAATCTGAGTAGTTACATAAAAAATCTTCTTCAAAAGATTACATAAAAAATCTCTCTCGAACTTTCAAAATTTCAGAATAAAAATGTAGTTTTGTATAAATAATTATAATCCTTATTTATGTGATGTGGTGTTTTGTAGGAATGTGAAATTCGACAAATATATATAATATTATTTACGCTGATCTCAAATAAAATAGATGGCAATGAAAATAAATTTAATAAACATAATTAATGGGAACTGATTTTAAATCGTCTAACGTTAAAATTCATTTATTATATATATATATATATATATATATATGTATATATATATATATATATATATATATATATTGTAGAAATTTAGGCATTTGGGAACCGACGATTCTGTCTAAGTTCCACAAATTTCCATCATTCTATTTATGTTATTCAGTTTCCGCTGTTTTTTACTATGTTTTGGAATATATGTTATGTGTGTTTAGGGGAACTGTATTCTTGTCAATTTATTAAATTAATTTTATTCGTAATTTCACAGTTTTTATCGGCATTATATATATATATATATATAACCATTAAATAAACATTACCGACCATCAATAAAAACTACGAAATTATGAATAAAATGACATTAACAAATATAGCTCCCCCCAACACACGTAACATAGATTCCAGAACACATAGTAAAAAACAGCAGAAATTGAATAACATAAATAGAATGATGGAAATTTGTGGAAGTTAGACAGAATCATCGGGCCCCAAATGCCTGAAGTTCAAATATATAACCTAGCTAAATATTTTTAGCAATCTTTGAAATATATATATATATTATAAAAATATAAGAATTATGACACACTAAAAATCACGAAAAGAAGTGTATATAAAAAAATTATCAATTATCTAACCTATAAAATAAATTTATAACGTTACTCCATAAAACTGGCGGCAGCCTTACTGCCTCCATTTTAGTGAGTAATTTAACTGATATAACTGGTGCGACGTTACACTAATGAATAATATTACACAAGTTATATTAGTTTAAATTGCACCATTATATAAGTTAAATTACTCCATAAAAGTGCAGGCAGCATGTTGCCAGCAATCTTATGGAGCAATGTTACATAATTTTTTACAGTGCATGAACTCTCTCAAAACAGTTAACTCAAAACAGTTAAATATTAAAGTACACAGGTAAAAAGAACCTCCACCTCACTATAAAAATATTGTATGTTTCGAAACATAATCCAGTACTACATTCAAAAGCAATTTAAAAACATACTTATTTTTAAAAAATAATTTAAAAGCTTAATTTAAAATGGATGTGGATATGTAAATACTATAACAAATCATTTACAGAAGTAAAGAAAACTTTAAAATAAAATTGCACCGTTATATAAACAATGTTGCGTATATTAAAAAAAAACTTTTAAAATAAAATAAACATGAATGGAAGACGGTCGACCTCCATTCAACTCAAGAAAAGAAATAAGATGAACATAAATACCTAATTGGTGTAAAATACACAGTTATTTCATTTATATCGACAGTTATTGGAAAATAAGAGGATGCAATATTAGTGTGGAATAAGTCACACATATATTTTGAAACACTTTCCGATCATCATTCGGTGTTGGTTTTATACTGTATATACAGTCGGCTCTCGTTAAATCGAAATCGGATAAATAGAATCTTCGCTTAATTCGAAATAAACATGAAGTCCCGAAATTTTCAATGGCAGAATAACGTTAAAATATTTCCTTTATTCGAACTCATTTTCTCTTGACTTCGTTTAATTCGAACTAATGAGAATTCCATTTTTTCATTTTTTTTTTACTTTCTCACGGGCTTTAGAACCTTGAAATAAATTTCTTTCTTTCATTTTTGTCAGAATTGTTCTGAACTAGTATAATAATTCCATGCATTTGAAATTCGCTTTCTAAGTCCGCCATGTCTGTCCATCAATGAGACATCCGCCCCTTCTTCCATTGTGCTTTTCCTAATCCCTTCTGTAGCATTTGACCCTGTGACATTCCAAGAAATTCACTGAGTGGACACCTGTTAAAGATAGGGGAAACCTGTTTTATCACTACATTCTACTTTCACTCTGGGGATCGAATTTTTCAGTCAATGGTTTTACTTACTGCTAAATTGTTTTTTGAGAAAGTAAAAGGTCTTGTTTCTTTAAAATATGGCTCCACGTGGAAGTTATAAATCGTTAACTCTGGAAGCCAAAGTGGAAATTATTAAAAAGGTTGGATATGGCCAATCTAAAACAGAAATTGCTGCAGAATATGGAATAAAAAAGAATACGCTGTCTACTTACTTGAAAAATAAATAATTCATCCTGAAATCATGGGAAAAGGAAAGATTTGCTAAAGGACGAAAACGTATGTGAACAGCAGCCCATGAGGATTTAGAGGAAGCTTTACTGTTATGGACAAAAGATGAATTGGCAAGAAATGTACCTTTGAGTGGACCTATATTGGCAGCTAAAGCGAAAGAACTTGCACTACTCATGGGTATTAAAAATTTCAATTGCAGCGAAGGATGGCTGACACGTTTTAAGCAGCGAAATAACATCGTACAAAAAACTGTGTGTGGTGAAAGTGGTGCTGTAGACCTCGTTGCTTGCAATGAATTCTGCGAAAAGCTACCCGAACTTATTTCTACTTATGCAATGAAAGACGTGTTTAATGCCGATGAAACAGGGTTGTTTTATAAACTTCTTCCTAATAAGACTTTAACATTTAAAGGTGAAACGTGCACAAGTGATAAACTTAGAAAAGACAGGATAACTGTGATGGTAGGTGCCAATATGGATGGAAGTGAGGAGTTAAAATCGTTAGTTATTGGTAAATCAACTAATCCACGTTGCTTCAAAGGAGTTAAAACACTGCCTGTTGATTATGTGGCAAATGCCAAAGCCTGGATGACGCGTGAGATCTGCATCAGTTGGTTAAAAGAACTGGATAAAAAATTTTCTCGTGAAAACAGAAAAAATTCTATTGCTGCTAGATAATGTGCAGAGTCATTGTAAACTACCAACACTGAGCTCTATAAAGATTGAATATTTACCCCCTAATACTACAGCACAACTGCAACCGATTGACCAAGGAATAATTCAAAATTTAAAAACTCATTATCGTAAAAGGATTCTAGAACAAATTTTATTTTCGACTGACCTTAAAGAAAGCTACGACATAACATTACTCACGGCCATCAACGATTTATATGCGGCGTGGGACGCCGTACAACCTGAAACAATAGAAAAATGCTTTCGACATGCCGGATTTATCCATTCATCTAAAAAGAGTGGTTATAATGCAAATGACGAAAACGACAGACCTTTTGAAGAAATAGAATTTCCAAACTTTTCTGAAAAGTTCCAATGCGATATTACGTTCGCAGAGTATGTAGCAGCCGACAATAGTTTATAAGTATCTGGACCCTTAAATGTGGAAGAAATTGTTGAAACAATTCACGAAAAATGCAATGAGGAGATGGAATCGGATTCTGGTGATTCTGCTACTATGTCCCAAGTGCTTTCCTTACCCACAGAAAAGTCAATTGCACAATCAATTGAGTGTTTGCGTTCATTTATCCTGATGCAGCCGTCATCAGACAAAGAACTTAACTGTTTGTTACAAATAGAAAAACTGGTTAAAAAGTCAAAAATGAATAGGACTAAGCAAACAACAATTGATAATTTTTTTTTTTCATAGAGATGATAAATAAGTGTAAATAATTTCTTAAATGTTCATCTAATTTCAGGTAAGAAAATTATAGTACAATTAAAATGTAATTTTAAATACCGTTGTTCTACAGGGTGTCCGGTCTCAACGGTGTCCAATGGCTAATTCCTAAACTGTTAGTCATAGACATATAGTTCCAATTACAAAAATGTTTTAAACCAGGTAAAGAGATATTTTAAAAGCGATTTCGGTCAATAAAAACATTTCTTAAATAATTACGAAATTTAAATTTTTATACAGTCCCTCGGTCTTATAAGTTCTATTTAGTGAAATTTTCCTTTTACACTGACACATAATACAAAAAAAGTCCCGTTATTCTACGATTAAAATTAACCTAGTAATAGCTGTTTAAAGTTGGAGCATATTTTTTGCTGCAAATTGGGGGTCATTCACAAATTTAGTCGAAATATAATTTCGTCAGATATAAAAAATATTTGGGGGTAAAATTAACATTGCAATATAAATTTGAAATCTTTAATCATTCTGGCATATTAATGGAAAGTATACAATTTGTAATAAACATTTAAGAAGAAAGAAAAAACAGAATTTTTGTTAAATAAAATGATTCTAAATTAACAGCCTCAATTCTTTACAAAATGTTACGTATTTTAAAATATTATTAGATTGCACAAGCCTCCAAAAGTTTGGTTATGTCATGTTTTTTAGCTTTTGATAATTGATTCTTATATATTCTGTACCGCTGAATCCGAAATTGACCCTCATTTTTAACTATCATATCAGGATTTTTCGCAAATTGCAAATTTCAAAGTTAAGAAGTTCAATATTAAAATTGAATTTCCTCCCCCATCTCATCGGACCACTCAGCTGTTTAGCTGTAAGAATCCCAGGATAAGCAAAAATATCGAATAAATTTTTTAATAAAATAAAATAAAATTAAATAAAATAAAAAAAGTTTTACATATGTTTTATAGTATGAGATTTTCGCTATATTTTAACTTACACATTTGCGATTGGAAAAAAAAAAAAAAAAATGTAACGTGATGGTTAAAAATGAAGGTCATTTTCAGATTCAGTGCTAAAAAGTGCGTAAAAATAAATTATCAAAAGTTAAAAAACACAACCATCTCCTCTACTTTATAGAATTAGATTTTTGTTAATCTTTAAATTTGAAAATTTATGATTTGAGAAATGTCCTGACATGATGGTTAAAAATTAAGGTAATTTTCGGATTCAGTGCTAAAAAATACATAAAAGCTAAAAAACCCAACAATCGCAGTCTTGTATTATTTAATCTAAAAATTTTCTTAAACTCCTTGGCAGAAATCTATCCGAAAATTTTTGTGTTATCCTGTAATCCTAGTATAAATGGTAACCACCGAAAATCTTAATAATATTAGATTGTTATCGGATTTGCGCCAGTATGTAAAATGCAATCTCAATCGGATATTTAAAATTGGGTTAAAGTTCGAGTACAAATTTTGAACTGGAAAAACATACATACGATTGTTGAAGTAACATAAAAAGTTATAAAAAAACATAATTTTTGTTAAAATATATCATAAGAAAAACAGTCTCAAATCCTGACAAAATAAAACATATGTTATTTTAGCCAATTTGAGACTTAATCATAATACTTGTAGGATTTTTTTTCAAAGCGCAGATACACATGAAGTAAGATCTTCGAATACTTTAAACACTTGGTATATGATCCCTCAAAGCCAAGCCGAACTCATTTGTTTTCAGAGTAGAAAAGTGGCATAAGTCATGCATTTTTAAAGTTTCATAACTCGCTCAATTTTAGCGTTATATGAATGGGACTTTTTATGTCTTACTTGTCAGTGTAATAGGAAAAAATTACTAAATATAACTTATAGCACCGGGGGACCGTGTAAAAATTTAAATTTCGTAATTTTTTAAGAAATGTTTTTATTGACTCAAATCGCTTTTAAAATGTTTCTTTACCTGATTTAAAACATTTTTGTGATTGGAACTATATGTCTGTGACTAACGGTTTAGGAATTAGCCATTGGACACCGTTGAGACCGGACACCCTGTATAGTTTATTATTAATTTTTATGTTTTATTTATATTATTTTAATATTATTAATTATTTTATGTATTTATATCTTTTAATTTAATATTAAGTCATTCTAACGATAACATCCGAAATATTAATAAAAAAAAAAAAATACTATAACATTAATTCCTTTGTAATAGTACCCCTTTAAACATGTTTTCTCTCATACTTTCCATAATTCGAACTCTGGATAATTCGAACATTTCTTGTGGTCCCGATGAGTTCGAATTAACGAGAGCCGACTGTATATATATCCGAATTTATAAGATGCTTTTGTGAATACTATGTATTCATTCCTCATATGCTGCACGGAATAATAAAACTTTATATATAAGTATATATTTGGAACCAAGACATGCATTCACATTGGTACTTAGATGATCTTAGCAATTCCTTACATGAAATTCGGATTTTAATTGTCGATTTGGTCTAGAACTCTAAAGTTATATCAATTCTAGTTTGTGGACTAATACTTATATTAGTGAAATCAGTTATGATTATCTTTTAAACTGATATGTGTTTATGATCTAAATACCATAAAAGACAGTGCATTTCTATATCTCATTTGAAATAAAATATAATTTTCAAAATCTTTGTATTCGAAACAACATTATTATTGTTCAATATATATATATATACACACATATATATATATATATATATATATATATATATATAGATATTTTAAATAGACACTATTTTTTAATAGTATCTGTCAAATGCATATTCTTGCACTATTTCGCCTCATAAGGACCATTATGTATAATGCAATTAATTTTCCAAAAAATAAAACGGATTTTTATAACTTATTTTAATATCATAAATGTTTAATTTTCTGAGTATCATGTAGTTGTTTTAACCATATGTCTCCTTATTAACAATTGCAGGAAGTTAAATTGGCCTGTACATTGCTTTTAAAATATCGATCAATACGCACCTGCAGTATATAAGTTTATTTTCATTAAACTGGAATATCATTTTTTTTTTCAAATCCGTCTATTATGGTCGAATTGCATGAATTCACTTTACAGATTATAAATTGCAAAGTTGTGTTAACACCACAAATGTTAGTTTTATGTCTATATCTATTTATTCAAAAAGCTAAGGGAATGTACTGGTTATTTACATAATTAAGTATTATTGTTACTGTTTGTTTAATGTAAAATTTCTTTATTCAGCGACTTTTCAGCGCATTATCACACATTAATTTCTGAACTGTTACGTGTTAGTTTCAGTTATGTTACATATTCATTTATAGAAATATATTAGTATGTGTATTAATAATCATAGTAGTACTAAAAAATGTACAAATTCTGCATCAATTCACCAAGAGAAACGTATTTCATTCTGTTCGTAAATTTATAAATATTATTTTTCTACAAATTAAGACAAACATGTATGTGACGAGGCAGTATGTCTGAAGAAAAAACATTTCCAATATAGAAAAAAAAAATTATATGTTTGCATAGCCCAATATAAAAATATATATATACACTGTAAAAAAAAACGACATATTTACAGTACAAAGTACTGTACATCTCGCGCACAAACTCGATCACAGTGAATGCGCTGTATCTTTCTTTGGTTTCCTTACTATATAAACATGGAAAATACAGTAGTTGGGTAAGATTAACAGCACAATGTGCTGGCAATTCGGACGCTAGTAGTTTTTTCTGGCTTCCAAATTGTCAGTGGTTTTTTTTGCAGTGTATAGAGTTCAAATATCTTTTTTAAAAATGCTTCAAGGTCTCTCGTGATATACGAGGGTGGTTCAATAATTCTTGTCCCTAGTATATAAAATATTTGTACGGGTATGATTGTTGTGGAATATTGAAGCCTAATGTCCTTGATGCCTATATGCTCCATTTCAGAGATGTAGCTGCTACATTCACATAGTTTTGGAAGGAGGAGTGAACGGGGTAGAATGGCTGATTTTTAGCTTCTGGGACTTGATTTGTGACAGTGGATGAGACGTAACTACTGTCGTTTGGAATCGGGATCATAGTGATATAGCCACATCTCATCCAGTGTCACAAATGCAGCCTTATAAGCTCCAAACCGACATCTCACCCATTTACCAGGTATTAATCGGATAAGTATTAAATACAGTGTTCGAGAGTGTTTTTGAAATTGGATACAAAATCAGTATGATTATTGTTCTAAATAGTTTATCATATAATGACGTAATGCAAAAAAAATCTTTAAAGAAAACTTAAGTTGGCAGTGTAAAACGTATTAATCAAATTTTTAGTATTGGATGTAACTAAAAAACAGAAAAACAGTTTAGAAAAATAAATATTTTCATAATACTTCACTTTCAAAATCGAGGTTATTAACATCATTTTTGCACGCTAAAATTCAGCGATAAACGATTATTATGCAATATCTATTTTTTTAATTAAAGAATATTCCATTTTACTTCTTTGATTTTTTAGCTATTATACACTATATATATATAATATTGTATATATAATTATGTGCTACATATATAATTTAGTTATTATGTACTACTAGTAAATATTTTTATATAAAATTATTCACAATATGTTCGATATTCTATAACTCAAGAAATTATACACGCTTTTAAAGACATATGAAAAACCAAAATCAATATTTACCACGGAAATGAAGAATCCCCTTGAGATATATCGAATAAATGTAATGGTATCAAAATTCCAATAAATTATTCATAACTTTCTATTCTCATAAAAGTTTAATCGACAAATTTTGAAAATTTCATTTATTTCATAATAGTTAAGCTGTAAGGGTCAGAATAAGTAAGCACTTTCTTCTTGACAGTTTGTCATTTCTTAATTTTCTTTCAAATAATACTAAAAGCATAAAGGCAATTTCACTCTGATTTTTCTATCAGACTAAAGAATATTTTCCTTATTAACTTTTAGATGAAAAACGATTCTTTTGTGTCAAAATGGCAATAAATTTAAAATATGGATGTTGTATCTGAACTCAATTTCGTAAATTGATAATTGAAGTATAATATCGGGACCGAGTAATTTTTTACGATAAACTGTTTAAACGTTTTAATTTTGGTTTGTTTGAAAAAATATATATGAAGCTCATAAAAGTATGTTTTTCTCTGATAGTACAAAATTTTGTTTTTAAATTTCTTTTTTACATCTATAACATTCGAGGATTTTTTTCCGTTATCACATTAAAAAGTATCTAATCTAATTTCGTATTTATACCAATCTTCCTACAAGAAATAATATCTTAGATTAGAGAAAGCCTGTACGTTAATATATTTCCTACTCTTTTAATGACAATATAATATGTATATATATATGTATATATATATATATATATATATATATATATATATATATATATATATATATATATATATATATATATATATATATATATATATATATATATATATATATATATATATATATATAACGGAAAACCTTTTATCTAACAATACAATTAACTTTTTAGATCTTAAAATTACAATAAAAGACAATAAAACAATCACAGATTTATATGACAAACGTAAAGAATTTAAATTCACAGTTAATACATTTACAAATTTTAAATCTTGTCTACATCATTCTGTATTTCGTAATATAATACTTAATCATTTATATAGAATAAAATGTTTATGTTCTTCTCCTCTAATTAACAATAATATTAAAAAACTAATTTATGATGCATTAAATCATGGTTTTTTCAAAAAAATTCATATATCCATTAATATACAATTAGTACTTTTCTTACATGATCTATAAAAACAAATTAACACATGCGTAAACAAAATTACAAAAAAAAAAAAAAATCTATAAAAAATTAAAAATTGTAAAATAATATAAAAAAATATTATAGGTTGGTTGGGTGGGTACATGTTAGAGTACGGAGGAGGGTGGTGTTGTCTGGATAATACGCAATGGTTAATTATTTATAAAAAAAAGAAAAAAAAATGGGGGCTCTTGTATTATTACCATATTTTTGTTACGTATTTTATATGGATGTTGATTTGATATTTTATATGTAATTGGAGAATTTCATTAATATTATAATTAGCTTAATTATTGATTAATCTAATTTACAATTATTTGTTATTAGATTTTAATTTACTAAGGACATTATCATATTAATTACTAATAGTATGCTATTCTTATAGTGAATAATATACATATAAGTATGTTTAATATAAATATAGTTATACTGTATGCATTAAAATTGGGTAATTATTTTTATTATTATTCCTCTATTCTTTTTAATATTTATTATCGGTTTAATGTTTTTGAATGTCCCACATTCATACTTTATTACAATGAATGTGGTATATTATACCACATTCATTGATTCTTCCATTTCATATTATTTCTTTCTATTCTGCTTTCATTTTTAATCAATTTACTTGATTTTAGTGGTTGTTCGAGCACAGGGGAAAATAATTTTTAGCTTTAGCTTATTTTTCCCACAGAAAACAACCATTTTGATTATATCATTGAATTCTGTGCCCTTGATAACGTAATTCAATGTATAAGCTTTTCAATTTTTGTCGGTGTCCACTTTTTTCTTTTTTCTTCCATAATAATTCTTATAATATATATATATTTTTTAATACTTACAGCTTTAATTCATAATAATTGACGGTGGTGGGTTATGTTTAATTAATGGTTATATATTAGCATTCAAATTACTATGATGCATTTGCGCAAGTAATTATGAATGTATGCATTTTACGATATTTTTAAATATCTTTTCATTTTGAATGTCGACAATTCATTTTGATGTATTTTTTCCTTAAGGTATCTTATATATATTTTTATATATTCCCAGGTCGCTAAATTATTTAGCAATCTTTTAAATATTATACGCTTAGATCATTGCTGCAATTAGCGCACTATCTGTGTGTATTATCAATATGATTTCTACCATGTAGTTATCTGATACCTATTTTAGGATTCCATTAATTTTTTCATTCCTATCATTGCAACGATTTATTTAATGTTTTTTTTTAATTTTCTAGTTATGATTTTATCTGAATTTTCTTGTAGTTAGTGTATGATATTGTCCTATATATTTTCTATTTTTGCTATAGCTTTACATTTTTCTGTAGAGATAATCATTTTATATACACATTAATATGGTAGCAATAATTATTTCTATTCATAGATTTAATGTTAATTTGCTTTAGTTTAAATTCATATTACTTTGATCTGAGTAGTTAGTTGGGTAAGCGTTTTGGTTGTCTTTGCATGGTTATAGTTGTTCTAGGATTTGGATGTTATGCGGATCTTTTTTGACTTATTTGTTATAAAATAATCTAGTGGTTTCTTGCTATTATTAATCTACGTTATTTGGGTTATCATAATTTGGTTTTGGATAATTTGAAGATTGTTTCTGCGTTCTGCTTCTATTATAGTAAATATTGTATATATTTTTTCATACTCAAGTTTTATTATTCAATCAAGGCTAATTTAATTAAATTATTAATTTTATTAAAACTTCTTATTTTTATGGCAATTATTGCATTTTCCATTCATAATTTTTATATGGCAGTTCTCAGTAAACATCTCGATACTGGCAAGATACACTTAGCATCTATGCAGTGTAGTGCCCGGTACAGGAATAATAATTGGGTTGTTCCTGGATCGTCATCCAGCGACCATTTATACTCTCCCCCTCGTCCTTTATTTTTTCGTAAGTGCTATGATTCTCGGTGCAAGACATGTCCATACGCTGCTCAGACACAAATTGTCTCAGATCCTAATTATTCAAGTTTTTGTAAAGCATTTAATGTTATTTATAGTATAAAGTGCAACTTATGTAATATGAAATATATTGGTGAAACATCAGGTCCAATTCATAAACGAATCAATCATCATCGTCCTGACTCTAATAATAACAAAGCAAAAAATATACAATCTACAGCTGAAATTCAACATTTTCATAAACATCTATTTAAAAATACGACAATTGAAATCCTTCAAATTCTAAAAAAATAAATCAGAACGTCTTTATATGGAATCATCATATATGAAATATTATAACACAATTCATCCTTATGGACTTAACAGTGAAGTATTTAACAGACCTGTCAAAGTCTTCACATCTATAAATAAGAATATTGATTATTCTCCAATTTATCCTACTCTTAATCATAATTTAAATGCTAAAACAACACGTAATAAACGCGGAAAGGGTTCATCATCAGTTGTAGTTTCCAAAAAATCTATCACAAAACAAATTAATGATCTTCAACGAAATTACTTAGAGAATTATAACTGGTTGTTAATTCGTAAAAACATCTTTGCTGTTAAAAAGAAACAGCTTGTACAACATTTAAATGTCTTTCTAAGTAAATCTTTCTCTAAACATTTCTCTGATATTTACTTTGACCTTATTATGAGTAGGGTTAATCTTTTAAATATTAATTTACAAAAAAAACACAAAATTCAGAACATGAATACTCAAATGATAATTACTTTTTCAAATCACATATTTAATAAAATTAATATCAATTCTATAATTAATGATAAAATTTGTTTTTTTCCTATCAATAATCTTCATATATCAAAAACCTTTAAATATCCGAATACAATTGGGAGAAAGATTTTTAACTACAATACATTTTCAAAATACATCTGCTGCAAGTAATTTTCCGTGTAACTGCAAAGACCCCACTCTAAAAAAATACATAAACAATGATCATGGACATATAATCACTGGAAATCTTGATATTGTTCATGATTTTAAATTGAAACAACTAATGGGTTATGGTACTAAATATAGACTTCCATCTAAATTTAATGTTAAATCTATTATCAAACAGTTTACATATGATATTGATATTTTTATTTATAAAATTTCTATCTCTTATAATAAGCCTATTGAATATTTTAATCAATGGAAGATATTAGTAATTGAAAAATTAACTATGGCTTTAAAAAATAATATTGCTGATTTGGTTTCTATTAATACAAAGCATTATTTCCAACAAATTACTAAATTACAAAAAAACTTCGTTATTACATATGTAGACAAATCTCCTAACAATTATGCTATTATATGTAAATCATATTATCACCAACTTCTTACAATTTCTATTTCTTCTAATAAGTCATTTCAAAAAACTAATGAAAATGTAATTGTAAATAATCGTAAAATTCGAAGTTATTATAAACTATTAAATATTTTATCTACTAATTTTAATTATCCATATTTAGTTCTTATTCCCAAATTTCATAAAAATCCTATTAAATTTAGGACTGTTACTATTGGTTGCAATACATATAATAATAAAGCTAATACACTTCTCTTAAAAATTCTTAATCAATTATATGTACTTACTACAAACAATAATAATACACTTTGTATAAAAAATAGCTATCAACTTGTTAATATTTTAAAAAATCTTCATTCTGTTTGTAATATAACGACATATGACTTCAAAGATCTTTTTAATAATATAGACCTATTAGATTTACATAAAATTATAAATGCATTATTTAAAAAGTATTATAAAACTGGAATTACCATCTAATATAGATATTGCATATTTTAAATCTTTAACTAACTTCATTATCTATAATAATTATATATTGCAAGATAATACCTTATATTTACAGCATGTCGGTATACCACAAGGCGGTTGTACTTCCAGTTTACTCTCAGATTTATACTTATCTCATTGTGAACGTAATTTTACTAATAATAATCTACATTTATATCGTTATATTGATGACATCATTTTAATTGATACTGATCAATCTGAAATTACTCGATTTCCAGTTGATTATCCCACTAATTTGGAATTAACGGAAAACCTTTTATCTAACAATACAATTAACTTTTTAGATCTTAAAATTACAATAAAAGACAATAAAACAATCACAGATTTATATGACAAACGTAAAGAATTTAAATTCACAGTTAATACATTTACAAATTTTAAATCTTGTCTACATCATTCTGTATTTCGTAATATAATACTTAATCATTTATATAGAATAAAATGTTTATGTTCTTCTCCTCTAATTAACAATAATATTAAAAAACTAATTTATGATGCATTAAATCATGGTTTTCCAAAAAAATTCATATATTCATTAATATACAATTAGTACTTTTCTTACATGATCTATAAAAACAAATTAACACATGCGTAAACAAAATTACACAAAAAAAATCTATAAAAAATTAAAAATTGTAAAATAATAAAAAAAAAATATTATAGGTTGGTTGGGTGGGTAGATGTTAGAGTACGGAGGAGGGTGGTGTTGTCTGGATAATACGCAATGGTTAATTATTTATTAAAAAAAATGGGGCTCTTGTATTATTACTATATTTTTGTTACGTATTTTATATGGATGTTGATTTGATATTTTATATGTAATTGGAGAATTTCATTAATATTATAATTAGCTTAATTATTGATTAATCTAATTTACAATTATTTGTTATTAAATTTTAATTTACTAAGGACAATATCATATTAATTACTAATAGTATGCTATTCTTATAGTGAATAATATACATATAAGTATGTTTAATATAAATATAGTTATACTGTATGCATTAAAATTGGGTAATTATTTTTATTATTATTCCTCTATTCTTTTTAATATTTATTATCGGTTTAATGTTTTTGAATGTCCCACATTCATACTTTATGGATTTTTATGGATGTCTGAAAATAATCCACATTCTATATTTGTGCTTTTTAAGTAATGGGAATTTAAGTATCATTTAACCTTCTATATACCTCCACAAGTTTTTTATTTCCTGTTCATTTTATAAATGTCTTATATATAATTCATTAAAAAATAATTTTTATATTATTTTTAATAATTATTTATATTAATTATTACTGAATTATTTTGTTTTATAGAATATAGCTATATGCTATATATTATCAATGTTCTAGAATTATTTAAATTCTTAGTTTAGTTTAAATAAGTTAGCTAATGGAATATATTGTATGCTTTTAAATTTTATTAACAATAGTTTTTAAATACATTGTGTGGTTTATATTAGGTTTATAATTCTCTATATATAAGGATATGTTTGGTTTTGCTGTTTAAATAGTTATTTACATTCAAATGCTTACAAATATTTATCTTGCGATAGATGTTTAATATAAGTAATAATAGATGGCAGCACCAAATTTGTCTCTTTAAGATAGCTCTAATTTTTAATTTTTCTAGCTCCATTTCAGTTATAATTTATACACCAGGGGGTATTTTTAGCTAAATTTTGACGATATTGTTAAACTGTTATTAATTAATTTAATAGTGCATTTTAAATAATGTAATTAATATCTATTTATTTTATATTAGATTAAATGTGTTTTACAAGGTATTTCAAATTTTATTTCAAAATGTATTAACTGCATCCTTTGGTATCATTTACTGTGATTTCTTAACTGTTTTATTCACCTTAATCTTTTTGATATACTGGTAGACATGTGCGCATGGATTTTTGTAAAATACTGAAATATTAATCGGTATGGTGTTTATTATTTATATTTTATATCCTATAAATATTTAAATACGTTTTATTGATTCTTCCATTTCATATTATTTGTTTCTATTCTGCTTTCATTTTTAATCAATTCACTTGATTTTAGTGGTTGTTCGGGCATAGGGGAAAATAATTTTTAGCTTTAGCTTATTTTTCCCACAGAAAACAACCATTTTGCTTATATCATTGAATTCTGTGCCCTTGATAACGTAATTCAATGTATAAGCTTTTCAATTTTTGTCGGTGTCCACTTTTTTCTTCCATAATAATTCTTATAATATATATATTTTTAATACTTACAGCTTTAATTCATAATAATTGACGGTGGTAGGTTATGTTTAATTAATGGTTATATATATATATATATAAGCTCAAAAAGGTTAAAGGTAAAAATAAAAATAAAATATAAAAGTAAAAACAAAATCCATGCGATAAGCGCTACAGCTGCAAATAACCACACAGATTATATATAGCACATTATGTATTAAATGCATTTATCAGACCCAAAATCCTGCACTATAAATAAATTAAGTATAACCATAAAACATTCAAGAAATTTAAACATATAACCTGAACAAGAAAAAACAACAAAAGGCTGTGGCCTCGTCAGCGGTTGGTATTTTGAAAAGCACAGCAGTGTTTCAGACTAATTACAATTTACAACAAAATATTATTCAGTAGTGACAGTAGTTCAGTCAGGGTTTTGATTTATGCTTTGCGACACTCTGGCCGAAACCCACCGCCACTACTGAATAATATTTTGTTGTAAATTGTAATTAGTCTGAAACATTGCTGTGCTTTTCAAAATGCCCACCGCTGAAGAGGCCACAGCCTTTTGTTATTTTTTCTTGTTCAGGTTATATGTTTAAATTTCTTGGATGTTTTATGGTTAAACTTAATTTATTTATGGTGCAGGATTTTGGGTCTGACAAATGCATTTAATACATAATGTGCTATATATATATATATATATATATATTAAAAGTTAAAATTCCAACAAGAAAATACAGAAACAAAACTAGGAAAAATAGGCTGCGGTCACCAATTTCTTTCTCTATTTTTTTCTTTATATTCTTGGTGAAATTTTAACTTTTTAAAAACAGTTATATTTTTTTCTTGTTCTGTGAAGGGGTTGCACTAGATCAGCTTATATATATATACTCAATAGGAATGTTTTTACAAACATCTATTATATTTATAATTAGTGTACTAATAAATCGGGGTTTGGGAGCCTAAACCTTAGATCTGCAAGTCCTTTTACGCTTTCCAGCAAATTTGATGTGTGTTTATCAATTCGGTTCCTCTATCTGTCTGTCCGTCTATCCGTCCATGCAGTAACTCGCATAAAGGTAGTCCGTGATTTGGGTTGATTGCCGTGAAATGGACAGATGCTATAGAGACTTACTATGGTTTTAGTCTGTATTGAAAAAGAACTGTGTAGCATTCATAGTTCCTTTGCAGGGGCATTTAAAAGAATTCCGTGAAATTACGACGTATGAGGAAAATAATTTGCGGTATTTTTTAATGATGTTTCAAAGTTTCAAACATGTTGAAATTTATGTATATGTCTTAAATGCACTACAAGATGCTTATTATAGATTATGGTATGCATAGCATTCAACGATCACTTACAGGGACATTCAAAAGAATTCCGTTACTTTACGGTCTATGGGGGAAAATCTTTCGCGGTGTATTTTATTCATGTTACACTATTTCAAACATTTGAAATTCTATATATCTTTGAGGTTCAGTACCAGATGCTTACTATAGAATACGGTGTGCATAGCATTCATTTTTCAAACACAGGTGCAGAAAAGGAATGCTATTGTTGCAATACTATCTTCGAACAATAATAGCTGCAAGTGCGTTTTGCGTTGCGGTATATGTTTTTAAATTTAACAATTTTTTATATTGATTAGAGTGTCTCAATTATACAAATAGTATACAGGGCTGCACAGAATATCTAAAGCACATTTCCATTTTATGATGAAGATTAATGAAGGTGCATTTTGAATTGTTGAATGCGTTTCCTAACTAATAATACATCTATAGATCATACACAGGAGAGCACAACAAATTCACATATTGTTCCGCCTGTTGATGGCAATTGCTGAAATTGGGTTTTCACATATTTTATGCATTCTATAAATTGGTCAGTTACATTCTACAAATATATACATATGCATTCTACAAATTGGTCAGACATAATTTTTCAAATTATTAAACTGTGTATCTTTTTTAACAGCATCCTGAATGTATTATAAAGTGTTTCATAATCTATGCTTGACGCATGATTTTTATGTTCTTGTTTTAATTCTCACTTTAAAAAATATCCAATGTCCTATAATTCCCAAATATTTTTTTTTTCTAGTACACATGTGCGAATATTTTTATACATATGAAATTCTTCGAAGGTTCTAGAAATTAGTATCACTAAAATAAACACGGTGTTATTAATGCTATGGTCTTCTAAAACTGCTTATTTTTGTAATTTTTTAGATAAAAATGAACATAAGAAATCTGAAGAAACCTCATGTATCAAGATATGAGAGAAATATCATGAACGAAGGCAACCTATTGAAATGGAACGTGAATCCACTACATTTCTCTTATATCTAATTTAGGAATTTTTATTTCCGAAAATATTTTGATGGCCATTCTGTGTAATATTTAATAAAAATTCAATAATGTAAGAACATGTTATCTAAATGCATTTGCATCTACTCGAATTGGAGATGTTAAAACCCACTGTATAATCATTCATAATCTTCATTATTTAATCTTCATCTAATTTTAATCGCTGCTTAAAATTTAGTATCAAAGAACATCAACAATATATTAAAAAAACAAGAAATCAATAAATCCTCTATTGCAAAACATTGCTGGGAGATGAATCATACTTTTGACTTCAATTCGGTTAAAATAATCTCTAAGCTTACTTCTATACACGAACTTAACTTCCTTGAAGAATTTCACATTTATAAAATTTTTAAAAATATTGTTAATTCTGAATTCGCTATTCCCCCATTATCACATTGTTGGAAATATTACATAAACTAGGGGACTCTGCCCTCTACGAGCTACGCTCGTCAACCCCCGTTCAGACATCGCAGACTCTAAAAGTACGCTAATTTGCTCGGATTTAAAAATATTTCGGAAGATTGAATTATAATTAAAAAGAAATGGCGATCTCCCTATAAACTCTTTGACTGAGTAATTTTAAGGCCAAATCCGCTGTGGTACTAATTGATTATTTCGTCGACCAATTTCGCCAAATTATATAAATTGCCAAACAACTCGCCAAATTATACAAATTGACATAAATTTTATTTTAAATAACGAAAGAACTAATAAATTAGTGCAACATTAATAAAAATACAAATAAAACGTCGAAATAAAAATAACTTGATGACGTAGACACGTGTAACTTGCTTAAAGTCAAGTTAATGTGACATTTACGATCAACCATTATTGGCATTTAACCTTATAGTTTGGCAAATGATAGATTTTTGGTCAACGGGATAACTAAGTAGTACCAAAGATTTAATCACTGTTTTCGTTTTTGATTAAGTAAAATCAGTTAAACATTTCAAAATAAGCTAATATAAAAGGAATTAAGTAACCAGCGTCTTTGTCTCCCGGTATTTTTAAACAAAGCGAAAAGAAAGTTCTTTTAAATAAGACATTTTAAATTAATCGTTTTTTATCTGACGTAATTTTGACCAAACTATTCTTTCTTTTTTTTAATATTCAAGCGAAAATACTTTTATTAGAAATTAAATATTATTTGCGCTTTACTAACAAAATATTTGAAATTCTCTCAAAATATCAAATAAATGTCTAGAGCAATTTCTAAATTTAAACCGTTTTGCAATATTATTTTGTGTTCATTTTATGTAATAACACTAATGTGACGTAAATATGACGTAATTCTCCTATTGAAGACTTCTAATACATGATTATGAATTTATTATTTTACAATTTCCTTTCTCTCTTAAAATTCACGTGTATAGTTTTTATGACGTAATTTTTAATAAGTTCCTGCTTTTTGTACATAATTATTTAATTCTAATTCCAAATGTTTTTTTCTGTTTATAATAGTCACGTGTGAATAAATTTTTAATTTATTTACACGTATAAATATATATATATATATATTTTATTTTAAGCAAACATTATTGTTTGCGCTGTTTATACAGTTGGCAACAGGTTAAATTAGTACAATTTTCCAAAATAAGTAAAAAATATCTCTCGATATGCTGAAAATTTGAATTTAAAATAGAAATAAAACCTCAAAAATGAGTCAAATTAAAAAAAAAATACGGTCTGCACACCGGGAACTTCAAACGTATAAAATGATCTAAAATGATTAAATTCCCATGAATAGTTTTTGCTCCTATAAAACTTTTTTAGTGGACCAACTTTAGCATTAAATATCTCTTAAAATATTCTTCCATTTGAAAACTGTCTGCATCAGCGTGTTCATCAAACATTTCTGTATAATACTACCGTTTTTCATATTTTTGTATGCATTGTTTTTCTTAATATTAACGAAGAAAGACCTCCGGTCACAAAAAATTCAAAATCGGTTCGGCGGCAGCGGTGACAGCGGTAGTTACTTTTTTTTAGAATAGAGAGATACTTCTTTCTTTTAATTTTTTCCCCCTCACTACTTCGGTCCCATTTCCCATCTATATTCCTATTGGCTGTCACCTGAAATCCTTTATTTTCCTATTAGCCAATAAACCTTTAACTTGAATCCCCACCTCTCCTATATATGTGAGCAAATGTCCGGCATCCTTAGCACTCAGGAATGTATGCTATGCGCCAATGAAACCGGTATACTCAAAATTGAAAATTTTTGGTGATTTAACGTTGTTATTTTTACGCTTACATTCATAATCTTATTCAGTTCAAATTGACAAATTGAGAAACATGATTTATAGCTGTAAAGTACATTTTGCGACAGCATTTTAATAGTATCTACATTCAAATTACTGTCAATAAACAGACTAGATTAATCGTGATCTTTTGAATGATTTTTATTAGGCTTTGAAATACAGTTGCAGGGGAAAATGGTGTAATATGTATCATATTAAATAAATGAAGTGAGAATATAAAATGTTTTATATTACTCGAACAAATATATAATATGTCATCAAATGTTATACGAGTCATACTATTTCATCCGTTAAAAATATCATGTTGCAAATATATATGTAACTAATTTTTAATTTAATTAAAAACACTCAATGAACATTAGAAATATTATTTCTAGTTATATATTTCAAGCATGCAATATGTATTTATTTAAATTAATATTTCGAGATGTATTTGCAATTATTTAGCAGTATCCTTTTAATTAAAATGAACATAAAAGAACAAAATGTATGTAAACGATCTTAATAAAATTATCTTAATTAAAAAGGTTAATATTATCTACTGTTCTGTGTACATCATAAACTACTGAGACTTCCTTTAAACGGAAATCATCATCTAATGCGAAATGAATAAATGAATTCACTTATTTTTGGCATATTCTTTTACATTCCAATGATATAAAACTTTACGATTAATTTTCTTTTTCTTTTTATGATTCACAATAACAATGCGAAAAATTCGAATCTATAAGATTCGGTATTTTTAATTATTCCGCACTTTTCACTATTCGGGAAAAGACTTTCTTAAATACAAAAAAAATAATAATAATAAAACGAAAGAAAATGAAATATAATAGTACAATTTTTAATCGTAGGATATATCAGTGGTTGATTACTAGGCGCAATGCGAAAGCAACATGAGAAGTTTTTATTGACATTAACATTCCATTTCATTTAAAAGGATTTATTTTATACTTATAAAAATCCGGAAATGTGTAATATTTTAAATGATAATATTTATTTTAGGAGCACTCTAAAGTATGTATCATCTTCTCTCAGAAACTAAAAAAAGGATGAATAAAGGAATACCCTGGGCACTTATATAAATACAGGTTTAACATCAGTATTTTTAAACATTATTTTCAATGTTTGTATTTCTCGCTACACGGAACAGTTCTTCCCTATTTACGGACAACACTTTTATCAAGAACCACTGAATATAGGGAAGAAGTGGGAAGATGTATTTTTCTCATGTGGAAACTACACTGGTTATCAAAAATTCAGGAAAAGTCACAAAATGCTAATTTTCAAATACGCGAGCACTCAAAAAGAAATAATATAATTCGAGTAATTACTACCTCTACAACACAGATAGTCCATATAACATCTCATTCATGCCACACATGGTCACAAGTGTCACAGTCACTACGGTGAAGCAAAAAAATAGGAAATTCCATACATCTCATTATGAGTCTCAAATGATCACTATATGTGACTCCACTGAGAAGTCACTGTGACTGCTGCTTTGTGACGAGTCACCATGTGACTTTATAATGTAGTTACATTTTGACTCTCATGTGACTGTCATTTGTAGACTCAATTTCAAAGTCATCGTGAACGCTGCATTGTGATAAGTTACCAAATGATGTCACATTAAAGTCACATGATGATTTTCAGGTGACAGAAAGACTACTGAGAAGTCACCATTGTGCTCTTTTGGGAAAAGTCCCCATGTGACTATAATATGATATTATTTGGTGACTTATCATAATGCAACGTTCGTGATGACTATGAAATTGAGTCTCAAAATGACAGTCACATGAGGGCCACAATTTAACTACATTGTAAAGTCACCTGGTGACTTGTCACAAAGCAGCAGTCACATTGACTTCTCAGTGGAGTCACATATAGTGATCATTTGAGACTCATAATGAGATGTTTGGAATTTCCTATTTTTTTGCTTCACCGTAGTGACTGTGACACTTGTGACCATGTGTGACATGAATGAGATGTTATATGGGCTAGCTGTGTGGTAGAGATAGTAATTACTCGAATTATATTATTTCCTTTTCAGTTTTCGCGTATTTGAAAATTAGCATTTTGTGACTTTTCCTTAATTTTTGAAAACCAGTGTATTAAGGTTTAGATGAAATGCATGTTTTCCAATATTTCTAGAATGATCCTCCGCATAAAAAATAATATTTTTTGGTACTATTTGGTAATCCCGTCCAATTTCTCCAAATTATACAAATCGCCAAACTATTCGCCAAATTACACAGCTTGACTTTTTTTCCCCTTTTAATTAAAGAAAGAACAAATAAATTAATAAAACATTAATAAAAATACAAATTAAAAGTCTAATTAAAAATCACTTGATGACGTAACAAACACGTGTATCGTGTTTAATCTCAAGATATTGTGACATTTACGATCAACCATTAATGTCATTTAATCTTATAGCGATAGTTTTTTGGTTGACGAAATAATCAAGTATTATCTAATATTTTAACGGAAATATTGAGAAAAAAGTGTGTTAGATTGAGGGGTATGGTATACAATGAGACAAGTTCTATTAAATTTTAAATAATAAAATTAATTCTGAAGCATCTCATTGCGGTGGAGGATTTTTTTTAATTTTTTTTCCCCAATCCGTGTTACATCATCATTATTGTCAAGGTTAAAAGCAATTTAAATCTAATTATTAAAACGACCATCAAAGAGCCTTAACATACATTTTAAGAAAAGTTGTGGGAATATTAACGAGAGGAATTTGCGTAAAAGAACAAATATTATTTGAATAATGATCAATTTAAGTGGTCTCAGAAGTATTAAAGCTTCAAAGTTTTTGAATTTGAATATTTTTAGATGCTAAACTCCTATCCTTTCTGAACATTTTGATATAATTGTTTCCTTGAAATTCCCATTATATATTCCTTGAAATTCCATAGTTGTGACTTTTAGAACTTAACCCGCTCAATAGCTGAAGCGGCGTCTCCGAAATGTTGAAGCCATTTTTCACCAAATCACGTTTTTGGGCATAACGCACATTAGTGATGGCGATTCTGGTGAATTCGTCAATCGAGAAAAATCAACATCGTAAAAAATCACAATCGATATAGGCATCGATTAATTCCCAAATTCTACTATCGAGATGTTTTACAATTGATTGTAACGAGAGAAGTTAAAAACAATTGTTGGAAAACTTAGCTATTATTCTGGCAAAAATTTCATGGTATTGATAGGGCTTGCTCGATAATTCTGCTATCGCAATTATTTGCTCCTGATTTAGGTTTAAGGGGTTACTTCAGTCAAGTGAAAAGACCCACTCGCTAATGCTAATCTTATGGAAGAAATTTATAAAGATACCTCATTTGCGTTTCAATATTTTTAAATCGTTTTCTTTGCACTAAATTGCTGAGGTCGATCTGTACGAAGGCCATTTTTTACTTTTTCGATTTTGATTGCAAATTTTTTCTATAAGGATGCTTTCACTATCGAAACCTGTTCCGAAAATGAAAGTGTCCTCATTAAAAATGCCTGTAAACAAAATCAAAAAAGTAAAAAACGGCCTTTGTACAGATCAATCTCAGCTATCCAATGAAAAAAAAATCATTTAAAAATACTGAAATGCAAACGAGATATCTTTATAAATTTCTTCCATAGGATTAGCTTGCGGGTCTTGTCTTTTCACTTGACTGAAGTAGCCTTTCAATGAGAAAGAGGAAATAGCTTGACCTTCTGATCCGACCCGTGCAATCGAATGTGGGCAAAATCGGGTTGCTCCTCCCGATGCAGGACTTTAGTATACTAGGCACATAGTACAGATCCCTATGACTAATGTTGATGAAATGTGCTTCTTCTGCTTGAAGCCAAAAATGCAACCCTAAAACCGGTAACAATTCGGCCCAAACAATTGCGGTTAGCTTTGATATTAATATTCCTAAACCTACCTCCTTCTCTGCACTAGTGGTTTTTAACAATTAAAATATTATTGCAAATGCGTTCTTTCAAGAAATCAATTTTAATATTACACCATCCTCGCTATAGTATTTATCCTTCAAATATTATGTGTCATTCTAAATTTTAATACAATCGAATAAACTCTAAATTATGTTCTATATACATTTATTTAATAAAATGTGCATACTTACTACTTTTTGTTTAAAACGCTGTAAAATTCCCATTTTATGAGCATAATAATAAGTATGATGAATTTTTCATAACTTATCAAATATTTTTTCATGTATGCGTAGGTCCAGTAAATTAATTGTGCTACAGATACCAGAAGAATGAGTTGAACGCCGGTTCCCACACCCGCCCGCTCCTCAGTAATATTCAAAACACTTTTTTTAAAGTAAAAGATGCAGCTTTTTAAAGTAAAGAATGCTTCTTAAAAGTAACGATCGATTGGAACGCTAAATACATTAAGAAAATACTTTCAACTCATTTATTTATCTATCTTTAAAACATTATTTAAATGTTTTAAAAGATTTTATTGTCTTTTTGTAAATTTTGCTTTGGAATAAATTCCCTTGTCTTCCTTATGAAACTGCAATTTCCAAATCGCGTAGCTATGGCGCATTTGATGAATCAAATAACCTTTCCACTTTTTTCGATAAATCCAAAAAGTTTGATACAGTTTAAAGTTCCCCTAAATGTCAAATGATGTGGAATTTTCCCAATGATCGAAAACAAAAGATTTTTTTTTTCTTCGAAAAACGTAAGGATAGTAAGACAAAGATACCTGCTAAGAGGGAACCTGTCTAACACGGAAACTGTTTATCAGTGCCTAGCGATTCCAACATGACTCTTTAAGTCTGTATCGAAATCCAAAGTAGCTACTTTCTGACACATTTACAAACTCATTTTTAATTTTAGGCGCATTAGGTAGATTCTATTAGCATTTCCCTCTTTTCGATAAAGGCAGAAGTTTTGATTGAACTTTAAGTTCCCTAAATATAAAGTGCTGTGGAGTTGCTCCATTTACCGAAAACAAAACAGATTTATAGAAAAACGTAAGGACAAGTAGACAAATAAACCTGCTAAGAGGCAATCTGTGTAACACGGAAATTGTTGTCCAGTGCCTAGCGATTCCAACATGACTCTTTAAGTCTGTATCGAATTCCAAAGTAGCTACTTTCTGGCACATTTACAAACTCATTTTTTATTTTAGGCGCATTAGCTCGAATAGATTAGCATTTTCTTCTTTTCGAATAAGGCAGAAGGTTTGATACAAGTTAAAGTTCCCTAAATGTCTATAGTGTGTCTAATGCTGTAGAATTTCTCCGTTTTTTCGAAAAATAGAAAGATAAACAGATAAATATATCCGCTAACAGGGCATTCTGTAATTAAAATATAACTTCAATTTCCTTCATTTTTGATTGGATCATTTTATTCGACTTCGGATAATATTAATCTTCCAATCCTTACCATCGCTGTATTAGATGATGGTTCTGGAAAAGGTTGAAGACCACCCCCCCCCCCCAACACACACACACACCTGTAGGGGCATTAGGCCCCAAATTGACAAAAGGGCAGACCAAGGATGAACGTTAACTTGTTGTAAGAGAGGACTAGGGGAAGTTGAGAATGGTAAAAGAACCAAACCTTTGAATAAGAAAAAAATTGACTTAGTCCCGTGTGACTTTTACATGTTCCTATCAGTGAAGAAACATTTACAGTGACGCCATTTTGTGTAATCATATTAGGTGAAAGCAGAATCGCAGGAGGTTGCAAAAAATGGCTTCCTTCAGTGCTTCCAAAATTTATACGAACGCTGGGCGAAGTGGTGTTTTGAAGTTGGATGCGCTTCGGTACTGTGAACTATTCAGGTTAAGGATTTTTACACTTTGTCATAGAACTTTTGGATCGTACCTCGTATAAAAACAACTATAAATAAACTATACTTATATTTAATCTCATTATAATTATATAATTATATTTTTTTATGACAAAAATATTAGAAATAAAAATTTTACAAAAATCAGTAATTTTTAAACAGTTTTAATGTTTCACCATTGTATAACTTACGTTTTTGCCCATCTTACGTTTCATAATTTATTTTTTGCCTTCAACGTAATTTCACTGAAGAAATAAAGATTTAATATGATATGTACTGGATTATCTTTTTCATCAATTTCAAAATGTATTACATTACATAAATAATTGCTAAGTAAGAAACTTTAAGTTAAGAAATAGGGTTTAATCACTTGAGTAAATGATATTAATATTAATGATGAAGTTCTTTTATTGATTCTGAAAAAAAAAAAAAAAAAAAAAAAAAAAAACACTCCGCTGAAAAATTTTCTCATTGAAGCATTTTTTTATAATGCTTTTTTTTTTTTTTTTTTTTTTTTAACTTTTTCTAACTTCACAAAACACTTTGTTTCAAAAGGAAAAATAATTACTTTCAACTTTTTAAAATAAAAATTGATAATAAATACACCATTTTTCTGCTGTCATAAGTTTTAATAATTCAAAAGATAAATCATCGCCAGTACATATTCCTACATGTTCCTATTTCGACGTAACGAACAATAGAGCTCTAGTACGTTTTGCATGAAGGAAGATTCTACAGATTAATGCTTATAGAATCTATGTTTTAACCAATTACTTTAGCAATGAAATTCTTTGAATTTCATTGATCATTGAAATTAAAAAACAGAAATAATTTCAGAATACAAAATTCTTAAAATGTTTATATTTAAAGCTTTTAAAATAATATACGTTTGTATATTATCAGAGTTCAAAATTAAAAATGCTTAAAAAAAAATCTCCTGATCAAATAAAAAGTATTTTTTGAAGAATATGACTGGTGAACATGTTTAACTTTACTTACTAAAACGGTTTATTTGGATCACTGCTGACATGCATATTGCTGTTATACTTTCTTGTAGTATGCGGCAAACTTTTATTATGAGACATTAAAAGCCACTAAATAAATTTCATAACTCTTTTTTAGAAAATATGTAATTGTGTTTTATTTTCTATAGTATAATTTGCAATTTATTATGTAAAAATGTCGGTAAACAAAATCAAATATCAATATAAAAATATATAAAAAATTTCAATAAAGGTGTTTTTGATAATGTATTATGTTCATTGTTTTTGTTTGTTTCCATTTTTAACTTTGAAAAGAGAAAAACAGTATACGTAGATATTATATTTAAATATATTTTTTGAAGAGAGTCGCAATGCAATTTGTAATATTTTTCACGGGATTTCTAATAATATTATTATTGTACATATATTACATGCTATGTAATTTAATATTTGTAGTATTATTTAAAAAGGTTATCACACGTTAAGTTCTGCAAAGTAAAAACTCATTGGTTAGTGTAAAATATTTTTGAAGTACTTTTCAAATTTTATTAGAATTATTATGTTTATTATTATTATTATTTTACTATTTATTATTTACAAATACATAAAGTATTAAATTGGATGATGCGATCTGGTGTAAGGCATGTATTTAAAATTTTATTTTAATTTCAAAATAGGTTTCATTACAAACGTTTCGAAAAAATCACAACGATAAAGATATTTGTGCTTTAGTCAAATATTTTATCACAAATGCAATCTTTATTTTTATATTTTTAATTAAAGTTTAGTTACGCTAATTAATTTGAGACTTTTTAGAGTAAAATTCCAAGTAGCAAAATTGTGAGTCGTTTCTCTTAAGATAAACATTGTAAAACAAGATTAATTAAGACTCAAAGATGTTAACCCTTAAATGCCGGATTTTTCAAAATCATTGTAATAATGTTTTTCGGCTTTCATTTTTTAAATAAATCATGGAAAAAGTACTTACAAAAATCGTATTTTGTTTTAAGTATTTTTTACGGCTAAAAAACAGTTTGTTACTCATCGGCAATACAGGTGTTTAATTGAAAAAATAATTTCCTTTGATAAAATTCTATAGAGTAATTCCGGGATTTATGAAGCACATTTTTTTGAATGTGTGTATAAAATCCCATGGTGGACATAAAAAAAAAAAATCATGCTGTGCTATTTAATGTTAAATATACAACGCGTGTATTGCAACAAAAAAATTCAAAACAAATCATTAATATTTTTTAACAATTTTTTTCTAAAATATTACACTGCGGTGCGTCACCCGTATTATCAGGCTGAGACGCCGCACTTGTGCGGTAGTTATGCCGCGCTTGTAATAAGAACAGAATGAAGTTATAAATAAAAATATTTAAAAAAAACGGTACTTTTCGGTTAGCCGGGCGTCAGTGTTATATATACATATGTATGTATGCCTATATATACATATATATGTATATACACACACACACATATATATGTATACATATAGCTTCTATATATGCATAAATATACATATATATGTATATATAGGTATACATACATATGTATATATAACACTGGCGCCCGGCTAACCGAAAAGTACCAAAAAAACATTCACATCTGGACTATAATCATGGATGTAATAACAAAATGTAACTAAATGAGTACAATGAAACGTATTAGTAGATTCAAATTACTAATTGTTGCCTATTTTCACTATTAAAATTATCGACTTATTTTTTCACATTAAATTTTCATTGTTATTTCAGCAACAACGTAACATCAATGTATTAGAAAGGGAAAAGAAAAGTAAAGTAAAATTGTATTTACATAATTTATTTGTTAACCTTTTCGGGACCGGTGTCTTTTACACAAATTTTATTCGGTTGGTACCACTTTTTTAAAAAAAGTTACCTTTACTTAAATAATCATGAAAATGCTCGAATTAAACAAAGCAAATATTACTTTTCTTTTTTACTGGTGCCAGAAACAAATTTTGTATGCTCTTTATGAAGGTGCTTATATGCACCTATGGTCCCGAATGGTTAAAAGATCGACTTCAATCTTCAGAAAAAGTGTCGAAAAAGTACAGTCTTTATGTAACTACATTTAAACACATGATGCAACGGAGGCAATTACACTCCCCTTTTTTTTGGAGTAGTTTGCAAATAACACCTGCGTTACGCGTAATCCAATTTTCCATTATTATTATCTTGACTTGCATTTTTCTTGCCCTTCTTCCTTTTTATTTTCCCCTTTGGTTTTAGTAAATTTGATAACATGCCTAACATAGTTAGTTTGTGCAAATGAAAAGGAAAAGTTAATAACACTTAATCATCCCGTACAAAAGAAACTGCGGTATGTATACCGAAATAGCAATGCAGCATGTATCCCATTTTGCATTGTGCGACGTCGGTAGTCACAGTTAGCTATCATCGCTAAGGGGGATGGCGTAAACATACACACAGTACTCTATATAAACGCTACACTTAGTTTTGACTTCGAAATCATGCATGCATTTAGTAGTTAGTGTATAAAAAGGTATTTAAACATGACATGTTTAAAAGTTTGGACAGTGAAATCATGCACTTACGTCAAATTAAGGATTGTACTTCTACAAGTAAACATCGAAATGGGGTTCACGCGATACACTGGTTAAAATAATCTCATTGCGCACCTATACTGTGCTGTTGATGACCATCTATCGATAATTACAAGAAATACAAGGGGTGCGGCATCTATCCAGTATGCGGCGACTCTCCCGGAGTTACTCTAATATTAAACACACAAGAATTGTAGGAACTATAATAAGAAATAAATTTTACTTGCTCAGTGCAGGTCAAAATAGGGAATATCGCATGCTTCCAAACATAACAAAAGAACAAGTAGCAACAATTGAAAAAATAAATCTATCTCTATTCTTTAACAGCACAAGTGTTGCCATCTACATGTTGAAAATCGATTTAATAATATTTTCCGAATGTATTTTATAGGCATCATTAGGCATTATAGCTTCAACGTTATTCTAATAGTATTTTAAAGCCTAAATTTGGTATGTTGCCGAAAAGCAACACCAGACATTTAAGGGTTAAAATATTTATAACAAGAATAAGAAAGATGTTCGCTGAAATCTTGTTTGCTATATTTCTTTTACAATGTTACAAATTAAAGCATAAGTTATATCATAACAAATAGAATGCAGTTACTCATTAATTAATTCAGTTTACTGCAAAAAAATTTGCATTCTTAAGTAATAAATATTAACGAGAATTAAGCTGGACCAGTATTGTAAAATAATTGACTAAGCAAAGCATAATGTGTTTCCATGTACGTTTCGATATTTACTATATTTGAAAATGTACTACTGGTGTTTTAAACTTCCTTTCGGACACAAAAAAGTGAATATTGGAGAAATCGTGAGAAATCATTAACTTGTACTTTGTTTTCAAAATAAATTATTATTTTGTTTTCAACTAAGAGAAAATAAATGCTGCTTTCTGCAAAGAAAATGTGTAGAAAAAATAGGCCATATCAGATGTTTTCTTATAAATCAATTTTTCAAGAGACAAATGATCGAAAACACAGCTTGTGATAATTTACATTTCGTATATTGCTTCAGTAATGAACTTACCGTTGCTTGTATCTAACTGTTTGCACCTATCCCATCAAACAGTGTCACCTCAAAAGAGTTTTCTCAGATTTCTGGCAGTAAAACACTACATTTTAGAGCTCTTATCACTGATTTATCGCTAAATATTCCACGTGATACTTGCATTTGATGATTTCATGCAATCTTGAAATAACCCTACTTGAACCGCTAAAACATCACTCGAATTAAATGAATACACATCTTTTGATAGTACATAGTATATGTGACAGAAACTTTAGTTATTTATTTACAGGGTTTTTTTTTTGGGGGGGGGGGGGACCTAGGCCTACCATTGGGGCATTTGGAAACTGTATGTAGGACTATTTTATTTTTACCAATTTTTAAGAAGTTTGAAATGAAATAGATAGAAATTAAAAGGCTTTTCTCATAAGAAAAGAATTCTGAACTTTATACTATTGATACTGGTGTTCCTGTTAAAATATCTAAATATTATACAAAGAAAAATTATATCAACGATCACTCTTTTTAATTTAGATTTTTCCCATAATAATAGCAATTTAAATTTATTACTGCAATATTTCAATGATAAAATCGAATTAAATTTAAAAGTATTTATTTATCTAACTATAGCTCCCTTATAAATTCCAAAAATATTTAAAATTACCCAATTTCTAGAAGTGCCATAGACTTGTTTTAAAATCATTGGAATACATTTTGATCCATTAAATAGTATGCAGGTGTGAATGTTCGTTTATGAATGTATACATTAAGAGTATATGTTTCTGATTAAATCAAAATAGGGTTTAACTTATGTACTATATGGATATAAATGTTATTGAGAGTGATACATTCGCCATTATTTTAACATACACCAGAATTATTTTTATTTAAGTAGTCTTTCAAAGTTCAAATGACAAATTTATCATTATGAGAAAAATATTAAATATAAAATACATGTAAATATGCTATTACAATTGTAGATATATTGAATTACAATTTTAAATTTATAATGTAATTATAAAGATGAAAGGAATTCAATAAATTGAAAGACAAATATATTTAGAATCTATAATTAAACAAATTAAAATTAATTCGTATTTTGTTGTATAAAATATTCAAAGTTATATCATCTTTAAAAATGTTTCTAATACTAGCATTAAAATTTAAAATTTTACACATACACTAGAATTATTTTTATGAAAGTAGTGTTTCAATGTTCAAATACTAAATTTATCCGTATGTAGAAAATATTAAACATAAAATACATGTAAATACAAAATTACAATTTTTAATTTTTTAAATTGTAATTTTAAGGATATAAGGAATCGCATAAGTAGAAAGACAAATATATTTACAATCAAATCAAATTAATATTAATTCGTATCTTGTTGTATTAAATATTCATAGTTATATAATTTTTAAAAATGTTTTTATTACTAGCATTAAAATTTAAAATTTTATAAAAGTAGTTATTGGTAGAACATTTCTCAAACAAATAGAAAAAAAATTGCAAAACATATTACCCTTTTTTATATAAAATGCATCTTTTATGGGTTGGTGAATTAAAGTCTTAGTTAAGAAATAATTAATGATTATAAAGTGATTATTAAAGACACTTAAAAAAATTACTTTATAATATTTTACTGGTATCATAGTTAATTAAGTCCTGGAAAGAAAGTGAATATAAAAATTCATCTTGAGAGAACATTTCAAACATCAAGCATCTCTATGTACATGCAAATGTTAATTTTAGTCTTTTGTTTTACAGTCTGGTTTTACAATTTGTTATATGTGTTTGAGTACAATTTATAAAAAGAACGTAATTGACAAGAGACGTTGAAATAAGCAAAATGGAACAAATAAATCACCGGACATTATAATACTCCTACCCTGTTTTCAACACCGTTGACTTCGCTATACTTAAAATGGATCTCATATATAATGCTTTTGTTCACTTACTAAATAATTAATGGTACTTGCCTCGCCTGCGAATTTGATTTACATGTTAAAGAAATTTATAAAATTTGTGCAGACTTTATCATAAACACCAGAAAAAAACCCGAACAGATGTTTCATAAAGAAATTTCGGAAGCGCTTTAAGTTTTAAAATATTTACAAAAATTGGATTACATTTAATTATTTCTGTTACTAAAAATATTTCGTAGAATATATTTAAGTAAAAATTAAATTTTTTTGCTTGAATTATTTCATCAAAATTAAACTCCTCATTCATAAAAAATCATTTGCCATTTTATTGTAAGATAGGTAATCAGAATATATTCAAATTAACTTTTATTTTGTTCTTATTTAAAATAAATAAAAAAAGTTACCTACTTTTACAAAGTTATGCATTAAAATGCATATAAATGAATGCAAACGAGTTTTGGTTTTGACTTTCTTCGCAATGCGTTGAATACCAGCTTTTAACAATAATAGCAAAATATATCTTTAATAATAAGAGTGTTAAGTAGAATTAACTGAAATAAAGAAACTGCAAGCCAAGCATTACTAATGTTTATCCGGTTACCATTAGTTTCATTGTCTCATTTCGTGAAAGTCTGGATGCTCGAATAAATTTTTGCTCTTTGATAATAGTCTAAGTTAATTTCAGCAGAAATACGCTTAAATGATTAAAGATCTTTCGAAATATTCCAGAGTATTTTTTGTCTAAGGCAGGTTAAATTAGCTAAAAGTTGGGATTTTCTAATAGGTATCAATTTAAGTACTTGAAATGCCAAAATTATATTTCTTCAAATATATGGGAATGATTGCAATGCAAATACTTATTTTCAAATTTATTTATGAGATTTGGGAAACTGTAATTAATGATATTTGTGCGTGATGATATAACATCTCATGCGATGTGAAGTATACCATCTTTGTCTCATAGTGATGTTGCGTATGAATTGCGTTATTAAATTTTCTTAAGTTTCAGATGTCGAATGAGTTCGGTGTAAAAACAAATAACAGTATAGTTAAGAATTTTTATTCTCTTTTTTTAATAACAAAAACGAATTTAATATATCCTAAGCATTTTAAATACATTTTTTTAAAATTTATTTTACCTATTTCCGTGCAGAAACACCGTAAACAATTATATGTAGACAATTCTAAATATGCAGATTATTTTAAACTGATTTAAATTTGCGGGTGAGTATTCAAATTTTATGCTCATTTGGCGACGTAAATCTATCTGTACTAATGTTAAAAAGAAACAAAGTTTGTATGTTTGTAGGGGTAATCTCTGGAACTAACGAACATATCTCAAAAGTTATGGTATCAAAAATGATGGTGTTAGTCCCTGTTCCAACATAGGTTTTATCGTATGTCGATGCCACTAATCCAGAAACGGTGCAGGAGCAAAAAACTTTTTTAAAAATGCGATTTTGTGTTACTGAAGGGCCTATAAACACACAATTTGGCATGGTATTTATCCGAATTTGGCATTTATAGATATGAATGATCTCTAAGAACATTCACTTATTTAAATAAATCAAAATTTAAAAGCTGTGAAAATGCGCGAAAAGCGTTCTAAAATCGTTATAAATGGCGATTTGTATTCAATCTCCGAAAGTATGAAACCGATTTCAAAAGTAATTGTTGGAAATTGATGGTAACAGTCAATGATCTATTATAGGCTCTATTTTATGTCGGCGTCGCAACCACCTTGGGGTTGCAGGAGCAAAAAACGTTCTAAATTGCTATTTGTGTGATACTGCAGGGGCTAGCAATTTTCAATTTGGCATGGTGGTTACTTGTAAGATGTAAACGATCTCTAAGTTAATTTCATGAAAAATTTGAAATTGAAAAGGGGTGAAAATGAGCTAAACACGTTCTGAAAGCGTTCTAAATTGCGATTTCTACATAATCTCAGGAAATACCAAAACAATTAAACAAGTAATGATTTGAAATTGATGGTGACAGCCCTTACTCCAAAATAGGCTCTATTCCATATCGCTGTTTCTACCACCTAAGTGTTGTAGAAGCAATAACTGTTCAAAATTGTGATTTTTGTGATTCTGCAGGGGCTAGCAACTTGCAATTTGGCATGGGAATTGCAATGTAAATATTCTTTTTGAACAGTTTCTAAAAAATTCGAAATTTAAAAGACGTGAAAATGCCCCAAAAGCGTTCTAATAGCGTTCAAAACTGCGATCTCTACCCTTTTAGTAAATATGAAACAGATTTCAAAAGTAATGGTTGCAAATTGATGGTGACAGTCCCTGCTCCAACATTGGCTATATTTAATATTGTTGTCACTACCACTTCGGGATTGTAAGAGCAAAAAATATTATTAATTCCATTTTGGGGGGTACTGAGGGGTCTAACATTTTGAAATTTGTCATGGTAATTAAATAAAAGATAAAAGTGCTTTCTAAAAACCGTCGAAAGCAAATTCCAAATTTAAAAGAATGAAGTGAGCAAAAATCGTTCTAAAAACGTTCTAAATTACGATTTTTAGTCAATCTTATGAAATATCAAACCGATTTAAAAAATGATGGTTGCAAATTTGTGGTGATAGAACCTGCTCAAACGTAAGCTATATTTTATGCCGATGCCACTACGATGAGAGTGCTGCAGTACAAAAAATCATTATCAATTGCGATTTTTGTGATAGTGAAGAGCCATGAAACTTGAAATATGGCAAAGTAGTTACTTATAAAGTATAAATTCCATCGAAGTACAGTCGAAAATAATTTGGTAGCGGAATATAATGGGCGTCATGTGGAACATGTTTTGTTGCAATAACATATGGTAAACTATCGTAAATGGATGCTAAATATGTAATTCATTAAAAACGCCATCTGGTGGTGAGATTTCGAACTACTTTTTTTCGCTTAAACAAATTCCCATTCCTTTACTATATCCTTCACAAAATTTCTCAACTTTCTGACCAATAGTTTCATCTGTACACAACTTTAAATTAGCTCCTTTAATTATGGACACCATGTACTTTATTTAGTAAGATGAAATAAACAATATTCCTGTGCAAACTTCATTCAATTACGTAGATTTATTCTTCTTTCAATAAGAATCACATCGATAAAAATACTCTGAATCAAAATTTATTACGCAATAAATACACCAGTCACACATTTTACAATTCAGTTGATACGTAAATGCAAATTATGTTTAATACCATCAAAGACTCAGAAGAGATTTCAAACGTAAATTTATATTTCCACTCTGGAATTCTTGAATATAAATTGAAGAAAACCAGTGATCTTCAAAATAAAGCTTAAATTTTAAACTATAATCATTTCCTGTTCACTGTCATCTTCTATATTTTACTTGCTGCTATTGAATGCATTTATATAATTTTATTTTAACGATATCCTCATCCACAGGAATAAAGGTAATAAAACATTTTACACATTTAAAGAGATAATAGTAAATTATACACTTCTGTGTTATACATTATTAGATGAACTTTTATACATTTCTAAACAGTAATGATATATAAGAAGCTGTTTCCAGCACTTATTTCACATTTTCTTGAATTAGAAGTATTAGATATTGATATCAAAAATTTATATTAGAAATTTGTTCATATCGGACACATTAAAAGTGGGTGTGTCCTTGTCCTGAATTATCTTTCCATTTCCCTGCCTGCCTTTTCCCCACTAGAGATGAATCATAAGTAATTGAATTAGTTTATACATTATAGCCTAGCAAAATATATGTTTTGAACCGGCGCGATGAAACGAATACAAATGACATTTGCGCTATAGATATGCCTCGATCTTGGGTGATTGAGCTAATTCAAATAGCATTGTTACACAAATTACAGGGTGATTCAAAAAATATGGGGAAAATTTTAAGAGGTGATAGTACACACCCAAACAAACATTTTGTATCAAAGAATGCATGGTCGAAAACTAAACGTAAAAATAGTTAGAGGGCGCCAAATGTTATGTTCTTATACGAGGCAAAAACACACAATGAACGATTAAGTTAAATTACGAAAACAAATTTAATGGCATTTGATTACAATAAGTGCTCAAAGCTTTGACCGGCAGCTGTTATGCACGCAGTACAACGGCGAAGAACAGATTGGCGAATTTTCTGAACCTTGATTGGTCTAATTTTGGAGACTGGGGTGTCTAACTTAGGCGACCAGTTTCTGAATTTGGACCACTATTGACAAATGTTTCTAATTAAAATAAAATTTAAGATTTTCAAAAATAAATTGATCTAAAGATTTATTTCTTTACTATCTGAATAGATTGACTCCGTGTAGTCCAAAAATGAAGTGAGTTATACCTGAAAATAATTGAAGTGGTCCACATTCGGCTACTCTATACATTTTAAGATATTAAATGTTGAAAATGACCATTTTTTTTCCAATTTTAAGTGTTCTGAGACTTTCTAAATGCATCCTAAGAGTCATAAAAATATCACAGCCTTCATAAGCGAATACATGGAGTTATTTAATTCAGTTATGTAGTATCCATTAAGTGTTTAAACATCCATGTTCAATAAATTATTCTTTCTTCGATTTTTGCTTTCAATACTTACTCTGTAAAACGAAGCAATTACTCTTACAAAATTCAGCACGATATACTACATGTGTTGAAAGCGATATCGGATTTCGATATCGGCGTCTTCCAAACTGTATAGTGACAGGTAACTCTTTTCAAAAGATAGAAAATTTACCAGAAAAATTACATTTAATGAATAAACAACCCTTAAATATTACGGATAATTATTGAGAACCTTTTCTCCCAGTTACATGAAACATTATATAAATTGTAACTTTATATCATGTAATAAAATCTTTAAGGAAGCAAATATTTCAGTTAATATTTTCTAATATGTAGAATGTCTACATGAATAATTCATGTTTCATTTTATAAATGTTATTTTTGCTTGCCGTTTGATAAAATTTTCATCTCCTTCAAATTTTTAGTTTAAAGTCACATATTTACATAATTCAAAATAAAGAGCATGGTTAGATAGAATGTAAAAGAAAAATCTATGAAGCATTAGTCATTGTAACGCACCAGTTAAAGTTCCATTTGTGTTTAAACAGAAAATTTAAAATAAGTGTAATTCCAAATTTGGTAATCTGAAAGACTGGAAGTTTTGTGTTCTGGAATAAATTTCAATAGAAATTTAAAAAAATTTATTCACATTGGCTGCTGGTATTGCAATTATCAATGTTATTTTAAATTTTAATGTACAAGACGGCCTCCAAAACTTAATACATGCATTTAGTTAAGAATATATACGAGTCTCAACTTATAGGTATCATTTCTTTACTACAAAAAACGGCGTTCGAAATAGAAAAGGATGGTATTTTTTCCACTGCAATTGCACATTAATAGAGACTTTATTCTAAGTATAATTGTGCATAATATTTTATTTCTCACGGATTTAAGAAAAATACTCGCGAAATATATGTTCAAATATAAACATAATTGTTTTGACCATTTAATTTCAAAATATAGCTTTAAAATTTAATCATCGATTGAAATTAGCCAATCCCAAATTTTGCCAATCGCAAAACTTTATTCCATCTCATACATGATAATACTTCAAAATTCGCACAGTGCGAAAATAAATGACAGTCAGTGCCCATCATTAGGATTCTAAACATATGAAATTCCGTGCTTTATTTTTTGTGACATGAGTATCGCTAAAATAGTGTAAATCCTGCAAAATGCAGCATTGCAGCGCCACCTGAAGGGTGATTTACACTAAACCCTAATCAGCAAAAACTTGTGTTAACGTCTGACTGAATGTGAAGTTTGATGAAAATCCGTGCATTAGTTTTTGAGATAGAGCTATTGCGAAAATCGGGGAAAATGTACACAGCAGCATTATCTATTGGGCGATTGATACGAAAACCTATTCAGCGACATCTTGCTTTTAAAGTCTAACTGAAGCTGAAGTTAAATGAAATTTCGTGCATTAGTTCTTGAGATAGACCTATCGCTGAAATCGTGAGAAATAGTCTGGGGGTCATGATCGATGAAAATATACCAAATTTTTTTGAAATCGCTTTCCTCCGAACGGCTGCAATAGGTAGCTTTTTGTAATGAAAGCTACCTAAAAATAGAGAAAACTTTTTATACGCTTTTCTTACAGAATTCGCTCAGACAAAAACTAGTCATTTGTTTGGGAATTGTATTTAATTTTAATTTATCTCTAAAATAGAGATTTGAAAACCGCTTACAAACATTAAAGTTATCAGTCTGAAAATCTTATTTTGATATCACATTTGGATCCTTTGGAAAATTTTATCTCAGGATCCCAAACGGGAAAACACTAGATGTTCACTGTTTGGGGATTATGTAGTTGTATAATTTTTAATTGTTGCTATTAAATTTATTTTCAAGATTCAAAAGAAACTGTAATGCAGATATTTCTTTGTTTAAACATTAGTTAAAAACTACTTAGAAGAAGGAGCTATAACTTTACATTCGCACATTTGAAGCTTTCGAAAATAGAGTTCTGTTAAAATTTTGATAGGTTAAAATACATATTGTTTTCGAATATTAATTTAACAATGTATAAAACAGAAAATATATATGTATTGTGACATAAAAATATGACAACAAATCGATTTCTAGAAGTGTAAAATATACATTATATGTTGTAAGTAATTTAACAATTTCTTTAATTTTTTGAGACACTATTTTATGTTCCAAGTTCTATTAATGAAAATTCATTACTTTGGATTTTTTATTGAAGATATGCTCAATCATAAAAATTGTTATTTTATACAAAACTCCTTTTAAATGTTCATGGTGATTTTTTATATATTACTGAATGCAGGTATAAGTTGTATAATTAGAAAAAATTATACTTATAATTTTTCTGCACATTTATAAATTTTCGCATAATACTTGATATCAAATTACATCCCTATTGCTTCCGAGTACTATTATACAGAATATTAATATAGTTCAATCAATATTTTATGCTGAATTTGATGAGGAATCTAATATTGATTGAATTTATACCAATATAATAGAAAAATTTTAGTCAACAGAACTACTTCATTTAGTGAACAATATTGGTTAATATTGAATTTGCATCGGAAGTATTGAAGTAAGAGAAATACTGAGTTTACATTCGAAATATATATACAGAAATGTCGTTAATATAAAAATATTGGGTTTACATTGAAAAAAGTTTAAATGAAATAGCAATTTTTAGTTTCAATATTAGTTCTTTATTGTCAAAATACAAACACTTCAAATGTTCAGGCAGTATTTCATTTTAATATTAATAATAATGGTAACGATATAGGCAAAATAGTGTTTTCAATAAACGCCTTAAAATCTTAGTCAACAGCATGGCAGAACCACCTGTTGGGTGATTTATACCAAAATATAATCAGCAGCGATATTAATCAAGGTATACCTTAATTTGAAGCTTTATGAAAATTCGTGTATTAGTTCTTGACACAGATTTATTGCGGTAATCGTGAAAAATGTAGCATAGCAAAGACACCTGTTGGACGATTTACACCAAACCATAATCAGCACCAACTCATATCAAGGACTAACTGAATCTGAAGTCTGAAGAAAATCCGTGTATTATTTCTTGAAATAGAGCTACTGAAGAAAACATGAAAAATGCGGGATATCAGCCCCACCTTTTGGGCGATATGCACCAAAAACTAATCAGTGCCAGTTTATATCAAGGTCTAACTGAATCTGAAGCTTTGTGCAATTCCGTGTATTAGTTCTTGAGATAGAGCTACTAAAACATTTTTGTCACATACAGATAGACTCACAGATAGAGTGACAGACAGACTTGTTCTAAAAAACTTCAAATCGTGTTCAGGACCTTCTAAAACGTATAAATCCATAGAAATCAGAAATCGGAATTTTTCACGAATCCAATAATTTCTTCATGCAAAGTAAAAAGATGGAGTGTTTGGCACTTAGATGTACGACTGATGTTAGTGGAAAAATCGTGCTGTCCGGCCAAGGAATAAAAAGTCCTTCCGGCCAGTGCCGGGAAGAGGTAGCTTTCATTTTCCTTATTTTAAAAAAGCCAACTTATATTATTAAAACACACGAAGCTCAATTTAGTGGAAACCGAATATAGGAGATTCAATACTAGTTTTCATCAATACTAAATCATTATGAATGAGATTTTCGCGAAATTAGCCAGCTTTATCCAAGCTGCTTTTATTTAAAGTAACTTATATTTGGATGCCAAATTCGGCGATTTCTTAAAATTTCTGCCATTTTAAGACAGCATGGTGGATGAGGCTAACCAGTGAACTTGGTCGAGCACTTAGTAATTGCTGTGCACATGCTCAATCACATCGGAATCGATTGATATATACGAGTGCTGTCGCAGGCAAAAAATCAGATTTTTCAAAATGTCACCCACATAAGATATTGAAATTGCTATATCTAAGCCGTTTTTTAAGATAAAGACAAACAAAAAATGCTCCTGAATCCTTATATCAAAGTCAAATACTTAAGAAAGAAAGCTTTTTCAATTTCTAATTTTTTTGCACCTCACTTTAAATATAATTTTGTTAATTTAATGGCCGCCATTTTGAAACAAGTTGGCTGATGAAGCTGGCCAGTGAACTTGGTCGAGATAATGATGTATACCATCCACATGCCTTCTTACATCGAAATAGGCGAATACGTGTGTTATCGCGTGACAAATACAAGATCGTTTCAAAATGTTAGCCATGCCAGAAATTCAAAGTGCTATAATTCAACCATTTTTTAAGATATAAACAAAGGAACAAATTTTCAGAAACAAAAACTGCTCCGGAATCTTTGTATCAAGCCCAAACACATAAAAAAAAATCTTTTTCATTTTCTAATTTTGTAATACCTCATTTTAAATTTATTTTTTTTAAATGGCAAAACTCTTTTGAAACAAGATGACGAATGAAGCTGGCCAACGAACTCGGCCGAGACATTCGTATGTACTATGTGCAGACCAAGTTACATCCAAATCGGTTCATAAATACACCTGTCATCGCGTGACAAATATCAGGTCGTTTTAAAATGTCAGCCACAATAGAAATTCAAAATGCTGTAACTCAGCCATTTTTTTAGATATAGACGAAACAGAAACTGTTCCGGAATCTTTGTCTTAAGGTCAAATACATACGAAAAAAATCTTTTCATTTTTCATTTTTTTTTGGTATATCATTTTAAATTTTAATTTTTTTTAAATTTTTTAAGTGGCCGCCATTTTGAAACAAGATGGCGGATGAAGCTGGACAACGAACTCGGTCGAGATATTTGTATGTACTATGTACACACCAAGGTATATCCAAATCGGTTCATAAATACGTCCGTTATCACGTGACAAAAATCAGAACGTTTCAAAATGTCAGCCACGCTAGAAATTCAAAATTCTATAACTCAGCCATTTTTTAAGATATAGACGAAACAAAAACTGCTCCCGAATCTTTTTATCATGGTCAAACACATGAAAAAAAAAATATTTTTTCAATTTTCAATTTTTTGGTACCACATTTCAAATTTAATTTTTTCTTAAAAAAATTAAATGACCGCTATTTTTAAACAAGATGGCGTATGAAGCTGGCCAACGAACTCGGTCGAGATATTGGTATGTACTATGTATAAACGAAGTTACATCCAAATCGGTTCATAAATACGCCTTTTATCGCGTGACAAAATTCAGGACGTTTCAAAATGTTAGCCACGCTAGAAATTCAAAATGCTATAACTCAACCATTTTTTAAGATATAGACGAAACAAAAACTGCTCCAGAATCTTTGTATAAAGGTCAAATACATAAAAAAAATACTTTTCCATTTTCAATTTTTGGGTACCACATTTCAATTTTTTTTTTTAAATTTTAAATGGCCGCCATTTTGAAACAAAATGGCGGAGGATGCTGGCCAACGAACTCGGCCGAGACATTGGTGTGTACTACGTACACACCGAATTATATCCAAATCAGTTCATAAATACGACAGTTACAGTGTGACAAATGTCAATATATATATATATATATATATATATATATATATATATATATATATATATGTCAATTTTGAACGGAGTGTGGTTTCGGGGTCTGGGGGTCATGATCGATGAAAATATACCAAAAAATTTTGAAATCTCTTTCCTCCGAACGGCTGCAATAGGTAGCTTTTTGTAATGAAAGCTACCTAAAAATAGAGAAAATTTTTATACGTTTTTCTTACAGAATTCGCTCAGACAAAAACTAGTCATTTGTTTGGGAATTGTATTTTATTTTAATTTATCTTTAAAATAAGGATTTGAAAACCGCTTACAAATATTAAAGTTTTCAGTCTGAAAATCTTATTTTGACATCACATTTGGATCCTTTGGAAAATTTTATCTCAAGATCCCAAACGGGAAAACACTAGATGTTCACTGTTTGGGGATTATGTAGTTGTATAATTTTTAATTGTTGCTATTAAATTTATTTTCATCAGATTCAAAAGAAACTGTAATGCACCTATTTATCTGTTTAAACATTACTTAAAAACTACTTAGAAGAAGGAGCTATAACTTTACATTCGCACATTTGAAGCTTTCGAAAATAGAGTTCTGTTAAAATTTTGATAGGTTAAAATACATATTGTTTTCGAATATTAATTTAACAATGTATAAAACAGAAAATATATATGTATTGTGACATAAAAATATGACAACAAATCGATTTCTAGAAGTGTAAAATATACGTTAGATGTTGTAATTAATTTAATCAATTTACAATTTCTTTAATTTTTTGAGACACTATTTTATGTTCCAAGTTCTACTAATGAAAATTCATTACTTTGGATTTTTTATTGAAGATATGCTCAATCATAAAAATTGTTATTTTATACAAAACTCCTTTTAAATGTTCATGGTGATTTTTTATATATTACTGAATGCAGGTATAAGTTGTATAATTAGAAAAAAATATACTTATAATTTTTCTGCACATTTATAAATTTTCGCATAATACTTGATATCAAATTACATCCCTATTGCTTCCGAGTACTATTATACAGAATATTAATATAGTCCAATCAATATTTTATGCTGAATTCTATGAGGAAGCTAATGTTGATTGAATTTATACCAATATAATAGAAAAATTTTAGTCAACAGAACTACTTCATTTAGTGAACAATATTGGTTAATATTGAATTTGCATCGGAAGTATTGAAGTAAGAGAAATACTGAGTTTACATTCGAAATATATATAGAGAAATGTCGTTAATATAAAAATATTGGGTTTACATTGAAAAAAGTTTAAATGAAATAGCAATTTTTAGTTTCAATATTAGTTCTTTATTGTCAGAATACAAACACTTCAAATGTTCAGGCAGTATTTCATTTTAATATTAATAATAATGGTAACGATATAGGCAAAATAGTGTTTTCAATAAACGCCGTATTAGGTTTTTATTATCGACTAGAAAAAAAAATAACTCTACAAAACAGGAATTCTGCTTTTTGAGAATTTAGTGTGGAAAAAATATATATTTGTATATAAATGTAGATGATGCAAAACATATTTTAGTTTTAAGACTTAAAACACGCGCTTTTATTTTATATAAAATCACGTCATTCGAATCCTCTTAAGAATTCCCCATTTACTATCCAGTCTTAAACAACATGTGTAGTAAAGTAGTCATATAAAGTGACTATCGCCAAATAATACACATACAAAAAAAAAAAAAAAAAAAAAAAAAAAAAAAAAAAAAAAAAAGATATCACTGAAGAATGTCGGCAAAAAATCGTCTATATAATTATTCATATGCCTTCATTTATTTGTAATATAGATAATAAAAATAAATATAGTTTATAATAGCTCCATATTTTATCAGAAATCATTCATTTATATTTTTTTCAAAATAGCACGTATTTTATTTAAATTTTTTCAGTATTTATGGGAAAATGGCGACTAAAAGATAAAATTACTATTCATCAACAATTTTTTTCTTTTCTTTCTACAGAAATGGAGGAGTTGCCAAAATTAATGAAATGACTCTAAAAAGTACAAAAAGAATATCTGAAAAATTATAAGAGATGCAGTTTTCAAACAATTTGTATTAAAAAGTACATTTTTCTCCAAACGATGGTATAAAAATAGAAAATGTGCGATGCTTAGAAGTGTAAAAAACTGCAGTAGAATTTTTAACAGTACAATGCTATATCTGCTTTGTTTTAGGGCTGGCTTTTAAAAGGTGAAGCAATTTTTTGGAGAAGACACTTTATTTACTGGGAGAAAGAAATAGCATATCGTGGGCTAACTATTAACAATATGTAATATCAAATAGGAATCATACAATGATAATATTTTAGTAATATTCGATACGATATAATTGCTTTTTTGCAAAACGAATTATTTTATATTTATGAAAAACAATATTCGTATAATCCATCATTGCAAATGATAAATGTCATCAGTCATAAATACTAAGCCACATTCAATATAAAGGAGAAGAAATTTTTCAATTACAACATTAACAATTTATCATTTTTTGACAGTTTATTCTATTGGGAAGAAAATTAAAAACACAATTTCGAGTTCAAAATTCGGTACACTTTTATCGTTTATTATTTAAGTAAGTACATTAAAATATACTAAAATATATAAATGATCTATTTCACTAAAAATAAAATTTTTAAAAACTGAACATTTCTTTTAAGATTTATTATTTTGAAGATTTGTTAAAAATGTGTTTTTATAACACAACAAAATAGAAAATCAGAAATTACTGTTCGATTTCTAAGATTGCAAAAAACGCATATTTTTTTAATAGGAATTTTAAAAACATGTGACTAATAACTTACTAAAACGCAGATACATTGATAAATTTTATTATATTAATTTATTAAATTAATAAATAATACATTTCTTTATATATAAATATTTTTTTACATATAAATATTATATATATATATATATATATATATATATATATGTGTGTGTGTGTGTAAAAAATATTTATATATATATATATATATAGATAGATAGATATTTATATATAGATATAATTTCATATATAAATATTTATATAGAGAAATATTTATATATAGAAATGATATTTCTATATATATAAATACGTATTATATTTCTAATTAATAAATAATTAATTAATAAATAATAAATTTCAATGAAAATAAAATATTTAAAAACTGAACATTTCTTGTAAGATTTATTATTTTGAAGATTTGTTTAAAAATGTTTTTTATAACACAAGAAAATAGTAAATCAGAACTTGTTGTTCTATTTCTAACATTGCAAAAAACATGTATTTTTTAATATGAAATTAAAACACATGTGATTAATAACTGACTAAAACGCACATACATTAACCCATTTGTGCCTGGCGTCTTAATTTTGGGACGCTTTCTTAAAAAAATTCTCATTACAAATGGAAAAATGATATCCTTTCAAAACTTTGTAAAATATGTCCTTAGTACTTGTTTTCAATATTTATCCACAAATGGCAGCGCATTTTTAAGAATAAAAAGGTGAAATAAATTTTTGTTGTAGCGAAAAGTTGGATTTTCTTGAAATAAAATAACGCGTAAGAAAAAGTAAGATATTTCTTTTATTTTTTTATCAATCATTTTATAAAGGGTATTATTTATAAGACGAAACATTATTTTAGAATACATATTTTTGCATTTTTTCAGATTTCTATTTTTTTGTTCGAATTTGAACCTTTATATATCGTCCCAATTTTGAGACGCTAGGCACGAATGGGTGGGGGTTTTCTCCGTAACTGTCTAATGCATTAAATGTATGTTTTATGCCATTTATTTTGTTACAAAATGGTTACATACCATTTAGATTATTATTTGGCTATTCTTTGTTATTACTATAGGGTGGGGGGGGGGCGGTTAGTGATTGGGCTCGGTTCAAGAACAAGACACCCACCTCTCCCCACCCTCAGCTATTGGCTTGGTAAAAATTTATATCATACCGTTATGTTTTGTACTAGTTTAGTATTTGACATCCTGAGGTTACTAAAATACAGTAGAACCTCTATTATCCGACATAATTGGACCGAACCGACAGCAGATAATCGAAATTTCGGATTATCGAGAATTTATCAATAATCATCAAGTTTAATATGTAACATCGTCATCGAACTGCTATTAGGACTATTTAAACTACTTAATAAATATCTAAATTTAAATTATGCATGAAAATAATTTTATCTGTTTAGAACAGGGACGTGTACACGGGGGGGGGGAGGGGCAAGAGTACAATTATACCGGGATCGAATCTTGCGGGAGCTCATGCTAATTTCAATGGAATTCGAAGAAAGGGGAACCAAAATGCTTATATCTACTCGTGGTTTGGAAAGGAACACTTGCATACACAAGCAATGTGAAAGTAAAAAAAAATAAAAAATACGTTGGAAAAAAAAAATTCAGGATATAGACATCGGTTTACAGAGAGTTCCGGATACACGAGGGTCGGATAATCGAAGTTCTGATGTGCCATATATACTCGTGTGTAAAACGAAGAATTTTTGACAATTTTCTGCAAGTAAATTGGGGGGGGGGGTAGATTTTATACGCGAAAAAATTACAAACCCCGAAAAAAAGGAAAAAAAAGTACTGCACAAGTCTGCACAAGTCCGAATACTGCACAAGTCCGAAACAAAAAGGGGGTTTGAAGAAGTAAAAATTCATTTTTGCTCAAACAATTCATTTTTGCTCTCAAAAGCTTCCAATTGGTACGTTTCCTAACTCAGAAACTATATAATGTACCGTAAGGGTCAATGTTTGGATAGAGGCAGAATATATTTTTAAAAATGCTGTTAAAGTGGGCATTTTGAACCGAATTTCCCGAAGCGGATTGTGTTGGAAAAATCATTGCATTAAGGATGCACTCAAATCCAAACTGCTTATTTTCTGACTCATTTTTAAATTCATTTTTGCTCTCAAACGCATTTAATTGGTAGATTCTTTTATTCAGAAACTATATAATGTACCGCAATGATAGATTTTTTGATAGAGGCAGAATATATTTCAAAAAATTATGTCAAAGTGGGCATTTTGAACGGAATTTCCCGAAGCAATTGTGTTATCACTTTCTTCTGGATACGATAACTTCCGCAATTGTGCACAAATCTCTTCCAAACTGATACATAAAATCAAGGGACATAAAATCTCGGTCAAGTTCGTTAATGGGCAAAATCGGACAAAGGGGATGGAAATAGGGAGGGGTTTTGTGAAAACCGAAAAAAAACCCATAACTTCTTAATTTTTGTACATATCAAACCAGTTTAAAGTTTTTATTACTTCTAAAAATAGCGCCAAAAATTTATGCATCACAGATTTTTGATAAAATTTAAAATAGGCTCAAGGGGCGCAAAAAATAGGGTTTTTGGGAGAAAAAAATGCCTTACTTCGTCAATTCTCAAGATATCAATTCCAATTAATTTTATTATAAATCTCCTTAATATTATCTACAACTTTTATATTCACAAGTTTTTGATAGGACCAATTCGTACCGCAAAAAAAAAAAAAATAAAAACGAAAACAAAAAGAGGGATTGAAGAAGTAAAAAATTCATAACTCCGTCAATTCAAAAGATATAAAATCAACATAAATTTATCATATATCTTCTTAATATTGTCTACAACATCAAGATAGACAAGTTTTGGATAGGACCAATTCTTACAGAAAAAACAAATTAAAAATACATAGCGGTTGAAAAAAGAAATCATCTAAGTAAGGGTGTATTCAAATCCAAACTGTCTATTTTCTTACTCATTTTTAAATCCATTTTTGCTCTCAAACGCATCCAATTGCTAGATTCTCTTATTCAGAAACTATATAATGTACAGTAATGATCGATTTTTTGATAGAGGTAGAATGTATTTCAAAAAATGATGTCAAAGTGGGCATTTTGAACAGAATTTCCCGAACCGATTGTGTTAGAAACGAAATATATTGCCCTACTGAGAAAATAATTGTTTATTAATCAAGTTTTAATTAATTGAAAGAAAAATAAAAACACAGGTCGCATATAAATCTTTTCAAAAATCACGTCAGCATGTTTCATATATATATATTTTTTTTTATTAAAAATTAATCTGAAAATGTGCCAGAAAATTTCGTGTTGTTGAGTATGGAAAAATATTTTTTTAATATCGCCTTAACATGATTCTGATAAAACCATCTATTTTATAAAAAGGAAATAAAAACTCGTCAAAAGCAGACGGATAAAACTGTTAAAGTGGATTTATATCTAATAATGATTTAGTTTTTGTTGGTGAAATTAGTATACTTAACTTTGAAATCTAGCTCTGCTGTAGGCCGGGCCGGCAGGGATTTTATTTTAATTAAAAAGCTAATTATTCGTTAATATATAATAAAAAAATAACAAGGTTTGATCGTTATTTTACATCTACACTCATGACTCACTGAATGATTTTTACTCTCCCTGTCTTTGACACAATAAAAAGATATTTAAGTAGTGTTAAATTGTTTAATAAAAAATCCTTAATGCAAATCTTTAATGTTATTTATTTTTGATTAATTATGTTGCGATGAATATTTTAAACAAGGCTTGTTGATGGTTAGAAGAAAGGAGAAATCGTGTTGAAAATTAACTTTCAATACGGTAGCTACACGATGCCTTGTTGTCTTTAAAAATAAAATAGAAGCACTTTTTTAATTAAAATTCTTAATATGAACAGTGTTTTAAAGTATTCAATTTAGTGTTTTCCTTGACAGACCTCGTACATATTTCAGTTAAGTATTACTGCTCTTACATTTTTTGTGACAGTTTAAAGACTTATATTTCTAATGTGATATATGATTTAATTCCCCTTTGGGCAATTTTAATATGTACAGGGCATTCACGAGAAAATTAATTGTTTGTAAATACTATCAAATATTGTGTTGTATTGAAAAAAATGAAAACAAGTTTATAAAAAATTCCACAAATCCGAGAAGACAATAATTTTTTATTTACAAAATTAATTAATAACACATTGTGTAAGTACGCTGAATTATTGATTGAATAAATGTTGTTTTATCTTATTAAAATTATGTAGTGCTTGAAAAACTTTCAATCATAAATTATTGAAAGAGAAATAAGTGAAAAAAATTAATTTACAAAGTGGAGATATTGATAAGACACACGCTTTTACACACAGGCTTTTAAATACTTCTGTTACCACCAAAGTTCGAATTTAGGCATTGTAAAGAATATACTATCATTTTTAACACAATCATACTGATTGGTAAAGTTATCATACGAATTGAATATTTCCAACTGAGAGAAAAAATGCACAAGCCGGATCTCGAACTCAGATCTTTTGCTTATATTATCAATGCTCTGCCGTTTAAGCTACAAGGGCGACAACCGCCAACATAATAAACCGTAGGTAAAGGAACCTTCCTTTACCTGCGGTTTAATGTGTTGATCTGTCTTAATGGCAGACCAGATCTCATTTACCAATAAGGATATCTCAGCGAAATTGCTTGACGGTTTTCATCCCAGTTAGCTTAAACGGTAGAGCATTGGCAGTGTAAACCAAGGATCTGGGTTCGAGTCACGGCTTGGGCAATTTTTTGCTCAGTTGGGAAAATTCAATTCGTATTGTATTGATTATCGAAAGCTACAAGTTGAAATATGAAACGATTGATATTTCACACATTTGCCAAAGTTCCAATACAATGTTAATAGAAAAAAAGGACAGAGTTAAAAATACATGTCATAATGAACTTTCTATTTTCATCTAACAAATAACATAATATTTGAGGCTCGTCTCAATCAGAGGATTTTCCATTCGCGTTACATTCCTTGTTTGGAGATGACAGAATATTTTATTTAAAATGGCGTAGTCAAAACACCAATAATCCATGGTGAATGGAAATGGAAAAAAAAAGTGTAGTATACAAGATGTTGTGATACTAACATGCAGCGACATTTCTACGGTGTAGTGTCTAGACGAACTGAAGTGCAAGCAAATGCTTTCAAAAACAGTGTTTTTAACAACGTTACTTGCCGAGAACAAATGCATGATGTGAAAAAGTCAAGATGACTAGTAATAAAGAGTTATCATCAGCTAGTATGGCATATTATTGGGCTTTATATTAAATTCTGTTGTCAAATATTAGCTGCTCAATCGCTATTATGTTATATTACTGGAAAGATGGCATTATTTCTAGAATGCGGACTCTAAGTTATTAACTTTTTTCATGACTTGCATTTTGTCATTCGACGGGGAGATCATGACGGAAGTACTTTCATCAAAATGCAAATACGTTAAATGTGATGATATTGAACTATGCATTGGCCTTTATTAGACTTTCCGAAGGAAAAGGAATGTATTAAAAAGATGTCATTACAAAGCATCTATCTTTTTCTGTTTTTAATTCCCGTTGTTAGGTCAGTCTTAATGATTTGATGTCCAACTTGATCTGGTGGACGAATTTATTATGAAGTGCTAAAAAATAAGGTAGAGCTTGTGAAATCTGTAATACACTAGTGTGCAAAACTTAAGCAACAGTCACAAAATGCTACTTTCTGAACACGTGAGTACTCAAAAGAAAATTCTACAAATATTAAGTGTAGAAAATAGGTACTACCCTAACAGGACAGCCTGTCCATGTGAATTTACCTCGACGTCACAAATGGTCACAAGAGTCACAATCACTACAACGAATTGAAATGTAATATCTTTTATTCATCTCTTTCTTACTCGCAATTGGTCGCTCGACTGAGAAGTCACTATGATTGCTGTTTTATGACGAGGCAATAAGCGACATCTCATGTGACCGTCATTTTCAGGCTCCATTGTAAAGCATCATGACTGCTGTTTTGTGACGAGTTCCCAAGTGACCGAAAATGAAGTTATCTGGTGACTTTGTACAAAGGGGCAAAACGATGACTTCACAGAAGAGTCTAGCTCACCACAAAATCACCATATTGCTTCACTGTGACATTATATGGTAGCTCATTATAAAGCAATGCTCACGATTACTTAAAAATGGAGTCTTCAAATGCTTGTCACATGTTAATCACAAGGAGACTTCATTGTAATTTTATCTGGCGACTCATCAAAAAACAACAGTCACAGTGACTTTTTAGTGGCATCATCATATGGCGATTATATCAGGGCAATAATGAGAAGGATGAAAGCTCCCACGTTTCGTTTCGCCGTAGTGATTGCAACACTTGTGACCATGTGTCACGTGACGGAAATGTCACATCGACTAGCTGTAGGGATAGTACATATTTGAATTATAATATTTTCTTTTCAGTTTTTGCACGCTGAAAAATTAGAATTTAATGATGGTTGCTTAAGTTTTGCACATCAGTGTAATAATAAAAAGTTCTTCCGGGATGTACCAGTAGCAAATAAGAGCTTCTATATTTCTTGGTTTTAAGTTTGTAGCAATTTTACTTGAAAGGAAGAAACTAAACTGCACAGAATCCTGTTATAAAAGATTCATTCCCAGGTCCCAATTGTAATGAAAATTTTGCGATATTACTTATATATAGCCGTATATGCTTCGTTAATGCAATCGTCCAAATTTCGCGATAATTTGCTAGGTACCGACAAACTTGAAGGAAGTTTTAGCTAGCGTATACGGAATACGTTGTTTTAAGATTATGAGATTTGGAAATAAAATCATTACAATAACAAAAGTCCTTCCGGCCAGTGCCGGGGGGAAGAGGTAGCTTTCATATTCCTTAATTTTTAAAAGCCAGCTTATATTATTCAAACGCACGGAGCTCAAATTAGTGGAACCCGATTATAGAAGATTAAGGGGTCTTGTACCTTTTAAACGCGTCGAAAATTAACGAAAATTTTCAAAGTTTGAATTAGTCTATCTTCAAAACCTTTTTATGTATAAACATGAAATTTTGGATATTGATTAAACAGATTGTGCTTTGTAATATGCTACCATCAGAAATTTATTAACCCTTTACAGAATTTGTGTATTGTTGAAATCAAAATAGCTCTTTTTTTTACCCCGTAAGTCATTGCGCGCATGATATCTTGAGAAAGTATGTATGGATTGTCATGAAATTTGGTAAATATACTAAACAAATTTGTGTGTTTAAATTGATCTACTTTTAAGTATTTACAATGGTAAAATTTTTAGTTATGACTATTTTTATCCATTAGAAATACAAATTTTTTATTTTTTCTTACGAAAATATTTTTTTTATATAGTTAATGAAATAATTTTAGCCTAAGAGTAGATCATTTTAAACACACATATTTGTTTAGTATCTTTACCGAATTTCATGCCAATCCATATATACTTTCTCAAGATATCATGCGCGCAATGACTTACGGGGTAAAAAAGGGAGCTATTTTGATTTCAACAATACACAAATTCTGTAAAGGGTTAATTAATTTATAATGGTAGCACATTACAAACCACAATCTGTTTAATCAATATCCAAAATTTCATGTTTATACATAAAAAGGTTTTGAAGATAGACCAATTCAAACTTTGAAGTTTTTCGTTAATTTTCGACGCGTTTAAAAGGTACAAGACCCCTTAAATACTATTTTTTGTCAATACTGAATATGAATGAGAATTTCGCGAAATTAGTCGCGTCATCAAAGCTGGTTTTATTTAAAGTGATTTATATTTAGTCGTCAAATTTGGCGATATCTAGAAGTGCCGGCCTTTTTAAAGCAACATAATGAGTGCAACAAAGCTAACCAATGAACTTGGTCGAGACTTTAGTAATTCCTGTGCGCATGCTCACTCACATCTAAATCGGTTGATAAATACGAGTGCTGTTGCAGGCAAATTTTTCAAGATTTTTCAATATGTCACCCACATTAGAAATTCAAACTGTTATATCTCAGCCATTTTTAAGATAAAGACAAAACAAAAAATGCTCCGGTATCTTTGTATCAAGCTCAAACACATAAGAAAAAAAATCAATTTCTAATTTTTTTGTACCTCATTTTAAATACATTTTTTTTTAATTTTTAAATGGCCGCCATTTTGAAACAAAATGGTGGATGGAGTTGGCAGACGAACTCGGCCGAGAGATTGCTATGTACTATGCACATGTTTTGTCACAACCTAATCGATTCATAAATACACGTGTTATCGCGTGACAAAAATCAGATCGTTTCAAAATGTCAGCCATGCTAGAAATTCAAAGTGCTATAACTCAGTCATTTTTTAAGATATAGACGAAACGAAAAATGATCCGAAATCTTTGTATCAAGGTCAAACACATAAGAAAAATATATTTTTCAATTTCTAATTTTTTTGTACCTCATATTAAATTAAAATTAAAAAATAAATAAATGGCCGTCATTTTGAAACAAGAAGGCGGATGAAGTTGGCCAACGTACGTCGGTCGAGACATTGCTATGTACTATGCACATACCTTGTCACATCGAAATCGGTTCATAAATACGCGTATTATCGTGTGACAAAAATCAGATCGTTTCAAAACGTCAGCCATGCTAGAAATTCAAAGTGCTATAACTCAGCCATTTTTTAAGATACAAACGAAACAAAAATCTCTGGAATCTTTGTAGCAAGCTTAAATACATAAAAAAAATTCCATTTCTAATTTTTTGTGCCTCATTTTAAATTTTAAATTTTTTAAATGGCCGCCATTTTGAAACAAGATGGCTGTTGAAGCTGGCCAACGAACTCGGTCATTGGTATGTACTATATACACACGGAATTTTATCCAAATCGGTTCATAAATACGAGAGTTACTGTATGACAAAGATCATATATATATATATAAACTTTTGAACGGAGGGTGGTTTCGGGGTCTGGTGGTCATGATCGATGAAAATATACCATTTTTTTTTTAATCGCTTTCCTCCGTACGGCTGCAATAGGTAGCTTTTTGTAATGAAAGCTACCTAAAAGAAAATTTTCAAGAAACAGCGTTCACTAAAACTGATGAATGAAGCCCGCTTATGGAGAGATTCCTTATTTTTATTCCGTTATTTTGTTTCAGGATGTTAGCCATCTTAGAAATTCAAAGTACTTTATATCAGACATTTGCTTAAGATAGAGGCAAAACAGAAAATGGCCCAAAATCCTGGCACTGAATTCGCGGAATTAAAGGGAAAACGCTTTAATATATATATATATATATATTATACATCTGAATGCATCTAAATTTTGTATGCTTGAAATTAAAATTAATAAGATGCAGCCATTTTGTAACAAGTGCGGATGCATCTGAGTAATGGAATTGGATGGTGCTCTCTGTAACCCACCTGCTAGGTCGCGTCAAAATTGGTTCATAAAAACAAGTGCTGTTATATAAGAAAAACAATATATTTATACATCGACATTCGAAATTGGGATATCTATCTATCTATCTATCTATCTACATACATAAATAGATTTAGATATATATATAAACATTTGAATTGAGTTGGGTTTGGAATTTGCGGGTCATCACACATGAATATATATGTAAATTTTCTTAGTTGCTTTTTTCGAGCGTTTAAAAAAAGAGTCAAACATGCGTCCATAAATATCTCAAGTGTGAACAGATTTGTATTGCGACCATACCTATGAATGTGGAGTCTAACCAGTGTTTTAGAAAACAGGGTGTGAGCAATATGCATTCTGTAAAATCTCCTAATTTAAAAAAAAGTGATGGAGGAGCTGGACAAGGAGGGCAGCAGTCAGGAAATTTTCAATGTCTCAGTTAAGGTTTGTCTGATGTTGCCAATCTGTTCATCTGATGTATTTAAAATATTTCACATGGAATTACATGTTTCTTAATTTTCACTTTAATTAAACTGTGATTTGTTTTCGAATGGTGTTCATATGATCCTTTAATATACTGTTCTTACTGGAATGTGATCAAAGTAAGCAATATATCGTCCGTATGACTTATTAAATGCAACTGTCAACTACACGAACCCCGTAAAATGAACAACACAATGAGGGGGAAATTTTCAAAGGTAATTTCGAATTCTTCGCACACATTGAAAATTTATAATTCAAAGTAAATATCATATTATCGTAAATGTTTTTACCAAGTTTTTATAAAAAAAAATGGAAAGCCACCAATATATGTATAATATGTATAATATGTATAATATAAAACTTTCTTTTTATTATTGAATTTATATGTATTTATTCTGATATATATATATATATATATATTAAGTTTTATTTAACCTTTTACCCACCGCTTGTCAAATTAATCTGATTTTTTTTTTTAAGACGATTTAGTTTAATTCTAAGGTTGCGTGCCGAATTTTGGGATTTTATGTAAAATAGAAGTGGAGTTACAGGTATGTTCCACATGTGGAACGTTGTCGGTACGAATAACATTTGTACATTTTGGCGAACATTTCTTTCGAAACCATACCAGCATTACATACATAACAAAACACAGAAAACAAGGTAATATAAAAAAAAAAATGTTTCTATTTTAGGAACATGCTAACTAGTCACTAACAGCAAAATGTAAGGCCAAGAAACATGTTTCATGCATACGCTTTCAATAATATTTACACCATCTATTCATGTTTTTGTGTCGATTTGGGAATCTTCTTGAGTAGCAGACGAAAAACCATAGGTACTGAATGACGTGATATATATAACGGGTGTCCCAAAAAGGACTGACTGATTTTAAAATTCAATAACTTGCAAACGGTGACAGATATAAAAAAAATTCTTGCAGGAGGGTTATGCATAAGGTCAAAAGTTTTATTACAGTGATTTTCAATTTTAGTTTGATTTACAAACAATAGATGGCGCTGTAAGCAATAGTCGCTAAATACAGGCTGGATTTCTGGTCCTTTATCTTGTTCCATGCAGAAAAAGGAGATGGAAATGTATTATCCGGGCCACGAAGTACCAAAAATCGAGCCTGAATTTAGCGACTATTGCTTACAGCGCCATCTATTATTTGTAAATCGAACTAAAATTGAAAATCACTGTAATAAAACTTTTGACCTTATGCATAACCCTCCTGCAAGAATTTTTTTAATATCTGTCGCCGTTTGCAAGTTATTGAATTTTAAAATCAGTCAGTCCTTTTTGGGACACCCGGTATATATTACGTTTTATTTAACCTTTTACCCGCCGCTTGTCAAATTAATCTGAATTTTTTTTAAGACGATTTAGTTTAATTCTAAGGTTGCGTGCCGAATTTTGGGATTTTATGTAAAGTAGAAGTGGAGTTACAGGTATGTTCCACATGTGGAACGTTGTCGGTACGAATAACATTTGTACATTTTGGCGAACATTTCTTTCGAAACCATTCCATCATTACATACATAACAAAACACAGAAAACAAGGTAATATAAAAAAAAATGTTTCTATTTTAGGAACATGTTAACTAGTCACTAACAGCAAAATGTAAGGCCAAGAAACATGTTTCATGCATACGCTTTCAATAATATTTACACCATTTATTCATGTTTTTGTGTCGATTTGGGAATCTTCTTGAGTAGCAGACGAAAAACCATATGTACTGAATGACGTGATAATGTCCATATTTATTGGAGCGGTAGGACTTTCTATTCTCTTTCTCAAACATCAAATACAATTTTTGTGGCAACAGTCGCAATTTTACGACGAAAACCCAAATGGTTTAGGGTTTCTTTTGAACCTACTGCATGACAAATAGCAACAGCCATTAGTTCATTTGCAAACAGATTTCATCACAATTTTTATCAACGAAGTACTGGACGATATGTTCCAAGCAAATAATCCAAAAATTTTACCCTACCGATATTCTAATTATACAATCTAATCAATCGGGGTTATTTTATTGAAGCTTCTCGCTTCAATTTTCGAGAACAGCATGTTCCACTTTGAGTTAGCTATGTGTTAGCTTCCCAATTTGATATAACAATAACGAAACTGTTGCCATTCCATCGTACACAAACAACTTTACCATCACTATAATAATAAAAATCTCCTCCTTCTTGTTTTTGCAATTCTTTTGTAGATTTTATTGGCATTTATTGGTTCAAAAATATTTCCCAGACACTTTGGCAACAGGTGCAAGAGATATATATCATAAAATTTATTCTTTAATAATAATGGTACAAAAATAATAAAAAAAAAAATGATTGTCCGAGGGAGTCCAGTAAAAATGATCAATATCTCTCTATTCTAAAAAAAAGTAACTACCGCTGCCACCGCCGCCGCCGCCGCCGGTTTTGATTTTTTTGTGACCGGAGGCCTTTATTCGTTAATATTAACAAAAATAATGCATACAAAAATATGAAAATCGGTGTTTTTATACATAAATGTTAGATAAACACGCTGATGCAGACAGTTTTCAAATCGAAGAATTATTTTAAGAGTTATTTAATGCTAAAGTTGGACAAAATCGTTCCACTAAAAAAGTTTTATAGCAGCAAAAACTATACATAGCAGTGTAATCATTTTTAGATCATTTTACGCGTTAGAATTTGCCGGAGTGCAGATTGCATTAATTTTTTTATTTTGACTCATTTTTTCAGGTTTTATTTCTATTTTAAATTCAAATTTTCAGCATTTCTAGAGATATTTTTTACAGATTTCAGAAAATTGTACTAATTTAAACGGTTGCCAACTGTATAAAAAGCGCAAGCAATAATGTTTGTTTCAAATTAAAAATTTATTTACACGTGACTATTATAAACAGGAAAAAAACATTCAAATTAGAATTAAATAATTACGTATAAAAAGCAGAAACTTATTAAAAATTACGTCATAAAAAGTACACACGTGAATTTTAAAAGAGAAAGGATATTGTAAAATAATAAATTCATTAACATGCGTTAGAAGTCTTAGGAGAAATTACGTCATATTTACGTCACATTATAGTTATTACATAAAATGAACACAAAATAATATTGCAAAAAAGTTTAAATTTAGAAATTGCGCTAGACATTTATTTGATATTTTGAGAATTAATTTAAAATGTCTCATTTAAAAGAACTTTCTTTTCGCTTTGTTAAAAAATATCAGGAGACAAAGACTCTCTTTACTTAATTCCTTTTATATTAGCTTATTTTGAAATGTTGTTACACGTGTATACGTCATCAAGTTATTTTTATTTCGACGTTTTATTTGTGTTTTTATTAATGTTGTACGAATTTATTTGTTCTTTCGTTATTTAAAATAAAAATTATATCAATTTGTATAATTTGGCGAGTGGTTTGGCGATTTATATAATTTGGCGAAATTGGTCGACAGGATAATCAAGTAGTACCGCAGCGGATTTGGCGTTAAAATTCCCCAATTAAAGAGAAATGAATAGAAATTCGTTTATAGGGAGATCACCACTGTTTTTTAAATTATAATTCAATCTTTCGAAATCTTTTTAAAGCCGATCAAATTAACGTGCATTTAGAGTCTCCGGTGTCTGGACGGGGGTTGGCGAGCGTAGCTCGTAGGGGGCCGAGCCCCCTAGTCCTAAAAAAAGTAACAATAAGATAATATTGTACTCTAAACCGCCAAAGTTCCACATGTGGAACATAGGCATTCAAATGATCATAAAACAAAAAAAACGAAATAAGATAAATCATTCATTTATGCATAAAACGTAGTAAACAACACTAAACAATACAATAATAATCATCACAGCACTCACACTTGAATTCTGAAGTTATAGATAGAGTAAAAAGCACAGTCTACTACATTTACATTTTTTGTTGCATTTCAACCAGCTCCAAAATAGAAACCAAAAAAATTATAAAAAAATAATTTGTAAGCCATTAAAGCACATCTTTTAAAAAGATATATTAAAAATTTCAAATATATTAAACAAATACTTAAAAAGATACAGCACCACATAATTTATGTTCCACTTGTAGAACGTTGGCGGGTAAAATGTTAACTAAATATATTATCTCCGTACTAGCAGTGTTACGAATTCGTACCCACCTGCGTGGGGAGAAATCTAAAAATAGCCCAGCTATCACGTGACTCAGTACATGTAGAGGAACAGCGTGCGAAAAACTGACTGATGATAGAATTCTTTATAAGTAAAGAAAACCTGAAATGCTCTCTCGGCAAAAAAAAAAGTTTCCTCCAAATAAATGTATTGTAAATATATATATATTAATATGTGTGATGTGATGCTTGAATTTATGTAACTAAAAGATTCAGAATATCTTTATTGATTGGATGAGATGCATATTTATATCGCATTCTCGGAATTTATGATCTTATTTAAATGTTAAATACGGTAGACTCCCTCAAATCCACACAGCTTGGGACCAGAGGTTGTGCGGATTTTAGAATTTTGTGGATTTCTGGTCATTTATTTGTTTACATTTTTTAAACATTAATTTGATCGGTAATTATCAAGGGAAATTATAATGAATGCTTACAATAAAGTGAAACATTAAAATAAGTAAAATATTAAAATAATTTATTAGTTTAATCATAATTATTAAAATAATTATGTAAAATAAAAATTTAGAAAAATATTAAATTATTACCCTTGAAATCGATTCGATTCCAAAAGTCCTATGCTGCCATCTAGTGGTAAAGCGATCGTAAGATCGTACATCATCATATAGATATGCTAATTTATATCAAAATCAAAAGTAATGTAAATTTATTTAGTACTAAATCAGCTGTAATAGCCAAAAGAGAATGATTAACAAAAAATTTAGTAAAAAACACATTGCGGTAGTCGCTGATTTCGGCGCCATCTTGAATTTTGTTCCTGCGATTTAACTGCAAATTTCATTGTTTACATGTGAAAAAAAAATGTGCGGATTTTAGGCGTTCGCGGATTTTAGGGTTGCAGATTTAAGGGAGTCTACTGTATTAAATGAGCTAAATGTAGTCAAGTGGTGCTGTCCAAATAAAACATAAAAATACTTTCAAGATGTATTATTTTACAAGAGTTGGATTCAAAGAAATATGTTTTATTTTTCTCGAAATAATTTATTTACTACGAATGGTATTTCTGGATTGTTTTGAAAATGAATATGTTTTAAGCAATAACAGCAATATAGACTCGCTCATGATCAGGATTGGGAACGACACATCCGAATCAGCCATTTATAAAAATATTCTTATTTTTACATTATCGTCGTAAATAGCATTCAGAATAAATTAATTTATAAAATGGAAAAGATCCCATACTAAGATTTACTTATTTAAACTATCAGTAACCACTGATGTGTTAAAGTGCGAAACAAATTTAATATTATTTGCATTAACTGAAAAAGCGAAATTGTATTACAAGGGAAAAGTAGAAGAATTCAATTTTCGCTTTGAATGAAAGTGAATAAAAAACAGCAACTTGGCGCTAACCCAAGCTTTAACTGAAAACATTTCAAATATATTGTTGTGAAATAAAATAATTTTACAAAAAGTGTCAAATATAAGCAACCCCTTTCTAAGGATTTTATCTAAAGTAGTTTTATGCATTGCACTTTTTTAAACATTTATAGAATAATTTAGTCTTATACAAAGGTAAAATATAGGTGTTTTAAAGCATCTGCATTATAAATAATTTTCCGTTGGTCAAAAAGCATTAATTTACACTTAAAATTGATTATTATAAAAAAAAAATATTTAAAAAAAAGCAATTTAACAACGACCATTTGGAAAAATGATTTTTTAGAAGACTAAAATTTGAGACATAAAAAATCGCAAAGAGTTGATCATACATTACGTAGGCCATGAATTAAACATTACTAGTGTTATTACACGTAAAAATTGCAAGCGCCAAAAATCGCCTGCAAATCGTCAGATTTCCTGAAACATGCGTATTATCCACCTGAAACTTACGTATTATCCAAGCATTTCATTGGCTGTTCGGGAAAAGGCTTTTTCATCGTCAGATTTCTTGGAAATCTGACGACCAATTTTAAATAAAATTCCATTCTTAAACTTCTAAACATCCCACAATATTACTTTTTACACCGTCTTATAGAGAAAAAAAAATGTACTTTTATATGCAATTAGTTTGAAAGCTGTATCTCAATTTGTTTCTGAGTTATAATTTTTTTTTTGTAGTTTTTATTACTTTTTTGTCATAGTGGCAACAGAAGTAGCCATCTCTGTTGAAAGTAAAGGGAAATACAGATTACTGTACATACCAATCAGAAAACGAAAAAACTGCGGATTCAACCAATGAAAAGCGTCAGATATGCTTTTGATTTCCTACCCTGACGAGGACAATAACCATTTATCCAAATGGTTAAAAAATACATTTATTACTAAACTCTAAAACGAACCCTGTAAAGGAGGATTACAAGCAATACAGAATTATTATTATTACTTAATAAATACCTTTCGAGATACTTTAAACTTTCAATAGATTGTCGGGAAGTGAAATGTATAATATCTGCATATTAAGAGAATGTTCGGGTATTATGCAACACTGTTTTAGTTTTAATTGTAAGACAAAACAATAAAAACTTCAGATACAATAAATGTTAGTAAAGAACAATCTTTCACTATTTCTTAACATATTTTTAATGCTTTTAAAATGGAAAGAAAAAAATATATCAATATTTACCTCTAAAAAAATGTACTATTTTCGGGTAATGACAAACTTCAGGCTAATATGGAATAGCGAATTAAGGACTATTAAAATTGCAAGAAACACCGCAATGTGAAAGAATAACAAAAATTATTTTATGAGTATACCTTAGTGCATCATCTATAAATCATGAGATTCTTTGAAAATTACTCAACTTTGTCTTTTACTCGTCTTGAAACAGTTTTCAAAGCTGATATTCCGTATTACCCGACACACCATTTTGAAAAATATAACCTCTTCATTCGTCAAATACAACTTTAGAATAGAGAAAAACTGACTAACAAAGTAATAAATATATCTGTTTACCTTTATACCAAACTTGGTTAACATGGCTGACAATGAGATTTTATTGTTAACTCGGGGGCTCTGGCCCCTGCAAGCTACGCTCGCCAACCCCGTTCAGACACCGCAGAATCTGAAAATCTAAAAATCTAATGGGTTTTTAAAATATTAGAGAAGATTAAATTATACTGAAAAATCTGTGCAGATCTCCCTGTAAACGGGTTTCTATTCAATTCTCTTTGATTGCAAAAATTTAACGGAGAATTAGTTGCTGTCAAGACATCCAATGGTTGTTTTCGTTTTTGATGAAAGAGGATCAGTTAAACATTAAAAAGAAGCTAAAATAAAATGAATTAAGCATGCAGAGCCTTTGTCAACCGGTATTTTAAAACAATCTCTATCACAATAGCCTAAATCATGTGACTATCATCAGCAGTTCCGGGCGGAACACTTTGCTTTTTACACTCTAGGTGCAATTTTGATACTTTAATGTTATCCAGGCACAGGTGATAAGTCGCCAAATATTATTCTATCCCCATCATTTCATCTATATTATAATAGTTCAAGTCATCAAATGACATAAACAAATACGATCTGATCCCTTCGCCTTTCATATTAAAGTTTGGAACAAATGTCATATTGGCGCGATTTTTTTCCAACGACAATTTGGGGAACGCATCAACAGCATAAACAACAACATCCGGCTTACCATATCAAGCAAAATAACGATACTTTGGCGCCAGTTAAGTACCCGTTGCGTATATGACATTGGGGTCAGAAAAAAATCGCGCCAATATGCCGGGTGCAATAAATAAATAATAAAAGTCGGGTGCAAATCTCGCCAATATCGTTTTTCAACTCTCCAGTTAGCATTTTTTTATTGTTAGAGTGGTAAATTAAAACATTGATTTAAAGTTGAAATTAAATGTCATGGTTTGTTACATAATTTAATATTTCGCCAGATGTCATATACGCACCGCATGTTTGGCATGATTTTTTTTTTTCTTTTTTACGAAAATTTGGCGAAAGCCTCGTTTTCGAATACCAGTTACATATGTATTTTTGGTACTACTTAGTTATCCCGTCGACAAAAAATCTATCGCGAACTATAAGATTAAATGTCAATAATGCTTGATCGTAAATGTCACATTCACTTGACTGTTAGCAAGTTACACGTGTTTACGTCATCAAGTGATTTTTATTTCGACATTTTATTTTTAGATTTATTAATGTTATACTAATTTATTTGTTCTTTCGTTATTTAAAATAAAAATTTTGGCAATCTGTACAATTTGGCGAGTGGTTTGGCGATTTATGTAATTTGCGAAATTGGGTGACGGCATAACTATTACATTGTACCGTATTTTTTAATTATTTTCTATTATTTTCAAAAGGAAATAGCAAAAAAATAATTAATTACTATAGAACAAAATAATTTATATAAATTTAAAAAAGAAATAAAAGTAAATATACATTTATTATTAAATAAACAACAATAGCCGGGTTACCATGTCTATCAAAATAATGCCATTTGTGCGCCAATTAGGTACCCCGGTGCGTATATGACATCTGTGTCTAATATTTTTCTTTTCGTTTTGTTTTTGTTTTTTTTTTAAAAAAGAAGTGAAAGCCATCAATTTAAATGTTTCATTTTTAAATGAAAGTTTTGTATTTAATAAAATGATAACGAAATACAAAAAAAAAAGCATTGTTCTTAGCATAGATTTAAAGGAGGCCCAACTGTCGCCAAATTAATTTAAAATAGTAACCTTTTCTGAATTATGAAAAAAAAAATTCTGTTATGATTAAAATGTGAGTTGCCATCATTAGAAGAAATGTATTTAAATTTAGAAAAAAATTAATATTTCGAAAACTAATTCGAATTTAAAAATCCTAATACCAGTTTTGAGATCTGTGGATCAACACAGATTTTTGGTGTTCATTTCCTCGCAAAGTATTCCATATTTTAGGAGAAATCGGCGTGAAACAAAATCAGTTGTTTAATCAGTCGATTTAAAGAATCGATACATATCAGGCGTTTCATATATTCGTTTCATAAATTCGTTTCATTAGGATTTTATATATATAGGGTAGATATGAATTTATAACATGTACAGTCGTGGAAAAAAAAGTAAACAGCCCCTACTAACTCTTCAGCAAATTATCGTAGAAGAAATTTACTGGTACCGAATGATTGGAAATAAAATCTACTTTTAAATGATGTATATACAATTCGCTTAGAAGGCGCTCTACATATGAAAACGAACCATAACATTGTTTTTTTTCAATATCAATACACAATTCTGACAACATAAATGAACTCAACAACATTCAGTTAGCCTAAAAACAAATTTTATACAATCCGTACGATAAGTTTCCGAGAAATTAGTTATTTTAGAAAGAGCGTATTTTAGGGGCTGTATCCAAATTGAAATTCGGTACTCGATTGTTGACCGATAGAGCCTCCTTCTTGATCAAGTCATCTTAAGATCTACTTGGAAACTGCTAGATTACAGGATAGCGTAAAAAAATTCAAAATATCTATTCACAACTATCGTAGACGGCTTCTTAAACCAACATTTTCCGTTTTTTAAGAATAATTTGAAAACTACTTGGAAAGAAAATGTGAATTTTGGATTTTCATAAAGCAGGACTTAATAAATTTAAATCTATCAAAAAAATTGTAGATTGCAATTCAGAATTTTTTCGAATATTAATTTCATAATTCATATCATAAAATTATAAAAAAACTTGAAAATTCAACGTATTTATGTTTGGGTAATTTAGAATTCTTGCGACGCAACAAATTAGCACATTAGGAGTATAAATTCAGGGGATATAAATAAAAATATGAGAAATTAATTAGAAGCACTAAATTTTGAATGTTTATAGTTCAAAAAAATTATCGTTCAAATGATTTGAAATTTGGTGAACCGAAGATTTAAAATATCTTGATAAAATTGGGTGTTGCTATTTAAAAAAAATGAAGTTTGGGTTCGTTGTAATATATAGACGACCCCCTCCCTAAGCAAATTTTATATACATCATTTAAAAGTAGACTTTATTTCCAATCGTTCGGTAGCAGTAACTTTCTTCTACAATCATTTGTTGAGGAGTTAGTAGGGGATGGTTCCTTTTTTTTCCACGACTGTACCTGCAAAAAAATGCGAAAAATGAGAATAAGGTCATATTTCACCGTGCCGCTTGAGCAATTGCTATCCAAACAGAACTGACAAAGTGTCTCATGGAAGTGTTAGGAAGTCGTATGTTAAATTTACGCTTGGCTGCAACAACGTATGTACGAGATATTGAAGTATTCCATATTGTCCGACCATTCCGTAATACCTGAACCTACTCTCACTATATATAAGTACTAGAATATCAGCGTCACTAATGTAATTTAAAAAATATAGTTTAAATGAGTTTAACATTGATGAAATGAATGGTGAGATAGATTTAATAATATGATATTCGAACTCTCATTGAAGGTGTTAAAAAATGGAACACCGTATACTTTTTTATGTTTAATATAAACATTGATTTTTTTTTACAAAATTTGTTTTTTTAAGATACGGGTCTTTTCAAAATGAAGAAGAACACTGAGTTTGTAATGAATACCCCAAAAGTCCGTTACTTATCCAGTATAGAGGCATTGTCAGGATAGAGAAAATTATCTGTGCATGATAAATACTTTTTTTTAAATTATTTTCTGGTATCCTGATCTTTGTTTTATAAACCCAGGCACTTTTTTCAATATTTTTACCTCTTTAATATAAAGAAACCATTTATTTGTTTTATATAACTGAAATAAATTCCATATAAAAATAATTATATATATATACTAATTATGTAATGAAGCATAAGCATTCATTAGCTTTCTTTATACATAGTCCAGGCAATAGGGAATTTTACCTAGCAAAATTAATGGTAGTACTGGAAACCGGCTTTCTAGATGTTTTTTGGGTCGCTTAATCCGAATTTGTAACTTCCCACCAAAATTTCCCCCGGCAACCTCCCCAAATTTTGGTAAAAAGCCTCCCAAAAAAGGTTTTCATTAAAAAAATCAATTTTTTTATTGTTTTAGAGAGAAAGTATCTAAAAATTCAGAAAGTAGACAAAATTTCCAACAAATTAGATATATGACATTGTTACTTAGGGTGAAGGGGAAGGGGGGATCTGCCTCGGAACATTCGCGCGGTGTCGCGTAAACTAAGTTGCGCAATTCCACTTAACCACTCACACGTTTACATTCGCCCTCCCATCTCCTCTCCTAACTTTCTCTATAAGGTTTACTTTAAGAGTTTGGGGTCGCTGAATCCGAATTTTTAACTCCCCCCCCCCCCTCCCCCAAATAGTTCTTTTTAACATTAATTTCTTATTGTTTTAAAGGAAAAGCATTACGAAATTCAGAAACTAGACAAAATTTGCAACAAATAGGATATATGACATTATCCTATGAATTAGGATGAACGGGGAGGGTGAGGGCTGCCTCTGAACATGCACTGCGGCTCTACGTGCACTAAATTATGAAGTCCAGGCAATAGGGGATTTTATCTGGCAAAATGAATACTAGTTCTGAATTTCGACTCACTTTATGTTTTTGGGGTCGCTGAATCCGAATTTGTAACTTCCCACCAAAATTTTCCCCGGCAACCTCCCAAAAAATTGATTTTTTGAAAAAATTTGGTTTTTGAGAAAAGCGCGCGGGGATAGTTCCGAGGCAGCCCCCTTTCTCCCCGTTTATCCTACGTCATAATGTCATGTATCCTATTTGTTGCAAATTTTGTCTAGTTTCTGAATTTCGTAATGCTTTTCCCCTAAAACAATAAGAAATTTAAGTTAAAAACAACTATTTGGGGGTGGGGTCGGGGGGGGGGGGGGAATTTCGGGGGTAAGTTAAAAATTCGGATTCAGCGACACAAAAAACTGAAAGTAAACCTTATAGAGAAAGTACGGAGGGAAGATGGGCGAGCTAATGTAAACGTGTGAGTGGCTAAGTGGAATTGCGTAACTTAGTCCACGCAGCACTGCGGCGCATGTTCCGAGTCAAATCCCCCCTTCTCCTTCATCCTAAGTCAAAATGTCATATATCTAATTTGTTGCAAATTTTGTCTACTTTCTGAATTTCTAGCTACTTTTCCCCTAAAACAATAAAAAATGGAATTTGTTAATAAAAACCTTTTTTGGGGGTCTTTTTACCAAAATTTGGGGGTGGGGGGGGGTTGCCGGAGGAAATTTTGGTGGGAAATTACAAATTCGGATTTAGCGATACAAAAAACATCTAGAAAGCCGATTTCCAGTACTACTATTAATTTTGTTAGGTAGAGTCCCTATACGGTCTCTATTGCCTGGACTAACAGGTGTTTGTATCATTTGACAACAAATATAATTTTCTGAATGCCAAATTGTGCTAAATTACCCAAATAGTTGAAAGATACCTAAATTTAAAGCATATTTTCCGTTTTAATTTTTTTTAGCATTAACGTCAAAGTGTAACTTTCGAATCGCCAATCACTTACAAGAGGTTTTAAAAGAAACAGGTTTATCAGTTGTATTAAAATAACAAGAATGCAATTTTTTAATCTATTCCTTTTAGAATAAGATTGATTACGGCTGTAAAACAATAAAATAGTCGATGCACTATGTTTTAATATCTCAATAATTCTGAAATTTAATTTAATTGTCAAAATCAGTCTTTTTTAGGGTTTCGTTCATATGACGAAACCCTATTCGTCTCGCTCCTCTGTCTGTCTGTCTGTCTGTCCGTCACAGAGCCCGTTCTCAGAAACTATACATGTTGGAGACATGAAATTTTGGGTACTTATAGCTGAGCACCTCACATCATACGACAAATCATAAAATTTTGAAAAAGTCGTACATTTAACCCTTTGGGCTCCCGCATATGTATTTTAAACAATTATTTCTAAGTGAGCTCCTAATTAGTTTGGAGACGTGAAAATTTGCATACTTATAGCTGAACACCTCACACCAAACGACAAATCATAAAATTTTGAAAAAGTCGTACATTTAACCCTTTGGGCTTTCGCATGTGTATTTTAAACAATTCTTTCTAAGTGAGCTCCTAATTAGTTTGGAGGCGTGAAATTTTGCATACTTATAGCTGAACACCTCACATCAAACGACAAGTCATAAAATTTTGAAAATGTCGTACTTTAACCCTTTGGGGTCCCACATGTGTATTTTAAACAATTATTTCTAAGTGAGCCCCTAATTAGGTTGGAGGTGTGAATTTTGCATACTTATATCTAAACACCTCACATCCAACGACAAATCATAAAATTTTGAAAAAGTCGTGCATTTAACCCTTTGGGGTCCCACACGTGTATTATAAACAATTCTTTCTAAGTGAGCCCCTAATTATGTTGGAGACATCAAATTTTGGGTACTTATAGCTGAACACCTCACATCACACGACAAATGATAAAATTTTAGAAAAGTCGTACATTTAACCCTTTGGAGTCGCGCATGTGTATTTTAAACAATTATTTCTAAGTGAGCCCCTAATTATGTTGGAGACATCAAATTTTGGGTACTTATAGCTGAACACCTCACATCACACGACAAATGATAAAATTTTAGAAAAGTCGTACATTTAACCCTTTGGAGTCGCGCATGTGTATTTTAAACAATTATTTCTAAGTGAGCTTCCTAATTAGTTTGGAGACGTGAAATTTTGCATACTTATAGCTGAACACCTCACATCAAACGACAAATCATAAAATTTTTGAAAAAGTCGTACATGTGCTCCCACATGTGCATTTTAAACAATTCTTTCTAAGTGAGCCCCTATTTAGGTTGAAATTTTGCATACTTATAGCTCAACACCTCAGATCTCACAGTCAAATAATAAATTTTGAAAAAGTTTTATGTTTATCCCTTTTAACTCCAGCTTGTGTATTTTAAACCATTCTTTCTAACTGAGCCCCTAATTAAATTGGAGATTTAAAACTTTGCATACTTATTGCAGAACACCTGAGGCCAGGCGACAAATCATAAAATCTGGAAAAAGTCTTACGTTTAACCCTTTGAGCTACCACATATCTATTTGAAGCAATTCTTTCTAAGAGAGCCCCTAATTAAGTTGGTGACATGAAATTTTGCATACGTATAGCTGAATGCCTCAGACCACACGACAAATCATAAAATTTTCAAAAAGTCTTTTATTATTTACCCCTCTGGGCTCTAACTTGTGTATTTTAAGCATTTTTTCTAACCTGCGCCCTTTTAACCCAGGGAGAAATTTTCCAACTTTTGCCGACACCCCTTTGACCATTCTTTTATATTATGCACCATAGCCTTACATATTTAGTTCCATTTTTTCCCGCCAGGTGCGCCTACTTATCTCGGGTGCTATGGGCCAAATCCCCTCGACTAATATATCTACGGATAGTACGCAAAACGGATTTTCGTTCGGATCAGGTTTGTTTAGAATCAAGTGCGCCCCCTGGTTTTGAAATATGGAACTAATAGATTTTTCAAAAGAATAAAGTGTTTTGAAAGGAATATTAAACGAAACCCTCTGTGCGATCTGTGACCACACTTACCCACTTGTTTATATTACACTTTTGTAATAGTGTCAAATATTATACTATATTGTTGGTGTAAAACGTATAAAAAGGATGTAATAGGAATTATTACATTTTTATTAAAAAAAATTTCCATTAAAATTGACAAGAATTTTTTTTTTTTTTTCATTTAGAATAGATAGTGAAAATAAATCTTATACAAGTTATATTTTTCCAGAAAGTTGGAAAAAATAAAATATTAATTTTACATAATCAAGCTTTGTGAATGAATTTATTTACCTGAACAAAAATTTTTCTGACAATCAGCAGACATCTAAGAATTGTTATTTCTTAGCATTCTGTTTTACTTTCAATCAAATATGTTAAACATACTTATGTTTAATGATATTCAATGTCAACAGACAACCGGATATTATTGCTTCTTAAATAAACAAACAAACAAACAAATCTTTTTAACAATGTAAATTCGAACTTTTCAGGAGGACTTTCAAATGATAATAGTTTAGTAAATAAAAATTTTATTTCATTTTACTTATAAAACTAAAATATTTTTTTTTTGCAATGTGTAAAAAAAAAAAAAAAAAAATGTCACCCTCTCCACCAAAATCTCCAAAATCAGTAGTGAATTACTGACAGAACGAAATTGTTAATTTGATTGATCATCGAAAATTTTCATTTTAATTCAGAAAACATTTAACTCACTTTGAAAATATCATTTCTTACAAGAAATGTATTATTTAATAAATCTATCATTGCAAATAATTTCTAACTTCCTTAAAAAGTAGATTCCATCAACCCACAAAAATAGTAAGTTTTCGGGGAATTTAAATGCTCCATATGGGATTGACGCACGTCCAATATTACTATTCGTAATTATCCTAGTGTTGCCAAATTGGTCTCCATTTTTTTTTTTTTTTCAATTAATATGGATTGGAAACAAATTGGATTCAAATTCACAACAGAAACTTCGAAACAGGAATTTCTACTTTAAGTAATCTCGAAATGGCTGTCATTAGATAAAACAAAATATAATACTTTTAATTTCTGGTGTGGATTCGTATTTTATGAATAAAAATGGAGGCCAAACTGGCAACCTTGAAATGGCCTCCGAAACGCGACTGGGTTGCAGTGCAGAGATTGATCGTAAAAGGAAAAAAATAATAAAAACATGGGGAAAGTTTCGTTTGGATGAGAAGATATAATAACAGTCAGATTGTTCTTTTTGAGCATAAAGATTGATTTAGTTTATTTCCAAGTTCCTAAAATATACCGCTTTTGAGATATACTTACAAAATATTCCGAAAATTTTACAAAAATTAATTAAAAAAATTTCAGCTTATGGAAGACTGATTCACCTACAACAATTAGTTTTATGACACAATATTTTCCGTGTTCCACGACATTAAATTAGACAAACTTAAAAAAAGCTAAAACAACAGTGTTTGAATTTTTATGATGATAAAATTGCCTAGTAATTAAGCAGTGAAGAAAAAGAAATTATAATACAGAAAGAACAACATTTATATATGTGAAATCGTGTAAGTAAGTTCTTTATTATTTTGTTCACAAATGCATATGTTTAATGGCACGAAGACTCTATAGAGACATGTTTCGTCAATTCAGAATCAGATATAAGGATTTTTTATATACAAAAAAGAGCCGGAGGTTTTAGAATCTGTAGTTTGTTTCACTAGTTTATAAAATGTCTCAAAATCATATTTTTACTAGCGCAAAATGCATTTTTCTTAAAAATGCGATCACGTTAACGGTACATTTTAATTTTCAATTTTTGAAGTGAAAACTTCTTTAGGCGCGTTGAGCTTTTCTTGAGATGGAGAAAAAACAATGATTTGGAGACACTGTTACGTAACCGACATGCTAGCATTTAGTACATAGACACTAGCGCGCCAAGCGGTGAATGACAGGAACTTTTCCCTTTTCAGCTCAATCAGCAAAAGAAGAACGAAGCTAAAACTCACTTTTTCTCACAGTGTTCACACAGGAACACACACACACACACATTATCAGTTTTCGAAAACTTCTTTAGGTGCGTTGAGCTTTTTTTGAGATGGAGAAAAACCACTGATTTGGAGACTCTGTTACGTAACCGACATGCTAGCATTTTGGCACATAGACTCTAGCGCGCCAAGCGTAATATAATTGTGGTATTGCATTTATTAATAAAAATACTTTTGGATAGTATTGAATTAGAGTATGGATTTCAATGTTTGGATAGTATTGAATTGGAGTATGGATTTCAATATTTGGATAGTATTGAATTGTAATGGTTGCCGTTTATATTTCACCGGATAAATCTTTAAATGCAATACGAGAATTTCTGTACGAAAATTTCTTTATTTATATGTACATGGATAATTTAATAGTATAATTTAATATAATAATATATATTACAAATTATTAATGTTTATTTATATGTAATTTATAGTTAAATTATATTACTATGAACATTTTAATATAATTTTGGTAGTAATAGTTTATAATAATGAATAAAAAACACTACATTTAAAAGTATTTTCTGCACAATAAAACATTTCCTGGCGATTAAAAAAACACACACGTAATTGTTGAAGTTTTCACTTCTATTAAAACTCCCGGAGTGCCGCTGTTTTTTTATTTTTTTTTTTTTATTTTTTTTTTAAGACTTAATGGTACCCTAGGTACTTATTTTTCAACTAATTTTTTCATTAATAATGGAGGTTTTGAAATTTTAATTTCTTAATTACTACCCTATACAATTACGCAAAAATTATGGAAAAAATTACATAATAAATCTCAACAATTAACAATTTCTCCCCATTTTCACACAATGAGCGGGTACGTATTTCAGACATAATCGAGATAAAGATATAAAATCATATAAGTTTAAAGTTCATTGAAGAATATTGCCATGGGCTCGTGACACGCCGGTTGGGTCATCTAGTGTATACCGTATATTTCCGTGTGTAAGACGAGTATACGACTTTTTAGTGAAAAAACTTCCAAAATCGGAGACAAGCAGATATCAAAAAATGGTGATAAACAATCCAACGAACGAAAACTTAGCACTTTTTTGTGCATAGAAAATAGAAAAAATGCGCTTTCTGAAATTATTCATATCTCCTATTTTTGCTTGGTGCACTGCCAAATCTGTTTAATTGGTTGCCATTCATTCTGTTATGACTTGTTCGTTCATAAAAATCAATCCTCCTATTTTTGGATTGAATTACCATAAGAAATGATCTTTTGATCTTTCAAAAAATGTTGCATGAATAATGTGATGGATGGAACTGTGGATAGTGTCCTTTTTGAAGATTGCTACTGTGATGATTATGATTTAGACACTGTCGATATTCATACTGATATACTAATGAAAGGAAGCGATTTTGAGAAATTGCTTGAAATTTCTCATTATGATTTGGATAGTGAATGCGGATTGGTAACTTTATTCATTGTAAAAGAATACAGTTTTAATGTAGTTGTAGAAATAAGGTATTTTTGTATTATTTTACGTTTACCTTTTTTTTAGAATATAAATGTTTGAAATTTTATTAGACTCGTGTATAAGCCGGCCCCACTACTTTGGAGTAAAAAAAAAGCCCACAAATTCACGGCTTATACACGGAAATATACGGTATATTACAATTAAAAGTGTATGAATACGAGACAGAGAGGAATAGATGTGAGGGAAGGCAGTTGCGATAAATTTGAAACAACTTAATATCTAAACTAAACTAATTAATAAACAATCTTATTTAATAATTTGTCTAACAAATTAACCAAACAACTTTAATTTATTATTATTTTGTACCGATGTTTTAACGATAGATATTACAATATGTAAATTTTGTCACATAAAACAATCTTTATTTAATTTATCTCAAAAGATAATTAGAAAACTTTAAGTATATTCTACCATTACTCATTTTGTGTGTACACAAATATATGTTTGTGTATATACACACATTAATATACACACAAATATACACACAAATATAATATTTTGTGTGTATACACAACAATTTCGCACTGGAAGTTTCAATAGGAACGCAAAATGCAACACTATGAATAAAAGATCCAATGTGTAATATGCCGGAAAAGTTTTATGGTGAAAAAATTAATGACTTGTTTCTTTTATAAGGACAGGTGAAATAAAACATATATTTTAAAACAAGAAGGTCATGACGTTATTTATTATTATTAAATAATATTTATAAATCAAAAGAATACCTGTAGCGTAGTCGTGAGCACACTTGTCTGTTGCACTACTGGTCGTCAGTTAGGTTTCTGGCTGCGGAATGATAAAGGTTAACTCAACCTTTCAAACCTTCAGGGTCGATAAAATGAGTACCAAGCTTACATGTAAAGAAACACTTAGGGTCCAGCGTTAGGCTGCCAACCTAGTTGGGACATAGGCTGAATAGCATCTCAGTGCCCATAATCACGAAAAGAGGACTGGGGAATGAAGACCAGAAATAAATAGATTGCAGCGCAGCAGATTTAATTTTATAAAATAACTTATTCTTTAACAACTTTGATTATCAAAATTAATACAAAAACAATTAAAATGAAATCACATTAATAAAGTAATTTTAGTATTACGTTCATCCTAACAAAGGTATAGTAAAATATTGTGGTAACTGTAGTAGAATAAAATATAGTAGTCGAACCTAAAGTATTGTAAAAGAAGAATAATATAGAAAAAAAAAAACAGTGGCACTCCGGGTGTGCCAACAGAAGTGAAAACTTCAACAATTACGTGTGTGTTTTTTTAATCACCAGGAAATGTTTTATTGTGCTGGAAATACTTTTAAATGTAGTGTTTTTTTATTCATTATTATAAAATTTTACTACCAAAATTATATTACAATTTTCATAGTAATATAATTTAACTATAAATTACATATAAATAAACATTAATAATTTGTAATATATATTATTATATTAAATTATACTATTAAATTATCCATGTACATATAAATAAAGAAATTTTCGTACAAAAATTCTCGTATTGCATTTAAAGATTTATCCGGTGAAATATAAACGGCAACCATTACAATTCAATACTATCCAAATATTGAAATCCATACTCCAATTCAATAGTATCCAAAAGTATTTTTATTAATAAATACAATACCACAATTATATTACGCTTGGCGTGCTAGAGTCTATGTGCCAAAATTGTAGCATGTCGGTTACGTAACAGTCTCTCCAAATCAGTGGTTTTTCTTCATCTCAAAAAAAAGCTCAACGCGCCTAAAGAAGTTTTCGAAAACTGATAATGTGTGTGTGTGTTCCTGTGTGAACGCTGGGAGAAAAAGTGAGTTTTAGCTTCGTTCTTCTTTTGCAGATTGAGCTGAAAAGGGAAAAGTTCCTGTCATTCACCGCTTGGCGCCCTAGTGTCTATGTGCTAAAGGCTAGCATGTCGGTTACGTAACAGTGTCTCCAAATAAGTGGTTTTTCTCCATCTCAAAAAAAGCTCAACGCGCCTAAAGAAGTTTTCACTTCAATAATGTAATATAGAAATAAAGAATAATACTTTGTTAATCAAGTACATGGAATAGTATATGTAGATTGTAGGCAATATAAAATTAGGTTATTTTCAAATTACTTAAACATATATAAGCGGAAATAATATGTAATTTACTTGCTAAAACAAACTATTCACCCCAACTTGAATATTTCCTATGTACTTCCCGAAAATAAATTGTTATATGAGCTTAGAATAGTATAGTGCATGGATAATAGGGTGGGTCGAAAAAAACGAATTTTCAATTTCAGGAACGCTTTTGTGCGGAAAAGTTGCCTATTGTAATAAGAAGAAAAACGGCATAAATTTTTTTTAAAACGGTTACCATATTCCATTCGCGCATCGTACTTAAAGTTAATGGAAAATTGCAAAAATCGCGCCTTTTTGTAATTTTTTTTAATTAATTAAAATTTTAAAAATAAACACGCTGTAGTTTTTTATGCTTGTTTTCTAGTTTAAAAAACTTAAATAAATTAAATTCTAATCAATAATATAATATTTTCCGCTCGTGTAAAATCTTTGAAAAAACATATTTTTTCCAATTTTTCGCAATTTTCACTGTGCAACTCTTCGCTTGTTTTGCTAGAACAAAACGACCTAGAAATCACCACGTGGAGGTGGTTGCACGTTGAGTTCCACCCACACCCTACCCAACCAGCCATCCAAATTGTTGGGTATGGTATTTACATTATATTTACAACTATTTACAAAGATTTTCTACAGAGTAGGATTCTTTGGATTACTGTGTTTTTCACTTTTCCTTTTTTATATCTACTACACATTTAAAGTCTGACTTTATGGAGAAATAAGGCATAACCGATCTAGACTTCAGTGTTGCTCGGATATAGCCTAGCCATCTCTAGCATCATGTCCACATACTTTATTCCAGACCTCTGTCACAAGTTTGACGCACCTCTCCACAGCCTGGGTGTGACAGGGAAACTTTTGTATTTCTCTGATGAGCGTAGTGTCAGAATTGAGGAGTGATTTAATATCATCTTCACTTGGGTCCCGCAGCATTGGAGGAGGCTACACCACACAAGAATTCCAATTAATAATTTCAATGTAATCGGAAGCTTGAAAGTTTATCTTCGATGACACAAAATATTCTAACAGTCTTCTTCTTTGGGACTGATTGTCTTGTTTTAATATCTTTCTGTAACCGATCTCCCGAATATGGTCTCTTTCAACGACAATCATTGCCAACAGAACTTTCTCTGGGTGCGTAAAGTACGCATTTCTTTCTATTACTGGATTGACAACTTCAAGTAATTCGTCGGATAAATAGCGTGATGTTTGGACTACTTGAAAGACATCTTTTGGTCCGTCAGTAAATTATTTGCTCTTTTTTATGGCAAACCATACAGGCATGTATGATTTTAAGATGAAGCCAACAATTTCTTTTAGGTTTTCGGATGGATCGGATGAACTTATATACAACAAAGGATTCGGTTGGCCGCAATCAGCCATCTAGAATTGGACAAAGGACCAGGATCCTGATTTGCCAAGTCTTCTGGACAATATCCAAAGGTGACTGCATTTGAAATGTCCAACATATACTGTTGGTCTTTGCTCAACAAATTTCTATCTATATCAGGGATCGAACAGTTTGTTGGTTCAAAATCGACCATAGGGAGTTTTTCACAGCAACTGAGCTGTTGCCCGATTGGTCCACTAAAAGATTTATATCCAGTAGTTTGACAGTCAATATGCTCGAAAATGTGTTGAAAAAGAAGCTCATTAAAATGCAGGGGGCATATGCTCCACTGTAGCGGGCGTCCTACATGATTTTCTAATCGGTGGATGACACTCTTCTTCCATCCAGTATTATAGTGCCATCACACGCTACTACTTCTAGTTTTTCTAGTGATATTGATAGTTTAGAAAAAAGAGAAATAAAGCTTTCAGTTATATCATTTGATAAACTCGAAGAAGGATATACATGTCAAATATAAATTGATCCAGGTTTTTGGATAAGTGAATAGTGTTCTTCTTTCAGATTCCTTCGGAAGTGCTTGGAATTGAATTTTTCGACGAACAAAGTATCTTTTTGTCTGTCAAAGAAAGGACCCCAGCTTTCTCAGGAGGTATGAATTGACTTTTCAAATGCGTCCTAACACGACTTTTGTCTTTTTTTTTTATTTTACACTTATCAACCATATAAGTAGAATCTGTATCGCTTATCATCCCAACGTCTCGCAGAACACTTGACGCTATGACAGCTGTTGCCCGTTCAGAAGCTTCGAACCGATCACTGTTTAGCGCTGTTGCGTTAAGTTGTATTCTCATCTGCAATTTAGGCTTTCCAGTTGATGTACTTGGTTTGTATTCATCTTCCTTATACTCCGAGACTTTAATAGAACTGTGAGCCTGTTCATCCATTTCCGAGTACTCTCCTATTTTATGAACTTCTTTGCCACTAAATTGTCGCTGAAGATCACGAGCGTTCGGCTCTACCTTCACATTTAACTTTTTAGTAATTATTTTGCGAGTTCTTTTCCTTTTCTTCTAGCAAAAGGAACAAGGAGTTCCATTGTGAAAATTTCGAAATATTGGAAAATTTCTGTTTTTTCTAAGACGTTGCGCGAACGGGAAAAAATATATTATTGATTAGAATTTACTTATTCAAGTTATTTAGACCATAAAAGAAGCATAAAAAACAAAAGCGTGTTTATTTTTTAAATTTTAATTAATTAAAAAAATTACAAAAAGGCGCGATTTTTGCTATTTTATATTAGTTTTAAGTACGATGCGCGCATGGAAGATGTTAACCGATTTTTAAAATTTTTTTGCCGTTTTTCTTCTTATTACAATAGGCAACTTTTCCGCACTAAAGCGTTCCTAAAATAAAAAAAAATCGTTTTTTTCGACCCACCCTAATGGATAACCCACATTCTTTGGTATATCGGACGCATTGTTATATTATAGCCGCCTAACTGTGCTTAAACATATCTCTACCATATTTATTTATATGGATATTTATTTATACGGTTATATGCAGTAGGCAATTTTCAGAAAATTATACTATCTGATATACATTTAGATATTATGGATATATGGATACATACGTCTCATACATATATAGATATGGTCAGATTTTTGAAGATTTTACTATTATAGTATAATGGAGTTTTTTTATGTTTCTGAAATTTTTCATGTGTTAGGAAAATAATAATTTTTTACAACTACCAAGGATGCGACGAATGGAACTAATGCTCAAAAATCGTATTGTTTAAGATATTATTTCTTCAAACTGTTATCAGTATGTTGTTGAGTTCTGTCATCAGTATTTTGATCAGTTAAGTTTACAGCATTTTGCTTTAAACATATTTAGAATCTCAGCTTCTTTCTATGAATATGAATTTTATTATTCTTGAATGGAAAATATATGCTTATATATATATATATAAATATATATTGGTTATTGGCCGCAAAAAAGTGGACAGTTTGCGCAAATGCGTCTAGTAGCACACGGTTTGTGACTGATGAAATTGTATATCCACTTTTGTTAATTAAAATCTATATATTTTGTAGATAAAATGAAGCAGTTAATTTGCGTTACTGGAGATAATCATAACGGATGCATAATATATTTATAACGTAAATTATGAAAAATATTTTATATATCTTTGAATCACAAAATTACCACATTTTCTATATAAGGACATATAATAAATAATAAATAATAATAATAATCATTTCTATTTAAAAACTCCAAAATATATTATTCGTAGACATGAAGCTTTACTTGTTTTAACATCCACTTTTTCTAAACAGAAATATTTATTTTAGCTAATCACTTAAAATGTCAATTAGATAAGGCATTCGGGATGTTACAAATGAAAATGAAATTTCAAATTAAATTTACTGGGCCTATATCCCACGTGCAGATAATTGGCCGTCAAAAATCAACCAACGAACCAATCAAATTAAATTTATTTAAAAATATTATTTATAAACATTTTAATTTGAAATTTGATTTTCATTTGTAATATTGTATGCAAGGCGAATGTTTCTGTCTTGAAAAATTTCCAAGTATTAACATTCAGAATAACACCAAATTATATTATTTTTTACTATTCAGAAACCGTGGTAATCGAAAAATAAAAGGTTTGACAAATGAACTATAAAATATGAAATTTAAAAAATAAAAAGACCAAGTTTTTTCGAATTTTGTTTAAAAAGATATTTTGCCGTAACAAAGTTTTATATAATATAATCTCAGTAATAAATTCATTTTATTGTATATGTATACATATATTCAAAAGAAATTCCTATTATACCTTATATCAAGTTAAATGTAAACTTTGTAATCAGTCATTTTTCGTTTCAATTAATGGAATATAATATTTTTAACCGCATATTATATTTACGAAAACAACATTTTCAAAACGTCTTAACATGTCTTTTCTAATAATACGAGTGCATCATTTCTCTTTCTACACAAAAGCTGTTTAATGGATATCTATGATACTCATTAAAAACATGAATAAGAGAATGAAAAAAGAAAGAAATAGATAAAACACTAATTATAGTGCATGCTTCACGAAATGGAAAGTTTATTACAAAACTTTCTTAAAGTAGCTCATTAAAAGAGATAAAACTAAATCAGTATTAAGAGTAGGAAATAAGTTAACTCAAAAACTTTCTTTTCGATGAATTTTAATGTACTTTGACTTTGATATTTTTTTATGTTATTTAATTTGAATAAATATAGGCATTAATAAAAAAAGTAACAATATGTTAAAAATAGGTAACAACTATAATTTGAATTTTGTACAAAATATTTTTCGTTGTTTTGCTTTAATTGGAACACACTGTAAAGTAGAACAATTATTTACATTTATTTCAATAATAAATTTATAGTTATTTTATTGAAGATAGATATTTTTTAAATATTGAATACTACATGTGAATAATAAGAATAATAAATGTGCAATATATAAAACACGATAACTGTTTGCAATATTCCCCAATAAATGACGCATATCTTTTGTATCAGCTCATAGTTTTACATTCCCCGCTATGCGTAAAGTTCAACCGTAAATTGTGTACATTTTCATTTAATAAAATATATTTCAAACGTTTTGTTATTTAAATATAAATAATGTAAAAAAGAATAAATAAATGAAAATTTTCAGAAATTCATGTTTCGTTGCTTGATTTTTAAATATGTACATTGTAGTATTTCTTTGCTGCTCTTACTAATAGACCGGGAGGCGACAGAATAGACCATCATCTCATCGAGTTCATGGCTGAAATTCCAGAATTAGTAGAAACTCGATTCTCATATTAAAACGCAAGTCTGCCAAGTCATATCTTGGTGGATACAACCTGAAGACCGGATTTTAGCTGTTGACTGGCAGGGTTTACCGTTGGGTTTTCCTGCACTTAAAGGTATGAAAACATGGATAACCGAGATCAGGAAAACACAGTGGTAAACCTACGAGTTATCCACAAAAATTAGGTTTCCAGGTGTTTCCCACTAAGATAAGACTTGGCAGACCGATTGCGTTTTAATATGCGAATCGAGTTTTATCTAATCCTGGAATTTCAGCCCTGAATTCAATGAGGTGATTGTCTGTGCTGGCGTCTCCCGGTCAATAAATAATTCATGATTATATTTTCAAGTTTTGGAAAAATCTGTGCTTTTTCAAACAACTGTGAAAAAAGAGGTAGAGAAAACGTAGAGACACAGTAAATTAGAAAAAAAAAAGCGTTGATAACTAAAGATTTCTTTTAGAACACCGATTTGCTCTCTCTAAAAAGTGTTTATATTGAAGTTTTAATTGTGAGAAATTGTATACATAAAAAATCAGTCACAATGAAGAAAAATTCTTTAATCACCACAAGTTCACTTAATGCCATAACTGCGCATTTTAAAATGCACACATAGCAAACATTTCTAAAAAAGATTGCAATAATGTCATACTTGAATATGATAAGATGATGCAAAAATAACTGACTACACACTAAACTTATAACCAATTAAGATTAACAGTTGTATACTTAATCAAATTACCGAAAAATATTGTTGTATTTATCTATTGGATATTTTTGACTATTTTTTTTTTTTTATCCAGATAGGTTATGTTTCGATTTTTTTTATGAATATCCAAATAAATATTTCATTGTTGCATATAATATGCATTATAATATATTTCAGTTATTTTTATTAACACAAAATATCGTTATCAGTAAACATTTATTAAAAATACCTCTTACTTTATTAAAAGATATTTTAAAGAGTCTGTTTCTAAATATTTTTATAAATGCATTCTTCATTTTGATGATTTGTTACATTGATGTTATAAGCATTATTTCCTGTATCGAGAGGTTAGTCATTTAGATATCCGTTTGATGATATTAAAGAATAAAATTAATTCCATTTTTGAGATTAAAAATCGTCTTATGCTGCTCAAAATTACAGTGATTTATTTCGAATTTTTTTTTAAATATTTGAATTTTGTCCTATTGTTTATAACAGTCTTTTTATAAATAATTCATGTTAACTTATAATATAATATCTCTGCTATTAGGCTCATTAATTTCAATATAATTTTTTCTACACTGGATGTACCTTTTATCATGTAATAATTCTGAAACTAGGAAAAAAATTAATAAACCGAACTGTTTATTTAATGCTTTATACAAATAAGGGACCATTGTTTGAATGTTTACAAAATCGATTTTTTATCTCTGTATCAAATTTTATATTAAGTTTAACAATATCATCTCTAAGGTCCAAATACTATTTTTTACAATAAACTAATTACAGGTAAAATAAGTAATTTCATAGTATTGTAGCAATTTTACGAAATATAGATATCAGTTTGAGATAAATAGTACACCTCAATTTTTGTCAGATAAATCGATTAATGAAAGCACTTGCATGACGCGTCTTAAATACACTGCTCAAAACAATTAAAGGATATTTGAAGTTTTATATAAAATAAAGATATAAACGAAATTTTTTTTGCCGAAAATAGAAGAAGAGAATCACAAATGCAAATTTTTCTGGTTTTCAAACTGTGGAGTATGCAAATTTTGAGTTCGACGTCAAAAACGTCGCTTCAGCGGCAGCGAATGAAATTTGACTTTCAACTGGATAAAGGAGAATGAAAACAAGGATGATCGGCATTCAGTGATTGCTTTGTTTCAATGAGTACGATGTCTCAGCGAAGTCATTTGACAGATTCAGAAGCTTTGAGAATTGTTGGTAGGTTAGAAGGGGGCCAAACTCAAGCCGAAGTAGAGCAAGCCATTGGAGTGTCACAAAGTGTCATTTCCAGGATCTGGAACCGTTTTTTGGAGAGTGGATGTGCAGGCTGAAGACCAGGGCAAGGTCGTAAACGGGCAACAATGCCCAATGAAGATCGGTATTTAGCGTTAACAGCTCGGAGACACCGAACCATGAATGCTACTCTTCTCCAACAACACCTTCGCTCGGCTACAGGCACCATGATTTCAACTCAGACTGTCCGAAACCGGCTCCATGCTGTAGGTCTGTATGCTCGCCGACCGATGGTATGTGTTAGATTAACATCAAGGCATCATCGTGACCGCAGGGAGTGGGCAACCGAGCATGTCAACTGGAGGAGAAATGAATTGAGCAATATTCCGTTTTCTGACGAGTCCCGTTTTCTGTGCATCCGGATAATAGGCGTATTTTCATCTGGAGGGACCGTGGCAGTAGGAATAATCCTGCGTTCGTGCACGAAAGTGTCAGATTTGGCGATGGAGGAGTGTTGGTGTATGGTGGCATCTCCATTGACGGGCGCACTGACCTCTACATCATTCGAGATGGAGCTCTGACTGGTCGCCGATATAGGGATGAGATCCTCAGACCTACTGTAGTCCCTTACGCTGCAGCAATCGGAGATAACTTCATTTTAATGGACGATAACTGCAGGCCACATCGTGCAAACCTGGTGGAGGATTTCCTTTTCGAGGAAGGAATCGTTCGACTGGAATGGCCAGCGTGTTCTACAGACATGAATCCAATCGAGCACGTTTGGGACGCTCTAGGAAGACGAGTTTCTGGCCGCCAACAACCCCCACAAACTCTCCAAGAACTGGAACGTGCTCTTCTGGAAGAGTGGGACAGAATACCCCAACTCGTCATTAATAGCCTCATTGAGTCAATGCCTCAAAGGTGTTCAACGTTGTTGGCCGCCCGTGGAATCCATACCCCCTACTGAAAATGATTTTCTTTGAAGAAAACACCTTTCCTTATTCTTTTTTTCTCATATGCACAAATTGTGTTTTTTTCCTTTAGTACACAAATGCGCAATAAAATGCATTTTTTTCTGCCAAACATGTGTAATTTATTCTCACATAACCTACTATGTCTGTCGACCATGTATCAATCAGCTAAACAGTTTACCAGATACAAAATCCACCTAAAACTGCAATATCCTTTAATTGTTTTGAGCAGTGTATTAAAATTTACTCCTGACCCTGCATGGTACATGCACCTGGCGAAAAAAGTTAAATAAGAAATAGTACTGAAAATTCAAATGTTTTAGGTGTGATTTATAATGAGGTTTATCATTTTTTTGTTCATTCTGTCTCTCTCTCTTTCTTTTGGTTATAAAAATTGTAAATTATATAACAATGCATCAATTTTTATTAGGCACGGATTCAAATATTATCTGACAGCATATAATTAGAAAATTTAACTTTATTATTTAAAATAAATCTACATTATAAAGCATGTTCGTGAACGATACTAACATCATTTTGATGATGGCTACGACTTGTACAAAATATTATACATTTACTGCATTTTTGTCTTATAAGCTTAGCAGAATTTCCCTTGTAACAAATACATTCAAATACTATCAAATAATACTTTATCGTATTTTTAATACTTTCAAATCCAATTTTTTAGTTCCTGAATCTGGATTTACTAATTTTTTATGCTTTTAAAATAACTCTGAAACACGAATAACTAAAAATATACGTATATCCCAAATACAGAATATTAGTTCGTTTTCACTTAAATCAATTTATAACATGTCTTTGTTTCCACGTAATTTTTAATAACTAAATCAGAAATGGAAACAAATTTCACAGATAAATAAATATATAAAGAAAGTGGCAATTTAAGCGATATGTAAAAGATTTCCCTGCTTAACCCCTTGGGGACGAGCAACAGGTATTCGTGCCACGTATGGTGCTCAGAATTCTTCTTTGTTCCCAAAAGTTATTATTTATTATAAAACTTACCTTATTAAATCGGAGCATTTTAGAGATTCAGTTACAGAAAATTTTCGGTTTTGAAAAACCGGTAGTAAAAAAATTAATAGTTAAGCAAAGGGATTTCGTCACTAAGGGATTAAACACTGATAGAATCAGAATCGCAAAAGTTCACGTAAATAGTGAAATATTTTGCGATTGACCTCTTCCATGCTGCTAAGACGTCAGTACAAAAATGCTTTTAGATGCAATAGATGGACAATCTAAATATATTAAATGTAAAAAACCTATAAGAGTTTCCAATTAAAAACGTTCATGTACATTCTGTATAACAGGAATTCTTTAACAAATTCGGCTCCGGTTGAACTGTCTAGAATATATTTGGAAACATGTTAAGAAAAAGGACCATCCACAAATGATGTCACGCTTGGAGGGGGGGAGGGAGGAGCTCATGAAATTGTGACAGTTTGTGACAAGGGGTTGGAAGGGGGTAAAATGAAGTGTGATATCACAAATTTTGGGTTAAAATAAAAGCATTAAAAATTAGCAGATTAAATTTTTAAGTTATTTTGAAATTAAGGTATTTTGTGTTCATACAGTAAAGACAACATTTGAAGCCAAATATATTAAATTCCAAAATACTACTGTTTTTAATTGTTCTTTCATATTAATATTTCATTACTATTGTATATTAATTATGTTTTTTGTTGTAAATCTTAAACTTATTTCATACAAAATAAGCACACAAATCATTTTTATTATTATGCGCACAAATGACATTAAAACACATAGTTAAAAGTTTCAAAATAAAATTCGAAATATGATCTATAACATAGTACTTTGTTTTTGAACTGCAAGTATATGGTTATAGTTTATGTAATATAGCGTGGCATGTGACAAGAGGGGGGGGGGAGTATGGCGAAGTGTGACACTTTGTGACAAAGGGGTGGAAAGGTAAAAAATATTGAAAAAAGTGTGACATCATATACGGATTACCCCAAAACTGGCATCCATTGATATCATTAAAATTACATATATCATATTTATAATGTGTTATGATGTAGAGTGAGTATGATGCTAATTCAAATTAGTTCTAATGTTATAAGTATATTAATTCTGCAGATGAATACACTTTTCATTCAAATTTCATTAAGTTCAAAAATAACATTTAAAATGTATATTTAAGTGTAAATAATTCATAGTAAGAAGAGCGTAAATGAAAGTAAAGAGGTAAGAAAATTTGATCATTTTAAAAGTGAGATGTCTAATTTCACATCTGTCTAAGCATATAAAAATAAAAGGAGGTAATTGAAGTAATAAATGAAATTCAAGACATGAAGCAAATTACAAATTAATAATGGGTATTATGTAATTGACATTATTTTAGGTAGATTTTGTAAGAAATATTACATATTGCATTCTCCCCTATGTTTGAATTTCTGAAATGTTTTTTTTTCAGATCTACGCTGATCATGTCCCCTAGACCCCAAAACCACCCCCAGTTCAAAACTTTATCTATCTATCTATCTATATATATATATCATCATCATCATCATCATCATCATCATCATCATCAACCGTTTTCAATCCACTGCTGGATGTAGGTCTCCCCCAGATTTTTCCAATGTTTCCTGTCTAGTGCTTTAGTCATCCAATTTACACCGGCTACTTTTTCCATCTTACTTGAGGTCGTCTTCTTGGCCGTTTTACATCTCTGGGATACCACTGTAGGGTGTTTGTGCTCCATCTATTGTCTTGTCTTCTTGCGATGTGCCCAGCCCATTTCAATTTTAGCCGTTTAATTCTTTCAATGATGTCAAAAACTTTCGTCTGAGTTCTTATCCAGGTTATTCTTTTTCTGTCTCTTCTAGTTATACCTAGCATACATCTTTCCATACTTCTCTGTGTTGTTTGTAATCTTTGTACCATCCGTTTTGTTAGCGTCCATGTTTCTGCTCCATAAGTTAGGACAGGCAGACCTTTCTTTTCAAACACAGGGGCATGCTACTCTTCAGAATAATATTGTTCTTCCCAAAAACACTCCATCCATTTCTTATTCTTCTATTGATATATATGTCGTAGGCTAATTGAGAAATCCGGCTCTTTGCAAACAGCCTAGGCTCTTTGCAAAGAGTCGGGCTAATTGGAGAATCCATCTCCCTTTTTTCAATTAGCCTGATATTTTTCAGGCTTATTGCAAAGAGCCTAGAAAGCGTTAGGCTAATTGAAAAATGACCACTTATTATCCGATCAGGGGGATATTTTTAGCTCACAGGCTATCAAAGCCTGAGTGCTTAAGGGCCCGCCGATTCAGTATGTACGTGTGTACGTACGTACGTATGTACGTAACACGATAACTCTTGATAGAAATATCTGATTTGCTTCAATTTTTTTTCTAGGTTCATTCTGATAAGGTGCTTCCCTGATTAGTTTTTGGGGTTCATTGGTTAAGGATAAAGGGGAGAAGGGGGGCTACCCCCCCCCCCCCCTTAATTTATATAAATGGGTTTTTCATGCAGAAATATTCGATTTGCTCCAAATTTGGTATATCGGTTTATTTTTTTTTCTAGGTTCATTCTAATAAGGAGCTTTTCTGATTAGATTTGAAAGTTCATTGGTTCAGCATAAAGGGAGAAATAGGGGAGATACCCCCCCCCCTTTATTTAATGAAATGGTTTTTTTGGTGCAGAATGGTGCAGAATTATCGGATTTGCTTCAAATTTGGTATACCAGTTCATTATGTTAAGTAGCTTCCTGATTAGATTTGGAGGTTCTTTGGTTAAGTAGAAAGGGAGGCAACGGGACTAATACCTTCACTTATTTTTCAAGGGGCATTTTTCTTTGAAATAAGACTATAATATACAATTAGTGTGAATAGCATGTGAGCTCAATGCCATCAGTTTAACTGGGCAATTTTCTTTTTATTAGGTTTATTAACGTATAACCTTACTCAAACCCGAAAAATAAATTACAACAGATCGTACCCCGAACCGAGCAAGACAAAATAATTTCAGTCTACATTCAACCCGACCGGAACCTGCGAGTTCCATTTGAAAAAACCCGAAATCCCGACCAAATCTGATAACCGACAAAAATAATCCAAAGATCCATAACCGGATCCGAACAAGGCAAATTAGTTTCCGTTAACACGCAACGCTACCGGAACCTAAAAATTCCATTCGAAGTCAACCTGAAATCCGTCCCGAACTAAATCTTAACCGACAAAAATATTCCAAAGAACTATAACCCGATGCAAGCCAGACAAAATAATCTCCGTTCACCGGCAACCCGATCCGAACCTGAAAGTTCTAATTGAACTCAATCCGAAACCTGGTTGTGGTCGGTTTTCGGGTAGACTTCAAATGGAACCTTCAAGTTCGGATCCGGTTGAAAAAAAATTAAACTAAATCAGATAATTCTGCATGAAAACCCATTTACCTAAATTAAGGGGAGGGGCAATTGCCCTCCTTTCCCCCCTTTTATACTTAACCAATGTACCTCTAAATCAAATGAAGGAAGCCATAACGTAATAAACTGGTATATCAAATTTGAAGCAAATCGAATCATTCTGTATGAAAAACCCATTTATCTAAATTAAGGGGACACTAGCCGCTGTCCCTCCTTTATACTTAACCAATAAATCTCCAAATCTAATCAAGGAAGCTCCTTAACATAATAAACCGGTATATGAAATTTGGGGCAAATCGAATAACTCTACATGAAAAACCCATTTATCTAAATTAATTGGGGGGTGGTCTAGCCCCCCTTTCTTCCCTTTATACATAATAATGATCTTCCAAATGTAATCAGGGAAGCTGCTTAACATAATTAACCGGTATACCAAATTTATTGTAAATCGCATATTTCTGCAAGAAAAACCCATTTATCTAAATTGCGGGGGATAGCCCCCCCTTTCCTCCCTTTATATGTAACTAATAAACCTCCAAATCTAATCAAGGCAGCTCCTTAACTTTATAAACCGGTATACCAAATTTGGAGCAAATCGAATAATTCATCTTGAAAAACCGATTTATCTAAATTAAGGGGGTAGCCCCCCTTTATGCTTAAACAATGAGCTTCCAAATTTAATCAGGGAAGCTCCTTAACACAATAAACCGGTATACCAAATTTGGAGCAAATCGAATATTTCTGCATGAAAAACCCATTTATATAAATTAAGGGGGGGACTAGCCCCCCTTTTCCCACTTTATCCTTAACCAATGAACCCCCAAAAATAATCAGGGAAGCACCTTATCAGAATGAACCTAGAAAAAAAATTTTTTAAGCGAATCGGATATTTCTATCAAGAGTTATCGCGTTACGTACATACGTACGTACGTACACACGTACATACAGAATCGGCGGGCACATAAGGTCTCAAGCTTTGATAGCCTGTGAGCTAAAAATATCACCCTGATCGGATAATAAGTGGTCATTTTTCAATTAGCCTAACGCTTTCTAGGCTCTTTGCAATAAGCCTGAAAAATATCAGGCTAATTGGAAAAAGGGAGATGGATTCTCCAATTAGCCCGGCTCTTTGCAAAGAGCCTAGGCTGTTTGCAAAGAGCCGAATTTCTCAATTAGCCTACGACATATATATATACATATATATATATATATATATGTGTGTGTGTGTGTGTGTGTCACCTATTTTATGGACACGATAACTTCCATAATTCTGACAAATCTCTTCCAATCTGATTACGGAAAAGCAAGCGGCAGAAAATCTCGGTCAAGTTCATTAATGGGCAAAATCGGACCAAGGGGGTGGAAATATGGTGCGACCCAACCCCCAGCATAACTTCTTAAGTATAATACATAACAAATCAGTTTAAAGTTATTATTATTTCTAGGACAAGCTCAAGAAATTTATGTGCATGATAGATTTGTGATATCATTAAAAATGGTCTCAGGGCCATTCAAAATAAAGTTTTAAGAAGGAAAAAAATCATAACTTCATCAGCTCACTAAGATTTATTATAAATTATGGATCTTCTTAATCTTATCTAAAACTTTTATATTGACAAATTTTTGCTAGGATCAAATCTTACATCAAAAATAAAAAGAAAAAACAAAAAGAAAAACAGAAGAAACGGAGGAATGAAGAAGAAAACAATTTATAACTTCGTTAATTCACAAAAATATCAAATCCGCTTAGATATATTATAAATCCTCTTAATATTGTCTACAACTTTTATACTGACAAGTTTTTGATAGGGCCAATTCTTGCAGAAAAAGAAGAAAAAAATTGGGGGTTGAAAAGGAAAAAAAATCTTATTAAGAAGATTGTGATAAAATCAGCACTTTCAGAAAAACGGAATTAAAAACTCCTCAAAAGTGGCCAGATAAAATTGTTAAACTGTGTTTATCTTGATTTAGTTTTTGTTGTTAAAATTAGTACTTAACTTCGAAATCTACCTGTGCCGGTATGCCGGAACGACAGGTATATATATATATATATATATATATATATATTTTAAGCTACAATTTTAAGTGTAATGTGATGTATTATTTAGGAGAAAAATTTATCTAAAAAATCTATTTGATAATGGATAAAAAACTTGTTTTATCCATAATAACAACATTTAATTGTTATAATGGGTTTTTTCAAACTGTCACATTATACATATATTTATTCTGTTAAACAATTATTCGAACTGCTTAATTTATTTAATAATATACAATAAAAGCATAACACAACAGGAAAACATGCTTGGACCACTCTTTCATTTAAACTATCGAAAACATATGAAATGTTCAAATTTAAATGAAATCTGACATAACATGCCTTCTGTATTTGAAGTTTCATTTATTATTAAATGCAAACTTTTTTTACATTTGAAAAGATAATATAAGTTTTTAATTTATTCTATCTTTACAAATTGACAGTATTAGATTCGTGAAAAAATTTCGAACTCCGGTTTTCGGCGGATTTACACGTTTTTGGGGTCAAAGATCCCGAAAAACATGTTTTTATAAAATGTCTGTCGGTGAGTGTATCTCTGAGTCTGTTTGTGAGTCTGTCTGTGTGACAATAATTTTGTGGGCGCTCTATCGCAAGATCTAATGCACGGAATATAATAAAATTTTATATTCAGTTAGACCCTGATATAAATTGGTGCTGTTTAGTTTTTTGTGTAAATAGCTTTGCAGGTGGCTTTGCTATAGATAATTTTACCTGATTTCCGCAATGGCTCTATCTCAAGACATAATGCGTGGATTTTCATAAAACTTCAGATTCAGTTAGTCCTTGAGATGTCGTTAGTCGTTGGCGCTGCTCCTGATTCCCACAATAGTTTTATCTGATGAAGGGATGCACGGATTTAATTATAGGTTTTGGTATATAACGCCCAACAGGTGGCGCTACTTTGCAGAATTTTTTACGATTTCCGCCATAGCTCTACTCAAAAACTAATGCACGTATTTTCACAAAATTTCAGACTCAGTTAGAAGTTGACATAAGTTGCTGCTGATTAGATTTTGGTGTAAATAATCTAACCGGCTGCATTTTTTTAGGGAGTATTAACATGCATGAGATAGAAGGAAGTTTTGGGATTGCCATATCCGACTAGTTTTTATAATAAATTTCATGACGATATGTAACACTATAAGCAAAAAGCTCATTAGTAAAATGGCACACACGATACTTTTACTCAAATCGACTAATGAATTCAAGCGTAAAACAAATTTAATATTATCATCATTTATGTGAATTTTATTGAAAAGAAAAGAGGAGAGAATTGCATTTTGCAAAAATATCATCCATTGAAATAGAAGAAAATAAAAAAAAATGCGTTTTTGGCTCTACAAGATACAAGAGAGAACATTTGAAGTGCATTATTGCTAAACGAAAAAAATTCAACCAAAGTGTCAAAAAAACCAAATATTTCAGTGGAGATAATATAAAAAATGTGCCTTCAAATATATTGAAAAGCATACATTTTTCACAATAATTCCAATTTTAATAAAAGATTTTAGATTGGATGAAAATAAAATCAACCAAGAAACAAATTTGGTGTATGTTTATTTTTTTAAATAACGTAAAAGTAAAAAATAGTGTGTATTTAAGTTGTAATAATATTATGAATGAGTTTAATGATATAAAATATGTTGTTTGGTGTGAGATGTTTATCAAAAAATAATACGCAAGTTATTAGTAAAAATAGCTGAATCGATTCTAATAATTTTTATGAATATATACGTGACACAATATATAAAATGTTTATTGAGTCACATCACAAAAATCATAGAACGTGAAATATCAATTATCATTAACTTAAAAAAATATTCAATCAATGCTTAGTGTAAAATGAATAAATGGTCAAGTGCTAGTATTACTCGTGCACAGAGAGTTCCGTGCAATAAGTATATTAATTACTAACTGTATTATTAGAAAAATATCGATGCGAAAGGATAATAAGACTTAGTAAAAAACTCTACAACGTAGGGCTGGGTATAGCTGCATAAACTATAAAAGTATAAGTGGATATACCGTGAAATTTCTGAGACATATGAAGTCCAAATAGTAACAAATATTGCTATTCTGTATAACTATTTTTTAATCTCATCCTAACCTGTTCATGATGAACATTATTCGGTGCTGACAGTAAAAGTAGTGCATATGTAAACTTCATTTGGCATTTCGTAAACCCAAATTCAGCGTAGTAACAATATTTTCCTTTTCCAGTGTACCTAAAACAAAACCATATTTTCAAGTTTTAAACTTGATAGTGTGCTAAGCGCTTTTCGAAAGGAGGTCGCAAAATTGCAACGCCGCCTTACAATGTGGCGCGTTTTTCCAGATAGTTTTTTAATTAACTATTAAAGACACGGGTGTCGTATTGAGAGAGACACTCAATCCAAACTACTCACGAATCCCATAGGAATTATGTGATTAAATATAGTTAAATTAGTCAGTTTTTAACAGTGTGACGTTTATTGCTTTTATACTACTACTGGGTATTGCATTATACAAATATATCGTTAAAAGTTGTTATCTAAGCTGTAAAAGTCAATGGCGTATAGAGTATGCCGCTCGTGTCTTTACGTATGTCCAAACCATCAGTGTCTTTATGGGTAACCGTTAAAAGGCTAATTACGGTCATTTGTTTTCGAATATCCTTATCAATAATTGTTTTATAGTTTTGCGACGATAGGTACTTCCAGCGCTCCTCAACGATTTGCTGAACGCCCGCCAAACGAAATTTCTCTCTAAGGGATAAATACGTTTTTCTAAAAAACTATGTGACATAGAGTAATCGCTATAGTTTTAGTGCAAGATTTAAATTAACTTCTACACATACATATACAATAAATTATAAACTATGCATTATTTTGACATTCCTCAATATACCTCTCCAGACCTTCCGATCTCTAGCCTTTAATTTATAATTTGGTTTTGTGCAAGACCTTTCTCTACCTCATCTCTCCATCTCTTCCAAGGTCTACCAATACTTATTTTCCCTACTGAATTGACATTATATATCTTCTTTGTGCTTGTTTCATCCCTCATTCTGATTAGATGGCTTAAGCATTGCATTCTTCTTATTTTTATAGTATTTATTATATCTTTTTCATTATATAACTGTTCTATCTCCATACTTGTCCTTATACTTCATGTATTGTCTTCCTTAATAGGTCCAAAAATTTGTCTTAGGATCTTCCTTTCCCAAATGATAAGTAGCTTTTCATCTTTTTGTGTAGTGGTCCAGTTTAAATTAACTATTACTACCCCTAATTTTTTCATAATTTTATTATCGGTAGATTCCGAAATACTGGGTTGTTGATTTTTTTCTTTTCATTACATTATCGGCGATATCTCTGAAAATACAATGCTTTAAATTAAAAGTATTTTTGAGTTCAGCATTACGAAAGCTTTCACATGATACCCCACACGATATACAAAGAAAATATTTTATATTCGGGTAACTTAATTACTCGCTCTACATTTTTCCTAAATATATTTGTGAATGGTTAATAATCAATAAATATGTGGTCAATGCCACTTTTTTCTTCAACCAATTTGAACTTTACATGTTCCATAGTTCAGAGTAAAATCATTGTGACAGACAGATACAGGAATGATCTTATATTGGTTTCGTTTTTGCTTATACGGAACTCTAAAAAGTACCAAACTTTAAATTATATTATTATCTAGTGCAAGATATTTGTTTAATATTCTGTATTTAAACATAGTCGCTATAGTTTAGCTATTTAAAGACAACAAATACAACTTTCCTTACAACTATCAGGAATATATACAAAACAACTTGAAAAAATATATATACATACATGTATATATATGTATATATACATATTACATATATATGTAATATATATATACATATATATATATATATATATATATATATGTATATATATACATATATATATATATATATATGTATATATATGTATATATACATATATATACATATATATATATATATATATATATATATATATATATATATTATATATATTATATATATATTATATATATATATATATATATATATATATATATATATAAATATATATATATATATATATAAGGTGTGTTCCAACGAAATAAAGACACCGTAATTGTGAGCCGTAAGTGGACAGGAAAGAAACGAATAAGAACAAAACAAATATATTAAAAAAGTCTATATAGAAATCCATATTTACAAGGAGTAACTCACTCACTGCTTACCTGGGCTGTACAAAACAATGAATGTATAAACGAAAAGGGGAAAAAGAGTACCGCCTAAATAAAGCCACTACCACCACTAGTACTTACTAGTAACTTCCGACATTCGAGCTGTTGTAGTTCAACATGTTTATGACTTCAGGACGTTATCAAATACTTGTTCTGTACCAGTTGAACTTTGTATAGACTTTAGAAGGCTGTATTTTCTGTTTCTCCTGAAGCATTGCAGCGGGAAAGAAAAACCATCTATCAAAGTTCGAGAAAGTACAGATAACAGCTTTTAAGGAACAGGGTCTTTCACGTAGACCAATATCTAAGCAAATCAAACGATCTAAAGCCATATTAGACAATTTTGTAAATCAGGACAATGCGTACGGGCACAAAAAAGCATATGTACATGCAGAAAAATGACATACAGCCAGAAGAGAGAAGTTCTGCGTCGTCTTTCACGAGGTGGTATTTCCCTAAAACAGTTGGCCAAAGAGGATAACATCTCTGTGACAAAATCTACCCTGTCACGAATTGAAAAGCATACAAGCAACTTGTGATTTTAGAAAAGAAACAGCAGTTCATGTTGAAAGCTATCCACATGCAAAGGAGAGTCAATTGGACCAAATATCATCAAACCTGGAAGGACCATTGGCACCGTTTTATAGTCTCAGATGAGAAAACAAGTTATTGGATGGATCAGACGGGATTGCTTTCTATTGGTACGACATGAGGAAAGAAAAGAAAATTTTCTCCAACAGATAGTAAGGCGGAGGCTCATTAACTAGGGGGGGGGGTCGGTTATGGATGAAAACGTAATCTGGCTTTTCTCTTTGGACGCATGAAGGCTACCGATTACCAAGAAATGCTAGAAAATTATTTACTACCATTTGCGAAGAGAATTGGTGGACTAAGTTGAATTTTACAGCAAGACAAGACCTCCATTCTCTTTGCTAAATCCTCCTGGAAACGAATAATCAGGTGTATGTCATGGAACGTCCTGCCCTTTTTTTCTGATCTTAATCCCCAAGAAACTGCGTGAGGTATCCTCAGTAGGACTGTCTATGCCAATGGCAGACAGTTTCAGCCTGTGTCAAAGTTGAAGGTCGTCATCATTGAAGTGTGGGAGAATATTGATGCTACTGTCTTCCAATGATCGGTAAATTGTATGCCACATCGTATATTCTAATTCATATATAACCATGGCGGCCACTGGGCGGCCTTCTTCTGCAGGTCCCCGATTACAGAAATAGAAAACAAGAAACACATTCTTTTTCATATTTGAATTATACATTTAAACGAAGTTATAAATTTACAGTTTATTTAAATAATACATTTTCTCACGAAATCAGGCATAATTGGAAAATTGACAATTGGACGTGAAGTAGTGGTCGATTTCCACGACAACTAACTTTGTTTATAATATAAAAATGTACCTGGAACAAGTTGGTAAGTGTGATCACAGATAGCACAGAGGGTTTCGTTTAATATTCCTTTCAAAACACTTTATCCTTTTTAGAAATCCGTTAATTCCACATTTCGCAACCAGAGGCGCACTCTATTCTAAACAAACCTCTATCCGAACGAAACTCCGTTTTACATACTATCCGTAGATATATTATTCGAGGGGATTGGGCCCATAGCACTCGAGATAAGTAGTCTTCCCTGGCGGTAAAAAGTGAAACTAAAGTATGTAAGGCTATGGTGCATAATATGAAAAAATGGTCTAAGTTAGAAAAGTGCTCCCCAGGTGAAAATTGCGGAGATTAGAAAAATTGCTTAAAATACACAAGTTAGAGCCCGGAGGAGTAAATAATATAAGACTTTTTGAAATTTTTATGATTTGTCGTGTGGTCTGAGGTATTCAGCTATATATATGCAAAAATTAATGTCTCCAACTTAATTAGGGGCTCTCTTAGAAAGAATTGCTTAAAATACATATGTGGTAGCTCAAAGGGTTAAACGCAAGACTTTTCCAAGATTTTATGATTTGTCGCCTGGCCTCATGTGTTCTGCTATAAGTATGCAAAATTTCAAATCTCCAATTTAATAAGAGGATCAGTTAGAAAGAATTGCTTAAAATATGCATGTGGGAGCCCAAAGGATTAAATTTACGAATTTTTAAAAATTTCAGATTTGTCGCATGATGGTGTTCAGCTATAAGTATGCAAAATTTCACGCCTCCAACCTAAATAGGGTCTCACTTAGAAAGAATTGTTTAAAATACACAAGTGGGAGCCCAAATGGTTAAATGTACGACTTTTTCAAAATTTTATGATTTGTCGTTTAATGTGAGGTGTTCAACTATAAGTATGCAAAATATCACGCCGAATGTCTTGCATTGGCACATTGCCACACTTTCAGAGATAATATGTTGTTTTTATTGTCTCTTTGATCAGGAAGTGCTGCCCTGTGTTGTGTTATCGTCTGTTGGACGTAAATTACGCTGGTTCGTAGGTTGTCTGTTGATATTATGATTTAAATAGCATATTTGAGTTTCAGTGCAACATATTTAGTGTGGTCTCTTTTATGAGTAGTTCTCTAGTAATTATTAAATTTTTAGTGTGAGTTAAGAAGATATTATACAACCTTTCTTAAAAATATAGATAAAAAAAAAGTCTATATATATTTGTTTTATATTGTGGATATCGTGCTTTTAAATATATATATATATATTTTTTACACAATTAAATCTTGGATACACTTTAACAGTTCTTGATAGTTAATAGATATTTTTATATGCAGAAAATTTTATGTTTTGTGACTATTATAAATTTTGTGCAATGATTAGGAGTAATGTGAAGTGTGTGGGATTTGCATATTGGTGACAATTTAAAATAATTAAAGAGGAATATGCGAGGGTAACTTTTTTCTCAGTTAGATGTGGGCAATTGATTAGAAATTTACATACAGTTGGCGTGATCATAATTTAAAAAAATAATAGATTCTTTTCTCTTTCACATATATGTTTTATTGGATAGTGAACTTCGGAAAAATATTTTATCCTGGCATCCATTTTCTTTAGGCATCTTTATATAGCTCGAGTCATCATGTCATGGTTACACAAAAAAATATTTTTCCCTTTTGGCTCTTGTTTGCTTTTGCGAAATACATAAGATGTACAACATAGGTTTGGTGTATAGTTTTAACAGTTTTAGGTAGCTTTCTTTACAAAAAGCTACCTATTGCAGCCGTTCGGAGGAAAGCGATTTCAAAAAATTTTGGTATATTTTCATCGATCATGACCCCCAGACCCCGAAACCACCCTCCGTTCAAAATTGATATATATATATATATATATATATATATATCTGACATATGTCACACTGTAACTCCCGTATTTATGAACCGATTTGGATGTAATTCGGTGTGTACATAGTACATACCAATGTCTCGACCGAGTTCGTTGGCCAGCTTCATCCGCCATTTTGTTTCAAAATGGCGGCCATTTAAAAAAATTAAAAAATTTAAAATTTGAAATATGGTACCAACAAATTGAAAATGGAAACATATTTTTTTCTTATGCAGTTGACCTTTATACAAAGACTCCGTAGCAGTTTTTGTTTCGTCTATATCTTAAAAAATGGCTGAGTTATAGCATTTTGAATTTCTAGCGAAGCTGACATTTTGAAACGTCCTGAAATTTGTCACGCGATAAAATGCGTATTTATGAACCGATTTGGATGTAACTTCGTTTATGCATAGTACAGACCAATGTCTCGACCGAGTTCGTTTGCCAGCTTCATCCTCCATCTTGTTTAAAAATGGCGGCCATTTAAAATTTTAAGAAAAATTTTAATTTGAAATGTGGTACTAAAAAATTGAAAATTGAAAAAATATTTTTTTCTTATGTGTCTGACCTTGATAAAAAGATTCGGGAGCAGTTTTTGTTTCGTCTATATCTTAAAAAAGTCCTTCCGGCCAGTGCCCGGAGGAAGAGGTAGCTTTCATAATCCTTATTTAAAAAAAGCCAACTTATATCATGCAAACACACGAAGCTCAATTTAGTGGAAACCGAATATAGGAGATTCAATACTAATTTTTATCAATATAATGAATGAGAATTTCGCGAAATTAGTCAGCTTTATCCAAGCTGCTTTTCTTTAAAGTAACTTATATTTGGCTGCCAAATTCGGCAATTTATTAAAGTGCCTGTCATTTTAAGACAACATGGTGGATGAGGCTAAAAAGTGAACTTGGTCGAGACCTTAGTAATTGCTGTGCACATGCTCACTCACATCGGAATCGGTTAATATATAGGAGTGCTGTCGCATGCAAAAAATCAGATTTTTCAAAATGTCACCCACAATAGAAATTGAAACTGCTATATCTGAGCCATTTTTTAAAGTAAAGACAAACAAAAAATGCTCCTGAATCCTTATATCAAGATCAAATACTTAAGAAAGAAACCTTTTCCAATTTCTATTTTTTTTTGCACCTCACTTTAAATATGTATATATATTTTTAATTTAATGGCCGCCATTTTGAAACAAGATGGCTGATGAATCTGGCCAGCGAACTTGGTCGAGGTGTTGATGTATACTATCCACATGCCTTTTTACATCGAAATAGGCGGATACGTGTGTTATCGCGTGACAAATACAAGATCGTTTCAAAATGTTAGCCATGCTAGAAATTCAAAGTGCTATAGATCAACCATTTTTTAAGATATCAACAAAAGAACAAATTTTCAGAAACAAAAACTGCTCCGGAATCTTTGTATCAAGGCCAAACACATAAAAAAAATCTTTTTCATTTTCCAATTTTTTAATACCTTATTTTTAATTTTAAATTTAATTTTTTTAAATGGCAACCCTTTTGAAACAAGATGGCGAATGAAGCTGGCCAACGAACTCGGTCGAGACATTGGTATGTACTATGTACAGACCAAGTTCCATCCAAATAGGTTCATAAATACGCCTGTTATCGCGTGACAAAAATCAGGTCGTTTTAAAATGTCAGCCACAAGAGAAATTCAAAATGCTATTACTCAGCCATTTTTTTTTAGATATAGACGAAAGAAAAACTGTTCCGAAATCTTTGTACTAAGGTCAAACACATACAAAAAAAAATCTTTTTCATTTTCCAAATTTTTGGTATCTCATTTAAATTTTTTATTTTTTAATTTTTTTAAATGGCCGCCATTTTGAAACAAGATGGCGGATGAAGCTGGCCAACGAACTCGGTCGAGATATTTGTATGTACTATGTACACACCAAGGTACATCCAAGTCGGTTCATAAATACGCCTGTTATTACGTGAGAAAAATCAGGACGTTTCAAAATGTCAGCCACGCTAGAAATTCAAAATGTTAAAACTCAGCCATTTCTTAAGATATAGACGAAACAAAAACTGCTCCCGAATCTTTTTATCAAGGACAAACACATAAGAAGAAAATACTTTTTCAATTTTCAATTTTTGGTACCACATTTCAAATTTAAATTTTTCTTAAAAATTTAAATGGCCGCCATTTTTAAACAAGATGGCGGGTGAAGCTGGACAACGAACCCGGTCGAGACATTGGTATGTACTATGTATAAACGAAGTTACATCCAAATCGGTTCATAAATACGCCTTTTATCGCGTGACAAAATTCAGGACGTTTCAAAATGTCAGCCACGCTAGAAATTCAAAATGCTATAACTCAGCCATTTTTAAGATATAGACGAAACAAAAACTGCTCCGAAATCTTTGTATAAAGGTCAAATACATAAGAAAAAAATATTTTTCCATTTCCAATTTTTTGGTACCACATTTCAAATTTTAAATTTTTAAAAAAAATTTAAATGGCCGCCATTTTGAAACAAAACGGCGGATGAAGCTCGCCAACGAACTCGGTCGAGACATTGGTATGTACTATGTACACACCGAATTACATCGAAATCGGTTCATAATTACGGGAGTTACAGTGTGACATAGGTCAGATATATATATGGATATATATATATATATATATATATATATATATATATATCAATTTTGAACGGAGGGTGGTTTCGGGGTCTGGGGGTCATGATCGATGAAAATATACCAAAATTTTTTGAAATCGCTTTCCTCCGAACGGCTGCAATAGGTAGCTTTTTTGTAAAGAAAGCTACCTAAAATGGCTGAGTTATAGCATTTTGAATTTCTAGCGTGGCTGACATTTTGAAGCGTCCTGATTTTCGCCAGACGTATTTATGAACCGATTTGGATGTACCTTGGTGTGTACATAGTACATACAAATAACTCAACCGAATTCGTTGGCCAGCTTCATCCGCCATCTTGTTTCAAAATGGCGGCCATTTAAAAAAAATTTAAAAAATTTAAATCTAAAATTAGATACTAGAAAATTGGAAAATGAAAAAGATTTTTTTCGTATGGGTTTGACCTTAATACAAAGGTTCCGGAACAGGTTTTGTTTCGTCTATATCTAAAAAAATGGCTGAGTTATAACATTTTGAATTTCTATTGTGGCTGACATTTTAAAACGACCTGATTTTTGTCACGCGATAACAGGCGTATTTATGAACCGATTTGAATGTAACTTGGTCTGTACATAGTACATACCAATGTCTCGATCGAGTTCGTTGGCCAGCTTCATTCACCATCTTGTTTCAAAAGGGTTGCCATTTTTAAAAAAAAATGTAATTTAAAATTTAAAATGAGGTATTAAAAAATTGGAAAATGAAAAAGATTTTTTTTATGTGTTTGGCCTTGATACAAATCTGGAGCAGTTTTTGTTTCTGAAAATTTGTTCTTTTGTTTATATCTTAAAAAGTGGTTGAATTATAGCACTTTGAATTTCTATCATGGCTAACACTTTGAAACGATCTTGTATTTGTCACGCGATACCACACGTATTCGCCTATTTCGATGGAAGAAGGCATGTGGATAGTATACATCAATATCTCGACCAAGTTCGCTGGCCAGCTTCATCAGCCATATTGTTTCAAAATGGCGGCCATTAAATTAAAAAAATATATTTAAAGTGAGATGCAAAAAAATTAGAAATTGAAAAAGGTTTCTTTCTTAAGTATTTGACCTTGATATAAGGATTCAGGAGCATTTTTTGTTTGTCTTTATCTTAAAAAATGGCTCAGATATAGCAGTTTCAATTTCTAACGTGGGTGACATTTTGAAAAATCTGATTTTCTGCCTGCGACAGCACTCGTATATATCAACCGATTCCGATGTGAGTGAGCATGTGCACAGCAATTACTAAGGTCTCGACCAAGTTCACTGGTTAGCCTCATCCACCGTGCTGTCTTAAAATGACAGGCACATTAAGAAATCGCCGAGTTTGGCAGCCAAATATAAGTTACTTTAAATAAAAGCAGCTTGGATACAGCTGACTAATTTCGCGAAATTCTCATTCATAATGATTTAGTGTTGATAAAAATTAGTATTGAATCTCCTACATTCGGTTTCCACTTAATTGAGCTTCGTGTGTTTGAATAATATAAGTTGACTTTTTTAAAATAAGGAATATGAAAGCTACCTCTCCCTCCCGGCACTGGCCGGAAGGACTTTTTTTTATGTTTCTTAATGACTTGCATTACATTAATATATTGTTTTGATCCTTTTGGGTAAGTTTGATTTCTTGTACCTCCGTCATGTTTTATGTGGGATACTTCAGTCATTGCGCTATTTTCCATGGGATAGCAAAATGTCTGAGGTGTGTATTTCGATCTATGGTTAAGCAAGTTGGCCGCTAGCTTAATCAGGGGTCGGATATGTTTCCTAACATGATTGATGCAGTTACACTAATATTTATTTTACAATTGGAGTAGTGTTCGCATTTTTAAATTCCTAAAATTCGCCTGTAATTGTTTCCTAGTGCAGATGATGGACACCACTTTTACACTAGTTGACACTTTTTCACTAACCTGCAATGTGCAGATAGCATTGTTAGGTATTAATAACACACATTTTTTTCCTCTCATGCACATGATTGTTGTGATGTCACGTTTACCCTGGTACTTCACATACACACACACATTTACTCGTTCAGTTTAACTGATTTTGTTCTATATCAATTAACATTCACCATGGCTAAGAACAGTCATGACTATTCTGTGCATGTTTTGATTTCTGTTTATCAGCATTTGTAACTAGCTTAATATTGCATTTTTTTCACTGCATTCACAACTTCGTATTTGTTTTTTTTAGATAGATTTGTTTTAATGTAATTTTTTTTTTGTTCGTGTGTTTAAAAGTTTGTAGAAATCATGTCCTAATTTAACTATTGTACATGTTTTACACATTAATCGTAAATTTTATGCAAGAGATAATTAATTGGGTGTACATTTTTTTACACTTACAGTTAATATACTGTTTAATTTCATTGTTTACGCGCGGCTGGTGACTCGTTGCTATTTTATTCATAACATAAGGTAATTTTATTATCACTGACATGATATTTGATATCGGAAAGAGTTTTTTTTATAAAATTTATTCAAATGCATAATGTGAGCAGTTATGTACATTATTTTTCTTAATAAGGCTATTTACATATCGTCATTGAACTAAATCTTTGGCATTTCTCACATTTTAAATTTTTAATTAGTGAGTTAAAGTCTCACAGTTGTCTTGTGACGGATACATACTCTCATATCACATAAGGTATACAGCTTGTTATTTTAGCTATTCATATATTTTTCTCTCTTTCATTCTTTTATTTGGAACATGTTTAGCTTACCATAACTTCTACATTTTAGTGTAGATTTATGCAACCTGCTGAGCCCTTGTGCATCTTATGCACATTTTCGTTAACTTTATACAGCAATAACTTTGGCAGATACAACTTTATTTTAATTTTAACCCTTAGTTACCATTTATACATTTTTTTTTCTCACAAGTAGTTCATGTGTTGGATATTTGTTTGTGTTACACAACAGTTGCTTATTTTAAATACATTTTTGTGCATTCATATACATACATTACTCTAGTTCATGAATGGATTTTCATATTTTGTTCATTTGCTTTTACACATTGTACTTTGCTAGCGATTTATTCGGCAGTATTTCTTTTTGTTTTTTTTTTCTTACAAGTAGTTCATTGAGTAGTACACAATGTCTGTTTTAGAGTTTAACCAGAGTTTACACACACATTACAAGTAGTTCATTTGTTTTTTTAACCCTTATTCATTACATTTTGATGATAACTCATTAATTATGTAATTGAATCTCACTCGTATGCAAGTGTTTTGGGTTATTACACACATACTGTCCGTTTATTTTGTTGGCAAATGCATAACAATTTCAGGTCGTTGATACATTAATACATATAGTTCATGAGGAATTATACAATTTGTTCATGTGTTTACTTACACGTTGTGTATGCTTACGTACACTCTTGTTCATGTGTTGTATTACAAGTAGTTCATGAGTTTGGGAGTTTCTTTTTCCCTCCCTTCACACACATACAGTTTTCTCCTTTTACTTTTCTATCGTTCAAATTTTACACAATGTTTCAATATTAAAATAGTCTATTTTGTTTAATTTTAACAAGTTTTTTTTTTTTTTTTTTTTTTTTTTTTTTTTTTGCATAGTGTAATAAATATCAATGACACCATCACTTTGTCTATGTACAAAGATTTTAAAGTTACAAGGAGTTATCCGTCACATGACATTTTAAACTACACATACATTTCGATTGTGTTCACTTTTAACATGTAGCATTTTTTTTTACACTTTCATTGGATACTTCTTATTTGAAGGTGGCATATCGGGTAAGATATCTTGTAGACTATATGAAATTGTATACAATATTTTATTAAATTTTTAATAATTTCGCCAGGAGTTAAATTTTATTCAATACACGGAAGGTCAGGATGGTAGTGTGAAAATTCCTGATATACTAAATTAAAATATACTTTGATTATTTTTTTTTAAAGCGAGAACTTAGTTAAATTGCAGGAATCTAAAAAAGAACTACCTCTTATTATTTAAGGCTGAAGCCATAAGCTGATGCCACAATAGTTCATAAAATTTCAATATTTAGCGCTACACTTGTTTGAGCTCGTGCAGCTTGCACATTTTTTTGTCTCTGGTAGTCCTGTGCGTTATGCACAATTTTTTGTTTGTTTCTTATGCCAGTAATGAAGTAACCTAAGATAATACAAATAAGCTTCAATGTTATGAAAGGATTCACCTTTCCTTAAAGTTACAAAATTTTTACTGGTGTATTTGTCTTCTGTGTTTTTTATTTGCTTGCATTTTATAATATTATGATCTCATGTAAGATCAAATTTTTGAGAAGTGATAAACACAGTAAATGCTTCTCTATATGAAAATATACATGACTAAAATGCTGGTACCAGCGCCACAAACACAATGGCACAAAAAATTAAATATAGGATCCTATGTCATCAACAAATGTGGCACTTTTATTTTGTGGAAGATATAATTTAAAAAAAAAATTATTTTGAATATTATGAGCGCTCAGTCATGAAATGATACAATTCCTTGTGAATTACCTTTAAAACAAGCAAATATTTTTTTTTTTTACTGACGTGTTGTTGTATAAAATATTTACAGGAACTACGGTGTACTAGCTTCAGAGACTAGTTAAAAATAGTTTTCTCTTTGTGTGTCAACATAATAGTTTTTTATTTTGTAATGTTACATATTGTGTAAGTGCGAAGGTGGACAAAGGGTGTGTTGATAGAAAGCTGCAACCTACACGTTGCACCTTTCTTCGGCTGTCCCGGTGAGATATGTGACAGAGATCTATCACATATCCTTAGGTCTTCAAAATTAATTTAATTCATTTATTTTGGCTTTTGAAACATGTCGTTTCTTCCCCCTTCGCTATGTAAAATTTATTATTTAACTCAACGCTTAAAATCCATTTAAAATCTTATCAGTTCGTTTTTTTCTTTCTTTCAATATCCTCTAGAATGTAGTGCAGTAAGTTTCATTTCATTTATTTATTTTCGCTTTCTCAATAACATCTGCGCCCGTTAAAAATAAAATATAAACAGAAGAATCAGATGCACCTGCTGTTGATTTCAACGAATGTTATTTTGTTTGTTTTTTTTTTCTATTGCATCGCCCACGCGAGATACATTTATCTCTCATTCTTTTAATAAAAGTGACCGTTGAAATAATGCATTAATAATGTAAAATGAAGGTTTATTGATGCGGTCTTTAAATTACTTTTCAAGTACGTTAATTTTCTTTGTCAGTTGTGTTAAAACATATCGTTCTCTGTATTTCGCAATTTTAAGTAGCATTTATTTAACTTATTCATTTGTTTTGATAATTCATGGCCGGCCTTATGGCGTCAGGGATAAATACATAGGTTGAACCGTTTTTTTGGCAACCATTCTGCATCACGCGATTTTATTGGTTTTTTTTTGTTGGGATGTTAGATTCCGGGCTAATCATTTTGGCGTGTAAATATGACCTCTTTGTCTGCTTTCCGTACACTAATTCTAATGCTGAAAATTTGGCGATGTGTAGCGCCAAGTCTTATATGTTCCTTATGAAATCATTGACTTTAACTTCTGCTCTCATCATGTAAACACATAAAAGACCTTGTGGTCTGAGAGTACGCTCAGGCGTACCCCTTACTTGTGGATTTCCTCTCACTCCCGTTTAATATTTAGAATTAAATTATCTTTTATAATTGTGTTAAAAATGTTAATAAATTTTCACTAGTTCCTGTATCTTTGGTTGGAGTTTTTTACATTTAGCTGAACCCGAACACTGAACTTCGCCATACAGCTTCTGTGAAATAATGATAATTTTCGTTTATATAATATTTTAATTCCTAATTAAGTATTAAAAAACACAGTTTGTTTATCATGAAATATATATATATTATTGATTACATTAATGATTTATTATTGGTATAATGAAATTTAGATAATCCAATAAGTTAGTATATAGCAATGTGCTTGATATAATTATGTTGGATGATATCATTTTTTTTTTATATTTTTTGTTTGTACTACTCATCTTTATCAACGGATAGGGAAGTGTAGTTCTATCCTGTCTGTGGAAGGGAAAACATGTTTCTTAAATGAAAATATAGTTTTTGATAATTAAAAAATTGTTTCCTGAAACTGCCCTTTTTGGATTATGAACAGAGAAAGAACGATTTAGTTTCAACGAATAAGTAAACAGATAAGAGGTTTTCACTTCATAAAATATGATGTTATTAAAGGATTATTTGTGGCAAACTCTTCTCTGTAAGGGGGAACAAGGGAATTTTATTAATAATTGAGAAATATCAGAGTCGGACATATTTTGATTGTTAGATTTGTTACTTTTAGCAGTAGTATGTAACACCAGGAGGTCGAACTTTGAGGTAGATTTTGTAAGAAATACTACCTATTGCAATCTCCCATATGTTGGAATTTTTGAAAAACTTTTGCAGATCTACACCGATCATGACCCTAGATCCCAAAATCACCCCCAGTTAGAAACTTTATATACACATATATATATATATATATATATATATATATATATATTACTTTTCTATGAACACGATAACATATCCAATCAGTTTAAAGTTTTCAAAACTTCTAGGAAAAGGGCTAAAAAATTATGCATGACAGATTTTTGATGTAATTAAAAATGGTTTCAAGGAGCACGAAAAATAGGTTTTCAGAAAATAGAAAATTCCTAACTTCGTCAATTCGCAAGATTTCAAATTCACTTAAATTTTTCATAAATCATCTTAATGTTATCTACAATTTTTGTATTGACTTGATTTTGATATGAGCAACTCTTATAACAAAAGAAATTGAAAACTAAAAAAAGTGTGAGTATGTGTGTGTGTGTGTGGGGGGGGGTGTATAAGAAAAAAAAAAGACATTTCCTTTAATCCGTTAAATTCTTCGTGAAAATGGTACTTGACTTCGAAATCTACTTTCGCCTGTAAACCAAGCCAAAGAGATTTTTCTATAATTATGAAAGTTATAAATGTTTTTGTACAACAGGAGCAGCTGATTTAATTTGGGGAGGAGGTAAACAATGTTATAACTTCATTTTTTAAAAAGATTGACTGAAATAACCAGGAAATCAATTAATAAAATAATTCCTTACTATTAATTAATAATAAATCAATTAAAAAATAATAAATGTTTATTAAAATAATTCATTAAATATATCAAAATTTTAATACCCTAGAGCCAAATTCCCACGGGGCATGTTGGTCCGGCAGGCCAACATGCCTTGTACCAAATGGGCCAACTAATCCCGTATTAACATTTTTGTTTTTCATGACTATAAGGAATTATTCTGAAAGTATTTCAATAAAAAAACATGCCCTACAATAACTACGAACAATTATTTTTCTAAATTATTATAAATCAAAACCTAAAATGTAATCAACAAACAAATCAAAAACGATTATTTATAAGAGAGGAAATTGACTCACCTTTGCAAAATTTAGAAAATTCTCAATAATTCTTTAACGGGCGCTCCGACTTCAATGGTGCTGATGTTGGAGGAGGAAAGCGAAGCAACGCATACTTGGCTAGACTGACAATGTCATCTAATGCAAAGGTTAAAAAATATCGCGACTGGGCCAACGTGCCCCTATGTCCAACTAGCTCCGGTCTACCCTACTAATCCTCTGATATGATATCAAAACTTTTATAGATTCTATTTTTAACTGTACAAATAAGTCAGTTGAATTGGAGTATTTACATAAATTTCCGATATTTATGCATAACGTAGGTGAGGAAGATACGTTTATAACTACTGAAATATTTTAATAACCAAAATAAATTTCAATTAATATTTTATATATTACACCTATAGTTACCTACATTAATCTTACATTTAAAATTTTACATGCATATGCACTTTGCAAAACACAACTTACAACGTGAACTTTAATAATTTTTCAATTAATATTTTATACATTACAGCCATACTTATCTGCATACATGTTACATGTATTAAACTTATGTGCTTCAATACATTTTGCAAATGAGTTTATACAGTATATTCTCACGTGCACACATCCTTAAATTCTTATATACATATACCTTATATGTATAATTCTTGCATGCTTAAATGCTTCTTTCAACATACATTTTTAATGTAAGCGCGCTTTACAATGAATATAGGGTACGTAATATCGTAAGGATTTTTTTAAAAACCATACCATAAAAAATATTTACTGCACAAGTAATACAAATTTCATGACATATAACGTATGCTATAGTAGTAACTTTCCAGAAACTAAGCCTTTTCTGTTTATGATTAGTGTAGTAATTATTAACGAAAGCTCTGTTGGCTGCATGTCTACGAAAGCTTTGTTAATACTTAAAAAATTCTTTTATATTCATTTTTTAAATTCCTATTTATAGGTTAGAATATGTTGTTTAAAAGTTTTCTACAAGCTATATATAAGGACAGTGTGCATATTTAAATATTAAAGCACGGAAATATGGTTGATTAAAAGTTTTTTATAAGCAATATATAAGGACACTTCGTATATTTAAATATTAAAGCACAAATATAAGACATTTTTTAAAAGTTGAGTGAAACGGGAGAGGAGGAATATATAAAACTATACTCCTTATATTTGTTTTTAATATACTATTTAAGTCTTGAACTATATATTACAAGTTCATTTAATTTATATTAAACTAACAATTATTTCAAATATCATTTTAAACGAATGACGGAAGTCATTAGCTTAACTTGTTACCATTTTCACTTCACTTGGAATTTTTCTTCTTAAATATCCATTTTAAAAGTAGTGTAATGTGTATTAAGATAACAATTACGCGCAACTATTTTTCATTCTTATACTTTTAAATTTTTGTACACTTTGCTATTAAAGAGAGTAAAAAGCCTTTAATGGGAGGAAAATAAATTAACTTGTTTTGTTTTCGGAAAGGTAATGAGTTAGCTTAAAAGCTTTTCATTAACAAAGAGTTTAAACCGTTTCCTTTTTCGACACAAAATTTGCATCGTAATTATATTTCTAAAATTAAAATAAACCGCAGCTGTATACTACATGAAATTTTGCAGTGAAAATCTAACAAAAGTTGTGGGTAACTATTGCAATTTCTTTGAAGCTAATTAAAATGAATAAAAACACCAAATAGTACGTTTTTCTTTAAACTATAGCAAATGAATTTTTATATTAAAGATTAAAAGATGATTAATAAGCACTTTCTGAAAGTTAATAGATAAACATTTATTTTCTTTTTAAATTTTTAAATGATTACATAATTATGTATTTTATATTGTTTTCCTAGTTATATATTAATGTATCTTTGTAGCTAACTTTCATTCAAGAACATCATACAACCGAACCTGTATACTATATGAGATTTTTAAGTGAAAATCGAACAAGCGTTATGGAAAATTTTTGCAATTAGTTTGAGGCTAATTAAATTAATAAAAACAGCAAGTTGTATATTATTCTTTAAACCAGAGAAATGCATTTATATACGAAATACTAAACGGTGATTAATAAATTCTTTCTCAAAGATGATTAATAAATGTTTACAGATAGGAGGATTAAACGATAGGAATGACTATTTAATTGAGTAAATATGTAATGAAAATAATTATATTAATTAACATACAAACGACATAAATTTATTTTATGAAAGTATATAGACAATATAAACACAAAAAGTCAGATTCTCTGAACTACGTACACTAAAATTAATCTTAAGATTATCTGAAGAAATCTCCACTTTGTCCAGAAATTCTACAGAAATCTGTAGAAAATTTGAAGATTTAGCTTTACCGTAAAAAGATCAGCAGAATATTGAAAGATATTCTGTAAAATATCTGCAGAAATGAGTCAATTACCTACAGATTTTCTACAGATTTTTTTTAATATCTAGAACATATTATATCATGGGAATTAAAGGGTTAACGATTATTTTTTATAAAATAAATAATTGTACAAAATAAGATATTAGGAGACATACTTATAAAAGTATTTATTAATTTTCATTATTTTAGAGTAAAACAGCCACACGACAGTAGTTTTTACTTATATTGCAGATGTGTAACAGAAGAAAAGAATGACGTATTATATAAAAAATGTACCTCTGATTTTTTTCATTATTTTTCCTGTGTAATAAAATCCTGTGTCCTTTCAGTTAGCTTTTCGAAACAAAATAAAAAATTGCGCATTTAAAGGTTAAAAATGTTTATTTTTTTTTTTTTTATATAAAGGGCTTAAAGTCGTCCAAGTTCCAATAAATTATATTACCTTTAACTTAAATAAAAACTCACCAAGATCGGTTTAATACGTTTTTCGTTCTGACTGAGGCCACTTTGAAAAAAAAAAAAGTATAAAATGTTTGCATAAAACGGACACTTTGTACTACAGAGCTAAAGATTTACGAAAGGACTTGGAATTCGGTCAAATCGTTTTACAACTTTCTACTAACGTTTTACAACTATGAAACACTTTCTAAAACATTCAGAATAATGTCACAAAATTTTATCGTTTAATAAGTTGAAATATGCTGTCTAATTGAATCATTTGGAAGCGCATGCTACATTTGAAAACTAAATTTTCAGCAGTTCAGATAATTCTATTCGAATTCTTAGAATAACCCTGTGTATAATATAAAGACTTGTATCTATAAACTAAATGCATACAAAAATGTAGTCAAGTAGGAAATACATACCACTGTTGGAATTTCCCTTTCAGCAATTTCTGCATATGAGGAGAATTTTACGTGGATTTTTTTTCAGCCCTCTATGTATGATGTAAAATTTATGCAGAATAAGCAATATGAAAACAATTAGTTAATTTTAATAGTGCATACCGAAGATGAATACGCAATTCCAGAAAGTATTGCTCAAAGATTGTACTGTGAATGATTTATTTTGAGTGTCCTTGTAAACGAACGATAAATGCTGTGAATTGCCTCATTCTATAGTAATCATCTTGTAGTGAAATTCAAATATCAATTCCAGTACATTTGAAATAGCGTAATGTCATAGAAATACACTGCAAAGGATTTATCCGCATTGCCCATAATGTAAGCGGACTCTTTTCATTGGTCTTGTGAATTAACTACTAAAACGACAGATTTCATATTCAATACCGAACATGCCATGGTAAACATCATTGACATAATAAAAGAGAAGGACATTTACATCATGGAAAATTCAGTATTAAGGGGACCATGGATCTTTTTTTTTTTTTTTTTTTTTTTTTTTTTTTTTAGCAAAAATTACCATTTCTTTTAGTGTGCATTATTATACTCCAATTTGCACTACGTCATTCGGGGAAAATTGCATGAAAAGATGCGATTATTTTAAGTAAAGTTACATTTTTTTTTCTTCACAATCTAACCTTTTAATTTACTTTACATGTGTTTTTCTCAATACTGATTTTTCAGCTTTTTTTTAAATTTTTGAAATTCTCCTTGCTACTTAGTTTTTGATCAAAATTCATAAAAATGATATGGGATAATCCTCATATTGCTTACTTAGAAACATTGTACGAATTTTGATATTCGACTTTATTAATACAATTAAATTTGATTTTTAACTTATTATAAGGCAGAATTTTCATGAAAATCGATATGGAATTCAGAAAAAAACCTCTAAAATATTAACTATTTAAGGGATTAGAAAATCGATACACAAATTTTATTTGTAATAGAGTTTTACGTGATAAAAATAAAAAATCGAGGAAATATCTAAAAAATTAAGACGCAAGGTGTATTTTAAAATTTCGTTTTAATATTTTAAATATTTTTAAGTATCTTAAAATTATAATAAGATCTGAAATTTCTTCTAAGGCGTTCCATATATTTATGGTAAAATGCATATTTTCACAAAATTTCAAATCTCTATTATGAAAATTAAACGATTTTTTTAAAAACGTAACGGGAAAATAAACATAACAAAATTTCTGAATGGTGTATATTTAAGTATCTTAAAATTATAATAAGATCTGAAATTTCTTCTAAGGCGTTCCATATATTTATGGTAAAATGCATATTTTCACAAAATTTCAAATCTCTATTATGAAAATTAAACGATTTTTTTAAAAACGTAACGGGAAAATAAACATAACAAAATTTCTGAATGGTGTATATAAAATAAATTAAAAGTTAAGCAAACATTAAAAAATTTCAATAATCAACGTTTCAGTCATCCTCTATGAACATCGTCAGGAATGTGTGAATGTGTTTTATATTGCTTTTTGCAATATAAATATCTTTCCTGACGATGGTCATCAAGCAGGACGGTCGTTCTGCCAAGCCAAGCTGAAAAAAAATGCTAACCCCGCCAAACAACAAACGCCAAGAATAAGGCAAGACACCGTAACTGCTTATTATACTGATGACAACTTCTCCATGTTAAATGAACGAAATATGTCAGCGTAAAATTTCCCATATCAAAAGAAGCAATCAGCGCAGAAAAATAAAACCAACACTAGAAGGACCTAATAAAGAAGATCTTCAATTTGAGATCAAATGCATCCTCATAAATTAATTATAAACAGATATATAGATTTTTTAAAATAATGTCGAGATACTGAAAATGACAGATTTATTTTCTTCGTCACAACATATGTTTCAATCGAGGTAGAGACTTAAATAATGGACAGAAAAAAGTAAGGATTGAATTTTTGGATAGATATTTAGTCAATCTACGTGCTTTTATAAAATTCAGCTTTAAAAACATTAATTTTCTATTCATAATTAGCGAAAAACTGTTAATTAGTTCTAAAGTTTACAAATTATGCCAAATAGCGATAAACCCGCCAAAACATTTTAGAAATCTTATACTTTTCTTTTATATTATCCTTTTGCATTGATTTCATCGAAGATAACTATGGCTGAGATGCAGATAGATTTTTCGCTGTTAGCGAAATGAGTTTGACCAATCTGCATGTTTGAGAATATTTGCTGTTTGTGGATCCCGGCCTATGTCATGAAAATTTTGAGTCATTTTTTTAGTGCCGTGGATGAAGTGCAATGTTTGTAGAAATGTAGGTTAGGATCCAGATAGATTTTTCGCTGTTAGCGAAACGAGAATCGCCAATCAATAGCCTGCATTTCCTCAAACAGCGAAAACTTCAGAAAAATGCAGGCTTCTGATTGATGAATTTCGTTTCTCTGACAGCCAAAAATCTATCTAGATTGCGCACAATGGAGGATATTCCAATTATGGGTTCGAGGCTGAAAAAGTCACGTGATACCGGTAATTTATCCAAGGAACTTCTATCTGATAAGAAGGGAAGATACTACTACTTTGCCTCATGAACCGTTTCATTGGCTAGCGGAGATTTACATTACACGTCTACGGAGACTTCCCTTCTTTACGATAGAAGTTTTTACTTTGACCACGGGATCAAAATGTAGATGGAATATCCTCCATTATGTTGAACGCAATTTTGCATTTCCACATCCAGATAGGGTATTAATTGTCATAACAATACATATTCGAAACTATTTAAGGCACTGATTCTGAACTCCTTTGCTATACCTTTCAATATTAAAGAAGTTGTTGTTTCCATAGTAACAGTACTTTTCTGTATTGCTTTCTCTAAAACACAAATATAGAAATTTAACAAAGAGCGCTCAGAATCAACACCATAACAGAGAGCCTTCATAGATAAGAGTGGTGATATATGCACAGGAAGCATGCTCATTTCAAGTTTTTGCCGAAAGTATGGCTACGGCGTCTAGAATACCTTGTGTGGAAATATGCTATCCAAACAACGCTAAAAATTTGTATCCCTTAAATGTGCGACGATACTGCTAAAGTCCCAAGTATCGATCACAGCGACATCTGCGGGATTTAGTATTACATTGTATAGACTAGCAATACCTTGCAGTTTGAGAAAATATCCTGCAGATGTCGCTGTGATCTGTATATTTCAGCAGCATCATTGCACAGTTACGGGATACAATATTTTAGCACTTTTTAAAGTATTACAGGGATAGCCAATTTCCAGACTATATATACAGCGCCTAGAAGATACAGTGTGGAAAACGGCTACAAAATAGTGCTAAAAAATTGAATCCCATAAATGTACAACGATGCTGAATAACAAGATGTCGATAGTAGCGCCATCGTAGTGATTTAAAAACGATAGTCATTCTAAAAGAGACTCTTTAACCTATTTCACGTCATTCCTTAACTAAATTAGCTTATAACAGACCTATATATCTTATATTTATAGTTTCCGATATTTAACATTCTATAATTTTTGAAAACTCAGTGTTTATATTGAAAAGAGTTACGAGATGGCGCTCGTATCAGCATATTGCCGCTGAGCATTGTTGGAGATTTATGGGATACAAGTTTTTAGCACTTTTTAAAGCATTATAGGAATAGCCGTTTTCCACACTGTATATTCTAGGCGCTGTACTATATATTCTAGGAGCTATAGTACGGCAATCCACTTTCTAGAATAGACGCTATTCTATCTACGTTATGATCACGTGGTCAAGGCAAAAACGTCTAACGTAAAGAAGGGAAGGCTCCGTCGACGTAATGTAAATACCCGCTAGCCAATGAAACAGTTCACGGGAGAAAGCAGTAGTAGTTTCCTGTTTCCCTTCTCATCAGTTAGAAGTTCTTTAGGTAAATTGCCGGTAGCACGTGACTTTTTCAGCCTTGAAACCATATTTGGACTATCCTCCATTAGACGATACGCGCATGGACGAGTTTTATTAGACTAGGGAAATAATTCAATATGCATTAGCCTGACGATAATGACACGCTCACAAAGACCTTTAACGATTTGTTTTTATCACTTCTACCAATAAACCTTTATTGGCCATATGTCGCTACTTCGTTATAGCGACACACTTGTTCCTAATTGGATCCCGGCCTTAATGTATCAAAATACGGAGTTTGCTTTCTGTACTATTCCTGAGCTCAGTTATAACATCTAGAAATATAGGCCGAGATCCAGGTATATTTTTGCAAACAGTGAAAAGTTAGCAATAATTCTGGCTTCTGATTGGTCAATCTCGTTGCGATAACAAAGAAAAATCTACCTAGATCATGGTCATTGTGTGGAAACCGGCTATTCCAGTAATACTTTAAAAATTGCTAAAAATTGAATCCCATAAATATTGAAAAATACTGAATGACAAATGTCGAAAGCAGTAACATTTTCTAGATCTTCTCTGAGCGAAACGTTTTCTCATTTGGTGTCTTTTGAAATAGTTACATTGGAATTACCATATGTCGCTGTGATCGACAGTCATCGTTCAGCCTCGTTCAACATTTATGGGATACAATTTTTTAGCACCTTTTTAATAAGCCGATTTTTAAACTATATCTTCTAGATACTATAGCTACAGTGCCTAGAAGGTACAGTGTGGAAAACGGCTACAAAATAGTGCTAAAAAATTGAATCCCAAAAATGTACAACGATGCTGAATAACAAGATGTCGATAGTAGCGCCATCGTAGTGATTTAAAAACGATAGTCATTCTAAAAGAGACTCTTTAACCTATTTCACGTCATTCCTTAACTAAATTAGCTTATAACAGACCAAAATATCTTATATTTATAGTTTCCGATATTTAACATTCTATAATTTTTGTAAACTCAGTGTTTATATTGAAAAGAGTTACGAGATGGCGCTCGTATCAGCATATTGCCGCTGAGCATTGTTGGAGATTTATGGGATACAAGTTTTTAGCACTTTTTAAAGCATTATAGGAATAGCCGTTTTCCACACTGTATCTTCTAGACGCTGTACTATAGCTCCGTTATAGGCCTAGAATATATGTTGTAGAAATCGACTATCCCAGCAATACTTAAAAAAGCGCGGAAATAGTGAATCCCTTAAATGTACAACGATGTTGAATTCCAAACAGTCATTTACAGCGACATCTGCAGGATATTTTTTAAAGAAGAAAGAGACACGTGTAATGCACCGCTATAGAGTTTAGAATACATACTGTGGAATTTTGCTATCCAAGAAGCGCTAAAAAGTTGTATCCCTTAAATGTGCACTGACGCTGAAATCCAGGGAGCTGATCGCAGCGACATTTGTGATAAACTTTCAAAGTAAACATCGTATTATTACAGCGGGCTTGACGCCAAGCACACAGGTCAGATGTATGTTAATAAAATGTAAAAAAAAAAAAAAAAACGCTACAGCGTCTAGACCAAATTATAGCGCCTAGAATATATAGTGTGGAAATTGGCTATCCCTGTAATAGTTAAAAATGTTTGTTTGTTTTATTGGACACACATCAGACTTGTGTGCTTGACAACAAGGCCCGCTTATAAGTCATCGTCGATATACAGGGGCGAGATAGCACAATGAAATTTACAACACAGAGAATTTTTACATCCGGGAGCTCCACAAAGTGTGTGCAATGGAGCCAGTGGGAGTCGAACCCGACAAGCCTCCTACGCTCTAAAGCGATTAGCAGCGTGATGTCTTAACCACTCGGCCACGGAGGCCCCTATTTAAAAAAGTGGTAAAATATTATATCCTTAAATGTGCAACGATTCTGCTGAAATATACAAATCGCAGCGACATCTGCAGGATATTTTCTATAACTGAAATATATTGCTAGTCTATACAATGTAATACGAAAATCCCGCAGATTTCGCTGCGATCGACACTTGAATTTTAGCAGTATCGTCGATCATTTACGGGATAGAAATTTTTAGCGTTGTTTAATAAAATATTTCCACACTAGGTATTCTAGACGCTGTTACCAAATCGTCATGAAGTTTTAGGGAATATCCTGCAGATATCGCTGTGATCGACTCATTGGATTTCAGCATCATTTGAAATTTAAGAGATCCAATATATTAGCACTTTTTAAAGTATTACTGGGAAAGCCGATTTCCACACTATATATTCTAGGCGCTGTAGCACCCCGGTAGCCTGTCTTTTTCGTTTACCTCGGAGTAGATATAGATGAAGTCATTTGTAGCTGTTCCTAAACTGTGGCCAACAACATATAAGGTCAGTTCATAACGTCACACGGAGTTGATTATCTGTACACGGCAATGGACACAAAAAAAAATCGGCTCGCAGCTTTGTACTAATCATCGTGTAAAGATGATCCAACTCTGAGACTAACGAAAAAGACAGGCTACCGCGGTGGGTCCGATACTTCTTTTTTTACAGACCGCTGGAGTCACGTGATGCTCGAATGCACCAAAGAAGGTGCGTGAAAAGAGCATCACGTGACTCCAGCGGTTTGTAAAAAAAGAAGAATCGGACCCACCGCGGTAGCCTGTCTTTTTCGTTAGCCTCGATCCAACTGTGTGTGACTTTTAAACATCATGAACTATCCTATTATGTCATTGGTCGCGCTAACACCCTCCCTCCTGCGTTTACCTTATATAGCGGCATCTTGTACTGGAGACTGCTAAATGGGCTGCTATCGGTCAAAATCAAGAGAGAAAAGGGCAGAAGAAAGGAAAATAACTCGTTTTTTTTGGTAACTAGTTTTTCACACGGGAAGATTGACATGTCTGTTCCTCTCCTTTCATAACTTCATGGTGGTGAAATACGCCAAAGCATCCTAAATATCTGAGAATGTCTTGACTCGCGTCACGAAAACATCACACAAAGCAGGCAAAGCAAAGAAACAAAATCATTCATCGGCTCGTGAATATGAACGAGCCAATGAATGATTTTTCTTCTTTGTTTTGCCTGCTTTGTGGACGTTTTTCTGACACGTGTCAAGGCTTTCTCCAATATTTAAAGGGCGTTGAATAGGCCGGGATCAAGATAGATATTTCGCTATTAGCGGGATGGGATTGATCAATCAGACGTCTGCATTTTTCCGAACATTTTGATGTTTGCAGTAAACACCGAAAAGCTTGCAAGGATAAAGGCTACTGATTGGTCAATGTAATTTTACTAACAGAGAAAAATTTATCTGGATCCCGGACATTAACTTTGGTTGGTTAAAACAATTTTGAATAAAATCAAATCAGGAAGCCAATGTTTATTAACTTTTCTGGTTAGTTTAATTGAAATCTTCCTCGTCTATTACTGAAAACTGAGTTACTGTACTTTGGACAAAAAATTGAATATGAGTACACGACTTGTGCATATGTCACCACTCTAACACAGTGTTGCCAAATGGGCTACTTTTTTTTACCTCAGATACTTGATTGGCACCACTTTTTTGAAATTGTAAAATGTGCCTTATTTAATGACATAATAATTAAGGCGAAAACAATGGGAATTTTACCGTTTATAATAAGTGCTGGCAATCAAGAAATCTGAATTAAAAGTAGCCCACTGGCAACACTGCTCTAACATATAAATGTTCTGTGTTATGACCATGATTCTAAGTGCAGTTGGTTAAATTTGAGTATCTGGGCATTAGAGAAAGCAATAGTGGCCCACTGTGGCTGAGTGGATAAGACACAATGCCGCTAATCGCTTGAGAGCGTAGGTGGAAGCAGATTCGAATCCCGCCGTGATCCGCATGTGATATGATGTATGTGTTCAATAAATCAAACAAACAAACAAGCAAGCAATACTGAAAGGTACAGTTGGCATGGAAACAACGACTTCTTTAATTCGTATAGAAAATTAATGAATAGTAGTAAATGACTCAAGTTTAAAATATAGGCAAATGGTCTGGAAATATCAATGGCTCCCATCTAGTATTTCACAAAATTAATTTAATAGATTCACATGATGTATAACTTGATGCAACTCTTAACTAATGAAAATTCTGCAACAAAACTTATGTAGGTAGATCTTTTGAATGAATAATTCAGAATTTTGAGAACAAAACGAAGTTCTTAAGGCTCTTCCTCACACCCTCCTCAAAAAAGGAAATACGATAGAAAGATATAAGAATTTGGATAGCTTCAATATGTCTGTGATCTTTTGTCAGAGTTCAAAAAAAGAGTCTGGGCATAAAAAAAAACAAATTTAACGAACGATAAGACTATAGATTTCAGGCAATTTTTAACCGAAAAATATTTAATTCTAATGTATATGCGGCTTTAATAATAGACTATTAAAGATAATCAATTTAGGGGAAATTTTATAGTAAATTAATATGACCACATTTATGCAAATAGGTATGGATAAACAGACTTGAGTAAAATTACATATTTATTCTTTCTTCTCTATAACACGATCTAAATGAAGATGAAGTTATATGTACAGTTTATATCTTTAAATTTTTAGATTTTTTTTATCAAAAATGTTCCTTTATTATGTCTAGAATTGCTAGATTTACAGATCTTCGATTCTTTAGATGCCTGCGGGTTTTCATTCTCGGAATAACTGTAGGTATTTGTAAAGGTAAATTTATTTTGCAAAACCGTCAGCAAAAAAAGTTAGAAAAAACAATTAACTGACAGACTAACTGTAAATATATATTTTATTTCGACGCTGTTTTTTACTAAATTTTCATCTTTCGTAGAAAATTTTAAGGAGATATAAATTGAGAAAGACTGATACTTTGAAAGAAGAAATTGACTTTCCTTACTTTTAAATTATTAATCACTATAAAAAAATGAATGATAGGTAAACAAAATGTATAATATTGTGTTTGCTCCCTGCTTATAAAGTCTATACAAGGACTAATTTTAATTTTAGCTAGTAGAATTATTTCAGTTATATATCATTTGTTTTAAAAAAAGAACTGATATCTACTAAAAAACAACTTTTCAAAAGTAAAAAATAAGCCAAAGAAAAAAAAAAAAAAAAAAAAAAAAAAAAAAGAAAAGAAAAAAGGTGAAAGTTGTGGCTAAAAAATAGTGTGATATCAAATTTCCAAGCTTATATTGCGGTACTTATTTAACATTTTTTGATAAAAATTTACCATATGTAAGTCGAGTACCTAAGTATGCGTTGATAGAAAGCCTTTTCTCCTTTACTAAATACATCATAACGTGTTTCTGAAAATTATTTTTTTTTAAATTATGCATGATGGGCTAGGCGGACATCTTTCCATATTTTACACAAATTTCTAAGCACTCAAGCTCGTAACATATTTGCATTATTAAGAATTTCGAACTTATAGTTTTAGCTACAGACAGATAAATTAAGAAAGTTTTTTATTTTGAAAAAACAAATTGATTTTTACTGCTTTAACTAATTAATTAACCCCCCTCCAAAAAAAGAGAATCATAAGATGAAACCTGAAGTTACTTCAGCTTTATTTTTAGATACAATTTTTTAGGCACTCATTTCCATAAATTAAAAGAATAAAATGTTTGCTTTAGTAACAATTTCGAACTTCCAATCTTAACAATGAACTTGTGTGCTTAGAAATTTGTGTAAAATATGGAAAGATGGCCGCCAAGCCCATCATGCATAATTTAAAAAAATTAATTTTCAGAAACACGTTATGATGTATTTAGTAAAGGAGAAAAGGCTTTCTATCAACGCATACTTAGGTACTAGACTTACATATGGTAAATTTTTATCAAAAAATGTTAAATAAGTACCGCAATATAAGCTTGGAAATTTGATATCACACTATTTTTTAGCCACAACTTTCACCTTTTTTCTTTTCTTTGCTTTTCTTTTCTTTTCTTTTTCTTTTTTTTTTTTGGCTTGACGTATTTTTTACTTTTGAAAAGTTGTTGTTTAGTAGATAGAATATGACATGGTCATAGAATATTCCAACAACACCAACAGAATATGATAAAGAAATTTCATTTTCTCATACTTTACAATGTGTCATAGTCTTACCTGTAAATGATTTTTTGGTCCGTTTCTGTAAAAAAGATAAAAGTAAACTAGAAGACAGAATAAAAGAACATGAACGAGATATACGACTTGATAAATCTTCTACTGCAATAGCAAAACTAAATAATAAATCCCCCATCCCAATATATTTTTAAAATGTCGAAAAATTAGCAAAATACAATAGTTTAAATTACGCATTAATAAGAGAAGCCATTGAAATAATCTCATCGAAATCTGAAACCAGTAATGATATACACGCAACTGTTGACAATAGATGACGACACATTTAAAAAATAGGAATAAATGACAGGGAAAATTTAGAAAGCAATGACTAGCGAGCGAGAAAGATGAAATCATCAGTAACTGAAGATGCATTGGTAAGAAAGAGGTGAAAATATTTTAAAACCAATTTAAATGTATGTTTTAGAGTATATATGTGTTTTAAATTCTTGATGTGTACACTATTTTTTGGTGTATGTTAAACTGGAATATCTTAGTGCGTTTTAATGTCTGTAAATAAATTGGTAGAACAAATGAAGATTAAGATAAATACTACACACTCCTTAAGGTGACAGTTTACGCTCAAAACCACTTTTTTTCATTTTTCACTAAATTGTACGGAGATTTCACACGCATAATATATCATGCATTTTTTAAGTAAATTAATCAATTTTAATAAAAAATGCGTGTAAATAAGCAGGATCGATGAGCATTAAGTTTGGCTTTAGTAACCGGGTGTTTTGTTAAATGTTAGCTTTATAATATTGAAGCACTTATTATCTGTTCTAAAGATATTCTAATATAGTGAGAAAAAATAAGAAAAAAATAAGAAAAATTACACTTTTTCATAAAATATCACGAAGAAATGTATATCACTACCAAATTTTACTTTTATGTACAGCAATGCATGCATATTCATACTAAGTTTTGAAATATAGCATATTCCAAACAATGCTATTTAATACTATGATAATAGGATAAAAAATACGACGATAGAACATTTTGAATATACTAACGATAAGGAAATTCCGATTTTGAGAAAACGCGTTTAAAATATTTATTTTTAGTGTAACTCAAATACCGTCTTCAAATTTGAAATGGTTGTAACATTGCAAAGAATCGTTGCAATTGCATGCGTTTTTTGTCAAATGAGGCAAAAAAATAAAATAAAATAAAATAAAATTCTAAAATTTACACTTTTTCATAAATTTACACGGAAAAATCTATATCACTACCAACTTTTACTTTTATGTACAGCAATGCATGCATATTCATACTAAGTTTTGAAGTATAGCATATAAGAATTTTATAATTTAGTTAACATTGCTGTAAATTAATAATCTAAAAAAAATCGATTTTTACACGATTTTTTACCAATTAAATGTCCGCTGTCCTCGCTATTTATAGAAACCATGCTGTAGTACACCTTGGAGAACCATTTAAAATTAATTATATATTTTCGTTTTAATTAATGATTTTGTGATTTGTTACATGATATCGAATAATATAGGGATCGATACTGAAGGTCCAAAAGGCATAAATGTATTTATGCGTCATTTCAAACAATATGTTTCTAAACTTTCGAAACATTTTGAATATACTAACTCGACGAGAATTCCGATTTTGAGAAAACGTGTTTTAAATTTTTATTTTTTGTGTAACACAAATGCCGTCTTCAAATTTGAAATGGTTGTAATTTCGCAAGGAATCATTGCAATTGCATGCTTTTTTGTCAAATGAGGCAGTTAACATTTCAGTAAATTAATAACCGAAAAAAATAGATTTTTTAGTCGATTTCTTCCCAACTGAAGGTCCAAGTTTTCCGTAATTTATCGAAACCATGCTGTAATACACCATTAGTAGTACATGGCGTAGAGAACTTTTTAAATTCCATTACGTCTGACTATCATTAAAATGCATCGAAAAATATTTTATTTTCTCCTTAGGTCATAATATGATGATTTTTTTTTTTTTGCGTTCTGTAAACGAATGATAAATGCTACTTATTGGGCAATCCTGTGAAAGCATAATTTAGTCTCTTTAAGTGATGCATATAAATTGCATCGATCTTAAAATATTGTAACATACAGATATTGGACAAAATAATATGAACAATTTTGAAAACATAGCACACGAAAGAAACCTCTCGTATACATTTGCCTTATAGCGGTGAAGGGTGTCACTTAGCGGATGAGAAAGTACATAGTACATAAGTCTGCTACTAGAAGTGATAGAAATCGGGTGCGAAATATATTTCTGTGTTTAAATTGCGTTATGCCTCAGCTCTCTGATTTCGAAAGAGACATGATGGTTGGGGCCCGTCTTGCTCGAGCCTCAGTGACGATAAAGACAACCCTTCTAAGTGTTGGAATAAGTACAGTGTCGACTTTAATGTCAGAATACTTGATACATGGAATAACATCATTTAAAAAGAACAATAGTGGTCGAAAGTCGAAGCTGAATGACAGAGACAGAAGGATTTTGAAGCGCATTGAGGCAAAAAATTACAAGACAACAGCATCTCTCTGATAACATCTGAGATGAAAACACATCTACAGGAAGCAGTTTCATCAAAAACTATCCGACGTGAACTGCAAATGGCAAATATTCATGGTAGAGCATCTATTTCAACCTTTCTGTCTCCGTTACTCAGCCTTAATTTCGACCACGGTTGTGTTTTTTAGATGATGTTTTTCCGTGTTTCAAATATGCTGACATTACATTCGACTCTATAATTTTGCGAACACCTAGAAGGGTTACCATCATCGCTGCTGAGACTTCAGCAAGATGGGCGCCAACAATGATGCCTCTTTCGAAATCAGAGAGATCAGCCATGACCAAATTTTAACACAGAAATATATTTCGCATCCGAAGTCTATCACTGCTAGTAGCACACTGATGCGTGTACGTTTTCGACCGCTAGGTGGCACTCTTCACCGCTAGAGGGCAGGAGTATACGAAAAGTTTCTTTCGAGTGCTATTTTTTTCACTAGTGTTCATATTATTTTGTCCAGCCCCTGTATTTAAATAGCACCAAAAATGATTTTTACCATAGACCGTGGTGCAACGCAATTCTTCTGTGAAACTCTAGAAATGGACTGTAACTGTCACACACTTCATTTTAAACAGCGGATATTACATAGTAAATATGAATAATATATGAAACCTTATTGACACTTTTATCAATTAAACAAAAGTTACACATGGCTGACACATATAGAGAAGGTAGAAAGACATACAAACCGAATGAATAAAGTCTTTTCACCTGCGTTGTAAAGTATTAAAAGCGGCAAAATACTTTCTTTTTCTTCAATAGTTTTAAATTTCTGACATAAACTGTCATATACGGATAGTGCAAGAATAATATAATTTTCAAAAGCGAAACTTTTTTTACAGTCAGAACTTATATAGCTCCTGGGATTTGCAATGCTACATTGTGAAACTTCGTCGTTCTTCCAAAAATAAAATAAAAGTTTCAAATAATTTTTTTTCAGAATATAGTTATATATTTTTCCTTATTCTCATGCTTCGAAATATTTCTGTCAAACTTTTGAAAGTTGTTGAATAGAAAACCAGTTTGTTTCTGAAAAATCATTTCTTTTCTTCTTTTTTTTTTTTTTTTTGTATATGATACCATACAAGTCTGAGAGGGAATCAAAAGAATTCTTATAAGTTATATTCGCCGATTTCGTGAACTTAAATTTTTAATAAAAAGTATTATTGTTTTGTATATCAAAAAGTAAAAGTAAAAATAAAATTAGCTTTTTTTCATTTAATATATTGTTTTTTAGTTGCAATTATTGAAAAAAAAAAAAAAAAAAAACAAGAATCATTTGCAAACAAAAGTTCTGATATTTTCTGTTTATTTCTTTAAAAACTAATTTCACAGAAATGAATTGTGTTATAAAAATGTATACATATATACATATATATTTAAGATACAAATTTATGTAAAATAAATATTTGTATTTTCTTTTAATTTATATAAATAGCTGAAATTGACTGTAGAAGAATAATTTAACAATTTTAAATGAGTGTTTTTATGTATTAGAAATAATGAATATGTAAAATTATTAAATTTATTAATAGCTGAAAATTCGAAGAAAAAACATCTTAAACGAATGTAAATAAACGATATTAAAATGTTTATATATGCAATATATTTAAAGAATTATATTGTCCTGATTCTATTGACTGTTGATTTTTATAATTTATTATTTTAATATCTTTTGGTGATCATTATAGAAAAAAAACAACTTCTATTATGTTGTCATTTCTAACAACATGTTTCAAAATTTTGATTGTGGTGTTTAGTAACATAAATGGAGATCAAACAGCGCATGACCTATTTTTTCCTTGAAGAGATTGAAGGGAGAAAGTGCATAAATTTACAAAACGCTATTTTGCACTATACCGGATAAATGATATCGCGTCATTGAGCATTACAAATATAGTGTCTATGCCATCAAAGCGTAGATATCCGAATCTGTGTTTTCTTCAAAGCGAGAACAAAGAAATTGAAAATGACTGAATAGCCTCAAGAGGTTTTTTTTTTTTTTTTGGTTAGACCCACTTTTTCCTCAACTAACTGAAACACCTACCATTGCTCGCGCCCGTGATTATAACCTTAATTGAACCTTAAATTTCTATGTAATTACACAAGGGCCTAGAATGCATTTGGAATTATGCCAAAAAATGAACCTCGAACTGAGCGAACTGACAGCTCTGTTCACCACTGTCTACGGCGCAGTGTACTGTGCTTGCTATGCACACGCTGCAAACTATTTTACTTCCAGATTCCACTGCCATGGGATGGACCTATTTATCAAAAACCACCTTTCGAAAGAATATCCATCACGTGTACCCGCTGCCACCGGCACCGTATAGTTTTTGTGCGCCCTTTATGTAACTTTCGTTCCAACTTCGACAACCGTGGGAGCAATATGTATTATGCGAAAATCCGACACGGACCCCCTTAGCCTGCGGCATCGAATAGAAGGCATTCTGCTCACGCACCTCATAATTTGTCAGTTCTACTTTCCATCTCCAGGGGGCGCACTATATTCTTAACAAACCTCCATCCGTATGACTTCAATCTATCTGAAGATATGTTAAATGAGGGGATGGGGTCTCAAATAAGAGAAAAAAACATGGGGATGGCAAATGGAGTATGGCGGGAGTACATAATAGCAAAAGAGTGGACGAAGGGCTGTCGAATGATATCACATAACGGGGTTGGAAAAATTTTAAAAGTGTCCCATCAAGGGGCCAACTAAGCTCTTAATCATCAGGACGACGACAAACCGATCAAAGAAACTGTCCAGCAGTACCGATCCAAATAGTAAAAGATATCGACTAAATTTCGGGCTAATACCAGAATTGTCGGTAAATTATGTGTAGTCGAATGGAGAGCTTCACATAATATCGTCTGAACAAAATCTAGGGATTTATCTACTTTATGTCTTGTGGAAATGTCGGCAGGAAATTGATGAAAAATGAATCTTTTTACTGAGGCGTTATTGTTTGTTCACGCTGCATAGATACCCCCTGCAGTGATGATAGGGGGGGGGGGGTGTGTTACGTGGATAAAACTGTCCAATGTCCTGCAATATCTTATCTACCGTTCGCTCAAAATACTATTTCACGTTTCTAGGACATCATTTGTAAATGGTCAATCGAAGGAATATAGGGGGAAAAAATTTCCATGAAATGTTCTTTGGTGAGAATACATTATTATTTGCAAATCGGTAAACTTAAATCTCTTAAAAACTTATAGATAGCAAGGGAAATAGTGTAAAAGTAAACTAACAATTTAAAAGCGTTTGTATGTTATTTCTTTCTTTTTTACAATAATTACGAATAAACATTCATACTTAAAATTATGCTTAATAAAATGGTTAGAGAAATTTGGTGTTTTGTTGATTGAGATAAATAAATTGAAAATTATAAGATCTGAAATTTAGATTATATCAGGATAATATCTGTTTTTTAGACTATTACAACAACAAACTATTTGCTCTAAATGTATTTTCTTCGCTATGAATTAGAAATTTTTGATTTAAAAATTAATCTACTTAGAAATACTTCAGATAAGATTCTTGTATAAATTATGAAGAAGTTGGTCATCTTTTTTTCCCCCAGAAAGTGATAAATTTAATTTTATACATTTTAAAAGTTAAAAAAAGTTAACTTAATATATATTTTTTTAAGTTAACCCCCTGACCGCCGAGCAAAAGGGCAAAATTGTAATGTTGTTTTCTCTGCAATTTTGTTTTTAATGATAAAAAAAGATATTTATTCCAAAATGATATAATTTTTTTTATTAAGTATAGGTATATAAGCCTTGACAGTATTAATCATAACCTTATTTTTTAAAACTGGATTATATCTGTATGATTGTATTAATTTAAATAATGATTCCATTGCAGTGAAACCTACAGCTTAGGGAACGGATATATCAGTTCGCGGCGTTGAGGAGGTTAAAATATATATTAGATGAATATATTGAAAATTATAAGATCTGAAATTTAGGTTATATCAGGATAATATCTGAAATTTAGACTATTACAACATCAAACTATTTGCTCAAAATGTAATTTCTTAGTTGTAAATTAGAATTTTTTGATTCAGAAATTTATTTATTTAAAAATAATTCAGATAATGTATTGCATAAATTACAAATAAATTTAATATTTGTTTTTGTTTTTTTTCTGAAATAATGATAAATTTTATTTTATACCTTTTTAAAATTTAAAAAAAAAATGGCTGAACAATTTTTTTAATTAAAATAATTATTGGATAAATAAATCGAAACTTATAAGATCTGAAATTTAGATTATATCACGATAATATCTCGAAATTTAGACTATTACAACAACAAAATATTTGCTCTAAATGTATTTTCTTAGTTATGAATTGGAAATTTCTGATTAAAAAATTAATTTATTTGGAAAAAATTCAGATAATGCTGTTGTATAAATTATAAAGAAGTTGATCCTCTTTTATTTCTTCATGTAGTGAACAATTTCATTTTATAGCTTTCAAAAGTTAAAAAAAAAAGTGACTGATTTTTTTTTTTTTTAATTCAAATAATTATTTAGATATTGAAAAAAAAAAGAAATGTTTGCATACATTACCAAAATTTAATGAGACGCTTTAAATGATAGAATTTTCACAGCTAGGACGCAATGCTAAATGAGAATATTTTACATTGTAAGATTCAAAAATTATCTAATTAAAATGTATCAAAATTCGTTTTAATTCAAACAATAAATATTATTAGACGGAAATATTTTCCGCTATAAAATACGAAAATGTTTTCATATCGAGGGCGTAATTAATTAAAAGATAAGGCATTTTGTTTAATTTAAATTCTAAATATTGCTGATCTTGGGATGAATATTACATTTAATTATTCTTTGTAAGATGCAATAATATTTGTATATCAACAGTGTGAGTTACTTATAAGGAAGAAAATAATCTGTAATTTAAACGTAATTTTATTTGTATCTTACAATAGAAAATTAATTCTAATTTGCATTGTAATTTTCATTGTTAAATTATTTAATAGCAATATTTTGACTTTAAACAAAACAAGGTTTATTACATTTCAATTATTTACATCCTCGTTGTGGAAATATTTTTGCATCTTATAGTGGAAAATATTCCCAATTAACAATATTTATTTTTTGAATTAAGACATTTTTATTTTTTTTTTTTTTTACGTTTTAAATACTATTTTATCATCGTACAAATTCTTCTATTCGACATGATTACTAATCGGCAAAAGATCATATGACATTGCAATGTACTTGAAAATGTGAAAGATTACCAAGTGATCAAATTAAAACTAATACGCAAAGGCTTCAAAACCGATTCAGTCTAGTCAGGAAGCGATGCTCGAAAGGTGATTTACCTTGCGGAGAAGAAGTCATGTCTGCCGACCCTGGAAAATGAGATCGACAGGAAGAAATATAGTCGAGTTAGGACTTTCGGCGAAGTTCGGCCAAGGATTATTTGCTGTTTGGGAAGTAACACCTTTGGCGAATTTTTCAAAAAGGGGCGAAATAAGGGTCTGATATAATTATGGGACAAAATAGTCAAGCGTTTGGCGAAACTTTTAGATTTTGGATTGCCCTGTATCTGGGCATCTGATAAAATAGATGAATATCCATATCCCCGAAGGAGATGTAAATTCAATACGAGCCCTTGCAGGTGCGCTATTCAAATAAAATGATCTTGAGGAAAGAAATACTTTTTTTTTTTTAATTGGGCCGTTTGATGAGTTTTTAAAATAATACATAGGTTTATTATTAAAAAATATATATAGTTTTGGGTGCAACAAAACTTGCATTGGACTATGCTAATCTAAATTTTCAGATTTTTACCAACCGTAGATTATGCTATCCGTCTCAGACACACACAGAACGTAACTTTCATAGTATAGATATCCATAAAATACATTGTGCATAAATAAAGAGAGTGGAGACCCTCAGACATTTCTCCAATATTGTTAGAAAGTAGTGGTTTGAGATTTTTTGTCTGTACGTAATACCTTCCAAGAAAGTTTAGTCACTTATGGCAATTTTTAGGTATTCTGTCAGAACAGTAGAAGTCAGTTTCATATTAGCATATTTACATATTTACCATTGGAAATATGGCATTTATGGTCAGTTAAATGAGTATAACTCATGGCGGAACAACTTGAATTAGATATTCTGCTAATCTCCGATATATATCTGATTTTTACTGTGAAATATGCAAATATAGTGATTTAACCAAAAACTTAATTGTGCCGTTATAACAACCCACTTAAGAATTATTGAATGGAATTTTTATTCCTCCCGTATGCCTTATCTTATAATCCTTTTTTAGCCAATTCAAGATTATTATTATGTATGATTCATTTTTTACCTCCTTTCTATGCAACATTTCCAATTTTCATCATATTATATATTTTTTAATAAATTTTCATTCCACGGGAAAAGAGTCTATAACATAAAAATCTTGTTACGTGGAATTGCTCAAAATAGAAATAAAACTGATTTTGTTAAATGTATTGTACTTAACTTTATAAACATGTGAAAACTTTTCAACTTTAAGGGGTCTCAGGACTCTTAAAGCTCTAAAATTTTCGAAATATTTTTTTAGATTTTAAACTTCTATGTTTTCTGAACATTTTTATATAATTGTTATCTTAAAATTCGCATTAGAACAGAAGTTATGGCATTTAGAATTACACTCGCTCAATAGTTGAAGCGGTGTTTCCAAAACATTGAAGTCATTTTTCTTCAAATAACGTTTTTGGGCATAACGCGCACTATATCTCAAAAACTTCTGAATATTTTTTCATGAAATTTTCAAAACATATGTTCCATGTTAGTCTGTATAAACTGAACCTAAAATTTCCTTTTTATTGTAAAAATAAATTATTTTTGTAGGGGTTTATATTGTTGAAATTTTCTAAATTTTGCATTAGCTAAATACAACTTTGTATCAAAAATATAAAAATGCTTTAAATACAAATTTATTTAGGTTCAGTGTAATTATTATAATCTGAGGTATAAGGAGGCACCAAAATTTTCATTCTAGTTGCAAAATTTATTTTGTAATCGTACGCATAAGCTGTTATGCCGATTTTTTGCTCGTCAAAAGTCTGACATTTTGAAGTCCCCTGTAAATGCTAATTCTTTATCTTGCATTTTTTTAGATATTTGAAATGAAAGATCATACTTGTATCTTTCATTCCCATTTAAAATTGTGTCTTAATATCAAATACATTTTAAGATATTAAATGTTGAAAATGGTCTTTTTTTTTTCATTTTTTTTCCAATTTTAAGAGTCCTGAGACCCCTTAATAAATTGAAAAATGGGAAGTAAGAAAGAATTATTTTCCATGTATCTATCCTTATTAATTTTTCTTGTGTAGATAAACTTATTGTATTTTATGATTTTTTATATTTCCTTTAGATAAGGAAATAGATGGCAATTAAAAAAAAAATAATGCAAATTACAGAAATCTCAAAAAGTGAGATTACACTTAATTAAATAATTTTATTTAAATAAAACATAAAAGATATTATTTCATTCTCAAAAATATTTCACAAATGAAACTTCTGACTGGCTTATATTTTGTACAATATTTTCAATTGTACAGAAAATGCAATCTTTGGAATGAAAAGATAAATAGCACAAAAGAGAGAATTACTCACGTGTAACAATTCATTAATGCAAAACTCCTGAACCACAGAAAATGAGGAATAAAGAACCGCTGCACACAAGATAAGGAAACAAATGATGTCACAAAAGAAATGAACATGTGACCTGCCGCGTTCTTTTTATAAACACACAAAACTTTATTTATTTATTTTATTCTACGCTATTTATGCTCATTTTATTACTGTTTACTTTTCATTCGTTCTTTGAAATTATAAAGATGCGAATATAAAATTTTACAAAGAATTTATTTGATGAATGACAAAATGTACGAAAGTCATGAATAAAAAAAATAATGAAAAAAGTTAATCTATATTGCGCAAGTTAATCATCACATTTTATATTTTATTTTTTGTACTAAAACGGAAATATTTATGCTAAAATATAAAATATAACAGATAAATCATAATTATACAATTGCAAATATATTTAGAAAATGTTTTTATAGCATGAACGACAAAGGACTGCTTAGTGTTTATATTTTTACATCATCGATATTACATTTATCAGTGTACATTGAGCGATGGGAATCTTGTAAGTAAACAAATGACACAGAATAGAAAAGAAATACATTTTTCTCATTAAATATTAATGGTTAATAGAATCTTGTGGGGCTCGCAGCGTTCCTAAAATTTTCGGAGTTTTCTACCACTATTTTAAAGAGTTATACTTAATTTTAAAATTCGATTGGATCTTATTGGATTGGAGACAGTGTTTCCAGATTGGGGATTTTGTCCCCATTTTGGGGAATTTTGAAACTCTTGGCGAATTTTTTGGGGACAAGTAGTTCGTGGGGAAATTTTGGGGGAGCACAACAAATTTTGGGGAAAAACTTGGGAATTTTTTTTAAAACTATTTTCCGTAAGGATTTCTTTTAGTCCTGTAGAAAAACTGGATCTGTTTCGAACTCAATTTTGATTTGAAAAACGAAAATACAATCGAAAAATCGGAAATATCAGTCATTATTCTTTTGGATGTGGTGGTGTTCGTTGTTTACTACATTACACTTTACACGTATTACAGATGCATCTGACTCTAAAGTCTTTAAGCAGCTTAAGCCTGCACGTGACTAAATCTGCAAGACTTATGCAAAAAATTATTTCGCCGTACTTAAAAAAAAATTAAATATGTGGAAATCAGATATTTTCGTCTTATGATATATAAAAGCACATCGATTGATATCGCGAAAATACTTTGCATTATGATTATGTATTTCAAAATAGGGATAGGGATGAAAAAAAATTAAAACAGCATGCCATCTCGGATTCATTCAAATCCCAACTGATAAGAGATAGTCTAAAGCTATGGAGCTAATGTAACAACAGTCCAATATTGTTAGGCAATACTTTTAAAAACAAACCTAAAATAACTTGTCATTGCAAAATATATCTCTCATTCGCTTAATGTTGCTACAGAATACGCATTCAGCCCAGTTTAAAAGTTTGTTTTTTTGTAAATGTGGAATTTTTTGAAAAAAAAAGGCTTGATTTGGGGAAAACTTTTGAGCTTAAATTACTTAAATATTTTTTACCGTGGTAAATTGCAAATTTAAAAATTCCCTTTTTGAGTAAAAACTGAGTTGGGGACTTTTTAGGGAAAAAACACTGATTTGGGGAAATTTCAGAAATTTTGGGGAAATTGACTTTTGACTATCTGGCAACACTGATTGGAGATTAGATTTAAAATTCTATTATTTCTAAAGAAATCTGTCACGAAGATTCTTTATTTGAAATAGTGGTAAGAAATGTAGAAAATTTTCGGAACGTTGCGAGTTCCAAATCTTGCTAAGGGACGGTTAGTATTGTAAAGAATTCTTAACACTTAACTAAAGAATTTTCTTGCTACAGTTTTTCTTGCTACAATAAAAGCTAAAATATTATATAGAGAAAGTAGAATACATTCTCATTAAACATATCATACATAAAATACTCGATGCCTGCTCGCTTCCATACGTTAAATTTCCTAATATAATGTACGTTCTTATAGAAAAAAAAAAGAATGGCCATTTCGCAGATTTTGAATATATTGTACCTTTTTTTCTATTTATACAGTGTGGCGCAAAAATTTATGCGCAATCTAAATGCTTATTTATTTATTTTTTTTTATGAAAAATATACACCGGAATACTTCGAAATTATTACTGTATCTAAAGAGTTGGATTAGAAATTCATGTTTCTAATTCGGAAACAATTCATTGTAAGGGAAATAATAAATTATAAAAAAAAAAAATTAAATTGTGATGTCGAAAAAGTGTATGCACAAAAACGAAATATTTACATTTCACAAAGAACAAAACTCCTTTAGTAGTCTGTGTTGTTTTCATTGCAGCTGATGATATCTAATACGCGATTTTCCATTGATAACACGAGAGTATGGAAGGTTTTGGAAGCGAGTTTGTGCCAGGTTTCCCCTATCGCGGATTTGAGCTTTTTGATCTGAGTAATACTGCTTCCCATTCTTGTAGACGTCATGTGAGAGTATTCCCTAGATATCCTCTATCGGATTAAGATCGGGACAGAGCGCTGGCCTGTTCATCGCACCGATATCCTGAGGTCTAAGCCATTATTTTGTGCAACGGGAAGTGAGTATCAATGCGTTGTCCTGCTGGAAGCTACAGTTGGGACCAACAGGAGATCACCAAACAGTGACAAATGCTCACTCAGAGTTTTCTGATACATTTGTGAATTTTGACTGTCATTTAGGATGCAAAGAGACATTTATCAATTGTAGCCAAAAGCGTTCCATACCATGAGCGAACCACCACGTTGTTGCCTGCTGAATATGCTCTTCGTATCTTTCCTCAAGGCACGCCAATAGAATGAGAAGCCATCTGGACCATCCAAATTCCATTTTTGTATTCAGAAAAAATAACACTAATCCATTCGTCATGATAATACACGTGCTGTTTTGCCCAGTGAAGCCTTGCTTGTTTGTGACACTGTTTCACAAAAGCCTTACGAGCTCATTTTTGTTATTTGATGAATTCTGATTCGGTTATTTGTCTGCGTATGGTGTCATGAGATAATTTTGATCCAAGACGATTTTTTTATCTTATTAAGAGACAAATTGCTAGTTACAGCCAATCACTTAATTCTTCCATCTTCACGAAAAGTGGTTTTACTAGACCTTTCTGAGCGATATACATTTTTTAATTGTTTTCCACTTTGAAAAACATTATAAATATCACGTTTAGACCGATTTAAAATAAACGAAATTCGCAAAACGGATTTACTTTCAGCTTTCAGCTTCCAAACTACTACAAGCTCTTCAGGCGAGAACTGCAGAGATTTCAGAATTTTGATATAACTCGTTCAAGGATCGCTATACTTTATACTCTAGGAAAAAGGTCTAGCCGATCCTCCACCTATCATGTTTAAGGTGGTATTTGCATAAAATAGCATTTGTGCATAAACATTTGCGACATCACAAAAAATTTATTTTGTAATTTCTGATTTTTGTTATGATGAATTTTTTCCAAACTTAAGATATATCTTTTTAGGATCATAGTATTCACCCACAGTGGATATTTGAAAGCATTCCGATGTACAATTTTACTTTCATAATTGGCGAAACGTCAGTGAAGGCTTACTGTGGAGACACGAAAAGTTTTGGTTTCTGTTAGTCTGTCTGTCTGTTCCGCGATAACTGCCGCAAAAAGCATCTGATCGGCTAGAAATTCACTGCGCATGTTGATGAGGTACCCGGACGTAGCTGTATAGTTTTTGGTTAAATTTGGTTCATTCGTTCGGGAAATATGGAACATTTTATTTTGTTCTATAATGCTTTTCTATGGCAAGTCAGACGATTTTCAGATTTTCATTTGTTGAAAGAAATGACTCATATGAAAAATGGATTTAAATGGTAAATTTTTTAAGCTGAAATTTTTAAATAACATTATTAAATTATTCCAATAAATTATGTCAATATATTTGCGAGATTTTTTTAATTAGGTTTATAATATTGGGGGGAATTTTATGCATGTTTTCCAATAATATAAAGGATTTTGTTTTATCAATTTGACATAATGCATACTTCATTTTTTTCATTTTCTTTCTCTGTTGCCTAGCAATGTATTTGGTCCTAATAATATTAGTATAATTGCGTGTTTAATGCTTGAGTAAAGCCAACGTCAAAACAGATGAATTAATGCATTTGTATCTTTGCATATAGAAGGATTTTAGCCCAGAAATAAAAATAGGCAATATTTGATTTATTTTATTTATTTTATTGAAATATTTTGCTTAAAAATACAAAAGTTCATTATTTTCATAGAGTATAACGTAACATTTTCCCATAACATTTACCAATATTTCTTGAATTGTTGCCAAGAAAATCAAAACCCGGAATAATATTTTCTTTTAAACAATTTTCCATTGAAATGTTTTGTCGTGAAACAGGAAATTGAAAAATAAAATTAAGAATAGAAAAATTAATATGGCGGCATATTGGAAATAAAAAAAAGAAAACTCTCGAGAATTTCTTAATATAACAAGATGAAAAGTTTTGAGTAAGTATGCATAGCAGGTGAATTAGACGTCATTTATCGAAAACAAAGGTGCTGGAATAAAAAGATCTTGGGTAAAATAAAATTAACTATTATTCACGGAGGAAAGAGATAGATGGAGATGCAGTATGCCGTAAAAACAGTTTGCAATACGATGTGCGTTATCGCTCAGATTTAAATGCCCTCATTCGGCCCAAACACAACAAGCACGTGGAACAGGGACCAAATTCTTTGACTTCATCCGTTTTTTTTTTTTTTTTTTTTTTTTTTTTTTTTTTTTTTTTTTTTTTTAAGCACGTTGTTGTGTTGTGCCGAATGTAGCGGATTTTAGGGTTACATTTTTGGCGTCACTTCAAGATTTATTGTCTGTGTACGGTTAACATGAATATTTTATTTTAAATTTAAATTTTATTAATTTATAAAAAAAAAAAAAACTTATGCTTATACTTATAAATCACAGCGTAAAAAAAATCTAAGATATGCTATAACCGTCCGCACCATCAATAAAAAATTACAAATGTAAATTTAAATAGACTACGGGGGGTTCAGGGGGGCAGAACCCCCCTGAAGAAATGCAATTTTTGATTTAAAAAGTTACCAGAATAAGTAGCTCATCAGAATTTCAGAACATCAATGTACAACCACTTGTTTAACACTTTTAATTTCTGAAACTTTACGAAGTATCTTGTATGCTCATAAATATTTATGTAATTTGAAAACTTTAAAAAGCGATTTGTAGGAAGTTGAATATTATGCAATGAGTGTTAAAAAACAATGACTTGCAAAGATGACGTTGAGGCTCCTGATCTGCAGATTTACTAGTTGCCGAAACGTCAGTGAAGGCTTACTGTGGAGACACGAAAAGTTTTGATTTCCGTTTGTCTGTCTGTCTGTCTGTCTGTCCGTCTGTTCCGCGATAACTGCCGCAAAAAGCACCCGATCAGCTTGAAATTAATTGGACATATTCGTGAGATAACCGGACGTAGCTGTATAGTTTTTGGTTAAATTTGGTTCATTCGTTCGGAAAATATGGAAGATTTTATTTTTCTTTATAATGCTTTTCTACGGCAAGTCAGACGATTTTCAAATTTCGATTTGTTGAAAGAAAATGGCACGTTTGATTAATGGATTTAAATGTCAAATTATGAATACTAAAATTCCAAATAAAGGTTTTAAATTATTCCTATTATATTGAAGTTTTATCAATATATCTATAAGATTTTTTTATTTACGTGTATAATGTTTTGAGGACATTTATACATGTATTCCAATAATATAAAGAATTTTTAAATTAATTTTCTTGTTTTACATGATACATATTTCTTTTTTTTTTCCTTTTCTTCGTTGCCTAGCGACTGTTATTAGTAGCCTATCATTGCGTCAAATATGAATGAAGTTAGTAAATTACGTTAATTTTGTTGCAGGTACTATTAAAAGGCTATCACAAAAAATATTTTATCGCGCCAAATCGATGCAATTTATGCAATTAACAGTGGGCACGATAATGAATTATTTTCCAGTAGATTTATAGATCTCCAGATATGCCTATTTTGGGGGGCTTTTAATATGTTATTGCTATCGCATGGATTAGGATGTTTAAACTAATGTTTAACCATGCTATAAGTGAAAAAAAAAGTACAGTTAAAGGCATGTAAATCCTTTTTAACACTTTCCAACATGGATGAAAATTATTTATGACTTCAGTTTTTCTATCTGTCGCCTGCCGTGTTTCTCTACGTGCTCTAACTCGCGTAAATATAGTCGGGATTACATATAATTGATATACGTTATATTGAGGTTTGCCAAAGTATGTTTGGTATTAAAAATGAAGAGTGTAGCATTCATAGCTTAATTACAGGGGCACTCAAAACTATTCCGTTACATTATAGTCTTTGGGGAAAATCGTCTGCGGTGTATTTTAATAATGTTGCACAATTTTAAACGTAATGAAATTTATATACTTTATTAAGGTGCACTAGAACCTGGTTACTATAAAATATGTTATGTGTAGCACTTACAGCATGCGTACAGGTAACTCAAAAGTATTCATAATATTACAATCTTTGAAGAAAATCCTTTTGTGGCGTTTTTTAATGATGTTACTCTGTTACAAAATAATAAAATTGATATGTATTTTTGAAACATTTTTGTAGTATATGGGGTGCAAAGCATATGTTTTTTTCAGGGTCACACAAAAGTGGTCGATTAAAATGTGATCTACGGGGGAAAAAAACTCTTCACAGCTTATTTTAACACATTAGCGACGGGAAACGAAAATTCTCGTTTTTATTCAGAATACATCATTGGCTAAGGGAGTGACTTCTACCTTACAGAAAAGACATTTATATTGTGTTGTCCATATTTTTTATAGATTGTAAGACATTATATATTACATCCGTACATTGAAAGATATTTACTGCTGCATAAACATGAAAAACATATCTCAGAAACCAATTTCCGAGACACTTTCAGAAGAGGGAGGAGCTTCTACTGTTTTTAAACCCAGATTTAATTAAATTGCCTGTCGTCAGTGTGTTAATTGTGTTGCACTAATTCAAACATTATGAAATTAAATTACATTACTGTGGTTGACTACAAGAAGCTTGAATATGATATGTATCGTATTTATCGTTCATTTATAGGGTCACATAAAATATTTCGGATACAGTTCTGGTCTATTAGGGATGATTGCTGAAGAGCATTTTCGATTATGGTGTGCGTTTTAACGTTAAGTAAATTTGTGCTTAATAAGTAGTGCTTAAATATTGTATAGACCATGTACAGGGATACACAAATGAATTCGTAAGTATAAATGAAAATGAGCGCGAATTGCTTCAGTGTTTTTTTTTTTTTTTTCTGAGTTATGTATTTCCCAGCCCAATTACATTTAGTATACTAACAAATGTTTGCAGAATTTAAATAGAACCATATACAGGACTCCGCAGAAACTGGATATATGGTGCACACTATGCATACTAATCCCCGGAAATGTGATATGAGCGGTTTTAATTGGGTTTTTTGTCTGCATTAAATTTAAATGTTATAGACGACGCGTAAAAATATTCACGTAATATACAGGGCTGTAGAAAAGAATTCATGTACGTTTCCGTCTATTGGTAGAATTTACTAGAGGACATTAACACAATTAATTGATAATTACAAATGTAAATTAAATTACACTACGAAGGGGTTCAGGGGGGTTCTGCCCCCCTGAAGAAATCTACTTTATTATCTAAAAATTACCAGAATAAGTAGCTCATGAGATTTTCAGAATACCATTACATAACAAGAGGTTTAATTTAACGCTTCTAATGTCAGAAACCTTCGAAATATTTTTTCGTTTTATAAATGTTTATGTAATTTCAAAGCTTTAAATTTCGTTTTTTGTAGAAAGATTAATATTACTCAAAGGATGCTAAACACAATGAATTGTAGAGCTGACGTTGAGGCTCCTGATCTGCAGATTTACTAGTATATTTATGTTGTGCTTAAACTTTTGCGCCACACTGTAGTAATTGCCGAAACGTCAGTGAAGGCTTACTGTGGAGACACGAAAAGTTTTGGTTTCCGTTAGTCTGTCTGTCTGTTAGTCTGTCTGTCTGTTCCGCGATAACTGCCGAAAAAAGCATCCGATCGGCTTGAAATTCCCTGGGCATGTTGATGAGCTCCCCGGATTTAGCTGTATAGTTTTGGGTTAAATTTGGTTCATTCGTTCGGAATATACAGAACATTTTATTTTGTGATATAATGCTTTTCTATGGGAAGTCAGACGATTTTCAAATTTTCATTTGTTGAAAGAAATCGCTCATATGAATAATAGATTTAAATGGTAAATTTTGGATGCTGAAATTTTTAAATAAGAGTATTAAATTATTCTTATTAGTTTGCAATTTTGTCAAAACATTTGTCAGAGCTTTTAAATTAGGTGTATAACTTATGATAGAATTTTATACATGTGTTCGAATAATATAAAACATTTTATTTTATGAATTTACTTATATTTCATTTTTTCTTTTAACCGTTGCGTAGCAACAGCATCTCATCTAAAAATATCATGAATGTGAAAGTATGTATGGTTTTTTGAAGTCAAATCAAAGCAAAAGGAATGAATTAATGAATGCCTTTGTATAAATATTTGCATATAGATTTATTTAAACGCAGAAATGAAAATGGTATTTATATACTATATAGAATATTTTCATTTATTTATTCAACTATTTGATTATAAATGAAAAAGTTCGTTATTTTCATACAGAATAAACTGACATTATTCTGTTAAATTTTATAAACTTTATTGTTGCCAAAAAAAAATAAATAACAATTTCTCCCAAAGAGTTGATTTTAATTTGTAAGATTTTCACGTGCAAAAGAAAAATGGAATAAGCAAATAAAAAGTAAAAAAAAGGATATATAGGGCAGGAATGAATACATATAAACATTTCACACCAAATACCACCTAAAATAGTTTCTGTAGCAGTATTTTCCCAGCACTACGAAGAAAGATTCCTCGATTTACACGATTTTACTTGGCCTTCCTTTTCTCATTCTTTGCGATTTCATTTTCGCAATTGCGTGCATTAATTGGCACAAAATTTTACATTTTTATGACTGGGATATATGTAAGGCCATACAAATAAGAAATTCCGTATTGTCTCCTATAAAATGTGATAAAGTGTTGGTTAATCATATATGTTTTTATTAAGAGGAGCAGAGCTGCCAAGCCTCCGGCGTTCTGGATACCAGTATTTTAATACAGAAAATGTTACTTTATTTAATTGAAACATTTGCGCGATTTAAAAGAACATTTTCTCTAAGATAATAGTGATGTGCAAAAAGCTTGAGACTTGGTATGTCTGGTGGGGAGTGAAATGTTTTACTTAATGCATTTATCTCTATTTTAATGCTACGTGAACAACGTCCGTGTAACAGCTTGTAGAGTGTAAAATAAATTAAATTATTAAAATAATCCTTATTACGAAAAATGAAACAGAAAGTCCGGCTAAGGGAAATGAAATGTTAGTTAACCTTTCGTAATTTGACCTGAACATAGGTTTGCGTCAAATTTCAACGGTATTTGTAACATCACGATTTTAAATTAAATGTAGATACTATTAAAAGAAAATCACAAAAAATACTTAAAGGCGCCAAATCATGTTTATCTATTTAACGATGATGAATTATTAACTGTTAGGTTTAGAAGCCCCCCTACTTTAGGGTGATTTTAGTAAGTTAATGCTATCGAGTACATTTTTTGATATTTAGATTAGATCTTAGATATAAATATTGCAGAATGGTAATCAAAATTATTTTTTTATAAACAAAATTTATAAAGGTATTAGATTTCTAAATTCGATGTTTCAGTTTACATTTCCAAAAGTTCTTTATCCATTAGATACAGGTATTTGTGGTTAGCAGGCAAGTAAATACTGCTGTATGGATATTAGGATAACGTAAAATGCTTGACCGAATTATTGCTTATCCTTATAAATCGCAGTGTAAAAAGAAATCTAAGATATAGGGTAATCATTAACCCAATCAGTAGAAAATTACAAATGCAAAATAAATTACACAACGGGGGGTTCAGGGGGGCAGAGCCCCCCTGAAGAAATTTCCTTTATTATATAAAAATTACTAGAATAAGTAGCTCGTGAGAATTTCAGAATATCCTTACATAACAACGTGTTTAATTTAACGCTTTTAATGTCTGAAACCATCGAAATATTTTTTTCCTTTTATAAATGTTTGTGTAATTTAAATAGTTTAAATTTTGTTTTTGTAGAAAGATTAATATTACGCAAAGTTTGATAAAAACAATGTGTTGCAGAGATGACGTTGAGGCTCTTGATCTGCAGATTTACTAGTTGCCGAAACGTCAGTGAAGGCTTAGTGTGGAGACACGAAAAGTTCTGGTTTCCGTTAGTATGTGTGTTAGTCTGTCTGTCTGTTCCGCGATAACTGCCGCAAAAAGCATCCGATTAGCTTGAAATTAAGTTGGTAAGCTAGTGAAGTACTCGGATTTAGCTGTATAGTTTTTTGTTATATTTGGTTCATTCGTTCGGAAAATATAGAATATTTTATTTTGCGCAATAATGCTTTTCTATAGCAATTCAGACGATTTTTCCATTTTTATTTGTTGAAAGAAAATGGCTCATATGATTGAAGGATTTAAATGGTAAATTATGGACAATGAAATTTCCTAATTAGAACCAAGCATTATTCATATTAGTTTGAAATTTTGTGTATACATTTGTCAGAGTTTTTAACTTCGGTATATAAGTTATGGAGGGATTTAAAATATGTTTTTCAATAATATCAAATATTTTCTTTTAGAAATTTTCTTTTTTTTTTTATGCAGATACTTCATTATTTTAATTTATTTTTAACTGTTGCCTAGCAATGGAACTATACCTAAAAATATCGTAAATGTGAAAGTATTTGTAATTGTTTGCAGTCAAATCAACGTTAAAAGGGATGAACTAATGCATTTTGCGTCTTTACATATAGATGGAATTTACCCCAGAAATGAAGAAAGGCTGTGTTCGATTTATTTTTTTTTCAAATATTTTTCTTTTAAATTAAAAAGTTCATCATTTTCATAAGGAATAAATTGACATTTTGCCATAAAATTTAGAAATCATTGTTTTTTACCGTTGCCAAGAAAATCAGATCCCGGAATAATAATTTATCCTAAAGAGTTAATTTTAATTTGAAATATTTTCATGTGCAAGAGGAAAATTAAATAAAAAATAAACATGAATACGTCTTCATATTGGAAATAAAACAAAAATACGAAAAGAAGGAGAATTTGACATCGTATATCAAAAGTAAAACGAATACACTTTGAGGTTGAAATAAAAGGGCCTTGTGTTATGATATTAATTCTTATTATTAAAAAAAATGTTACCACGGTTTATCGTCTGAACACGGCTAACAGAAATGTTTAATGTTTATTCGAAAATTTCAATGGAAAAAAAAAAAAAAAAAAAAAAAAAAAAAAAAAAAAAAAAACTTTTGAAAAGCAAATAGACAGTAAAATGTCAAAATAATGCACCGCAAAATTATCTCTGTCGTCAGAGTGACGACGTCAGTGAAAAAAAAATGACGTCATTGTATCGGGAAATAAATATTTTCTTTCTTAAAAACCAAATATTAAATAGATTGTCTCAAAAAATATTTTTTGACGTGTGTTACTTCATAATGCCGCCTCATTTCCGAATATATGAATGGAAATTATTTTATTTTTAAAAGGAAAATACATTTTCGTTCATAAAACCTAAACTTTTAATATAATTGCCCCAGTGTAAATAATTTTCTGTCCACTGATATTGAAAAATAAGGCTCGGAAGTGTAAAAAGAAATCTAAGATGTACAATAACCATTAGTGCAATCAATTATATATGTAAATTTAATGAGATCATGGGGGTTCAGGGGGGCTCCGCACCCCTGAAGAAATCTACTTTATTATCTAAAAAAATTCCAAAATTAGTAGCTCATGAAAATTTCAAAATATCCTTACATAACAACGTTTTTAATTTAACGCTTCTAATATCTGAGAACTTCGTATTTTTTTAATTTTTATAAATAATAAAGTAATTTGAAAACTTTAAATTGTGGTTTGCATAAAATTGGATATTACCAAAGTGTGTTTAAAAAGAATAACTTGCAGAGCTGACGTTGAAGCTCCTGATCTGAAGATTTAGTTCTCGTATGTAACCGTTGAAATTATTACATGATGTAAAATACTAATTTGTAAAAATGTTTACAAGGTGAAATAAATACAGTCTGGCCATAAAATAATTATAACGGTAAATCTAACATTGAAATGAGACACAAATTTCTGTATGACGTACTCATCTAAAACATATTAGTTACAAAAGTCGTCACCAGGGGTAACGATGGTGCTGCAAGTGTTATATGATATAAATGAAAGAGTAACTATCAATTAAATCGGAACGCATTAAATTTTGTAATAATACTTGACAACCTGTAATGGTAGCCATAAATGAAATTTAACATCATGACCAATTTAATGAGCCAAGAACTACATATGATACAAGAATGATTGGAACAATTTCTCGTTATTTACCTGGGATGTACAGCTAGTTCATATTTTAAAGTTTCACCATCAGGAAAATGAATTAATAAAAAATTAATTTAAGATGTGCTCCTAACCAAGATTTAAAAGCTTTAAGTTCAGAATATCTTTGATATACAGCTTCACTAAAAAAGTATGATCAGGTATGAAGTATATTCTATAGAAAACGGCACAGTATTTAATTTTTTAATTTGATTTTCGTGATCTCTTTCTGCCGATCATATTTATGCAAAACGGTTCACTTTTATTTTAAAACATCACAAAAATGTCTCCTGTAGGTGACATTGTTATATCGAAATCCTTCGTATAATTTTTCGTAATCCTACGTATAATTTTTGAACCATTTTACTCAGTACATTTCCCAAAAGAAGTATCAGAACAACTCACGTTATTTTTGGCTACAATGTATTTAAAACCTTTTCCATGGAAAAAAATAAAAGATCTTAAAGCTGAATCTGTCGGTCCATTTTTACTGAAATATATTTTCATAAAACTTTCAAAATTCTTTAAAAGAGGTATTACATTGAGAAGTTATTTTTTATGATGAAGTATAAAGAAATATTAGGTTGTAACGAAAGTTTTCCGCCAAATTACCATTACATAATACTAATTAAAAAATATATAATTAACTGTAATTTTATATGTAACCAGCATTCCACCAAACATTCACAGTGTCATATGATACAGCACTAGTACCTAAAGCACTGTACACTTTATTCGGTGACATTCTGTAGCTGAATTTTTGCAACAGAACTGGAAGTAAATGCTGGTTCTAATCTGGTAGCGCCCCACCAGTGGCTGAGAGGTTCTGCTTTCGAAGCTGGTAGACGGGAGGTGCTGGATTCGATCCCAATCGCGCCCGTCGGCCTAATCGTTCGGAGTTTTCGTGGTTTTCTTCGAGCCATGGATTTCCATGCGCAAATACGGGTTAGGTTCCCTTAGAAAGACCCCCACGAAGGGCCTATATCCCTAGTGTAGATAATTGGCCGTCAAAAAATAAACCACTCAACCAATCTAATCTGGTATCGTGATAGTTCCATTTCAGACACCTTGTACGTAATTATAACGATATTTTTTTACAAATTTCACAACACAGTGTTCTCTTTCTTTCGAAGGCCAAAAATCGTTTGACAAAATATTAGGTTGTAACGAAAGTTTTCCGCCAAATTGCCATTACATAATGCTAATTATACTATACACAAATAACTGTAATATTATATATAACCACCATTCCGCCAAACCTTCACAGTGTCATATGATACAACACTAGTAACTAAAGCTGTACACTTTATTCGGTGACATTCTGTAGCTGATTTTTTGCAACAGAACTTGAAGTAAATAATTATTCTAATCTGGTAGCGTGATTGTTCCATTTCAGACACCTTGCACTTAATGATAACGATATTTTTTACAAATTTCACAATACAGTGTTATAAAGCATGTCTATTTCTTTCAAATGACAAAAGTCGTTTGAAAAAATGTGAGCAAAAACGTAAACGCGAACTGTTTGCACAGACCGTATTTGCTGTGGCGGAAAACTTTCGTTACAATCTGATATGAGCAAACACGTAAACGCGAACTGTTAGAACAGATTGTATAGCTGTGGCGGAAAACTTTCGGTACAGCCTGATAGCAAGCTATAAATATATTATGTAATTTTAAGAAGTACCGAGACCTGTAACTTTCCTACTGAAAATAAGATAATCTAATCAAAAATCAATGTTAGAATGAAGTTAATGACTATGAGTAAAAGAAAAAACTGGTCTGAAGATAAAATTAGAACTTCTGAGAAAGCAATTTGAGAAAATAAAACTGAAATAAAATTCAATAAATTAGCATTTTATAGGGTTTTTTTCCTTTTGATATAGAATACGCAAGTTAGATTTCTCTCCTGCTGACAAATACTCAGTTGTTTACTTGTGAAAATTATTAATCCTATTATATCTAATAGTTCATACGTTAACCTTGTACTTATCATAATCATCTAAAATTATTTCTTATGTGTATTTATACAAATGTATCGTTTTCAACCCCGATATGCTATTTCTTTTGGCCAACTATTAAAATGTCGTCTCTAAAAAGTAACGTTCCTTATATAAGTCAGTAAAACGAAGCAGATGTATCATTGTACGGACGGGATAATCTCTACAACAATTTTTTTAATTTTTAAGCAGCGCACATATATAATTTTTATACCGTCATATAGGGAACAAAAGTACCTTTAAACGCAATAAGTTTCAAAACTACATCTCAATTTATTTTTGTGATACTAAGATTTTTGTAGTTCTTAACGAATTTTGTTTATGTTGGCAAATGAAGTACTTCATTTCTGTAGAAAGTAAAGGAAAAATAGTAATTTTTTTTTGGTTGCCATTTTCCCATATCAACTGAAAAAAGAATTTTAATTAAAATGCGTGCAATGTTGAAAAATTATAAATTTATGATTTTTGATAAAACATGCAGCTATTATAAACAATATTTAAATTTATCTATCCATGTTAATGTTACAAACATATGAATCATTAGATCCCTTTTTTGTTGAGATTTCTCAATGACGACATCGCTTTTTTGCAAGATTTGTGCATTATTCTGCAATAGTAACGTCCTATGCATGCTTTTCTGTAGATGTGGTTTAAGACTGGATTATAACTATGGAATTCTGCAGCGGATGCGAATGACGTCATTTTATATAAAATAAAAGCGAGTGTTTTATGTCTTCAAACTGAATTATGCTGTGTACTATTTATCTCTCTCTCTCTATATATATATATATATACATATTCTTCTTTTCATCGGGGGCGACACTAAATTCTGAAAAAGTAGAATTCCTGTTTTCTAGTGTTTTGTATTATCTATGCTTGCAGCAATTTTATCTCACTATTTTTTTAACCAAGAAAAAAAAGATTACATTCTTCAAAAAAGTTAAAAATCATGAAGATACAGTAGACTATATATAGGGAAAGATATATTATACGCCAAGTAACTACGTTACGAAAACACTTTGAATGAAGCATTCCTAAAATTACTGTTTAGTATATTGTGTACTAAAGAATCCGATTGTATAGATGAGATTTCATGCGTTTTCTTTTATCACGTGGTACATTATAAGTATAATGATTGAAACAGAGTATTCAATCATAATAAAAACATGAAGTGTTTTCTTACTATTTTTAATGGAATTTTCTATTAACTTCTTTAAAAGTTAGGATTTTTTGACATATATATTTTTACAACTTCTAAGAATGTAGCAGAAAATTACTTTCTTTTCAAACTTTATCCGCTGCATGAAAGCTCATTTCTCAAAAAATAACATTCAGAGTGGATGCTATTTTTTTATTGTAAATTTGCAGTTAAAAAGGGAAAACAATACAGTACATTACATATTTTAGTTATTTTCCTTACATTTCTCTGATACTTATTTTTAAGAATATTAAACACTGAACCGTATATGGATGAAAATGCAATTTTATGACCTTTTTATGTTATAATGTGCAGAAATTTGAATGTTATATAATATATATAAATGTTAGTTCGTTAAAAAATAATTAAATTTTATTCACAATTGTCGCATCACATATGACGATTTTTTAATGCGGACGCATCTACGTATCTAGGCAAATCGCTTGTGAACTAGTTCAGACACATTCGGTTCTAGAATTTTTAATTAACGAAAAAGACCAACATGCAATATTAAGTAACTATTCATTATCTTTTGAAATTTTTGGCATTATCAGCAACGGAATAACACATATTTCTACTTTAAAATGCTGTAAGAATTCATTATGTTCCCTAGTAAACTATGAAAATTACATATCTTTATATGAAATAATTTTGAAATGCGTATCAAATCGTATGTCACTGATGAGCCGTTTTTAATCTAGCGGAGTCCATTGGTTGGTTTTCCGTTTCAGACTATTGGTAAGAGATTTCAGAGCATTCGGAATTATATCCCCGAGCGTCACCAGTATTTGAGACCGTAAATCGTGTATAATTGATCATGAATGAAAAAATTAACGAAAAATTTTACGCTTTCATTCTTCGGACTTTGAAACGGGAAAAGAAGTAACTAGTAAGTATATTTTCATAGAAACGTCGCTCGTGAGATTCCAGCGCAACAGTTTATTTCACAAAAAGGGGAAAAAACTGTAAAAGATACATTAAACTAGGACTTCCCTCAGAGGGATTAGTCTGAGCGATATTACTGAGAACATAGATTTAATAATAACATGTGGAAGCAAAGAAAATGAGATGTTATCTTTAATTGTCTATATACTGCGAAAAATTGAAATGATGAAAATAAACGAATTGTAGAATTACAAAATCTTATATATAAATTCGTATACACTGTTTAAAAAAAATGGGAAATCAAACCACTCAAGACAGCCATGCACGGATATAAAATTGAAAGTACGCAATATATTAAAAGTAAAATAGAAAATGAAACACTAATTTACTTATATCGGAACTTTAACTGTATAAAATGATGTCAAGAGCATAATCAGACCCTCCGCACCAATTTGAGTAAGTTTAAATGACAAATATATGATTTTTAAAAAGAATGGACTATACTTTATATGGTGTGTGCTCCCCCGGAATAGTTAATATTGTACAATATCTGTTTTCCAAGGATGCAATGAGATTGTCGATAACATTTAAGGAATTCTCTTCTCAAAATCTAATATAGTATCAAAGTACCGAATACATCAAAAGTGGCATGCAATGCTTCGTTAGAGTGTGTTTTAGATATGCTCGATCGGATTTAAATGATGAGTGTATGCTGGCCACTACATACGCTGTATTGTTTTGTTTTCAAACATATTCTGCACAAGTTGAGCTGTATTTAGCATGTATTAAATAAAAGAAATCGGCAATGATTACAACATAAAGTATGACACAAGATCTGAATATATCGTCTGCATAACTTTTGAGCTGTCAAAGTGACATTTGAAGTAATTTACAAATCCATACATATTTATTCAGCAAATCATGCAAGCTAACATACGCCAATATGAACCCGATTACAAAATTTCACCAGAATAAGTTAATATAGAAAAAATCTACTAATGATAATTGAGAATATGAACTTATGATAAAATGTCTAGAAAAATGAATCGGATAAAAAATTCATATCACATTTAAAACGGCACTTCCCTCTGTTAGTGGCTTTGGCGAGAGAGAGAAAAGCCTAGAGAAGGAACACTTTAACAAGTACTTTCGGGCAACCTACTCACTGTTTCATACAGGTCTTTATTCAATATTTACACAATTTATTTAATGCTAGGTGGGTATCTATCAGTTTTGTTGCATTTAAATCGCATGTTTTGCGGAGGAAATGCACAATTATGAAATATTTAAAGTTGCTGTACCTAATAATTCCAAATTAATGGTAATTGAGATCGCTTTCCGTTAATTTCATCTTTTTAAATTTTAAATTTTTTAGAAACCATTCATAGAGACAATTATATATTTTAAAACTAACCCGAAGCAAAATTTCAAGATTTTGGGCTCAGCATTAACAGAAAAATAGAAAAGTTTTGAAAGTTTTTTGTTTCTGCACTGTTTTTTATAGCGACATTTTTAGAAATTGTTCTATTGCGAGAATTTACGTCATGATAAATACAGCAATGTCAATTTTCATGTTTATATGCCTAACAGTTCCATTGTCTTCTTTTCTTAGATCATCTTTAGATCTTTTTCAGCTTTGTTTAGTCTTTCTATTTTTTAGAATTCGTTCTACAACGAGCATTTACATCTTATTAATTACTACCATGCCAAAGTTCTAGTTTCTAACCCCAACAGCATCCCAAAAATTTCAGTATTCCAAATAAATCATAGTTTAGAACATTTCTAGAAATTTTTACGTTTATCCGTCAAATTGAACCTTTTAGAGTGCGTCCATTACGAGTATTTACATCTTAAAAGTAACTACCGCACCAAATTTAAAGTTTCTAACCCAATCAATATCGCAGAAATCACAATTTTAGAACTTTTTTGCTCCTGAAGCGATGTAGGTCCTTGCACTGGCATTATAGTCTTTTTTTCGGAGCAGAGATGGCCACCAACATTTTTTTAAGTTGGCTATGTAGTTTCAGAGATAACACCTCACAAACGTACAAGCATTAATAATATTATATACTTTATAATATTATAACGCTTTATAATATTAGCATTAGATGTACAGATACAAAAGCCATTTATCTGTTACAAGCTAAAGTGCCGGCGATGCCCAGAATTTGCAGGATGTTTGTTCTGAAAAATCAATTTCAAAATTTAACATACAACACAAAACAAACATTAAAAAAAGCAGTCGAAATGTTGTTGAATGAATCATATGAAAACGCTATATAAAAATGTATAAATTTATATAACAGACGCAAAAGAATACAACTATAAATGAACTTATTACAATTTATAATTGGAGCAATAATGTTAAAATACGCCAATACTTCCCTAATCGGGTGTTTATTATGCTTCAATACATTTTTCACACTCATATGACGTTATACTATATCCATCATGCCCTTTATATTTCCAATATGACGTAATATTTTCCTCTTTCACGTGGGAACCTTGAAATAGAAAAGTTATGAAGTTATATTCACTTTCATTTAAATTCGTCAAACTATTTATTTCATTTTCATATTTCACGTGAATATCTGGCAATAGAAAAGTTATGACGTAATATTCACCTTTTTTTTAAATTCGGCAAACTATTTATTTCATTTTCATTTTTCACGTGGAAATCTTGCAGTAGAAAATTAATTGTTATAATAATAATTTTATTGTGTTTTTTAATTGTTGGCAACTGCTATAACGAAAAAGGTTTAAATTTGATAAGAAATTGCTGTTAAATTGGTGGATTTTTATTAATTAAAAATTAACTATAAGTTATTTCGATTCCGGATTACTTTAGTTGTCTCGGCCATGTTTTAATACATATGTACGTATCTCTTCACAATTTTGGCTTCCAAATTGTGGATTTTCTATAGAATTACAAACAGACAGATAGACAAGTTTTCATTTTTATATATCTCTCTATTCTATGAAAAGTAACTAACGCTGTCACCGCCGCCGCCGCCGGTTTTTAATTTTTTGTGACCGGAGGTCTTTCTTCGTTAATATTAAGAAAACTATTGCATACAAATATATGAAAATCGGTGGTATTATAGCGAAAGGTTTGATCAACACACTAATGCATACAGTTTTCAAATCGAAGAATTATTTTAAGAGATATTTAATGCTAAAGTTGGACAAAATCGTTCCATTAAAAAAAACTTATAAGAGCAAAAGCTATACATGGGAATTTAATCATTTTTAGATCATTTTATTCAATAGAAGATCCCGGTCTGCAGATTTCATTAATTTTTTTTTCAATTTGACTCATTTTTTGAGGTTTTATTTCTATTTTAAATTCAAATATTCAACATTTTGACAGATATTTTTTACATATTTTAGAAAATGGTATTAATTTAAACTGTTGCCAACTGTATAAACAGCGCAAACAATAATGTTTGCTTCAAATAAAAATATTATTTACACGTTACTATTGTAAACAGAAAAAACCCTTCAAACTACAATTAAATAATTAGGTATAAAAATCAGGCACTTATTGGAAATTACGCCATAAAAACTATATTTACATGTGAATTTTAAAAGAGAAAGGATATTGTAAAATAAATTCATTAACATGCGTTAGAAATCTGAAATAGAACAAATTACGTCACATTACACTTATTATGCAAAATGAACAAAAAATAGTATTGCAAAACAGTTTAAATTTAAAAATTGCGCGAGACAAAATATTAGAGGTTAAATATTAGATTTTTTCAAAATTTTATTATTTGTCGTTTGATGTGAGGTGTTCAGCTATAAGTATGCAAATTTTTATGTTTCAACATAATTAGGGGCTGAGTTAGAAAAATTGCTTTAAATACACAAGTTAGAGCTCAGAGGGTTAAATATTAGACTTTTTCAAAATTTTATTATTTGCTGTTTGATGTGAGGTGTTCAGCTTTAAGTATGCAAAATTTCATGTCTCCAACTTAATTAGGGGCTGAGTTAGAAAAATTGCTTAAAATACACAAGTTAGAGCCCAGAGGGTTAAGTAATAGACTTTTTCAAAATTTTATTTTTTGTCGTTAGATGTGAGATGTTCAGCTATAAGTATGCAAAATGTCATGTCTCCAATTTAATTAGGGGCTGAGTTAGAAAAATTGCTTAAAATACAGAAGTTAGAGACCGGAGGGTTAAATATGACTTTTTCAAAATTTTATGATTTATCGTGTTATCGCAAGTGTTCAGCTATAAGTATGCAAACTTTCATGTCTCCAACTTAATTAGGGGCTGAGTTAGAAAAATTGCTTAAAATACACAAGTTAGAGCCCAGAGGGTTAAATATTAGACCTTTTTCAAAATTTTATTATTTGTCGTTTGATGTGAGGTGTTCAGTTATAAGTATGCAAAATTTCATGTCTCCAACTTAATTAGGGGCTGAGTTAGAAAAATTGCTTAAAATACAGAAGTTAGAGACTGAAGGGTTAAATATGACTTTTTCAAAATTTTATGATTTATCGTGTTATCACAAGTTTTCAGCTATAAGTATGCAAACTTTCAATTCTCCAACTTAGTTAGGGGATGAGTTAGAAAAATTGCTTAAAATACATAAGTTAGAGCCCAGAGGGTTAAATATAAGACATTTTTTAAAATTTTATTATTTGTCGTTTGATGTGAGGATTTCAGCTATAAGTATGCGAAATTTCATGTCTCCAACTTAATTATGGGCTGAGTTAGAAAAATTGTTTAAAATACATAAGTTAGAGCCCAAAGGGTTAAATATTAGACTTTTTCAAAATTTTATTATTTGTCGTTTGATGTGAGGTGTTCAGCTATAAGTATGCAAAATGTAATATCTCCAACTTAATTAGGGGCTGAGTTAGAAAAATTGCTTTAAATACACAAGTTAGAGCCCAAAGGGTTAAATATTAGGCCTTTTTCAAAATTTTATTATTTGTCGTTTGATGTGAGATGTTCAGCTATAAGTATGCAAAATTTCATGTCTCCAACTTAATTAAATTAGGGGCCGAGTTAGAAAAATTGCTTAAAATACACAAGTTAGAGCCCAGAGGGTTAAATATTAGACTTTTTCAAAATTTTATTATTTGCCGTTTGATGTGTGGTGTTCAGCTATAAGTATGCAAATTTTCAAGTCTCCGACATATATAGTTTCTGAGAACGGACTCTGTGACAGACGGACAAACAGACAGACAAAGGAGTGAGACAGGTAGGGTTTCGTTAGATGGACGAAACTCTAAAAACATGCTGCGGATGACTGTAACAACATCCTAAAATCCATTACCATCAGCGATCTACCAATCCCGAATTTAGTTTATATTCATTTCATATATTCTTATTCTTTTGTGCGGCCCTGTAAAATAATTATCAATATTATATACAGTAAAACCTCTGAATAGCGGACACCCCGAGAATGCAGAATTTGTCCTCTATTTAGAGGTGACCGCTACTGGGAGTAAAACATGTACAGTTATTCAAGAGTTGGTAATCGAAAAAATGTCCGCTAAATAGAGGTGTCCGGTAATCGGGTGTGTCCGCTATGGAGGTTTTACCAGTAAAACTTCTGAATAGCGAACACCTCGGGAGGGCAGAATTTGTCCTCTATTTGTAGGCGTTCGCTACTGAGAGTAAAAAATGTACAGTTATTTAAGGGTTGGTAATCGAAAAAATGCCCGCTAAATAGAGGTATCCACTAATCGGGTGTGTCCGTTATGAAGGTTTTACTGCATAATAATATCATCCTTTACAAGAAAATTGCATGCTGTATGATAGACAGACAGACATCCAGAGAAAGATAACCTCCGGATCAATAAACACTCATGTCTTTTGTTTTAATCATCCACAATTGTATGTCATACGACATGCCAAATTTTATACAACAGGCTAAAAACGGTCACCGTGGTACGGAATACTGTATTATTATTTGTTTGCCCACCAAAACTGGTTGCCACGGGTTGTTGCAAGGTTTGTGATCACGTGGTTGAAACTGATCTATTCAATATTACTGCGTGCGTATTTTTTTTTATTTGCTCCATGTGTTCAAACCAGTTGTCTACGAAAACATCAACCGGTGAAAGTGACGCACACCAAATTTCTGTGACGTATGCAGATAAATTGTGCTTTTTTAAGAGTTTTTTCTATATAATTTTTAAACGGTTTGGAACTTATTTTTCATAGTAGGTGCATTCAGTAGGCGACCCTCATAGGTACCTTCTGGTGCAATCAGATACGGAATCCGACAAATATTTTTTGAGTTATGCTTGACGAAAGGTTTTTATTAGGCTTTTTTTTTAGTAGGACATGGCGTTAATATCCATCGTAGTAGTAAAGTGTCCGGACGGTAATATTTCGCTGAGTATTAGCCTTCGCTTCGCTCAGACAACTATAAAGATTTAAAATATATGAAAAACACCTTTACTTAGTAAAAAATACACGTGTATTATTTCTTTACCAATCAGTATGATTGCGTAAAAATAATAATGTGTATTTACGTATACATAGTTTATTGCATTTGTTCTAAACTATGAGTCGGACTAGGCCAGGGAAAAGGGCGCAGACATTGGATTTTCGGAGGGAGCAAATATTTTAACGAACTGACGTCAATTTTACTTGCTTGTGTTGTATCGGGCTTGACAACGTTTAACACATTCGCATAGCACCAAGTATGAAAATGGCTTAATGTTATATCTCTGAGTCTAGATAGAAGACCTCGCTATATTCCCTGTGCATGTGTAAAGTTCATTAAATCTACAAAATGCTACGCAATTTTCGAAAGCTAATCCTTTTAATTTTTGAAAGTTCCAGAAAATTAAACACAGATTAGCTAGAAGTAGATAACTTATATCAAGGGTAAGGCTTTCTAATTTTATGCTTTTCTCAAGACATACGTTATAAGTGACATGGGAAAAAATTGATAATCCCGTAATAATTCTCCTGAAAATGAAAGTATAAAAAAGACACAGGTAACAATTAACAGGGACTAAAATCTACTGTTAAATTGTATTAATTAATTTTGCTTTGGGGATTGTCTAGATATTAAAAAATGCACGAAAGTTAATTTTCCAAATGGTAATATCCACTTTTGACAACCAATTTGAATTCCTTGCGAGCCAGGAAAGAGATATAGTTTATATAATTTTTCTTAAATCTTCATACAGCTATAAAACAAAGAGTGTTTGGAGTTTATCCATAAGATTCGGAAAATAAAATGAAAATATTACAAGAAAAAGTACTAAAAACGTTCAATTAGTCACCAGTAACATTATACAGGAATTTTAATTTATAATAAACCCACTTTACATTAAAGAAAATCTTAAAAAGTGTTTCTGGTAATTATTACGACTTTTGAGACTCTTTTGTTAAAAAAAAAAAAAAAAAAAAAAAAAAAAAAAAAAAAAAAAAACGGTCCCTTTAAATTATGCAAAGGCACACTTTCTCTGTATCTCGAAAACTAATTATTCAAATGAGCATAAACTTACACATCGATGTTTTTTTCTGATATTAAGAACATTGCTATACCGCCGCGAATTTGCGGAGAAGACGGTGCAAGCCCGTCGGAGATCCCTAAACCCTATTCGATCCTATCCGATGAAGAAGGGTAGGGCTCAGTGATCTGAAGACGTCGGATGACCGCAGCGGTTTCGAGCCTAATGTTTGTGGTTTGTTGTATGCAAAAATTAACATAGGTCGTAATTCCTATTTTTTTAAATATGGATGTATTAATAGTTTTCATAATTAAAAAAAATGTTTTTGAATAGTGAAAAAAGTCTCTATATGTTTGGATCTGTTCGTGTATCTCTTTAATGAATTAATAAAAAATCATTTAGATGACTTTGAAGATATAGGGTAACTCTAGGATAGATGGTCATAGAGGGAGATGGCCAGTCTAAATATTTTCAAAACTTGATCATAGATTGCAACATAAACTTTGTATAAAATAGTTCAACGAGATTATTTATTGCAACGTGCAGTTTTCTTTTTCGATTATAAAAAGTAAGTGTAATTTTAATGTTTATTTAAACTAGTAGTGGTTTAATATTTGTTTCACTGAGGTACCTGGATGTTTTGTAGTACGTACGTTATATATATATATATATATATATATATATATATATTACTATACATTACTATATGGACTTTTAAGACACGTATGTCATCTAATATATACTTCTAAGCCTAAAATAAAAACGTACAGTCGTGGAAAAAAAAAAAAAAAGTAAACACCCCCTACTAACTCCTCAACTTATTACCGTAGAAGAAAGTTACTGGTACCGAACGATTGGAAATAAAGTCTACTTTTAAATGATGTTTATAAAAGTTGCTTAGGGGGCCATCTACAAATTAAAACGAACCATAACTTTGTTTTTTTTTCAATGGCAGTACACAATTCTGACAGCATAAATGAACTCCATACCCTTCAATTAGCCAAAAACAAATTTTTATGCAATTCGTACCACAAGTTTCCGAGAAATTAATTATTTTAAAACGAGCGTATTTTAAGGGCTGTATCCAAATTGAAGATCGTTACTCGATTGTTAACCAAGAGAGCCACCTTCTTGATCAAGGCATCTTATGAAGTCTGTTAGGTAACAGGGCAGCAGAAGAAATTTCAAAATATCTACTCACTTCTATCATAGACGGTCCCTTAAACCACCATTTTGCCGTTTTTTAAGCATAATTTGAAAACTATTTGGAATAAAAATGTGAAATTTCGGATTTTCATAAAGCAGGACTTAATAAATATAAATACATGAAAAAAATCGTAGGTTGCAATTCATAATTTTTTCGAATATTAATTTCATAATTCATAATTCATATTATAAAATTATAAAAAATTGCAAATTCAGCATATTTATGTTTGGGCACATTAGCATTATTGCTACACAAAAAATTACCACATTAGGAGCATAATTTCAGGAGATATAAATAGAGATAAGAAAATGTAATTTAACATTAGAAGGACTAAAATTTGAATGTTTATAATTCAAAAACTTATCATTCAAATGACTTGAAATTTGGTGTCTAGGCATAATTTGAACCGGAAATTTGAAATATCTCGTTAAAATTGGGTATTGCCATTGAAAAAAATGAAGTTTGGGTTAATTTTAATATGTAGATGGCCCCCTAAGAAAACTTTATATACATCATTTAAAAGTACACTTTATTTCCAATCGTTCGCTACCAGTAACTTCCGTCTACGATAATTTGTTGAAGAGTTAGTAGGGGGTGTTTACTTTTTTTTTTTCCACGACTGTACAATGCCTATTGGTGCTTTAAATTGGGGACCATCAGTCCTTCAATTTCAGGAAAGACGGCCACATGAAATCTGGGAGCGATGGTCACCTTTAATCAATATTTCAAAATTATACGGAGTGATTATTTTAACTAAATATAATTAAATATAAAATAAATATATAACTTTTATGTTTATAAATATATTAATTGATATATTTTTTTAAATTTTAAATATTATAAATATTTTAATAATAATAATAATAATAATAATTTAATAAGACCTAACGATTTATTTTCTTCAGAAAATAGTGAAAACAATCAGAAGCTTTCATAACAGAGACTAATAAAGTCGATAAATAAACTGAATTAACGCAATAAGCCTAAAATTAACGCGAGAGAGAGAAAAAAAAAAAAAAAAAAACACGACATTTCCAGTAGCGAAGAAAACGAAATGCGTTTAAATTATCAGATTCTACAGATTCCAAGTAAATGGAATTGGATTAGGATCACTGTGTTGGTTGTGCAAAATAACATACTATCACATCCAAAAAGGATGTCTGGATACAATGCATAAGGTACCTGAAGTGGTTCCATGAAACGTGTACACATTATCAAGACCTTTGCCAAACATGTGGTAAGATTTTACGAAAAGTGAAGTATTGAAATTATACTTCAAATTTTGTTTATTCGAGTTTCATTAGCTCATTTTCCATCCTATAACTGCATTTTTGGAAACTTCTATATATTTTTCATGCTTAACTATATGAAATATGTTATTTTTTTGCTATTAACTTCACTTTTCCTTTCTGGTATAAGGAGAGATGGCCATCTGCCACTTAAATTTCAATGCTGTTTAACACATTTTGTTTTCAATATTTAATTATTTTTTGCATAAAATATGATGAGTATATGTATAAGAATTTTTTAAATGCATATATATTTCTTGTATTTGCATTCTAAGAATTTTTATTTCAATTTTTAAAAACTATGGCCATCTATCCTAGAATTACCCTATATAAACGTTTTTCAAATAGGTTTAACGCTAGTATTCTCTAATTTACACTCTTCTAACTTTATTGAGATTTGTGATAATATGTATAAACAATGCTTTTTTTCCGGTCTGTCTCGATCCAAGAAACTCAAATAATATGTCAAAAATGGGTGTCATTGTTTGAAAGGAGATACATTTTTGAACTTCGAAAATACATAATATCTATTAGTATACATTATTTGCAGTTGATTGGTTCTTAAAGATCTTTTTATTATTATTTGTAGCGGAATTACTAAGGGGTAATCAGTTTTATTCCTCTTATCACCACTGATGAACTGAAATAAATCGGTAGAGAGGCTAAAAACATTTTTTGCACCAGGGGCCAAATAGGATAACAGCGGAGCTGTAAAGGTTTCAACTTTTATTGTAAAAGTATATTTCTTTAATGCAATATGAATTATGAGTTAGTTAAAAATGAGATAAATTCAATTTCTGTTAGAATCAGACATCAATTACTTTTGCGAATCAGATATTTTGCAGGAAGAGGCATTTTGTATTCTTAAAAAAATGACAGTGCGTATCCATAAACTGCTGAATTGATATTTCCCTATTAAAAAGTTTCTACAGAAAAAAATACCCCATTGATGTCTATTTTTCAGTCTAAAATTACTAAAATAAAAGAGTAAATTTACTCTTCTCAGAACATCCTTCCCATGATCTCCAAAATTTTATCATAATTAGAGATCAAGGGAAATATTTAAGTTTCCTAATTGAGAGAAATGCCCCAGGGATTTTTTATCAGGGATCATAATTTATGAATAGTAATCATCGCGTTGTTTTAAACAATTTTTTATTTAAAATACATACTAGAATTTCTTAACATTCATTTAACCAAGTCTGTCAATAAATAAAGCAAAGGTTACTAACTGAAAATTACGATGTAGATTTTGTGAATGAAAAAATGTTGGACGCGGTATTCCATAGTTTGCAGAAATGTAATTCAGAAGTGTCATAGAGTTTCTATTCCTCGGAAATAAAGATCATGTTTTCCAATCAGCAACACAATCCACTATACACTCAAAATGTTTTTTTTTTTTTGCCTTCTAATAATTATCTCTTTTTTTTCAAGTTGTTTTTTAATTTTTAAAAAAAGTACGGTTTAAATTATAGGTTCATTCGGAGCCGGCTTTAAAGGGGGAAGAGAGGGGCAAGGTACTAAAAGCTAAAGGACTGAAAATATGCAAAATATTTTATTAATGTCTAAAAGATATCATTCAAAGACGTGATGGAAAAAATCTAGTCCTGGGGGCCTCCGTATCTACTAAATCTCTCTGAGGAATGTTTTCTATCTCAATCGCATGCAAATATGGCCGCTTTGGTTTCCGATAATGAAATTGTTTCGATACGTGTTGAATTTCTTTGTGATCATAACAAATACGTCTCTTGTGCTGTCTGTTTATTAGTTGGTGATTATTATCTACACGAATTCTCGAAATTTAGTACACTAGTCAGAGTGTATGTGTGCAACGAGAAAAAGATATTCGAGCGGCTGTGGCACTAAAGACGCGAAGTTTCCCTTGAATGAGGGCGCACCGGATCCCGGGCCGATGGGCCGGCGGGCCAGTGTATAAACTGTTATTAACCATTTTTAAAAATGGTTATTGTTCTCTGTCAGGGTAGGAAATCAAAAACATATCTGAGGCGTTTTATTGGTTGAATCTGCATTTTATTCGTTTTCTGATTGGTCTATACAGCAATCTGTATTTCTCTTTACTTTCAACAGATAGGGGTACTTCTGTTGCCACTATGACAAAAAAGTAATAAAAACTACCAAAAAAAATATAACTCAGAAACAAATTGAGATACAGCTTTCAAACAAATTGCATTTAAAAGTACATTTTTTTCTCTATACGACGGTGTAAAAATTAATATTGTGGGATATTTAGAAGTTTAAGAATGAAATCTCATTTAAAATGGGTCGTCAGATTTCTACAATGGAAAAGCCTATTCCCGAACAGCCAATGAAATGCTTGGATAACAAGTAAGTTTCAGGTGGATAATACGTAATTTTCAGGAAATGTGACGAGTCGCAGGCAATTTTTGTCGCTTGCAATTTTTACGTGTAATAACACTATTGATGTTCAATTCATGGCGTACGTACTGTATGATCCACTCCGTGCGATTTTTTATGTCTTAAATTTTAGTCTTTGAAAAAAATCATTTTTCAAATGGTCGTTGTAATTTGTTAAATTGCTTTTATTTATTTATTTATTTTTATTTTATTTTTTTACTTTGTTCAAAGGTCTTATAGAAAGGCTAGGTGTTATTCGTACAGTGTTGTTAAACAAAGAAAGAGGTACTAAGATCGAATACATATTTTTTTTTTATCTGGCCTTTTTTCACTTAGCACTATTCGTTCCAATGCGTCAAAATACAAAATGATGGTGCTCATGGAAAACTGAAATCTTTCAAACGCTATAATAACACAAATTCAGAAAAAATTTACTCAAAAAGTGAATTTCATACCGGTGACCGATTTATTTCGAATGCGAAGTATTCGATTCATAAAAGTTTTATAGTTTTTTATATAACTTTTCGACAATTATATCAATAATATTAGTTTTAAGAATTTAAATATGCGAAATATCCTAATGAATTAAATATTGGAAATGAAGCAATGAAAAGATGGAATAACAAAATAATAGGAAAATTACGAAACCTATGCTTAACTCATTTATATTTATCAACGGCAAATGAGATTAAATTAGGTTATTATATCTTGCACATTTTTGTTGGGAATATACAGGGTGTCGGTCTCAACGGTGTCCAATGGCTAATTTCTAAACCGTTAGTCATAGACACATAGTTCCAATTACAAAAATGTTTTAAATCAGGTAAAGAAATATTTTAAAAGCGATTTGGGTCAATAAAAACTTTTCTTAAAAAATTACGAAATTTAAATTTTATACGGTCCCCCGGTCCTATAAGTTATATTTACTGAAATTTTCCTTCTACACTGACAAGTAATACAAAAAAAGTCCCGTTATTCTACGATTAAAATTGACCGAGTAATAGCTGTTTAAAGTTGGAGCATATTTTTTCCCGCAAATTGGGGGTCATTCACAAATTTAGTCGAAATATAATTTCGTCAGATATAAAAAAAATGTTTGGGAGTAAAATTAACATTGCAATATATATTTGAAATCTTTAATCATTCTGGCATATTAATGGAGAATATACAATTTGTAATAAACATTTAAGAAGAAAGAAAAAACAGAATTTTTGTTAAATAAAATGATTCTAAATTAACAGCCTCAATTCTTTACAAAATGATACGTATTTTAAAATATTATTAGATTGCACAAGCCTGCAAAAGTTGGGTTATGTCATGTTTTTTAGCTTTTGATAATTGATTCTTATATATTCTGTACCGCTGAATCCGAAATTGACCTTCATTTTTAACTATCATATCAGGATTTTTCGCAATTGCAAATTGCAAATTTCAAAGTTAAGAAGTTCAATGTTAAAATTGAATTTCCTCCTCATCTCATCGGACCACTCAGCTGTTTAGCTGTAAGAATCTCAGGATAAGCAAAAATATCGAATAAATTTTTTATTAAATAAAATAAAATAAAAAATATTTTACATACGTTTTACAGTATGAGATTTTCATTATATTTTAACTTACACATTCGCGATTTGCAAAAAAATTCTAACGTGATGGTTAAAAATGAAGATCATTTTCAGATTCAGTGCTAAAAAGTGCGTAAAAATCAATTATCAAAAGTTAAAAAACTCAACCATTTCCTCTACTTTATAGTATTCGATTTTTGTTATTCTTTAAATTTGAAAATTTATGATTTGCGAAATGTCCTGACATGATGGTTAAAAATTAAGGTAATTTTCGGATTCAGTGCTAAAAAATACATAAAAGTTAAAAAACAAAACAATCGCAGTCTTGTATTATCTAATCTAAAACTTTTTCTTAAACTCCTTGGCAGAAATCTATCCGAAATTGTTTGTGTTATCCTGTAAAATAAGTATAAATGGTAACCACCGAAAATCTTAATAATATTAGATTGTTATCGGATTTGCGCCAGCATGTAAAATGCAATCTCGATCGGATATTTAAAAGTGGGTTAAAGTTCGAGTACAAATTTTGAACTGGAAAAACATACATACGATTGTTGAAGTAACATAAAAACTTATTAACAAACATAATTGTTAAAAGAAATCATAAGAGAAACAGTCTCGAATCCTGACAAAATAAAACATATGTTATTTTAGCCAATTTGAGACTTTATCATAATACTTGTAGGATTTTTTTTCAAAGCGCAGATACACATAAAGTAAGATCTTCGAATACTTTAAACACTTGATATATGATCCCTCAAAGCCAAACCGAACTCATTTGTTTTCAGAGTAGAAAAGTGGCATAAGTCATGCATTTTTAAAGTTTCATAACTCGCTCAATTTTTGAGTTATATGAATAGGACTTTTTTTGTCTTACTTGTCAGTGTAATAGGAAAAAAATACTAAATATAACTTATAGAACCGGGGTACCGTATAAAAATTTAAATTTCGTAATTTTTTAAGAAATGTTTTTATTGATCCAAATCGCTTTTAAATGTTTCTTTACCACATTTAAAACATTTTTGTAATTGGAACTATATGTCTATGACTAACGGTTTAGGAATTAGCCATTGGACACCATTGAGACCGGACACCCTGTATAACTTAACCTTAGGAAATTTATCGTATTTTTTTGCCCTAGGTTTTCATTTTGAATGTGAACAATACAGGAAATTGAAGAATAAAATTCCTATTTACCTTAAGAATAAAATTCCTATGGTTAAAATACGAATCTACAGCTTACAAAAAATAATCTCTAGGATTGAAAATATTCATTAAAAGATTAGGGGATGTTAATAATAGAATGGCAGTAAGAAGATTTCGTAGGTGGTTTATCGTAGAATCACTTGAAAACGTACAATTGATATTCTTTGAATGCTTTCTAACAACTAAGAAACGTGACTTAAAGAAATTCAGTTGAATTGTATTAAATAATTCTTTGTGTAGGCTAAGATACTGAGCTCGAAAGTAGTGAAAATTTGTTAACTTTTCTATTAGAATAATAAAAACAAAGTTTAATATGCAAAGCATATATTTAAAGAAAACATTAAAATGAATAGATCATTACCAATATATGGTTAAATATTTTTTCCATGTTTTCACATATCGTAATATTATTATTTATATAAGTTACATACTTTTTTAATTATACGTTTGGCATGGAACCTCTGAAAATTGAAATTGACAAATTACAAATTATATTTAAAAGATTTTTTTTCATGACTAAATACATGGATTTAAGTTTATTGATAAGATTTCTTTCTTTATTTGACAATAAGTGGTTTTCTTTGATTATTAATTGGAAATAATGCCAATACAAAACCAAAATATGTTACTTTTAAAACCATTTTAACTTTTATATTAATTTCTCATTCAAATACTCGAATCCCAAATTTCCATGCATCATTATAATATTCTGTTATAAAGTTAAATAATTAATTTTTTCAGGTTATTGAAAATAATTTACTTAATTCAGACATTGAATGGAATACCAGGATATCGTGCAAGGAATTTAAACTGGCCACAAAAAGATTATTAAAAAATACTTTTGGTGTTAAACATATAAACGAATAAAAAGGCATGAAATTGTATATGTAAGACATTAAGAGACATAATTTAGCAACATAATAATATGAAAATATTAAACTATTCTTATATATAATAGTAGATCAAAATGGGATATGTTATGTCCTCATATCATGCGGACTAATATGGAGTGTTGTCATTCTAAATATCTATACAGGTCCCAGAAAAAGATCTGGTATTTTTAATGTGGACATGAATTTGTAAAAAAATGTCCACGCCTCTTAAAGCGCAGATTCTAAGTCTTGTCAATTTCGACAGAAAGTTCACGTCTATGCATGTTTCTTCAAAATTCAATTTAAATATGTTCAGTGCTAATTTTGGCGACATTATATGTTAATAACTTCCAAAAATTATTGAAAAAATGGACATTCATGGCCTTGAAATATCTAATATAAAATGAATTCTAAACCAATGATTCTGAGAAACATCACACATGAGGTAATATAACATGATCTGTATAAGACTGTGAAGTCAGAATCCCTTAATTCATGACGCGCATTGACATTCATATATCCAATATAGATATAATTCATAAAGGGTTTCCAAGGAGAAAAAAATTAGGCGGAAAAATAAGGAGACAAAAATTAAGTTTCTTGAATGATTTCTGGATGATAACGTGCCATACACGTGACTACAGTTAATGTTTTCTCAAAATTTAGAACCAAACACAATAACTTAGTGAATTGGGCATACCTTGCTAACGAATCATGATGTGCCTCCAGGGAAAAGCTTGTCAAGATTTAGAACTGAATCTTAATTCCTTTGTGTAAAAGCCATTGCTTGAATTTCGTATTGTACCTGATTACGAAACATGTGATCTTTTCTGTATAAAAGTACCATAATTGACCGATTGTACAGGGATCCGTTCATTAGACCTCCTGTAAAAATCTGATAATATTTGTGACAAATCTTCGTTATATATGCAAAAAGTTGATAAAGTTTTTACTTTATGAACTATAATATGAGGTTACTCAGTATGAGGTTACTCAGTCAATGTCAAAAAGTGCCTTTAGGAGCTACATTTTTTTGTCATATAAAGTACCCACAAAGCCTACCGATTTTCTAACCCTATAACCAAAACAGCGTGAGAACTGTGTAACACCATGTTTTTAACGTATCTGAAAATCTTTTACCTGCAATAATGGAATGATTTTAGAAATCTCTTAATGCGAGTAAATAACCAAAAAATTATTTTGAAATGTTAAATCTGTTCTAAACTAAATAAAATATAATAATATTCGACAACATTTAAAAGCACAAGTAAAACCAAAACAAAAATCTTGAAACTGCATTAAACTTTCTCCCAAAAAATCTATTATCTATATGTAAAATAACATTGCCCTATTGATAGAATAACAGGATACTTTAAATTATTTTTTTACTCCATATTACTACACAGTAATGCAATTAAAAACAAATTTTTCGCAAAATTTTTGATTTTTTATGTAATATAAGAAATATGATAAATGAAACAATACTCAATACGTAATTTTAATGAATCTTATATTAATTATTTTCACTGTTTTAATGTTTGTATAAACATACTTTTATATATTTCTTGAGCACTAGATTTGTTATCAGCATTAAAAAGCAGCATATTTAATTTCTACTGTTTGTTTTTATTTCTCATTTTTTTTCTTTTACTGAATATGCCATATATATTGAGCATATGGTTTTTCGGTAATAAAAAACCTATGAATTATCTATGTTCAAATATACATTTTCTTCATTGTTATTTACCTCCTATACATTTTAACTAATGCCCATCAAAATAAATTCCAGGAATCGTGCGCATCGAGGGATTTGGGGGATTTTAGGTGTTTTAGTACCAGAAATTTCTTAAAGTACTGGTGTCTATATCTGAAGATAGAATTTATTTTCATTAAATAAAGCAAATATTGCATTACAGATATTCTGGTAAAAGGTGCATGAAAGCCTTTGAAACATCGAGTAAAAAAATATGGTTCACCTACAATGAGAAAAAATATGGTTGTGTCATCTAGAATCAAAATTGTGGCACTGGAAACATAGAACACATGTCATCCCTATAAAATCTAGTTTCATTTGCTATAGACTTCTACAATCTCCGACTAGAGGTAAAGAGCATTTCCTATATTATCGTGTTAAAACTTATTTAAAAATCTCTGCAAATAGATGTGAACACAAGAAGTTAGTTTTAGTAACTATAATTGTAGTTTATGAAACCATTGCAGAAATCAAGCGATGATTTATTGCTACTTTAGCAATTCATTATTATTTCGTCACTCAGAAAATAAGAGACTAGAAATTCTAGATTATTTCATCTATTCAGGTTAGTTGTTTACGCTGGTCGCATAGCTCGGTTTGTGTTGATTTTTGACGGCTGATTATCTACACGAGGGATATAAGTCCTAGGGGGGTGCCTTCCGTGGGGGTCTTTCTAAGGGAACCTAATCCGTATTTACGCTTCGGAATCCAAGTTTTGAAGAAAACCACGAAAACTCCGAACGATTAGGCCGACGGGCGCGACTGGGATATCGCATAACACTGAAATCTATATTTCTAGTTAGGGATTCAGAAAATGACTACATATTCATTCTAGGTTAAGGCAGTATTTTTTTTCTCGAACCTGTACGAACCCTGAACTCTGCTTTTCAGTTTTTTTTTTTTCATTATTATATAAAATTTGATTTTCTAATGAAATACATTAATGTTTTAATGCGATGAAATTTTACTGTCTTTTTTATAAAATATAATAATATGTTGCTTATAATAAACGAGTAATATAAAAAAATGTTTTGGAATATTTTCATGGAGATTTTTCAAAATTAAACACTTCGAACTGATTTTAACTATATAAAAAAATAATAAAAAAATAACATTTTGATTGGTTTTCTATTTCAATAACTACTTCTTTACTCTTCTTTTATTTTATTCAAAAGGAATTGACGCAAAATTTTTGCATTGCTGTATATGTAATGTATAGTTAAGTGACTACTAAAAATTAAAGTTATTATATTAAATAGCATTGTGTTTTGATTACGCTAATTAATTTTAACGTTTAATATTTCACCCGCTTTGTATTACTGAATTTCAAGTGAATTATTCTACATTAAATTAACTTTGAATGATAATTTATATAAAATGAATTCCAATTCAATAGTCGTTGAAAATACCATTATATTAAATTGTGAAATATTTGAATTGGTTTCTGAATGCTTTATTAAGTTTTCTTCAGGCACATTTAAATAAAATTAACTTAGTTTTAAAAGTTTTATTCAGTCTTTAACATTCAATATCATAGGATAATAGGATACAGTTTGTTCAAGGAATTTATTTAAGTGAATAATCACCAGAACGTGTTACGTGTATATAGAAGTAAATGGATAATAAGAAATTTTTAATAAAGCTGTTCGTTAAAAAAATGATAAAGAAAATTCTTTTTTGAAAACTGAATAAACAGGAATCCCGTTTGTAATCTGAATGAAATACAAGGTACAGTTGTATATAGATTTAAAAAATATATATAGAACTGTAAAAATAATATATATATATATATGTAATAATAAAAATGTTCGACTCTTTTTCTTAGTAAAACTATTCCAAATTTTTAATATTTTTCCTTTTTTACCTCTCTTTAATAATATCTTAATATCTTTTGTCTTTTATTTCATGCATTTAAAGTTGCGTATTCTTTTATTATTCTAAAAAACCTTAATCCATTCGCCTAATCTTATAAAACCCATTAAATTACTTTTTCATTTTATTCTAAAACTAAATTCTCTTTCTTTCGAATGTTTTAATATAATTTATTCTTTCGTGTTCTATACCCACAATTCCATGCGTCCGCCACCGATATTTGCACTTTAATTCTGACGCCGTATCAAAGAGTTCTTTATCGACGTCTTCCTTTCCCATCGAATCGTAATTTGTTCTATGTCCCATCCTCTCCCAATTCTCTTCTAGATTGGTCTTTTACTGTTCTGTAACCATCCGCGTGTTGTTGTTTGGGGTACAAATATCGTTACACGGCGACGGAGAGAAGATTTTACGTTTTTCTGGTTGTCTAATTAAGCTGCGTCGCTTGGAGTGAACGTTCGAATGTAGATCCTATTCTTATAACATCTAAAGTCTTATGAAGTGATGATCGATTTTTGTGAGTGGATGGAATAACTACTGGAAGTGTTTTACTATGTTTTTGTCAATAAAACCAGTTTAAAATGTGACGATGACTCTCTATATTCATTACGTAAGGGAAATTCCCATTGTGTTTCGAGCCTGTTTTTTCTCGCCACCCTGACTGCAATCCGGTATTTTCAATATAACGGATGGATGGTTTTGATTGCTCTACTACATTTTATGTCGAGGCGTACTGGTGTCGCCTAAATATCTGAAAGTCGGTAGCAATATGCTACATATATATGTTTTAATTTCTTTCTAAATTAAGGTTACCAGGTGACTTTTTTTTTTAGTGAACATGATTGATTTTATTTCTGGCGTCAGCTGATCTGGATAAATTGTTTATCATTTAACTTATGATAATTTATACCAAAGTATCTTAATTTTAAAATTTAAAAATTGAGTAAAATACCTTTAAAACGCGCATTATTAGAAATAAAATGATATATCTAATTTCATAATACAGTAGACTCTCGTTTTTACGAACCTCTTTTTCACGAACACTTGCGATTTTACGAACTATAGAGTGGTCCCGAGTACGCTCCCATAGAAGCAATGTAATTTTTCGCTCCCATTTACGAACTACAGATTATGAAAATCTCTTTTTTGCGAACTCAGTTTTCGTACTTCTAATTTTTTTTTTTTTTTTTTTTTTTTTTTTTTTTTTAATATTGGAATGCAGCGCCAATGTCAGTTAAACACTCTATGCAGATACAATGAGACATCAGGTGCATTCCAAGAATGTGCTGTTTTCCCCAATCTATTTCGGAGGGAGGGGAGATATAGCAACAATTTCCAGTAGTGGTTGTCAGGGCTAAGGAACTTTTTTGAAGGGAACAATAACTGTGAAAGGTAAACGTAGTAAAGGTTTCCATTGATAAATTGGAAACATATCTTTTTCAAAATGTGATTTTTTTAAAAAAAGATACGTGATTATTTCCATTCCTAATTTTTTATCTATGTTTTCATCTAATGTATTTTCATCTACTAAGTGCTAATACTGTTTGTGTTTTCATATGTAATATTTTCAAAACATAGTAACGTATGTGTACTAAAATTATTTTTAGTGCATAAATTTGCATTTGTTTCTTGTATATTTAAAAATATAGGTAAAATTTATAAAATAATAAATAATCTTGAAATACTGCTTCATCTATGAAGAGGGGTCAGTTTGATAAAAATAGACATAAATAATATACGTATTCATATCATTTTTGGTGTTTTCCAATTTTACGAACTATTTGGTTGTTCCCTACGAGTTCGTAAAAACGAGCGTCGACTGTACTAAACAGAGCTTTGGTAAAAAATTCAATAAATAAATACAGTTTGTAATAGGAAAGAAATTATTTGAAGAAAAAAAATGTAAACTCATAATTGATGACTTAAAAAAAGATAAATTCACTCTTATTTTTCTTCTGTATAGGATAATAGAATACGATACCATACACTTAAAAAATGAATAATAATTTTAAAACCCAGTCATTAAAACAAAAAAGTCTTCATAATTACTTGAATATCAGTGAAAAATTATTGACATACTTTTTTTTATATGTTATTGTTGAAGCACTTTGTTTCAATTATGAAAATACATGTAACTTAAATCATGATACCTTTTCTTTTAAATGGTATTAAAAAACATAGACTAACGATATTCTTGAAAAGACTATTAAAAAAAGTTAATTTTTTGCAATTCATTTTTGAACTTAATTCCACAAAAAGCTACTTAAAGCTAATTATTAAAGATATAAATTAAAAAATATCGATTATTAATTTAAGGAAATTTACATGTTTTCTAAATAAATATATCTATATTTAAAAGCAAAAAAAAATATTTAGTAGTAAAATGATTTTACAAAAAGTAAAAAAAAAAAAAAAAAATCAATTAGCATAATACCGGAATTACACATGACAGTTCTTTCGTTTCAAATAGTACTTTTTAGTTTAATTTGTATTGGTAAGTTTTCTTAAATATTTTTACGCCTACTTCTAAGTTTTGTAATTAAAAAAAGTTATATTTGTTGTTGTCTGATAAAAAAAAAAAAAAAAACCGTCAATGATAATTTAAATGTGGAAAAGGATCAAAATAATAAAAAAAGAAGACGAAAATATTGAGAAGAAAACAAGATATAATCCTTAAATTAAAAAAATACATTTTTAAGTTATCGAATCTATCGAATATATATCTAGCTGTAAGATTGTTATTTTAATACGTTTTTATTATTTTTATATTTATTTATTTATTTATTTATTTTTTGGTCGCTATAGTAAACTGATTAACAATTTTTCGAAAATTCCTTATGATCCAGATACCTAAAAAAATTAAATTCAATTCACTGTATTTCCAATATCTCTCCAAATATTCAACTTATTTTATAGGCCATATTTTATAAGTTGCCCTAAATAATTGATAAATAAGTTATATAAAAAAAAAAACTATTACAGTATGATATTTTCTACTGAAAATTGCCACGTTTTCGGAAAGTGGCGGTAGAAAAATCTGCGTGCTATAAACAACAGAATATTATTTTTTGCAGGAGCATTTATACCTTCAGCAATAAGCATTTTATTTTTACATATATGAATACAATTGTTAAAAAAGGTCCCACGCAGATTTTTGCCACAATATAACAGCATGTCGTTCATTTTCTGTTACAGGTTGATGAAACATATCATGTTGTTTTATTCAATTCCCTTTTAGACTTTTAATTGTCCTCATAACTACATAATTACTGAAAATATCAGCACAAAATGTTCTTTTCAAGGAAAATTCGTCATGTCGATCATTTTTATATTTTCAAATTACATAAATTTCCCAAGAATGTATTTATACAGCACAAAACCATTATTATTATAATTATTTTTGACATAATAATCATTGAATTATTTGTTTATTTTGGAGGGAAAAAGAATTCTATAACTATATAAGTACAGCTATTGTTAAAGTTATCTCTGATACTATTGTGTGAACATTCAAAATATTTCTTTATTTATAAAAATTTTTGTCAGTGTAAGAAAACTGCATTTACAAATATCTTAAATATATCATTTTATTCGTAAAATTTTCACTTCTTACATAATTGAACTCCTTTCTTAAAACAAAAACTACTCATCAATACGAAAACAAATTTGCATTTCGATTGAATGCGCATTTTATAAAATTACAAGTTTCAATCTGACAAACATTACAATTTGAAAATAACAAAAATGAAAATAAACATAAGGTTTCAATTTTCCGTTATTTTTATCTAGATGTAGAATATTAACATTCTACAAAATACTCAACATATTAGCAAATAAAATTCTTATTTTTGTTTACATATTTATTTTACTTAAATCGTTTAAAAAAATTGAGAATGGCCTATGCCAAATATCCCTATTCTAATGTTTCTCAATGCAAATGAAAATATTTTTTTAAAATCTCTGTTGTATATACGCAATTGAGTTTTATTATTATATTTGCAGTAAAAAGATATATTCGAGGTTTTTAATATTTAAGTTATTTTTAAAGCAGTTACATTCTGATATAAAAATATATTTTTTCAAGAAATACTGTGTAAAATTTCTCTCGATCTGAAATTATTATAGAAGCATATTTCAGAGATTATATTATCTATGATTCCACATACTGTATTTTCTTTTTTTTTAATTATTTGAAGCAAAAGTTAAGATAATGTGAAAAGATTAAATAATACTATAAGTTACAAGTAAAAATCTTAAAATAAATGTTTATAGCAAAATCTCCCATATAAATGTGCAAAAATGCATTTATTAATACAAATTAAAAAATAAGTTATTAAACACACCAATTTAAAGTTATATTCTTTATAAAGTATAGTAAGTATGAAAACACATATTATTATATATATTTATTTTTGTTGATTAATACTTTCTGACCCACCAAATCTTGCATTCAAGTCATGTTTTAAGTGACAATTTCTGAAATTTCTGCTTGTCATTTCTGGTTTAATAATCAGAAGACAAGCCTTGATATTGTTATCATAAAGGTATTTTTATAAATAATGCATAAAGAATGTTTCTAAAATATGTGCTCCAGTTGGGGACTTATCCAGATCTGTGGGTTGCCGATGACAATTTTATAAATTTCAAAAATATTTTTCCATCATTTTGAAAGTAAATACATGTAAGATTTTTCATACGCTTTTTGTTATATATATATATATATATATGTACTCTTCACATTTCTGGATCTTTCTTTTACAAATTTTATTGAAAAAATACTAAGAATTTATAAAAAATCAGAATATGTAATTGTTTTACAATGTATTTATCTTAAACTAGTTAATTTAAATTAGTTAAACTTTGCTTTTATTATCCCATACGGATATCTTTAAATATATATACATATGGAATAGGTGGGATTGACTGTGGTCGAACTTTGGTGATAAAGGCTTTTGATTGAACACTCGTAGTATAGAAATAATCACGTCAGATAATCAGAATATGTAATTGTTTTACAATGTATTTATCTTAAACTAGTTAATTTAAATTAGTTAAACTTTGCTTTTATTATCCCATACGGATATCTTTAAATATATATACATATGGAATAGGTGGGATTGACTGTGGTCGAACTTTGGTGATAAAGGCTTTTGATTGAACACTCGTAGTATAGAAATAATCACGTTTTAATGTCTTGATTAAAGCATAGATTATATTTACAGAGCACATTAACTATATACAGGGCTTAGGGGGATGAGGGGAGATTTTTTTACGGCTGTTTACCGGCATTCAATATATTTCGGAAGCCTGACCGGGTACGCCTTACCAGGTCAGTCCGCAGAACAACTCTGACGTTACATCGAACCTTAGCCCTCCGGCTGCCGTTCAGAATTACTGGCTCATCAGGTTTTGTCTTTTTGAATTTGTCCACTCTGTCAGTTCTCATGGGATTTTAGCCGCACCTCTTACTGCGGTCAGGATGTGGTTTAGATTGTTTTGGGAACCGCAAGCCACATCCACATACATGTATATATACCCACATAAAATTTTATTAATTTTTCTTTCAGTAAAACAGAAATTTTTTTATACATATAAGCAAACATTTATCTTATACCTTAGATATGCGATACTAAGATTCAAAAAATTTAACTACTATATGATTACTTAAATCATTTACTTTGAATACTAATACAGTAAACTCTCTGTAAGGCGGACTCTGTGTAAGACGGAAATTTGTCTTACTCGGAAAGATTTCCATGTCCCTGCGAATTCATAGACATAGAGTAAAATTTCTCTAAGGCGGAATATTGTCTACTACGGAAAATTTTCTCGGTCCCGATCGATTCCGCCATAGACAGAGTTTACTGTACCTACACAAAGAACTTATTTGCGCAACCTTATTATTTTGCTAAAACTTCTAAAATTAAAAAAGATTGTCATGCCTTACTATTATCATTAAAAGAATAATTCATAAGCTTGCAAAATTTGGATTGTGTCATATTGCTTAGCTTTTGATAATTGGTTCTTACGTATTTTGCAACGCTGACTCTGAAAATGATCTTCATTTTTTATCATCACTTCAGAATTTTTTGCAAAAATTTTTACTTTTTAACTTTGAAATTTACGATTTTCGAAAGATTCTGACGTGATGATTAAAAATTAAGATTATTTTAAGATTTAGTGCTAAAAAGTATATAAAAATCAATTATCAAAATTTAAAAAACACAACCCTCACATCGATTTTATAGTATCAGAATTTCGCTATATTTTGTCTTTGAAATTTAATATTTGTATGAAATCCGGATTTGATGGTTAAAATTGAAGGTAATTTTTGAATTAAATGCTAAAATATATATTAAAATCAGTTATCAAAACTAAAGAAACACAACCATTTCTTCTATCTTTCAGTATCATATGTTCTCTATTTTTTTTACATTTTACCATTGAAATTTACGATTTGCGAATGATGGGTAACAAGAAAGAAAAATAATGCGTTAATCATAAATTATGAAACTCTTTCCAACACTTCCTGTTGGTTTTAACAAAACTTCATTATTTAGGGAAATAAAGCAGATAATTAAGTAAACATTTCAGAAAACGCATAAAGCATTTCAAAAACTGATTTTAGCTGTTACCACCCATAGCTAAATATGTATTCAAATTCTTTTTAACAGCACTGCATTTTATCTTTAGGTTGATTTACATACTATACAGGGTGTCCGGTCTCAACGGTATCCAATGGCTAATTCCTAAACCGTTAGTCATAGTTCCAATTACAAAAATGTTTTAAATCAGGTAAAGAAGTATTATAAAAGTGATTTGGTTCAGTAAAAACATTTCTTAAGAAATTAAGATATTTAAATTTTTATACGGTCCCCCGGTCCTATGAGTTATATTTAGTAAAATTTTCCTTTTACACTGACAAGTAATACTAAAAAAGTTCCGTTATTCTAGGATTAAAACTGACCGAGTAAGAGCTGTTTAAAGTTGGAGCATATTTTTGGGTGCAAATTGGGGGTCATTCACAAATTTAGTCGAAATATAATTTCGTCAGATATATTAAAAAATAGTTGAGAGTAAAATTAACACTGCAATATAAATTTAAAATCTTTAATAATTCTGACATGTTAATCCAGAATATACAATTTGTAATAAACATTTAAGAAGAAAGAAGAAACAGAATTTTTAAAAAAATAAAATGGTGCTAAATTAACAGCCTCAATTCTTTACAAAATTATACGTACTTTAAAATATTATTAGATTGGACTAGCTTGAAAAAGTTGTGTTATGCCATGTTTTTTAGCTTTTAATAATTGATCTGAAATTGACCTTCATTTTTAACTATCACATCACGATTTTTCGCAAATATCAAATTTCAAAGTTAAAAAGTTCAAAGTTAAAATTGAATCTCCTCCCCCATCTCATCGAGCCATTCAGCTGTTTAGCTGTAAGAATACCAAGATAAGCAAAAATATCGAATAAATTATTGAATAAAATAAAATAAAATAAAATAAAATGAAATATAAAATGTTTCACTTATGTTTTATAGTATGAGATTTTCACTATATTTTAACTTACACATTTGCGATTTGCAAAAAAATTCTAACGCAATGGTTAAAAATGATGGTCATTTTCAGATTCAGTGCTAAAAAGTACGTAAAAATCAATTATCAAAAGTTAAAAAAAACAACCATCTCCTTTACTTTATAGTATCAGATTTTTGTTATTCTTTAAATTTGACGATTTATGATTTGCGAAATATCCTGACATGATGGTTAAAAATTAAGGTAAACTTCGAATTCAGTGCTAAAAAATACATATATGTTAAAAAACCCAACAATCGCAGTCTTGTATTATCTAATCTAAAACTTTTTCTTAAACTTCTTTGCGGTAATCTATCCAAAATTTTTGTGTTATCCTGTAAAATAAGTATAAATGGTACCACCGAAAATCATAATAATATTAGATTGTTATCGGATTTGCGCCAGTATGTAAAATGTAATCTCGATCGGATATTTAAAAGTGGGTTAAAGTTCGAGTAAAAATTTTGAACTGGAAAAACATACATATGACTGTTGAAGTAACATGAAAACGTATAAAAATAACATAATTTTTGTTAAAAGAAATCGTAAAAGTAACAGTCTCAAATAATGACAAAATAAAACGTATGTTATTTTAGCCAATTTGAAACTTAATCGTAATACTTGTACGATTTTTTTCAAAGCGCAGATATACATGAAATAAGATCTTCGAATACTTTAAGCACTTGGAATATGACCCCTCAAAGCCAAGCCGAACTCATTTGTTTTCAGAGCAGAAAAATGGCATAAGTCATGCAATTTTAAAGTTTCACAACTCGATCAATTTTAGTGTTATATGAATGAGACTTTTTTTTTGTCTTACTTGTAAGTGTAATAGGAAAAATTTACTAAATATAACTTATAGGACCGGGAGACCGTATAAAAATTTAAATTTCGTAATTTTTTAAGAAATGTTTTTATTGACCCAAATCACTTTTAAAATATTTCTTTACCTGATTTAAAACATTTTTGTAATTGGAAATATATGTCTATGACTAATGGTTTAGGAATTAGCCATTGGACACCGTTGAGACAGGAAAACCTGTATAATGGGAATATTGAGTTTAGCTAGATAACGCGTAATAGGTTGAAATTTTTTTTCAGCAATTTATACTAATAGATGGAAACATTCTTGAATACTTTTGTACAACCCTTATTACACGCCACTATTTAGCTAAAATTTAATTGAAACTAAAAGATTCTTTAACCCATTCGCGGTTAAGCTGTGTCCATTTTTTTGGTTCGGAGATGGTTTCACAGGGAGAAGCTTTGTGTGTTTATAAATGGTTAAAGATTTAGTTTTCAAAACGTTTAGCAATGAAACTGCGAAAACTGCTTTCCCCCTCCAGTATTTCCTAGCAAACAATAACCTACTGAAAGCCTTTGTGTGTACTTCCAAAGGATAGGCCTTCCCACATTCATGATTGATTACCACCCCTACCCCTGAACAAATCCTTTTTCAAAGAACGAATTTTGCTAAAGAGGTAAGTTTCTGTTAGCAGTAAAGTAAGCAAAGGAAATATTTTTCTGAGACGATTTTTAAAAGTTTTTTTTTCGGGGGACGGGGGGGAGGGGATGAGTATCCCGCATACTCCTACCCCCCTTAGCGAGGGTCCTGGATGTATGGAATATACTTCCTCCTGCATTTTACTGGAGTAAAATTATGAAAATTGAACTAATAAATTAAAATTAAAATTCAATTGAATTATAATTGATATAAAATTCAATTAGAAAATGCCTGTTTTAAAATCTCATTTTTCTCCCTCATATCAAGAAAATATATACATATAATTCCAAACCGATCGGGATGAGGAGATTAGAACACACCACACACACACATTTTGTTGCGCTTATGCATATAGTGGTAGGAGCACGACCGCGGGAGGGATACATATTTAAGTTTCTGTGCAATGATGTACAGGTATTTCTGTGGGAAAAAAAGCCGCATGATTATTTGTAGGCTATACTTCAGTTTTTAAATTATAACTCAATATACACTGGTGTCCAAAATTAAGGACCAGTCACAAAATGCTAATTTTAAGTAAGCGAATACTCAAAAAGAAATAATATAATTTAAATAATTACTATCTCTACAGCACAACTAGTCCGTATAGCATCTCATTCATACACATGATCACAAGTGTCACAGTCACTACGGTGAAACAAAAAATACGAAATTCCACAAGTCTCATTATGTGTTTCAAATGATCCCTATATGTGACTCCACTGAGACGTCAATGTGACTGCTGCTTTGTGACGAGTCACCAGGTGACTTTACAATGTAGTTACATTGTGACTCTGATGTGACTGTCATTTTTAGACTCAATTTCAAAGTCATCATGAACGTTGCATTATGATAAGTCACCAAATAATATCACATTATAGTCACATGGGGACTTTTCACAAAAGAGCAGAATGGTGACTTCACAGTAGTCTCTCTGTCACCTGAAAGTCATCATGTGACTTTAATGTGACATTATTTGGATAATTATCACAACGTAGCTTCCACGATTACTTTGAAATTGTGTCTGCAGATGACAGTCACACGAGAATCACAATGTAACTACATTGTAAAGTCACATCGTGACTCGTCACAAAGCAGCAGTCACAGTGACGTCTCAGTGGAGTGACATATAGTGATTATTTGAGACTCATAATGAGATGTATGGAATTTCATTTTTTCTGCTTCACCGTAGTGACTGTGACACTTGTGACCATGTGTGACATGAATGAAATGTTATATGGACTAGCTGTGCTGTAGAGATAGTAATTATTCGAATTATATTATTTCCATTTGGGTATTCGCGTATTTGTAATTGGTCCTTAATTTTGAACACCAGTGTATTCTTACACGTTTGTATAAATATAAATTATGAATCTAGAAAGAAGTCGCCATTAAAAGCTATTTCTATAATTCAGTATTTTCGCCATACATATTATTAAATTTTGATTTGTTAAAAATTGATGAATTTGTTAAATCATGGATCAAATGTTATAATTTGCCATTTTGACGAATATAGATAAAAATGTCGAAGGTCAAAAAGTCAATAGTAAAAAGGCAGCAGAAAAAATAGTAGTAATATTTATAAACGAGTGCAATCGGAATTATTTAAAAGATAAATACGTTAAGATCGAAAGAACTCTTTAAAACACCATTTCGTTAGTCTTGCTGCTGTTTTCAAAGTAGTTCTCTGCGCCTGATGAAGAAAGACTAGTTCGTTCGAAGAACTTTGCGCTTCTATTAAAATATTTATGGTGTTTTAAAAAATTGTTTTTATCTTATCATTAGACACCAACGTATTTAATTATTAATAAATACATTACTCCACAGTTTTAAGTAAAGCATGTGCTAAGCTCATTGAAAGTAACATGTACATATCATTATACTAAAGCATACAAATAAATAGGTATTGTGTATTGAAGATGTATTCGCTCATTGGACATGTCCGCTATTTGTTAGGGAGTCCCTGAAAGTTATGAGTGGGGTTGGTTGGTTGGTTGTATTTATGACGGCCAATTATCTGCACGAGGGATATAGGACCAGGGGGGAGTGCCCTTCGTGGGGGCCTAAGGGAACCTAACCGCATTAACGCTTGGAAAACCAAGGTTCGAAGAAAACCACGAAAACTCCGAACGATTAGGCCGACGAGCGCGAATTGGCTCGAACCCAGCACCTCCCGTCTACCAGCTTCGAGAGCAGAACCTCTCAGTCACTGGTGGGGCTATGAGTGGGGGAGGTGAGGGAGCTTCAGTTTTCAAAAGAAAATACAAACTGTAGATTCTTCCAACTCGCTACGAGGGCCGTTTTCGGACTTCCGGTATTTCGGCCGCTTACTTTCGGTTCTTTACGATATATATACACGGTATAGTTTTAAAGTTACACTAAAATTTGAATAAAATTTGAGCAGCAATTATAAATTAGAAAATATTTTTAAAGTGTAATATTAATTTGGGTTTTTGATATTTTAATTATTATTACACAGCAAAAGTGATGCAAATAAGAAAAAAGAAATTAAAAAAACGCTTTTAAGTATTTAGTATTATAGTTAAATGAAAAAACATTGAATTACTTTTTAAAAAGAAAAGAAAACTAAAAAAATAAAAAGAAAAAAACGCATGTATTCATTCAAACAATAAATGCAACATTGCAAATTTTTTGAAATACTAATAATTATTATAATGGAATATAATCTTATGGCAAAGAATGATAAAATAAAATAAGTAAACACTGATATTCTATGAATTTTTCTAATTCCACACAAAAAACTATAACTCTTGTACTGTATATATTCTATGAATTCACCATAGTATCTGTTTTGAAATATAATGCTATTCTTATCCATTTACAGAAAACGTAATTCTCTAAGGCATTTTTCAACCAAATCTCTAAAAGCATTCGACTACAATAAACTACTTGACAAATAGTCCACGCCTATTATGTAGTGGGAAGAAGGAGTGGTTCATAAACACCTTCTTTAATTCCCAGTCTCCAACAATGGGGGGGAAGCACAAACGCGGTGACCGGTGACGGTGACCATTTAGAGATAACAAATGCCGACCGTCTATACGCGTTCATAACGCTTTTAAAGCAGATATTTCTGGGCGCGTATAAGCGGCCACAACCCTTTAGAAACACTTTATTTTGACCGCGGATACGCGTCTGTGACCACCGAAGGGTTAAAACTACTGATATCACATTTCCAGAAATTATCATCCATAGACATGTATCCAATTTTTTGCGTGACCCTGTATATAATTTTGTTCATATTCTACAAACATTACTTAGTAATCTGCACTGTAAAGAAAAAAAAAATTCTGTAAAGTTACTGAAGTTTTTCTAGGAAACTGGGATTCCTAGAACTTTTTATGTAACGGCAACAACAAAAATTCCTATAACAGCGTATTTTCGCCATATATATTATTAAATTTTGATTTGTTAAAAATTGATGAATTTCTTAAATCATGGATAGAATGTTATAATTTGCCATTTTGACGAATATAGATAAAAATGTCGAAGGTCAAAAAGTCAATAGTAAAAAGGCAGCAGAAAAAATAGTAGTAATATTTATAAACGAGTGCAATCGGAATTATTTAAAAGATAAATACGTTAAGATCGAAAGAACTCTTTAAAACACCATTTCGTTAGTCTTGCTGCTGTTTTCAAAGTAATTCTCTGCGCCTGATGAAGAAAGACTAGTTCGATCGAAGAAGTTTGCGCTTCTATTAAAATATTTATGGTGTTTTAAAAAATTGTTTTTATCTTATCATTAGACACTAACGTATTTAATTATTTAATAAATACATTACTCCACAGTTTTAAGTAAAGCATGTGCTAAGCACATTGAAAGTAACATGTACATATCATTATACTAAAGCATACAAATAAATAGGTATTGTGTATTGAACATGTATTCGCTCATTGGACATGTCCGCTATTTGTTAGGGAGTCCCTGAAAGTTATGAGTGGGGTTGGTTGGTTGGTTGTATTTATGACGGCCAATTATCTGCAAGAGGGATATAGGACCAGGGGGGAGTGCCCTTCGTGGGTGCCTAAGGGAACCTAACCGCATTAACGCTTGGAAATCCAAGGTTCGAAGAAAACCACGAAAACTCCGAACGATTAGGCCGACGAGCGCGAAATGGCTCGAACCCAGCACCTCCCGTCTACCAGCTTCGAGAGCAGAACCTCTCAGTCACTGGTGGGTCTATGAGCGGGGGAGGTGAGGGGGGCTTCAGTTTTCAAAAGAAAATACAAACTGTAGATTCTTCCAAATCGCTACATCTATCGCTAATGTATAAGGACAGCAACTTACATGTATTTATAGAAACTTTGACCAATAGTTGCTTGAGGGGAATGAGAAGATGTGATACATGAAATTAACAAAAACAGAATTTTACATACAGATATTTTGAAGAAGTTGAAAAAAAAATAAAATTTGAAATGTTCGCATTATTTACAAAGTACGGGTTGAGGGAGGGGTGGGGGAGCAGAGTTAAGGCGGTTAACAGAAAATGCGCCTCAGTGTTTTTTTTTTAGATTTGGGACAAGAAAACATAATTTAAGCAACACGCAGTCAGTGCTCGAAATATTCCGGAGCAAACCGGAATAATATTCTGATTCGTGGAATTATGACGAATATTGTTCCGGTTCGTGATTGATATTTCCGCTCCAACCTTCATCCGAAAAAAAAATGGATAGAATGCTCGGCGATACACTTAACATCACTGTGATAAACACCACCCATACCACGGCCATGAAGCTATTGTGATAGTTCCTCACCAAATGAACGGCTCACGACACAAATGAGTATTAAATTTTAGTGACCAAATAAATGTGATAGACCACACATCTAAGCTTTTTAAATGTCTTCTTTGACGAAGATGGACGCAGATAAAATTTAGGCCGTACTGGAGACAGTATCGTAGCAATTTAAAAATCATATGGGGGAGGGCGGGGGTGCTCAAATAGTTTTTAACTCAGTATGCTCAAAATAACTAAGAAACTGAGAAAACCAATTAATGATAAAGCATCTTATTAATAAGTAATTATATAGATTAATTAATTATTTAATTTCATTCATAATTAAAAATGTGTATGCGAAATATTTCAAAGTAAACATTATGGAATAAATTAAATTTTACAATTTTCTGAAATATGACAGTAGAGTTCGAAAGACATATTTCTATAAAAAAGAAACAAAATGCACTTGCAAATTTTGGCATCATAACACAAAGTAGTGCGCTTCGCTGACATCGTGTTCAAAATACATTCGGCATCTACTTGTATTTCTCCGCAATTGTTTTTTCCGCGATTCTTTGTAAAAATTCGTGTTTTTAGCGATCCTTTGACGAAATTTGCGTTTTTTCAATCATCTGACGAAATTCGCGTTTTTTAGAGATCCTTTGACGAAGTATGCGTGTTTTCGCAATTCTTTAACGAAATTAGAGATATTTTTCGTTATTCTTTGACGAAATAGGGGATTTTTTCCTGCGAACGATTGACAAAATTCGTTTTTTTCCTTCGACCACTTGTCGAAATTTGCGATATATTTTACGTCTAAATTTTCGGACTAATGGCCGATTTTTTTAAATTTTCGGAACCGAAAGCCTTAAATTGTCGGAAAATTCTGAACAGAGCTCTTGACTTTATTTCAAATAGGGGAGGGGGGGGGGGGTTGAGCCCCCTGAGCCCGCCCCTTTCCTACGCCACTGCCGGAGACAATATGTAGCTTATTGCGTTATCTGTAACTTTTTTTCTTTATTAGTTTGAATCTTGAATGCATTTTAAAAATTACCTTTGCATGGTTAGAATTGAAATTGTCTATGCTTTCAAAAAAAGAAAAAAAAATTAGAAAACAGGAATTTTGCTTTTTCAGGATATAGTGTTGGACCCGATGAAAAAAAATAATATATTTATAAAAAATAAAGATACAATAGAGTCCCGCTTACCGAGTTAATATGGACCAAGCTCACCTCGGATAAGCAAAAAACTCGGATTAACCGGATTTACACAAATCGTCAGCCACTAAAGAGATGAAATGTAAAATTTCACTTAATTCATTAATTAGTTCATAGTTTTTTTCAATCGAACTTATACCTTTGGAATAGATAATTTTCGTTTGATGGACTGATGGCTTCCTTTGTTATGAAATAACTATTATAAATGAAGTGTTAGGTGAAGATGAAAGAGCAGTCGTAAAAACTCTGATTTTCTGGCCAGAATGGAGAAAAAATGGTAAAAAAAATTATGGACATTTTTTTTTTCCTATTCTGATCAGAAAATCAGAGTTCTAACTTTTTACGGCTGCACTTTCATCTTTACATAACATTTCATTTATAATAGCTGTTTTATAATAACGGAAACCATCAGTCCATCCGAACAAAATAACTCGGTTAAAGCGAAAACCCGGTTAAGCGGAACTCTACATTAGTACAAAACATATTTCAGTTGTAAGACTTAAAACACACGCTTTTATTTTATATAAAAGGACGTCATTCGCATCCTCTGAAGAATTCTTCATTTACCATGTTAACAACATCTATAGAAAAGTATTCATATGACGTCACTAACGCTAAATAATACCCCCCCCCCCCCAAAAAAAAAACAAAAAAAAAACAAACTCGATTAAAAAAAAATCGGCTATCTAATGATTCACATGGCTTCATTTGTTTGTAATATAAATAATTAAATTAAATTTAGTTTATAATAGCTCCATGTTTTATCAGAAATCATTCATTTTTTTTTCAAATTAGCACGTATTTTAATTACATTTTTTTCAGTTTTTATGAGAAAATGGCAAGAAAAATATATAATTGCTATTTTTCCACTATTATTCCTTGATTTTCTACAGAAATGGAATACTTGAGTTGCCAAAATTAAACAAATGGTGGAAAAAACTTCCAAAAAAAAATAATAATTTAAAAATAAATGGGGATGCAGTTTTCAAACAAATTGCAATAAAAAGTACTTTTTTTTCGAATACGACCGTATAAAAATTGAAAATGTGCGATGCTTAGAAATTTAAAAAATGCAGTAGTGTATTTAACAGTACAATGATACATATGCTTTGTTTTACGTCTAGCTTATACAACGCAACATTATTTTGTGGAGACGACATAAAATAAATTGAGAGGAAGAAATTGCATTCCGGGGCTAATCCTGCATGAAGCAAAAATAAAAATGATTTTCCAAAGGTGCTTTGATATAAAATTTGGAATCTAAAACTTATTGGTTAGAATTGTTTGGAGTAAGAAAATGTGGATGTTCAGCAAAGCAATGGAAAATTTCCAGATAAAATTAAAGGGTAATTTGTAAATATAAAAGCATGACACTTGCAGGCATGACCATTTAAATAATTTAAAATCAAATAGATTTTTGTTTTTTTCTATTTTTCAAGATATGAATTACATTTTAAGTTATAAGTGGTCGTTTTCCTATTATGACTTTTGTTGGGCTGCCGTGTACAAAAAATCGATTCTAATCGCCAATTTTGACAGCATTTTCTAAAAATTATTTATCGAAAAATAGAAAAAATGTTCGACTTAATTCTTTCTGAAGAAGAACACCTGCCAATTTCATGTCTTTACGAAAAGACATGAATTCAGGAATATGTCAAAAAATAGTCACTTTGGATTCCAACATGATTGAAAAGATTGGGAAGTGCGATTTCTGTCTGGGCAAATGGGTCATTTGCCCAAACAACCATAATTTAAGGTCCCAAACTTAGAAGTAGTTACAGTTTTAATAGGTATACTTTTTTCTTTTTTACTTTATTCAAAAGTATACTTAAGAACCATATCTTAAAAAAAGAATCATATCTCCATTATTAAATTTGTTTTAATCATACTGTTGTGTGTTGGGGGGGGGGGTGTAAATTAATTGTTAATTTTTCGTGGTTAAACTATTGATTTTTACAGCATTTGAACATTTAAAAAAAAAGGGTTTTGATTAATCACTGTTAGAAGTTCTGTGGCTATCCCTCCCCCCCCCCCCCACACACACACACACCGCCAAGTCTGCATTGATAATGTAGACTTTTATCCCAGGTTTTCCGGCAAAACAAAATTTTGGTGGAGGTACTACTTCAGCTGTTTTGCCAATCTTACATCAGTTTCTTACATCCTCTATATCAGGAATGGCGAACCTATGGCACGCGTGCCAAACTTGGCACGCGATAGAATATTTTCGGCACAGCGGTGAAATCCTAAAACGAAATAGAATTAAGTTAAACAAAATACGCAAACTTTTACGATCTGGGCTTTTCTTTCTTTTCTTTTTTTTTATTATATTAGAAAGCAACTAATTGAATTTATAAATTATTTCAATGTCGGCTCAATAAGTTATGAAATTTAGAGAAGGTTTGTAGCATATCAAAATAAAAATATCACGCATTAGAAGTAAAATTCCTAGTCATGAAACTAAAGCGACTTGGTATAAAATATATATAATCTTCACAATTGTTCACTCTATTTATTCCTGAGGGTCATTATTTTAGGAAATGATACGAAAATCTTAAATACTAGAAACCCAAACCACTTGTTAGATAACCCGAATTCAGCTAGCATCCTATTAAAAGTGAGTAGGTTGAACACCGTATTAATATTTGGCATAACCGACATCGCATTCAGTCTTTTATTACTTTAAGATATATGTTAGTCTAGATATTAGATGTATATTGCTCCATATTTTTAAATCCCAATGAATAAAAATCTAGAAATTTTGATCTACTAAATTACTTTTTGGTGCTTGGCACGTCATGGTCATGTAAAATCTTTTTTGAAAGAAAATGGGCACGGGGATGTAAAAAGGTTCGCCGACCCTGCTCTATATCATCCTCACCCTCAGAATACGATGAAGGGGATAAAAATGCTTCATCTGAAGAGTCAATCAAACTTTCTTCTTCTGAATCAGAATGCATTTTATAGCGATATCACGATATTAATATTTTTTTTCTTTAGTTAAGAGAAAAAAGATTTTTTTCAACGTTATAGCTGGAAACAATTTTTTGCATTCATAAACCGTGTAAAAACTGAACTATTGTGAAAGTAATACTGACTCGTTTTTTTCTCGATACAGTGCAATAGCTGATCTGAAAAAAGGCATTCTTAGAAGATCTCTTCCCTGTTTACCTCCCTTATTTATTTTGTCACGGGTGGGGCCTCCTGAGAAGTTTATTGCTTTGCGGTATAATACCTTTCAAAACACGGGGGTTGGGAGGCATGTAAGACACCCGCACTGTCAGTTCTATGGAACAAAGTGTCACTATGTTTTAAACACTACCCCCACTTTTGTTTTTTGAGGGTGGTTTTTTAGTCAGATGCAGGTTATTTTATAAAAGAATTTCCGCTTTCCTACTAAAAGAGCTACCCTAGATTGGTATTTTTGTATTGTTTGGTATATAGTATCATTTGACTATTTGATCATTGCAATTTCAATCTGTGTTAATACCACGATTTTAAAATTTTCTCCCACAGGTGAATTATAGTAATAACACCATTTTAATCATATTATATGTGAATTTCTCTAAAAAAAAACATGTACCGTAAAGTACTGAAAGTAAGCCCCCTTTAGCAGACAAGATATTTTAATGATTATAGGAGGGGATTATAATTGGAACTGTAGAAATTGAAAGAATGGGGGAAAAGCAGGCCAGGGGGGGGGGTATATTTGGAATTTATGAAATTTCACTGGATCTTTACAATTTTCAAAATAAAATCAGATCAAATTAATATTGTTTGGTTTTAATATCCCCTCCCGTAGGAGCTAAATAGTTTCCATTAAAAAAATAATAAATTAATAAAACAAACTCGTATAAAATAATTAAATTTGATATCAAAGAAATATGAACAGAAATTATAAAACTTAAACTCTATATAAATATTATTTATTAAATCTTAGTGCATAAAAATGAAGGAAAAGATTAATAGTACACTTCGAAAAAAATATTCTTTTCAAAGGTATTGTAACGTGCATAGCGAAGTATGCCATTCAATGATATTTCATAAGATATATTCATTAGGGAGATATGGAAACAAAATACTTAAAGAATTTCCAGTAAAAAACTTGAAGATGAGGTCTTATAAATGGCACTTTTCCAAAAAAGGAATAATTCACATATATTAATATATGAGGAGGGCCGTTTTCGGACTTTCGGTATTTCGGCCGCTTACTTTCGGTACTTTACGATATATATACACGGTATAGTTTTAAAGTTACACTAAAATTTGAATAAAATTTGAGCAGCAATTATAAATTAGAAAATATTTTTAAAGTGTAATATTAATTTGGGTTTTTGATATTTTAATTATTATTACACAGCAAAAGTGATGCAAGTAAGAAAAAAGAAATAAAAAAAAAACGCTTTTAAGTATTTAGTATTATAGTTAAATGAAAAAACATTGAATTACTTTTTAAAAAGAAAAGAAGACAAAAAAATAAAAAGAAATAAAAAGAAAAGAACGCATGTATTCATTCAAACAATAAATGCAACGTTGCAAATTTTTTGAAATACTAATAATTATTATAATGGAATATAATCTTATGGCAAAGAATGATAAAATAAAATAAGTAAACACTGATATTCTATGAATTTTTCTAATTCCACACAAAAAACTATAACTCTTGTACTGTATATATTCTATGAATTCACCATAGTATCTGTTTTGAAATATAATGCTATTCTTATCCATTTACAGAAAACGTAATTCTCTAAGGCATTTTTCAACCAAATCTCTAAAAGCATTCGACTACAATAAACTACTTGACAAATAGTCCACGCCTATTATGTAGTGGAAAGAAGGAGTGGTTCATAAACGCCTTCTTTAACTCCCAGTCTCCAACAATGGGGGGGAAGCACAAACGCGATGACCGGTGACGGTGACCATTTAGAGATAACAAATGCCGACCGTCTATACGCGTTCATAACGCTTTTAAAGCAGATATTTCCGGGCGCGTATAAGCGGCCATAACCCTTTAGAAGCACTTTATTTTGACCGCGGATACGCGTCTGTGACCACCGAAGGGTTAAAACTACTGATATCACATTTCCAGAAATTATCATCCATAGACATGTATCCAATTTTTTGCGTGACCCTGTATATAATTTTGTTCATATTCTACAAACATTACTTAGTAATCTGCACTGTAAAGAAAAAAAAAATCTGTAAAGTTACTGAAGTTTTTCTAGGAAACTGGGATTCCTAGAACTTTTTATGTAACGGCAACAACAAAAATTCCTATATCAGCGTTGTTGTCGTTAATTAAAAATTTCTAGGAATCCCGGTTTCCTAGAATAACTTTAGCAACTTTAAATATTTTTTTTTTTTTTTTTTTTTTTTTTTTTTTTACAGTGTGAATGCAGTTTAGCGTAAAAATGCATATCTAATTTTAAAACCCCTTTAAACAATTTGCGCTCATACCCAGTAACCCTTACGAATTCTTTTATATAGCCCTGCATTTGAATTATAGCATTTATGCACATCATATAGTATGAATAAATATAGTGAAACATAAAAGCGCATATCATAATTAAAAATGAATTTCCAGCAATCATCGTTAACGTAGAGTACTTCGGATACAAAATAGTATCTGAAATATTTTGTGTATTCCTGTAAAAGCTATGCTCTTCGTATTATACATGAAATAAGTTATATAAACCTCAGTGACGTATATCAATTTCATTATATATGAAATAGTTTAACATAATTAAAATACGCCGCAAACAATTCCCTCCACCCCTATATCATTATGTAACGGAACTTCTTCTATTGTGTGGCCCTGGAAATGAATAATAACTATTGTTTGCACTGCATATTCTACAGAATATATATTTTAGTGCACTTCATAAATTTCTATAAGTTTTATTCTGTTTGAAAACATGTAACTTCATTCAAAATAATTTCCGTCGATTTTTTCCCTATTGACCGTAATGCAATGGAATACTTTTGACTGTCCCTGTAAAGGAACTAAACATGGTATAAACTTCATTTGAAAAAGGGAACTTGCTATTGTAAACGTCAATAACATCCACAAATTTCAGGGCATTTCGAATATATTTACGAGACTTAGAACGCGTACAGACGACCAGACAAACCGAAATTATAAACACTTTTCAACTTTGTTGGAAAATGATAAAAATGAAGGTCATTTTCGGATTCAGCGCTAAAAAATACATAAAAAGCAATTATAGTCAAGCAACAATAAAAGTTAAACAACACAACTATCGTAGGCTTGTAGTATGAATACCCCTCTTTTTTTTCCAGCGGTCGGGTATGATTTTTCCTTATGCACGAACGGACGTATTATATTTTGGTCACATGCAAAAATTTCGGACTCACTTTCTATAATATTTTAGTTGAATATGCATGATTTTCATAAAACATACTTTTAATTACCCTTCTTTTATAAGATCAGACTCTATATTTTGCACACTTATTTGTAGATTTATTTTAAAAAATCACTTATATCGGAAAATTTCTGATTCTCTACTTTATTTTTTTATTACTTTTTTTTTAAATGAGAAAAATAAAGTAAGAAAAAAAAAAAAAAAAAAAAGTTAAAACCATAGGTAGATCTAATTTATCGGGATTTCGGTTACATCTTAATTTCCGATATATCGGAAAATTTCTGATATATCGGAAATTAAGATGTAATCAAAATCCCGATAAATTGAATCTACCTATGGTTATAACTATATATATATTTTACTTCATTTTTCTCATTTAAAAAAAAAAAACAATAATAAAAAATAATGCTGATGCAAATATATAAGTAAAAACTATTTTTTAAAGTTTAAATGAATGTAAACAGAAATTTTAGTTAATTCAACAATTACCTTATTACATAAACTCTTTTATATGGCTCTGAAAAACACTTTGTATTAGATCTGAGGGTACAATTTTTTTTTTTTTTAGTTGAATAAAGGGATAAGTTGTTTCAGTCTATCTCTTATAGAACAATTCTAACGGCTTAACGAAAATCAATTCTGTTAATGCAGTAACTTTATATAAAGAAGCAAATAACAATAAATAAATAAAATAAAATGGAATGTAAGTGAAACTAGATTAAGTTCTTAAAATAAAGACAATTTGAAATTTTAGATAAAAAAAATGCTTGCTATTAAATGCCACAATTATTTTATGAAAAATATGTTGTATTTTGCAAGTAATGTGGTCATGTTTTTACTTAAATAAAATTTAAAGTTACAGGCTAGTACAGTATTTGTTTGTAGTTTTTTGAGAGAATGTTTTATTCTAATTTATTTTCTAAGAAAATGTACTGCGTTTAGAAAGCTTTCACATTTACATTTTTTATTGTCATTTTCCTGCAAAATGTATAGATCCAAATTCTAATAATTCTGCAGCATGCAACTGCAATAAGTAACATATTTTTAAAAATGAAAAAATAGGAAACATATCATAAAATATGTTTCCTATGTTGTTTTTTTTCATTTCATATATTCATGTTTTTCATTTCATTTCACTCATTTTCATTTTCATTTTCATTTTCATTTATATTTTCATTTCATTCATTTCATTTTAATTTCATTTCATTCATGTTTTTTTTTTCATTTCATATATTTAAAAATTTATAAGATGCAGAATTAGAATTTATAAAAGACTTCAAACTGCCAAATATTTGTCGAGCAGAAAATTTTCGTGACAGCTTACGTACAACATTACAAAATAAATTTTGCATCTAGAATAAACATTTTGGTGCCTACTTATATTTCAGATTAAAATAACTACCTTGAAGCTAAATAAATTTGTATTTAACACATTTTTATAGTTTTAACACAAAGCTGTATTCAATTAATGCAAAAGTTTGAAAATTGCAACTGTATAATAACCTAAAAAGGACATTTTAAGTTCAGCTTATGCATAATAACACGAAACATAACTTACGAAAATTTCATAAAACAATATTGAAAAGATTGAGCTTTCCTGCCCATTATGTCCAAAAACACCATTTTGAGAAAAACGACTTCGAAGTTTTGGAAACGCCGATTCAGATCTGAATGGGTATAATACTAAAAGCCGTAAGTTCTAATATAATGGGAATTTCAAGAAAAAGTTATACTAAAATGTTCAGAAAGGGTAAGAGTTTAACATATTAAAAATTGTAATTTCGAAAATTTTGAAGATTTTTAAAAGTTCTGAGATCCTTTAAAATTTCAAGTTAATTTTCTGTATACGGTTTCTTTTACTTAAAATTATACTAGGAAAAACGTTGCAATAGATTTTACATGGCGAAACAAAAAAGTAAAAACATCAATTACCAAATTTTATGCATCTACAATAGTTTTCATTTTATAAATTTCGAATGTTTCCAGCAGTAAAAATAGGGCTACGTAGGGCAACATATTCCTAAATTTAAAATATAGGAAAATATAAGCTATAAAAATTAAATTTTGGATTTGAACATTTTTACAAACTCTCATATAACGAATGCCCCATATAGCAGCTGGGCGTTTATGAAAATGTAAATCAATAATATGGAACTACATTTTTATAATGAGTTCAGTCTAGAAGTTAAATAACTTCACCGCATAAACTTGAAATAAAATTAGAATGAAATTATGTCCAAGAATTAACAGCCATGGAGCTGTTGACAATAAAAAGATCGAAGAAATTCTCTGAGGAAAGTTCCATGCGTCTGCTTTTGGTCATAAGGCGTAGAAACACAAAATCATGACATCAGGCACGCAATTGTCAATGCGAGAATAAAGGATACGCGTAAAGACTACGTCACGTCCAGTGGGAGTGACTATCCCTTTAAGTCCTGACACGCACAATTGTGCGGGTGATACTAAAGTAAAAGATAATGACTATTACCTGTTTTTGTGAGATTTAAAACCAAATATGCACATTTATATGAGTTAATTGGCTTCAGATGTTTTGATAAGACACAACTAGGGGGCACCAAGTATAATACAGGGTTAGAATTTCTGCTTTTAAAATGACTATATCATCTGACATAAATAGACAAAAAGTATGTACTGTCGTAATTTTTTTTTATATATGATTTTTAATGTTTGCTTAGATTTATTTTTTCTTTTTATATACTTCTTTACTCATGATTTTAATCGATTTTGCCCTTGATAAATTTAATTAGGCTTTACAAATGTTGAATAACAAATTACCACGCACTGTGCGGGTCCGGAATTTACCACTTCCAAAATGTTTACAATTCCTAATATATAATTTTTTTTAAAGTAATTTTTAACTTTTGTTTTTAACAATTTATTTTTTATTAATTACATTTTTAAAGCGGATTAATTTTAAATTAATAGGTTTGTACTATTCATGATTTCTATTTTAGAATTGATAGTATTAGATATATAATGTGCACATATAACGAACTGTATGTTTCTACTCTGAATTATAGATGTCATACATGATTTATAAGTTTTATGAGTTATATGCATATCACTATATAGATTTTTGAGTTTGATAAATTCATTCAATTTTGTCGATACAGCAAGTAAATTACCAGGAATAAATAATAAATTATGGAAAGTTGAGTAAATCCCGACAGATTCCGTAATGTCTGTTTGAATTTACCAGGAGATCAGGGAAAATTTTCCTTAGATGAGAAGATGATTCCTTTTTTTAGGAGGTTCCTCAGTAAATGCAGATACATGCTACTTTGTACATATAAATGTGACAAAAGTTAAGTTACCACTACTTCCGAATAGTAATTTCAACAAATATCTTAAATTCTTGCTGAAGACCACCACCTCCTCGCGTAACATATCAACTGATAGGTTGTGTAAAGGCGCTTTTGTTAAGAATAGAGTGCGCTCCCTGGTGGTGGAATGTTGAACTAACATAACGCGATTTCGTTAAAATTAGGAAATCTAGCAAGACGATCTGTTTGAAACTTTAAGAACGCTTATAATACAAAAGATAAAGTGTAAAAAAGAATGGCGCGTGAAATTCCAGGGTGGGAGGGAGAGGTTCTAGACTTCTTTTTAAAAAAATTGCGTTTCTGATTTTTTATATGCCGTTTTGGAGGGAGTCATGATATATATGCTACTTATTAAAAGTTACAGACATTATCTCTGCTTTGAAAAACACCCACTTTTATTTTGGAGAGTAGATAAAAACCGTTGGGTAAAATTTTAATGGGAGTTCAAATTTAAACCAAAATTTTAAAAATACAGCATTTACAGATTTTAAACTTTAGCTTCTCCGCCTATATTTGTAGACTAATTAAGAGTATGTAAATTTAAAAAAAATGATTCAGAACTTTTTGTTCGAAATGGAAAAAATTGACTTTTAAAAAGAAAAAGAAACGCTTTTTTAATAGAGAATGAACGCGAATTCGATAAAATTTTGGAAACGAACTAACCGATCGACTTGCAATTTTCACGTAAGTTATAACAGCCCTTTGACCACTGTTTCGTAGAATAATATTTGTATAGAATATACTGCGCTCCCTGTAGGTGGAAGGTTGCACTACTCACTATTTTCGATTAGTAAATTAAGCAAATTTCTTAATTTATTATTTTAGTCAACGTCCTTATTTTAACACAATGTTTATCGAAGCATCTAAGTAGACCAGATTTACATCTCCTATAAAAATTTTGAAACGTCCAGAGGGGTAGAAATATTTTTTTTAGAAAACAAAATGTCTGAAAATGTCCACGAAACCAGTAAAAACCTGGGTGTTTTGTCGCAGTTCCGCTCGCTTTCGGTACGCATAGACTCCCAAAATAAACTTACGCAAAATAGTACGTATCTTCAATTTAATATTTTTCTTTGCGATTTTTTATATTTAAAAATATAAATTCAGACAAAAGGGAATTAAAGGTACAATATTGTATAAATTTGAGGTTCATTCATCACGGGCCCGCGCAACGCCAGATGGGTCTGCTAGTTATCCTAATAAAAAAAATTCTACAAAGAAAATCGACAAAAATATGAAAAAAAAATCTGCAAAGATTATCTTTAGAAACTTTTCATGGAGGAATGGTTCACTTAATTATACCCATATACCCTGAACCAGAGTTGGGAAAATTTGTAATCTCAATTATCCGCAATGTAATTAAAAGTTAATTACATGTAATTGATTATAGTTACACTCATTCAAACACAGAAATTGTGTTATATAATGGGATGGGGGTGGTTCCGGTTACAGTGCTGCAAGAATTTTTGACGGTATGTAAATTTAACTGTAAGTAATTACATGCAATTAAATTGTAATTACATTGTAGATATTGTAATTCCAAATTTGCCCAACTCTGCCTTGAACGAATCAGGTTCGATTTGTAATGAATATTTCTTTCTAAAAGTAAAACTTTAAATGTATTCATGTACTCCTAATGTTTCATATTTAGTTTAAATAATATTTTAATTTAGATGTTAAAATGTAAGTGGATCTTAAAAGAGCCGAAAAAATAAAAAAAGTTGGATTCTAGATATCGACCTCAGATATCCAATAAAAAAAAATCGTTTCCTAATAGTCAAAAGAAAACAAGATATTTGAAAATATTTACCGCATTGGCGTTCCATTAGCTAGCAGGTATTTTGGCATGAGTGCAGTATAGCCCTTTAAATGCGTCCAGTAAATTTGATGAATCCTAAATTAAACCTTTATTACTTCCTATAATTTTCCGAAAAATCTCTTATCGAAAGACCTAAAAAAAGTTTCGTTGAACTCTTCAGAAAACTAAAAAGCAGATATTTACAGTACCTGGACCTTCTAGGGGCAATCTTTTGCATATATTAGGACACACGAATAATGATTTATTTTATGGAAGAATTTTCCCGAGGATGTCCAAAGGAGGAAACTGTGCTATGTGGTTTAAGTATTTATAAATATTCACAAAAAGAAATATTCAATTAAAAGTTATTTTTTATTTTTTTTTAAATAAATAAGACAAATATTTGTTTTACTTTACAGTGTTTCATCTAAGAATGATGCTCTTATATTTGTCCAAAACTCGGTTCAGTAAAAATGCTTTTTTAGTTTGCAGAATTTGAAAGTGAGGAAAAATGAGAATTTTTATTAAATAAAAATAATATTTAAAAGAAAAAATAATAATAGTATAACTTTTATATGGCATGTAACAACCCCAAAGATGTGGCTAGTTAATTCAACGTGAATTTTAGAAAAATGTACATTTTACTTATAAAAAGTTAATATTTTTACTTAAGGTTACTTAATTTTACTTAAGTAAATCACACCTTTTAAACGCGACGAAATGTAATGAAAAAATTCAAAGTTTGAATTAGCCTATCTTCAACATCATTTTATGTATAAACATGAAATTTTGGATATTGATTAAACAGATTGTGCTTTGTAATATGCTGTCATTAGAAATTTATTAGCCTTTTACAGAATTTGTCTATTGTTGAAATCAAAATAGCTTTTTTTTTTTTACTCCACTAGGGGGCTCGGCCCCCTACGAGCTACGATCGCCAACCCCCCTTCAGACACCGCAGTTTCTAAAAGCACGCAAATTTGATCGGCTTTAAAAAGATTTTGAAAGATTGAATTATAATTTAAAAAACAGTGGCGATCTCCCTATAAACGGGTTTCTATTCATTTCTCTTTGATTGGGGAATTTTAAGGAAAAATCAGCTGCTGTTTAAAGATACTATGGCTGTTTTCCTCTTTGATTAAATAAAACCAGTTAAACATTTCAAAATAAGCTAATATAAAATGAATTAAGTAAACAGAGTCTTTGACTCCTGGTATTTTTTAACAAAGCGAAAGAAAGTTCTTTTAAATAAGACATTTTAAGCGGACTCTCCTGTCAAGGACACAAGTCGTATGTTTGTTGTTCAATAAATAAATAAATAAATAAATAAAAGACATTTTAAATGTATCGTTTTTAATCTCACGCAATTTTCACCAAACTTTTATTTCTCTTTTTAATATTCACGTGAAAATACTTTTGTTAGAAAGGAAATATTATTTGCGCTGTCCCAACAAAAATAGTTGAAAAGTTCATCTCGAAATATCAAATAAAGGTCTCCCGTAATTTTTAAATTTAAACTGTTTTGCAATATTATTTTTTGTTTATTTTACGTAATAAGTGTAATGTGACGTAAATGTGACGTATTTTCTCCTATTTAAGACTTATAACGCATGTTAAGGAATTTATTATTTTACAATATCCTTTCTCTGTTAAAATTCACGTGTAAATATAGTTTTTATGAAGTAATTTTCAATAAGTTCCTGCTTTGTATACGTAATTATTTAATTCTAATTTGAAAGTTTTATTTTCTGTTTATAATAGTCACGTGTAAATATATATATATTTTTTTTTAATTTGAAGCAAACATTACTTTTGCGCTGTTTATACAGTTGGCAACAGTTTAAATTAGTACAATTTTCTAAAATAAGTAAAAAATATCTCTCGAAATGCTGAAAATTTGAATTTAAAATAGAAATAAAAGCTCAAAAAATGAGTTAAATAAAAAAAAATAAATGCATTCTGCACACCGGGAAATTATAACGTATAAAATTATCTAAAAATTATTAAATTCCGATTTATAGTTTTTGCTCCTATAAAACTTTTTTAATGGAACGACTTTGTCCAACTTTAGCATTAAATATCTTTTAAAATAATTCTTCGATTTGAAAACTGTCTGCATCAGCGTGTTTATCAAACATTTCTCTATAATACCACCGGTTTTCATATTTTGTTTTGCAATATTTTTCTTAATATTAACGGAGAAAGACCGCCAGTCACAAAAAATTCAAAAACGGCGGCAGCGGCCGTGACAGCGTAAATTACTTTTTTTAGAATAGAGAGATAATTCATTGCGTGCATAATATCTTGAGAAAGAATGGATGGATTCTCATGAAATTTGGTAAATATACTAAACATATATGCGTGTTTAAAAAGAACTACTCCTACACCAAAATTATTTCATTAACTATTTAAAAAATATTTTTGTAAAAAAAAAATAATATTTGTATTTGTAAGGAATAAAAATATTCATAACTAAAAATATTATCATTTTAGATACTTAAAAGTAGTTCATCTTGAATACACATATTTGTTTAGTATCTTTATCAAATTTCATGACAATCCATACATACTTTCTTAAAATATCATGCGCGCAATGACTTCTGGAGTAAAAATAAGAGCTATTTTGAATTCAACAATACACAAATTCTTTAAAAGGCTAATAAATTTCTAATGGTCGCACATTACAAAGAACAGTCTGTTTAATCAATAACCAAAATTCCATGTTTATAGATAAAAAGGTTTTGCGGATAGATTAATTCAAATTTGAAGTTTTTCGTTAATTTTCGACGCGTTTAAAAGGTACAAGATCCCTTAAAAATCCATTTATTAGCATTGAATTAGCTAAAAGATTTGTATAAATATAAACTATGTTAAATAACTGAAACGATATCGTACCTAGGGTTAAAAGACTAAAATGTGCCAGTTTAATTGACAGTGTTTTAATCAATGAATTTACTTGACACTGATTGTATAATTAGAAACGGACACTGTTTTCGAGTGACCAGTGGACTAAAGAGGGGGTTCCGTAATTTTAAACCTTTGTAAAATGGTATTGCTTTAGAAATGTTATGAACTTTAATTAAGCGATGTGAGGTCACTTACATAACAATCGAATTCATCAGTGTATCTTCATTTGATCCAGATTCCTATTAGCATATGTTCGTTGCATTATAAATTGTAAATTTTGAATTTAAGTAACATGCAGTGCATTTTGTTAAGTCTGTAATTTTTTTTAAATATACTACAGATTACTATTTCTTGAATAAACGTTAAATGTGTTTTGAAACATATTACGGACAACAATCTTATTTAGAATCTTAAACAGTATTTTATTTTGAATTATTGAAAATAGTCACACATTATTTTTTTGTAAACTAATTAATTTTATTATTGCAAATTAGTCAATTATTTATATAATTGTCTAATGAAGCATTCTTGGAAACCATCTTGAATGGCTGTTTTTAGAGTGCTACGATCTCTATTGTAGTGCTCAAAAGATTCAAGAGAATTCATTGCCCTCCACTGCTGCGAGTTTTGCGTCAATGCCGCTTTTGAGTAGAAATATACAATTTATTTAATCAGAATTTTGCGATTATGTTAAACACTGTTTATTAATATTATAAACAAAATAATGATAATGTAGGAATTGGAAGCTAAGTAAGATACTCATCAGTGGAAAAGTTTGCCAATATTATGCGTTTATACCATATTTACATACATTTATATTATTTTAATAGCAGAAATAGATATAAATTTTAAAACGGAAAAGCATTCAAAAGTAGGAATGAATAATTTAAAATGAAATATTCTTGGAAACTATCATAAAACTTAATATTTGAAATTGATATTTTAAGATACCGGGGACTTCGTAGCTGCCAGTCACTAAAATGTTTTTCAAATACTATTTCTGAATTGTAATCCGCACTTAAATAAGGCAAAAATCGCTGTTTAGAATGATCAGTGTTAAAATAAAGTGAAAGACCCATATCGTTATAGAAAGTTTTTAGACATTATTAATTTATAATCTGTTATATTTATATCATCCCAATAATGCAAGTATTTATATCATTGAACTGAAAAATTATTACAAATCCATCGTGGAAATATTGATTTCAAGTGTTCTTCAATCTAAACTATTTACGTTTAAAGATTATTGAGAAACCAATGCAGCCAACATCTATGATATTTTCTCACCACTATTTCCAAAGTGTAATAATCGCCTTATTTCATCACTTATTTCTGCGAATAAGTACGATAGAAATTGTTATTTTCAAAAAGCGTTAAAAAATATTGTAGGATTTGGTAGATCGGAGTGATAGATACCATTGCATACATTCCTTACCATCTGATAAATATGATATTTTATATACATAATGGAATGGGTTTATCCTTTCTTCGATAACAGTTTGGAAGCAATAAACCAGTTTGAGAACAAACATATCCGTTGACAAGAGTTTTTATTTTTTATTCCCAAATTATTAGCTGAACCATTCCATAGTATATTGAAAAGGATAGTTACTTAAGGTTTCTTCAAAACTCCTTATGCAAAATGTTTAATGTTTTCAAATACACATTATGTACACACATAAGCGTATGATAGTGTTTACGCGTGTAATTTTAATGTGTAATTTAAATAAATTAAAAGTATGTGAATTAAATAGATAAATTTTGTATTCAATAAACATATGTTTTATTAGTAAATTAAAAAAAAAAAACTTAATTTTGAATGGGTTAAACACACGTTTTATCAGTAAATTAAAAAAAACAATCTTAATTAATTTTGAAAAATAAGCGTATTATAAGTAACATGATAGTCGATAAGCTAGCAAATATTTCGCAAGTATTACGATGGATAAAGTAATTGAAATAATTTAATAATTGAGAATATTCAACTATTTTTTCTTTCATCTTTATAATCAAATTCGCAAGCATCACTTTCAAAATGCAGGCTTGAAGATTTTAATGAAAACAGGAAATATTCACGTCTTAATATATCTCAATTATGACAGCACTACACGTCACTATGCGAAAATCTTGAAAGTCATTTGGTGTTAATAATTAAATTAAGGTTTAGTTCAATTAAAGTTCAAACAATAAATCGCTTAAATTATGAAATAAATTAATTAAAATAATTTCATTCATGTGTGCAAAAGACAGCTCATTTGAACTAAGTTGAATGGGTCAACTTTTAAAACTTAACACTGCTAAAGAATATAACAGCAAGTATTATTTTAAAAAGGCTCCCCAGTTGCTTGTCAGTAGTTTAAAATTAAATTTCATTTTAAAAGTAAAATGTTCTGATCTTCATTTTAGAGATTTTATTAAAACTTTTGTTAGATAGAAGACCGCGATTTAATCACAAAGGGCACATGGGCGTTGCAAATAAACGAATGTTAGACAAAATAAACGGATAGTGTTGATCAAATATACAAATATACAGAATGCTTAATCTTCATGATCTCCGAAACGGTTGGAAATTCCGAAATTTTATCATAAAAAAATTTCATTAAAAACTATAATTTAATCAAATGTTTTTTGCAATATAAGGTCAGTCTTCCTAAATGTGATAACCCGTAAATGCGATAATGTCTCTTACAAAAAATCTTAATGCAAGAATCGTAAATAAATGTTATACTATAATGAAGCATACGAACTTCAGAAACAAAACCCGAAACATTTTTTTTTTTCATGTAAAACGGTTTCTTTAAAAAAATTTCCAATCAAATACACATCGTTCATTTTCCATCGCCCCCATGTTTCATAAATGCGACAAAAATTCCCGAAAATGGCTCACGGTTTTTATTTTTTAACTTTGAAGATCAAATAACATTATAAACGTCAAGAACTATGTTGTCCGCTTCCGTTTAATGACCAGTTAAACTAAAGAGAATGCGACAAGTTTCCGGATTAGAATTTGAAGTGGATTACGCATTTAAGAGAGCTTGTTTTCAGCCTGTGCCTAATAGCGATATACATATTGGTGTAAATGCGGAGAAACATTTAGAAGATTAACGAAGTATTTTATATGGGATTTTTTCTAGATTGAGTTAAAATAATATTTAAATAAAATTTTATGTTTAATTAAGCTGTGTTGAGCCAGCATAATCCTCCATTAGTGTTTTTCTTTAACCAGGTGTTTAAATATGTGTTTAAGACAATCAAAAAAGAAAAATACGCTTTTTTAAAATTTTTAGTAAAAAAAAAAAGTGTAAGAAACGCAGTGTCTATTCCAGTAACATAATATAGACATATGCTTAAGGAATTTGCAATAATTTTACATAACGGAAATTCTGGAAAATCTTGTGTAGATTGAAAACAATTTATGTTTATTTTAATGCGGTTAAGTAAGTTAATTTCACCAACATTATACCATTCGGTAGCTTAAATGCTGTCTCGGATTAAAGCTTGATGCAATTGAGTTATTACCTGGTTTAGGAGTCCATTTTTGTTAGCGCTTTTATAAAATCTGATATTTTAATTCTGTTTTCATTTTTTATTCGTTATAATCGACATTTTCTGCTTTTAAATTAGTAAAAGATGAAAAATAAATAAAACCATGTTTATCTAAAGGAATATTTGTTTCCATATACGTATTTTTAAGTACAGAAAATGTTAATTTTTTTGTGAAAGTGCAAGAAAAATGAAGAGGTGGGGGAGGGGGTGCAACAAAATATCAGGCAGAGAGCTTCTCTTTGACTTAATCAGGATTATTAGAAATGTTGTACGATTTTATCTATTTCTAAGGCTGATATATTTATCATGTGACATTTTATAACAAAGTTATATGTAATAAATATTCTAGTTAACAACATTATAAATATATATTAAATAATCTTTTAACCCGTTAGCTCCTCACTGTGAATTCGCACCGACCGAAATGTCGCCGTCTTTAATTAATTCGCATTTTTCATTCACAAAATAAGAATTTTGATAAAATCAAATTTTTCATTTGGATTCCTTATTAAATTTCGTATCTGAATCATGTAGTTATATTTTATTATCAATAGATTGTCAGAAAAATTATGTGGAGTTGAAGTTACGGAAACCCAAATCGCACTGGTGTATAAATTAAGGGGATACGCGAATTTTAAAAGAAGTTTTCTGCGACAATCATTTAATTGCAGTTATGGCCATAGCTCCTTGACAAAGAGGGATCAGAGTTTTTTTTTTAATATTAGGAATGCATTTATTTATTTGAGAGTTATTTATACACTGCAAATAAAGGAGTCTTAAAGTAAGACAGAAAAACGACTGAAAAAGCTTTTAAGACACGTAAATGTCTTAATATAGAGCTTAGATATAATAGATACTTTAATTTAAGAAACTTGTGTGTCTTAATGGACTGGTAGTACAAATGGACTAGCATTAAGTGTCTTAATATGGTGAAATGTCTTAAATTAATGTACCCAATCACAGACATTCACTACGCTGTATTATCAACGCAGTCGTCCGCCATATTTGTTTGTTGTTGTTGGCCGTGCGCTAATCGAAAACTAATTCCTTCTATGAATATCAAAAAATCACTGTGAAATGCGAATAAATAAACAGTGGACGAACATTTCAATCTCTATTGTCATGACCCTTAGGTGAAAATGCAATACTCCTCCTGACCGCTCGGATAATCAATCCTCTGTGGGACGCAGAGTAACACATGTAAAAGAAACGACGCAGAGTATCGGAATTGAACTTCGTGGTGATTCTAAGACTTCAGTCTAATTGAGTTTTCTATTATAGCTGGTTACTTTAAATGAAATATATATTAATCAGTTATCTAGAAATCTTTGTTGGATATAAAAAAAAAATATTTTCTCCATCTAAAGAACGGAATATAAATTACTAAAAAATGTATAGCATGAAAAGGGTAAGTGACTTATAAAATATAATACTCTATTTTGTCACGCTAATGCTTTCTATATATTATATTATTTGTAGAAAAAATTGATTTTAACAACTATTAATGTTATCTATGTTTTATGAGGTTCCATTTCTAAAGTATACATTTATGTCTAAGATTTTAAATTAATATTAATCCATATTTAAGCTATTGTTTACTGTGGGGTTTTTTTTTTCGTACTATAAAATGCAGTACAGTATTGTTTAACTTGGTGTTTTTACGCAGTTTATTTTCTTACATAAAAAAAAAATAATCATATTTATCTATTTATTTATTTTTGTGTAAAAAAATAATGCTCTAATTTTTAACTATATGTATTATTGCAACAATCGTAAACATTTATTTTATTGTTGAAACACACGGAATTAAGTAAGCTTATAATGACATATAAATATATTATAATTAACATATAAATTTTTGACAACTTTAATTATTAATTGCCCTTATATGTTAAATTGAAGCAAAAAGACATGCAATGTTTTCAGATTTTTCTAATTATCTGATGGAAAATATTTATATATGAACGGTGAATTTAATAATAATTTGAAATGATGTGTAAAATAATTAAAATATTTACTCCTGTTTAACAACATTATTATTAACCTTTGTATCATAGAATGACTTCTTAAGTGATTTTAATATTTTACAGCAAGATAATTTTGAATAATAAAATCATACGTAAATGATGATGTTAATTTCAGTTCACACACACACACACACACACACACAAAAAATAAAATAAATAAACAAGCAGTGTTATCAGAAATTTTAAATATGCTTCAAATGTTTATGAAAATGTGCCCGGATTTGTGTTTGTGCACATTTTCCTTGAATTATAAGTGAAATATAAAAACTTGTTATGATTTACCTTATGAAGCATAGAAAAAGTTCATAAAGAGGAGGGGGTATTTGTCGATTGGAAAATAACATTATATTTATCTTGTCTACAGTGTTGAAGGGGTAGGGAATTTCGTTTTTAATTACACTGAATCAATGAAAAACTAAGCTAAATAATAATCCCAGATATGGTTTGTATGTATGTCTAATAATTTAAATTGACTAAATGATTAATAAACTTCTTCAATTATTTTCTGAAGTAAACAAAGAAAAATTAATATTGTTAAATACTTCAAAATGGATTAATATATCTTGGCATCGAATCTGATGAATGTAAATAAATAAATAAATAAATACATAAATAAATAAAAATAAATTATGCAGTCTGTTGTAGTCTTCCATAACTGGCAAACATTTATTTTGCTTTGTATCTTGTAAGTCTAAGTTTTAGCTTGCTGTCAATGGGACAGTGTAAATAAGAGAAAAAAATCTTCTAAGATCTTTTGAGTGTCTTAGAAGACCTCATTTTAGATGTTCAAATGCCTAAAAAATGGCACCTTTTTGCGACGTTTCAAGGGTTTTAAAAATTGCACCATTTTAGATGTTTCTAATGTCTAAAAAATGGTGGCTTTTTAAGACATTTCAAGTGTTTTAAAAATGGCGGCGTTTTAAGATGTTTCCAATGTCTTAACTTCAGATGCAAAAAGGTGTCTTAAAAAGTAAGACACATTTTTTTCACTTAAAGTGTGACCATCCACTGAAGACACTTTTTAAACTGAATTTCAGACATTTGCGTTTACAGTGTATTAGGCATTATACGCTGCATTCAATTAACTTTTGCATATTAGCACTGTAAAATTGAAAAACAGAAATTGAAAGAATTGAAAAGAAGCTAAAATAAAATGAATTAAGTATTCAGAGTCCTTGTCAACCGATATTTTAAAACAATTTCTATAACAATAGCCTAAATCATGTGAATATCATCAACAGTTCCGGGCGGAACATTTTGCTTTTTATACTCTATGTGCCATTTTGATACTTTAATGTTATCCAAGTACAGGTGATAAGTCGCCAAATATTATTCTATCCCCATCATTTCATCTATATTATAATAGTTCAAGTCATCAAATGACATAAACAAATACGATCTGATCTCTTCGCCTTTCATATGAAGGTTTGTTTGGTTGGTTGATTTTTGACGGTCAATTATCTGCTCGAGGGACATAGGCCAGGGGCGGGGGAGTGCCCTTCGTGGGGGTCTTTCTAAGGGAGCCTAATCCGTATTTACGCATGGAAAACCATGGCTCGAAGAAAACCACGAAAACTCCGAACGATTAGGCCGACGGGCGCAATTGGGTTCGAACCCAGCACTTTCCGTCTACCAGCTTCGAGAGCAGAACCTCTCGGCCACTGGTGGGCCTATGAAGGTTTGGAACAAATGTCATATCATATGGGCGCGATTTTTTTCCAACGCCAATTTGGGGAACGCATCAACAGCATAAACAACAACATCCGGCTTACCATATCAAGCAAATTAACGATTCTTTGGCGGCAGTTAAGTACCCGTTGCGTATATGACATTGGCGTCAGAAAAAAAATCGCGCCAATATGGGGCCGTATATGACATCTGTGCCGAAAGAAAAAAAAGCCGGGTGCAAATCTCGCCAATATCTTTTCTTCAACTCGCCAGTTAGCATTTTTTTTATTGTTCGAGTGGTAAATTAAAACATTGATTTGAAGTTGAAATTAAATGTCATGGTTTGTTACGTAATTTAATATTTCGCCAGATGTCATATACGTACCGCATGTTTGACATGTTTTTTTTTTTTTTTTTTTTTTTTACGAAAATTTGCCGAAAACCTCGTTTTCGAATACCAGTTACATATGTATTTTTGGTACTACTTAGTTATCCCGTCGACAAAAAATCTATCGCGAACTATATGATTAAATGTCAATAATGCTTGATCGTAAATGGCACATTCACTTGACTTTTAGCAAGTTACACGTGTTTACGTCATCAAGTGATTTTTATTTAGACGTTTTATTTTTATATTTATTAATGTTATACTAATTTATTTGTTCTTTCGTTATTTAAAATAAAAATTTTGTCAATATGTACAGTTTGGCGAGTGGTTTGGCGATTTATATAATTTGCGAAATTGGGTGACGGAATAACTACTACATTGTACCGTATTTTTTAATTATTTTCTATTATTTTCAAAAGGTAATAGCAAAAAAAATAATTAATTACTATAGAACAAAATAATTTATATAAATTAAAAAAAGAAATAAAAGAAAATATACATTTATTATTAAATAAACAACAATAGCCGGGTTACAATGTCTATCAAAATAATGCCATTTTTGCGTCAATTAGGTACCCCGGTGCGTATATGACATCTGTGCCTAATATTTTTTTTTTTTTTTTTTTTTTTTTTTTTTTTAAAGAAGTGAAAGCCATTAATTTAAATGTTTCATTTTTAAATGAAAGTTTTGTATTTAATAAAACGATAACGAAATACAAAAAAAAAAAAAAAAAAAAAAAGCATTGTTCTTAGCATAGATTTAAAGGAGGCCAAACTGTTGCCAAATTAATTTAAAATAGTAACCTTTTCTGAATTATGAAAAAAAAAATCTGTTATGATTAAAATTTGAGTTGCCATCATTAGAAAAAATGTATTTAAAATTAGAAAAAAATTAATATTTCGAAAACTAATTCGAATTTAAAAATTCTAATACCAGTTTTGAGATCTGTGGATCAACACGGATTTTTGGTGTTAATTTCATCGCAAAGTATTCCATATTTTAGGAGAAATCGCCGTGAAACAAAATCAGTTGTTTAATCAGTCGATTCAAAGAATCGATACATTTCCGGCGTTTCATATATTCGTGTCATAAATTCGTTTCATTAGGATTTTATATATATAGGGTAGATTTTAGAGTTGAAAATCTGAATTGGATTATTATCCACGAACTACTAAATCTAAGGACGGTGCGTATTTATTTTTACGACATCGAATAAGAGCAATAATAAATTCTGAGACTTATAAAAAATTATTCGGTGATTATTATCAGCTGTAAATTGACAAAATTATTAATGGTTAACAGTTTAGTTTTGTTCTAAAGATATGATTCTATGATTTAGAATAATAATAATAATATTCTTAATAGTTGTCTGGATACCTGAAGGTTTCTTTTACTGTAAATAATTATAATATCATCCCATCATACAATTAAAAAAATTTGCATGTTTAGAAGATAATACAAAACGTTTGTCAAATTAATCATTTTTTTTCGTATAATTAAATATATTGGTCAAAAATGTAAACCCAAAACATCGTTAGATTTTAAATGTTAGCTTCGAAATAATGCAGCATAATATTAATTGTGATTAAACAAATTTTAAGTAAATTATATTAAATAGCATACATTTCTAATTAAACACTATATCTTATTCTCAATCTGTAATCTACCCTATTAAAATCCGTGCGCGTATCTATGTAACTTTAAAAACTCGGAAACCGCAGGGCGCAGGGCTACGAAATTTAGAACACGGATCGCTGGTAAGGGGCCCATGAACGATTGGGGCTAAAAATTCGAAAATTTTAAATCGATTTTTTTATGTTTTTGACGAATTTTTAATTTTTTTATGTTCAACCCGTAATCGCGCGAGTTATAACCAATGTGAAATATACGTATTACGTACGCCACGCTGTAATACTAAGAAGCTGTAGCCAGTATTACGATAATTCTTTTACCTTACATGAAAGTAATTAGAGATTATTTAATTGCGCATAATAATGAGCATTTAAACGTAGGTATCCGCCTACGTTTAAAACGTCAATTTCGATGAAAATTCGATGAAAATTTTTTTTTAAATTTGATTTTCTTATAGAATGGACATTTCTGTTTCTAAATCTGTTTTTATTTTTCCTGTACGCCTATTAGAAATGAAATTAGAGCCCTTTAAAAAAAAGCAGACGACGTTAATTTATACCGGAAGTGGAGATACCTGAACCGGAAGTGGATCGAAAATTGAGGTTTATTAAACTGTTTTCGCGCATTTTCTAGGTTTTAAATTTAATATTATATTTTAGCTGCATCTGTAGCATTGCCTCAAAGTTTTAATTTTTTCTTTTACTACTTTATTAAGTTAAAATTGGCAACAACTTCAACCTCGCATCTTGTTTACATTTTTTTCGAACGTTTTTATCGGAAAATGTAAACGATTATTGCTCTAACTCAAACTTTTATTATCCTGTAACAATAAATTTTTTTGCGTAGGATTTTGATAATGTATAGAGTGTAATGAACTAAAGAATTAGCTCTAAGTGACTTATTTGTTGATATATAGCTATTTTTATGAAGAATTACACATAAAATTACTGAAATTTTCTATGTAATTGTATATAATCAGCTGTATCTCTTTTAGATTTTCATACATTGACTAGTTTTTAGTTCATTACACTCAAGAGGGTCTAACATGCATATTTTGAAAAATATATTTGTGTTATTATGTTTTTTTTTTTTTTTTTTTTTTTTTTTTCTAGAGCCGGAGCCGTTTTTACCAAAAAGTACCAAAATTACAGTTTATTTTTAAAAATGGCTTTTTAAATAGTCAGGTAGCAATAAATATTAACTTAACGACTTACAGTAGCAAATTTGAAAATGCTCCCCAAAAAATTAAATGCATAAAAATATAGAAATTTGTGTAAAATAAGCAAGTAGAAGGCTAAAGTTATAAATTTAATAGTTTTTAAAGTGTTTATTTCATTTAAAAAGTTCTTTTATACTTATATGAAAACTTTAAATGCGTTTTCTGCAAAATTAGATTTTCATCGGAAAAGGTAAACGACTATTGCTCTAACTCAAAATTTTATTATCCTATAACCATGAATTTTTTTGTGTAGCTTTTTGATAATGTCTAGAGTGTAATGAACAAAAGAATTAACTCTAAGTGATTTATTTGTTGATATATAGCTATTTTTATGGCAAATTACACGTAAAATTACTGAAATTTTCTATGTAATTGTATATAATCAGCTGTATCTCCTTCATTTTTTTGTATATTGACTAATTTTTAGTTCATTACACTGTAGTGTGTAAAATATGCATATTTTGAAAAATTATTTGTGTTAAAAGCATTTTTTTTTTTTTTTTTTTTTTTTTTTTTTTTTTTAAGAGCCGGACCCGTTTTTATAAAAAAATGCTAAAAAATGACCAAAATTCTTCAAAAATTTTAAAAGTTGAATAGATATTATATATTTTTTTATCATTTTCTTTATTCTGTGTTAGATTACACTGAAAAATACCAAAAAAATTATCAAAAGTAGGTTAAAAAAAAAAAAAAAAATGTCTCCGTACGTAGTCGGATACCTTAAAAAAAAAAAAAAAAAAAAAAAATCACAAACATCAACAAAGTATTTTATTCTATTTATTCCCTTATTTCAAAGACATCGTTTTATCGTTTGCTGCCATAGTAACATGATAATTTAAATTTCATAAAAAATGCACAGTAGAAAAATATAATTCATATAATTCTACATCGAATAGTTGTTTTTAATTTTTGTTTTAGAATTAAATTCATGAACACCCGTGCGTAGAACGTGTTAAATAATACTATAAAATATTCTTAGTATAATATATAGAAATGCAAATTATTTACATTATGAGAACTAAATGCTCTTGAAATTATTAGTGTATTTAGCTTCTTAAAATATTAAATGCTGAAGTTATTTTAATATTTGATAGCAGGAACTTTAATTCACCCCAGGAAACATTATTAACTTGAAATGTAAACACCATAAAACTGCTTCCAATTATTCTAAATTTATAAAGTGAAATCCGTCACTTTTGGGTTTAAAGATGGTACATTATGAGTTTAGCAAAGTAAATATTTTCTTAAGTTGTACAACTAACGATTTTCTATTATTAAATGTTCAGTTAAAACGAAAACACGCGTTGGAGAAAACTGATAGATTTTACTTTATTAAAATGTTTGGTAACTATTCAATTTAACAGGATATATTGTATAATTCTTAAGAACAAATTATTTTTATATATTTAGTTTATATTTATTCTACCATAATCAAAATTTTCTAAATTCTATTTATGTAAATTGATTAAAAATCTAAACTCATATTTTATAATAAATTAAAAAAATCTAGATATTTTGACAGTCAAAAGGTATTTTTTTGTTACGAATAAAATATTTAAATATTTCTTGCATAGAAAAAAGAGTTTGAATATCAGAAACTATAATTAAAATTTACGAAATAATAAAAATATTAAAAAGGGACAAAAACAACGTTTAATTTTCTAAGAAGGCAAAAAATAGCCACGTGAATGATTAAAAAGAAAGGAGCAGAAAGAAATTAAGAAAAACATTTCTTCTTTTAAAAAATGGTTCTTAACGTAATTGTTCTTTACAAACTAATTAATCTCTTCAATCCATTTTTAGTAAAGAAGTTTATTTATAATAAACACTGTGCATAAAAATATCACAGCAAACTTTTTTTTTTTTTAACAGATTAGTTTTATGTTCATATTTTCATTTTTTACTGTGGCAAAAAAAAGGAATATACTGTTCAAAAAAAAAAAAAAAATTACCCTGTTGTTTACAGATATTAAGAATCTGTCAAATGTCTTGCTTTTCCTTCAGAGGATTGGAAATATGTTTTAAAAATTATTACTGGACTCAAGGCGAAATATTACAATTACGTTTTTTCTCAAGTACTTTTGTTATTGTATTTCATACAATATATATATATATATATATCATCAGAAAAACATTAGATATAGCCAGATAAAATAAATAAGGCATTGTTGTCGGAGCCATTGTAAACTTAACAAAAAAACATTCAACCAACCGTTGGAAAAAACTAATATCATAGTTAAGTTATAATAAAACACACATACTACAAGATATATTCAAACACACATATATACCGCCTGCATTCAATAGTTAAAGGTATATATGAATATTATACAGTCATACATACAATAAATACACTAAACCCAACTGGAGTGAAAAATTAGCCAGAACCAGGAATCAAACCCTGGACCACAGTATACAAGGCTGCTGCTCTAACCACTGAGCTACTCCGGCTGATACTTGGGTCTGCAATTTCTCACTGATAACAGATGTTGGGGAAGTCACCAGCCATCTATACAACAGCCTTGGATGACCCGGCAGCGATGAATAAATTTTACTATTACATCGATCTACGATAAATATAATAAAACACACATACTACTTTATATATTAAAACACACATACACACATAAATAATGCCTGTATTCAACAGTTAAAGCTATATATAAATATTATACAGACATACATATTTAAAGGTATATATCAATATTATACAGACATACATATTTAATGTTATATATAAATATTATACAGACATACATATTTAAAGGTACATATAAATATTATACAGACATACATATTTAATGTTATATATAAATATTATACAGAGATACATATTTAACAGTTGAATGCAGACGTTGCTTATGTGTGTATGCGTGTTTTATTATGTTTATCGTAGATCGATGTAATAGTAAAATCTATTCATCGTTGTCCGGTCATCCAAGGCTGTCGTATAGAGGGCTGGTGACTTCCCCAACGTGGTTTATTAGAGAGAAATTGCAGACCCAGGAATCAGCCGGAGTAGTTCAGTGGTTAGAGCAGCAGTCTTGTATACTGTGGTCCCTTCTCCGACTCCTGGCTCTGGCTAATTTTTCACTCCAGTTGGGTTTATTGTATTTATTGTGTGTATGTCTGCATACTATTTATATATACCTTTAATAGTTAAGTTAGCTTCTATTTTTTAATAAGCCATAAACATTGTTGCCTGTTCATACATTTTTATTACTACAATTGAAAGCATTGTTATCAGAACACCTCTGTAAGACTGAAAAGGTGCTCAAACGAAGTTTATAGGATTGTGCTGCAGATTATAAAGCAGCTGCTTGTCGCTTTTGTCATTTGTTGTTTCTTAGTGATATATTTTGAGGTCGAACTGCTTATGATCTCCTTCATATTTCTATTCTTATATACAGATCTGTTTATAATTCCCCTTCTTTTGTCTTTACTAGTTAACTATAAACAGTATTTCTGTCTACCTCATTTTTGACTGATGAACTAGAAAATATCAATTTTCAACAAACAAAACGTCCTTTAACTTCGTTCTAAACTTAAGCTACCGAAAACTGTCAAACGCAAGCAACGATTTATTTAAAAGTATCTTGGACATGGGTGCTAATTTTTCTCATTCTACATTAACGAATACTGCTTCCTGTACATCTTTGGTCAACATTTTATAGAAATTAGGTAGAAGATTAAAATCACGCGTAGGAAACAATTTGATCAGATTAAAACAGGTGGAATCGGTTAAGAAAAACAAGTTCTTTTTTTTTTTTTTTTTTTTTTTTTTTTTTTTAATGCGCAAGATCGAAAAATTAGCAAAAAACAGGAGTAGATATCATTAAACATTAATGTTTATATTTCTATTTTACTTGAAAACACTCACACGACGTAACGTTACAAGTTGACCTAAGCGTTACATTTACCAAATAACATTATAAAAAACATCACAATCAAATGATACAAATAAGAGGATTGTTTACCATCTGTTCAGAATTATTAGATGGTGATTTTTCCTATTACTATTCTGAATAAATTAGTGTTGTAAGCATTTACCCCATTTAGCTCTTAGATAAGTACAGTTCTCTAAATAAAGGAGGACAGCATATGCATTTTAATCGCAAATTTTGGGAAATTTTAAATTATGGTTTCATATGATTTATCCGTAAATAAAGTAAAGGGTGTGAGTATTAAGTTCAAGAAAACTACAAAATTTTTAATATGACAACTCAATTATGAAATGAATTTTGGATTCTTCTAGTTTTTCAAGTGTAACGTAAAAACCTCTAAGAAGAATAAACTGGAATTTTGGATTCGCATATTTAAAGTTTCTGGAAGTTGATTTCTGTTTAAAGATTTAACGGTTAAAACTTATATCCTTCTGGAATTTTAACTTCAAATAACTAAAATTCCAAAAATATCTTAACTTTGCACTTAGCAAATAAATGGTTATCACACTTTAAAAAATATCTGTTAAGTTACTAAATTTTTTCTTGGACACTGGGATTCCTAGATTTTTTTATTTAACGGCAACAACCAAAATTCATGTAAGCGATACATTTTTGCGCTGTAAATAAAAAAATCTGCATGGTTACTTAGATTTTTTTTAGGAAATTGGGATGCCTAGAACATTTTATGTAACTGCAACCCAGGTTACAGATAAAATTCCAGTAAGATTACTGTAATTTTGTAGATTCTTTTGTAAACCTACAGATTTCTGTAGCTTTACAAAAACTATATGTGTAGATTACATCTTTTTTGTATTGTTTACAGATAAAATTATTGTAACCATAAAGATTTCTGTAATTTTGCATCTGTAGAATTACAGATTTTTTTTCTTTATAGTGCATACCGATGCTTGTGATATATAAGATTATTACTTAAAGAATTGTGTACGTTCTCTTCAGAAGTGATTACATGGTTCAATAGTGTAATTAATATTTAAAACCGATCATTATATTCATGTTTTAGATTAATTATTGTACTCATATAAATCATCCAATTTGAAGCTTGGAAAACTAAGGAAGATGATTTTCGAATACATTTTCATTTACAGACATTGTTTAAATATATGCAAGTGATGAACTATACTCTGTGTTTAATAATGGAAATATTAAAATACACACATTCGTTTTCTAATACTTGTGAAAAAGGCTAAAATGATACCTTGTAATATATCTTTATATTAGTAATTGTGATATGTTTTATGTTCATACTATAGACAATATATGCCGTTTATATTGCATATAAGCGCATTATATTTAGTTAAATTCAATGTTATTATAAAAAAGGAAAAAAGGAAATGAAAATCCAAATTTCAGCGCAAATAAATTAATATCCATTTATTTACAAATATATATTTAAGGGAATGTTACAGAAATCCTACATGCACAACTGAATGATAAATGATGATTTTTTTTCATTGGAAGATTGAAAGTTTGCATTAACTATTAAGAAAAGACAAACATTTTCACACATAAATAATAATTGTATAAATGCTTATTCATGATGCATGGTAGTAAAACAACTTTCCCTATTTCAAGGCATCAGTAGGTAAAACAAACGAACGGAATTAAACATTGTATATTCCGACCTTGTTAAACACGGCAAGAAAACATCTATACAAATATTTGAATTTATAAACTATATAATGCAGTAATCTAGGTAACGTTGTAATTAGAAACAGTCAGCTATGTACATTAATCTCATATAAAATGGACAAAATTATTTGTAAAGTACAGCCAGTAAAATAATTCAGAAGACTGGCGAATTGTAACTCAATTTACATCCAGCATTGTCGTTTGAAATTATAGTAATACTATTACACTTAATTTCGGAAAAGTTTCTGCGGAATTCCGCTCAACATATATCCATAAGTGTAAATAAAAAATGTCTTTATTTACAATTTATTAACCTTAGCTACAAATCCCTCCAAAGAAAAGAAAACTATATCACAGTACCACTGTATTATAACGTAATTTTAAAATTCGCAATTAGAAGTCCCATAATAATTATTAGAAATAACTCTTGAAACATTTATGCATAATTGTGAGCTTCTAAAAGTTTAGATTTAATGACTACAAGAGTTTAAAGAGTTAATTCCTACAGTCAATCTAATTTTACATAAACCAATTTATAAATAAGGAGTAAAGCATTTCAACAATTTGTTAAAACACTAGGAAAGTCTACAAATTTTAGCAAATTTAAAATTCCACTCACGAGTCGCTGATATAAACTATTTTAAGCATTAGTAGAATTCAAATGATTAAGCTGAATGTTAAAGAATTTTAAATTATAAGTTATTTCATTTGCTACACATACGGGAAAATTTCTCAGGAGTCAAATTATACATTCAGTATTTTCAAATTAGTAAGTTTCATTAGAGTAACGCTTTATTATTTCTCAACAAATGAAATAATTACACATAGTTGCAACGAGGTGCAGATTTTGAGTAGCAATATATTTGAACACTTATTTTTTTTTCCTAATTTAATCATCGAAATATGCGATTAAATAAGGAAAAACTTCCTTTTGAAATAATAGTGTTGTAAAAATTCATAACACTTGAAACCTAGGGAATCACACATACACTCGGACAATTACAGATACACAGACACACACACACACGACCGCAAACATGTATAGGGGAGACTAGGAAGCGTTGGCCATACGGGATGCTTAACCCATCCATCAATATTCATATTTAAAAGAATTTCAGAGTTTTATCAGTAGATGTCAACCAAAGCTACTGGCATGCTCAAACAAAAGTCTTTGTTTCATACATATAATAGAAATAGGTTTGGAAAAATTCAATTGTGAAGTGCTTTCAGCCTACAAGTTGTGTTTTTTAGAAATATTTTGTAAGCGTTTTCCAGATAAAATATATCATAGAAATTTATGTAATTAGGTTCTAAGTAATGCAGAAATATCGAGTTTTCATTTCATTCATAAAGATTGTACACTCAATTAGGCTTAACATAATAATGTGCTATTATTTAGAAAAGCACTATGTATGGAGGCTTGACCCTGTCGGTGTGAGGGAGGGTGGAAGACATGCTCAAGGCTCCCTCAATTAAATGGTTTTGGAAATCTTTTTACTTTACACTGTGCATAATGAAATGTTAATGGTTATATATAAAAAGAATGCAAAAAGGTGATGGAAAAGAAAATGTTGAAAAATGATTAAATAAAGAAGTGAAAATTTGCTAAAAAATCTTCTTAAAGCACCATCAACATTTTTTTATTAAATGCGCTAAGCCTTTCGAAAGATCTGAGTCTTTCTTTATCAGGTGCAAATAAAGGGGCATGGCACAATGTCCATTTTGAATCTTGCTGGTGCTTTCATAGTAGAAGCAAGTCTTCTTTGCGCCTGATGAAGAAAGACTCAGATTTTTCGAAAGGGCTAGCGCATTTAAAAAATTTTTGATGGAGATTTAAGAAGATTTTTTGTTCTTGTTCTTATTTTATTTGTATAAAAAAATATCCGCATATATGTTATATGGTTAATTCAATTTCTTACAAGTATCATTTATATACACTGTAATATATTCTATAAATTTCTTAACCGTTTGTAACTTCTGTGTATTTATTCTTAGAGATAAAAGTAGATAATGATTTTAATTATGCGCTTTATTGGGTCGGAAAAACCTTATTCGAAATTGCCTGAAAAACAGAGTAAGAAGCTAATCTCTTTATTTCTTTCTGTTTTATTCATTTGAAAAGAATCATAAATAATGATGTATATTTTTAGTAAGATTAATTGTGGAATGTTTCAAAATTTGAGTTTAAAGACTCACATATAAAATATATGTGTTTATATTTATCATAATAATTATTTTAATTATAGGTAATATATATATATATATATATATATATATTATACAAGTATAAATAGTATAGTACAACTAGTAATATAAATTACCGTAATAGAAGTTTAAGAAAACACATGTTTTTAATTACAAAATATTTTTTATGTAGTTATTAATTTTAATCTGTATCTTGTTACACTTGAAACTATGGAACTTGAGGTCGGCAGTAAAAATGAATACATGAGTCAAAATATAATTAATATTTAGATTTTACATTTACACGATTCAAATAGGTTACTTAGGCGCATACAGGAAGAGATTTCTGCTTAACTAAAGCGTAGTGTACTTTTATGAAAAGGAAATTTGTCTAGATTAGCCCAAAATATCAAAATATAAATGCAACATCTCTAAACATACACCGTCCATTTTTTTTTTTTTTTTTCAAATCTTATACAGCATAAAATGAATTAAGTAAAATCTTAATCATATTTGAAGAATAGAAATAGAAGTAACGATTAATTTAACTTTATATAGCAAGTCTGTTTGACATTCAATTATACAGAAATCGAAAGATTTCATTTTTTTTTGTTTGTTTTAAGCCCTATCAACAGTGCAATGGTGTATTTTCAACAATTCCTTATTAGTTTTGTTGAAGTAATAAATAAACTCTAATTTGATTATACTTTAATTTTTTCATGATAAACTTTAAGTTAACTGCTTATCTTGTTTGGATATATAAACAGTATGGAATATTAAGTGAAATTATGAAATAGTAAAAGAAAATTTTATGGTTAAACTTTGGAATATTAAGTAATTGCTTATATCCAAATCTAAATTACGAAATATCCAAAATACTAACTATGAATGTTTTAGAAAGACGGTAAACTGAATATTCTAAATGGAAAATTAATTTATTTCTTCATTTTAATTAAGATAGATATTTAACTAAGAGCTACTAAATATATTATAGCTGACACGGTATTTAAATTTCAGAAATATTTTGCATAAAATATAAAGTATGCTGGTAGCAAGAACTGGTAGGATGTTTCTCGGACATCGTTTGCTATCCCATATTTGATTCGGTTAATGATTAAATGTGAAATAATACTTTAGTTACTTAATACTTTAAGTCAAAAAATATATATTAGATTACTAAACTTTTTCATTTTCTTAAATTAATTAAAAGTCTTGTTCCTAAATTTATCTTTTGTGTATTCTTTTTAATCATCCCAGTAAATTCCTAATCATTTCCACTGTATGTTAAAAAATAAATAAACCGAATATTGTTTTTAGCTACATAACTTCCTTTATAGGAACGATTAAATATCGAAACACCCATATGCATTTTTCTACTTATTTTTACCCTCTTTCGCTGCATAGCAGTTTTCTATTTATCGTCTAATGCTCTTTACATCTACAGTGCCAAAAAAAAAAAAAAATTCTTGCCAGTCATTGAAAAATTTAAAAAAGCCCCAATTTCAAACGGCTACCAGAACTTAAAAAAAGAGAATGCTGAGTCATGTCAAGCTGCAAGGGCCACCACCCCATGTGACCAACGCGTGGTAGAAACTCTTGCTCGCCTCTTTTATTTAAAGCAAGAAAAAGTAAAATAAAACATGTGGACATTAAGATTGTTGCTTGGGTTTCAAGATTTTTTTTTTCCTGGCACTGAAAATTCTAATTTCCTAACGCATTTCAATGTCACAGTCGCCGCGTGGTAAAACCCGTGGCTTAGTTAATATATTTATCTAGCAAAAATCTTAACGTGTGTAAAACGGGAAGTAAAACACTCACGACTTTCCCTTTATACTATAAAGATTAAAAAATGTCTGTTCCTGCTGATGGTCATTCCCCAGGAGCTTCTGTGACTTTCAAATGTTAGATTGGAGACCTTTTATGAAACTGTTCGATACAGCAGTTATTCACAATTAATGTACCTCTATCAACAAAAAGACAAGTTTTTAGAAATATATCTGACTCTTTGTGACTTAACATAACCGATTTGAAATGTATTTTCTCAGGATGTAGAATACATCATTTTAAGCATGTAGAAAATAATTTAATAAAATTGAACAGTAAAAAATATATATATATATATTGACTAAAATGTACTTTTTTCACATCTGCAATAAACAGAAAATTACATATTTTCATAAATATTGTAAATTTTCTAATATAAAATTGTTATGAATACAAATTTACCTTTCTAAAAAATATTTCTTTTGACGCATCCAGCCATTTTAATTTGTCAAAATTCCCGAAGTTAATTATAGCAACAACGATGTGAAACTTCTTAGTTGATATATAAAACTTTGGCATGGAAAATTAACTCACTATCTCCATTTGTTTAGAATTCTACGAAAAGTTTAGATTAAGCAGTCTCAGGAAAAAATTAAAAAAAGAAACCATTTTCAACATTTAATATCTAAAATGTATTTGATTTTAAAACGCTATTTTTATCGATATGAAAGATATAAGTATGTTCTTTCATTTAATGAATTTAAAATTTTTCAAGTTGCAAAATTAGCATTTACAGGGGGCTCCAAACTGTCAGACATTTGACGAGCATAAAATTGACATAACAGATTAGGCGCAGGATTACAAAATAAATTTTGCAACCAGAATGAAAAAATTTTCGCCAAATTTACCTCAGATTACAGGAATTACCCTGTTACTAAATAAATTTTTATTTAAAGCATTTCTATATTTTAAATACAAGTTGTATTTAGCTAATGCAAATGTTAGAAAATTTCAACAGTATAATCACCTAAAAAATATATATTTTTGAACAATAAAAAGTCAATTTTAGGTTCAGTTCATATAGACTAACATGAAATATATGTTTTGAAAATTTCATGACAATATATTCAGAAGTTTTTGAAATATCGTGCGCGTTATGCCCAAAAGCATCATTTCGAGTAAAATGACTTCAAAGTTTTGGAAGCGCCGCTTCAGCTATTAATCGGGTATAATTCTAAAAGACACAACTTCTGTTCTAATGGGAATTTCAAGGAAACAATTATATCAAAATGTTCAGAAAAGTTAGAAGTTTAGCATCTAAAAAATTAATATTTCAACATTTTTAAGCTTTACGAGTCCTGAGACTCCTTAACTGCTGTGTTGGATGTAGCAGCAATCAATAAAATCGTCTCTTAAAGCCCGCTGTATAAGTAACATGGACTTTTGGGTATGTTTCAGATATGCAAAGCGGTGATACAAAGGGCTAATTTTCATAAATTAGCTGGAAAAAACCGAAGCTCAGAAACTTTTGACAATACCCATCAAACCGAAAAGGACAATAAAAAAACTCACAAAGTTTATTATTCTTGAAATCCTTTAATTACCGTAAATTTTCAAGCATAAGTGGGTAGTATTTGTAAGTTGAATAAAATGACAAAACATTGTATGTCGCCCTTTTCCATTTATGTACAAATTACAGATCAATTTTGTTTAAATTCCATTAATACCTAAGGCTGGCGGCTTATCAAATGCAATTTTTTAACAGGTTAAGCTGATCAAAGTAACATAAAATTCTCTCACCAAATAATATCGCTCGTGGCGAAGTGCATTGAACCGAAAGTCGACATTCGCAGTCAGAAGTCTATTAAAATGATGAAGTGTTGTGCATGTCGATCTTTATGCTACTATATACATACCAAATATTATTGTTCATGACAAAGTATATGCAATAAATTACTGAATAAAAGCCAGCATGATTTCCTTTATTTAACTGTTAACAATGTCTGGGAAATGTTCAGTCATTTGACCATTTTATAAAAACGATTACGCAATCGTAATTTAACTTTATTCTCACCATAATATGGTCCGACATGTTTAATAATATATTCAAGTAGCCAATTAGCCTTAAAAGTGGTAGAAAGAACAATTTGCTTCCGTTTTTTAAAAGTTCATTATATTTTTCATAAGTACTTTTTTATACTCATTAATTTATGCACATTATGTGCTTTATATACCACGTGAAATCACACGCTGTATTATATGAGTTTTTAGATGGATTTTTTTTTTTTTTTTTTTTTTTTTTTTTTTTTTTTTTTGTAATGAAATGTAAACAAATTTTGGGAAGAAAATTTGCTATGTACGGTAATGGGTGGTTAAATCCTTTATGTAACCTGTCTCAAAAAAATACAACGAATTTATTTACTCTTGTTCAGTTAAAGATTTCGGATACATTTGATTTAAAAATCTAAAGTTTTTTATTAACGGCAAATACATTACTTTGAATCAAACGCTTTTTTACAAAGTGTAAAGCAAATAAATTCATTCACAGACACTGGTAACTTAAGGTACGTGGACCCAAAATGGACACGTTATGATAATTTTGCTGTACCTTTCTCAGTTTTAGTGACTGATACATATGTGAGTGTTTGATATATCAAATAGCATTTTCTCCATACGACATACTATGCTGTACAAAAACTGACTAAAGCTTTTTCCGGTTGGTTGGTTGGTTGTGTTTAAGACGGCCAATTATCGACACGGGGGATATAAGCCCTGGGGTCTTTCTAAGGGAACCTGACCCGTATTTACACATGGAAATCCACGGTTCGAAGAAAAACATGAAAACTCCGAACGATTAGGCCGATGGGCGCGATTGGCTTCGAGCCCAGCACCTCCCGTCTACCAGCTTCGAGAGCAGAACCTCTCGGCCACTGGTGGGGCTAAAGCTTTTTCCGCGCATGATAATTTTTTTCTGAAAACTTAAAATGTGTTAATAGCGGATATCCCTCTTTTTACATTACAGTAGTAATTTTAACTCTTGCATAGAACGTATAATTCAAAAACAGAACTGCTAGAAATATATATTTTATTAACCAAAATTATACATTATTATGTTATCGTTTGAATTACGTGCAAACAGTTGAAACTATCTATATATTCAACTGTACTACAATTAAAAAAATAGTCTTTGTGTGTAGATTTTACTTTATAATACTCTTGTTTAAGTGTATGGCAGATATATTTTTTAAGTGGCTTGAAAAGTATTACGAAAATAGTTTATTGGTACGCGTATGTCTCGACCCGTCATGCACGGATTAATATAATCAAAACAAAAGTTTAATATTTTAATAAAAAGATTATAAGGACATTTTTCTAAACATTTAATAGTTTTGCAGCTTGACTCATTTCAAAAAGTAGTACTTTAATAGCACCATGAATGAAAGAAACCTTTTTCTGAGAGTTGGCAGCAAACCTCCTCGAACCCTTTCAACAGTTTTTCTTCAGTTATACAACTTTTATTACTGTTAAAATCTGAAGCATTTAAAAAAAAAATGCTGTGTTCCTTTATAGTCCAGGCAATAGGGAATTTTACCTAGCAAAATTAATGGTAGTATTGAAAATCGGCTTTCTAGATGTTTTTTGGGTCGCTGAATCCGAATTTGTAACTTCCCACCAAAATTTCCCCCGGCAACCTCCCCAAATTTTGGTAAAAAGCCCCCCCAAAAAGGTTTTTATTAAAAAAAATTTATTAAATTTTTTTTATTGTTTTAGAGAAAAAGTATCTAGAAATTCAGAAAGTAGACAAAATTTACAACAAATTAGATATATGACATTATGACTTAGGATGAAGGGGAAGGGGGGATCTGCCTCGGAACATGCGCCGCAGTGTTGCGTGGACTAAGTTGCGCAATTCCACTTAACCACTCACACGTTTACATTAGCTCTCCCATCTTCCCACCGAACTTTCTCTATAAGGTTTACTTTAAGTTTTTTGGGTCGCTGAATCCGAATTTTTAACTTACCCCCCAAATTTTCCCCCCGAACCCCCCCCCCCAATAATTGTTGTTAACTTAAATTTCTTATTATTTTAGAGGAAAAGCATTACGAAATTCAGAAACTAGACAAAATTTGCAACAAATAGGATATATGACATTATGAATTAGGATGAGCGGGGAGGGTGAGGGCTGCCTCGGAACATGCACTGTGGCGCTACGTGCACTAAATGTCCAGGCAATAGGGGATTTTATCTGGCAAAATTAACACTAGTACTGGAAATCGGCTTTCTAGATATTTTTTGGGTCGTTGAATCCGAATTTGTAACTTCTCACCAAAATTTCACCCGGCAATCCCCGAAAAAATTGATTTTTTGAAAAAATTTGGTTTTTGAGAAAAGCGCGCGGGGAATGCCCCCCTCTCCCCGTTTATCCTACGTCATAATGTCATGTATCCTATTTGTTGCAAATTTTGTCTGGTTTCTGAATTTTGTAATGCTTTTTCTCTAAAATAATAAGAAATGTAAGTTAAAAACAACTATTTGGGGGTTTTCGGGGGGGGGGGATTTTGGGGGTAAGTTAAAAATTCGGATTCAGCGACCCAAAAAACTTAAAGTAAACCTTATAGAAAAAGTTTGGAGGGAAGATGGAAGGGCTAATGTAAACGTGTGAGTAGTTAAGTGGAATTGCGCAACTTAGTCCACGCAGCACTGCGGCGCATGTTCCGAGGCAGATCCCCCCTTCCCCTTCGTCCTAAGTCATAATGTCATATATCTAATTTGTTGCAAATTTTGTCTACTTTCTGAATTTCCAGATACTTTTTCTCTAAAACAATAAAAAAAATTTAATAAAATTTTTTTAATAAAAACCTTTTTTTTTTTTTGGGGGGGGGGGCTTTTTACCAAAATTTGGGGAGGTTGCCGGGGGAAATTTTGGTGGGAAGTTACAAATTCGGATTCAGCGACCCAAAAAACATGTACAAAGCCGTTTTCCAGTACTACCATTAATTTTGCTTGGTAGAATCCCTATACGGTCTCTATTGCCTGGACTATTAAAGAAAAAAAAATTAAACTATTTGCAATGCGATTGGTTATCGACAAAATAGGAACACAATAGGTAATTTCTTCCTCCGTCACATATCGCTTGCAACTTCATATCTTGTCATCAGAATTACAACCTTTAACAAGTCTGTACCCATTTGTTTATGATATTTTGCTAAAGATATTTACGAGACCGCGCCGGTAAGTTAAATTTTCGAATAGGCCGGGACGATAAAAAATAAACTGGCCGGGACGATGAAATATTAAACGTGCCAGATGAGCCTATAAAAATGATAAGCGGCTCGACCGGCTTTATATAAACTAAACTGATAAAATATGAATAATTTCCAATGGACTTGAATAAGTATCAATGTGCTACACAAGCCGATGACAGCGTGACAACATCAATACCAAAATATAACAAGTCCAGCATATAGATCGACATCGTTAGACTACATCTTGTGTGCAGCGGGCTTAATTTAACGCCTTCGAGCGCAGTGGTTCATTTTTGGACCTCTTTATTTTAAGTTCTAAATGTCATATTGGCGACAAAATAATGGAATGAAAATTTTCCTTTTATTAAGTACGTGAACAAAAGCTTTTGCTTATTTTGTAATAAATTTGTTTGTAAATTCCGACGTCGTTCATACATTTCAGAATTTTACGAATCGAAGTACCTTGCCCCTGAAAGGGTTAATTAGCAAACTCAGACCATGTTGTAATTTTAATGTAATAATGTAAAATTTGTTGCCAATAAAGTAGAGATTCTGCATTGGATGGATCGCATTCATATAGTAATGTAAAATTCATAGTAAAATTTTACCATAAATTTGCATAAAGTATTAACTAAAATATTTTAAATTTTATGTTAAGAAAAAAAGCAGAATTTTTTTACAGAAACTGACTTCGATCGAACATGATTTAACTGATTTTGAACGGGCTGGGTCGTGAACTGCAATTAAAAAAAAAAAAAAAAAATGTCAAACCGGCACCGGGCAGTAATTTTAGTTTTTACACTTAGTTTAGTTTTTACGGCAAGAATGGCTTCCTTTTGTACCGGGCCGGGGAAGGGCAGACTTCCGTCGTGTTTTGTTGGTCCATGTAGTAGTAATACACAGCATTACGAAATAAATTATGTTGATGCAGAATTGGAAATTAAACAAAATTAATCAATCAATCAGACTAGTTCTATTCCAAATACAGACGGATGGGAATAAATCTTAAAATTAGGTACAAACAAACAAAGAATAAAGACTTAGCTCATTCAAAATTACAAGAAATTCCAATAAGAAAACTGCATGGTCACATTGAGTTCAAATCACATAGCAATTGCAGTGAAAACATAAAATCTGTAGTAATAGTTGCTAATACAAGAGAGCTGTACCAACAACTATCCGATTGGCACGAACATGTGTAGGACTTTTAAAGCCTATGTAATAAAAATTTAAAAGTTCGCATTACTGTTAAAATGCACAATAACGTGTATCATTGCCTGAAATATATTTAAAGCTAAAAATTCTCATTCCTTACGAATATTTCAACGTTATTTTAGGCACACTTTTTAAAAATTATTATTAAAAGTAAACTTTTAAACATAAATTTTTTTAAACTTAAAAAAAAACGTAATAATTAAATTCATGTCTATTTTAAATTATAGAAAAAAAGATATCTAAATTATTTAATAACTTATATAATGCAGTCGTTTACAGATCATAATATAAAATTTATAACATAACGCAGTGCTGCCAGATTTCGGACTTTTTTTATTCCGATTATTTTACTGTCACCACTTTATAAAAATAGTATAATTCGCGTCATTTTTTAGAATTTAGAATTTATTTTTAATAGGCCGAATATTTATATTTAAAAAAATCGGTGACAATCAGCAATCTGGGGACAAAAAAGTTCCCAATCTGGCAACACTGACATAACGTTACAGAGCAGTTTATTTTAACATTACAACATCATTTCCTTAATTTTTTTCAACTTTTACTATTTTAATACGAATTGCTAACTAGAATCATCTTTATTAATATAAAATGATTTTAGTGTAAACATTTATATATTTAGCCTTTTTAAAACTTTTATGTTACATCTGACTTTGAATTTATGATAAACTGAATGAATTACTGATCTTAAATAAGGAGAACATTTAAATTTCTGAAAATGTTTTATTTGTGCTGAAAGTGAAACTTCAAGCAAAAGGAATCGTGTATCTTTAACATTTGCAATTGAAATAGGAATTCTCTTTGGATAAATGCATTTTGATGGGTATTTCTAAGCTAATAATTTATAAAAATATTCTTCCATATCTTTAAAGCTAAACACATAAATGTTATGAAATAATAATATTGTCTAGTTGCGCATTTTCTGTTTTGTGTAGGAATACGTGTTCTTTTGTAAAAGAAATGGCGTAGAAAAATTTTGTTCATTTATAGAGTCTAAGAGTGATTGCTAATTCGATAATATATCAAAGTGCTTGAAATATATTCTCTGCAGTTTACTCGTATATAAAAGTGCAATAATACAGTTAGAAATATATATAATGAAAATAGAGTAGAATAATTTTTTTTTCACCTTATAATCTTTATACAGATACAGAAATAAATATGTTTTTAAATTGTATAGCAGTTTTTTTAAACAACTAAGAATCTCCTTTAAAAAACTGCATAAAAATGGGTTGAAAAAATCTAGCTCTAAATTATACAATAAAATTAAATAAAATAGATAATTCTATATTACAGAAAACAATATTTTGTCAAACTATGTGTATATGTAATTTTTTCGCGTAAAATATACCGAGAAATAAGAAAAGGTTTTGATGAAACATGAAAACTTTCATAAAATTAAGAAGGACCATGCGCTTAAATAATAGCCAAACTTAATTATTCCAGATTGAGTTTAATTAGGTGCGCTCATAATTATACAAACAGGTAGCACCTATAGTCGTCGTTCGGTCCGTCTGTTTGACTGTCTGTCTGTCCGTCCGTCCGCATATATCAGAGCAAAAACTACCAAACCAAATGGCCTGAAATTTTAAATATATAATTGTTGCAAAACTTTGTCGGGTAACTTCAAATTTTATGAAAATTGGATGTATTGTTTAAATACAGGGACATTCAACCGTTATCAGTTGATACGGCCAATGGGAAAAAATATCTCAAGTACATTTTAATCATGTTACAGCCTTTCGAACAGAATGAAATTGATATGCTCTCCTGCACTTAAATAGACATTCAGTACAATATACAATGCAAAAAATATTTATAATACTAGTTATAGTACGAACGCACTTCATTTGCCATGTTCGACGTGTAATTTCCAATTTGTTTTAACTTACAGCGTTATATATCCAATTGCTTGCAGTTGTGCGAAAAAGGAAAAACAACAATAGTTTACCAATGTTAATACATTTATTCAGATATACGAAACAAAACTAAATATATGAAACTTAGAAAGAGTTATAAAACACTGCAGAAAGGTACTGGGTCGGGCGTCATGTGATTTGCATATCTGAGGGATTCGTCCGCCGGACAGTGGTAAATTTCATTGAGATCGAGAGCAACTCCCTTAGCATTTCCTGATACTCCAGGAAAGTCTTCCACGCCAGGTTTTATTAGTACAAATTCATAAATGGTTTTATGAATATAAAGATTTTGAAAATTTACGTGGTTTTGAAGGAATCTCAGATGATTTTTATTTTAATTATTGGTATTTTAAAGACATTTATTATGCTTGGGATTATTTAGTATGATATAAATAACATGTTTTGAACGTAAAATAAATGTCACAAAGCTGTGCTCAATAACAAAGTTTAATTTTCGATTTTTTAATTATAAAATGGTAACTTACTAACGAGCAGTCTATGGACTTGTAGCTGCTGTCATCCGCTTCAGAATAAAAAAAAAATATTTTATTAAAATTACTTATATAATTACTTTATTATTATTTATTATTAAAAATAATTTATTTAACTGAATTTTCAATCACACAAAGCTTTTTGTTGGAAATTAAGTGTGCATTATCACATTTAAAGACAAACAATCCTGTCCAATGGTAACTCATTCATCGTTGAATGATACACATTAGTTAAATTAAGGAAGCGATAACAGATGTGGATAAAAAACCTTAACCCATAATACACCACGCATCGTTGCTCGCTAGATATTAGTTGAGAAAATGTGATGTTGACGACAAAGATTATATATATGATTATATTATATTTTAGACTATGTATCAAAACAGCTTTCGTGATTTATATATTATTTGTACTTAAGTCATGATTTAAATAATATAATTTTACGTCCATGTGATAGCATAAAATGAAGCTCGCATAATAGGAAAACTAAACTATCTAAGTAATTCTTGTTGTTATTCAGATATTGCATCATGAAAAATACACACTTCTAATTGCTTAATTACTTAAAATGGATTTTTATACTCTAGAGAGAAAAACTACAAATATTAAAAACACTTGGCCTTTTTAAATAGTTCTTTTTATTTAATATTTTAAAGGAATAATATATGTAAAATGCAAATAAAATATTCGCGTAATATATTTTTTGAAACATGACTGAGAGTTACTTTTGCGAAAAAATTCACACTTGCGAATTATTTTAATAGCAATTTAAATGAAGAATTTCAAATGCTTAAAAAGACACATCCATTTACAAAGAATGATTCAGAAAAAAACTGTTCCCTATCGAGTCATTTTAATGGAAAAATATGACACTAGTCTATACAACACGCGTATGATTAAAGTACCTTTTTAGCTTATCTTCTTCTGCATTTAACATGTACTATCCACGGAAATGAATAACCCGAAATAATATGTTGGTAATAATGCGATATCATGATTATCTCTCTTCACGCTAAATGTATATTTCGATATTCGCAACACCATTTTCCGCTTAGGGACTGCGAAATGCTTTAAAAGATAATTGATTTTCTGTAAAAATGCACTGTATGTACGTATAATCTAGGAAATGCCTCTCACGATTTTAATAAATAAAATTTTAAATGGTATGAAATACTGTCATTTCATACAAAACATTAGTTTTAACTAAAAATTGCAACTTTTAAATGAAAAATAATGTGGCATATTTGACATATTATGTCGGCATTAACAGAAATATGCATTTTGAGGACCATAGTTGAATTATACCTAATTATTTTTTTTATATTTAAAATATCTAAATATCTTTTTAAAAACATCTCTGAGAGGTAAACTTTGTCTCCTATTGAAGTGAATTTGGAGTAATTTGGAAATTTCCGTATTTCTATATCACAACACAGCAGTAGATGTGATTGTGGTTATCCATATCCGATGTGCGTTGTTCGTAACTAACATGTATTTTTTCACGATTGAAAGCAATAAGAAACTCTATTGATTAGCAAACAAGTCGAAACTTGTACGTCAAACATGGCAAACGATTTGCATTCGTAGTAAAGCCAGTTTTATAAATATTCAGATCTTGGTGCAATAGCTGTTGCACCCTTATGAAAGAGTGCATTTATACAAAATTTATTACGATTCTATGTATCAAATTCAATAATAATAGGACCCCGTCTTAAATACCTTTTAATAACCATGACAACATATAATTGTTACCTATCATGAGGCATCATTGAATTAATTACGTATGACAGGACTCAATAGAATGAAGAAAACATTTATTAACATCATTTACAGTCTTGAATTGACTTTCCTAAAATTAGAAATGATTCAACAAAATTCTGCAACGATTACATACATTAAATTTCAAACCATTCGTTTGGGTAGTGCTTGCGCTTTTATATGCGGACAGACGGACAAACAAACAGACGGATGGACCAGGTGACGACTACAACTGCTACGTATTTATGTAATTACGAACGCACCGAAAATCATTCAGTTGTTAGGTGAGTTTTGGGTATGATAAAAATTTTGACATTGTTGGTAATTCAATAGCTATGAAAAATAGCACTGTAAAAATAAAAATACTCTAAATATATTAATGAAAAAGATAATTTTCGTTTCTTTTAAATTATTTATTTTTTAGCTCTTGTGCTTTACTGCTTTTTCATTTCTTTTTTAAATAGCATATGCCTTCCTTTTCGTTTAAAATTAGAAGTACTTTTGAATCGAAAAATAAAGCTGTGTGTTGATTTTTTTTCATTAATATAATCACCTCAAAGTCACGTCGGAAGAGACCTGTTAGTGAATGAATTTCATTGAAAACACTTAATAACATAATTACCTCAAATAATATTCTTAGAGACGAAAATCAATATCCATGACATAAATAAATATAAAATAGAGTAAAAAGAAATTGTAAAAAAAAAAGTATCAAGTAAGTACACAAGACACAAAAACTTACATCACGTGTAAGAAGCTTAAATCCGATGAAATAAATATAAATAATCTTATATATAAAAAAATAAATATTCAAATTAGGATAATCAGAAGTATTTTCAAATACAAAATGTTATAAAGAGTTGGTTAATTGCATATACTTTTAATTATAGTAAATAGGATATTTTGCTTAAATAACGTATTGCCTTTTCTTTACATGTTACGTGAAGGAAATACCCTGTAAAGTACACCTATTACCGCATAATATTTCTTATAAGCAATGCATATGTTTTACAATGATGAACACACAAACATAATCGTCTTGATTTTATTTTACTGAAATAAATTATACGTCACTTACGTAGACACGTTTTATTTGTTTATGTACTTCTGTCTTATAACGCCACACTTCTGCATGCAATTTGTCGTGTAAATAAATTCATAAGTCAATAAAAAGTTACATTGCAGGGATTATAATGCAGTTATTATATTATATATGATTTTATAATATATCGTGAATACTTAACAGCCTTAAAAAAATCTATTTGATACCATTTTCCAGATACAAAGGCTAATTTGTCAGTTTACCGCAAGATGGCGCTATAGGTGGTCACATGGCATAGTACATAGCCACTTTACTATACACATACACCGCAGTCGTATGTAGACCTGTCTCAATTCTGAAAGTAATTATTTTGTATACGTCTTTAGTGGCACACACAGACATATGTGTGTGTGTGATATATATATATATATATATAGCCATTAAGTAAACATTACTGACCACCAATAAAAACTGTGAAATTATGAATAAAATGACATTAACAAATTGGTAAAAGAGTGAATAAAGAGAGAAGAAAAGAAGAGGTATCAGATAACTACAGAGTAGAAATCAAATTGATAATATGCTAAGATTATGCGCAATTGCAACAGAGATCTAAGCGTATAATAATTAAAGATTGCTAAAAACATTTAGCTACCGTGGTTATATATTTAAAAATAAATATAAGATACCATTATTAATAAGGAAATAGTTCAAAATGAATTAATAACATTCAAAAGGAAAAAAATATAACATAAAAACATCAGAAAGGACTTACATTTATAATTATATGCGCAAATGTAGCAATATATATATATATATACATATATATATATACTAGCAGGCTATGCCCGCTGCGCTGGTCAATTTTTCCGAATGAACATTGGTGAATTTGAACTTGCATTTTAAACAATATGGACCTTCAGCTGTACCTTACTCATTGCTGAAAACGATGCGAACGCCATTGTGATATAATATTATCTTAAGCCTTGGACAAAATTTAGCTATTAAGAAGTAATTCTTTTAGTTGATTACTAACAATGCACTTTTAGTAGGGTAATGAGACCGTTATGACAACAGGAATTAATAGCTCTATAACTAATCAACATATAGTGAAATGTTATATACTAACACCATTCCTGAAACGTCATGTAACAGTACCACTTGTATCAAAGTACGTTCTGTAGATTTAAAAAAAAGGCTAAACTTTCTTAATCAGGTTCACTTAATTTTTTAACTTTTTTCTTTTCTCTAGGACTAAGTAGCGTTGAACAATATGTATACACTAAAACCTTTCCAAAATTATTACCTAACCACTTGGGTACAGATGTCATACATGCCCCATATAGGCGCGATTTTTTTCTGATGCCAATGTAAGAAATATTGCAATATGCAACAATACTTAACTGGCGCCAATGTGTCGTTATTTTGCTTGATATGGTAACCCGGAAGTTGTTGTTAATGCTGTTTATGTTTTCGCCAAATTGGCGTTGGTAAAAAATCGCGCCAATATGACATCTGTACCACCATTTGTGGTATATCCTATCAAAGAATTATAAACAATCGGAATGAAATGCAAATTTCCGTTTTAAATATATAGTAGATGATGATGATGCGATTTTGTGTAATAGAATTCATCGTGAAATTTTCGCTTCAAACATAAACGATGCTTTCAACATTATAGCTAATACACCAATATGTGAAGTATCCGATTACGGAAGTTTAACTTGGATTCCTATGAGCCCCATGAAAAGTGAATATGTGGCTTTTGTGATACTTTTTGATATATCTTAGATTTGATATATATTTTGATTATCTTTATTAGAACACCACGAGACCACCAAGTTAAAGTAGTAGTACTATTACATAGTATGTACTGCCATCAGGTGCAAACCTATTAAAATACATTACATGCCCCTTTTTTTTAAATAAACAAGAGAGTTATGAAGGCAATGGATATTTAAAAAGTATTAAAAATTATAAATCATTTAAAGTTCTAAATTTAACATAGTTTAGTTTAGTTGTCTCTATAGCGTTGAGGTTTTATAATTGTTCTTGAAGATTTCCGTAGAGGCACTTGAGGCAACACCGTTTGTAACTTAGCTGTTTTATTATCTATTGTATCTGAATCTGTAGTTGCTGGATAAAAATCTTCTACTGATCTCACAGATTGACTTAATTCGGATTTATCAGGGCGGATGTAAAATCTATTTCTTCTGTAAATATTACCATCTATCCCTTTAATAATGTAGGATCGAGGTTGAGGACCAACCTGAACGACAGTTCCTTGCTTCCATGGTTCGTTCATCTTTTGGCGAAACCAAACTCTTGCCTTATCTTTCAAATTTGAGAGTTGTGCACTATGCTTGTTAGCATATTTATTTTGAAACATCTGTCGCTTCTCTAAAGACTCCTTTGCTTCAGCTAACGGAAAATTTGGCCTAAGTTTTTCTGGATGACATGGCAAAAGAGACCTCAGTCGTCTGCCCATTAATAGTTCAGCTGGAGAGGGGAGATCTTGAGATGGTTGAATACGATAGTCTAATAAGACCATATATAGATCTTTTCCATCCTGTAATGCCTTAATTAGGGATTTTTTTATTGTTTGCACGGCTCTTTCAGCTTGACCGTTAGCTCTAGGAAAGTATGGTGATGTGAGGTTATGTTCCACATTCCATTCTTTAAAAAAATTTTTCACTTCCTCTGAATTGAATGGTGGTCCCCCATCGCTGACCAACTCCTCTGGAATTCCATGTCTTGCAAAAATAGATTTGAAGGCAATTATGACATTTGGTGCAGTATTATTCTTAACTATTTGGACTTCAGCATATTTGGAGAAATAATCAATTAATAACAGATATTGCTGGCCTTTTAGATAAAAAAAATCACAGCCAACCTTTTGCCAGGGCTTCTCTGGAACATCTTGATCAAGCAAAACTTCCTTTTGATTGTTACGCTGATGTTGCTGGCAAGTTTTACATTTCTCAATAAAAGTTTCAATGTCACAGTTCATTGATGGCCAATAAAAATATTCTCTTGCTTTCGTTTTACAAGCCATTATACCCCTATGTGTTAAATGCAACTTTTGTAATATTTCTGCTCTTGCGATCTTTGGCACAACAAGTCTTTTACCGCGACAAATTATACCTTCATCTGTACAGTACAATTCTTCTTTGCAATGCCAATAGGGCTTAGAGAAATTTCGTGTATTTTTTCTTTCAGGCCAACCATTTTGTATGTGGTATAAAACATCTTGCAATTCATTGTCATTGGTCGTAAATGTTGCATATTCTCTCCACTTGTTAGCTGATGCATGAGATAGCAGATTTATCTTAACACTTGTGTCTCATTCTTCCTCATCGGCAAAATATTCTTTGACTAACTGAGCACGAGAAAGTGTATCGGCTATCAGAAGAAGTTTTCCGGGGACATATTCAAGCTTGTAATCATACCTATTAAGCCTGAGAAGCATACGTTGAAGTCTCGGTGATATGGCATCATACTGCTTTTTGCTTAATCCCAACAATGGCTTGTGGTCTGTTTGCACTGCAACTGGTCTTCCATATGTATAATAATTGAAATGTTCAAGGCCAAAAACTACAGCGAGCAACTCTTTTTCGATTTGAGCATACCGTTGCTGCATTTCAGTTAATGATGCAGAACCATATGCAACTGGCTTATTATCTTGCAGTAAAACAGCTCCCAAGCCATAACGACTGGCATCCACTGAAACGGTTACAGCTTTGTCTTTATCAAAATACTGTAAACATGGAGCTTGTACTAAAGTACCTTTTATTAGTTCAAAGTCCCGTTGAACATTTTCATCCCACAACCACTGTGTATCGTGTTTCAAAAGCTGTCTCAATGAATGTGTTAGACTTGAGAGATGAGGCATAAACTTAGCTAAGTATGTTATCATGCCAAGAAACCTTTGCAAGTCCTTTCGATTCTTTGGCGCAGGAAATTCAGTTATAGCCATTATCTTTTTAGGATCTGGTTCTATTCCTTTGTCAGATAATATGCGGCCTAAGTAATTCACAGAAGATTTTGACAACTGCGTCTTGTCAAGGTTAAATTTAAGATTTGCTTCTCTAGCACGTGTTAAAACTTTATGTAGTAACTGACAGTGATTTTCAATAGAGGATGTTCCAAGGGCTAGATCATCAAAGTAAGGGTTTACTTCATGCATATCTTCAAACGTGTTCTCCATAGCCATCTGAAACTCTTCTGCAGCATTATTAAGCCCAAAAGGCAGAACTAAATATCTGAACCGTCCCCAAGGTGTTGTAAATGTAGTTAAATATGAAGATTCTCTATCTAATGGCAATTGCCAAAAACCATTTTTTGCATCTAGGACAGTAAATATTTTACATCCTTGAAGTCGTGCCATAAGACTATCAGCTGTTGGTATAGGGTAGTGAGGTCGACGAATTACTTCATTTAGAGGCCTTGGATCTAAACAGATGCGCAATTTTTTAGGCGAGTTAATGACAACCATATTATTTACTCATTCTGTTGGTTCATCCACTTTTGCAATTATTCCACACTCTACCATATTCTGCAACTCATTCTTTACTTTGTCATGTAGAGCTAGTGGTATCTTACGTGGGGCCGCTATGTGAGGAATATAGTGGTCTTTTAATTTTATTTTTACAACACGGTTCAAGCGACCAATTCCTGTAAATACATCAGAAAACTGCTGGACAATATCTTCTGGTGTTTGATGGAAAAAATTATACATGGACTTTATAACATTATCAAGTCTTTGGATAAGTTCTAATTTCTCACAGGCTTCGAGCCCTAATATTGGACTAGCATTTAAAGAGGTTACTAAAAATTTACATTTCATATCTTTCTTTAAGGTTTCGCAACTAATCATACACTCACCTAGAATTGGTACAACGTTGTCACAGTAATCCAGTATAGGTTGTTTGCATTTTCTCACCATTGGCTTTTCACTCCATTTTAATATTTGACTCTTTGGAATAACATTGACTTGAGAACCTGTATCTAGCTTAAATATAACATCATTTCCATTTACTTTTAATTTTTGTAGCCATACAGAATTTGATTTTTTACTCTCAAGTTGATTTATATATTTCAGTTCACCCAAATAAACAAACTCTGTATCACCGTCATTATTCCGTTCCACTGCATTTAGTCGACGCACCTGTTGACTGTTGTTTACTTTATTCCAACATACTTTCGACCAATGGTTTTTTCCTTCACAGTTTCTGCATTTTGTACCGAAGGCTGGACATTTCTTTGGTTCGTGAGATCTCCCACAGTATTTACAAAATATTTCTCTTTTATGATATCGTGCACGGCCATCCTTCCACTTCATTGCATCGACATTCAATCTGCTGATTTTATCGCACATTTCCGCGGCCTGCACTTTACTATGCTCGGCCAGCGATTTATCAGCCAACCCTTGAATGATTTTATCACGGAGCATCCGATCCGCAAGGTTGCCGTAATTGCATTCAATAACGGCTCTACGTAAACATGAATAATAGTCCGCAAATTTTTCTTCACTTTCTTGCTTGATTTCTAAAAATTTAAATGAAGCATATATCTCATTCACATAGTCCTGAAAATATTTATCAAATTCGTCCAAAATTTGCTTCAATGTTATTTCACTGGCTCCTCCTTCTGGCTTCAGATCAAATGCACGAAATTGCTTTTTTAACTCATCACCGCCAACATGTCGGAAGAGCGCTGTTTTTGTTTTTTCGGATTCACCTGCATATTTCAAAGCTTCTATGTAATCTTCAAAATCTTGCCTCCAATACCGCCATGACTCGGATGGATTTGATCCCGGTTCAAATGCTGCAATATTAGGTAAACTTCCTGCCATATTGCTTCAATTTCTTTTGTAATATTTAACAAAAATACATGGGTCACTATACTTCTAACACCATGATATATCTTAGTTAGACATTTTATTAGAACACCACGAGACCACCAAGTTAAAGTAGTAGTACTATTACATAGTATGTACTGCCATCAGGTGCAAACCTATTAAAATACATTACACTTTTATGTTAGCCTGGCGCAGGTTATAAATCAACAAAGATTGTTTCCATACCATATTCTTTTATTTATTATTTTCACTTAAGATACAAACCTTTCACTCATTTCATTTAAAATGTATGCCTTACATTAATTTCATTTAAAAAACTGAAAAGATAAACAATAACAGGAAATAATTTCATAATTAAAAACAAAGAATTATTTTTAATTTACATACGCAAAATGTAACTACTGCTACTGGCAATTTTAAAAATGCTATTGGCGAGATCTGCGCACGTGTGTTATAAATGTACCCAATTTTTCTTCTTATCGAGGAGCAAATTATAAATTGCCAAATATTATTCCGATTCCAATTTCTTTCATTGAAAATAATTTTTAAGTCGTTACAAACATTGCTTTCATATTTAAATATTTTCGTTGGTACTACTTAGTTATCCCGTCGACCAATTTCGCCAAATTATACAAATTGACATAATTTTTATTTTAAATAACGAAAGAACAAATAATTTATTATAACATTAATAAAAATACAAATAAAACACCGAAATGAAAATCACTTTGTGACGTAACCACGTGTAACTTGCTTAAAGTCAAATGAATTTGACATTTACGATCAACCGTTATTGGCATTTAATCTTATAGTTTGGCGATAGATTTTTGGTCGACGGGATATCTAAGTAGTACCTTTTAGTTTTATAACGCTAATTTCTTAGTAAAATTGTTCCTTTTATTTTACATGAAATCAATATTTTTTTTTTTTTTTTTGGTACTACTTAGATATCTCGTCGACCAAAAATCTATCGCCAAATTATAAGATTAAATGCAAATAACGGTTGATCGTAAATGTCACATTCACTTTACTTCAAGGAAGTTACACGTGCTTACGTCATCAAGTTATTCTTTTTTCGACGTTTTATTTGTATTTTTATTAATGTTATACTAATTTATTTGTTCTTTCATTATTAAAATACAACATATGTCAATTAATGTAATTTGGCGAGTGGTTTGGCGATTTATATAATTTGGCGAAATTGGTCAACGGGATAACTAAGTAGTACCATTTTTTTATTAAGATTTTTTTTTTTTTTTCGTACTCATAGAGCCGTTTTTTATTCTTTATCCAAAAGAGTTAATTTGAATTTTTTTCGTTGCTAGAGTAACGGATGTAATGTTAGATATTTTGAGGTTTATACGCCAAAGACACCGCCAAATTAGAAAAATATGAAAAATGTCATGAACTGTTGGACTTATAAGAATTTACTTGGCACCAATCGATTCAGCATACGAAAATACATTAATTTATGCTATCATTTGACGCATAATTATAATATCCGATTTTTAAGGAATTTTTTCCCTCTCCTTGCAAAAATGCCGTTAGGGGTGATACTTTAGAAAATCCTTTCTTAGCGATACTATATAGATATGCCATTTGGCGGTGACTCGATGATCGAAAATTAGTCCACTATCATTTGAAATATTACATAACAGAGGAGAAATTACGAAGAAAGACGAAGAAGAAATGACGAATTACAAAAGACTTGCATTTTTTTTTTTTCAAAATGTTGAATTTTTCGATAATAATAACGCATGATTGTATAAATTTCCTTAAAAACTATCTTCATTTCCTAGATTTCGAAGGTGTGAATTTTCCTATGATATTGGCGATATGACTTAAGAAAAAATGACATAAACAATAGATAATATTTGCTAAAAAATGGATAATATTCATTGATCTGAGTTCGAGTTTATAAATATCACATGCTTTCGGAATTACGGTGAAAAACATTTTAAAAAATATGAAATTGTTTTACAATATGTATCTGTGGCAGAAATTCACAATAAAATTTAAGTATTTGATTCCATTTTTAAGATATTAACTGGTATCTATATGTTACAATTGAATATAAAAATGTACTCAAAAAAAGATATCGTTCACTTGAAAAAACACCATTTATGAGAATATCCTCAAGCTAGTGTCACACTTATGCATTTTTGACTTAAAATCACATTGTTTGGCGACAAAAGTAAAATAAAAAATCGTAAAGAAATAAATAATAATTACACATGTAACTCACAATTACATCTGCTTGTTTCTTCTATAAGCTACGTGATGGGGTTTAGATAAAAATAAAAAGAAAAGAACAAAAAGAAAAAAAAAAGTCATTAAAAATTCATTTAATTAAATTTTCAGATTCATTTCTATAATCTAACGCAAGCGATAATGAGCCAAATATTGCGTATCAATTGTAATCTTTCTCATTAAATTAATTTTTAAGCATTATAAATATTTCTTTCAGGTTTAAATTAAATTACAAATATTTCTTTTAGGTTTAAATTATATATATATTCTTTTTTTAACATAATCCCTCATTTAAATGGATTTTTCTTTCTTTTTTGACAATTAAATATCTGTAATTATTTTTTCATTTATTTTCTAACGGATACAGCGATTTCAATTCATTTGTCGCCAAAGAATACCCTCTGGCAACCTTTTCCTTCAAAATAACAATAAAATGGGAAATTTATTACCAGAAATCATAGTTATCCCTGTATATTTTACTCATAAACCACCAGGTGAATATTCTCTATCGAATGACACTATTTGCAAAAAAAATCCACCGGGAAGTTTTTGAAAACATTCGGGCGGAACTTTTAGATCTTACTGCTTTATAATATATATATATATATAAATATATATATATATATATATATATATATATATATATATATATATATATATATATATATATATATATATATATATATATATATATATATATATATATATATATATATATATATATATATATATATATATATATATATATATATATATATATATATATATATGTATGTATATATACATATATATAAAAAAAATCTTTAAATCATCCACCGTATTTACAGATTTTTTTCTCTGTTGTATAGATTCGATTAATTTTAGTTTAATTTATAATAAAAAATTATGAATAAATAGAACTAGTATATATACATTTAACGTCTGAATTTAAAAACCATTAAAAAACCAAATAAAATAATTTAAGACAGACTTGAGCACAGTTAAAAAATAAAATTTATAAAAAATATACTTAAAAACAATTAAAAATACAATTTGTAAACGTTTCACCAAGTGACATGTGAGGCATCATAAGTCGTTCTGTCCCTAGTGAATATTGTCTGTTTTTAAAATAACTAACTTTAACGGTTGTTGATTTGTTCCGTCGTTTGCTATGCAATGGATATTTTGTACCGATGATGCCTCACGTGTCGCTTGGTAAAACGTTTACAAATTGTATTTTTAATTGTTTTTAAGTATATTTTTTATAAATTTTATTTTTTAACTGTGCTCAAGTCTGTCTTAATTTAGTTTATTTCGTGTTTTAAATAGAACTTGAAGCAAATAACCTTCTCTGAAAATAATCTGTAAAAATGTTTAATTATACTTGTCATATTAACGTAAATCCAGAAAATAAATATATAAATTTAACAATATTTTAAACAGGTTTATCAGTATTGATCCTTTTTTTTTTTTTAATTTCTTAGTTATATCTCTGAAATATTTGAAAAATGTACTGCTGAAGTTTTGAAAGGCAGTTTCTTGAATAAAAATATGAAATGATAAAATATTCGATATTGGATTGGAATTTAAGAGCAAAGTAAAACCAAATTTCATGCATGCATTATTTTCTTTTCAATAAATAGTATCTTTCCGAAAAAAGTAAAGATTAAAAAATGAACCATACGTATAGTTAAAAATAATGAAGTCAAACATATAATATATGTGATACCGTATTTTTGAAAAATATGAAAAACTTTTTAGTTTTTTTAAAGGTAATATGAAATATTAAACCTATAGAATGTTATTAAAAAAATAACATCAGGACATTTTGTGTAGAGATTTAGGGCTTGATTACCAACGGGGTACACTTACACCAATAAATTTTAAAAGAAATGTTCGGCTTATATAAAGGCCGTTTTCATGAAAAAATTGTACCATGAATGAGGCAAATATTTCTGTTTCTATTTACTGGTAGGAATGTACCCCGTTGGTAATCAGGCCCTGTAGAGATTAATGTAAGTAAATAAATTAATTTATTCTATTGTATTTTGATAAATATATCTAAATGTATGTTCAAGGGTTAGAAAAGATTGGAAAATATCGCTTTCCTTGATTTTCATCAAGCGATTCAAACTCTCCTAAAAAGCATCTTTTTGATTAATAAGATGGTACTTCGCACAATATAATATAAATTTAAAAAATGACGTCATAGTGCCAGAACTTAAAAATTTAAAGCAAACTAGTTTCACTAGCATTAAGAGCGAATTTGCAACTAACAATAGCTGCACAAGTTTTATAGATATGAAATGCTTCAAGAAAATTAAGTCAGTGTATAGAAGTTGATTTAAAGATCATTTTAGAGAAATTGAAGGTTTCTAGTTTTTTAATATATTGTTGATGTTCTTTAATAAGAAATTTTAAGCCACGTTTCGTTTGCCGAATATAGGAAAGACCGCACTAGCAATGAACACTATATATACCCCACGAGTTGAATAACTCAATGGGATCTCTGACCTTGAAGAGAGTAAGTTTATTGGTAGGGGTAAAAATTACTTTGAAATCATACTGCCTAAGAATTTTTGCGATGGGAAATCTGGATTTAGGAAAGAAAGGCAACACAATGCAAATGTGAAAAATTTCAAACACATATATGGCTGTAATTGAAAGGAGAATCGTTTACAATTCCAAATTCCCTTTTCTTTTATTCGTGCGATTACTGAGATAGTAAATATGAACCGTTTAATAGACAGATATGAATGATTAATCTATCGGAAGTGGGCGTAGGAAGGCCATGAGAAATGTAAACAATGTTTCACCGCATGATGTTTTAGTTTTTTACATTAAAATACTAATAAACCTCAATTGATTCTTCTAGATTAATTTTATAAATAAACAATACATACAAAAATATTTAAATACAATTTCAGAAAAAAACATTTTCTCCGTTATTTCCGTGTATGTTAAAATCCATTACATAAAATGTTTTAAACATATTTCAGGGAATTTTTTTTTTCCTGGATGCTTTCTATATGGCTCTTTATGTTCTGAACTAGAATTTAAGCTCCATTTGACAATGTAACTATTATGAAGGTACTCGAATATAAAAAAAATGGCAGCATATATGTATTTTTGACAGATTTTGAAAATTTTCAGTTAATTTTGAAGATATTGTAAAACTTCTTGTTCAATTCACAGGTAAGTGTAATAGTAGTATGTGCTACAAAGGAAATTGGAATATTTCAGTTAATTTTGAAGATACTGCAAAACTTCTAGTTCAATTCACAGGTAAGTGTAATAGTAGTACGTACTACAAAGGAAACAATTCACAGGTAAGTGTAAAAGTAGTATGTACTACAAAGGTAATTGAAATATTCTTGTTTATTTTGAAGATATTGTAAAACTTCTAGTTCAATACACAGGTAAGTGCAATAGTAGTATGTACTACGAAGGAAATTGAAATATTTCAGTTAATTTGGAAGATATTGTAAAACTTCTAGTCCAGTTCATAGGTAAGTGTAATAGTAATATGTACTACAAAAGAAATTGAAATATTTCAGTTAATTTGGAAGCTATTTTAAAACTTCTAGTTCAATTCACAAATAAGTGTAATAGATACAACAAAGAAAATTGTAATATATTTAGGTGAATTGAGCGTGCGCTGTCTGACGTAATCACGGCCATTTTCAAAAAATGACAAAAAAAAAAAAAAAAAAAAACTCAATTTTTAAAAATGTTATGAAGGTACTGTTAAGATTTCATGTTTTTATCACCATTATGTATCACAATTAAATTAAAAATATGTTTATTTATTCACTATTGAACATTTTTTTTTTCTTTTAAGCATCCCAAGCTTAGGCAGACACAGTAAAACGTATTTTTTTTTTTTTTTTTTTTAACCAAGAGATTCAAAAGGGCACTGTTATAAAAAGAAAATTGTTTCTTCGTTAAAGAAGATTTCCGAGAGAACAATATGATCTTCTCTGAGATACCCACGATTCTACAAAACGTTCCTTTATCTTTAGAAACCTCAGAATACAAGAGATTTCCGAGTTTTCTGAAACAAAGGATTCTTTTTCTGCTCGTAATTTTACGAATCGTTTACGAATAGTTTCAAAAGCGTTTTAATAAGTTTTATTAACCTGCGGTCAAAACGAAATATTGATTTCCGGATGCTATCAATCCTCAATTAAAATTTTTTCTCCACTTGAGAAATCATACATGCAACAGTGACAAAGTAATGTTCTTTTGAACTGTCTGCATGTTTGTATGTAGAACATAAAGAGCGATACTTAGGATCTGGAAGAAGAACGTGTTGATATTGGTCGGAGAAAACTGATTAACACACTTTAAAAGTAACGAGACTCTTTTCTGAAAATTGAATTAATAATAATAATAATAATAAAATTTCAGAAATGCTTCTTTAAATACGAGGGCAAGTAGGTCACAAAAGCCAGTAAAATAAGGTAAACCAAGATACATAATTAAAAGTTGCATTTATTTCCATATAAAATCATCATTTAAATTGATACATTTGTCTCATCCCTTTATGAGTTTTGTAATACTTGCTGCAGAAAAGTATTTGCATTGCACTCTCAGGCTTCTGTGGGCCTCACATTCAACGCCTGCTTCAGTCGGCTGTAGGCTAAACCTTGTGAACACCCTTTTGCAGTTGCTTGATGTGTGTTGTTGTTCTTCTGTTAGCTCTAACCATTCTTTAACCTTCCGAAATGTGTCTTTTGTCGCAATCTCAACAGGACGACAGCTTCATTCTTCGTCAGTAACTTTTGAAAGACCCTGCTCATCTTGTACAATTGTTGTCTCATAAATTCGAAATTGACATCTTACAGTTGGAAAGTACTGCCACATATTGTCATGTTTGGAAACAATTTACAACTAACTTCCGACCTCTCATATCGGTTTCTGACCTACTTACTGACTTTTCCTCGCACTAAATCTATTGATTTCTGTGGTTTCTCATGAAAAGATATTTTTTTTTGAAAACGTAGATAACTCAGAAGTGGTTATCATATCATTATTCTTACTAAAAAAGAAAGTATTTCACTCGAATTTTTTTGCGACGTACAGTTTTCGACGGACTTACTGATTTTCATGATAAGAGATTCCTAAAAACATGTTTATAGAAAATATATATCTATATGAGTGTGTGTATGTCTACTTTGTATCATCGAAAGTGTAGGAAGTTATGCATAGAATTGAACCAAATTGCATATGTTTGGTTTTTGGTAGCAAGTTCCACTTGAATTTGGGAATCTTCTACCTGAAGGGGGAGCAGTAATAGAAGTTTTTGTGCAATTTTTATTATGGTATAATCGACAAGTATATGAAGATAAAAAAGTATTGACCAAATTTCATCTATATTTTCTTACTATAGCCAGCACGTAAAGTTGAATTTGGGTATATTCCGCTAATAACGGACGCTAAAACAGTAAATATTGTGTCGTTTTCATCATTGTATCATTGGAAAGTGTACAAAGTAATGCAAATAATTTTATGAAACTTCATGCATATGTTTTTTAGTGTGGATGCCAGGATCGAGACGAAAATGAAGATATAATGGATACCCACAGAAGATTCGCTGTGGTAGTGATTTTGTGTGCAATTTTCTCATTATTTCATATTTCATTTATGCATCGATTGCTCGTGCTGTGATTTGTATTTCGCATCCTTCTGACTCGGTGATTCCCAAGCATATGTCTTACATTAGGATAACGAAAAATATTGATTTTGTAAAATAACATTATCGGGAATAACTAATTTTTACTCCGATTAATAAAATTAAGCAGAAATTTAAGATAAAAATTGAAGTTGGTGTAGTACTGAAGTAATGATATCGAAGTATTAATTTTTTAACATGTATTATAACATTTATGTATATTAATGTATTATAAAGAATAAAGATTTGGATTTGACACATCCGACTAGTTTTGTTTTTCAGTCTTTTAACAGTATATATTTGAGTTAGTGTAATTGTGTCATTAATAGAAAACTTTTGTGCTGACATAATTGCAATTATCTCTTTTTAGCGTGTCTGTATTGAGCTTTATATTTGTGATATATATAAAGAATAATATTGTATTAAGCTGTTTTGCAATACTATATGAAAATAATTGAGAGATGTCGCTTATCTAGTATATTCGCTGAATAACTAGCACATTTCGAGGATGAATTGCAAAATTCCATTAATCTTCTTTGACCATAATAGAATTTATTTATATTCTAATTCATCAGAATGGCGTTTTTACATATTTACATAACAAAAAAGGTCCAACATAATTTCCGTAAATTTTCGAGGAAATCTTCAACTGATAATTTATGTAAAAACTTTATTTCACTATGTTTTATTCAATTATATTTTATCTTTTTTTTAAATTAGTTTTGTAAATTTTCTGGAAACATTAAAATACAGACGTTCAGAATATCATACATGCTAAAAGTACTACGTGTTAAAAAATATATCGAATTATTAACCCGTTAATAGTCGCGCGTTGGTCTTTTCCCCGCCCGAAATTCGTTATCTTCCTGTAACTCATTTCCCGTTAAAGTTACGATAGCCAAATTCCGTGTAGCTGACCTTGAGTGTTCACACTTTTGTGTAGTAAAATTCCAAGTGATTCCTGCTGTTTCTTAGCATTTTATCGCATTCTTAAGTTTCAATCGGTCTAAATGACCGCGTTGCGACCACTTGCGTTAGTTGAATTTTTCCCCCTCGTGTTCATCCTTTCCCATTTCCGCGAAATCTGGGGGGAAAGTTTCTTCGAAGTACGGGCTCTCTGCCTGTTGTTATTTCGTCTTTCTTTCTGTCTGCTATTTTACCCGTTCATAGAATACTTTTTGTACTTAAATGTGACTTAATGTGACTTAAAATTGTTTTATTATATTAGCTGTGAAGTCAGTTCGCACAAAAAACTGATGGATGGTCACTTACATTTTTTTTTCCATTGTCAAACATTGCGGGGATAAATTCTCAAATTGATAATCGTTTAAATATGGGAAAAAACGGGAAATTCATCATCATTATTTGAAAGAAGTTGCTTTCCATTTATTACCGGAACATATAAATGAAAGAAAACAGACAATAACACTGTCAAACTATTAAAAAAGAGAGAAGAGAATTTTGTGGGAATCAGTAAAAAAATTGCCGTATCTCCAAAATCTGAAAAGTATCGTTTTTGTACAATAAAACAAATTCAAAAGATAAAACAATTTTCTCAGAAATGTAGTATGTATATCTGCGAAGAGCATACATATAATTTATTTGTACAATAAGAAAAATAATGAGAATTTTATAATGTAGGTTAGAAATTACGCAAATAAAAATCTCTTTTGGATAATTCAGTGAATGATTATACTATGATTTAAAAAAAATATTTTAAGTATTTTTCTCAAATTTATCTATTTTTAAATTTTCATACTGTAAGTAAAAACACATTTTTTCTTTAACAATGCCGAAGAAAATGTTTTTTTTTTATTATTATTATTATTGAAATCCAATAGAGGCTTGGGGACGGTTGCTAACAAATTTAAATTTGTTGTCCTTCATCAATTGTTCAAACTATTTTTCAGAATAATGTTTTCCAGAATACGAGAGAAAATTCATTTAAATAAAATTATTGCTGCATATTTATAATTTCGGAGAAAATTTTCTTATTGTTTTTATTATATTAATGAATGTTACTATAAAATAATAAATTATAACATTAATACCTTATTATGAAATGTACAATTGAATATTTATTTTAATTAAATAGTTGCTGTAAAATACATCCCTATTAAGATGAACCTTTCAGTGATTCTATTAATTAAAATAATTTATCCATCTTAGGATTTAAATCTACAATTGCAAATGTATTTAAATTAAATATATAATTTCGATAACTTATTATTTACTTTATATAAGCGAAGTTCGAATCCAGAGTTTTTATTCAAGGCGCTGCTCCCACCCTGAAATAAGTAGAAAAACTACAAATCGTGCATTTTCATTTGAAAAATGGATTTAATCATAAAATCTCGAGAGCCCCCCCCCCCTTCTGTCCCCCTCATACACATACAGACACCCCACAAAATAAATAAATAAAATGTAGTTACAACATTTACATTTATAATTTCGTAATTAAGTATTTTTTACTTTTTTCTTTATACATATATATAATTTGCTGGTGAATTAGTGGTATTGTATTTGATTTTCTGTTGCATGTCATAGGTTCCATTTTTATTTTCAGTTTAATTGTTTAATTTAATGTCCATGTAATATATTGATGCTAAATTTATTAATTTTATTTTATTAAAGGGATATAGAGTGCCGGAGTATCATAAAAATCTACCTGACTCTGATTCTGCCCTTCCAAAAAAAAAAAAAAAAAAACAAAAAAACAAAAAAACAAAAAAAAAAACCTATTACGAATTTAGATTCATATTTGTAAATGTTTTCCTACTAATTATTGATTCATAGCAACATCAGAAATTCAATCAAATCATTTACTATTTACTTTTAAGTATTTATGCAAAACGAAGAAAGAGTTATTAAAAACATTTATCTAGATGCCAACTGAATATATACTTAAGCGAAATAAATATTTTCCTGTAAAAGGTTGTAAAATGAATAATTGCTGTAATCTTTTAAAGTTCAGTCAATATTTTCACCCTACGTTTTCCGTTTTCGATCATCTGATAACACCGGCAAGTTTCCTCTTCGTTTTCGGCCTGCTGGTAAGGGCGGCAAATGGACCGAACGCGACTACTAACGTTCTAAAAAATGTCGCGACTACTCTCGGGTTAATACAACTTTACATTTTGAGGTAAAAGCTAAAAACATGTATTCTTGAAAATGGATTTTCACCAACTTTAAAGCAGTAAAAAGAAATTAATAAATGTGTAATAAAAATATTGTTAATGCTTTACCCATTATGAAATATGTATTACAGCTATAAAATGAAAATTAACATCCCTTTACTATGCAAAGTGAGAGAATATATCAGTTTTAGCGCATGACTTTTATGAATGAATGACTTAGTGATTCTCACACTTTAAGTTTCAAAAGATTACGAAAAATAAATCTTTTAAATGTACTTTTAGATTTTACTTGTATATTTAAACTTTTTATAAAAGAAAAAAAATATTATTATTATTTTTTTATAAATAAAGACATTAAAATATTTAAAAATATTTCTGTACTATTACGGATTTTGCCTTGTTGTGATCTAATTTAACTTATCTAATTTTCTAGGCATCTCAGTTTTCTAGAAAATTCTTAGTAACATTACAGATTTTTTTTTTCAGTGTAAACGTGAATGTCTTACATGATTTTTTTTTTTGAGTTACATAAAATGCTGTATGCCTCCCAATTTCCTAGAAATAATTATTAACCTCATAGACTTTTTTTACAGTGCAGTGGCTAATGATTGGATTTCAATTTTTACTCAATCTTTATATTTAATGAATTTAATTTATCAAGCTTAAAAGGTGCAAGCAAAGGCATACTTATGACAGGTGCTAATGATTAGTTTATTAACACTAGAACGGCGGTAGGGGTCATTTTGACACCTGAGCACTTTCGTCCGTTGATTACTTTAGTTTGGTTGGAAGAAATCGTTTGAAATTTTTTGATTTTTCCTAAATATATAACATCTTTTTCTTTAAAAAAAATCAGCTTTCTAGATTTGTTAGTTTTTGAAATATTGGTATGTATTCCTAGAACGGCGGGCAAGGGCCATTTTGACCCCTTTAGTAAAATACTCTTTGTACTCGACGGATTTCGAATCCATGAGAAAAATTCAATGACAAGCAATTTTCGATTGCATTCATACTGTCTCCCAGAGAGATAAAAACCGGTGTGGTGACACAACATTATTATCTGTAATTTGTATGTTATAATTCCTTTGTTTGATTTTGCCATGCTTTTGAACACAATATTTCAAAAAAAAAGAAGAAAGTGTAAGGTGTTTCAGACTTATATTTCTGTTCACAAATAGTATTTTCCCATTTGTTACTTTTGTTAGTTCAGATTAATCACTGCAGGTGGTAACCATAAGGGAGGTGTTTTATAAGTAGAGTATGAATATTGTTCGTACGGCAGACAGTTGAACATTTCCGAACATATAATTTGTTGAAAATTGCAAAACATGCTACCGACCAGGACAAAATATTACAGTTGGTGAACAATTGTTCCCATCTAAAGCTAGATGTAAATTTACGCAATATATGCCAAATAAGCCGGAGAAATTTGGGATATAATTTTGGTTATCTGTTGACGTTGATACTAAATATGTACCTCTTGAATGGATTTCCATTTCTAGGAAAAGATGAAACCGCAAATCCTCAATTAAGTTCAACTGATTTTTTTTTTGTGTGTGTGAAATTAACAGATACCCATCTAAATAAAGGGAGGAATATTATGACAGACAACTGTTTTACTAGCATCAAGCTAGCAGAAATACTAAAAGCTAAAAATACAATTTTTGTTGGCATAATGAAAAAGGAGAGAAGAGAAATTCCTATATCTTTGAAAAATATGCGTAGTACTCTTTATTCATCGAAGATAGTGGAACATGACAATATGACACTTACCATCTATCAAGCCAAAAGAAACAAAAGTGTATTTTTACTGCGCTCATTAAATTCTACTGTCAAATCTGAAGATAGTCGCAAGAAGTTGCCCGATTCAATATAATATTACAATATTACAACGCAACGAAATATGGTGTGGATATTCGTAATCAGATGTGCCGAAAATACTCCATTAAATCGGCTTCTAGACAATGGCCGGTACATATCTTTTACAATATTTTGGATCATGCAGCTTTGAATGCGATAATTTATCAAAGTGTAACAGGCAAGCCCATCAGTAGAAGAGATTTTCTATTAAAATTAGGAGATAAGTTGAGGATGGTTCTTATAGCTTCAAAAGCCCTAAAGAATCTTCCTGAGACTTAAGAAAAAACACACGAAAATGAAGTAGATATAAAGAGAAAAAATTGTCAAGTACAGAGATGCAATGAAAACAAATCTCAAGAATTTTGCGGATCGTGTTCCAAAGTTGTGTCCGGATAATGCACTGGAAAAATTGTTAACAATTATTTTTGTATCAACTGCATTAATTCCTAATCCGTGTGTTTAATTTGGAGTATTTTAAGTATTAAATAAAATTCAAAAGAAATGTTTTACATTCTAACCATTCGGCTACACTTATAATGAAATAACGGAAACAACAGAACACGTTTCTCATTTATGTATTAGAGAATGAATCATTCGGCAAGTAGATGAAAAAAAAAATTATAAATTGTATTTTATTTTAGTTAACATTAGTTTTAATTTGTGAAAACATTTATTTTAAATCAAGTTTTATATAAAATTAATGAGTTTTTTGAGTAGTAGTAGTATAATCCAATTGATCGCCCTGTAGGCGTTACATATACAGTACTTTAAAAACTCAATAAATTATCAAGTAATATTAAATATAAATTATAAAATACACGGAAATTACATATTTTTGCCAATGAATGGCATTTTAAATTGTTTTAGCGTTGTTATTTCAGTAGTTTGATCGTGGGGTCAAAATGACACCTTCCCGCCGTTCCAGTAGCTAAGATTTTTCCGCCGTTCCAGTGTTAAGTATAAAGTAGCAGAATTTTCACATTCATTCAAATTACGAATGTTCCAAGGGAGCAAAGTTCATAAGCCACGTTTTTGGCCCATGAAATATGACTACGATTATGTTATACTGACTTAATTATTTTTCTTTTTAATATTAGAAGGTATATATTGCACGATTTTAAAAATAGTTTTTGGACTTTGTTCCAATTTGTATGACTTACACAAGCTGAAAGTTCGTATAATTCGTAGTTTTGATGAAAAATACGCAATTTCCGCTATTTTTACTATGAGCGCAGCTTTGCAGCACTTTTATTTTAACATATTTTGTATATTTTGATATGTATCATAATATATGTCAAGAAGATTGTGTTGCACGATTGCGCTCATATAAATAATTGAGGTAAAAATAGCAGAAATTGCGTATTTTTCATCAAAATTACGAATCGTACGAACTTTGAGCTTGTGTATGTCATTTAAATGCGAACAAAATACAAAAACTATTAAAAAACAGAAAACCAACGTTTAAAAATGCACAAATAATACGTGAAGAGCAGAAAACAGCAATGCTGATGGCTCAGCTTTGCTTTTTCTAGCACGCTGTGTCTTGCTCTATATTGCATTGATGAAGAATCTCGCTAGTAGATTCGAAACAGCTGTTTGCAACTTTTCACGTATTAGTTGTACATTTTTAAACTTCTGTTTTAAAATGCTTTTTAATATTCCTGCACAAAGGCTTAATTGCTATTTTAACAAAAACTATTATTAAAATCCTGCAATGTATACCATATAATACTAAAAAATGAAATTATTAAGTTAGCATAACTTAATAAAATTTTAGTCTATTTCATGGACAAAAAGCGTGGCTAATGGACCCTGATCCTTTTTCAATCTTTCCCAGATTAAAAAAAAAAAATGTATGATTTGAATTAACACTGTAAAATTTATAAATGTTTCTTAATTAAGGAAAACATAATACTAGAGAACTGGAATTCTACTTTTTCAGAATTTAGTGTCACAACCGGCATTTCCATTACTTCATTTTCTTCTGATGAACTGATGGCTTCTATTATTATGATACAGCCATTATAAATGAAACGTTAGGTGAAGATGAAAGAGCAGCCGTAAAAAGTTAGAACTCTGATTTTCTGGTCAGAATGGGGGGGGGGGGGGATGGCCATATTTTTTCTTAATTCCATATTTAAATTCTGCTTTTTCATCTTCACCTAACGCTTCATTTTTAATGGCTGTTTCATAATAATAGAAGCCACCAGTCCATCAGAAGAAAATAACTCGGTTAAGCGGGACTCCACTGCAGTACAAACAAAACATATTTAAATTTTAAGACTTAAATCACACGTTTTATTTTATATAAAATTACGTCATTCGCATCCGCTTAAGAATTCCACATTTACGATATACTCTTAAATATCTACAGTAGAGCATGCATAGCACTTCACTATCGCGAAATAATGCACAGAAGCAGAAAAAAGATGCCGTCATTCAAGAAAATCGACAAAAAAATAGCTATCTAATGATACATAGATACTTAAAATTAAACATAGTTTATAATAGCTCCATTGTTTTAACAGGAATTATTCTTTTTTTTTTTTTTTTTTTTTTTTTTTTTTTTAAATAGCACGTGTATTAATTGCATTTTCGTTTGGTTGTTATGAGAAAATGGTAATAAAAATATATAATTAATATTTACAACTATTCCTCCTTTACTTTCTACAGAAATGGAGTACTTCCGTTGCCAATATTAAGCAAATGGTCTAAAAACTAAAAAAAAAAAAAAAAAAAAAAAAAAAAAAAAAAAAAAAAAAAAAAAAAAATTCAAACATAAATGGAGATACAGTTTTCAAACAATATGCATTTAAAAGAACTTTTTTCCCCCCCAATACGACAGTATAAAAATCAAAAATATGCGAAGCTTAGAAGTTTAAAAAATTACTATAGAGTATTTAATCTCCCTGCTTTGTTTTACGGATGGCTTCTATAACGTAAGGTTATTTTATGGAATACACAAAATAAGCTGGGAGAATGAAATAACAAAGCGAACTTGAGGCTAATTAAAAACAAGGAAACTATAACCTCATACGAGTTACCCACGGTCCAGAAAACCGTTCTTTACCTTTAGGAAATATATTTTCTAGCTTATCGTTTGTAAAAACAAAATTTCTTTTGCTGCCACCGATTTTCTGAAATATATCCGAATTATTTTTATAGCCCGTTAATCCACTTTCATAATCCGGAATATAGGTTTTTCGGATACTATCAATACTCAAGTAAATATTTTCATGCGCAAGGACAAATTTTACACTCAAACATAATAAAATAACAGCGCTAACTTTAACATTATCATTATTTTAATACGATTCCCTGTATACATTTAATTACGCAGCTGAAAAGGTTTGAAAATTGACCGTATCATAAAAACCACTAATTCAAGTTGAGAAACGTGATTCAATACATTATAAAAAGCACTCATGATCGTTCCCGAAAGTAGCTGGCAATAAAACAAGTTTTGTTTAACCCTTTATGCGCTCAATTATAAATTCATGAAAATATTATCTCCTAAAGAATTTTTTGTGAATTTTTGAAACTTCATTCGAAGATTTACATTAAAATTCTCGTTTACGTGTACATTTCTTTGTGGTCCTTATGTTTTGTCCACTAGTGTGTTTGTCGCTAAGGTTGACGATCATCTCATGCCCTCTAAACAGACTTTTAGATACTAGGTGGCGCTGTCAGAATTACTTCCCTAGCAGCGGCAACTAAACTTAAACTAGTCACTATAGATGAAGGTAAGTTGTTCTTCTCTTGGCTTCATATTTAGAAATATAATTTTTTTTTCGGAATATGGATGAATATTTTTTACAGCATCATTAATATCCCAATATTTAGCTTTTTATTTATACAAAGAGCTTATTTCAACTTTATATATGTAACATACAAATGTCATGTGGCATATTTAATAATTTACATATGTGCAAAATGATTCAACAAAATGGCTAAGACAAAAATATTACCTCGATCATCCTCATCTCAGTCTCAATTATTAGACACTGATTATAATGTTAACAGACACTATCTTATCGTAAATGTTTATCCTACGCATAAAATATACATCCTTGATTTCAAAACAGTACAGCATTTAAATGAAAAAACGTGTATTGTAGTATATAATTATATGTGATAGTTGGTACATTAAATAAAAAAAATAAAAAAAATTGGAATGAAATTTTTCGGTTTTCAGATACTGACCCATAAATTCTCTGTTTTATATAATTTAGAAATTGAAAATCTAAATATTCATTAAATATTATTAAGCTGTTTTATCTACAAAAATTTCAATACCACTAATAGGTTAAATAAATGCAACATTAGGCAACAAATGTTTTTTTTTAAAGCACAATTATAAAATGTAAAGGATTGAAAACATTTAAATAGAAATAGTAAAGGTACATATTTTATAGAGTAACACATGAGACATTTTTTGATACACAAAAATATATTTTTATTTTATTTATTTATTATTTATTATTATTATTATTATTTTATTTATTTATTTATTATTTATTATTATTATTATTATTTTATTTATTTATTTATTTATTTATTTATTTTTGCGAAAAGGCCAGCTACATTGTAAAGAGATTTCAACGAAATATGAAAATGTAGGAAAATTAATTTCAGAACAAATTCATTTTCTTTATACATTTCTACTTTTTTTTTTTTTTTTTTTTTTTTTTTTTTTTCAAAATGAATATTTGAATTTCTTCTTGACATGTTTTCATAAAATAGAAAACAAAACAATAGAAACAAGAACAACTACAGAAACAACAACAAAAAAAAAGTTTGTAAAAATGAAAATTTTCCAGAAATAACAAATGATGAATGAATTTAATTTAAGGAGAAGGATTGAAACATTTTTTTTCTTTTTTATATAAAAGGAAATGATTTAGCATGCTGACACACTCGATGGTTGATTTCGTCAAGAAAATGCACAAATTGCTGAATATGATTAAATTAATTGATTAAACGGCTATTAACTCTGATAGCATGTTATCTCGTTGATGCATTATACAAACTTTCAATAAATGCGAAAATTTCAAAATTTTTCGATAATATATAAATTAAATTAAAGGAAAACACTTTAGTAATGTGTAAAACGTAACTCGAAAAATGAAAGAACTTCCAGTTGACGGCCATAAATTATTAAAATTGCTTAAAATTCCTCTATACAGGGCCTAGGAGTCAAACCAAATCAACTGCAACTAATTAAATAAATATTTAATTTTTAAATTAATTAAATGTACATGCAGGTATATATGTATATACTTATTTCTTTATCTAATTATTCGAATATAATGTGTTGATTAGTTGAAGACTTCTCGGCCTGGACTCAAACCATTGACCTTTGACTGAACTTCCAATGATCTGCATTAAGCTATGCCGTTCGAGTTGGCAAGGAGATTTTTAATAAAATATAGATCTTCATTATACAAATATAATTAAATAAATAATCAGACACATACACACATATATACATACATATATATATATAGTAAATCGAGGAGAGTTCGCGCGGTAGGAGAGATTGCGCACAAAGAGATTCGGCGAGAAGGAGTAGAGTGCGCGCCCAGCGACTCCAGGTAGTTGTACAGCAGTATTAGTGCAGTGTCTACATGAATGTGCATATTTATTGTTCCAAACGTCTTGGATAAAGCAGTGCTATTTTGGTATTTTTTCCAAAGTAAGTGCTTGAATTTTCATAACTGTTCGTCAGAATTTTTACAGAGCGTCAATAATACAAAATATTTTGAACTTAAACAATTTCTTATAAACTACTAACCTGGACTAAGTATGCGATCACCAGAAATTCATTTTAGAAGTGGCTGTATTTAAATAAAAGACCGCGCAATCTCTCCTACCAAAATAGGAGAGTTTGCGCATCTGCTACTTAGGAGAGATGGCGCATTTCCCCATAAGTTTAAGTGCTAGGAGAGATAACACAGCTTATTGATAAATTTGTATGAATCGCAAATTACGCGTAAAACATATGAATGAATCAATTTTGAAATAATTTCGGAAAAACACATAATTATCAAAACTAAATTTGGCAATAAATTAATTTGCAAAAAAAAAAATACATTTGCAGATAAAAATTTTATTAATAAAATAATAATACAGTTGTTATTAAATAAATTTTATGTAATTATTTTTGTTAATAAATTAATAATATATTTGTTAATAATTTAATTAAATATATACACACACATATATATATATATATATAACCTTTAAATAAACATTACCGACCACCAACAAAAACTGCGAAATTATGAATAAAATGACATTAACAAATTGACAAAAATACAGTTCCCCCAAACACACTTAACTTATATATATATATATATATAACATTTATATGTATATATATGAATATACAGAGAGACAGGGACGATACATGCATGAAGATATAAAATGTGCCCTTTCTATTGGTGCTTAATAGCTAATTGTCAAAGGTAAATTTTGAGTTAAATTTTCATTGTAAAATATTTCAAGTATTGTCTTTCATCATATATTAAAATCGGCTTATTTAAAAATAATTATTATGCGAAAAAAACCGGTATCTGAATCCTATGATACATTTTTAGATATAACAACAATAAAAATTAACCAAGCGACTGAACAGCTAAAGATACTTAGTTATGGCATTCAGTTAGCAAAATATAAGTGTTTTCAATCTTGTCTGGCAATAAGAAATGAAAGACACTGTGGTCCTCATGACCGAAATTGATCTAAAAACAGAATACAGACTGAAATAGAACACAGTATACAAAACTCCACGTAAATTTTCATGTTAAATAAATCAGAAAAAAGAAACCAAAAATAAATTCGAGATGATTTCCGATTTAAATTGGCATTGATGGAATAACGTATTTGATTTCATTTCATCTGTTGTAACAATCAACTGGACAACGATTGAAATCATACAAAACTTTCTATTATTCAAATGAATATTTTTAACGTGATATACGCAATTTCATTTCAGTTAAAGATTAATCTAAGGAAATAAAGCAAAATTTTTATGATTTCATAATTGCTCAGTACTTGTTCTTCTTTTACTATTCATTCATATAGCTTTTCGATTAGTTTATGCTGTTTTTATAAGATTTATTTTTTGTAGTTTTTCTCGTAAAGCATACTTCTAGTAAAATATTTTCTGTAAAAAAAAAAAAAAATAAATAAAAAAAAATAAAATAAAATAAAATAACGCGTCTTGCAACATAATTTATAAAACTTTCCAGGTGCCATGATTAACCTCTCGCAAGGATTTCACACATTGTCAGAAATAACTTTCGCTTCTAACGTCATAAATTACATAAGATGGTAAATTCATATTTACTAAAGCAACCTGTTTTATCTCAATTTTTTTATCATATTTGTTTTTCTATTCAGTGTTGTAAAGTAAACTTAAAATATTAGGTAATAAAAAATGGTTTTTCTAATAGTTTTTCTAATTGCATTAATTTGTTATTTCCGTATTAGAACACATTTGTATAAATGTAATTGGTATAATATTTGTTAAACTTATATATAACTAATTTTTTCGTTAGTTTATGATTTCGAAAAGTATATATTTTTGAGATTATTTTAATTTATGGTGGAGCAATACGAAATTCGTTTACTTAAAACTTTGTATGGTGAAGTAGTACATTTCAATACATCCCGAATTTTTAAAAGCTTTATTGACATATTCGTTAAAACTAGGACTTCCCTCAGAGGGATTAGTCTGAGCGATAGTACTGAGAACATAGATTTAATAATAACATGTGGAAGCAAAGAAAATGAGATGTTATTTTTAGTTGTCCATATACTGCGATAAACTGAAATGATGAAAATAAACTAATCGCAGAATTACAAAATCTTATATATAAATTCGTATACACTGTTTAAAAAAATGGGAAATCAAACCATTCAAGACGGCCATGCATGGATATAAAATTGAAAGTACGCAATATATTAAAAGTAAAATAGAAAATGAAACACTAAATTACTTATATCGGAATTTTAACTGTATTAAATGATGTCAAGAGCATAATCAGGCGCTCCGCACCAATTTGAGTAACTTTAAATGACAAATATATGATGCTTAAAAAGAATGGACTATACTTTATATGGTGTGTGCTCCCCCGGAATAGTTAATATTGTACAATATCTGTTTTCCACGGATGCAATGAGGTTGTCGATAACATTTAAGGAATTCTCTCCTCAAAATCTAATATAGTTTCAAAGTACCGAATACATCAACAGTGGCATGCAATGCTTCGTTAGAGTGTGCTTTAGATATGCTCGATCGGATTTAAATGATGAGTGTATGCGGGCCACTACATACGCTGTATTGTTTTGTTTTCAAACATATTCTGCACAAGAGTTGAGCTGTATTTAGCATGTATTAAATAAAAGAAATCGGCAATGATTACAACATAAAGTATGACACAAGATCTGAATATATCGTCTGCATAACTTTTGAGCTGTCAAAGTGTCATTTGAAGTAATTTACAAATCCATACATATTTATTCAAGAAATCATGCAAGCTAACATACGCCAATATGAACCCAATTTTAAAATTTCACCAGAATAAGTTAATATATAAAAAATCTACTAATGATAATTGAGAATATGACCTTATGATAAAATGTCTAGAAAAATGAATCGGATAAAAAATTCATATCACATTTAAAACAGCACTTCCCTCTGTTAGTGGCCTTGGCGAGAGAGAGAAAAGCCTAGAGAAGCAACACTTTAACAAGTACTTTCGGGCAACCTACTCACTGTTTCATACACATCTTTATTCAATATTTACACAATTTATTTAATGCTAGGTTGGTATCTATCAGTTTTGTTGCATTTAAATCGCATGTCATGTTTTGCGGAGGAAATGCAGCATTATGAAATATTTAAAGTTGCTGTACCTAATAATTCCAAATTAATGGTAATTGAGATCGCTTTCCGTTAATTTCATCTTTTTAAATTTTAAATTTTTTAGAAACCATTCATAGAGACAATTGTCTATTTTAAAACCAACCCGAAGCAAAATTTCAAGATTTTGGGCTCAGCAGTAGCACAGAAATAGAAAATTTTTGAAAGTTTTTTGTTTTTGCACTGTTTTATATAGCGACATTTTTAGAAATTGTTCTATTGCGAGAATTTACGTCATGATAAATACAGCCATATCAATTTTCATGTTTATATTCCTAACAATTCCATGTACTTCGTTACTTAGATCATCTTTAGATTTTTTCCCGCTTTGTTTAGTCTTTCTATTTTTTAGAATTCGTTCTACAACGAGCATTTACATCTTATTAATTACTACCATGCCACAGTTCTAGTTTCTAACCCCAACAGTATCCCAAAAATTTCAGTATTCCAAATAAATCATAGTTTAGAACCTTTCTAGAAATTTTTACGTTTATCCGTCAAATTGAACCTTTTTAGAGAGCGTTCATTACGAGTATTTACATCTTAAAAGTAACTACCGCACCCAATTTAAAGTTTCTAAACCAATCAATATCACAGAAATCGCAATTTTAGAACTTTTTTGCTCCTGCAGCGATGTAGGTTCTTGCACTGACATAAAATAGTCTTTTTTTCGGAGCAGAGATGGCCACCAACATTTTTTTAAGTTGGCTATGTAGTTTCAGAGATAACACCTCACAAACGTACAAGCATTAATAATATTATATACTATATAATATTATAACGCTTTATAATATTAGCATTAGATGTACAGCTACAAAAGCCATTTATCTGTTACAAACTAAAGTGCCCGACGTTGCCCAGAATTTGAAGGATGTTTGTTATGAAAAATCAATTACAAAATTTAACATACAACACAAAACAAACATAAAAAAAAGTAGTCGAAATGTTGTATGAATGAATCATATGAAAACGCTGTATAAAAATGTATAAATGTATATAACAGACGCAAAAGAATACAGCTATAAATGAACCTATTTCAATTTATAATTGCAGCAATAATGTTAAAACAGGCCAATATTTCCCTAATCGGATTTTTATCACGCTTCAATACATTTTTCACACTCATATGACGTTATACTATATCCACCACGTCCTTTATATTTCCAATATGATGTAATATTTTACTCTTTGACGTGGAAACCTTGAAATAGAAAAGTTATGAAGTTATATTCACTTTCATTTAAATTCGTCAAACCGTTTATTTCATTTTCATATTTCACGTGAATATCTTGCAATAGAAAAGTTATGACGTAATATTCACCTTTTTTTAAAAATTCGTCAAACTATTTATTTCATTTTCATTTTTCACGTGGAAATCTTGCAGTAGAAAATTAATTGTTGTAGTAATAATTTTATTGTGTTTTTTAATTGTTGGCCAGTGCTATAAAGAAAAATGTTTAAATTTGATAAGAAATTGCTGTTAAATTGGTGGTTTTTTATTAATTAAAAATTAACTATAAATTATTTCGATTCCGGATTACTTTAGTTGCCTCGGCCATGTTTTAATACACATGTACGTATCTTTTCACAATTTTGGCTTCCAAATTGTGGATTTTTATAGAATTACAAACAGACGGATCGACAAGTTTTCATTTTTATATATCTCTCTATTCTGAAAAAAGTAACTAACGCTGTCACCGGCGCCGCCGGTTTTGAATTTTTTGTGACCGGAGGTCTTTCTTCGTTAATATTAAGAAAACTATTGCATACAAAAATATGAAAATCGGTGGTATTATAGCGAAATGTTTGATCAACACGCTAATGCATACAGTTTTCAAATCGAAGAATTATTTTAAGAGATATTTAATGCTAAATTTGGACAAAATCGTTCCATTAAAAAAAATATTATAGGAGCAAAAGCTATACATGTGAATTTAATCATTTTTAGATCATTTTATTCAATAGAAAATCCCGGTGTGCAGATTTCATTAATTTTTTTAATTTGACTCATTTTTTGAGGTTTTATTTCTATTTTAAATTCAAATATTCAGCATCTTGATTGATATTTTTTACATATTTTAGAAAATGGTATTAATTTAAACTGTTGCCAACTGTATAAACAGTGCAAACAATAATGTTTGCTTCAAATAAAAAAAATTATTTACACGTTACTATTATAAACAGAAAAAAACCTTCAAATTAGAATTAAATAATTATGTATAAAAAGCAGGCACTTATTGGAAATTACGCCATTAAAACTATATTTACATGTGAATTTTGAAAGAGAAAGGATATTGTAAAATAAATTCATTAACATGCGTTAGAACTCTGAAATAGCAGAATTTGCGTCACATTACACTTATTATGCAAAATGAACAAAAAATAGTATTGCAAAACAGTTTAAATTTAAAAATTGCGCGAGACAAAATATTAGAGGTTAAATATTAGATTTTTTCAAAATTTTATTATTTGTCGTTTGATGTGAGGTGTTCAGCTATAAGTATGCAAAATTTCATGTCTCCAACTTAATTAGGGGCTGAGTTAGAAAAATTGCTTAAAATACACAAGTTAGAGACCAGAGGGTTAAATATGACTTTTTCAAAATTTTATGATTTATCGTGTTATCGCAAGTGTTCAGCTATAAGTATGCAAACTTTCATGTCTCCAACTTAATTAGTGGCTGAGTTAGAAAAATTGCTTAAAATACACAAGTTAGAGCCCAGAGGGTTAAATATTAGACCTTTTTCAAAATTTTTTTATTTGTCGTTTGATGTGAGGATTTCAGCTATAGGTATGCAAAATTTCATGTCTCCAACTTAATTAGGGGCTGAGTTAGAAAAATTGTTTAAAATACATAAGTTAGAGCCCAGAGGGTTAAATATGACTTTTTCAAAATTTTATTATTTGTCGTTTGATGTGAGGTGTTCAGCTATAAGTATGCAAAATGTCATGTCTCCAACTTAATTAGGGGCTGAGTTAGAAAAATTGCTTAAAATACAGAAGTTAGAGACCGGAGGGTTAAATATGACTTTTTCAAAATTTTATGATTTATCGTGTTATCGCAAGTGTTCAGCTATAAGTATGCAAACTTTCAAGTCTCCGATATATATAGTTTCTGAGAACGGGCTCTGTGACAGACGGACAGACAGACAGACAGACAAAGGAGTGAGACAGGTAGGGTTTCGTTAGATGAACGAAACTCTAAAAACATGCTGCGGATGACTGTAACAACATCCTAAAATTACATTACCATCAGCGATCTACCAATCCCGAATTTAGTTTATATTCGTTTCATATATTCTTATTCTTTTGTGTGGCCCTGTAAAATAACTATCAATATTATATACAGTAAAACCTCTGAATAGCGGACACCGCGAGAATGCAGAATTTGTCCTCTATTTTGAGGTGACCGCTACTGAGAGTAAAACATGTACAGTTATTTAAGAGTTGGTAATCGAAAAAATGTCCGCTAAATACAGGTATCCGCTAATCGGCTGTGTCCGCTATGGAGGTTTTATCAGTAAAACCTCTGAATAGCGAACACCTCGGGAGGGCAGAATTTGTCCTCTATTTGGAGGTGTCCGCTACTGAGAGTAAAAAAATGTACAGTTATTTAAGGGTTGTTAATCGAAAAAATGCCCACTAAATAGAGGTGTCCACTAATCGGGTGTGTGGTTGGTTGATGGAGGTTTTACTGCATAATAATATCATCCTTTACAAGAAAATTGCATGCTGTATGATAGACAGACAGACATCCAAAGAAAGATAACCTCCCGGAGCAATAAACACTCATGTCTTTTGTTTTAATCATCCACAATTGTATGTCATACAGCAGGCCAGATTTTATACAACAGGCTAAAAACGGTCACCGTGGTACGGAGTACTGTATTATTATTTGTTTGCCCACCAAAACTGGTTGCCAAGGGTTGTTGCAAGGTTTGTGATCACGTGGTTAAAAGTGATCTATTCAATATTAATGCGTGCGTTTTTTTTTTTTTTTTTTTTTTTTTGCTCCATGTGTTCAAACCAGTTGTCTACGAAAACATCAACCGGTGAAAGTGACGCACACGAAATTTCTGTGACGTATGCAGATAAATTGCGCTTTTTTATCAGTTTTTTCTATATAATTTTTAAACGGTTTGGAACTTATTTTTCATAGTAGGTGCATTCAGTAGGCGACCATCATAGGTACCTTCTGGTGCAATCAGAAACGAAATCCGACAAATATTTTTTGAGTTATGCTTGACGAAAGGTTTTTATTAGGCTTTTTTTTAGTAGGACATGGCGTTAATATCCATCGTAGTAGTAATGTGTCCGGACAGTAATATTTCGCTGAGTATTAGCCTTCGCTTCGCTCAGACAATTAACAGTTTAACTAAGTTTATTTTTACAGACAGAAGAATCAGTGCGGAAGGTTGAGTAAATGTTTGCTATGCCGTTTATTGTTATTCGTATGTTAGCTCTAACCATTTCCTCAAACTTCCGCACTGATTCTTCAGTCGCAATCTCAATTGGACGACCACTTCTCTCTTCGTCAGCAACTTTTGTAAGACCCTGCTTATCTTGTACAACTGATATTTCATAAATTCGAAATTAACATCTCATAGTTGGATTATACTACCACCTATTTGCATATTTGGTTACAATTTACTACTAATGTCATGAGACCTCTCATATCAGTTTGTGACCTACTTCTTGACTTTCTCTCGTATGATTATATCAAGAATACAATTACAATAAATATTTCACCGTTATTTTGTTAGACTCCTGTTATTGAGAAACTAAAAATAAAATAAAAGCATCCATTATGGTACATATAGTATAGTAATTATTTATAAAGTTGAATAAGCTATTGTTTCATATGGAAGGTATCAACGTATAGAGAGGATATCTGTCCAAAAATATAAACATATGATTTTACAGAAATACATAAAATATTAATAATAATAATAATCAGAGGTCACATGACTACTGTGAAAATAATCCAATCGTATTTTTTTTTAATTTTGAGCACATATGTAAATATATGGGTAATATGTGTTCGCTTTAACATCTTAAAATGACAAAAGTTATGGTACTGGATAAAACTGTTGTAAAAATGCCTGTTATATACTGCCTGCATTTAGCAACTTTACTAGCGATTTTAAATCAAATGACATATATACAATTAGATGCAGAGCCACATTTGACTTGATCATTTTATCTGAAATATTTAACCATGAAAGATATCATATTGCACATAAACATATTCATTATCAGTTGGTCTATTAGCGGCTAGAGTGAATGCTCTGTAAAAAAGGTACTAAACAAACAAAGTAAATTCCCAGCATCGCAGCTTAAGCTTTGATTTAAGAATGGAGATGTCTAAAAATCTTGGTCAGAGGCAAGTGCAAAAGGTAAAAATACAAATATATATAAATAAATGTAAAATAAACTGAAATTAGCGTCTTTGGAATTTGGGTATATAATAGTCTGGTGAAGTGGAATACTATAATGTTACCATAAATATACAAATCTATATTCTGTATCATTCAGATCCATTTTCTACATGCGGATTACTGAATTAAATACTGAACGGAATTTTCTATTGCATAATAGGTTCAGCACTAATGTATCATTTAAAATTAAATCCATAATGAAGACCTGTTTATTAGGGTGGAGTGAAAAAAACAAAAATCGGAAATTTAAAACGTAATACCACGCAAAAGTTGAGTATGGTCTTGAGTAATAAAAATGCACCGTTTTTTCAAAATCAAATTTTATTTTCCGGTACCCCCGGGTCCCCAATTTTTGCGAAAATCGTCACAAATGCCTTGTAAAACTTATTTATAGAAATAAATATAAAGTTGGAAAATAAAAATGTCATGCAGCGGAAAAAGTTGCGTATGGTACGCAGTAATAATCCCGCAAAGTTTTTTCGAATTCATATAATATCTTCCAGTCATTCGAAATTTTGAAATAAATTCTGTAAATTCCCTTTTATCTTCTGTACATGCATTATAGAATGCGCCAAACAAGAAGCAAGAGTGCAATAAAAACATTTAATCTGTGAATAATACACAAACAAAGACTTAAATTTTCTCTATTAATTTTCAAAAAGGAAAAACAAACGTTTAAATCTGATAAAAAAAATTAAAGTCTAAGAAAATCAGTTCGTACTCTTAAAAAAATGTAAATATTCGAAATATTTTGGCTTTGTGTTTATTGTTGGTCTGTTGGAGTTTTGTAACCTTAAAATTTGACAGTCTCAAAATGACGCATAATGTCTCTTTATTGTAATCTTATCTTATTTTTGATCTTATGAACCCATCCCTGTTTCTTGCACCACCAACTATCGCAGCAGCTTCAGTGACCACTTTGGCACATCTTTCCACATTTTGAGTTTGGCACGCGTACTCAGCAAACGAAATGATATCTTCACGATAACATTTGTCAATGTACATCTTCAAAATCATCGTATGAAAGATTAGTCAAAATAGGTGGATCTATAACTTCTACCTTATTCCACTGAATTAGAACAATATAATCTGTTGAGCTAAAGTTGATTGCAAGAATTTGGAACTGCCTGACTTCTCCACTAGTGTTCGCAATTCGCGCTTTAAGGATTTTGCGAAAAATTAGCTTGTGGATGTCTTCCGATCATCAGTTACCATGGCAATATGCAGGTTTTCAAGATGAGTAAAAAAGGCTTTTCGCTGGATTACTGGGTTAATGTCAACTTTAACTTCCTGGGTCACATCCCAGGAAAAATAAACAATTTCCGAAAGATGGATTGCACCATCTTTGCAGGATGGCTTGCACTTAATTACAAACCATACACGTGCGTACACATTGTCATCAAACTCCGCCAATATCTTCAGATTTGACGTTGGATCCTGAGTTCCCACATAGAGTTTCAAAATTATATTGCCAGTGGTAACATATCTTCTCTCTGAAAGTCTACCAGGGAATTTTTGTGCAAAGTTTTCCAAACAACCTCCCTTCTTAATAAAAGGCATAATTTCCTTCGGATATTTTTGATAGGTACTGAGATCGTCAACAGATTAGTTTTAATTGACGTCACACCCTATCTACGAACTTGAAAATCTCGTGCATGCTTTTCGTTTCCCTTTTAAATTTCCCTTTTTTCTCAACTTTTGTTGGTTAAGCGTTAAAATATCGGTGATTTTGATAGGTTGTGGGGAAATCGGTGGGCGTCTGGTCACATCGTTGAAACTGGTCTATAACTGTGTCGAGGTTATAATTAATGTCAATAGTTTGGAAAGAAACGATGGAATGATTTCACCGTTGTTCAATATTGTCTTGATTCACAAACTTTAACTGTATGGTCCTTGCTGTATAGTCTAGCTATTGAAGCAAATGTCGCAATGACAGCTCATTTGTATGCAAAAATCAAGAGCCATTCTGCATATTTTCGGACTTAAAGTCAGATTTAAATTTTACAAAACTCCAACAAGACCAACAATAAACACCAAGCCGAAACATTTCGAATTTTTAGATTTTTGTTTTGAAGAGCACGAACTCATTTACTTGAACTTTACATTTTTTATCACTTTTAACAGATTAATTGTTTGTTTTTCATGCTTGAACGTTAATTGCTTGTGTACTCTTCAAAGATTAAATGTTTGTATTGCAGTCTTGCTTCTTGTTTGATGTATTTTATTATACATATACTAGGGGGCTCGGCCCCCTACGAGCTACGCTCACCAACCCCCGTCCAGACACCACAGACTCTAAATGCACGCTAATTTGATCGGCTTTAAAAAGATTTCGAAAGATTGAATTATAATTTAAAAAACAGTGGCGATCTCCCTATAAACGAATTTCTATTCATTTCTCTTTGATTGGGGGATTTTAACGCAAATCCGCTGCGGTACTACTTGATTATTCCGTCGACCCATCTCGCCAAATTATATAAATCGCCAAACCACTCGCCAAATTATACACATAATTTTTATTTTAAATAACGAAAGAACAAATAAATTAGTACAACATTAATAAAAATACAAATAAAACGTCGAAATAAAAATAACTTGATGACGTAGACACGTGTAACAACATTTCAAAATAAGCTAATATAAAAGGAATCTCTCTATTCTAAAAAAAAGTAACTACCGCTGTCACCGCCGCCGCCGGTTTTGAATTTTTTGTGACCGGAGCTCTTTCTTGATTAATATTAAGAAAAATGATGCATACAAAAATATGAAAATCGGTGGTTTTATACAGAAATGTTTGATAAATACGCTGATGCAGACAGTTTTCAAATCGAAGAATTATTTTAAGAGATATTTAATGCTAAAGTTGGACAAAATCGTTCCACTAAAAAAGTTTTATAGCAGCAAAAACTATGCATGGCAGTGTAATCATTTTTAGATCATTTTATGCGTTAGAAATTGCCGGAGTGCAGATTGCATTAATTTTTTTATTTTGGCTCAGTTTTTCAGGTTTTATTTCTATTTTAAATTCAAATTTTCAGCATTTCTAGAGATATTTTTTACAGATTTCAGAAAATTGTACTAATTTAAACTGTTGCCAACTGTATAAAAAGTGCAAGCAATAATGTTTGCTTCAAATTAAAAATTTATTTACACGTGACTATTATAAGCAGGAAAAAAACTTTCAAATTAGAATTAAATAATTACATATAAAAAGCAGGAACTTATTAAAAATTACGTCATAAAAAGTATACACGTGAATTTTAAAAGAGAAAGGATATTGTAAAATAATAAATTCATTAACATGCGTTAGAAGTCTTAGGAGAAATTACGTCATATTTACGTCACATTATAGATATTACATAAAATGAACACAAAATAATATTGCAAAAGAAGTTTAAATTTAGAAATTGCGCTAGACATTTATTTAATATTTTGAGAGGATATTTTCAACTATTTTTGTTAGGAAAGCGCAAATAATGTTTCATTGCTAACAAAAGTACTTTCACGTGATTATTTAAAAGAGAAAGAATAGCTTGGTAAAAATTACGTCCGATTAAAAACGATTAATTTAAAATGTCTCATTTATAAGAACTTTCTTTTCGCTTTGTTAAAAAATACCAGGAGACAAAAACTCTGTTTACTTAATTCCTTTTATATTAGCTTATTTTGAAATGTTGTTACACGTGTCTACGTCATCAAGTTATTTTTATTTCGACGTTTTATTTGTATTTCTATTAATGTTGTACGAATTTATTTGTTCTTTCGTTATTTAAAATAAAAATTATGTCAATTTGTATAATTTGGCGAGTGGTTTGGCGATTTATATACTTTGGCGAAATTGATCGACGGGATAATCAAGTAGTACCGCAGCGGATTTGGCGTTAAAATTCCCCAATCACAGAGAAATGGATGGAAATTCGTTTATAGGGAGATCGCCACTGTTTTTTAAATTATAATTCACTCTTTCGAAATCTTTTTAAAGCCGATCAAATTAGCGTGCATTTAGAGTCTGCGGTGTCTGGACGGGGGTTGGCGAGCGTAGCTCGTAGGGGGACGAGCCCCCTAGTTAAGTAAACAAAGTCTTTGTCTCCTGGTATTTTTTAACAAAGCGAAAAGAAAGTTCTTTTAAATGAGACATTTTAAATTAATCGTTTTTAATCTGACGTAATTTTTACCAAGCTATTCTGACGTAATTTCTCCTATTTAAGACTTCTAGTGTAAGTTAATGAATTTATTATTTTACAATATCCTTTCTCTTTTAAAATTCACGTGTATACTTTTTATGACGTAATTTTCAATAAGTTTCTGCTTTTTATGCGCAATTATTTAATTTTAATTTGAAAGTATCTTTTCTATTTATAATAGTCACGTGTAAATAAATTTTTAATTTGAAGCAAACATTATTGTTTCCGTTGTTTATACAGTTGGCAACAGGTTAAATTAGTACAATTTTCTAAAATAAGTAAAAAATATCTCTCGAAATGCTGAAAATTTGAATTTAAAATCGAAATAAGACCTCAAAAAATGAGTCAAAATAAAAAAATTAATGCAATCTGCACTCCGGCAAATTCTAACGCATAAAATGATCTAAAAATTATTACACTGCCATGTATAGTTTTTGCTGCTATAAAACTTTTTTAGTGGAAAGATTTTGTCCAAATTTAGCATTAAATATCTCTTAAAATAATTCTTCGACTTGAAAACTGTCTGCATCAGCGTGTTTATCAAACATTTCTGTATAAAACCACCGATTTTCATATTTTTGTATGCATTATTTTTTTTAATATTAACGAAGAAAGACCTCCGGTCACAAAAAATTCAAAACCGGCGGCGGCGGCGGTGACAGCGGTAGTTACTTTTTTTTAGAATAGAGAGACAACAGATAAAAGGGAATTTACAGCAATTTTTTCAAAATTTGTGAATTTGAAAAAACTGAGCAGAAATATTACTACGTATCATTCGCAACTTTTACGCGGTATGACTTTTTTTTTCAACTATATATTTATTTCGATAAATAAGATTTACAAGGCATTTTTGATGAATTACGCAAAAATTGGGGCAACCGGGGGCACCGGAAGATAAAACTTGATATAAAAAATCTGTGCAGACTCATTACTACATGCCATGCGTTGAAATTGCCATGCTGAACATGCCATGCGTGACTTTTACGTGGTATGAAATTTTTATTTTCCAACTTTATGTTTATTTTTATTTATAAGATGTACATTGCATTTTTGACGATTTTCGCAAAAAATCGGGGTCCAGGGGCACCGGGAGATAAAATTCGATTTTGAAAAATCTGTGCAGTTTTATTACTGAGGACCATCCACAACTTTTGCGCGGTTTTAAGTTTTAATTTTCTTAATTTCGTTTTTTTCACTCCACCCAACTGTTTATAACTGAAAATTTCTGAATATTTACACCGAAAGAAAAAGTATACCGCTTTCATCTAAACAAATAGTTATCTTTTTCATCATGGTTACTAAAACTCACTTCTTGTGCTCTCATTTATCTGTTTTACTACGATAAAAGTAGGAAAGGCACTTGAATCTTAATAGGAATAACTAGAACACTCTAGCAAAGGAAACTTTAATTTATAAGGATGACAAGGAAATATTTTTTTTCGGGAGGCACTATTTATTTTCTAGATACCAGTGGAAGAATTTTTTTTTCAGTGTAACTACTTAAAGTTTTAACCATACAAACATTTTTTATGAAAAATGGAAACACAATAATTATTGTCTTTGTTATTTTTAATTCATTAAGTAAGATAAAATAAAGTGTAATCCTTTTCGTAAAGCAAATAGTTTGTCTAATTATATTGATGAGTTAAACTATTCAATATTTACAGGTCCACATATGGAAAACCTTGTTTTAAAATTTTACGCTTCAATACAACTTCAAAATTATTCTAGATGAAAATTTAATTTCTCTTAAAAAGTGCGTAAAAAACTCTTTATACAAATCATTGTTGTAAAGTTTAAAAAAATAAAAAAAAAAATAAACTGTATCCGAAAATGAAAACGATCAAATCTCTTTTATTTTCATAAAATGGTGTGCTATTTAAAAAAATTGCATCCAAACAATATTTAATATAGAGATTTATTGATATTACTTGATAAACATTGCTCTATAATAAACTAACACGCATAACTACACTGTAAAAAAAAAAAAAAAATCTGTAAAGTTACTAAAGTTTTTCTAGGAAACTGGGATTCCTAGAACTTTTTATGTAACGGCAACAACAAATATTCATGTAACAGACACACTTTTGCGCCGAAAATCAAAATATCTGTACGGTTACTAAGAATTTTTTAGGAAACTGGGATGCCTAGAACTTTTCATGTAACTACAGCCAGGTTTACAGATAAAATTTTAGTAAGATTACTGAAATTTTAATACATCCATTTGTAAAGTTACAGATTTCTGTAGCTTTACAAAAATTAGTTTTGTAGATTTGCAGCTTTTTTTGTACAGTTACAGATGACAGTTTAGTAAGCATGTAATTTTACATCTGTAGAGCTACAGAATTTTTTTTACAGTGTATAACACATTTGATAAACTAATAAACAAACATAACTATGTTAGAAAAATGCACACTTCATATAATATGCATATCCATTGGTAACTATAATGGATCAACTGTTCAGGAAAACTTATATAAAATAATTTTAAGAAAAAACATATAACTATATTACAAAGCTAAATAATGCCCACGAGTAACTCTGACTTCATACACTATATGGCCAAAGGTGACCGGTCACTTACTATTTTAGACATTTTGTTAAATATCTAGAAAAAAATACATGAAGAATTAACTTGAAACTGCAGGTGTGTAAACAGTATGCTATAGGTCATACACTGTAAAAAAAAAATCTGTAGTTCTACAGATGTAAAGTTACATGCTTACTAAACTTTCACCTGTAACTGTACGAAAAAAGCTGCAAATCTACAAAACTAGTTTTTGTAAAGCTACAAAAATCTGTAACTTTACAAATGAATCTGCTAAAATTTCAGTAATCTTACTAAACTTTTATTTGTAACCCTGGCTGCAGTTACATGAAAAGTTCTCGGAATCCCAGTTTCCAAAAAAATTCTTAGTAACCTTACAGATTTTTTGATTTTCGGCGCAAAAGTGTGTCTGTTACATGAAATTTTGTTGTTGCCGTTACAAGAAAAGTTCTAGGAATCCAAGTTTCCTAGAAAAACTTTAGTAACATCACAGATTTTTTTTTACAGTGTATATTTCCGCGAAGATTTTTTCCCGAAACTCCATAGGGGACCTTCAACAAATAAAATAAAAAAAAAAACGAATATCTTTCAAATAATCCTGTAAAAAATAATGCAGCAAAAGCTTTCAAGCATGAGATTATTAATAAGTGGCTTGTTGTAATATACTGTGTTCATTTTTCTGAGGATAGCATGTAGAGAAATTAAGGTTTTTATAAAAACAGTCCCATATTTCGCCACGTTTTTTACTTATAATTTGCAGTGTTCTTGATATAAAAAAAAGTTTTTTTTCAGAAAATATGACAAACAGCATTGTATACAAGATTCTGTAATCAGAAATTAAAAAAAAAAATTATAATTGAATGAAAAATGAGCAGGTTTTCTAAAATATGTTTCACTGCGCATGCGCGAATGCAAACAAAACACAATATGCATAATGTATTAGCTAAGTATATATAGAAATTTTTGTGAAAGTCTAAAAATCATAGCTTGAAAATTCTGAAAATTATCGTCGATAGAATAAGCTCGAAAGCCGTTGTTCCCCAAAAGAAGCAAAAATATGAGGGTTTGTAAGAAAGATCTGTTGATTAGTGCCAAGATAGCGTACACAATATTGCACGTACTACTATAATTGGATAAAACGTCAAATATCGCAAGTAACCGGCCACCTTTGGCCATATAGTGTGTAAACTTTGGCATGAAAACGATCAATAAATTTTCATTTCACAACAATTTTTTAGCTCCTAAACGTTGCACAATTTCAGTTCTTACACCCTCAAAAAGAAAATTAAAGTCTTGTGCAGTTTCTTATAAAACTGCATCTCAATTTACTAATTTTTTTTTATATTGTTTTTAGAGTAATTTTCACTCATGATTAAAAAAAAAAAATGTATCTCTATCGCGTGCAGTCCGATTACTAAAGGTTAAACACGTTAGGCTTAAATAGTTCATCATATTTTTCTGTCTAACATTCCCCAAAAAAATTACAGCTTTATAATAAATAACTGAAATAATAAAATATCACAAATAAAACACAGATTTAACCACATGATTAAATTACTGAAAATATTAGAAATCAATAAGGATACTAGAAGTATTTGACGAATTATTCTACTATTAACACCTGGAGGTTGGCTAATAGGAATGTATCTTTTTTGTTAAATTTAAAACTTATTTGAATACATAGTTTTTTATATATAAAAATAGTATTGGAACTTTTTCCAATGAAATATTGTATTTTAAGACAGTTTTTATCTATTTTCTTCTCTTCTCTCTCTTTTTTTTTTTTTTTTTTTTTTTTTTGTAATTGCAATATTGCTGGCAATACGCCAGAAACTAAGAAACTATTCAAGAACGTGATTGCAAAACATGGTTTAATTGCTATGCATATTCTTTAATCCTATCCATCCAATTAAATGACCATACTTCGACTGATTTTACATTAAACTGCACTTAAAATTTTTTTTCTATTTAAAAACTACCTGATTCAGCAATTTTATAATATACGAATATGATCCACAAAATGATTACCCTTTGGCAGTAAAAACTTAAAAAACAAACATTTCGTTAAAAAAAAAAAAAAAAAAAAAAAAGTTTCCCTACATATGTTCAGCTTACTTTACTCCGCCCCCAATCATTATGATCTCCTACATTTAAGCATTTGTTATATATGCTCAGCAGCTTTACAATATCTGTATGGTAATCGGCTGCCTCCAGTCCCGTATTAAGTCAGTTGTTTGCTGCAGTCTTTAACTCATCATCACTTCCCACAGTTCACAAATTTAGTTGCAGTCAAGGTGTTCTGCCACAATTTCACGAAGCAAATAACGTAAAATGTGTGGGAAACTCGTCGATGGCGCATTACGCTACGGTAATGGCCTCAACTAAGGGTTACATGCTTTCGATGAGTTAAATATTGCTTTCCTACAAGTCTCACATTCTTTCCTTGGTGAACCTGTCTCAGATCTTTTTCGCTACAATGAAACTTGTGCACGATGGAAAGTGGGGATTCGCTGAATGTTGTAGTAAAGCATTGATTTAATACGGGACTCGCCGCAGCTGAGTACAACATGGAAACTGTAAAGCTCATGAAGAGAAATGTCAAATGCCTAATTGTAGGTGGGCACGGGTTATTTTGGGAATTAAAATAACCGTCATTTGTGTAGCGAAATAATTTTGTTGAAGAAACGCTTATTTTACAAAAAAAAATTTTACAGCCATTTTTTTTTAGATCGCCCTCGTATTTCACTATAAAACTACCGGATTTCATGTTGTTGTCTGTAATATGTTTTTATTATTATTATTATTAGAGATACACGAAAATGATCACAATAAATTCACTTACGGCAGCGGTGGTGTCAGTTTAAGTTAATGTTTTTCAAAATCAAGAGATAACAGACTTCGTGACGTATGGTTTAGAAAAATATCTGGCGATTTCAAAATAATTAGTATTTAATTTTCAGAAAGTTTAAAATTTTAACCATGAAAAACTGTAATATTTTATACATTTTAGAATATGTGGTAATTAATAAATCTGAAATATTCTGTGCTAAAATTTCAGTAGTTAAACAACAATTAATAAACATTGAATTAATAGTTTTATTATGTATCAAGGTACATTAAAAAACATAATAAAAAAAAATAATTATTTTGATGTAAATATTTAACCCTAAGAAAAGAATGCATTTTCGAGGAAAAAATAAGCATAATACCCCTATCTTATGTGATTATAAATTAATTAAATAATGATTTTTTTCGGTTAAGTGTTTAAGCAACAACTTTTCATGACAAAAGCTAACAGCGAAATTAAAAAAAAGTATTGCTGATTAAAAATCCCACTATGAATTCCTTTTTTTAACAAAATATTAATCTCTATCGCATTTATTTTTGACCATGATTTCTTTGTACTAAGCATACTGCACAAAAAACGCATTTTGTCTTTTTCACAATATAGCCGATATAGATTGTTAAATATCTTGCTTTGTGGTTTTTATTTATTTATTTATTTACAGTAATAATAAGAAGAAATTAAACTTGATGCAATAGTGTCTCAATAGGAATAAACAGTACGGCATGCAGATGTACATCTGGAATAATTTTTTGTTGATTAACTTAAACAAACGAGTCTTTCTCGATTGGTATACTTTTAGAATGGTTGTTGTAAGGATGCAAATAATTTGAAACATATATTTACTTAAAGCAAGGTATTTGCTTTTATTTTTAAAGAAATAACTATTGTATACGTAATGTATTTCCTTCTATTTCCTTTTTTTTCTTTCATACTAAGTAATATCAATGAGTTCCGTGAGCTCTCAAAATTTAACATTATACGCAACATGCTTGTTAAAAACATTATTGTCTACATTTCCTAAATTTTTATATTCAAAGAAGTTATGTATATATAAGTTGTAGGGGATTTGTAATGCAAAATATGTAACACAAAAGCATGAGTTTTGAGCCTTGCATTTTGAACTGCACTCTAAAAAATACAAGTGTAAATTAATCACATTTACATAAATTATGTGATTTCTAAAATTACACTTTTGTCGTAAAATTTACACTGTTGTCGTAAATCTATTTATATATGTATATAAGTCTGCAATTTGATATCCCCTCAAAAACTCAAACATATGCAAAATTGAATGGACTTAAAGAAAGTTAAAGAGAATTTATAAATTTTGCATACAGCACAAATATCTGTGTTTTTTTAATAATAGACCGATGTATGTGTAAGGATATTACATCGAAATATGTGTCAGAACAGCATTTTACACAGAAATATATGTTCTTATGTAAACACAATGTATATCGATATTCAAATATAATAGTAATAATAGTAATAGTAGTAGTAGTAATAGTGTAATAGTAGATGAATACTCAAGGTGGTTGTTTTAGAAAGTTGCACTTCAACAATTCCTATCCAGTTTCGTTAAGTATAATGTCCTATAGAAAACTATACAACAAAGCTTGTTAATTAACTTCAAATAATTAAACAAAACAGCACAATCCAGTATTATTAAACATAATAATAATTAATTGAATTTCAAAAAATATTTATTTTTGAAATAAATAAATAAAATTAAATTAAAAAAAACCCCCGAATAACATTTCTATATTAAAATTAATTATTATAATGGGTATATAAAGAAATAAATATATTTTTATAGGTATCATTTTGTTTGTAAAAATATAACGATTACGAATATTGAATTTATTTTGTAATAAGAGGAACAATTAAAATTTTATAATATTCTATATGTATGTAAACAGTGTAACACAAACTCCCAAATACTCTACATAAAATAAGGCAATTAAGGATAATAAAATGCACCATGGACGCCATATTGTGACAAGAGAAGAATAGTATCAGTTACAAAATTTTACGATGGTCTTAGCATGAAATTTATGACTGACAGGGGTAAATTCATTGGACCCCAACTTGTGCGGTAACTATCCCATGCGATGTCATATTCACAGAAGTCATGATAAAATTACTTATGCGAAGAGGGACTGAGGGATCTAGGTGAGGGACACAAAAGATTTGGATGACCACGAACTACATTTAAAAAACGAAGAGTACCAATGAGAAAGAGAGATCAAGCGACGAATGGGAGAATTTATATTGTTTAAAATAAGTCCTCCCATATTTCGATACTGAGGAAGAGGTTTTTCGAAAAGAAAATTACTTATTTTTATTCTCTCTGCTGAAGGTGTTTGTAAATTAAATTTAATTGTATAATATGTACTGTATGCCTTTTCTTTGAATTTCCCTTTATTCTTTTCTTTTCAGATGTTAATTAGATTTATGATTACTGAGAATTTGAATTTAGAAAATACAAAATTAGATATTTGTTTGAGCAACATTCCAATCCGAAATTTCACTTTGTAACGTTAAAAAAGTCATTCCTGTGTTGTTGACAAATTTAATTTATTCCAAATCTCATCTCCTCCTATTTTATTAATTAATATTATCCCATATGTTTTTTCACAACACTGAACGGGATAATATTTACTATTATTTTTTCTTAGTACTAACCATTACACTGTCGCATTACCTTGTATGCAGGTGTTAGTTTTGTCACCACATATAGCTTGTTTACTGTATATTGAATTAAATAGAGACTCTCTCCTCTGGATGTACAAGTGTCTTTAAAAACTTGCAACTGAAAAATTCTGTATTTTATAGAAATTCTATTTTACAGTGTATTTATTTAGATTCTGCAGATACTGTGCATAAAGTGTGCATACTATTTTAGGACTTCAGACACTAACATTCACACACTAACATATGGCTCTAACAGAGAGATAGAATGCAGTAAACATACTACTACTAAATAAAATAACAAAGATTGGAATTGTGAAATGTCAGCGAAGTGATTCGTCTGACTGTACACTCATACCCTTACTTGAAATTTAAAAATCCTTCTAATAAGCGTTATTAGCAAAGTAAACATTATATACAAAATGGAAATAAATAGTATATAAAAAATTAATTCTAAATTATTGAAAATAAATAGGAAATATATCACAACAGAATAATGTAATTTTGCGATATAAATAAAATAAATTTATTCATGATCCTCCATTCCTTCTGACTTTTTTTTTTTTTTTTTTTTACTTTGAGGATCCTCAAACTTCCTCAACTAAATAAAATAAAATTGATAATAAACATATCACAACTGAATAATGTAATTTTGCGATATAAAAAATATTCATGATCCTTCTTTCCTTCTGAGATTTTTTTTTTAACTTTTATCCGAAATCTTTCTCTACTAAATAAAATAACAATAGGGGAATTGTGAAATGACAGCGAAATGATTCAACTGGTTTTCCAATTATATCCATTATCGGAATTTAATAATCATGCTAAAAAACGTTTTTAGCAATGGCAAATTTTATATATAAACAGAAAATAAATATATAAAATGCTTTCTTTCAAATTATGTGAAAATTACAAATAAAAATGTCACAAAAGCATGTAACTTCGTGATATAAATAAGATAAAATTTATACATGATCCCACTTCCCCCTCGTAAATTTTTTGTGAAGAGCAATGAAATATTCTCTACTAAATAAATAAATAAAAAGAAATGTACCCAGTTAAACTGGTGACATTCACACATAGGCTATCCATACTAATTGTGTATTATTCTCTTATTTCAAAGAATAACGGCCCTAAAAATAAATTAAGGGGATAAGCTTCCCCGTTTTCCCCTTTATACTTCAACAATAAACCTCCAAATCTAATCAGGGAAGCGCCTTATCAGAGTAAATCTGTATACGAAATTTCAAGCAAACAGAAAAAAAAAAATGAAGTAAATCGGATCTTTCTATCGAGACTTATCGCGTTACGCACATACCTACAGAACATGCGGACACATTAACTCTCAAGCTTTGATAGACTGTGAGCTAAAAACGGGAATTGTGTAATGTTAGTCAGTGCTGTACCTGACTGTCCACTCTTACCCGTTAAAAAATTTGACAATCGTGATAATAAAAACTGTTAACCAAAGAAAATATTATATGTATAAGAAAACAAATATATAACATATACGTTATTCGAAGTTATGCGAAAATATGTAACAAACATATCACAAAAGCATATTGTTTCAGCGATATAAATTAAATAAATTTATGAGGAGCCCCGAAACTTTCTCTACTAAATTTATTTATAAAAACGGAAACTGTGAAACATCAGAGAAGTGCTTCATCTGACTGTTCATTCATACCCGTTCTTGAAATTTGAAAAGCCTTCTAACAAACTTTATTAGCAAAGGAAATTTTATATGCAAGCAGACAATAAATATATGAAATATTTTAATTTATTTGATATGAAAATAAATAACAAAAATTAAACATGTCACAACATAATCTAACCTTGCGTATAAATAAAATTAAATTATCCATGACACTTCTTTACTTCTAAGATTATTTTTCTTTCAGGAGAAGGAAAATTTCACTACTAAACAAAATAAGGAAAAGGGGAATTTTGAAATATAATTGAAGTGATCCATTTAACTGTCCATTGATACCCGTTCCCTGAATTTGATAATCGCGCTAAGAAACGTTATTAGCCAAAGTAAAATTGATATACATCAGAAAATAAGTATATATACATAAGATACTTTATTCCAAATTATACGAAAATATCTAATAAAGGTATCCCAAAGCATATAATTTCAGCGATAAAAATTAAATATATTCATGATCCCGCCTCACATCTGGAAATATTTTTGTAAGAAGTCGCCAAACTTTCTTTACTAATATTAATAAACAAGTGAGTAAATGTGACCACAGATTGCAAAGAATGTTTAATTGAATATTCCTTTCAAAACACATTATCTTTTAATTAATAAAACCACGTTTCTAATATATATTTATTAAATCAATACATAGTTGGTAATACCAGTAAATTTAATTTTATTAATTTATTGAATTGAATTATAATTATTTAGATGTAAATTTCCAAATGGGCGAAAAATGTCCGGACCAGGATTCGAACCCAGGACCTCCTGGCTGAAGCCGCCAGTGTTCTGCCATCTGAGCTATCCCGGACGATTCTGGTCGAACATTTTCACCCAGCTAACCTTGATGATTACAACATCTGGTCTGAAACCTGGTTCAGCTCAACAGCTCTGTTGAGCTGAACCAGGTTTCAGACCAGATGTTGTAATCATCAAGGTTAGCTGGGTGAAAATGTTCGACCAGAATCGTCCGGGATAGCTCAGATGGCAGAACACTGGCGGCTTCAGCCAGGAGGTCCTGGGTTCGAATCCTGGTCCGGACATTTTTCGCCCAGTTGGAAATTTACATCTAAATATGATTTGTTTACCAATTACAATAATTGTGTTAATATTAATCTAGTGAATTATAATTATTTGTCTTTTTTACGAATCTAGAAGAAGGTCTTTTTAAACATAACCTTCAAATAACGGTTTCTAAACAGAATGCATAATATGCACTGCACTAAACAATTACCTGATATTGAGGTTATGGAAAATCTTGCGGCTAGGGAATTGCTTAGATGATTGATAAAAGATCGACAGACGTGGTAGGCTATATGAGAAAAACGTTACACATGTTTGGCTGAAAAAAACATTGTGTTGAGTATTTCGATACAAAAGAAAAAAAAAACCAATTTCTCAATATGAGAAAAACCGAATAAAATGTGATGAAAAGGTGATGAAAGGTGTTTACTTCAAAGAAAATCGTTTTTAACAGGGAGTATAGTTTTCTCGGACGATCGAAAATTTGAGCACCGTTGAGGCATGGAGTCAATGAGGCCATTAATGAGGAGCTGGAATATTCTGTCCCACTCGTCCAGAGGAAGTATTTTCAGTTCTTAGAGAGTTTTTGGGGGGTAATGGGCGCCCAGAAACTCGTTTGTATAGAATGTCCCAAACATGATCTACTAGTTCATGTCGGAAAACACACTGCCCAATTCCATTTGTATGATTCCTACCTCGAAAATGAAATCATCCGCCAAGTGAGAACGAAGTGGCTTGCAATAGTCGCCCATTAACATGAAATCATCTCCATATTTAGAAGGATGTGGAGGTCGGTTCCCCCTTAAATGGGGATGTCAGTATAGACTATCACTCCCCCACCGCCTAATTTGACACTTCCTTTCACGAACGCAGGATTGATTCTAGTGTAACGTTCCGTCCAGATTAAAATACGTCTATTATCAGTATGAACTGAATAACGGGACTCATCAGAGAAACGAATATTGCGCAATTCATTTCTCTTGCAGTTTATATGTTGTGTTCCCCACTAGTGTGGGTCGAAAAAAGCGAAATTTTTCAGATCAATTTCTAATAGCGCAGAAAAGCTGCCTTTTGTAATTAGAAGAATAATGCTAAAAATATTTTTGAATTCAGTTAATATGTTTAGGTCGCGCATTGCACTTGAATTTTTGAAAATGTGGTGATAAGTAACGATTTTTGAAATTAATGATGAGAATTTAAAAAAATATTCAGAGCTACTTCTAATAGTGCGTGAATGTCACCGTTTAGTATTAAAAAAATAACACAGAAATATTATAAATCGTTTAATAACTTTAGCTCGCGCATTGCACTTGTATTTTGGAACATATGACCAAAACTGACAATTTTTGAAATTTCATGAGAATATTTAAAAACATATTCAGACATACTTCTAATAGTTCGTAAAAGTCACGTTTTGAAATTAGAAGAATAAAATAAAAACTATTTAAAATCAGTTAATATATTTAGGTTGCTTCATCGCACTTAAAATTTGGAAAACATTGTCGAAAATAGCACATTTTTGCAATAGAGGAGCTCTGTTACTGAGCCTAACGGAATCTTTGGCCATCCCAAAAACCTGTGATTGTCAATGATCACAGATGAAAGAGAATAATAAGGAAATTGGGATTCAGACAGATTTGGAAAGGAATGCAATCTGTGACTGTATAAGAGAGCTTTTGAATCAATGACATCAAAATTCTCTGTGAGATTGTTCTGTTCAATATGGGAAGTGAAGTAACCTTCCAGGTAGACCAGTCATTAAGTTATGAACATTCGCGAGCACTAAAATTGAACTCGGTGTCACAAAACCTCGCAAAGTTCTCACTCTTTCTGTCTGCATATTTTTCTAGGTCTGAATATATATATATATATTTCATCATGTAATTTCAAATATTGTCAATTTTGGTCATATTTTCCAAAATATAAGTGCAATGCGCGATCTACAGATATTAATTTATTTTAAATATTTTTTTGCGTCATTATTCTAATTTCAAATGGTGATATTTACGCACTATTTCAAACAGCTCTGAATATATATATTTTTTTTAATTTTCATCATTAATCTCAAAAATCGTCACTTTTCATCATATTTTCGAAAACTGAAGTGCAATGCTCAACCTAAAGATATTAACGGATTTCTAAAATATTTTCGTTGTTATTCTTCTAATTACAAAAGGCAATTTTTCTACGTTATTAGAAATTGATCTGAAAGTTTTCGTTTTTTTCGACCCACCCTATTGCCCACTCCCTATGAGCAACACGTGCCTTCCTGTTAACGCAACACATACCATTGGTCTGGGAGAATACACACTTACATCGTAGAGTCAGTTTTGGGTAGTCTTATTCGGAACTGTGGAGCCAGTAGCCGAGCGAAAGTGTTGTTGCAGAAGATAGCCAATCATGTTACGTTGTTTCCGACCCTTTAGCGTTAAATATCGATCTTCATTAAGCGTTGTTGCAAGTCTAAGACCTTGCCCATGTGTTTGACCTTTATCTCCAGTCTTCAAAAAAGGTTCCAGATTCTGAAAATCACATTTTGTGAAACTCCAGTGACTTCTGTTTTTGTTATGGTTTTCTTCTGATTGTGCTTGTGTTTGGCCCCTTATAACGAATCAACAACTACTGATTCTGTTAAATAACTTCGTTGAGGCATAGCACTCATCGAAACTAAGTTTTTACAGAATGTCAATAATTTTTTTTTCCACTTTGTCTTTCAGAAAGTTGAATGCCAAATTTCATTCATTGCCGCTAAAGCATCGTTTTTGACGTCAAACACAAATTTTGTATACTCCAAAGTTTGAAAATGAGAAAAATTTGCATTTGTGACTATCTTCTTACATTTTCTGGAAACAAAAATTCACTTATAGCATTATTTTATATAATACTTACAGCATCCTTTAATTGTTTTATGAAGTGTATATAGACATATATCATTTTTGTTACTTTGTTTTTATAAAAAATACGTTCAAGCGAATTTTACTCCGATGTTACGTATTTTATTTCGAGCTGAGTTGGAAATTTTTCCGGTACGATAAGGGCAACTATTTTTCCGATTCTTACAGGAAAACTGGTCGTATTTTTTTTACAGTGTATCCATATATTTGCATATTAGAATTCCTTTAGCATAATATTATTCTAAATATCCTGTGACACCTGGAACACACATACACAGTATGTTAATACATTACATTAACACCTTATGGTCCAGTTTTAATTTTACTCTATTGTTTCATGTTTAAGAAATTTAATAATTTGAACTTATGAGGCTAATATGTATGATTATGCGTAAAGATATACAAATCAGCATCTTTAACGTAATAGCATTATTTAAAGTAAGTTAGTAGTTTATTTGAAACACATTTTCAAATACTTCGCTAGTTCAGTGGTTACAAATAAATGAAACGTGTTTTAATGCCGACTGGAAACACAGTTCATGTGTATTTTACAGAGGGATTAAAAAATGCATATTTGGGCCGCCTATAACTTCAGGACCAGAGATGTTTCACTCTTTGACGGATATAGTTGTAACGGAATGGAGTTCCTTCTATAAATATTTGGCACAACACATTCACTGAGAGTATGATGAGATGATTTTTTTCACCCTACTTACTTTTTTATATTCGATCGTAAACGACACCTGCAGCAATCATATAAAATTTACTGAAACTTTTGTTCCTTCTCAGAACCAGATTCGGACATCCTTTTGTTGTGTTCGGAAGTAGGAGGTGAAAGAATAATATTGTAAAGTTATTTTTAAATATTGAAATTCCAATTAATAATCCAGAAATCATTATTTTGTGATCAAACGTATAGTGTATATAACATTGTGCTGTGACCAAAAAATACCACTTTGAAATAACAGTCATTAATTTAAAAAAAAAAAAAAAAAATCTGAGTTTACTTATCATATATTTGATAATTGACAACAAAAAAAAAAAAAAAAAAAAAAAAAAAAAGGCAAAAACATTACCTGCATTGACCTGAAAGAACAGAAATGTTGGACACATTACAGACAGGAAATATACAGATGACAAATCATCCTTGAAATTTTTTTATTTATGAAGAAAATTCTCTTGAAAACATAGAGCTTTGTCGTTGAGTACACCTCTTATTCTTTTAGATGTACTTTTTTTTATGATGAACACATACAATCAACGTTTATTATACGCTCTTACTAAAGAAAATATAAATTTTTTTTTTCTTTGGGGAGTGTGGAGGCACAAGTAAAAAGAAGTAGCGCCTTTAGATGATTCTTTTAGAATCAAATTCTACGACTCATAATAAAAGCACCATTTGAATAAAAAAAAATAATACAGCCGTCAACAAGATTTTTATCCACATCTTACTGAAGAATCACTATTATAGGAACTGATCAAAGAATCTCGCCACAAAAAAAGACGAAACTATGCAGCCGATTACACAATCTTAAAAGGAATATTCTTTCACTTTTTATATTTCTTGCTGTATATACGAAATCCGTTTATTTATTTATTTATTTATTTTTTTGTAGAAGGGGGAGAGGCAACCACCCATTTTCTGCATTCGTCGTCAGAACTCTCATGCTGGCGCGCACTTAAATTTTTACAGAATGGCAAGTGAAATCCATTCTGCCTTGAAATCCCAACTCAACTCAACTGACTGCGCAAAACGTACTGCGATGTAAAAGGGAGGAAAGATTACCATAATAATGAAAGACGACAATCTGGCGGAACAAACATATAAGAGCCTTGCATTGGCATAAAATTGCAATGCTAAAGCATATAAAAACTGCTTTAAATTAGAGAAAATTTTATAGATTTCACTAAGATAAGATGCCAAACAGTAGTAAAGTGCTACGAATTTTGAAATTACGTATTAAACTGATTTAAATATTATTGGCTAAGGGGCGGAGCTACAAAAGGATATGACTTCAGAAATGGAAAGTTATGGAATTTTCCAGATAATTCTTTTACCGGAAGTACAGATTTCAAAACGACGTTTATGATTTTAAAATGAAATGAAATGTTACACCAGAAAAGAAAGCTTACAGGGGAAGTTTGAAAGAAAGGAAGAAATTAAAATAATTTTAGAATGCGAATAATAAAATAAAATGGATAAAGATTAATAAAAATATTTTCTAAATGAAATTAAATAAAAATATGGCAGTGGTTTTTAAGTAACCACAACACCTTTTTCTCTACGTTGTCTATAGTAAATAAATCTTTTCTTTTATTTCAATAACTAAGGAAAACACAAGCTTTTCTAAATGTGAGATTGTATTTCCATTTATTTCCTGCAAAATGATTTTCATTTAGAGTTCAACGAAATTTCTTGCATTAAGCCATGTACCACGGCAAAAAAAAAAAAAAAAAAAAAAAAAAAAAAAAAAAAAAAAAAATTATTACTTTTTGTTTTTTTAGTCTGTAAATCCCGGGTTTATTATTTCGTTTGTCATTGCTACATATGTACTTAAGGATTTTGAAGTTCATTTCTGCGTCGTTTGATTTTGTCTTCTTAGAAGCAATTTCACTTTAGAGACATTAGAATCTCTGAAAATCTTTTAAACATTTTCCGACGTATTGGAAAATTATAGATAGAGTTTGTCTGTCCGTCGCTCGTTACTCTAACTCACGTAAATGTAGTTAGATTACCATGAAATTGATGTAAGTTATAGAATTGTACTATGACATGTTCGTTATTGAAAAGGAAGTATGTAGCGGTCACGGTTCACTTACAGGTGCATACAAAATAATTCCGTTACATTACGGCGTCTGTGGAAAAACCGTTTGCAGCTTATTTTAATGTTATTTCACTACTTTAAACGTACTGAAATTTGCATATATCAGTAAGCTGTACTTGAAGATGCATATTGCGAATTTGGTGCGCATATATTTTATCGTTTATTTACAGCGATACACAAAAGAATCTGGTTACAGCAGAAATTTAAAAATAGTTGCTGGAAGTACGTTTACAATTGTGCTACGCGTTTTCAAATTTAACTATTTTTTGCATATTACTTGATGTCAATCAATTTTATAGATCATATATAGGGCTACAAAAAATATCAAGTACATTTTTGTTCACTGAAAAAACTTGCTGGTGAATTTTCAACTCTGTTATGCGCTTATTAGAACTAATTATTATTAGAATATACAGCATACATGGAAATTTATAGATTATATACAGGACTGCAGAAAAAAAATCGGACATTTTTCTGACTATTGATGGCAATTGCAGAAATTGTAGAAATTGTGCAAATATAAACGAAAGCTGTGTTCTCGATGCGGTTCTGCCTTGTAACCCCCCTTGTTTATTTAGCCATCTTTCACCTTAATAAACTGTAAAGTTTTGTTACAGTATTTTGAATGTGTTGAAAGTGTTTCACAATCTATACTGGACGCATAATTTTTCAATCTTGTTAAGTTATTTAACTGGAGTTATTTTTCCCATGTAGAAGTAGAGTTGGACGGGATAACACTTTACGATTAATAATGTATAATTTGCACTTATAAGTTTTTAAACCACTGTTTTACAATTCTGTTTTTAATTGATGTATAATAATATTACTTCTGGAAAACCAGAAAATCGTATCTTACCATCCACAGCTTGTGTACATGCGTCAGTTTAAAATAAGAATAAATTTGAAAGTATCAGACGATAATTTTAATTTCTTTATGGTAAACTGTTTTTAGAAATGTTTATCTTTATATATTTGCATTTTTAAATCCTTTATCGAAATCGTTCCAAAAATGTGTAAAAATCACCTGTACAAAATTTTTCATTTACTCCATAAAGAAATTTAATAATAATTAAAGATTAATAATAAAGATTTTCCTACCTTTTTATTATTACTATTTCATTATTAGACGTATACCAATTTTATAACTTCAGTAATAGAAATCAATAATCGCTTTAATTTCCAAATGCTAATTTTAAGAGAGGAAATTTAATTAAGGATTTAATAAGAGTTTATAGAAGGGTGCTAAAGTACCTTGACGACGAGCAGAAGTATTTTAATAATGATTATTAAAATTTGAAGTACTTGAAATCGATCAAGTAATTAATTTTGAAGACTCGTATTTTGATTTCGATGTACTTTTACAAGAATTTATGATAAGTAGTACTGAGAAATATTTGTAGAATGTTGTCTTTTACATGTTATTATTTAACAAGATTATCGGGACATTAATTAAAGAATTGCCACATGTGATTACAAACTTCATGTCTGATATGAGAATAAAATAAAAATATGAAAACTTACATTTCAAACATTTGCAATTTTATAAATATTTAAAATATTACATTAGAAAAAAGATCAAGGTATAAACATTTTTAAATTCGAAGTATTTTTAATAAAGCTAATGACATAATATTTTTAATTAAACAAAATGTAATGTATTACATTTGAGTGATTGTTTACAGATTTCAAAATTTAGTTATGTTCAAAGATTTCTTCAACTAATTTGATATGATATAAAAAAAAGGGTATGCTAGTGAAATTTCTTGTATCTAGAAGGCTAAAGATATTACATTATGCATTGTTATTTTATACTTAAGGTTTTGTATAAAATTAAACATACAGTTTTGAAATCGTATGAATGATATGTTGTGAATATTGTATTTAAAAAAATCCTTATTCTTATTCAAATATTAGAAAATGTTCTATAAGAATACTTCAAGAATACTAAAAACTATTTCTAGTTAAGATTATAATTTTATTTAAACAAGTGAGAGATTGCAAAACAGTGAAAACTCACTTCAAAATACTCTTTTACTGGAAATGATCTAAAATTTTTCGAATATCTAAAAAAAAAAAAAAATTCTTATCTTAAGAAATACACTCGCAAATGACTTTAAAAAAGTACAGTTTTGTCTCTAAACATTGAAAAATTTAAATATAAAAAAGAGTAAGTAACTGAGAATGAATTTTGGAAAGGACAAAATAAGATTTCAAATGTCAAAATGGCTGCAGAATCTGGCATGAAAAGCAATAAAATGTATACAAACGGAAATGTTTTATCACATTGGAAAATACACTGATGTCCGTAATAGATTACGTCTGAAAAAATCACTAATCATGCTGAAAAGTTAAAAGAAAGCATAGAAATACGTATCGTAATTTAAATGCTGTCAGATCTTCGATTTTTCAGAAATACTCTTCTTAAATGGTCTCTGACTGTGTAACATTTTATTTAGATGTATTTAAAATAAAATACGTCTGCTAAAATTTACATATAAAAAATTATATATGTATCGAAATATTCCAAACCGGCTGTAGAACCTAAAGTGAAGCCCAGCCAGAATAATAGAAAACCGTTGGATTGAAGGCACAGCAACAATGGAACAGCAATTGAAACTGTCGACACTCGCCAACGTCTGGCAATGATTCGCCATAAGAATCATCCGTATGTACCAATGCTAGGCTCCAACTATTCAAACAACGACTACACTGAAAAGGAAAGCGTGCCTTCAGGGAATACTATGAGAACATGTCTCGAATTTTCGTTTCACAAAATAAAACACATTATATAGTCAACAGAAAAGAAACGCGTTGCGACGATGACTTCAGTTTGCTCGTTTAGAAGCCAACAATACTCAGCAGCGCAGCGTCCTATGAAAAATATGCTACCAGTTTCCTTGCACACATATGTGGCCAGGTCGTGAAGACAGAGGAAGATGAACCCTTTTATCACGTGACAGCTATTGTGTGTGAAACACACAAGAAAACCCTGAGTGGTCACCCGGAGAGATGTCCCTTCAGTTCTCCTCAGAGCGACACTTTCGGGAGCCCTACTATCACTCCCACTCACCGTCATTTTCCACTCTGAAGAGGCTTAGTGGGATGCCTCTATGTAGGACACCAATCACAGGGAACGTTTCATTCAGTGGCCGTCTTGAGAGCTCAGCGCCAACTACCTGGCAGTTTAACCCGAACTTCACTAAAGTTTGCCTATTTAGAAACAGCAAGAGACAGGGTTGGTAACAGGGAAAATTCATCATCCGGTTACAGGGATTAACCGGTGGAGATCAACATGGATTGGATGCTTCATTGTCTGCCCCTACATGGGATTCGGTTCTCAGTCTCGTTTAATTCTTAAGCGGTCGGGTAAGGAACAAGGATATCGCTACTTGACTTCTCGTTATCTTCCCCACATAAAGGATTGATTTTCCCTTTGCGAAAACTGATTACAGTAAACATAAAGGGTTACATCTTTTAATACACAAAGCGACTTATTCATCTAAGAAAAAAGTGATGACATTCTTAAGGTCTGTAATAATTAATATACTATTTTCAAATAAAATTGAAATAATTTAAAAGTGCACTAATTGGCAAGAACCAGTAGGCCCTTGTGATGCTTTCGCACTTCAATCTTTGACTTTATTTTATGATATATTTTCCCTTAATTTCCTTCAACTTATTAATTAACTGCAACTTTTTTAACAAACATTTTTTAACGAAATATGAATGTACTATGTAAAAAGTCTGTTAAACAATATTTCGTATAATACCCCATTCACTTTTGTGCATTTTGTATGTGCATAGAAAAAGGGATGCTGGCATCAGAAATTATATGTATGACGATACCCACAGTGTTAAAAAATCTATAAAAACGAAGAAAAAAAAAGCGAGACTCTCTGTAAATTTACACTAGTTCTCTGTAAAATGCTTTCGATTGAGTTTCTCGATCACTATTTCACAAACAATGTTTGTTAAAACTTATAATTCAAAATACATACGTTTAAAATTCTTTTCGAATTTTATTCGAAATTTTAAAGAAGAAAATTTAGTTTAATTTTTTTTTTTTTTTTTCTTGAGGTTTTTTATTTTTTATCTGCAATCACTTCGCAGTTGTTCCCTTTAGAGGCTTGGCAATATTAAAAGTAAACTGCGTAGTATTATTTCAAAACTGTTATTATTATTACAATGCTATTTGTTACTGATCGTAATTAAAATCTCTCGTACGAGGGCGCTGTGTCAGCGCCGTAATTTTATTTATTATTCCAACCAAATATATACATTAAAGAAATTAGTTTCCATTAATTGGAAGAGGACAAATACTTCTCACATCTCTCTTTATTATTGTACCGTTAGGCAGACGAATGTTCACTACTCGAACTTTTTTGTCCTTACCGAGAAATATCTCGGAAATCCTACCTGTTGCCCATTTTGTGCTGAGCATATTTTCATCTTTGATCAATACGAGAGAACCAACATTTATATTGTTTTTATTTATTTGCCATTTATTACGTTGCTGCAAGGTGTTCAGATAGTCCCGCTTCCATAATTTCCATATTTGCTGGCTATATTTTGTTTACTATTATTATTATTATTATTTCATTGGCAAATACATGATAAAATATATTAATCTTCTAGAAACATATTACACAAAATGTATAAAATAATGAAAGCTTAAAAAATCACTTTTAAATATTAAATTACATGAGGGCGTGAGTTTCAAAAACCGCCTTATCAGAAAAATAAAATTTTGGAAAATCGCGAAAAACCTGTAACTGCGACCCCGTGCATCGAATACCTCTAATTTTTTGAATACTTATAGCTTGTTTCTCTGTGATCTCATTGTGTTAAGTTGGAAAATCTACTGGAATTCATTTAATTAATTAATTGGAAAAAGTTTCGGATACGAAGAGTTTTGTTGCCAATCTATGGATAATAAGAGTTTTGTTGCTAATCGTCTATCATACTTGCTGAAAGAAATTAATAGTTTCTATTTTTGGTCATCGGATGATAATGTTTTGGATTAAAAAATAAACCTTATGAGCGCCATAAGTATGATTAAAATTTAGTATTACGTTTTATTATAAAAAAGTAAACTTATCAATAATCAAATAAAACTTATCATAATTAGCTTATAATTAAAATAATTTTTTTAAATAATGTAATATAATATAATCTATATAACATATAATATTATATATATATATACACCATCTCCTTCTGTTCTGGTTCCTTAAGGATAATATTTTTATAGAAAGTAAGCACCTCCATTTCTGACCAGTTTTCATCAAAATGTTTTTTTAACAATCCGTGGACATCCTTAAGTTTCTCTTGCTTCACGGGGACTCCCTCCCCTCCCCCTTCTTTTTAGAAAGACATTTCAGTTTTTAAATGCATCTAGCACAACTTTTACACTCTGAATTTTGATATTCACAGAATCTTCCGAAATGCACTTCCACAAATTTGAAGATGGCCATGGTTATTAGTTACATAGTAACTTATCGTAATGCCTTTGAAAATGCACCGAGATGCACTTAAAAAAAATTTCAAGGTGAAAATTTTACTTTTCTGAATGTTTCATGGAGGGAAAGAAACCTGGACGGTTTCTTGAAGGAGATGTTTGATATGTGAACTTCAAAATAAAGTTATCTTATGCAATTTCATCTTTGCTTGAAAAAAAGCTTGGTGGAAGCGTCATGCATCTTGCATTGAGAGAGATGAATACTCGAGGTTTTCTCTCTAGTGCACTTTGAGAGGACCGGAAATGCCTTAGGTTTATACCTGAGAATAACAATTAAATCTTTTATCACTTTCTGACAGTAAGAAATATAGAAAGCGTGTGTGCCTACATGTTCGTATTTTTTTTCTCTTCTTCCCCCTTCCCACACAAAATGCAAGAGTTCATTCACTGTTCATTATACATAAGACATGCTGTAAGATTTATTTAATTAGTTTGTATGAATGGAATAGTGAAAAACTTTAAACGGAAACAGCAGCTGGTCGCAGAAAAGTAAAGAAAAATTACTGTGATAGTATCTGATAAGCTAGTCGTCCGTTGGCCTTATGCATGCGCAGGGATAAAGCTAGTATTGTTGCTAACTCCGTAGTGGATAACGCGAGTTTTGAAACAAAACGAATAATTTAAGAACCCAAAAATAAAGGATAAATTTTTTTTTTTTTACATATTATAATGTTTTTTCTGTGCATTTGTACCAATACAATAGATTGGTAGAGAAAACTCCATTTTATAAATTTTGGATAAGGCTAGTTTTGAAACACACATTTATTCCGTTTATTTTTCCTTATTTCTTACTAAAAAATTCTTTAAAAAATATTAGCGTATTAAAAAATAAATAGTGAGTGACAATTTCGAAAAATTCTCTAAAAGATTACTGTTGTAAAAAATGAATTAGATTCAAGTTTTTTTTTATTATTTACTACTTAAAGTAGTTAAAAAATTAAGGAACAGATGTCATAAATTCCCGGGGCTGCCATCGTGGGATTTTTTTTGGCGTGAAAACCTCTTTTCTGCCAAGTAGTAAGTGTCGCCAAGCACCGGTTTATACGCATGTTAGGCTTAACGAAAATAAAATGTAAATAATAAACAGAACTCGTTAAAGTGGCTATCTCTAAACGTCGTATGAACGCTACGTGCTCATTAACCGAAAAAAAAAATCACTGGATTCAGCAAATACTTTCTGTCGCGATCACAAATATGCACGAAACTCGTTAAAGTGGCAATCAGTAATCGTCGTATGAGTGCTACGCGCTCATTAACCAAAAAAAACATTTTTGTATTCTGCAAATTTCTTCTGAAGCAATCACAAAAAGCACAAAACTCGTTAAAGCAGCAGTTAGTAAATGCACGTATGTTGCTGTTCCCCAATCTAAAAAATGCACAAAATGCAGGAGAAATACACTATAAACAACTAATAGAAAACTTTACTATAAAACACAGCAACAAAATATACATAAAATTATCAACCTTACTTTAACATGCATCTACTTTCTTGAAAGCTCAAGTACGAAGTACTTCCTAGCATCACCGTCATTTTCCAAAATAGGCTTATGAATACGCACTGACGCACAGTAAACAAATCTCCTTTATTCGTCAAAATTTCCTCATGTTTCTTAAGTACTTCATCAAGAGCGTTTAAACGGACTACAGAACTCATATTCAATCAAATACACCCAATAAATTTAACATAAAATTAATTGATAGAAACATCAAACACGATATCACAAGAAAAAACGGACTTTTCGCGTATTCGCAACAAGATCTCGATGAAAAACCGGGTTGCCAGAACACGTCACGCCAGAACACACACGTCACACGGATTCCATATCGATAAAGATCGCCAACATAAAATCGCCAAGAAACCTCAAAGTATCCAAAATGGCGGTCAAGGTAATATACAGCATCTAAAGCAAAATTAAAATTGATTAAAAAATTATAGGTATTATGTAACGGTCTAAAATAATTTAAAGTAAAACTTTTACGAATTTTCTAACGAGTATGTTTGAGGCAAACTCTTTGAAAAGCACAAGTACAATAGATTTTTCCCCGCTGAATTACAAAAGACATACTTTGTACTCAATATCAACAACTCCTATAGCTCAGTCAGTAAGGTGTGTTCTTCTGCTATCTGGGAGGCCCGGGTTCGAACCTCAGGACGGCTAGAAACAAATTGAGTAAATATTAAATTAAATAATACATCAGTTCAAATTTACTCGAAAAATTCAACTCCTTTGAGGCTCACTAAAAATTGAATGATTCACTAATTTTGAAAACTAAATTAATTTATTATCATTAAAACTAAATTTACAGAGTCATGTGTATTTTTAACGATGTTAATTTATAGAGTCTATTGCAAATTTACAGTATTACTTCTCTGTTATTTAACAGAATCTTTGTTTTCTTAATCTCTGTAATTTTACATAAGACTTAAGATAATCGATTACCCGCAAATTCTCTGTAATTTCACAGAATTTTTTTTAACAGTGCAACCTAAAAGTATAACAGAAATCCAATATGGAATGTCAGATGTGGGCACAAAAATCCTTTCCAATGATACAGCATTCATCGTTGTACGTTAAGTATTAGTTGAGGAAAAGGGACGTTGACAGCAGAAATACTATATATTTGAAATATTACATGTTTCAACTTAAATTCAAAAACAGTTTAAACTAGTCTTTTTATCTGTTAATATATGCTTTATTATTACGATAATCACTTTTAGTATAAATACAGTCGGACCTCGTCCTCCGGACACCAAGTTTTCACGTCACTCCGCTTACCACATCAGTTTTTCTAAGTCCCGATTTTCTGTATATGTTTTTATGTAAATAAATTCCGGATTTTATGTCATTGAATATTTTCCAACTCCGGATATCCCAACGGTTTAGAAAAATTGTCCATTTTTGATAATCTTATAAGCATTTTATCATCTATAAGCACGGAAATTAAGCGGAAAGAAATGTCTTATCCAAACTTTTCATAAAAATATCTAAAATACCCATTGAGATAAATGAGAAATTTTCCTTCATTCTTTATTTGAATAAATAAACCCACGCACTATGAATGATACACTTAAGCACCACAAAGACGTATCAGTCTAGTCGCGGTCTTTTTGTTCTGGTCAGGTGGCTCTTTCTTGTGGTTACCCGGCGTTTTTCTTTCGACTAAAACCGAAGCATTGCATTGCATTAAAACGATCAAAAATTATCTAGCATCCATTTCTGAAACAACGAATATTGATTACAATTCATTGTGTAATACTGAAAAAGCAAATTAAGGATAAGCAAATCTTAATTCATGAATGTTTCATATAACAATAAAAAAATAAGTCATCATAAATCTGTTTTTTATTCTTTTCAATTTTGTTTTTGAGTTTATTTTGTTTAATAATAATGTTTTATTGCTCAAAACTGCAAGAACAATTATGAATTTAAAATTGCCTTAAATTAATTACAAATACAGCTTTTTTAAATATATTTTTCTCCAACTCCGGTTACTGCGACACTCCGCTTTTTGCGACACTTTTTTCTGGTTATTAGAGTGTCGGGATAACGAGGTTCTACTGTATTTTGTTTTAATGATGATAAGTGATTTTTTTCTAATGTGGATGCATTTGTTATTTCGTTTTTCACACTGGGTAACGTATTTTTGATCCATTGAATGTCATCGTCGCTTTGTGAATGCTTCCTATTTTCAATGATAAAACAGAATTTTAATGGTATGGGGAAGTAATATTAATCAACATTTCTTCTTTATTGTAATTCACTTTATTTTAAAACTCATATAAACAGATTTTCTATGACTGCAGCGAAAAGAAAAAAAAAAATTAATGAAAATTATTTGTCTAGCTTTCGTCAGTATGAATTTGAGGATAATAATATTTTAAAGATTACTGGAATTGCTATTTTTCAACATAAATTTGATTTTTTTTTTTATTCTGTTGTAACAGTTTTGGAAATTTATATTACCTGCATATAAGTTGCACCTAAAAATTAACGCGTGTTTCAATCTTTAGGAACAGCTTTTATATCTTCCAAAGAAATGGCAAACAATTATTTGTAAAATGATTTATCTAATTTCTGAAGAACTATATGATATGTAGAAATTGTGCACATATGAGGAATTTGAAGCGATACTTAAACAACAGTTCAAGAGATATGTAATAAAAATGGCATTATTCACACTGATAATGTATTTTTGATCTATAGAACGTCATCCACATTTTGTGAATGCTTCCTATTTTCACAGATAAAATAGCATTTTATGAGAAATTCTACGAAAAAGTGATATGAGTCAAACTTTCTACTTTACTTCATTTCAGTTTATTTTAAAACATATCTAATCAGATTTAGTATGTTTGAACCAAAAAGAAAAATAATCTAAGTATTATTTTTTTTTAATATAGCTTTCGCCATTATCTATTTAAGAATTATAATTTTTTAAAGATTACGATAATGACTATTTTTCAACACTTATTTTATTTTTAATTTGTTTGCAAAAGTTTTCGAAATTTACACTCCCTCCATTTATATTGCATATAAAAATTAAGACCATTTTCAACGTTTTGGAGAAGTCTTTATATCTTCCAAAGAAATAGCAAACTAACATTTGTTAAATGATTTATATAATTTCTGGAGAATTATATATATTGAAAAAATTGCACATATATGGGGAATGAGAAGAAATAATTAAACAGCATTTAAATGAATCTGTGATAAAAAGCCAGTCACATTTCTTAGACATCTGTCAATTGTTATCTGGAATGCAAATAAAGGAAAATATGTCATATAATTGATTACACTATAAATAATCTCATTCAAATATCTCAACAGATAAACAAACATTTTTTTTTTTTTTTTTTTTTTTTTTTGCAAAACAAACAGAATTAAACAATGATAAATGTTTAAAATATTTATACACTTAAATTTGTATACGAAAATTTTTTGTAAGAGAAAATATTTATTTATTTTCCCTCATGTTTCATTTTAAACATTTCAAAATTAATTCATGAGTTTTTCTAACTTATACGAATATTTAAAAAATATTTAAATAGCAATTTTATTTTCAAGATTGATTTATTGAATATTTATTTAATATCTAATCTTCCAAAAGATATTCCAATAAGACGATAATAAGTATTTAATAAAATACGTATTATATTTTTGAAAACATTTTATTTGCTTTTTATCATTTCTTGAATCTGAAAACAAAAATTACTATTTTCGAAAACGAATATTTTATATCAACATTTTCAAATATTTGCACAAAATAAATGAAAGTAAAGACAATTTATTTGTTCAGATATTTGAAAACATGTATTTACATTGTGAGTAATAAATACAACTATTTTTGCTGCGTTTGCTTGAAAGGAAATTTTATCTGAAGAAGGATTGTAAATGTATTTTTATGTAACAGAAAATGGTTTATGTTATTTTTCAATCATGTTTCATGTGCTCCTTCGAAAGTCTTTTACTATTATTGATATAGATAAATTAAATTCAGTTTCCATTTTGGAAGTTTTATATACTATAATACTCATTCATTTAAATTGTAGATTAATGTTATTAAACTTACAGAAAAAAGTACAAATAAATGTACCATCACTGCATAAAGGTGTGTACAACATAATATGAAACATTTAAAACAGATTAAAATGCCTTTCAAACCAAAATATACTTACATACAAACAAGCTGAACATACTTGGCTGTCATCAGGGGAGATGTAAGTGTTGGTACATATAAGCAGTAATGGTACATTTATTTATGCTTTTCTTGCATAAATTTAATTATTTATCACTATGAATTTATCACTGAAATTTTAACTTTTATTGCTTACTATTATGATAAGGTTTATATGTTCAAACTCAATACATTGGTTACCTCTCAACTTGCTACTGATCACAAGATTTCTTCACCATAACGCAATGAATATTCACTCCAAATGGCAGTTTGGCAGACGGCTGCCAATAATGATGTTCTGTTGGATTTCGGTTACTTAGGATAAAAACTATTCTATTAAAATTTGCCAGTATATCAGAGACAATTGCATTTGATTGCCAGGAGACGTTCTGGATAAATTGTATTAATGATAAATAAATATTTATTTTATTACGTTTTCAAAATTAAAACCGTAGATATCATTATAATAGTAACATGTAAATCCTTTTCCATATACTTTGCATTTAATTCTATCATAGATTGTTTAATACGAATAAAATGAAATATTATGCAACCCATAAATTACTGCAGCTGCCAAAAGCTGCTCAAGGCCAATATATAATTACAAATTTCATCGAAATGTACCATATACTGATATATGTGAATCATGTAAAAGTGTATATTTAAAGCTGAATTGTGTGAACAAAATTAATACAACGTCATTTTAACTGCCGTTTCTTTTTATATACCAATTTTAATCATGTAACTATTAACCTAGGAAATAACCTCGATAACTGATTCAAATAGAAAACTTAACCTCTAGTTTTCATTCAATAAAATCTTCCCAGTCATCCGTTATCAGTTCCACAACCAAGTTTGATGTGAAACGTTAGAAATTTTCTTAACGGTATGGCTACAAATGTACCAGAGTTAACTACAAAACAGAGATAATTACACGCCAAACTACATTCCATTAAATAATGTCAAATTTTTGTTGATAGAATTTTAGATCTTTCACTATCAAAACTCTTTGTGAGTGATAAATAAAGTTATTTATGAAAATTTTTTAGTTTTGATCTTTTTGGCAAACCGATGATTTTTTTTTGCATTTCTCTAATGAGCATAATAAGACGGAGAAATAAACATGCTTGTTATTTTCAAGACGTCATTATTCATCAGTCTGTTGCCTAAATGAAACTAAAAGCATTAATTTGTGACTACGATCAACTTCTCGGGCTGTGCATCAGCCGAATATGCTTCCAATAATTGAAGTTTATTTGAATCTGAGGTACTTTTTTTAAAAACCTAGGCTAAATGAATAGATATTGTTCCATTGGCCATCTTTGGCATTTGATAGTTTTTTTTTTTTTTTGTATATTCAAAGTGATGCTTTTTTAGTGATAGTAAAATAATTGCAGATGACAAATATATAATAGTAAATATTCTTTTGTCCGTTTGATCCATAGTAGAAAAACATAAATATACTAATAGCTAAATACGAATTTCGCGTAATCTTCTGAAATCGGATTTACCGTCGACGATTCCTTTCGAATATAAACGAATCTTCCAACTTTATGTAGTACATTTGCCATTTGTAGGGTGTTTGATTATGGAAGATTTATCCAATAACTTTTAATAACATTTCTAATAGAAGGGGGGATATGAGGGGAAAAGGCCTAATTAAATGGAATATAGAAAAGTGATTTCAAAAATCAATTTTTATTGCAAAATGTTTTCTTTCGCGATAGTAATAACGTATAATTGCTTACATTTTCTTAAGAATAATCTTTACTACTTAACAAAACAAGCATTGAACGTCTCTATAAGGGAAATTGGAGATATGTTTTTTATATAAAAAAAAAAAAAAAAAAAAAAAAAAAAAAAAAAAAAAAAAGAGCGGACTATATTAGCTAATGTGGCTTCGAGGTTATAAAAGTCACACATTTGGGGGAAACAAACTGAGATGTTTTCGCAGTAAAGTATGATGAGAAATTTTTTAAATGTCCGAAATTAGATTATTCTACGACATGTATGTGCGTGTATGGGATACATTTATACTAAAATTAAAATATTTGACTCCATTTTTAAAACATTATTTGCTGTATATATATATATATTGTACATTAGAATTTTAAAAAATACTCTAAAAATGCTTTCGTACACTTGCAAAATCACGTTTATTGTAAACACCGCTTGAATCTATGTCACGCTTACGTCTTTTTGGTTTAAAATCAAATCGTTTGTTGACAAAAATGAACACAAAATCTTAAATAAACGTATAACATGTAAATCATAAGTACCATCATTTTTACAATTACATCTGCTAGTATCGTCTGTCATGATGGAGTCACATGTTGGAGGAGTTGGAAATAAAAAATAACATATCAAAAACAAAATTTTTACTCACAAGGTCTCCTTAGCGAGTATACTCAAATTATTTTGAAAAAAAAATGCTTATAAAACTACTCATGTATGCAGTAAAACATCAGTCAAATTTGGTGGCGGTATCTCAGTAAAAATCTGAAAAAAGAAAAAAAGAAATATATTCGAGTATTTGGCGTAAAAAAGACGAACGTTCCACGCTATTTAGCTAGCCAACACATTTCCTTCCCAAATGCAAGATATTTAAATGCATTTGGAAATTTCTAGTTAAATAGGTGTTTAAATGCCTGAAACTCAATGAATTTAAACCTAAACGAAGGATTTGCGTATTATTTTTTTTATGTGTATGCGTATATAATATATACAAATTGCGTGTTTCAGTAGTTATTTAATTTTATGTGGCTTCACTGGCTGGAAACGTTTTAGGGTACTTTTGAATTATTTGATTATCCTGTCGACCAATTTCGCTAAATTATATACATTGCCAAACTACTCGCCAAATTATACAAATTGACAAAATTTTTAATTTATACATCGAAAGAATAAATAAATTTGTAAACATTAATAAAATTACAAATAGAAGTCAAATTAAAAATCTCTTGATTACGCAACAAACACTCGTACCGTGTTTAATGTCATGTGAATGTAAAATTTACGAATCAGCCTTTATTGGCATTTAATCTTATAGTTTGGCGATAGTTTTTTTGTCGACGAAACAATCAAGTAGTACCGTTTTAAGTTTGTTTTAAAAGTAGCTGGCTAATTAAAAATGCTATCATTTAAGATTTTATATTAAGTAGTTGTTTCTATGGCAACAATAACCTTCACTTCTTGTTTCTGACACTAACAATATCAAAGTCAAATTGCCAATGTTCAGAATCGGACATTAATTTTGAATTTGGAACAAATTTAATAAACTTATTTTTTTTAAACCGTATAATTACTATAGTAAAATTTTAATATACACAAATATAAAGGTATATGACAAAACAGTAGTAATAAAAATGTATTTATTTCAGTTAAACTTAATCTAACTAACTTCGTATGAAGAGTAGAAAAAGGTTTTATTAAAAATTATTTATACTAAAACAAGTATCATTCAAATTTTTATTGTGTCGCCAACCAGCATTAAATCGCCAAAAAAATTAAATTTTCATTATTTTTTTATGAACGCTAAATCGAGGGTCTGCCGATTTTTTTTAAAAAACATATTATATGTCATGAGAAGAATATTCTATATATTCCTCATGATAAGATATTTTTTCGAATATTTCTGAGCATGCGCTTATGGAAACTTCCTTGATATCATCCTATCAATTTTTCAGATGCATTTTTCGTAAAGTGACGCAAAAGATAAATAGCCAAATCGTATTTCAATTGCAATATTTTAACTGAGTAATTTTTTAAACATTACGAACACTCCCTTTCATGTATGAATTAAATATTTTAATTTTTTAACGTTATCACTCATTAAAACGGATTTTCTTCTTCTTTTTTTTCTTTTAAGTAAAATTAGTAGCAGTTTTTTCTTTTATTTTTCGAGGTGTAATAGGCGTTTTTTTTTTTTTTTTTTTTTTTTTTTTTTAATCAACGATAAATTTTGCCAAGAAATAAAATGGCAACCGTATCGTTCAAAATAACAGACCTTTCCGTCATAATTCTACAACTAACCGAACGATGCGTTATAGCTTAAAACCTTCCTTGAAACGATACCCATCTAACAGTATAAGTTCCGTCAAAATCGATGCAGTAGAACTCGAAATATAGAGGTTCGGAACGAAATTTCCGTTTGGATTTTATATATATACTAGCAGGCTATGCCCGCTACGCTGGTTTGCTTATCCAAACGAACCTTGAATTAAACAAAATGTATCATTGAATTTGACATTGTGATTTAAAGCAATATGGAACCTTACCTGGAATGTCCTTTCGCACTGCTGAAAACGATAAGAACGCCAATGTGCTATAAATATATGTGCAGAAAATATAATATATTTTCTACTGTGTAGACAAATTTTCAGGTATTAAGGTCTTAACCCTTTTAGTTGATCAATAACAGTAGGATTGGTAAAGAAAGATAGTACAATACGCAATACAATAAGACAAACCCTGAAAAACTGTATAACTACTTGTAATAATGCAAACAAACAAACGGACAAAATCCATCCAGTAAAACTGTTTTTAAAGGTTGATCTTTCATAAGGGGTCCATCTGATTATAGAACTTTCCCCCATAATTCTGTAACAAAGCAACGTAGAACGATACGCAATAAACTAAAACCTCCGCAAACATTGTCTTATCAACAAAGAAAGAATTATCAATATCCGCCATCTAGAACTTTTTGAAAAGTCTAATCTTTCATAATCGGTTTCATATGATTATGGAACTTTCCGCCATTACTTTATGACTAAGCAACGTAGAACAATATGCAAAATACTAAAACCATGTCTGGATAGATATCTAACTAAAATGAAATTCCCATCAAAATCCGTTGTGTAGAACTTTAAAAAATGTTAAACTTTCATAATCGGGTTCAACTGATTATAGAACTTTCCACCACACCTCTATTATTAAGCAATGCAGCAGGGTATAGTATATACTAAAACTCTGCCTGAAAAATTATTTAACTAACAGTGAGAATTCAATCGTAATCAATTCGGCTGAATCTTTTAAAAAGGTTAATCTTTCATGATCGGGTTCGTCTGATTATATAACTTTAAAACATAATTGTATCTATAAGCAACGTAGAACGATATTTTATGTACTAAAATCTTCCCTGGAAAATTATCTAACTATCATTATGATCAAAATCCATTCAGGTGAGCTCAAGTTATATGCAACCGGGACGAATTTCCCATTTCCATTTTACTCTAGTATATATAGTAGAAGCAGATGTAGATAGATAGATAGATAAGAATATTGATTATTAAAATTTATGAAACTGCAAGTTATTTCTCGTTGTCTCTGCTGAATAATTTTAAAGACTTTTCAATCGGCGAGTATTGAGATTTACTATTATATCTACAACAAATGTATTTCATTTTGTACCAAAACATTGTCGTTAAAATGAGCCAATTTGCTGTGGGTTCCGATATTATATATATTTTTTTTCAAAATCGCCAACTACGCGCATGACATTTTAAGTGTCTCTTGGCACTGCAGTAAACATTTCCATGTTTTATTCAGCGAAAAATGAAGTTATAACTTAATTTTACTTGATAATAAAAAATACTTCCACCTTCAAAAAATAGTAAATTAAAATTTTTTGCAGTGTTACGAATAAATAATAATTAAAGCCAAAAGAAATTCGCGTTCAATAAATATCAAGCCCCAAAGTTTGGCATCGTTTGCAATAAAATTTGGTACTTTTCTTTTCCACTACAGGCGCCTTGGCGTTTTTTTAAAAGCTTGGCGCTATTCGGGCATCAGGAAATGAGATTTATTGCCAATTGATATAAACAGTTAAGAAAACAAACATGATGAAATTTTTTGTTTGTTTATATATGTATATTATAAATGTTTTTTTATATACAAATTACTTCTGTTTCTAATTAAAATTAGATAAATTGCATCTTTATCTATTATATATATATAATACAAACGGAAATTTCGTTCCGAACGCCGAGATTTCGAGTTCTACTGCATGGATTTTTACAGAACTTATACCGTTAGATAGGTATCGTTCCAGGGAAGGTTTTAAACTATATCACATCATTCTACCTTGATTAGTTATAGAATTGTTACGGAAAATTCTATTATTTTGGACTTTGTTACTTCATATTTCCTTAAATATCTGGGCTCCTATTGGTCGTAGAGCTTAGATCTCGCGCCAAAAGTAGCTCCGAAGCACCCAAGCAAACTTTTCCCCGCGATTATTTTGCCGTCTTCCGATTTCCTCTAACTCTATTAGGAGCCCGCGTAGGGCCCCTTTAAAATATTTTTCGTAGTAATTTCAGCAATTATCTTAAATTATTGGTTAAGACCGCCACCCTCCCGATTCATGTATCTACGGAAAGGTTGCATGAAGGAGTTTCGTTCAGATACGCTTTCGTTAAGAATAGAGTGCGCTCCCTGGTGGTGGAATGTGGAACTAACATAACGCGATAATGTTAAAATTAGGAAATCTAACAATGCGATCTGTTTTAAACTTTGAGATAGTTCATAACACATAATCTATTATCTATTCTATTATATATATATAAAATCTATTATCTATTCTATTATCTATTATATATATAAAATCCAAACGGAAATTTCGTTCCGAACGCCGAGATTTCGAGTTCTACTGCATGGATTTTGACGGAACTTATACCGTTAGATAGGTATTGTTTCAGGGAAGGTGTTAAGTTATAACACATCATTCTACCTAGAATAGTTATAGAATTATGACGGAAAATACTGTTATTTTGGGCGATAAGGTTACCATTTTATTTCTTGGCGAAATTCATCGTTGATAAAAAAAAATTGAAACGGCTATTAAACCTCGAAAAATAAAAGAAACACTGTTACTAATTTTATTTAAATGGAAAAAAAAGAAAAAAAAGAAGAAGAAAATCCGTTTTAATGAGTGATAATATTAAAAAACGGAAACATTTAATCAAAACCTGAAAGAAATATTTGTAATGCTTAAAAATTAATTTAATAAGAAATAATACACTTGATACGCAATATTTGGCTCTTTATCGCTTGCGTTAGATATGGAAACGTATCTGAAAATTTGATTAGATGAAATTTTAACGACATTTTCTTTCTGTTCTGTTCTTTTCTTCTTTTTTATATCTAATTGTCGCATCACGTGACTTATAGAAGAAACAAGCAGATGTAATTGTGAGTCACATGTGTAATTACTATTTGTTTCTTTACAATTTTTTATTTTTCTTTTGTCGCCAAACAATGTGATTTTAAGCCAAAAATGCATAAGCGTGACATTAGCTTGAGGATGTTCTCACAAATGGAGTTTTTTTAGGTGAAAGAGATCATTTTTTGAGTACATTTTCATATTCAATTGTAACTTATATAGATATCAGTTAATATTTTAAAAATAGAATCGAATACTTAAATTTCAGTGTGAATATATTTTTCGCCGTAATTCCGAAATCATGTGATATTTATAAACTGGAACTCAGATCAACGAATATTACCCATTTTATTTAAGCAAATATTATATATTTTCTCAAGTCATATCGCAAATTTCATTTATAGGAAAATTCACAGATTCGGAATCTAGGAAATAAAGATAATTTTGAAGGAAATTTATGTTTTAATACGTTATTACTATGGACAAATTCAACATTTTGAAAAAAAAAAATTACAAGTCTTTTGTAATTCGTCATTTCTTCTTCGTATTTCTTCCTACTTTCTCCTCTGTTATGTAATATTTCAAATGATATTGGACTAATTTTCGATCATCGATTCACCGCAAAATCTCATATCTAATATAGTATATAAAATAAAGTCTGGATTAGGGGACTAATTAACGCACAGCGCAAACTACTGAACCTAAAATCTTGAAAATCCTGGTAAAAATACTTCTTATGACATAAACTTCTGCTGAGAAAGGATTTTCTAAAGTGTCACCCCTAATGGTTTTTACACGGGGAGGGGAAAATAATCGAATATCAAAATTATGCGTCAAATGATAGCACATTTTAATGTAGTTTTGTATGCTGAATCGAATGCTACCAAATAAATTTTTATAAGTCCAACAGTTCATGACACATTTCATATTTTTCTAATTTGGCGGTGTCTTTGGCATCTAAACCTCAAAATATCTATCATTACATCCGTTTCTCTAGCAACGGAAAAAATTCAAATCAACCCTTTTGGCTAAAAAATAAAAACGGCTCTATGAGTTTGAAATAAAAATGCAAGCATCTTAATTTTTTTTAAAAATAGTGATTTTATGTAAAATAAAAGGGAAAAAATTACTGAGAATTTAGCGTTATAAAACAAAAATGGAAAAGGTACTACTTAGATATTCCGTCGACCAAAAATCTATCGTCAAACTATACGATTAAATGCCAATAATGGTTGATCGTAAATATCAAATTCACTTGAATTTAAACAAACTACACGTGTTTACGTCATCAAGTGATTTTAATTTCGACGTTTTATTTGTATTTTTATTAATGTTATACTAATTTATTTGTTATTTCGTTATTTAAAATAAAGATTATGTCAATTTATATAATTTGGCGAATGGTTTGGCGATTTATATAATTTTGCTAAATGGGTCGACGGGATAACAAGTAGTACCAATGAAAATATTTAAGTATGAAAGCAATGTTTGTAACGACTTAAAAATTATTTTCATATATATAAACTCGGTTTATGGCGTCAGATGCCGTCATCCGAAGAATCTACAAGAGTCTTTTTTCATTTTTTCCGGTCATAGGTTCCTCAGTGAAAGAAATTGGAATTGGAATAATATTGTGCGATTTATAAATTGCTCCTCGATAAGAAGAAAAAACGGGTACATTTATAACAACCGTGCGCACATCTCGCTGATAGCATTTTTAAAATTCCCAGTAGCAGTAGTTACATTTTGCGTATGTAAATTAAAAATATTTTTTTGCTTTTAGTTATGGCATTATTTCCTGTTATTGTTTATCTTTTCAGTTTTTTTTAAATGAAATTAGTATAAGGCATGCATTTTAAATGAAATGAGTGAAAGGTTTGTGTTTTAAATGAAAATAATAAAATAAGAATATGCTATGAAAACAATCTTTATTGATTTATTACCTGCGCCCGTCTGACATAAAAGTTTCACAAAAGCCACATATTCACTTTTCTTTGAGTAGTTGCTCATGAGAATTCAAGTTAACATTCCGTAATCGGATACTACACATATTGGTGTATTAGATTTAATGTTGAAAGCATCGTTTTTGTTTGAAGCGAAAACTTTACGATGAATTCTATTACACAATATCGCATCATCATCATCTACTATATATTTACAACGGAAATTTGTATTTCATTCCGATTGTATCCATACTTTCGTAGGATATACCACAATTAGTTAGGTAATAATTTTGGAAAGGTTTTAGTGTATACATATTGTTCAAGGGTACTTAGTTATAGAGCAACAGTAAAAGTTCAAAAATTAAGTGAACCTGATTATGAAAGTTTAGCCTTTTTAAAAAAATCTACAGAACATATTTTGTTACAAGTGGCCCTGTTGCATGACTTTTAGGAATGGTGTTAGTATATACGATTTCATTATATGTAGATTAGTTTCAGAGGTATTAATTCCTGTTGTCATAACGGTCTCATTACCCGACCATAAGTGCGCTGTTTATAATCAACTAAAACAATTACTTCTTAATTGCTAAATTTTGTCCAACGCTTAAGATAACATTATATCGCAATGGCGTTCGCATCGTTTTCAGTAATGAGCAAGGTCAAGCTGAAGATCCATATTGTTTAAAATACAAGTTCAAATTCACCATTTAGTTTAATCCAAAGTTCATTTGGAAATATTGACCGGCGCAGCGGGCATAGCCTGCTAGTGTTAAATAAATTGTATAAACAGAAAAAAATGCTTGTTTATATGAAATGAAACAGTGAATAGGTTGCCAGAATATATGTTTCAAAATTTTCTCTCCGCCAAGGCTATTTTCTCTGTTTCGCCAAGACCCCTATACTGTAAATTACCAAAAAATTTTGCACATTTAGGATGGAAATAAATGGCGCAATAGCATACAATTTGGTATGGTGTTGGAATAACGTAAAAATAGGAAAAGGTCGCCAAATTTTTCTTTCAAATCACGCCAATTCTGTGTTAATTCGGTTATAGAATAGCTCCGCTTTAAAAACACAGAATCAGTTTAAACCTTTTCCTAAGTTAATTATGCGCCAAACCACGCCAGGAAACATACGCCAATTGTCAGTAGACTCAATTATGTAACTTATCGGTACCAAATATGCCAATTGTCTATGGATTCGATAACGTAATTTATCTCCTTAATTTATGCATATTTTACAAACTACATCTACTTTCCAATTTTCCTGATTTTAAGATCAATGGTACTGTTAGATGTTTAAAAGCTTAGCGCAATTCGGGCTTAAGGAAGTGATATTTGTGGCCAAATGATACGAACAGCTATAAAAACAAATAAAATGAACTTTAAGCTTTTTAAAATATGTATTCATATATATATTTCTGTATAAATTTTTATTTATGAATATTAATATTTTTGTTATTTATATACAATTTACTTCTGTTTTTATATAAAAAAGAGTTAAATGTATTCTTTTTAGTAAATAAATTATCTAATTACTGAACAGAAAATATGGATGAAAACTTTCCTTGTCTCGCCAAGCCCATTTTTTCCAACTCGCAGCTATATTGGAAAATTACAGAATTTAACCAATTGCTCTATGACTAAACAGTGTCAAACAATATACTATATACTAAAACTATCTCTGAAAAATTGTCCAACTATTAATGCAAATTCTATCAAAAACCGTTTATTTTAATTTTTAAAAAGGCTATTGTGATAATTGCGTACACCAGACTACAGAATTTTCCCCAAAACGGTATGGCTGAACAAAATAGAAGAGCATGTTGTATACTGAAAACGCCCCTGGAAAATTATCTAATTAACAGTCCAAGTTCCATCGAAATACATTGGGCAGAATCATTTAAAGAGGCTAATTTTCCATTATCAGGTTCATCTCATTAAAGATCTTTAAACCATAATTCAATACCAAGAAACGTAGAACGACGCATTATGTACTAAAAAACTCCCCGTAAAATTACCTATCTAACAGTGTACGTTCAGCAGAACTCGAGTTATAAGCAGCGGGAATGAAATTTCCATTTGAATTATATATATATATATATATATATATAACCATTAATTAAACATAACCTACCACCGTCAATTATTATGAATTAAATCTGTAAGTATTAAAAAAAAAAAAAAAAAAAAAAAAAAAAAAAATAAGAATTATTATGGAAGAAAAAGAAAAAAATTGGACACCGACAAAAAATGGAAAAGCTTATATATTGAATTACGTTGTCAAGGGCACAGAATTCAATGATATAAGCAAAATGGTTGTTTTCTGTGAGAAATATAAGCTAAAGCTAAAAATTATTTTCCCCTGTGCCCAAACAACCATTAAAATCAAGTGAATTGATTAAAAATGAAAGCATAATAGAAACAAATAATATGAAATGGAAGAATCAATAAAACGTATTTAAATATTTATAGGATATAAAATATAAATAATAAACACCATACCGATTAATATTTCAGTATTTTACAAATAACCACGCGCACATGTCTACCAGAATATCATAAAGATTAAGTTGAATAAAACAGTTAAGAAATCACAGTAATTGATACCTAAGGATGCAGTTAATACATTTTGAAATAAAATTTGAAATACCTTGTTAAATACATTTAATATAATATAAAATAAATAGATAGTAATTACATTATTTAAAATGCACTATTAAATTAATTAATAACTGTTTAACAATATCGTCAAAATTTAGCTAAAAATACCCCCTGGTGTATATATATATATATATATATATATAAGTAGAATTGGGTATTTCCAGAAAATGCTGTCGTTTATTGAGAAATAACCAATATTGTGAACGTCGCTCAAACCGATGGAACGCTCATGCATTTTTGGCTTAAAATTAAATCGTTTGGCGATAAAATGAAATCGCAAAAAAACATACAATATGTAACTCACAAGTATCGTCGTTTTTATAATTACATCTGCTAGTTTCTTCTGCATGTCACATGATGGTCGAGTTAAATAAAAATAAAAAGTAAATTTAAAAGAAATCAAAAACAAAAAAAAAATTGTCACTCAGATATTATTTTATAAAATTTTCTGATGCATTTTATTTAACCGGAAAGAAGAGATAAATTGCAAAATATAGTTTAAAACTGCAATCTTTCATAATAAATAAATTTTTAAGCATTACGAATATCCTCTTTCATGTTTAAATTCGATATTTTCGTTTTCCAATACTACCACTCGTCAATTTTTTTTTTCATTTTCTCTCTTCTTTTCTTTTTTTCCTTTTAAATAAAATTAGTAACAGTTTTTTTCCGCGATGTACAGCCATTTCAATTCATTTATCAAAAAATTCATCGCCAATAAAATAATGGTAAACCTTTCGCCCAAAATAACAGAACTTTCCGTCATAATTCTATAACTAACCTACGTAGAACGATGTGTTATAGCTTAAAACCTTCCCTGAAACAATACCTATCTAACAGTATAAGTTCCGTCAAAATCCATGCAGTAGAATTCGAAATCTAGGCGTTCGGAATGAAATTTTCTTTTGGATTTTATATATATAATAGATAGAATAGATAGAATAGATAATAGATTATGTGTTATGAACTCTCTCAAAGTTTAAAAGAGATCGCATTGTTAGATTTCCTAATTTTAACAATATCGCGTTATGTTAGTTCCTCAATCCTCCACCACGGAGCGCACTCTATTCTTAACGAAAGCGTATCTGAACGAAACTCCTTCATGCAACCTTTCCGTAGATACATGAATCGGGAGGGTGGCGGTCTTAACCAATAATTTAAGATAATTTCTGAAATTACAACGAAAAATATTTTAAAGGGGCCCTACGCGGGCCTTTAATAGAGTTAGAAGAAATCGGAAGACGGCAAAATAATCGCGGGGATAAGTTTGCTTGGGTGCTTTGGAGCTACTTTTGGCGCGAGATCTAAGCTCTACGACCAATAGGAGCCCAGATAGTTAAGGAAATATGAAGTAACAAAGTCCAAAATAACAAAATTTTCCGTAATAATTCTATAACTAATCTAAGTAGATTGATGTGTTATAGCTTAAAACCTTCCCTGAAACGATACCTATCTAATGGTATAAGTTCCGTAAAAATCCATGCGGTAGAACTTGAAATCTAGGCGTTCGGAACGAAATTTCCGTTTGGATTTTATATATACTAGCAGACTATGCCCGCTGCGCTGGTCTTTTTTTGCACACGAACCTTAAATCACACGAAATAATGAATTTGATCTAATTTGACCTTATATTTTAAAGCAACATGGACCTACACCTGGAATGTCCTGTTGTACTATCTTATGCGTTGGACAAACTTTGGGCTATTCAGAAGAACTCTTTTAGTTTATCAGTTATAGTGGAGTCTGGTAGGGGAATGAGGCAGTTATGGCAACAGGAGTTGAAATATCTTTAGTCACCACATTACTAAATTATTGAACATTACAATGATTGCAGAGAATGACCATTAAACTAAAATAATTTTCGGGTGATTCATATTCGTTTCTTAGTTCTTGGACTCCGTACTTCTCAGCTTGGCGAAATGTGTTATGTGTAGCTAGAATAAATCTTCACACTGCATTATGTTATATTTCGCAATATGCATCTTCTCCTGGCAGGTATATTACAGTTTTCCCTCTTCAGATTCCAGAACGCAAAAATACAGTCAAAAGTGTAACAAATTATTAACCATCATATTCAAAAGAAAAATGAAGAATAAAAAACGTAGATTTTTAAATCTGAATTGATTGAATAAAAATAAAAGAACACAATTTTCATTGCCTTTTCATTTTATAAACCAGTTGCAATCATGTAACCCTTAACCTAGAAAAATCCTTGATGACTGATACTGATAGAAAAATAAACATTTAGTTTGCATCTCATAAAATCTTCCGTAATCGTATTAAGCCAAGGTTAACGCAAACATTAGAAGTGTTTGCAACGATAGCGTTACAAATGTAACACATTTAGTTAAAAAACAAAGTTAATTACGCACCAAACTACTTTTCATTACATTATGTCAAATTGCTATTGACAAAATTATAGATCTTTTCCCAACAAAAGCCCATATCTTAAATACAACTGACAATGATAAAGCGTTAGTTATGCAAAATGTTTAGTAAAAATCCTTTTCGTGAATACTTGAACCGAAGATTTTCTTTGCATTTTTCTAATGAGCATAAAAACACAGAGAGATAAAAAGACTTACTGTTTCCTTTATATTTAAGATTAAATTATTCTTCGATATGTTGCCTAAGTAATCCCGATATTGAAAATAATCGTTTATTTGTCACTAAGATTAATTTATAGGACAGACAAAATTGCTTTATAATGATCTAAATTTTGTTTAATCAGTATTGCATTTTTTTCTTATATAGGGTAACTGATAAATTGACAAATATTTTATCATGCATTGGTAATAAAAAGTTTTTCAGTAGCTTTGCAATTATTACTTTTTTCGTGACATTACAATAACAGAAGATGAAAAATATATCCCATCAAAAACATCTCATGTAAAAAGAAGCCAAGTCTCCTGACTCTTTGACCGTAAAAAGTTTTGAGATCATGTGTAGAGCCAAGCTTAGCTCTCTTATTAACTCTGATATTTTAATTCACAAATTACTCGTAGTCTCTATACCTTTAGTAAATGATTATTTTGCGACTTGGCAATTACGAAGCACAGGAAAGTTATTACGTAAACACTTTACTTATGTTTTAAATTAGGATTAGATTATTTGATTAAGGCTGAATATGAACGCGAGGGATAGAAGCTTGAAGGAGGATTGCACCGATTGGGGGTCTTTGTAAAAGAGGGGTGTGGCTCGTATTCACGTTACATAGGAAGAAAATCACCCAAAACTCCGGACATCAAGTTTGACCAGTAGAGAGTCTTCGCATCCGGGCTTACAATGTAATGAAAAATTATTTCCATGCTGCAAATACATATGCGTTCAGTGCTCTTATAAAAACTATTTTATGCAAAACTTTATAAATAAACGTTAATATTAAAACGTAAACAACAGCCTTTACATTCTCGTGCTGCGCCATTGCCAAGTCGCAAAATAGTTATTTACTAAAGGTGTAGAGACTAGGAGTAATTTGTGAATTAAAATATCAGAGTAAATAAGAGAGCTAAGCTTGGCTCTACACATGATCTCAGAACTTTTTACGGTCAAAGAGTCAGGAGACTTGGCTTTTTTTTTACATGAGATGTTTTTGATGGGATTTCACTTCTTTTTGTAAGGAGAAAGCCAAAGAAAGCTTTTCCAGTACAGCCGATTTCAATTACACTATCTTTAACTTCATAGATTTTATGTCTCCTGATTGATTCGATGTTCTGCTTTTCCTAGAAAAGCGAATTGGCATGTGTGCTACTGTTTGAAATCCATTCATTCAATTTTTCTAGTAACAATATTAGTTTTTGTTTCAATTTATCAGCTGTTCAATCAAAGTCCTCCAAAGTTAATTCTACTGTGCAGAGTCCATTTTAAAACTTTGTCCGCTTCCAGTCTATTTTCAATTTTTTTAGTTATAGCTCTCGTCATGTTTTCTAAAGTGTTTATTTTAAACTGCAGCTTACCACTAGACCTTTTTAGTCAGTAAGCTCTAATATTCATACCAGAATGGGCAACAGAACAGCGCGCGACTTCTTAGCGAGCTACGTCTTCCCATTTCAGGGCGTGAATCGCTGTAACGTTTTAATGTGTGTTTTTGTTTTCGAAGATGGTTTTGACGATAGAGAGCTCTAGCTTCTTGGAGCTGTTGAGAACGTGATTTCTCGGAACGATTAGGCCTTCCCCTTTTGACCTCAATAGGTCTTTTAATTTTTTTCTCTAGCTGATTTCTCTCTGTGATAGGTATTCATTTGAAAAAGTAATAGATTATTGCTAGCTGTTAAGAAGAGGAAGTAGAACGTCAAAGTGACCTCCTAAGAAACTAATCCCATCTAATACCAGTGCGCAACCACATACTCAACTATAGCACATCTGATATCATACGACTAGGCTATGTTACCTAGCACAGAAAAGAAAATATAGATGAAACAGATACAAACGATCTCCAGATGTATGAACTACTCGATGAGGACTTTCTTAGCTGTGATCAAAATGTAACATTTCAGTTTTTTCCTTTCAAACTTTCTTCGATCAACAATGTCTTTCGTTGGAATATCATACAATTTCGCGTTTTCCTCCGTCACCGCGTCTTTTCATCAATTTTGCAGATGCACACTGACATCTAGAATTCACATTTTACACTTTAATAAACTGTGTCGCAAAAATTAGAAATTCAGTTTTTCCTCTTTTCGATATGTAACACTTACAATCAAGTTATTTTTAGAAACAAGTAGGTGAAAGAATTTTACACTAAATATTCAAACCTTCATATTTTCGAATTTAAAGTATAAATCCTAATATATTTTTTTTTATTTAAATGACTTTAGTACACAGTAGACCGAGCATAGCTCGGTAGCTTTTTTTAAATATTTATTTTGTTTTAGTAAATGTAGAAATGTGATAGATACTATCCGCAAAACATCAATAAGTTGCAGAGAATATAGCGAAATTTTCGTTAATGCGCCTGCTCTTAAGACGTATCTCCAGTTAATGTGGACAGTTTCATTTCCCCATCATATTTTAATTAATGTTAAAGGCATCGTTTATTTCGGATTTCGGTTAGTACAGAGGAAAAATGGCCTCTCTTGGAAGTCCATTAACGGTTGTTCACTGAATATTCATATCTACCGCTCGTAGTCTTAGTTCGGTTGAAAGTGAACAGTCAGAGAAAATGACATCATAGTGGTGCAAATGTGATGAAGTTTAAGTTCTAAATGAAAATAATTGATTTCTTTTCAATATGTTATTTTTTCTGGGGAGAGGGGAATGTAGAATTTTGATTTTGAATTTCAAAACGATAATTTGAGTACCTAAAAAACATATTTAAAAAAATTATACACCGCAGGGGACTTTGTATTGCCCTTAAAAAAATAAACTTTTTTTTACGTATGCGATTATGTTAGTCATATCCTGAGTGCCACTCTCCATGTTTTATAAAAATTGAATTTATTATTCTTCAACAATTGGTGTCTACGTCAATAGTTTGGCAGCAAATGTGAGCTATTTTGTAAATATGAGGTAAGTTTGATAGCAAAATTCTCTTGCTTTTAAAACTGCTGCTAATTTTGCGCCATGGTCTATTGCCATTGCAGCAAACTATAGCAATGTTTAAAATAATATGGTAGTGATGTTGAATATAGCAAAAGTATAACAGCAGCTATCTATCAAGAAATGTTAGCATATTTGCAGAATGTTTATAAAATATTTAAATTTACAAAATTAACATTTGGTAAATATAAATTAATTTTATTTGGGTACTATTTGATTATCCCGTCGATCAATTTCGCCAAACAATTCGCCAAATTATACAAATTGCCGTATTTTTATTTTAAATAACGAAAAAACAAATAAATTAATAAAACCTTAATGAAACTACAAGTAAAAACTCGAATTAAAAATCATTTGATGACGTAACAAACACGTGTATGGTGTTTAATGTCAAGTGAATGCGACATTTACGATCATCCATTATTGGCATTTAATCTTACAGTTTGGCGATAGTTTTTCGGTCGACGGGATAATCAACTAGTACCTTTATTTGTTCTAGTCAATTAAAACGAATTTTACTGTATTCAGCAACCAGCTATTTCGTGCTCTATTTAGTATAGTTGACAACCGATGGTTTAATTGACAAACTGCGTTTTATCGTGTTGATAATCAGTGAGCAACAGAGTATTGGCAAGAATTCCGATTACGGAAGATAAAAGATTTTCGATTTTTTTTTCGAATTTTCCGAATTTTTTAATTTTTCCTTTCTTTGTATCCCAAATACTACCTTCTTACCAAATTTCAAATTTCAAGGGCTACAGGATGTACCTCCGATTTTTGATGATCGGTGAGTCAGTCAGTGTCGAAAAAGCGAAACTTTGATTTCATATATTTTCTGAACTAGAAAAGATAGAAACGCGGAAATTTAAACATTTACTTCCACTTGAAGAGAACTTTTAGAAAAACAAAGTTTCGAGTTCCTGGGAAATTCTAGCGCAGGGATATGGGACTGTCAAAAGTACCCTGAGTTGCTTCTAGAAAAGGATGCTTACGGCTGTGCTTTCTCGACTTGGCAGGGGCACTGCCGTGCCCCCAGATAATACTGAATTTTGTTCGTATGCTCCGTAATAAAAAATTATAAATATAATAATAGCTAATTACAAAATCCTTCTAATATTTTGTAATCAAGTTCACCATCCACAGTCTTCAATCATAAATCAATCTTCCAAAAATATAGAAAAATGCTCCAATTGGCGGGTGACCAGATTACGGAAAATAAGCCCAATATCTTTTAAATACCCTCCTAAAAGAATAGAAGATATGCAGAAAAAATTAAAAAGAAATGGCGAATGAAAAAGAACATTGAAAATTTATTTCAGCCTCTTTTTTTTAAAATGTCGAGTTTATTTTATAGTAATAACGCATAATTGCAAAAACCTCCTTAAGAATAACTCGATTTTCTAACTTTTGAAGCCATGAATTTTCTGCATAGATGTCATATACATACCCATATTGGCGCGATATTTTTCCGACGCCAATTTGGCGAAAACATCAACAACATCCGGGATACCATATAACACAAAATAATGAAACTTTGACGCCAGTTAAGTACCGTTGCGTATATGACATTGGCGGCAGAAAAAAATCGCGCCAATATGTTTTTTTTTTTGGTTGTTTTGTTTTTTTTAATGTGTGAAATTAAATATTCTTTTACAATATGTGTAACAATTATTTACGTTGAAATTTAAATATTTGAATTCATTTTTATAATATTAACTGCTATTTATACAATTTACATTGGAAAATAAAAAATTATCCTCTCTCATACACTTAAAAAAAATAAATTAAAAACATTATCGCCCCGTGTGAAGTCACGCTTATGCCTTTTTGACTTAAAATCGCATTGACTGGCGACAAAAATAAAAACAACAGGCACAGATGTCATATTCGCCCCATATTGGCGCGATTTTTTCTGACGCCAATGTCATATACGCAATGTATACTTAACCGGCGCCTAAATGTCGTCATTTTGCTAGATATGGTAACCCGGATGTTGTTGTTTATGTTGTTGATGTTTTCGGCAAATCGGCGTCGAAAACAAATCGCGCCAATATGGGGCGAATATGCCATCTGTGCCAAACAACATTTTAAATAAACAAATATCATTTTAAATAAACCATTTCCTACAACTCATAAGTAGAGCCATTTTTAGAGCTATTTCTGCGAGTTTCTCCGGTAAGTTGCATAATGGGAGTGAGATAAAAATCAAATTAATTTAAAAAAATAGTACTGAGATTTTATATAATCAAATTTTTGAGTTGAATTTTTCTGTAGTACTTGATTAGGCACAGATGTCATATATACACCACGTTGGCACGATTTTTTTCTGACGCCAATTTGTCGAAAACCTTGTCTTCGAATATCAGTTACATATATATTTTTAAAAAGGGAATAGCAATAAATAAAAAAAGTTTAATTAACACTAGAACGGCGGAAAAATCTTAGCTACTGGAACGGCGGGAAGGGGTCATTTTGACCCCACGATCAAACTACTGAAATAACAACGCTAAAACAATTTTTAATGGCAGTCATTAGCAAAAATATGTAATTTCCGTATATTTTATAATTTATATTTAATATTACTTGATAATTTATTGAGTTTTAAAAGTACTGTATATGTAACGCCTACAGGGCGATCAATTGAATCATACTACTACTACGCAAAAAACTCATTAATGTTATATAAAAATTGATTTAAAATAAATGATTTCACAAATTAAAACTAATGTTACCTAAAATAAAATACAATTTATAATTTTTTCATCTACTTACTCGCCGAATGATTCTCTCTCTAAATCCATAAATGAGAAACGTGTTCTGTTGTTTCAGTTATTTCATTATAAGTGTAGCTGAATGGTTAGAATGTAAACATTTCGTTTGAATTTTATTTAATGCTTAAAATACTCCAAATTAAAGACACGGATTAGGAATTAATGCAGTTGATAGAAAAATAATTCTTAACAATTTTTCCAGTGCATTATCCGGGCACAACTTTGGAACACGATCCACAAAATTCTTGAGATTTATTTCTATTGAATCTCTGTACTTTACACGTTTTTCTATTTATATCTACATCATTTTCGTGTGTTTTTTCTTAAGACTCAGGAAGGATCCTTTGGGACTTTTCAAGCCATAAGAACCCTCCTTAACTTCTCTCCTAATTTAAATAGAAAATCTCTTATACTGATGGGCTTGCCTGTTACACTTTGATAAATTATCGCACTCAAAGCTGCATGATTCAAAATATTGTAAAGGATATGTACAGACCATCGTCTAGAAGCCGATTTAACGGAGTATTTTCGGCACAACTGATTACGAATATCCACACCATATTTCGTTGTGTTGTAATATTATATTGAATCGAACAACTTCTTGAGACTGTCTTTAGATTTGACAGTAGAATCTAATGAGCGCAGTAGTAATACACTTTTGTTTCTTTTGGCCTGATAGATGGTAAGTGTCATATTGTCATGTTCCACTATCTTTGATGGAGTACTACGCATATTTTTCAAAGATATAGGAATTTCTCTTCTCTCTTTTTTCATTGTTCCAACCGAAGTTGTATTTTTAGCTTTTAGCATTTCTGCTAGTTTGATGCTAGTAAAATAGTTGTCTGTCATAATATTCCTCCTTTTCTTTAGATGGGGATCTGTTAATTTCATGAAAAAAAAAATCAGTTAAACTTAATTGAGGATTTGCGGTTTCATATTTTCCTAGAAATGGAAATCCATTCAAGAGGTACATATTTAGTATCAACGTCAACAGATAACCAAAATTTTATCCCAAATTTCTCCGGTTTATTTGGCATATATTTCGTAAATTTAGATCTAGCTTTAGATGGGAACAATTGTTCACCAACTGTAATATTTTGTTATGGTCGGTAGCATGTTTTGCAATTTTCAACAAATTATACGTTCGAAAATGTTCAACTGTCAGCCGTATGAACAATACGTACTCTACTTATAAAACTCCTCCCCTATGGTTACCACCTGCAGTGATTAATCTGAACTAACAAAAGTAACAAATGGGAAAATACTATTTCTGAAAAGAAATATAAGTCTGAAAAACCTTATACTTTTTTTTTTTTTTTGAAATATTGTGTTCAAAAGCATGGCAAAATCAAACAAAGGAATTATAACATACAAATTACAGATAATAATAGTGTGTCACCAAACCTGTTTTTATCTCTCTGGGAGACAGTATGAATGCAATCGAAAATTGCTTATCATTGAATTTTTCTCATGGGTTCACAATCCTTCGAATACAAAGAGTATTTTACTAAAGGGGTCAAAATGACCCTTGTCCGCCGTTATAGGAATACATACCAATATTTCAAAAATTAACAAATCTAGAAAGTTGAATTTTTTAAAAGAAAAATATGTTATATATTTAGGAAAAGTCAAAAAATTTCAAACGATTTCTTCCAACCAAACAAAAGTAATCAACGGACGAAAGTGCTCAGGTGTCAAAATGACCCCTACCGCCGTTCTAGTGTTAATAGCTATAGAACAAAACAATTTGTATAATTTTAAAAAATAAAATAAAAGTTAATAAACAATTTATTAATAAATAAATAACAACCTCCGGGTAACCATAGCAATCAAAATAACGACACTTTGGCGCCAGTTACGTACTCCGATGCGTAAATGAGATTGGCGTCAGAAAAAAATCGCGTCAACGTGGTGCGTATATGACATCTGTGTCCTTGATTATCCCGTCGACAAAAAAAACTGTCGCCAAACTGTAAGGTTAAATGCCAATAGTGGATGATCGTAAATGTCACATTCACTTGACATTAAATATGCTAAGCGTGCTTTTTACGTCATCAAGTCTTTTTAATTCGACGTTTTATTTGTAAATTGATTACTGTTTTATTAATTTACATATTCTTTCGTTATTTAACATTACTGCAAAATTTGAAAATTTATTCTTTAAGCTGATATCTAATGTTTACATAATTTTATATTTATATCCGTCTACGTTTTTTGGCTAAATAAAGAGCATCAGGTTCCTTGCAATTTTCCGTTATCATTGATATTTATTGCGTGCTCTTTAATAAATGCGATTATTACATTTAAAATACTTATTTCTTATTCACAAATACTATATCTTAAAAATATACCCTTGTTTCTGGTTTAATTTAATAATTATGCATGTAAATACGTAAACTATTAGTATTATTTTGCCCGAAATTATCTAAATAAATCAAATTTTATAATTGGTATATCGCTTTACGCCATAAGTGAACGTCATCATTAAAGTAACACTGTTCTTTGGTGATTTTTTAAAATTAAATTAATTAATTTTTCTTTCTTGAAAGTTTAGAGTGGCAACATTCTTCCATGTGTTTAATTTGGCAAATAATTTGGCAATTTGTATAATTTTGCGAAATTGGTCAGAGGGATAATGAAGTAGTAATCATTTTTCTTAACCTGGCGGAAGCGATAACGCGCCAAATATTGCATGGATTGAAATATTTCATAACTAGCAAACACCGCGGCTTTGCTGGCGTAATATTTAAAATATGCCAAGTGATATTTATGTGTCTAATTTTTATTAAAAGGTACTAACTAAATTTTTATTTTATTAAAAGGTAATATTTTATTTTATTAAAAGGGTTTTTTTTTATTAAAAGGTACTTATTACTTTTAGGAATAATTTAAAAATTACTATTTAAAACACAGTTTGATTAAATATCAGTATTACACTGCATTAGGCAGAAATGAGACTTAAATTAATAAAACGAAATAAAACTAAATAAATGATAATTTAGAAAATATTTTGAAACTTTTATGCTCAATTAATACGCTCATTTCAGTATTCATTTGAAGTTTTGAATTTTTTAGAAACCATCTTCTTACATCTTAAAATTAACCATCATGTCGAATTCCAAGTCCTACCACCTCTCGCAACATAAAGGGCTATGTTGAAATAGGAAATGTCACCATTAATTTGCCAACATTAATTTTGAAATCGTTTTGCTATTTCCTAATATTCCACAGAAACGTATTTTAGAAAACTTTTAAAGGCCTTTTTTAGAACGTTTGTTGTTCCTGTGAACCCCATGTGGTAGAATCATCGGCATAAAATATAGCCTGTGTAGGATCAGAGACTGTTACCATTGATTCTCAACTGTTACTTTTATAATCGGTTTATATTATCTGAAATTGCATAGAAATCGTTATTTAGGACTTTTTTAGAATGCTTTTCGCACCTCCCCTTCGCTTCACCCTTTTTTAATTAGAATTTATTTTCGACAGTCCTCGAGGGCCTTTATATTTTATAAATAACTACCATGCCATATTTAAAGTTTATAGACTTTTCAGTATCACAGAAATCGCAATTTAGAAAGTTTTTAGCTCCTGCATCCCTCTGGTGGTAGTGGCACAGATAAATATAGCTTATGTTTGAGCAGGTTCTATGACCAACAATTTGTCATCATTGTTTTTGTAATCGGATTGGTATTTTATAAGTTTGCTTAAAAATTGTAATTTATAACGCTTTTCGCTCACTTCATCTTTTTAAATTTGGAATTTTCTTTCGAATGTTCTTAGAAAGAAGTTTCATCTTGTAAGTAAATACCATGCCATACTTCAAAGTGTTAGACCTCGCAGTTGTGCAAAAAATGCAAATTAGAAGATGTTTTGCTTTTGCAACCCTCAGATGGTAGTAACAGCAACATAAAATATAACCTATGTTATAGCAGGGACTGTCATCATTTATTTGCAACCATTACTTTTGAAATAGTTTTGGTATTTCCTGAGGTTGAGTAGAAATCGCAATTTAGAACGTTTTTAGAATGCTTTTCGCGCATTTTCAACCCTTTTTAAATTTCCAATTTTTTCGAAACTGTTCTTAAAGATCATTTATATCTAATAAATATGTACCTTGCCTAATATTATGTTGCTCGCCCCTACCGATCACAAAAATCGAAATTTAGAACGCTTTTTTGCTCTTAAAACGTCTAGGTGACAGTGATACCGAAATAAAATAGCGTCTATGTTAGAGCAGAGGCTGTAAGCATCAATTTCCTACCAGTACGTTTGAAAACAGTTTGATTCTTCCTGAGATATTGCTGACAACTCGGCATTTAGAACGTTTTTAGAACGCTTTTCGCGCATTTTGCTCCTGCATCTCCTCTGGGGTAGTGGAAACAGATATAAAATATAGCCTATCTTGGAGCAAGATCTGTCACCATCATTTTTACACCATTATATTTGAAATCGGTATAGTACTTCCTGATATTGCATAGAAATCGCCATTTAGAACGTTTTTTACAACGCATTTTGTGCATTTTGACCTCCTTTTAAATTTCGAATTTTTTTAGGAAATGTCCTTAGAGATCATTGATATTTTATAACTAACTACCATTCCAAATTTCATGATTCTAGGCCCTTCCGTAACGCAAAAACCGCAATTTAGAACATTTTTCTCTCATCCCCCCCTTTGGGGTAGTGGCACCGACATAAAACATAGCCTATGTTGGAACAAGGGTTGTCACCATCATTTTGACGCCATTATTTTTTAGATCGGTTTGGTATTTCCTGAGATTGTGTAGAAACCACCATGTAGAACGTTTTTTAGAACGCTTTTTGCGCATTTTCACCCCTTTTAAATTTCGAATTGTTTAAGAACTGTTCATAGAAATCCTTTATGTCTAATAAGTAGTTAATATTTGAAATTTATATTTCTAGGCCATTCAGTAACGCAAAAATCGCATTTTTAGAACGTTTTTTGCTCCTGCACCCCATTTCAGGTAGTGGCACCGACATGAAACACAGCCTATGTTGGAGCAAGGGTTGTCACCGTCATTTTGATACCATTATTTTTTAAATCGGTTTGGTATTTCCTGAGATTGTGTAGAAACCACCATTTAGAACGTTTTTAGAACGCTTTTTGTGCATTTTCACCCCTATTAAATTTCGAATTGTTTAAGAACTGTTCTTAGAAATCCTTTATATCTAAAAAGTAGCTAATTTTTCAAATTTCACATCTCTAGGCCCTTCAGTAACACATAAATCGCATTTTTAGAACGTTTTTTGCTCCTGCATCCCCTTTGGGGTAGTGGCGCCGACATAAAACATAGCCTATCTTAGAGCAAGCGTTATCACCATCATTTTGACACCAATATTGTTTAAATCGGTTTGGTATTTCCTGAGATTGTGTAGAAACCACCATTTAGAACGTTTTTTAGAACGCTTTTTGTGCATTTTCACCTCTATTAAATTTGGAATTGTTTAAGAACAATTCTTAGAAATCCTTTATATCTAATAAGTAGCTAATATTTAAAATTTCACTTTTCTAGGCCCTTCAGTAACACATATATCGCATTTTTAGAACGTTTTTTTGCTCCTGCACCCCCTTTGGGGTAGTGGCACCGACATAAAACATAGCCTATCTTAGAGCAAGCGTTATCACCATCATTTTGACACCAATATTTTTTTTAATCGGTTCGGTATTTCCTGAGATTGTGTAGAAACCACCATTTAGAACGTTTTTAGAACGCTTTTTGTGCATTTTCACCCCTATTAAATTTCGAATTGTTTAAGAACTGTTCTTAGAAATCCTTTATATCTAATAAGTAGCTAATATTTAAAATTTCACTTTTCTAGGTCCTTCAGTAACGTAAAAATCGCATTTTTAGAACGTTTTTTGCTCCTGCACCCCCTTTGGCGTAGTGGCACCGACATAAATTATAGCCTATGTTCTAAGTTGGACTAACACCATCATTTTTATACCATTACTTTTGGAATCGGTTCGGTAGTTCTAGAGGTTACCTCCTACAAATAAACAATTTTTACCTCTTTATAATATTAGTATAGATAGATGAATTCATTTTTAAGCATTACGAATATTCCTTTCATGTTTATATTAAATATTTTCGTTTAGAATATTTTCCCTCATTAAAGGATTTCTTCTTTCACTGTTTAAAAATTAAATATTAGTAATTATTTTCTTCTTTTGTTTGCTAGACGTTTGTAACATTTGTATTGTTTTCTAACGGGTATAGCCATTTCAATTCATTTATCAAAGATAATTTTCGCCAAAAGATAATCACTGGCAACCTTTTCGTTCAAAATAACAGTAAAATACGAAATTTATTATCAAAAATCATAGCTATCCCTGTATTTTTTCTCATAAACCACCCCAGGAATATTTCCTATCGAATGATATAATTTGGAAAAATATCCACCGGGTAGTTTTTGAAAACACTCGAGCGGAACTTTCAGAGCTTACTGCTTTATAATATATATGATAATAGAAGTAGATAGGCAAAAATTTAACAATACCTTATAAATCATTCCAATTATCTATCTAGAATAACAGATTAAAAAATTGTGCCGCAGATGAATTTGTATTATTATTATTTTATTTATTTATTTATTTATTTTATTTATTTTTTTTTTTTTTGCATAATCTTTTCAAAGAGGATTCTACCCTGTCGAAATTTCCAATATATTTATTCTCATTCTGACACGTAATTAGTTTGGTACAGTTTGATACAGTTCTTATTAAATTTTCAATTGTATATAAGTAATTTGTTCTATATAATAATTTCTGTAATTTAATATTTTATGTTTTCTTTAAATCTTAGATATTTTGATGCAATTAATGTATATATTCCAAGAGTTAATTTCGACTGTAATCCTAATCATTGAAAATTTAACGACTTGAGTTTGTAACTATCCGTTTGAGTACAAAGCAAGCTCGGAGAATTTAATTAATTTGAAATTCCTTTCCTGAATCCTAAATATTAAATATTTTAAGCAGTGAGAGAATTCGCAGAACGTTAAAACATTACAATAAGTGTTCTTTTTTATACAATGATTTTTTTTAAATGCTGTAGCATTATATATATATATATATATATATATATATATTACGCTATCGTACGTGGCACATAAATCGCAATTATTTGTTAATTGTTTAATGGTAGCGTCCGAGTGAAACGAATCTCATTGGTTATTGAACAGCATTTAATGCATCTTCATACCTGTTCTGTCACCAAATGCAGCCAAGTTTGCCGCCAACTTGGATATATATCGCTAAATTTGGCGATCAAAATTAGTCGCTAAATGTGACGCCAAATTTTCCTTATCTCTAACATTTCGCCAAATTCCCATAGACTTCCATTGTAAACCAATAGGGTTTATTTGCTTACAGAAATTGAACAAATTGAGATATTTTAATGCAACAAAAATTAGTTTAAGGGTTAATATTAGCTTATTAATTATATTTCAGGGAGCCCAAGTAAATAAAATTTTGAATAAAAGTAAAATAATAGAATGCTTAGCATGTTTACACAAACATAAATTTTAAGGGGGGCCAAGTTTGTCGCCAAAGGCGACTAGTAAAAGAATAAATACCACTTCAGATATCACATTTTTTACACTTTTCAACATAATTGAAAACAGTTTAATAGTTCGATTTGTGTGTATGTATGTTTGTCTGCCCACTATCTAACTCGTGTAAATTCTCTTGGATTTTCAAGTAATTGATATATATTATTGAGATTTTCCAGGGCAAGTTCGTATTGAAAAGGAAATGTGTAGCATAAGCAGTTTGCTTATAGAAGCTCGTTTGCAGCGTATTTTAAGGATGTTAAGCTACTTTAAATATATTGAATTTTATATACATAACTAAATTTCACTACAAGAGGCTTACTAAAGAATATCCTGCCAATATAATTTATGGCTCATTTAACGGGAAACGCGAACTAATTCGGTTATAGTATTTAGTCTTTGATATAGAGGTACAATATGAATTTTGGGAATAGTTTTTTTTAATTTAAGGGGTCTCGGGATACTTAAAGCTTTAAAAGTTTCGAAAGTTTAATTTTTTTAGATGTCGCACTCCTATATTTTCTGAACATTTTGATATTATTGTTTCCTTGAAATTCCCTATAGAACAGAAGTTATGGCTTTTAAAACTATACCCGCCTAATAGCTGAAGCGGCGTTTCCGGCAATTTGAAGTTATTTTTATCCAAATGACGTTTTTGGGAAAAACGTGCACGATATCTGAAAAACTTCTGAATATTTTTTGATGAAATTTTCCAAACATATATTACATATTAGTCCGTATGAACTGAAGCTAAAATTTCCTTTTTATTGTTTAAAAAAAATATTTTTAAGCTGAATATACTGCTAAAATTTTCTAAATTTTTCATTAGCTAAATACAACTTTGCATTAAAAAATTAAACATGCTTTGAATAAAAATTTATTTAGGTTCATGGTAATTATTATAATCTGATGTATAAGTAGGCACCAAAATTTTCATTCTAGTTGAAAAATTATTTTGAAATCCTGCGCGTAATCTGTTATGCCGATTTTCTGCTCGTCGAATGTCTAACAGTTTGGAGCCCCATGTAAATGACAATTCTGAATCTTGCAATTTTTTAAATACATAAAATGAAAGAACATACATATATCTGTCCTCCAAATTAAAACTGTGCCTTAAAATCAAATACATTTTAAGATATTAAATGACGAAAATGGTCATTCTTTTCATTTTTTCCAATTACTAATCCAATTAACCTCCTTTTCCAATTCCCTTTCCTTTCATCCTTTTCAAATTAACTAATGTTTTGCATATTACTCCAAATTTATTAATTATACCTGGCATACAAAAGCATACACAAAATAATTCTATTGCATTTCTGGTTATTGAAGTAATTGTTGAAGAATAAATTTTAACTGTGTTATATGTTTCCCATCTCAACTAAATTATCGCATTCTATGCAGTATGCAAATACAATATGTGTACCAAATACATAATTGCACAAAACAATTTAGATGTTTTTCTATTTGTAGATGGGATTGCAGAAATTGGGTTCTCAAATAGGTTATGTGTTTCCAAAATCGTGCACTGAGACATCATATTTCACCCTATCAAACGGAAAATAAGCAGTTTTCATAATCTATGATTGTCGCATGATTTTCTTTCTTATTTTTAGGGGAATCGGAAGCATTTAATAAAGATATTTCGCTGTTTCTTTCAAATCTAAAATTCTCAACTAACAAAGAGAAAATGCATAATTAAATATAAATAAAAGATATATTTGTTCTTTTTAATGGCATATTGTAGTTAGAAAGTATGTCTGATAATAAAAGAGGAACAGTAATTCAAGTTACTGTTCTTATTTTAAAAAAAAGATAATATCGTACGTCACATTATTGAACTGATATAGAAATGTCTTGACCAATTATTTCTAAAGACAAAAATTTTGTGATCAAATTCTCTATATTCCCAGGTAAAAAAATCAGAGAAAAACCTTTAAAAATTTTGAGATTTTGCTGCTATTTTGAAGGTTTCAACGGGTATCTTTAAGGCAAATGAAAACTAAAGGTTATCTTAAGAGAAGTATACCTCTATTTAAAAGATTTCATACAGGTTTATTTCTGTAAGTTATCATCTCCAAATTACCTTCAATGACTTAGGAGATTTTCGTGATATCACATGAGGTATGTTGAAGGAAAATGAAAATTGTTTCTTTACCAGGTAACATGAAAGTTTTACTTAAAGGTTTTATTATTGCACATTATGGTATCTAAGATTTTGATATGCCCGCATTTCCTCATTAATATTTTAAATTTATTTCGAAATTAATATATTAGATAATTCCCGGAAATCTAACGTCTTCCACCGGTTCAGTCAAAAATTCTTAACTCCCCCTCGTTAAAATTTTTAATTAATATTTAAAATTACCATTTTAAATAGCGATATAAAAATCCCATTCTAGAAATAAAAATCTGAAAATTATCTTAAAGTCCCCTCGTTGAGATTTTTAATTACCATTTAAAATACTATTTTTTAATTCCCTACAAAAAGAAAGAAAAATCTCGAAATTATTTTGAAGAGTCTACTAGTTAAAATTTTTAATTACCCCATTTATGAAGTTATTACGACCAACAATTTCACCTCTAACACGCTCAAAAATTTCAATCCCCGAAAATTCCCCCTAAAAAGAAAAACAAATCACGAAATTTTTTCGAAGCCCTTTTTGACCTTAAATTTGTCACAATTTTTTCTAATATTATAACCAGTAACAATGTCACCTCCAACTCTAACAAGCTCAAAAATTTCAATCTCAAAATATTCCCCCTAAAACGAAAAAAAATAATCACGAAAGTATTTCAAAGTCCCCTTTTTATCCTAAAATTTGTCATAAATTTCTCTTAAATTACCACCAGTAAAAATAAACCTTCGAAGTCTAACACGTACAAAAATTGCACCCTAAAAAAAAAAAAAATCTCCAAATTATTTCAAAGTCCCTTTCATTAATATTTAAAATCGTATTCAAACACGCACAAAAAATATTTTAGTTAAATTTCAAAATCTAACGAGGGCCCTCAATTTCCCTTCTCCCTTTTCTAAAAATGTCTTATTTAGTTTTCCATTTTAAGTTTTTCGAAAAGAATATATTTTACTGTGCTCTTCTAAATCTGACAAAAAAAAAAAAAATTAGTTAATTAAATTTCAAAATGCAGGAAGGGATACAATGCACTCCGCTCCCCCCCCCCCCCTCTTCCACCATGCCACTCCTGTCGTCCTAGCTCAAAATTCTTAGTTCCTCTTCAAAACCACTCCACCAGTGGCCGAGAGGTTCTGCTCTCAAAGCTGGTAGACGGGAGATGCTGGGTTCGAACCCAATCGCGCCCGTCGGCCTAGTCGTTCAGAGTTTTTTTCGTGGTTTTCTTCGAACCTTGGATTTTTTTTGCTTAAATACGGATTAGCTTCCCTTTGAAAGACCCCAGGCACCCCCCCCCTTCGGCCCAATATCCTAAGTGTAGACAATTGGCCATCATAAAACAACACAAACAGCACCTCTTTAAAAAAAGAGGAACTAAGAATTTTGCACATACTAACATTAAAGAAAAGAGGCTCTTTTAATTTAGTTACTCGAAAATAATACATTTTATATTGTTTTTGAAAACATAACAAAAAGAAATATCTAGTTACTTAAATTTTAAAATCTAGGGAGGGGCAGGGTCCCTCCCCCCCCTTTCCTCATTTTGGTAGCGTCCACGATTAAGGGGACAAGGGAGCTTAAAATATTTTTTTTTTATTTTTTGTAAATTTTACCTTAAATATTATTCAAAGGTACATTATATGCATTATGCCATGCATTTATCACAAAAAAATTTAAAAAAAAAAAATTATTTTTGAGAAAAAAAATGGAATTTTACGCGTCGTCTTAGAAATCTTCGAAATGCCCCCTGCGTCTTCCATATCAATGAAAATCCCCAATACTTTTTATAAAAGTTTGGTTTATATATATAAACAAAATAGAGCATCGAATTTTCTATATTTCAATTTAAAGGTAAAAAAAAAAAAATTGAAAAATTTTGAAATTTTTTCGAAAAAATTTCAAAATTTTTCAATTTTTTCTTTATTTTTTGTAAATTTCATCCTAAATATTATTTAAAGGTACATTATATGCATTATGGCATGCATTTATCACAAAAAAAAATGTAAAAATAATTTTATTTTTGAGAAAAAAATGGAATTTTACGCATTGTCTTGGAAATCTTCGAAATGCCCCCTGCGCGTCCCATATCAATGAAAATCCCCAATATTTTTTATAAAAGTTTGATTTATATATATAAATAAAATAGAGCATCGAATTTTATATATTTGAATTTAAAGGTAAAAAAAAAAAAAAATTAAAAATTTTGAAATTTTTTCGAAAAAATTTCAAAAATTTTCATTTTTTTAAATTTTTTGTAAATTTTATCTAAAATATTATTCAGGAATACTTTATATTCATTATGGCATGCATTTAGTACAAAAAAAAATAAAAAATAAATTTATTTTTGAGAAAAAAATGGAATTTTACGCGTCGTCTTAGAAATCTTCGAAATGCCCCCTGCGCATCCCATATGAATGAAAATCCCCAATATTTTTTATAAAAGTCTGTTTTATATATATAAATAATACAGGGCATCAAGTTTTATATATTTGAATTTTAAAGTTAAAAGAAAATGAAAAATTGAAAATTTTTGAAATTTTTTCGAAAAAATTTCAAAATTTTTAATTTTTTTTTTTTTACCTTTAAATTCAAATATTTAAAATTCGATGCTCTATTTTATTTATATATATAACACAAACTTTTATAAAAAATATTGGGGATTTTCATTGATATGGAGAACGCAGGGGGCATTTCGAAAATTTCTAAGACGACGCGTAAAATTCCATTTTTTCTCAGAAATAATTTTTTTTTAATTTTTTTTTTTTTTTTGTGCTAAATACATGCCATAATGCATATAATGTACCCTTGAATAATATTTAGGTGAAATTTACAAAAAATAAAAAAAATTATTTTTAAGGATTTTAAGGTCCCTTGTCCCCTTAAAGCTGAAAAATATAGGTGGGGTTATTACATGCATAATTTGCCCTTATCCTCTATCAGGCGTGAATTCCAGTTTTTATAAAAGTTACTTCTTCAAAAACAAAGTTTTCGTTGCAACATTTGATTTTTGATCATGTAGCTGTCATTTGACATCCGAGGTGGAGAATGCTTTGGGGCCTATAGCTACAATGGCTGTCGCCTCGAATGATCCTTATTATACATAGTAACAACAACAAGTCACAACAATTTTTATTTTCCATTATATATATTATAAAACTACAATGGTACATACACAATTACATCCATGTCTTACCCAGGGACTCGAACCCGGGCCCTCGCGTAACAGCAGCCCTCATGTAGATGTATTTCTGACTCCATGTCATGGGAGAATGAGAAGGAAGTTATCAACTCAACACACAGAAAGCATGTTTACTTTTCCGCCACTCGGAAAAAAATGCGGGAGTAGTCGTTACGCTGTCGTTTTGCTATTCTATTTTTCCTTTTTGCAGGGCTCTTTTTATCTGTATATTAGTCACATTTTAATTAATTTTTAAATGGATATACATATAGCCGTAAGAGGGGTATAAGTGAGCCTTGTATTATACTTATTTTTAATATTTTAGCTTGATATTGGCACTTTGTATTCAGCCATTCATGCTGAACATTCGGTAAACCAGATCGCCACGTATAGAAATACTGTGGTATGGGGATAATGTTTTACACGAAATCTTCGTGTATGACTAAAGATGAATTTTTACTATTTTTTAAAATATTAGCGATAAAAATCTCTCCGTTTTAAAAACGGCGTGACACTTCACTTTTCAAATACATCCTAGAGAGAACTATTTTATTTTTTGATCTTTTTATTTTTGTGAAAAATCTAGTCATAATTTTCTGAATTTCAAAGAATCGTTATGTTCAGTTTCTTGTTTATACTTTTAAGGAGATATATGCATATATTTCCATTATGCATAAAAGTGATAGAAGGATTAAATTACTTCTTGATAATTAAACTTTCAAAAAGCTCAGTTTGGAGGTGGAAACGTTTTGTGAAGGGCCCTTGTTTTGAGGGGGAAAAGTTTGTGAAGGGTCCTTTAAAGGACCTAAGTTCTTTCTAAGCAGATCACTGTATTGGAATATCATTTTATGAGTAAGTAATTTGGTTTCTTTAAAAATCAGGCAGCTATAATCTTTTTAGGAACATAGATGCTTGATTAATACTCAGTGGAGGTGTAATATCTCTGGCAAATCATTTAGCGGGGTTTAATGTCTCTAGCTGCAATATTCGACTCATAAAAATTAATTTAAAAAAAATTATATATTGTAGAATAATTTATAATACAGAATTTGAAATATGGGAAAAATAATTTTAAAATTCTTTACATGTGTATAATTATTTTAAATAAAGTAATTTTTTCACGAAAAAACATTTAAAGACAAATTTAGAGCAATAATATTGTTCTACAGTGCGTAACATCATTAAAAATTATATATATAGATTCTTGGGGCCTTTAACAAACAGGGGTCGATGCAAGTTTTTATTCTTGGGTTCCATTTTGTGAAAATTAAAAGTTATTTTTGTGGAAAGTAATATTTTGTAACTATAGTTAAAATCCAGTTACTCAAATTCGGATCAAGAACTTATTAACAAAAACTTCTTTAAATTTCAGTTAAAGTTTTTGTTTCGCATGACTTGGTTTTATTTACTAATTACATATTTAAAATAGTTTTTATGCAAAAGAATGTTATGAAGTGGACCTATTTTATTAAAAGGAATTTTGTGAATGGGCCCATTTTATTAAATTTATTTTTGTGAAGCGGCCCATTTTATTAAATTTATTTTTGTGAAGGGGCCCATTTTATTAAATTTATTTTTGTGAAGGGGCTCATTTTATAATATTTATTTTTGTGATGGGGCCTATTTTATTAAATAGACTTTTGTGAAAGGGCCCTAAAAAAACCCTCAAATTTTGCCTGAATCGACCCCTGTGTTTACCTCCTGTGTGTACAAAACAATTATTAAAAAGGACTGTTCTGTAATGGGTGAGAATCTTCTATGTTTTGAGCAGATTCGCATGTTTTATTGTGTATGTAAATTTTATTTGTGTAATTTTCTCTTTTTTGCATTGTTACTTTTATCATTTACAGGCTTAAAAGAAATAACTGATTTCATTCTGTGCTTGTTCAGTTCATATTGCTTAATATGTTTTTGAGTAGTAAATATTTAAAAAGTCATATTATTCATTGTCAGTTCAGCTTTTGATTTCCTTGGGGGTTCGCTGGGACTGTTCTGTACCACCAGAAATTCAATTGGACCACTAATTTGAAAAATTTTATAATCTGCAGGACCAGTAACTCCCCCCCCCCTCCCCCCTATCTGACAGGTAAACGTAAACTTTCTTCTCCCTGCAAAAACTGCAACTAAGCACATATCGCATAACTTTATTTTATTTAAAAAAACAAAGAAAATTCGATTAAATCTTAGATGAAGTAATTAATTGTCACTCAAAGGATTAAAGGGATGAAATAGAATTTTATGTAGCAGACCGGTGATGACTGCGGACAAATAAATTCTCATGGTTACTGTTCCTTGGGACCAGTGGCTTTTTTATGTCAATTCTACTACTGGTCAGTTGGTGTTTTTTAGATCTTTTTGTCAACTTGATTTAATCGTGTAAAAAGTATGCATGTATGCATTTTTATTATGTGCCTCCTTCCTTTTTTTAACATTAATATTACATTACATATGCAGTGTTGACTCTAGAAAAAAGGACTGCCGGGCGGGAAATTTTTCAAAAAGGAAACACCATTCTAAAAAAGGGCACACTTGTACATTATTCACAAAAATATTTTGAACTGGTTTGTTTAGAGTCCCTAGAATTTGCGATATTTTCCCACGATCAGTTGAATTGCCACAGGGAGCATAGGAAGTGTTAAAAAGAGCAGAAGGGTTTAATGGGGCTTTGCCATGCACAAAAAAGAAAAAGGGCTGCCGGCGCTGCGCCCTGCTAAAGCGGCTTAGACAATGCTAATATATATGGATTCATATCATAAAAGGGTGAAAAACAAGATTTCTTTCTTTCTTTTTTTTTTCCTATTTAAGAGGAAGATAATAAAAATGCACACCTGCATTCTTTTTTATATTGAAATCACCTTTAAAAGAAATATCCACAAGCAAATGTAAATAATAATAAAAAAAAAAATACAAATTCACAATAACACTGTCTTGACAAATTAATTATTCAGAAACATATTAAGCAGTATGAATAACAATAGAGTAGTAATCACTTATTTCCTTTTATTCTATAATTATATTAAAAATGCCTTCAACAGTGTGGACTCTAGAAAAAAATTACTGCCAGCTGGACACTTAAAAAAAACACTCAAGAACCTTGTTCACTGAAAATATTTTGCATTTAGTCCTTTTTTATTTTGACCTTTTTAATTTTGTGATATTTTCCTGCAACTGATGAAATTTCTTGATTTTCCTCCCTGTTGACTGACGAATTATGTTTTTCTCCTGTAACTGATTGATGAATTTCACATTTTTTTCTGCAGCCAACGGTAAAATTTCACAATTGTTTCTCATGATTGCCTGCTGAATTTCATGTTGTTTTCCTGTGTCCAATTGACGAATTTCACAATATTTTAAAGCAATCGACTGAAGGGTTTCTAGATTTTTTTACCCCCATTAATCGACGGTTGAATTTCTCAGTTTTTTTTTCAGGTGACTGAATGAGAATTTTTGCAATTTTTTCCCCGCAACCAACTGATAAATTTTGTAATATTTTATTTCAGAACAAATGTTTTATAATCCCACATCCGCCATCTTGGATTTTTTTCTTGGTGTGAATTAAAAATTTTTTTAATTAATAGTTAATAATTAATAATAATTATTATATTCCAGTTTTTTCAATGTTATATTAATCTATCAACAATATTTAACCATTGGCGACATTTACTACTTGGCGAAAAAGGAGTTTTCATCCAAGAAAAAAAATCAAAAATGGCAAATGCGGGATTATAATACATCTAAACCATACCGATTGGCGTATATTGCATTTTTCCTTGCGGCTGATTGGCAAAACTCGTGTGATTTTTTTCACATATCCGGTTTATGAATTTTGCCGATTTTCTTCCCAGCTAATCAACAAACTTCATTTTTTCCTATAAACAGTTGAATTTTTTTTTCATATGGTCGCTGAATGAATTTCACAGATTTTCTCTGCGGCTGATCAAAGAATTTCATTTCCAAAGCTGAATACTTTGCAATGTTCTGCAATGTACTTCAGCTAATCAAATGTTCTGTGTGAATTTAAAAAAAAAAAAGTCACAGGAAAATTTTCTTTATATATGAAGAAGTGCAATTGCATCTTTTATAGAAATGCAAAACACATTTCATAAAACCCTGACATACTCACACGAATGAAATTATTGGTGAATTTTGTGAGTCCCCCCCCCCCTCCCTCCTAATCGAATGATAATTTAGTGGGGTTTTTTTCCAACAATCGATTGATGATTTTCGAATTATTTCAGATTTTTCCCTCTGTCAACTGGCGAATTTGGCCTTTTTTCTCTGACCAAATCGTTGAATTTCACAATTTTTCTCCTGCGATTGGGTGAAGAATTTTGATATATTTTCCCCAATTCATTGACGAATTTCGCATTTTTTAACCACGACTGGTGGATGAATTTTGTGATATTTTTCATTGACCTTTTGGAGAAAATCGTAGTTTTTTTTCACACGACTGATCCATGAATTTCATGCTTTTTTTACCGAAGACTGATTGGCAAATGTTCCAATTTTTTCTTGCGACAGATTGGAAACAATCGTTGGTTTTTTCCACGACTGATCGAAGAATTTCGTGAATTTTCTGACAACTTCAGAGTTTTTTTTACATGCGACTGATAAGCGAATTTCATTATATTTTCTTTTTACTGATTGGCAAATTTTTTCTCTTTTTCGTGTAAACGTTTGGTAAAAAACCCTTTTTTTTCTGCCGATCGACGAATTTCGCATTCTACTGCGACAGATCGGTGAATATCGTGATTATTTTCTCACGGTCGACTGGTGAACTTTGTCGCTTTTCTGCGACTGATTGGCCAAATCTTCATGTTTTTTTTTTTTTTTTTTTTTTTTTGCACAACTGATCGACAAATTCTATTTTTTTCGATAATCCACCGACGAATTTCGCTTTTTTTTCCCTGTGACCGATTTTAAAATTTTGCGATATTTCTCTTGAACCAGTAAGCAAGTCTTGACACAGATTGGAGAAAGTCGTGAGTTTTTTTCCGCTACTGATCTACGAATTTCGCAGATTCTTCTGACAATCTTCACGATTTTTTTTAACCGCAACCGATTTGCAATTTTCACGAATTTTTCCTTGTAACATAGGCAAATTTTGAGGCTTTTTCTTGCGAACGATTAGAGAAGATTGTGGGTTTTTTTTCGCTGTTTCTTCTAGAGGTGCACTGACAAATTTTGCGTTTTTTTACCTGCAACCGATTGGCGAAAATCATGGATTTTTTTCTCGCAACTGTTCGTCGAATTTTGTATGTTTTCCCACAGCAAGCTAAAGAATTTCATGAATTGTTCTCCATGACTGACGAATTGCACAAGTTTTCTTGCGACTGATTGATGATTTTCGCAATCTTTTTAAATGAACGATTAAAGAGTTTGCCGATTTTTTTTTTTTTTTCTTGCCATTGAGTGACAAATTTCGCGATTTTTCCTACAATTGAATGGTGGATTTTCTTGAAAATGAAAATTTGAAATGTTCTGCTGTGAAGTCAATGTATGGCGCATTTATAATCATATTCTGCTCTGGGGAATTTTATTATGTCTTACTTTTCAGATTTTTTTTTTATTGCAGTATTTTCATCATTTTAGATTGAATTTTTTTACAGAGCCTTCCGATAAATATTATTTGTAATATATAAAAATTTCAAAGGGGGGGGGGGGGGCACAATACTAGTCCCAAAGAGGGGCACTTTTCTAACACCTGTCATATAACATACTGTTCGAAAGACGTGTGATCTCTTATTCATGCTATGCGCATCTGATGCCCCTCCGCCTACTTTGCTCCCCCTGAGGGGGCGGTTTTCTAAATTTTGCTGAAACCCCTCATGTGACATATTGTCGGAACAGTCTGTGACTGCTTATTCATGTTATACACATCCGACCTCCCTGCCCTAACTTTGTTCCCCCTGAGGGGGCACTTTTCTAAATTTAGCTAACACCCCTCATGTGACATATTGTAGGAAAGGTCTGTGATCACTTATTCATGTTATGCACATTGATGCCCCCCACCCACTTTGCTCCCCCCTCAGGGGGCAGTTTTCTAAATTTTACCGAAACCCCTCATGTGACATACTGTTCGAAAGACGTGTGACCTCTTATTCATGCTATGCGCATCTGATGCCCCTCCGCCTACTTTGCTCCCCCTGAGGGGGCGGTTTTCTAAATTTTGCTGAAACCCCTCATGTGACATATTGTCGGAACAGCCTGTGGCTACTTATTCATAGTTATACACATCCGATGTCCCTGCCCCCACTTTGCTCCCCCTGGGGGGGCACTTTTCTAAATTTTGCTGACACCTCTCATGTGACATATCGTTCAAAAGGCCTGTGACCACGTATTCATGTTATGCACCTCTAATGTACTCCCCCCACTTTGCCCCACGGGGGGGAGCACTTTTCTAAATTTTGCTGACACCCCTCATGTGACATATCGTTGGAAAGGTCTGTGACCACTTATTCATGTTATGCCCCTCCCCCCCACTTTGCCCCACTGGGGGGCACTTTTCTAAATTTTGCTGACATCCCTGACGTGACATATCGTTCAAAAGGCCTATGACCACTTATTCATGTTATGCACCTCTAATGACCGTACACCCACTTTGCCCCCCCGGGGGGCACTTTTCTAAATTTTGCTGACACCCCTCATGTCACATATTGTTGGAAAGGCCTGTGACCACTTATTCATGTTATGCACCTCTAATGACCGTACACCCACTTTGCCCCCCCCGGGGGGCATTTTTCTAAATTTTGCCGACACCCCTCATGTGACATATCGTTCAAAAGGTCTGTGACCCCTTATTCATGTTATGCACCTGTAATGCTCCTACCCCGCACTTTGCCCCCCGGGGGGGCATTTTACTAAATTTTGTTAACATCCCTGATGTGACATATCGTTCAAAAGGCCTTTGACCACTTATTCATGTTATGCACCTCTAATGCCCCTGCCCCCACTTTGCCCCCCCCCCCCCCCCGGGGAGCACTTTTCTAAATTTTGCTGACACCCCTCATGTGACATATCGTTCGAAAGTCCTGTGACCACTTATTCATGTTACGCACCTCCGGTGCTTTCCCCCCGGGGGGGACACTTTTCTAAATTTTACTGACACCCCTCATGTGACATATCTTTCAAAAGGCATGTGACCACTTATTCATGTTATGCACCTTCAATGCCCCTTCCCCCACTTTGCCGCACGGGGGGGGCACTTTTCTACATTTTGCCAACACTGTTCGTGCAATTTATTATAAGCATAGTTGATTTCCAGAAACGAGCCTATACAAAGCCATGACATGATACCCCCAAAAGCTAATGTTAAATCAACCAACTTCACAAATTTTTAATTTCATTTGAGTATTTGAAGTTTATTTTATGCATAATATGTATCAAATCATTGTCGAACTGGATATGTAATCATTATTATGTATTGATCTGATGCGAATTTGCATAGAAGGCTGTCTGTATGCAGGTGCAATGATATAATGCAAAGAGAAGATACAGGTTTTTTGTCTGGCGGCGACCTTCGGGACGCGTCGCGGGGCTTGCTTCACGGGCGGTTCCTTGCGTCGACAAATGGGCCTGAAAAGGGCCCGGGACCGGAAGATGAACCCCTCATACCTAAAGGAAAACTGCAGATATTTCTGCCAAAATCGGTGAAGGGAAATAACAGGTTTTTTACCTAAAGGAAAACAGCAGGTATTTGGAACCAAGAAGGTTAAGGGAAAATACATGTTTTTTACCTAAAGGTAAGCTGAAGGTAATTTTAGTTCCAAATACCTTCAGTTTCCCTGAAGTTTTTTTTTTTTAAGGTTTCTTGCTGATTTTTTTACCTGGGTTTTTACATTCCAATTTTTTTTTAATTGAAAGCAATTATTTATAAGAATTTAAAGTTAATATACACTTAAATTTAATAATATATATCAATACCAGGTTTTCGATTTCCGTTTTTAGACAGATTTACGCGTTTTAGGGTTCAGAGATAACGAAAAACATGTTTTTTGGGAAACGTATGTCGGTCCGTCCGATTGTTCGTATTCCCTTGTGTGTATATGTATTGATTGTGTCACCGAAAAGCGTATGAAGTTACGCATAGAGTTGAAGTGAATTTCGCATTTATATTTTTGGCTAGGGCGACAGCAGTTCCTGCTGAAAATGGGGATTTTTTTTACCGAATGGGCTGCTTCGATAGCGCTTATTCGTAGTTCTGCTGAACATTGTCTGTAAATGCACCGACGGGCAATTGTCATCTAGCTAACCCGGCGATTCTCAAGCAGCTGAAATACAGCTGTATAATGAAAAGTACTGTTTTTATTAAGTAATCGAGATTAACTCATTTTACTCGGATTAGTTAAATGATACAGAATTTTAACATGGGAATTAAAATTGATGTAGTATTGAAGTAATGATATTGAAGTATTAACATGTGTAACAACTTTTTGAAATATTAACAAGTACGAGAACAAATAAAGGTTTTGGACTGGTACATCCGATTTGTTTATATATCAGGTTGTAACGAAAGTTTCCCGCCACAACTAATACGGTCTGTGCAAACAGTTCGCGTTGACGTGTTTGCTCATATTTTGTCAAACGATTTTTAGAATTTGAATGTAAGAGACTTGCTTTACACCACTGTGTTGTAAAATTTGTAAAAAAATATCGTTATCATTACGTACAAGGTGACTGAAATGGAACTATCACGTTACCAGACTAGAACAATCCTTTACTTCCAGTTCTGTTGCAAAAAGTCAGTTACAAAATGTCAACTAATAAGGTGTACAGCTTTAGGTACTGGTGTTGTATTATATGACACTGTGATGGTTTGGAGGATATGTGCTTACATATAAAATTACACTTCATTATATATGTTCTAATTAGTATTGTGTAATGGTGATTTGGCGAAAAACTTTCGACACAACCTAATATAAAATATATGATGGCGTGAGTTTCAAAATTCGCCTTATGCAAATAAAAAAATGAGTTTTTCTATCACTATTTATTCTATTGTTGAGCATGCATCGGAAAAAGACTACAATATACAAAAAAAAAAAAAAAAAAAAAAAAACTCGTTTTATCGTGTATTTCTGGCCTTGTAAAATCTTCCTTTAGAATGAAAACCAAAGGACGCAGTCAGAGGTTTTTCAGGGTTTTCCAAAATTTGATTTTCCGGATAAGGTTAGTTTAGAAACTCAGGTACTTATATCCTGTTTAATCTTTACATATGTGTGCGTCAGTTTCAAAACTCGCCTTATCCAAAATTTAACAAATTGCGTTTTCTTTATCATCTATGCTAATCGCAAAAGTGCACCGAAAAATCGCAACAATCATTAAGGGGTCTCAAGACTCTTAAAATTGGAAAAATGAAAAAAAGACCATTTTCAACATATAATACCTTAAAATGTAATTAATTTTAAGACAAAATTTTATATTGGGATGAAAGATATAAGTATGTTCTTTCATTTCATGTATTTGAAAAATTACAATATGCAGAATTACAATTTACAGTGCGTTCCAAAATGTCAGACATTTGACGAGTGGAAAATCGGCATAACAGATTATGCGCACGATTACAAAATACATTTTGCAAGTAGAACAAAAATTTTGGGTCCTACTTATGCTTCACATTACAAATAATTACTCTGAACGTAAATAAATTTGTATTTAAAGCATTTTTATATTTTTTATACAAAGTTGTATTTAGTTAATGCAAAATTTAGAAATTTTCAACAGTATAATCACCTATAAAGAATATATTTCTGAACAATAAAAAAGAAAGTTTTAGGTTCAGTTTATACAGACTAACATGAAACATATGTTTTGAAAATTTCATGAAAAATAAATCAGAAGTTTTTGAGATATCGTGCGCGTTATGCACAGAAACGTCATTTGGAGAAGAATGACTTCAAAGTTTATGAAACGCCGCTTCAGCTATTGAGCATGTATAATTCTAAAAAACATAACTTCTGTTCTAATAGGAATTTCAAGGAATCATTTAAACCAAAATGTTCAGAAAAGATAGTAGTTTAATATCTAATTTTAAAGCTTTAAGAGTCCTGAGACCCATTAATAAAAACTAGCGTTATCCTATATTTATGCCATTGTAAAATCTTGGTTTACAATGAAAACAAATGGACGCAGTCAAAGGTTTTTTGCGGTTTTCCAAGATTTAATTTTCTGGATCACGCGAGTTTTGAAGCTCACGTTTTCATATGGCCTTTAAAGAGTTGCTCTTAAAATAAAAAATGAATTTGAGTATCAATTGTTTACGTAATGAAAATATTACAGTAAATAATCATTATAAATGAATTTAAAAATCTGGCATCATTTGCACTAAAAATATGCGTTTTTTAACTAAACATAATTTATTGAAACTTAGGTAGCATTTAGAAATGTAAAAATCATTTGAAATTCAACTTAGTTCATTGCTATTTCATTTAAATTATTTAATAGTTAATTTAACGGCAGAAAATGTATTATACTTGAAAACTTTATTGAACTATTTAATAAAGTGTTCGTTTAGCGAATTGATACAAAATAGTTGGAGAATTTCTTAATTGAATAATTTGTGAAATATAAATTTAAGGTAACAGTTCATGAAAAAAATGAAGTATTCAAAAATGAGTATATCAATGTACTGAAATAGAACTGAGTATGTTTGGAAATAAAAATGAACGTTTGCTTTCTCAATTTTGAAACATCGCATGTTATCCAACTCATACATATCGAATATTTTGTACCCTGTAATGGTTTATTTAACTTATGGTGGCATAAAAGATGTTTATTAGTGTAAATATAAAATTATGCACAGTATTTTAAAATAATTTAAAAGTGCTTGCAAATAATGCTCTTGTCATAAAAATATTCGACTTGGGTATTTTGTTAATAATTTTCCTATTTTTCTTAATAGTTAATAACTTTGAACGGGAAATGAAGGTGAGTACATTTTTACTTTAATTTGTTGGTTCAGGAGGGGAGTACATAGCGATTCATATTTGAACACAACCGTGGAATCAAAAATGAGTACATGTGCTTCTCAATACTGAATATATTTGGATCGGATCTATTCTGAGTATGTGACATATTTAAAATTGAGTACTTTTTACTCAATTTTGAGTACCCATTTTTGTTAGTGTATATAAGTACCCGAATATATACCTAATTCTTTTTATACGTAAGCATATATTTAATACTTTAAGGATATAGAATATTAGTATTCTTAATACTAAGCTTAGCTATGTTTAATTACCGAACTCTGCGATTAAATAAGGTGGATATTTGAATTTAAAAATTTCAATGTCCCCAAACCTTTACACATATGTACCTCAGTGTTTAATTTTCAGTTTTGTTTGGTTGAGTCGATATTTTTCCAAAGTCATAACGATCACCAGTCTTTAATATCTAGACTTTAGTACATGGAATTAGTAAAGTTCAGATTTATAGTCCACTTCTTAAAAAATTCATGAACTGAAATCACGAAATAAGAGTTACACTTGTTTCGATGGTCGTGCAGATGCTTACATACAAAAGGTAAGAACTTATTTATAAAATTTACATTTGCAGGGGAATTAATGTCAACCATACCGAACATTTGTGAGAAATATAAACTTTATCAGTTTTTCTATATTACAATTACTTGAACTACCGCGTTTGTCTGTATAACGGCATATGCAAAAATCATTATTTTGAACAACTAATTTGAGACTATGCTGTAGTTCTGATGAGATAAATATCGAAAAATATGTTTTAAACAGTGCTATCTGCATTTTAAGTCTGACTTCTTACAAATACATTTCTCAAAATATTTATAACTTTCGAAAATAAACTGGGAAAATAATATATATATATATATGTGTGTGTGTGTGTGTGGTTGTGTGTGTGTGTGTGTATGTGGTTGTGTGTGTGTGTGTGTGTGTACAGGGTGATTATAATTAAAGTTTAACTTTCAAAACGCTGTAAAAAAAGAACCACTGGTCAGAATGACTTCAAATTTCAAATGAATATACTGGAAGAAAAGGGAAACGGTATGGCATAAGAAAAAAAGTTCCAACGTGTCTCAATAGATGGCGCTGTAAGTGGCATAACGAAAGTGGATTTCGGCGTCAAGTGACAATTTTAATCAAAATACGACGGTTTTGTCATGAGTTGCACAGTAAACCAACCGTATTGTTCAATGGCCAAGAGTGTTTCGGTTGTTTTACGATAAAAATGACTTCTAAATCAGTCAACAGTTGTGATACTGTTAGTGGAATGTCCATCCACCACGGCAAGGTCGTACCACATTGGATGGGAAAAATTGGTTTTTAATTGTCCTTGGGCCGAAAACCGCATAAAAAGCGAATAATGATTCTGTTTTTAATTATTGCTAGACATGCGGCAGACAGGTTCCAAATGCTGACCACTATTGTCCGCCACAAGTTAAAACTGATAATCGTTATCGGTTGTCTCATCGCATGTCTAGCAATAATTAATAAAAACAGAATCATTATTCGCCTTTTATGCGGTTTTTGGCCCAAGGACAATTTCTTTAAGTGATTTTTATGCGTTTTTTGGCACAAGAACAATTAAAAACCGAATCATTATGCGCTATTTATGCTGTTTTTGGCCAAAGGACAATTAAAAAGGGAATCATTATCTGCTTTTTATGCGGTTTTTTGGCCCAAGGACAATTAAAAGCCGAATTTTCCCATCCAATGTGGTACGACCTTGTCGTGATGGATGAACTTTCCACTAACAGTACCACAACTGTTGACTGATTTGGAAGTCATTTTTTCCGTAAAACAACCAAAACACTCATGCACATTGAATAGTGTGGTTGGTTTACTGTGCAACTCATGACAAAACCGTCGTATTTTGATTAAAAACATCACTTGAATCCGAATCCACTTTCGTTATGCCGCTTACAGCACCATCTATTGAGAGACTTTGGAACGTTTTTTTTCTTGTGCCATACAGCTTCCCCCTTCTTCCAGTATATTCATTTCAAATTTTAAGTCATTCTGACTGGTGATTCTTTTTTTACAGTTTTTGAAAGTTAAACTTTAATTATAATCACCCTGTATATATAATTTTTTGTCAAATATATAAGGTTAATATTTTTTTATGGTAATTACAAAGAAATAAAAACAGGAAACAGAATTCGCGTTTTTATTTTGCCCAAAATTTTAGATACAGATATTTTTCAAGAAAATTTCCACACATAACTAAAAATATATGGCATGGATATATTCTCAGGAATAATAATAAAAAAACGTAATTATAAATTCATGATACATGTAAGTACAGATAATTTAATTAAATTATTTAAGAACTTAATATTTTTGTATACTCTTCATTTATATCAGATTTACTATAAAGATTTAATGTCAGATTGGATTAACTTCAAATCTGTTACAAATATTCGCTCATAAGAAGTAGAAATTGCTTGAAGAATCAACAGAAATTAAAATTCTAAAAGTGTAGAATCTATTTGGTATAGTAAAATAATCTATTCCAATTATGCTTCAATTCACAGGTCAAAAGTACTGCTATAGAAGGACACGGAACGCCAAACGATTGCAAAAGAAAGAAAGTAAGGACATTCTAACATTACAAAAAGTTATGGGGACGTAAGACAAGTTTAGGACAGTATATTCGGGAGACATAAGGGGATTTTTGTGTAATTATAATTAACTGAGAAGGATTGTGGAATAATTTTCTTGTTTTTAGCACTTTCAAACAAACTTCACAACGATTTGCGGCTGCATCTAACTTGTTACATCATATGGAGGAAATGGTTATCTCTAGATTTTTGGGTCATTTACTGATTTTTATTTACAATACTAAAATGTAAAATTGATTCTTTTTAATAAGGTTATTTATTCATTTGTAGTTTTATATTTTTGAATGGACATTTGGATGAGTTCTGTGTTCTTCTTATTATATATAAATCCCTGAACACATAAAGAAATTAAAATTTGTAAAAAGTTTAATTTATGTTTACACAAATTGTAACTACATAGGTTTAAAATAGAATTGCTTCTGATATCTTATAAATGTTATACATTCAATTTATAAATGTAAAAAATCTAATAAAATAAACTGTTAATAATAATAAATGTTGAGTAAAGAAAAAGTAACGAAAGTTCCAATTTATTTTTCGTGAGTAATATAAGTAGTAATGTGCGTCTGTGTATGTGTAATAATTTTATTTCATTGTTGTATGTATAAACTTTTAATTATTTTTATCTATAACGTTCTATAATATCATACATATATACACATGTTTAATTAGATTAACATATGTAGTAATTATGTAAGACGTACGCATAAGAAATAAGATATATTATTATTATTTTATAATACTACCTTTTAAGTATAATTTGAATTTTTTTTAATTCGACAACTTACATAAAAATATGAACAATCATACATTTTGCAAGATTTTAAAATAGAAATAGAAAATAAGCATGTTGTTGTTTTATCAGAATATTAATACTTTCAATGCATATTTGTATTCAGGAATTTCACATTATAATACATAACACAATGATATTTAAAAATAAAGACAAATATTACATCAAGCTAACACTATTTCGTAAAAATTGCTTTTTGTTTTCCGTAGATTTATTATATCTAGACTCAAATATTTTATAATTAATGTCAACAAACAGCTTCCGAAGCACCGAACTTATTACACGCATATTGATTCATGAATAATTCACTTGTCTATATGATTTAAACAATACTCTGGTTGTGTAAGTACCATAATCTCTTATTATGATTATGTGGCATGTACACTTTAATATTTTTGCCTAACCATATTTGAGAATAATAATTATAAACAAATAGAAATTAGATATTCCATTGTAATTAATATCGGTGATTAATACCTCCAGTAAACACAAATGCCTTTTAGTTTAAGGCCGATATATATATATATAACCATTAATTAAACATAACCTACCACCATCAAAAACAGTAATATTATGAATTAAAGCTGTAAGTATAAAAAAAAGTGCCAAATAATTTATTATAAGGATTATTATGGAAGAAAAAAGAAGAAAGTGGACACCGACAAATAATGGAAAAGCTTATATATTGAATTACGTTTTCAAGGGCACAGAATTCAATGATATAAGTAATATGGTTGTTTTCTGTGAAAAAAAAAAAAGCTAAAGCTAAAAATTATTTTTCTCTGTGCCCGAACAAACATTATAATCAAGTGAATGGATTAAAAATGAAAACATAATAGAAACAAATAATATGAAATGGAAAAATCAATAAAACCTGTTTAAATATTTATAGGATATAAAATAGAAATAATACACAACATACCGATTAATATTTCAGTATTTTCCAATATATCCACACTCACATGGCTACCATAATATCGTAAAGATTAAGGTGAATAAAACAGTTAAGAAATCACAGTAATTGATACCAAAGGATGCAGTTAATACATTTTGAAATACCATGATAAATACAATTAATAAAATATAAAATAAAATAAATAGAAAGTAATTACATTATTTAAAATAACTAAAATGCACTATTAAATTACTTAATTACTATTTAACAATATCGTCAAAATTTAGCTAAAAAATCCACCTGGTGTAGGAAATTATAACTGAAAAGGAGCTGCTAAAGGCAAAATTTAGAACTTAACGCCAAAAGACAAATTTTGGTGCTGCCATCTAGTAGTATTTTTATTATTCAAATGTCACAAGAAGAACAATTGAAAGCCTTTGAATGTAAAAAATTTATCAACAGCAAAACCAAACAAATCCTTATATATAGATAATTATAAACCTAATATAAACCACACTATATATATTTTTTTAAAACTATTGTTAATAAAATTAAAAAAAAAACATTCAAAATGTTCTATTATCTTACTCATTTAAACTACACTAAGAAAAAAATAATTCTATAACATTGATAATATATAGCATATAGCTATATGCTATAAAATAAATTAAATTCAATAATGTTATTGTCCTAAGTAAATTAAAATTTAATAACAAATGATTGTAAATAAGATAAAACTTTAATTAAGCTAAATATAATATTAATGAAAGTCACCAATTACAAATAAAATATCAAATCAACATTCTTATAAAATACATATTAAAAATATAGTGATAATACAAAAGCCCCATTTTTTTTAAATTAACCATTGCGTATTATCGAGACAACACCGCCCTCCTCCGTACTCTAACATCTATCCACCCATCCAACCTATAATAATTTTTTTTATATTATTTTACAATTTTTAATTTTTTATAGATATTTTTTTATTTTATATATTCTTTTGTAATTTTGTTTACGCATGTGTTAATTTGTTTTAAAAGATCATCTAAGTAAAGTACTAATTGTATATTAATGAATATATGAATTTTTTTGGAAAACCATGATTTAATGCATCATAAATTAGTTTTTTAATATTATTGTTAATTAGAGGAGAAGAACATAAACATTTTATTCTATATAAATGATTAAGTATTATATATCGAAATACAGAATGATGTAGACAAGATTTAAAATTTGTAAATGTATTAACTTTGAATTTAAATTCTTTACGTTTGTTATATAAATCTGTGATTGTTTTGTTGTCTTTTATTGTAATTTTAAGATCTAAGAAGTTAATTGTATTGTTAGATAAAAGGTTTAACGTTAATTCCAAATTAGTGGGATAATCTACTGGAAATTGAGTAATTACAGATTGATCAGTTTCAATTAAAATTATGATATATATATATATATATATATATTATTATTATTATTATTATTATTATTATTATTATTATTATTATTATTATTATTATTATTATTAGGCGACTTCTAAAATAATGAATATTTTTATTCCCTTCTTCTTTAATATTGCAAATTCGAATGGAAATATAATATTTATAGAGGTATCAAACGCGTCTGGGGTTAGTTTTCAACATGTTGATAGAAATGGTGATACCTTGTTTAATAGCATCGAATTAATCAGTAGATACAAGAGAAACTAAGTTCTAATGTGTCAGTTCAAAAATAAATCGGAAAAGAAATAGAGATAAATATAACAACATGACACATTTTTTTGACATTAGGAATTTAGAAAGTCGTTCAAAATTGCAATCTGTAACAAATTAACGCATTTTATTTGCTTAATATGGGAAATATTTAGGGGTCCCCTAATATCAGGTGTGGGCTTTTTGGTAAAGAATGAGTACTTTTCTTGTATAAAATTCCACTCTTTGAATATATTTTACAAGCTTTTTCTCTTTACATTTCACAGTGGTATATAAATCAACATTCGTTTTAAACAACCACCCTTTCTTTTTATTTTCAATATATCATACATTTAATACTATCTCCTGAAGCCAAACCCCAATTTTAATGTAAAAGATTCAAAATTTTAGATTTTTTTTAACGAATTATATGATTTATAAAATGAATTTATTTTAGCGAAAATGTGATTTATTAAAAAAAATAATAATATTTTTGACAAAAGGGGTATGATTATTTTTATTTTTTTTTTTTCAATATGATTTTAATGTTTCTTTAGAACATCAGACATGAATTGATTTCAAATACTTTTAACATTTAAAAAATTGAAGAGCGAATTCTTAGATTTGTTTGGCAAAAATATTTTAACATTTCAATAGAACAAAATGAGCATATAAAATATAATTTATAGAAAATTACATTAAAACTATTGTATTAAAACAAAAGTTATTGAAAAAATAACCATAGCAATCACGTTAATAAGTATACGGAATCAACATCATTATAATCACTTGAATCAAACCTGTTATTTTGTATCTAGTGCGCACGATTAAGTAAATATTAACTGTCCATATATTTATAAAGTGTTAGAATCTTATACTGGCAAAAAGTAATATAATTTAATTAGTAATTTAGTTTTAAAAATGTTTCAGAACGTTAAAGTTTTGTAGGACATTCACTTTTATTATTTAAAAGTACAAGTTTACTTTAGACGTAATTAGTTATTTTAGTTATAATTCTAATTATGCGCCATATATATAACTGGAAAAAATTAGACTATTAAAATATCTGAAGATTTCTTGAGTGCATTACATCATATATGCATAAAGATATGATTAAACATTAATAAAAAATATATGTTAAATTCCTAAGAATCAGTATGTATGCATATTTATTTAGACTTGTGTATCAGAGCGTCTAGTAATTTAGAAATATACAGCCTGAAAATTTTTAGGTTACTTTTGACATTTGATCTTACAATACTGCTTAAAGAAATACTTTAAATTTTCACATTATCACAAATGATTATTTTATAAAGAATATGTTCCATAGAACTATTTTATATTTAAAGAGATTTTAAAGTAGATATCTTAAAGCGAAATGCAGTATATTTTATTAAAAATACTTTGAAATATATTCCAAGCTTTAATATAAACATTTTTATAGATATATTTCTCAATATTTTTAATAATATTCTGCTTTGAGTCTCAAAGTCAGATATTTTCCTTCGATAAAAAATCGAAATGATAAAACGTTCGATATTCTATTCAAAGAGTAATGTAAAAATTCGAAATTTCATACATGAGCGGATTTACTTTGAACAGACAGAATGTTTCATTAAAATATTGTAAACATTTTTGGACATTTCTGAATATTTGAAAATACGAAAACAAAATTTTCAGGAGCCTAAACAAAATTTTTTCATACATTTGCAAACACATAAATATGTATACTGTATAACCAATATTCGCTGGAAACTTCCAGTTTTAGATTTTTTATCGAATATTTGGAGCATTACTTGGCGATTTTGTCTGAAAAAATAACATATTTGACATCATATTTTGAATCAAAGATTTGATCACAAGATAAATAAGGTACTAAAAAAATCTTGAAGAAAGAAAATGATAAGCATAAATAAAACTTTGTGCAAATTGTAATAAAAAAGCTGAAATCTTTAGCAACGATTTTTACGCACAAATAACGTAGAGAACAACCGATCGTTTCGAGGATACATGGATCCCTTTCCTCAGTGAGAAAAAAAAAGGGTTCGAAGAACCCCTCGGATATAGACCCGAGTACTGGTTTATGGACGTATTGAAATGACAGAAACAAGAGTTTATGTATCCTAAAGAAATGACGTAATTGACCAGAACTAACTGAAAAAGAATCACTGCGCAGGATCCCTCCACACTGGTGAGAGAAAGGAGGTGCTGGCCATATCATTTACGAAGGAGGAAGTATGTTTATGAATTTAGTACGCTTCGTAAAAGTCTAGATCAAAAACTGAGTTACATTTTTGAATACTTTAACCTTCTGGATAGTTAAACTGGAGGTTGGGATTCCGACAATGGTCCTCTATTGTAGATTTCTCAAATTCCTGCTTTCTAACGTAATCCTGGTGTTCTTTCAGCCTAATTCTAAGTGCACGGTTCGTCTGCCCAATGTAAGAGAGGCCGCACTCACAAGAAATTTTGTAAATGCCCCAGGTATTAAGGTTGTCAATAGGATCTTTAAGACTGGAGAAAGAAATTTTATTGTTTGGAGAGAAAACAACTTTAAAACAAAACCTATTGAAAATACGAGAAATTTGTGTACTGAGTTTAGGAAAATAAGGTAAGACAATATCATTTTTAAATTCTTTATTTGCTGGAAAAGGATCGGTGATTATCTGAGGTTTAGATAAAATACGGTTAATGACATTCAAACTAAATCCACGATCGATGGCAACAGCTTTTGTATAGTTAATTTCACTATTAAATAAATCAGAATTTGAACAAAATTTACGTGCACGGAAAATGAGAGTGTTAAAAGCTGCAAGTTTTTGATGTGATGGATGACTCGACTTATAATGAGGGGTGAACTTACAGCAAAAGGCTTTCGGTAAACTGTCGTCAAAAAGTCAAAATCATCACAAATTACCAAATTACCAGGACATCCAGAAAACCTAGACGTTGTTGAATTTCAATTTCAAAAGTAAACTGAATACATGGATCAATTGAATTAAATAAATCAAGAACGGCGTTAATATTACGTTTAGACAAATCAAACAAAGCAAAGGAATCATCTACGTAACGTGTATAAAATGGATATTGTATTAATTTAAATAATTTAACTTCAAAACAATGTATGTAAATACCACTCAGAATTGGGCTTAAAGGGTTACCTATAGCCAAACCTTCCGACATTTTATAAAGCTTTCCTTGAAACACAAATGTATTTTGAGACAAACAAACGCTGGTTAAAGAAATCAGGCTCACAATTTCATATTGAAAATAGTGAAACTCATTTAATATTTTTCTCAAACAATCTAAAGCACCTTGTACAGGAACATTTGTAAAAAGAGATTTGACATAGAACGAAACCATAGTATCGCCTGTAGGATTGAAGTTACGAATTCTATTAGCAAATTGAACTGAGTTTTTTGACGTATAAATATTGTTAACCATGAGGGGGGAAAACATAGAAACTAAATGTTAGCAAGCTTATAGGAGGCAGTACCAACATTGGAAACGATGAGGTGAAACGGAATATCAGGTTTATGATTAGGTAACCTTAGGAAAAGCATACAAACGAGCACAATTTGCCGCAGAAGGTATGATTGAGTAATTGCTAGAGTCACTAATAATGGGGGAGGAATTCACCGCAGATTTTACGTTTTTTAGTTCAGAGATATACGGATATTTTTTAATATTGATGTAATGCCCTTCATTTATTAATTTCATAACATTTTGAACATAGTTTTATTTAGTACTACAATTTGACCTCCTTTGTCTGCTTTAGTTATAATGATATCTGGATTAGACTTAAGACTTTTGAGGGAATTTTTCGCTGAATTATTCAAATTAGACTGATCCAGATTTGCATTGAAATCAGAATTAATTTTAATAAGATGCCTAATGGAATCTTTTTGCATAGGAGATAAAGCACAGATCTTGAAAGCCCTTTCAATTGGAGCAATTATTTTTGGAATCTCAGGATTTTTATTAACTGCAAAATTGTTGTTTAGTTTTAAAGCATTAATATGATTATCAGTCAATTCAAAGTCAGACAAATTAACCACTGTTTCATTGATTACTATAGGTAAATTTTCAGGCATCCTGGGAGTAAATCGTTCAGATAATTTTGCAAATTTCTCTTCCAGAGTTATTTTATGATAATGAGCAGACGCGTATGCTCTGTTCCAAGAAAGTTTATCAAAAATTGGAAAAATCATGATGAGAATCAGCTGCAGAAAGATGTAGTCTGTACAATTATTTTTCAATATTGGCTAAATATGTGCGAGTATCCTGAATAAGTGCTCTTAAAAGAGATAAACGAGAATTAAATAACCTTTACTGATTCTTTTTGACTTAAATAAATTACTAGTAACTGAAATAAACCTAAAAATAATTCTGAGACGTGTGCAATTGATTAAAAACCATAAATGATTAAGGAATTTTAAACGTTTAAGACGGAGATTTGTAAAACGTTTGGCCAAAGACATGATAAATCCTAAATAAATAACTAAATAAATAGCTAAAACCTCAACCCCCCAAAAGGAAAAGTTAAAATAGTTAAAAATACTAATAAAAAAGACTAAAAGGCCCGTTGAAGCCAGATTATAAACATAAATAAAACTTTGTGCGAATTGTAATATAAAGCTAAAATCTTTAACAATGGTTTTTACGCACAAATAACGTACAGAACGACCACAAAAATCCCATATGATCATTTCGAGGGTCCTGAATCCCCTTCTTTAGTGAGGAAAAAAAAAGAAAAAATGGGTTCGAAGTACAACTCGGTTATAGCCGTGAGTACTGTTTTATGGGCTGATTGAAATGGCGGAAACAAGAGTTTATATATACTAAAGAAATGACGTAATTGACCAGAACTAACTGAAAAAGAGTAGCTGAGCAGGATCCCTCCAAACTGGTGAATGAAAAGGGGAGCAGGTCATATCATTTACCAAGGAAGAAGTATGTTTATGAATATAGTGAGCTTCGTAAAAGTCTAGATCAAAAACTGAGTTACATTTTTGAATAATTTTAGTTTCTGGATAATTAAACTGGCTTTTTTATTTTAAGAAAATGATATTTTGCATCATCTTGTAAAGGAAACTGCACTACATGGTACATCACTGAAGCACATGACCGTGCGACTATTCTATCTTCATTTGTGCAAGAATAGCACACATTTTCATAGATATATATCGATTTCATTAAAACATATCAAGGCATTTTTGTTTGCTTTTTATTTATGACATGACTTGTTCTCTGCCAATTTTTGTTTAGATATTCGCTAAGAGCATTAATAAGTATAACAACTAATATAAATCATAAAGAAAATAAGTAAATACAATGCGAAGTCCATCTCCTCCAATCACCACAAAGCGTATAGAATCGTTCTGTCGGTCATTTGAATAATCACCCCTGCTGCTCTTGTACATTAAAAAAAGAAATAATAATTCTTATATTTAAGATTTTTCTTAATATCCGATGTATAACGCTCACATGTCAAATTTCATCAGTTTTCTTGTTTCAATATACGTTGCGATCAAAATATTGTATATATTGGACCAATATATTGCATATATATTTCAATATATGTTGTGTTCAATATACGTTGCATAAATAAAAATCATCATTTAAAGAGCAAACTTTTTTTCGGACAATATTTTCATGTAGGGATTTGAAAATCGGTACATATACGCAAAGGAATATTCTATTGTATAAATTCGAAAAATTAAAAAAAAATCATCACTAACTAAATTATCTTATCAAAATAAAAAAGATTTATTCGGAATAAGAAATTAAATCCAATCGTAAAAGTTAAGCGTTACCACTATTTACGAATAGTAAATTTCGAAAAGCGTATTTCGGCTACTAATTGTGTGATACCTTAAATCGCCCCCCTTCTTGAAAACTTGACCAAACGTGCAACACTGTACGGTCAAACCGACCCATCTTTGCTCTCGCTTTGCCCGCCTACCATTAGGGGCTTACTTGGCCCCGGGATTGCACTTTCCTACCTTTTTTTCGAGCCCTTCATGTTGTATATCATTGGACAGCCATTTGACAACAACCTCATAGTATGTACCCTCATCCCCCTCTGCCTAATTTGCACCCATTTCAATTTTTGATCATGAGTTTAATCATTTTTTATTCAACAATCTGGCATCTAAATAACTGAGACCCTTATATCGCACCTTTAAAAAAAGGGTTACCTCGACTATTATTTCCGCCATTGATCTGCGCCTCCAGACCATTAGGCGCTAATTCCCACCCATTCCATATTCCTAACTATTTCTGACTACATCTAGTCATTGTACAACATTTAGACCACATTTCATGTACCCCCGTCGCCCATCATTCGCCGATTTCCCTCCAAGGAAACTTTTTCTCTTATTCTAGCCCCCTTTGAATGATATATCTCCGGTAAGGTTAAATAACGGAGTTTCGTTCGGATAGCGTTTCCTGAAATATTAATTAGAATATTGATAATGAAACAAATTACTTTCTTTATTTTATGCTGACATCGAGTCTGATTTTATCATACATGCTTCATTCTTCATAGAGAATAAAAAGAACACAATATAAAAATTTAAGGTGCATTGGACATTTTAAAAGTATTTCAGGTAGGGATTTGAAAATAAATTTATAGGTAGAATAATATAGTATTTCATAAATTCGAAAAATGGAGAAAATCGATCGGTTATTTTTTTTAAATCAAATATTAGGTTTTTACATTGAAAAATAATTGCATTTTGCATTCATTCCTATCGCATTTATTTTTATTTTAGCGATTCCTTCAGTAATTATCATTGTTTTCAGTCCTATTTGAAAATTGTTAGACATATGTATCTGAAATTTGAAGGTGAAAACAGGGCAGGAAAAGACGAGGCATATGCCGGATGTAACATATAGAGTTACTCAAAATTTAAAAATCTTGAATAACTCCTGACTATTCTGGCACCCTTATTATCTGACCTTTTTATATCACCTCATCTTGAAATCGTAATCAAACGGGTAACTCGTTACAGGTGGGCTGTTTCTGCCTTCTTTTTGCATGCCATATCATTACGGGTTTAGTTTACGTTTAGTTTAGTGGGGCGTTTTGCTCAATTTGTACCAGTGTTTATGTGATATGTCCTTGGACAGTCCTTTGATTACTCTTTCATGGGCTTAGATGCCGTATATTACCTTGGCCGCCTTCTTGGATGTATTGAGATTTTTTGGCGATTTTATATTGGCGATCTTTATCGGTATGGAATCCGTGTGACGTGTGTGTCCTGGCAACCTCGTTTTCATCGAGATTGTGTTGCGAGTACGTGAGAAGGCAGTTTTCGCTTTAAATATCGTGTTGTATGGTTCTGTCAATTATTTTTATGTCAAATTTATTGGATGTATTTGATTGAATATGGGATCAGTAGTTCATTTAAATGCTCTTGCTGAAGTAATTAAAAAATATGAGGAAATTCTGACGAATAAAGAATGTCTGTTTACAGTGCGTGTGTGCGTATTCATAAGCCTATTTCGGAAAATGACGGTGATGCTAGCAGGTATTTCGTGCTTGAGCTTTCAAGAAAGCAGATGTCTGTTAAAAGGTATGTTGATAATTTTATGTATATTTTGTTGCTGTGTTTTATAGTAATGTTTTCTATTAGTCGTTTATTGTATATTTCTCCTGCATTTCGTGCATTTATGAGATTGGTGAACAGCCATATACGTGCATTTACTAACTGCTGCTTTAACGAGTTTTGTGCATTTTTGTGATTCCTGCAGAAGGAATTTGCTGAATCCAGTGATATTTTTTTTTCGGTTAATGAGCGCGTACCGCTTATACGACGATTACTGATTGCCACTTTAACGAGTTTCGTGCATTTTTGTGATCGCGGCAGAAGTCTCTGGCTGAATCCAGTGAAGTTTTTTTCGGTTAATGAGTGCGTAGCGCTCATACGACGTTTAGCGATTACCACATTAACGAGTTTTGTTTGTTATTTGCATTTTATTTTCGTTAAGCCTAACGTGCGGATAAAACGGTGCTTGACGATATTTACTACTTGACGGAAAAGGAGTTTTCGCATCAAGGAAAATTCCAAGATGGAGGCCCCGGGAATTTATGACATCTGTTCACTTTATTGTTATGTTCGCCTCGCCCTCCCCTTATTGCCTACCATTTCAATTGTAAATCATTGGTTAACTAAGTTGGTTTTTAATTAACGTAGCCCTTTATACTTGAAAACTTGAACAAACGTATTACTCACTACGGGTGTCTGTCCTTGGTTTGACTGAACCAGTCGGGACACTTTGTAATTTTCTGACCACTTCATGTGATACTTCATTGAATTGTCGTTTAGTAACTCTTTCACATTATGTACCTCCTCGCCCCTCCTCTCCGCACTTAACCCCAGGTTTCACTTCTCTTCTTTTAGTCCAGACCTCTTCAAATAATATAGCTCCAGATAAGTTGAATAGATAGAGGTTAGTTTAGGGTGGGCCTCAAGGCGCTGAAGCAAAACTAAAAGGTGAAGCGAAACCAAAAGCGAAACTAAAAGGTTTTGTATCACGCCCGCTACGCGGTGCCGCAGGCAGCTGTAACACCTGTTGGATGTTCATTCAGAATATATTGCGCCCTCTGTCGTAGAATGTGAAAGTAAAGGTGTTTGTGGCGTGTCTAATATACGTTGACGGAGGCAGCGGGGACAGGTGTCGGATTTTCGTTCGGAAGATAGTTTGTTCAAAACTGAATGCGCGCTGGCGGTGGAATGAAAGTCTAAAAGATTTAGAAGCGCGTGCGCAGCACTCCAGCGGTAGACGGAGTTGACACGACATGGAGAACAGAACGTTGTCGTTTAGAACACAATATGCCCGCTGGTGGAGGAAGGTGGATAATGAAGATGTTTTTGGCGCGTTCGCAGCACGCGCGGTACGCGGTGCCGGAGTTTCGTTTGGTACGAGTTTAACTTTTCTGGAAAACTATCATATAAATTCAAGAACCCGATGTAATTTAATCAAATTTAAGAGTATTATCACGGGTGCGGGCAACAGTGGGCGCGCCAACTAGTTGTATAAAAAATGTACAGTATCTTCTGATACCGGTGAAGAACATCTGGCAAAAAGCTTATCTTGTAAATAAAGCTAGAACTTAAAAATTTCAAGATTTTTGGTACGTTCGTTGACAAAAATGTTTTAAACAATTAAACAAAAAACGGAACTAAAAAATATTCCTATACAAAAACAGAACCTATACAAAAACAGAGATTCGCTATCTCATGACAGAAATCAGAAATCCTTCAAAAATAACGTTGAAAATCCCAATGTTTTTCAAAAAGTAAAGAATCTTTGGCTATTTTGAAAGATATTGGGTATTAAAGAAGATGAGATTCCCTCCTATGAAGATGCGAAAAATATCTATTACACTTCTATTTCTCCAAAAATTTACCCATAGATGATAGAAAGACTAAATGGTGGTGCAACTGTCGAGCAAATCTGAGATATATAAAAATGTTTCAAATTTATTACCTATTGTTATACATAACAAAACATTAACATTATTAATGTGTGGAAAAACTTGCTTCCTTCGAAAATTAACAAAAACTCTCTGTTTATAACTAATACATTTCTTTTACTATTCGTACAGTAAATCACTAGCCAAAGTATTTCTGTATGTTGTGTTGAATTAAAATCCCAGTTGCCATTCACTTTTAAGAAAATGAATATTTTTGTTTCTATTATACAATTTTATCTATCATACGAAATATGGCTATAACGATTACAAAAATAAGCAATCATAACAAACGTGTTGGAAATAATTTCGGTATTATATAACAATTCAAAGGAGAATGTGTCAGTCTTTTAAATTTTACAAGCAATTCATCACAATTTAGAATTGTAATTTACACAAAAAAGCACCAACAAAAACAAAAATCACATTTTTTTTCTGTATAAAAAATAAAACCACACAAACATAAATTTCTCTACTTTCAATGATGACAGAAAATCACGAAAAGCATGTAAAAAAAAGTTTATGTCACGTAATGAAAGATATAAAAAGGAAAAATACAAACTGGATGTCACGTTATGACAGGATATCTTTTTTACCTCGCTGTTGATATATTTTATGCGATTCCAATAGTTTTGCAGAGGTTTCTTATTATCCCATCTTTAATAAATGACACATTTTGTCTTCAAGATGATTGATTGATCTCATAACTACATGTTTTTACATTTTTACATATAATGCTTTAGTATTCAGATGTTAAATAATAATACATGTATATAAATATTTGTATTATATGTGTCGCGTAATTTTTACACAGCAAGTGAACAATGATAAAATGAGAAATACTGTAATTATAATTCTAACAGAAAGAATATAGTAAATAATTCTCTAATAAATGTCTTGCAGTTAAAAGATGTATAATTGTTTTCAGAATTATTTTTAGATTTTTTTTACAGAATTTTGCACACATAAATTCTGGTAAATACTATTTCTGAAAATAATTTTATTTATGACAGATAGGAACATACTATATGAAGAATTTTATTTGTTGTACAATGTTTACAAGATTGTGTACTGCATTATTATTTTGTTCAGAGTGTTATATCTAACATAATTTTCGGTTACGATCTCTTGGTGTTTGTCTTTTAAATTAGCTGCAGTTCAATTCTTTTGGATGTTCTTCTACAGTTGACAACCTTTATTTTGACACAATAATTATAATTCATAAATTTTGAACTACAGTAGCTTTATATGCTTGTATTTGTTTTCTACACACATATGCACAGTTTCCAATTATTTACAAATGTTAGGTCTAGAAGATAATCAGATAAACACACATACCAGTATTATTTTTATCTCGTCGCAATTTTATAGTATACAATTACAAAATATTAAAGATCCACCGCCACAATCAAAACTGTTTTTTCTAATTTTTTATTACAGAATTAATATATGCTACAAGTTTTTATGATTATATCTTTAAACTTCGTACGGGTTGTGTGCCTGCAAATGATGACAATATAATAATTTGTTTAATATTTTTCTGTCAAATTTTATCTACACTGTAAAAAAAAATTGTAAAGTTACTAAAGTTTTTCTAGAAAACTAGGATTCCTAGAATTTTTTATGTAACGGCAACAAGAAAAATTCCTGTAACAGACGCTGTTACAAGAATTTTTGTTGTTGCCGTTACATAAAAAGTTCTAGGAATCCCAGTTTCCTATAAAAACTTTAGTAACTTTACAGATTTTTTTTTTTTTTTTTTTTTTTTTTTTTTTTTACAGTGTACGTATTCAACAAATTCTTTTATCGTTTTTCTAGATTTATTATTCATTTTATTTTTCAATGATATTTTAAAATTTAGTTTACAGTCACTTAATTATTACACATCATATTCCATAAGTTATTTAATAAGGCATTTAATGAATAGATGTAATCTAATTATCAAAATACATTTACTGAATTAAATGTATGGCTAGCCAAAAATAACACTATTTTTAAATATATTTCAATAGATAAAGACTCATTCTTAGTTATTGTCGTAATATTGTTTTAAATTCATAAGCAAATCCAGCATGTCTATGAGTGATTCAATGGAAATATAATGAAAATTTTAGTTGGAATGAAATTATCTGGTGTAAGGTTTTCCCGATATGTAATAAATAGATGAAATAATTTTAAGAAACTCAAAATATTGCTCCACTAGTATGTTAGTACAGTAACATAAGGGCATTTTCATTGGCGAAAGTTTTTTCCAAAACAATGTTTTATTTTCCCTTCAAATTTTAGGTAACAATTTCAATCAAACAGAATATTTGACTCTTCTATATTTATTGTATTGAAAACAAGTTGTAAAACAGTTAACATGATATAGTGTAATTTTTTCACTATTTTTGATAAAAGCAGTTGAAATGTTTATCTTATGAGATGTCTTTTGGTCCTAGCATTGTAGATTAATTTCGTAATCAAAAATATAGGAAGTGTTCAAAAATGGCTGCACCAAAACTGACACTGCTCATTATGTAGTTTTTCATATCCTGCTAGTTATTGTTTATTGTTGCGTGCATCTTCATGTTTCTTTTGGCATTCGAATGTCACAGGTAATTTCAGCCAGCTGTTCATTGTGAGGAGAAAAGTTTCGAGTCGTTAGAGTTTTACACAAATTCTAATGAAAAAATCAAAACAGCAATCTTTGATTTAACGTTGTTTAAATATATACTTTAATTTGCTATTAGATTTCGCCACCCTTCTACAGATTGAAAAAAAAAATTACCGGCACATGAAACTTTGCATACAACTAATAAAAATAGTGAAAGGTGGGAGAAAAGCTCACAGCTATTTCCATTAATGCGGTTTTTTTTAATCTACAGGGTGGTTAAAATTAAACTTCCCCTATAAACAGCATCCTACAGCGCAAACTTGTGAGCGGAATGCAGTGCAATTTTGCATATAGACTATACACGAAATGCGCTAACGGAATTTCGAAAAAAAATTAGTTCCAAAATGGTCACCAGATGGCGCTTTATCCGGAAAAAAACATTGGATTTAACACAATAAACAACCAAAACGGAATACAAAAACAATTTTAACAATCCCGAACACGAATTATGAGCAATAGAATGTAAAACCGGCTGTTTTGGCCGTTTATTGTGTTAAATTTAATGTTTTTTCCGGAAAAAGCGCCATCTGGTGGACATTTTGGAACTTTTTTTTTTCAAAATTCCGTGAGCGCATCTCGTGTATAGTCTATATACCAAATTTCATTGCATTCCGTTCACGCGTTTGCGCTGTAGGATGCTGATTATAGGGGAAGTTTAATTGTAACTACCCTGTATTTTCAGCGGCATAGTTATCCGGCATTAAATTATATGCGGTATCGAATAAGCTTCTGGTGATGAAGCAGCTGCAACAATAATATGGAAAAATTTCACCGAACGTTCATAGCTGTGATGAATCGTAGCACCCAATGTTGCAACGCGATTTTACCATCGTATATGTATAGCTAATGCAGTGTGAAAAGTTGGTATAACTATAAATGGAATTTATATCAGAGTATGTGCCAAAGCAGTTAAATTGACAGTAATACCATTTAATGATAATATTCGTAAAAAAAAAAATGTACAATAGCAGTGTAAACGTACAAAACATCCATATACTTAAAATAAGACTAATGTTTACATGAAGTGTACAGTCGTGGAAAAAAAAAAAAGTAAACATCCCCTACTAACTCCTCAACAAATATCGTAGAAGAAAGTTACTGGTACCGACCGATTGGAAATAAAGTCTACTTTTAAATGATGCCTATAAAATTTGCTTAGGGGCCATCTACATATTAAAGCGAACCATAACTTTGTTTTTTCAATAGCAGTACACAATTCTGACAACATAAATGAAATCTACACCCTTCAATTAACCTAAAAACAAATTTTTATGCAATTCGTACCATAAGTTTCTGAGAAATTAATTATTTTAAAACGAGCGTATTTTAAGGGCTGTATCGAAATTGAAGTTCGGAACTCGATTGTTAACCGAGAGAGCCCCCCATCTTGATCAAGGCACCTTAAGAAGTCAATGAAGCCTGCTAGATTACAGGACAGCAGAAGAAATTTCAAATATTTAGACACTTCAATTATAGACGGCCTTTTAAACCAACATTTTGCCGTTTTTTAAGCATAATTTGAAAACTATTTGGAAATAAAATGTGAAATTTTGGATTTCCATAAAGCAAGACATAATAAATATAAATCCGTCAAACAAATTGTAGGTTGCAATTCATATTGTTTTCGAATATTAATTTAATAATTCATAATTGATATCATAAAATTATAAAAATTGCAAATTCAGCGTATTTATGTGTGGGTATACACTATGACGCAAAAGTTTAGACAATGACGTCATTCAGCTTTAAAATGTAGAATTATGACGTCAGAATTACAAAAACCTGTAAATATATTCAAAAACTGATTTAAAATGCTATGTACAAAAGACAGTCGTTTTATTTGCTATAATACTAATTTTTTTCATAAAAATTCAAATGTGCTTGTCGCAAAAGTTTAGACACTATTCTAAATTTCTTTGAATATTCGCTGGCATATGCAAATTTAGAATCGATGATGTCACAAATTTGGAGTACTTAAGTTCCGCAAACGATTGCGCTTCATAGTCGACATGCCGAGAGCTAAAGAAATTCAAGTGAATGAGGTTTCAAGGATTTGGCAGTTGAAAGGTGAAGGGAATAGCGTTTCTGAAATTTCTGCTATTATTAATAGGTCAAAAAAATCTATTTATCGAGTTTTATCGAGTGGTTCCGAATATAAAGCAAAATGTCGGTCTGGGAGGCCACGTGTGACAAATGTACGAGAGGATCGCCTGATACAAAGACTAGCGAGTACTCAACAAATGAGCGTACGTGGAGTTCAAAGCTCATCGGGACTCTCTGTATCAAAGGATACGATTCGTAGACGAATTTTGGAAAAAGGAACAATCGTTTATAGCAAAATGCAGAAGAAACCAGCTCTGAAACCACATCATAAGTTACAAAGACTTATGTGGGCTCGAAAGCATATGTCATATGGAGAGAAATGGCAGTCAGTCATATTTAGCGATGAAAAAAAGTGGAATCTGGATGGTCCAGATGGTTGTTTATCGTATTGGCATGACTTGCGGAAGGAACCTCGACGTTTTTTTAGTCGCAGACAAGGAGGGGGCTCGGTGATGGTTTGGGCAGCCTTTTGCTATAATGGACAAGTATCTCTGACCTTCACCAGTGGTCGTCAAACTTCACAGCATTATACACAGACATTAGAAGATAACCTACTGCCATTTGCTGAGCTTCTAGGGGGTCCTCAGTGGGAATTTCAACAAGACAATGCTTCAATTCACACTGCAAAACATTCAAAATCTTGGTTTAATTCCCATAATATAAGAGTTCTCGACTGGCCAGCATATAGCCCAGATCTTAACCCTATAGAAAACCTTTGGAGCATCATGTGTCGCAAAGTTTATAGCAACGCTAGACAATACTCTTCTGAAAAGGAACTTAAGACATCTATTGAGAATGCATGGTACGATATCGATCCACAAACTATGCAAGATTTAGTTTCTTCCATGCAATCTCGTGTATGTGACGTAATACATAAGCATGGATGCGCAACCAGGTTTTAAAAATTGTTTATTTCGATTTTATTTAATTTGTGTCTAAACTTTTGAGACAGCAGTTTATTTTTGTTGCCATTTAATTTATTGCAATATGCACAATTCCACTTTTCTTTGTTATAAATATTGTTTATATGTACAGCACATTAATTTCAAGCAGTGATTTGAAAACTGAATAAATATTTTTCAAAGTATGTAAGAATTTCTTCATTGTCTAAACTTTTGCGTCATAGTGTATTAGTATTATTGCTACACAAAGAATTAGCATACTAGTAGCATAATTTATGGCGATATAAATAAAAAAATGAAAATGTAATTTAACATTTGAAGCACTAAATTTTGAATGTTTATAATTCAAAAACTTATCATTCAAAGGGCTTGAAATTCCGTGTCTAGGCGTAGTTTGAGCTGAAGATTTGAAATATCTTGTTAAAATTGGGTATTTTCATTGAAAAAAAATGAAGTTTGTATTCGTTTTAATATGTAGATGGCCCCTAAGCAAATTTTATAGGCATCATTTAAAAGTAGACTTTATTTCCAATCGGTCGGTACCAGTAATTTTCTTCTACGATAATTTTTTGAGGAGATAGTAGGGGGTGTTTACTTTTTTCCCCACGACTTTACATATCACGAGCAGTTTATAGTATCAGTAGAATCCCCGCAGTGTACTAATAAAAAAAAAATCCAATTTATATTAAAATCATAATTTAATTGATAAAAAATAGAATAAATTGCACAAGTGAATTCGGAATACATCAGTTTTGACATAACAATAAAAATAATTTAAATGCTAAAGGATGAAAGAATGAATTAATAAAAAAGAAAAGTGCCCAGCTAAACTGGTGGCATTGAGCTCACAGGCTATTCACAATAATTGTATATCATACTCTTATTTTAAAGAATAATGCCCCTAAAAAAATAAGTGAAGGGGAATTATCCACAGTTTCCCCCTTTATACTTAACCAGTGAACCTCCAAATCTAATCAGGGAAGCTCCTTATCATAATAAACCGGTATACCAAATTTGGAGCAAATCGAATAATCCTGCAAAAAGAAACATTAATCTATATTAAGGGTGTGGACTACCCCCCCCCCCCTTTATCCTTAACCAATGAATCTGCAAAACGAATCAGGGAAGCTCCTTAACATAATAAACCGGTATGTGAAATTTGGAGCAAAGCGAATAATTCTGCATGAAAAACCCGTTTATATAAATTAAGGGGGTGGAGTAGCCCCCTTCCCCCTTTATCCTTAACCAATGAACCCCCAAAACTAATCAGGGAAGTTCCTTAACATAATAAACCGGTACACCAACTTCGGAGCAAATCGAATCATTCTGCATGAAAAACCCATTTATCAGAAATAAGGTGGTGGACTAACCCCCCTTTTCCCCCTTTATCCTTAACCAATGAACCCCCAAAACAAATCAGGGAAGTTCCTTAACATAATAAACCGGTATATCAAATTCGGAGCAAATCGAATGATTCTGCATGAAAAACCCATTTATCTGAATTAAGGGGTTGGACTAACCCCGTTTTCCCCCCTTTATCCTTAACCAATGAACTCCCAAAACTAATCAGGGAAGCGCCTTATCACAATGAACCTAGAAAAAAAATTGAAGCAAATCGGATGTTTCTATCAAGAGTTATCGCGATACGTACATACATACATACATACTTACATGCATAAATACATACATACGTACATACATACAGAACGGGCGGGCACATTAGCTCCCAGGCTTTGATAGCCTGTGAGCTAAAAATTAGAAAGTAAGTTTTCCAAATTAAATTACTTTCAGAAATAAATTAGTTAATGACAATCGAAGAATTGAAAATAATAATTTTAGAAAAATGCCTCTGTAAGAAAAAAGTACATTCACCGGTATTAAAATCTTAACAAATTTTGAACATATATATATATATATATATATATATATATATATATATATATATATATATATATATATATATATATATTGCGAAATCCGGCTCTTTGCAAACAGCCTAGGCTCTTTGCAAAGCGCCGGGCTAATTGGAGAATCCATCTCGCTTTTTCCAATTAGCCTGATATTTTTCAGGCTTATTGCAAAGAGACTAGAAAGCGTTAGGCTAATTGAAAAATGACCACTTATTATCCGATCAGGGTGATATTTTTAGCTCAGAGGCTATAAAGCCTGAGAGCTTATGTGACCGCCGATTTTGTCTGCACGTGTGTACGTACGTACGTACGTATGTACGTAACGCGATAACTCTTTATAGAAGAATCCGATTTGCTTCAATTTTTTTTTCTAGGTTCGTTATGATAAGGTGCTTCCCTGATTAGGTTTTGGGGTTCATTGGTTAAGGATAAAGGGGGAAAAGGGGGGCTAGTCCCCCCCCCCTTAATTTATATAAATGGGTTTTTCATGCAGAAATATTCGATTTGCTCCAAATTTGGTATACCGTTTTATTGTGTTAAGGAGCTTCCCTGATTAGATTTGGAAGCTCATTATTTAAGTATAATGGGGGGAAGGGGGCTGCCCCCCTTAATTTAGATAAATCGGTTTTTCATGATGAATTATTCGATTTGCTCCAAATTTGGTATACCGGTTTATTAAGTTAAGGAGCTGCCTTGATTAGATTTGGAGGTTCATTAGTTACATATAAAGGGAGGAAAGGGGGCTATCCCCCCCGTAATTCAGATAAATGGATTTTTCATGCAGAAATATGCTATTTGCTATAAATTTGGTATACCGGTTAATTATGTTAAGCAGCTTCCCTGATTACATTTGGAAGATATTATTATGTATAAAGGGGGGAAAGGGGGGCAATTGTCTCTCCCCTTAATTTAGATAAATGCGTTTTTCATGTATAATTTTTCGATTAGCTCAAATTTGGTATACTGGTTTATTATGTTAAGGAGATTGCTTGATTAAATTTGGAGGTTCATTTGTTAAGTATAAAGGGAGGAAAGGGGGGGCTACCCCCCACTAATTTAGGTAAATGGATTTTTAATGCAAAATTATTCGATTTACTCCAAATTTGGTATACCGGTTTATTATGTTAAGAAGCTACCCTGATTAGATTTGGACGTTCAATAGTTAAGTATAAAGGGAGGAAAGGGGGGGCTAGACTAACCCCCCTTAATTTAGATAAATGGGTTTTTCATGCAGAGTTATTCGATTTCCTCAAAATTTCGTATACCGGTTTATTATGTTAAGGAGCTTCCCTGATTAGATTTAGAGGTTCATTAGTTAAGTATAAAGGGAGGAAAGGGGGGCTAACCCGCCCCCTTAATTTAGACAAATAGATTTTTCATGTAGAGTTATTCGATTTGCTCTAAATTTCGTTTACCGGCTTATTATGTTAAGGAGCTGCCTTGATTAGATTTGGAGATTTATTGGTTAAGTATAAAGGAGGGACAGGGGCTAGTGTCCCCTTAATTTAGATAAATGAGTTTTTCTTACAGAATTATTCGATTTGCTTCAAATTTGATATACCAGTTTATTACGATATGGCTTCCTCCATTTCATTTGGAGGTTCATTGGTTAAGTATAAAAGGGGGGAAAGGGGGGCGGTTGCCCTCCCCTTAATTTAGATAAATGTGTTTTCATGCAGAATTATCTAATTTAGTTTAAGTTTTTTTCTAGGTTCATTCTAATAAGGAGCTTTTCTGATTAGATTTGAAAGTTCATTGTCTCAGCATAAAGGGAGAAATGGGGGAGCTAATACCCACCTTAATTTAGTGAAATGGTTTTTCATGCAGAATCCAGATTTGCTTCAAATTTGGTATACCAGTTTATTATGTTAAGTAGCTTCCCCGATTAGATTTGGAGGTTCTTTGGTTAAGTAGAAAGGGGGCAACGAGGACTAATACCTTCATTTATTTTTCGAGGGGCATTATTCTTTGAAATAAGAGTAGGTAGTTCAATTAGTGTGAATAGCCTGTGAGCTCAATGCCATCAGTTTAACTGGGCAATTTTCTTTTTATTAGGTTTATTAACGCATAACCCTACCCAAACCCGAAAAATAAATTACAACAGACCGTACCCCGATCCGAGCATGACAAAATAATTTGAGTCAACATGCAACCCGACCCGAACCTGAGAGTTCCATTTGAAAAAACCCGAAATCCCGAACCAAATCTGATAACCGACAAAAATATTCCAAAGATCCATAACCGGATCCGAGCAAGACAAATTAGTTTCCGTGGACACACAACGCTACCAGAAAATAAAAATTCCATTAAGAAGTCAACCTGAAACCCGTACTGAACCAAATCTTAACCGACAAAAATATTCCAAAGAACTATAACCTGATGCAAGCCAGAAGAAATAATCTCCGTCCACCGGCAACACGTTCCGAACCTGAAAGTTCTAATTGAACTCAATCCGAAACCTGGTTGTGGTCGGTTTTCGGGTTGACTTCAAATGGAACCTTCAAGTTCGGATCCGGTTGAAAAAAAATTAAAATAAATCAGATAATTCTGCATGAAAACCCATTTATCTAAATTAAGGGGAGGGGCAATTGCCCACCTTTCCCCCCTCTAACCAATGAACCTCCAAATCAAATGAAGGAATCCATATCGTAATAAACTGGTACATCAAATTTCAAGCAAATCGAATAATTCTGTATGAAAAACCCATTTATCTAAATTAAGGGGACACTAGCCCCTGTCCCTCCTTTATTCTTAACCAATAAATCTCCAAATCTAATCAAGGCAGCTCCTTAACATAATAAACCGGTATACGAAATTTGGAGCAAATCGAATAACTCTGCATGAAAAAACCATTTATCTAAATTAAGGGGGGGTCTAGAACCCCTTTCCTCTCTTTATACTTAACTAATGAACCTCCAAATCTAATCAGGGAAGCTCCATAACATAATAAACCGGTATACGGAATTCGGAGCAAAGCGAATAATTCTGCATGAAAAACCCGTTTATATAAATTAAGGGGGTGGAGTAGCCCCCTTCCCCCTTTATCCTTAACCAAAGAGCCCCCAAAACTAATCAGGGAAGTTCCTTAACATAATAAACCGGTATATTAAATTCGGAGCAAATCGAATCATTCTGCATGAAAAACCCATTTATCTGAATTAAGGGGGTAGACTAGCCCCCCTTTTTCCCCTTTATTCTTAACCAATGAACACCCAAAACTAATCAGGGAAGTTCCTTAACATAATAAACCGGTACACCAACTTCGGAGCAAATCGAATCATTCTGCATGAAAAACCCATTAATCTAATTTAAGAGGGGCGGGTTAACCTCCCTTTTCTCCCTTTATCCTTAACCAAAGAGCCCCCAAAACTAATCAGGGAAGTTCCTTAACATAATAAACCGGTATATTAAATTCGGAGCAAATCGAATCATTCTGCATGAAAAACCCATTTATCTGAATTAAGGGGGTAGACTAGCCCCCCTTTTTCCCCTTTATTCTTAACCAATGAACACCCAAAACTAATCAGGGAAGTTCCTTAACATAATAAACCGGTATACCAAATTCGGGGCAAATCGAATGATTCTCCATGAAAAACCCATTTATCTGAATTAAGGGGTTGGACTAACCCCGTTTTTCCCCCTTTATCCTTAACCAATGAACTCCCAAAACTAATCAGGGAAGCGCCTTAACACAATGAACCTAGAAAAAAAATTGAAGCAAATCGGATGTTTCTATCAAGAGTTATCGCGATACGTACATACATACATACATACTTACATGCATACATACATACATACGTACATACATACAGAACGGGCGGGCACATTAGCTCCCAGGCTTTGATAGCCTGTGAGCTAAAAATTAGAAAGTAACTTTTCCAAATTAAATTACTTTCAGAAATAAATTAGTTAATGACAATCGAAGAATTGAAAATAATAATTTTAGAAAAATGCCTCTGTAAGAAAAAAGTACATTCACCGGTATTAAAATCTTAACAAATTTTGAACATATATATATATATATATATATATATATATATATATATTGCGAAATCCGGCTCTTTGCAAACAGCCTAGGCTCTTTGCAAAGCGCCGGGCTAATTGGAGAATCCATCTCGCTTTTTCCAATTAGCCTGATATTTTTCAGGCTTATTGCAAAGAGACTAGAAAGCGTTAGGCTAATTGAAAAATGACCACTTATTATCCGATCAGGGTGATATTTTTAGCTCAGAGGCTATAAAGCCTGAGAGCTTATGTGACCGCCGATTTTGTATGCACGTGTGTACGTACGTACGTACGTATGTACGTAACGCGATAACTCTTTATAGAAGAATCCGATTTGCTTCAATTTTTTTTTCTAGGTTCGTTATGATAAGGTGCTTCCCTGATTAGGTTTTGGGGTTCATTGGTTAAGGATAAAGGGGGAAAAGGGGGGCTAGTCCCCCCCCTTAATTTATATAAATGGGTTTTTCATGCAGAAATATTCGATTTGCTCCAAATTTGGTATACCGTTTTATTGTGTTAAGGAGCTTCCCTGATTAGATTTGGAAGCTCATTATTTAAGTATAATGGGGGGAAGGGGGCTGCCCCCCTTAATTTAGATAAATCGGTTTTTCATGATGAATTATTCGATTTGCTCCAAATTTGGTATACCGGTTTATTAAGTTAAGGAGCTGCCTTGATTAGATTTGGAGGTTCATTAGTTACATATAAAGGGAGGAAAGGGGGCTATCCTCCCCGTAATTCAGATAAATGGATTTTTCATGCAGAAATATGCTATTTGCTATAAATTTGGTATACCGGTTAATTATGTTAAGCAGCTTCCCTGATTACATTTGGAAGATCATTATTATGTATAAAGGGGGGAAAGGGGGGCAATTGTCTCTCCCCTTAATTTAGATAAATGCGTTTTTCATGTATAATTTTTCGATTAGCTCAAATTTGTTATACTGGTTTATTATGTTAAGGAGATTGCTTGATTAAATTTGGAGGTTCATTTGTTAAGTATAAAGAGAGGAAAGGGGGGGCTACCCTTCAATAATTTAGGTAAATGGATTTTTAATGCAAAATTATTCGATTTACTCCAAATTTGGTATACCGGTTTATTATGTTAAGAAGCTACCCTGATTAGATTTGGACGTTCAATAGTTAAGTATAAAGGGAGGAAAGGGGGGGGCTAGACTAACCCCCCTTAATTTAGATAAATGGGTTTTTCATGCAGAGTTATTCGATTGCTCTAAATTTCGTTTACCGGCTTATTATGTTAAGGAGCTGCCTTGATTAGATTTGGAGATTTATTGGTTAAGTATAAAGGAGGGACAGGGGCTAGTGTCCCCTTAATTTAGATAAATGAATTTTTCTTACAGAATTATTCGATTTGCTTCAAATTTGATATACCAGTTTATTACGATATGGCTTCCTCCATTTCATTTGGAGGTTCATTGGTTAAGTATAAAAGGGGGGAAAGGGGGGCGGTTGCCCTCCCCTTAATTTAGATAAATGTGTTTTCATGCAGAATTATCTAATTTAGTTTAAGTTTTTTTCTAGGTTCATTCTAATAAGGAGCTTTTCTGATTAGATTTGAAAGTTCATTGTCTCAGCATAAAGGGAGAAATGCGGGAGCTAATACCCACCTTAATTTAGTGAAATGGTTTTTCATGCAGAATCCAGATTTGCTTCAAATTTGGTATACCAGTTTATTATGTTAAGTAGCTTCCCCGATTAGATTTGGAGGTTCTTTGGTTAAGTAGAAAGGGGGCAACGAGGACTAATACCTTCATTTATTTTTCGAGGGGCATTATTCTTTGAAATAAGAGTAGCTAGTTCAATTAGTGTGAATAGCCTGTGAGCTCAATGCCATCAGTTTAACTGGGCAATTTTCTTTTCATTAGGTTTATTAACGCATAACCCTACCCAAACCCGAAAAACAAATTACAACAGACCGTACCCCGATCCGAGCATGACAAAATAATTTGAGTCAACATGCAACCCGACCCGAACCTGAGAGTTCCATTTGAAAAAACCCGAAATCCCGAACCAAATCTGATAACCGACAAAAATATTCCAAAGATCCATAACCGGATCCGAGCAAGACAAATTAGTTTCCGTGGACACACAACGCTACCAGAAAATAAAAATTCCATTAAGAAGTCAACCTGAAACCCGTACTGAACCAAATCTTAACCGACAAAAATATTCCAAAGAACTATAACCTGATGCAAGCCAGAAGAAATAATCTCCGTCCACCGGCAACACGTTCCGAACCTGAAAGTTCTAATTGAACTCAATCCGAAACCTGGTTGTGGTCGGTTTTCGGGTTGACTTCAAATGGAACCTTCAAGTTCGGATCCGGTTGAAAAAAAATTAAAATAAATCAGATAATTCTGCATGAAAACCCATTTATCTAAATTAAGGGAAGGGGCAATTGCCCACCTTTCCCCCCTCTAACCAATGAACCTCCAAATCAAATGAAGGAATCCATATCGTAATAAACGGGTACATCAAATTTGAAGCAAATCGAATAATTCTGTATGAAAAACCCATTTATCTAAATTAAGGGGACACTAGCCCCTGTCCCTCCTTTATTCTTAACCAATAAATCTCCAAATCTAATCAAGGCAGCTCCTTAACATAATAAACCGGTATACGAAATTTGGAGCAAATCGAATAACTCTGCATGAAAAAAACATTTATCTAAATTAAGGGGGGGGTCTAGAACCCCTTTCCTCTCTTTATACTTAACTAATGAACCTCCAAATCTAATCAGGGAAGCTCCTTAACATAATAAACCGGTATACGGAATTCGGAGCAAATCGAATAACTCTGCATGAAAAACTCATTTATCTAAATTTAAGGGGGTGTGTGTGTGTCTAGCCCCAGTTTCCTCCCTTTATACTTAACTAATGAACTTCGAAATCTAATCAGGGACTTTCCTTAACATAATAAACCGGTATACCAAATTTGGAGCAAATCGAATAATTTTGCATTAAAAACCCATTTACCTAAATTAAGAGGGGGTACCCCCCTTTCCGCCCTTTATATTTAACTAATGAACCTCCAAATCTAATCAAGCCAGCTCCTTAACATAATAAACTAGTATACCAAATTTGAGCTAATCGAATAATTCTACATGAAAAACGCATTTATCTAAATTTAGGGGAGAGGCAATTGGCCCCTTTCCCCCTTTATACATAATAATGATTTTCCAAATGTAATCAGGGAAGCTACTTACCATAATTAACCGGTATACCAAATTTATTGCAAATCGCATATTTCTGCATGAAAAACCCATTTATCTAAATTACGGCGAGGGGATAGTCCCCCTTTCTCCCTTTATATGAAACTAATGAACCTCCAAATCTAATCAAGGCACTCCTTAACTTAATAAACCGGTATACCAAATTTGGAGCAAATCGAATATTTCTGCATGAAAAACCCTTTTATATAAATTAAGGGGGGGACTAGCCCCCCTTTTCCCCCTTTATTCTTAACTAATGAACCCCAAAAACTAATCAGTGAAGCACCTCATCAGAACGAACCTAGAAAAACAAATTGAAGCAAATCGGATATATCTATCAAGAGTTATCGTGCTACGTACATACAGAATCGTTGGGCACATAAGCTCTCAGGCTTTATAGCCTCTGAGCTAAAAATATCACCCTGATCGGATAATAAGTGGTCATTTTTCAATTAGCCTAACGCTTTCTAGGCTCTTTGCAATAAGCCTGAAAAATATCAGGCTAATTGGAAAAAGGGAGATGGATTCTCCAATTAGCCCGGCTCTTTGCAAAGAGCCTAGGCTGTTTGCAAAGAGCCGGACTTCTCAATTAGCCTACGACATATATATATATATATATATATATATATATATATATATATACCGGTTGTCCCAAAAATGGCTGATGGATTTTAAAATTCAATAACTTCCAGATGTGACAGATATTTAAAACATTCTTGCATGAAGGTTATGTATGATGTCACGAGTTTTTGTACTTTGATTCTTGATTTTAGTTCGAATTTTAAACAATGGATAGCGCTGAGAGCAATAGGCGCTCAATCCAGAGAAGAATTTTGGTACTTCGGGATACATTCTTTACATTTTAATCTCCTTTTTTCGCATTGAAGAAGAGAGAGGCCGAGAAATTGAGCCTGGTTTTAGCGGTTATTGCTTGCAGCGCCATCTATTGATGGTATTTATATCTAAAACTGAGAATCGCAGCATAAGAATTCTTGACATCTTACATAACACTCCTGCAAGAATTTTCTTAATATATGTCATCGTTTGCAAGTTATGGAATTTTAAAATCTATCACCCATTTCTGGGACACCCGGTATGTCATTTTAAAATACAAGAATTAATCACGTGAAAATGAGTCGTCAAAATCTGAATAGACGAGGAAAAAAATCATATTCTAAATTATTATTTTTGGAAATCGTATTATTTCCATCAATGTCTATGTTTTCATTGAAAGTGAGACAGTGGTAATAATTTCAAACTAGGTTTAAATTAAATGAGGTTTTCGCTTTAGAAACGACAAAGAAATTCAATTATTTCCTTTTGTTTACTTTTGAATACCCCTCATAATAAACGACGAATGAAATTTTCTTTAATGTTTATTTTTTAAAAGGAAATAAACTATAAAAGAAAAATCCCGATTTTTCTTGTCCCATTTTAAATGATGCATTTTCTGTTGTTTATTCGAAGTTATTACAAAAAATTCATTTTGACTGTTTAAAGTTATAAGTATTGCATTTTGAACTTATTTTGTTTTTCGTTATTTCCTTTTAGTAATTTTTCCATTGTGATCTTACTTAATTCCTGAGAAATGTATGTTTTTACATCAAATATGATACACTATTTTAGAATTGTAAAATATAAAGCCAAAAAACAAAGCGAAGAAAACTGCAACGAATTTTTTTCGAAGCATTAATGCATGCAAATTATTTATTTGAAAACTTTAGCCTCAGAGTATTTTTAGCGACAGAATAATATGAATTCACTGTACTGTTTTCCAGTTAATTGAAATTTATTTAATGCATAAAATCTTTATTTATAAAGGGTGTCCCAAAATTCACACAAGTAGTAATTTTGATAGAACACTTAATTTATAATTAAAAATTGTAAGTTTTTCTTAATCCGTCAAATATACAGTATAGATCTAGGATTATGTATGAAATACGATATCAGGTAAATGGCCTCCACGGCTTTGTTGGATATCCCAAATTTCACGAAAGATTGCAATGTTGTGTCATTTGTGCATAAATGTGGCAAGATATGGATGTGGACGACATGTGGTTTCCAACAAGATAGTGCCACATGCCATACATTGCCAGAAACAATTCAATTACTGAAGGAAACATTTCCTGGACTTGATATTTCCGTTCCGGTAATCAGAACTGGCCGCCCATCATGTGACTTGACGCCTATGGAATTTTATCTCACGGCTTTTTTGAAGTTAAAAATTTATGCCAATGAACCCAGCACTAAGCCACGCGTTGGAGTTGAATATCGAGCGTTGTATCAACAAAATTCAGCCACATTTATGTAGAACGGTCCTGGAAATTTTCAACAAAAGCGTGCGCATGTGCCAGCAAGTCGTAGAGGCCATGTACCCGATATGCTATTCCACACATACCCCTATACTTTATGAATGAATAAAACAATTACAGTTTTAATTATAGAACTGTGTTTTCAATCAAAATTTCATGAATTTTGGGACATCTTTTACAATACAAAACAATTTATTTCAATAAGCTATTTTTTTTAATAAAAAAGAAACCTGCAGCTGAAACAATTATTTTATTTCCCTTAAAGATCTTATTATTAGATGATTTAAATTTAAATTATCAATAGTTTTTAGCTCCATTATTTTTATTATGTAAAAACTAAAATCGGTCATTTTACTACTACTTTTTTAAAAAATATTTTTCTGAAAATCACTTACGACAAATGAACATCTCATTTAGATATAATAGAATTATTATACTTTTCAAAAGACATTTTTTATCAATTTCTGATCATGAATATTTTAAACAATTAATTCTTACAAATGGAGATCAGAGTTGGATACGTATATGTAGTAAAGAATGAAAAAGAAAATTAACTTATTCTAAAACTAGAACCTCCAACGTTGTTAATGTATGTTTCTTTAATAAAAGAAAGAAAAAAAAACAGATTAACTTAATACATTACGCAATATTTAAGACATTTTGAGATGAGGTTTTTCCAACCCAATAAAGCGAATAATTAATACCATTATCTTCGTAAAAAGTTGTATGACAAAAGGCATGGATTAAATATAGTTTAAAAAATTGATAAAATAAATTACGCTCTAAATAGTATGTTCTAAATTAATAATACTTGACAGAAAAATAAAATTACACATATATTTTTACTTTTTTGTTGGCATAGTATTAAAATGCTTATCTACCATATTTGTTTAGGAAGTATCTTATATCAGATATATAAATTGTATTTTATTAAGACGCTGCAACATTCCATACGAACAAAAAAATGATTCATGCTTTTACGTTGGTTTAAAAAATAATACATTATTTTTCAATTCAAATATAAAACTCTATAACTTTTCTCAAACTAAATATATTGATTTAAAATAAGAGACATTGCAATCAATACATTATAGCCTACAAGAAAAGAGTTTAATGATTCCTGTAACATAAATGTCTGGCCTTCTAGATGCGACAAAATCTCGGAAGGCATTTCCGACGTCATCTTGCTTGACAAAATTCTTTTCCCTCAAGAAGTTGTCTAGGTGTTTCAAGAAGTGGCTGTCGGTTGCAAGAGATCCGGTGTATATGGTAGAAGAGGTAGTTTTTCGTAGGCCAAGGTGTATATTTTTTGAAGGGTCAATTATGCGACGTGAGCTGTCGTTCAACTAGTGCGGCAAACACTTATTGAGTTTCTTTGGCTTTCCAATTTGCTCTAAGTGGCGAACAGTACTTGATTGTTCAACGCTGAAAGCATTCGTAATTTCTTGAGGTTTTTAGTTTGGATCAACTTTGATTATTGCCTTCAGTTTATCATAATCAACAGCAGAAAGACGTCCGCGGTCACCCTTGACTATCCGGATGAATTCTCTTACATGGAATTTTTAAAACCAACGCTGAAATGTACTTACGTTGACGCTTTCATTTCTAAAAAATTTATTATAGTTTCGCGCAGTTTGTTCTGGAGTGCGACCGAGTTTAAACTAATAAATATAGATTTGATGAAAATCTTGTTTTGATACAAAATGCTTATAAAATTTGCTGCATTATTTTTGCAGCAACCTAATATTTAATAAAAAAATACACACATTTCACAATGATTTTACAAAATTTAATACCTTTGTATTAATAGAAAAGCTTATATGTATTGAGAAACAGGCTCTTTTTTATTCATTTAATTATCAAATAAAAACGGTAATTAAATTTATTTATAAATATTTTATCATACACTAGAAGAGTGTAAATTTTACATTACATTGTAAAAATAATTAGCGTAAATTTTTGCTACCCTATGTCCACATATGTCTATGATCCGATTTAATAGTATACGCGGATTTCAAATTAAAAAAATTGTTTTAAAATTAATTATTCGCTAAGAAGTGCAAGAACTTACTGTCGTAGAATTCAATAAAATTTGCATCTTGAATACAGTCTTCAGAGAGATATTATAATGTCATAGGAAACACCACAAATGCCATAAAAAGACAAAAAAAACATCCATTGCTTAAATGACAGCTATACATTTAAACAATGATCACCTTGTTTAAAAAAAGAAAAATGCATACGCATACTCTACGCGGAAGGGGACATAAGAACAAATTATGCTTGTAATTCAGCAGTTTGTTTATACTTGTATCTAAACCTGTATTTTAAATACTTGCAAGGGTATGTGGTGGAAATTGATCAGAGTATTAACGCAGCGTCTAAAACCTTTGGTGTGGCTTCAAATATAAGGCACATGACAAAACAGTTCCTTTTATTGAACGTTAAACTTGAACGTTAAACTTAAATAATCCAACACTACAGTTCAAATTCAAATACATATTTACAGAGATGTTCCCTGCAACATTCATTTTTCTCTAGTTACTAAGCGGCCTATTATATGCAAGGTAGTTCGAGTCGAAATATTGTGCTCCATCTTAATATTTGTAAAACCATACAATTTTTCTCAGAAAACCGTGCGCCAGTTCTTTGACTTACATAAAAATGAAAACGTTATTATTTAAAATACAGAAAGATCTGCATAATAGGGTGGGTCGAAAAAAAGAGATTTTTTATTTTCGGAACGCTTTAATGCGGAAAAGTTGCCTATTGTAATAAGAAGAAAAAGTGCATATTTTTTTTTTTTTTTTAATCGGTTAACATCTTCCATTCGCGCATTGTATTTAAAGTTTATAAAAAATTACAAAAACCGCGTCTTTTCTCTAATTTTTTTAAGTTTATTAAAACTTTAAAAATAAACACGCTTTAGATTTTTATGCTTGTTTCATGGTTTACGTAAGCAAAATAAATTAAATTCTAATCAATAATCTAATTTTTCCGTTCGCGTAAAATCTGAGAAAAAAACATAAATTTAGCAATTTTTCGCATTTTTCACAGTGCAACTCTTCGCTCGTTTTGCAAGAATAAAGCGACCCAGAACTCACCACGTGGAGGTAGTTTCACGTAGAGTTCCACCTCCACCCTATTCAACCAACCATCCAATTGTTGGGTGTGGTATTTACATTATATTTACAAATATTTACAAAGATTTTCCATAGAGTAGCATTCTTTGGCTTACTGTGTTTTTTACGTTTTCTTTTTTATATCTACTGCAAATTTAAAGTCTGATTTTTTGGAGAAATGAGGCATAACCGATTTATACTTCAGTGTAGTTCGTACATAGCCATCTGTAGCTTCATGTCCATATACCTTATTCGAGGTCTCTGTCAAAAGTTTGACGCACATCTTAACAGTCTCGGTGTGACAGGGAAACATTTGTATTTCTCTGATGAGATTAGTGCCAGAAGTGATGAACGATTTAACATCATCTTCACTTAGGTCCCGCGGCATTGGGGGGGGGGGGGGGATACACCGCACAAGAATTCCAATTAATAATTTCTATGTAATCGGAAGCTTGAGTGATTCCATTCGGTGGCATTACATTTCTAAGAGTCTTCTTGTTTGGGACGGTTTGTCTTGCTTTTACTATCCTTCTGTAATCAATATCCCCAATATGTTTTCTTTAATCAACAATCATTCCCAACAAAATATTCTCTGGGTATAAAAGACGCATTTCGTTTATTACTGGATCGACAACTTGCAGTAATTCGTCGGATAAATAGCATGATGTCTGAATTGCTTTAAATATACTGGTCCGTCAGTAAAAATTTGCTTATTTTATGGCAAATAACACAGGCATGTATGATTTTAAGATGAAGCCAGCTGTTTCTTTTAAGTTTTCGGATGAATCTGATATAATCTAAGGACTCGGTTGGCCGCAATTTGTCATCTGGAACAGGAGAAAGTACCAGGGTCCCAATTCGCCAAGTCTTCTGGACAATGTCCTAAGGTGATTGCATTTAAAATGTCCAAAAATACTGTTTTTTTCGCTCAGAAAAATCCTGTCTATATCAGAAATCGAACAATCTGCGGGTTCACAATCGACCACTGGAGCTTTTTCATAGCAAGTGAGCTACTACCTGACTGGCGCACTAAAAAATTTAGGCCCTTCAGTTTGACCGTGAATATGTTGGAAAATTTGGCGATTAGAAAGCTCATTAAGATCGCTGTTTAGCGCTGTTGCGTTAATTTTAATTCCCATCTGCTATTTGTGCTTTTAGTCGATGTTCTCAGTTTGTATTTGTCTTCCTCATACTCCGAGTCTTCAAAAGAAGTGTGTTTGAGTTCATCTATTTCATAGTACACTGCCACATTAGGAACTACTCAGTGCTCGCTGAAGATCACGAGCTTTCCGCTAAGCAATCACATTTAACTTTTTTGTAACTGTTTTGTAAATACATCCGATTTTCCCCCAAATTGTAATTCCTTTGAAGAATCATGAACCTCAACTCAAAGGCACGAATTTTCTTTCTTTTTTTTACATAAGCGTTTAATTAGAATTACGCATTAACTGCTTGTGGTCTTTTTAATATAATATAAATACCACACCCAACAATTGGATTCTTTGTTGGGTAGGATGTGGTTGGAACTCTGCGTTCAACCACTACCACGTGGTGAGTTTTGTGTCGTTTTGTTTTAGCAAAACGAACTAAGAGTTGCACGGTGAAAAATGGATAAATTTATGTTTTTTCTAAGTTCTTGCGCGAACAAAAAAAAATTAATTATTGATTGGAATGTCATATTTAGGTTATGTAAACCATGAAACAGCATAAAAAGCTAAAGCGTGTTTATTTTTAAAGTTTTAATTAACTTAAAAAAATTAGAAAAAAGGCGCAATTTTTGCAATTTTTCATAAATTTTTAGTACGATGCGCGAATGGAAGATGTTAACTTATTTAAAAAAAATTTATGCCGTTTTTCTTATTACAATAGACAACTTTCCCGCACTAAAGCGTTCCGAAATTAAAAAATTTCTTTTTTTCGACCCACCCTACTGCATAAGGTGTACTTTTTATGACGAAAATCTGAAAAAACACGAAAATATTTTTTATGTTTTGGTGAATCTATAATCATAGTGTAAAATCCGTGTTAGGAGGAATTCTCTGTATGACAGAAATTGTACTCGGTCACTATCGATTCGGACTCGGACAGACTTAATTGTAAAGCATAACGTACGAATAGTAGATACAATGATTTTAAGCACGCCTGTAATTAGTGTTTAAAAAAATAAATTAATCAAAGATTAATTAAACAAACAAATTTTCGTTTGTCTTTTTCGAAAATTCAAACGCGGGTTTGATAGATTTGTTAGCGTATTTTCTGGATTCATAAAGAAAATAGTCTACGAATTTTAGAATTTTTGCTTAAAAGGAATGGTATTTTTCTTAGAAATCCATTAACCCGAGACAAGCCGAGCCTTTTTCCAGAACTTTTGCAGTAGCGCCCGGTCTTTGCCACCGGCCACCCCGCATACAGAAAGTGTAAAATATGAAACATTTTTCACTTAATATTCGAATATTACCTTCCAATGAGGTTATAAATTTGCTTATTACTTAAATTATACATTTCTTTCGTGAGATTTGGAATAATGGGGAAAAATTAAAAACGAACTCTCATTAGGGACCGTTGTTTAGAATTTTCACCAATTTCAACTTTGATTGTGAAAATGTACACGAAGGTAAAACAGAGATGTCTTTTTACTTCACTATTGTGGTGGATAAGCATTTAAACTTAGCTATATGGTAGTTCGCCATTGTAAAGGGAAATGAGTTATGAGAAGATAACTCCTATATGTGGCAAAAAGACCGGCACTCGACTGTTGCCAGGTAAATAAGCACTTTTAGTAAATAAATGCGATTTTTTTGCACCTTTTTCCTTTTCACGCAATAAATAGCAGAATATTTATCATGTATCGGTATTGCATTAGTAAATATTCCTGTGTTCTTTTTCATAATATTCTTATTTCAACGTTACAGTTATGTTTTGTGGAAAAGAAACAAAATTCTGCAATCATATATAGCGTAGGTGATTTTGATATATATGATATATTATGATAAATAAACCCTTGTGAACTGGGGATGTTCTCATAAAAATATTTCACAACTGGCAGCAAGCCAAATGAATGCCCAAGCGTTTAAATATGACAATTGAGATTCGAAGTAACGTCTGTAAGCGGGACATTATTTTTTTTTCACGTTGCAACGTTCTACGCGATGTTGCAATGGCAACATCGCTCGAATGTGCGTTATCGGTTTTTAAAAATGAGACGCTGTCTTTCTGACTAGTATTTTATGTTTATGAAATTGTGTAATTTTATGTTTGCTGAAAATAATTTTGCACAAATTAGAGTTGCTTCTCAAGAAAGGAAATAGAAACAAACAGAAATAAACTTACATTATCGGATGTTAATGTAATCAGCCATAAGATGTATTATAAAAACAAATACTAATATTTCGTATTGAAATTTATCAAGTAAATCTAATGAATTTCAAATTTTGTAAAATGATAAACAAAGACTATATCATTTTTATTTTGGAGTTTTGGGTGCATTTTTTAAAAATATTTTTGCGCTATGGATATACGTAATATAAATAACATATTATAAAACACAAAATACCCATAAATCAATCAAATTAAACGTCATTCTTGTAATATGTAACAAATATTTCTAGATGTTATGCATAACAAAATGTCATAATTATTGAAAATATGTATGTAAGATAAAGACATATTATATAAGAAGTTTAAATTACAAAATTTACAAATTATTTCTAATGTTATAAAAGTACGACTTTGTATTAATATCATTGATGTTTAAAACAGTACTTTTCACCATGTGTAACTCCAAGATCTGTGATATTTCAACTCGTAACAATACAAAATATGAAATCTGATTTCTTTATTAAAAAAAAAAAAACAATTTATTATTTCAGTCTCATTAAATATATAGTACTACTATGTTTTGATAGAACATTATCTATGGAAATAAATGTTACAATTACTCTCCCTGTTTACGAAATTCTTCGCGAATTCTAATTTATTTTCCTTTCTTACGAAATTTATTAAGATTATTTTTATACTTTGAAAAATCAAATTTATTATATTGAACAACAAGTATAGACAACAGCTTTTTATAACTTCTGTCAATCAAAAATCATTTTTAGTAACATTCAATGACGTTAACAAATTAAATCCTGTATGATAATTTAATCCTACGAACACGTATACACAAATGCCGCTTTTACGCTTGCTTAGTTCAAAGTTGTTTGAAGTTCCTTTGGAAGGACTAAACACGGTACATATCATGTTTTAGAATAATGTTCGGAAATTTTCCATTACTCTAAAGGAAGTTTCTCAATAGACATATAAATATGAATATTGTTGTATATAATGTTATATCACAAACATTTACATATAATTTAGCGGAATTGAAATAAAATTACATAATATTAAATTTCATTTAAAATACTTCATTCCAATAAGTGCGTAAATGGCAAAAATTAGACATTAAAATTTCTATTTGAATATTTACATAATTTGAATAATTACATTATAGAATTAATATAAAACTGCATACAACTTTATTACATATGAATTTATACCTGAAAGAATGAATTGAGGAAAATATGTTTCTATAGCAAAAAAACTTGTATTTAGATTTTCGATATAATTATTTTTAAGTGATAATTTAAAACTATGAAAAAGGGTACGGTTTCTGTCTAATAAATTTAAAACGTTTTAAAGGTCTTATTTTTATGTTTTGGAAACAAGTAAGCAACTTTTAAAGAATAATAAATTTATATATATCGATACTTCACCAAATTGCATGTTTCATATTTTGAGTAATGGATATTTTGGGCACAGGTTTGTAATCGTTCATTCATTTTTTTTTTTTTTTCAAAACTGTTATTAATAATCAGAAATTTTCAATTAAAATATTACTTCTGAGCATGCGCAAAGCATATCTACGTTTATGTCCCTTTTACAAATCCACATAATATTTTGCTGGGTTCCAGAGTTCGGAAAAATACATCGAAAAAACATTTTCGATACAATATACAAAATACATTGTTTTTTCAACTTAAAATACAAAATACAAAATACTTTCCAAATTTCAAAAATTCAAAATATAAAATACATGTATTTTGAAAATACATTTAAAATACAAAATACATTTAAAAGAAATAAAAAAAAATTGTGCATTAAATTGTCCTAGTCAAATGAAAAGCTGGTTTGCAAAACTGATTAAATTTATAGAAATTATAAATTTCTAAATAAAGAAGCAAAATTAATTAAAACTCACTGAAAGTTAACAAAAACAAAACTGAAAGATTGGAGCAACAATGTGCTTAAAAGTGTATGAAAGTTGCAAGAATAACTAATAATGAATAAACTACCCATTAAAGGTAGTTACTCAGTAGAAATAACTGCATGAATTGATTGTGGTAGAGGTCTTCACGGGCCGGGCTTGGCCTGAGGTCCATACCTGGCCCGGTCCACGGTCCAGGCCGGCAGAATTAGAACAATTTATTTCAACGGGCCAGGCCGAGAAACAAAATAAACAAGCCGGGCCGATAAAAGAAATTAAGCAGGAAATTCAGGCTTGCATTTTTTTTTTTTTTTTTTTTTTTTTTTTTACATAGTCGAGCAGGGCCGGAACTGGATTTTATTGTTCTCAGGATGTGTTGTATAGGGAAGGCAATATGTTTTGTAAAAAATATTAATAGCGATAATGAACTTCTCTTAACGGAATCTTTGGAAATATACCTCAAGGTGGTTCTCAAATTCACTGCTCAACAATGAGAAATTTCCTGGCACATTTTCTGATTAATTTTTTACTGTAAAGGCTTAAAATTGACAGGTCTGACTATTGAAGGGATTTGGAATCGAATAGTTTTTCCTTTAAAAAAAAAAATAAAATAAATAAATTACTTATCGAGATATAAGAGATTCTTGTCACGTGACTGCAGGTCCTTCTTTTTCCCGTACTATCGATTCCGGAAATTCGATCCAAAACTACAACTTTGACGGTATTTTCTCAAAGACATGTTGCCTTTATCAAAAAATGATAACGTTATTCGATTACATAGTTTCTGAATCAGAACACCTGCCAATCTTATGCGTTTCCGAAAAGAAATGAATCCAGAAATGTATCAGAAGGCTCCTTTGGATTTGAGAAAAGCCATATTAAATGGCAGAAAAATAGTTTCACGAATCTGCTCCTTATTATACAGCTTCAAAAATTATCCTGTTTTAACCCTCTTTTTTCTTTTATTCTAAATTACATTAATTTTTTAATGAATCTTTATTTGAATGTTGAAATATCTAAGACCCTAAGTAATCACTAATGTTGCTATTGTGTATTTCCTGTCTTGCGAACACATAGTAATTTTAAAATATACTGTAAAATTACCCCATAAATATGTATGCAGTATTCTTTAAAAAATCTTAATTATGTGTTTAGAAAAATCTGATTTTTTTGTAGAAATTGAGTCAGGCCTCATTTAATTGATTTTTCCACGGGTCGGGCCTGTTTTCACTGATTTTTGTACGGGTCGGGCTCAGGCCGAACATTTAATTTTTTCGTCAGGCCGGGCGAAGATTGATTTTGTGAGGGTCGGGCCGGGTCGGACCCGGTCCTGGAAATTCCGGCCCGTGCAGACCTCTAAATTGTGGATCCGATAAGGAATCTATTTCACGAGGCATAGGATAGCACCACCCGCTACTGAGTGTTCTAAGCCAAAATTGTGACAGTATTGATTTTCAGAAAAAGCTTAAAAAGTTTGGTGCGATTCTATTTAATAAGTGCAGATATAGAAAAATCTCGAAAATCCTGAAAAACACAGCACAGAAAAAATCATCTGTAGGACGATATACAGCAAAATGTCATCGATACTAACTGAATATGATGACGTTTGATGAAATTCCGTGCTCTATTTCTTGAGATATAGCTCTCACGGCACAACTGCCAACTTCAGATTTTTAAAAATCAGCATTACGAACCAGAAAATTTATTTTAAAAAGGTACTTTCAATCTGTGCGGTACTTATTTCATTTAAATTTGATTTACTAATATGATCATTTTGACATGGAAGGAAAAAAACAAACAAAAAAATAAAGGAGAATTTTACGTATATGTTACGGTAATCATAAAAACACAGCATAACAATGCCACCTCTTGGGCGATACACCCCAAACTTTATCAGCATTAATTTATTTGAAGATCTAAAATAATATGAAATTGGATTAAGGGGTCTCAGGACTCTTAACATTGGAAAAAACGAAAAACAAAGACCATTTTCAGCATTTAATATCTTAAAATGTATTTGCTTTTAAGACACAATTTTAATTGGAATAAAATATATAAGTATGTTCTTTCATTTCATGTATTTAAAAAATTATGAGATGCAGAATTAGCATTTACAGGGGGCTCCAAACTGTTACACATTTGACGAGCAAAAAATTGGCATAACAGTTTACGCGCACGATTACAAAATAAGTATTGCAACTAGACTGAAAATTTTGGTTCCTACTTATACTTCAGATTGTAATAATTACCCTGAACCTAAATAAATTTGTATTTAAAGATTTTTTATATTTTTAATACAAAGTTGTATTTAGATAATGCAAAATTAAGAAAATTTCAACAGTATAATCACCTAAAAAAATATTGTTTTGAACAATAAAAAGGAAATTTTAGGTTCAGTTTATACAGACTAACATGAAACATATGTTTTGAAAATTTCATGAAAAGATATTCATAAGTTTTTGAGATATCGTGCGCGTTAGGCCCTAAAACGTCATTTGGAGAAAAATGGCTTCAAAGTTTCCGAAACGACGCTTCAGCTATTGAACGTGTATAAATGTAAAAGCCATAACATCAGTTTAATAGGAATTTCAAGCAAACAATTATATCAAAATGTTCAGAAAAGATAGGAGTTTAACATCTAAAAAAATTAAAATTTCGAAAATTTTAAAGCTTTAAGAGTCTTGAGACCCCTTAAATTTTGTCCATTTGTCTTTTGGATATAGTTATCGCGGAAATCATGAAAAAACCAGCATAGTAACACCACCTGTTGAAAGATATACACTAAAAATTAAATGGCAAGTATTTCTGTTCAGGCCTATATGTAGTTAAATGAAATTCTGTATATTGTTTAATACAATATAGCTATCATGGAATAAAATAATTAAACATAGCACTGCCACCTGTTGGGAGATATATACCCAAAGCTAAGTTATACCTATGTCTATCTTAATCTGAAGTTTGATTATTATTAAACTCCATGCATTAGGTCTTGCCTTCCATCTTGAAGGACCACAAAAATTATGTCTCACAGGGACTAACAGGCACACACACATTTCCCAAAAATAGTTAAATCGCGTTCAAAACATCCCGAAACGTGTAAATCAAGCAAAAAACGAAAGTCAAAAATTTTCTCGATTTCCAACACTTTCTTCTTATTTATTAGAAGAATGTAAAAACAAATTAGTCTAGTATCAGTCTTTTCAATCAATCTTTCTTAGTACAAACTACAAAAGAACATATTTTATAACAATCTTATATGTACAATGACACCGAATAAAATTGTTTAAATGTGTTTAATTTATTTTTTTTTCTTTTTATATAATGCGCGTGTGTTTAAGAACTCCCAACTACGCAAGAATTTTTAGGCCTTCCACTAATAAAATATTCGGGGCACAACTTTTATATTATGGTGCATTTTAGAAATAATGCATACGAAATTTAAAATATGTATTACTGAATGCAAAATTATAAATGAAAAAATTAGATAATTTTTAATACAACTTGAATTATTATTATTATTAACAAAAGTACGAATTCTTCGTATAAGGTAGTTTTAAAATTAAAACACTCAGGTAAAATACCAAACCATACATAAGCGTAAAGAAAGAAGAAATCATTTGCACGTACTATGAAAGTCTTGAAACTTTTATTATAGAGCAGAAAAAAGTATGAAAGCTCTTCCATTCGTAAATAGAAAGTACATATAAAATATTCATAAAAAGTAGGAATAATTCGAATGCAAAATTTGCGAAGTCATAAATTTCATTTTTTCACAGTCAAATCGTTCCTTTAACCCCTTAATTCTCGCTCCCGTGATATTCACGGGCTGTGCCTTTTATTCAGATTGTTTGATTCCCACCAGTTTTATAAAATAGTGTAATTGGCTTTATAATAGTATCATTTTACCTGTCATTAAATAAGGTGAATATTTCTTTTTTTAAAAAGTGGTGCCAATGAGCAATTTGAAATTTTAAACCGTAATTTAATGCGACCGTTAAGGGATTAAAAGTTCATTGCAGCAATTTTCTTGCGGTTACTGTCTAGAAAAATTTATAATAATGAATGAACCATGCGAATTTTTAAGAAATCCTTTTTCGATATTTTTAAATAAAACTACTAGACCAGACAAAAAAATTTAGCTCCTTATATGTGTGGTCAATGGGCAGCTGTCGGTAATAGAGTGCTGCGCCTGCTCAACTCTGAAAGATCCTTCCGGTCTATCACAATTACATGTTTTTTTTTTCTTGTAATTCCCACAGCAACATTAAGATATATAAAAGTTATTTTTGTAACTAATCAGGAAGAATACATTTGCTGTATCAAAACATCATATTCATCAAACTCCTTGTCTTAGCAATAGTCGAAAAGTGTGTTTATATTAACTTCCAGAACAGAATTTGAAAACTAATCAAAACAGATAGTCGTGTATCTCCTTTTAATGAACCGCAACTTTTCTCTGTGCGGTTTAAACATGGCAGTTTGAAATTTGGAAAAAAAATTGTATTTTGAGTATTTTCAAAATACAAAAAATACATTGTAAAACTATCAGATAATACATTATAAAAATACTTTGATCTTATCGGTTTAAAATACAAAATAGAAGATACAAATTTATTTTGAAAATGTATTTCAAATACAAGTATTTTCGATACTGCTCAACTCTGCTCGGTTCTATTATTGATGGAGAGATGCGTGCTCTATTTACCATATTCTTTATTTACTAAATATGATACGGATGTAGGAATATACTTCCTGTTTGCATGATACTTCATAGTTCCATGAAACTTTCTTTCTTTTAGTGGTAAATATGGCGATAATGTTGAATTGATTTGCAATACACAGATGTTTACGAATTGTTTGTTTGAATTATTTACCGAAAAGAGTACTGTGTTTCACTGGGGTGGAGGAATTTTTAAAGTAAATTTTTGAAACACTGTTTCGTGCTCTTCCCCTCTTAAATAATAAGGAAGCTTATTTTATTAATATTGTTAAAGTAATTTTTTTCCGAGTTCCATCTGGTTCCTATATATAAGGACGAGAGTTTCAAAACTTACCTTTTACAAAAATAAAATAGTGTTTTCTCTATCAATCTATTCTAGTTGTGAATCTGCACCTAAACAACAGTACAATCTGCAAAAAACTACTTTCATCCTGTATTTCTAGCACTGCAAAATCTTGATTTACAATGAAAACTAACGGATGCAGTAAGATGTTTTTTGCAATTTCCCAAAAACTGATTTTTTTATAAGGCTATATATATATATATATATATATATAGGATGGTTATGTGTAAAATGTTAATTTATTGATGACTTGAATAACCAGACGATGGAATAACAACACATACACTTTAATACAATTCTATAAAGATAATTCTACACCACTTCGTTGATAGCTTCTTCAAATACTTTACATTTATCAGTTATAGCCTATAATACATTTTCTTTCGAAAAATCTGCTTAGGCCTAACAGTGTATTCCTTGGCATTTCAAAAGCCGGTGCTTCATGAACAATATAATTTAATAGCATGACCCTTTTCTAATTTTGACTATCTCCAAACCTTGATCTCGTGATCGTGAATTTTCATAACTCACGCTTTCAAATCATTGATAATAAAAATACCAGGGCATCAGTTAATTTTTTGATCTTGCACGTCATAAAGAAAATAAACAATGCTTAAATTCAGATCCTACATATATATATACAGCGTGTTTCATAAAACATGGGCAAAGCGTTAAGAGGTGATAGTACACATCCAAACAAACAACTTTCATCAAAGAATGCATGGTCGGAATTAAAATGAAAAGCTTCTAGAGTATACCGAATGTGATGTTGTTATGCGAGGCAAAAACACACAAAAAATGATTAAGTGACAAAAGCAAGGTTGAAAACCGCTCTCCGTAACAATCGTTGAGCTTCTGAACCGTTTCCAATTGCAGTACCGTAGCTAAATTGCATATAATCCTGTACCCTATTATTGAATGATAACATCTTCTGATACGTTCCTACAGCGATTGATAGTTTCACGACGGATCAGCGGCTTGTATGCATTAATCAAGGCGAAATTTTGCAGACGCGTTCTTATTTTTTCCCAAATCACATTTGCATGCTACTAGTGTCATTCTTCTCCCGATAACTCGCTACAGGAATTCAGCTTTAATATTTGGATGGACCAAGTTTCCGGATGCACCAGAACACGTGCGTTTTATATCCGGCTATGCATTCTTGGATTAAAGTCGTTAGTTTGGATGTGCAATAACGCCTCTTAAAGTTTTGCACATCTTTTGTAAAACAATATTCCATTAATAACATATATTTACCATTACTTATGTTTATGAAGCTCCCATGAATAATCCATAATATATGCATTGTTTCTTAGTTTTGCATTTGGAATTTCCTGTGTTTATCTTTTGCATCATCTTTTATTTTTTTATACATTTGATGAATTTTGCGAGGCAGTGAAAAAATAATGATAAATATTTTATGTTAATTATTCATTATGTAAATAATGAATAGATTTGAGCACTAAATGCAGTTATCTATTCCTAGTGCATTAGAATTATATTTAGGATGTGCAGATATTTCTCTAAATGGGTGGCATAACGAAGTGACACTTAATTTAAAATTGCTTTGTATTTTACATATTTAACGTAGTTCTAACATTATTTAAATTACTTTGAATTTACTAATCGAGAATGGCGCTAACTATCAAAATACTATTGCGTTTTATGATGTTTAAACCAATAACTACGATGTAATTTTGGAGTACTTAGACTGATAACAGAAATAGATGTAATCTAAAATTCAGTAACAATTAAAAAAATATATATACAAAATTAAATTTATTTATTTCAGTATTTTATTTATGTATTTCTTTAAATAAAAAAAAAAATGAATTCAATTTAATTTATTGATGTTTTGTCTCTTTTCTTTTCTTATAATTTCCTTTTACTGTTAAAACGGATTGTACATAATTGTTAGGGAACTTTCAGCTTGTAATTATACATTTAAAAATTAAGTAGTGCAAAATAATTATAAAGTTATAAAATTTTAAGAATTTTTTTCAAATGTATGATAGTTAAGATATGTTAGTAACTCTCGCTATATTTTCTTTATTCTTTAAAATTACTTTATTTTCATTGAAAACCTATTTTTCTCTGTAAATTTTCCAAGAATTGTTTTATTATTAAGATAAAAAACACTTACATATATTTATTTATTTATATATATTTTATACAAAAATTTTACTTAGCAATATTTTTTGTTACAATTTTGCGGTATATTCAGTATTTCCCTATTTCTTAATAGTATCTATTATTTATTCCTAGCTAATTTCCTTTAAATTTAAAACACGTATATTAAAAATGATCTTATTCGAAATCTTAATATAAAACATTTAATCCCTTCATAAAATTTTTTAGCTACCAAAACAATAATATTCTGGGCGAAAACAAGGGGAATTTTACCATTTCAGAAAAGTGGTGTCAGTCAAGATATCTGAATTAAAAAAAAAATGTAGCCAACTAGTAGCACTGCTTGGAGATGTCAGAATTTTCACCACAAAATCCCTACATTACAAAGTCTAGGAATCATTCTCCTAAAACATTTCTCCTCTCACATCATTGGTTTAGATCCTGTTGTTCGAATATCGCCGTTCATCGATTGGTTCGTCTCTGTATTACCTTGGAATCTGTCACCCTAAACGCGATTAACAAAAAGCCGATACGATGATTTCGGAATTCTTGTTCCACTGTTTTAAACTACGTTACCGGGTATCTTACAGTCTAGTAGAATATCTAAATTTGTTGTTTAAGATCTTTTTTGCATGATGTAGTGATTCATGTTCCAGCATTAAGGCTCTGCGAATATTCTAATAATGTGGAAATTTTGGTGTTTTCATATTGTGATGAATAAACGTTTTAGAAGGAAATTTGGCTCTGTTTTTATGGAGAAACTACCGGATTTCTAAATCCTTTGCCTTGCTACGCATATGCTATGACAATTTAAATATAATACGACTGCAAAAACCAACACCTATGTTTCATTTGGACTTAGACCTTCTCAACTATTATCAACAAATTATATAGTTAATTGGATTTGTCGACTGTAAAAGTAATAGAGCCTGTAAACACCGCCAGTATTCTACGAATTTAATATTTCACTAAGTTGATATGAAGTTTATACAATGTTACATATACATATATATATTTTTTTATTTTTACTGAAAATGCTAACGTATACCTTTAAATTATTTTTTAAGGGTAACTTTTATGCTAAGGAATTTGATTGTAGAATAATAATAAAAAATATTTGTTTAAATTAATTTTTAATGTTAGTGTATACTTCAATCAACTCTCTAAAACATACTCAACCGAGATAAAATAGTAATTTTCATTTCTTACAAAACTAGATTAAAATAATTAAACTAATTCAAAATATTACTCTTATTTTCAGAGATTCCTTCTTACTATTAAATAGACTGCCTTACAAAATAATAATCTTTCTTTTTATATGCATTATTTCAGACATTTTCCTTACTTTTTTTCATTTTGTTGAGTTAAAATATGAAGAGCGTTCCCATGCATCACGTAGCATTTTTTTTTTTTTCATGAAGTGATGAAAAATGTTATTGATTTATAGTTAAAATATATTATATGTTTAAAAATCACACAAAAGATCTACCAGAGTAAAATTATTTGATAAAAAGAGCACTACAGAAATCTAGGCATATGATAAACATCGGTATACTACGTTTTCTAATCTTTGATAATTTATTTTTACTGAAAATGTTAAAGTATACCTTTAAATTATTTTTTAAAGGTCACATTTATGCAAAGGAATTTGATCGTAGAAAAATAATAAAAAATGTATGTTTAAATAAATTTTTGATGATAGTGTATTAAATTGAATGAACTCACTAAAACATACTGGAAGGAGATAAAATAGTAATTTTCTTTTCTAACAAAACTAGATTAAAATAATTAAACTAATTCAAAATATCACTCTTATTTTCAGAGTTTTCTTCTTACCATGAAATAAACTGTCTTACAAAATAATAATCTTTCTTTTTATATGTATCATTTCAGACATTTTCCTTACTTTTGTTGAGATAAAATATAAAGAGCTTTTCCGCGCATCACGTAGCATTTTTTTTCACGAAGTGTTGAAAAATATTATTTATTTATAGTTAAAATATATTATATGTTTAAAAATCACACTAAAGATCTACCAGAGTAAAAAAAAATTGATGAAAATGACACTACAGAAATCTAGGCATGTTATAAACATCGGTATACTACGTTTCCTAATATTTGACAAAAACTTCTTTCATATTTTCTTTTCTATCCTTCACACTTATATTCCCATTTCTATACTAACCAGTAATAGTACGGCAGACAGCGTTAGTTTATGGCTGTCAATTTTAACGTGAATGATTTTTCTATCAATCATAAATCATATGGTACATTATTTAAACTGTCAGTCATCTGGCATATCAGCAGGTATGGCACAGCTTGCTACAATGTGAGATGTACGTGTTCAAGATTACTTAATTTTCACCTCGAAAAAATCATCCTTATCATGTCATGATTTTACATTGCAGCGGGTTGTGTGATGTTGTTTTGGTAACAATATTCAACACAGTCCGAGCTTTCTAGTAATTTCATTATCTGTATCGTTCAATCTATCATATATGCCAAAATCGGGGACTTTGAAATTAGCCAAGAAACTTTGACGCTGCCGCCAAAGACTATTTTGTTCGTTGTCTGTTGTTTTTAAGACTAAATGTTCAATTTAGTAAGGTTATATTCAACTTAATATAATTAGTCTATAAAATGTGACGCTGCTCGCAAAGAATCTCTTTATCTTTGTGTGTTGGCTTTAAGACAAAATGCTCAACTCAGTATTGTTGAAATCAACTTATTATAGTATGTTCATACAATGTGACGATGCCTCCAAAGACTATCTTGTTCGTTGTCTGTTGTCTTTATAAAACTAAATGCTGTACTAAGGTTATACTCAACTTAATATAATTAGTCTATAAAATGTGTTGCTGCTCACAAAGACTATCTTGTTCGCTATGTGTTGTTTTTAAGACTATCAAATTTGTAAGGTTATGCTCAACTTAATGTAGTTAGTCTAGAAAATGTGACGCTGCTAACAAATACTATCTTTTCGTTGTCTATTATTTTTAATACTAAATGCTTACCTTAGTATTGTTAAAATCAACTTAGTATAAGTAGCTATGAAAATAGGACGCTGCTCCCAAGGACTATCTTTATCGTTGTTTGTTGGCTTTAAGACAAAATGCTCAACTTAGTATTGTTAAAATCAACTTAGTATAATAAGTTGCTAAAATGTGACGCTGCCCCCAAATACTATATTATTCGCTGTCTATTGTCTTTTTAAAACTAAACGGTCAACTTAGTATGGCTAAACGCAACTTAGCATAATTTGTTGAGAAAATGTGACGCTTCCTACAAAGACTATCTTGCTTTTTGTCTTTAAGACTGACTTCTCAACGTAGTATAGTAAGTTCTTCTTTTTCCTGTCAAAACCAAACAGAAGTTCTTTATTTGTGTTGCCATTGTTAAGATTGTTTAGTAAGTACCTTGGATTTAGCCAAAGAATTACAATTTACTTCAAGAAGAACATTGCTTTGGAGCTCTGCAATACTTTCGTTACAAATGCATCAACATCACTTCTTAATCTGTTCATTAGATCAAAAACATCTCCAATTATTAAGTTTTTCTCTAATAAGATTGCTATATATTTTTGTTAATTAATTCATATTGATATTAAATTTTAATTCTTTTTTTTTATTTATAAAAATGTTTTAATTTGATAAATCTATCTAGATAACAAATTACAAAAAATATTTTCCTTATTGACATAACTATTATTTATTGATTGATTAGTTAGTAAATTAAATATATATGTTTTCTCTAATGAATGTTTTTCAAATATACTATTCACTTAATTTTGGATTTTTGATTTACAAGTGCAGAATTTCTAGAATTTTAAAAGATTCATAAAAAACACTCTTAACAGAAGAAGGCCACAATTTACTGCATTTATGATTGGAGTGACTTATTACAATAACTTTGGACGTAATCAGATATTATCTCTAAGCAATAAAGAAATTAATAAAGCTGTATCTATTTACATAGATTGCTGAGCAGACGTTTTATATTGATTTCAAAACACTTTATTAGTTTTTCTATTGTTTTCAAAACCTGTTTGAATAACCAAAACTAAAAACAAACTGTAGAATTATGTTATATTATTACTTTTTTCCACTTTATGATTTTCATATCACATAATTAGAAATCTAGAAGATAGTAATATGTAGATAGTAATCAAGATATAATCAAGATGGTAATCGAGATAGTAATCAAGATAGTGATCAAGAAGATAGTAATATGTTATGTTAATAAAAATAAACGCAATCAATAAAATAATCGCATTGCATTTTTTTGTACGAGGGATTAGTTCAAATGAAAAAAACTAAATTTATAATTTTGATGTAATTCAGAAACGAAAATTGTATTAAAAGTAAAATTAAAGGAATATTTAATCCCTTTTTTGTTGCACTTTGCGATTATTCAACTCATATAATTTAAGAAAATGTTTTATACTTGCATGAGTGATCTTAATCTTCTCATATTATCATTGTGAAATGCATATCAAAATGATATTCTTTATTATAAAATTTAACCATCTATTATCTGTAGGGAGTACAATGAAACCGCTCAAACTCAGGACACGCATAGTCCTCTCTTTGAGTACATAAAATATGCCCAGAGAACAATAGCTTTACGACCCGTAGTTCTTGAGAAAAACGCGAAAGAAAAGTGTGACGTTATATCCTGTACAACAAAAATCTTTATTAAGCATATGAGCATAAGTATTTCCATAAGTTTCAGTAGCAAGATGTTCAAAAAGTCCACTGCTCTTTTCGAGGCATTTATACGCGCGGCCTGAAATGGCTGACTGCACACGCTGCATCAGTGTGGAGTTAATATAGCATTAACACGAGCAACTAAGTCACTTTTTGTATTAATTAACGACAGCTTAACTTTTTTCCGCGGTATGCGGTTGCATGAGTCGGTAGGCAGGGTATATATTTTTTTGCATTTTCGTTTGCAAACATATCGACTTTATTGCATTTGGCTTGCTAAGTTTGTTAGGAAGACGCTATTTAAAAATATTTAAAAGGTTTTTGCATTCTAACATTTGCATGACTATACAAAACGTAGTACAAACTATACTATCATGGAATTCCAAGACCGACTTATAACCCAAAATAAAAGCTATACATAAGAGTCAAACTGTCCGTAGGAAAGAATTTTAAATTTTTGGAAGGACATGATCTGTAAGATTCGTTTCCATAATGTTCAATCATTTTTCTGTGCTTACATATACGCGTATAAACAAGATCGATAAATCATGAATCAATCATAAATTATGAAACTCATCCCAACACTAAACTATAATAATAAGAAGTTTTTTTCATACAATGAAATCAACGGTAATCCGTCTGTTAAGTTAATTCTGTAGCTGAAGATAAATACTACGTATTCCTTAATTTATAGAAAATTATAGAAAACGCTGCAGAATTCGAGGAGTGCGGCATTCCACGTTTCCCTCGAAGGTCCCCAACCTCCAGCACCTTTTGCCGATACGCTAGCGGAATCAGGAAAGAAAAGAAAAAAAATGAAAAATTGAAACCTGACAAATTTAAACGGAAAGTTGATTAAATTAAAGAAATCCAAAAGCAGGAAGAGTTGGACTAGTGACATTGAAGCTATCGCACGACCGCAGCGGCTTAGAGCTCATTATTAGTTACAAATACATAGAATTAAGTTGTAGCACACCGCAGTGATCCTTTTTATTTCCAATATGTATGAAGCATCGTAACATCATTAAAAGGAATCGCAGACAAATTTCCCCACATACATAATAATGTAATGAAATATTTTATCAGTTCCTGTAAACTCGCTGTAAAAGTTATTCATACTATACCCTTAAGAATTTTTTTTTTTTTTGATCTCCTTAGTGATGTAAAGCAATTTCATTCAGTTTGAAGTACAGGATGTCCATAAAGAATATCCCAGATTCAATGGCCTATTTTTAATTTAGAATATTTATAACAAACCATATATCCAATTAAGTGTAAAATAGCCTAGTTTTACTTACAAATGTTCAATAAATGCTTCTTTAGTTATACGGTACATTTCCAACCTAAAGTCCAGTTCGTCACACATTTCGGTTAACAAGTGCTGAGTAATGGAAGCAATAGCCTCTTCAATTCTGTGTCTGAAATCTGACAAATCATTAGGTAGCGGTGGAAAGTATACGTGATTTTGTATAAAATTCAAAAGGGAAAAAATCGCATGGCTCTAACGCCTTTTAAAACTCTAGCCCAGCAATAACACTGTAACGATTTCCCTCCTCCTAAAAAGATCTGGTAGCGCAGAAGACAGGAAATCTCACTAGGTTAAACTTCGAATAAATTTATTCAGGGTTTTCAGGATTATACAAATTAATCAGGATTTTTCTCAATTATGAATATGAAGGGACATTTGTCACAGAGTCTGGGATATACAGAATGTCTTTTTTACATTTGAGAGTGATGTCTGTGGAAGAATGTGTTATTATTGAATGTCCTATTACACTTGAGACTGATGTCTATGAAAGGCATCTCGCCGGCCGGGGCCGTCTCGAGTATTTAAGAACACGTTCACCAAAAAGTCTCGTCGCTAATTTTTAGTGGTTCAAAATCTGTAGGAACTAGGGATTTCGCCGGCCTATGCCGTCTGCTAGAAATCCGATATTCCTCTCCCTCCGGAAAAAAAAACTCATCATCTCCATCCCCTGTTTCCGACCCCAAACCGACGGGCATGTTTCTCCTCCAATCGGCCAAGTCCTCACGTTCTAATTGGACCCTGTTTGTTCTCCGTTGGTGCCTGTTGCCATTCCCAGTCTGCGAGATGCTGAAACTCTCTCCCCGCGGAGGTCGCCTGAAGGAGAATCGACCCATAAGGCATGGATCATGGAGAAATGCTAACGTCACGAGACATTGGAACTAGAATACTTCGAGATATTCTCTTATTCTCCATTAAAGATGAATGGTTTTGAAGCCGGTGGGAACGCAATCCACTTGTGAAGTCTTGGTACAGGCATATTTCTGTTAATTAATTATTTATTTATGCCAATACTTTACAACACTTTACGCTCAGAATTCTTCCATTTGCGTATTTGGCACTGCAAGCGAGCATGTAACAAAGCATTACTCGCATATGCGCTTATCTAATACAGTTTGAGTTACACTTTAATTGTGACCTTGAACTAACAATCAACAACGCTTACAGTTGATACTATTAAAATTTATAACTGTGACATCCTGTATTACAACGTCATTAAATTCGAGTGGAGTGGAATTCTTTAAAGTATCCCTATAAACCAGCTATGAATTTTGAACGCGCAATTTTCAACACTGAACATATTACACGTGAACATCAATAACATATAAAAAGTGCAAACAAAGTACATGTACGCGATTTAGAGTTCAGAAAGACAGACATCAGACGACAGACAAACCGAATTCATAAACATTTTCAACTATTTTTGAAAGTGTTAAGAAAGGTGGTATGTAAATATCGAGATAATAAAAAAATATATAATGTATTCAACATAAAGGTATTTTAAAAATTAATATAAATTATATTCATTTTAATCATTTTTCCACGTAAATAAAAATCTTCGTGTAAGGTAATTTATTTCCTAATGCAGCATTCCCTTTATTTTATTTTTTGTTCCCTTTGTTGTGTTTTTTTGTATTTGATTGTAGTAAATAAAAGGGAATACTGTATTAGAAAATAAACTATCTTTCACGAAGTTTTTTATTTACGTGGAAAAATGATTAAAATGAATATATATTTTTTATAATTTTTAAAATACCTTTATGTTGAATAAATTATATTTTTTTATTATCTCGATAGTTACATACCGCCTTTCTTAACATTTTCAAAATTAGAATGTAAGAAATAAAATGTAAAAAAAAATAATAATGTTCTTTGTCATTTTTGAATAATCATTATTCCTGTAATATTCTGTATTCCAATAGTGATTACCGAAATACAGGAAATGTTCTGATTAATGAAATAATATTATACCCAGCTAACGGAAACTATAACATCAAATATCACAAAGCTATGTAAATTTAATTATTCATTCCTGTTTAATCAAATACAATTCTAATGGTTTAATTCAAACAATAATGGATATAAACATATTTTCCGATTAATGAGTCAGTTTAAAAGCGTCGCTGCTTAAAGCAACAATCAAATAGTAAGCAGTTTTATAGTTTCATAAACTAATTTTTGTGTCCTATAAAAAATCAATTACTTCTTATTATAAACAAATTTATTTTTGGATAAAAGATTTTTTATATCGTTCGTATTACATAAAAATTTAAGATATGATGTGGGAAAATAATTAAATAAAACGTATACAGCTTATTTCCTATTTAAAATTCTTAGTTATTACATATTTATCTTGATTATTAAAGGAAAAAATCTGTTTCGTTTTAGCATACAACATCTATATCGACGAAGCATTTTATATACTATAATGTAAGAAATCAACACTTATCGTTTTTATTGATAAAATTTCATTTATTTAATACTGTTCATTGTTAAAAGCATATAAAGAATAACTTATTTATTTTTAATAAAAAATAAAGTAGAGGAGATAGGGGAGGTTTGATACATAGGGAGGGTTGATACATTGACAATTTTTCTCAACAAATGGCATTAAGAGCCATTGTAACATATGTAAATGCTTCTTTTATTAGCAGCGGCCATCATTAGTTGGACTTAGCAATGAAGAACTGACAACGTTTTTTTTTCTTTTAATTTTTAAGATTTATGGAATGTCAATGTAATTTTTTATTAAATAGTCATTTTCTTTCATAACTCTCATTATTGTGAAGATAATATCTTGTAATTATTTTTTATTTGTAAAACACATTGTTAGGGTGAGTTTTACTACAAAGCATATTGACATTTTGCAACTGCATTTACACCAAGTGATTGAAAATCCAATAAGGCATGATAGGGAGAAATGATACATTAGTGCTGAGGAAAAATGATACACTTGCATATTTGAAATTTAATATTTTTTTAAGTTTAAAATTAATATAGGACTGTTCTATTCATTATTGTTTTGCAGCAAGAGCTACTGAAATTGTTAAGGAAGAACAAAGAGACTATTCGTAGACATTATGTAGGTTACACAGAAAAGTAGTGCGATGATAGATGGTTAGTTCGCTTTGCTGGTCATGTAGAAGATAAAAGTTTAAATGGCCCGAAAGGGAACATGTTTCAATAAATGACTATGGACAAATTGAAAAAACATTAAATCCACCCGATTTTACTTACCAAAATGATAGAGTTATAATTTTTTCTTTTACCCATTTCATGGTGATGGTATGTTTATGAAATCACTTAATTTTATTTCCCAAAAGCCAGTTGGTACCAGTATTTTGGTAAAATATTTTCCATTTAATATGAAAGTGAAATATAGCCCTTTTATTATTTCCAATTAAATTTGTTAGGGAATTACGGTGCCATTCATTTATTCAACACTTTAGCATTGAAAATGCTTTGATCTGAAAGGGTTAAAGAAATCTTAAATGTGTTAAATTTATATTATATTGTTTGCAAATCAACAATGTCCACTTCATTTTTCCTTGCAGTAAGATCTGTAGGGTTTTTTTTTCTTTATTTATTTTCTAAAAAGTGTGTTAATAGGATTCTTTAAATAATAGCAAGTGTTTAAATATTATTTGTAAAAAACAATCCTGAAACAAAAATATGTCAATATCATTTCTTTTTACGTTGTACTTAAATATTTCATGATTTATCATAAAAAAATACATGACACATAAATTGAATTGTCTGCATTTTTTTTATTATTTACATAACAATGTATCAAATCTCCCTTGCTAGTGTATCAATCTTAACAGTAATGGGGAGATTTGATACAGTAGTAACCATTCAAAATAATTGACATATATTATTTGAATGATTATTTTTTAAATTCACAATATTTTTAATAAATGAATAAACGGTCACTTTATAAGAAAACACGAAAAATTTGTTTAAAAATAGCTTTCTAAGAGTTGTAAAAAATTACTAAAAAAATTGTATCATACCTCCCGTACCTCCCCTATCGTAAAGAATATAGAAAATTGACATCTGTTTTTTTCATATATATATATATATATATATATATCCTTATCCTTATAATATTATAAATGTCAATGTGTGTCCGAATGTTTGAATGAAGTCAGCATCTAAACGGATGAATTAAAGCTTTTGTATTTTTCTGATATAGATGGATTACAACCCGGAAATGAACATAGGCTATAGTTTATTTAATTTATTCAAATAATTATCTTAATAATTCAAAATTTCATTCTTTTTCATACAGAATCAATTGACATTTTCTCGATAAATTTAACCATCTTTCTTTTTTGTTGCCAAGAAAAACTAAATCTGGAATAATAACTTCTCCTCTACAGTTAATTAAAAATTAAAATAAAAAGAATTCAAAAGAAAATAAATATGACGTCATACTTGAAACAAAAAATGGGGTATTTTTTATTATGCATGAAGGATGAATATCGGTTACGTTAATAAGGGGTTTTCTGCCAAAAATGGTGTCATAATTAGAAGGAAAAAGAATGAAAAAGAATAATATTATTAATAAAGTTATTCGATTGGAAAAATATGACGTCAAATTTGAAATAAAACAGGTATTTCCAAATATTCGTTAAAAATACAATGGGCATCAATATCAGTAACTAATGAAAATAGATAAATAATGACGTCATATCAAAACGAATAACAAATATTTTTTACAAATGGAATTTATTCTCGCTTTTGATTCGAGGCTATAAAAACCGCTATTTTGTCAATTGTGACGTCACAGGAATACTGTCCATACTGATTAAAAAGTTTGAATGTAAGTTACATAGAAATGAGAGTTTTCTTTTCAAAATTCACGTTATGATTATCAGGAGAAGATATTTTTGGTGGAAAAAAGGGGAATTAAAACGGATTAATATATTTTTTGACGCTATTTCCTCATTAAAATTAAAAAGAATTGAATTTCAATTAGTGTAAATGGTGCAAAAACTTGATTAAATTAAATTTTCCAAAATTGAAAACATATTTACACACATCGAAACTTCATGAATGAATTTATTCCACAGAAACAAAAATCGTCTGTCGACATATTGACGCAACCAAGGAGTAAATATAACTTCTGTGCATTTAAGTGGATAGTTATTGCCCACTATTCATACGAATTAAAATTAAAATCAAGACTCCCTTAGCAGGAGGCCTTGATTAAAATAATTATATACTATTTTAGTTGATTAATTTTAAAAAATGACAGTTAAAACATGTCACAAAGGCGTTTTTAGTAAAAGCTTTTATCGGTTAAAAATGGTGTAATATTTTTTCATGGAAAGCATTAATTTTAATACGAAAACATTAACATAGATTTATTTTAATTTCGTCAAAGCGATGTCGTCTTCATTACACCAGCTTCGAAAGTTAAAAATGAAATCTTAAAATAACAATATACTTTTCAGAAATAAAATTTTGCATCAAAAGTCGCATTCTTTGAAAATGAAATTTTAGCTTACATTTTAAATACATTTTCTTACATGAAATTTAGTATATTAAAAAAAAAATATTTTTCAATGTTTTTCTAAATGTACAATAATATTGGATTTCATTAATTGGTTTCCCTTTTTTTAAATAAATTAAAATGCATAGAATTAAATTATTCATGAAGTGAAAGAATATATATATATATTTATTTATTTCGACAAGTAACATTCCGTAGGAAAAACTAACCTAGTGTTGTCATATTTTAAATCATTAAACTAATGCCAGGCGGACGTCTTTTTGTACGCTTTTTTCCTCACGTATATGCTGCTAGCATTGTGTAGGGATAATACGCAAGGAAAAAAGCGTGCAAAAGACGTTCGTCTGACATTAGTCTTAACTGCTTTTCTTTCAGAAAATATTAGCATTTTATAGCAGTTTTTATACAAAATGGCGTGATTTGCACAGAATTTAACAATCGCAACTATATAAGTTTAACATCCTTTTACAGTACAATCTCCCATAACACTGGTTTCAATAAAATTTAATAAATGGCACAGGAAAGTCAACTTAAAAAAGTTTAGCAAGTAATTTCAATTTGAGATTAGGCTTTACATGTGACATCATTTACGTGTACACAAGAGCCAAAACCTTAACTAAGCAATAAATTTGCTTTTCACTTCACATCTTGATTTCGCCTAATTTCTAATATCCTATGCCATCTAAGATCCTGAACTCTTTTACAAAAAAATGTTTACATATTTAAACTTTAAGCTTCTAATCTATATATAGATTTGAACCATGTAATAAAAAAGGTGCAATTTTTGAACCTATTTTGAAAAAAAAAAAACGCAGAGAGAGGGTTAAATATAATTACTATAATCCCTTAAGCTAATATTAGTTTTTGTTGCATTAAAATATCTCAATTTGTTGATTTTCTGTAAGCAAGTAAATCCTATTGGTTTACAATGGAAGTCTATGGAAATTTGGCTAAATATTAGAGATATCGCCTAGTTGGCGTCACTTTTGGCGATAAATTTGGCGATATTTGGTGACAAAACAGTGTGCCCTATGGTAACCCCCTTATAGGTATGGGGATGGATGCATTAAATTCTGTTCAATAACCAATGAGATGTGTTTCATTTGGTCCTTGCCATTAAACAATTAACAAATAATTGCGCTTTCTGTGATACGTGCGATAGCGTAATATATATATGGAGAGATTTTCTCCTATAAAATGTGATAAAGAATTGGTTTATTATATATGTTTTTAATTATCGGAAGGGAAATGCTTTGCTTAATTAATTAATTTCTTCTTTTTATGTTACGTGAACGACGTCACGGGTAACGTTAGTACTATAAATGTCAATGTGTGTCCGAAAGTTTGAATGAAGCCTGCGTCTAAACGGATGAATTAATGCTTTTGCATTTTTAGATATAGATGGATCACAACCTGGAAATGAACATAGGCTATGTTTAATTTATTTTATTCAGATATTTTGCTTCATAATCCAAAATTTCATTATTTTTCATACGCAATGAATTGACATTTTTCCGATAAAATTTAACCATCATCCTTTTTTCGTTGCCAAAAGATAAAAACACAGAATAATAATTTAATTTCTGATTGAAAAATTAAAACGGATATTTTCAAGTATTTTTAATAACACAAGGTGCATGAATTTTGGGTATGTGTGGAATGAAGGCAAATGTGACGTCATATATGGAATATAAAACGGATATGCTTTGATGTTGAAATAAAATGAGATTGTGTTATTGTATTAATTCTTATTATTTAAAGAAAATTGTTATCAATGCTTACGGTTTATCGTCTGCGCACGATTAACATAAAGATTTAAATTTTAATTTAACATTTAAAAATAAAAACTTTTGAAGAGCAAATGGATAGCAAATGTCAATAATATGCACAGTAAAATTATCAATGTCGAAAATGACGTAATGATTAGCAGGAAATATGTATTTGCATTCTTAAAAAGTAAAAAAATTAACTATATAGAAAGGTTATGTTCTGTAATCGGGTTCGTAGTCAATTTGCTTTTTTAGAGAAAGACATTTGTTGCCAAAATAAATACATTGTTGTAAACAGGTTTGTTTTTTGTGTAGTAAAGACTTAATAACATTCTAGATGATCATTTCTTCGCCCACCTTTGATGCCAAGTATGATTGTAAAACATATAAAAAAGTATCATCCGATAATTTTCTTCCCACAGATGCCATATACGCACCTGGTTTTGCGCGATCTATTTTTGACGCCAATTTGGCGAAAATATCGTTTTCGAATACCAATAACATGTATATTTTTAAATTATGTTCTATTACTTAAAAAAGGAAATAGCAATAAATAAAAAAAAAGTTTCATTAATTTATGTAATTTTAAAAGAAAATTAAAGTAAATAAACAATTTCTTAATAAATAAACAACAATAGCCGGGTTACCATGTCAAGCAAAATAATCTATTTTGGGAACAATTAGGCACCCCGTTGCGCATATGACATCTGTGCCATTTTCTTATTACTTCATGATGTAAACAGACATCCTCGTTCATCGTATAAAACAGAGTTATGTCAATGATCCTATAATAAAGAAATACCTTAAATTACTCATACTAGCCGCCCTTGGCGACCAGTTTGGTCTCCCTTAAAATTAGTGTTCATGCTAATCATTGCATCATGTTACTTTTATTCATAATTTAATTTGCTTGAACTCCCTGAGCCCTCTCGCTGCGCAACCCGAGATTTCCTCGGGCAACGTAAAAGTAGCAAAATTTGCGCAATCCTTGATTTCCTCGGGGATTCATTTTTTTAGCGACTATTTTTTTATTCAACTGGGATCACTTTTTAAATACAAAAATTCCATATAGACTTGAACAACATCTACAAGATAACTGTACTACAAAATTGATTATTTTACAATAGTGGCGCGACTATAAAAATAGTCTCCAGTGACAGCCTTGATTTCGCCTAATTTATAATATCCTATCCCATCTAAGATCCTGAACTATTTTACAAAAAATGTTTACATATTTAAACTCTAAGCTTCTAAGCTATATATAGATTTGAAACATGTAATAAAAAAATGCGCAATTTTTGAAAATATTTTTATTTTTAAAAAATACGCAGAGAGAGGGTTAAATATAATTAATATAATCCCTTAAGCTATTATCAGTTTTTGTTGCATTAAAATATCTCAATTTGATGATTTCTGTAAGCAAGTAAACCCTATTGATTTACAATGGAAGTCTATGGGAATTTGGCAAAATATTAGAGATATCGCCAAGTTGGCGTCGCTTTTGGTGACAAACTTGGCGGTATTTGGCAACAGAGCAGGGTGCCCTATGGTAACCCCCTTATAAGTATGGGGGTGCAGTAAATGTTGTTCAATAAGCAATGAGATGCGTTTCATTTGGGCGTTCCCATTAAACAATTAATAAATAATTGCGATTTCTGTGCACGAGCGACAGCTTAATATATATATGGAAAGATTGTCTCCTATAAAATGTAATAAAGAATTGGTTTATTATATATGTTTTTAATTATCGGAAGGGAAATGCTTTGCTTAATTAATTAATTTCTTCTTTTTTATGTTACGTGAACGACGTCACGGGTAACAGCTAGTTGTTTAATAAAACGTTTTGATTAAATTTTTCATAAAATACTTCTAAATTCTAGTGTTACTGCATTGTAAATATAATAATCACTCTATGTACGAACATTAAAATAATAAAATTAAATATTATTTTTGTCTCTTCTAATCCAATTTCACAATTTGAGTATGTTTACTATAATTTTAGTAGATTCTTTTGTAAAGGTTCAGATATCTGTAGCTTTACGAAAACTAGTTTTGTGGATTTGCATCTTTTTTGTGCAGTGTACACGTACAAGTTTTATTAGCATACATATTTCTGTTACTGTATATCTGTAGTATTACAGATTTTTTTTTTTTTTTTTTTTTTTACAGTGTGTCTTTTAATACATTTGATGTTTCCTGCAAATAATAATTTACGTTTGTATATAAGTAAGGCAACATTTCATTTCTCATATTTAGCTTAAGAATAATTTAACAACTGCTTGTGTGTTCTATAATACTGTTCTTTCATTAATCTATCAATATACGTAATTGCTGGATACGTACGTTAACTAATCATAGCTGCCAAACCATTGTCTCATTCATTCTATTTATTTACAAAAATGAATAAAATAAAGTGATATATATGCACTGATGAATAAATCAAATTCCGTTATTCCTAATTTTTTTAAAATCATTAACAATTACCACTATTTATGTGATTAATTTTTTTAATAAATCAAATACTTTTCTGAAGAATAGATATAAATTTAAGAGCCATTTCTTTAAAATTGGAAGTGTAATACTAAAAAATTAAAACAAACGCCGTTTGCTTGATTTTGTAATTGCCAAGTAATCAATTTAACTTAGCGACACACTATGGTGTCCCAAGCTACAGGTCTAAATTAATTATCATTGAACTTCGAGTACAGTAACTGGAATTGATTGAATCTTGACTAAATACATTCCTTTTGAAAACAAATAAAGTACGGAATGTCTTTCTGCTTTTAGAGAATCGAACTTCAATTATGGGTTTTGGAGTGCGGCAATAAAAGGCAATAAAATAAATAACTTTTTTTTTCAGTATATTTAATGGATTGTTATTGTAGATTGTAGTATAAACTGTTTTTAATTCCTGGATTGAGACTACATAAAAAATCTAGGCATGTAAAGCATAAATACGAAATATGGTTTAAAATATTAATATTTTATAACGTGTAAGTAAAATTATGTTTTAAATATCTTGAAAATATTTCTGATTTATTTTCGTTTTCGGTTACATGTTATAAGATTTAAGTGTAATTTTTATTTTCAGGAATATTATTTGCAATCATATTCATTTATATTTCCTGATATAGGGAACAATATAAGTGTGCATCATTCTATGACGACATATTAATTGTAAAGGAAAATATGAAATTTCTTTAAAGACCTCCAAGTCTCTTGACAAACACACAGCATTGAACAAAAGTATTTAGCATTCCCATGCTTGTACATTAGTATCTTTAAATTCAATTGTGGAATATAAATGCTCAATTGCATACAATTATGAGTTTCTGCTTAATTGTTATTACATTTTGTAAATAATAATAGAAAAAGGAATAGTTAAACATTAATTCACACTTTTAATTAAACATTTGCTCTGAAAAACAAAATGTGGTATATAAATACAGTGTAACCATTTTACAGGATGAAAACAATTTAGAAGAAGAAAATAGGAAATTCCAACCGGACAATGCGTAGATTCACACATCCCACTTAAAAACAGCTTAGTTTACACAGAATTTAGTAAAAGTAAAGACTGGCCAGCCATCAGACCATATTTGAATCTAACTCAATGCATTTGGTGAGTACTTTCCTTATAGGTATATGCCGATGGTCGTCAGTTTTCAACTATTCATGAATTAAAGCAACAAGTATAGCAGATTTTGTTGTCTTTACAACAACACATTCTACAAACACTAGTTTTAATCATGCCCGGTATAATTTTTAAGACAATTCAAAGCATGCATTGGATGTATTGAAAAAAATAATATAAACACAAAATAACTCGAAGAATCGATATATTTTTTAGGACAGCCTATTTGGATTTTGATATTTACTTTCTTCTATCTTCAATAGAAGAAAGGATTGTAATCGAAATTTCTTTCGACTTCCGGTTTCCGACGGATTTACATGTTTTAGGGGTCAGAGATCCCCAAAAACATGTTTATAGAAAATGTCTGCCTGTCCGTCTGTTCGTGTGTCTGTCGCCATTGTACCGTCAAAACGTGTATGAAGTTATGCATAGAATTGAACCAAATATTTATTTTAAGTTTCTGGCTATGGCAAGCAGATCCTACCTGCATTTGGAAAACATTCGCCATAAGGGGTAGCTGTAATAGCGATTTTTGTGCGATTTTGAATATTGTACCATCCAAAAGTGTATGAAGTTATGCATAGAATTTAACCAAATTTTTAGTTTAAGTTTTTGGCTATGGCAAGCAGGTCCTCCATGAATTTAGAAAGAAATCACCGAAAAGAGGCGCTGCAATAGCAATTTTTGTGCGATTTTGAAAATTGTACCATAGAAAAGCGTATAAAGATATGCATACAATAGAACCAAATGTTTTGTGTATGTTTTTTGCTATGGCTATCAGGTCCACTTTGAATTTCGAAATATTCCCCGGAAAAGGATTGTTGGGATAGCGACATTGTCTAATTTTCCTTATTTTCTGTAGTTCTATTATCCACATGACGACTCGTGCAGCGACAGGAACTCGCATCCGGTTAAGCCAGCTATTCGCAAACAGCTGATAACAACAGAATAAGGAAAAACTATTGATTTTAATAAATATCATGATCTAGATTAACTCGTTTTACTCCGATTATTTGAATGAAGCAGAAATTTAAGATCACAATCAAATATGGTATAGTATTGAACTAATAATATTAAAGTACTAACATGTGTAACTACTTTTTGAAATATTAAGATGTATGAAATGGAAGAAAATTTTGGAATTGGCACATCCAACTAGATAAATAATAATCTCAAATAATAAATTTCATTCATTTTTACTCAAGATAAACTGAAATTCAGTCAAAATGTCCATCTCAAAAAGGTTAGCACTCACTTTAAGGCCACCTATTAAGTGACAGAACTAAATTAAATAAGCATTTTCACAGTAAGTGTCTTAAATATGGTATTTTGCATAGTTCATTTTCATTCATGCGAAGTTTAGTTATTGCATTAAGTTATGCATAGAATTGAACCAATTTTTTATTTTAAGTCCTTGGCTATGGCAAGCAGGTCCTTCCTTAATTTGGAAAACATTCGCCGGTAGGGAGAGCTGTAATATCTATTTTTGTGCCATTTTGAATATTGTACCACCGAAAAGTGTATGAAGTTATGCATAGAATTGAGCCAAATTTCTTGTGTTTGTTTTTGGTCATGGCACGAAGGTCCTCCCTGAATTTGGAAAAGTTCCACCGGAAGGGGGCGCTATAATTGCGATGTCTGTACCATTTTCATTATTGTACCATCGAAAAGTGTAGAAATTATGTATATAATGAAGATGAAGTTATGTATATAACTGAACCAAATTTTTTGTGTATGTTTCTGGCTATGGCAAGCAAGTCTTCCCTAAATTTGAAAAGATTCCGCCAGAAAGAGGCATTATAATTGGATCTCTGTGACATTTTCATTATTGTACCATCGAAAACTGTATAAATTTATGAATAGAATTGAACCAATTTCTTGGGGTATGTTTCTGGCTATGGCAAACAGTCCTCCCTGAATTTGAAAAAAAAATTGCCAGGGGGGGGGGGGCGCTGTAATAAAGATATGTGTGCTATTTTCATTATTGTATAATCGAAAAGTATAAATTATGCATACAACTGAACCAAATTTTTTGTGCATGTTTTTGGCTTTGGCCAACAGGTCCTCTTGAATTTGGAAATATTGCACGGTAAAGGGGCTCTATCTTAGCGACTTTTGTATACTTTTCTTGATTTTTCTTAGTTCTATTGTCCATCGGAGGCTCGTGCAAAGCCGGGAGCTCGCTTCCTTCTAAGCCGGCTATTGGAAAACATCTGATAACAACAGAATAAGGAAAAACTATTAATTTTAAGAAATATCATGATATAGATTAACTTGTTTTTAGTTCGTTTAATTGACTGAAGCAGGAATTTAAGATGAAAATAAAAGTTGGTATAGTATTGAACTAATAATATTGAAGTATTAACATGTGTAACTAGTTTTTGAAATATTAAGATGTATAAGATAGAAGTAAGTTTTGGGATTGGCGCATCCAACTAGCTATAAATAATTCTGTAAAAATTCTACGGTATTTCTTTGTTGCAATAATCTTATGTTATGATTTCATATGCTTATTATTTTTGCGTTTTATTGCTGAATTCTTTGTACCATTTTTTTTCAAAAAATCACCTGTCGATATATTTTTGAGATGCACTATATGAATATAAGATCAGTTACATTTACTTCTGGTGACTCTTTAATTTCTTCTAAAAAATGTTGAAATTTCCGGCAATACATGTCACTGCATGGTCTCAAACATTAACAATGTTCTATTTTTTTTTTCTATCAATTCTCTTTTTATGTTTAACTCTTTATCTACTGATGATGCTTACAAGTCCATTTAAATAACTTGTTATAAAATTAATTTAATACATCGATCAATAGTAATACATTTTAGAATGAGTTATAGATGTATTACTTTACCTTGTTCCAAAGGAATGAATCGTTACACAACAAAAAAATATTTTTAAAAGGATGATTTATTTAGTCTTTGCATCTTTTCAACTTTCTTGTCGTTGGGCAGGGAAAGGGGATTTTTCAATTCGGAAACATTTCTGTATTTCTAATGTAAGAAAATTATATTTGTACATTTCCAATTCTACAACATACTAAGAAGAATATTTAAAATAAAATATTTGAGTTGGGTTATAAATATTGCACAAAATCCCTATAAATTCATTTTTAATTAGTCCTTCTAAATCATTCAATCCTTCTAAAATCCTTCTAAAATATGTATTAAATGGTTATGTATTTTTTCTAATGTAGTTTCAAAAATCCACGAAAAATGCTTTAGAAGACAAAATTTTCATGAATTCATAATTCAGTGCATAAAGGGTTACATCGTTAAATAGAAATTTTATTTATGTTTCAATATTTGTAAACTTGCAAAAACACAACAACAACGAAAAAAACATGTTAGAAACTCGAAGTAAATATTTACCTCTTTTTCACAGATATGTAAGCTTATTATATATATATATATATATATATAATCTCATATTTGTAAGAACACTTAAAATTAAATTTACATTTGCGTACAATTTATTAAACTGCATTAGCCATTTCCAATATCTGTTTTCATTTCATCTAAATATTTAGAGAGTACTATGTATAGAAAATATGATTATAGAAAATATTTACTTTACTAAAATCATTAAACCCCATCCTAATAATCAAAACCGACGATTATTATGTTATGAAATTAGAATAACAAGTAAACGAACTCTCGTGTTTAATTTTGAACTAATATGTGTACTAGAGTTTAATTATTGTATTAGATAATTAAATGGCTTCTCTGTTTAATATTTTAAGTAGTTTAATATACAAGAAATGTAGAAGAAAATATTCGAATAACGTAAGTAACGCGAGGTAATACTGTATAAATATTAATGGGAATTAAATTTCATTAATTATTTAAACGTTTTATTATATTGCAGGGTACACATAATAAAAGTGTATATTTCCATTTCTAGAAATGAGGATATTTCATGTTCGATAATTCAATTAAATGGTGGTTGTTCTACATAATAAACAATGTTGAAAAACTTTCAGTACTACAAAAAATAATTATAAGTCATTTTCAAAATGAAAGGAAAATTAAATATGTATATAATGTAACAACATCTATCAATACAAAATATCAAGAAAACTCCAGTTGCCTCTTAATTTGACATATTTTGAAAAGTATACAAAGTAGTTGGATGTGCCATTCCCAAAACTTTCTTCTATCTCATACATCTTAATATTTCAAAAAATTTTTACACATGTTAATACTTAAATATTATTAGTTCAACACTATACCATCTTTGATTTTTCATAGTAAATTTCTGCTTCTGTCAATTAATTGGACTAAAACGAGTTAATCTAGATCACGATATTTTTTAAAAGCAATAGTTTTTCCTTATTGTGTTTGTAATCAGCTATTTGAGAATAGCTAGCATAGCAGGACGCGAGTTCCTGTCGCTGCACGAGCCGCCGATAGACAATAGAACTACGAAAAATCAAGAAAATTAGATAAAAATCTCTACCACAGCGCCCCTTTTCCGCGGAATATTTCGAAATTCAAAGCAGACCTGCTGGCCGTATTAAAAACATGCACAAAAAATTGGATCTATTGTATCCATATCTCTATACAGTTATCGATGGTAGAATATTGAAAATCGATATTATAGCGCCTCCTTCCGGCAGATTTTTTTTAAATTAAGGAAGGACTTGCTTCTCATCAAGGATGTAGTGGAGGGTAGACGCCGTATATCCATTGTATTTTTTTAAGGAACACAGTATACCCTCTTTTTCTCAAGAAAGCTATAGTTTATATACACTAGGGTATATCTTCTGCCTTGAGCGTATACCCTCTGCTTAGAATGTATACACTCTGTTTTTTTTTACGATTACACCACTGCTTGCCATAAACAGAAACTTACACAAAAAATTTGGTTCATTTCTATGCATAACTTCATACACTTTTTGATGGTACAATAATGAAAATGGCACAGACGACGTAATTATAGAGCACCCTTCCGGCGAATTTTTATCAAAGGCAGGGAGGATTTGCTGGCCATAGCCTGAAACATACGTAACAAATTTGGTTCAATTCTATGCATAACTTCATACACTTTTCGATGGTACAATATTGAAAATGGCACAGACATCGGTATTACAGCGTCCCCTTCCGGCAGATATATATATATTTTTTAATTCAGGGAGGCCCTAGCCAAAAACATACACAAAAAATTTGGTTCAATTATATGCATAACTTCATACACTTTTCGACGGTACAACATTGAAAAATGGCACACACATCGCTATTGCATGGCTTCCTTCCGGCGGAATTTTTTCACATTCAGGGAGGACCTGCTGGCCATAGCCAGAAAGATACACAAAAAGTTTTGTTCAATTCTTTGCATAACTTCAAACACTTTTCGATGGTACAATATTGAAAATGATACAAAATTTGCTATTACAGTGTCCCCTTCAGGCGGAATATTTCTAAATTGAAGGAGGACGTATTTGCCACAGCCAAAAACATACAACAAAAAATTTGGTTCAGTTCTATATATAACTTCATAAACTTTTCTATGGTACAATGGCGACATACGGACACACGACAGACGGATAGACATTTTCTATAAGCATGATTTGGGGGATCTCTGACCTCTAAAACGTGTAAATCTGTGGAAAACCGGAAGTCGAAAAAAGAAATTCGATTACAATACTTTCTTCTATTGAAGACAGAAGAAAGTAAAAATCAGTTAAAATGGATTATATGCCTATTAACCTATTTTTATTGTATTTGTATAAAATATAGTTGAGGTATTTTGAAATTAGAAATTCTTCATTCTTATAAGTGTCCCAGAGTTTATTCATTTGCATGATAATAATGAAAGAAAATAGCAATAACACATTTTCAAAGTGATAAAAATGAAAACATTCAAATGATGTGTAGTTCTTGAAAACATGAACTGAAATTGTAGTATATGATATCACAACAAATATTTCTAATCTCTAGTTCTTGTATTATTCCGCACGTTCTATGTGACTCAAAGAAATTCTATCTCACATACATATGAGGCGTTCTCACATAATTTTGACTTTTAAGTCTCTGAATAATTCTGGAAAACATACCGTTGTATAAAATTATTTTAATAAAAATAACTCGATGTAATTTTTCTCCAAAACTGGGACTATTTTTTTTTTATATATAATCTGGGGGATTGCACCCCGGATTCCCAGGTTGCAGAATATAGGTGAAAACCAATATTTTAATTGAAAAGTATTTTTTTTTTTTTTACATGCAATATATTTTTTAGATTTCCCACTAAACATAACAAAGCATTTTTAATGTGAGAAATATGAATTATACAATCAAATATATTTTTTTAATTTAGCAAAAGCGATTTTTTCGTATTAGCTGCATATTAAGAGTTAGCATTTTTCGCGATTTCTGCAATAGCTCAATCTCCAGAACTAATGCACAGATTTTCATCAAGTTTCAGATTCAGTTAGTGCTTGAAATGAATTGAAGTTTTATACATTTTAGTGTAAATCGCTCAACAGGTGGGGCTGCTATGCTGCATTTTTTACGATTTCTGAAATAGTTCTATCTCAATAACTAATGCTTGGATTTTCAACAAATCTCAGATTCAAGTATACCTTGACATGAATTAGTGGTTTTTTTTATGTTTTGGTGCAAATCAACAGGTGGCGCTGCTATGCTGCATTGCATTTTTCAGAATTTCCACTATGGCTGTATCTCAAGAACTAATGCACGAATTTTCATCAAACTTCAAATTCATATATACTTTGATATTAATTGGTGCCAAATTAATGTAATTTCTTGTAGTATTTAAATGATTTAATTGACGTGATTTATATAGAAGAAAGATTTTGCTGGCCACAACATACTAGTTTTTGTTTATAATAGCCCCATGTTTTATCAGAAGCCATTCATTTATATTTTTTTCAAAATTTTGAAAATGTAATTACACACAGATTAATAAAATTGCATTCTTTCAGATTTTTGATACGAATTAAGTAAATGTTTAGAAAATAAGTCGTACAAATATTGTTTAAAATGCATTTTTGTAAAGAGAAAATGTTGTACCGTTTGTAAAGTTAAATTGCAATAAACTAAAAATCATTTAATTAACAAATACAAACGAAATAAAGTCAAAACTCACCGAGTTTTATAGCAGACAACATTCTTGACATAGCAAATATTTTAATTTCAGTTTTTTTTTTCAGTTTTTATGAGAAAAAGGCAACAAAAAGATACAATACTATTTTACTACTGCTATTAACTACATCTACTATTTTCCTTTTTTCCCCTTTACATTCAATAGAAATCGAGTACTTCAGTTGTACACATATATGTTTGTCCTTTGTAATATAGATAGATATGTAGCAAAAAATTAACCTGCACACATTTTATATACCCATCATACGTAGTATAGGATAAACCTTGTAATCGTTTTAAAAATCGAAAAAAAAAAATTATTTTGACGGATTTATACGTTTCAGACACTGGGGATTCCGAAAATAATATTTTTAGAAGAAAAAAAATGCCGTCCGTCTGGATGTGAGTCGGTGTGTGTGTCTGTAATCGCTCGATCTCCCAAACAAATTGAGATAGAGACTTGAAATTTGCTGTGTACACTCTCAGAAATGGATACTCAGATTTCACGAAATTTTCTTCATTTTTGACGAAACCATTTCCTGGGATATGCTCCGAGCGAATATTTCGTCATATTGAGAAAATTACTTTCTTCGCTTGTTTGAGGATAACAATTTCGTCAAAAGTGCTTATTTGAAAAGTGCAATCAGAGGGCTGGTGGTGCCACCTATTGAACAGTTTGGAAGCTCTTGTATCGACAGGAGAAAAAATAATAGCTTCGGTCTTCGGGTTGATTCGAACTCACGACCTCCGGTGGGGGAGACGGTCACTCTAGCTATTACGCTATTGAGTCCTCGAACAGATACGATTTTACATGTATGTAATGGATTCTACTGTATATTTATATTTTTATAAGGTTGGTTGTAATTTTATCGATGGTGTTATACTTATAATTCTTGCAAGTTTTAATTAGTAAGACTAATTTATTATTATTATTTCCTATGGTTAATATGAATAATTATAATATGAGTAATTATAATATGGCTTGATTAATATAATTTATTAGGAAAATTTTCTTTGCTCGATGAATGATTAAAATATGGTCTGGTTAATTTGTTGCTCAGAAATAACGAATTTTAAAGTACATATGGGGGAGATTTTATCAATTTGAGTAGTTGGTTAAGATTTTAACACTTTACTGTTTACAGAAAAGAAGGGAGAGGGATCAATTATGCATATTTAATTTGATAGTTATATGAATATATTTCTTAAATGAAAAACAGATCTTGGAATTTTGAAACTTTATTGACAAATTTTCTTTTTGAACGATTTTGTAAAACACAGGAAATTTATTCTTTTCGAATTAAACCATAGCGAGCAAAGTAAAATAATAATAATAATAATAATAATAATATAAATAATAATATACATTCTTAAAAACTTTAACAGCTAAAAAAATAACTAATGCAGAAACAATAACAACCTGTGTTTCAGCATTTTCTGAAAAGCGCTAAAAAGCGCAATTTTTTAAATAAATTATGACAGGAATAACATAAATTTTTTAAATAAATTATGACAGGAATAACATAAACAAGCAAATATTTGCTTGCTAAAGTCGTAGGATTTGAGGAGGTACGGTTTCCTTAAAATGCATTGAGTCTGGCCGTGAGTGAAGAAACACCTTCGTCAAATATTTGAGAGTTTACGTGTCGTTAAAAGTCACGTGATTTTGATACGAAATGATTGTCAAAAACAACGAAATGTAGCTCGAGGATTTCTGAATCGTCAAAATTGAGAGTTTTATTTCTGAGAGTGTACTTATGAATTAATAATGGGAAGAAGACAGTTGAGCATCAGTAACGTCGTTTATCCGGAACTATTTTTTTCGAACTCTCAAAATATTCGTTATGATAAAAGGTATATAAAAACTGTTTATTTGAAGGAGTGAATATAAAAGACAATAAATTTTGCATAAAGAATGAAGTCGATCGGATAATTAGTTGTCGAGATATTTGAAATCATATATTTCGCACTCTTCGATTTTTCATGACCCTGTATTTCATTCAATTTCAATTCAAAGATATATTTTAATTTGAAATGAGACGTTTAATCCGACGCAAAAAATGTTAGTTTATATGATTATAATTTTTCGAGTTACAAGGATGTTTCTTTTACGCAATTCGGTACTACTCGTTTATCCCGCCAACCAAAAAACTATCGTCAAACTATAAGATTAAATGCCAATAATGGCTTATCGTAAATGTAAGCATTTAATGCATCTCCATACCTATAAGGGGTGGTTACCATAGGAGGGATACTGTTCTGTCACCAAATGTCTCCAATTTTAGCGCCAACTTGGAGATATATTGACAAATTTGGCGACCAAAATGAGTCGCCAAAAGATAGGCCAAATTAGCGGTATCTCTTCATTTCTCTATTTTCTCTCATTTCTCTATTCATTTCTCTATTTTCTCTCATTTCTCTATTCATTTCTCTATAGCGGTATCTCTATACATTTCTCCAAATTTCCATAGACTTTCATTGTACACCAATAGTGCTTTTTTGCTTACAGAAATTGAGAATAACAAATTGAGATAACAAAAAGTAATATGAGCTTAAGGGATTATATTAATTATAATTAAGGAAGTCCAAGTAAAATAAATTATGAATAAAAGTAGCATGATACAACGCTTATGATGCATCACATGTTTTATTTTCATACTTTATATTATGTATATCCATGATTGGTAAGTATTACGGTGGCCCCAAACGACTATTTTAACGTTGTTATTGTTTTTTACTTTCTTCTATCTTTACAAGAAGAAAGTATTGGATTCGTGAAAATTTTCGACTTTCGGTTTTCGACGGATTTATAGGTTTTAGAATGCCCAGAACACGATTCGATGGTTTTTAGAAAATGTATGTCTGTGAGTCTGTCTGTCACTCTGTCACTCTGTCTGTGAGTTTGTATGTGACAAAAATTTTGTGGGCGCTCTATCTCAAGAACTAATGCACGGAATTTCACAAAACTTCATATTTAGTTAGACCTTGATATAAACTGTACCTGATTAGTTTTTGGTGAAAATCGCCCAACAGTTGGCGCTGCTATGCGGCATTTTTCACGATTTCTGCAATAGCTATATCTCAAGAACTACTTCACGGATTTTCATAAAACTTCAGATTCTGTTAGTACAAGATATAGTTTGGTGCTGATTACTTTTTTGTGAAAATCGCCCAACAGGTGGCGCTGGTATGCTGCATTGTTCAAAATTATCGCAATAGCTCTAACTCAAGAAAAAATGCACGAATTTTCACCAATCTTCAAATTCAGTTAGTCCCTGATATACATTAGTGCTGTTTAATTTTTTGTGTAAATCGCCCAAAAGGTGGCGCTGCTGTGCTGCATTTTTCACGATTTCCACAAGAGCTGTATCTCAAAAACTATTGCACGGATTTTCATCAAACTTCAGATTTAGTTAGTCCTTGACATGAATTGACGTAGAAATTAGTTCTGTTTAATGTTTGGTGTAAATCGCTCAACAGGTGGCGCTGCTATGCTGCGTTTTTTGCGATTTCCGCAATAGCTTTATCTCAAGAACTAATGCTTGGATTTACAAAAAAATTCAGATTCAGGTATACCTTGATATCTTTTAGTGCTGTTTACATTTGGTGTAAATCTCTCAACAGGTGGCGCTGCTATGCTACATTTTTTCAGAATTTCCGCTATAGCTCTATCTCAAGAACTAATGCACGAATTTTCGTCCAACTTCAAATACAGATATACTTTGATATGAATTGGTGCTAAATCGTTGTTATTTCTTGTACTATTTAAATGATTTAATTGCTGTGATTTATATAGAAGAAAGTTTTGTGATAGCCACAACATACTAGTTAACTCTGTCCCTGGATTTTAGATTCCTTACCGTCCCTCTTGCTAAATTATACAGAAAATCACTCCAGATGTAGCCACAAAACTTTTTTAAACTTTTTTCTCATGCAGGAGTATGCTAGAGAAATAATGACAAAAATTCTTCGATAAGAAATTTACTGCTGAATTTAAATCAGCATTTAAATATCAATTCCAAGCATCGTGACTTTATTGGCACTCTTACCACTACCAAGGTTTATTCCTGCATTTTTAGAGGTAAATTAATTTTACTTTCTTTTATCTTTACAAGAAGAAAGTATTGGATTCGTAAAAAAATTTCGACGGATTTACACGTTTTAGAGGTCAGCGATTCCAAAAAACATGTTTTTACAAAATGTCTGTCTGTGACTCTGTGAGTCTGTCTGTATGTATGTGACACAAATTTTGTGGGCGTTCTATTTCAAGAACTAATGCACGGAATTTAATAAAAAATTATGTTCAAGTAGTGCCTAATATAATTTGGTGCTGATTAGTTTTTGGTGTAAATCGCCCAAAAGTGTCGCACTGCTATGCTGCATTTTTCGCGATTTCTGCACTAGCTCTATCTCAAGAACTAATGCACGGATTTTCATCAAACTTCAGATTCAGTTAATACTTGATATGGATTGGTGCTGGTAATGTTTTGGTGCAAATCGCTCAATAGATGGCGCCGCTATGATGCATTTTGCAGCATTTACACGATTTTCGTAATAGCTCTACCTCAAGAAATAATGCACGGATTTTCATCAAACTTCAGATTCTGTTCGTTCTTGACATGAGTTGACGTTTTGCACCTTGTGGTGTAAATCGCTGAACAGGTGGCTGTGCTATGCTGCATTTTTTGTGATTTCCGCAATAGCTCTATCTCAAGAACTAATGCTTGGGTTTTCAACAAACTTCAGATTCAGGTATACCTGGATATGAATTACTGCTGTTTATGTTTTGCTGTAAATCGCTCAACAGGTGGCGCTGCTATGCAGCATTTTTCTCGATTTCCACAATAGCTCAATGTCCAGAACTAATGCACGGATTTTTCACTTCAGACTTTCACATCAACTTCAGATTCAGTTAGTCCTTGACATGAATTGATGTTTTGTACCTTTTGGTGCAAATCGCTCAACAGGTGGCGCTGCTATGCTGCATTTTTCAGAATTTCACCTACAGCTCTATCTCAATAACTAATGCACGAATTTTCATCAAACTTCAAATTCAAGTATACTTTTACATGAATAAATTGATGCAATTTCTTTTACTATTTAAATGATTTAATTGACGTGATTTATATAGAAGAAAGTTTTGTGATGGCCACAACATACTAGTTATTATCATTATTATTTAGTCAAGTGTAAGTAACTGTTTATAAAAATCAATGAACATTGTGGCTATCACTGAGTCTTAACATGATTTGCCTAAAAATAGGTTGTAATTTTCCATACAGTCTCAACCTTACAATTTTTTTTTTTTAAACCTTTTTTTTTTTTTTTTTTTTTTTTTTTTTTTTTTTTTTTTTTTAACTTTTTTCTATCTTTACAAGAAGAAAGTATTGGATTCGTGAAAATTTTCGACTGTCGGTTTTCGACGGATTTACACGTTTTAAGGGTCAGAGATTCCGAAAAACACGTTTTTACAAAATGTCTGTCTCTGAGTCTGTCTATCTGTATGTGACACAAATTTAGTGGGCGCTCTATCTCAAGAACTAATGCACGGAATATAATAAAAATTTATATTAACCCGTAACTGGAGACGGGAGTCAAGGTGACTCCGCGTTGTTCATTGGCTCTAATCATCAGGTGGTTTTCTGTCCTTGAATGCAATCATCTCCTCAGTACCTTCAAGTTGATCTTTTATCAGTATGTTGGCAGAAGTCCAAGTTTGAACATGCGCCTATATCCGAGTTATTCTTTTTCAAAGTTTTCGTTATTATTTATGGAGTCAGGTTGACTCCACGTCTCTGAAACTGTGACTGAAAAATATATAACGCACCAGTTAATTTATACGTATTTAGCATTGCAATCCGCTTCCTTTGTCTAGAATAATATATTGTTGTTTAAAAGAAAATGGATAATACTCAACCAGGACCTAACAGGAAAAAAATTCTGCCATGTGATTCAGATTTTGAAAAAAACTGTAATGCAATGGTTTGACAAATGCGAAGTTACGGAAGATGACTCTCATATTAGACATATTATTATTTATTATTTTATGACACTTTCAGAAGAAGATAAAATGCTGCAAAAACCGACGCAGGTAGTTGTGCGCTTGTCTGCTTATATTGCAGGCACAAACAGGAATATAATAATAGACAATTTGTTTTCATCAGTTGAGCTTGTAAAAGTTTTGAAGAAAAAAATTCAACCTATGTTGGAACATTAAAAAAAAAAAAATAAATAAATAAATAATAAAACAAAAATATCTACAGAATGCCTTCCAAACAGAAGCAGAACAGTCGAGAGTTCAATTTGTGGCTTTTTGAAGGATTTAACCTTGGTATCATATTTTCCTAAAAAAGGCAAAGCTGTATTGCTAGTGTCGTCTATGCAATCATCAATATCCCAAGATACAGATATCAATATGCCGGAACTTATCGCTTTTTATAATAATACCAAATCTGTTGTTGATGCCTTGGATGAAAAATGTGTCATATATTGTACTGGTCGGAAACCAGAAGGTGGCCAATAGCTATATTTTTTCGCTTTATGTATATAAGTGCAGTTAACGCATTTATTATTTACCAGGCCACACGAAATTATAGAAAAGAGCCAAGTAAAGAAGAGGAAAAAGTAGATGCAGATAGCAGTTTAAAATTACCTACTAGAAAATACTGTACCATTTGCCCAAAAAAGGTTAAAAGGAAAATATCTACTCAATGCCATTCTTGTAAACACCCAGTATGTGGACAATGTTCCGTAGCCGTATACCCCAGCTGCATTTGAATGATGTAAAAAGCAAAAAGATTAAAGAAATATTCTTAAAGTAATATTTTAAAATATTGTATTCTTCCTTTTTGTTTGTTTAATTCTAACAGTTATTAATATTAGTGTCATCCATGATATCTAAACGAAGTAAGTGCTCATTATAAGGTTGTTTAAGTTTTTCTTATATTATCTTTGCATCAATTAATATTATAACATTTAACAGTTTTAATATAATTATTTTTAATATTTGGTAATTACATGATTTCCAGACTATATTGCGTTTCCAAAATAAATTCCAATGCTGTTTACAAAAGATAAAAAAAGAAAAATAACATTGGAGTCATTTTGACTCTATGTCTCTGACAACGTAAGGAAATTCTTGTCTCCGGTTACAGGTTAAGTTAGCCCTTGATATAAATTGGTGTTGAATAGTTTTTGGTGTAAATCGCTAAACAGGTGGCGCTGCTATGCAACATTTTTCACGATTTCCAGAATAGCTCAATCTCCAGAACTAACGCACACATTTTCATCAAACTTTAGATTCAGTTGATCCTTGACATAAATTGACGTTTTATAGATTTTGGTGTAAATCGCTCTACAGGTGGCGCTGCTATGCTGGATTTTTTTCAATTTGCGCAATAGCTCTATCTCAAGAAGTAATGTTTGGATTTTCAACAAACTTCAGTGTAAATCTCTCAACAGGCGGCGCTGCTACGCTACATTTTTCAAAATTTCCGCTATACCTCTATCTCAAGAACTAATGCACGAATATTCATCAAATTTAAAATTCAGATATACTTTGATATGAATTGGTGCTAAATTGATGTAATTTCTTGTACAATTTAAGTGATATAATTGACGTGATTTATACAGAAGAAAGTTTTATGATGGCCACAATATACTAGTTTCTTTACCGTCCTAGTTTCATCAAACTTCAAATTCAGATATACTTTGATATGAATTGATGCTAAATTGATGTAATTTCTTGTACTATTTAAGTGATATAATTGACGTGATTTATACAGAAGAAAGTTTTATGATGGCCACAATATAATAGTTTCCTTTCCGTCCTAGTTTCATCAAACTTCAAATTCAGATATACTTTGATATGAATTGGTGCTAAATTGATCTAATTTCTTGTACTATTTAAGTGATTTAATTGATGTGATTTATACAAAAGAAAGTTTTATGATGGCCACAATATACTAGTTTCCTTAACGTCCATTTTTTCCCTTAGAGTAGTCTTTTTTACCTCGCCGTCTCTTCTTTAACACACCCTCAAGACAATGTTTTATCAAAATTTGTACAAAAATACTATATTGTTATTATTTCTTATTTGAATGTTCTGTGGGTACTATGCTAATTCATTATAAATAAAAAATTAGAAGAAAATAAATAGCTAGAGAGGTAAAAATGTAAGGGAAATTAAACTCGCAAGTTTAACTTAAACCTCAGTGAAATAAAAAAATCGTCACTGCTGATCATTTTTCTTTATTTTGAATCATTAAGGCATTCGTCTATATGTTTAAAATCTTATTTTACTAAATTTAATTTCACCAGATTTTGATTTCTGAAAGCATGTGAGAATACCTTTTTTGTGAGAATTCCTCATATACAGTGACTGACAAAATTTGAAAATTCTTAGTCGCGAGGAAAAATTCTTAGGAGAAGCTTGCTTGAAGAATCATTTCTCTGACATTAACGCATTCACTGCAAAATGGAACACTGGCTACTCATAGTCGTATTCGACTATATTTCTGTGATCTATGTGTCATTTTGCAGCGAACAAGCTAATTATTCAATAAAAAAATAAAACTAGGCAAACATTTTAAGATAATGCCACTTTTAGATTGTAAAAATTAAATAGAAACAAAATATGAAATTAAACATTAAAACAGTAGACAAATTAATATCCTTACCTTTAATTCTGAACAAAAAATTATATATATAAATTAACAATGCCTTTAAGATTTTGATTTGAAATACTATTTACACATTTGTCATTTTTTGTGCGATATGTCTGACAACTATTTGGCACATTTTGGTACATTCCACTTAACCTTTTTTTTTCATTATCTGTTAGACTATTTTTAAGGTTTTCTAATCTAAGCAGTGCTCTTTCAACATGCATTTTAGTTTGACTTAGCAAAAACTCTGACTTCTGAAAGATTAGAGAGAGTTGTCCGTATTTTCTCCCACCACAAATAATCGTGGTATTAAAAATAAATATTTTCGCACATGGAATTTTTTTGCTTAAAGGAAAAAAAAAATTGAAATTAATAAGTAGGTTAAAATGTTAGACGCCAGGAGAAATTTTTTAGTCGCCCGGGCGACCTGGCGCCCAAAGTTTGTCGGACCCTGCTCATATATATTTACTATGATCATTATGCAGTTTTAATAAAGTAATGAAATATTCCATAGAGGAGCAGATGTTTCTGAAATTTATGGTACCTTAACATTCCCCGCCAGTTGATGTAAATTTAACGCAAGGACGTTTCATTGAATTCGATTGAATAAAATGGACATAGGATTGATTTTACAACCATCCTGTTTTATAAAATTTAGGTAGAAATATGTTGAAGATGACGAAACTCATATTTTTAGGGTTTCGTTCATCTGACGAAAGCCTATTCGTTTCACTCCTCTGACTGTCTGTCTGTCTGTCACAGAGCCCATTCTCAGAAACTATATATATTGGAGACTTGAAATTTTGCACACTTATAACTGAACACCTCACATCAAACGAAAAATCATAAAATTTTGAAAAAAGTATTATATTTACCTGTCTGGCCTCTAACTTGTGTATTTTAAGCTTTTTTTTTTTCTAAATGAGACCCTAATTACTTTGAAGACTTGGAATTTTCAATACTTTTAGATGAACACTTGCGATCACACAACAAATCTTAAAAATTTCAAAAAGTCTAATATTTACCCTTCCCGACTTGTGTATTTTAAGCATTTTTTCTAATCTCCACCCTTTTAACCCGGAGGGCATTTTCTAACTTTTGCCGACACCCGTATGACAACTCTTTCATGTTATGCTTCATAGCCTTACATATTTTAGTTCCACTTTTCACCGCCAGGGAGTGCCTAACTATCTCGGGTGCTATAGTCCGATCCCCTTGACTTATATATCTACTGATAAGTTGTAAAAGGGAGTTTCGTTCGGATAGAAGTTTGTTTAGAATAGAGTGCGCCCCCTGGTTACGAAATATGGAAATAACAGATTTTGCAATAGGAAAAAGGGTTTTGAAAGGAATATTAAACGGAACACTCTGCGCGATCTGTCATCACACTTACGCACTTGTTTTTTAGTTTCTTATTTCTAAAGAAGAAAGTATTGTTATCTACTGTTTACGACAGATTTACGCATTTAAGAGGCTTATAAACCAAAAAACATGTTTACACAAAATATTTGCTTCTCCTTCCGTATGTCCGTGTGCCAGTGTGTCCTGTGTGTGTGTTTCCTCTTAATATTTCAGGAGAAATATAATCAACTAATACTTTTAGAACCGATATTTGTGTAATTTTAATGCCGCTAATAAATATTGAAAATTAAATAAAATAATTTCACTTTAAAAGTCATTATTAAAATATATTATTAGATTTAATAAAGAAGGAAATAAAAAAGATATAAAATAAACCTTCTTTTCCAAAAATTATAAAATCATTACTTTGCTGGATTTATTTACTGTGAAAGGTTCTTACTTTCTTCAGGAAACAAGATTATGTTTCGAAAGCGTTAAGTTAACAAAACATTAATATTTGTATACATGGAGTATATTTTATTTCAGGATGATAACTCTTCTTTAAAAAAAAGAAAAACATGAAAAGTATGTAAACATATTATGAAAGCATCATATGTGGGGAGCATTAAGTATTTAGAAGGCCTGAAAATTAAATGCTCATTATTTTATAGATTATAAATAATTTTTAATTCATACTCATAAATTGTATTACAATAATTAATTTTTCTTAAGAGTTGTCAAATATATTTTATGCCGCTTCGTAAAGGCAACACTTAATTAAATTGTTCGCTGTAACTGGCACATCAAATATGCAAATTTGACGTATAGTGATAATGACATACTGCTAAATATTATCTAGTACATGTTTTATATTTTCATGATAATCTTATAGCACGCGTTTGATGTTGATAACTCAAAATTAAATTATGATCAAGTATGAGAAGAGATGAAACTGCTTTCATTTAATAAATTCAACTATTTTATGCATATCAATTAATAGTATGCGATTAACCCCTTCGGTACCGGCTGCTTTTACACAAATTTTATTCGGTTGGCACCACTTTTTAATAAAAAGTTACTTTTACTTAAACAATCACTAAAATGCTCTAATAAAAAAAAACAAATATTACTTTTCTTTTTTACTGGTGCCTAAAACAAATTCTGTATGCTCTTTTTGAGGGTGCATGTATGCACCCATGGTCCCGAACGAGTTAATTGCTTGATTACCATTGAATACAATTAAATAGCGTCATACATTTTTTTTTTTTTGCTTCATAGATTTAGAAATAATGTATAGTCTTTATGAATATATTTCAAACAAAATATACAGGGTGTTCGAATATGCTGTACATAATCACAAAACTTATTTATATCCGTTATATTTATATAACATAGACATGTGAAACTGGTGCCAAAATGTTTCAGGGTATCCATAACATCGCTTTAGTGTAGCAGTATCAATGTCCAAGAAACCGATTGTTCTCAAGTCCTGAAAAAAGTCAGTGTAACCTTTGATATTACGTGACCAGCTCACTAAAAGCAGTCCAGGGGAACTTTAAAATAACGTATGGACAGATGCTACCCGTCGCAAAGAATATAAGTAGTGGTATGAGAAGTTCAAGACACAGGCAATGATCCTGACTATTCTAAAACTGGCTGACCCTTAACGCAGTGACAGACATTGCTCTTAACATTGGCCGATATCTTTCCATACGATGTTTGAAAATCCATCTGCACTATTTTTGGTGACTTGGTCTCGTGACACCAGAAGAAACACTGATCTTTCCTTGAATGAATTTATAAAAACATTGCTCGACTAATAAGGCTTCAATAGTTAAGTTCCGAACCCAGATAATCCGAAATTCTGGTTATTCCGAAATCATTTTATTTTCAAGATTTTTACTTGAACAGATTAACTGAAAAAATGGAATATTGTACTAAACAGAAAAAAGTACTTTTTCTACGTGCATAATTGTGTAAACATTGAAGAAACTAATGCAATAATTCAAAGATAACTATTACATTTAAAAAAAGCTCATTTGATTAACACATCACATACACATTTGCATTAACGATATTTTGGGGTTAAGAAATTTGTCAAATTTGTCTGACGAAGTGATGTTATTGACGACGAGGAAGCAATATTATGTGAACGTCTCAAAAACATAATGTATGTTGATGTCGTATTTTCACTCTATCTCTGTGCTATTTCCAGCACATTTGCAGCTTCAGAATAGGAAACGATGATTTTTTCTGGCTCATCAGTTTCTGCAAGATCGGTGTCTTGTGACTTATTCTAAACCAAAGAGATGATTTCTTCATCTGTAAATGTTTGACTGCAGTATCACAAGACAAACACTCAGTTACAGTATGCTCAGTTGCTTTTTCACAGGCAACTGACTGGGATACAAGCGGAAGAAATTTTCTTTTGTTTGCTTCCCCATGTTCAACATCGCTAGAATCAGCTAACCTTGGCCATAAATTCATACACGACTTCACTAAAATATTTTGTATAACTTTGTCCCGTGACTCCATTACCCAGTGAATTACATCTTTTATTGTGACATTCTGTATGAGTTACCGTACATAGACAGAACTACCATCGTTTTCAATCAGTTTTCGAATAAACGTTTTCCTTTAGTTGCATTTTACATTTTGCAATACTCTTTGCTTCATAGGCTGTAATAAATCTATTTCATTAGGAAGTAAAAAAAAAACTGCTTTTATATTTCTGCAACACAATTATGTTGCTCCTGAATAAGATGGAGCATTATGGAAAATTATTAAAGCACACTTTGCCAAACTATTATTTTCATTAAATTTTTCTACTGCTGTAAGAAACTGATTTTCGAACCATTCTTTAAAAAACTGTGCGGTCATCCATGCATTTTTCCGATGACTGAAAAATATAGAGAATTAATTAATGTTCACATTTTTTAATACTCTATGGTTCTTGACTTTCCTATGAACATGATCGGCAATTTATTGTCACCTGTTGCATTAAAGCATGCTAAAACTGTCACTCTTTCTTTACTCATTTTAAAGCCTGGAGCAGAAGACTCCACTTGACAAGCCAGACTTTTTTGCGGCAGCAATTTAACCCTTTATGCCCCGACGGTACTTTAAAGTACCACAATCTTCTATCCCAATTAAAACACAATCATTGAATGCTTTCGCGATGGTACTTTTAGGAACCAACAGTAAATACTTTCCTTGACCATCACTAAATAAAAGTTTTCTCGAAGCTATTTTGGCGCGTGTGAGTGTCAATTTTATTTCCATTTTCTTGCCTGACATGGTATCCCTAACTTTTGCTTGTAAACATCTTAATTTTTAATTTTAGGTTATCATTTGTTTTTCTTGTTTTGAATAGATCTCTTGACAATATATTAAGCAAAGCAAATAATTAATCGTCAGTAGTTGCGCGTCAGTTATTTCCCCGCCGAAATTCCTTATCTTCCTGTAACTCATTTCCCGTTAATGTTGCAATAGCCAAATTCCGTGTAGCTGACCTTGAGAGTTCACACTCTTGTGTAGTAAAATTCCAAGTCATTCCTGCTATTAATAGAAAATAATCACGTGTCATGGAGACACATCTTTGTACGAGAATGAGTTCGCAGGAAAGTGGATGATTCATGTCCTGGAAAATTAGGGGTTGAACCGCACGTGAGAATCCACGTAGAGAGAGAAATAAAAAATCACGGCGTTTGCCAAGGCTCACTAGTTTCACGGAATGAATTTCTTCTTGATTTTGCAATAAGATAAGGTCACTTCATACAGGTGCACATCCATTATTCGAATGAAAAGGGAAGCCATAATATCTTTCTATTACTTTTGAATAAAAGAATTCAAGAAATAGTACAACTGAGTATTTATAAGTTATATTTTTTCGCACACAGCTCTTTCTTTTCTATTTTTATCGGAATTTTTTTTTATTCCGAATAGGCACCGACCTAATTAGTTCAGATTAGCGAGGTTCTACTGTATTTTGAAAAACATGTTACACAACAAATGTGTTTACAGAACTTGCCTTTTTTCACTTGGGCATTAGGATTTTACTTTAACCTTTAACTGATGTCACAGAAATTGTCACATAACTAGTGTGAAGAGGTCTGTGAGACCGCTGCAACGAAAGATAAATAAAAGGCACGATTAACTCGTAGGATGGTGTATTTTTACTAAACATTTTGCACAGGACTGTTATAATTAAAATTCACCTATTCAAAAGTCTCTAGTGATATTATTAATGCTCCAAACGGAACAAAATTTCGGTAGTGTTTGTAGATAAACTGAAAATTGCAAGTTAAACTATAAAAATTGCAAAAAACCGCGGTCTGAGAGACCGGTAATATCAGTTAAAGGTTAAAAAAGAAAACGCTTTAAATGATTATTTATTACTTTTGATCTACAATCTACTACTTTCACTGTTTTGAAATTAAAATATATTAGTATCAGAATAAAATTTAGTGTATATATTACGAAAAATGATATGAAAATATATTTTTAATTGAACAAATATATATATATATATATATATATTATGTAGCAGACCAAAGTTTAACCAATGTTCAGGTCCCGCTACTTCGCGGAACATGCTGCGTGCAGCCGTAACGAAGGACCCTTCCAACAGTTACTGACCGATCACGAAGATGCTACAGGAAAAAATTAAATTTAATTTTATATGTAAATGAAATAAAGACCAGCCGGTTTCTGAATTCCCGTCCAAGCGGTATTCATTATAGAAACATAGAATACGGTAACATAATACACCAAAGTAAGAAGAAATCTTTTTTAATATTAAATAAAACAAAAGTATATGTTCTATTTCATACAGATTATTTGTTAAAAACATTCAATACAATTTTTAGCGCAAAGTAAAGCTGAAATAAAATGTCTGGGTCGTTGTTCATAATATAGACACAAAATCTTTTTCATCTCTTTTAATTTTATTAAGATATTGTTACATTAACTACATGTAGTTCATTAATAAGTTTATTTTATAATTTTTCTCACTCTCCTATTCAATCGCTTTATTAACAAAATTCAAAATTGTAGTTTGAGAAAAATTCCGCTTCAAGGTTCTTACATCTCGCGATTTTAAATGATTTTAAATTAGAAGTTTTAAATATTTTAGTAAAAAATGCATTTCAAAAATTACCTTAAAAAATTAATGAACTAAATTATCTGACATCAACTATATACGTTATAAATACCTACTATAATAATACTACACTATACTACTATAATACTTTCTTTCAACATTAGGATTATTTGTGTCTAATTGATGTTACAACATATGCAACAATTTCATTTTTACATATCTTGGTAATAGTAATATGAAACCAACTATCTATCTGTGTAACCTGAATCGTGTTGTCAATTCCCTTTGAGACACAGTTGTGGATTTTGTGTACAAAAAAAATTCTGGGATGTTTTTGTTTGTTACGTAGTTTTTCATCGGGTACCCTATTTGTATATGAACTATGAACATGATATTATAACTGACAAACGTATTTGTAAATAGCTTGAAAGTGCAGCCTATAACATTCAAATCAATATTAAAAATAAATTGTGCATAGCATTTTTAAATATGAATATATCTTAGAATCATGATATGAGACGGCATATGATTATAATCTGTCTGCCATTTTGAAACAAACTACGACTGTCTCATGATGAGCATCTATGCATCTAATCGATTTGTTGTATAATATTATGATGTATAATAATATTATGATGAACCGTAAATTTTATTAATAATTTATTAATAAATTGCTCGTAAATTATTTTCAATTTTACAAATTCCGGTATATTTTGTAAAATTAGATATTGGCATAATTCCATAGAAGTAAGTAGCCGTTCAATGCCAATAGTGTTTTTAGTTTTAAGTATTAATCGTCCTGTATTTCGGAGAAAATTTTAAGTTGATTATTTACGTGTAAAACGAAAAACATTTTTTTTTTTTTTTTACATATATGTAACCCTTACATATATATGTTGGATAATGAAATATGTTTTATCGTTCGTAGCTACCTACAATTAATTCGACGAACATGCTGCCGTGTGCTCGTCAGATCTTCTTCACCCTTTTTTTACACTAACCTACAACTGTAGAGGTAGGCACGAACGCGTAAGATATCACTATAAAAATGTAAAAACTAAATTCTTTAAGTTTAAACCAACAACCAGTGGTTTTGCTAGGTCGGACGTTTAAAATTCTGGACGAACTCTGTGATCTTTATATTTTTCCTGTCTATAAAAATAACCATTTATGATTTTTTTCATAATTTAATTAAAGTAAATATATGTAGAATTATTAAAAATAAAATCTTAAAAATATCCAAATTTCAAATTTTATATAAATTATATTTTGTTTGTACGAAACGTATCTTAAACCGAAAATATATCAAATAAGATTTTAAAAAAGGCCATAGCATAAATTTAGCAGATGATTATTTTCAAAAGTCAGAACAAAATGATTTTTAAAAGTACACGAATCTCAGTTGCAGCTCTCATAATTCAGTGAAATTTGAAGACGTGAACATTTTCGAAAGACATAAATCATGCATTATGCAAGAAGCCTTCTGCAATAACGATTTTAGAATTGTGTGCATTTCGACTACTATACCAGAAATGACAAGTGCAAAATTGAGAATCATACAGGAAAACGTGAGTTTAATATTGTATTTTATGTGTCAAAAAGTTATCAAAATATGATTTAAGACATGATATTTTCCCGTTTGTCGTGACAAGTTTATTACATATATTGTTATAGAAAAATGCAGTGTTTTGAAAATAATTCTACTCTGTGTTTTGTCAGATGAATTAAATTTCAATATATTAACAAGTATGAACAGAAAATTCGAAGATATTACTATTTGTGACTGGGGATATAAACGGTGTCCAATTGAATCGAATTGCATAAGATTAAGAGTCAAATATAAAGTATTTTTATATATTATACAAGAGGTCAGAAACGATTTGAGCACCTGAAAAACTATGATCGGTGATTGCTTAAAATAGGTTTAGCTATGTTATGCGTTTTGAGAAAAGTTATTTAGATACCTTTTATTATCTCTTCAAAACCTTAAATTTCATAGCAATATTCTGTCTGTGCTGAATTGTTTGCGATAGTTTATGATTTTGCATTATTATGAAAATGACCCATGAATTTTCTTTCTGGATTTATCAATCTACACAATCTACGCTGCGTTAAAATTAACTTTGTGTTCATAGGTAAAACAAAAAAAGGACTCAGTGTATTACTGCCATAAGCCTTTTCATTTTACAATTATATTATTTACACGAACAATCAATATTAATACTATGTATTTATATCTAAACTTTACATTACTTACATACTCATAGATAGAACAATAAAGTCTTCGAGTATTATTGCTCTAAGCCTTTTTATTTTACAATTGTATTATTTATATGAACAATGAATATTAATACTATGTATTTATATTTAAATTTTACATTACTTACAATTTTACAACCAAAGAGATCTTTACAAAGTACATTTTTAGTTTGATTCTGATTTGTTCTCTCGGTTCTTATTGGGAATTTCAAGGAAATTCCTTCAGATTCTGAAATCTGATTTTTTTCGCGAAATTCCCTCAAACTTTCGCCAAATTTGACGATTGATTCTTTCATTTGGCGAAAATATCTATTTTGGTAGTGGCATTGAAAATCAATTTTCCCTCCAAATCTCGCTAAACTCGCCAATATTTCGCCAAATACAGCCAAATTCGCCGATTCATTGAAAACTTTAGGACTTTGTATATTGTCAACTCGTTCAACACCATGATAACTGTTTTAACCATCATTCCCATCGAAACGAATTAACCGCGTCGCTGCGTAATTTTAAATAAATCAAAATAGGTTCAAAAATTGCACATATATATGTCAAGGAGCTAGTACACGTACTTAAGCACACTTGTTTAATAAGATAAAGTATTTACAGAGTATATACAAGTTGGTTGATGAGATTACAGACGCGGTCGGCAAAACGCACGACCGTATGCATTGGCAAAAAACAGGCGTCTGTGTCCACAAAGGATTTTGGGCAGTATTTAACAGGAAATATCTGCTGACCAAGCCACTTTCTAACAAGGGAATCGTGCAACGTGGCTAGTCATGCGACGTTATGAAAAGTGCTTGATATAACTTTAGCTGAGTTTGCGCCATTAACTGCAGAATCAGCTTGTCGTTAGGCGTGAGCTGTTTATATAACTTCTAACGCATCACATCCATCGGTCAGTGACACATACCGTTTCCTGACTTGACACTCGGCCATTTTGATTGCGGTTAGCCCTCTGACCGCTAGAAGTAACGCAGAACAGCGACGCATAACAACACTAACACTATATAAGAATTGCAAAACACTACACACAATATAAAACAATATATGAAACAGTAACTACTAAGAATTCAAAATATACTACGAAAATAAAAAAGTAAAATGATACCGCTTAATTCTTCATATTTCTGAGTTGTCTAACTTTAAAAAAAAATTTCATCAAAACCTTAAGTTAAAAAAATTAAGTGTATTAGAACATCATTAAGCTTTATTATATTCACCTGTGCTTCTTCAAAAAATTCAAAATTTAAACAAGAAAAAATTTACTTCCTGATGTTGTGTTTCTTTTTTTTTTTCACATCTTTGAAGACTGTGTCTTCTTAAAAAAAATTCGTCTCTCTCAAATTTAAGTGAACTTAAATTTCTGCTTTTACGTCTTTAAAAGATTCAACTTTAAAATAGTCATCTTAAAATATTCATCTACAGTCATTAAGGCATCTTTCTTCATCATCTTTAAAACACAACAAAAGAAACTATAACATCGTTTAACTATCTTACTAGAGCTAAAATACTTCTTAAGAGTCTTATTTAACAATTAAAAAAAAAACTAGTTACATCTTAATAAGGGAAAAAAAAACTAATTTTCCTATCTGTCTTTAAAAAGGAATGATGCGAATGTTAAATTCTTTACATCAATAAAATCTGTCAGTCTTTTCTCTTTAAAAAAAAAATATTTCTTTACCGCATAAAAGAAAAGGCTAATTAAATGAAAATAACAATACAACTTTCATACAGTAAGTACACAAGGAAAAAAAATAATCTGTTTCTTCTATCGGAAACATTTAAAAATAGTTACCAGGAAAAAAAAAAAAGGAAACTTACCGCTGATACACTGATACAAAAAATAATCATGTAAATAAAAATGTACACTTAAATCTTGAACTGTCTGAAAATGTCGATCACTACTGGAATGAAATATAGTCTACAGGAAAAAAAAATAGTCTTTTTTTTTTCTTCTTTCTTATCACATTGCATCGTAAAATGTCTTATCATGGACTTAAAGTTAGTCACAACCTCATGAGTGAAAGGTCTTGAGTCATGCCATTAGACATGATGAAGCTGAGAAGAACACTTGAAAATAACATCAGTGAGCGACAAAAAAAAATAAATCACCCGCTTCACTATCAGTTTTGGGTTGAGAAAACACCGTCGTTGTTTGAAGAAGGGAAAAAAATAACCCGTAAGGTTTTTCACTGTAAAATCCAGATATTTCGGATTGGTAAAAGAAAAAAAAAAGTCTTCGTTTCATCCGAAAAATACTTTGGAAGATGCGACGTAAAATGTATACACAAAACAATTTCTGAATATCAAAGGTGCACGTGAAGAGGGAAAGAAAATCGACATATAATATTAAAAAAAATTGTTGAATCACTGGAGAGGTTTGTCACTATAAATTCAAGCTGTACACTGCTCTCTTCTTCGAACACTTAAAAAAAAAACACTGGTACACGGTAACACTTTTAAATTCTTGAAAAACAACGGATATGAAAAAGAGAAAAAAAAATTGTCCAATTGGGCTATATACATCTTATGATTCAACATCTAGTTTACAGATACAAATTTTCTGTCTACGTCTTTTTTTCTTTTTCTTGACGCTGGCTATGTGCGATTGCTTAAAAGCAGGCATTATCATATAGAGGGCAAGAAATATTGCGTCTATGGTAAGCTGTAGAAGTAGGTCAGTCAGTCGATGGGGTTCATCTTGTGCTTGAGATATGCGTACGAGAGAGTGCATCAATATACAGATAGTAATGATCGCTAGTACTGTTATAGATCTTAAAAATTCAGAGAAAAATGCTCTATCGGTGGGGATAATTCTTTTCACTCCTGCAGGAAAAGTATCATTTAAGGGGGAAGATTTTAAATCGGGTGCTTTCACTTTTTCGGTCACTTCGACAGGAACCTCTGATAACGAAATATCAGTTTCTTTATTTAAGCAGATTTCGAGGGGGGAAGAATTTTGTAACTTATATTCGTGTTCGGCTAAGGATTTAGTGACTACGGGAAGCTTTTCAGTATGCTTAGGGACATTCATATTATTCTTTTTGGTTAACATTAAATTAATGGTATCCGTCTTAGAGGAATTTTGTTTGTGGCTCACGCCAATGTAATTTATGGTTGCTTGTGCGGTTTTTTCAAGGGAAATTTCGTGTTCATTACAGATTAAGGTACCTTGTGCCAGGACATCTCGACCAATAATGACGGGAATAGACATGTGGGACGAATCCATAACGAAAATTTTGGTCGAAAATGGGGTGTTATCTATGTGTATATTCGTTTGATAAGATCCTAGTGGTTTTATACTAGATTTTCCAAAACCTTCTACATGTGTACTGTCTTCGCTTAGGGGAGGGGAACCAATTAGTCGGTAAAAATCGTGTTTCATCGCCGAAATCTCACTACCGGTATCGATCAGGGCTTCTACTGCAATGTTTGCGATTTTTACAAATTTTTTCATATTTTTGTGCGGTTGACCGCGCTCGACTGTGTGAATTTTGGGAGGAGGGGTGCCTTGAGTGGGCGTCTTGCGTTCTGCGGTTCGCTCTCCGCAATTATGACTTACGTGTCCGAACAAATTACATTTAAAGCACTTAGGACCTTTATTTTTATTGGGACAATTCACGGCTAGGTGATTAGCTCCGCAATTATGACAGTTAATTTTGTTTTGGGGTCTGGGCGGCGGTGCGCGTGGTGTACTGGCTGTAAAATTCTGAATACGGGAGCGTGACTCGCGGCTGGATTGGCAAATTTCATCGTATATCAAAAGTTTTTCCTTAAATTGCGCTAAATCAGTACATCCGAACAATATGGCTTTATTTTGGGGTGCGTCATCTATTCCCTGTATCACATAATGCATTAGTGAGTTGTCGTCAATATTGCCGTTAGTCGCAATCTCTCGCATGTGCAAAAAATATTGTATTGAATTTTCTCTGTGATTACGCGTACGAAATGACAGTAATTTATGGATATGGGCGGGCGTTGAGTAACATGAAAACTCTGCAATTAATGCTTTTTTAAGCTTATCGTACGAGGTAATGTACGGTTCACTCTGTACAAATAAAAGTGCTAAATCTTTCAAAGCACGTTCAACAAAGATAAATTTCTGAATTTCCGACAGGGCGAACGATTGCGCTAAATTTTCAAAACGTGTAAACCAATTAAGGATATTTTCTGTGCGTGAACCGCGAAAGGGGGGGGATTAAATTCTCAAAATCAGTAAATGAAATTATTGGCTTCGAGGGGATCGGGTCAGTAGTTCTTGCAGCCATTGAATTTATATTTGTAGCTGAAATGGTTGCCGGGGGGGGGGGGATCGGGTGTAACATCCTCTAATTCTGAATCTGTCGCTATCTTAATGGAATTCGCGAATGTTTCTAAATCTGTTAATGCAGTTAAAATACGACTTGCGAGCTCATCTTCAGTCCCACCAATTTCAATGGCCATCAAATTTGCTACAGCTATTAATTCTAACTTCGAAAATTTAGTAGTTATGTCCTGTAACTTAGCCGTAAATTCACTGCTTTTTGCATCATATGAAAAACCCTCAAATTTACGCAAATTTTTTCGATTGGACCTTGCTTCATCTTTGTCGAAAATTAATTGATGCAATAATTTAATTTTGTCTGCTTTAACGAATTTAAGCGCCGACTTCAACTGGGGAATATCCTCTAAAAACATGATTAATTTAACTAATAAGACTGGGGAAAATAAAATAAAATTTATAGAGAGTCTTGGTACTCACTCGTTTGCAGCCGGACTTGGAATTTTGAGCGAAAGTGGAAACAAAATCGCACTTAGTAGTTAAGCTTAGGAAAAATACGTAGTCCTTCCTTTTTCATCTCTCTTTCTTCAATCTTCCTGTGGTAAGTAGGTCAAATTATATCTTCTTGTTTTGGAGAAAATCGTTTCTTCTTAGTGCAGAGAAAAGGACGTGAAAATTATCCGTGCGGGCTGCGATGTTGAGGGGGAAAAAAGATCTCTTCTATGCGCGGGTCTCGCGCATAGAAGAGTCTCAGTCTTGTAGTAGCGGAGCAGGTCGGGACGGGTTTGCATTGTTAGGCCGTCTGGGACGTGTGCTGAGGACATTTGTAAGGCAGGAAATATCGTCGAGGGCTGTGTACCGGAGCTGTGGTCATCGGGCGTAGGGCGACATTATCAGGGCTGAAGGCTTGAAATTCGGGCAATCGTCAGTCGGGGCTGCTGGCTGGAACCGGGGAATTCAGGCATCTGGAACCGGAGAATTCGGCATCTGGAACCGGGCTTGCATCGGGCAGGGCAGCAACCCATCGGTTAGGGCTTAGGCATTCAGTCAGCTGGGCTTTATCCATCTAGGGGTGTCTGGACGTTCAGTAGGCCGAGCCCCCATGTCAAGGAGCTAGTACACGTACTTAAGCACACTTGTTTAATAAGATAAAGTATTTACAGAGTATATACAAGTTGGTTGATGAGATTACAGACGCGGTCGGCAAAACGCACGACCGTATGCATTGGCAAAAAACAGGCGTCTGTGTCCACAAAGGATTTTGGGCAGTATTTAACAGGAAATATCTGCTGACCAAGCCACTTTCTAACAAGGGAATCGTGCAACGTGGCTAGTCATGCGACGTTATGAAAAGTGCTTGATATAACTTTAGCTGAGTTTGCGCCATTAACTGCAGAATCAGCTTGTCGTTAGGCGTGAGCTGTTTATATAACTTCTAACGCATCACATCCATCGGTCAGTGACACATACCGTTTCCTGACTTGACATATATATATATTTATATAATATTTCAAATATATATATATATATATATATATATATAGTAAAACATTTTTCTAAAAGACTTTTAACCCAAACCTGAATCAGTAATTAAACATTTAAATCAGGCTAAATCAGAGTTGTCACTCGATATTATTTTTATATTATCGCACCATTATTTTAAGAAAAACAATTTTGAAGTGTATTTCTGTTGTAGATTTTGTTAAAGTCTATATGGAATTTTCTGTATTTAAAAAGTAGTCCGAATTGAATTAAAAAATAGCCGCCAGTGGAAAAAACGAATCCCCGAGGAAATCTCGGGTTGCGAAAATTTTGCTACTTTTACGTTCCCCGAAGAACCTCGGTTTACGCAGCAAGAGGGTTAAACTTGTATTAACACCATAATTATCAACTAATCGAATTTTTTAGAAACGCGAACAAGAATAATGACCTTCTTGTCCCCCAAAATGGTAAGATTCAAAATTTCGTCAAAACCGTTAGAACCGTTTTTTAGATAGAATTTGCATACGCATACACACATCGGCACAAGATTTGCAGTTTGAAATATATCAAACATATATTTCTCAAGCATCATTATTTAAAATGTGTTTATATTATTACCTCAGTGCTATAAATGCATTAGTTATGTAATGTTTTAATTACTTTTTGTAGAGCACGTCGTTTTATTCAAAAAATAATATTGCTAATTCATCTAATTTAAACATTTATCACACGACATTTTATGCATTTTATTTAGTAGAATGCTAAGTATATGCGTATAAACTTCATATTAATTTATACTTTTTTTTTATCAAACGCAAAACTGCAGTTTAATTTTAGGTTATGAATTTACGCTAAATGGTATAAAATGACAGAAAAATATTTAAAAATATTTTTGAAAAACAAAATAATGTATAGAAATAACAAATGTAGATTTAGCTGAGCTATATTAAATATATGAAATACGATAGAAAATAGTCTTTTTACGTGAAACTAGTGATTTTTCAGACAATTAACATCATTTTACATTTCTACAGGCAAAACAAACAAACAAAAAATACATCACACTTATGTATCGTTAACAAACTTATATTATATTTCTGAAAAAAAGGTTTTAATTTTAGAAATACCCTTTTAAAAAGCTTGGTTTTAATTTTATAAACGATGCTGTTTTGTGTCTGTACTGTTTTTTTTTAATCTTTTATTACTGCATTAAAACTTAAAAATTGCCATGTTGAAATTTGAGAAATAGACTCACTTGCAATTATGAAATTTACAAATGGAAGTCAGTTTTTTCGATTGTATTGATTTTACTTATTAATAAAATAATCGCTTCGCGTTATATGTTTAGCACGTAACGTTTCCGTCAAATAAGATTAGTTATATTAAACAAATAAATATTAATCAGCACAGAGAATAGTTGTTCTCGTAGTTCTATTTATTATTGTATTATTCCAAGGCGAATATAATTTAAATATACTAAAATTTTGCATGCTGTGCAAAGAGAAATAAGAAATATTTAAATTTTTGAATTAAATAAATGTAATGAGGTAATGAAAATATGTTTGTATATTATTTCAGATTTTCTGTTTTAATTAAAATGTAGAATGGCGTATTTTAATCAATTTTTTAAAGTAACCATCATAACAGTCTCGCCTATGTAAAAGTACTGACAGTTCATAGTAAAATATTTAAACAAATAATTATTTCTGAAAAATGAAAAAAAATACTAAATCTTAGCCCTTCTTCTTTTCTATAATCTTAATTTTAAATATTTGTATAATAACAAAAAAGAAAGTGAAAAAAATAAAACAAAAGAAACCACTTAAACAACACTAACAACTTTCTGAACCTAACTTATCAACTTTCGTAAAGAATAACATAAAATTTAACTGCACTGAAATACTTTCTGTTTTATCTGTAACACTTTCTTAATTATTTAAGGATACAAAACATTGTTTTTTTAAAATATCCATTGTAAAACTAGAAAACAGTATGGTTTGTTTCCGAATAAATGTACTGTATTCAATCGCAATATATGTCATACCGTTTCGTCAGTAACACAATCTTTATCATTTAAAGATACCAAAAATAGTTTTGTCGTCTTAAATATTCATTGTAGAAACAAGTTTTATTTTTTTAAATATCCTTTGTAGAAACTAGAAAACAGAGTTATGTTTACGTTGGATCGAGTTATATGAATAAATGAATACATCTCTTCTCTTTCTAATTTTATGCAATATTTGTTAATTACTTGAACAAATAATATGATGGTTTGATTACAACAATTCTTATGAATGAATTACATATCCTATCTCAACACATGCAGTCTTGAATTACCTAGAATTCCGGCAAAATTTCTTTATTTGGCACATAACCAATTTTATGCTTTCATGGTAAGATAAAAACTATCGAACACTCAATATCCTTCCCTTTTTACCATCCTCTTTTCACTAGAAGAATGCCTCATAATCATCTTGCGATGTTTCCATGCTCTTCATGTTATGGTTTTTCTTTTCAAATGGTACTTATCATCTATTAATTGAACTCTTCAGTTTATTATGTTGCATTGTTGAGGATATTTATAATCCAACATTTGGTTACCTTGAGTTGATTGGTTGGCTGGTTGATTTTTGAATTATCTACACTATCTTTGATTATCTACACTAGGGATATGGGCCCGAGGGGGGAGTGTCTTTCGTTGGGGTCTTTCTAAGGGAACCTAACCCGTATTTACCCATGGAAATCTATGGCTCGAAGAAAACCACGAAAACTCCGAAAGATTAGACCGACGGGCGCGATTGGGATCGAACCCAGCACCTCCCGTCTACCAGCTTCGAGAGCAGAACTTCTCAGCCACTGGTGGGGCTTGGTTACCTTGAGAGTCCGGTGACTCAACGGAATGGATTTTCAAATATTGCTCATATAGTTAAATATGTATTTTAACGTTGAACTTCACACTTAAGACGGTTTCACTTTACACTTATAATTTTGTGTAAACTACACTACACATAATACGATGCATCACATAACACGCAACATTTATTTCATCTGCCAGACTAAATGGCCAGCCATTGCTCATAAGTATACTCCGTACAATATAAATACGTCAGCCATATAAATACAACTTTGATTTTTAGCCTGTGTTGGGCATTACTTAATTTTTCAATAATTAACAACTGCTAAATTCAATATTTTAATCAGTTTTCACAATGTTGTTTCCCAAGTTATATTAGCAAATGCATATTTTGGATGGAATATTTATTATATACAAATAGAAAAATCCCATTTTGCAGCATTCAAGGAAAAAAGGAAATGTACCATATTAAAAACATGTTTATTGTTTATATTTTATAAACGATACATGCTCTAGTGAAAACCATCTCAGAGCACCTTTTATAAATAAAATTTATACCAAATCAAACTATGTAGTAAACTAGTTTACTTTTATAAACTAAGTAATGCAGAGCAATTTAAAATAATTTTTAAATTAGTAAAAGAAGCTTCTTACTTTAATTTAACGATACGGTAATGTGTTTATTTTTCTTCTGTAAACATATTCCAGGTCTTAAAGATACAAATCACATTAATATTGTAGTCACATGACTATTATGTTGGTTTCGCTTTAGCGTTACAAAAGTTCTCTTCAACCAATGTCTTCTCCATGGTTTCTTTTGAATATGATTTTCAATTGTTAAAATATTTAAATAAGTCTCAAATTCCGACTGTAGCGCATCGCAATTTCTTCCTAGATGTTTCCCAATATGATAACGTAATCTTTATTATTTTCTTCTCTTGTAATGATTGATATTTTAGCTTTTATTTTTGTTTCTCATAACTTATATCAATTTTGTAAAGACATATATAAAATTTTGTTGGCTCCTGTCAACTTCTTTTTAGCACGCTAACTTTAAATATTAAAGATATATTATTTAACTTCAATAATACATAATTTATTACATATTTTAAATTTTCTATTTGTTTTTTGTTTTTTTTGTTTTTTAATAAAAAAATATACTTCAAAATACACGTACTTGCTTAAAAACATTCAAATCCTTAGTTATTATATTATAGATGCTTCAATTCAGCATTATCATATAATGCAATATGAGATTTGTTACATTTCAATCTTAAGAACATTCGTTAGCATGGAACAATCCAATTTACTTTACATCTTCTATTGTAAAACGTTCACATTAATGAATACAACATATAAAATGTAATTATTCCCTTAATTTACATATCAGAAATTTGAGCTTTGACAATCACAAACGAAGGTACAAGGAAAATTCCATACATTACTCTGATAAAAGCTATATATATTCAGTTTTGAAATGAAAGGTCTGGAATTAAACAAATATAATAAAATTCGTGATTGATTTAACTAAAAGAAATCAATTATTAATTTCGAAGAAATGAATTAGCACATATTCATAAATTCAGTGTGCTTTAGATGTTAATTTATTATAACAAAAGCAGTGTCTGCACATAATTTTGACTTACAGAACTACTTGTATTTTAGCGTTTTCTTTGTTTTTACGAATAACATGTTTTAAAATGTACCATATTATATACATAATGCAACCATTAGATTTTGAGGGAAATTGCTTGTTCATAAAACTACAAGGATGCTTAGTAATAGATCACATCATAGAAGACCCCTTAAAACAACATTTTGAAGTTTTTTAAGCATAATTTAAAAACTACTTGAAAGGAAAATTTTGAAATTATGGGTGCGCTTAAAGCAGGAGCGAATAAATATAAACCCATCAAATAAAAAAGTAAGTTGATTTTTTTTCCGAATATTAATTTCATAATTTAAAATTCATATTATATAATTTTTAAAATTACAAATTCAATGTATTTATGTTTGTTTTTTAGCATTATAACCATATAAAATATAAACACTTTACGATTAAAATTTCAGAAGATATTAATAAAACTATGAAAATGCAATTTAACATTAGAGGATCTGGATTCTGAATAGTTATAATTAAAAAACATATCATCCAAATGAACTGAAGTTTTGTACTAGGCATAGTTTGGACGGAAGATTTAAGTATCTTGTAAAAATTGGATGTTGCCTTTAAATAACAGATAGTCTGGGCAGGTTTTGATTTTTAGAAGGTCCCCTGACCAAATTTTATATACGCCAGTTAAAAGTCGACTTTATTTTCAATTATTTGGTAACAGGAATTTTTTTCTACACTAATTTGTTACAATTTTCGTAGAGGTGTTTAATTTTTCTCCTCCACTGCACAAGTAAATAATATTAAACCAATAACATATTTTTTTTTAATAAAAGGTTTTGGATTTTATTAGCTGAATTATAATGTACGAATAGTTTTTATTCAAAATAGCATAAATTATAAAAATATAATTTTCCAGTTTTGAATTATGATCATTTTTTGATTTACTAAAATATTAACTTCAGCAAAAATTATTCCCATATTTAATCTTCATTTTATTAAACATTAAAAAAAACTCTGTGGGATATTCGGTATTAAGTAGCATTTTAAATAATGATAAATAGTACGTATAAGCATATTGAATAATTAAAAGCACACAGTTTTAAAGTTTTGCCAACAGAATATAATTTTATGTTTAACGTTTAACATTTAGTTGTCAATAAAAAGCAAACAAATTATTTTATTATGCCCTATTAAAGAATTACTCTTTAATCACGTATTTATGAAAAAAATTAAAAGCTTTCATTGACGAAAATTACTCACAAAAGCAATCTAATTACATTTAAATAAAAAAAGCTGCAAAACAATTTAGGTAAAGCTATTTTATAGTCCAAGTACAAAAAAAAATAGGAAGATTAAAAAGTTTAGCGTGAAAAGAGATACATGTGATTTTCATTAAAATAGTGAGAACATTTTTATGTTTTCTAAAAAGTAATTAAAAGTTTTCTATTAAACATTACCCTCATTCTTTTCATTTGGTATACAAATTAGCATGAATTCCTGGAATATATCCAAAGAATTATGCATTCTTAAAAAGGGAAATTTCTTTGTTGGAAAATAAAGTAATTTCCTGTTTTTCTATGGAATACCATTTTATATTATATTTTTTTATTAATTTAGTATTCATTTCATAACAGCAAAATTTATTATATTTGTCCATCTGAGTAAATAATTTATGGCATTTTCCAGTATTTGTCTTAACTTTACGATTGAAAAACGAGTGACAAATAAATCGTGATAATAACTTTCTTACCACACATAAAAATATAACTACACATGATACCAATCCGACGGTATTTTCTTATTGGGTTCATTTTATTCAATATAAATCATAAATTTTTTATGGTTTCAAGAGTAAATAATTTATGACATTTGCCTGTATGTGCCATAACTTTACGATAGAAAAACGAGTTTTTAATAAATCTTGTTTATTATTTTCTTACTACATTTAAAAGCATAACTAGACATAATATAATGCGACCGTATTATCTTATTGAATTCATTTTTACAATACAAATCATACAAATGTTATGATTAAAGAGTAAATAACTTATGACATTTTACTTACGCGTCATAACTTAACGATCCAAAAATGAATGTGTAATTAATCTTGATTTTTACCTTCTTACAGTATTTAAAAACATTAGACATGTTATAGTCCAACGGTATTTTCTTATTGGGCTCCTTTTTTACAACACAAAACATAATTTTATTATATATCTAGTACCGTTTCTCTTTCTGTCATAAATGTACATTTTATGAATATGCTTAAAATTCTCTTCAATACTTCATTTTTATTTTAGAATATATAAATGACAAATGTGTTTAGATACTTATGACAGGTAATGACCAATAGCAGTCATACGTATGCTATTGCAAGCGTATTACAGTGCATGAATTAAAATCTGGATCAGTTATGATCCAAATTTTTTATGACATTCGTTATAAGAATACGCGGATTTGATCAAAGTAATTAAAATGATTTGGTTTGTAAATAAGTGTGAGTAGTAAGTCAAAATTACGTCCACTACTAACCATATCGACTGTATTAAAATATTTATTTCCTTAAAACACGTTATAAAAACACAGTAAAAGTAAATTAAAAATCCATATTTACATGTTTCAACTCATTACTGGGTCGTCATCAGAATGTATAACAGAAAATTACAAATGCATATGAAAAATGGAAATAATCATCGAATATAAACAATAACCAAATAACGCGCCCTACATTTTCACGATTGCTCGTGTTCTCTCTATGTCGCGAAGCCGTAAGTTGTCATAAATTTCAATGGATTCTCTTATAAATATATAGCGGACATAAAATATAATAGAGGTAATAGTGCTTTATCCCGGCTAAATCAAATAGAGAACACTAACATACTTTTTAACGAGAATGAAATAAACTACAGGTCTTATTTTTATTTACGATTATTTATAAGAGAATCCATTGAAATTTATTTAAGAGGTTCAGGGGCGTTATTTGATTACATGTTTATATTCGATGATTTTTTTCTATTTTTCATATGCATTTGTAATTTTCTGTATACATTTTGATGACGACTCAGTAATGAGTTGAAACATGTAAATATGGATTTTTAATTTACTTTTAATGTGTTTTTATAACGTCTTTTAAGTAAATAAATATTTTAATGATATGATATGATTTGGTTTGTACCGTTTGGATTTTTAAAATGTTTGTTATAAATATTTTTAGTTCTTTTTATAACAAAGAGTTTTTTACATTGTAAAATAAAGGAAAAATTAGAAAATTCAATAAAAAATGTTAATTTTCATCGCAGAGTAAAATACTGCACGTATTAAACAATGATTATATATAATATTGATGAATTTAAAAAAATGTAATTAAGGAATTGATAATTGAAAAAATCACTGTTAAAGAGAAAGAACTGTGTTTAATAAGTACCTTAGCATTTTTAACACTTTCCAACAAATTTGAAAAGTGTTTATGAATTCAGCTTGTCTATCCGTCTGTGCACGCTCTAACTTCCGTAAATTACACCCCTATTTTCATGCACTTGATATATGTTAATGTTGTTTACAATGGCATGATTTGTATTTAATATGAAGTGTGTAGCATCAATAGTTCATTTAGAGGGATACTCAAAAGAATTCTGTTATATCATGGTCAATAGGAAATAAATCGTTTCCACTGTATTTTAAAGACAATAAGATATTTCAAATGTATTGAAATTGGTGTAAGTCACTGAATTTCACTCCAAGATGATTACTATAGAATAGGACGTTAAAAGCAGTATTCGTTCATTTACTGGGACACACATAGAAGTCGGTTAGCGTACTGACCTTGAACAATAACTGCTAAAAGTGCGTTTTTAATTCAGGTATACGCTTTTAAATTTAACTATCATTTCACATGTTACTCGTTGTGCATAAGTTCTATACCTCATATTCAGGAAGGCATAAAAGTATTCTCGTACCATTCGCTTTATTAGCAGAAACTGCTGAAAGGGAATTTTTAACTGTGGCATGTATTTCCTAACTGAACAAAATTTTTTGCGTGCATGTAGTTTATTTATAGATACAAATTTATATATCATATACAGGGCTGCTGAAAGAATTCGGATAATTTTTCGACTGTAGATGGGAATTGCTGAAATTATGATTTCAAATGAGATAATGGCATTCCAATTGGTTTAATTAGATATCCTTCAAATCATTAAAGGATGAAGTTTTGTTGCATCATTCTGAATGTGTTGCAAATGCTTTCATAATCAAATCTTGACGCATGATTTTTCTTTCTTGATTAAATATGGCGTTGCGTAAAATTACAAATTTACCGTTCGCAGATTTAAAGTATTTGTTCATATACCACTGAATATATGGGTAAAAAAAATGCACAGCAATTAGAATGAAAGGAAATCAGTTATTCTTGAACCAAACTATGCTTTAAAGACAAGAAAATATACACAGTCGTAACAGTTTCGCACTTACAACATTTTCCTTAATCAGTAGTTTTAGACTTCAGTAGTAGACTTGAGTAGACTTCAAAGCAGTATGTATATTAGACAATATCATAAATAAAGTTAAAAAATAGAGGCAAATGAGAGTCAAAGACAAGTAAAGCAAAAGCACTTTAGATCATAAATTGAACTATTTCGTCGTAATGGTGTGGTTATGGCCGTTTGTTATTATTTACTGAAAGTAATATTTAACATACAAACACATGAATTTAAAATGGTTTTAAGTAAAAAACATTAAGCTGCATGTTTGTCCATTTTAAAACCAAAGATTGATAAGATTTATAATTTAAGTACGTTAGCATAAAAATGCTATCAATATGTCGGAAATATAAATAAGATTTAATTATCCGGTATTTACACAAACCCTGTTATAATTATAATGAGAAAGTTTTTCTGAACAGCTAAATATAATTCACAAAATACTTTATAATTACCAGAAATGAAAGTACCGGATATTAATGACAACGATTTACAAGTTGAATGGAATTTTGAAAGGCGTTCTCTACCTGTTTATGAAAATAATAATGAGTAACTATGATGCATATTTGTTGTATTGCGTTAGAACATAATAATGTAACACTGAATAACAATATATATACAAGTTGTCAGATATAAGCCGGTAAAAATTCAAATTGATATAACACTAGAACTAAAAATCATACATTAAGCATCGTTTATGGATACATTCAAGCACATCCGGAAAATTGCACTAAAACTCCACCCTTAAATAATCTGAAACAATGTATGTTAGTAACCCATTCAGAAAACACACAATTCGAGTTTCCAAAATAATCATTCATAATCAGAAGAACAATAGAATTATTTTGTACATCCCTGTATAGTTCTATAAAGACGCATATAAACAAATATATCTTTTGAAATGTAAAATTTTTGAAAGTAAATTCATTGTGGAAAGTTCATTAAAAATGAACTTTCCACAATGAATTTACAATATTATTACAATATTACAATATTATAGATTTTATCAATAGACTGAAATTCGCTAGATTTATTTTGTAGATCCCTGGATAATATCTAACGATATTTATGCAAAATACATATTAATCTGAACATTTCAGGTAAACAAATGCATAGAACATTTGAGAATTCACATCCAGTAGTTACCAACGGTAAACTGTAAAATATTAATTTTAATAAAAACATAAAAAAATGAATAAGTAGTTATATTTAGAATGTTTAATTAAAAACGTATTAGAGAAATATAAAATATAAAATGAATAAAGAATTTTAAATATTTTTTATTGTGTATGTTTAACGAAAAAAATATTAAGGATTGAATGAAGGAGAAATGTTTAGATATGATTCATGTTCGCCGAATTACGGTTAAAATGATATTATTGAAATAAAAGATAAACCGAAGGAACATATTCGACATTGATATAAACAATATACGTTTTTCTGGAAAACATTTTTATGTATACTAGAAACACAGGACTCAACCAAAAAAATGAAATACTGTAAATAGAAAATGTGTGACCTAATATTTTGTAAATAAACTATAAACTGTTTTATTTAAATCTTTGTGGGGGAAAAGAGTAAAACTGGAAATCATGCTTCATCAAATATCTAAACCCAAAGAAAAAGGACAACAATATATAGATTTCTTTTCTAAAAAGTAATAAGTTTTCCTTCTAAAAGAAATATACAGTTTGATTCAGAACTCTTTGTCAATAATCGACATGTAGGTTAGGAAGACGATTACAATCAACAATGATATAGGAATACGGTGTCGCACACGCAATACTGACGCGCAAGAGAGCACTAGAAGTCGCGAGGACAGCTGGGCAAGCAGGAACGAAGAAAAGCATATGTTGGGTGTATTTGCTGAAGAAAGGAAGCATCACTACACGAATAGTGAATTGGCAGATATGCACCTCATTTACGAGGCGGCCAATTTAAGTGGAACAGACATTAAGGGACTGTACCATTCCTGGTTTCCAGCCACGTATATCCCTACTCATACCATATTCGCACGCCTGCATCATCGATTGTGCGAAACGGGACGTTTTACACATGAATGTTGGATACTGGTGTTCAGAGAACAGACGCAGAGCCGTTTAATGGAAGAAGCCGTACTGTCCGAAGTCGAAAACCGATCAGGGGCGAGTACTCGACCTATTTTAGCACGTGTACGTGCATCTCAATCCAATGCTTGCCGCATATTACACGTGGACGAGTTGCATCCATACCATGAGCAACGTTTGCAGTGTATTGACACAGATTTCTGCTTCACCCTGTATATATACAGGGTCTATCTAAAATGCTTCATCAAACTTAGGGGGATGCTAGTACTCATCAAGACGAACAAAAAATGTAAAGGAACATGGGATCGCAAATGACCTTTAAAGGTTGAAAATTGCAAAACTAAAAAAAATATCGCAATCTCGCACGCTAGCAGATGGCTAGTAGCCCGAAGATGGTTTTCCTTTCACTTTGTGCATATCCGGTCAGAAAGATATAAAAAACATGGAAGAAAGTCAAACAAATCTGCGAGCAGGAATCCACGTATGCAGGACTCCGAAAATCTTCGAGCGTGTCCGTCAGTTGTTCCTCCAAAGATATACTCTTTGTAATAATGTCCGCGGTCAACACTTTGAACAGCTGTTTTAAAATATTTGTTTTCTCTAGACATCACGAGCTGTGTTGCACCTATTCTGTAACATAAATAATTTTCTGGAGTGTTTCTGTCTTGTCTCAGTTTATTCATTTCCAGACGCATTTTCTCGATTTTCATCCTTTTAGCTTTATTTGCGACCCCATGTTTCATTGCATTTTTTGTTTGTCTTCATGAGTACTATCAGCTTTATAAGTTTGTTGAAGCATTTCAGATAAACCCTGTATATATAATCATTATAAATCAATACAAATTATCAACAACTAATGTAATGTATAAATAATAAAGGAATTTACTCAAATTAAAAATGATGTATAGGTGAAACTGGGGAGGGTTGGCCATAGGGGAGGCTTGACCCACCCTTCAGTTTTCATATTTAAAAAAAAAAATCAGAGTTTCGTCACTAGGTGGAAAAAATAGCTATTGAAATGCTGAAAGATACTGTAAGGTGATAGAAAGGAAAATGTTTAAAATTGATTAAATGAAGATGAGAAAAACTGTTATATAAGCTAGAAATAATCTAATGAAATATAATTGGAAAATTTATAGTAACTTTTATTTCATTTACATAGTGCACATAGTAGGTAGTAAATAGAAAGAATGAGAAATACTAAAAAGAATGGAGGCATCAACTTTAAGAAATGTTAGGTATTCATTCTTCTACAAAAGTGTATTAACTATTACAAGTAATTATTACAAGTAATAAAATATTACAAGAGGTATTCATTCTTCTACATTGATCAAAATAATTTGGGAAAGTATGTAGACAAATTTCACCAAGATAAACACAATGAAATGAATTCAAACCATGTGGCAATTAGTGTCATCAGGTCAAGTGTAAAAAAAGTGGGTATTTAAATGGAATTTTTCTCGTGTGTCTTGAATTCCGTCTAAACAGGTTAGTTTACACACCCTATTTTCCCAAATATTTTTAAACAATCATTACATCTTGTAGCATAAAGTTATTCTGCCTTTTTTAAACTGATTTTATTTCCCTTAACAAATATTTTAATATAATATAGTGCAATATTTAAAAATATATATAATCGTTTTATAAAATAAATGTGCCAACTCTCCCCAAAACCATCAAAAAAGCCTTTTAAACAGATCATTATAACATGAGCAACATGTAATTAAAAACACAGAAGACGTTGAAAAATAGAAATATTTGGGGAACCACGGCATAATCATCAGTCCCTAATTACCTTGATTACCACAAATAACATGCATGGTTTCATCTTTGCATTAGCCATAAAAAGCTAAATATTTAAAAACAAGAGCCATGGCACATAATAAATCTTGAAAATATAAAGCAAGGTATAACTTAATAAAATATGGATTCGATTTGATAAAGAAAAGAAAAGGAGGTTATCAATTGAAGATCCAACCTGGGGCTATAGTAAAAAGTAAACTATAAGAAATGGTTTGCACATGTTGCCAAAAATTGTTGAATTTTAATACTAGTATCCGTCAGGCCGAAATGTCGGAGCATGGAGTCGTATAAACTTAACACATAACATTTAAAAATTTAAAAAAAGTTTAAGTTTCATGATTACTGTTTAACAGTACAAAATTAAATTTGAAATAACACCCGTTGAATCCTCATTTTCTAGTATTTAATTCAGTCATCAGTTGCCTCAGGTAATGCTCAAATGCTAATTTGTGGCATGATAATCAACAAAATGAACCATTATAGCCTGTGGCAAGCCTGGGGGTTGAAAATCTTTTACTGTACTCAGTACACCGCTTATCAATCCCCACTCCATCCAGATATTGGTATGTAACATAAGTCGGCATCCAACTGCTGAAAAAGTCCAGCTTGAAGTCCAAACTCGTGATCATCTTCACTACACCTTACTTTAAATTATAGTGGTCTGCTAACATTCTTGTCATTGACCACTTTGATTTAAGAAGTACTTCTTGATTATGTTCTTTCGCTTGCTTGTTTTTGGAAAAAAGACATATAGCATCTTGAAATCATTCATCTTGAGCCGGAAGCAGTGTAGCTTTCCACCGTTGCATAAGGGATGAGAGTAGTCTGAAACTTGACCCACGCAAAGCGAATATAGAATCTTTCGAAACTGTCTTTGCTGATCATAATTTTGTCTCGATGAGTTTGTTAATGTGAAGCAATTTTCAAAAACTCTAAGCATTTTTTGTCTGCGAAGAGCCAAACTGTCTTTTATAGAATGTCTCTTACATAGAGGGATGTCTTTTACGCGATGTAACTATCTAATACCTCCAAGGATTTAAACAAAGTATCTTTGCGATATCTTTGTTCAAGTTCATCCATAAGACGACAATTGTAAAGTTTGTGGAATTGAAAATTCGCCAGTAAAGATAAATAATACTGTATCCATGCTGAGCTGTAAATTTCTTTCTGCCTGACTTTTTAAATCAGCTAACTATTTACAACACGGTGGTTTTTTAAGCACTGAGTGAATTAACTTTCCTTCGACATTAAGCGCAGCAGTACCTGTTAGTGCCAAAAGATTGACAGCGTCTGATCCTAACTGCTCTATGATTGTTTTACTAATTTCTTTGATTATCCTACTTTTTCCAGCTCTTACTTTTCCAATAATAAAAATTGACTTAGGGAAAATTGCAACTTTTGTTTGCAATGAAGAAAGCTGTTCTGTGCATAACTAAAGTATTTTCTACTGCTCATCTGTAAATCTGATGTCAGAATTATCAAAATTTTCATGCAGCGTGATTTGTTGTTCTTTAAAATAATTCAGAAATGTTAAAAGTAAAGTGAATTCATTGAATAAGAGAGTCTACGGTGAAGAGAAAGAATAACCACCGAGGATGTGTTGAGCGATTTTGATTTGTTTAATGTAGCTCCGATCTTTGAGACAATCAAAAATTGGAATTGGATTCATCGAGCTAACGGCAGAAAAATTCAACGACTTGCATGTCTGGCATAGCCCAGACTTATTTAATATGGTATAAGGGAAAAGTTTGTAACACGTATGTAACACGCACACATGGGTAATCTGCTATACTCCTCTATCGAACTTGATACTTTTGTTCATCTGAGTTATTGTTATATCGTTATTCTTGCAATTACTCGTAGGCAGCTGGGTTATTTTTATGTGACTTTTCCACATAGAATTACGCTGAATATCTCTTTTCATCTCAATTGCTTTCTTTTAATCGGCGTTTTCGAAACATTTGTGTATAATGTTACACATATAAAAATGTGTACATTTCTTAAAATGTACACTACATCTAGGCAACAGGTTAAAAAAATCACGGAATGATTTATGACTTTTAGTGAAGTTGATTTCTCACGAATTATCTTTCATTGTTGTATCCATTTTCCGATTATAAGCATAAAACTATATAGTCATATACATTAACGTCAAAATTTTTGCCAAGCTTGGAGACATTTCGTGAAATTTCGCCAAATTGGCTACCAAAAATATGTTGATATAAATGCATCGAATTTCGCTGTAGCTGCCAAATTTGGCGAAATTTCCACTGAAATTCATCACTCATGATTCTTCTCTAATCGGGTTCTTCGCATTTTAGCTTAATGTTTTCCCGTAAAATTAGCTAAAATCTTAAAATCAAGAAATAAGTAAGCTATCTTTTATTTACGCTTTTAGGACTTTTTTATTTTGTTATCTACATATTTCTGTTTTGAAGTGTACATCTAGGCCAAAAATGCTTATTTCATTCACTTCAGAATGTTCACTGGCATTTCAGTTGCAACAAATTCACTTACGGTGATTTAAAAAAAAAAAAAATGAGTAACCTTCTGTAATTGGGACCACTACCAAATGGTTATATTTGCGCATAAAACAGCGTTCACTAAATTATGAAATTTTCTACCAAGCCGATTACGGAAATTTCCTAATACAAACATACATACCTCTGAATAAAAACATACATAAGAATACATACATGTAAGTAATACATACATAACATTATATTTTTCTCGACTTCTTTTATTATCATTCGTTGCCATGCTGTTAATACTGAATCTGTTATCATGCAAATAACATCCAAAATCGTATTTTCCGTATTCAATTTCTTTTTATTTCCTTAATTTAAAATTCAAAGTGAATCGCATCGATTTAGTAGGTTACGGAAAATGTTCACTTGCATTTCAGTTGCAGCACATTCACTTACGGTGAATTAAAAAGAAAAATTAGTAACCTTCTGAAATTGGGGCCGCTACCAAATAATTAAATTTGCGCATCAAACAACGCTCACTAAATTGTGAAATCGTCTACAAACCCGATTAGGAAAATTTCCCAATACAAACATATATACGTTTTAATACAACCATACATACATAAGAATGCATACATATAAGTAATACATACATGACATTATATTTTTCTCGATTTCTTTGAATATCATTCGTAGCCATGCGGCTAATACTGAAATCGTTACCATGCGGCTAATAAACAAAATCGTATTCTCCGTATTCGATTTCTTTTCATTTCTCTTAATTTAAAATTCAAAATGAATTGCACCGATTTGGAAGATTACGGAGAATGTCCATGTGCATTTCAGTTGCAGCACATTCACTTACAGTGAATAAAAAAATTAGTAACCTTCTTTAATTGGGACTGCCACCAAATGGTTAAAATTTCGCATCAAACAACGCTCGCTAAATCATGAAATTGTCTACAAACCCGATTGCGGAAATTTCCCAATACAAACATGCATACGTCTGAATGTATATGCATACATAAGAATACATACATATAAGTAATACATACATGACATTATATCAGGGTTCGTACGACTCCTGGAATTTTGCGACCAGGAAATTCTTCTGTACCGCTATTTTCTTACAGAAAATCCCTCCTTATAAGAATGCGAAATTTCACCAGTTTAGCCTAGGTTTCTTTTTCTATAAAAACAATACTGGAAACTCTCCTGGAAAATACCCTGATCCGTACAAAACCCTGTTATATTTTTCTCGATTTCTTTGATTTATCACTCGCAGCCATGCGGCTAATACGAAATCCGTTACCATGCGGCTAAGACCCAAAATCGTATTCCCCGTATTCGATTTCTTTTCATTTCTCTTAATTTAAAATTCAAAATGAATTCCATCGATTTGGTAGATTATGAAGAATAAAAGTTTTTCACTGAAAAAAAAAAAAAAAAGAAAAAGGTGTCGTTACGGATGTAGAAAGTAAAACTTCTGCAAGTCAGTCTATATCTCAGGTCACAAATACTGACGACACCATAACGATTCGGATGAGGTTAAATTGCATAAATACAACAATAGAGCTAATGTTTTGTTTAATAACGAGATGAAACCCGTCGTATTTTGACGAAAGAAATTGTTTAAAAAGGAACTCATACATTAGTTAATACTTGCTCTCAACAAATATTATTTTTAATTTAAAGTTACCAAAATACTAATTCCATAAACTTCGACTGTTCAACGTATTAAATTAAAATGTATTATACCTAACCAAGATAAGTAATTATGATGAAATTACCCATTGAGGCTCATATGTTTGAAATTACCAATTGAAAATCAGCAAAAATGATTTCCCCATGAGCCAGCCATAGAATTATTTTTCGCGTGAAATCTAAACTTAACGTCATTTTCATCGTCTCAAAATTTACATACGCATCTCTCAAATTTACATTCACCATTTCAAAAATATCTCAGTACGCAATAAGTTATTAATACATATATTTCCAAACTTGAAATCAAGTTTGTTAACTACGACTTTGCATGTGAACATTCGTATTCTTGACTTGTGATTCTAATCTCTGTATCGGCAAGTAAAATTCCAGAAATATATATCTTTTAGAGGCGTTCGTAGTAAAATATTTCGTTTTATCAGAGAAAAGAATGGTTTTCATTTAAATATGATGTCACTTTGCCTCATTGAAGTATTTCACATAGCATCTCAAACTCAGTGGAGTAAAAAATATTGAATTGTAATAACTTTTTGAGGAAAAAATTAGTGTTGTTTTAAAGCGTGACGTTATTTTCTGTTCCCTTTTTTATAAAGTTAATTTTGAATTTTATTAGAAATTGGCATCAATAAAGATAAACGCACTTTATTAAGTTTCTTTTCTGTACAACAATGGAAGTAATCCAATTGCTACCATTTTGAAAAAAAATCATAGAAAATTTAAAAAAATTTTAAATTTAAATATAAAAATGGGAATATTAAAAAAAAATAGCTAGTGCCGCAAGTCTACAAAGAAACATGCTTCCATTTAAAAAAAGAATTATTAAAATTGATTCAGAAAAAAGCTCAAGGTAGATGTCTAAAATAAAAAAGCCTTATCTTTCAAATATATAGATTTAAACCCGCAATGTTATCTCTATGGGGAAATTTTGATTTCCCCATTTCATGCCGTTAGGTTTGACGAATATATATGATTTTCGATACGCACCGAGATTTTGGCACTACCAACGTCCATTTAATTTTTTTGTGTCAATACGACAACTATTTTGGACGCTATCGTGTTAACAGTAAGTGTAATTTCTGCAGAGAAGACGGAGCTTTGCTCCGACAATGCGTAGGACCAAGGAGTAATAATGCAAAGTATAAGCAGGTACAAATATAAAAAAAGAGTGTTTCATTTAAAGAAGATATGGTGATGCCATCTGTAATACACTTAAACATGAATTCCAGTTTATTAAACATTTAATCAATAAATTGCTGCCTTCTGTCGTTAAATGCTACATTGAAAATTATTACAGAAGAATTTATTATTTAATATACATTGATTGACATAAAATCAAATAAATAATTAAAATAAATAGATTAAAAAACACTAACAACTAATAGTGGATAAAGCTTTAAAACAGAAATTGTATAGATATATTAAAAATGATAATTAAAAATAAGTATATATATGCATAACTATATATAAGAATAAATGCAATTGAATTAATAAATAATAATAATAACTAATAATGATATATATATATATATTGTAAAAAGATAATTAGTGAATGTATATAATTCTCAATAAAAAAGGATATTCCACGGATATTTGTTATCAAATATCTCAATGTCTTTCTTTTTTTTTTTTTTTTTTGCATTCTAGGTGTTACATTAATCTTAGCTTTACAGTGTGTTTATTTTTTAATTGAATCATGGGCTTTGCTGTCATAGTAGTTGGATAAATACACGTTTAATTTAAAATTTATATTTATATAAGAATGAATCTAACTATTTTGACAATTTGGATGTTCCAATTAAATTTCTTTTATGGTATTAAATATTAAACACTTGCACTTTTCACGCAATTTAAGTACGGACAAATTTCTGTTACTGATAACTTCAGATTTATTGCAATTTTATTGTCGTTATCTATTTCTTTTTATATCTTATAGTAATAGTATTAGTAGGATTATCAACAATTCAAAAATCTATATTTTTATAATTAAGGAAATATTTAAGGGATAAAACGGATTTTAATCAGTATTGATTATTAAGGCATTTTACTTAAAATAAACTAGAGATTTTCAAGAGATGTTCTTCACGTTTTTACAATTATTCTTCACTTACACTATCTAATTTGGAAAAAAAAAATTACTACGTAACACGAAGAGTCATGTTATACATCTTTCGTTACGTCACATCAAATACATTGTTTATTAAATGGCTTTTCTACTGTTGCATTTTTACGGAATGTTTTTTATAGTTGTTTATGGTTATTTAATAAGGTAGAATTATCTTAACATCAGCTGAGAATACCGTGTCTTATCTAAATAAATAATGTAATTTAAATAAAGTTACAAGTTGTATTTTGTTAAAAAAAAAAAAAAAAAAAAAAAAAAAAAAAAAAAAAAAAAAAAACTGTGGTATAAAAAATTAAACAAATAAAGACTAAATTAATAAGATATTTGATTAGTCTATAGCTCATGAGCTACTAAGAATAAAATAGCTAATTATAAATTGAATAACGACATTTTGTGTAGTTTTTAGTTTAAAGTATCAGTTTTTCTATAATATAGTAAAATGTGAGAACATAGGTAACAATATAGTATTTTGGTTTTTATACATATATAAACTTATATGTGTATCCATCAGTATATATGCATATACATATTTATATACGAAATGATATATGTAGGATAAAGTGTTCCTATTGGTAATGTGGTTATTAACATCTGGTATTAACTTTGGTTTGCATATAAAAAAACTGAAAACATGTACTATGAAATATCTGCTACGAAGTAAAAAGAATCCGGCGAATGCATTTCAATTAATTCAATCATTTTGTTTAAAATTGGTTGAATACATACTATACAGATTAATCCTTTACAAATAACGCATAAACAAATGACCAAATGTTAGTTCAAGTAAATTTTATCTTTTATAAATAAAGTGATTAGCAACTTTTGTTATCGTTAATCAATTTATTTTTTAAGTAACTAGGAATGTAACTCACTTTGTATTGTATTTCAAGTACGACAGTCGTTTATGTACTAAATTTACATAATGCGATAAATTTAAACAACGGTGTCATGAATTGATTAATACAAAAGTTTGTATACGAATTGATAAATCAAACATGTTCTGAAATTGTTCGAAGAGAATTACACGCTACAATACTCAATAACTCTTTAATTTTACCGCATCAAATGGCATTAAGGAAATAAAATTCACATAAAATAGGTTTTCACTTTTTTATTTTATTCAGATGCTCAAATGCATAATGCACATTAGATTAAATATAAATTAAACTAATTCCATTATAACAAGAATCGTTTAATTATATAGTATGTGTGTCTTCCATATTATTACTTTATTGTTATATAAAATATTTTGCAATAAAATATTTCAATCTTAATTTCATCTGCTAAGAAATACAAAAGGAAAATAGTAAACGATATTGTTTAATACTTCCCTGAATAATTATTTAATTCAAAAATATTGTATCTTATTTAATTTTATACTGAAATAAAACAAACAATGAAGTTAATAAAAAAAAAAAAAAAAAAAAAAAAAAAAAAAAACTAAAATGCCTTCTTCTTTTCGAAAGCGTAGACATTTTGCAGAAGATACCGGTGTAATTACAGGTAGATTAAGGCAATTACACGTAGATTCGACAAGATACACGTGTAATTTTTGAAGTGAAATTTTAGAAATTATTACCAATGTTCAAAATGTATCTTCTCACATTTCTAACACACAAAACTTTCTGCGAGTGTTTGTATCCAGGAAGGGAGGGGGGATCAGTATTGGACCGTAATTCTAAAATATTGAACAATAAATATTTTTTCTCCAATGATGTTATAATTATATTAAATATGAAAATTTTGCTTTCTTAATGTCGCTATGAAAAAAAAAAAGATTATTTTCTGTTAAAATTACTGTATAATTAGATGTATCGATTTTAGAAAATAAAATTAATTGTGTGGACCGTAGAAAAAAAGAAATACTTAATAATCTAGAAAAACATAATAAAACTATGAAGGAAAATGTTAGAAATCTCATAAACCAGTATCGATTTAAAATATATTGAATCATTTACCAATAAAATTAATTGTATCCCACACTGTAAAAAAAGAAAAGATGAATTATTCTTAATGTAGCAAAATCTACTATAACCAAGAACGAAAATATACAATAACCTTTTCCAAGTTAACTACGATTTGAAAAATACTATTTTATCTTTGGAAAGGTAAAAAACAAATATATTTTCAAGATATAAAGAAGTATTTATGAAAACGACATTGATTTTCGAAAATGTTCCCGAATAGTTTCTATCGTATATTGATCATTTTTTTCAAAACGGAGTATTGGTTTTCAAAATCACTTCATGCTCACTGAAACATTTTCTGCGGCGTAATTTGATTTATACTAGCAAAATAATATTAATTTCAATGTTAATAATTGTTTTGAAAGTTTATAATGTTTGCCTGTAAAATACCATTACTTATTTTGTAAATGGTTATTTGAGAATTAATATTAACCATTAAAACCTATATTCTGGGTTGAGAAAAGTGATTTAAACGCTATAAAAACTAGTTTGAGTCAAAATGAAATTAAGTAATATTTTTGTCTAAAAAGATCAATTAATTCTTCAATTTTTAATAAATTTTCTACAGCTCTTTCAAGAAATTTTCTTCAAGGACATATTTCATTTATTGACTTTGACCAAGCTACGATTGTTTAGAAACATGTTCCGTTTAAAGTCGTTATTCGTGAATGTTTTGAATTTCGTTTAAAGAACCAAGGAATTTATAATGATAATGTTTCCTTTCGCATTCCTAAATAAGGCTATTTTGAAACAAATTTGAATTTTCCTCGTTTGTTTCAAGACTTTCATATTTTTCCTTTGGATAACAGATGGCACCACTGAGTTGTTTTTATGGATCATGAAAGCTTCCATTGAACTCTTCCCACTTTGAATTTAATTTTTAAGATGTAGCCTATAGATTGTTGCCTACTGATTTATCCATTAGAGAATTTTACTCCTAATGAAGGTATTAAAAATTAAACCCAAACGTTGAGATTTATTTTATTCATGTGTTTATTTTATATCAACTTTTAATTTATGAATAAAATGTACATTGTACAGCAACTCCTATTTTGTTAGTAGTTGTTATTACATTAAAAAAAGAAATACAATTTTAAAGACTTAACATTCACTAGCATACGCTGAATAATTTTCATCATAACATGTTTCTCTTCAGGGCTTCTTCAATTACGCACTGGACTGCTTTGCTCTTTCTGTCTTTGGCTGAACAGTAAAGCGAGTCTATTCTATTGAGGTAGGCAGGGTAGTTTCCTTTATCAAGACTACCCCTCTCAATGGAATAGAATCATTTTACTATTGAAACGAAGACAGCCAAGAAATTCAGTACGTAATCGAAACAGCCCTGAAGTCGAAGAAGTTTTTAAATGTAATAACAACTTTTACGTATTGTGACGTCTTTGAACAATTAAATGTACAATCTTATCAAAGATTATTTCACTTTAGTTTGATTTAATCCGAGGTGAATGTGACATTCTAGTGATATATATACATCTTATGTTTAGTCAGATTCATATCCGAAAATTCAATGGCAGCAAAATATACTTTTTTTAAACAAATACTTCTTTATATGTTCAAAATTATGTTCATATGTTCAAAAGGATTCTGACGTTTCTAAAGATAAGGAACTATTTCTGAAATCCTAGATAACTAGAAAAATTTTCTTTTGTAAATTTTCGCTCATAGTTATTTTATAACTTCCTAGATTAAGAATTATCTAATTTTTTTTTTTTTTTTTTTTTTTTTTTTTTTTTTTTTTTTTTTTTTTTTGTGTGTGTGTGTGTGTGTGTGGAATGTAATTATTTTTATAGATATATCGCTTTTACTCCTAATACATTTTACAGAAAAAACGAAACCACATATGTAGTTTATAATTTCTGTATGCTAGTTAGTTAAGCCTTGCGAAATATATCTTAATTAAAATTACATGTAAACCTATCTTTAAATTTTTTCTTGATAGTTCAGAGATACAGTTTGCTTCTCTACATGTCTTTACACTGATATGCTATTTTCATATAATACTTCTTAATCATAATGAAGGGAACGGATATTTTTTCAAACTGGATTAAATCATATTCAAGGCTGGAGTAGCACAGTTGAATTTTATTCCAACAGAGCGATAAATGTCCAGACCAGGGATCGAATCTGGATACTGTGCGTGCCGTGCCAATGCCTTACCTGTTAGGCTATCCGGACCGATACCTGGCGGACATAATTTACTCTTATTAGCGGGACTTGGCTGCGAACTGCAGCGCTAGTTTAATTCATCTGAGCTATAACTATAGCATTACATGATGAAACTACTTTAACACGGAAACTCCTGTATACCATGTAATTAGGTCATAATGAAGGGAACGAATATTTTTACGAAAGGAAAGAACGAAGGGAATTTATTTTTTGTATTAAATAATATTAATCTTTATTTTTATGTTTTATTCATTTATTTTTTTTTTTTTAATTTCATGTGTCCCATATTTTAATATGTCTGTGCTTTCATTTCATTATATTTTTTTTTCCCAATTTGCTACCCTATTTCACTTCTACTCTGTGTTCTTTTGTTTTGATTATACTCTTCTGTGGTTGGCTGTTGTCTTCTACTTTCCTATTGGCATTTGATTTCTAATTTCCTATTGGCTGTTTCTTCTGCCTGTTTCCCTTCCCTTATCTCTCATTTCAGTCTTGCTGCTGCTTTCCTAGTTGAAGCACGTCTTTTTTGAGCCTGACAAAGAAAGACTGTGTTCTTTCGAAAGGCCTAGCGCATTTAAAAGTTTCGATGGTGTTTTAAGAAGTTATTTTAGTTCTTATATGAATGTAATTTTGTATATTTATAATTATACTTTTATATTTACTATTTTATATTTTTTATATTTGTATATTATATTTTAAATATTTATGTATTGTACATTTTTATATTTCTATATTATATTTCTATATATATATATATATATATATATATATTAATTTAATATATTTTATTTTAATCAAAATTATATGAATTTTACTTTTTAAAGATACGAATAAATTTATTGCAGATAATACGAAATGTTCCTCACGCATAAATACGTACGGTGTCATTTTAAAAACATTCGAGTATAATCTTTAAAAGCATTTGAAAAGCTTCTAGGGGGAAATGATGTTAGGAAAATTCAAACGAACTTTTAAATTCTTTAAAAGAGAATGCATGTTATTGACATTACTGAGGACATATCTCGGAAATTACGTTTCATAGAATTTATCGAATAAATGTAGCTGAAGATAAGGTAGAAAGGAAACTTTGCTTTCTCCATGTCATATATACGACATAACGTTTAATATTAAAACGACTTTACTAAGACAATATCTAAACTAATCTAAAAATTACTAAAAGTGATAAAAATACACTTAAAAGGTGTATAAATACATTTATACAGATCGACATATGTTTCATCGCTCAGGCTGCACCATTGGCGGCATACTTTCACCATTGTACTATATTTTACACCATATAAAATTAAAACAAATATAAAAAATAATACAAATTGTTTGACTGATGCTGAACCTCAGTTTGCCCGAAAACTTTTATATATATAATACTTTCACTCAAGGTATGGGTGGAGACAAGCCACTTTGTATTTTATGCATCTTGAAAGCTAATGAAATTTAGTAATTTATTTTTGCATTTCTAAAAGTGTTAATAGAAGTTTTCATATTAATTTTCAGAGTTTGTTCAAGGATACACATAGTTTTCAAGTTTGAAAGCATTAGTCATTTTGGTCATTTCATAAAACTTTTGAAGTGTTAACCAAATAGATTTATATTATTGAAAATATTTAGAAGTTTATAGTCGGTCGTTTTGAACGTTATATTTGCTTGGAATAGTATTTGATATTTATAAATAGTTAGAGATTGTTTATATTTTAGTAATTGTCAGTAATTGGTTTATATCTTTTGGTGCCTCAACAACCGGGAAAAAAGGTAAGAAATACCTTTATTATTCTGCATGACTGTTGATTTCTTGAAAATATACATTTTTCATGATCATTTATTTTGAAAATTGAATTTAATTTTAAACATGGATAAGACAGATAAACTTAAAAGTAAAAGAGCTACTGTTCGTGCAGCAGTTACAAAATTAATCACAAAATGTGATACATTATTATCTGTTGATACTGATAAGACTGATTGCGATTCTTTAATGGAATCGTTAGAGCTCGTAAATGAAAAGGAAGCTCAACTAAAGGAATTGGATTTCGAAATAGATGAGCTAATTCAGGAAAAAACTGAATATGAAAAAGAACTAAAATCGGTAGAAGAATATTCTGAAAAAATATCAAGTTTGAAATTTAAAATTAAGATGAGGCTTAAAAAATGTAAAATCGAAACTGAACCAAAAGTTTTACTAGAATCAAGTAACGGTTCAAAAATCGGAAGTAAACCAGTTTCGTCAGTGAAGCTTCCTAAACTTAACATAGAAAAATTTTGTAGTGATGCAAGCCAGTTCTTAGAATTTTTTAATTTATTTAATAGTGCGATAGATTCAAACGAATCGTTAACAAAAATTGAAAAATTCCAGTATCTCAAATCCTTGTTGTCTGGACCTGCATATAATATTGTAGCTGGTTTTGAACTGACAGATCAAAGTTATTCAACGTGTTTCAAGTTGTTAGAAGAGAGGTATGGTAAGCGGGAAAATATCATAAACTGTTATATGAACAAAATCCTGAATCTTGAGCCAGTAAAAACCTCTAACAATGTTACTTCTTTAAGGAGGTTGTACGATAATATTGAAACTTCTATGAGAAATCTTGATGCGTTAGGTGTAACATCAGGCTCCTATGGCCATTTATTACTACCCTTATTATTACGATTATTACCCGAAAATTTGATACTAGATTTCCATCGAAAACGTGATCCCGATAAGGACTGTGAAGTCACCTATTTAATAAATTTTATTAAAACGGAATTAAGATGTCGTGAAGCTACTAATTTAGTAAATAATTCCCAAAGCAAAGCTTATGAAAATTCTAAAACTAAATATGAAAATTCTTCAAGTAAATATCAAAATTTTTCTCAAAAGAAAAATATACCTTCAGCTGCTGCTTTAAATACATCTACAAAACATTTTTGCATATTTTGCAAGTCTTCTGATCATGTAGGACTAAATTGTTCGAAATTCACTGATGAACAAAAACGATATAAATTAAAGAAAGAAGGCCGCTGTTACAAATGCACAAATAAGTCACATTTATCTGTAAACTGTAGAACAAAAATTAACCCTTGTTCCAAATGTGGTAACAATACCCATAGTCCTTTGTTTTGTTTTAAAGAAACAGCAAAAGAAAATCCTGAAAAAGAAATGAAAGGTGCAATTGTATCTATGATGTCGGAACAAAAATATAAAAAAAATAAAGCAACACTATTGCAGACTTGTACAGTTTCTGTGTCTGCTGGTAAACAATGCTTGTTGGCTCGCGTTTTATATGACAGTGGTTCAGAAAAATGCTTCGTGAAGAGATCGCTAGTACAAAAATTAAAATTGAAGCCATTGCGAAGAGAAAATTTATTAGTTTATCCTTTTGGGTGGAGATGCCGTTATGAATCTTGTTATGAAGTAGTTTCTCTTGAATTATCCAGTGTTGTGCAACCTATTAACTCGATAAATATCGAAGCACTTGTGGTTGATAATATAACTGGAGCTTCTGTGAAAACACTAGAACCAGAACTTCTAGACATAATGAGAGCAAGAGGCTTTAAGCCTGCTGATACAGGTCTTGAACAGGAAATAAATATTTTGCTAGGGTCTGACATTTTGTGGAAAATATTAAAGGGAATCGAGGGAAAATTGACAAAAGAATTATACGTTGCAGAAACTATATTCGGTCATACGGTGCAAGGGCAGATAGAGTCGATTAAAAAAGAAGTAGCTTGTTTGCGTGTTTCAGTTGAAAATATAAATACTCAGCTGAAAGCATTTTGGGATCTTGAATCAATTGGCATTGCTGAAAGCAATGAAAAGAACATTACCGATCATGAGGCAATAAAAGAATTTAAAGAAAATTTAAAATTCGTAAATGGACGTTATGAAGCAAAATTATTGTGGAAAAATTCTCGTGAATTGCTTAGAAATAATCTTGAAGTAGTAAAGAAGCGGTTTTCTAGTTTAGAAAATAAATTCTTGAAAAACGATTCTTTAATTAAGGAATATAACTCCATTTTGCTAGAGCAGTTTAATGAGGGTGTGATAGAATTGTGCATCAAGAAACATTTTAATAATTCCTATTACATGCCCCACAGACCTGTTATCCGTGACGACAAAACTACAACAAAAATGCGCATAGTCTATGGTGCTTCTTCCAAATATGGTGATTCTCTATCATTAAACGAATGTTTGTATCATGTCCCTAACTTGAATTCTAATGTTTTAGATGATGAAAACATTCCTGTTTCGAGTTTCGAACCCCCAAATACTTCCTTGAAAATTTTAGGATTGATCTGGACCAATACAGAAGATAAATTAGGACTAGAATTACAACCCTTGTTAGAAAAATTAAATAATGATTCTTCTACTAAACACAGTTTTGAAAATTGCAACTATGTTCCTTGATTCAGCCGGATTTATTGCCCCTTTTGTTTCTGGTGAACTAGAAAATGATTGGCAAAATTGGCTTTCAGAAATCCCTGATCTCGCTCACTTGAAAATTCCCTGGCAGTATTTTAGCAACCTGATCATGGAAAAGGAGCATCTCCAATTGCATGTTTTTCCCGATGCTAACCCTAATGTGTATGTTCCTGAATTTCTTTCCTTGCCTGAAAATCAGTGGCCTAGTGTTAAAATTTCTCCATCTCGATTACCTGATGTTTCTGAAGAGAAGTATAAAAAAGCAGCCACCATCTCTTGTGTTGTTCAAACAAATAAATCTGATGAAATTCCCATTTTTAATCTTGAAAAGTATAGCTCCCTAAAGAAATTGTGTCGAGTAACTGCATGGCTATTTAGATTTATTTCTAATGTAAAATTAAAGGTAGAAAAAAGAAAATTTTCAGAGTTATCAGCTGAGGAAATGTTACATGCTGAAAATTTTTGGTTAAAGCTAGTACAGGAAGAAAGTTTCCCTGAAGTTATTAAAAGCTTGAAATGTAACAAGAGTATCCCTAAAGAATCGAATCTTCTACAGTTAAATCCTATGTTGTCAGATGAAGGTTTGCTGTTGGTACGAGGACGGTTACAAAAGTCTAACTCCTCATTTTATGAAAAACATCCCGTAGTGATTCCTGCGAAACATAAATTGACTGAAATAATCACGAAAGATGCACATGAAAAAGTTTTTCATTCAGGAGTGTCCAGTACATTAGTACAAACTAGTGAAAATTTTGGATTTTAAAATCTAGACAGTGCAGAAAATCAATCCTAAACAAACGTGCAATCTCCGAGAAATTTAGCGTTCACCCTGGTCAACTAGTTATAGCAACTCTAAAGCATATGTTGTGTTTACCTGCAACCAAGGAATCCTTAGTGAAACGTTTCAGTTTGCGCGAGACTCTTCTGAATCATTTTTGGAAGCGCTTGAAAAAGGAGTATCTTCTCAACTTACAATCTGCTCACTACACGGACCAGAATAAAACTTCTGACTTTGAAATATATGATGTGATTCTTATGCATATGAACATGTATCAAGAACATTCTAGAAGTTGGGTATTTGTGGGCAGAGACTGGAAAAAAAAAACTCTGATATTATTAGAGACTCAAAAACTCTCACTGACATTTGACTTTTTAAAAAAAAATCTTGGACTCTTTTGTTTATTGACTTAAAAAAAAAAAAAACTTTTTATTTTTTTCAAAATGTTTCTTGTTTGATAATATTTCTAATTTTTAGTTTATTTTTTTGTGTTGAATATTCTAGAAAAAGTTGTATAGATTTAAACTGTTCTTTCTATTTTTAGTAGCAGAAACCTGTCAACAAAAAATTTTTTAATTGTTTATTATTTTATTTGAAGTCCTGTATGTAAGTATATATTTTGATTTGTATTGTATTTATGTATAGTGTAACTGATAATTTTTTAGAATAATTTTATTTCTAGTTTGATTATTTTGAATCCCCATTTTGATGAACCCTTGTTCATCGGGGGGGGGGGGGGGGGGAGTTTGTGGAATATTTTGCAACCCTCTCTCAGCCAGGCTGAGGGCACCAGAGATCACATGATCTGTCTGGAGAATTAATATAAAAACATTTTTTCTTTCTTGTTTCTTTTTAGTTTAGTTTTTAAGTAGTAATGAAAAAGTTGAACGCAGCAGGTAGGCTGCGATATGTTTTTTATCGTGGTCTTCTATTAGAAGAATAATGTTTAATTTAAAAGAAGAAATTTATTTCCGAATATGAAATCATGCTTGGCTTCTTTTTACAAGAAATAGTTGCTGAAGTATTAATTGTTTTAAAAGCATTTCTCTTTTTTTTAGTTCAGTTTGAATGTGAATCTCGAAAGCAGCATGCTGGCTGTGTATTTCTTGATCTTCCGAAAAGGGAGAAATAAATATTCTTGAACATATAAAAGAAATTATCTGGAATTCCTAGTGAGGAATAACAAATATTATTCAAATGTTTTCGTTGTAAATATTGTACAATATCAATGGGTTTTATCTTGTGTTGAATGAAAAAATGGCTCAACTGACGAAACGTGCAGTTGTTTGTTTTTAAAATAGGGTAAGAGTCTGATTACATATGCCTACTAAAGAGCAAAAGCTGGTTTGTCGTCTTGCGATAGTAATTTGCTATTTTTGTATTTATAATATATTTTATACATTTTTATGGGTTTTATATTATGTTATTGTTCAATATTTTCACAGTTTAATTAGTTTTATACATCTACTTGTTGGGATCTTGAAATGTTTAAATCCGTACTATGAATGAGGAGTATATATATACATTATATTTTCATATAAAAATATGTCAAATATTAACTGTATAATTTTTAGCTAAGATTTAGACAGTGAAAACAAAATTTTAAACTTATTAAAAAAATTGTAAAATGACATTTATTTCAAATAATCATTTAGATTATGTAGTCCTTTTTATCATATAAAATTTGTATATACAGGGTGTTTCTAAACTCATGGTACAAACTTTAAGGGTAGGTAGAGCACACAGTAACAATCATTTATTGCATAGGAATGTATGGGACCAAGTGACGCATTAAGGTAAAAACACCAGGGGGGCAATTAGGCCCCTTTGTTAATTTTCAAAATTTCTCATTCATACCAGAAATTTTTTATGCTATCATTTTCTTGACATTTCATAATTATTTAATGATAAAATTCTTCGTTGAAAATTTTTGGTATGAAATCGAAATTTTTTGAATTGAAAATAGAAATAGAAATAGAAATTTTTTAAAATAGAAATGGAGTTTTTGGTTGATTCCACTGGCGGTAGAGGGCAGTAAGTGACTGGTCGCCGTTCAGTACCATGCATTCAAGTAAAAGAAATCGCCATTTTTAATTGTACTATCGTTCGTCAAGGAAGACTTTACATAAGCCGAAAAAGCCGACATGCATTTCATGTATGGTCGTGCAAATGGCAACGCCAGAGCTGCCTTACGAATGTATCCGGAGCAGTTTCCTCACAGAAGAATGCCTGATCATAGAATGTTTCAGCTCTTACACCGTCGTCACCAGATAGGAAACTGAGTGAGAAAGAGCTGTACGCAGTGCAAGCCTGGAAGAAATTATTTTGAATTTTGTGAGTGAAAGGCCTTAATCAAGTACAAGAGCTGTTGCATAGAATTTAGGTGTGAGTCATCCGACCGTTTGGAGAGTGTTAAATGAAAATCGGTTTCATCCCTTCCGTTTTCAACGTGTACAAACTTTGATTCCGGAAGACTATCTTCTGCGGTTGAACTTTTGCCAGTGGGTTTTGCAGCAACATGTATTGCAGCCAGACTTTACTGCACATATTCTATTTAGAGATGAGGCAGTATTTACACGTGAGGGTGTATTTAATGCGCACAATTTTCATCTTTGGGCAACCAATAATCCACATGGAACGCGGCCATATGCTTATCAACAAAGGTTTTCTGTGAATTTGTGGGCGGGTATTGTTAATAATTATTTGATTAGCCCATACCTACTAACAAAGAGGTTGGATGGTCGCTGTTACCTTATTTATTTATTTATTTATTTTTTTTTTGCAACAGGTTTTACCAGAATTGCTGCAAGATGTTCCGATCGCTATTCGTAACCGGATGTGGTTTCAACATGATGGAGCGCCCGCGCACTTCACCACTGATGTGCGCAGTTATTTGAATGCCACATTTGGGACGCGATGGATTGGGCGTGGTGGACCAGTTCCTTGGCCACCGCTATCTTTCGAGTTATCGAGCGTTAATTTCTTTTTATGGGGACATCTGAAGAGTCTTGTTTATGTGACTCCAGTTGACTTAGACGAAAATCTAGTAGCTCGCATATCCGAAGTTGCTGCACGTGTGCGGGAAATATCTGACATCTTTAGAAGTGTATGCCAATCGTTCCACCGACGCTGCCAAATATGTATCACAGTTGGTGGGCGCAATTTTGAACACTTATTGTAATATTATTGTATGCATTATTATTTACTTGTAAACAACATTGTAAATAAACATTTTATCTCTTTTATTCATGTATTTCTTTTGATAAGTTTGGCAGTTTTGCGCTTTTTTTTTAATTCAAAAATTTCGATTTCATACCAAAAATTTTCAAAGAAGAATTTTGTTAAGTAATTATGAAATGTCAAGAAAGGGGTAGCATAAAAATTTTCTGGTATGAATGAGAAATTTTGAAAATTAAAAAAGGACCTAATTGCCTCCCTGGTGTTTTTACCTTAATGCGTCACTTGGTCCCATACATTCCTATACAATAAATGATTGTTACTGTGTGCTCTACCTACCCTTAAAGTTTGTACCATGAGTATAGAAACACCCTGTATAGCGATAAAAACGTAGCATACGTTTTGTTTTTGGTTTTTTTTTTTTATCGGAAAAGCATATATTTATTATTTACAAAACAACAAACCTTAAAAACGATTACTTTTATGCTAATGATAAAAAGCCCTTTTAACATCACGTATAAAAAAAATACTGAATATACATTTATAATTAATATTCAAAATATCTACCCCTTTCTAGGAGGCAAAGCTGAACTGGTTTGCGCATGTTTGTAGAAACGCGTTTTAACATGCCTGGAGTGACTTTTTGTTTCCTTTGAGTAACGGAAAATATCATACCATATATTGTTTGAGGATTATTTGAATATGGTTTGTTCTTTAAATATCCCACAGAAGAAATTCGGCGATACTCAGATCAGGAGATTGGGGCAACCAAAGCTTTATTGAGATGAGTCGATCACCAAAAAATTCTTCAAGCATGTCTATTGTTATGGTGTAAATAACTTTCGGCATTCCACTCCTGTACGTGTCTTCCACCAAACCAGTATTACGAAATCGCTGAAAGAGCCGATATAGCGTATCTTTAGTCGGCATTGCACCATTTATATATTTATTTCCCCAAACACATTTGCATCTTTCATACGATTTACATTCAAAATAAGTTTCGAGAAGAGTAATTATCTGAATGCGTGATAAACTTATTTCATTAGGAAGAACAAAATAACGTAGAACTTATTTGTCGCACTAATTGAACGCGGCGACCAAACGATAAAATCTCAATAACATATGAAATGATAAGCAGACTATAAAATTTTAAATTTAAAAAATATCTCGACAATGAGCTCTTAAGTTGGAGTATGGGAATTTTTAGGACACACTGTATATATTTTAGATAATATAAATTTCTTCTAATGTCCTTTTGAGTTTGTTGAAAATTACTCATATATTGCCTTTATTGTAAAAATACCAAATAAAATAATATATAATAATCACCCTACTAAAATGCATTAAAAAGCCAAATCGAAGGTATATATTTTTAATAAAAGATTTGGTATAATTATCTTTAAACTTGGGCTATTTTGACAGGAAACTTTCATTTGGAATTAATCTTTTAGCAGAATATAATTTATTTTTTATTAAAAAGGATATTTTTTCAATATGGGTATGGATTTAAACTCTTTGTTTTCATATTTTAACAATAATATATTAAAATAAATCAAGCTATTCAAACTAAGTTAAAAGTTATTTATTAAAATTGCTTTCCTTCTCTATTTTAATCCATTTATGCCTAGCGTCCCATTTTTGGGGTGGTTCGAATTTTAAATTTATTTTATAATTTCTTCTGTTTTATAACATTAAAATTGTATGAAACAATTATCTATGAATATCTTTATCTGTTGAGGAAAGATGACAGCATAAGATGGATATTTATTTGCTTAAATGAAGACTTTTTTTTGGAGTACATAGATTTTTCGTTTTTTAAATGGCCAAATGTTAAAAGCAAGTTTATTTGTGTTTTTTTTTCAACCAAGGATTAAAATGAATAAGTCATAATCTTAGCTCGTAGACTTCTTTGAAATACGTATTTTCTGAGATTGTGAAATTACATGTTAAATAGTATTTTTTATGCATTTTTGTAACTTACAAAATATCGGGCGATAGGCACGAATGGGTGCATATTTTTATTAGACATATAGGGGACAGTTATTTATGTAAATTCTTTTTCAAGATGATTGTGAAACAAACAGTTTTTAAGCCTCAAATTCGATTATTCTTGATTTATTATTTCTAACACATGCAATGTTATTAGTCGTTGTAATATATATATATATATATATATTAGTAGTTCATAAAAATACTAATTATACTATATAATATACATTTTAAAAGCTTATTTTATATAAAATTATGCAAAACATATAATTAAGCATTTTATACTGTTACAAATATTATTCATATTCCCATATTTAGTACGTTTAAATTTTATCAAATAAATACAAAAATATTTTAGCGTACTTCTTTTAGTATTGTTCTAGTTCATTTTGCAACATTTTAAAGTGATTTTGGCAACAAATTTCAGAAAACAAAAATTCAGGCACAAATGGGTTAAACTTCAAATTTATAATAGGAATCTTATTAAAAGCCAACGAATGATCGTTATAGCTTAAAAATGAAACATAAAAGCTATTCTTTCGAGATGAAATTATAAGAATAAAGGTATTGCGATAGAAATTAAACGAATATATTTAACTTTATAAATGATTTATGTAGAACAACAACTACCACAAACTTATGGGCTATTTATTTCTTGTATAATTTTTTAAGGGGACAGTGGAGTTTAAAATCCTTTTTTTAAATTTCACCTTAAACATTAATCAAGGGTACATTATATGCATTATGCCATGCATTTATCACAATTTTTATTTATTTATTTATTTTGAGAAAAAAAATGGAATTTTACGCGTAGTCTTAGAAATCTTCGAAATGCCCCCTGCGTCTTCCATAACACTGAAAATCCCCAATATTTTTTTTTTTAATAAAATTTTGGTTTACATATAGAAATAAAACAACAGCATCGAATTTTATATACTTGAAATTAAAGGTAAATATATATATTTATACATATATATTCAAAATTTCAAAATGTTTTCGAAAAAAATTTAAAATTAAAAAAAAAAAACCCTTTAAATTCAAATATATAAAATTCGATGCTCTATTTTAATTCTATATATAAACCAAGCTTTTATAAAACACATTGGGGACTTTCATTGACATGGAACGCACAGGGGGAACTTCGAAGATTTCTAAAACGACGTGTAAAATTCCCTTTTTTTTCTCAAAAATATTTTTTTTTGTAATAAATGCATGTCATAATGCATATAATGTACCCTTGAATAATATTTAAGATAAAATTTACAAAAAAAAAAATAAAATAAAATAAAATAAAAAATGATAAATTGAAATTTTGAACATTTTCGAAAACATTTCAAAATTTTTCAATTTTTTTTAACTTTTAAAATTCAAATATATAAAATTCGATGCTCTATTTTATTTCTATATATAAACCAAACTTTTATAAACAATATTGGGGATTTTCATTGATATGGAAGACATATGATGAAGATATGCAAAATTTCTAAGACGACGCGTAAATTTCCATTTTTCTCTCAAAAATATATATTTTTTTTAAATTTGTTTGCGATAAATGCATGCCATAATACATATAATGTACCCTTGAATAACATTTAAGGTGAAATTTACAATTAAAAATAAATAAATAAAAAAAAATAATAATAAGGATTTTAAATTTCACTGTCCCCTTAAGGGAGAGGTATTGTTTATCAATCCTTCAGAATTTACTTCTTAAAGATAAAATAACAGTAGTTAAAAAGAAGATGGTGAATTTTCTGACCGAATGGTTATTACGAAATTACAGAGAAATTTTGTAGCGATGACCAAGCGTGGCGGCAGACAACTTTCACAGAAATGTTACGGAATCTAAATATCTAGAAGTTATGCTAAATGAAGCTAATAATCAGAATTTTAAATATAAATGTGTTTCTGAAATACTACAACCAGGGATTAATTTCTACCAAAAAAAGTACCGGAGCCCTAAAATTCTGCAGTACCAAAACCGTAGCACCCCCCCCCCTTCCGATCCGCATATATATATATAAATATATAAATATATATATATATATATATATATATATATATATATCATTTATTATTTGCGAAATTTAAAGCATCTTTCTTTCTTTAGTAAAATAAAAATTTTAAATATATGTACTTGCATATACTTAACTGTCCTCTTTTTAATTTATCACTCCTTCCGAATAACGATCGTTGCCTAATTTAACGTTAATTAATCGCAGAATTCTGCAATTAAATAGTGTAAGAATTATGATTCCGAAACAGTGTTAATACAAAAAAAGAAAGATCCGATGCTTTTATAGAAAAAGGCGAAACATTGCTCAATTGCTTTCAATCAGAATAATAAACAATACATAGCAATTATATCTACTTACAAATGAAAGTGACTTGGTAAATGTACAGAGCAGAGCCTTGGCATGGGCAGCGTTCATCATGAAAAATAAATAGAAAAATCATTAAAGTTGTTTTCATACTCGTATACAATAGAAGGCTAAAAACCTCAAATAAACAAAACCTCAAACTGATGCTCGGTTGAATAAAAACAAAATAAAATATTCTTTTCAGGCTAGATACCAAAAAAAGATAAATAAATGAATAAACTAAATGAGCCGATTCAAAAAATATCCTACTGCCACAAAATAAAATCGAACTGACGGTAATTTAGGCATTAGTTTTTCGGAAGCACTATTGCGCTGGGCTCCGGAGCCCTGTATTTATGAGCTCCGGTGAATTCCGACCAATATTTAAATATGTACTGAAAACAGAGACGTACCGGAGCTGAGCTCCGGTGGGCTCCGGCGCAAATTAAGCCCTGACTACAACATGTAACATTTAAAACCAAATTAAAAAATTGTAACTGTTTTATAAAGAAAAACATTAACACAGGAGTACAGTCACAGCATATGACGTGCCCGAGGAAAGTGTGGGTTTTATTTTGGCATGAAGTGTTACACTGAATTATAATTGTCACCCCATTTACCAGTTTATCTACTAACGGTACTTATACCTCTCACTTTAAACTTTTATCCCATAGTGAATATTACTAATATTCTAATCGTACTTTGTAGAAAACATTCTTTTAACTCCATTTTTTATGGATACATGGAAGCAGTAGTTCTAGGTTCAATATTTTAGCAAGGAAGGAGCCCATCATTAAAATGTCGATGTATTTTGTGCAGACATTTTGTACATATTGTCACTCTTGTCTTTTTATTGCTGCAAACGTAGTAAAGGACATAAGATAAGTGTTGATTTTTTTTAATGTGTTCATTATGATCTTAGAATACAAGTTGACTAGTTATTTTTAGTGGATGGTGAATCTATTTGATTCAACAATTGAATTACTTAGCGGTACTTATAATTATCGCCTGTACACTGGGAGTTGGAGAAAAACTTCTTGTTTACTTTTCATCTGTGTAGTTGTTCATAATTTTCATCTGCTTTATAATGTAATTACTAAATTGTAATGTAGTAATATTTTTCCTGGTATTTCATTTGCATTTCATTATTATTTGTTTTATAGGAAATCGAAAAAGTTGTGACACCAGCTCTTTTTTGCTATACTAGAAATGACATTAGTAAATTTATATATTGCATATGTGGAGATCCGAGAGAACATGCTATCCCTGGAATATAGATGTTGCACAACTAAAGTACTGGGCCCACCGTGGATGAATTGTTAAGGCACCACTACGGTAAACGATTGAGAACGGAGGTTGGCTGCGAGTTCAAAACCCACTGGCTCCGTTGTGCACTTTTTGTGGAGCTCTCGAAATAATTATCTGGTGTTGTAAATTTCCTTGTGCTATCTCGTGCCTGTATATTGACGATGACTTATAAGCGGGCCTCTGATGTCAAGTACACAAGTCAGATGTATGTGTTCAATACATAAATAAATAAATAAACTAGAGGACTTATGCATTTCTTAATGTTGATTTATGTATATCTTATATATAATTTACAACTTAATTCTATATACGTATATTTAATCAATACTCTTTTTTTTAACTTGTAACGTAAATTTTACTTTTCATTTCTTAATACTTTCATGAAATAATATTCTTATAGTCTTAATTTATCAGAAATATTCAATTACACATTTTTTAAAAAGCATTTCAAGGCTGTTTGTTTTTACAGATAATTAGCAGTACATTTTATTTTCAAACATTTTGTTTAAAATATAAACGACATGAAAACATGACAGACGCGATGTCAGATCATTTATATTTTGCAAAATAAATAAATAAATAAATAAATAAATAAATACTTAATTATTTTTTTGTGTGAAAAAAATTAAACAACTAAATTATATTTTTAATGTCACAAATGTGAATCAATATTCATTTGATGCATTTTAATGTAAAATTTATTTGGCAATAATCAATAGTTTCTAGAATGTAAATAATGATTTAATGCGTTTTTTTCTCCACTAATACAGCGAGTGTAATACATATAAAGTTACTATGAATGTAAAATTCCATGTACAATGCAAAAAAAAAGCACTATAATCATAATCTTTCGCATACAATATATGAAATGATCTTTTTAGAAATTAATTATTAGAAAGGATCCGTCAAAGTGTATTCAACCGATCAGAATTATTATTTCAATTGCAAATTTCCAAGATAAACAAGCCGTGCATTAATTTGAACTTTTACTTTGATAGAAAATAAGACATTGTCAGAAATTTAGATACATCAGTATTTCAAATTAATGATTCATACATTATTATCTGAAAGTCAAACATTCAACATGAAAGTTTCAGATATGATAAAATTTTGGATTTTACATTATATTTTATCGATACTATTGTATATCATCCTTTCATCATTTCAAATTACATTACTTAATTATGAATATTTTTAATAAATAATACAGACCACGTTTAACTACTTTAAAATTTTAATACTATACTATGTTTAACTACTATAAAATTTTTATGCTACCGATAGTTAATCTTTGATAAATAAATAAATTATTCAATGACTAAATTAAGTTGCATGTTATATCTATAACAATACATAGAGTAATATCTTTTGAGACTAATTTGTTAGTTGTGATCTTTTTACATATTTAATTAAATAATATTTGTAGCTGTTAATATTTACATTAATTTATAAAGCATCTTTGTTATGTCTGAAAAACAAACGTAGAAACGCAAGATATTTCATTACCAAATAATCTCAGAGTGATATGGGAAATTTATTCAACTGGAAAGAGTATAATTTCCATATATGATCACATTTTTTTTAAATAGGGATCATCTACAAATAAAAGTTGCACAAATTTTCCCTTTTAAATTCACGGCACATAATTTGATAATTCAGTTGTGTTTCTTTAGTCAAATCAACCCTGTAAAATTATTGTTTACGTACTTTTCACAAATTTTTATAGACTTATAAAATGAAATTCGTTAGGAGTTCATTCAGTACTTTCAAAAAATAAAATTAACATCTTAAAACAAAATGTACCGGAAATAAAAAATGAAACAGAAAAATAATAGACAATTTTCTAATATAAAGTAAACTGGCTTTGTCAAAAAGAAAACTCCGTATATTCTTTCGAGTTATTGTAAGAGATTTTCGTTTACAAACGATTTTATGCAATAAGGATTTATGTTAAATGGCGATTTTAAGATAAAAAAAGTCCTTCCGGCCAGTGCCGGGAGGAAGAGGTAGCTTTCATAATCCTTATTTAAAAAAAGCCAACTTATATCATGCAAACACACAAAGCTCAATTTAGTGGAAACCGAATATAGGAGATTCAATACTAATTTTTATCAATATAATGAATGAGAATTTCGCGAAATTAGTCAGCTTTATCCAAGCTGCTTTTCTTTAACGTAACTTATATTTGGCTGCCAAATTCGGCAATTTCTTAAAGTGCCTGTCATTTTAAGACAACATGGTGGATGAGGCTAAGCAGTGAACTTGGTCGAGACCTTAGTAATTGCTGTGCACATGCTCACTCACATCGGAATCGGTTAATATATAGGAGTGCTGTCGGATGCAAAAAATCAGATTTTTCAAAATGTCACCCACAATAGAAATTGAAACTGCTATATCTGAGCCATTTTTTAAGATACAGACAAACAAAAAATGCTCCTGAATCCTTATATCAAGATCAAATACTTAAGAAAGAAACCTTTTTCAATTTCTAATTTTTTTGCACCTCACTTTAAATATATATATATATTTTTTTAATTTAATGGCCGCCATTTTGAAACAAGATGGCTGATGAATCTGGCCAGCGAACTTGGTCGAGGTGCTGATGTATACTATCCACATGCCTTCTTACATCGAAATAGGCGAATACGTGTGTTATCGCGTGACAAATACAAGATCGTTTCAAAATGTTAGCCATGCTAGAAATTCAAAGTGCTATAAATCAACCATTTTTTAAGATATCAACAAAAGAACAAATTTTCAGAAACAAAAACTGCTCCGGAATCTTTGTATCAAGGCCAAACACATAAAAAAAATCTTTTTCATTTTCCAATTTTTTAATACCTCATTTTGAATTTTGAATTTAATTTTTTTAAATGGCAACCCTTTTGAAACAAGATGGCGAATGAAGCTGGCCAACGAACTCGGTCGAGACAGACCAAGTTACATCCAAATAGGTTCATAAATACGCCTGTTATCGCGTGACAAAAATCAGGTCGTTTTAAAATGTCAGCCACAAGAGAAATTCAAAATGCTATTACTCAGCCATTTTTTTTTTAGATATAGACGAAAGAATAACTGTTCCGGAATCTTTGTATTAAGGTCAAACACATACAAAAAAAACTTTTTCATTTTCTATTTTTTGGTATCTCATTTAAATTTTTTTATTTTTTAATTTTTTTAAATGGCCGCCATTTTGAAACAAGATGGCGGATGAAGCTGGCCAACGAACTCGGTCGAGATATTTGTATGTACTATGTACACACCAAGGTACATTCAAGTCGGTTCATAAATACGCCTGTTATTACGTGAGAAAAATCAGGACGTTTCAAAATGTCAGCCACGCTAGAAATTCAAAATGCTATAACTCAGCCATTTCTTAAGATATAGACGAAACAAAAAATGCTCCCGTATCTTTTTATCAAGGTCAAACACATAAGAAGAAAATAATTTTTCAATTATCAATTTTTGGTACCACATTTCAAATTTAAATTTTTCTTAAAAATTTAATTGGCCGCCATTTTTAAACAAGATGGCGGATGAAGCTGGCCAACGAACCCGGTCGAGACATTGATATGTACTATGTATAAACGAAGTTACATCCAAATCGGTTCATAAATACGCCTTTTATCGCGTGACAAATTTCAGGACGTTTCAAAATGTCAGCCACGCTAGAAATTCAAAATGCTATAACTCAGCCATTTTTTAAGATATAGAAGAAACAAAAACTGCTCCGAAATCTTTGTATAAAGGTCAAATACATAAGAAAAAATATTTTTCCATTTTCAATTTTTTGGTACCACATTTCAAATTTTTAATTTTTAAAAAAAATTTAAATGGCTGCCCTTTTGAAACAAAACGGCGGATGAAGCTGGCCAACGAACTCGGTCGAGAGATTGGTATGTACTATGTACACACCGAATTACATCCAAATCGGTTCATAAATACGCCTTTTATCGCGTGACAAAATTCAGGACGTTTCAAAATGTCAGCCACGCTAGAAATTCAAAATGCTATGACTCAGTCATTTTTTAAGATATAGACGAAACAAAAACTGCTCCGGAATCTTTGTATAAAGATCAAATACATAAGAAAAAAATATTTTTCCATTTTTAATTTTTTGGTACCACATTTCAAGTTTTAAATTTTTTTAAAAATTTTAAATGGCCGCCATTTTGAAACAAAACGGCGGATGAAGCTGGCCAAGGAACTCGGTCGAGACAATGGTATGTACTATGGACACACCGAATTACATCGAAATCGGTTCATAATTACGGGAGTTACAGTGTGACATAGGTCAGATATATATATGTATGGGGTCTGGGGGTCATGATCGATGAAAATATACCAAAATTTTTTGAAATCGCTTTCCTCCGAACGGCTGCAATAGGTAGCTTTTTTGTAAAGAAAGCTACCTAATACAGAACTGATTTGGTCTGAAATTACACTGAATAATTGCATCTTGTAGTACGGAGTATGGTTAGATGGGAAGTTAATTTTCAATTGATGAAGATCATTTAGTGCAATAACAGACACCATAATCTACGGTAATAGTCAAGATATAATTTCTATATGTCTGAGTATGTTTAGTCTGTAGGTATGATATGTGTTGCTATATTTTGAATGAGATCTGAACATGCGATGTGTGCATATGCCACTTAGTTATTTTAAAAATATTCTAAGGCAGCTTAATCTACAGAAGAAAGAAAAAAATGTATATGTCCAAGTTAATTACAGCTTGATCTGTGTCTAGGTACATCACTTGCAGCATCATTGTTCTGTTTAATCTCATTGTCATGCGTCACATACGCACATCTTTTGTGTTATTCTAAAACTCTGAATCTAAACGCTAAAGCCTTTCCAAATTTATTTTAAATTCGAAACACGCTTTAATTTAAATAAATATAACATTTCTGTTTAAATATGGAAGCAACATATTTAATTTTCATAGAATATAGAACACTCAATATAGGAATACGTCATTTAACTATTAAATTTAGAAATTTGTAAAATGTCAAAATGAATTTTTACGTAATAGAATACAGAATTCAGATATGTCATTAAAAAATTAAAGTGTTCTATAAAAACGCATTGTTAATAGTTTATTTTATTTTTTCTGTGTGTTTCGATATTTTTTTAGAAATTTGCGAAAAGGAAGACCTGTGTAATTTTCTTAAGAAAACGATTGAAAATTACAAAGGAACTAGTAAACATTATGTTGAATTTTATTCATATTTTTTCACTCTTGGAATTTAGGCAAGAAATAGTGCATTAATTTATTGATTTTTAGTGAAATGATATGCCATGTTAAAAGAGATAGAAAAAGATAAATTAATCTTTACTTTTATTACTACTCTTGTAACACGAATTATATTTTCTATAATTAAATTTTTTCGTTTTATGATTAGTAAAATTTTATTTTAGCAGTTTTAAGATTTAAAAAAAATGTATTTCTGTATTGTCTTTTTTTTTTTATCCATTCTCTTATTATAAAACAGCTATCTGAGGTAAAACAGAGTATAATATTTATTTTCAAGAAAAATGTTTCGGTTAAAAAAAATAATAATGCATCCAATAAAATTAATGATTATATAAAATAAACTAATTTATTTACAATTTATACTATATTGTAAAATCTCGTTAATAAATATGAATACTTGGGTATATTTGTCTATTCAATAAACTTTTGAAGTAGTTGATTTTGTGTAAGAACAGATATTTACTGATATATGAAAGTCAAAACCTTTACTTTTACGAGCATTTTCATTGTGCATAGATATATCATATTGGACTTTGGATGTTTATAAAATGCTTCACAAATAAACTTATGTAAACAAATAAAATTAGTCGTTATACATTTATATCGAATATATACAAATATTCAAACAACCTGTTTGCAATGTGATAAAATGCTTTTGCATTTTTTATTGTACAATTTGTTTAAATTCGTATTAAACATGTACCCTCTTAGAAATACTTTCTGAAGTGTTACTTTTATGACTGTCACGCTGCATCCATAACAATTACATTTTATTTATGAAAACCTATTAGACACTGCATAATATACGACAATGCTAATAAATAATAATAATAATAACGTTATTATATAAATGTACACATAGGTATCGTGTTACCATATACAAATATGACATTTTATTATATGACTGGTATTTAAGTAAAATTTATCAAGGTAAAACAAAGATTAAAAACTAATTAAACCAACTGTAAAATGACACTAAATCGAAAAATTCTTTATTTATGTAGTCATTTTGTCATATAATGTTTGTAAATATAACGATAAAGTCAATACATTAATTTTTTTTTACCAGAAACGCTTATGTCTAGCGAAGTTAATTTGTGAAATCAAAGCGCAAGAACTAACAAAAAAATTATTAAAAATTATTTAAGAAAAGTATTTTTTTTTGTATTTTTAAAAGAATAATAAATTTAAAGTTTAATTTATCATTATTAAAAAAATTAACATCTTTTAATAATTTATAAACTGGAATATTGATATTTGTAAGAATTTTAACGCATACATACACGTATACATCTATATAATTTCCACATTTGTTATAAATGTATTTAGTCATTCACAGCTCACAGAATATATGATTACTCTGTTGAGAAATTTCTGGAAATGCGTCAAATAGCGAAAGTACTTTTAATTTAAAACTACTTAACATTCTGCATACTCATTTGAGTTCTGCTAATGCTTAAAATATTTCCCGTTTCCGACTCAAGAACGGCATTTTAAGTTAGATAATATCATGTTGTATTTTCTCCTGTCCAAACAAATAGTTAAATCTGCAATTGATTTCTCATAATTTCATTTCTATATAATTAGATTGATGACGGGAATAAACGTTTAAAATATCTTGTCGTGAATATATCTAAAGTTCTAAGAGATCAAAAACACATACAAAAATAACTTTAAAACTTTTCTCTACCACTTTATATTCATTGTACTATTACATACTGTTTGTTTTCGGAAATCAAAACTCTCCGCGCTTTTACGCATGCGTCAGGTTTGCTTTGATTTTATCAAAATAGGGGTGAGCGGAATTTGTTTAGCTGCAATTTTAAGAATGCGCTTTTGGGGAAATAATATCAATTTATGTGAAAACGTTTCTGTAGTTCATACTATTTATAAAAAACGAAAACGCTTAAAATTAAAAAAATATATACATATACAACATTTTTGCTTCTCGCGATTCAAAAGAAAATGAACTTTTATGCATTTTTTGTTTAATTCTTCTTGTATATTACATTAAAAAAGCTTATTTGATAAATAATACCTTTAAGCGTTAAAATGTACCTTTAGATGTACATAACGCGGCAATCGAATTCATCTATAGCTGTTTCATCTATAGACATCCTTTTTAACTCTTTTTTTTTAGGTAAATAAAAAACAGGATTACGCTCATCTACTGCTACAGGGCAATTTTGTTTAATAGTACTACTAGAAACCCCATCAATTTGACTGGCTCTTTTTTTAGACTGAGCTATCGGAACAATTAATTCTTCTTTTTGTGCTTGATCACAAAATTGAATGACATCATATAATTTTTTTTTACTACCACTCCTGAAAGGTTTACTGCCACTCAAACTAGCCATTTGAACACTAAATATAGAAGTTTTAATTTGAATTAAAATGAGATATTAATAGAAATTTAAACTTTGATCGGAAGTAAAAAATAACAAGTACGTAAGCGCCAGACAACGCAGACGAGAACGACAAATGAGAAATTCGGAAAATGCCCATCTCAGCGAAACACACCTTTAAATATTAGAATCGTCCCAGAGTGCTAGGCGCGTCTTTCGAAAATGAACAGTACTAGAATTATTTTATTGCACATATTACAGAGGAAATTGCATAGATATTATTATTTTAACGGTAAATATTTTATGTGTGCTGTAAATGTCTAAATATTGATTTGATTATATTGTACACATTAAACACTGTACTACACCCTAATTACTTTACCGCATATCATCATATGAACATGTGAAGGGTACAATCGGTTGAAAATAACATCTGCAAATTTATGCTGTATTTAAATTTTGTTTATGCACCTGCACTTATGTATTGAAATTGTAAAAAAAAAATTTCATTTTAAATACTAATACGTGGTTTAGACATTGAGTTTGGATTATGTGGAAAATTGTCAAATTAATAAATGAATAACCACCGAGGGGAGTTAAAATTTACAGTACAATAGATATAATCATATACCGGGGGATATGTAGATTACAATTCAGTTACAAAACTCTAAGATGAACAGGTAAAAAAAAAATAATTTAACGTAAGAAAATAATGCATAAATGCATAATAAAAAACAACATAAATATACACGTACATACATATATACACCGCATATCCACACGTATATATACGTATATACGTCCGTACAAAAGCATACATACATACACATAAGCAATAAAAGTCAAGGTAAAGAGAATCGTACTATGGAGAAACAAAAGCAAAGTATAATTAGATTAAATGATCAGGAAAAGGATTTTGAAAAAGAGATTTATTAATCGCAATGAAATTCGTGCTTTTTGAGATTTGATTCGAATGTATTGACTGATCAAGGAGATATTAACTAATCTTTAAAAGACAAAGATGACGACCTTTAAAATAAAAAGAATTAGTTGAGATACATTATAGTACATAATGTAATGAAGTTGATGGTTTATTTTATGCGGTTAAGGAAGCATCACATTTATTTATTTGTTAGAGTTGTTGCTGAAATGGACCATGATTTGTAAAAAAAAAAATAGATACTAACGTGTATTAATCTCTTGTCATATTTATCTGATAGAGATGTTTCCGAAATGGATTATCATTTGTAAAAAATAGGTACAAGGATCTAATCAAACATCCATCCAAACAGAAAAAATAAATAAAAATAAAAATAAATAAAAATAAAAATAAATAAAAATAAAAATAAAAATAAATTAAAATAAAAAGAATTAGTTGAGATACATTATAGTACATAATGTAATGAAGTTGATGGTTTATTTTATGCGGTTAAGGAAGCATCACATTTATTTATTTGTTAGAGTTGTTGCTGAAATGGACCATGATTTGTAAAAAAAAAAAAAAAAAATAGATACTAACGTGTATTAATCTCTTGTCATATTTATCTGATAGAGATGTTTCCGAAATGGATTATCATTTGTAAAAAATAGGTACAAGGATCTAATCAAACATCCATCCAAACAGAGTAGTTGAACAATGGTGAATAAGATCGCATTTATATATTGCAGCTATTGAAGAATACCGATATTCTTGCCTACGTCGAAGAAAGTGCTATTTTAAGATGGATTACTGACACCAATGTATGATACTAAGTGTAATGGTAGCTTATTATCATTTATTACTGATTTGGCAACTGATCCCGCCATCTTGTTATCAAAGAAAAAATTCTTTGAATTTTGTAATATGTATAAAATTTCACACATTAAGAAATTCTTATTATCGAAATTATTTAAGGCTTAAAAAAGAGATTTTTTGAAGTGGATATTCTCACAGTATCGCACTCTTTAAGATGTTAGTCTGACAATTTCCGACTTCCCCTTACTAATATTAAACATATCGGAGTAGAATCCATACGTATATTTAAAATATATCTTAAAGAAATTAATATTTTTACTTCTTTTTCTGTGTTGAGCAGAGGGGGCACATGCGAATAAGGGGCTTATAATAGTTATTTTGTTTTTTTTATTTGAAAATAATTACCAAATATGGCAACAACTGTATACATATTGTGATTAATTTTTGAAGATCTTTGCCAACCTTATTTGTAGCCAAAACACAGATTGTAGATCTCAAAAGTAAAATCTCAGTTTCGAATTTGTAATCTATTAACATTATTTATTTATTTATTTATTTACTACAATTTTACTATTTCAGCATATACCATAAGTAATAATAAAGATTTTTGATAAAGATTTTTTCTTGTATAATTAAGAAATATTAATGGTTTATCAATTTACCTCTAGCAGCCATGTGGCGGCAGATATGAAAGTTACATAAATGCTCAGTAATCATTCTGTGTTTCTGTTTCCTTCAGTTAAATACATGAGAAAGAATGTCAACTTAAATACTTATAATTTCCGGAAATAGAAAATTTCCGTCATGCAAAAGGTGATGTTGTGTTGAAATTTAAACAACCAGATCTGTCAGGATTTACATAAAAAGCATCAAGCTCGTTTACGTTCAGTGGTAATCAAAATTAATTTAATATTTCTAAAATACAGTAATTGTTAATACAAAAGTAAGTTAAAGAACATTGTATTTTTTCCATTTTATTTGTTCCAAACTTGCAATGATGGCTTACTTCCACCCCTAAAACAACAGCTATATATACAGTGGTGGCCAAATTGTGGTCAATAATTATTTAATTTTCATTTTTTATAACTTTGCGTGCTTGAAGAATATTATAAATTTCACTTAAATTGAAATGTTTATAGGTCAAATTCAAGGAATTTTAATGTAGAATTTAATAATAAAAAATTGAATTAATATATCTCCATTACAAAAGAAGTTAAGCTTAAAAAAATAAGATCTATCTTAGATTTCATTGTATTTTAATGTTACAGTTACACATTCAATATTTAGCAGGATAACCCTTGTTTTTAATACAGCTTCACAGAATCTTTTCATTCAGAAAATTAGTATTTGGAGTTCATCCTTTTAATCACATGATGCCAAGAATTAATTATAGCTTCAAAAAGTTGCGTTTCATTAGATAGACGCTTTACTTGTACAGGGATTTTCAAACGTCGCCACAAATTTTCTGTAGGATTCAGATCAGGGCTGTTTCCTGGCCAGGTTGATAATTGTATGATTTTATTTTTAAACCATTCTTTGCACATTTTGCCGTATTACATGGAGCTGAATTCTACTGAAAGGTAAATGGTGCTTTATTTGGGAAGAGATTCCTTAGGGAAGGTATCAATTTTGTTCCAGGACAGATTCGATGTCATTTTTTGTATTCAGAATGGTGTCAATCACTTTAATGCGGCTCACACCATCGTCAGAGGTACAGACCAAATTCGTGACATGTGTTGGGTTCTTTGTAGTTGCTTCAATACACTCACAATGCAGCTCTTACCCTATACTACGTTTCACACAATTTCGTCCATCACTACCAAAGAGCGATATTTTACACTCATCGCTCCAGATTATTTGCTTCCACTGATTTTGTGACCTATTAATGTGTACTTTTGCCTACTGAACTCGTATCTTGCGTTGCTAAATATTTAAAAATGTTTTTTCCTCGGAATTCTACCTTTCATTCCAAAACCTGCAAATCTTCAACTTATTTAAAGGTTACTTTTTTCATGTGTTCATGTGTACCACACGTATGTTCACACACGCCACATGGGCCACATGCGAACAGTATTTGAATTTATCAAAATGTAAAAAAAAATGTAAGAAGTACTATAAAGGTGATTTTAAAAAAATACCATGTGTAAGAAATTTTTCTGTCTACTATGTTGAGTAATTTTTGTACGTGCAGAATTAACACAATTATGAGAAAAAGCTATATTTGTGTGAACTGTTTACATGTGTCCCAATCTTCCCTACAATTTGTAAAGGATATAATTTTTTTTTTTTAGTTCTCAAGATATTTCTATTCCGATCGATTATATAAATGGCAAAACGTTAACAAGTACCATTGAATACACTCGTTATTTTTTGTGCGTTTCTTTAATATACATTAAAAAATAACAATGTTAAGTTAATAGTTGCTTTGTGCATTTTTTACACATGTCTTAACATTTTATTCTTTTTTCTTGAACTGATTAGCATTGAGAAAAACTGATCTCTACAAACATAAAGAAAACTTCTAGCAGAAATATTTAAGAAAATACATTTTAAATTGTTCAATATGGGAGAAGAAATTTTGTTTTATAATTTTATTACTTTACAAGCTAACTTGCCGGCGTTGCCCGGGTATTTCAAAAAACAACACAAATTGCGAAAAAGCTCTGAAAATCCCAGTAAGAATTGGAGAAAAAATTTTAAATCGCTGAAGAAATTTCGAAAAGAGAAAAAAATTATATATTGTGTTTGAAGATTGAAAGTTGATTCCTTTCACTAATTTGGAAAAATGGTAGGAAATCGCTAAAATACACTAAAAATCACATACAAAATTCCCGAAAAATTCGAAAATTGCTATACGAAATCCGAATAAACTTTATTGAAATCAGGACAGAAATTACTTTAGTGTTATAGGTCAAAAATGGAAAATCAAAAAATTGCAGCAGATCGCGAAGAAAAGTAAAAATCGAATTAAAAATCACAAAAAGTTCAAAAATCACGAAAGTCAAAATTTACTATAATTGGATAAACGTTTCAAATTTAATTCCTTTGAACTGCGGGCTCTCTTAAAATTTATGTTTGGGAAAGCATGCTAAGTATTGTATCATGTTACTTTCATTCATAATTTAATTTACTTGGATTCCCTTAAATATAATTAATATAATCCTTTAAGTTAATATTAGTTTTTGTTGCATTAAAATATCTCAATTTGTTGATTTTCTGCAAGCAAGTAATACCTATTGGTTTACAATGGAAATCCATGGGAATTGAATTTGGCGAAATATTAAAGATATCACCAAGTTGGCGTCGCTTTTGGCGCCTAATTTTAGTCGCCCAAATTTGGCGATATATCGCCATGTTGGCGGCAGAATTGTGTCCCCCTCTACGGTAACCCCCCTTACAGGTGTGAGACGCATTAAATGCTGTTCAATAATCACATAAAAAATTCGCTAAAAATTCAAACATTGCTGTACGAATTCCAAATAAACATTTTTGAAAAGAGAACAAAATTTACTATATTGGGTTAAAAGAAAGAAACCGTATTCTTTTCACTAATGCGTAAAAATCAACTCAAAATTTAAAAAAGCGCTAGAAATCGCATAAAAAATAAATAAAAAAAATCTAATCAAAAAATTGAAAATCGGGCTTCGAGGTGCAAAACTTCATATATAGACGTACCTTTTCCCCAAATTTTGTAGCTCTACGTGCAGTGGTCTCTTCAGAACGCCGTCGACACACTCACTCACTCACACACAATCTTCTTTCTTTATTATTATAGATTACTTAAATGTTTCAAATGTTAATAAAAAATAAGTTTTAAAAACTATCTACCCTTTAAAAAAAGCTAGATTTTTGAGAGACACGTAAATATCTTTAAGCGATAAAGAAAAAAATATATTATATAAGAATATAATTTACTTTTGTTATGTATGATATATGTTTTCCAGCTGTCATTACATTATATTATTCTTTTTATCGTATTATAAAATGAGACACAAACAAATGAAACCCCGTTTTTTGCATAAAATAAAATCATTTTTAACACACTAAATATATTATTAACAATACTCTTGGCTGAAAAAAGGTTGAAAATGATTAATTAGGAGGTAAAGATCTTTTTAGTTATGAAGCATATTTAAGGTAAAAAATAAAGATTTTTAATTGTTTCCTTTATGTTGTATTATGCCTATGTCTGTAGCACTTTTTCCTTTATACAAAATTTGAAGAAAATTTGATGAGCATTTTTAAATGAGTATACTTTCTCATTTTTCTAAAATTTAATGACACAGGATAAAAGGTCTTATGTTTAGTTTTTCTTTTGTAAAAGAAATAAACAGATATTTAACTTCTTTCTTGACAGGTGAAGAGACATTTTCTGTTGATAAAAGTATAATTTCAGAAAAAAACGTCATATATGACATTTTAATTGTACTGGGAATGAATAATTTCTTATAATAAATGTAAGAAGAAGTATTTGGAACATGTTAAATTAAATATCAGTTTTGGGATGTTTTTTGACTTAAATTTGTATTAGCTATTTCACAAATTATGATTAAAACTTACGAAATATGCATAAAATTGTTTAATTTTAAAATACTTGACGTATGTGCTATAATGTTTGCCCCAAAATGAGTAAAACGCACTTTAACCATTTGTGCCCCGACGGTACATTAAAGTGCCACGGTTTTCTTTCCCAATTAAAATACACTCCTTGCATGGATTCCCAATGATACTTTTAGGAAAAAGTAGTAAGTACTTCAGTTGACTGTCACTTAAAAGTTCTGTTCTAGGAAACTAAAACTGATCCAGGATCCTATTTTATCGAGTGTGTGTGTCAGATTTGGTTCCATTTTTTTTTTCTAACGAGGCATTCCTAGCATTAGCTTGGAAATATCTGAAGTTTTTAAGGTAAGGCTATCATATTTTTTTTTCTTGTTTTAATTATATTTCTTGACAATATGTTACGCGAAATAAAAAAATAATTTTCTGTTTGTTTAATTTATGGAGCCTTTTCTCAAAGCGGCACTTTTAATCGTTTGTAACTCAACAACTCCGATTTGAAAAATTCTTACACAGGTAATAAAATGCATCATTTGAAGCATGGAAAAAAATAATTAAAAAAATCCAGAACAGAAAAATTAAATTTTATTTGGAAAAATGGGTTTGTTGCATATCTGGAACATCTTGCCAAATACCATAAAAACTGGACATACTTAAAATTTTAATTTATCTGGAAAATTATGAAACAATTGTTAGTTTTGTTGTAGCAAAGTCCCACACCATATTTCGCACAAACAGTTTGAGTAAAGCCTTTACAATCGGGGTATTCACAACGTATTCTTTTTCTGCCCAATATGGCCAGTGCCCAATTTCGTCTAGGCACACTTGTTTTTGGTGGAATATGTTGAGTAGGCGCTCTATGCTATTTCTGTTTAATTCTTTGTTCTATAAGACCTGATGAAAAACTGATGAAACGGTATGATTTACGTATGGCATTGATGAATAATAAAGCAAAAACACAGCTTTTTTTTTCCTTGGAAGAAATATTGTATTTTTATTATACGAAACTTTAAAATATTACATATTAGCAAAAAAAAATCTAAGAATATCTTTCAACATTTTTATGAATCATTTTGAGTTTTCTACAGCTACAAGTTAGCAAATTTCTCTGAGATATACTTTCCTTTTGACGATAGTGATACAACTATACTACTCTTCTGACGACGAGAAGTTCACTGATAATCAACCAACAACATCATCATCTAGTCTTATATACATCACAATCATATATGCATATAAATATATATGTTACCGGCCAAACCAGATTTTAGGCCAAACTAGATTGTCCTAGGACAAATTGGTTTATCCAAACGCACATAGGATAAACTAGTTTTTCCTAGGCTAAACTAGTTTATCCTAACGCCCATCGGATAAACACCAGCTTTCCCTAGGCCAAACTAGTTTATCCTGAAGCCCATAGGATAAACTAGATTTTCCTACGCCAAACTAGTTTATCCTAACGCTCACAGGATAAACTAGTTTAGCCTGCTATTCATTGGTCCGAAATAGTTTATCCTAGGCCAATTCAATGTGGCGTGATTTTATTGATCCCAAAGAATGTCCCGGCGCCAACCTTCTAGTTTATCCTAGGCCGATATAGTTTATTCTAGGCCAATGCAATTTGACGTGCTTTTATTGATCCCAACTACCGCTCCGGCGCCAACCTTGTACAATGTAGTATTGCCGTCACCCCTGCATAATATATTTTATTTAATGGGAGTGGGATACTGTCTCCCTATCTTCCCCATTTCACTGCCGCCGGTAGTTACAAAATATGTTCCATATGACAAAATGTGTGCTGGAGGACCAAAGAATGGGATTAAAGGTTTTCATAAAATTTGGGAGAGGAAAAATTCAGATACATTTTTTTTTTTTTTTTTTTTGTCACATAAATATCACTTGGCTTTGAATTATTTGTGAATAAATACACCATTAAGAATATCAGAAGCACATTTGATATTCTTTCAGAAATCTGGAACTTTCAAAAATCCGGCGATGTCTCGGTCCCCGTTTGGCGTAAATTACATATATTTTTAAGCTAACATTATTCCACAAGTAAAATTATCTTTAAAGAATAGTTCACATACATTTATACGGATGGGGTTACAGTACTGTAAAACCTGTTAGAAGAATCTGTGAATGAAGATATCCTGTTTTAAACATAAAAAAAATATTTAATCGGTGCAAATTGGATATAATATTTCGTTTGAAAAAAATATAATGCATTTGCTAGAGACGACGGACCTGCTGAAAAAGGAACTTAACTATGGCGAAGCTTTTTTCTCTCTTATGTGATTCCGTTTTAGAAGGTTATTTTATATGAATTTTTTTCAGATTTTCAAGTCTCCAAGCCCTGTAAAAAATTACTGGCATTAGTAATTATTCAGATATTCACATACAAATAGAGATTCATTGAAAAATCAATATAGTTTACAATAGAATCATTAATATCCTTAATACACATTCTATGGCTTAGAGATTTTAAAAGTTTAAAAATTCTATACAGTGAAATCTTCTTAGACGGAATTGCATAGGAAAGAAGAAAAATCCGTTATAGGCAGTTTCTGTTATTAGAAGGTTCATCGTCTGTTCTAAATGCATTATATTCTTTTTAAAAGTACTAATATCCTCATTTTACATAAATCGACATATTTGTTTTTGTTAAACTTGAAATTCCGTCATAAGCAGGTTATTTTTCTAAGGTTTGACCGTATTTGAATTTTATTAACTAAAAATGGATCTACTAATCTTTAAACTAGTGGGATATACCAATCCTAATTTTTTTTTTTTATATTAAACATGTTAATACTTCAAAATTCGTATTCACAGTGAAAAATTAACTGGCAATATATGTTCATCATGAGGACTTTAAAGATATGAATTTCCATGCATAAGTTCTCGAGATATGACTATCGCTGAAATCGTGTAAATACAGAAACGTTTGTTGAGTAATTTACAACAAAATCTTACCAGCAACAAATTATGTCTACGCCTAATTGAATCTGAAGTTTGGTGAAAATCCGTGCATTAGTTTTTGAGAATCAGCTACTGCGAAAATCGTGAAAAACCCAGCACAGCTGCGTCACCTGTTGAACGATTTACATCAAAGTATAATCCTCAGCAATATTAATAAAGATATACTTGAATTTGAAATTTCATGAAAATCAGCACATTAGTTTTTGAGATAACGCTACACGGAAATCGTGAAAAATGCACCATATCAGCACCACCTTTTCGGCGATTTACAGTAAAAAATTATCAGCACCAGTTTATATCAGGTACTACTTGATCATATTTTTTTATTAAATTTCGTGCATCAGTTCTTGGGATAGAGTGTCCACAATATTTGTGTTACTTACATACATAGATACAGACAGAACCACAGACAGACATTTTGTAAAAACATGTTTTTTTGGCCCCTAAAACGTGTATATCCTTCGAAAACCGGAAGTCAAAAATTTCACGAATCCGAAGCTTTAAAAATTTAAAAAAACAATATATATATATATATATAAATTTTAATTTTGGAATAATGTTACTGGCCAAATGTTAACTGGTATTTTTACTGAACAGACACGAGATCCTGCCGATCCTAATGATTTTCATATGAGCTGTGTTGGAAATTGAATTGAAAATTTCTGCCTGTGCGGACCCCAAGAAGAATGCAGACAAGTCCGGAATTAGGCGGAAAATAAATTGATTCCCATTCCATCTCGGTCCGAAGCTCTTGGAAAAAGTAATCCTCAAACCAAGCCCGGAAAGAGCGTCGAAAACGAAAATTGTGACCCTTACACCGAATAACCAAAAGTCTAGATCACAAAAATTTGTAAATTTGGGTGCTAAACTTCTATTATGTTTTAAAATATAAGAATAAAAAAACGAGTTTTTAGTGAACTTTTCTCACTTCCATATATGTGTTTGAGTTGGCGGATTCGTTTGAAAAATTTTGAATTTGAGCTTGAAATTTACACATTTTTGAGAAATTGAATTTGAGTTTCAGTTAGTACTTTTTTCTTTTTTTTTGTGATCGTAAACAACACTGGATGGAATCAATTAAACCACGTCAAATTATATTGGCTTAGAATAAACTAGATTGGCCTATGATAAACTAGAAGGTTGGCGCTGAAGCGGTCTTTGGGATCAATAAACGCACGCCAAATTCAATTGGCCTAGGATAAAGTAGTTTAGACCAATGAATAGCAGGCTTAACTAGTTTATCCTATGAGTGTTAGACCAAACTAGTTTCGCCTAGGACAAACTAGTTTATCCTATGAGCGTCAGGATAAACAAGTTTATCCTATGCGCGTCAGGATAAACTAGTTTATCCCGTGGGCGTTAGTATCAGCTAGTTTGGCATAGGAAAAACTAGTTTATCCGATGTGCGTTAGGATAAATTAGTTTGGCCTACATTGGCCGGTAACATATACATAATAAGTCACATTAAAATAATAATTAAAATTTGGATATAGTTTTTTCTCTAAGTCTCGATTTTTCCCAAGTGTTATCGCCCGAATGTACTTTAAAGTACCATTTTAAGTAGTTAGTCTTAACTAACAAAAAAGTAATAATAAATGTTCTATTTTTAGCGTATATATCTTCTAATGTATCATAGTAGGGCAACAGAAAATGTTTCTAGAATGTAGTTTTTTGATTTCATAATTTGGGATATAAAGTGTTAACGTTTGCCTTTACGAGATAAGTAGACATTTTTTTTTTAAATAACATAATACATTGGATTATGTTAAGGAAATTGTCTCACCGTTATTTTTTTTTCAATTTTAAACATTTAAGTTTTTATTTCGCTCTTCTAGACAAAATTAATCAATCAGAAATCTTTTCTTTTGTTTCAATAAGATTATTGTATAAATCTACATTCCTGTATGCTTTAAAATTAACTGAATAACAATGAAGGTAATGAAGAAAATTGAAACTTATGTAAAATGTATCATTATTTAATACCATTTTTTTATCTGTGAAAATTTCATGATATAAAATTTAAATGTGAATATTATCAATGAAACTGACAAAAGCGTCCTTTATATGAAAAGTATGTTACCAAGCGTGGAGATATTCATCACAAACATATATGAATAAGTAATATAAATTCAGAAATCATTAAAGAAAAATCAGTTCTAAATACCTGAAGTACACTGTTAAAAATATGCAGCAATTGCTGCATACTCACTCCACCACGTTTATAGGATGTTTCTGTTCTGACCAATGAGAATGCCCCATAATATAGTCAAGTTACAGTTTCCTATAAAAGCGATGGAGTGACGATGCAGCAAATGCCCCAGATTTTTAACAGTGTACAGTTAAAAACACACCGATGATAAAGCATTCTCAAAGTGTTTTCAATCAACTCCATTAAATAACTGAATTATGATAAGAAATCGTCACCAATAATACTGCTGCAATTTTGTTTATTTCCAGTGGAAATGAGTCATTACCAAATTTACGCTTTCCTGCATTATCTCCCATTATTAACTCTCCAATTAGGTTTTTGATCCGCATTTACAATATTCAATGTTGAATTAAACATAACCGATTAAAATTTAAATATACAGTTATACAAATTAGGTGATGTTTCTTTTGTAGTAAAATAAAGAACTATACAATAAATGAATTATGTGCAGGCGTATTAAAATTTGAAAAATGTGCTTTTCTAATGACTGTTTCTTAATGCAGCATATTTACTCGCATCGTATTTGGAACACTTTTACTAATTAAACTCCCTATGAATCTCCAACATGTAAAACATTAAAACGCATTTGAATATTTTTGGAAAACATATAAACACTGGGCTCAAATATTAATATACAAATAACCTTGTATCCAGCTTTTGAACAAATTAATAATTATAAACATAAAAACTTTAAAAGTACCAAATTAAATTATTGTAATTCGTACCGTGCAACAGAAGTAATACAAATATAACACTTAATAACCACAGAACAGCTATTCTAAAATGGTATGTGGTGACTATATAGTTATATGCGCATGCTCCACTAACCTTTTTCTTAGTCTGAGCAGTCTCTCTAAGGCAGTATAAGCCTGTGCCGTGTCCTAAGAAGGCGGTAGCGATGGTCGAGGGTGTTAATCTTCGAAGGCTTAGCAAATTATTTCCTCTTAGAATATGATAAAATAAAATTTATTTTATAACACAGTAAAAAATATTCTGGAGTAATGATAAGTTGCTATGTACACAACAATGTAAAATTTGTTGAACAAAGTTTATGTAACAGAAATAGTGTCTATGAGAAGGTGGCAGCTAGTCTATTTAGTCCACAGGCATTGCATCACTTGAACGGAAAGCGCTGGTCTTGTCTCCGAGATAAAGACCTCCTTTTCCCGCGACTGCACCCTGGTGCCCTGTCGCCGCTGATTCGGGTATCCTTCCCCGGTATGAGGGATCGTAAAGTCCGGCCCTTTCGGCCTTCAAAATCTTCCACTCCAAAAGTCGCTCTTCCAAATCCAGCCAAAATCTAATCTCTCCTCCGCATCCTCTCGTATATATCTCTCAATTATCTTCCTCTAAAAACAATAGTGAGTTTCTCAGCCACTAACTGTCCGTTCTTTTTAAGAACCTCCCAGGGGCCTTTACTGTTGTCTCCTGAGTGGACACCTTAAGAAACTCCTCTTTTGCACGTGGTTCCTGCGATCATATGCTCTCGTGAGAACGTATGTGAGTTCTCTTCCCACGCTCAAAGATCAAAAAAGTGCCGGCTGCTCTTTAGCATTAGCAAACTGTCACCGATTGTCAAATGTCCAAGAGCGATGGTGACTGAGTAGTATCTTTCATCTTGCCGTGCGTCTTACTGGACTTTACCATATTTTTACTCTGTTTTAGAAATGCATTAGTTCTTTCTATATGGCGAATCTGATATAGTTCAGATCTTTACAAGCCATTAAATGAGTTTGCATAGTGTTAATGAATCTGATGACGACAGCTTCACATAACAAATCTCACTTATCACAAAGTTAGAATTATAGTTCAATAACTGCTAAATAATTCTGCTGTTCAATAACGAAAAGCAAATATGTCAGAACAGAAAAGTTTATTTTCTATTAATAGCCTCCCGACCCGAGCCTGCAGAGTAAAACTGCCCATCCAAACCCAATCTAATCAGGTAAAATCCACCAGAAATAGCGCCCTATGTCGCTACAAGTAAGAACTTTAAGCCAGTTTGGAACTGAGCGCATAATTTTCTTAACGCAACAATAATAACATAATACGAAAAGAAAACTAACCTGAAAATTGAGATCATTTCATATATTGTTAATATGTGGTGTGTATATTATATGTAAGTATATATTTTGGAAATATTGCTAAAACAACAATAGTAAAAATTAACTTATTCTTTAAAAACACATGTTCCATTGTAACAGGCAATGATTATAGATATGAGAACATTAGAAAATCTTTTCAAAATAAAACCTGAGATAAAGCATTCTCAAAGTTTTTTCAATCAACTCCATTAAATAACTAAATGATGATAAGACATCGTCGCCATTAATATTGCTGCAATTATTAATTTTGTTTGTTTAATTCCCAGTGCATGTGAGTCGTGTCCAATTTTACTCTTTCCTGCATTAAACTAACCTTTATTTTTCACTTTACATTCGTACTTTGCAACTAATTTCATTGTCATAGTAACAGGGCCTATCGATAAACGCTTACACTAGTGGAGGCTAAACGAAAGTATATAATGTCTCAATACACGTGAGACCGCTATATTCACATGTTGCATTTTCCGGCAGCTACATTCAAGTATCACGTGACTGGAGTGGTCTAAAAAAGGAGGCAAGCACCTCGCAGCCTATCTTTTTAGTTAGCCTTGATACTATTTAACCCAAAATTCGCGCTGTATGTCGTTGGAATCGTTTGATATTTCACTTTCAAATAATCCCTTTAAAATAATAAATTGATTTATGATGTTTGATGATTTTATGATGTTTGATAATTTTATGAATACATGATTTAAACAATTGAGGAAGGTGACCTTCGAACACAGATATAAGCTATAACATGGATGACTAACTAATAAACCAGATACCAGATGATAAAAACAAATGGTTCATTTTTAGTCTATCGGAAACTTGAAATTTGCCAAAATTTCAAAATTGGTTGCACATATTAAAAAAAAAAAAGAGATTTTTTAAATGAATAGAAAAATTACTAAATTACTAAACTTGAGCTAAAATATCAAATTTGGATTGCTTAATGTCTCAATATCGTTAAACTTGAAAAATTTTGGAAACTCACGAAATTGTCTGAAAATAAAATTTCATGAAACAATCTATTAAAAAAATTGAAAGTCTTATGCTCAGTAGCACTTGAAAGCAGATTTTTTAAATGAATAGAAAAATTACTAAATTACTAAACTTGAGCTAAAATACCAAATTTGGATTGCTTAATGTCTCAATATAGTTAAACTTGGAAAATTTTGGAAACTCACGAAATTGTCTGAAAATAAAATTTCATGAAACAATCTATTAAAAAAATTGAAAGTCTTATGCTCAGTAGCACTTGAAAGCAGATTTTTTAAATGAATAGAAAAATTACTAAATTACTAAACTTGAGCTAAAATACCAAATTTGGATTGCTTAATGTCTCAATATAGTTAAACTTGGAAAATTTTGGAAACTCACGAAATTGTCTGAAAATAAAATTTCATGAAACAATCTATTAAAAAAATTGAAAGTCTTATGCTCAGTAGCACTTGAAAGCAGCTCCATCTATCCGGAACACAATTGCACACTTCTGCATACTGTAGATTTCTCTAGACTTGTCGCACAATCATACATGCGCACACTCTTACTGGCACGCAAACCTATGTATATATATATCGCTATGAACGTACTTTTACTAATAATAATCTACATTTATATCGTTATATTGATGACATAATTTTAATTGCCACTGATCAAACTAAAATTTCTCAATTTCCAGTATATTATCCCACTAATTTGGAATTAACGGAAAACATCTTATCTAATAATGCTATCAACTTCCTAGATCTTAAAATTACAATAAAAGACAACAAAACAATAAAAGATCTATATGAGAAACGTAAAGAATTTAAATTCAAAGTTAATATATTTACAAATTTTAAATCTTGTCTTCATAATTCTGTATATCGAAATATAATACTTAACCATTTATATAGAATAAAATATTTATGTTCTTCTCATCTAATAAATAATAATATTAAAAAACTAATTTATGATGCATTAAATCAAGGTTTTCCAAAGAAATTCATATGTTCTTTAATATACAATTAGTACTTACATGATCTTTTTAAAAAATACTAAATTAACAAATGCGTAAACAAAATTACAAAAAAACTTATAAAATAAGAAAATAATTATAAAAAAATTGTAAAATAATAATAAAAAAAATCATAGGACGGATGGGTGGGTAGATGATAGAGTACGGAGGAGGATGGTGTTGTCTGGATAATACGCAATTGTTAATTTATTTTTTTTTAAATGATGGGGCATTTTAATAACTACATTGCTAATACTCTTTTTATATGGAGGTGATTAGATTCTTTATATATGGTGACGTTATAATTTTATTTCAATTCATATTTAATTTATTAAGCTTAATTAATATTTAATCAAGTTAAAAATTAACTTGTTTTTAATTTTTAGTCTTCTCGGGACAATATCATATTAATTTCTAATTGCATACCATCTTTATGATGAATAATATGCACAATAAGTTTATTTGATATAACTAATGATATTGCCGCCCCTCCGGGTGCTTCCGACCCGACCCCTTGAGTGGGGGAGGTGGCCGGAAGCTCGACAGAGTTCGTTGTGTACGAATGCGAGGGGGCCGGATGGGGACGAATCGCCACCTCCTCGAGAGGCTCATCTCCAACAGGCGTTGAGTCCGGTGGCCACGGTTAAAGGACGTCGTACATGGGTTGTAGAGCCCTCGAGCTCGCCCCCTGTGTGCAACCCCCGGCAGTCAGGTTCTCTGGCTAAGCCGGAAAGCGACGATCCATAGTCCGATCCCAGAGCCGGTCATTGGCCGGGTGGTGAGTCTGGGCAAAGGATAGCTAAGGCGATAGGACCCCATCCACCAATTGACTAAGAGGGAGCCTGAGGTAGGAGTGAGGGCTTTGTAGTGGAAAGTCCTCGGTGCTCGCTAGTGACGACGGGGCTCGCGGGAATGCCATGCAGGGACTCACGGAGCAACCGAAGGGCGAGGGTTTCGGACAGCGGCCAGGTTACTTTATGACTTGGGTGACTCATCCCTCCGAGGACCTCAGCTGAAGCAGTTGTGAGCCGACCCTTAGGGTGGTAGGGTTTACCGGTGCCCCCGTTGACCAAGGAGCGGTCGCGTGGGGAGGCCAGTATGGCTCTGGTTGCTCCATGTCGTGCCGTGACCCTTGGGAGGGGGTCGGCCGGCAGGTCCACCGTCGAACGCTGTCCCTGCGGGGAAACGGACCGGAGGCTCGCCGGTAACACGGCGGCTCATCGTGTCTCAGAGAAACTCTTGGTCCGATCCAGGTCCTCCGTGTCTATGCGGTACCGGAGTTTTCCTCGCCTGGTGATGAGGACCTAGAGGTGTCTCCACCTAACTTTCGAACGCACTAACAAAGGTAGCGGTCGGTCACTGCACGGGGTCAGGGGCCTTCGGGTCTGGGTACCCTCGACGGCCGTGAGGTAAGGTAGTGGCGGGCGGGCTTCTGTCGGCCTCCACTGGCTTCTCTGTCTTCGGACGGGGTCGAGTCGGTGGAGGCTGGCGGGACTCCGTTCCGTCCAACCCCCTAGCGAGGCGGAATCTATTCCGTCTAGGTGGAGCTTTTCGTGCCCGCCTGGGGTCGCTAACGACACCTAATCTGGGCCAACTGGTTCCCGGCGTGATCCACGAGGGGTTCCGTCGGTCGAGCCGGGTGGCTTGGGCGAAAGCCAGGAGCTGGGTCGCTTTACGGCCGGAGGGACTTTCCCCGTCCTCCCTGGTCTTCAAGTTAGGGGCTCTTCAATAACTTTCCCATCGGCTGGCCCACAAAAATGTCTCTGCCGGAAAATGATATCTGATCTTGGGGGCCTTCCGTAAATTAAATTCGGGTCGGGAAGCCTCGGTTCAGTTCGTGGGCCCAGTGTCTTTATAGGCGTCTGGTTCCTGCAGGGCATGCGGGGTCTACCGGCTCGAGTAACCAAGTTTAGGGACCACTTGGTTTTTCTAGCTGGGTGGTGAGGACTATCGTAGCGATTGTTCACCAACTTGGGAATAGCCGTCGTGGCGTGCGTTGGGCAGCGCGTCGGCCTGACCGGAGTTTGCGTGGGGTTCCGCTCTGCCGGGACTTGTCTGGCGGCGACCTTCGGGACGCGCCGCGGAGCTTGTCTCGCGGGTGGTTCCCTGCGTTGACAAATGGGCCTACTGAGGGCCTGGGACCGGGAGATAGTAACCCGTCTTTATAACTAATGATATTACAGATTGTATTAAAATTGGGTTATTAGTATTTTATTATTCCTCTATACTTTTCAATAATGTATAATTTTGTACTTAGAATTAAATAATAAATTAACGTTTTTTTTTTTTTTTTTTTTTTTTTTTTTTTTTTTTTTTGTGAATGTTAATCTTATATTCATATTGTTTAGTTATTTTTTTATAGTTAATATGAAAATAAACCACACAATTTATTTGTTATCATTAGGCAATTGGGAAATGAAGATTCTGACAAAATTATATCAACATCCATTTATTTATTTATTTTTTTTTTTTCCTCCGGTTCATTTTATTAATTAATTTTTTTATATTGATAAGTATTTCTTATAGTTTATTATTTGTATTATATATAATTTTTTAATATAAATTATTTAGTTTTATAGCATATTGCTATATAATATTATTATTGTTTTGAAATTATTTAAATTTTCCGTATAGATTAATTGGGTAAGGTAGTAAAATATATTCTAATAATTCTATAAAAATATTTATTTATTTAATATTTATATGAATAATGAAATATAATATGGTATTTTTATATTAGGAATTGTTGGGATATAGCAGTTGGTATTATGGATGAATTAACTTATAGCATAATCTTTATGACATTGTCATTTAGTTTCAAGTTAAAATCATAGATGGCAGGACTAACATTTAAATTGGATTCTCTATGTAGCTTCGAATAGAGTAATAATAACAATTTCTTACACAAGGTGGATCTTAATTCTGGATATGCGATTTTGTAAACATATCGTTTTGGAATTTTATTTTAGTTTAGAAATTTCATACAAATTAAAAACTGTTAAGAGGTTATTTACTCGTTATGTAATTATTTTCTATTTATATTATTTAAATTGAATTTATCAGGGAATTTCAAAATTGATTAGCTGTATACATTATGTTTTAAAATCTGTGCTAACTTAACTGTAAAAATAACCTTAAATTTAGCGTGCCTATGGATACCATGTGCTGATGTGTATCTAGATAGAATAACTGAGATTTCATTAGGTATTTTGTGTAATACTACTATTTTTATTTGCTATAAATTAATTATTTAAAAGGTTGTATTGCTTTTTCCATTTCACAGCATTTAATTTTATTCTGTTTTCAGTTTGAAACTATTCTACTGGTTATATTGGTCGTTAGAGTACAGAGGAAATTTTTTTCAGATTTTGCTTTTTTTTTTCTCACAGAAAACTAATTTTGCTTATATAATTGAATTCTGTTCTCTTGAAAACGTAATTCAATATATAAGCTTTTCAATTATCTTTCTCGAAATCCATATTCTTCTCTTTTTCTTCAGTAATAATCTTATTATATAGTACAAGGGACTTTATTTTATACTTCGCAGGTTGTTTATTATGTCTTTGGTATCCATTCAGTGTGTTTGGGGACACTGTATTGTTGTAAATTCATTCATGCTATCACAATTATAGATGATGGTTGGTAATGTCCCTCATAGCATCCATGGTCACAGTGACGTCGTTGTGACGTCACTGTGAGTCACTGTGGTCACGTCACATCTGTGACCGAAATGCCACCACTCAGTGATGTCACATTGTGAATGAGATGTGAACTTCTTAGAAAACTTTAAAAAATTACAAAAAATCTTGAAAATATGTTGCTACTGTAAAATTGTATTTATCTGGCAATAAAAAAGAATTGTTATGTCACTGCATGTAACGTAGGTCACGTCACACTCACAAAAAAAGCCCCCATATTGTAAGTCATAGCGTGAGAAAAATATGAACTTCAAAAATCTTTGAAAATGAAGAGAAATGTTTTAAAAAGGCCCGAGTTACAGCGGCATAAGGAATGAAAATATATTAGTGGGTAGCAAATAGTAAATTCAGACACGAAAAGATGGTGGGGGGTGGGGGGGGGCATATAAAGGAAAATGCACGGTACAAGTATCAACAAACTAGATTTTCATGCTATATTTTATCAATTTGATATCTAAGAGTGTGAAAGTATACTTTTTTACTGATTTCAATTTTATCTAGTATTGCAATTTAATATAATAATCCTTCTTTTATTCTTATAAAAGTGTTTCTCGGAAAAATGGTACGTGCTGGAGCAATTTGGATAACATATTTAGAATTAGGAATATTAAATATATACACTTTACATATTTAGTTTGCAGGAAGGAAAATTTTTAATTTATTTTTACCGACCACTGATATTCGAAACACTTTTGTGGCTTTAAACTAAAAAAATTCTATTATAGTCAAGTCTGCAGCTTTTAATGAGCACGTAGAAAGAGTCTTCGGCGTTTAGTCATACATACATTTCTTGATTTATAATTTGCATTCAAGTCATATTTTTTCCTGTTAGTGTACCTATTTTAAGTAACTATTTTTAAAAAAAATTCTACTTCTTTCAGACTTTTAAAATAAAATTAGCATTTTCCGAAAAAAAAAAAATATACAAAATTTATGCAAAACCCATGATATAATTTGTTATTCGTATTTCAAATTTGTGTTTTAGAGATATGACTCTAAAAAAAGTTATTTTACGAATTGTTTTATTCTACAGGGAATTAACATGAAAAGAATGACGATTGACAAAGAAAATCTTTTTATCCTCGATATTTATTTACATCTTTTAATTTTTTAGGAAGATATTTTGTATTTATTATGTGTGAAACAATCTTTACTTAGAAAAAGGGATGGGGGGGGGGTTAAAACTGATGAAAAGAAAATGTAAAACACATTGGAAAATTCTTCAAATACAAAAATTTAAATACAGACAGTCTCATAAAATGATTGCAAATGTAAGTTCCAAATCTGTTTATATCAAATAAACTAACAACTGCCCCAAATCGTCTGCCATGATACCGCATGGTAAACAAAGAACTTTTTGTGCTAACAGATGCGGTAAGTTACTAGTCTAAAATGTAAGCTTTTGCGTGTGCTTTTTTTAATGGAAGAAAAAGACGTCGCCATTTTCGGATACACACGGATATTAATAATTAATTTATGGAGCTCAAAAAGTAAGTCTTATTTAATTTAAATTGTTTTGTCCTGTTTTGTATATTTGGTGAGATGAGTTAAATAGTTTTATATTATACCTATAGAAAGAGACTGATCTGGGATTGTTTTTCAAATTAGAAATAAACATTATACTGAATGGGAAATGCCGTTTTACATACTATAGTAGTGAAACTTCTGAAAGACTTTTTTTCATTGTTAATAATATTTTAAATTATTATTTAAAGTCCTAAATCTTCATATCAATGTTTTCAGATTTAACATTTGCCAAAATTATAAAATAATAGGAATTCCTTGTAACATATGGAGAGATTTTTGAGAAAATGTTAAATCTAGTAATACATTTAATTCATCTATTGTACTTTGTTGTTGTTTAATAGTACAATTATAAATACTAATTATATAGTGTTTTTCAAATTGGTATATTTATTTTTTTTAATTGTATGTAAGCACGTTTTTGCTGTTCGTGATTTTAATCAAACATTTAACTGTAGACATTCAGAATCAGTTATTAAATTTTCTTCGATTGTAAACTCATTTTCTACTTTTTCGATACACGTTCGATACTTCGCATTAAAAAATAAAATATGACAATTAAGCATTGAAATAAAGTGTTTTTCATGCCTGAAAACAAGTTTATAGATTAAACTGCTTTACTATACTTTTTAAAATTTGATATTTATAATATTTATAAAAAAAAAAATATTTATAATTTATGATACTTATAAAAGTTTATATTGTACTGTTCATTAGCGATAATTGCTGGAAATGCATTTTTTTATTATAATATGCGCTTTTATGATTCACTATATTTATGCATAGTATATGGTGTATATAAAAGCTATAATTCATATACAAGGTTAAACAAAAGTATACGTAAGAGTTAAGGGGTATGGGCGCAAATTGCTTAAAGGTGTTTTTTAAATGAGTTATGGATTTTTATGTTGAACTGCATTTAATTTACTAAGAAATGTTTGTAGAATATGGATAAAATGATACACAGGGTCACGCAAGGAAATGGATATATAAGCCGTCTATAAATTATAATTTCTGGAAATGTGATTTCAGCAGTTTTAAAAGTGTATTAATTTCAATTAAATTTGAACTAAATAGTGGCGTGTAATAAAGATTCTAGGTAAACTACAGGGTTGTACAAAAGTATTCAAGTATGTTTTCATATATTAGTATAAATTGCTGAATGAGAATTTCAACCTGTTATGCGATTTCTTGCTAAACTAAATTTTCACATTATATACTAGTATATATCAACCTACAGATTAAATACAGGGCTATTCAAAAGAATTGGAAAACATATTTGGCTATGGACAGTAACTGCTGAAATCAGTTATTCAAATGTTTTATGCGTTTTCTAAAATATTTACTTAGTTATCTTATTTACGTTATTTCCTTAAATTACGATGTCTAGTTAAAGCATTCAGGAAGCGTTGGAAAGTGCTTTATAATCTATGCTTAACGCATGATTTTTCTTACTTGTTTTTTCTTTTTCCCAGATCAGTAATTTCCTATAAGTAATACCAAATCTATTTAGCTCATATTAACAAAATACAATATACACGGGAATAAAAAATTTAAATAAATACGGCTTATCTTATTCTTCTTTAAATAGGAAATGTATTAATATCCGTTAGACTCCATGTTCGTATTTAATAAAATAATAACAAATCACAACACATAAAAACGTACACATTCTTAATATAAAGCTTGAACTCAAGATGAAGCTTAGAACTTAATACAAAAGGATGCCAGTTGATAAGCATTGTTTTTTTCAGTGTAAAAATTAAAAGTATTTTAGAAGAATAGGACTCCAAAATAGCGATACTTTGCTCGGTAAAAAGATAATATTGTATATTTCAAACAAAACTTTATTTTAAAATTCATCACAGTGTTTATAACAAGAATCATCACAGTATTAATGCTTGGAAAATTTTCCAGAGAGAAACATTCGCCTTGCAAACAATATTTCAAATGGAAATCAAATTTCAAATTGATTGCTTGAAAGGCGCAAAAGCCAACATAGTGAAAAAAGTTCCATAACGGTACTTGAATCCGGGCCATCAGTATAGCGCACTGACATTCTACCGACTAAACCACATGGAACGAGACCCAGCCTGGAAAATGTCTTACTATTACATGTTGGCAAGGCTACAAACGCAGCACAAGATGGAATATTTATCATGAGAAACCGACATGGGGCAAACACGAAACTTAATTAAATCCAGCAGCGATTCAAACTATATGAATACTTGGAAATTTTTCCAGAGAGAAACATTCGCCTTACATTCAATATTTCAAATGAAAATCAAATTTCAAATTAAAATTGCATTTTAAGCAATTAATTTGAAATTTGATTTTTATTTGAAATATTGTATGCAAGGCGAATGGTTCTCTATGGAAAAATTTCCAAGTATTTATATAGTTTGAATCGATGCTGGATTTAATTAAGTTTCGTGTTTACCCGATGTTGGCGGCTCACGACAAATATTCCATCTTGTGCTGCGTTTGTAGCCTTTCCAATATGTACTAGTAAGAAATTTTCCAGGCTGGGTCTCGTTCCATATGGTTTAGTCGGTAGAATGTCAGTGCGCTACACTGATGGCTCGGATTCGAGTCCCGGCTTGGAATCTTTTTCTCTATGTTGACCTTTGCCCTCTTAAGCAATTAATTTGAAATTTGATTTTCATTTGAAATCACCACATTGTTTATGACAAGTTCGTCACAAATGACACATATTTCACAAATTATTCACAGTGTGACGTCAAAGCATTGTCACTGTCGTCACAGGTTCGTCACAAAGTTAATGCCAAAATAGTCACAAATGACACACTTTTCAAAAATTTGTCACACAGTCACTTCACAGAGTGGTCACAATGTGACATCACAAACGACCTCTAAAGCGGCCATAACGACCTCGCATTCTAGTTACTATGACGTCACATCGACGGTCACAAAATCACAGTGTGACTTCACAACGACGTCGCCGTGACGTCACCATGCCTTACGGGATTTAATTAATGGTTATATATACATATATATATATATATATATATGTATATATACACTTTAACATGGATAACTTGAAATAATTCATATTGTATACGGTAACACGCTGATAATACTTTTAATTCAAATTAGTACATGTAGTATTAGAAATCCTTTTAAATTTTGCAGTATGTTCTTTTTTTTCAACTAAATGTTTAAGAAAAGTAAATTTAGGTGATATAATTTAGTAAGTCATTTACTTTGCAACAATTGGTATGCAGTAAAACCTCCGATTTATGGACATCCATGGAGCCGGAACTTTCCCCCCTTTAACAGAGGTGTCCCTTATTCGGAGTTTTTCCTTTTATTTTAATTAATCGTTCAGAAGAACATAAAAAATAACAAAACCATACAGGTGAAGTTTAAACGTACCCGAAGCCTATAAATTACGTTAATCAGCAGCAAAAGGAATAAAGTTTTAATTAATTCAAATTTTCGATTAACTACTTAATCAGTAAATGCTTTGCATAATTAGTAGTTTGCATTTTTTACTTTAACATTTCTGCACATGCAAAAACTAGAATAACATTTAAAAGAATCATTTACTGGAAAGTTACTAGAAATGTGCATTTATCATACTTATAAATTTTTGTCCTTCATTAACAGCAGTATTTGCCAAAAAACTATTCAACTGCTTTGAGCATTTTAAAGCATCTGTAAAGTTCTTTATTTCAAAATTTTCATGTTTTCTTCAGCTCCAGAGTCATCCTCGCAATTTTCAGCATTACATTCAATGGCAATAAACGCATTGATGTCTTCAGTTAAATTTGTATAAATAAATGCTCGTTATTTGTGTTTTATACCTCTGTATCAACATCACTACCTTATTGATACTTTCACAAAAGTCTGTATTTTTATTTTCATCACATACTACTTTATTATCTGAAATCGAAAAACCAGCGCTTTTAAAACAATGCTTCACACAATTTTCAGATATAGTGTTAATACATGTCGATATCCTGTGTACTGCTTGTAACACATTATCCGATTTCTCAAGTTCAGGGCTCGCAGCGTTCCTAAAATTTTCACACTTTGCTACCACTATTTTAAAACGATAATCTTTATTGTGTAATTCCATTATAGATGTTAAAGGAACCTACGACGAAGAATTTTTATTCAAAATACTAGTAGCAAAGTGCGAAAATTTTAGGAACGCTGCGAGCCATGCAAGTTGGATGAGGAAGTTTTCAGAGGAATCGCTTTGTTCAATAATGTGCCAAAGAAAGCGTTTTCTGTCTGCTAACTTAAAACTTTTAATCAGATCTTGATATAGAGACTGCAGTTTTGAAGTCCTGTTGGCAGGAAAGAAGGCAAGATTCACATTATTAAATTTCATATCTGCATGCTCAGGTTTTGAATTATCCATAGAAAGAAGCAAATGTGTTCTGATTTTCTCCATGTTTTTGTCAATGGCAATTAACCAAATGGACATCATACCCAAAATCAGACTTGAAGATTTAATTGCTTCCGACTGTAAGGATAAGGATTGTAATCTGATGGGCTAAAAGATCTTTTTTTTTTTTTTTTTTTTTTTGATTTTCTACAAATAATCGGACATGAAATTGGCGTTCTGCGTTACAGCACAACGTAACAGTAAAACGTTATTTCGAAAATTTTCCACACTGCACGTTTCACCTTTATGACAAAATGTTTTATTCGTTAAAACTATAATAAATGGATTCGCATTAATGAGCATTAAACATCTCTTTAGCTGTATAAACTTCCCATGTCGATTGAAATCTTTCAGGCCAGACTGCCATTTTTTGAGAATCCACAAATTTTTCTTAACGATACAAGCCTTAAATGAAAGGTTATGTCTCAAATTGAATATTTTTCCAAAGAAATGTTTTGCATGACTTAAAGTTCATAATTCCTAAATCCTTGGCAATTTCTTTGGATTTTTTTTAGTATGACGCCACTTAAAGAGACATTTTTAGCTCTGACAGAAAAGAACCAATTTAATAAGATTGAATCAATTTCAAACGCTTCAGTTTTATGAAACTCTGGTTTTAAACTTTGCATTCGCAATAGTTACCAATAGTCAATTTATTTCAACCTTTTGTTTTATCAAATTACTTACTTGATTTTTACATATTTGAAATCTCTTACCTAATTGTCTAAAACTAACTTTTTCTTTTTCTGCTACCTCAGTCCTGTTACTTTTTTCCTTCATGGATAACCATTTTATCTGTAACTTCACTCTGCTAACTTTGTTTCCGCTCTTCAACACTTAGCGATATTTCCTCATATAATTCTCTGGAGAAACTGCGCCGCTGAAATCGTTGTAACCCTCAGTGAAAAAGACTGCGCGAACTTTCCAAACTATACTGTACGTTTTGGAATATAAGAAGGAAAACAAATTTAAGCAAAACAATAACCACCAGGGTATCATGTTGGTTCACACTTGGCACGCAGAGCAGCTGTAACACGCCTTGGTATGAGTGTCATTAGCCGCCTTGGTATGAACGCCAGTAGTCTTTGGTAGATGGCCGGTGACAAATTGTACCTGGTGTTCAAGAATCGGTAATGCAAATCTGTAATATCCTGGCATGGTTGTTTTTGAGCTCTGAGCTGTCGTTCCATGACACGCAAAGTGTGCTCTATTGGACTAAGATACGTTCCGTTAGGTGCCTAGGACCTTAACTAGAATTCAATATTATATTCCTGGAACCACCCGAGCACAATTCGAGACCTTAGACATATAGCGTTGACTTGCTCGAAGGCACCATCCCCATTTGGGAAGATAAATACCATGTAAGGATTCCACTTGTCCGCAGTGATGTTCAGATTGTCCGCGATGATCATGGTTTGTTCTAACATAACAACAGGTCCGCCACCGCAGGCCTGTGCATAATCTACTGTATAAGGGGTAGCAAGAGCTTGCCTGGATGACGGCGTACACTGACACGTCCATCAACGTGTTGAGGGATGAATCGTGATTCTTCCGACCAGGTAACACTCTGCCAATGATCCGTGATGTTCCCGGTCCTAGTGTAGAAGTAGTTGGCGACGATGCTTGGTCAACAGAGATACATGAGTAAGATGCTTTCTGCGTAGTCTCACATTCAGTAGTGTCATCTGAATTGTGTTCTCAAAACCAGTTCTACAAGGACCTGTATTGTATTGGGGTATCAGTGGAGTCAGTCACTGGCGACGATTTTGCTTACCAAGCGGGAGCGTCTCCGACGTACTTTTCCTTTGATAACGCGTGGGTGTGCAATGGCACGTGGTCTACTGATGGTTTTACGGACATTCATCTACTTTGCACAAGTACTAACAAGTATATGTAACGAACAACCCACGGGTCGTGCAGTTTCGGAGATACTCGTTCTGAGCCGGCGGGCCATTGAATTCTGCCCGCTATCAAAGTCGATTAGATTAGCAGATATTCCCATTACAGGCTGAAGTAAGCGCAATAATGATTCCTCAGACATACTAGCGGCTTTTAAATACCATTATCCGTACCTGATTACATGCTCTCAACCTGATCCAGGCGAGTTCATTGCAAAATGTGGGAAGGTCATAATGATTTGTGACTTCAGTGTGTATAAACACGAGCAAGATTGCCGACTGAATACTTATTTACCCCTTACAGTGAGAATTTATCAAACAAAAAAAGGCAGTAGAGACAATTAATATAAAGAACTAATGCTGATACCACCTCCATTTTCCAAATCCTCTATTAATTACATTATATGGCTATACATTATTATAACGTAGACATCACCAATAAACCCTATTCAATAATTTAATTGTCACATGCGACATCCTGTTTATTCAACATTCACAGGATAATCCCAGTGTCCCTAGTAAACCTAATATCACTTCTGGTATACAGATTAGTTTATAATCAGTTTCGTATAATCGAACGCTATTAATCTTGATATAGAGTTAAATGTATACGCGTAAATGTATATTTCCACAGTTTGATATTCTAATTTTTATACGGAAGACAAAAAATGTTGCATTAATTGCGAAATAACTTTTTCAAAGTAATTGATCAACATATGATAATTTTATATCCCTTTTGGTTTTACAGAATACAGTTCAGTTATAAAAATGTTCAATGTGTCTGGATGATATTCTTTCCCTTTTTTACTCGATTGAATTTGATTACTAACTGCTGTAACAACAACAAAAACCAAAACAAAACAAAAAAAAAAAAAAAAAAAAAAAAAAAAAAAAAAAAACAAGCAAAAGCTAAACCTGTGGCTGTACGATCCATGGAGGATCAGGGCCTACAATGCCCTACTCTATTTACTTGACCCTGGGCCCCAAGATGCTAAGCAGCATGACGAGCCGTTAATTCCCAAATTGGCTCAATCGAGCCCAGCAATCTGATTAGCTAAAACTGATATTTATATAGTAGGAAATTATATTTATTTTCTTATGAAGTAGCGTAATGTAAAATAGAATGCAATTATAATGACTTAAATTGATTTATTTTGATAAATTTGATCAAAATCACAGTAAAGTAATCTAAAATATTAATATTAACGAAGGATCAGATTACTGAGATCGGATGAGCCAATTTGGGAATTAACGGCTCGTAGCAGCATGTGTTCCAGCCGGGTGGTCAGCCCAACGCGAGAACCTCGGTGTTTAGTTCACAAGCAAGCTTGGTACTCATTTTATCGACCCCGAAGGGATGAAACTTTAAGTGAACCTTGCCTAGCAAGGAGCCGAACTGGCGACCTGTAGCGTTGCAGACTGGTGAGCTGACCACTAAGCTACTGAGCTTCAAATGCTGTAACAACATTACGATATGTTGCTTGAGCACGATCGGCAATATATTTATCTGCAGTACTGAAAAAACTACGATAGAAATATAGACAAAAACAAGCATAGCAGCGAAAGTTTAAATTATTGTTGTGCATTAGAAAAGAAATAAGAGAACGCCGCCATTTTTTGAGCATTAGTTTTCATATGCCTTAGCATTAATAGCGTAAACTCCTCAAACATACAGTCAAAATGTATTTCAATATTCGAATTTTTGTGCCATAAATCTAAAATCCTAAACTATAAAAAAAATGGAAAATTAGAACACGAAATATATCAATTTAACATCCTAAACTAAATAATAAATAAAAGTTTAAACTTATAAGTATAATTAAGTAATACAGTAGACGCCCCATTATGTGACATTCATGGCTTATCGCAAAATAGAAATCCCGTGTATGTGAAAAAAAAATTATTTTTAATTAGCGTTAAACAATAATTCAAATTATTATAAATGAAATAAATGAGTACAATGTTAAGTAAAATAAACAGCATTTATAACAAAATAAATATTATAGATAGAAATAAGGAAAACGTCAAAAAGAAAATTCTGTTATTTCGTATTCCATATTTTTGGTTATAAGAAAATAAAACAAAAATTCATTTAGAAATTTTTTATACTCTTGAATTTAAGATTTCTTATATTACTTAATAAAAGCACAGAGTAACATCTGATAGTATATGATATCAAAGCAACTTGTAGAGTCAATGAGAAGCAAGGTATGCAAAAATGTTTGTTAGTTGATATTTCTGCATATTTGGAAAGTTGTTTTAGTGTATTTGTAGTAATTATTGTGAAAATGTCCAGAATTTATTGTATAATTTACAAATTAATAAAATAAATTATCAGCATTTGAATCATTATTATTTTTTAAATGTTTAAATTATGTAAAAAGTGATTATAAGTTAAAAAGTAATAGTTCATCCTCCTGATATGTGTTACGTGTACCTAAAAACATAGGTATGATGAAACATGGGAGAGGTGTCTGGTAAGCGGGTTATTTGCGTAATCCTAAGTCAACTGTACTTTGGAATTTTCTGTTACTTTAAGTATAAATTAATACATTTTGCTTTACGCAATTGGGATTATGGATCTTTATAAGAAAATGTTTGAAATTAACCGTTTCATTGGCATTCAGAATCAAGGAAAACAAAGATACTTTTAAAACTGTTAATAACTGTTTTATTTAAAGATGAATTTAAATATTCTTTACATATATTTCAGCAAAAAGATAATGTTATCGTTTCAAAAATAATAGATAACATACAAATTATTAAAAAGTCCAGTTTAGTTTAAATTTGTAAGTATATTACATACTTAATAAGTTCCATTTCGTTTAATTCGTAAGTTTCTCATAAGTAATATTTTTGGAAAATCTTCAAAAAATATGTTTTTCTGTGATATTATTTATAAATTGATAAAATAAAATTTAAATTCATGATTAAAATTAAAACTAAAAATGTATTTCAACAAAAATTTTTAAATGTGCGAACTATACTTTTATAAAGTTCTGCTTAATCAGCATGTAGCTGATGAAACAAAATCAAGCTATTTTTGATTATTTGAATTTATCTCCAGAAAAAAAGCACTGCAAATCTGTCACATTATCAATATTATGAGGCATGTATTGCTATAAAATAAGCTTATATTTTACTTTAAATGTATTAAAAATAATGTTCAAAGTTGTCACATTTTATTTCGTAACGTATATCATACAAATACTATAATGTATTTCTAATAACTTTGCATGATTGTGTTTTCACGAATTCGTAAAATGTAAGAATCATAAAATTTTGTAAAAAGTGTCATGAAATTCTTTAAACGGTCTACATATTTGAAGAAAAAAGAAATCTTCTTTTATGATATGGGTTATTTTTTTACAAGTGGATTGTCTTGTGCTTCAAAATGTTTGAAAAGTTATATATATATATATATATATGTTTTTTTGTTTTTTTTTTTTTTTTTTTTTTTTTACATTTAAATTCAATTAACTTAGAATATTGCTAAAAAAGGCATTGCTATTGAAAATAACAATTTTATAAGCTATGTTTTAAAATTTTATATTACAAGCATGTGTGAATTCTTTGACAATAATTTAAACCGGGGTTGTAAAACATTTCAAAAACTGAAAAACTAAAACTTAATTTAAATAAAGCAACTTACGGTGAATTTTAACATAAATTTTCTATTTTCGCAGAAGCATAAGAACTAGATCGCAATGAAGTTACGAATTCTTTAAAAGCATGTGAAAATTCTTACCCGCTTGCTATATCTTTCAAAAGTTAAATTCTGCATGTCTATGCATTTTAAAAGATTAAAAGGATGTCTGAAGGAAATAAAATAACACGATTTTAAATCAAATTTCCAAAGGATTTCAAAGCATGTCTTTCAGAGTCTTGCATTTACATCAAGAAAAATTTCACGTAAGATTTCCTTTTAAGATTTCTGTATTGAATTTTGCCCTAATAATGCAAGCTTCAAAATTGGGTTTAGTTTAAAATATATAGATGTTTATAGTGATCTTAAATAGCATTTACTTAAAAACTCTAGTTTATTAGTTAAAAATAAAATATGACGCGTGAAATCCTGACCCAGATGAATTTTTCTCAAGAATGTTTTTTTTATTCGTTAAAGTTATGAGCAAAAATATATATTCAGCTGCTGGAAATTAAAACATTTTTTCTTTTCTTTTGACTTAATAAATTATATGTTACTTTGAATTCCCATGCATATATATTTTGACTCCTCACGTATAGTCTCATGAAAACATTTTTTTTTTTTTTTTTTTTTTTTTGCTAATAATGAACACCCTGTGTATTTTATTTGAACAAATTGTAGGTAAATCTACAGTGAGATTATTTTGTGCATATAGCCATATATTTTTGTATAAAATATAATTAAATAATATTAAAAATCAAAGAAAGTGTATTTAAGTATCATTTATTACTACTTTTTTTTTATATAAAACATATCTGACTTAAATTCAATTAAAATGAAAACAATAATATCAGGTTGTAACGAAAGTTATCCGCCGCAGCTAATACGGTCTGTGCAAACAGTGTTAAAATAGTAGTACATTAATTTTAACACAAGTAATATAATTGATAAAAACTCATAGAATATCTTTTATTATTGAAATAAACATTTCCAAAAATCAAAACGTTTATGGCAGAGAAAATTCCCGATTTCTTTATTCGGACCTTGACTATAACAAAGACAACAACGAGGAAAAAATGTGGTTTTTTAATTATGTGACTCACCAGTGAGTTTACAATTTTATTTTTCTTTTCAAGTTCAAAGTTATGCTTTATTAAAAAATAGAGAGAGGTAACACAATAACTCAAATAGGTTAAATTACTTACATCGAATAAATCTTTCCACTTTCAACAATAATTTTTTTGTCTGTTTTAGGGCTGTACTTAAAAACTAAAAACGGAATCATTATAAGATCACCATTATCACTCGTATGTACGTTCGTCTTTCACAGCCGTTTTTCTCGTAAACTGTGGAATGTGGAAATCCCAAATTTGGCAGAAGTAATAAAGGATATTGTCCCACCTATTTATAGATTATTAACAATTTACAAACATATTTATGAAAAATTTGGGGTGCCAATTAAGTTTCTTAATATATATATATATATCAAGCTAGGTATCGCGTAAAAACTCTCGTAACGCTGTACTCAATAATACATTTCTTTTAATTTTACGTTTTATATTTTCCCATATATCTCAGAAAATGTATTGCACAAATTAGTTTCCACCCCTATTTTAGAAACTATGGAAACTAAAACTAAGAAAAGAATTAGGGGCAGTAGATGTTTATTTAAACCTTTCGGGAAAACTTAAGCAATTGCATACGTCACATAGATTTTGAGCAAAATTCACACACGTTTCCCTTTATGCGAGGTCACTAAGGGAACTGATGTGAGCTCGAGGTACTTATCGTCGTGGAAATATAAAAGGTTTGTTGATAAAGATTTTTGAAAACAATTGTGGGTAATTAGCCGAGATATTAACCTTTAAAGATATGGACGGTTTCAACATATAAAAAGTCACCGACGGCGTACTCAGCGCGTCACCGTTACATAATCAATGCAGGTGATATCAATGTAATGTTCAGAAACAATACTAGAAATGAACTGTTGAAATATTTTTTTAACTCTTGGTCTAAATTCATTCATTTAAGAATCTAACACCAGGGGAAACACAATTACTGACAATGTTTACACCAACATCCCCGTGCAATGTGGCTTTATTAGCCCCCGGTACGGTATGCTATTTCTTTCACCCAGCTTATTTTGTGCGTTCTCCAAAAAATAACGTTACCTCACAGAAGCCAGCCGCAAGACAAAGAAGTATAATTAAATACTCTATAGCAATTTTCTTCTAAGCTTCTTCGAAACTTCTAAGCATCGCACATTTTCGATGTTTATACCGTCGTATTGAAAAAAAAAGTTCTTTTAGATGCATTTTGTTTGAAAACTGTATCTTCATTTATTTTTGAAATATTAATTTTTTTGGAGTTCTTAGAGCCATCTGCTTAATATTGGCAACGGAAGACTCCATTTCTGTAGAAAGTAAAGGAAAAATAGTTCTAAAATAGTAATTATATATTTTTGTTGTCATTTCTCATAATAACAGAAAGAAAATGTAATTAAAATACATGCTATTTTGAAAAAAATATAAACGAATGATTTCTGTTAAAACAATGCAGCTATTATAAACTATATTTAATTGTAAGTATCTATGAATCATTAGATAGCCGGGATTTTTTTTTCGATTTTCTTGAATGATGGCATCGTTTTGCTGCATTTGTGCATTATTTTGCGATAGTGATGCATGCTTTTCGGTAGATGTTTAAGAGTAGATCGTAAAAGTGGAATTCTTAAGCGGAGGCGAATGATGTCATTTTACATTAAATAAAACGTGTGCTTTAAGTCTTAAAATTGAAATAAGTTTTGTACTGCAGTAGAGTCCCGCTTAACCGAGTTATTTTCTTCTGATGGACTGGTGGATTCTATTATTATGAAACAGCCATTATAGATGGCCATTGAAATGGCCATATTTCTTTTTAAATTATGGCCATCCCGCCCCCCCCCCCCATTCTGACCAGAAAATCAGAGTTCTAACTTTTTACGGCTGCTCTTTCATCTTCACCTAACGCTTCATTTATAATGGCTGTTTCATAATAATAATAATAGAAGCCATCAGTCCATCAGAAGGAAATGTAGTAATGGAAATGCCTTGGGTGACACTAAATTCTAAAAAAACAGAATTCCTGTTCTCTAGGTTTTTTTTTTTTTTTTTTTTTTTTTTTTTTCATTTATGTTTTAGTCATCATAAACAGATTTCGATAATATTTTTAAAAAGGCTAGCTATATTAGCAACGATTGATACTGTTTAGGCTTCATATATCTCCGAAATTACACGATAAATCCATCTATTCCTTTCTATTATAGATGGCTATGCCCAACGCTACGTTTTATAGATATTTGGCAAAGTCTCCTTATTCTTTTAGGAACAATGATTTGTGATTTTGGAGTTACTAATAATGCATTTATTGTACGGAACCAATGTGCGTGAGTGATTGTCGCACTTGATATATTTCTTTATATTGAATAAAGAAATTGCAGCCCTTCTATTCATGCCACTCTATATGGTATAGTCGAGGGAAAAAATTAAAGACCCTATACTAACTATGCAACTAATTGTAATAGAATAATGCTACTGGTACCAATCGATTGGAAATAAAGCCTACTTTTAAATGATGTATAAAAAATTTGCTTAGGGGCCATCTAGAAATCAAAACCTGACAAAACTGTGTTTTTTTTTCAATGGCAACACCCAATTTTGACAACATAATTTTAATCTTTGGTGCAAACTATGACTAGAAAAGAAATTTCTAGTCACTTGAATGTTAATTTTTTGAATTATAAACGTTAACCATTTAGAGCTTCTAACGTTAAATTACATTTTCATATCTTTATTAATACCTCCTGAAATTATAATCCTAAAGTGATAATTTTGTATGTGATTATAATACTAAGGAAAACCTAAATACATTGAATTTGTAAATTAAAAAAATATATATATAATATGAAATATGAAATTAATATTCGAAAAAAATATTAATAGAAACCTACAATATTTTTGATAGTTTTACATTTATTATGCCTTGCTTTATGTGAATTCTCAATTTCAATTTTTTCTTCAAGTAGTTTTCGAATTATCATTAAAAAACGTCAAACTGATCGTTTAAGGGGCCTATGATGCGCATAAAAGCATAACTTGAAAAAATGTATTTTACTCATCTTATTGAAAAGTTTGAGTTAGCAATAGTCGAAACATATTCTGTGAGTGAAATGGTCATATTGGCAAAAAAAGTAGAAATGACTTAGTCATTATGTAGCATTTCAACAATCGAGTACCAAATTTCAATTTGGATACAGCCCCTAAAATATTCTCATTTTAAAATAATTAGTTTCTCGGAAACTAATCGTATGAATTTCATAAAGATTTGGATTTAGGCTAACTGAACGGTGTAGAATTTAATTATGGTGTCAAACGTGGGCACTGCTATTGAAAAAAAAATGTGTTTGTTTTGATATATAGATGTCCCTTAAGCTATTATATATATATATCATTCAAAAGTGGACTTTTTTCCCAATCATTTGGTACCTGTAACTTTCTTCTATGATAATTTGTTGCACATTTAGCAGGGGGTGTTTATTTATTTATTATTTACTTCATTGAATGATACAAAATATAATATACATAGAATAAAAAATAGTGGTTTTGTGATGTCGTACGACCACTGTTTCTGTTGTTCTTTAAACACTAATGCAATATGAATCAAGAACAATATGTGTAAGGAATATTTTCCATGAAAATTAATTTTAAATTTAGAAATATTGGAGAATTTAAAATAGTCTTAAAATAATTTTATTTTGGATTAAAAATTAACTTTAAACCAAATATATCGTATAAATAATAAAAGCCACAAATTTATGATTCTTAAAAGACTACGATGTCCAGAAACATTTTCTTTATATAAGTTTATCTATTTTTTTTTTCAAATATTACTGCAACTTAGTCAATTAAATTTTTAAAAATGCTTCTTAAATATAAAAAATCACCTTTTTATAAACACAGATTGATACATTCATTGAATGAACCAGAAAATGTTTTGGATTTCATGTAAATTCGAATTTTTATATTCGAATAAAAATATACTCAGCGATAAAAACCATATTAAAAATACATCAATCATAAGCCTCAAATATATATACTTTAAAATCTATAAAAGTACTTTTTTATATTTATAATATTGTCAGTTACACGTTTCATATTTCGATACGATTCGAAGACGCACACATATTTAAAAAACATTTTTCTTGCATTATTTATGAGAACACTTTTAGTATAACGATCTCAGTGTTATATGTCTTTTGGATAATATACCAGAAATGACTAGCGGAAAATTGAGAATTTGTACGGTAAAACGTGAGGTTCATGCTAGATTTGACTTTTCATAAAGTATGAAACGCTAAATGAAAATAAAATATTTTCCAGCTGTGAATGAGAGATTTATTATTTTCAACACTTTCAAAAATTTATGTACTACTTTTCGAAATATTACTTTTATAGAGTTTAGTCTGTGAATTTTTGTAAGTTAGTGCAATGACATTAATTTTAAGAACATGAATTTTCGAATAAATATCAAATATGTAAAAAGAATAAACTTATAATCCAAAAGGGTGCTTTTATTTTATAAAATACACAATAAACTTCACTCTTGTAGAAATATGTCAGTGACAAAACTTCTCGTTGAAGATTTCGACAGCAGTTTAAATTTTCTTTTATAGTTATTTAAAGAAAAAGTTCAATAAACCGTATCATAATTAATTAACTATTCCTAGGAAAAAAAAATTAGAATGACACATACGTTTAATAAAATGTCAACTGAACAACATTTATAAAATTAAATTTCGTCATGTATAATTTTCTTTTTAAAATATAATGCAGTTTCTTTGATGGGTATTTTAAATTTATCTTTAAATTCTTCAAATGAAACTAAATCTTGAAAGAAGGGACATAGAGTTCGCAAAGTGGAAATTTATATGCAGATTGAAACGAAATTAAATAATAAGCATATGCATGTGAAAATCACTGTACCAATAGATGTTAGAAGCATATACAAATGATTAACAAACCAAAGAAATATATTAAAAAATAAAACTATTTATTCAGTAATTAATTTACAGATACTGCAGGCCACTAAATGCAGACTACTAAATGAAGATGTCTATTGTCTATAAGGTCATTATTGGTGTCTTGAACAACTTTTTTCAAAGCTGCACCGACTGCAACACGCAGCTCCTCTACGATATGTGACAATGGTGATACGTTGATGTCGATGCAACTCTAGTCCGACGAGGTGCCACACATGCTCCAATGGATAAAGATCGAGCGAGGCTTCGGGACAGGAAAGAATGTCGATTTGATCCACGCTGCACTTTTCTGACATTTAAATCATCTTTAATCGATACCGTTCATTTTCATGTAATACACGAACTGCGACAATAAATTCCGATTTTTTTTGTTGTTGTTGCTGTTGTTATTACTTCTATGTTCCTACATTTTTATAGCAATACTAGGGGGCTCTGCCCCCTGCAAACTACGCTCGCCAACCTCCGTTAAGACACCGCAGAATCTACAAACAAGCTAATCTGATCGGTTTTAAAAATATTATAGAAGATTGAATTCTACTGAAAAAATCTGCGCAGATCTCCCTGTAAACGGGTTTCCATTCAATTTCCTTTGATTTCAAAAATTTAAGGCCGAATCAGTTGCTGTTAAGACATCCAATGGTTGTTTTCGTGTTTGATTAACGAGGATCAGATAAACGTTTGAAAAGAAGCTAAAATAAAATGAATTAAATGTACAGAGTCTTTGTCTCCCGGTATTTTAAAACAATTTCTATAACAATAGCCTAAGTCACGTGACTATCATCAACAGTTCCGGGCGAACGACTTCGCTTTTTATGTTCCTGGTGCCATTTTGGTACTTTAATGTTAGCCAGTTACAGGTGATAAGTCGCCAAATATTATTCTCTCGCCATCATTTCATCTATATTATAATAGTCCAAGTCATGTAACTGCCATAAATAAATACGTTCTGATCGCTTCGCTTTTCATATGAAAGTTTGGCCCAGGTATCATATACGGCCTCATATTGGCGCGATTTTTTTTCCGACGCTAATTTGGAGAAGATATCAACAGCATAAACAACAACATCCGGCTTAACAAATCAAGCAAAATAACGATACTATGGCGCCAGTTAAGTACCCGTTGCGTATATGACATTGGTGTAAGAAAAAATCACGCCAATATGGGTCCGTATATGACGTTTGTGCCGAAAGTTTTCCCTTTTGATGAAAAAATCAAATTTGTTTTTCGAATAAAACTACATAAAAGTTTCCATGGTCGCAAAGAATTCTTGGTACTGTTACGCTAGCCGTGTGGAAATCTCACCAATAGCTATTTTTCAACTCGCCAGTTAGCATTTTTTATTTCGAGTGGCAAATTAAAACATTGCTTTGAAGTTGAAATTAAATGTCATCCTTTGTTACATCATTTAATATTTGGCCAGATGCCATATACGCACCGGGTTTGGCGTGATTTTTTTTACGAAAATTTGGCAAAAATCTCGTTTTCGAATACCAGTTACATATGTATTTTTGGTACTACTTAGTTATCCCGTCGATCAAAAATCTATCACCAAACTATAAGATTAAATGCCAATAATGGTTGATCTTAAATGTCACATTCACATGACTTTAAGCAAGTTACACGCCTTTACGTCATCAAGTGATTTTTATTTCGACGTTTTATTTGTATATTTATTAATGTTATACCATTTTCTTTGTTCTTTCGTTATTTAAAATAAAAATTATGTCAATTTGTATAATTTGGCGAAATGGGTCGATTGAATAACTAAGTAGTACCGTATTTTTTAATTGCTTTCTATTATTTTTTATTTTTAAAGAAAATAACCCCCAAAAAAATAATTAACTATAGAACAAAACAATGTATGTAATTTAAAAAAAAGAAAATAATGTAAATAAACATTTATTATTAAATAAACAACAATAGCCGGGTTGCCATGTCAACCAAAATAATGCCATTTTGGCGCCAATTAGTTACCCCGGTGCGTATATGACGTCTGTGCCTAATATTTTTCTTTTCATTTCGTTTAAAAAAATAAAGAAGTGAAAGCCATTTATTTTAAATGTTTCAGTTTGTATTAAAGAAAATGATAATGAAAAACAATCCCTTAAGCTAATTTTAGTTTTTGTTGCATATATGAATATCAATTTGCTTATTTTCTGTAAGCAAGTAAACCCTATTGGTTTACAATGGAAGTCTATGGGAATTTGGCGAAATATTAGAAATATCTCCAAGTTGACGTCAAATTTGGCTACTAATATTGGTCACCAAATTTGGTGATATATCGCCAAGTTGGTGACAGAACAGGGTACTCCCTTCTACGCAACCGTCTTTATAGGTATGGAAATGCATTAAATACTGTTCAATAGCCAATGAGTTGCCCTCCATTTTGGCGTTGTCATTAAACAATTAAAAAGTAATAGTGAGTTTTGTGCCCCGTACGATAGCTTAATATATACAGGGTGATTAAAAAAAGATGGGAAAAATTTTAAGAGGTGATAGTACACACCCAAATAAACATTTTGTATCAAAGAATGCATGGTCGAAAACTAAATGTAAAAAAGTTAGAGGGCGCCAAAAGTTATGTTCTTATACGAGGCAAAAACCCTCAATGAACGATTAAGTTAAGTTACGAAAACAAATATAATGGCATTTGATTACAATAAGTGCTCAAAACAATGACCGGCAGCTGTTATGCACGCAGTACAACGGCGAAGAACAGATTGACAAATTTTCTGAAACACACCAGGCACCACCGCGCTCGCCAGATCTTTCATGTCTCGATTTTTTTTTTTTTGTGTGTGGGGACATCTAAAGGCTCTTGTGTATGAGACTCCCATTGAATCCGCAGAAGAACTTGTCGCCAAGCTTTCGGCTGCTGTAGTGGAAGTTCGCCATATGCCTGGTGTGTTTCAGAAAATTCGCCAATCTGTTCTTCGCCGTTGTACTGCGTGCATAACAGCTGCCGGTCAATGTTTTGAGCACTTATTGTAATCAAATGCCATTAAATTTGTTTTCGTAACTTAACTTAATCGTTCAATGTGTGTTTTTGCCTCGTATAAGAACATAACTTTTGGCGCCCTCTAACTTTTTTACGTTTAGTTTTCGACCATGCATTCTTTGATACAAAATGTTTGTTTGGGTGTGTACTATCACCTCTTAAAAATTTTCCCATTTTTCTTTAATCACCCTGTATATGTATATATAATGATCTATATTTGTTATTTTAATTTTCATTTAGAATCGCAAAAATTCTTTCTGAAACGCAATTTCTTTTTAATGGTATCTTTTATATATTTTATAAATATATAATTTCTTTTGCTAAATGTTTTGCGACGTTTGCAAACTATTTTTTAAATAATTTATATATATATATATATATATATATATATATATATATATATATATATTACCTATTTCTAATACGAACGCAATATAAACTAAAGAAATGTCAAAAAATCTGAAATCAGGTTAAAGCTGGGCAAATAAAAATGTCATTAGTTTTTAAAAAGTTACGTTTGTTTTTCTTTTGAAACTTGTCTTTATCCAAGGGTTTTTTTCAATTCCTACTATTAGCTCACACTCTCCCTATATTTATTTATTTATTACTTTCTTCTATCTTTACAAGAAGAAAGTATTGGATTCATGAAAATTTTCGAATTCCGGTTTTCGACGGATTTACACGTTTTAGAGGTCAGAGAACCCGAAAAACAAGTTTTTACAAAATGTCTGTCTGTGAGTCTGTTTGTCTGTTTGTCTGTCTGTCTGTCCGTCTGTCTGTGTGTCTGTGTGCGACACAAATTTTGTGGGCGCTCTATCTCAAGAATCTGCACGGAATTTAATAAAAATTCATATTCAGTTAGTCCCTGATACAAATTGATGCTGATTAGTTTTTGGTGCAAATCGCTCAACAGGTGGCGCTGCTATGCTGCATTTTTATAATTTCCGAAATGGCTCTATCTCAAGAACTAATGCACGGATTTTCATGAAACTTCATATTCAGATATTTCTTGATATGACTCGATGCTGATTACGTGTTGGTGTAAATCGCTCAACAGGTGGCGCTGCTATGCTGCATTTTTTATGATTTCCGCAATGGCTCTATCTCAAGAACTAATGCAAGGATTTTTATGAAACTTCAGATTTAGTTAGTACTTGATATGACTTGATGGTGATTACGTGTTGGTGCAAATCGCTTAACAGGTGGCGCTGCTATGCTGCATTTTTTACGATTTCCGTAATGGCTCTATCTCAAGAACTAATGCACGGATTTTCATCAAACTTCAGATTTAGTTAGTCCTTGATATGACTTGATGCGGATTACGTGTTGGTGTAAATCGCTCAACAGGTGGCGCTGCTGTGCTGCATTTTGTACGATTCCTGCAATAGCTCTATCTCAAAACCTAATGCACGAATTTTCATCTAACTTCAGATTTAGTTAGATGTTAACACAAGTTGTTGCTGATTAGGTTTTGGTGTTAATCGTCTAATAGGTGGCGCTGCTATGCAGGCATTTTCATGATTTTCGCAATAACTCTATCTCAAAAACAAATGCACGGATTTTTCCCAAACTTCAGATTCAGTTAGACTTTGATGTAAGTGGTTGCTTGGTAGTTTTGTTTAACATAGGTTTTGGTGTAAAGCACCCAATAGGTGGGGCTGCTAGGCTGAATTTTGCTGCATTTACACGATTTCGTAGATAGCCATATCTCAAGAACTAATGCACGGAATTTCATATCTATAGAATCCTCATGATGGGCATAGATTGCCGTTTAATTTTATTAGTGTGATAGCTAATTTTCAAGTATTAACATGCATGAGATAGAAGAAAGTTTAGGGATTGGTATATCCGACTAGTATATTTATATATTTATATATTTATCTTGTTCAAATTTTCAATCGTTAATAAAATACTCATTATTCATCCTATCAAGTTGAAATAATTTTTTTTAACTTGTACTGGATGACAATTGATGTGAATGCAGTTTTTTTTCAAATATTAATTAATTAATTAATTTTTAATTAATTAATTTTAGTTTTGCATGGGAAACAAAATGGCGGCCATTGTTTATTGAAGGTCAATGAAAGTATTTTCATTACGGGGTTACCATAGGGGGGACCCTGTTCTGTCGCCAAATACCGCCAAAGTTGTCGCCAACTTGGCGATATATCGCCAAATTTGGCGGCCAAAATGAGTCGCCTAAAGTGACGTCAACATGGCGATATCTCTAATATTTCGCCAAATTCCCATAGAGTTTCATTGTAAACCTACTTGCTTATAGAAAATCAACAAATTGAGATATTTTAATGCAACAAAAACTAATATTAGCTTAAGGGATTATGTTAAAATTTTCTTTGATGGCCTAAGTAGGAATTGACTTTAAAAACAAAATTTTTATATTACTTGTTTAATTATTATAAAGATTTTCTTTTGATTCAAAGATTTTAAACACTACAAAATATTTAGTACTTGTATCTTTAAACTGAGCGACTTACGCTTAATTGAAATTTGACCTCAGTGCTTAGAGTCCATATTTAGTTTAAATATCTCAACTCTAATATATTTAAAAGAAATGAATAGATACGAAGCGATAATTCGAAAAGAATTGATCTTAAGCAAATGATAATCGATTCTTGGAACATCATTAGTAGGCATGAAATGTTTTTAGAATATACCATATATGTATTAAAATTGAAAGAAAATTATTTGAGAATTAATGCAAATAGCAAGAAATTAAAACTGCATTTTCCCCTTTAAATTATCTTTACTTGCATAATGTTTCATTTAGTTGTATTATTGATTCATTTTTTCGCACTTGTTAATTTTTTTTTCATCTAAAAACATCATAAATAATTGTATTGACCTTATTTTCGCTGTTAAAATATCATTTTAATACATTTAAAAAAATGATACAAAATAGATGTTTCTTTTGTTGTAATTTAGTTAGTTTTAACGATATAAGTGCAATTTTTTTTAATCGATCTTGTCACGGAAATCGTAAATAAATCTAATTGCTCGGGGTTTTTTTGTAGTCGGAAGATGTCTTAAATTTTTTTTAAAAACGTAACATTTAGAAAATTACTGAAGCAATCAATTTCATTAGCATAATTTTATATGTTATCTTATTTTCAATATTTAAAAAAAAAAAAAATTGTTCGCTTATTTATCTCTATCAGGTAAAAATTTAGAGCGCATTTCAATGTTTTAGAGTGCAGTATTCACTCCTTATCGAAAGCATTGTGTAACATGTGCTTCAAAACTTTTTTTAAGTTTAAACTTTATAGTATTTTAACTGGTTAGATTTCGCCTCAATCACAATTTTTCTTCGAAAAAATGGATAATTTTTTTGAAGAAAATTTTGACTTGCCCTTTATTTTTCAAGGTCAAGGTCGAGAAGGAATGATTGAAGGAATGACAGTTTTTTGTTCACTAGAAGGGGGGAAATATACGTCTTCGGATTGCTTAATTCCGCGCGTGTACGAACGTTTAATTTTCATATGATTATACCTTACAGTGTAATACACACTATTTTTTTTATGAAAAAGTAACATAAATACTACATGTATATTGATTAAATTTGTATTAAATGTAATTAATATAAATTTTGTAAAATAATATTTTAAGGTGTAAAATAAATTGTTTGAATATTTTATGTTAAAAATAAAGTGATTTTTACAAACACTGCCAAAAAATCTGTGAAAAAATATAAAAAAATATGATTTTGCTTTCTAAAAAGAAGTAGAATTGATGAATTTTACAATATTAAACAATAGATCAGATTTAAAAATTCATTTAACCAAAAATATAATGCGAGACAAAATGAGGTGAGATGTATCCCATGCGCGTGCTAACGTTACAAAAATAAGCGAATGCGCGTACGTGTTAAGGACCATCCTAAACAAGTTTTGGTTTTTAATATGCAGTTCAAAAAGAATGTTTTCCTTTAAAATTAACTACATTTTAAATGCACAGTTGCATTATTTCAGAAATTTCATCTTCATTAATTCACATAGTATTTCCTTTAATTGGATTCTCATTTGTTAATAATATGGTAGGTATTCATATTATTTCGAAATTAATCAAGTTTAGGTATTTTAATTTTTCATAACAGTTTTTTTAATGAATGGAGACTTATTAAAAATTAAATTGATTAACATTATCTAAGGCTAGCATCCGCAACATATAGAATTTTCAAATGTTTAGAATGAAAGGTAAACCAAGTACTTATAAAACATAATGTTCATTCGAAAATAAAATTGCTGTTGCCAATTTTAAAACATTGGAACAAATACACTATAAAAACTATGAAAAGTAACGCTGTAGAGATATTAAAATGAATATTGTAACAAAAACAACAATGAATAAAACAAATATTGTTCCACTTTAATTATTTATCAAAATGTTGTTTAAAAAATTATTTTTTGACACTTTCCAACATTGTATAAAAGTGTTTATTACTTCGGATTGTCTGTCTATTTGTCTATGCTCTAACCCGCGTAAATGTAGTCAGATTGCCATGGAATTGATAGATGTTATTGGCGTTTACTGTAGCATGTTCGGTATCGAAAATGAAGTGCGTAATATTAACTCTTCATTTACAGGGAGACTCAGAAAAACTCTGTTACATTACGGCCTATGCGAAAAAATCATTTGCGACGTAATATAGTGATATTACACAATTTTATACACATATAAATTTGTGTATATCACTGAGGTGTACAACAAAATGCTTGCTGTTGAATCTGGTATGCAGATAATTTATCGTTTATTTACAGAGATACACGAAAGTATTTGCCAACTGTACTGCCTGTAAAGAATAATTGTTAAAATAGCATTTTCAATTGTGATAAGCGTTTTTTAATTTAACTATTTTTGTAGCATATTAAGATTTTTTTCATATTATTTTGCATTGTCTATAAATTCCATAGATCATATACAGGTCAACACAAAATACCTCCAGTGTAAAGACCAAAGTTATGTTTATCTCTCAAAAGATGTATGAATTATGTTTCTCATATAAATATTCGGGTTTTATATACAACATATGAAATGATATTCTAAAATATTAATCGTTCGGAAAAATCCCCCAAATTACATTCATTCGATCAGAAGTTGTGTTTTATTTGAAAATTTTGAAGAACACTTTCTATCATTGGAAATATAATGTTTTGAAAAAATACACATATTCTCCATATTTGATATCAATAATATAGAACTATAAAACCCATATTAAATAATGAAATATGTAAGTTTTGAATATGATAAGCATTTGAATGTTTAACACTTCATTAGCTCAACGTTAATGAATATAATTCATTTCAAAATATTGAATTATAATAGTTATGGAGAAGTATTTCTAGTAAACAACGAAGGCTATTTTGAAATTGCATTTCTACATAATATTTGTGCTATGAAGTTCTAACCTATAAACGGCAAACAATTGTAAGTAAGTAAGACTAGTAAGCCTTAATTACGTCCCCTAATAACCATATCACAATATATATTCCAAACGGAAAAGTAAAAACATACATTAAAATATTTTTTTGCTTAAAAGACTTTACTAAAAAGTCATTAAAAGTAAATTAAAAATCTATATCGACATTTTTCAACTCTTTCACTGAGTGGTCATCAGAATCTATAACAGAAATTATAATATGCATTCTCATGACGACTCAATGAAGGAATTGAAATATGTCAATATAGGTTTTTAATTCTCTTTCAATGAATTTTTAAAAAAAAGTAAAAAATAGAAAATTTGTGGTTTTGTTCTTTCCATATAACTGCTGTTATTGTAGAAAAATTAAATCTATCGTATTTTGATTTTATAAAATCGGCGTTTGTACGCTTCAAGGACTTTCAAACACCTTTTAGCAGAATTTTCGTAAAGTGGTATTTGCCTTATTTAATGAAAGAGAAATATGCCTTCAGATATAGCGACCAGTACTTTACGAAATTTTTGATACTAAAACACCTAAAATCCCGTGAAACCCTTTATGTTATGAACCCTGTAAAATGAGTATTTTGTCTGAGAAGATAACACATTTGTTTGTTTGGCTTATGTTTAAAATTCAGAAAATTAAGTATTGCCAAATATTTATTTTGATAATTGAACAAATAAATAATGTTGCTTCTTGATTAAAGTCCTGAAAACGTTTGGGATAAATATAAATAAGTATAAATGGATAGTAAATAACGAATAATTAAAAGAAATATGAATAAATTTATATTAATGATATTAAAGATAATTCATGAAATTTCTATTAACTAAAAAAAAAAAAAAAATATATATATATATAAACATGGAAAAATAGCAATATAGTTTATTTGATAATTAACATAATTATAAAAGTACATACATCATGCTGATCCCATGTTAAGCTCTTCACCACTGTGTGTATAATGTAAAATTATTGATTATAGCTGAATTATGCTTCTCGTATTTGGCTTTAGACCAACAGTTTTAATATATTTGCATTACATTGAATTTCGGAAATAGAAGTATATCATTTTGATATTCCAATTTAAATTATATTAGAGTGTAAATTTTAAATCGAGAAAGAATACCAAGGGACGAAAAATCCAATCTATCCTTCCCCGATCATCTTATGGGTTATGAACAAAACTCGTACTTTGGGAACTACTGCTATTAAAAAAAATACTCTAAAATTTTTTGTACTTATTTGATGAAATATGAACAGACTAAATATGGGAATATGCATATTATTTATAATAATATAATGATATATATATATATATGTTTTGTCTAAATTTTTATAAAATAAGCTTTTAAATTTTAGATTATCTACTATAATTAGTATTTTTATGAACTACTAAAAAAAAATGTATTTATTTCTTTACAGAGACTAATAACGTCATAAGTATTATTAATCATAAACTAAGAGTGCTCGTATTTGAGGCTTAAAAACAATATATTTCATAATAATCTCGAAAAGAACTTTACATAAATAACTGCCCCCTATCTGGCTACCATAAATATGTACCCATTCAAGCTTAGCGCCCTATATTTTGTACGTTACAAAAATGCATAAAAAATAGTCTTAACATAAAATATCACATTTTAAAAATATTCGTATTTCAAAGAAGTCTACAATCTAAGATTCTGAATAATTTATTTGGATACTTGATAGAAAAAATACTTGATAGAAAAAATACTTGATAGAACTTACTTTTTACATTTCGCAATCTTGAAAAGTGAGTAATCCACAAATACTAAAAAAAAAAAGCCTTCAATTAAGCAAATAAATATACATCTTATGTTGTCATCTCTCGGTAACAGATGAAGACCTTTATAGATAATAATTTCATACAATTTTCATGTTTTAAATAAGAAGAAAATTACATACATTTATTAAAATTCAAAGCGTTCCAAAAATGGGACGCTAGGCATAAGTGCGTTAAAGAAGAGAAAAATTTCTTTGGGTATGTATGACGGTTTTGAATAGTCGAAAAGATTGATTTATTTATATTATGAAGTTAACAATATCTTTGAATAATTATACATGTTAAAGGATTATGTCTTCATATATTTTTAGAAAAAATATATTTATATACACATAGTAAAATTTCTCCATTTGACCTAAACACGATCAATAAATATGAAAATTGGGAATGCATGAATAGTCTGTTTTAGCATAAGGAAATTACTTTTAATTTATAACTAATTAACATTCAGCAGCTTAATTAGACTTTTGCTAATATCTAAAATATTTCATATTTATGAGATAATAATGCGATCTCAAACCATCTTAAATATTTATTTTATACTATTTAAACAAATAGTTATAGTCCAAATCGCTAGACAGAAATTCATTTCAGAACCATTTGATCGCCGACAGAAATTAACAATGAAAATATATTGCAGTGTTCATATTTAAAACTCTAGTAAATCATACACATACACTAAAATCATTTCTCGGAAATTATTTCTTAATGATGCAACTGAGATGCAGGGGTTCTTTTCCAATGCATCAATTACAGATTTGTAAAAATCGTTCACTCTTTGTAACAATAAATGTGTTTCATGCTAATAAAAAACTTATAAATTGATTTCATTATATCGTTTAGGCTAATTTAAATAAAAATATCACGGTTTGAAGCACACTCAAGAGACCACCTGTACACGTAACCATACTTTCTTTAGAGGATATGGCTTTCAGATCATCCGAAAATTACAACTATGTTAGAATATTGCAAGGAAAATTTCTAATCACAAAAATTGAAAATGGGAAAATCTACGACGCTGTGATATGAACAATGTAATGATTGCGAAACCGTAAATATGAAAGAACTAATAAGAATAAAATTACAACAAAATTACAAGAAATACATATACGGAAACAATAAATTAATGCATTTTCATTGCATATAAATTCAAATTATTCCGATTATTTAATTATGATTCTGCATACTCATTTTTCTTTAATATCGTTAAATGAAATGTCGGTGTTTTCCATTACTGCATTTAGAACCATACAACTGTCTTGTGTTGATCTTTTGTTTAGTAACTCATTTATTATATGGGTTGAGTATTATTAAATAGTAACAGATTGGCAATTGCAATATTTGGCAATAATTGGCAATAGCAACAGAAAGGCAATTGCAATTGCTAAACCTATAATGTACAGATCGGTATTGTGTCATAATAGCTCCAGAAACAATGAAGAATTGGAACCAATTTTAACAATTTTTAATTTAAGTAGACAAACAACCACTCGTGTATTTTTATAATTGAATTTAGAGATTAAGTTTTAGCAATAATTTTTTAAATAAATCTGTAATAGAAATAATTATTGTTATTTTTCAAAAACCGTCTTTCTCAATGCGTTTTTGTAGAGCAAAACAAATCCTTGATAGTAGGCTTACAAGTATAGACAAAATTCGCATAAAATTATTTATCCATTTTTTCTAAAAGTTGTCCTTCATTGCAAAAACGATGTTAAATAAGGACTATAGCCAGATATACTCCAATGGGCAACAGCAGAAAAAGAAAATATATGATCTAACAGGATGGTAAATATGACAATGTACGATAATAAATATGTAGCAATAATTGAAACTTTTAATTACCGTTACTTACGATTAGAAGTTTTAGCTTTATTTAATCTCAGTATAAGTCGATTTATTCAGGTGAATAATATTATTCGGAATAAGCGTTATTCAAAATCTGTAGTACTTGATACCAGTGCAAATAATGTTAATGTTTAACACTTAAATTCTGGTATTGGTGTATTTTGTCAGAATTGGATATTAAAAATGCGGATGATTAAAATATAGTGCAAACATGAATACGTTAAGTTTTTTTATGCATTACATGGTACTTGTATTTTATAGAAAATTAATCATAAAACACTAATTTAGGTTCCTAGAAATTCTAACATTTATCGCATACCAAATTCACCACGTTGTAAGTTTTACTGTGTAGGGTTAAGATGCAAACGTAGACTATTTCATGAAATTTGTCAAATGCCTAAAAAGGTATGATTAATTCCAGTTTTTAAAACATTATAAGGATAGTAAACTCAAAATACTTAAACAATGACACAAGTCCAAAGTTTTGGTTTTGTTTGTTTTTAGTTTAATTCCTATAATACACATAACTAATATACGATAAACATTTTTAAAGATTTAAGAAATGTAGTAAGCACAGAAAAGATTTTAAATATCTAACATTTCTGTCGAGCACAGTTTTCATTGATTCCTGAAAACTACTTGTGGAAATTTCGAAATGGTTAATGCAATCAAAACCAATAAAACAAGATATGTTTTCTTATCAATAAAATATGTGAATAACACAACTATAGTTTTAGAGTGTTTAACTACCAGTTCTCTTAATAATGTGATTAATAGCAGGGGCTAGTTAATTTATAAACGGTAAAAGACGTTCTACCTAGAGATTTCTTTTATTTTTCCACTAAATGTGCACAGACGAAAAGCGGTGAGAGTGAATAGAAATTAAATGCATAATATATTAATGCAAACGTAGATGCAAACGTAGATTATGTCATCTAATTTGTCAAATGTTTTTAAAGTATGATTAATTTCGGTTTTTGAAACATTAGAATGGTAGTAAACCCAAAAGAATAGCGCAAGTCCAAAGTTTTGGATTTGTTTGTTGTTAGTTAAATTTCTAGGATATACATAACTAATATATGATAAATATACGATAATCTACGTTAAATCCACGATAATTATACGATAAATATACGATAATCTGTAATACTTGATACCTGTGCAAATAATGTTAATCCTTAACACTTAAATTTTGGTATTGGTGTATTTTATACAGAATTGGATGATAAAATTGCGGATGATTAGAAAATATTGTCAAAACTACTTGTAGAACTTTCGAAATCGTTAATGCAATCAACACCAATAAAACAAGATATGTGTTCGTATCAATAAAATATGTGGATAACGCAACTATAGTTTTAGAGTAATTATTTACCAGTTTTCTTAATAATGTGATTAATAGCAGAGACTAGTTAAATCATAAACAGTAAAAGGCGTCCCAACTAGAGATTGTATAATTAAAATATAAAATATTTAAAAATAACATGTTCTTTACAGCAAGTGCTTGTAAATATCCTTTTTGCAGTATAATAAGTTTAAATAATATACATGATTTTCGAATATTAAATACATTTTTATATGATTAGAACAATGTAATTTTCGTTTACAATTTATTACAAAATAAATTTTTACCTTGCCTTAAATCCAAATATATTTTTAAAATATCGTCACTTTCATAAAAAAGTAAAAATAATCTATATAAGTGATAGGTATCATGTCTAAGTCAAACGACAAAAAATTTCCCTTATGCATAACAATTTAATCTATTTATATTCCGCATTATACATTTTTCTACTGGCTATGTAAAATTAGGAGCATTTTTTTTTATTCTAATATAAAATAAGACACAAACCCCAAAAAAATCAGATATTTTAGCTAAAGATTTTTTAAATGGGCTGTCAGTTTTTATACAATTAGTTTATTATAATCAAGATTCTTGAATAAAAAATGTTGAAAGAGATTAATTAGTTTGTAATGAACAATTAAGCTAGGGAGGATTTTTTAAGGAAGAACCGTTAGTTTTTAGTTTATTTTTATATTTTATATTATACATGACACTAACATGTTTTTTTTCCAGTTAAATAATCAAAAAGGAATATGGAAGTGTATTTTTAAATGCACAAATTAACATTTTTTTTTTTTCATTTTCATAACATTTTGTAATAGACAATATAAAATTTTATTTTCGGTTTTTATTTCTGATAGGCAAAAAAAAAAAAAAAAAAAAAAAAAAAAAGACACTGAGGTACGCTGCGTAGTGTCTTTAAACTTCTTTGCAAGTTGGTGCACGTAGTTTTTGCACCAGAGAAACAACAAAAAACAAAGTTCTTTCAAACGGTCCCTCACATCTTTTTAGTTTATGATATTATTAAGGTTTATTTTAGTGATGGGCGATAACGAGATGTTTTCTCGATTTTCTCGATTGTATGGACATCTCGATATTTTTCAATTGTGTACATTTTTTCTCGATGACTACAGTTTGCAAATTTCTTTTATAAATCATATATTATGTATTATACACGTCATACATTTATCAAGAATCGTCTGCGGGTGAACTGGAATGAGTTGATGTTAATAAAGACTAGGTGACTTCGACCGCTAGCGGGCTCCTCCTTTAATCGGGCCCCCTAATTTATACGTAATCTTGTAATATGAAATCACGAACAGGTTACCCGCTATATACGGCACTGATATAGGATAGCAGGCGGGTGTGGTGTGCACGCAGTACAAAATCTTGTAAAAAATATAATATCGAAACGAATGAACCTCGGACCAGATCTCTTGGGGGAGGGGTCAAAGCGAGCGGAAGGGCACAGCAGCTGCATAATATGATTAAGTCGTCACAGGTCTTTAGGCCTTTCCAACCATATGTCACATGAGAAGTCTGGATCTGAATTTATAAAAATGCCCTCCCCGTGGGGGCAAAGGGGGGGAGGGGTGCGGGAGGTGGATAACATGAGTAAGTGGCCATAAGCCTTTCCAACAATATGTCACATGAGGGGTCTCGGCTAAATTTAGAAAAACACCCCGTGGGGGAAAAGTGGGGGAGGGCGATCACCGGAGGTGCATTACATAAATAAGTAGTCACAGACCTTTCCAACGATATCTCACATGAGGGGTCTTGGCTAAATTTGAAAAAGTGTCCCCCGGAAGGGGCAAATTGGGGGAGACTCTCAGCGGAGGTGCATAACATCAATAAATAGTCACAGACCTTTCCAACGATATCTCACATGAGGGGTCGTGGCTAAATTTGGAAAAGTGCCCCGGGGGGGGGCAAAGTGGTGGTGTGGACACCGTAGGTACATAACATCAATAAGTAGTCACAGAACTCTCCAACGATATCTCACAAGAGGGGTCTTGACTAAATTTGAAAATGTGTCCCACGGGGGGGGGGCAAAGTGGGGGGGACTGTCACCGGAAGTGCATAACATCAATAAGTAGTCACAGACCTTTTCAACGATATCTCACAACAGGGGTATTGACAAAATTTGGAAAAGTGTCCTCCGGGGGGGGGGGAAGTGGGGGAGGGCGGCCACCGGAAGTGCACAGCATCTATAAGTAGTCACAAACCTTTCCAACGATATGTCACATGAGGGGTCTTGGCTAAATTTGGAAAAGTGTCCTGAAATTTCATATATTATAAATAATATTTAGCGGAGGGCTCCCTAAAAAAATCCGATCTAAAATGATAAAAACGGAAAAAACTACCCTCGCAGTGGGGGCCAAATTGGGGAGGGGAGGAAGAAAGTCTCATAATATGAAAGAGTCATCCGAGAGCTCACCGATGACATATCACATGACTGGTCCAAAAAAAGTTTGAAAATTGCTCCCCCTCCCTCGCCCCGTGGGACCACTCTTTAGCCCCGGAATTCACACAGCCGCCACTTTAAAATTTTTATGTTCAATAAATAATATTTACCGGAAGACTGCATAAAAAATCCACATCTAAAGTCATATTTAAATTTATTATAGAAATCGGCTACGGTTTTAAAAATTTGTTCGCCCCTTCCCCATCCCCCTTTGGGCGAAGAAAGGTTCATAGTATGAAAGAGTGGTCAAAGGGCTTTTCGATTATATGCCACAGGAAGGGTTCGGTAATTTTTTTAAAATTGCACCCCGCATGAGTCCACTCTCACGTCCTCACCCGACCCACCTTCCTCTTTGAAATTTTTATATTTAATAAATAATTTTTATCGAAAGGCTCCAGGTATGTGACATCTTGGTAGGACTAAAATAAGAGAAACTTTGAAAATTAGGGCTTCATTTCACAGCTCATTGTCATGCCTCTTTCTCTATCTCGTCCCTTGGTACTCTCGATAAATTTTCTTACTTTTCTTCTCTGCCGAGGACGAGAGAAATCCTCGAAAAGCTTCTCATAGCGAAATGTTGAAAAGCGCGAGAGAAATCCTCGAAAGGCTTTTCATTGGCAGATTACGAAAAGGACGAGAGAAACCAGCGAGAGTCTGACCATCGGGAAAGGTTGAAAAGGGCGAGAGAAATTCTCGAGAGACTTCCCATCCCGAAAGGTTTAGAACCGCGAGAGAACCAACCATCGAGCAGCTTCCCATCTGGAAGCGTCGAAATGCTGGAAAAATCATCGAGATGAGATTTGCCGAAATGCGAGATGGAAATGAAGCTTTCAGAGTCAAACTTACCGCATTTCTGATTTAAGTCATAACTTCTCAAAGGAGTCCATCTGCTTATCCAATCTCTTTTTAGCTCACAGGCTATCTATAAGCCTGAGAGCTAATGTACCCGTCGGTTCTGTGTGTATGCATGTACGTAACGCGATAACTCTTGATTAAAATGTACGATTTGCTTCAATTTTTTTATGTTCATTCTGATAAGGCGTACCGCTGATTAGTTTTGACGGTTCATTGGTTAAGGATAAAGGGAGAGGAGGGGTCCTGGTCCCACCCCTCCTTAATTTAGATAAATAGGTTTTTCATGCAGAATTATTCGATTTCCTCCAAATTTCATATACCGATTTATTATGTTAAGGAGCTTCCCTGATTAAACTTGGAGGTTCATTAGTTAAGTATGAAGGGGGAAAAGGGGGGTAGACACCCTCCTTAATTTAGATAAATGGGTTTTTCATGCAGAATTATTCGATTTGCTCTAAATTTGGTATACCGGTTCATTATGTTAAGAAGTTGCCTTGATTAGATTTGGAGGTTTACGGGTTATGTATAAAGGGGGAGAAGGGGGCTGGACCCCCCCCCCCCCCTTAATTTAGATAAATGGGCTTTTCATGCAGAATTATTCGATTTGCTACAAATTTGGTATACCGGTTTATTATGTTAAGGAACTTCCCTGATTAAACTTGGAAGTTCATTGGTTAAGGATAAAGGGGGAGAAGGGGGCTGGACCCCCCCCCCTTTATTTAGATAAATGGGCTTTTCTTTTAGAATTATTCGATTTGCTCCAAATTTGGTATACCGGTTTATTATGTTAAGAAGTTGCCTTGATTAGATTTGGATGTTTACGGGTTAAGGATAAAGGGGGAGAAGGGGGGCTGGTCCCCCACTTAATTTAGATAAATGGGTTTTTCATGCAGAATTACTCGATTTGTTCCAAATTTGGTATACCGGTTTATTATGTTAAGGAGCTTCCCTGATTAAACTTGGAAGTTCATTAGTTAAGAATAAAGGGGGGAAAGGGGGTTAGACCCCCTCCTTAATTTAGATAAATGGGTTTTTCATGCAAAATTATTCGATTTGTTCCAAATTTGGGATACCGGTTTATTATGTTAAGAAAATGCCTTGATTAGATTTGGAGGTTTATGGGTTAAGTATAAAGGGGAGGGGCTAGTCTCCCTCTTAATTTAGATAAAAGGGATTTTCATGCAGAATTATTCGATTTGCTTCAAATTTAATATACCGATTTATTCCGATATGGCGCTTCCTTCATTAGATGAGGAGGTTCATTGGTTAAGTATACAAGGGCGAAAAGGGGGCAAGTCCCCTCCCCTTAATTTAGATAAATGGATTTTCATTTAGAATTATTCAATTTACTTTAATTTTTTTTTCTATGTTCGTTCTGTTAAGGAGCTTTCCTGATTAGATTTGGAGGTTCATTAGTTAAGTATAAAAGGGTTAAAGGGGTTAGACCACCCTTAATTTAGCGATATGTTTCTTTTTTTCATGCAGAATTATCTGATTTGCTTGAAATTCGATATAATGATTTATTATAGTTAAGGAGTTTCCCTGATTAGATTTGGAGGTTCATTGGTTAAGTATAAAAGGGGCAAACGGAGGATATTTCCCTTCATTTATTTTTTGAGGGACATTATTCTTTGAAATAAGAGTAAAATATACAATTAGTGTGAATAACCTGTGTGCTCAATGCCTATCAGATTAACTGCCACTTATCTTTTTATTGTTGTTAACTGATGTGGGTTATGAAGCATAGTGGTTTATGTATTCATTTCTGTATAGTCCTAGTTTCAAACTTTACTGTTAAATTTAGTGTCATTTTGCCCCGAATTTTCAATGTTTCTCTTATTTTAGCTCTGCCAAGCTGCCCCATACCTGGAGACTCAGATAAATACTATTTATTAAATATAAAAAGTTCAAAGAGGAAGGTGAGTGAATTCTGGGGGGCGCGAGAGTGGACAAAGGGGGGGGGGGTAATTTTCAAACTTTTACCAAACCTCTCCTATCATCGGAAAGTCCTTTCACCACTCTTTCATATTATGAACCTTTCTCCTCCCAGAGTTGAATTCCGGAAGGGGGCGAGAGCGGTGCGGGGGTGATTATTATTTTTTTAATTGTAGAGATTTCTACAATAAATATCATTAAATGAAGTTTTTTAATGGAGCTCTCCGATAAATATTATTTATTAAATATAAAATTTTTAAATTGGGGCTGCGTGATTTCCGGGTATATTCTGAGATAAAAGAGGGAACCCACGTGGGAGGGGTAGATTTCAAACTTTATTTGCACCAGTCATTTGATATATCATCGGAAAGTTTTCGGTTATCATCGGAAAGTTACTCTTTCATATTATGAACCTTCCTTCTCCCCTCCCTAGTTTGGAGCCCCGAGAGAGGCCCTTTTCGAACTTTTTTGAAATCGTAGCGTTTTTAAACATTTTAGATCGGATTTTTTTACGGAACCCTCAGATAAATAATTTTTAATATATGAAAATTTCAAAGAGAAGGATGGGCAGGGTATATTTCGGGGGGCACGATAATTGGAATCCTGGGAGTTGGGACTCTTTTCTATCTTTTGCTGACACCCCTCATGTGATATATCATTGGAAAGCTCTGTGACTACTATTTCATTTTATATATCGCCTGCGCCCCTCCACTTACTTTGCCCCCGCGCGGGGCACTTTTCTAATTTTAGCCGACACCCCTCATGTGACATATCGTTGGAAAGTCCTGTGACCACTTATTCATATTATGCACTTTCATTGCCCCTCCTCCCTACTTTGCTCCCCGCGGGGGTTTGTTTAATGTATTCCAGTCGAAGACTTTCTAAAAATGGGGAAATTAAAGATCCAATCTCAAATGACGTAAAAAAATCAATAAAAAATTTTGATCCGTTTTGTCATCCTTTAGTTCATGTTTTGGCCACTAGGGGGTGCTTTTGATTCTCATTTCTTTGGCCATTTTGGTGCTAATTGCCGAAAAATTCTAATTTTTGATACTTAAACTCCCCTTACCGCTTCATAGCTACTCGCATTTTTCAGCTTTTTTCAACCAGGGGGCACCCTTACAAGACTTTTCCAGTCTTATGGCTCCTTTATAGCCTTCCTTTGGTTTGTTGTTTTTTTATTCCATCTGTTTTCAGTTACCCTATATTTAATAAAATCTGCCTTATATATATGTAAAAACAATGATTTCCATAATCGATTCTAGAACATCTCCTTTGTAGATTCTCGAAAGTAATCGATGACTGTATCGATTGTGTATTTTACGATAACGATTTTTTTCGATTGGTAAATTTCCGAGAACCGCCCATCACTAAGCCCTATCACTACTATGAAATTGTCGGCCAGAATAATAGATAAGTTTTCTAATAACTGTTTTTAGCTTTTCTCGTTATAATCGATTGTAAAATATCTCGATTGTAGATTCTAGGAATTAATCGATAGCTGTATCGATTGTGATTTTTTACGATGACGATTTTTCTCGATTGTCGAATTCTCGAGAATCGCCCATCACTAGTTTATTTAGCTTTACAAGAGTTTCACAGCAGTGTTTTACTGTATTTTCGAAAAACTATGTTGACTTAACTAACCGCCTAACACGACGGTGTCAGCAATTAAATAACGAATTTTCCGGTGGATTAAACCGTTGGCAACAATCATGAGAACGAAAACAGCAAAGCTATGAAACTCCCTGTAGAAAAAAAAGTCTCATTAAAAAAACATACATAATAAAAATAACTACTTATAGTCCAGGCAATAGGGAATTTTACCTGGCAAAATTAATGGTAATACTGGAAATCGGCTTCCTAGATGTTTTTTGGGTCGCTGAATCCGAATTTGTAACTTCACGCCAAAATTTCCCCCGACAACCTCCCCAAATTTTGGTAAAAAGACCCCCAAAAAGGTTTTTATTAAACAAAAAAAAATTTTCATTGTTTTAGAGAAAAAGTATATAGAAATTCAGAAAGTAGACAAAATTTTCAACAAACTAGATATATGACATTATGACTCAGGATGAAGGGGAAGGGGAGATCTCCCTCGGAACATGCTCGCGGTGCTGCGTAAACTAAGTTGCGCAATTCCACTTAACCACTCACACGTTTACATTCGCCCTCCCATCTCCCATCCGAACTTTTTCTATAACCTTTACTTTAAGATTGTTGGGTCACTTAATCCGAATTTTTAACTTACCCCCCAAAATTTCACCCCCTCCCCCGAACACCTCCCCAAATAGTTGTTTTTAACCTAAATTTCTTATTGTTTTAGGGGAAAAGCATTACGAAATTCAGAAACTAGACAAAATTTGCAACAAATAGGATATATGACATTATGAATTAGGATGAACGTGGAGAGTGAGGGCTGCCTCTGAACATGCACTGCGGCGCTACGTTCACTAAATAATGAAGTCCAGGCAATAGGGGATTTTATCTGACAAAATTAATACTACTAGATTAATTTTAACACAATTATTCTAATTGGTAAACAAATCATATTAGATGTAAATTTCCAACTAAGCGAAAAATGTCCGGACCAGAATTCGAACCCGGGACCTCCTGGCTGAAGCCGCAAAGTGCTCTGCCATCTGAGCTATCCCGGACGATTCTGGTCGAACTTTTTCACCCAGCTAACCTTGGTGATTACAGCATCTGGTCGGAAACCTGGTTCAGCTCAACAGAATAAATCTCAGGTAATGGAACGCCAGAAATCGCTGGATACGAAATTACACTAGATTAATTTTAACACAATTATTCTAATTGGTTAACAAATCATATTAGATGTAAATTTCCAATTGGGCGAAAAATGTCCGAACCAGGATTCGAACCCGGGACCTCCTGGCTGAAGCCGCCAGTGCTCTGCCATCTAGGCTATCCCGGACGATTCTGGTCGAAATTTTTCACCCAGCTAACCTTGATGATTACAGCATCTGGTCTGACCAGGAGGTCCCGGGTTCGAATCCTGGTCCGGACATTTTTCGCCCAGTTGGAAATTTACATCTAATATGATTTGTTTACCAATTAAAATAATTGTGTTAAAATTTATCTAGTGTAATTTCGTATCCAGCGATTTCTGGAGTTCCATTACCTGAGATTTATTATGTTGAGCTGAACCAGGTTTCAGACCAGATGCTGTAATCATCAAGGTTAGCTGGGTGAAAAAGTTCTACCAGAATCGTCCGGGATAGCTCAGATGGCAGAGCACTGGCGGCTTCAGCCAGGAGGTCTCGTGTTCGAATCCTGGTCCGGACATTTTTCGCCCAGTTGGAAATTTACATCTAAAATTAATACTAGTTATGGATTTCGACTCACTTTATGTTTTTTGGGTCGCTGAATCCGAATTTGTAACTTCCCACCAAAATTTCACCCGGCAACCCCCCAAAATTGATTTTTTGAAAAAATTTTGTTTTTGAGAAAAGCGCGCGGGAAATGTTGGTAGGCAGTCCCCTCTCTCCCCGTTTATCCTACGTCATAATGTCATATATCCTATTTGTTGCAAATTTTGTCTAGTTTCTGAATTCCGTAATGCTTTTCCCCTAAAACAATAAGAAATTTAAGTTAAAAACAACTATTTGGGGGGTTCGGGGGTGAAAATTTTCGGGGGTAAGTTGAAAATTCGGATTCAGCGACCCAAAAAAACTTAAAGTAAACCTTATAGGGAAAGTTCGGAGGGAAGATGGGAGGGCTAATGTAAACGTGTGAGTGGTTAAGTGGAATTGTGCAACTTAGTCCACGCATCACTGCGGCGCATGTTCCGAGGCAGATCCCCCCTTCCTCTTCATCCTAAGTCATAATGCCATATATCTAATTTGTTGGAAATTTTATCTACTTTCTGAATTTCTAGATACTTTTTTTCTAAAACAATAAAAAATTGATTTTTTTTTTTTTTTTATAAAATCCTTTTTTGGGGGATTTTTACCAAAATTTGGGGGGGGGGGTTGCCGGGGGAAATTGTGGTGGGAAGTTACAAATTCGGATTCAGCGACCAAAAAAACATCCAGAAAGCCGATTTCCAGTACTTCTATTAATTTTGCTAGGTAGAGTTCCTATACGGTCTCTATTGACTGGACTATTATGTAAATGTTCAAAAGTCAAGTATGTTTTCTGGCAGAGTGGAAGTACGTAGCGGAGAAATTTTGTATGAATTTTTCTTCTAAGAAAAATGTTTAATGTATGTATAACATTTTTATGATGGTGAAAAATGGGTGAAAATTGTTAAGAGATCTATCGAGCCCGGATCAATTTATCCTATACGAAGGCCCATATGTGAAGTTCATTGGAAACCACAGGATTTCTGATACAAGCACTCGCCACCTCACGTAGGCAGATTTCACAGTCTGGATGACCAAAACATTTTTTTTTCCATTTTCTAATAAATTTAGACTGTGTTATTTCGTTAAAAGATTCTATTATAAGTAATAAAAAATTCGTTTCAGAAGAGAGAAATGTCTTAATATAGTGAAAGTCCGCATTAAAAAAAAGTTAATTTGTATATTGTAGTTATAAAGCACTTCTCTTCATAAGCAGTTAAAACTATATTATTATTTTAAATGAGTCAAGAGTAAAATTATATGTACAATATCTGCTTGATGAAAAAAGAACCTATAAGAATTTTTTTTTTGTCTGAAGACACTTAAAATTTAGATGTTGTGACCACAAATTTTCATTCTTCTTTTTCAGAAATGATTTTTTCCTTCAAAAGTTAGTGTTACATCTGTTTAAAAAAGATCTTCTGTTTGAAGCAACTATCTTTAACATATATATATATTGCAGTAATATCTAATAAATACTCACTACTTTGAAGAATACCATGCAAAGTTTCGTTGGTAGTATTGAAAATTTTTGTCAACTGCTTGAATAACTTATTCCATTAAGTAGCTTATTGCTTAAGCGAAATGATCACTAGGGGCTTATATGTTGCCAATTTTGTTTTATTAATCATTCTGTACTAACAGATTTGTTTAAACATAACTGTCAAGAAATTGCCTCAATGCGGGATTGATTTGTTTATTGATAGACATTTATTCAGCAAATGTCTGTAAAACCATCATTAACTGTGACATTCGGTGTTTGACAGCTTAACAGTCGCATTAAATTACGGTTTAAAATTTCAAATTGTTTATGGTACCACTTTTTTGAAAAGATATATTCACCTTATTTAATTATAGGTAAAATGATACCATAATAAAACCAGATGCGCTACTTTATAAAAGTATTGAGAACTAAACAATCTGAATAAAAGAGATACCCCATGAATGTCAGGGGAGCGAGAATTAAGGGGTTAATGTATACAGCATCCATTTACATACCAATGAATTTAAAGCAGCATATACATTATTATAAATATAAACAGTATTATTTCCTATAATGAAGAAATTGTTTAATTATTGGGGCATTCATTCTCTAAAAAAAAAAAAAAAAAAAAAAAAAAAAAAAATTATTATCGTATTGTTTTTAAATATTTTTTAATTCTAATTATTTTATAAATCTAAATTCTAACATTTTTTACCTTGTGAAAAATTAGTAAGGGTAAAAGTAGTACTATTTGTGTCATGAAAAAAGGTCTCAGCGTCTGTATTGTCCTGTGGTTCTATTAATAAAATGGAAAATAAACTATTGAATAGAAAAGAAGGATATGTCAAACAACAAATTCTCCATTTGTTCTCAAAATGTACAAGTGGACATTTTATATCTCTAAACTTTTACGCAGTAAGAAGTTGATAATAAGGAAAAGTAGAAAAATTTATTATTTCTAAAAATGTTTCTTTGGATCATATCTTGATACAATCTGATCTATCATATTCAATATGACAAAACTTTTGTATATTCTAAAAAATTGTTCTTACGACCTTGTCTGAATTGGTGAAAGACATCAATCTGATTCTCCAGCCGCTCAAGAGCGTCATGCTTTGGACGCAGAGAGAGCGAGCGAGGTGCCGCTTGTGATAGGTAACCCTTTGAGCTCCGGGTTTTAAAAATATCCTAGAAAAATGCTAGAAAAATGGTGTAAAGGTTATTAGAGAACTGTCTGAAATTAACTATGTAATAAAAAAAATGTTTACCCTCCCCCCCGCCCCCTCTTTATGCTGGGTGTTGTTGGAAGATTTTCTACCATCTACTCTAGGGCAGTCATTTCAACTTGGCGACACAAGAAAGGACATTTCAAAGTTATTTTTAAATAACCATAATTCAAAAAAATAAACAAATTTTAATCCGTTACGTTATTTAGACGAGTTTTAATATTACTAAAACATTTAAATTTTTTTAGTAAATGAGAAATTTTAAATAAAAAAATAATTTAAAATAATGCAATTTAACAAATTACAACGACCATTTAGAAAATGATTTTTTCAAAGACTAAAATTTAAGACATAAAAAATCGGATGGAATGATCTTGCATTACGTACGCCATGGATTACATTCTTCGGTACTGTAAATTTTAAAACTTCTACGGAGCTGGGCATACATTACGTACTCCATGGATTAAACACTAATATTCCTGGACCAATTTTAAATGAAATTTCATTCTTAAACTTCTAAGCATCGCACAATATAACTTTTTACACCGTCGTATAGAGAAAAAAGAATTTTAAATGCAATTTGTTTGAAAGCTGTATCTCAATTTGTTTCTGAGTTATTATTTTTTTTTTGTAGTTTTTATTACTTTTTTGTCATAGTGGCAACAGTAGTATCCATCTCTATTGAAAGTAAAGGGAAAATACAGATTACTGTATAGACCAATCAGAAAACCAATAAAATGCGGGATTCAACTAATAAAACGCCTAAGATATGTTTTATTTCCTACCCTGACCAAGGCAAAAAACCATTTTTCCAAATGGTTAAAAAAATGCAAAACAATCAATAATATATTAAATTTATAGATGAAACAGATGTTAAAATTATTTAATTTCCTTTAGAGATATTTAAAACATAATAAACTCGTCAGTCTGTTGAATTAAACACAAATTTAGATACCTTGGTATTTAATTATAAGCATTCCTATTTTGTTTCTGAAACACTTGGTAATGTGTATTTTGGTAGTGCTGCCACCTAGTGATAAATCACATTATAAAAGTCCTTTACGCTCTGATGGTAGAAAATCGTCCCACCAACACGTTGTATCCTATGTAATTACTAAAATTTTCGAAATTTAGTAATTTGCATGCAATAATTATTCAATGTTTGAAGTGTTCAAAAAAAAAAAAAATGTTATCTCCTTTGAAAAATGTTTCTGTAGCTTGAAATATAAAAAATTTCTAACTCTTGAAAACAGGTTTTAAGTTCGCACCAAAAACCAACCGGATATTGACAGAGAGTGATGATGATATGTCATCTACCTGCCGGGGGTCCCAAAAATGACTGATCGATTTTAAAATTCAATAACTTGCAAACGGCGACAGATATTAAATAAAATTGTTGCAGGAGTATTATGTAAGGTGTTAGGAGTTTTTATGCTGCGATTCCCAGTTTTAGTTACAAATAGCATCGATAGATGGCACTGCAAGCAATAACCGCTAAATCCAGGCTCGATTTTTCGGCCTCTCTCTTCTTCCATGCGAAAAAATGAATTAAAATGTATTGAATGGGCCTCGAAGTACAAAAAATCGTATCTGGACTTAGCGGCTATTGCTGTCAGCGCCATCTATTTTTTTGAAATTCGAACTAAAATCTAGAATCACAGTAAAAAAAAAACTCCTGACACCATACATAACCTTTCTGTAAGAATTTTTTAAATATCTATCACCGTTTGGAATTTATTGAATTTAAAAATCCATCAGTCATTTCTGGAACACCCGGTACGAAGAAGGGAAGTAAACGCTCCAAATGCAGTAATTGCATTTCATTGCAAATAGTTTTGATAGAAATTATTATTATTTTTTTTTATATATAGTTGAATATTCACCTGACAGAGTTCAAAGGGTTAACCAAGGAAATAAAATTATGAGCGACAATCCTGTCTTATGAGCCTACACCAGAAGTCCGGAGTAATCCGAACTCTAATATTAAACCTATGGGGAAAATCTCTACAGATTTCTCGCTCGCGTTTCAATATTTTTAAATGAATCTTTTGCATACCAAATATGAGTTCAGAAGCTATTGTTTTCACTTTGTAGTTTTTCGATTTTTTTTTTTTAATAATAGTCTCACTTTTATCTCCTTGATATAGTGTGGACTGTTAACAGCCTACACAACCCACACGGAGAAACTCGAACGCTAATGTTAATCCTATGGATATTTTTTTACAAATTTATCGCTTGCATTTTAATAGATTTGTATGAATTTCTGTTGCGTAGTATTCCTGATGCTGATCTGTGTTGTTGTGCATGTTGCCGTTTGTAATATTTTATTAAGTTAAAATGTCACCGTATTTAAAAGAAAGAAAGAAAGAAAAAAAAAACTTTCACCTAAAATTGAAAACGCACAACAGTAGAATTCAACCACAGGCATTATACTCGAAAAATATCATTTTAAAACTAGCATATGGCCCCGTCAAAAATGACGGGAAAGTGTTATTTTAAGTTTACAACATTAAGTCAGACTCAATTAAACAGGTGATTGATATGCATGATTATTCAGATAGTGTTAAGTCCTCAAAAGCATTAAAAAATGGTGTTTGTAAAAGTCAACCTTCAAATGAAGAAAATATGAACCACCTCATGCGGGGAAAAACAAAAGAGCTTTTTCCAACAACCCTATGGCAAAATTCTCATTTTTTCTGCACATCTTTGATGAAATTTGTGTTTTTTTCGCAGCCATTTGACGAAATGAGTGTTTTTATCGGGATTTGTTGAAAAATTTGCTTTTTTTACTGCGCCCTTTTGATGAATTACACCTCTCGCGTTTCTTTGACAAAATTCAGGGAAGAGTGCCACTTGGCAAAAAAAAAAAAAAAAAAAAAAAAAAAAAAAAAAAAATGTTCAAAATCTTTTTAAGATGGCGGAAAAACATCATTTTTAAATCTTTGTTATTTATAAATCAATGATTTTGCCCAAAAAATAGAAAATGATGTAAAAAACATGGATTTATAAATAACATAAAGATTTAAAACCGAAGTTTTTCCGCCATCTTGAAAAATTTGTTACGAATGCCAGTAAAATCTCGCTCACAACTACCAAAAAACTTACTAATGTAAAATAAAAAGATAAATATAAATAAATACTAATAAATGAGACGGTGATTCAGAAAAAAGGGGAGATTCATACAGAAAAAAATATATATAAAAAAAAAAAACTAAAAATACTTACACAAAAAACAAACAATCAGTTAAAATTTACAAACAAAAAAAAATCAATAATTTAATGTTTATGGTGAAATTCTCGTTTTTTCTGCACATCTTTGATGAAATTCATGTTTTTTTCGCAGCCTTTTGACAAAATGACTGTTTTTACCACAATCCTTTCACGAAATGAGTGTTTTTATCGGGATTTGTTGCAAAATTCACGTTTTTTCTGCGCCTTTTTGACGAATTACACCTCTCACGTTTCTTTGACAAAATTCAGGGAAGAGTTCCGCATCCTGTGCCGCTTGGCGAAAAAAAATGTGCCAAAAATCTTTTCAAGGTGACGGAAAAACTCAATTTTTAAATCTTTATGTTATTTATAAATCAATGATTTGCACAAAAAAATAGAAAATGATGTAAAAACATGGATTTATAAGTAACATAAAGATTTAAAAACGAAGTTTTACTGCCATCTTGAAAAATTTGTTACGAATGCCGGTAAAATCTCGCTCACAACTGCCAAAAAAATTATTAAACATAAAATAAAAGTAAAAGGATAAATATAAAGAAATACCAATAAATGAGACGGCGATTCATAAAATAAAGGGGAGTTTCATACAAAAAAATTTTCAAATATTTACACAAAAAACAAACAATCAGTTAAAATTAAAAAAAAAAAATCAATAATTTAATGTTTAGAAAAGGGATCCTAGTCAGGGTCTGAAACATCGTCAAGGTATGGTACTTCTCTTCAAACTGAATTAAATTTAAATTTTGATGGATGTTTGGTAATACACCCTCGATGTTTTCAGACTCGGAATTTTTTCGACAGCCGTAGGCTGAATCGTCTGTCTCTAAAACGGTAAACCATGTAAAAATCGATATATTCACCTATAAAGGGTGCATTTTAAACAGCTAATGTAAAAATCCTAATAAAAAAAAGAAATAAACAGCAGAGCAAGCAAGACTTACCTTACAATCAAAATAAGTTGACAGAAGCACAGGTGCATCCGAATGTATGCAGCAAATTAGTTACGTAACAGAATATTTAGCTGACTAACGGTTCACCTGATACTGATGAACCAATAAGCTTCAAGATCACCCGATTTCAAAATTTACATATTTTTTTTAGGATCTTAAGTTGAAACTTGCACTTTTGCAACCTTTCGATGAAAATCTCGTTTACTCTGTGATCTTATAATCAAAAAAGAATTTTTCAGTGATTATTTGACGAAATTCACATTTTTCGCGATACTTTGATCAAATAATGCATTTTTTCTGCAGTCATCTGATGAAACTCATGTTTTTTCCACGCTTATTTGGCGACATTCACATATTCCATGATCCTTAAACGAAACATGCATTCTAAAGGACCCTTTGGGAAAAATTGGGTTTTTTTCTGCAATCCTTTGACGGAATTCATATTCGTTTGATGAAACCACCCTTTTTCTACGATATTTTGATGATTTTTGCAATCCTTCGGGGAAAGCAGACAGATGATAGTTGCAAGCTCCTGGCTATATGTTTTTTTCATGCTGTTTGTTTCTATACATGGACTAAATGCACAGTAGGTCATGGAAAATGATTAGAAATAAACTCAATTTGCAGCTGCTTGTACTCGCATTTTTATTTTGTCAAATTCTGCTACCACACCCCCACCCCCCTTCTCGTCCTAAAAAATGTCAACAAATTTTAACACTGATTTGCATCAATCCCAGGGATGATAAATTGTGCCGAAAAAATGGAATTCCCTGTTTTCGCTGGAAAGTGGCATGTATGTAAATGCTTTTAAAAATATATGCATAGTTGAAAAAAAAAAAAAAAAAAAAGCTGTTGCATTATTCAAACAGCAAAAAATAATTCACAGAAATATATTAAATTCAGCTTAAAAAATGCAGCATAGGTGAAATAAGAAACCTAAAAATAAAACAAAAAACATACGGCATTTCTTTAAAAAATCAGATGTTTATTTTTTAATTTTAGATGAAACTTTAAAATTTGATTCATATATTTGGCCAAAACTAAAACACCATTATGTGCATCATTGAAAGTAATACACATATAAAAAGCTATGATTTTTAACGGTACAAAAATTTAGTAAAATAAAAAAAAATGTAATTTTGATTTTTAAATCTTTATTATAATGAAACGTTCCTGTGAGTGATAAACACTTTATGAACATGAACTTAAAATATGCATAGTTTAGATAAAAAATAAACAAAAAATTGTGCGTATGGGTGTTTAATTCTGTTCGGTGTAAACTCAGCTGAGTTTATCAGGCAAACTGAGAAATGCGTTGATTGCCGCGATCGCGCAATTCTTTTCCTGGTCAATTGGCGCCTTCTTTCCGAAAGCGATTCATTCGGAAAGTCCATAATAAAAATTAAAAAAAACTTTAAAAACATTCAAAAATAACTATTGACAGATCAAAGCGAGTAAGTGGCGAAAAATCAGCACGTTTATCCCTCGGTTTTTCCTAAAGAAACAGCATTAACTGTTGCCACTACAGAAGAGTGAAATACATGAATCATTGATATGAATCAATATTCATATGAATGATTCATATGAATAATGATGAATAATCATTAAATAATGTGTTTTAAAATATTTATTCAATAAATTACGTAATATTTCATATGTATGTCGTAAACTGACTGCTTGTAAATGTAAAGAGTCATAAATAAAATTGCTGCTTATAAATGTAAACAATAATGAAAAACGCATTTCAAAAAACTTAAAGGCTTTAATATGCTTTAAAAAATATATTTAAAGCAGAATCAGATGTTAGCCGTATTTTTTTTTTATGAATCGTCAAAGAGTCATTCATTTGTTTCTTAATTTGCTGGAATTTGAATCTGAATGGCAACAGTATTGTTTGTTTAGATTTGATTTCTAATAGCTTAAATTTTAATTTAGAACTTAATACATTATAAATGGATATGATACACATGTTTTATATGAAAATATGCTGAACAGACATGATCTTAAGTAGAAAAAATTATCATTTTGCTGTCATATGTTAAGATATGTTTTTCCTTAAGCCTAACATGGTGTTTAGCTACGGTCGTTTCGCAGACCAGAGTGGTTCGCACCGGCATCGTTCCGCCGGTCCCCAGCACTCAGCTTTTATTATAAGTAGATATTAAAAGTTGAGAGAGAAATCTATAAGGAATAGTCCCATAGAATTAACATTAGCATGAGCATTTCCTTCCATGAGTAGTGCAGAACTTTAAGACTATATACACTTAAAATACATTTAGATTCGTATTAAAAAATATTTCAACAGATAAGTAACGTCGTTAAGTAATATGGTTAAATAGGATCATGTACTTTTAAGAATTGATTACAATCTTATCCTAAGCTTTTAAAAAATGTGTGACTTTTTGCGTCTTACTACATAATGAGTAACGTTACAGAAAAAATCCTCTATTTTTGCTAAAAAATTAAATAAGTGGGCTGTTATTTTTCTACAATATGTTTATTATAAAAAAGGTTCAAGAATGAAAAATTTGAAAGAAGAGGTTAATTAGTTTTTTAAGAACAATTAAGGTAAAGAGTTTTGATAAGGCTGTCATGCTGTTTAATTTCATTATTTCATTTATCTTGTGCATAAAAATGTACTATTTTTCCCTTTTAGGCAATTTTGAAAAGTTAAAGCGTATTTTTAAATGTTATTTTCATTTCTTTAATAAAAAGTGGAGTCACAATATAAAATGTCACGTTCAGCCCTTTTTCTACTATACGAAGTTAAACAGATAATTAAATATTTCCTTGACAATCGAAAAAACTATTTGACGAAAATAATATCAATAATAAATTAGGATGTGGAGCAAATTATAACTGCTCACCAAGTGTATGCATTTTTTTAAATTAAATGCCACAAAATAGGTTAAATGATAAATATGTATAAGAGAAACTTGTCTTTAACGTTTTCATGAAACCAAAGTATTTCTCATTAAATATCCATCAAATTGTTTCATAGTAGAAACTGTTTGTAAATCTATGTGTTGTTTTATAGTAATACAAAAAGCTCAGCTTCAAATAGTTTTTACATACATTTAGAACAAATTAATATAAAAACATGGAAATTTGAATTAATAGAACAATAGCGAAAAACGAAACTGAAAATTATACTAAGGCTACTGTTCTAAACATTTCATTTAAACTAGATAAAACTACCAGTTTTATATTGAGGGAAAATGGGCCAACTCTCTATTTTTAATACGTGAACTATTACTTTAAATAACACTCCAACACTTCTTCCACTGGCACATAAAGAAAATTAATCAGACAATGAAAATAGTACTTACGTCTTACGTGGGTAGCCGGCTCGTTCTTCAGGAGAAATAAACACGAACAGTCACAAATAAACTAGACAAATGTTCATATATTCGAACTATGTGTATTAAATATCGGTTAGTTTACACTACAACGGGGACTTACACACAAATCTTCGCCCCATGTATATTTTCACCTTCACATTTTTTACTGTCTACAATATTTCACAGCACCGCAAACTTACTTCTCCGAACCGCCATCTTACTACTACATTCTGCGAGCTAGCAGAAAAAACACACGTACATTTTTAAAACATGATTCCTGGGCTCGCCAGGCCATCTACCGGCAAGAATCAAAATAATATCTTAAATAATACACAATTATCACATATCAAGGAATAATTTAACAGAATATTAATAATTATTAAATCTACACTGAAAACAAAAATTAAGAAACATTAATGATACAATTTACACACATATACGAAAGATATAAAGAAAGATATAAGATATAAACTCAAAATTGAAAGATCTGCAAACTGTAAATATAGTCTAAATCAGTTTTGGTGCTGCCATCTTCAGGCAATAGTTATAAGGAAAACAGTCATTTCACAACACTCCCACCCTTTGATTTGGTGAGAGTCAAATCAAAAACTAATTTCTGTATCTTTAGTACAGGAGCACACTTCTAAAGGATAAAGCTTGCGCACAGGCCGCACTAATGTGCCATTTTTTGTCTTAACTTTAACTACTCTTACCCGTCCGTCTCGACCTGTACACAGTTCTTGTACTCGAGCGATTGGCCAATTGATGCGTTTGGTGTTCTCTGAACCGATAAGCACAATGTCACCTTCGTGGATATCACAGTCCTTTTGACCATGTTTTTGTGCCAATTGGCTAAGATATTCTTGGCGAAACCTCATCCGAAATTGTTCACGAAGTTCTTGACATCGACGTTGGCGAACAAACAGTTTGTTGTTATCGACCAAGTCCAAATCCACTACACCTGATGTTCGAAGATCGCGTAAAAACATCGACGGAGTCAATGGTGCAAGATCTTCCGTATCGTTTGAAACGTAAGTGAGTGGTCTACAGTTGATAACGTCTTCGACGTCACAAATAATTGTAAGCAGTTCCTCATAATTCACTGAGGCTTGCCCTAGCACTCTGACAAGTAGATTTTTGGTGGTGCGGATTAGTCGCTCCCACCATCCGCCCCACCATGCGGCAGTAGGCGGAATAAATTTCCATTTTATGGGATTTAAAGTTTCATGAGAGACTACCTTCTCCCAGTCAATTTTCTTCAATGCCGTGGACGTTCCTACAAAATTGGTGCCGTTGTCCGTGTATACAACAGAAGGACGGCCTCTCCGGGCTATGAATCGACGAAGAGCTTGTATAAAGTATTCGGTGCTTATAGAAGTGACAAGTTCTAAATGTACACATCGGTACACAGCACACGTAAAAAGAACTACCCACGCTTTTACTTTATTTTTGAGAATCAGGGGGCCACATAAATCGATTCCTGTTATTTCAAAACTAAAGGCATCACGAACCCTGTCCAATGGCAATTGTATGGGTGCAGTAGTTGGCGGCTTTACTGTAAATCTTTGACATGGTACGCATTTCTTTATTACTGATCTAATAGTTCGTCTAGCGGCTATGATCCAATACTCTTCACGTAATATGACCATAAGAGTTTGAATACCAGCATGAGAATTTTTCAAGTGATAATCTCGTATTAGACAGTGGACAATATAATGTTTGGAAGGTAGCAAAACAGGATATCTAAAAGCGTAATGATCATCACGTTCAATATTTTTTGTCTTTACTCTAAGTAGGCCCCTCTGATCTCTCTCCGTCAGGAGACCATGAACTGAATCTCCAGTCTCTGAGAAACTCTCCGTCTGTACAAGTGAAAGAAGTGTGGTTTTAGCTTCTTGAATTTCATAAGCAGATAGAAATGGTTCTTTATTAATGTTACGTTTTAAAGAATTACTGATAAACCTTTTTACCCAACTCAAAACCCTTATCATCTTTGAAAATTTAGAGAATCTCTCATACCATTTAATTTCTTTAGGATCCTTTATAATATTTAAACTTAAATTTACGGTTACTCCTTTCTTGCGTTCAGAAAAAACTAAAGTCTCATCTGGCTCTATTTCTAGCTTTGGCCAGTTGTCGCTATGCTCTTTTAGCCAGTTAGGCCCATACTACCATTTACATTCCATAAACCGACGAGGGGAGCAGCCGCGAGAAGGCAAATCTGCCGGATTAAATTGGCTCGGAACGTATGACCACTGATTTACTTCTGTGACAGCGCAAATTTCCTTCACCCGATTGCCCACGAAAGTTCCCCAACTATCATTTCTTTTAATCCAGGATAACGCGGTGGTGGAATCGGTCCAAAAATATTTTGGGCAGTCCTGTAGAGAAAGAGCTTCTGTAGCATATTTAGAAAGACGCACCCCTAAAACACACGCCATAAGTTCGAGTCTCGGGATTGTAACCTTTTTTAATGGTGCGACTCTCGCTTTAGCCATAACTAAACTTACGACTATTTCCCTTTTATGTTCACATCTCAAAAAAATAACGGTCGCATAGGCGTGTTGGCTTGCGTCACAAAAAACATGGAGTGACCAGGAACTCCTATCTCCAAAACCTATGCGCCGCGGCAATTTCAAATCCGTGAGTATACCCAAATTATTATACCACTTTAAGAATTTAACTTTAATTTCTTCAGGTAAAGGGGTATCCCAATCTACTTTTATAGTCCAAATTTCCTGAAGCAATAACTTTGCCGTCAACAAAACAGGTGTCAGGAAACCTAATGGGTCAAAAATAGTCTGCGTTAGGGACAAAATCTCTCTTTTTGACAAATTCTCTGAAATCGGTGAAGTCTTAATACTAATACGCAGGCTATCTTCGTTCCTGTCCCACATAATTCCTAAAACTGATACCGGATCCTCTAACACGGATTCTGTACCCAAAACATGTGACATTGCACCGATAACTGTCCCTACTGAATTATAGGTCCACATGCGTAGCTCCATCTTCGCTTCGGCGAGAACCTGAGTAGAATATTTTATAAAGTCTTCGAGTTCTTGCTGATTATCAACGGATGTTACGCAATTATCTATGTATAAAGATTTATCTAGTTTCTGAGCCAAAAACCTCTTTTCGGGTGGCACCTGTGACAAATGGTGTCTTATAACCGCTCCTAATAAAAATGGGCTGGAGGTAACCCCAAAAACTACCCTATTATGGCGGAGTACTTTTATAACGTTTTCTCTCTCCCACCATAAAAATCTCAAAAAATCCCTATCTTCTTTTCTTAATTCTATTTGCAAAAATGCACGTCTAACATCGGAAGTTACCCTAATGCATTTTTCCCTAAATCTCAACAAAATCGCAGGAATTTCTTCAATTAAATTTCGTCCCTTAAATAAACAGTCATTGAGAGAGGGAGCTCTACCCACTTTGCATGACGCATCGAAAACAGGTCTTATCTTAGTTGTGGCACTATCTGGTTTAAACACTGGGTGTTGGGGAAGATAATGCCCTTTCCTATCTAGTTCTGCCTCTGGTACTACCTCAATTACACCCTCTTCCATCCATTTGTCAAAAACCCTATTATATTCCTCAAATTTATTCAAAGATTTAAGTTTTCGGGAAACACTGAAAAGCCTCTTTTCGGCAACATGACGATTTGATGGTAACGCTACATTGGTTCCCAACCATGGTAAACCTACACAGTAACGACCCTCTTCGTTTCGAGAAAGAGAATCTAAGAATTGTTCCCGGGCCATTTCTTCTTCCGCAGCCTTAGTCAAATTTTGTGGCGTATCTAATATTCCGATTGTTTCTAAATACCAAAGATCGGAAATTTTCAAATCTCTGATAGCCAAATTCGTACACAAAGTTGTAGCCCCTTGCTCTTTAGGAGGAGAAAAATCATCCAATGCACCACAAACGGCCCAACCCAACTTTGTACAAACTGCGGTCAATCCTCCTTTTAATTGCTTAACTAGACCCGTGAGAATTTTCCCATATATATCACTAGCTATAAGCATCTCAATTTTAGGATGATCTGCACCCATATCAGATAACCAAATTTTATTACGTTTCAATTCCCTTAAAATTGGTCCTCTAGGTAAACGCGGAATGTCACCGCAGATTACGTCTTGGTCCAAAAGATCAAACTCTAAATCTGGATATTTCCTTTGATTTAGTGAGCATACCTTTACCCGATATTTGTTATGCAACTTCGGAGCAGTTCTAGCACCCCCGAATAAAGTATGAGCTATGCTTTCTTTAGAAATAATTGGTAAACCCAACTCGACTGCCAAAGACTCTAAAATATATGACTTTTGCGAACCGCAATCAAGAAGTACTCTGACTTTTTTCACTTTATTCGCACCCGCGACTTTTACCTGCAAAGTCATTAATGCTACTTCCGCGGTGCAAGTTTGCCTGGCAGCGGTCATTTGTGCATGCTCTGTTACCGTCTTTTCTTTCGGTGGTTCCCCCTTTTTATGCATTTCAGGGCAAAGTAAAATCAAATGAGGTCTGCCACACAAATAGCAACGTACAAATTGCTTACAAAATTTGGCAACATGATTAGGTTCTAAACATTTTAGACAACACCTCTTCTCTTTAACTTTAGCGATTTTTTCCTCTAAAGTTAATAAACGGGCTTCGTAACAATTTTTGCTCTCATGGTTTTTATCACAAAAAATGCACGAACGCTCTTTGATCGTTAGGAAATTTGATGCCGTAGGAATATTAGGTTTTTTAAATTTATCCCTTACCTCACCTCTTACTTTTTCATGATATATTTCCCTACGATTGTTATTTTCAAAACCGCTGCGTGCTAGTTTTAATCGCTCTTCACCCTCAACTTCCGCTTTTAAGAATTTCATTAAATTATTGAGGCGAGAGAGATCTGTTCCCTCGGGTTGAATGAAGAATGGACTTCTCTGCCAAGCTTTCAGGACATCCTCTGTTAGGCTAGACTCAACCATCGGATATAACCACGATGTGTTTTCACTCGATTTTAGGCCTAATGAATCTAGAGCCCTCAATTGGGCTTCAATTTTATCGTACAGCTTATCAAGGGGCAATTTATTTCTATTGTCAGGTTTTACATTCGAAATAATTAATTTAATCAACTCCCTTACATAAACTTCGATCAATAAATAGGGGTTCCCAAAACGTTCTGTCAGCGCCGCAACTGCATTTTTATAATTATCAGAAGTAATCGGGTAACTATCGATAAATTCCTTAGCGCGTGACCCTATTTTCATACTTTGTACTAAATAGGAAAATTTATCACTGTCATGCAAATCTGGGTCTTCGTGAATTTTTTGAAACTGGGACCAGAACGGCAGCCAATTAATTAATTCTCCGTCGAATTTCTTTAATTCTATTTTCGGAAGCTTATAAGATTTCATCTTATTGCCCGTAACGCTGAACTCACCGTCTGGCCTCGCCTCTGTGATTATAAATTTTTCATTAAACTGACGAGTCAGCGTGATGAAATCATCCGAATAAGCTTCTCTGTTTTCTATTTCATTAGAAACAATTTGTCCCGCGGCCGTCCCATCAGCGGTTATCAAATCTAAAATTCTATTATCTAAATCATTTAATTCCGCTTGTATATTTTGTAATTTTGCATATTTATCTTTAATTAAATTTACGTCACAATCATCCTTTACAAGTTCTGTTTTCAGAATATTTGCTGTGCGTGTGAAAGACGAGCGAACGCCGGTTCTTTTGAGTTTTAAAGCTTCCATAATAATAATACAAAAAATAATACGCTTCAAAAAATCTTTTATAAAAAATATCACAAATAAACAAATAAATTCAGTAAATAAAGTACCTTAAAAATACATAGAGAGCCTAAGAACACTTAAGAACAATAATAGAATAACCCAGTCCCTGTTCGGGCGCCACTAATAATAGAACAATAGCGAAAAACGAAACTGAAAATTATACTAAGGCTACTGTTCTAAACATTTCATTTAAACTAGATAAAACTACCAGTTTTATATTGAGGGAAAATGGGCCAACTCTCTATTTTTAATACGTGAACTATTACTTTAAATAACACTCCAACACTTCTTCCACTGGCACATAAAGAAAATTAATCAGACAATGAAAATAGTACTTACGTCTTACGTGGGTAGCCGGCTCGTTCTTCAGGAGAAATAAACACGAACAGTCCCAAATAAACTAGACAAATGTTCATATATTCGAACTATGTGTATTAAATATCGGTTAGTTTACACTACAACGGGGACATACACACAAACCTTCGCCCCATGTATATTTTCACCTTCACATTTTTTACTGTCTACAATATTTCACAGCACCGCAAACTTACTTCTCCGAACCGCCATATTACTACTACATTCTGCGAGCTAGCAGAAAAAAAACACGTACATTTTTAAAACATGATTCCTGGGCTCGCCAGGCCATCTACCGGCAAGAATCAAAATAATATCTTAAATAATACACAATTATCACATATCAAGGAATAATTTAACAGAATATTAATAATTATTAAATCTACACTGAAAACAAAAATTAAGAAACATTAATGATACAATTTACACACATATACAAAAGATATAAAGAAAGATATAAGATATAAACTCAAAATTGAAAGATCTGCAAACTGTAAATATAGTCTAAATCAGTTTTGGTGCTGCCATCTTCAGGCAATAGTTATAAGGAAAACAGTCATTTCACAACATGAATATAAGTAATTAAAGTACTATTTATACACAATCAAATATTGGATATTTCTAACCGAACAAGGAAATGCCAACCCCGGAATCGGAGCTAGATGCTTGGGCTTACAGGGACAATGCTCTACAGTTTAAGCTAACTGGGCCGACAAGCAGTTAGCTTATTTCGCTCAGATAACGTATTTGGTATTAACATCTGGTCTGTCATGTAGACAGCTCAAGAGAAAAAACCGCCTGTCTGTCTACATGACAGACCAGATGTTAATACCGATAATGTTATCTGGGTGAAATGTGCTCATCGGTTGTCGGCCCAGTTAGCTTAAACGTAGAGCATTGGCGCTGTAACCCAAGGATATGGGTTCGATTCCCGGCCTAGGCATTTTTAGATCAGTTGAAAATATTCGATTCACATAAGTCAGTAGGAAAATCGACTACAAATTCTGAAGAGTTAACGCGTCATAATACCAGAGATGACTGGCTAATATCGCTCTACCTGAAGAGAATGAAACATCTCGATAAAAGGGAATTCCACTGGAGAGGAAAAAGAAGATTCACATGTTTTTACTGCAGCATGAAAATTTAGCACTTAACGCTGCATGCAACAGTAAAAAACGTCGATAAAAGAGTAAAACTTAATGAAGACCTCCATAAGGTTTGAAAGGTTGAGTAATTTTACTTGGCTACACATTTTGCCCGTCTTTCTGTGGTCACGAATGGACATATATTTCGTAAATAAGTGATTTTCCGTATAACTACTATGGAACTTTTCCTGGAGTAAGACTTTTCGGTGTTTTTAATTTGTGTAATTTCCCTTTTAAATTTGACCGGTTTTAATTTTTGATTTTTTTCTCAACCTGGCTTTCGCTAGAGTGTCTTTTACTCGGGACGTGGCTGGGGACCTACGAACCTTGCTTCCGCAAAAGAGACGGAATAAGTAGAAGAATAAAGGGCTGCAGACGAAATGAGGCCCCTCGCTGTAGCAAGACCTGTAGGACAGACGTATCAGTGAAATAAAACACAAAATTAATTTTGCGAGTTGTGTAACTTTTTTTGTGGGTGATCGATATAATGTGTTGCCAACCTGTATATTTAAACTTATCGGATAACAAATCTAATGGTTGTACTGTATGCTAGCTTCAACAAATCCTACTCATTTGAATGAGAGGCTTTTTACTCCTAGAAATTCAAAAAAGAGGATTGCATTATTACTGAAGCTTTCCACACATTGCCACACCGCATAAAGTGTTTTCCTAAAAACGCTTTGTTTAACTTCTCCCTTTCGTTCTAAAAAAGTCGACACTTGAATTTTTGTTAGTAACTTTATCAGTAACGTATATATTTAAATAACTCCAAAAAAGGTTAATTGACATTTTGAGAAATGATATGATTTTAAGATATTGTCCCATCAGAATGTTTTTTGTTAAATTAGTGTTCTTCCAAACTCCCAAGTTATAATTATATCTATCCTAAATGTCAGCTTTAAATTTTTCAAGAAAAGTTTGATAATGTACCTTTTGAAAATATTTACTTTTCTTAATTTTTTATACTCGATCATAGAGCCAAAAAGTGAAATCTCTCATATTATAAATTTAGATAAACTTCGAAACAGATTAGTCTGTTTACCTTCTGAGTTAAAAACATTCTAGGGAATTGATTCTAACTCATATTATTATATATTAAATGGACTTTCATGTTTAATTTTTCAAGAAGTTAAGTATATTAAAACTTTCATACAGAAAGCTTTCATCATCATCATTACCTACGGTGTTATGTTATACAATAAATTACATGATATTAGGTAATACGGTATGAATGCAAATGATAATTTATTAAATATCAGTAACGTTTCATGCCGCAGACGGAAAAACGTGCATTGTTTTGAAATGTTTTAATTTAATCTAACAGAGTATAAATTTACGTAAATATTAAATGAACGATTAAGAACAGGTGGTAATTTTGGTTTTAAATGTTACGCATAATTATTAATTATTTTAGAATCTGTGTACTTAAACTCAATGCTAATGTCTAGATCAATTTTTACTTTTAGGTAAACTAGAAATAATCATTTAGTTTATAGTAACATCTATCTAAATTCATCAAGAGTTTTTGGCAGCTTTGCGAAATTGTGTTTTCGAAACTTCATCTTCCTCATTTCCTTTTATTAATTAAATTAAAACACTTTTACGAACATGCCAAAAAAAGAAAGAAAATGATGTAAATGAATTCTGATTAAATTCTGTAAAAGTTTAAATTTTGTTAATCTAAATCTGAAATACATAGAATATTCTAAACTAAATTTCTAAATATATCACGATTTACGAACAAAAGCAGGAATGTGAAGATAAAGTCATTTTCTATAAGATTTAAATAAAAAATATATTTTGACTATTTCAGACGTATCATTTTATATCTTAAGCTTCTTAACACTAGAACGGTGAGCAGGTGTCGATTCGACATCGATCAGTGGACTAACTGTCTATTCGAACCAGAAAATTCTTTAAAAAATAATTTAAATACAAGTTACACAGAAATAAATTAAAAAAACAAATAAAATGATTTTAGATATTTTTTCAGGTTTCAAATATTTCTTATAAAATTTACGTAAATTTTCCCGGCGTTCTAATGTTAAACACGAGCAGTTTTTAGTAACATAAAAATCAGGCGACGCGCCCTGTACGATATCGCTTTTTAAAAACCAAATTATCGATTTTTGATGTTAAATATGAATTACTGCCGAATGTCTAGTAATAGTATTAAATTAATAGATATCACATTTGTAAATTTATTATATAATTTGAAAATAGAATATAATACACAAATACATGGCATGCATGTTTGTACACCAGTAGTGACTAATAAAAAATATTGAAAGAGAACAGATTTAATCTCAGTTTACAGCTTGTTAATTTAAACATTGGATAGGCGTTAAAGATACCTTGGGCAGAGTGTAAATGGAGCCACAAATAATAATCGCGTGATTAGTTTTACATTTTCAACATTTCTTTGTCACTGAGTGCTGCACACAGTATGCAAACCATGTTTGTAAAGGTTAATGAAAAAATATATATATAAATAATCTTAGGAGGAAATTGAAATTATAGTCTTAAAGCATTTAAAATGTAAAAATTATTTTGAGTTCTACATACAAGTTTTAGCGTTACCTATTCAAACATTATTTAGTAGTATCATTTATTGGAAAAAAATATTTTGAGTAGAGGAGACTAGCATAATATTTTGTAAAAAGTTGAAAATAAAATTTAGTGTAAATTCTTCAGTAATAAAACAACATTTAGAAAGTAAGAAAAATCATTTTAAGAACATTAAAGAGTATTATATAAGAGTATTATAATAAGGAAAGCAAACTGGAGAGTTTCAATGATCTAGTCAACATATTACAAGTTCTTTATGTGAATTATCTCAAAATTCATACAGAAAGCACAAATAAATGTACTGAAATTACATTCAGGTACAGATATATAATATACAATTATTTAAAATACATTGAAAAATATTTTAAAATGCATTAAAAATATATTAAAATACATTAAAAATCATTAAAAACCCAAAACGCTTTCAACCATTACACGGCCGTCATCAACGGGGATTTAAATGTTATTTTTATTTCCCTTTGCGCTTATTTGATGATTGTTTTGAAAAATCATTGTAATTTAAATGTTGAACGTCTGATGAGATGCCAGATAAAGGTATTCAAATTTCCAACAAAACGAGCTTTTATTTATTATGCAGCAGATCATTCCATATTCAATGGATATCGTATGATATTGCAGCGTTGCGAGCTATTTCTTTATTAGCAATTACTACTTCAATTGATTATCTTATAATGGCTTTCTGGTAATTACTTGTACGAAAGATAAGTTTTGATTTATTAAAATCGACTTCAATAGGTTGCGTTTGAACTAAACTTGATAACGCGGTATGGGATCTATTTAATATGAGATCTGCCTTATCTTCTTTAATAATATCACGAAATTTCATCATTGTCATACCTACATGGGTCAGTATCTCAAAACTGGACAATTTCACTCCAGAATGTTTATTTTTTTAAATTAATGTACCAACTTCCCAAATAAAATTATATACTATGATACATGAATTTCACTTGAATGCTGTATATTGTGAGATCAAGGACGTATATTTTACGCGTATGATAATTTTTTATGGAAGAAAATGTCAGTTAATACCATAATCAGTATCTAATAATTGGGACTGAGTTGATGGGGACTGAGGAGACGTTTTTGTCTTAACAGCTGCACAGCCATTTTGTTGGACCATTTTGCACACATGTAATTTATGAAATATGCCATGTGACATTTGTATGTTACATCAATAAAAGTTGCAATGAGGTTTTTTTTTCTTTTTTTATAAATAAAAATTTAAATATGGGGACATAATAATGCTATAAAAAAAAAAAAAAAACTCATCCCTATTCAGAACAAAAACTAAATATTTCTAAATATGAAACAAAGAGAAGACCGAGTTACCTTCATCCATGGTGGCTAGTGGAACTTTAATTGCTGTTGCAATGGAAATAATTCTGCCCGCGCCACCTAGTATCTGTTAACCTAGATGTGGGTTTAGAGGGACTGATAAGATGTTCAACGTCAGGGACAAATGTATTTACTACAATATTTTACTATACATTCTATACTAATAAAGAATAATTATATTTTCCCATACTGTATATATATATATATATAGGTATAAATATATAACAGCAAAAATTAATAATATTTATAGAAATGTTTACAACGTACAATTAATATTGGATATTTGTACCTAGTGACAGGGACTGAAATGATGATTTCGTTTGCTTAAAGCTTAAAATTAATTATTTATACATCATTATGTGTCCATTTATCATTGGTAATTGTTATAAGAAATGTTACAATATGTTACGTTTTTCAGTTTTTGGTTTCAGTATAATTAATGAAATATTATTGGTAGTGGACGCAAATTTTCCAATTTTCAGATATTGACCCACATAGAAAAAATGTTTACTTATGGTAATGTTTGAAAACTTTTTAGGTTTTTAATGGGTTTTAAAGTATTTTAATAAATTTTTAACGTATTTTAAATAGTTTTATATTTTATGTATACACCTGAAAGATATTTTAGTGCATTTATTTGTACTTTTTATATGCATATTATGTATTTAACTCAAGGTGAATTTATCACTAGAATTTTATCTTTCATTTATTGAAATATCACAAATTTATATTATTTAACTTTCTTGTGATTTCATATAAATTAAAATTATTACTCCGTCTGAAATGAAAATAAAATGTCAGTTTCATAACATAAGCAGATTTTTTTTCTTTCAAAACCTTATATCTCACATGGAAATTTTCGATGATTTTAAATTCCTTTATTCATCATAAATTTTTTAAAGGCATTTTTTTTTAATTTAAGAGTAAATTCCAGTTAAAAATTGTAAATAAGAATTATTACTCTTATTCACGTACATAAAATGACATTCCACTTAATATCCCAGACAACACAAACACATCCTAAGAACATCCGAAAGATGTCATATTCAGGACAAGCTGATATCCTGCGGACCGATGAATTGGTCCTGCCAACCGTTTTAGGACATCCCCTGGGTTTCGAAATGTCCCACCTGTCAACATCCTACGGATGTCATTTCATGACACCTTTTGAACGATTATGGGACACTTGTATGATATCCTCTGGATGGTCCTAATGACATCCTAAAATCATCCAAATAATGTCATATTCAGGATAAGCTGATATCCCGTGGATGGATGCAGTCGTCTTGCAGACAGTAATAGAACATCTCCTGGCTATCGAAATGTCACACCTGTCAACATCCTGTGGATGACTTTTTTATGATGGCTCGATAACCTCTGGATGGCTTAATGAATGTTACTGCCTACAATTTGCATTTTTGAAATTTATGGCAATTCATTGATGTCTTGTCACTTTTAATTATTATAATCAATTATAACATAATTATTTAATAAATTATATAGCCTGTAAAAAGATTATTCAGTAAACCTTTCTTTAAAAAAAAATCAATCTTCAAGATATCTTAGTTTATACAATTTATTAAGTAAAAAATGTTTTCAGTGACAATATAGGAATTTCAAAAATGCGAATTGAAGATAGCAATATATCTTACATATTTTTGATAAGATTCAAGAATATTTAAGAAATTTGGTAAAATTCCTTACTTGCATACAATAATAGTTTTACATACTTTATTCTTAATTTAAACAAATATTATCCAAAATGGTGCAATTTAAAAATTTTCCATCATAGCTTCATCACTATTTAAGATGTTGTCTTGCAGATATTTTTTAATATCTGGAGTTGAACATTTTTCTAATTTACTATTTTTGCTATAAGAACCATTTTTTCAATGACAATTTTATTCATTTTGCAATTATTTGATTTACTTACTAAAAAAAGCATGGGACTACCTGATCCACTATGCACTTTAGGAACACCCAGTATCTGTAACAAATGTTATGCATTTGATTGTCCTGTGATGAAGTGCCACATGAAATTAAAAAGTATAATTTTGTTGCTCCGATGATTGTTTTACATTTTTTTTATAGAAAAAAGCTACTGCATAAGACATCTTAATATTTTTGAAGTCAAATAAATAAAGTACAAAAAGTATGCCATTTTATATTTAGTGACCAAAGCACATTTTACTGTTGTGATAATTTGGCTGTAAAATACAACTTTAAATTTAATGTTTTACTTACCTTTAAATACATTACCTTACTTTAACAAAATATGATAGTGCCACGGATACATTTAACTTTATACAATTGGTAATAGCTCAGTAAATGCCTTTTATGAACATGAAGAATTAACACAAACTGCAGAAAAGTTGAGATACTCTTTTTATCCTTTGTTCTTATTTTAATGAATAAGAACTTCTATATTTTAATTGCATTTTAAATGATTGCACATATCACACTAAATGCTGAATATAAAACAATAAACTTAAATTATTTGACAAAGAAAAGTTTAATCTTTACGTTAAAATTATCAAAAGTGAATACCTGAAAATGTTATTCAAAATAAAAAGTCAAAGTTTACTCCTAATTTAATTTAAGACCAGTAAAGGAAAAAAAATACAAAAAGAAATACTTATAAAATATATTCTGCAGTGTTAAGAATGATAGTACGAAAAAATGATAATCGCTGTTGAATTATTTTGTTTATTAATTATTAAAATAATTCCCATATTAAAAAGCTTAAAGTTATGCATTACACAATAAAACAGTCACATTAAAAGCAAAACAAGTATTTATTTACAATTTTCACAGTAAAATACAAAAAATATTTATTTAAAACTTTCACAGTAAAATACAAAACAAATATTTTTTACAACCTTCCACATTACAAAATATAGTTTCAAATCTTTTTTTTAACAACAATCCAACTTTCCAGTTTCTCCTGCCTGCACTTGTCACAAAATAATTTTTACGCTGCACACATCTATAATGAAGAAAAGACAAAATATACATTTCTACTAAACTTTATTGGTGCATCACATTCATTCAAAAGAAATAAATCAATATATATATATACACAAGATATACAATAATTTCTTATTGTTTGTTTCTTCAAAAGATCTTTTTGTAAAATTTACAGTTATTTTTAGGAATTTTATTATTTTAAGCCCTAGAAAATGCTTGAAAAAACTATTAAAAAGTACAAAGCAGAATAATTGCACATCTTATTTTATGTCAAACATCAACATGAAGCACCTGTCTCATTTTGTATCAAAAGAGAGTTAATATTTATAACTGATAAGAATACCATTTTTAATAATTAAAAAATATGGTAATTACAAGCAACAGGACCATGCAAAGAGAAAACTGTGCCCAGGGTAAAGTTTAGTTTGCCTGCCCCCCCCCCCCCACACACACCTTCCCGATTAAGGAATGTAAAAAGCAAAGTTCCCTGAACCAGAGCCAAGCGAATACATACGGTCCTCCTTTCTAGGGGATCACGTAGCAACCTGTCCCAAAAGGCATCAATTGACGCCCAATCACCACGACATCAACCTGCCATTCGAAACAGCTAAGCGAGGAAGACAGAAGGCCACAACACAACATAGTCTCTGCTGCAGCCTGATAATTTATTACACATGGAATATTTTGACGAGTCCAAGAGTCAAGGAAACATCTGCACAAGGGTGGCTATGTCGCAAAATAAATAAGATGCTGCCAAGTAGGCTAAAGCCAGTGGGCCTCCCACTGGTGAACAACAGATACCATCAAACCAACAAGTACTCCATGTTCAGAAATTTCTCACCATGAATTGCTAACATTATACCTCGAGGGTACCCCCAAGTACTATAAGTGTCAAGCACAAGAGCTACCTCACTTAGAACTCTGCACATCAAACAGGGCAGAACCATCGCTCCATAAAGCCGAAAGCTACATGCATCCTAGACTGTCACTAGGCATTATGCCTCGAGGGGAATGTAACAAAACACCTTCCAGGTAGGTACCGAACGAAAGTTCAAGATATCCTTTTTAGAGGCCTACAAGAGTAGAACGGGCGGCCCAATCGCTCCTCTAGACCACAAGCGGAGATCAAAGCCATGAAAGATCGCAGCTCTTGACCTCAGCCAGACACAAGGCGAAGCCACATAAGGCATGTCACACACTGCAAGAAAAGAGAAGGTAACTGCTAATCTAACCAGCAGCGCAGTAACTTCCCCCTACACACAGTTCAGAAAATTAAACAAAACAGACCTAAAACAATTTCTAAAATGGAAGAAGCCCTTAGTCAGAAATTTGTTTTGGCATGTTGGGTAAGGGATGGTGCAATAACTTTGAAACTAAAAATGGGGAACGAATGAAACTAAAAATAACTACTTTCATTGGGGAAAAAATTCTCGATGTGTATATACAGTAGACTCCCTCAAATCCGCACAGCTTGGGACCAGAGGTTGTGCAGATTTTAGAATTTTGCGGATTTCTGGTCATTGATTTGTTTACATTTTTGAAACATTAGTTTCATTGGTAGTTAAGCAAGGGAAATTATAATGAATGCTTACAATAAAGTGAAACATTAAAATAAGTAAAATATTAAAATAATTTATTAGTTTAAAAGTAAATAGTTATGTAAAATAAAAATTTAGAAAAATATTAAATTATTATGAATGAAATCGATTCAATTCGATTCCAAAAGTCCTATGCTGCCATCTAGGTATAGCAAAAGGAGAACAGTGTTAATGCTATTATCAATATATATAGCTTATTGCGCTCACTGTAATTTTTTTCATTGTTATTTAGTCTTGAATGCTTTTCTTATACTGTTTGTATGTTTAGAAATAAATTTGTCTATAATTAAAAAAAAAATTCCCAAAATAATAATTTTAAAGTAACGTTCCGGTTCGTGGATTTTTCCATTTCGAACCCTGGAATTTTTGATATAGATATGCTAATTTATATCAAAATCAAAAGTAATGTAAATTTATTTAGTAATAAATCAGCCAAAAGAGAATGATTAACAAAGCATTTAGTGAAAAAAAAAAAAAAAAACATTGTGGTTGTCGCTGATTTCGGCGCCATCTTGAATTTTGTTCCTGCAACTTAACTGTAAATTTCATTGTTTACATCTGAAAAATACGCGGATTTTAGGCGTTCGCGGCTTTTAGGGTCGCGGATTTAAGGGAGTCTACTGTATAATATATATAACCATTATATAATTACAATTCATCACTTTTCTCCGTTTATTAAAAATAAAATTAATAAATTGAGCATCAATACATTACACTGACATTATACAAAATAAAGCAGGATCATCTATTTTTAATTTAATGAATCATTAATGAATTGTGTCTACTATAATGTACCAATATACTGATCACCAACATATAATGAATTAAAATCTTTACGGAATTTTACGGATTGCTTAGGGCACTTCAGTTTTTATTATGCAAACAATTGTTTTAATGCCAAAAAGAGAAAGGGAAGATTTTGTCAACTGAGAGATAAGAAGCGTGGAAATTTTTTGGATGAGCAGCAAGATGGGTGCTAATTTTTTGAAAGAGGGGCCAGAGAGGTGCTATTATATAAACCAAAAGACAGGTGGGGTGTTATTCTATTATATTTTTTCATAAACATAAAAAACTATAACAAATATCTTAAATAATACTAAATGAGTTTCACACTTTTCTGTTATACAAACCAGGGATATGTTTAGGAAAATTTTAGGTCCTTTAAAGGACCCTTCACAAAATTATTTGTCTCTTAAATAGAGATTTCATAGAATGTTTTCGCTTTTAAATTGAACTTTTCCACAAATTTAGTCATTTAAAAATAAAATCAGGCCTGTAAGTAAGCAGTTGAACTCACCAAAGAGCTTATTACTTAGCTTTTTATACAAGAAGGATAGAACATGAAGACATCGATAATTTAAAATTCACAAAATTATGAGTAGAATTTTCACAAAAATAAGAAAAACTTCAGTTTCACAAAAACAGGACCCTGTCAGAAAAGTCTGGACAGATCCCTACAAACACCTTGCCAAAATGTATGCTGATATCACAATCCTATCCATGCAATTGATTTTTATTGCAAACCATGCCATTTTCTTGGGTTATAATTTACAAACAAAAAAAGTTTGCCGGAAAGAAAAACTTTAGCATAAGGACTTAAATAAGCTATTATTATTAAATTATTGGTTCAAATTTATGTAACTAGATTTCATTTTTCATTAAAAATGTTATTTTTCACAAAATATTAAATTTCACGAAAGCAACTTTTACTTTTCATAAAATAGGCCTCATAAAAAAAAAAAACTGCATTGACCCCTGAAGATACCGACTATGAACATTTCACAGTCTAATAAGAGAATATACATCGTCGCAAAATGCTATAACAAAAGCAATATATGTCATTGTTTACAATTTTATCGCATTGATATCGTGTGACGTCTTTATATATATATATATATATATTATATCATTTCAAAATGCTAAAACAACATAACTTCAAAAGGAAGGTGTATATCTGTAGAAATTTTTAAACAGTAAAATATTTATAAAAACAAAAACAAGAAAGACAGGTAAAAAACAAAAACAGTCTGTTCTTCATCAGTGGGAGGACAGACAGAAAACTAACTCCACCCCCCACTTTTTAAAATTTGCAGGTTTCTGAACACATGTTCACCCCGCATTCAATACTGAAAACTATTGTCATTTTATTAATCTAATTACATAAAAAACTAAAACAACTCAAATTAAAAACTAACAAACATAATATTAACCATACAAAAACAAAAAACTTTAATAAAAAGGTCTTTTAGAGAATGCTTAAATTATCATTAAACTGAAAACAAAAAGAAAAAAAATATAAGAAAATAGCATGAATGCAGAATAAACATGCGCCCCCCCAAACCCGCAAAATGAAATTTCTCAAAACATGAATACCTGTATAATGTTTTCCACCCGTCAACTATAAACAAATAAATTTTTTCTTTCAAATCCATTATCAAAAGCCAGAAATTCCAGGTCTGCAACATTCTTTCGTTTCAATTCATCGATAGACACCCGTTCTTTTATCAAGACTTTAGGATGCCCATTTCATACAGAAAGATCAAGAAGGCTGCTATCACATGTTCACGCCGACAGTCCACATCGTTGCCATTCACTTTTAAGAACTGTCTTTAAATAATATTTCAAAAACTTAATATGGTAATTGTTATTGTAAAATAAATTAGCCAATAACTTAAAAATCTGTTTATAAAAATTACTGTCTCTGCCACAAATTTTATTGAACCGTATCAATTGATTAATAATTATATTTATGTAAATTTTTTAATGCAAATTTGAAAACCAATGCGGCATGCTTCTAGTAAAAAAATTAAAACTATTTCTTTTATCGTACAAATCCAAAATCAAATTATTATCACTAATTTTGAATAAAATATCTAAAAATTCTGCATTATAAACATCACTGTTTGCTCTGTTCAATTTTAAACAATTTGGATATATAATATCATATTCATTAGAAAAATCAAAATTAAAAATCAAAATATCATCAATATACCTAAAGACCTTTAAAGACTTATTATATTTCATAGTATATTTAAATTCATAATAAAATAAAAATAAATTTGCTGCTGTACTAGAATAGTTTGTTCCCATCCCTATACCACATATTTGATTGAAGATATTATTGTTAAAAGTTACATAATTATTATAAAAACAGAAATGACATAAACTTGAAAATAAATCTCTATTTATATTTAATTCATCATTTATACAAAAAACATCAAAAATACTCATTAAAACTTCATAAAGTGAATCAATAGGTATACTGGTGAACAGATTTTCAAAATCGAATACCTGCATTGTCAGAGGAGTCAAAGGCAATTTGCTCAAAATTTCAACACTATTGTCAATTGACCAGAAATAACTATACTTCTTAAATTTATGCTTTAAAAAATCATAAATCTTTTTTAATAAATTCTGTAAACCAATATTAAAATTTTTGTTAATGCTTCTAGAAGTACTACAAATAAATCTAAATTTAATCGGATCTTTATGAAATTTAGGCGTTAAGAAAATAAATGGCAAACAGTGATTGATGATTAGAAACATCAAAATTATAAGAAAACATACTTTTAACTTTCTTCTTATATGCAAAAAATTTTTTAACTACAGGATTTTTGTCAATATTAATTTTTGAATAAAAATTTTTATTACCTAATTCACTCTCTATTTTATCAACATAAAACTTTTTTCATACTATTGCATAATTATTAGCTGCTTTGTCCACAGGGACTATAACAAAATTATTTTGTAAACTTTCAATAAATTTTATATCTTCATCTTTAAAACTTTGATATTCATATTCATCAGAATTTAAATAATCTTTTAAAAAATTATTGAAATGCCCCAAAATTTGAGACTTCCATTCAAAAAATGCCTCCAAAGGCATACTAAATTTATAACTATATTTCTTTTTAAAATTATTGACATTATCCTTAAAAATTTTTACTACCTTATTACTATTAATTTTACTATTGATTCTAAACTTTGTACCAAAATTCATTAGATATTTTACATTTTTATTCTTGATTATATCAAGATTACCTGTAATTATATGTCCATGATAATTATCTATAAAATATTTAAATTCCATATTATTACAACAACAAGTTAAAACTGTATTAACATTTAAAAAAGCTATTTGTCTGTAATTGAAAATCTTATTACTTAATGGTTTATGATAATTATATGCAACTGAAATGATACATTCTTTAAGAGGAAAAAGATCGTAAATCTGTTTGCATATTGCATTCAAATTCAAATTATCAAAAGATTTTTGTTGAAATTTTATATTAAAATAAATAACCTCTTTATTAACTTTCTCTCTATTCATTAACTTAAAATTAATTAAATCATATAATAAATCTTTAAACTGTAAATTTTTAAATTTAAAAACATCCAAACATTTTTTAATTTTCTTAAGCACATTTATCTTTAATTTAAAAACCTCCATTTTAATATTTTTAACACTATAATTTTTATCAAAAACAAATTCCATATCCTTAATCCATATATTAGGAATTATATAATTAGTACTTTTATTATATTTACGAGAACCCCTCTTTCCTCTTTTTATATCAACTTTTTCATTAAAATTATAAAATAAATCATATACATTTTTAACCTTCAATAAATTAACTTTATTAACCAATGTATTTAATCCAAATGGATATATAGTTTTAAACTTCAACATATAATCATTTTCTTTTTCCAATCTATTATTTTTAGCTTCAACATGATCCAAAATTTGAATATTAATATTATTAAAACTATGAATTCTAAAATGTAAAATTTCAAATGTGGGGCATTTCTTATTATCATTGTATACATCTGATCTATGCTGATTAATTCTAACATGTAGTTCACCCTCCGTCTGCCCTACATAACTTTGCTGTCAAGTTAAACAATTAATTTTATAAATTACGTTATTATATTTACAAAAAGGAATATAATCATTTAATTGAGGTGGACTGTCAGCATGAGCAACAATACAAGTTTTACAACGTTTATCTTTTCATTTATAATATCTCATATTTTTATCTAGATATATATCGTAACATATTTATTCAAAAAATTTTTGTAAGCACTTAGGCTTAATATGCCAATGAACAACAAACAACAAAATAAACAAAGATACACCAACCTTCAAAGCCGTAATGAAATTGAATAAATATATATGTCAGAAGCGCAACAATGCAGCTTATCTGAGTCACATATAACAATATTTTATTCCAAAATTAATGATAAATTACTGCATGAATGGCGCTACAGCAGCACATATCAAATGCAATAAAGCATATTATATCATTTCAAAATGCTAAAACAACATAACTTCAAAAGGAAGGTGTATATCTGTAGAAATTTTTAAACAGTAAAATATTTATAAAAACAAAAACAAGAAAGACAGGTAAAAAACAAAAACAGTCTGTTCTTCATCAGTGGGAGGACAGACAGAAAACTAACTCCACCCCCCACTTTTTAAAATTTGCAGGTTTCTGAACACATGTTCACCCCGCATTCAATACTGAAAACTATTGTCATTTTATTAATCTAATTACATAAAAAACTAAAACAACTCAAATTAAAAACTAACAAACATAATATTAACCATACAAAAACAAAAAACTTTAATAAAAAGGTCTTTTAGAGGAATGCTTAAATTATCATTAAACTGAAAACAAAAAGAAAAAAAATATAAGAAAATAGCATGAATGCAGAATAAACATGCGCCCCCCCAAACCCGCAAAATGAAATTTCTCAAAACATGAATACCTGTATAATGTTTTCCACCCGTCAACTATAAACAAATAATTTTTTTTTCTTCCAAATCCATTATCAAAAGCCAGAAATTCCAGGTCTGCAACATTCTTTCGTTTCAATTCATCGATAGACACCCGTTCTTTTATCAAGACTTTAGGATGCCCATTTCATACAGAAAGATCCAGAAGGCTGCTATCACATGTTCACGCCGACAGTCCACATCGTTGCCATTCACTTTTAAGAACTGTCTTTAAATAATATTTCAAAAACTTAATAGGGTAATTGTTATTGTAAAATAAATTAGCCAATAACTTAAAAATCTGTTTATAAAAATTACTGTCTCTGCCACAAATTTTATTGAACCGTATCAATTGATTAATAATTATATTTATGTAAATTTTTTTATGCAAATTTGAAAACCAATGCGGCATGCTTCTAGTAAAAAAATTAAAACTATTTCTTTTATCGTACAAATCCAAAATCAAATTATTATCACTAATTTTGAATAAAATATCTAAAAATTCTGCATTATAAACATCACTGTTTGCTCTGTTCAATTTTAAACAATTTGGATATATAATATCATATTCATTAGAAAAATCAAAATTAAAAATCAAAATATCATCAATATACCTAAAGACCTTTAAAGACTTATTATATTTCATAGTATATTTAAATTCATAATAAAATAAAAATAAATTTGCTGCTGTACTAGAATAGTTTGTTCCCATCCCTATACCACATATTTGATTGAAGATATTATTGTTAAAAGTTACATAATTATTATAAAAACAGAAATGACATAAACTTGAAAATAAATCTCTATTTATATTTAATTCATCATTTATACAAAAAACATCAAAATACTCATTAATATGCTTTATAATATGCTTTATTGGATTTGATATGTGCTGCTGTAGCGCCATTCATGCAGTAATTTATCATTAATTTTGGAATAAAATATTGTTATATGTGACTCAGATAAGCTGCATTATTGCGCATCTGACATATATATTTATTCAATTTCATTACGGCTTTGAAGGTTGGTGTATCTTTGTTTAGTTTGTTGTTTGTTGTTCATTGGCATATTAAGCCTAAGTGCTTACAAAATTTTTTTGAATAAATATGTTACGATATATATCTAGATAAAAATATGAGATATTATAAATGAAAAGATAAACGTTGTAAAACTTGTATTGTTGCTCATGCTGACAGTCCACCTCAATTAAATGATTATATTCCTTTTTGTAAATATAATAACGTAATTTATAAAATTAATTGTTTAACTTGACAGCAAAGTTATGTAGGGCAGACGGAGGGTGAACTACATGTTAGAATTAATCAGCATAGATCAGATGTATACAATGATAATAAGAAATGCCCCACATTTGAAATTTTACATTTTAGAATTCATAGTTTTAATAATATTAATATTCAAATTTTGGATCATGTTGAAGCTAAAAATAATAGATTGGAAAAAGAAAATGATTATATGTTGAAGTTTAAAACTATATATCCATTTGGATTAAATACATTGGTTAATAAAGTTAATTTATTGAAGGTTAAAAATGTATATGATTTATTTTATAATTTTAATGAAAAAGTTGATATAAAAAGAGGAAAGAGGGGTTCTCGTAAATATAATAAAAGTACTAATTATATAATTCCTAATATATGGATTAAGGATATGGAATTTGTTTTTGATAAAAAATATAGTGTTAAAAATATTAAAATGGAGGTTTTTAAATTAAAGATAAATGTGCTTAAGATAATTAAAAAATGTTTGGATGTTTTTAAATTTAAAAATTTACAGTTTAAAGATTTATTATATGATTTAATTAATTTTAAGTTAATGAATAGAGAGAAAGTTAATAAAGAAGTTATTTATTTTAATATAAAATTTCAACAAAAATCTTTTGATAATTTGAATTTGAATGCAATATGCAAACAGATTTACGACCTTTTTCCTCTTAAAAAATGTATCATTTCAGTTGCATATAATTATCATAAACCATTAAGTAATAAGATTTTCAATTACAGACAAATAGCTTTTTTAAATGTTAATACAGTTTTAACTTGTTGTTGTAATAATATGGAATTTAAAGATTTTATAGATAATTATCATGGACATATAATTACAGGTAATCTTGATATAATCAAGAATAAAAATGTAAAATATCTAATGAATTTTGGTACAAAGTTTAGAATCAATAGTAAAATTAATAGTAATAAGGTAGTAAAAATTTTTAAGGATAATGTCAATAATTTTATAAAGAAATATAGTTATAAATTTAGTATGCCTTTGGAGGCATTTTTTGAATGGAAGTCTCAAATTTTGGGGCATTTCAATAATTTTTTAAAAGATTATTTAAATTCTGAATAATATGAATATCAAAGTTTTAAAGATGAAGATATAAAATTTATTGAAAGTTTACAAAATAATTTTGTTATAGTCCCTGTGGACAAAGCAGCTAATAATTATGCAATAGTATGAAAAAAGTTTTATGTTGATAAAATAGAGAGTGAATTAGGTAAAAAAAAGTTTTATTCAAAAATTAATATTGACAAAAATCCTGTAGTTAAAAAATTTTTTGCATATAAGAAGAAAGTTAAAAGTATGTTTTCTTATAATTTTGATGTTTCTAATCATCACTGTTTGCCATTTATTTTCTTAACGCCTAAATTTCATAAAGATCCGATTAAATTTAGATTTATTTGTAGTACTTCTAGAAGCATTAACAAAAATTTTAATATTGGTTTACAGAATTTATTAAAAAAGATTTATGATTTTTTAAAGCATAAATTTAAGAAGTATAGTTATTTCTGGTCAATTGACAATAGTGTTGAAATTTTGAGCAAATTGCCTTTGACTCCTCTGACAATGCAGGTATTCGATTTTGAAAATCTGTTCACCAGTATACCTATTGATTCACTTTATGAAGTTTTAATGAGTATTTTTGATGTTTTTTGTATAAATGATGAATTAAATATAAATAGAGATTTATTTTCATGTCATTTCTGTTTTTATAATAATTATGTAACTTTTAACAATAATATCTTCAATCAAATATGTGGTATAGGGATGGGAACAAACTATTCTAGTACAGCAGCAAATTTATTTTTATTTTATTATGAATTTAAATATACTATGAAATATAATAAGTCTTTAAAGGTCTTTAGGTATATTGATGATATTTTGATTTTTAATTTTGATTTTTCTAATGAATATGATATTATATATCCAAATTGTTTAAAATTGAACAGAGCAAACAGTGATGTTTATAATGCAGAATTTTTAGATATTTTATTCAAAATTAGTGATAATAATTTGATTTTGGATTTGTACGATAAAAGAAATAGTTTTAATTTTTTTACTAGAAGCATGCCGCATTGGTTTTCAAATTTGCATAAAAAAATTTACATAAATATAATTATTAATCAATTGATACGGTTCAATAAAATTTGTGGCAGAGACAGTAATTTTTATAAACAGATTTTTAAGTTATTGGCTAATTTATTTTACAATAACAATTACCCTATTAAGTTTTTGAAATATTATTTAAAGACAGTTCTTAAACGTGAATGGCAACGATGTGGACTGTCGGCGTGAACATGTGATAGCAGCCTTCTGGATCTTTCTGTATGAAATGGGCATCCTAAAGTCTTGATAAAAGAACGGGTGTCTATCGATGAATTGAAACGAAAGAATGTTGCAGACCTGGAATTTCTGGCTTTTGATAATGGATTTGGAAGAAAAAAAAATTATTTGTTTATAGTTGACGGGTGGAAAACATTATACAGGTATTCATGTTTTGAGAAATTTCATTTTGCGGGTTTGGGGGGGCGCATGTTTATTCTGCATTCATGCTATTTTCTTATATTTTTTTTCTTTTTGTTTTCAGTTTAATGATAATTTAAGCATTCCTCTAAAAGACCTTTTTATTAAAGTTTTTTGTTTTTGTATGGTTAATATTATGTTTGTTAGTTTTTAATTTGAGTTGTTTTAGTTTTTTATGTAATTAGATTAATAAAATGACAATAGTTTTCAGTATTGAATGCGGGGTGAACATGTGTTCAGAAACCTGCAAATTTTAAAAAGTGGGGGGTGGAGTTAGTTTTCTGTCTGTCCTCCCACTGATGAAGAACAGACTGTTTTTGTTTTTTACCTGTCTTTCTTGTTTTTGTTTTTATAAATATTTTACTGTTTAAAAATTTCTACAGATATACACCTTCCTTTTGAAGTTATGTTGTTTTAGCATTTTGAAATGATATAATATGCTTTATTGCATTTGATATGTGCTACTGTAGCGCCATTCATGCAGTAATTTATCATTAATTTTGGAATAAAAAAAATATATATATATATATATATATATATATATATAAATCAAATGTTTGCTACAAACAATGCTAAGAGACACTTATAACTTCATGACTGAATTAAAAACCTAGTTTTACTTTATTGTATAATATTCATTTGTTCTTTTATTGTAAGTATATATTTGTGTTGATATAGTAAAATAGTGTGAAAGTTTGAAACAGTATATTTTTAAAATGATCACTTTTATACCAACAGTTTTTTTTTCTATTTGGCACCAACTATCATGCTTGGTACAATGGTGTTGATATAATAGAAACGCACCTATAGTTTAAATATTAAAAATCAAAATATGTTTCAGAATGCTTACTTTCGAAATAAAGCTCATAGCCATAACCAGGGGTGTAAAAATCTAAGCACCAGCAGGCAGTCTCTCATCAATAAATTTTATTCATTATTTTTCATCTAAATTTTTTGTAAGAATGCTAATAAAATTTAAACGAAGAAAACTAATAAAATTTATAGGTGAGAGACGCGTTGGGCACCTACACTTTTACACCCCTGGTCATAACATAAAAAATTTCCAACATAAAATAAAGATTTATTCGAGCTGAAAAAGAATACAAGTTGAATTAAATGCAGGTAAAATGTATAATAGAAAATTTCAATAGTCACACGACTGAAAAAAAAAATCTTTGACATAAGCATTTTAATAGTCATTGCTTTTTGGCTGGTATGATATTGTAATTTTCTATACGTAAGTTAATTTGGGATATCCATAAATAATACTGCAGTACTCAAATTCATGTGAAAAATACCAGGGAAAAAAACATTTCATAATGTTTAAATTATAAAATACAGTCGGCCCCACTTAATCGGTTAATGGATAATTGCATACCCCGCTTATATGCATGGAATGCCGTGGAACAGAGACGTTCCCCATAAGGCTAATTTTAAATGTACTCGTTTTGTCGCATAACAATCCCCGGTTAATTGCATAAATATCGCCAATCTACTAGTAGTAATCTGGATTTTACGAATTCATGTTATAGTGGTAAATGGAAAAAAAAGGAAGAACTTTTTTTTTTTTTTTTTTTTTTGTAACAAGGGTTTGTTATATTTACAATCAAAGAGCAGAAATAGTCGTGTAAGATGACTTATCTTAATTCTGGCGACTTATGAGAGTGTTGAATTTGGACAATTGTGTTTTTCTTTTAAAGCTTGTCGTACATATAGTGACTCAAGATGCTGGGGGGTATTTTTTGAAAAATTATGGAATCGGGGGAAAGTAGACCAATAAAAGATCAATATTTAGCGCTGGAAGTGGAGAAATGCAATGTCATGAAAAAAAAAATCCTGAAGGATTTTTTGTGTAGGCAAAAGAAAAAAAGAGAAATAAATTGACAAATAATTGAAAAATAAAAAAGAATTTATGCAGAAACTTTTATTTTCAAAGGTATGATTTAAAAACAAAAATTTTCTATTTAACTTTCATTTTAATTTTCACATAAATTATAATGAAAAATTAAACCATGTACCGTAAATAGTGTTATAATACCTTATACTTTATTACATATACTTTTACATGTAGAGTAATAATAAATTATTTATTAAAGTTATTAATACAGTAATTTTTAATTTATTAGGTAATAATAAATTATTTATTAAAGTTATTAATACAGTAATTTTTAATTTATTAGGTAAATAATTATTCTCCATTAATATTTATCATATCTGTGGCATATAATCAAATGATAGCGTTTGCTGATAACATTAATTAATGTCCTCGCTTAAATGCATACAATTCAGTGGAACCAACTGTATGCAATTAAGCGGGACGGACTACATTTTAAAATTAAGTCTATTCTCTAAACTTAGGTTGAATTTCTGACAACAGAAACATTTTTAAAATTATCGGAAAAAAAACAGTTTTCATAACAAAGCAAACTTTCTTTTTTTAAATATCAAAATATCCCAAACTGACACAATTCATAATTATGTTTGAAACCAAAACTATTACTATTCAAAGAAAAATATTATACTGTATTAAATAATAATAAAATATAATAATTTAAATATTATAATAAATACATGCTCACATGATCTTATATTTTTTAGAAGAAACAACAATAACAACAAAAAAATTCAGTTAAAATTACCACTGTTGGGGAGAATTTTTGATGATTTTTTTTTTGACAGCATGCAGCTCGATTTGTATATAGATTTTTCACTAATTATTTCCAAGGTATCTAAAATAAAATAATAACTTTAATAATAATTATGGTGTCAAAGTACAATTTAAAAAACAAAGTTTTATACAGAGATGGTTTTTGAGACTACTGTATGCATTTAAAATTATGTGTAAAATATTATAGCTAAAACTACAGGTACTTATCATGGTTTTTTGGTACACCATAATATCCCGTTTATTCACTTTTCTCGATAACGCCCTCTCCCTCCACCTTTTGTTAAAAAAAAAAGATACTTCTTAGTTATCCCGTCGACCAAATTACTGTCGCCAAATTGTAAGATTAAATGCCAATGATGGTTGCCATTCATTAATTAATTGTAAGATTAAATGTCAATAATGGCCAATAAAACCATTAATTTGAAAGTAGAATAATTTATAGGTCAGATTTTTATTTGCAACTTTTTATTAGAGAATCTATTGAAATTTACGTCAGAAACTCAATGGTCTGCAATGATTCCTTGTCATTTCAAATCCCAAATATTTGGATTGAATTGTTAGATAATTTGAAAATAAAATAGGGCAACGTGAAACATGTTAAAATATTACGCGCGTGATTTTTATTTATTTATTTTTAAATTTCATTTGTAATAGTTTATTGTCATTTTCCGTCTTTGAGTTTATTTGTTTTTTTCTGATGATGATTGAGTAAATTCAATCGAAACATGTCAAATTATTAAGATCTTTTAATGTATTTTATTAAAGTTTGACGTCCTTTTTAGCAATTAAATGTTTAATATATATTTTGAGTGTGTTTTTAGAATATATATTTTTGAAATATTTTTAATGGACGTATAAGAGAACTTCTGCTTATAATTTAATACATTAATTTGACATTTTATTTGTTTATTTATTAATGTTTTGCTAATTTATTTGTTCTTTCGTTATTTAAAATAAAAATTATGTCAATGTACATATAATTTGGCGAAATTGGTCGACGGGATAACTAAGAAGTACCAAAAAAAAAAAAAAAAAAATCCCAAGAAAGCATCACCTATTTCCAAAAAAGTTCCATCCTGCATGTCAATGTCAGAATCAATACCAAGTATTTTATTTTTCGCCACATCAGAAAGGAGCGTGAATTCTAAACATGACATTCCCAACACAGGGATTATTCTGTTCCGAATTTTCTGAAAAATTAAGCATTCGGTTGAGAAAATAAAAAAATCAGGCATCAGTCCATAGTCCAACAATTCGGACATAATAAAATGTGAATTTCAACAAACGGTCACAGAAAAAATTGCCAATTTTGTCTTCGGACAGCAAAAAAAAAAAAAAAAAAAAAAAAAAAAAAAAAAAAAAAAAACATGAATTACACCAAATCTTAGGGGGAGGAGAAATAACAGGATTTTACGGTACAGTTTTAAATAAAGATATTTTAAAAAGTTATAAATGCAATTCTAGTGTGGACCCTAGGCCAATTTTGCAGGGCGCAACGCCTGGCAGCTCTTTTTAACTCGTTTATGTGGCGTCACAACAGCCTTTTTACACAGTGTATGCATCTGGCAGCCCTTTTAATTATTTTACACACCCTGTGTCCCTTGCTGACATTTATGATGCACCCTTTCGACTCATTTCTTTTCTTAGCTGTGAGGGGAAGGGGGGGGGGGATAACTCATGAAATATGTCCATTATTTACAGGAAATATTATATAAATTTCAGCATTTGTTTGTGAGGAAGTGTTGCAAAATTTGTCAATCGGTCATGTAGGAGGGGGGAAAAAAGAAATTTGACAGATTAATGTAGTTAGAGGAAAAAAAATTGCAAAATTCTTCAGTCTGTCATGAGAAAATAATATAATTGCTTATTTCGCCATTCAATCACATGGAAAAAAAACTTTGCAAGTTTTGCCAGTAAATCATGAGGAAAAATCTGGAGTTCATCAATTGCTTCATCGATCTGCCATGGGGAAATTGTGAAATTCAAATACCGATTATATGAAAAAAAAAAAAAGCCCCAAAAGTTTTGCAAATTGGTAGCAAAGGACAAAAAAAGGCAAATTTCACTAATTGGTAGAGATAAAATATCATAAAATTCATCAATCGGTTGGATAAAAAAATTGCCTTTCAGTTTTCAAAAGAAACTGAAATTCGCAAGTCGATCGCTGGAAAAAAAAAAAAAAATTGTTCAGGAAGTTGCTTTGAAATACAGCAAAATTTGTTAATCAATCACAGGAAAAAACATGAAATTCAACAGTCAATCGTGAGAGAAAATCATGAAAATTTTCAGCCAGTTGCAGAAAAAAATCCAAAAGTTCATCAACTGATTGCACGGAATAAATCCTGAAACTCATCAATCAATAAGGAGAAAATTAGCAAAATTCACTCAACTGCGGGAAAATATAGCAAAAATCCACTGATAAAAAGGAGTCTAAACAAACAAATTCAAAAATATTTTTTGTGACACAAGTGCCATTTTTTTTAAATTCCAATCCGAGAACCCCCCCCCCCCTTTTTTTTTTCTCTAGAGTCAACATGAAGTTCATCTAAAATTTCATAATTACATTAAAGAAAAATATTTAATTTTTTTAATTTAATTGAAATGTAACAACACAAAGTGTTAAGCAACAATGGAGTCCTTTATTTTTTACTGACCTGTACATAAAAACACAGGATTGAATATTTTTATGTATCGAACAAAATAAAGCAAAAATATATTGTTTACAACATGTAATTAATAGAAAATTGATAATCCAAATCATCTTAAATTTTTAAAGTGACCTGCTACATCATTGTAAACATTTTCAAACTGATTTATTATCTGAATCTTTTAAACAGCCTTGCTACATCAAAAATACTAAAACAAAATTGAACAGATGCTGCAGCCACACCAAGGTTGGTGCTTTTTTCTTTTGAGCCATTTTGGCAAGAAAACCCTGGTCTGAAATACTTGTTGGGCATACTGTGCAAAAACTACATGTTAGTTTTATTATATTTTGAATCAGTTTATTTTATAATGAAAACACACACACATGCACTTTAATATAAAACACACATTTTTTTTATATATAGGGTAGATGTACCAGTTTTGGCCACATTTAGAGAAAATTTGAAATAGAAATTTTACATTTCTTGATCGATTGAAGCATATTAAATCATAATAACATCATTCTTTAGTAAATTTAATTGTCTTTCTGTTAACCATAATGACTTTCTACAGAATATTTTAGATTGTGAGTAATAACTCATCAAGCAATTTATTCCAATTTGTACCAGTTTTGGCCACTCCAATATCATGTAGTTTAACAAACATTTTAATTGATAATAAGTAAAAATAAAGCATTTTTATGCAACATCTATTTTACCACACATATATTTGTTTGCTGTATAAAGAGAATTTTGCAAATTTCTTTATGAATTGATAAAAACATCAAATAAAATATACTTATGTCGATTTTAACTGAAAATTTCAATTAAAAAACAAAAAATATATTTAAATTTGATTAATAAAAGGGACAACAGTGCCTATAGGACATAAAGATTAACTATTTAATCAGTTTTATAATTATTCATGGATTGTTACTTGTTTAGAACACTTGAATCTTCATCAAAGAGTTATATTTCTTGAAAGCATTTTCTGATTTTTGTTTGATTTTCATCAAAAAGTTATGAAATCATCTTTTGATTTATATTAGCTTGTGCCTTATTTAAATTACCTTGCTTCTTTGCAAGTTATTTTAGGGTGTGATTTCAGAAGCAAATAATACCATTTGATACCTGGTCTTTCATCTTGAAACGGAGTTTCTATCTTGCTGGCTACAATTTTCTGGGCAGAATCTTAAAAGTTATTCCATTTTTATAGGAAATAGTATTCTGACAATATCTAAAATCCACTTTTCTAATTGATTTTTAACTTCAATTCCTACTACCTAGATCTACTACTTGAGATTCAACATTATTAGAGAAAAGTGGTGTCCGTCCTGCAAACTTGTGATGTAAGGCAAGAACGGGTTACTCCAAAACTTTGCTAGCTTGTAGTGCTGGCATTACATTTTGAATGGCCTTAATTTTACTTCCTATCTTAGAGCAGTGTTCCCTCTAGGCCATTTTTTAATAGCACAGAATCTCTTTTAAACTTGGTAAAAGGAATCCTGTTTTTTTTTGTTTTTTTTTAAATAATGTGAAATACATAGTTACTTGTATTTAGATATCTAGTAAAGATTTTCACAATATTTAGTATTTCTAAATCCGTGTGCCTGAAATATTGCAAAAATTATGGAACTTCTTCATTTCTTTAGGAAAAATACAAGCAATTAAATCATGCTATAATTTTATTGAACTTTTTAATTTATAAGTTGTAAAATCTTTCAAAATTTATGTTTTAGTTTATTTATCATATCTAAACAATACATATCGCCTCCCCTTTTGTTTTATCAATACTAAATACAATAATATATATTCTTTAGTGACTAGCACAATGTCCTTCTTTCTAAAGTGAATAATCTATTGGATAGAGAATAACAAAATCTCTTTTATAAGAACTGACATTAGCCTTGCTTTTATTATTATTGAAGCCATTACTATATAAAACAAAATTAAATTTATTTTGCCAGATGTTCTTAAATTTATTAAATGGCTAAAATTCACTCTATAATGAATCATGTGGCCAAAAGTGGAACATAATGTTGTAACCTTTTTGGCCACCCCCATGGCCATAACTGGTACGTATAGCAAATTTAATGCACCAGTTTTGGCCACCCCCCATTAAACTGTTAAAATAATTAAATTAAATGTAAAATGGCAGTAGAGAGAAAGCTTACCTCATAAAACTTAATAGCAATTTGTTTCAGAACAAATAGAACCCAATAAGTGCCTAATGTTGGAAGATTCTGAAAACTTGTCAGCTAAGCAAAAATCTTAATACATGTAAGCACACACTACAGTTTCACACATTTTTTTTTTTTTTTTTGCAAGTCATATTTTATCAAAAAATAAACAAATGATATTGTAAATGATAAAAGAGAGTTTGCTTAAAATGTAAGAATGCCTATTATTTGTTAGCATTAATTCACAGGCTAAATATTGGACAAATTGATCCTGTTTTGCCGTGTTGTCATACACTATGACGCAAAAGTTTAGACAATGAAGAAATTCTTACATACTTTGAAAAATATTTATTCAATTTTCAAATCACTGCTTGAAATTAATGTGCTGTACATATAAACAATATTTATAACAAAGAAGAGTGGAATTGTGCATATTGCAATAAATTAAATGGTAACAAAAATAAACTGCTGTCTCAAAAGTTTAGACACAAATTAAATAAAATCGAAATAAACAATTTTTAAAACCTGGTTGCGCATCCATGCTTATGTATTACGTCATATACACGAGATTGCATGGAAGAAACTACATCTTGCATAGTTTGTGGATCGATATCGTACCATGCATTCTCAATAGATGTCTTAAGTTCCTTTTCAGAAGAGTATTGTCTAGCGTTGCTATAAGCTTTGCGACACATGATGCTCCAAAGGTTTTCTATAGGGTTAAGATCTGGGCTACATGCTGGCCAGTCGAGAACTCTTATATTATGGGAATTAAACCAAGATTTTGAATGTTTTGCAGTGTGAATTGAAGCATTGTCTTGCTGAAATTCCCACTGAGGACCCCCTAGAAGCTCAGCAAATGGCAGTAGGTTTTCTTCTAATGTCTGTGTATAATGCTGTGAAGTTTGACAACCACTGGTGAAGGTCAGAGATACTTGTCCATTATAGCAAAAGGCAGCCCAAACCATCACCGAGCTCCCTCCTTGTCTGCGACTAAAAAAACGTCGAGGTTCCTTCCGTAAGTCATGCCAATACGATAAACAACCATCTGGACCATCCAGATTCCACATTTTTTCATCGCTAAATATGACTGACTGCCATTTCTCTCCATATGACATATGCTTTCGAGCCCACATAAGTCTTTGTAACTTATGATATGGTTTCAGAGCTGGTTTCTTCTGCATTTTGCTATAAACGATTGTTCCTTTTTCCAAAATTCGTCTACGAATCGTATCCTTTGATACAGAGAGTCCCGATGAGCTTTGAACTCCACGTACGCTCATTTGTTGAGTACTCGCTAGTCTTTGTATCAGGCGATCCTCTCGTACATTTGTCACACGTGGCCTCCCAGACCGACATTTTGCTTTATATTCGGAACCACTCGATAAAACTCGATAAATAGATTTTATTGACCTATTAATAATAGCAAAAATTTCAGAAACGCTCTTCCCTTCACCTTTCAACTGCCAAATCCTTGAAACCTCATTCACTTGAATTTCTTTAGCTCTCGGCATGTCGACTATGAAGCGCAATCGTTTGCAGAACTTAAGTACTCCAAATTTGTGACATCATCGATTCTAAATTTGCATATGCCAGCGAATATTCAAAGAAATTTAGAATAGTGTCTAAACTTTTGCGACAAGCACATTTGAATTTTTATGAAAACAATTAGTATTATAGCAAATAAAACGACTGTCTTTTGTACATAGCATTTTAAATCAGTTTTTGAATATATTTACAGGTTTTTGTAATTCTGACGTCATAATTCTACATTTTAAAGCTGAATGACGTCATTGTCTAAACTTTTGCGTCATAGTGTACCAGACAAAACATTATGATTTTTGCACCAAAAAGAAATATTGGTGTATCTACGAGATAACTACCAAAACATATTTTCTACAAAGAAAACCATATAAAATAGTGTTCACATTTCTTTTAAAAAACAGCCTGGCAGAATTATAGAAATCAACATTTTTCTTGAATTTTCAGGAGAGGGAGAGGAATATCCCCGCTGGTCCACCCTCTGAATTCCACATTGACATGCAATATCAAGACAAGCTGAAATCATATACATTTTAAAAGCAACGTTAAAAACGCCAGAATAAACAAAAGATTTTTGCGAATTTTTGTTTATTCTGGCGTTTTTAACGTTGCTTTTAAAATGTATATCATTCTGCGGCATGTAGCATCTTAATAATTAAGCTGAAATCATGCTATGTTTTGAGAGAAATGAACATATAAATCAAATAAGCTTTCCATGGATTACTAGATGTAATATAATAATGCATTTATAGTAAAATCGGCAATGCTAATTCAATTCAGTTACCCTTGAGTATTCGCCTGGAGATGGGCAAGATTTCTTTTGCCGATTTTAAATTTCTTCATTTGTAATTTTTTTATGTTAATATCCGAATCTTTTTTGCCTGTAAATTTGAAATATATACACTATGACGCAAAAGTTTAGACAATGACGTCATTCAGCTTTAAAATGTAGAATTATGACGTCAGAATTACAAAAACCTGTAAATATATTCAAAAACTGATTTAAAATGCTATGTACAAAAGACAGTCGTTTTATTTGCTATAATACTAATTTTTTCCATAAAATTTCAAATGTGCTTGTCGCAAAAGTTTAGACACTATTCTAAATTTCTTTGAATATTCGCTGGCATATGCAAATTTAGAATCGATGATGTCACAAATTTGGAGTACTTAAGTTCTGCAAACGATTGCGCTTCATAGTCGACATGCCGAGAGCTAAAGAAATTCAAGTGAATGAGGTTTCAAGGATTTGGCAGTTGAAAGGTGAAGGGAAGAGCGTTTCTGAAATTTCTGCTATTATTAATAGGTCAAGAAAATCTATTTATCGAGTTTTATCGAGTGGTTCCGAATATAAAGCAAAATGTCGGTCTGGGAGGCCACGTGTGACAAATGTACGAGAGGATCGCCTGATACAAAGACTAGCGAGTACTCAACAAATGAGCGTACGTGGAGTTCAAAGCTCATCGGGACTCTCTGTATCAAAGGATACGATTCGTAGACGAATTTTGGAAAAAGGAACAATCGTTTATAGCAAAATGCAGAAGAAACCAGCTCTGAAACCACATCATAAGTTACAAAGACTTATGTGGGCTCGAAAGCATATGTCATATGGAGAGAAATGGCAGTCAGTCATATTTAGCGATGAAAAAAAGTGGAATCTGGATGGTCCAGATGGTTGTTTATCGTATTGGCATGACTTGCGGAAGGAACCTCGACGTTTTTTTAGTCGCAGACAAGGAGGGGGCTCGGTGATGGTTTGGGCAGCCTTTTGCTATAATGGACAAGTATCTCTGACCTTCACCAGTGGTCGTCAAACTTCACAGCATTATACACAGACATTAGAAGAAAACCTACTGCCATTTGCTGAGCTTCTAGGGGGTCCTCAGTGGGAATTTCAGCAAGACAATGCTTCAATTCACACTGCAAAACATTCAAAATCTTGGTTTAATTCCCATAATATAAGAGTTCTCGACTGGCCAGCATGTAGCCCAGATCTTAACCCTATAGAAAACCTTTGGAGCATCATGTGTCGCAAAGTTTATAGCAACGCTAGACAATACTCTTCTGAAAAGAAACTTAAGACATCTATTGAGAATGCATGGTACGATATCGATCCACAAACTATGCAAGATTTAGTTTCTTCCATGCAATCTCGTGTATATGACGTAATACATAAGCATGGATGCGCAACCAGGTTTTAAAAATTGTTTATTTCGATTTTATTTAATTTGTGTCTAAACTTTTGAGACAGCAGTTTATTTTTGTTACCATTTAATTTATTGCAATATGCACAATTCCACTTTTCTTTGTTATAAATATTGTTTATATGTACAGCACATTAATTTCAAGCAGTGATTTGAAAATTGAATAAATATTTTTCAAAGTATGTAAGAATTTCTTCATTGTCTAAACTTTTGCGTCATAGTGTACTTTTAAAAATGAATATTTCTTTTATTCTATTGTTTTAAAATTTATGTATATTTGCTGTCTGCTATTTACAAATTCCCCCTCCCTATTTTTCTTTTTACAAATGAGGTTTAGAATGCCGATTTCTGTTTAAAATTTTTCCATTTGGATTGTTTTGTTGTTGTTATTTTTAATCTTTGAATTTTCGAAAATTAAGCTTAAAGTGGTTATAAAAGAAAAAAAAAATAGATAGCGGACTCAGGGCGAATACTCAAGTTATTCCTTTAATTCTATAGCACTTGAATATTAATGCCTGCAAATTTTATGCGCATATAAAAATGACTTTGTTAATGCACCAAGAAATTCACACTATTCAGAAGTATTATTAATTTTTTTTCAAGAAGTAGGTAATATTAATTTTCAGAAGTATTTTTTTTATTTCAAGAAGTAATGGTAATTTTCAGAAGTATTATTTATTTTTTCCAGAAGTAATATTAATTTTCTGAAATATTTTTTTTTCAAGAAAAGCCTTAAATGTATTTAATGTTTTGATATGCAAAAACACCTGCATAGAAATTAAAAAAAATATATCGTAATAAGAAGTTCAAGTTACCTACCCTGTTTAGAACCTAAATAAACATTGATAAATATTAAATTAACGTGAACAAATAGCGAAAAAGGGGTGTCGAAAAACGCGGCTATTTTTCAAATTTATTTTTAAGTGGTTAAAGAATGAATTTAAAATGTCAGCTTAAATCGATGTGTCTATAAAAAATCTTATACGCTTACTGTTTATTTTGGAATTAAGAATACCTACAATTCATTTAATTCTGTCTGTTTTAACTTTTACATATATTGTAGTTTTAATTCAACCGACAAGAATTGCTGACATCTTTTTCCTTCTATTCCACGTTTTAATCGTGCGATGACTAGGCCTAATTTCTTTTTTAAATTTCATCTTAATAAAGTAAAAGTTTTTCTAACACAATATAAATATATAGACAGAATAGTTATAAAGAAATGCATTACAAAATGAAAGAAAATTCTTACCTTACATCCACATTCACTATCTTCATATTTGAATTTGCCATGACCAGCGACAGATCTCATCTAAACATCGACGGATGAATCAAAATAAACGCCATTTCTGGTAAGTAGGTTGGCTGGTTTCACGGTTGCATTCTCGAGATCCGTCTTGGAATATCCTCCGGTCGTTTTGAGGACGGTTGCAGCTGGACGGTTTCAATTGGTCCGTTCTTTAGTATTCTGCGGACATTCACAGGATAGTTTTATGGGATATGACGACTACAGGATTTTTAGGATCATTGTAGAGCGTCCGAAGGACGACTGTGGTTGTCTGGGATGTGCCAAATACAAACTAGAGAACCTTTTAAGAATACTTACATTACTTCTCTAAATACATTTCATACTTACACCCGAGCAAAAGTAAGAGAGTTGGATTTTTTTTTTTTTTTGTAATAAGAACTTTTTGACATTAATTAGATTTCTTGTTAAATATTTTGTAAGACATTATAAAAATTGAATGAATTAAAACACCATCATGAGTATATTTAGACTGAAAATGAGATAGTTTTTGGCACAATTACAGCAATTTCAAAATTAGATGTTTTATATAAAAATACTTGGAATTTCTAAATCAGGAAACATTATTATAGTGATATAAAAAGTATACTTTTTTAAAGCTAATAATACAATCATTTTATCATTTTATTTTGAAATATTATATTCTAAGATTAATAATCAAGAAAGAAAGTAAAAAAAAAAAAAGTTTTATTAACGCTATGATAACGCTAAAACATATTGATCGTTTACGAATAAAGATAATGCAGTGAATTGAATGTTTTCGTATATGAAATGAATACAAATCACCAATGCTGGTACAGCCGTTATATGTCAAATCCCGCATACATATAATTAGTTTGTAATGGATTATTATATTGTATTTAACACCAGTAAACACTATTCAATAATTTAACTGTCACATGCGACACATTGTTTACACGAAATGCACACAATAATCCTACTATCCCTTGTATATAAGATCCCACCTGACATATATAATTGAAATTATATTAAGTTACACAGTACAGATTACAGTTAACAATAGCACAGCGTAAATGTATACACATAAATAATTGTTTCCGTTTATAATGAAATTATACAGAGATCAAAATGAAATATAAGTAGACGCCTATTTTGTGTGTCTGCTCCTGACGCGTTTGTATATTTTGATTTTACATAACGTTTTTTTTCACCTATTAATCTTTTTCCATTGTCAATAACTTCTTGATTGTTTTAGTTTTTAGAAAAGCATCTGTGAAGGCGTCTACCTTCACATATTGATATTAATAGTTTCCTCCTTTCCCCCCTTTAAAATTACGTTTTTTTTTAATTCTTAAATTTAAGTATCTGTCCGCATTTGGATTCAATTCTTTTTCTAGCGCTCTTTTCCCTTCATAAATTAAGCAATCATTTTTCTGTATCTGTAACATTTTAACCGCAGCGCACTGCATTTAAAAGAAAAGAAATAATATCCTTTTCTCGCCTAGCAACAGCGTTCTAAATTTTCATCCTTCTGCCTTAGTTTTGATGATATGCAAAAATCAGTCAGACATATTACTTCTACATTTTTAACCGTTGGTACAGATACAATATATATTAGTCATTTCAGTTATTAACCCTGTCTTTATTTTATTTTAGTTTATTAACGGGCGCTTTCGGCCGCCACAATCTCATGAGATTTTTGGAATAACCCTATAGAATGTTCTTTTGTGGTTTATGAGCTATAATTCCTAAGCAATCACTTGGCGGAAAATATTTCATTTTACTATTTTACATTCCCATTCAAATACAATTAACAGCCTCTGACCGCATCTCTCCTCTCATGGTATTCTCGCCATATTGCATACGTAATTGGCGAAAGTGTATGTGTACTCTTGCCAATACTCCATCATTTGGAGAAAATGTATTTGTGAACACTTCCTTCTTAACTCGCATGCTATGAGCATAAAAAAAAAAATGTATCACTTTGCTTCCTTCTCCAACACCGGCTTTCGCCGGATAATCCAGGCGTGGTTGAAAGAATCCCGGGGCATAATAAAGACCTTCAGTCACCATACCACTGAATCCACTTATTTTTAATGCTTCTTGTCTGATTACTCAAAATAATTAAAGTTGATTTCCAGCCTCCTGATGTGTCTGTCGTATCAATAAAAGGAAACATCCTACCACAAGAAAGCTTCATCATAGCATATCCGTCAGAATTCTCCAATAACGTAATTGGAACATAGCATAACTTAATTTTAATAAACAAATTAAAAGTTACAGTCGCTAAAAAAACGGGAATTTTCATCCATTTTTTTGCCAAACAGACAAAGAGAAAAAGAAAAAAAACTTTCCATCTGGAACTACATCTGCTCTATGAATGTACATTAAAAAATATGCTGATAAGTTCGCTTTATATAGAAACGGTACCAATAATAGACATCTTTAATAACATATCTTTAAAAGGTATGTGGAAGAATAGATATATGTATATATATATATTTGAAATTTCATCCAATTTGAAACTGTATAAACCATTTGGTAAAAAGGTTTAGTAATTGGACATGATAAAAGTTTTGTCCACCTAATGTTAAACTTTTCTTCAACCCATATCTTCTAAATTGCAGATTGTTCTGACGTTGTGTATTTTTAAGATTCGTACCACTAATTTTGAAAGGTAATATTTGTCTTATTAACACGGAGAAAAAAATTGAGGTTAAATAAGTAGAATATTTGTATTTAAAAATAGATGTATATAAAACTTAAACAAGTACAAGTTCTGTATTTTTTAACCCAGCTCAGAGACATAGAATGTAAATGTAACACCCAATTATTTAGAAAACCTCCACTATTATATTTAGTCCTTTGTACATTTACTAGATTTTATGTTATCATATGCATTTTCACGTCACTTGACTGTGATGTTTCCCTATGATACGTTTTCCTGCGAGACAAGTAACAATTTCTGATTCTCCAACAGCTGCGAAATACGCATTTAGGCAATAATGATAGATTCCAAAGGAAAACAAAATGTATGTTTAAAGTGCAAAGATTCTCAAAAAGGATTTAGTAGAGTAAACGGGTTTAACAGTGATAATCCAAAGGGTGGTGGATAACCAGTAGTGGGTAAGTAGTGAAATTTATTGGGCAGAGTGAAATGTAACTCTGGATTCGCAAATTTAAAATTTCTTGAAAATTATCTCTCATTAAAAAAATAAAAAAACCCTTATATTTTACTGTGTTTTATTGTTTACTAATAATATTTTACAAATATAACCATTAGTGAACTCTTATTCGGATATATTTGCAATGATAAAACTTTTTGCCCTTTTTACCTTAGTTAATTTGTTCCAAATTCTTATAATATCTATCTTTTTACCCGTCTTTTAATAATACCTTAATTACCCTTTATATTTTAATCCTAGGCATTTAATTCAGCGTATTCTTCCATTTTTCTTATTCTAAAAACCTTAATTTGCTAATAACTCTACTTCTTTGTAAAACACACTAATCCATTTTATTCTGAGACATTAAATTATTTTCTTTCGAATGTTTATTAAATATAATTTTTTCTTCTTCGTTTCATATCCCATGATGCCTTGCAAGTTTGCCGCCCTTATCCCGATTTCTTAATAATGCTTCCACCGGTAAGTAATAACTTCTGACGGTTACATCGCGCGCACCACGCCCCATCTCTGGGCTTTAAGTCTATCACTGGTACGGCCTCCACTCTCCCTCCCCCTTCGCTTTGCTGGATTGGCCCTACGTTGTGAGCGTCCGGCTTTACCTCTGCGCATTTTTCTAATACTTGATCTGTTACATTCGCTTGGAGAGCAGAATTTTGCATGATATTGTGTAGTTATAAAAAATGCACTTCACTTGGAAAGTGGTTCGTCAATTAGTCGTAATGAAGTTTCTGATAATTTTTATCATTCTAAAGCTACGTAACCTTACGTGACCTTACCCGAAACTAAGTACTATTAGACTAGTGAGGTTGACTAAATTTACCTATCATAAATAAATTATTTGACTGGATTGATCTCTGCTTCTCTCGTTATTCTTGGGAAAATTCCTAAGAATTCAACCTATCCTTGCCTTACCTCCGACCATGACGACCCAACAACATTCAAATAAATTTGGTTGTTGATATTCTCGACTGCTTTTATGCTGCCTGTTTTCGACATGCTTTAATATCCAGTTGCAGTGTGCCATAATTAGGCTGCAACCATTAATGCTACGATAAATACGACATGTTTTGAGAGAATGTTACATATATATGTATATAATGTGTCAAAAAATAATAGTGAAATGCTATTGATCAGTACAATTACCATCAATTTACTATTTTGGATGTAAATGTCAATTTTCGATTTTAGTAGCTCTGTTTGTTATGATTGCTGCACAATGCGTCCGGTAGAATATTTGATGTTAGACTTATGAATTAATTTTTGAATTACTTTAGTTTTCTAAGAGTCCTGTTAGAGGCATTACAGAAGGTTCCCCTCTTTCATGTTGTTTTTTATTCTGTTTTTTTTTTTATTTGCATCCAGTACTGGCAGTGGATATATGTCATAACCTCTTCAGACCCCAGGGTTTATTATTATACTTTTTTTTAACTTCAGTTATGAATTTATATTAACAAACCGATAACTAAGAAAGATTGAAAAGTGAAAAAAATTAAAATGTTTTTTTTGTACATAAAATTTGATGATACATGGGGACCCAAAAAGTATATATTTTGACAGTTTGTCAGGATTTTTTATTTTCCTTTTTTTTGCATTGCATTGAAAAAACACTGCAAAACGTGAAATGATTATACTTTTAATAATATTTTATTTCTAATGGACTCTACAACTGGTATCTTAACGTACTGAAAAACTATTTACGTTTTCGTTTTTGTACATTTCGTGCATTTTTGCTGCAAGCCATTTTGATATAACACGTATCTCGCTAAAAAAAGCAGTGTAAGAAACAAATTGCTATTTTGTTTAGTTCTGCTATTTGTAAAGGTTCCATACACACCAATTTCCTTTTTCTGAACATTATTTATATACGTGAAAAAAAATTGTAAAGATGTGTATCCTATAGGATACATCGGGTCTGAGGAGGTTAATATAAATTACAACTTTCATTTGAATAAAGTTTTTTGAAAGTTTATTATATTATAAATTTATTTGAATTAATGAGGTTTGATTCTGAAATCAGAACTGAACATGTGATTCTCTGTTATGTGCGAATTTGTAATAATGTGCATTTATATATATTTTTGTTATTGTGTTAATAAAAAAAAATCAAAGAAGGATTTACTTCCATTTAAAATTCTCTAGAGCTATGCATTTTGATTTGCAATTAAAATTAAAGAATACTTATGTTTTCTGTTTATTGACATTGATGAGAGGAGACGCATTAAAATCCTGTAATTTTTTAAGACCTGACCTACACAATTGTGTATGTTATCCTAAAGAAAAATAAAAACATTTTCCCTTTTTGTGCAATTTAAAGTCGAGCCTGCACCCACAAAAATGCGTGGATCCTCCCATGGCATAACATGAGATCGACTATTTTTGTTAAATGTTTTTTGAAGCACATACTTTCCAGTAAATTATGAGAAACAAACAAAACTTTCCATTCTACCAAAAAATCCCCAGGTGTTAAAGGGATAAACGATTTAATATCAACAGCCTGATAGCGCAGTAGACAGAGGGTGTGCCTAATGTTCGTAATTTAGGCATTTTCAAATTCTTTAGGAGGAAAGGTATCAAAAATTTGTAGTTATGACATGTTGTCCATTTGTTTTATGTAGTTATTTGTGTGTGATTAATAAAAGTAACAAGTACTTTCTATGTAATAGAACGCCTAAATATTACTCATTTAGAATGTTTGAATATTGTGTGTATTGATTTCAATGAAAAATTAATTAAATACTTATAAATGGTAATAAATGTCACCAAAATAGTAATAAATACTGACCAAAAAATATTAATAAAATAGATTTATAACCTTATTTATTAGTTTGTTATGTGTAACAAACTTATTCTCATTTGGCAATCGGTCTCTCCCATAATGCACCTCAGAGCCGCATGAGTAAGTCCCTGAAGGAACTCCTAGATACTCCACAAAATGATATAGCTGTGGACCTGAAGACCTCTTGGGGCAGCAATTTTCATATCCCAGGATGTATGAGCGATTCTCAGAATTTTTACATTCCTCCTAGGGATGCCCTGGGGAAGCTCTGGATTAATAATATGAATTTCAACGTGCTTCAGATAGTGCAACATCATTGAAATACACTGCAGACGATTGTTTCCGGTGACCATAATGTAACAGAATTCCTTTGGGTGACTCGGTAAACAAATTATGAATTCTATACTTTTAAATTTGAACAGGAAACATGTTATTGTAAGCCTCAGTAACTTATAATAATTACACGGCAAACTGGGCATATTTTACGAGAGTTAGAGTATGGCAAGTTGGCCAGACATACAAACTGAAGACATAAACACTTTAGAATGATATTCAACATTGTTAAATATATACAGTCACCACGTGTGTTTATTGTTATACGAATTTTTATATGATTAGCGGTTTTTTTTTGTTTTTTTTTTTTCTCTATCAACTAATATAATTTTTTTATTCATATAACTAATTGATATATTTGATATCTCCAAACATGGAACATAGCAATAAATCCAGAGCGTTGAATGATGAATTTAGCAGCTATTCCTAAAAGATGTATTTCAAATGTCTTTTTTTACTTTATTTCTAACACTCTATCATACACATTAAGCATTAAAAGAAACTAGGTCTGCTTGACAAACAACTTCTATATTGTGCAATATAGATTACTGTGTTAATCATCTACTATAGTTTCGGTATAATGGAAGACTGCTTATGGATAAAACTCTTTTTTTTTTTTTTTTTTTTTTTTTTTTTTTTTTTTTTTTTTCAAAATATTTGTTTTAGTCAAATTTTGTATTACTTTGCAAAGCGCAAAATTATGATAAGACTGTTTCGATGATTGTTAAATCAATAATGATTGTGCGTATATACTGGCACTGTTGGTAAAAATCGCGTAAGGCAGGTTGAAGCAGCCACCTCGTCTTAACAGATCTAATGCGATAAGTTGGCATTCTGCCCTTGGAGGTATTTTGTAATATGTTGCATGTCATATAAATGGATCCAACACAATATGCTCTAAATTACTCCTAAGATTCAGGTTAACAATATAATGTTACATTCACCACTACAAAAGGCAATTACAATTTGGTGAGAAAATATCAAAGTTTAATTTTAAACAAATCTTTTTTTTTATAAACTGGAAATTAATTAAAGAAAAGAAAAAACTGGTATGGTAATCCCTCTATAACTTATATATGACCTTGAAATCAAAAGTATTATACCTGGGGGAAAATACACTATTTAATTTAAAACTAGATTCTGGTAATTGTTTAAAGTGCATTTTACTTAAATTACCGAATAACTAAACACGAAACATGCGGCGTTAATATATATTAAAGATCGTAGCCTAGAGCGTCCAACACTGTTTTTTTTTTCTTTACCATGGGCACTTAAGTGCTATAAAGCATATGTCTCGGCTAGGTGATCATCCTAAGGCGAGAAACTGAGAATTTATTCCCAAGAAAGCCTGGTACTAGTTTTATATATGCCGAAGGGGTGAGAGGTTGAGTTAACCTTACTCAGTGCACCGTTGGGAATCACACTCGGAATCACACAGTCCACTAATCTACTGTGTTTATATTACCGTCTAAATTTATCGAAATTTGCGTTACGCTGCTGTATTTGACGGTATCTTTGCAAATGTTATAAATGTTCCCAATAGTATGTCTTCTAAATTACTATTAAAATTCAGCTTATAAGTGATGGATTCACCAATACTAAAGGCAATTATAATTTTCTGAGAAAATTGCAAAGAAAAATTTTAAAGAACTCTTATTTTTTTAATTCTGGAGGTTGTGTAAAGAAAAGAAATAAGCGAAGTAATCAACTATAACTAGCATATGACTTTTAAAAGAAAATTGCTACGGGGTGGGAAATATACTCTTAAATTTAAAACTAGATTCTGTTAATTGTTAAATGTTCTTTTATCTCAAACTAGCAGGCTATGCCCGCTGCGCTGGTCCATTTTCCCAAGCGAACTTTGAATTAAACGAAATAGTGAATTTAACCTTTCACTTTAAAGTAATATGGACCTTTACCTAAAATGTTCTTTAGCATTGCTGAAACGATATGAACGCCATTGTGCTATTATATTTTCTAACGTGCAAATTTTCAGATGTTAAGGTCCAAGGCTTTTAATTGACAAATCACAGTAGGATTTGGTATGGAATTGATTATAGAATTTTCCACCATATCTGTATTATAAGTAAAGTAGAACGGCATGGTATATACTAAAACTCTGTCTGAAAAATTATCTAACTAACGATGCAATTTCTATTGAAATCCATTCGGGATAATCTTCTATAAAGGCTAATTTTTCATAATCAGGTTTTTCTGATTACATACTTAAAACAATTCTACATAATTCAATGGTTACGCGATGTAGAACGGTATGTTATATATTAAAATCTTCACTGAAAAATTATCTAACTAACATTTTAAGTCTCATTAAAATCCATTTTATAGAACGCAAGTTATATGTAGGCGTAACGAAATTCCCATTTGCATTTATATATATCGTAGAAGTAGATAGATAAGAATAATGATGAGTAAAATTTATGAAATTGCAAGTTATTTTTCGTTGTCTGTGATGAATAATTTTAAAAACATTTCAGTTGGCGGGTATTGAGATCCACGTTCATGATTACAGCAACTGTATTTCATTTTGTGCCAAAATATTCTCGTTAAAATGAGCCAATTTGGTGTGAGTTCCTTCACAGAAAGGAAATCTTTGAAAAGAAAATACGAATTTAAAATGTAGGCACTACATTGCATACAAAGTTCAATTTACAATCAAACGAAAATCTGGAATTACAAATCTTATTTACACGAAAATAAACTTTTAGAATGTTACGTAAGTTGTTTTGTTGATTTCATTTAAAGGCCCAGTAACATTTTAAACAGACCGATTTGACAGACGTTTTAAATTATGGAAATCAATATTTTATCCATTGGTCAAGAAACATCAATTTCGTTGTTCTGATTATACAAGCAGTTAGAGGAAAATCCTATGATTAAATTTCAGTATATTTAGTTGAAAGTTTTGGAACAGAACTTATATAATTACACCACATTTCACATAAAAGAAATATTAGCCTGTTGATTTTTTCTTAAAAAACTCCTTTATTAATTTTTATCATGAACAAAAATGTATATTCATGTTCAAGTAAGTAAATCTTTATTTTTGGCTGAACAAATGATTTGTGACACTGGCTTCCAAAAAATTTGCTTTTCTCTCTACACTCATAACCAAACCTCCAAACGTGTGTAAAGACTGATTTTATATACTCTGTGGTTTGTAAATATACAGGGTAAGTGAATATGAATATAGCGATTACAAACGGCTATAACTATTTAATGGAAAAGAATTTATCAATAACATTGACACAGAATGTAGACGGAACTTCAAAATTTCTTTACGTAAGGCAAGTGCAGTGAACTGGAAGCCTACGCATGCGCGATTTGAAACTTTGCAACTACAAGAAACCTGTTCATTGCGGACGTCGCATTAGTGAAAATGGCCAATTATGACGGTAAAAATGGCCGATTTCTTTCTGTGGTGTTGTGTGAAACACAGAGAGCCTCCCATGCCCCAAACAATTGAAGAACTCAAATTACACATTTGTAATGCGCTTGCGTTGGTGACTGAACAAATGCTTCAGAAGGTATGGCGTGAAATGGACTACCGCCTAGATCTTGTTCGTGTGACCAAGGGAAGTCACACAGAACATCTATGACGTATGTATACAAAATTTTGAAGTTACGTCTACATTCTGTGTTAATCTTATTGATAAATTCTTTTCCATTAAATAGTTATAGCCGTTTGTATTCACTTTGACTAAAATCACATACGGGGCATTCTCACAATTTTTTGGCTTTCAGGAATAAACATAAGGTGAAATTAAAGTTACTAAAATAACATTTCAATCTGATAGACGAATGCCTTAATGATTCAAAATAAAGAAAAAATGGTCAGCAGCGAATTTTTTTTTTTTATTTAACTGAGGTTTAAGTTAATCTTTCGAGTTTAATTTTACCATTTTACCACTATAACTTTTTATTTTCTTCTAAATTTTTACTTATAATGAATTTGCATAGTATCCACATGACATTCAAATAAGAAATAATGAAAATGTAGTACTTTTAATACAGAATTTTTTTATACCGTTGCCTTAAAGGGATGTTACAGAAGGGACGGTAAGGGACGGTATAGGAAAAAAGGGACGAAATGTGAAAAAAAGGGACGGTAAGGATGGAACGGTAAGGAAAATTACCACCTATTTTTAGGTAAATCATGTTAAGACTAAGTGATAGCCACAATGTTCATTGATTTTTAGATGCAGTTGTCAACATTGGATTAAATTAATTTTTTTTTTTTAATTTACCTCGCAAAGTGCAGAAATAAACCTTCGGGACGGTAGGACTACCAATAAAGCCACGATCTTGAAATTGATATTCAAATTCTGATTTAAATTCTGCAGTAAATTTCCTGTCAAAGAATTTTAGACATTCTTTCTATAGCATACTTCTGCATGAGAAAAAACTTGGAAAAAACTCTGTGGCTGCATCTGAAGTTATTTTATGTATAAGTTTAGCAAGAGGGACTGTAAAAAAAAAACCCAGGGACAGATTTCAAAAAATAACATCAACCGTAAAAATGTGTGCAGGTTAATTTTTTGCTATATATTTATATAAAACATTAGTCCCAGTTTCCGAAAAAAATTTCATTGAATTACGTTTATTGAAATAATTTTATACAGACAGCTCCAAACTTAAAAATCAGCATCAGGGACACGGGACGGTATAGGAGTTTTCCTGGTATTTGCACCCCCAACATCGTCCAAAACTTATTTATCTCGTTAATATTGTTATGCAACCATGCAATGGGATATTCCCCACATATATGAAATAAAAAAAAAAAAAAAAACACAGAAAAATGTATAAAAAAATTATTATTCAGGGATATAAAAGTCAAAAGGTTGTGAGAATGCCCCATATATATATGATTTCTACTCTGTAGTTATCTGATACCTTTTCGTAGGAAATTCCATTAAATTTTGCATTGTTATCATCGCAAAGAATCAATAAATGTATTTAACCAATCTCGTTTCTTATGTAATATGTATTTTCTTCTTGTTATTGAACTATGTTTTTGGAATCTATCTAAAGTGTTTTGTGTGGAACTGTATTTGATAATGTCATTTTATTCATAATTTCACAGTTGGTGGTCGGTAATGTTTATTTAATGGTTATATATATATATATATATATATATATATATATATATATATATATATATATATATATATATATATATATATATATATGTATATATATAAATATAAATAAATAAATAAATATATATATATATATATATTTATAAATAAAAAGTAAGACTGTTTTGAATTGTATGATTTATACATAAACATAGATTTTAGTAAAATGTAAAAAACAAAAAAAAAAACAAAAAATAAAAAAATAAAAAAAAAGTCAAAAGAGGAGATTTAAAGTACTGTTTTCCTAAGATAAACATTTTTGTTTTGAAATATTAACTAAAATCATTTTTACTTTGGCACAAACATTTCTAAAAATTGAAAAAAATTATGTTAGACTTTTTCGTGTGGCAAACGTACAGTTTCTATATTTGGAAGTTGAGCGGAAATAAAAAACTTCAAGCAAAAAACGGTTACGTTTCAATATGTGAATCACCAATGAGTTTACTTCATTTCCTATTCCAGTTCAAAAATATACTTTATTGAGGTAGAGAAATCGGTAACCGAATAACCCAAGTAAGTTGAATGCTTCACATCCTTTACCTTCAATAAATCTGTCAACTTTCAACGATAAAAGTTGTAGGTTTTTAGGAATAATATAAAAAGGAATGCAGTTACTTTTTGATGCAAGTTTATGTGGTTTGTGTGACGAATAGAAAATTAAAAAAAAAGCATATTTTTCAAATACTTTTAAATATTACTTTTTATCGAAAGACACAAAAACTACCGATACTTAAAATGTCAAATAAACTATTTTTCGATACAGTTCTGTTCTTTTGAAGCTATGTTAAACATTAATGTAGTATTGATAAAGACAGATGTATATAATGATTTATTTAAAAATACTTTTGGTGCGCCAAAATAAATTTTAAGTTTATAAATATTGAGATAATAACACTTAAAAAATTATTATCAGTTAGAACACCGTGTAAATTAAAGATAACATTTGAATACTTTTTAAATCAACTCGGTAATCACTAAGGTTTATTATGTATTAGGTATATTACTAAAAATTTAATTATCTATTAAACTATATTATTAATCATCATGCATAAAAAGTACGATTTGTTTTATTTTACTTTTAAAATTAAAATATATATATTAGGATAGTAAAAAAATAATATGAATATTTCTTTTTTAGTTATTAAAAAAATCAAAGCTTTATCATTGTACATATAAAAACGTAAAATTGCAGGACGTTTAAAAAATATATACACAAATTATACGCTAAAAACTGGCTAATATGTCGTTTCTTTTCAGTTTTAAATAATATAAAATCATATATGGAATTCGAACAATCCTTCAGCGAAATAAAGCAATCAAAAAATGCTACTGGAATTCAAAAACATAGCTCAAGTGCAGAGGCAGTATTGAAGAATTTGAAAATAGATCACCTTTACCTCGATCGACTTACAGTCACTTTAATTAGAGATTAGTTCGAGGTACATAGACGCGTTCGGAATGTTCACAGGCTAATTTTAAGGTGGCTGTGGTCACCAACAAACACCGCAACTGGAGGGTAGCTGGTCGATCTATTCGGCAAACGGTTAGCAAGGTAGGTCATTAAAAATCAGAACATGAAATAATATGGTACTCGTATAAGGTATCAACGAAGGAAAGCTATCTTAAAATGTTACTGGAACTTCAAAAACATAGCCCAAGTGCAGATGCAGAGTAGGAGAATTTGAAAATTGACCACTCTTTACACCAGCGACTTACAATCGCTTTAACTCTTTAAGACACAACCGCACGAACGTAGGGGTTAGACATTCATTTAAACGTTTGCTTCTGAGTCGTATGTAATAAAAACTCGAATCGAACGATATTTCTGGGTTGAAAATAGAGTAAAGTATCATTTTTTATCAACAGATAGCGATTGCTGTCCATGTGTTACTTTCTACAGGCATGCCTAGCTTTGTTTACAAAAACATCGATTCTTACAGTGTTAATTAGATATTAGTTCGAGGCACATAGAACTGTTTGAAATGTTCACAAGAAATTTCGATATGACTGTGACTATGAATAAACATCACAACTGGAGAATGGCTAGTAAATCTGTTCGGCAAGCGGGTAGCAAAGTACGCCATTGAAAATTTACTAAAACTATCTACACATTTCGTCTTTAGATTGCTCGATGCGTTATAATCCATAACTTTATAATCGATCAAAACTTTATGTACAGTATTTGAAAGTACCTGTATATTACTTTAATGAGTAAATATTTTGAATTTTACGTCATTCCTAATTTTAAGTAGATTTCGTAAGAAATACTACCTATTGGGATCGTTTCTATGTTGGAATTTCTGAAAATTTTTTGCATATCTACACCGATCATGACCCCTAGAACCCAAAACCACCTTCAGTAAAAAACTTTATCTATCTATCTATCTATCTATCTATCTATCTATCTATCTACCTATCTATATATATATATATATATATATCACTTTCTTCTGGACACGATAACTTTCGTAATTATGCACCAATCTCTTCCAAACTGATACATAAAATCAAAGGGCATAAAATCTCGGTCAAGTTCGTTAATGGGCGAAATCGGACCAAGGGGATGGAAATAGGGAGGGGTTTTGTGAAAACCGACACCCCCCCATAATTTCTTAATTTTTGTACATATCAAATCAGTTTAAAGTTTTTATTACTTCTAAAAATAGGGCCAAAATTTTATGTATCACAGATTTTTGATAAAGTTAAAAATGGGCTCAAGGGGCGCAAAAAATAGGGGTTTTTGGGAGAAAAAAAAATCATAACTTAGTTTATTCTCAAGATATCAATTCCAATTAATTTTATTATAAATCTCCTTAATATTATCTACAACTTTTATATTCACAAGTTTTCGATAGGACCAATTTGTACCGAAAATAAATAAATAAAAAAAAATAATAAAAACGAAAACAAAAAGGTGGTTTGAAGAAGTAAAATATCCATAACCCCGTCAATTCAAAAGATATAAAATCCCTAAGAATATATCATACATCTTAATATTGTCTACAACATATATACAATCAAGTTTTGGATAGGACCAGATCTTACAGCAAAAACAAATTAAAAATACATAGCGGTTAAAGAAAAAATAAATCCCTGCCGGCCCGGCGTGCAGGCGGAGGTAGATTTCGAAGTTAAGTATACTAATTTCACAAACAAAAACCAAACCATGATTAGAGATAAACCCTCTTTAACAATTTTATCTGGCTGCTTTTGACGAGTTTTTATTTCATTTTTATATAATAACTGGTTTTATCAGAATCATGTTAGGGCGGTATTCAAAAAAATACTTTTCCATGCTCAACAACTCGAAATTTTCTGGCATAACTCCAGATTCATTTTTAATAGGAAAAACATGAAACTTGTTGACGTGATTTTTGAAGAGATTTATAAGCGACCTGTGTTTTTAATTTTCGTTTAATTAATTAAAACTTGATACATAAACAATTGTTTTCTCAGTAAGACAATATTTTTCGTTTCTAACACAATCGATTCGGGAAATTCCGTTCAAAATGGCCACTCTGACATCATTTTTTGAAATATATTCTGCCTCTGTCAAAAAATCGATCATTACGGTACATTATACAGTTTCTGTATAAGCGAATCTACCAACTGGATGCGTTTGAGAGCAAAAATGAATTTAAAAATGAGTCATAAAATACGCAGTTTGGATTTGAATACTTCCTTTTCCAACACAATCCGCTTCGGGAAATTCGGTTCAAAAGGCCCACTTTGACAGCATGTTTTAAAATATATTCTGCTCCTATGAAAAAATTGACCATTACGGTACATTATATAGTTTCTGAGTAAGAAAAGGTACCAATTGGAAGCCTTTGAGAATAAAAATGAATTGTAAAATGAGTCAGAAAATAAGCAGTTTGGATTTGAATACACCCTTACTAAGATGATTTTTTTCTTCAACCGCTATGTATTTTTAATTTGTTTTTGCTGTAAGAATTGGTCCTATCCAAAACTTGTCTATATAGATGTTGTAGACAATATTAAGAAGATATATGATTAATTCATGGGGATTTTATATCTTTTGAATTGACGGAGTTATGGATTTTTTTCTTCTTCAAACGCCCTTTTTGTTTTCGTTTTTATTTTTTTTTGCGGTACGAATTGGTCTTATCAAAAACTTGTGAATATAAAAGTTGTAGGTAATATTAAGGAGATGTATAATAAAATTATTGGATTTGATATCTTGAGAATTGACGAAGTTATGAATTTTTTTTCTCCCAAAAACCCTATTTTTGCTGCCCTTGAGCCCATTTTTAACTTTATCAAAAGTCTGTGATACATAAATTTCTAGCCCTATTTTTAGAAGTAATAAAAACTTTAAACTGATTCGATATGTACAAAATTTAATAAGTTATAGGGTTTTTTCGGTTTTCACAAAACCCCTCCCTATTTCCATCCCCTTGGTGCAATTTTGCCCATTAACGAACTCGACCGAGATTTTATGCCCCTTGATTTTATGTATCAGTTTGGAAGAGATTGGTGCAGAATTGTGGAAATTATCGTGTCCAGAAGAAAGTGATATATATAGATAGATAGATACATAGATAGATAGATAGATAGATAGATGTATAAAGTTTTTTACTGAGGGTGATTTTGAGCTCTAGGGGTCATGATCGGTGTAGATCTGCAAAATGTTTTCAGGAATTCCAACATAGGAACGACGCCAATAGGTAGTATTTCATACGAAATCTACCTAAAATCATCTAAGTAAGGGTGTAATAACTACAAGGGGTGATTCTGTTCTGAAATTTCAGCCATTCAGTTCTGAAAAAGAAAAAAAAATCATTCCTTCTTATCCTAAAAACCTCATAATGGATATTAATTATGAATGAATAGTATGTTTTCTCCTACCGATTGGCAATTTTTGTGTGTTTTTTATGTGACCAATTGACAGATTTGTGATTTTTCCCCTAACAACCGACTGTCGATTTTTCTTTTTCCTCTGCGACTGATTGATGAATTTTGTGATTTTTTAAGCAGTAGATGGACAAATTTTGCGATTTTTTTTCTTCATGACTAACTGAAGAATTTCTTGTAACCAACTGGTGAATTTTTTGATTTTCTTTTCCTTCACGAGCGATTTTGAAATTTCTCTACATACATTTATAATCTACAGTGATTATAGACAAAATTCATGCATTAATAAGATTCCTGTTTGCTGAGGATTCTGTTTCCATTATTTTCTCTCTCTCTTTTTTTTTTTTCATTCCATTGATGCAGAACTATATAATACAGAGAACCCAACTTGAACCTGCAAAATCCATTTTACAGACATGCTACTATTCCACGGAATTGCGTTTTTTTAGCACTAAATTTTATTATCCCTTCGATCTATGCAAATATGCATTAAAATTTGTTGACATTTTTATGGGGGGGGGAGGAGGGATAACGGAAAAAATACAAGAAAAACGCTAGTACCAACCATGCCAAATTGAGCAAATTTCTTCAAAGGATCGCAGGAAAAATGGAAATTTTTTAAAGAGTCGCAAAAATTTTTGGTCGGGGAAAAAACGCGATTAACGTGAAAGGATCGTAAAAAAAAAAGTGTGCTTTTCTTTAAAGGATTGCGAGAAATTAATTACATTTCCATCAAAGGATCGCAGGGAAAAAATATGATTCCCATCAAAGGACTGCGAAAAAAACACAATTTTTGTTAAAGGATCATGAAAAAGACACGACTTATGTCAAAGGATCGTGTAAAATATACGAATTTCGTCAAAAGATTGTGGGAAAAAATGCAAATTACGTCAAAGAATTGTGAAAAAAAATGCGAATTTTGTTTAAGAATCGCAGTAAAAATGCAATTTTTGTTAAAGGATCATGAAAAAGACATGACTTTCATCAAAGGATCGTGTAAAATATATGAATTTTTGTCAAATATCGTAGAAAATATGCAAATTTCGTTGAAAGATCGTGGAAAATACGCAAATTTTGTTAAATGATCGTGGAATAAAACGCAAATTTCGTCAAAGGATTGCAAAAAAAAACGTGATTTCGTCAAAGGATCGCAGAGTAAACGTGAATTTCATTAAAATGACTGCAGAAAAAGTGCAATTTTCGTCAAATTGTCGCAGAAAAAGGCTAATTTTATCAAGGGATCGCAGAATAAATGCAAATTTTCTCAAAATGTTACGGAAAACTTCGAATTTCGTAAAAAGTCTGTGAGGCTGTGAAAGTTCAGCAATTTTTTTTTTCTTTTTTTTTTTTGCTGAGCCTGTACCATGTCTGATTTTAAGTCAACACGACCGAACCTGCAAAAATAATTTTCAAAATATGAAAAATATTATCAATATTTTGTTTTTGATATACACAAAAACCACATATATCATATTTTTGATAGTTTATGTACACATACACATGTTACGTGCGTTTAAATTGAGAGGTGTCTGTTATTCAAACTTATATAAAAGTTCAAATATATAAAGTTTAGGAATTAAAAAGTGTTTGCTAAATAGAAATGTCTGCCTTTTGAAAGAAAAGCCATTATGGAGGTCTTATTGTACATAGACAGGGGTAGGGAAATGCATCATTTTACTCGTCATTGGCGAGTGAAATTTCTAACAGGGCAAGTGAATTTTTAGGTAGTTTTTGAAAACTACAAACTATAGAGATATGCCGAAAACTTTTTTTTTTTTTTTTTTAGTAGTTAGCTATATTTTTCAACTTTCCTAATTATTGCGATGTAAACATGGTACTAAGTTCTATTTTATATTAAACATTCATCTCTTGTTTATATTTTTTAAATTTATAGGGAAGAAAAATATGAAAATGCATTATAGTAATAGTAACCAACTATTTTTGTGTTGCGTAATTTTGTCATAAAAATTTTCAACTGTAGATTGCATTTTACTGGCTGGTGAAATAAATCCTTGGCTGGTAAGATTTTCTAGAAATTCCCCACCACTGTACATAGATCATCAACCTGAAAAAATATTTTGGATATCATTTGAAATTCAGGTCGACCGATTATAGTCAAAACCCAAACCGAAACAATGAAAGTGAACCCGGCGTGCAACAAAAAATCTATCATTGATCCGATCCGAACCAAGAGTCGGTTCGGGTAAAAGCAAGTAACCCGACCTGATGCAGGACTCTAATACAGAAATCTTTCAGTTAGTGTAGTAAATTGTTTTACATGCTTCCTCAATTAGTGTGTGAAGCACAAAACATAATTTTTTTCTCAGCAAGATGGTGATCATTATTCAGCAATTGGTAAGTTTTCTATTAAATAAATTAACCAGTTTGTAGGTTTAAAGCAATTAAACTGTAAGGCAAAATATTTTAATCAAGTCGTGTATTTAAAAAAGTACTCTATGATAAGTAAGCTAACATAATTAAAGAATTGTTGTAATGCAGATTAAAAATTAGGAGACTTTGTACTGTTTCTTGACTGATTGTTTATATTTTTAATATGTATACATTAATATGCGAGTGCACATATGTGTGCACCAGTGATTTTTTTTAATTGTGTATTTGCAGAGTGCATGACATCTGGCCGAAAAAGTAGCAAAACTAAACACTGTATGTAATGTATAAACAAAAAAATGTAAATGTTTTCTTTGCATCACACTATCTATTTGCATACTATTTGCTTAGTTTAGATACTATGACGCAAAATAAACGTTTACACAAATTTTACGGATGGTTCTGGATATCGTGACGCAAAACATAAATGAATTTATTGAATTAAATACATTTAATACATAACATCAGCTGAGAAAATGTATGACATATTTGATAGTGTATTGAAAAAAAAAATTATTTCAATTTCTAAATATATTTCAGAAGACAAAACATAAGTACGTGTAAAGTAATGTTTTATCTAATCTAAATCAGATCACAGCGTCACTTTAATTTTGATATCATATCTTTTAAAACTCATATTTTGAATGAAAAAGTATCACTGATTAAAAATAAATACAAGAAAAAAGAAAAATTAAATATATATAAATTCATTTTAATAGCACAGCGTCACTTAAAATTTGATATCAGAGTTTTTAAGACCCATATTTCAGATTCATATAGCCATAAAGTAAAGTGCTGCGTCAAACTTTTAACCCGTTAAGGGTTTTTGTATTGATATTTTTCATTACTTGAATTTTATTTTACATTTTTAAATATTAAACCCAGATATCAAGGTAATTTCTTTTATAACTCTTATACGAATATTTTCATTTTTTTCCGAAAATGGGTGACAATTTTTTCTTTCTGACACACGCACATGTATGTTCTTGATAATGGTCAGAAAATACAACGAAAATTGTAGATCTGCTCAATTTATTTAATTGATAATTACATGCAATATATTTTAGCTTAAATACTTTAAATATAAAACCATTATTATTTTTTTCAAAATATTATTGAGTGTTAAATTTTATTTAATTACAAAGCACTCAAATAATAATAATAATAAGACAAGAATCCTATAGCTTCTCTTCCTAATAAAATAGGTCATTATTGAAAAAAATAGTTCACATGTTGCGAGGCTTGGATTCGAACCTGCGTCCTCTACAAAAATTCCGAGCTTTAAACTGGTGTTTAAACCCGTTGCGCCAGCAGGGACTCCTTTCCTTTCCTTCTAAATTGAAGAGGTCCGAAAAACAGTTGACGCAAACGTCTCGAATTTGAGTTCTGATCTAACAGAAATTGTTTTGCATTTTAATATTTATGATACCTTATTTTTTTCAAAGAAGCAGCTACAACTTAACAGGCTAGTTTCCATATCTTCGTAACTATTGGCAATTCATAAGATTTTTAGCCTCAAATCACTGTGTTTATCTTCTGCATGTTATATCATCAAAACAATATGACACCCCAGAGATAAACCGTTCCGTATCTAGCTCTTAATATCGACACAGTAAATTTTTGAATTGTTAATAATGCTGAAAGAGCCAAATAACATTAATTTTGTGAAATAAAGAAAAGCTTGTTTATAGGAAGATCGAATAGCAGACGAACTTAAGATAACTTCTACCTGGGATGTGATACTTCAACTGAGCGAGCATCTTTGTGCATGTTCAGCGCGTCACTCCTAAGGCAGACATGTACTTATGTACTGCGCATGCGCAACAGTAGAATTTTAATTTAAAATTACGGCTAATTAATAAAATACTTGATCAAACGAATGTACGATAACAAATCTGTGGCCAAATATATTTCATTTAAAAAAGTTTGGTGTAATTTGATGCAGTAGTTTCTTCTCACGGACTGTCGAAAGAAAACGCTTAGCGTTTTAAATATATAGATATGATTTGTTTACCAATTAGAATAATTGTGTTAAAATTAATCTAGTGTAATTATCTTGAGTCGATTTTCTAGCAATCGAAGGTAAAGGTAATAAAAATAATATTATTTCAATAAAATGAAAAATAATTTACTTTTAGTAGCATAAGTTGTAGCATTTTATAGCATTTATTCGAGATAATACTTTCCTCAGCTCATTCTTTAAAAATTTCGAAATAAATAATAACTGAGTTCCATAAATTAAAGATTCATTTTTAGTGCATAAACAGTCGTTGTTATTATGTCACAAATATCCTGTACAGAAAACTCCTAAATGAATTTTGAGATGATTCCTATATGATTTGACGCAATTTTAGGATAAAAAAAAAGAATTTTATTTTATCCAACTTTTAAAAATAAACTGATATTCATTTCTAATATTCCTTCGTATAAGATGAAAATAGACTTAGAACTGGCTGCCCAAACCATTACTCATCGAGTTGATGACTGATAATCCAGGAATAGTTAAAACTCAATCTATACTGTTAAAATCTGTGCGCGTATGTTTGTAAGCACAAAAACTCGGAAACCAGAAGACTCAGGGCTACGAAATTTTGCACACGGTTTCCAGGTAGGAGGCCAAATAACGATTGAGGCAAAATAATCGAAAATTTTAAATTGATTTTTTTCTATTTTATTTTATATGTTTGACGAATTTTTGCTTTTATCTATGTTCAATCCGTAACGGCGCGAGTTCAAATCAGTTCTAAACGTTTACTCAAATGTGAGATATACATATTACGTAGGCCACGCTGTAATAGTAAGAAGATGTAGCGGGTATTACGATAATTCTTTTACCTCGCATGCAAATAATTAGAGATTATTTAATTGCGCTTAATTATTACCTTATTTTAAAAATAAAGAAAACTTTTTATCACGAAACTTTTTATTCTATATATTCCCTTATTCTAAATATATAATTTTATAACATCTGCTGCCATAGCAACATTTAAATCTCATTAAAAAAAACAATTTCATTAAACAAATTAAATTTCATTTAAAAAAATGCACAGTAGTAGAAAAATATTTTTCGAGATATATAATTATTACGTACGCCACGCTTAAATGAACGATATGTTTCTGCACCAGAGGCAATGTGGCGACTTCTTGAGAAGCCCATGCAAGACAAGTTCAATGTTATTATTCGATTGCCGGTGCATCTACAAGACATGCAATCTGTGTATGTTAGGGAAGCGGAGAAACGTGAAGCTTTTGAAAGGACAAGAAATATAAGACACCATGCTCACTGTTTTGGCTTCTACTTAACAGTTCTGATCCTTCAGCAAACATCTATCTCTATACAGAAATTCCAAAGCCCTTTTTATGGAAAAGCAATGTGTGGAAAAGACGTGTTACATTAGGTGACTTCATAATATGAATATGTATCTTTAAGCCCAAAGGATATTGAGCGATTCCGTCTTCGTATGCTGCTTTTTCACGTTTCCGGTGCCAAGTTAAGGACGTATGCGAATTCTGTCCATGAAACATTCAAGGGTGCATGCCGTGCTAGAAATTTATTAGAAGATGATGATGAATGGCAACATTGTTCAACTGAAGCATGTGGTTTTGAAATCCCACCCAAACTGAGACAATTATTTTCGTTCATATGTGTCTTTGGCAATCCAAATTTACCGATTCAATTATGGGAGCAGTTTAAGTCAGAACTCTCAGAAGATTTTGCTCGCCATCTACCGCTACAGGAAAGTAGAGACAGATCCCTTCAAGACATATCCAATTATCTACGCATACACAGCGTGACACTTCAGAACCTTGAATTACCTGAACCCTCAAACCTGGAGAATTCTGTGGAATGCGATGTCTATGATTTACAAGAAGATAGAGCAGAGGGGAAACGATTGGCACACATGCTAAATCCGGAACAACGTATAATATTTGATGTTGTTAATAAAAGTATTCAAAATGATTATGCACCTGTCACTAAGGTTTTCTTCATCAATGCTGGGATCAGGAAAAACGTTCCTATTCCATATTTTGCTGCATTCAGAGGAATGGGACATACTGCTATTCCCGTTGAATGGACAGGCATCGCATCGATACTGTTGCAAGCTGGAAGAAGTGCACATTCTCAGTTTAAAATACTAGTCCCCTTATTGGATAATTCAGCTTCAAAAATTCGGCAAAATACATCTGAAGGGAGATTACTGAAAATGGCTAAGCTCATTACATGGGAAAATGTACCATGGCACATATTCATGCTTTGAATGCTGTTGATAGACTTCTGCGAGATTTTGATGGCAATGATGTCCCATTTTTGGGCAAAGTTTTTATTCTTGGAGGTGACTGGAGGCAGATTTTACCTGTGGTTATACATGAAAACAAAACACTCATTTTTGAAAGTTTTATCAAGAATTCTTCTCTCTGGCCAACATTTTGACAGTTCAATCTGGTTACAGATATGCTAACGTAGCCGGAGGAACTTGATTTCGTGGTATGGCTCATTTGCCTGGGGGATGGTCGTTTGACTAATGATTATGAACTCGGAGAAGATATTATTCAAATAGATCCAGAATGTGTAGTGCAGTATTCTATACTGGGTGATATTTTTGGTTCGTCTGAAATTGATCTTGATCATCTTTCGGGAAGAGCCATTTTGTATCCCAAGAATGAGGATTCTTTGAGATTGAATGAGGAGGTTTTACGAAAAGTACCTGGCGAAGCCAAAACTAATTTTTGTGCTGATACAATACTTTGTAATGATGAAGAAGAACAAAACAACTTGCAAATGGATTTCATCAATAGTTTAACACCTTCTGGAATGCCATCACATCACTTAAATCTTAAAGATGGCGTTATTGTTATGTTGCTTAGAAACACGAATCTGTCCAGTGGTCTCTGTAATGGAACACATTTAATAGTCAGAAGATTGTCGCAAAATATATATATAGATGCAGATAAATATATTATAGATGCAGAAGTTTTGACAGGACCTAGGAGGGGCACCCGTGTTTTCATACCGAGGATCCTGTTTACACCGTCGGATACTAGTTTACCTATCCAGTTACGCGCTTTCAGTTTTCACTTAGGATCGCCTTTGCTATGACTATCAATAAATCTCAGGGTCAAACCTTGGAAAAAGTTGGAATCTATTTGCCCCATTCATATTTATACATGGGATGATGTATGTAGCCTTTTCAGGAGCAACTTCTAGAGGATGTGTACGTGTTTGGGTCAAGGACGGACCAAAACAAGGAAAACTTTTTTCACAATCTGATAAGGCATTTCAACAAAACATTGTCTTCCGTAAAGTTTTATCTTAAGTCGCAACTATTTTGCTGTAAACGAGACTTCTGCACTTTAACTCATGGGTGACGTGGAAAACAATGCAAACATTTTTTTTTTTTTTTTTTTTTTTTTTTTTTTAAGAATTTTTTTCAATTTTTTCAGGGGTTTTTTGCAATGACGGATGTACATTTCATTCTTTCTTACAAATATTTGTTTGGTTGTGTAAATATTGACTTAATAATTGATTTACTAAGCTTTAATTTGGTTGTGTAAATGCTCACTAAAAAAACGAGTCCACCACAATTTACCTCATTGGTGACGTGCAAAACAGGGCAAAGATTTTCCCTTCTATATATATAAAAAATAACGATTTGGAAATGGACCAATAAAATTCTGCTAGATCTTCCCGGTTCTCTTCTAGATCAGCATCTATATTTCTTGCGACTAGGGGCGTTTCTTCGTTAATATTAAGAAAACTGTTTCATACAAAAATGTGAAAATTTGTGCTGTTATAGAGAAATGTTTGATAAATACGCTGATGCAGACAGTTCTTAAATCGAATAATTATTTTAAGATATATTTAATTTTAAAATTGGTCAAAATAGTTTCATTAAAAAAAATTATATGAGCAAAAACTATACATAGGAATTTAAACATTTTTACATCATTTAGTACATTATAATTTCCAGGTGTGCAGACTGCATTTAATTTTTTAATTTGACTCAACTTTTGAGAATTTATCGCCATTTTGAATTCAAAATTTCAGTATTTCGAGAGATATTTTTTACATATTTTAGAAAAGGTCATTTTTTAAACTGTTGCCAATTTAAAAAACACCGCAATGAATGATATCTCCTTCAAATCAAAAATTTATTTACACGTGGCTATTATAATCAGAAAAAACTTTCAAATGAGAATTGATTACTTGTTAAATAAGAGGAAAATATTGAAAATTACGTCATGAAAACTATAGTTACACCTGAATTTTAAAAGTGAGAGAACATTTTAAAATAATAAGTTCATTATTATGCATCAAATGTCGCGAATGGAGGAAATTTACGTCATATTTAAAAAGACCAAATAATTGACCGTTGTCAAAACAGTTTAAGCCCGTTAGAGTTTTCTGGTAACTTTAAAGTAATATGTAAAATGGATGTATATTAATTTTAAACGTAGATATACAAAAAGAAATAGAAAGGCGCATATTTATATTGATAGTTAATATTAAATTTTAACTATCTAGGGATCATATCAATTACCTATAAAGAATAATACATGTGATATCATACGATATCACAATATATATTTGGAAAACGTGTGGAAACCCGATTTTAGTAGTTGACTGGTAGGTTTACCATTATGTTTTCCTGCTACCAGTCCTTGATGTCTTCAGACCTTTCTGTGCAGGTAAACACAATGTTAAACCTACCGATCAATCTCTAAAATCGGTTCTACACATCGTTTCCACCAAAATACGACTTGGCAGACCATTTTTATTTTAATATGCAAATCAAGTTCGGTCTAATCCTGGAACTTCAGGGGCCAATTCGATCAGGTAAAAATCTGTGCTTCCGCCTCCCAGTCTATAATGAATATTATATATTGATTATCATTCAGACAACTTTAAATCATGAAACAATTTGTGAAGACATCAAAAAACAATTTACAATACGTTTAGCATCAGGCTTTATTAAAATTTAAACCTATCTCAAAATGCAAATGTTCCTGAATAAATATGATTAGTCTTTCCAGTTTCATAGTTTTTTTTTTTTTTAAATTAGACGACTAAGAGTATAATGTTTTAATATGTCATCCGGAATCTCGATTTACATGTGGCTTAATATTAATTAGTGAAAACATTAATGCATATTACAATACATGTTTTAACAGGGCTCTGTTAATTTATTTCAAACATTTATCCTGCACATATCATGATAATTGAACAGTTATTTTATTTTCATATAAGTAGAAAATATTAAAAATATTAAAGAGCTTTACAGATTTTTTAAATTACGTTTAACTAAATATGAATTGCAAGTCTATATTTATCATTGGGCTATAATATATAACGTTACCAACTCTTTGGTAATTTTGGACCCCCACCCCCTAACAATATTATAGGCTATCATATCTCGACGCCCTCTTCCCGGTAATGATATCGTTATCAATATAAAAAGAAATCTAAATTTTAATTTTGGAATCTTTTTCTTTTGTTTAGAGTGATATACAGATATTATTATACGTTTATTTTTACTTTCGTCTACCTTTACAAGAAAGAAATATTGGATTCGCGAAAATTTTTTAATTCCGGTTTTCGGTGGATTTACAAGTTTTAGGGATCAGAGAACACGATAAACACGTTTTTACAAAATGTCTGTCTGTGAGTCTGTGACTCTGTCTGTTTGTCTGTCCGTATGTCTGTCTGTATGTATATGACACAAATATTTTGGGCGCTCTATCTCAAAAACTAATGCACGGAATTGTTGGTGTAAATCTCTCAACAGGTGGCGCTTCTATGCAGCACTTTTTGAGATTTGCACAGTAGCTCAATCTCCAGAACTAATGCACTGATTTTCAAGAAACTCCAGATTCAATTAACGCTTGACATGATTTGACGTTTTATACATTTTGGTGTAAATAGCTCAACAGGTGGCGCTGCTATGCTGCATTTTTTTCGATTTCCTCAATAGCTCTATCTCAAGAACTAATTCTTGGATTTTCAACAAACTTCAGATTCAGGTATACCTTGATATCAGTTAGTGATTTTTATATTTTGCTGCAAATCGCTCAACAGGTAGCGCTGGTGTGCTACATTTTTCAGAATTTTCGCTATAGCTGTATCTCAAGAACTATTAGTTTAGTTGGCTCTAAATAGAACCAAAATTACCTTCCGTACAAGTAATCACCAAGAAGCTATGATAAGAGAATCTCTGGAAATAACATCTAATAAAGAAATGGTCTGTAACGACATATTATCATATGATATCCACGCAGTCTGGAAAGAATTAATATATGATTGATAAACCTGTACTTTTTAAGGGAAAAAAAATTGAATAGCATTTCCGTTCCATCTTATATTTCATACCACCCTTGATGTAAAATGGTCTGTTCCGGACAAGGCAAAATACGCAGAGAGACAACACCTATTAGTTTTTCACTGATGAAGGCCGAGTAAGTTTCGGTTGAAAACGTTTTGCTTTTTAAAATAACTTTAATGTGTTTTTAAAGGATTTTAGTAAATTTGACGCACCTTTAAGCAATATATTTACATTTAATTGAATCTTATGTATGTTTATTATTAATCAAGGTGAATTTTGCACTGGAATTTAAATTTTTTATTAGTATTTTTAAATACTATTAAAAATTGAATTTAACTTTCAGTTATTTTTTTCAAAAGCTTTGAGCAATTTCGAAAAATTTTTATGTACATTTTATCAAAGAATAAATGTGTATCTCTTAACAGTTTTCTTTAAAATAATATCATTATTTTATTTTTATGAACAGTTTACATAAAAATAACAAAATATTTACAATTTGTAAATATAACTGTGTTAATTATCTACTAAACGAGAATTAACTTCTTTAAAAACGAAACATGGGCAATATTTTTTTTTTAATTAACGTCTTTACATGGTGGAATGTGTGAACAAAAAATAAATTGTTAATTATTAATTTTCTCGATAACATATACTATTAAGACATGTTAACAAATAAATCTTAAGCGCTCTTTTTCAAAAGATAGTTATCTCAATATAATCAGAATCTATTTACAAAGCATAAAAAAGAAGAAACTAAATGTAAAATTTAAGTATTAAACATTCATCAAGTAATGGTATACATACATTAAGTGTTTTATTTGCATGGATTCTATCAGCCTTTGTATCTTCCCAGTGCGTATTTCGTTTGAAGTTATTTGCTAATCTGCTGAGATTTGCGCGACAAGCAATTCGATGTATCAAATGAATGAAGATCGATTTGTTTCCCATCTGGTAATGGAATATATTAAAATAGCTACTTAAATCAAAATTGTTCAAATAAAATGCTTCAGGTTTTAAATGAATTAAATAATTTTCGTTTTTTTTTTTTTTTTTTTTTTTTTTTTTTTTTTTTTTTTTTTGACTCAATGTAGTGTTTTCAATGACGTAAGATATAATTGAAGTTGTTTCTGCAATATTATCTTATTATAGATTTTTTATTCAAAAATGTGACTTAGAATTGTATTTATTTTGCCATTTTACGTCTAACTAAAAACAAATCCTGATTTATTGCTTCATTAAATTGCTCCTACTTCATTCTTCTTAAAATTTAAAATTATTTTAAATGATATTATAAATTTTTATACAAATATATTATCAGAATTTCGTAGCATAGAGTGCCCCAGAAAATTTAGAATATTTCAGTATTTAATTTTTAAAAATTTAAAATTTTAATTTTTTTAATGCATTCATTTAAAAAAACTGCAACATTTCTCGTTACGTTTCATAAATAAATATTATTTTTCTTAAGTCAACTATGTTTTCACTAAGTAAAAGGAAATCAGTACAAAATATTCAGTTTCAATTTTAACAGGAAAAAGAACATTATATACACTATATGGCCATTAATTACCGGCAAATTTCAATTTTAGACATTTTGTCGAATATTTAAAAATATACTTGTCAGATTCTTCTGGAATTTTAGGATTAAGAAGAACAGGTTTGGCTTCATATTTATCAATATCGATTTGACAAGGAAGACAATTAGGGGCCAAAAAAAAAAATAATAATAATACTTGGGATCACCATGTAAAATAAATTGCACGGAATGATCCATCGCTTCGGAATATATATAAGCAGACATTGTACAATATGTGTATTCATTTGCGTAAGAATAGCATGTATATTAATAGAGATATAGAGATTTTTTTAGAAATTTTAAAAAAAAAAATCTTGCATGTTTTTTGCTTATAACATGCAGGGTTTGTAACCAGATTTAAAACCAGTTTCAGAAAAATTGACAAAATGTAGCAGAAATAAAATAGTGTAATATGAATATAAATATATTAAATATTTAAGGCAATATGGGCAGTTGTATAAAATAATTTTTATCTGCGCATGCGCGAAAGATAAGAATTAACATTTTGCATAACTTAATAGTCAACTCTATGGAGCAACTTATTAAAAAAAAAAAAAAAAAAAAAAAAAAAATCAGTCAAATATCGTAAAAATTCAGAGATACATTGGCGTTAGAGTGAGCTGTTTTTTAGTTTCTCGCTAAAACTCGCTGAATGATAGGAGATTGTCAACAAATTGTTGTTATTTTTAAGTTATTGAACAGCGTTCGGAGTAAGTTTTTTGAAAAAGCTATTTAATTATAGTTTGTGGTTATGTTTAGGAAGATGTTGACTCTAAACTACGATGAAAAGGAATATATAGTCCATACATTGATTACATTAAGGTAAATTGAGGAGTTTATGGTAAAATTTTATGAAATTTAGCCCAATACGCAAAACACTTTACAGTGAATTCTTTCGCATATATGAGTATTTTCTGTATACATGTAATTTGTATGACAGTAGTGAAGATAATAAACTAAAATTTAATATATATTGGACATTTTTCATGAGTTATAAGTCAATAACTTGCAATTTGATTTTTATAGTGATATTTCAATAGCTTTCTGAGAAATCCCGTTTTGCGTATGGAATTTTCACTGAAATGTTTTCCGTAAAATACATTTATTTAACTGAAACAGTTACTTAACTATTTTAAACTTTATTTAGCATTTACTTAACAGTTATGAAAATTGGAAATTTACTGTACAAATCGATAAAGGACTTTTTTTATGCTAACTTTTTTGAACTAATGTATCCATAAAAAATTAAAAATAGTATGCAAATTAGAATATCTAATTACGTTTAAAATGAGATTTTTGTCTAAAATTTTCGTTTACTTTGTATTATATTTTATTAAAGCCCACATATTTAACTTCCCAAATTTGCGCCTACATTTATTGCATTATAAAAAAACAAAGATATCAGAATTTAAAAACTACTTGATAGCTGAGAATGAAACAGGAAGTGCCAAACGCTTCAGCGTTAAATTTTTCCCCCATCGAACAAAAACCGCCAAAACCATATTTTAGATATAAACGGCAAAAAAAAAAAAAAAACCTTGATCGATAAATATATAAAATTTCTAATTCACATAACTGTTAACTAAATGTTAAGTAAAGTTTAATAAAACTAATAAATGTTTCAGTTAAATAAACGTATTTTATGGAAAACATTTCAGTGAAAATTCCATATGCAAAACGGGATTTCTCAAAAAGCTATTGAAATATCACTATAAAAATCAAATTGCAAGTTATTGACGCATAACTCATGAAAAATGTCCAAGATATCTTAAGATTTAGTTATTGTCTTCACCACTGTCATACAAATTACGTGTATACAAAAAATACATATATATGCAATATAATCTACTGTAGAGTGTTTTGCGTATTGGGCTAAATTTCACAAAATTTTACCATAAACTCCTCAATTTATCTAAATTAAATGAATGTGTGGACTATATTTTCCTTTTCATCGTAGTTTAGAGTCAAAATCTTCCTAAACATAACTGTAAACTATAATTAAATAGCTTTTTTCAAGAAACTTGCTCCGAACGCTGTCAGATAACTTAAAAATAACAATTTGTGGACAATCCCTAATTATTCAGCGAGTTTTAGCGAGAAACTAAAAAACAGCTCTCATACGGCGATATCTCTCTGAATTTTTACGTTATTTGACTATTTTTTTTTTATTTGCTCCATAAAGTTGATTATTTAAATATGCAAAAAGTTAATTGTTATCTTTCACGCATGCGCAGATAAAAATTATTTTATACAACTGTCCATATTTCCTTAAATGTTTAATAAATTATATTCCAATTTAAAAACTTTGTATGTTATAAGCAAAAAACATGCAAGATTTTTTTTTAATTAAAAAAGAATCGCTATATCTCTCTTAATATAAATGGTAGTCTTACACAAATGAATACATATATTGTACAATGCCTGCTTATGTATATTACGTAGCGATAGATCATTTCGTACGTTTCATTTTACAGGGTGATCCCAAGTATTATTTTTTCTTTAATTATTTGTTGGCCCCTTATCCCCTCTTAATTGTCCTCCTTATCGAATCGACGTTAAAAAATATGAGGTCAAACTTGTTCTTTTTTTTCTAAAATTCCAGAAGAATCTGAGAAGTATATTTTTAAATATTAGACAAAATGTCTAAAATTGAAAGTTGCCGGTCATTAATGGCCATATAGTGTATATTACATTATAAACTATATAAAGAAAGACATTATTTATTGTTAAACATTGATAACATCATTCGTGTATTACCTAATATTAAGTTTATGAGATTATTCTTTAAATGTCTTGATAATAAAAGTTTTAACCGCGCATTCTTTGTGTCAAGCCTAATACATTTAGTTACTGAGGTACAATTTTGTTTTAAACGCTCTTCAATTTATTGATAATTAATACACATATGACATGGATTATTGTTAACAAAACATTAAAATTTTGGCATTGTTTTAGAGAAAATAAGTTTAAAATACTTAGTTTTTTCAGGAAAATAATTAAAATGTATGGTCTAAAGAATTAATGCATAATTTCTGCATGTGAAAATGCAGTTTTTTGTGTGTATTGATCATATACTATTAATTTCATATCATAACGGATGTTTATGACTATTCGTTTTAAAATGTTCTAAATATGAAACATTAACATCCCCCGCCTTTTAAATATTTAGATGATTTATGTTTTTATTTATTTAATATTAAAATCTAATATGCAGTTTCAAATAATTAATTTAAACGAAAGAAGTTCCGTCTATCGGTGTCTTTGATACAATCTTAATCAGGGTATTTTTTTTAACATAAATTGAAACACCGCAAAATAAAATTAATCGTTTGAGTGTGAAATAAGTCAAAGAGGATTTGTTCTAGAAGTACGGGTATGCTCCTGGTTGGTTACAAAGTGATTCACATTGCTATATGAATGAATACCCAAAACGCAAATGTTAATCAACAGACTAAAGCTTTAAACAATACTACATGTAAAATTTCTGTTTTGGTAGAGCTTGACGAAACGCCATTATATGTTATTCTGTCACGTAACATATTCCGTCATAATTTGAAATTTTTTTGAATAGTTAATTAATCACAAAATGCACACATGAAAAATTATATACATTTGGAATGTCACATTCACCTTGAAATTATATCGAAATAAAATTAAAGAAAACCTACTAAAAAGGTGCATTTAATGTCACAAATATAAAAAGACGTCACGAATATAAAAGATGTTGTTACATAATAAAATAGTTTTTAAAAACTAAATAACTTCCAATGTTTTGCGCTTGTGATCAGACCTTAATCGGCATAAAGGCAGCTTTGATTGCGTTCTGAAAATTCCTAATTGTACTCGGCTAAATAATCCTAATCTAACTTCTTGACTGAACAACCAGGTGGGTCTAACTGTGAGTCTAAGGTGAGTTAATATTAAATGTTAAAGTTAATCTTTAATTCAATTACATATAACATTATAATACAGAACAGTCATTTTATAATTCATTAAAGTAACTTCATAACTACATAAAAATTTATACTATAATAAAATTAATATTTGGATTACTTCCATAGTAGCTATTTTCCCACACGTCTTTACATATGTATATTTTTTCACCGATAAACATTTTGAAATGCAATTATAAAGGAAACTTTTTTCAGCTTTTTGTTATTTTTTATTTTCAACTTTAAAATTTAAGATATATAAAAAAATTTAAAACGTATTATATTTATTAAACGTTATTATAGTCGGTAGGGCTTCTAACCCCACCTCACAATATTTAAACATAATGTTCTCACTTTAATTTTATATTCTCAATTTCAAGTAATTATGCTATTTTCAGGATTCAGGATTCGATGAATGTGTTTTTTACTGTAATTGCATTATGTTAACAATTTCCTTCTACAGGATATTTTATCCAATCCTTATCAGATTAATTACTTCTAAACCACTAAATATCATCCTTTGTTTCAAATGACCATTAATGAAATATACGTATACAAATGAAACTCTTCTTACAAGCCTTACATCCAATTTACACCTCCAGCGTTCTTATAATTTTCACTTGGGAAAAATATGACCATTCTACATCTACATTAGTTAAAAAAGTGCTTTTATCAAAATAGATATTCATAAATTTAAGAAGAAAAAACACAAACTAAATTCATCTCAAAATCACGTAAGCTATTTTGCTTATAAAATGTTCCATCAAAATAGTACTACTTATTTGATTTTTTTCTCCTACGCTTTCAAATGGGTTTGGTAGGCAACAGATCAATTAAAGAATACAATAAAAAAGAATTCGATTTTTTAAATTTGTAAAAACAAGAATTTGAAATATTTATTTTTTTTTCAAACACATACATACAATGTTCCAAAATGTAGTATAATCCAGTTCGAGTATCTTATAAGCTTATTGGCAAATTTTCCAAGCGATCGGATTAAGTTAAGATTGAGTCTAAGATTGAGTATCCATAATTTAACATTCAAATAAATCATTAAAATAAGATTTTTTTTAAAGTGAAGAATGAAAATTTAAAATTGTGCGAATACTCATAATAAAGCATTATGAAATGAAAATAAATGTTCCATATTTTACGAAAGTATCAAATGAATTAAATAAAATATTATACAGCTATTACCGGGTATTTCGCAAACGTACTTACTTAATTACATACATGTCGATGGCTTTTTTGCGGCAGTTATCGGCGGACATACATACACACACACAGAGACACCAAATACTTTTTGTTTTCCATAGTATGCCTCAATTGGCGTGTCGGCAATAATAACTGTCATTATCCTCGATAAAGATATATATATATTTAAATACACAATTAACGACACACTACATATTTCAATACAAGCAGGCATTGTTTATTTACAGCTCATGATAGAAAAATGAATAACCCGATGCTATTTCATCATCAACATTTTCGGGAAAAGATGTATAAATTCGTACTTCACAGAACATTGTATCTGCTTTCCAAATATTAATCCAATTTTTGAAATTAATACCGGCTACATATAATAAATTATAAGAACATTGAAATTTCAAAAGTTTGGTTGATGTTTGATGATTGGTCGATTTTTGACGGCCGATTATCTATTCGAGGGATATAGGCCCAAGTTGGGAGTGCCATTCGTGGGGTCTTTCTAAGGGAACCTAATCCATATTTAAGCATGTAAAATCTACGGTTTGAAGAAAACCACGAAAACTCCGAACGATTACGCCGACGGGCACGATTGGGTTCGAACCCAGCACCTCCCGTCTACCAGCTTCCAGAGCAGAACTTCTCGCCACTGGTGGGGCACAAATTTCTCTAAGGAATACCGACATTTGTGTTGAATCAAAGGAATCCCGAACTTTATATACTTTGTATACTATTTTTAAGTCTTCATAGTGTTAGAATAAATCAAAGTTTGATGATGGAAACTTTAATTAAATGTTGCTAAATTTAATTTATGCCTTCCCCAAAATCATAAGATCAATTTTCTTTTAATTCGTAATGAGGTATCATAGACAGAACGCAAAATATTCAGGATGTTTTTTTTTATTATTATTATTATTCAAGAACATATTTTTATTTAAAAAATTAAGAATTATTTAAAATTAAAAAAGATTATGGATTTTGATCTCCATTAAATGTTCAATAGAAGTGTAATCATCAGAAACATGGTTTTCTTGGATTAGCTTACATTTTCAAACACTATTTTTTTAGATATAGATAAATTTTCCTTTTCAGCCGTCTAAATGCCGAAATTCATCACAGTTCGATCACTTTCATAAATTTTAATATTCGTCATATGGGCTATCTTACACAGTAAAATATTAAACGAATTGAACCAAAAAATTGAATTATAAAAACAATAGCTATTTTTGCTTTCCCTTTGATATATCTTTGCCAAAAAATAGCTGAGGTAATGTTTCGTGCGATACTTTTATCCCTGATTCTTACAGAAAAATCAGAAATTTGAAAGCTTAGAAAAGTGTATAACTTGATTTCCACAACAAATGTCAAAAAGTAAAGTAACAATGCTTTTGTAAAAAGAAAAAAAATATATAAATATGATCGCAGAGTTATTAATATACATCTATACTAATATTATAAAACAACAAAGATTTTGTATGTTGTAAGATGGGGGTAGGGAATCTCAGAAACTACTGATCAGATTTTCAATTAATGCTGGTGGCCATTTCTGCTCCAACACAGCCTATATTTTATGCTGGTACAACAACATCCAAGAGGGTACAAGAGCAAAAATTTTCGTAAATTGAGCTTTTCGTCATACAGCTGGGACTAGATACTTTAAATTTGGCGCAGTGGTTACTTTTACGATATAAATATTAGCTTAAAAAATTAATTAGATTAAAAATTGTCTGAAATTTAAAAAGTGTGAAATGAGGAGAAAAAGTTCTGAAAACCTTCTAAATTACGATTTATTTTAATTGTTAGTGCAGGAAAATTTAAATGCATAGGAAAACTAATAATGCTTAAGATTTCTTTTTTCCCCAAATAATCGAAAGACTTAAATGAAAGCAATTTAAATGCCATACGTGAGGTTGATACGCAGCTAGCATTTTTATAAAAAGTAAAAATTCAAAGATCTTTGTTTAAAATGTGAACTCGTGTTATGTTTGTATACTCGTTTCTGTACAAATATAGTAAGAGAATCCAAAATAACACGATGATTTACATATATGGAACTGCTGGGATTTGTGATCAACATCTGGTTCATAAGCGCCTTCTTCTCTTCAATATCTCTCAAACGCTTGATGAGAGTACTGGGACTACTAAATTCACTTTCAGTTTTAATTATGGTCTTTTTAGAAAAATTGCTTTTGACAAAGAATATTTTTTTCGTAAAGATAAATTATTTATATTCTGCTTTTTTTAGCTTAAAAAGCTGAGTTTAATTAAAAAGGGAAACAAAAGAAAAAAAGAAATGCAATTTTTTTTAAGAATTTCTATGTTATCTTCCATGATTAAAACTTTATTCATTCTGGAATTTTCTATTTTTTGTAAATATATCAGATTGTTTTCTTCTAGAAATACATATTCTATAGAAATGCGCGTCCAACGAAATAAAAAAAGAAAAATGTATAAATATAAATAGATAAATAAAATAAAAAATATTTTTTTTTATCTTTATTACAAAAAATGCACTAAATAATCTGTTCATTTCATTTGTTTCGAAGACATTTGTTTGGTTTATCTGGCAAATGACAATACGTTATTCAACCTTTTGTGTGGTTCAGCGGTTTCGCATTAATAAATTGTTCTACGTGAGTAATTCTCTCTTTTGTGTAATTTATCTCTTCCTACAAGAAATTGCATTTCCTATACGTACAATTAAATGCACTGTACAAATGAGCGACGAGTTGGAAACTTTATTCAAACAAAATAGTTTTAATATCGTTCCTTTTTACTTAAAGAAAAAAAAAAAAGTTAGAAATATTCAAAATTATCGGTTGTTTTTGAGAGATTCAATAAGTTAAAGTAAAATAATATTATTATTAAATAAACTCTAATAAAAATTTTATTTTCAAATATGACGCTTTTTAGTTGCGTTTGGAATTATATAAAAACGTAGCACGTATAAACGTAGCCTGGCCCGTCCGTTTGTCTGTCTGTCCGTATATAACAGCGCAAATACAACCCAAACGAATGGTTCGAAATTTATTATGCATAATCGTCACAGAATTTTGCCGAGTCACATCAAAATGTGTTAAAACCGAGTCAAAACTTAAAAAAGATATTAATAATTTTTTTCTTCATTCTCTTAAATCCTAACACAATTAATTAATTCAAAGATTCCCATGGTAGGTAATGGGCAATGGGCAAGGTTGCCATGGTAATTACGTCATATTTAAGATGATGTAATGTAATTTCCGTTTTACTGAATTTATAATGTATAATCGTAATCAATTTTGCATATATGCATTTTTTTCATAAGAGTGAAACAGCTAATGCACCAAGATCTGAATCTTTATCATACTAATTATAGTACGAACGCACCTCATTTGCCACATTTGACGTACAGTTTACCGACTTGTTATATTTGCTACGAAAATTCACATCGTTTTGACAGTTGACTGTAACGAATTTTTAATTTACCCCTTAAATGCCGGATGTTGCTTTTTGGCAACATACCGAATTTAGGCTTCTAAAATACTAATAGAATAATTTTGAAGCTATAATGTCTAATGTTGCCAATAAAATACATTCTGAAAATATTATTAAATCGATTTTCAACATGTAGATGGCAACACTTGTGCAGTTTAACAATAAAGATAGATTTATTTTTTAAATTGTTGTTACATGTTCTTTTTGTTTTGTTTGGAAGCTTGCAAAATACCCTATTTTGTTCTGCAGTGAGTAAGTAAAATTTATTTCTTATCATAGTTCCTAAAATTCTTGTGTGTTTAATATTAGAGAATTTTATGAAGGAAAATTATTTTTTTCAATTAAAGACCAGTATTGCCGATTAATAACAAACATTTATTTAACCCTAAACCATACTTAAAACAAAATATGATTTTTTTAAGTATTTTTCCCATGACATATTTAAAAAATGAAAGCCGAAAAACCTTATTAAAATATTTTTGAAAAATCAGTCCTTTAAGGGTTAGAATTATGATACATAAGAAAAATAAATGTATCTACTCTTGTCAGATTGAATAAGGTAACAGCAGATTAATTCATTTATTCAGTTTTCGCTGTTCTAAAATTTAACAAAAAAATATGCACCAGGCATAGATTGTAAAATATTTTTTTTTTAACTGAGCCAGAATATTCTTAAGCACTGTCATTTTTTATGCAGTGAAATTAGTTAGCTAAAAAAACACACACACAACGAGAAAAAAGCAATTTTCAAAATTTGCTGTCCAAGTAAGTAATGTGTGCGCATTGTTTCATGCTGCTCTCTATATATTCTATATAATTTATAAACAACTGGTAATATTATAAAAAGTAGTTAAGTGTACGAATACAGACCACAGAAGAATAAACACAGTCAGCAATTTTATCTTATAGCTTTTCCTATAACATAATTCTTTTATGTGCATCTATAAACGAACGATAAAATGTATTTACTCCATAATAAATAGAAAACATACATATCAGTACTAGAACTGATGCATATCAATTTTGTAACACTGTTAAAAATTTGCTGTAAACTGTTCCGTCATTCACCTTTTTTTTTATATAGAAACCGGTTGCATAACGTCAAATTAACTATATTCATACCATAATATAGGTAATAATATAGTCAGAATTCAATTACGCTTGTGTAATCGTTTTCTATAAAAACTGTTGAATATCTGAATATTGCACTGCAAACTTTTAACACTGTATGGTTGAAGAAGTGTAAAATATTTTACGGGGACACACTTTTCTCCAATATATTATAACATAATGACTGTATTTTGTGTATATTGCTAAACGAAGTACATATGTTGCTCTATATGCTATCAAAACATTCTTAAAAACCAGCTGATTCAATCATATGAATTTAATTATGTGTAAAGTATCGCAACCTATATATAACAGCCTCGCAAATGGTTTCTTAGCATTCAAACAGCATGTAAAAAAACTTATTTTGTGAATCTATAATCGAAAAGTTAAAATTACACATGCCATTCTTAATAGCAAACATGCTTTTATATGCTTGCTAGAGCAATGTTATATATATCAATTACACGGCAATCCGAGTATATTTACGAAAATCGAATAGACCACAAAAGGAAGATGGACATTTCAAAGGCACAAACACCTGGAAATAATATTAGAAATGTGCACAAAAAATTATCATTTTCACAATATCAATGATATTTTAAAAAACAAACTATACATTCGTTTACGTTTATTTTTGTAAACAAGTAACCATAATTGTGATCTTTAATGTAATTTTCTTAATTAAAAATATATTTATAATTTTTATATTTTTTTATTTTTTTTCAAGATATTGATGGGCACTCTAATATTTGTTCACAAACATTTGCGTAATTTAGCATTTTCTGTTTGAATGTATTTTCATATAAAATAAACCAGATATCTTATATGGTATATTACACAATAAGTACACAAACATACGTACGGACATACGTACAGTCGTGGGGAATAGAAGTAAACACCCCCTACTAACGCCTCAACAAATTATTGTAAACGAAAGTTACTGGTACCGAACGATTGGAAATAAAGTCTACTTTTAAATGATGTATATAAAATTGCTAGGGGGCCATCTACATATTAAAACTAACCATAACTTTATTTTTTTTTCAATAGCAATACGCAATTCTGACAGCATAAATGAACTCTACACCCTTCAATTAGCCTAAAAACAAATTTTTATGCAATTCGTACCATAAGTTTCCGAGAACTTAATTATTTTAAAACTAGAAAATTTCAAGTCTTCGGTTCAAACTATGCCTAGACACCAAATTTCAAGTCATTTGAATGATAAGTTTTTAATTATAAACATACAAAATTTAGTGTTTCTAATGTTAAATTACATTTTCATATTTTTATTTATATCTCTTGAAATTATCCTCCTTATGTGCTAATTTTTTGTCTAGCAATAATTCTAATATACCCAAACATAAATACACTGAATTTGCAATTTTCATAATTTTATGATATGAATTATGAAATCAATATTCGAAAAAAATATGAATTGCAACCTACATTTTTTTTCGATGGATTTAGATTTATTAAGTCCTGCATTATGGAAATCCAAAATTTCACATTTTACTTCCAAGTAGTTTTCAAATTATTCTTTAAAAACGTCAAAATGATGGTTTAAGGGGCCGTCTATGATAGAAATGAGTAGATATTTTGAAAATTATTCTGCTGTCCTGTAATCTAACCGGCTTCATTGACTGCTTGAGTGGTGCTTAAGGTGCCTTGATCAAGAAGGAGGCTCCCTCGGTTAACAGTCGAGTACCAAACTTCAATTTGGATACAGCCCTTAAAATACGTTCGTTTTAAAATAATTAATTTCTCATAAACTTAGGGTACGAATTGGATAAAAATTTGTTTCCAGGCTAATAGAAGGGTGTAGAGTTCATTTATGCTGTCAGAATTGTGTACTGCTATTAAAAAAAGAAAGTTGTGGTTCGTTTTAATATGTAGATGGCCCCCAAAGCAAACTTTATATACATCATTGAAAAGTAGACTTTATTTCCAATCGTTTCGTACCAGTAACTTTCTTCTACGATAATTGCTTGAGGAGTTAGTAGGGGGTGTTTCCATTTCTTTTCCCCACGACTGTACACAAACACATATACAAACATACGCATAAAAAGAAAATTCTAAATTACGAAAATGTTCATGACAGTTCGTAAACAGATGTTGAAGTGCCTTAGCTTAAGGCACTCTAACATTAATTTATTTTAAAGGAACAAAAATCGACGACACTGTTGAAAATCTCTCATTATAAATTTTATCTAAGAACATACATATACAAACACATATACAGACATATATACAAAAAGTAAATGCTAAATTATGAAAATGTTTACGACAGTTCGTGAACAGATGCTGGATTGCCTTAGTTTATGGTACTCCAACATTCCTTTATTTTAATGGAACACAAATCGACGTCACTGTTCAAAATCTCTCATTATATATTTTATGTAAACACATACATACACACATATGAATAGATACATAAATATTGATATAAATATATTGATAGATAGATAAACTAAATATTTCTTAATTCTAAAATATTTTATTTTCAAAAAAAAAAATCTATTTTTTTTATAAATGAACCAATATTGTATTTTCAAATGCAAATTAGAAAGTTTTTTTGATAACTTTAAAAACATATGTTGACTTTAATGAATTGCATTTGAATCCCAATAATACGTTAAAATTTAAACTGCTGGATCCCAGATAAAAGTTACTAATTATAACATGACATAAATCCATTTAAATGAAAAGAAGCTAAAAAAATATTTAGGAAAGAATAAAATTTTTGATACAATTAGGGAGAAAATTACATACGAGAATAACAAAGAAATACGTATGGTAAAAAAGGCGGCTGTGATTTTTAAAAGGATTAAAAGTGAAAAATAGTCTTTTACAAATGTTAATTAAAAATTCTCTTCTGCTTATTTTTCTCCCCGTAAGACGATAACATTCTTTTTAAAGCTTCGCTTATTCCCCCCAAAAGAACGAATGTATCTGAAAGCGATATTTGCATGAGAAAAAAAGTTTTATTATGAAAAATGATTGCAATATTCATTTTAAAGTCCTGAATGACATGTCATTTAGTGCATTAAATATTGTAGTCTTTTTAGATTTTTTAAAAAATAAATATAAAATATTACATTGATATTTAAAAAAATGATCTTGTTCAGATAAAATTATGAGGTAAAACATTTAATACGCAACACTGCTAAAAATTTCGAAAAAAATACAATAAAGTTTTATTCATACTACTTAAAAAAGGATGTGCAAATATATAACATATTTTTAATAATTAACAATTAATAAACGTATTCTTATTTTCCGAATTTAATTTTACTATTATTTGTCTGAAATGCTTTTATTCGTTTTTTTTCCATTCATGAAATCATAGTATTTTTTTCATTTTGCCATTGCGCGAGTAACAACTCTATTTCAATGTATTTCGAAATCAAAACATTTTATTATGATCCAGAATTTTCAAGAAAATTTGTTTCTTGCGTTTTAAATCAAATTTATTACACCAAAATTATACTTACGCGGCGGACACCTTTATCGATGCTTTTGAGGGGATCTATTCCTTAAGCAATACGTATTTTTGTAGTCTACTGCTGGAATTAAATTATCTGCACAAGATCGGATCGGGAATTTGTGTGTGTTTTTTTTTTATATTTTAAATAAAATTGCCGCACATAAGGTTTTTTTTTTAATCTTTTAAACAATGTGAAATTTATGTTATTCTGCTGAAATTCCTCCGATGTTGAGACAATTGACTGCTTACAGTTGTTCTACATAAAGGAATAATCTTGTTATTCTGGTAGTAAATCACTTTCTTGTTTTGAAAATGTGTGTGCCTTTGTTTTAATATCTGAGTAAAAACGTCGAATTCTTCAAATTTCTTAGTAGTAATATGGGATATGTTACATTAGCTAAAATGTGGAATTTCACCGCTAATATCCTTCATAAGATACTAAATAGCCAGGATATATATATATATATATATATATGTGTGTGTGTGTGTATAATACTTGTATTTATTTCTCTGGTCTGAATCTACATAAAATGTAAAACAATGGTCACACACTTGTAAGAAGTGTGAAATGGAATTCCTCTATTTACTATCGAGAAATTTAAAACAATTATTGCACATTCCGGTGTATAATACGCTCAACAGTATATCCATCACTGAGAATTTCATAATATATTTCAATATATATTCCGTAAAACGTGCGGCGCATGCATTGGAAAAAAAGCTTCATGAATCATAACACGTAAAAATACAATCAAAAACAATCAAAATCATTATAACTAATGCTAAAATAAGGAAAATTTAAAAAAAAACTAATAAAAGAATGTTTTTTAATGTAGTAATCTGTATGATTTTGCTACCCTTCTTTTATACTTTTAGTTTTGCTAATATAACATGAACATAACGCGCAATTGTGAAATTTGATGAATTTTCTTGTATCTAAATTGCTATTTATATGTCTGAATATACGGTAGTAATTTTTGTATGCATATTTAAGAAGCAGTATTTTTGTCAACAAAAATTAGTTTTGTCACTATGTTGTTTTTGTAGGGAATTATGTATCTATATGGTGCACAGCCCCACTACGTATACAAAACTTCTATTATCTAAATCCTTAACCAAAGTACAAAGTATACATACCTGCAGTTGATAGAAATATAATACTGCATGAATACAATAAGGTAAAATGCATAATGGACATATGAAAAAAAAAAAACTAATAAAGACAAAAATCTGTAGTAATAAAATAAAATACATTGTTTCTTTCTACATGTGTGTGTGTGTGTTGTCTAGAAACAACTACCGCACGTAGTGGTTCAAAATTTTCTATAAGAAAAATCCAAAGCAGATCTTAGTACACCTGAGGCTCAGATTTTTTATTTTTAATAATTAGAAAAAAAAAAAACTATTAATTCAAAACCACAACTAACACTAACCAAAGATGTTTTCATTTCATTTTTTTTTTAAATCGCGTATTTACCTTTCCGCAGGTTCGCTAGTAGAAAATATCCGAAAGTCCGAAACGTTGTATTTTTTTTCTTTCGTGTCTTTTACGGCCATATCGGCTAAACGGCTATGAAGATGGATATACAAATAAGATAATATACTATAATTTACCTTAACATCTATAATGGTGCAATAAGTTCTAAAAACACTTCAATTAGCCCTGTAAAAAAAAAAAAAAAAAAAAAAAAAATCTAGACTTTGGTTTTCTTGTTTTTTCAATTCTGTCTACTGAAGCTTGGTTCTGGCAAACGGAGGGAGGTATGACTACAACAATTACACCAAATTCAAGTAAACAGAATTAGATTTAAAAAGACGTAATTTGTTTTTTAAAATATCACTATTATCGCCTTTAAAAAAATCTCGAGAATCGTGTCCCTGTTTAATATTTTGTTCCACACTTTAGAACAAAATATGAAAAACAAACGACATCAACTTAAGTCACGTACATTCAGATTCAAAGAAACGTCTTCGAATTAAATAAATATTAATGTTAACCTTTTAAAAATTTTCAGTTTTTTTCGAAACTCATTCTCACAATTACAGTCTTTTGCTATAATGTTTATCATTTTCCATCCGCAATTTTTATCCAAAAGACGAAACAACAAATCATTCACGTTTAACAAGTAAATATTTATCTTTAAAATGGCGTCTTTTGATTAAAGAAATATTATTATTCACCGTTTAAAAAAAATCCTTTCTGAAATCCCTCATTCAACAGATTTTTATAAATATTTTAAAATCATGCATTCGGCTAGAAAAAAAATTAATTAAAAAAAACGGGAAAAACATCGCACACTGATGTCTTCGGTATTAAAAAATATTAATATTAACCTATTCAAAAAATGATTGGCTGGAATTTACTTTTAGGCTTCAAGGCCTACTCTTATTTTAGTCCAAATAAATTAAATCTCAGTATTTCAACAGAAATGTTTTCCACGGTCTTGGACGCGTAATTTGAATGACATGAAAATTAACTTTTGGTCAATTATATGTACTTCAAATCTGCTCAACTATTGTAGAGTAAAATCGAGAATCTGCTGGTGGCTTTTCCCACAATGTGAAATGAAAAAAAAAAACACATCCAAAATAATATTTATTTTTAGAACTGAATATCCATAATTGTATGCCTCCGAAGACACAGTTGTCCCGAAATCTTGGTTCAATTGTGTAGATTTCAAAATATAAAATAATAAAAATTCGAGGGTGTATACCACCGAAAGAAGGGGGGCGGCCAGTATTAGATATCTTGAAATGATTTTCGTTCAAATATATGAAACCACTCAACACTGGTTATAGGTACATTTAAGATTATTATTAAGGGCTAGGGCATTGTTGAACGAAGCAGCTAATTACAAATATATTAATTTATATTTTGCCAAATCCACGGAAAAGCGAACGTCTGATGGAAAATTCAACAAAAAGTTTCAACAAATAATCCTTAAAGTACGCATTAATTGCTATAAGGGTTAAACATAAGTTTCAAAACGGCAAAATACCTTTATTTATTTACATTTCGACATATTTCATTACATCCGGCAACAACATTCTCAAGAAAATAAAATGATAAAAATATTTTCGCAAAAATTCAAGTTGAAAATCTAGTAAACAAAAATAAAAACAAAAATCACGTGAACACAAGCATAATGAAATGAACTGTAATATTAAAAATGGAAATTTGTGAATGTGAATTATTTTATATTATTGATTCATTACCCTGAATAGCATTTCTTTCCAAATTTTAAGGACCTCCATGGTGGCTGAATCCTTGCAAATATTTCCACTGCGTAAGAATGTCTCTATTGATTCTCTGATGATGGATGATAAATAAGATTCTGATAGATAAATTATAATATGATCTTTAAAATATATTTCTAAACGTTCTCTGTTATATAGTCTGGCCTCAGCTGTAGTTTTCTTGTTATATTTGATGTATGCTATATATTCTTTGATTTTTGTTTTGAGCTTTCTATTTGTCATTCCTATATAAAATTTAACTTATCAATCTTCTTTGGATAAAGGTATTTTTTATACCCCTGATAATTTATTTGGTACTGGTGGGTCTATTTTCTTAGATATTATGTTTTTATTTAATTTTGCGGAGGGTTTGGAAACAGTGTAAATATTGTAATTATTGAGTTTATATTTCAATTTTTCGAAACAACCAGGAAAATATTTCAAAGAGAATACCTTGTAATTTTGTACGTTGAAATTACCTTTTTTTATTCCTGAAGCTCTTAATTAATTTATTTTTTGTGCTTTCTTTATAGCCATTGTTTCTTGCGGTGTCATAATAACTAGTTAATTATTCGTAACTAGTACGAGAGCATAAATAGTTTTATTGATGAAAAATAAATGGAAAGTTTTTATTAAAATTCATATTTCAATTCATAATATATGTAAGATAAAATATTCCTCTAAAATGTATGAAATTTTAAGTTTTAGTAATGCTAACTTTTAATATTATGAAGTTCTACATTTACAGAGACAATCTGCATCTATTAATATAGAGAATTTCACTTATGGAAAAAATGTTATTGCACTTCGTTAGCAAATTTATTCATATTAAATTTATATTTACTTTTGTCACACTTACACCAAAATGCAAGAGTATTATTTCTCCCCATAGAATGGCTGAACAATTTAAAATTTTCGATTATTCTCGGTCTAAAAATAATTTAGTAAGATATAAAACTTTTCGCTAAAAATTTGGCCTTATGCATATAGAAAATATAGTTGTATCAGACATATTAATAATGTGAATTGTTGGTGTCATGACATTGATTAATAGTCACATCTAAAGCATTGCATATATAAAATACTGCTACGATATAGAAGTGAAAAATGGGCACTTCTAGATAGCCAGAAAGAATGGCACTTTCCATCTTAGGAAGTTTATTGCTTTTGTTAACTCATATTAAATACTCACAAATACACAAAATAACAAAACTGCAGTGCACTGTTTTTTTTATTTAAATAATATCACAAGAGCCGCTCATGGCTACCTCTCTCACAACAAAACATTCTATGAACTCGTATAAACAAACGCAGACGATCAAAGTTATTGCCAAAAATGCAAAGCATAAAAACGACCGAACATACCGGCCCCCGTTGAATGATTTTCATTCGACCACAATTATAATACATTACTACACTTTGAATTTTAAACAAATAATACAGGATGTACTAGTAAATAATATTGACAAATTACAAAAGATAATCATTTTTCTTTGGGTAACAGACAAATTTTTGAAATTGGTCTCTTGAAAACACTTCGTTGTTTTTATGTTTACTACTCTAAAATTCTGCACACATTATGTAATGATGTTCACTCATGACATCTAACACTCAAATTAAATTTTTAAATGCTGCAAGAATTTATTTCTTTTTCTCATATTTTATCTCAAAAAATAGCTCAGAAATACTTTATTTTAAAAGTATTTAAAGGTTAACACACTCGATTTTATCAAAATAAAACTCAAACATTCAGGATAAAATAAATGTCATTTAAACAACTCGAATAATATATATCTCATATGAATAATCTCTCTATATAAATAATAAAACTCAAATTATATATACACTCTCAATACATATTTCGTATGAATATTTTCTTTGATAAACACAAAATACATTCAATCAAATAGAAATTAGCTTAATTTTACATATTTATACTCAAAATATCTTATAAAGCTTATTGTATTAAGAAAATATAAAAACTTTATACAATATTTATAACACGAAACATGCAACAATTATGAATTGCTTTTCTACATACTGCACGACCATTTAAAGGCCAAAACTTCTGCCTTAACTGAAAAAGTAAAGATTTTGGACCTAAATGTAAATATCGTTTATGAAAGTATTCTACTATCATTTGAGTAAGTTTACTTTTATTATGTAGTAAAATTGGAAATTTTTGATTGGCATTTAAGTTATTGTTCGCTAATCTACCTCCTACTCTTAGAAGACCTTCTTTATCAAGAAATGGATGTAAGTTTTTTAACTGACTATCATGATTAATATTACCTGATTTTTGCAAAGATTTTATTTCCTTGTCAAAAAACTCACGTTGAACACTTTTTAACAAAAAACTTTCTGCTTTGTTGAGCTCTTCGAGGTCCAGAGGACCCCGCTTTTTTTCTTTTTTACAATTACTAAGGAATCTGAAAATAAATCCTAAAATACGAATTATTTTACAATAGTTATTACTTAAATCAATTATATCATGCACAAAAGAATTAATAGAAACTGTAAAAACAGATATGCTTTTAAAGTCACTTATATTAATATTTTTCAGTTCATTTGAAAAGTCACTGGAATTAACTGCTGCAGGAATATTTGTATTGGGATAGTCTTTTTCCTTTAGGAACAATGGACCACTCCACCATAACTCATTTGAGAATAGCTTATCAGGACTAACTCTTTTCGTTAGAAGGTCAACAGGGTTAAGCTGAGATGGAACATGTCGCCACCGCATCCCTTGAGTTAGTTCTTGTATTGTAGAAATCCTATTCGCAACAAAAGTTTTTAGAACGTATGGTTCTTTTTTAATCCAGGATAATACTATCATGGAATCGGACCACAAGAAGATTATGTTTACACTAATTTTGAGCGAAGAAATCACTCGTTTCATAAGCTTTGTCAATAAAACTTCTGCACAAAGCTCAAGTTTTGGAACAGTTAATTGCTTTAAGGGAGAAACTCCAGATTTACTTGTCACTAATTTTACAGACACTTGACCTGATTCTGTCACTGATTTGCAGTAAATTACCGCACCATAGGCTGCTTCAGATGCGTCGCTGAAACCATGTAACTCGATCATAATTGCATCTTTCAATAAAATACACCTACTAATCTCAAATTTATTAATTAATTGTAGGGTATCAGAAAACTCTCTCCATTCCTTAGCCTCTTTCTCGGTTAGCAAATCATCCCAATTTAATTGTAATAACCATAACTTCTGCATAAATATTTTTGCTTTAATTATAACAGGAGATACTAAACCTAAGGGATCGAATATACTTGATATAGTTGATAACACTTGTCTCTTAGTGACATTTACATCATTATGGATTTTAACATTGAAACTTAAACAATCTTTCTTCGATTTCCACAAAACACCTAACGCTTTAGATTCTTCTGAATCACCAAAGGGGTATATTTCGACATTTGTTTTACAAAGTTGTGGAGCATTGCTGCACCATTTATGTAATAACATTCCTGCACTGTTTAAAATTTCTATTAATTGGTTTTGGAGTTCCAATGCAGAACTTAAAGAATCAGCTCCAGATAGAATATCATCCATATACATGTCTTCTCTCAGTACGGGTGCTGCTAAAGGAAACTTGCTTCCTTCATCCTTAGACAATTGAAGTAGTGTTCTCATGGCCAAAAAAGGTGCGCTAACAGTACCATAAGTAACTGCCGTTAATTCAAAAATTTTAATTGGCTCGTTAAAACCTTCCTTCCATAAGACTTTTTGCAGCTTCCTCTGATCTGGATGAATAGAGATTGCTCTATACATTTTTTGAATGTCTGCAGTGAAAGCGACGATATATTTTCTAAATCTCAACATAATTGAGAATAAATCATCTTGTAATACACCTCCGTTATATTGAATAGAATTAAGAGAGTTTCCCTTAGTTGTTAAGGAAGACGCGTTAAATACAACTCTCAAAGGCGTTGATATACTTTTTTCTATTCCTCTATACACTCCAAGATGGGGAATGTAATAGGATCCACTTTCTTCCTCGCTTTCGTTAACTTCAACCATATGGCCTAACTGTTGATATTCTTTTAAGAAATCTGAATATAATCTTAAGTACTCGGGATCTTTTGCTAGACGATTCCATAAAGAATTTAATTTTTTCGTGGCGATTTGTTTTGAGTTTCCTAAAATAGCTGGATCCTCTTTTAAGGGCATTTTAACAACATATTTACCGCTTTTGTCTCGTGTATAATTTTCTACGAAATGTTTCTCACAAATTAAAGTCTCTTTACTTTTTGGTTTTTCAACCTCGATATTTTCTATCTCCCAGAATTTCCTAAGTGTCTTGTCTAGGTTGGTTTCTTTCTTAATAAACCCACAATGAACTTTGTTTTCATTCTCTGTCGAAAAACTTCCCGATACAACAAAACCGAAAACTGTGTCTTCCAAAATAAGATCAGAATTATTAACACGAATTTGTCCCGGTCTCAAAAGCTCATAAAAAATTCCTGCTCCTAAGAGCATGTCTACATGTTCTGGGATATTGAAACTAGCATCTGCTAATTTTACATTAGGTAAATCTTGTATTGAGATTTCAATTGGACGTGAAGGCGTTAAATCTGCAGTTATTTTCGGAACTACCAAGAAATCTAAATTTTTCACAAAACTTTCATCTCCATTGCATATTGATGCATTAACTTTATGATTTATTACTAAGGTAGCATCATTTAGACCTGACACTAAGATGTGTGTTCTCTCTTTTTTTAAATGCATTAGCTCTTTTAAATGGCGGGATAAAAAATTAGACTCACTGCCTACATCTAATAAACACTTTACTGTATGTTTACATCCCGATTCATCAATTAGAAAACATATTACAGTTGAAAGTAAAACTTTGCTCTTTTTATTCGAATAGTTACTAATAAAGGTTTTCTGAACGAACTCTTCTGCATTAGCGTTCAAGACTGATGTGCCACGATTTGTTGGCCTAGAATCTGAACATTCTTCCGCATTCACTTTTCCTTGTTTATTTTGTTCCGATGAAACATATTCTTTCACGTATGTGTTGTTATTTGTTTTTGGGAAATGTATAGTTTTATGATGACGTTTTTTACAAAAGCACGTGTACTTTGATGGACAATTTGCAACTGAATGGGAATTTAAACAATTAAAGCATAACTTGTTACTTTTTATAAGTTCCACCCTTTCATTGACAGATAATTTTAAATAATGCGGGCATTTTGAAAGAGTGTGATTTTCGTGACAAAAAATACAACTTAATGTTTTAACATCTGATAAGAATGCTTTAGATACACTTTTGGAGTTAGTATATTTACGATTAACACTAAAATTCTCAGTAAGAGATTTTCCGCGTGATGTGAAATATAAATCAATCTCTCGTCCCAATTCTTCTGGTAAAAACCATTTATGACCTTGTCTCACACTAATGTGGGAAGCTGTTTCTCTATCTAATGTTTGATATAATTTATCCGATACTATAAGTTGTTTTAGACTCTCGAAATTGGAGACATTTCTTAAATTTAAATAATATTCCCAGTTTGTCATTAGACGTGACGCAAACTGTACATGCGTCTCATTTGGTTGTTTAAAAGATTTTCTAAATTGCTCTAAGCAAAAATAAGGTGTAGGTTGAAATTCTTTTAACACTAATTCTTTTATTTTTGCATAATTCTCGATATCACTATCATGTAAGTAAGTTAATATGTTAGATGCTTTATCTCCTAATAAATTTAACAGAATTTCTGCTTTATATTGTTCTGGAACATTTTTAGTCTTAAAAGCTCGTTCTAAAGAAGAAAAGAAAAACCCCCATGCTTCAGGACGTATAGGAATTTTTACAGTCAAAGTTCGAATACTTTTTATCAATTGATCTAACGATTCTATTTTTATTTCACTTTCACTAATATTAGATTTAGTTTCAGATTTAATTTTAGCTAGTTCTACTTCATTTTTTGATCTTTCAAGTTTCATTTTTTCCAGATCAAATTGCTTTTGCTCCTCATCAATTCGCCTTTGCGCTTCATGTTTACGATTTTCAATTATATCGTTTGCTATATCTTTCACAAGATCTGGTTTATTTTTATACATTTCACTGTCTTCAATAATAACGCTTAAATCAGCAATTGTCATTTTTTCATTAACATTTAGATTTATTTCAGTGGCTATAAGCCTTAAATCCTCTTTTTTTGCACCTTTAAACATTGTTTAATATATGTATAACAGAAAATATAAGAAAAATCACGTTCACTTACTTTTCGAATAATCTTTTGACGAATTTCGTAGCACGGAACTCTTAGAACTTATCATTCATCTCGGCGTTTCACTCAACTTAAATTTTGATTTTAGAAGGTCGTCGAATTTAATCCCAGGCTGCTGCTTCGTTGCTCGGCGGACCATTATGTTAACTCATATTAAATACTCACAAATACACAAAATAACAAAACTGCAGTGCACTGTTTTTTTTAATTTAAATAATATCACAAGAGCCGCTCATGGCTACCTCTCTCACAACAAAACATTCTATGAACTCGTATAAACAAACGCAGACGATCAAAGTTATTGCCAAAAATGCAAAGCATAAAAACGACCGAACAGCTTTCTTTGTCGTAGAATAAAGGCAATCTTGAAGAATTGTGGATAAACTGATAAACGGCTGAATGTTCTAAAAAGCAATAACTTGTAATTTGTCAGAGGTAAATATATAATTTGTGGAATTTTCTGTATTTTTCATCTTGGTTCCAGTTACCATTGTCAGCAATGATGGTGGTTCGATAACATTGTTTTTCCGCTGGATGATTAATTGGATTGTTTTGCTTTTGTCAAATGGTTTACATTGCTTAATAGACCTATAGAGGTCATATAGAGACCAAAGCATATGCGAAGTACAGAATATAGACGAGGTGCGATTGTAGGCATATTACTGCGCCAGTAGATTTTTGTGCACATTGAATACAGTTTTTTTAAATGTTGAAATCATCAATACGTTAGAAGAAAGAATAACTTAGGGTATTAGAGTACCATCACTTTCATAAGAGTGCAATAGCAACTAGTAAATGCTTTTAAGTGAAAATTAATGTCATCCTTCTCTGAGCGGGAGAATAAATGTTTTAGATATAACAAAGGAAAGAAAACTCTATTACTTATTTCGAGTTCAGTTGTACCTATGTATATAAAACTTATTTAAAAGGCCGATTCTGTTCGCTGTTGTTACGGTTTCGTTATCGTTGGTATGAGGAGATCATAACAACAATCAATAGAAAAAAAGGATTTCTGTCATGGAAATAATTTGATCTACGATATCGGAATATATATACCAACAACGTTTAGAGTCGAATACAAAATATAATATACAAGGTGGCCATAATTAAATTGAGAGTACTCAGAGTGTCCTGTAGCATGATCTAATTGAGAGAATAACGCCAAATTTTGTAAGTCGATTAAACAAGAAGGGCACGAAGGATTCTCCGAAAAAAATAGTTCTAAAAGTCACCTCTGGGGGAATATGTGGCGTTGTGTAACAGAAAAGAGAGTTGGGGAGAATAATGTGCAATAATGCATAATCAATGCTGAAATAATATTACCTTTTATGTAGCACATCTAACGATTTTAGTATTGATTCTACATTTTTTTTAAACTATCATTTATGTTACACAGCGCTACATATTTCTCTAACGGTAACTTTTGGAACTAATTTTATTTTTCGAGGAATCCTGCGTCCCCCTTCTTCTCTAAACTTCTTACAAAATTTAGCGCCATTCTTTTAATTAGATCGCGCTACAGATAACTTTGACTACTCTCAGTTAAATTAAGGCCACCTTACATTTCTTTTTTAAGTAATTTTATATACTGATAGAAAACTATAATTCATTATAGTACATATTTAAACAAAACAAAATTCAGAAGATTAATGTTATTGACATAAACGACCCTCCGCTTAAAAAAAAAATCATCTTGAAATATAACAGGTTTATTTTATTCAATTTTTTTAACGTTGTCGGTACACATTTCGCTTTTGATAAAATAGATGTTTCCATGGAAACGATGTTTTTCTTCATTATTTTTGCGACATAACCATATCAAAATCTTACCGATAGCTCTTAGAATCAGCTCCGAAATATTTAGCATAATAATTACTGAATATTTTCAGCGGGAAATTAAAATATGTCATGCAAAAAATAATTTAAAACAAACAAAAAATAATAATTAATCAGTGAAAATAAAATGTCACATACATAAAATCTTCCAAACAATCGAATACAGATTATTAAGTTGATTTCCTTTCTTAACGTCGTTGTTATGCATTTCGAAATCGAAGAAGTCGTTGTTTTCTCGGCGAACAAAACGATTCTTTATTGCTCCTGCTCCATCGGACACCAATGTTATCTGAATTTACCGATTGAAGCTGACACTAAAAACTTGTTTCATAGACGAATAATCAATATATTCAATAGAACAATACATTGGTACGACTCCATAGATTTGACTACTTTCATTGGAACAGCGGCAGGTTGATTTCTGTTTCTTCCTCGAATCAGTGTCTATTGCTTTAAGCGCCATTTATCGCACGTAATTTGAATTAAAACTACGAAATACAGTAAAAAAATACCTGGAGGCATAAATTAGTCTACTACAATAATTTCTTTAATAAGTGTTACCGTTTTCATTGTGTCAGTTCTTCTATAGACCCTCTGTATATAGTAATTATACATCTCTAAACTTTAACAGGCCCTATCCTGTATTTTTGTTTGTGCTACTTCATATTTTTCATTATATGATCTTTATTTAATTTGTGGATATATTTCTAATATATTTTCTTTTTGTAACTCTTATGAAGGTTTAATAAAAATAATATCAACTTTATCCGTTTTTTCACTATCTTCTTCCAAGGAACTGAAATAGATATTAAAAGTGGGTATTATCATTTTCAAGGAAAAAGAAAACAAAATTTACTGAACTTTTTAATACGTAGACAACTCCGATTAAAAAAAAAATGCATTCATATTTTATAAGCAGACTCTATTTGACGTCTAATTATATATGTGTCTGATTTTTTCGTAAACGTGTAGGCTGTTTCATATGTTTATTTTTATTTTTATTTTTTTGACATGAACTGAACATTAGATATTAAAATTTTAATGCATTAAAATTCAATGAAAATAAATATTTTCATAACGTGTTAATTACTCCTGCTAGTATTGTTATTCAGAATATTATCATTTTAATGAGCTATGATGTACAGTAATATACATTCTTTTTTATTTCTACATCTATTGAAATTAGTGTCCCAGCTAACTTCTTAATACTTTTCTAAGTGTATTATATTCTTAATAAATACCACGGAAATGCACAGGCAGGCTTTTGTGTTGACAGGAAAATTACTATTGTTTTGCACGAGAAAGAATCCCAAGAATTCTGAAAAAAAAGTGTTTTTGAAAGAAATATGAAACAAAGAATTTTTTATGTACTTTTTAATGATTTATATTGGAATGCTTCTAATTATTTCACCGTCTATCTTTTAAAAAAACTTTTTGAAAACCTCCAAAATAAGTTTTTGTTTATTTATTTAAATCCCTTTGATAAATAATGCATTAAAACCAAGAATATTTGATTAAGAAAAAAAGTAACATTAATATTTTTAATAAAGAGTGAGTTCTCCTATCTCTTTAATTAAAATTTACTTGCCTTTGTCTGTTCTGTCCTTGTTTATTATTTAATTTAAAAAAATCATCTATTTAGACTGATATATTTCCTTTTTAATTTCCTATATTAAAACTTATGATGTCGGTAAAAATATTTTTGGGGGATTCGATCCCCGGTAGCATTTTGTCTGTCATTTTGATACTAATGAAAATGTATGTTTTTATTCATGTTTTTAAATTCGTATTTTTTATTTACTTTCCATTTGTTAAACCATTTAAGGAAATAGTACTCTCTTTATTTTTCTATTTTTACTTTCTTCTATCTTTACAAGAAGGAAGTTCTATTGGATTCGTGAAAAAATTCGTATGTCTACTGATTTGTACATTTTAGAAGGACTTGAATAGGATTTGACTGTGCTTAGAAACTATCTCTCTGCAAGTTTGTGATTCTGTCTGTCTGTCTGTATATGATTTTGTGTGGCGCTCTATCTTAAGATCTATTGCACGGAATTTAATAAAACTTTAAATCCAGTTAGTCTCTGATATTTATTGGTGATTCTTAGATTTTTGTGTTAATCGCCCAACAGGTGCCGCTGCTATGCTGCGTTTATCACGATTTCCTCAAAAGCTATATGCTACAATCATCAATAACTAATGCACATATTTTCTTTAAACTTTGTTATAACTTGATGAAAATGTGTGTTTCTTAGATTAAGTTGTAAATCCTCCCATAGTTGGCTCTGCTACACAGCATTTTTAAAGATTTTCACGATTTTAGCAATAGTCATATCTCAAGAATTAATGCATGAAATTTCATATCTTTAGATTCCATATGATGGCCATATATTACCGTTTAATTCTGAAACTGTGATTACGAATTTCGAAAATATAACATGTATGAGATAGAATAAAGTTTTTCGATTTGCACACCAAACTAGTTCGTTTTTTTAATTATTTTTTTTTATTATTATTATCTTAATATAGTTTTTACTACATAAATATTTTTTTAATGCCTACCTATTGTCTTTCCAAGTAACTTACCGTTCAACTAAATGTTGAGTGGCATCGCAACAACGTAATCAAAGAAGATACTTAGAATTACTCCATTGTTCTTTGAATTATTAAATGTGTTTTTTCTTTTTATGAACTTTAGTAATAAAACTTTACATACATTGATATTTATTGAAAGTGTATATTTCTAGAACTTATTACTCACTCATGTTTTTGCAGTTATCCTGAAGTTTTTTAATGAAGTACAATGTGTTATAATATACTTTTCTTTTCAATAAACGTTCACTGAATATAGCATTTTAGCATTCTTCATCTCTTTTACGTTCATCATTTAAATTCTTAATTAATATAAAAGAAAACCATTAAAAGTCTTTTGGAATAAGTACACAATAAGTACGCTTAAGTAGTAATAAAAAGTAAGTAAGTAATGAAAAAAGAAATCTCGAAACTTCTATAAGTAATATTTTCCAGAAATTTATAAAAAATAAATAATTTGGTATTTGAAAGAAACATAGTTAAATAATTTTAAATACTAAAATATTTTAATATTAAATTTTGTTATAAATCTACTTCAAAACTGTAATTTAAACAAAAGTCAAAATGATTTGAAAATTATAAAAAGTTAAGTTTTAGAAAAAAGTTATATAAATTTAGTTTTAATAATAAAGCACAATACATTCAGTCTACGTAATGTCACTTCATAATCACAAATATTCAGTAGCAGTTACGCCGTCAGAAAGTTGATCAAAATGGTATTTAAGTCACATTCTGATTTTTAGGTAACTGCTATTTCATGAATGCAGTTTGAACTCAGCTTGAACAATTTGTAACTAAATTAGACATATTGTTACCTCAATTATGGATACAACTTATTTTTCAGAAGACAAGACAACAATCATGTACAACAATGTTCAAGATGAATTAACATTTTGGTCATACTTCAGACATGATGTTTTAGGCTGATTTAATATTAATATAAACATGCTTAATCATAATATAAAAATACTTAATTCTAATATAGAAATACTCAATATTATTATTTAAACAGTTAATAGTTAATAATAGTTAATAATTAACTTATATACAGGGTGTTTCATAAAATATGGACAAAACATAATAGGTGATAGTATACTTCCAAACAAACCACTGTCGCATCAAATAACGCATTCTCGGAAATAAAACGCAATGGTGCTGGCGCATTTGGAAACTTGGTCCAATGCAATCGTTAAAGCTTCTGTCTTCTTGTGAGTTATTGGGAGAAGAACGACACTAATAGCATGCGAATGTGATACAGGAAAGAAGAGAACGCGCGTGCGAAATTTCGCATGGATTAACTCATAAAAGCCGATGATTCGATTGTGTAACTGTCAATCGCGCTAAGAACGTATCTGAAGATGTTGTCCTTCACTAATAGGTAAAATTCTAATATGCATGTTATCTTCGGTACTGCCAATGAAAAGGGCTCGGAGGCTTAAGATTGTACAAATAGCGGTTTTCCACTTTGCATTTTTCACTTAATCGATGTTGTATTTTTTTGACTCGCATAACAACATAACGTTCGGCAAACTCTAGCAACTTTGCATTTTAATTCCCTCCATGCATTCTTTGATAACAGTTGTTTAATTCGGATGCGTACTATCACCTCTTAAAGTTCATCTTTAACCATAACTCTATCGTATTTAGCTTTGTTGTTAATATGTGACACTAAAATTCATCCTTTAAACGCACATTTAAAAGATTGAAAGGTTACATAAAAGTCCCTTTACGGCAAAAAAAAAAAAAAAAAAAAAAAAAAAAAAAAAAAAAAAAAAAAAAAATCTTCAGTCAAAACCGAAAACCAAAAAAAGCCTACTTTTTGAAAAAAAAAAAAAATATACTTTAAAAATTTATTGTGAACTAGTAATTCAAAGGAATTTTTGTACTTGAATTTTATAGTTTTATTTATTGTTTTTGTATTAATCATCTCATTTTCATTAGAAAATCTTAAAATTATCAAAATAGGGACAAATGTTTGCCAATTTAAACTTAGAACAAAAGTACATTAATAGAGGGTGTTAAAATATTTAATTTCAATTGACACAAATACTCATTCTAATTAATTAACAAATAAACTTCAAATTTTACATGTAATGTTCTCGAAACTAATATGACGAACAATAATCCTGAAGTTAATATATTTACTAAGGTTTATAACTTTGGTTAAGTAAATTCATTTTCATTCTATTATTTAATGCTCACTAAATATTTTAATATCCTTGCACGCTCTGACTTTCATGAGATTTAGAATTCTGCAATAGAATTTGAAAGAAAATTGCTTGAAAGGATTTTTAAATCTTCATAATTTAATTCTTGAGAGAAACGAAAAATATTTACTTTATTTTAGCGACAAGTTCTAGACTTTCTGCATTTTATTTTCCGTTCTAGTGATTTTAATCATATATAAATATGAATTCAATTTTTAGTCTTTTTTCACATTTATTGGACGATTCTTTTGTTTCTTTTCGGAAATTTTATTTTTTAAAAACTAGAATAGGGTTTTATTTTTTTATATAACGCTTGAAAATGAAAACGTAAAGGAGGGCTGCATTGTCATATTACTTTAATAATTATGTTGACATCTTAAGATACGAAAATTATTTATGATACATTACATCTTATGGGTAGTTATTGGCTGTAATATATAAATATTTTGAACTTCATCAACAATTTTATATTTAACTAGGGGGCTCTGCCTCCAAGTTCGCTACTCTGACCAACCCTACGCGTAATCGCATCGCGATTCCGTTCGGATCGCAAAGCATTCCCTATTTTCTAGCCAAACTCAGGCGTAATTGTCTCGCGTTTCCTTTCTAGATGGCTTACGATTCCTTATTTTCTATGCATTCAATTTAGGTTACAAACGCAGATTAACCCCCCCCCCCCATTTTCTCATTAGTTGATGGAAATTATCTTTTTACTGTAAAAATCACTTTTGCCATCGACCCCTAAAAAAGCCCTAAAAAGCAGAAGCCTATCAAAATGCAGAAGATTCTTCTCTTTCCATGCCCATCCTATCTAAATTCTCTACTTTCATGGTTTTCGACAAGTACAATCCTTGCGAAGAAAAGACAGAAAACTTTGAACAATCAGATGCGTTTCGCGGTATCTATGCAGATTTTCATTGTTCCATTTCCATATCTTTTGCTCCATTCCAAATCGTTACTGTAATATATACATAGAAGGATAATAAGTAAATCTGTTTTATTCAATAATAAGAAAATCTTCTTTGTGCTAATATTTATATCCACAAATAAATAAAAATAATCACAAAATTAAAGTTATCTAAAATAATTATTCAATTAATTTTATCACTAAAATGAGAGTAAAATTATTGTGAAACATAAGGAAATATTCCTTAATACGACGTCCAGTAATTTTACTGAACTTACTATTTTAAGGTGGAAACACACTTCAAATACGATTTTCATATTTAGGGAGACCAAATGAGTGCAAAACAACAATAATCTATATTGTAAACGACTAAAATAAATAATAGAATACAGAGTTGAATGCAGTTTTTTAAAAATACACTGAGTAACCGTTTCGCAAAGCACCCGCAAAACCTCATCAGTAAAATTTGATCAATGTAAAAACTTCTTTCAATCATTCTAATGCTTGACGAAACGTTTACTGGGTGTATTTTTAAAATTTTTAGTAAAACTGTATTCAAGTCTTTCGTATTTCGTTTATTTTATTTAGTATTTTAATAGTTTCAAATTTAGACGTTAAATATATGTATATTGCAAATCTATTTATTTTTAAAGATTTGAAAAATGTGACAAATATGTCATAACTGGGAATGACAAAATATTCTTCAAATTATCCTTTTGGCTTGAAATTGATCTGATTACATACAAATTGTACGAAACACAAGTAAAGTAAAAATCCTTACAATATATGCTACTGTGCAGTTTGTGTACATAGCGTTTGATGTTGCGTGTGTTTTTTCCCGTATTTTTCAGTTATTTTTTATACAAAAACCCGTATATGCATTCCTTAGAAAAATGAAATAGAAATTTATACTTACAGACTAAACAACTACAAACATTGTCAATGTACCTCAATACATAAGTTAAATCTTTAACAATGATAAACGCATAAATACGTACGAACATGACACGACAAAATTCATACGATCGTTTCGAGGATACCCGGATCCCCTTCCTCAGTGCGAATAAAAAATATATTATTAAAATAGGTTCGAAGAACCCCTCGGTTATAGCCACAAGCACGGCCTAATAGACTGATTGAAATGGCGAAAGCAAGAGTTTATATATTTTAAAGAAATCACGTAAATGATCTGAAACGAACTAAAAAGAGAAGTCACTGCACGGGATCACTCCACTTTAGCGAAGAGAAAAGGGTTCCTGGTCATATCAGTCATTAAGGAAGGAGTATGTTTATGAATATAGTAAGCTTCGTAAAAGTCTAAATCCAAAATTGAATTACATGTTTGAGGAATTTTAGCATCTGTATATTTATACTGGTGGTTGGAATTCCAACAATGTTTAGCCATTCTAGATTTCTCACATTCCTACATTCTAACATAATTCTAGTGTTCTTCCAGCCTAGAGCACGCTTTGTTTTCCCAATGTAAAAGAGACCGCACTCACAAAAAATTCTATAAATATCCAAGATATTATGGTCATCAATTGGATCTTTGAGATTGGAGAAAGAAATTTTATTGGTTGCGGAGAAAACAACTTTGAAACGAAACCGTGTGGCAAACTTACAGCAAATGGTTTTCGGTAAACTGTCGTCAAAAAGTCACAATCATTACGAATTACCAGGGCATCCAGAAACACTAGACTTGTTGAGTTTCAATTTCACAGGTAAACTGGATACATGGATCAATTGAATTAAGTAAATCAAATACAGCGTTAATATTATGTTTAGACAAATCAAATAAATCAAAGGAATCGGCTACATAACGTGTATCCTTGTATAACGTGTAACGGGGATCTGGGTATCCTCGAAACGATCGTATAAGATTTTTTGAGTCATGTTTGTACGTATTTGTGAGTTAAATCGTTGTTAAAGGTTTTAGCTTATGTATTATTTGCACAAAGGGTTTGATTTATGTTTAATGTACGTTAGTGCTAAAAATAATACATTAAATATATTACATAAAATTTACAGTTGAAGTATCGTTTATATGGCAAAAATGTGTGAAGTATTTATATGATAATTATTCAATACAAACATAAGTTGTTTTTTGTAATTTATCACAATTGATATGCTCAAGCATATACTGAACAAATATTTTTTTTTTCTTTTTTGTACGGAAGGAATTTCAATATGCAGCATGTGTCTTTGATTAGCTGAAAAAATAGTATTTATAACATTTGAGACTTTTTATTTATTTAGACGTTTTATATTATCTTTTTATTTTAGACTTTTTAACTTTTTATTTATTTAGATAAATAATTGTATATTAGGGAAATAAGGTGGTTATATGGCATATAATAAGAAGAAGCATTTCATGTTGAAGTGATTCATAAAAGTATTATTCGTACTTGTTTTGAAACATAGTTACAAATTTATATTGTATATAATGTCTCTCTGTAAGTTTGTGTTTTACTGCCCCAGTGAGACTTCTCAGACATGAATACCAAGTCTGTACAGCGTAGGTGTCCCTTCCAGCCTATTTTACTGAGGTCTTAAAAAATACAAAATTCATTGAAACCTCAGCCGCCAGTAAAAACGACAAATGGGGGGGGGGGATATTCAACGGAATGTGAATAAATATGACAATAAGAGTATTTGTTGAAAGGCAGTAATACAGGGTGACACGTAAATACTGTGACGTGATGAAAATGCCAATTTATTTTAATGTTTATCGCATTTTTGAGTCATACTATTTTTTTTATTCGTGTTCCACGTGCTTTTTTGTTGAGTATTAGATAGTTCCACGGACATTAAGGCGCTGCTTTTCAGGAAAGCATGGTGTGTAAAGAACACTGGTGAGCCATCGTCGCCGACCACAAGCGGAGTGTGCCGATTCAAATTGCACCGGAAACAAGTCCATAGCATCTTCAAACTTTTAAAGCAACCAGAAAGATAGAAGACTCTCAATGAAGTCGAAGACCGCGAACAACAAGGAAGCCAGTGCTTAGAAACACCGTCAAGAAGAAGATCCAGCGAAATCCACAAAGAAGCATCCGAAAATTGCCCAAGGAGCAGATACTCGACCGCGAGCCCATGCGAAGACTCGTCATAGAAGATCTGCACCTCGTCCCATACAAACTGTCGAAAATCTCTAAAAGTTGTTAAATGGGCTTTAAACGCCGATCGTACATAGAGTACGCCGCCCCTGTCAATATGTATATCCAAACCGTCCATATCTTTAAGGGTTAATATCTCGACTTTTACTGACGATTTTTTTTTGAAAATCATGATCCACAATGGCTTTATACTTCTGCTACGATAGGTACCTCCAGCGTTTCTCAACACCTTTGATGAATGCCCGTAAATCGAAATTTGTGTGTAACCGAAAAATGCGATTTTTTCAAAAACTATGTGACCTAGGGTAATCGCTATAATTTTCCTCCAAGGTTTAAGTTAATGTCTACTATCTCTATTTTTTTTCATAATTTTAGTTTCTGTAGATTCGGAATAAGATGGGGGGGGGGACATATTTTTCCGCTACATTTTAGACGATATTTTTAAAAATGTAATACATAAAATTAAAAGTAATGTATTTTTGAATTCAGCGTTATGGAAGCTTTCACAGGATACCCCACATGATGTACAAAGAAAAGATTTTTTTTTCAAGTCACTTAATTTGTCCCTCTTACTAAATATATTTATAACTGTTTAATAATCTGAAAATATCTGGGTCAATAGTCTTTATTACTTCCCCGAATTTGAACTTCCCACGCTCTATAGTTTACGAGTAAAATGGCTGTGATAGACAGAGAGACAGACACAGGAGGGATCCTATAATGGTTCCCTTTTTATTTTTTATGTACGGAACCCTAAAAACGAACAAACAATTGCAATACATTATTCGTTTTGAAACGAGTTGTCAGATTAACTGTAAATTAATAAAATTTAGAAACTTTTGTTTAAATATAAATAGAGTTTATAATCAGAAATAATATATATGTTGTATGTGCCCATATTGCTTTAGTCTTGAATTTTAGACCGAACCAAGTACTCATGAAGCCTAAACTCCAATAAGTATTGTGTTTTTTATATATATATATTTTCACAACATTTTAATCCACGCTACGCTTATTGAATTTCCTGAAAAAAAATTGGTAGTGTATTTACCTAGAAATCTTTATGTTGTAGATAATTAAATATTTATTACATTGATGAAATAAGATAGTAAACTATATTTGAAGAATTAGAAATTGACATGTTTTACTGAAAGAACTACTTTGATTGTTATCTTTGTGTGGATTCTAATTTACTGTTATAAATTAAGACCCTTTTAATATCATTAATCACAAATTAGTTAGCCTGAATTTGTAAACGAACCATAAATTTTACACTACAAAAGGAATAATAATGTAGAAATTCTCAATTGTGAATTTTTATTCATTCTGTGTATTCTCGCCTTATAGTAGAACTACTTATTTATCGCTTTTTAACTCAAACTGAAAGACATGCTTCATATATTTACTAAATGAATAGAATTCTAAAATACTTGTAAAAATAAACGATTTATATGTGATAAAGGTTACCACAAATAGCTTTTTAATTACATTCATGAATTATTCATGAAAAGCATATTCAAGAAAATACGATTTGACAGCAAACTCTGAACAGGTATTAATAAGATTTTAATTCCTATTTAAATAACTTCCTGTATTACATAGATAAGATTTTGTATTGCGATGTAAATTCACGATAATATCCAGAAAGGTTCGCATAGTTTTCAGCGACTGCTTCTAAATTTATGATTTATAAAAACATGATTTCAATGCATTATTATGCGAAATAACTACTAAGTACTGAATTAATTTTCTGCCGTGCTTCAACAATTTGTGGAAGGAGAAAAAATAATTTATTTTTTCTAAAGCTTACGCAAAATACATTAAAATGCTATTGACTTACAATTAGCATTTACGTTATCGCTATTTACTAAAATGTAAGGTATTTGAGTACATGTTTTATATCACTTTCAAAGTTTAAAATATTAGATTGTATACTACAGAAATTTTTTCAGTGGATTTTCTTGAAATAGTAAATAATACAGTAGCGCTCAAAAGTATTTTGACAACCTTATATTCTCTCTTATTTTATTTAATATAAAAATGTAAAAGAAAATTTATTCCCTATAATTGAGAACACGATGACTGCAGTTATTCAAATGTATCAAGTTTCAACTTGTTTGCTTACATTCGGCGTCACCGAAGAAATATGACTCCCCCTTAACTCAAAAGTATTTTGAGAATTAGTTTGCATTTAATTGTTGAAGGTGTCAGTGGCGCTATAGTTCGATTAGCGTTAATATCGACTTATTGAGATTATTTTTAAATGCCGAAATGTAAGAAATATTGAAGTGATTCTAGAAAAGTCACTGTAAATGCACTTAAGAAAGGTAGACAGCAAGCAGAATTAACTCGTTCTTTTAACGCGTCTCAGAAACTTGTTATTACATGGAATAAAGTTTTTAATAAACAGAAATACATCGAAAATAAGTCTCAAAGTGGCCATCCGAAAAAAAAAACGTGCAATGTTGACTGTATTATAAAAATGATATCTACAACTAATCATCGTAAGTCCGCTGTAATAATAAAAAAATGAATTTAAAGAAAATTACGGCATAGACATACACGTTTCATCAGTCAAACGACGCCTAAACCTCTATGGTTTACGTAACAGAAGACCAGCAAAAACACGTTTATTAACTTATAAGAATAGGAAGACTACATTTACATTTGTAAAACGGCATAACCCTTTCAGGGGCAAATCATTTCCAGTGCCAATGTGTTGAAATTAAGTACTGACGCCGGAATTTGAAAACAAATGTATTTGTAAATAAGGAAAAGTTATATTTCACACACATAATAAACTGAAATTTTTTAACCAAAATTCTGGTGTCAATCATCAATTTCAACACTATAGCAATGGAATTGCTTTGCCCCTGAAAGGGTCATGCCGTTTTACAAATGCAAATCTAGCCTTCCTATTCTTAGTAGATAACAAACTTGTTTTTGCTGTTCTTCTGCCATGTAAACCATAGAGTTTTAGGCGTCGTTTAACTGATGAAACGTGTATGTCTATGCCGTAATTTTCTTTCAATTAATTTTTTTATTATTACAGCGGACTTAGGATGATCACTTGTAGATATCATTTTTATAATACATTGCAAGTTATTTTTTTCGGATGGCCACTTTGAGGCTTATTTTCGATGTATTTCTCTTTATTAAAAACTTTATTCCATGTAATAACAAGTTGCCGAGACGCGTTAAAAGAACGAGCTAATTCTGCTTGCTGTTTTTTTACATTTCGGCATTTAAAAATAATCACAATAAGTCGATATAAACGATAATCGACGCCATAGCGCCACTGACACCTTGAGCAATTAAATTCAAACTAATTGTGAAAATACTTTTGAGCTAAGGAGGAGGCATATTTCTTCGGTGGTGCCGAATGTAAACAAACACGTTGAAACTTGATACATTTGAATAACTGCAGTCATCGTGTTCTCAATTATAGGGAATATATTTTCTTGTACACATTTATATTAAATAAAATAAGAGCGAATGTAAGGTTGTCAAAATACTTTTGAGCGCTACTGTAGTAAATAAATTACAAGACATGTATATCGTCCGATGGCTTTAGAGACCCGAGCACAAATGCGTTTTTGGAGCGCGGAGTTCCGAGTGCGCGTAGGTTCTTTCACTTTCTGGCACTTGATCGGATCATGAAAAAATAATTTGATAATTAAACCGTACAAATTTTAAAGGGAAATTCATCAAAAGAAAGGCATCGAAAGGAGTTAAGAATCGGGCTTGAGGCCTTGAAGTCATGAGACGCAGTACAGTAGAGCGCCGATTATCCGAACAAGTCGGCAACAACCCTAGTTCGGATAGAAGGGCAGACAATTTAAAGGATGTTTTTGACTATACTAAAAGCTTCACACGTTATCTAAGCTTAGGACTGGGAGCACCACTTAGTGCTGGCGTGTTTAAAAATTGTTGCTTTTTTTGTCTTTTTAATTTTTTTGTTTATGTTGTTGTTTACATTTTTATAATTAATTTTTATTTCTGTTTATTATTTTCTGAACTCCAGAAAATATATATTAAACAAACATTCTTTTGGTTGTTGCTTGCTTCAACGAAAACAGTCTTTTCGATAATGCCATATCTTTTATTCTTCTTAAATACGTTAGTTGAATAGGATCAACGTTCTTTCATAGCTGATTCGAAACATTCAAAGGTTTCCTTATGTGATGGACCTGGGATATTTTCAGAGCATTCGTTTCCATTTTCTTCATGAATCTCATCCTAAATCTGATCATCATTTAAGATCTGAATTTCAGGGCCATGTCTATATAACCACTCGTTAATTTCATTTTCTTCATAGCTTAGAATTCTTCTCATCTCCTTTATTGTGTTAATTCCTCATTTTCTATTCCACTATCAGTTTTTTTCTTTATCTAAAATTTTATTCCAAGTCAATGGATAATTGGGAGTTTAGTTCAATTTTTTAGGGACTAACATGTTGTTCGGATAACTGGAAGTTCAGTTTAAAAATTTTCCTGGTAAAAATGGGCTCTTCGGATAATTGGAAATTCGGTTAATTGGAGTTCCGATAATCGGCACTCTACGATACTGATATAACATCAGAAAAAAGTGTCATCTGCAATTTTTTGCAATAAACTGTTAGTTTCTGAAATACCAATCTTAGTTTTCATATTTTAAGGCAGGACTTAAAATTATATTAATATACGAGTACGTTATCGAATCAAAAACTTATTACTGCTGTAAAATCCACGCTGATAATTCTTAAAATATCACCAAAAACCTTAAAATAGGATATAGAGGCCATTAATAAACATTCTGATATATCAAGTAAAATATTAATTAAAATATCCAGTTATAAACCAGCAATTATGAATATGAGTTAAGCGTCTATTTTATATTTAATATAGAATAGAGTCGTGTAAATTAAAATGTTAGAAAATGTAGCATAACCAGCATTTAGAGCACATTGTTCAAAATCAGAGATACATCAATAGGGCAATTCCATCGCAACTGACGTAACATTTGATCATAAAATTTCGTTTTCAAAACTATGTAGAAAATTTACTGATAAATTTAGAACAAATATTTACAATTTAAAATATTTCTTACTAAGGACTTAATATCCAAATACCTTCAGATTATTTCAATATCTCTTTTAGTCCCCAAAATTGCATTTCAAAATTCTGTAACTGGCATAACATAAAATATAAAAACATATTTTCTGGCTTCATTGAAGTGTAAAAATTATCAAAACTATCCCCGTTAAAAAAGGTGATTTAATGATTTCAAAAGCACTAAGTAATGCCAAATTGAAACAGTAATTTGCGTTTAATTAATTTCTGAATAATAAAAAGAAAAAAGGTCATTTACACGTGTAACTGATATAACTTTTATTGTGTAACTGACTCAATATTATGAGTTTACAAGGACAATAATGGTACATAACTTAGTTTGTAAACAGTAATTTACAATGCCTTTTTATTAGGATTTTATTATTGAATATCAAAATATCAAGTTTTCCAATCATGCAATTACATTAAACATATTATAAATTTTATTCTCCCCACAAAATAATAATTTTCTGTGGAATTCTCCAATATATATCTACACTGCTCAAACAAATTAGGGGAGGAAGCAAAAAAGTGAAGAGAACAGCGCAAGACAGCCATGAATGGGCATAAAATGGATAGTACACGTGTATCAATGCGCAATACAGGAAAAAAAGACCCCAAAAAAGTTGTAAGGGAGCTTTTATTCTTTGAAAAGATGAAAAGAACATGAAAAGATGGTTTAGGACAACAATTTGTTTTCATGCAAATTATAAAGAAAAAGTATTGTTTAGAAATGATGCAAGATTTTTAATATGACGTGTGGTCTCCTCGAACAGCTAAGACTGCTGCACCCCTGTTTTCCATGGATGCGATAAGGTTATCGATAAGACTTTGAGGAATACTGTTCCACTGCTCAACAAATGCAATCTCCAAGTCCCGGACAGTAAAAGGAGGCTTCGGTATCGCAGCAATGCGTCGCCTGAGTATGTCCCAAACATACTCGATCGGATTTAGGTCAGGAGAGCAGGCTGGTCATTCCATACTCTGTATTGTTTTAGCTTCAAGCATGTTTTCCACAAGACGAACTGTATGAAGTCTGGCACTATCATGTATGAAAAAAAAATCGCTAATTTCTGCAACATAAATAACGACATGAGGTCTCAGTATCTCGTCTGTATAACTTCGGATCGTCAAATTGCCATTCCGAATTATATGCAGGCCCGTACGTTAACCTATGCTGATTCAAGCCAATAGCATCAACCCACTTCGTCTGTAAGGTGATCTTTCACGAACGAATGTGGGATTATTTTGAGTGCATCTTTCTCTCCATGCCAAAACGCATCAGATGTCACATCCAGACTGAATACGGACTCGTCTGTAAACAGAATTTGACTCCAACAACTTTGCCTCCAAACTCGATTTTCAGTTCCTCAACTTCTTTGGGAAGCACAGTGGCTTGAGGTCAACGCAATACAGACCATTGGCTTACGTGCATAAAGATCATCCTGATGAAGCCTATTTCGAACTGTTTGGCTGGACACCTTTCTTCCTGTGGCCAAGAACATCTGTGTTTGCAGCTGAGTAGCACTGTCCGTTCCGTCTCAACGAACTGTTAACAGGATATATTGGTCATCAGTTTCTGTGTTAGCAAATTTTCGACCTTGCACTTGTCGATGAATACCATTCCATGTGTATTGGAGTCGATTCCACAGCCTTTAATGGACAATTCTTGCGACTCTAACAGCGTCTACTACACTTTGTACTGTGTCCCCAAATTCAACTGTCCTGATAACACGCCAAGTCATGGATTGCGGTAAATATTGTTGTTGTGACATTTTCAAGCCACCTTTTCTCAAATCACAAGCTGAGCAATTGAATTTTACAGCCTAGGCAGTGAAACGGACATTTCTGCAAAATCCCGATTTCTCCACTTATCTCCTTTTTCTAGTTTTTGACGTCATAAACTTTAATTTAAGTGTGAAGTTTTCTTTATCTGTTTTCTACAACTTTTTAATTTATGGATGTTTTATTTTACGTTACTTATCGGTGTAACTATTTGCGTAATTTCGTTAAAATCACGTGCTCTCCCAATTGTTTTGAACAGTGCATTTAAACAATAACCTCAAATAATAAATTTCATTCATTTTTACTCCAGATAAACAGAAATTTGGTCTAAATGTCAATCTCAAAATGGTTATCATTTTAATGCTTTCTGCTAAGTGATAGAACTAAATTAAATAAGCATTTTCACAGTGCAATAAATATCTTATTTTGCATAGTTCATTTTCATTCATTGATGTTTAGTTATTACGCATACAATTAGATAAAGAAAAGCTTCTGCTAAAGTCTTAACAGTACCAATTTATGTCACGGTATAAAGAAAAAGAATTTCCTGAAATAACGTTCTTCAGTTAAAGAGTCCACAACATTTTTGTAACGCATAGATGCACATGCGCAATAAACCATAACGAAAAACAAATAAAAGTTTGCTAATCGAACCGTAATTGTACGGAAAAGTTGCTACTTGTCAACACAAGCACAGTGAAGGAAAAAAATGAAATCGGACAATATCTTCCGTTCGCGGATCGCGTTCAATGTTTTAGAATTTTAACAAAAATTGAAGAGATTTAAGAAAAATCGTAAAAGGTGTAAATTTTTCCCGATCGAAATAAGTTTTCGTACATAGCATGGCCTTGAAATGTAGAATGGAGTTGTAAATACCACACATACCTCTCCTATATCTCCTTTAAACCACATCGAGGATTGAAAATGGCCACAATTCGTTGAATTAACCCATATTACAGGAGGAGTAAATATTGCCCAAATCAAACTTTTTTGTACTAAAGACTTTTTTGTACATAAGGCAGCCTTGAGGCTAAAAGTCGAATACAATACTCCTTCCGACCTTTTTCCCGGAGGGGTACGACAGGTCGACCGATTTAGGACTCACCACGGGAAGTGGCTGACCCACGAGTTACAGCAACAATCTACCCAACCAAGATGTGGGCGTATAGACTTACAAAGATCCACATGCAGATTCAGGTACAGTGAATTCTGATTTAGTGACAAGTTTTAGCATGGTAGCAAGAGAATCGAGGTTGCTCTTATGAAACCATTACGTCGATCATGCCCATAAACTTTTGAGGAGGCCAATGTTACCAGCTTGACACTGTGCTCTATGGCTTGCGAATGACATTGTATGTCTGCTAGATTCAAAGGAAGAGTTGACTTTTTTCCAATTGGAAAACAAATCTGGAGCGGCAGCTGAAGAAATGTTTACCATAAGAGGTGGACTGGTAATCCTGGTTTCAAACCAATTTATGATATAATAATTATTCTTGCCAAAATATATGGCCGGAACTAGAAAGTTTCTGACGGACACTTTGTGTGAGTGTCTTTGGATTTCAGTACCCGCTGAAGTCATAGCCCTCGAACGTGCTTCCGATCATCCACTACCATTGAAAGGAGGAGGTATTTTGGATGGACGAAGAATAAAATCTGAATGACCTTCTTCAGCACTTCTTAGACTTTTGCAAGTAGCTGGCTGGTTACGAGTATTTGCCTGTAGTTGCTTTTAAGAGAATTGAATGCCACATTCCACACATTGACCCATAAATCCTGAGTAAAGATTAGAGATATCTGCACGACATTGCCGTTCCCATTGCTGCTGGGTCTTGTGCATCAGACTTGGGATCAGGATACGGTACCAATATATCATTCTCGATGGCTAACGACAACAAACAGGTTACTGAGACTGTATTGTATATTTCATTGGGAACCCCACGAGAAAATACCATCAATATTGCCATGTGTATTATGACAGTGTACGTACCTTTGTGGTTCGAAATTAAAACAAGATCTTCAATAGTTGAGGGACATAAAAATATTTTTGAATGCATCAACAAATGCAGAAGCTTACCTGCAAAAGTTCAAGAAATGGCGAAGCATGTAACTCAAACAAATGCTTTCTTTGCTACTGAAACCTTCTTCTTTCTATAGTTGTGTATGATAGGCAGCAAGTTCGCGAGCTGGGACTTCAGTACAGAAATATAAAGACACACACACAAAGAGCAAATCCTTCAGAAATTTCTAGTTCCGGCGATAAATTTTGGCGCCAATGGCAAATTATGGCTTCATAAATTGGCCTGAAACCAAGATCACCTCTCCATCTTTTTTGGTAAATATTTCTTCAGCTGAAATTGCAGACTTGATTTCCAGTTTTGAAAAGTGAACTCTTTCATTGAATATGGCAAACATACCATGTCATGCACAATCCGTAGAGCACAAATGTCAATTTGATAACACTGGCCACCTCAAAAGTTTAATAGGCGGGTGGTTTCATAAGAGCCAACCTCGCTTCTCGTGCTACCATGCTAAAATTTGACAGTAAATCAGATTCGCAGTATCTGTATTTGCATGCGGATATGGATAATTCTCCATGTCCACATTCTGGTTGTTTGGTTGGGTGGATAGGGTGGGCAGCAGGTGTGCGGGACTCGCGGTGCTTCTTGTTCTTTCAATAGTGAACTAGCATACAGTGATGATACCTCCGTGGCGAGTCCTGAGTGGAACTTCGAGCTGCACAATTTCGAATTCTTCCTACCCATCCAAGAAAAAACACGAAGGAGGGGATATGTTTTTGACTTTTAGCTTCAAGATTGCCTTAAGTAAAAAAAAAAATCAGGTCGATTGGTTAACAATTACACTTTCTGTAATTTGGGTTAATCCTCCGAAAATTGGCCATATTCACCCTCTTGAGTGGGTTATAAAGGAATAGAGGAGGTGCGTGTGGTATTTTCCCTTCATTCTACGCCTCAAAGGCATGCTATTTACAAAAACAAAATGAGTTCGATCGAACAAAATGCACACCTTTTACGATTTTTCGTTTATCTGTTCAATTTTCTTCAAATTCGAAAAATTTGAATGCGATGTCCGAACGGAAGATATTTTCCGATTTCAAAAAAGATGTTTCCTCTGTGTTTGTATTGACGAGTAGCAACTTTCCGTATTGTTGCGATTCGATTCGTAAACTTTTTTGTTTTTCTCTCCAGTCTAATGCACAAGGCTTCAAACAGGCAAAGATCAGAAATGGACAATTTATATTAAAGAGAATGTAAAACTTGAATTTGTCAAAATTTCACGAATTCAAAGCAAAATTTCATTTTATGAATATTATTTTGTGAAAACTGTATGAAAAAAATCCCTATTATATGCTCGCTTTTCATATGATTAATATTTTACTAATGCAAATATTTTACACATTCTAAATAATATTCAAAAGAGAAAAAATTGCAATACAGTTTTGTTTTAGTTTTATTTAGACATATTTTTAAACTTAATTTATCTTTTACACTTTTAATTAGCAATATGTTAAAATATATTATCAGCAGCTTTAATATTTATTATAAACGTAAATTTAAAATAATAATTTGAACTCTTGTTTTTTTTTTATTATTTTTTTTTTATTTATTTTATTTTTTTTTTCTCAATAAACAGGATCGATCCCTTCAGTAGAAAAAAAAACTTTTGAGATTGCTATTTTTGCATAAAAAGAGAATAGTATGTACTTTCTGCTAATATCATGTTAGAAACAGTTATAGAGAAATATAATTATATTTTTATATGATATGTTTAACAATTCCATTTTAAATGATCTCAACGATTTTCGCAACATTGTTTTTTGAGCATTTCCAAAGAAAAGAAAACTCGGAAATATACTTTTCTTTAAATGACTACACTTTAGCTAATACATTTAACTACGAAACATGAAGTATCTTTCATGCATTAGATATTAATATACGTCAGAACAGGATGCAACTTCCTTAAAAAATATCCATAGAATGAAAACTGGTCAAAAGTATTCTGTTACATAATGGACTGTGGTAAAAAATCGTTTAAAGTTCACATTAATGATGCTATACCATTTCAAACATATTGAAATTTATATCCATTTATGAAGAGCATAAAATCATGCGTTCTGTAGAATATTGGATGCAAAGTATTTACTTTTCATTTACAGGACAAAACAAAAGTATTCGGTTGTTTCAAGGTCTAATGGGAAAATCTTCTTGAAGCATATCATAGTTCTGGTAAACTATTTCATATACAATGAAATTGATGTATATTATTGAGCCTTACTACAAAATCCGTGTTGTATAACATGATGTACATAACATTTATCGTTCGTTTAGAAGGACACACACAATATTCGAATACAATAATGCAAATGCTGGAAGTACGACTTCATTTATAATATGCATGTTTAAGTTGAACTAAATTTTTGCTTACTATGTATGTATGCAAACGATCATATTCAGGACTGCACAAAATAATTCATAAGTACTGATATTAGCGCAGATGGATTAATTTATTTACTTATTTTTTTATGTCATCTGTTTGTGTTTTAGGTTACAGTCTATGAATATAAAGGCTTGGATATGTTTTACCTTTGTTCAAGTTTACGTTCATTGTGTTACATGTACGTCCGTATATGTATTTTAATAAAAAAAATAATTAACAACAACAAACATTAAATGTCAATTCGTCAATCCAACTAAAGAATACAATATTTTGCATTTAAAAAAAATAATTTTATAACCAATTGATGAATGAAGTGTACATTTTAAAAGAAATTTGCTGATATGGAATGGAATACTCATTTTTTTGAAAAATAGTGTTAAAATGATTGGATGATTTACAACATAATATTTCTCCTTTTAAATAAATCAATAAAAGTAATTTACATTTTCATTTTACTTTTCAAAAGTGTTGCTATATTTAATAATATCAAAATGTATTGGAATCACGTCAGAAAAACTCATGAAAAAAAAATCGTTTTTTATTATCGCAAAGGAAAACCTGTGGCGAAAAGGATACATTTTGTTGAATTTACTACCAAATTTACTACTATTTATCTACCAAACATGTATTTTAAATGATTTTTGTTCAAGGTTTGGGTCATATCCAAGATCCCTTTCCTTTATTTTTTTACTATACGAAGTATGATATATTTGCCAAAATTATTTTATTCTACTTTTCTTTTATAGTGTAGTTTTATTTGTTATCTTAACGTACAGAAAATAACATTTGTATTACACATAAAATCTTTCGTTGTTATGAATACCTTCAAAGAATACTTTACATGCTATTATGTAGAAATGAAAGTGTTTCAAAATGTTAGTCACATAAAAAAACATATAATGCTTTCTTTGAACAACGGAAATAAACCTACATATTTTATATATTTAACTACGCAATGCTTTAAATTCATATTAGACTTTTTTATGGTAAAATTTTGTTTCCAATACATTTGATAATTTTAATGAAAGAATGATTTACAAATTATTTTTCGGTTTGTGCCTTTTGGATTTCTATAATGAATGAATAAAATTAAAATAAAATTTTACCTTTTGAAAGAATACATCGTGGCATTTTGTTTTAACTACTAAAATTAAAGCAGTAATCGTCTGTATTGAGTCACGTTATTGCTTTAAATTATTTACTAAAACGATTATGTAACCGTTTATTCGCATTTTTTGTTGTGTTAATAAACATAAATTGAGTATGTGATCTTGATTTCTAATCTTTTATGTTCCTTATTATTTAATATTTTGCAGTAATTTCAATTAATCAATTAAAAGCCTTTATCAAAATGCCAAGACAGACGTTTAATTAACCCTTCATGTACTTATGGATTCAAGAAAAGTTTATCTTCTAGACCATTCTTCGTGAATTTTTGAAACTACATTAGAAGATTTCTATAATCATTTAATAAATTTTAAAAGGATTTTAGAAGGATTGATGGGTTCATTAAATTTGAATTTATAAGGATTTTGTGCAATAATTATAACACCACTAAAATCTTTTATTATAAATATTTTTCTTAGTATTTTGGAAGATTACGAAATGTGCAAATAATAATGTTCTTGCAATAGCAATATAGAAATATTTCCTAATTGATGAATCCCTCCCCCCCCCCAATGCCAACAAAACTGAAAATATGAAAAGTAATGCATCTATAACTCATTCTAAACAGTATTACTTCTAATCGATGTATTAAATGAATTTTGTAACAAGTTATTTTAATGGTACTTATAAGTACCGTCAGCAGATAAAGTGTTAAGCAGTTCATTTTTAAAGGGATAAAAATTTCAAATATTTATTTTTCTAAATTCCAAAGATTTTCCAACACCCAAGATATTTTTAATAATAAATTCTTTTGCTTTTCTTTATACCCCCCCCCCCCCTGCCCTATATACCAGTATATGTGCGTGGAGTTTTCGAGTGAACGCACCTCTCATCCTTATTATACCATCACCAAATTGTTGCAAGTGAATGGGACTCAAACCGTCCGACTGATAAATTATTCTATTTTACGAATATCTGTGCAATTGAGATAAATCAGAAATTTGAAACAAGTGTTGTCGAGATACTAAAAATTGTATTAACTTAAAATTTTTAAAGGATTAGAACCGCTTTCCACACCATGTTTCTTTTCATAAAGCAAGGCAACACGGATTAATAAGTATTAAGAAAAAAAAAATCTGAATTGGATTTATACAAGTACTTATTAGGAACCTACCGATAAATTCCAAAAAACCAAAACTAAAATTATACTTGAAACTTTAAATTTTGTTTTATGTTTGTTTACTGTTTTAGCACCTGAAACCCGTAATTGATTACAAGAAAATTTTACAGCGTTTTGCATTATTAAATTAAACCATTTATAATAATTAAAAAAAAATCTTAATATTTCTTTTCGGTTTCTACATTTAAATTTCCTTCCTTTGATAATGGCAGCTGACATGTCATTTTGATCTACTTTTTCATTCAGGAATTCCGAGTTCATACCAGAAATTAATAATACACAATTTTGCTTTATTTAATGACAGACATTTCATCGTTACTTAGGGTATATAATACTATTTCTTTCGGAATTTTCAATATGAATTCGCACTTTTTAATAAAATAAGATGCTCGCAAAACCTTTTTGTGAGTGAGATATGGACAATTAGCGTTGTTAACACCAGTTTAAACCTCGAATCCGCATGATACATAGGCCTAGATTTCTAAGTACTGTCGTGAGTTAAAAGTAAACACCCCTTCCTAACTCTGCAACAAATTACAGTAGAAGAAAGTTACTGGTTCCAAACGCTTGGAAATACAGTCTATTTTAAATGAAGTACATAAAATTTGCTCAGGGGGGCCATCTACATATCAAAACGAAACAAAACTTTGTTTTTTTTTCAATAAAGATCACAAGTTTGACACCTTAAATAAATTCTACAAACTTCAATTATCCAAAATCCAAATTTATAGGAAATTCTTACGATTATTTTCCAAGAAATTAATTATTTTAAAGTGAGCCTATTTTAAGGACTGTATCCAAATTGAAGTTCAGAACTCGATTTTTGAAATGTTACAGAATAACTATGGCACTTCTATTACTATATTATTTCTTTCCAATAGGATCATGTCACTCGCTTAATATGTTTCGATTATTGCCAGTCCAAATATTTCAATAAAATGAGTAAAACATATTTTTTTTTTCAAAATGAGCATTTCTGCACATGATAAAAGACTCATTTCAGAAGAGACATCATTTTGACGTTTTTTAATAGTAATTCAAAGGTCTTTGAAAGAAAAATTTGAAATTGACAATTTGCATAAAGCAGAACATAATAAATATGAATATATCAAAAACATTTTAGGTTGCAATTCACATATTTTTTTTGACTAGCAATTTCATAACTTATATTTCATATTATAAAGTTTTTTAAATTACAAATTCAATGTATTTATGTTTGAGTTTTTTTAGTATTATAGCCACACGCAAATTTATCACATTGCGATTATAATTTCTTTAGGTATTAATAAAAACATGAAAATATAAGTTAACATTAGAAGCTCTATATTTTGAATGTTTATAATTCAAAAAGTTATCATTCAAATATCTAGAAATTCAATTCTAAGCATAGTTGGAGCCGAAGATTTAATGCATATTGTAAAAACTGGGTGTTACCATTTAAGAAAAAAGCAAAGTTTTGTAATGTTTTGATTTGTAAATGCCCCCCTAAGCAAATTGTATATACATCATTTAAAAGTAGACTTTATTTCCTTTTGATTGGTACTAGAAGCATTTTATTATTATAATTAGCTGCAGAGCTAGTAGGAGGTGTTTACTTCCTTTCCATGTCTGTACATAGCGAAAACTTCTTAATTAGCCCCCGAAACGGTATGCTATTTCTTTCTCCCAGCTTATTTTGTCTCCAAAAAATAACGTTACCTTACAGACGCTAGCAATAAATAAAGCAGATGTATTATTCTACAATTAAATCGTCTATAGCAATTTTTTTAATTTCTAAGTATTGCACATTTTCAATTTTTATACCGTCGTATTGGGAAGAAAAGTACTTTTAAAAGCAATTTGTTTGAAAACTGTATCTCCATTTATTTTTTAAATATTCATTTTTTTGTAGTTTTTAGCCCCATTTGTTTAATTTTGGCAACTCAAGTACTCCATTTATATAGAAAGTAAAGGGAAAATAGTTGAATGAAAAATAGCAATTATACCTTTTTGTTGCCATTTTCTTATAACAACCGAAAGAAAATGTAATTAAAATACGTGCTATTTTGAAAAAAATATAAAGGAATAATAAAACATGGAGCTATTATAAACTATATTTAGTTTTACGTATCTGTAGACCCTTTCAATATGACGTCAGTCATGACGGTTTGGTTGGAAACTGACTCCAAACAAACGGTTGCTATGCGTAATTTCTTTTTAAATATAAATCGTGGAAAATGTTACCAGTACATATCAAGTATTAAAACACTTAGATGTGAGATATAGATATAAGATATAGCTGCAAAACACAAACAAAATAGAAAATACAACACACGACTGAAATCGTCTATGCCTATGAATCCTTAGATAGCCGTTTTTTTGTCCAGTTTCTTTAATGACGGCATCTTTTTGCTTCATTTGTGTATTATTTTGAGATAGTGACATCCTATGCATGCTTTACTGTAGATGTTTAAGAGTGGATCGTAAATGTGGAATTCTTAAGCGGATGCGAATGACGTCATTTTACATAAAATAAAAGTGTGTACTTTAAGTCTTAAAATTGATATATGTTTTGTACTATTTATATATACATATATATTTTTTTTTTCATCGGGGGCGACACTAAATTCTGAAAAAGCAGAATTCCTGATTTCTAGTTTTTTAACTACTTTTAAACTGTTTTATCGTATTTTATGTAGTAATCATATAATTTGTGTAATTTTCTGTTGTATCATTTAGATGAATTTAACATTCTGAAATAGTTTATTTTATATTTATTTCTACTTTTTACTTTCTGCTAAACTACATTTAATATGTTTTTGAAAATTTAACGATAACTGTTTTAGTTGCATAACACTAGAGATTACATCCATGAAGATAAACAATATTTTGCTTGATAAAGAAACATTACCATGTATTCAGATTTTACATAGAATGAAATTTACGAAATAAAAATTGTCACATTCCATTAAGACCAAAGTGAGACATCCTTTATATTTAATTAAGGTCAGTTGCAAGGTCAAAACCTAAAATATATCGATTTTTCGATTTTTTAATATTTTGGATCTACCATTTCTCTTCTTTCTACCGATATATTACTTTTGAATCTACAAGAACTAGAAGTTGGATAATTTTTAGTAATTATGTTTGTTTATCTACTGTACTACCAGTGAGTTTATTTACCTTAAACTTGATTTTCTCAAAATGTTGTTTTATTAGCTTCTTTGTACATTTTTGAAAAAAAAAATCTATTATACATTAGGATTTGAAATTTTTCTTGAGCATTCTATACACATCCCTATTTAATCTGAGGTGAATTGTTTAAACTCATAAAAAGAACTTTTCTTATTATTATCATTATCTTTGAAAAATTGCATGATTTTCTAAATTTGTATGTGGTTTCTACTTCAGATTTTAAAAAAAAGTCTAAGCTTTATTTAATTATAAATTTAACTTCAGTTTATTAAGAATTGTTTATTTTACACATAAAAAAATTTCACGTCCATGTGTTAAGTAGTTTATGAGAAAAGGTACATTAATTTAACATGGCAGGTTTCCGACTGCTCTTAAATTTTTATATTGCGCGCATGGTTTCATTACCAAAATTGTTTCTTTTATTACATAATATCACCTCTCGCATTTAGTTGAAAAAGTTTACGATAACCTTGCATTTGGACACATATAGGTTTTAAGCGAACAAATGGACAGAACTTTAAGGAATGATAATACAAGTCACGGGAAACAAATGTCATAAAAATCCAGGGACACAAACCTTTCTTAATTAATATAAAAAATGTCTCACATTAAGTCCACTATAAATTACATTCATAATTACATTCTTCATTGTAACCTTACGTAAGATATTTTTGCGAAATCTTCAGAAGAATTTATTTTCCTGTAATATATCACGATATTAAAAGAAGTGCTGTATTATCATAATAATTCAGTCTTTGATACTATATTCTCTGTCTGCTACTTTCCTAATTTTGTAGCTTCAAAGTGAACGTGGTGGATGGTCATTTGTACCTCTTTGCGTGATTTTTTCAGATTTCACAGAAAATGAAGTAATTGTAAAACGTATTTATTATTATTGCAGTCTTTAATGCAAATCAGGGTTCTACTGCGTGTGAGGCAATTTTTTTTTTTTTTTAAATAATTGATTGGATCTTCGAAGGAGATTTCCGACTGCGATAAGGAATCGCACATATTTTTCTTACACTAGGGAGGTTCCACCCCCCTGCTCGCTATGCTCGCCGTCCCCCGCGTAATCACCTCGCGATTCCATTCGGTATCGCGAAGTAATCCCATTTTTCTAGCCAAGTCCAGATGTAATTGTTTCGCCTTTCCATTCTGGATCGGGCACAGATGTCATAACCATATTGGCGTGATTTTTTTTTTCCGACGCCAATATCATACACGCACGGGGTACTTAATTGGTGCCAAAATGTCGCTATTTTGCTTGATATAGTAACCCGCGTATACATGATATTGTAACGAGGTTTTCGCAAAATTGGCGTCAGAAATAATCGCGCCAATTTGGGGTGTATATGACATCTGTTTCCTGGATCGCTTCGCGATTCCTTATTTTCTATGCATTCAATTTTTAGATTCCACTTGGTGAAAACGCGCTCCTCCCCAAATCCTGACAATTTTATTTCCTTATCTCCAAACACATAATGATTAGAGCTTACAGAGTTTCATAATTATAAGAATTATTAAATATGAAATTATATATATATAGTGTTACGAGTATTGTAAATAGTGTTTGTGCTTAAAAATAATGTAAATAGGTCAATTAAGCTCTATTCATTAACTAATATTACTTTTTGTTGCCTTCAAATGTCTGAATTTGTTTATTTTCTGCAAGCAAGTATAACCTATTGGATTTCAATGGGAGTCTATGTGAATTTGGAGAAATACTGGAATAGCGCCAAGTTGGCGTCACTTTTGGCGACTTATATTGGTCGCTAAATTTGGCGATATATCGCCAAGTTGGCGAAAAACTTGGCGACAAAGCCGTGTCCTCCCCTTTTGGTAACCCCCTTATAGCGTCAGAAAGCTTTGACCAATCAGATGCGTTTCGCGGTACCTACGCAGATTTTCATTGGTTCATTTCCACAGCGTTACTTTTTTTATATATAAAAGGGTCATATATATTTTTTTTAATTTCAGTTACAACTAATCTTTAGTTACTTATTCATTTTTAATAACTTTCATCTCAGTTTTCATTATATTTTGCTTCCAAAAGAAAAGAAAGAAAATATAATTAACAAATGACTATCTCCAAAATGGTTCTCACATAGATAGAATTCCCTTACATGATTATTAATCCTCACTAGATATAAAAATTTCTACTTCAGATAAATGCAATCACGAACAATTTTAGATAATTTCTTTCTGATAATTATTACTGCTTACAGCCTTTGCAGATGCATACAAAACGAGCTTGGTCATCGCCAACGATCTACAAATAATTTAAAGTTCACAACTCTACTATACCGAGACACATATTGTTTCTTTTGACATTATATTATCACATTTCCAGTTATAACTTCCGCATCAAATACTCCCCAGTTACGCACATAACTGAGTTTTAAAATAAATAAATAAATTCAACACACTTGTAAATTTGTAAATGACTTTGTGCTCTTCATATTACAAAAAAAAAAAAATTTAAACAATATACCTGCTAGAATAGAAAAAAAAATGCGTAATATGTTTGATATTATAAATTTATCTTCCTATAAAGCTAGAACTTAATGCTTAATAATATCTGAAAGTTTATGAAATACTTTTTCAAGAATGTACTCAAGTTAAAACACTTTACTTCAAAAGAAAATCATTAAGCATGAAATTCAGAATCGTTACCCAACTCTTTGAAAAATGGAACATTTCATCATTTCCCATTTTTATCAAAGAATAAAGTAAACTTTTTAAAATCAAAAGAGAATATTATTAAAAAATGTAAAATATTTCTGAATACTTCTGTAATATTAAAAAAAAAAAAAAAAGATTGTCTAATGTAGTCGGATTTTTTTTTTCTAGCTTGTTCTTTCTCTCTCTCTCTCTCTTTTTTTTTTTTTTTTTTTCAAGCGCCCCTAAATTTTTCGTAGCTTTTATAAATAAAACATTTTTAAACAAACTAAAGGGTAATAATTTTTTTTAATTAATGTTAAATAAGAACAAAAATCATAATTTTCCCTCTAAAAGTAGAAGAAAATTAATGTTTGCATCAATTGCCGATAACTAATTATCTATACTTACTGTAATATTAATTTTTTTGAGTGACAAATACAATGTATGCCTCTACATTCCTAGTAACTAAAAATAATGATGTGAATCAAAACTTTTCACATAATTCTTTTTAACACTATCACAGAGATTGGTAAAATAAATCATATGACTTCTCGTATCTCGAAGCAAGTGAAAAATTGTACATTAAGGGATCCGAACACAGAACACTGGCTTACAGCTACCTGCCATTTCGAGCATTTTATTTTACAGGGTACTTGAAATTATTATTATATTCTTTATTTAGCACGGTGGTGGAAAATGTTTTATTTTCCCTTGATTGCGTCGTTAACTGAAAGAATTTTTCTCTGAAATCCTTGACGTCAAATACTAGGTTCTTTATATTTCTGAAGTTAAAACGTCTGGCGTATTAAACACTGTATTAAATATATAAATTTCTTGATATATTAAAAAAAAAGATTTTTTTAATGAAAATTAGCATAAAAGAATAATTAATATTATCCGAGAATTTAAACAGATATTAATGATCGAATGAATTTTACAATATTTCATTCTAAAACTAATCAGGCATTCTTAAAATAATCTATTTCAAATAAAACCAGAAACATAAAAATACCGAATTGTGCCACAAGACTTTTAGAAAATACGAGGGCATTTGGAAAAGCAAAGATACAATGGCTCGCATTCCTTAAAAAAAAAAAAAAAAAAAAAAAAAAAAAAAAAAAAACATTTATTTAGAAAAGGTAAGTTACTTCTTATTAACTGGATTATTTATTATTTTTCGACATAATCACCCCCGTTATCCAAACATTTGTTAAGTCGGGGCACAAGCTTTTGTATCCCACAGTCATAGAAGATTTCCGCCTGTTGTCGGAACCACATTTCAACTTCATCTTTGATCTCATCATCGTCGTGGAATGATTTTCCTCCAAGATGTGACTTCAGGTAACAGGAGACGTCTATTCGCACGAATTGCTTCATCCGTTCTCTGAAGAACGTCATCAGAGATCACAAATGGTCGATTTGTTCTTTGTTCGTCATGAACATCGGTCCTACCTTCAGAGAAATGACGACACCATTTCGTTACATTTTGTCGATTCATAATGTTCCCATAAACAGAAACAATTTCTTTGTGAATATCCGCTGGTCGCTGACCTCTTGCATGAAGAAAACGTATGACGGAGCGCACTTCGTATTTGGCGGGATTCTGAATCGGCGGAACCATTTTAAACACGACCTACTCCAACCAGAATCAACGTTGAAATGCCGAACGACCGCGAGGAGAAAGCTAACGGTTCAAGGTTAACACTTATGTTGCCAACTTGCTTGCCAAAACTTTTCTTTTCCTCCGGCGTACGGTGTATCTTTACTTTTCGAAATGCCCTCGTATGTTACACCAATATTCTATAGTTGTTTTCTCTTCTAATATGCTATTCAATGTTTTATTACATTTTATACACATGATATAATATAGTTTTATTGAAAATTACAAAGAACATAAGTAGGATGAAATTCTCAATTAGAATCCCAGCTTGGACGTGAAGGTTGACTGCGTTGCATATATTTAAAGTTAATTTTTACTATTTTTATTTATGAGAAATAAGCTTTCTTTAATCGTTATTAAATTAAACAGCATGTCTATTATTTTAAGCATAGGGAACAAAAATGAAATTTCTAATAGAATTTCATCCCAACTTAACCCTTTATGTAATGTATTATGAATTCGTGAAATATTATCTTCTAAAGCATTTTTCGTTAATATTAGTAACTATATTAGAAAATTAACATAATCATTTAATAAATTTTAGAAGGATTTTAGAAGGATTGAAGGGTTTAGATGAATTAAACTAATGTGAATTTATAGGGATTTTGTGCAATATTTATAATCCCACTCCAATCTTTTATTTTAAATATCTTTCTTAGCATTTTGTAAAATTAGGAAATGTACAAATATAATTCTCTTACAAGAGATATATAGAAATATTTCCGTATTGAAAAATCCCCCCCCCCTCACCAATGCCCAGAAAGCTGAAAAGATGCAAAAGAAATCATCCTTTTAAAAATATTTTTGTTTTTGTGTAACCAATAATGCTTTTCGAACAAGATAAAGTAATGCATCTATAACTTATTCTACACTGTATTACTACAAATCGATGTATTAAATGAATTTTATAACAAGTTATTTTAATAGTACTTCTAAGTACCGTCAGTAAATTAACGAATAAATACAAATTTCATAAATATTCTTGAATTTAGTTTAGCATTAAAATATCAAAATTCTTAGTTGCATATAATATTTTCCACGAAATACGTTTTTGAATAACATAAATCCTTTATTTTTACCCTTAATCAAATTCAGCTTTTTTTTTTCTTTTTATCTAATAAAATATATCTCGCATTTCGCGAAGCAAAATAAATTCAATTACTACAGTTCGAAATCTATAGGACTCTGAAAATAACGTTAGTATTAGTCATTCTTTATTGATTCGAAATAGGAAAATTGAAAAATCGGTGTAAGTACAAATAATTCAAATAAATTGCGTATTAATGTATGTATGTTATATAGTTAAATAATTTCCAATTTCTATTATTTAAAACTGCTTTATAAAAGCAATATTTCACGCTGATAAAGTAATCAACATTTTGTAATAAATAAATCAAACACTGTATTATCGAACTTTAAATTAAGTATAACTTTATAATGTTTAGTAAGGAATCGTTTCTTCTATGTTACATCATATAGGTCATTTTTAAGCATGCAGTTACTGATAAACGTTTGTAGAATGTTTTTATGAGTGAGAATTATAATACGTACAGATATGCTTAAAGGTTTAATTCAACAACTGGTTGAGATAAAAATAAGTCCGATATTGTACTTTTCTTTTTCTTTCTTTTACTTTTGAGAAATGTATAATATAAATGAAATATTATAATTCCCGAAACGTCAATGAAGGCTTACAGTGAAGAAACGAAACATTTTTTTCCGTTTTTAGTTTTTGGTTAAGTTTGGCACATTCGATCAGAAAATATAGAACATTTTCTTTTGCGTCATAATGCTTTTCTATGGCAATTTAGACTATTTCCAAATTTACATTTCTTAAAAAAAAAGTTCAGCATTTGATTATTGGATTTAAATGGCTAATTATGGATAATAAAAAAAAGTACATTAATGCCCTTTAATAATTCCTATCAGTTTCAAATTTTGTGAATAAATTTGTCGGATACTTCCGTCTACATGCAGAACTTTTGGTGGAACGTTATACATGTGTTCTAATAATAAGAAAAAAGATGCTGTTTCATCAATTTGCTTATTCGACATTATAATTATTTATTTTTTATTTTTTCAGTTTCTTACAACTATATTGAATAGGCATAACAAAGCATTCAAATAATTCCGAAAAAGAATGAACATGCAGAAGGTCTACCTGAGGGAAATACAATGTTTGTTAATATTTCGCAATTTCTTCTACAATATAGATTTGTGTAAAATATGAACGATGTTAGTAAAATTATTATTTTAAACTGAATGCGGATACTATTAAAAGTCTATCAAAAAATACTTTATAGCACCAAATAACGTTTGCTATTTAGTCAATTAGCTATGTACACGATGATGTATGATTCTCCAGCAAGTTTAAAAGTCTCCAAATATGCCTATTTTGGGGCAATTTCCGCATGCTACTGAAATTGTGCACATTAGAATGTAGATAAGATTTTTCATCGAAATATTATAGAATGACCATCTAAATTTTTTTCGTAAACAAAAATTGTAAAAATAATAAATTTCTAAACGAGATATAAGGTAGATAGTGTACATTCAGTTCACAGTTATGTAAGTTTCTTCCGTATGTGATATTTTATCCATCAGAAGCAGGTGTTTCGTGGTTGGTAGGTAATGAAATATTGCTATATGGATATCAGGATAGTCCAAAATGTTGCTTAACCAGTGACTAAAACGAATTTCAAGGTATGATATAACCATTTGCACAATCAATAAAAATTACTAATATAAATTTAGTGAGAATAAGTGTTCTCGAAGGCTGAGCCCACTGAAGAAATGTATATTTTTATCTAAAAAATTGCCAGATAAGCAGTTTATCAGAATTTGAGATGCAACTTTTCTCTAATTTTGTATGCTTATAAATATTTATGTAATTTAAAAATATTAAATAGCTGACTGTAGCGTGTTGAACATGTTGCCAAGTAAAAATAAAAGCCCGATCTGCAAATTTACAAGTTTGGACAATTTAAACAAAGTGTTTAAGTTGATTCTGAAACATTATTATATATCTTTAAATTTTGAGATTCCATTATTTTTTTATAGTTTTTAAAACGATTTTGTACGTTTGTATATGCATGTATATTAGAATTTATCTATGTTTTATGGTCCCAAAGTTCATTCTGGTGTTTTTACGACAGTATATGCGTGTTCCTATAAAAATCAACACAATAGAGAACCAAAAGGTATTTGCTATTAAGCTCTTTATTGGTGATGATTTTATATTGTTTCAGGTATATTACAATTTATCTGATCATTTTACGTGCACGGCTGAGCTTTAGACCAATAAAAGCAATCAGAAGTTAATTTTAAAATTATGAAAGTATTTACTGATTAATTATTGCAACGTCTTCAAATTTTCTGCTAAATATCAACAAAAATATTTTAAACACAACCCAAACTATATTGCGTACTTTTGTTCTTACTTAAAATACGAGTTGTTCCAAATGTTTTTGACACATTTAAAATTACAATAAGAAACCAAGCAATTCTGTTACGAAAGAGAAATGGGCGAAAACCTTTCTCATGATTGAAAGTTTAGTTTAAGGAAACTTACAAAAAGAGTTTTGAAAGATGATCATTAATAGCTTGGTAACTTCAAGCTCACAAACAAATCTCCCAATAACAATATACTCGTATGTAGCTACAATAAATTTATTTTTTTATGATATACTGTCATATTTCAACATTTGTGCTCTTTCTAGAGCAAACAACTTTCAAACAGTACTCAATTTCATGGCATAGGTAAAAAAATAATGACAGTTCTACAAAATAAATAAATTGGAACTGCTTATGTTGTGTATTCATTTTTTTGCATTTATGAAAAAAGGAAGAATGCTGGAAATGTGTTCTTTTTGGCTTAACATAAAACTTTCCATCACAAGAAGTACAGATTGGTGACAAAATAATACGAACACTTATGACACCAATGGCTTACGAAATGCAACTCTTCCATAAATGTTCGAAGCACGAAATTCCCTTTGGAAACTTTTTGCTGAAATGGGATTCTGGAGATAACTGTTTATCTCTGACGTTATCTACGATAAAGATTGCCTGCGCTTTCGGACCGTTATGCGGGTCAATTCACTTTCATCCCTGTCAGAAAGCTTTCGTTTCCGCCCACTGTTGTACTACTCAGATGATATTTTACCGCATTTCTTGTACGCTATCATATGAGCTGACACAGTGCTTCTTCCATGCCCCAAATAATTGGCTGTTTCCATCGAGGGGCAACCAGCACACCGCATTCCAACAATCATTCTTTTTTCGAACTCTGACAGGTCATTATTGAGTTTTCCAGAGCGTATGATAAGCACATGCAACATCTATGACGGATGTTGAGCGACTGTTATCTTAACTTTCATAACCAGTAGTCGGCAGAATTGAGTGCAAAGTGACATCCGCGTTCTGCTTCTTTGAAATGGACCATATCTTTTCCATGGGCGTTCACATTATGTTGTCACCCATATGTACTTTCAACCAAACTGCGTTCTTGTATGCATATTACTACATTTGTTTTCCACGTTTATTTATGTAGAAAGCAGTTGAGCCATTTTGTACATTTATCCCTCCATTACTCGCATGGGTAGTTCTGATCATCCCACGATTGTAAACCTGCGCATAAGTACGGAACTACTCAAGCTCAAGAGCAAATAATTTTAGTAACTGAACACTTCTAGATGCTACGCCTACTGACAATAGTGATTCATTCTACCGTTTTTTCAGTTGAAGTGCGGACGTGAAAGTTTCCAGCTGGGGTACTGAGAACACCCGAGAGTAATCACGGATTTTTTTTTATTATTATTATTGAGCTACATTAAAGAGTTTCTTTGTTTTTATCATAGAAATAATTAAATTTATAAATAACTTGTATGTTTTTGCCTTTATTTTGAGTCATTTACATAGAAATTTAAACTTTCTTTTCCAGAAAATGTCGAAATCTCCATGAGAAACGGCGCAATAGCGTTTGCTTAATCTTTTGACTTATATTTCAAAAGAATAGGAAGATGATAAAATAGCAAGTACAGATGATAATTTTTTGGATGATGACGAACACTTAGGGGTAAGTTCTTATCACAACTCGGAATCAGAATAAGAAGCTCATGAAATATTGGAAGAATATTCTGATGCTGAACTATAGTCTGTTTTAATGAATAACATTATCAAATCATTATACATAAACAGTTGTAATATAGTAAAAATGTGTCATATAACAAAATTTTTAGTACAAGTAAAGTAAGTAATTAATGTAAATATATTTCAAATAATTTTAACTGTAATGTAGTAGAATATGTAAACATTTTTTGTACATTTTTTTATAAAATCACATGCTTATTGTATTTCTGAATTATAGTTATTCAGAACAAGTTAAATATAGCTACATTGATTTCGAGTAAATTACAAAATTATTATAAATCATATTAAGTTGAAAATGATGATAAAAGTTTTGGGGTGTTTACAACACTCCCGCGTGTGATCGTGTGACAAAAACAGGCGCGAGTGATAATGGGTTAAGTATAAGGACTTACTAAAACATAACAACTTATTTTTTACTCATGCTAGTCTTACTACGAATTGTCAGTTTTTTACGTACAAGATAGTTAACAAATATTCCCAATTAACTCTACTTTTCCGTAAATATACTTTAAGGGAGGAATTTCAGCTAACACCCCTAGTCACATTTAATACAATCATTATTTAACCCTTTATCTACTGACGGTACTTATATGTACAATTAAAATAACTTATCATAAAAATCATTTAACACATCGATTAGTTATAATACAGTATAGAATGAGTTATAGATGCATTATATTCTCTTGTTCCAAAAGCATTATTAGTTACACAAACCAAAAATATTTTTTAAAGAATGATTTCTTTTGGCTTTGCATCTTTTCCGCTTTCTAGACGTATGGAAGGGGGTGATTTTTCAATTCGGAAATACTTCTATATTTCTATTGTAAGAATATTATATATGTACATTTCCTAATTCTACAAAACACTAAGAGCAGATATTTGAGTGGGGTTATAAATATTTCACAAAATCCCAATAAATTTAAATTTAATTATTCCTTCTAAATACTTCAAACCTTCTAAAATCCTTCTATAAATCCATTAAATGATTATCTAAATCTTCTAATGTAGTTTAAAAAATTTATGAAAAATGCTTTAGAAAATAAAATTTTCATGAATTCATTTTTCAGTACATAAAGGGTTAATGTGTGTTATAGAAATCCATTGAACTCTTCTTCTTTTGAAATCAGAATAAAGCGAGACGAGAATATAGCAAAGTTTGAAAAGAAAAGTAATTTTTAAAAATAACATTTCCATAAAATTAGCATGAAAGAATAAATATTACCTTCTTGTATTAAGACTTTTCTAGGCTACCCAATCCAAACAAAACAGAAATTCATCTGAACACATTAAAAGTAATATAATTGAAGAATTATGAAATACGAATTTTGAAAATCAATTATATGATTGTTCTAATGTTGATCTACCTTAGAATAAATTAAGGGGGCGGTTTACCCTCACTAATGTAAAGTCTATGGGCATTTGATGCTTTCGTATATTTGAAATATTTCCTCGGGAAATTAAAATTTCTGTTTCTGTGTACACTTCCGAAAAGATGTCTCTATTTTTCTTAGTTCTCAAAATATTTCTAAAATATAGACTTATTTTTATATGAAGTGTTAAAAACTTACTCACAGTTCGTCCACTTTTAACACATGAAATATTAAATTCAGCATAGACATTATAACTATTTTGAAAACTAAGATAAAAAAGAGACATCTGTTAAGAAGAGCACACAGAAAAAAGGTATTAAAAATATGAATATCCCGAGAAGATATTTTAAATATACGAATGCATCAAAAGTCCATAGACTTAACATTACGGAGGAGAATTCCGACGCTGAGTGACCAGCCCCCTTAATAGTATTTATATGGATATAGTGGAGATTTGTGTGGATACAAAAATATTACTATTGTGCTAAAATTTGAAATTGCTTAGCCACACATAAAATTCTCAGTTTATCAGTGCTAAGCCCCTAAAATATATGTGCATTGGATTATATAGTTTTAATACAAATATTCGGTGTTAATCCTTAGATTACCGGCCAGAGCTGGAAACGTTTTGAAAAATGTCAAAGGTACAACATTTAAAAAAAAAAAAAATATGTGTGTGGTAAATATATCTTGGAACTAACTTAATGAGTGCATCTCAGAATTTTTTTTTTTTTTTCAATGGTGTACGGATAAGCATAAAAATCACTCAACTGGAACGTATTTGTCTCGACCCTTAGGGAAAGGTTAAATTTCACTTACAAATTAAAATACATTATTATGTTATACAGAAAAGTATGTAAATCTTAAATTAGTCTTATCAACAATTACCTGATATTTTTTACATAGATAAATTGAATGTCGTTATATGCAGTAGATCTATGCTGTTATACTTATATCTAACTTAAAATTATGTAGTACATTTTACTTCGAGAAAAGAAAAAAATATATGATCATTTTGTTAAAAAATAGCTTCTAAAGGGTATTCATTAATTTGTTCAACACAAAACAGTTTCATTTTTTTCCTCTCATTTAAATTTTGACTTTCACTAAAAACCCTCACGTAAAGTATAAAAATACAAATGTTAAGAGCGAAAAATGCGTATGTCTAATTTTGTTATTTCGCATTTTAAGGGTTTTATTTTTGTTATTAGATGGATATTAAGGGATTATTGAAGGGATTATTAAGGGATTAAATGGATTATTGAAAATGTAAAGAAATGACTAAAAGTAAATTGAACGAATTCCATTTATAAATAACGTTTCACTTAAAAAAACACGCGCTGTATAGGTCGTAGTATAATTGCGAATAATAGACCGGTTAGAGAATCATCTTCCTTTTTGCAACTGGCCTGATATTTTTCAGGCTTACTGCACAGAGCCTAAGCAGCTTTAGGCTAATTAGAAAGTGGAATTTTTTTTTCTCAATTAGCCTGATATTTTTTAAGCTTATTGGAAATAACCTGTGGAGAGTTAGGCTATTTGGCAGTTATCTACTTATTACTAAGTCAGCTTGATTTTTTTAGACTCATTGCAATGAGCATTAGGTAGTTTTATTAAGCCATGTTATATTAGGTCATTAGGCTATTCTGTAGGCTATAAAGAAAATGGCCACCTGTTTGTCCAAACAGCCTAGTTTATTCCAGATTTATTACAATATATCTAAGGTAGTGAATGATTATTTATACTTATATTGTAAAATATAAGAGGGGAAATTTAAAAAAGTATAAGGCGGTATTTATTAACCTTAGACTAGGAGTCTAAGATTAATGATACTGTAAGTTTCTGTGTTTAAGCCACGGCTGAATTAACTTTGTTCTCTACCTGAACTTGTAATTAATAATGTGTAACTTTTTTTTTATTTGTACTTATTTCACTTTATTTATTAAGTAAACTTTCTGATTCGGAACAGAGTTATTTCAGCTGTGGCTTACATGCCAGAAATTACAGTAATTAATTTTAATTTTTACAATTATTTTCATTAGCTCCATACAATTAAAAAAAAATAAATAAAAATCTTCCTCGTCTGCAGATTTTAAAAATACAATAATTAAACATACATAATTATTTTCATTCAACAACCAATTTTTGCTGTCTAATTCGGGGAAAACATTAATGATATGCTTCATATTAGATTATATTAATATGTCTGCACATTAGCGAAATATAAACTCTGAAAATAAACATGAAGCATTCACTAAAATTAGACACCCACTCGCGTTAATGAAATATGTCAATCAGATAGTTTTGTTTTATATAAGTACAGTAAAATTTTATAATGGATCAAAGAAACACAAATGATCTTTTTTCGAATTGTCTTAAAGCTGTTTAGTTCTTTGCAATAAGCCAAAAAATATCAGGCTGACTGGGAAAAGGAAGATGATTCTCCAGTTAGTCTATCATTTTACAAACAGCCTAAGTCTTTTACAAAGAACCAGTGTTCGCAATTATCCAAGAACAAACATAAACATAGACAATGTTACTCAAAGTTAACAAATATACATTAAATATATTGTCTAAAATTTTCATTTTGGTTTATCATGGGAAAATGCCTGAAGTATAAATATGATATAAACCACAAAACAATTGAAATAATAGACAATGTAACACAAATTTAAAAATAAAACAATACATATAACATCTAAAATTGAAATTTCTTATTAATATATCAGAATGTAATTAACGTTAAAATCCTTTAGAAAATTGTCCCTATAATGAATTAAAAATTATATACTCAAATAGTCTCTAATGGACGGTAGATGGCAGCACAATCCCCTCTTCGAGTTCACTCATGAAATTCTACGATTAGTTAAATCTCGATTCGCCTATTAAAACATCGCAATCTGTCTGCCATGTCATATCTTTGGGAAAACCCCTGAAACTCCGCTTTTAGTGGTTAACTCGTAGGTTTACTATTGTGTTTTCCTGTTCCTCCAAGTTTACATACCTTTCCTCCAAGTTTACATACCTTTTGGTGTAGAAAATCACAATGTAAGCCTACGAGTCAATCCTTAAAATCAGTTTTTCAGTTTTTTCCCACGAAGATATGACTTGGAAGACCAATTGCGTTTTAATATGAGAATCGAGTTTTAACAAATTCTGGAATTTCAGCCTCGATCTCGATAAGGTGATTGTCTGTGGTACCGCTGGCCGGTCTGTTAGTAAATAGTTTTTTTAGGGAAGGAAATTTAGTCAGTGCAGCTTGTATATGGGGCATTCTCACAATCTTTTGACTTTTGGGGAAAAAAATCTGACAAAATTAAACTTGCTAAAATAACATTTTAATCTGATAGGCGAATGCCTTAATGATTCAAAATAAAGAGAAAATGGTCAGCAGCGAAAAATATTTTATTTAATTGAATTTAAGTTAAACTTGCGAGTTTAGTTTTCCTTACCATTTTACCCCTATAACTTTTTATTTTCTTCTAATATTTTACTTATAATGAATTTGCATAGTGCACACAGGACATTCAAATAAGATATAATAACAATGTAGTACTTTTAATACAGAATTTTTGTATAACAGTGTCTTAAAGGGGTGTCAAAGAAAGGACGGTAAGGTAAAAAAAGGGGATGGTATTGGAAAAAAGGACGAAATGATAAAGAAAAGAGACGGTAAGGATAGAACGGTAAGGAAAATTACCAACTATTTTAAAGAAAATCATGTTAAGACTAAGTGATAGCCACAATGTTCATTAACTTTTAGAAACAGTTGTTAACATTGGATTAAATTATTACTATTTTTTTTATTTACCTAGGAAAGTGCAGGAATAAACCTTGGGGACGGTGAGACTAACAATAAAACCACGATGCTTGAAATTGATATTTAAATGTTGATTTAAAATTCTACAGTAAATTTCCTGCCAAAGAATTTTAGACATTATTTTTCTAGCATACTTCTGCATGAGAAAAAACTTGAAAAAAATTCTGTGGCTGCATCTGGAATGATTTTCTGTATAATTTTAGAATAGGGATGGTAAGGAATTTAAAACCCAGGGACAGAGTTTAAAAAATAATAACAACCCTAAAAATGTGTGCAGGTTAATTTGTAGCTACATATTTATATAAAACAATAGTTTCAATTTCAGAAAAAAAATTACATCGAATTTTTTTTATTGAAACAATTTTATCCAGACAGCTCCAAACTTAAAAATCAGCATCAAATACACGGGACGATATATGAGTTTTCCAGGTGTTTGGAACCCCAACATCGTCCAAAACTTATTTATCTCGTTAATATTGTTGTGCAATCACGCAATGGGATGTTCCCCAGTATATGAAATATAAAAAAACTCAAAAGTGTATTAAAATAAAAATTATTATTCAGGGACATGAAAGTCAAAATATTGTGAGAAAGCCCCATATCCATCAGCTGATAGAAGAATATATTTAATTTTAAGAGAGATTATTGCAAAATAGGGAAAGAAGGAGGTGGTCATATGACATATGTTATTAAGAAAAAGCATTATGTAATGAAGGATTCATGAAAGTATTATAGTTTATATACTCAGGAGGGGTAATTATGATCACTTTTTACATTTTCAACATTGTTATTTCTTTTTGCTTATTTCTATTTAGAAAAGTGGTGTTTTTAGTACATAGGAAGTAACTTTGATCCTTTTAAATGTTTTAATTCTCATAGCTGTTTTTTTTAAGTTAAAAAGGTGGTTATAATTACCCCACCAAAAACTCACAATCACACAATTTTGGGGTAATTAAGACCACTAGTGGGAAAATCATGACCACTATATTTTCTCTTTATACTTGGCAATACATATTTGTTTGGGGTAATTGTGACCACTTTGAGCTCCAAAGTGACAAATCCGTTCATGAAAAATTTTACAGACTTAGTTTCAAATGGCTATTCGGATATCAAAAAGGCTTCAGACTAGTAATAAAGATTATCTAAGATGAAATATACATTATGAGGTTAATATCTAAGCTTGAAACAAAATTTTACCATACACAGTTTTCTCCAATATGATGGCGGTCATAATTACCTCATGGTCATAATTACCCCACCTGTTCCTACCATTCTTGAATTATAGCTCCAAAAACAGTTTGCATGTAAAGCTCTATATAATTTTGATTGATAAGTTTTAAACATTTTATTTTGCAGAATATTTTCAACAAAAGTTCGAATAGCCATTGTTTTGTGCCCTAATAGTGTTCAGTAGCGCCAACTTTTGAAAAATATTGAGTGGATTCAAAAACATTTGAGTAAAATAACACATCACTTTTTCTTCCCCTGGAGAGAGAGGCGAGGGATGAGTGAATGACTAAAGACGATGATTTGAAGTTAAATTATGTTTTTCCATCGTAAAATAATTTAATTTCTTACTTATAAATTCATTAATAGTTATTACAAATAACATAAAAGTGGTTGCTAACTATGGAAAGTGCAAAAAGCTAAATGTAAAAAAAAAAAAAAAAAAAAAAAAAAAAAAAAAAAAAAAACCACTTTAGATATCTGAGTGTTTTATTAAATGAAGACATTAAAACGGATTTCAAAATGTGCAGTAAATTTGTTTTTGAGATAAATTTAACTATACATTCGTAGAAGGAGCTTTCAGTGCTTCCTTTAAGACTGATTGATGTCCTTACTATTTTTCAAACAAAATTATTTGAGAACCTCACTAAAACCAAATTTCATTTCAGCGATAAAATAAATAAATTAATAAATAACGAAATAAATCAATTGAAAATAAGTTGGCGAAGAGATCAAATTAGAGTGTAGGCTCGCTCCCCATGGGCCCATATAAGTTTGCGGCACTTATCGCGTTTCAAAGTTACAAGAGGGGAAAACGGAATTCACACATCATAAGCAACTATCATCATCAGCTTTCAAGAAATCTTAAAACCTATATTAGCAACTAGTATATAGTGATCCGTTTCAAGCTTTTATAGAGATTAAAATTGGCAGAATATTTGTTTTAATGATAAAGTAGCGTTCTTGAAATAAGCAAATGCTAAAAATGGAGCACACAGTTGAGTCTGTTCACAGATGACTCGTGTGTATACATAATTACTACATGTTCGCATTGCACAACAACAGGTACTAGCTAAAGATATTCTCCTATAACCATATGTTTAATGCTTTAATTTTGAAGTTTTTACGTCCATTTGCTAAGGGCTGATATTCTGAATTTAAAAATTAATTGGTGCCTATTTTCTAGAATGTAACTAACAAGCAAAAAACAATCGCTATACTTTCTTCTCTTTGAAAAATTTTGTCAGATTACCTGCAAAGAAAAAAAAACTTAGAAATTTTGTTTAAGTGTACAGATACTTTATAAACAGAAATAATACCTGTGTAATATTATCCATTTTTGCCGAATAATGTTTCTATCTTCACATTGCAGACATAGGCAATCATACATAAAAGTAAACTCTTCCCGTAAGGCATGGTGACGTCACGTCGACGTCGTTGTGAAGTCATGCTGTGACATTGTGACCGTCGATGTGACGTCACGTTACGTCGATGTGAAGCCATTGTGACTAGAATGTGAAGTCGTTATGGCCGTTTTAGAGCTCTTTTGTGACGTCACATTGTGACGACTTTGTTAAGTCATGGTGTGACAAATTTGTGAAGAGTGTGTCATTTGTGACTATTTTGGTATTAACTTTGTGACGAATTTGTGGCGAATGTGACAATGCTTTAAAGCCACATTGAGATCAATTTGTGAAATGTGTGTCATTTGTGACGAAATTGTCTTTAACACTGTGAGGATTCTGTGACGACAGCGACACTGCTTTGAAGTCACATTATGACAATTTTGTGAAAATTGTGTGATTTGTGACGATTTTGTCATTAACGTTATGACGAATATGTGACTCTAGTGACAATGTTGTGAAGTCACACTATGACATACTTGTACAGTTGTAAACACGTATGCATGTCACACATAGTTATAATTATGCACATTGTAAGATCATTTACATGTATAACGTTAATATACTTCGGCGATACATCGCAATTAAAACTTGAGGGCCACTATAACAAGGGTATACCAAAAGAATTTTATTGAATCAAAATGCAATGCCCCGTAGACTTCAAATTTTGTTGCACCTTTCTTTCCTATTGCAATAAATGAGAATATTGAAGACAACTGAATGATCGATCTGTCAAATTTTTTTTTCAAAATTATCTATTTGTTAAAAGCATTAAAATTACCAAAGAAACAATTTGTTTAAATTTTCAAATCTTTATCAAAATAAAATTTGTGTTAAAAATATAATATCTTATAATATGTATACAGTACTTTTTTATATTCTTTAAACTAGAAAACACTGAATGAAATTAATTTATTTCATTTAATATGCATTACAATCTCGAAGTCACTGGTGAAATTGAATTTTTTCGATTACACAACATTTATAATTAAAACAAAAATGAAAGATAAAAAGAAATGCCGATATTAAGTAATTAAATTTTATATGTTTTATGATATTGATTACCATAATATATATATATATGATTGTAATTCAAACAAGTTGGGGCAGAGAAAATAGGATACTTTTTTGTTATAGAGGCCCGTATAAATTTGATTATGCAAAAATTGCAGTAACGACATTGCTAAGATCATTGTGAAGTTTATGCATGCGTTATATACATATATATATACACTCGAAACGCTCATCATGTGCCATATAGTCATTATATGCGTATTGTTTACGTCTTTTATGCCACATACATGCATTACAAAATTTCCGAAGTACATTTTAGAAATAACCATATGAAACTACTCAAATTAAAAATGCAGCTTTGGTATAGAAAATTAACTGAGTATCACCAGTATCATTATGTTGAGAATTCTAAGAACAATTTCGACAATAATCGTTATGTTGGAAGACAGCAGCAATAAATAAAATCGTATTTTTATGCTCACTGTAAAAGTAAGTAAAACTTTTGGGTATGCATAGAACGGTGATACAAAGGGTTAATTTATTTTACATCAGGGTTTGCTTGAAGTAAAATCCATATATAAAACAACTTTTTGATTAATAAAAAATAACTTTAATAATTGATTGCCAAAATTACATTTTTATTTATGAAATTATATATTATAAACATAACTCTTACTATCTATGATTTTTTAAAACAATAATACCTTATTGTTTATAAAACACAGCACCGCAGCTACTCTATTTTGCGCCTAATGTGAAAGTTTTTATGTTTTGCCAAAGACCTATCTGGCTGGATATATGTTGCCATGACCACTATAACTCTGATATTATCATAAATAGTACAAAGAGATTAGAATCTACTACGAAATTTTTAGAATAAAGTCTGGTGAACGTTTTATAAATACAGTAGAAGGCCGATTATCGGAACTCCAATTAACCGAACTTCCAATTATCCAACAGCGTATTTCTCTCAAAGAATTCTTTTTAACCGAATTTCCAATTATCCGAATATTTCTCTCTCTAAAAAAGAAAAAAAAAACACCTAACTTCCAATTTATTTTTTGCTTAAATTATAATCTCTGAAGTTTAGAAAATGATAAAAAGAGAAAAAAAAATTAAATAATAAAAAAGTAAACAAAAAACAATAAAAAAAAACAATATTTAAGCACTCCAGTACTAACTGGTGCTGTCAGTCCTAAATCTAGATAAAGTGTGAAGGTTTTAGAATAGTCAGGAACATCCTTTAAACTGTCTGCCCATTTATCCGAACTTTTGCTTATCCGAACTAGGTGTCGGTCACGACTTGTTCGGATAATCGGCGCTCTACTGTATATATTGTATTAGAAATACAAATAATCACATTTATTTTTATATGACACAATAAAACAAAATAATGAACACGGTATCAAATGGTTAACTACTTTTTAATGTAAATAAAGTATAAAAATTGAGATTTGAGACCACAAACACAAAATAGAGCCAGACATAGGTTCATTATTATTATTAATATTTTATTTACAAGATTGTGGTAATTATAAATAAGAAATCCATTTTAATCACGCTGTTTATAAAGAGTGTATAATATCGATACTTTGAAATTTATCTCGATAAAATTATTCAGGGAATAAAATGATAAAATTATCCAGAAAAAAAGTAAATAATAAAAGATGGTTATTACATTTTAGATTCATACCGTTCAAGTATTCGCGTTATTTTTAAAGTAAAATTATATTTAAACTCTTACTGATTGCGTAACTTCTATATTTTCATTTGCCAACAGACTTCTAGTTCACTTTGAAAACATTTCAATAAGAATGTTTAACAACTGAAAAGCTTTCACCCGCTATGACTATTTCTTTATAGATTTTAAAACATTTCTCAGGTTGAATAATACATTAAATAATCATTTTTTTCTTAACATTACATATCTACGATCTCTTTTAATAGTATACGTTTCCGTTGTGTCTTATTTTTTATAAATTCCTCTTCTGAGCAGATACAATTTTCTTAAATAAAAACATCCAATGCAAATTGTTTAAGACCATCACTTAATACAAAATTTAAAAATTATGTTTGCCAATAATCTTATTCTATAAAAAGCTTTTTTTTAAATAATTTAATTATCTTTAAATGTTTATTAATTATATTAATGATTGATTATAATACTTGTCCATATACTTCCATATTTATCACACCATGTGGTTTTAACCAAATATTTAAATAAGAAAATAAACCAGATTAAAATGCAATTTAAATCACTAATTTTAATAATCTGATCAAAACTGTTGAAAAGGAAGTTAGATATCTTAACAAAATAAAAAATAAATATAATGAAATGTTTGTGTTCTATAACATGTTTATTAGAAGATAACTATAAAATCATTGTAATTAAAAAAAAGCAAACAGGGAAAATAATATTTTAGATATTTCAACAAAATAAAAAATAAATGTAATGAAATATTTATGTTCTACAGCATGTTTATGAGAAGCTAAAATTGTTGTAATTAAAAAAAAAAGCAAACAGGGAAAATAACATTTTTACATACCTGATTTCATTGACGTTGTACGTGATACTTTGATTTGGGGGAACCAATTAAATCCGATAATAAGTACGATAGCAATGACTTGAAACATCTTCAACAAGTCAAAACTATCGTAATTTTCTCGGGTTTATATTTTGTTAGCTGAACTAACTTGGATCCTGAGAACGTTCTTGTTTCAGTTTTTAAATCCGTGTCAACACGTCTATGCTGTCCAGTGTCCACAGAACTTCCCGCGTTTATTCTAAAAAGCTTCACTGTTGCTTTTATCCGTTATTCTGCAACAACTGAAATAACAACTGACGTAACAACTGAAATAGTGCAGACGATTTTTAAGTTTCCAAGTTCGAAGCAGATGTTTTTCGGTTTTATTTGTTTTTCTAACAGATTCGGAAGGAAATTAAATGCGTAATAATTTTATCAAATTGTCTCTAATTCAATTTCCTGTTTGAAAATGTTTTATTGTATTTCACCTTTTATTTTTATCAGTTTTATTGAATTGTAAAGTTTCATTTATGTAAATTACAATAATAATATTATCCATAATTAGAGTTTACTAGATAAAACATTGCTTAAATTTTCAAAACATGTACAAATTAATTTAATGGTAATAATGAAGACCACCTCCTTTTTTTAAAGTAAAATTTGTATCACAGGTAATATATACAAAATATCTTCTTAAAAAATACAGCAAGATTATCGAGAAGAGATGAGTTTTTCTTTGTCAATCTGTCATTCTCTTAATATTATTTTTCTGCAGAATAAAACATCTTGTAAAATAGTTTTTAAAGATATATTTAGAAAACAAAAAAATTAAATATGAATAATTAATTATGTCCTGAGCTTTGCATAAATTTTGTACATTTATTTTATATTCGGAAAATGTCAATTTTATTTTAAAAGTCTGAAAGAAGTAGAATTAAAAAAAAAAATAGTTACTTAAAATAGTGAAACACTAAGAGTAAAAAAATATGACTGGAATGCAAATCATAAAGCAAGAAATGCATATATGACTAAACTTTGAAGACGCTTTCTGCGTGCTCATTAAAAGCTGCAGACTTAACTGTAATAGAAAGTTTTTAGTTTGAAACCACAGAAATGTTTCGACTACTCTTTGAGAAACTTCTAGTATAACAGATGATCATTTACAAAAATCTTTATAAAAGATAAATCGAGGTATGTTTACCTAAAACATTTTTTTAATAATATAAAATTCGCATAATTAGGAAATCTTTTTGTGTCGCTGATGAATTAATTACATTTTATGTTATATGAAAATAAAAAGTTTTTGTTAGAGGCACAGAGGCAACTTGGACCACGGTTAAAAAAAATTAAATCTGGCAGAAAAATATTTTTTACAGTAAATAACATGTTTTAAATAAGTTTTCTAAGAAATTCACATCTCAGTCACAATGTGACATCACTGAGTGATGGCATTTTGGTCACAGATGTGACGTGACCACAGTGACTTACAGTGACGTCACAACGACGTCACTGTGACCATGCATGCTATGAGGGTTATAAGTATTGTGCTTTATGCGTATATAATTTTTTACAGCGCTTTAATTCACATTCTGTTTTTTTACATTTTATGAAAGACAAAACATCTTAATAGTGGATTATTCCAGAAACATTCATTTTGTAGACTAGGGAGCTCTGCCCCCTACGAGCTACACTCGCCAACCGTGTTCCGATTCCACAGATTCTAATATTAGGATAATTTCATCGGCTTTAAAAAGTTTGAATTATAATTTTAAAAAACAGTGGTGATCTCTGTGTAAACGGGTTTTCATTAATATTCCTTTTAAAGGAGATTTTTAAGGCGAAATCAGCGTTTGTTAAGGAATACAATGGCTGTTTTCATCTTTGATTTAAAAAAAAGTAGTTAAAAATTAGAAAATAAGCTAATGTAAAATGAATTAAGTAAACAGAGTATTTGTCTCTCGGTTTTTTAACAGCTCTATAAGAAAGTTCTTTTAAATAACACTTTTGAAATGTATTGTATTATATCTGACGTGATTTTCATGAAAGTTTTCTTCCTCTTTTTAACATTCACATGAAAATATTTATTGTTCGAAAGGAAATATTATTTGCGCTGTCTTAGAATCCACGATAATAGTTGAAATGATTATCTCAAAATATGAGATAAATGCCTCGCACAATTATATTTTTTTAATTTAAACTGTTTTGCCAACTGTGAATTATTTGGCCTTTTTAAATATGACGTAAATTTCCTACGTTTGCGACTTTTAACGCTTGATAATGAATTTATTATTTAAAAATTTTCTTTCTCTTTTAAAATTCATGTGTAACTATAGTTTTTATGACGTAATTTTCAATATTTTCCTGATTTTTAACGCGCAATCACTTAATTCTCATTTGAAAGTTTTTTACTGATTATAATAGCCACGTGTAAATAAATTTTTAATTTGAAGGAAATATTATTCTATGCGCTTTTTTAAAAAAAAATTGGCAACAGTTTAAAATAATACCCTTTTCTAAAATATGTAAAAAATATCTCTCAAAATGCTGCAAATTTGAATTTAAAATGGAGGTAAATCCTCAAAAATGAGTTAAATTATAAAAAATAAATGCAGTCTCACACCAGGAACTTCAAAAGTTTGAAATGGTGTAAAAAAAGTTACATTCCTATGTATAGTTTTTGCTCATATAATTTTTTTAATGAAACGATTTTGACCAAATTTAACATTAAATATCTCTTAAAATAATTATTCGATTTGAAAACTGTCTGCATCAGCGTATTTAACCAAAGATATCTCTATAATGGCACCAATTTTCATACTTTTGTGTGAAACAGTTTCCTTAATATCAACGAAGAAAGACCCCAGGTCACAAGAAATATGGATGCCAATCTAGGAGTGAACCGGGAAGATCTACGGAAATTTTTATCGGTCCATTTCCAAACCGTTACTTTTATTTATATATAAAAAGATAGTTAAATATTTAATAAATTGTTGAATTAACATAATGAAAAGGTTTTGCATAATTAGAAATGCATATTTTTTACTGAGTCAGTGTTATATCTTTGCGTTAATTTCAAATTTAAATACTATTAACTATATAATTTTTACTGTCATTTATGCAGAAATTAGAGAATCTGAATTTGTAAGTTGATCGTGATGATTATAGAACAGGAAAAAACCAATAATGTAAGAATTCCCAGTAGCTAACTTTTAATTCAACATACACACGATCCTTTATAGTCGGAAATAATGGCTTATCGCTTTTATACTCACACACAAACACATGATTTTCATATTTACTAAATAAAAGAACTCTCAAAGCCTCCAAAAATAAACGATTTATGCCTTATAAAGTGTACCGCAGATAGCTCTTTAATTACATTCATGAATTATTCATGAAACAATATATTCAAACAAATCTGATTTAACAATAAAATGAGGAACAGGCATTTAGAAGATTTTAATGCCTATTTAAATACGTTCCTATGTAAGAGAGATAAGATTTTGTATTGAGATGTAAATTTAAAATAGCTTTCTGCGACTGCTGTTAAATTTTTAAAATATTGAAAAATAAGACATTAATGGATTATTATGCTTATAATGTAAAATAACATCAAAAGAATGGATGTTAAATGCAAATATTTGCAAAGTGAATTTTCAAATGTTCTTTAACTATTTACTAAAAGAGAAATATTCTTTAATTTTTGTTTCTGAAGATTACGCAAAATACATTAAAATGCTTTAGACTTAAAATTAGCATTTTCAGTAGCAAAATTTGCATCATATTCAAAGTCCATAATGCAAACAATTTTAATGCGTGTTTTGTCTACAGAAATAGAAATAAACAAATTAAAAAAGATGTATAGATAAGAAATTAAATCATATCTGAAAAGCATGCACTGTAAAAAAAAAATCCGCAACGTTCCTGGGAAAAAATGGGCAGCTGAGTTGCCCATTATTTCCAAGAAACATTTCTTGAAAATGACTGGAACTTTACTGTATATGTTAAACACTTTCTACAGAAATGCCAGTAAGTTTACTGCGAAATACCTGGAATATTTCTGTTGACAGCAAAACATTACTGACATTTCACAGCATGCGGTATCCGCAGACGATTTTTACATTTCCAGTTGACAATTTTCGCTTTATTATCATTATTTGTTAGAATGAAAAAATATTTTGAAATTGACATCAAAATTATTATTTATAATTTACACGAAAAAATAAATTTTCAGTTAAAATTCAATAAAGTAAATATATATATGATATATTTTTTTCTGAACTTTGCTTAAAATATAAAAATATATAAATGTAAATAATAATTAGAAAAAAAATCTAGACATAAAATATTTTGGATTTTTGTCAGTAATTATGTTAGTTTACAAGTTAGATAAAATACATATAAATTTTCATAATAATAAAAAAAAAAAAAAAAAAAAAAAAAAAAAAAAAAAAAACTAAACGTAATTGTATATTTTTTCCGAAAAAAAAAATCAAATTTGCAGCAATTCAAAGTGTCAAATATATATCAAATTTAAATCAAATTGTAATAAAGTGTTAAAATATAAAATTAATTAAAAGAGAAAAAAAAAGTCAAGAGGTAGCATCGAACCCGGGCCGTACGGTTGGCGTGCGAGCTTTCTGCGTCCACACCACGAAAGACACGTTAAGAGCTGCAAACTAATGGGTATTTGAAACGTATGCTAAACCTCGGCATCTAATTTCTGAAAATCTAAGGCCCACTTGAAGAAATCCTTTCACAAGAATACTTAGAGATAAGAACTCTAAAACATACTTTAAATTAATCAAAATCGGTGAGAATCATGTTTGATGGTCCCCTGGTTAATGGAGATCCAAATAATAGGTGTATTTTTTTACACGGTCTGCTCGTTAAACATTCCACAGACAAGTACGAGAGATAATCTCTTAGCGATGTCACAGAGGTATTGTATTTTCATCTGAATTGTCTCGACAATAGAGACGTAAAGGATTATGTCGTCTATTGATTTATTTGCATTCCATATTGATTTTTTTACATTTATTTAAGGAATTCGTTTTCGACACTCGCGCGCGAGCAACGGATTATAGCAAAAAAATAATAAATGGCGGCCGCAGCGTTTTGCTGTTTCCAAATTTGGTTCAGGAACGTTTCAGATAAGAAAACCAGAGTTTCACAGGAGAGAGCTAAATTATTCTGAAAACCTGAGAAAAGGCGAAACGTTCCTGGATTTTACATAGAACGTTACCATTTTTTTTACAGTGTGCCATCGCCAAATTTCGACAATAAGTTGTTAGTTGTGGTAATATCCACCTCATTTTTTTTATGTTTTATTGAAGCCATAAATTTAAATTACTACATATTATCGTATATAAAAAAAAATTTCTATTTCTCTCTGCTGATAACTATTCAGTTATCACCAATAACCATTAAATATAATGTAGTGAATGTTAATAAACATTCTTCTCTATCGTAATAATATACTAATTAGCTTACAAAGAAACATAAATATGGTTTGAAAAGTAGGTATTATTGATGAAAAATTACAGTTGATATTATTTTTAATATGTAGATACTTGCAATTCCGAAAGTTACTTTTAAATTCTAAAAATAGCATATTTTCCGGCCTAACGGTACCTCTATCTTGTTATTAAGACAGATAGAAATATCATACGGTTGTTGTTTCGCTTTCAGATCTGTACATATGTGAATGTAATGTGTATTCAACATTAATGCTAGCATATTTAAATCGTATCATAAACGCACAATTTCCAATTTTAGTAATAAAATAACGCCAAAATACACTATTTTGATAATACAGCAAGTTGGATCCCAAACCCAAAACATTCTTCTATGTCGCACTTTTAACATTTTTAAAAAGTATAGTTACACAATATAAAGTATACTTAAAGTATACTTATTACAAATGTTAATACTCCAATATTACTTGTTCAGTACTACACTATATAACCAAAGGTGACCGACAACTCACGATTTTAGACGTTTTGTTAAATATCTAGAAAACTACGTGAGGAATTACCTGAAACACCAGTTGTGTAAATAGAATAGTACAGGTCATACATTTCCGTGAGGATTTTTCCCGAAACCCCATGAGGGACCGTCAACAAATTGAAAAATAACGAATAACTTTTGGATAATCCTGTTAAAACTAATGTAGCAAAAACGTTCAAACTGTAGATTATGATTAAGTGCTTTATTGTAATAAACTGCGTTCATTCTTTTAAGGATATCTTGTATATTCGTAGAGAAATTAAAGTTTTTATAAAAATCGTCTTGAATTTTGTCAAGTTTTTTGTTCATAATTTGTAGAGTTCTTAATATTAAAAAAAAAATGTTCTTTTCAGAACATATGATAAACAACATTGTAAAACAACGTAGATATCTCGAACGATCTGAAATGCTTTTTCATACACGCATATTAAGCGAAAAGAAATTTATTATTGCATACACTCTTGAAACAAACCTCGGATTATTCTATTCAAAGCATTTTTAAATTATATTACAAAGCATTTTTAAGAAACAAACTATCTACCATAATTTAAATATAAAATAAAAATATGTGCAATATGTTTGACAATATGCTTTTATCTTCTTTTAAAACTAAAATTTAAGATGTTTAATAATGTCTGAAAATTCATGAAATACTTTTTCAAAAATGTACTGAAGTTAAAAAAAAATTACATCAAAAGTGAATCATTTAAGCATGAAATTTAGAAACGTTATTATATGCTTTAAAATTTGGAATATTTTATCTTCTAACATTTTTATCAACAAATAAAATAAACTTTTTAAAAATCAAAATAGAATATTAATAAAAATTTCTGAGAATTCGGAATTTTTTTTTTTTTTTGAAGATTTCATTCTAGTTAAAATAATTTTTTTCATATGCGTTCTCTTTCTTTATATTGGACAAGAAATATACAGCCGCATCTTTTTCGTAGCTTTTATGTTTCAAATATTTCTTTTAATGATTTAAATGGTATTGAGTTTAACTTTGTCAATTCTTTCGCGAGTATAATGAGAAACTGATATTTGGAAAACTGATGGAAGACATTTATAATAATCACTTATAAACAGATTAAGTAGAATATTGCTATAAAAAGTGATAAAATATCTTTATTAAGATTGGCAATCGTTTCGTCGCACAAACGGCGACATTTAAAAAATCATTCACGGTAGAAAACATATTCACATAATTTAAAACAATAATCATAGTAAACAATGTCACGAGGCATTATGCAGAATGAAAAACATTGCAAACATAAAATTAAATTAAAATTAAATTACTTTAGAATATTTTTCTGGTTTCTTCGAACGTTTGAAATATAAACTCAATAAATTCAATATCTTCCTAGTCGCAAAACCTTCTATGAAATTAAAAAATATATTATGCAAGAAAATAGATCCAATAGAGTCAAACCAGTTATCAGTATACGAAATATCTTTCAGCAAAGAATATGGAACAAAGCTGTTTTATATAGGTATGACAAGTAGAAAACTTAAAACTAGAATCAAAGAACATATAGCAGACATCAAATACAACAGAAGAACTACAGTTTTGGCTAGATTATGCAGCGAAGGAGCTTTACAGATCGATTTTAAAAATAGCAAGTTAATTTATACATCAAGATTTTATTTACCATCCATAATCCGAGAATCAATAGAGATATTTTTACGCAACAAGAATATCTGCAAATGATTCAGTGTACCTTGATTTACCTAAAATTTGGAAAGAGATGATATGTAATTTTAGTAACAATAGTAAAAATTAATCCACGCTCGCAAATAACCAGGATAATTTTATTTTTATTTTATGTTTTGCAATGTTTTTCATTATGCATTTTGTCTCGTGACATTGTTTCCATGTTATGGTTTTTGTTTTTAATTTTATGAAAATTAATACACGCTCGCAAATAGTTAATTTGATTATAATTTAATTTTATGTTTGCAATGTGTTTTATTATGTATCATGTCTCGTGGCATTGTTTACTATGTTTATTGTTTTTAAATTATGTGAAAATATTTTCTATTGTGAATGATTTTGAAAATGTCGCTGTTTGTGCGACGAAACGATCGGCAACCATAATAAAGACATTTCATCATTTTTATAGCAATATTTTACTTAATCTGATGGAAGACATAATTTTTCTTCAAAAAGTCAGAAATATTCTTATTTGTTCCAATGTTGCTAAATTAATTACCTAAATTACTATTATTTTTTAAATTTTGAGAGACAACTACAAATTTTATATACATTTCTATTTTCACACTATTATGAAAAAATCGATGTGAATCATAAAATATTTTACTGAATTATTACAATGCAATTATACTGATCGGTAAACAAATAATATAATTTTTCCAACACAGTAAAAAAGTGTACATGCAAGATTTTGAACCCAGGACTTTCTGCTTCAGCTTCAAACGCTCTTTCAATTAAGCCATCATAAGTAAATCTGGCGAACACATTTCAGATGAAAAAAAAAATTTCGCAGTGATATGTGGTCTGTTACCTAAAACAGTTCAACAGCATACATGGCAGTTATATAAAATCTACTAAACGTTGGATATATAATTGTACGTAATTATTTTAACACAAACCTACTGAGAATGAGAGAAATCCCATTAAATGTAATTTTTCCAACTGAGTGGAAAATGCCCCGTTCGGTACATGAATCTAGGAGTTTGGTTGACTTTACCACCGATCGTCCAATGAGTCAATCCTGGACAAATCTGCCCGGCACATTATACATAGTCAACATTTTGCAATAACATCTGCACAGTTTCAGTATACCTGAACGTTCTCCGATAACAGAACATATATCATTACAAATTGTTTATATGTTAGAAATATGTTAGTCTCCAGTTAAATAGAATTTTCTTTGACAATTTATGCAAGGTCCTGCAGTCGAATTCCGGATTCGATACTTCTTCACATCTGTTGAAAAATTACAACTTTTAAAATTTTTATTTTCTCCAATTCCACATGGCTAATTTACTCTAAATACATTTTTATTTTACTAGATTAATTTTAGAGAATTATTCTAATTGATAAATAAATCATATTAGATGCAAATTTCCACCTGGGCGAAAAATGTCCGGACCAAGATTCGAACCAGGGATATCCTGGCTGAAGCCGCCAATTTCTCTGCCATTTGAGCTATCCCGGACGAATCTGATGGATCTTTTACACTCATCTAATTTTAATGATTATAGCATCTGGTCTGAAACCTGGTTCAGCTCAACAGAATAAATCTCAGGTAATGGAACTCCAGAATTCGCTGGATACGAAATCGCTGGATACGAAATAATTTCGTACCCATGTATTTCGTATGTTCATTTATATAAAAAGGTTTATTTAAAAATTTAAGGGGTCTTGTACCTTTTAAACGCGTCGAAAATTAACGAAAAACTTCAAACTTTGAATTAGTCTATCTGCAAAGCTTTTTTATGTATAAATATGAAATTTTGGATATTGATTAAACAGATTGTGTTTTGTAATATGCTACCATTAGAAATTTATTAACCCTTTACAGAATTTGTGTATTGTTGAAATCATAATAGCTCTTTTTTTACCCCATAAGTCATTGCGCGCATGATATCTTGAGAAAGTATGTATGGATTGTCATGAAATTCGGTAAAGATACTAAACATATATGTGTGTTTAAAATGATCTACTCTTAGTCTAAAATTATTTCATTTACTATAAAAAAAAAAAATATTTTCGTAAAAAAAAAAATAAAAATTTTGTATTTTTAATGAAAAAAATAGTCATAACTAAAAATAGTACCAGTGCAAATAATTAAAAGTAGATCATTTTAAACACACATATTTGTTTAGTATATTTACCAAATTTCATGACAATCCTTACATATTTTCTCAAGATATCATACGCGCAATGACTTATGGGGTAAAAAAAGAGCTATTTTGATTTCAACAATACACAAATTCTGTAAAGGGTTAATAAATTTCTAATGGTAGCATATTACAAAACACAATCTGTTTAATCAATATCCAAAATTTCACGTTTATACATAAAAAGGTTTTGAAGATAAACTAATTCAAACTTTTAAGTTTTTCGTTAATTTTCGACGCGTTTAAAAGGTACAAGACCCCTTAAAAAATTTTTCTCCCGTGTTTTCTTTATAGCATGCAAGCCTTTTAATCAAATTTGCCGCCATTGCAAGAAACCTGACAAAGTACAAGAGAAATTTCACACATTAATTGGAATATTAAATATTTAATGAAATATTAGAATTTGTGTGAAATGTTTTTTACATGTGCACGCGCTAAAGATAACAAAAGTTTTTTGTACAATTTAATTGAATAGCTAAGGTGAAGAATATGTTAAGTAACAAAAATTACATTTGAAGAAATTTTATGTGAAAGTTTTGTTGTCAATTTTAATGATTTATTTTCTGTTCGAAACCATGTGTTTAAAAATATTAACAAGTGTGGTACTAAACTCTATAAAAAAAACTTATTCATATTTAATTTTTAAATATTAAAAAATATTAATACTATTTGGATTATTAAATATTAAAATATTAAATATTAATGAATAATGTCTTAAATGTTCAAGGCTAAATAGAACTTTGGTATTTTAGCTTTACCGTGTGATAGAATACCTGATAACACCTTCGTCCAAAAGATAAAATCATCTTTAAGAAAATGTAGTATAACATGTTCTTCCACTCAGCTCTTCAATTGTGAACGACATAGCTCAACATGTATGAAAAGGCCAATAGAATTGTTAAAATTCAGAAAGATGTCGGGTACATAATGTGCTGCATTTCAATTGCCTTCAAAAAATATCTGGATGATAAGGGATTTTATACAAACAAGGGGATATTCCAAGTTTCCCGTGTTACAGAATATAGATCAAAAACTTTTATGTATGTTTTATTACATTTAACATATTTTATAGTATACGCATTAAGAATGCTGAAAATCATACTTATATGAAAAAGAGTAATTATTTTGAATATATTTTTTTAAATTTATTAAAAGAGATAGTTTTGTATTGGTCTCTCGTGAGAAGATAACAGCTAAAGAAATCATCAAAGATCACTATTTAAATCCGTCTTTTTTTATTCTGATGATTTTAGTGGTTTAACTGCATTGTTTGGTCTTAAATTTGAATTTTATTTATAGTTTATTCTATCGTTAATTGATTGATCAATGTTTTATTTCGTTATGTCACATAAGCTGGAAACAAATGATGTGCTATTTATATTAAATTAAGTACAAACGGATTTATCCTACGCAATCATCTGCACATAATAAACATAGATTATCGTGAAATAAATAATGCCAAAAAACTATTTTAAAGACACTAAAACGTTAATAAATAGTGGTACATTTTTAAAACAAACTTCATTTGAACAAACTTAAGTGATTTTTCTTTCCTATTCGACGGTGTAAAAATTTAAATTTTATGTTTTTTTATAAGTTAAAAAAAAAAAAAAAATGAGTAAAGGTAAAATTTAATCGTTTCATGTTGCCACAGCCAAAATGACTTCAGCGTTAAGCTCGGCCACGTTTATACAATATAATACAGATTGTCTGTATAAGATTCACAACTGTTGGTCATTTCGAGCATTTATTTTACAGGGTGACTGAAAATATTATTTTTTTTTAATTCACTGTCTGTGTCCTAATTACTTTACCGATCAAACCTTCGCTGATATTTATGAGATGAAATATTTTCTTTATATTCCGGAAATTCCGGTAGGATATGCCAACTATTTCTCTAGTTATTCAAAGAAATGCCAAAAATCACAGTTTCCTGATGACATCTGGCCTTACAACGCATGAACAGACGTTGAAAATAAATAATTTATACGTTACAGATTTTTAAATCGTCATTACCGTTCCTTATTAAGTCCTTTAGAATAAATATTTTTTTCTTCTTATTTGAATAAATGAAAATTTTACGATGCATGTTTAAATCATTTATTTATATTCCTCAATTTTTACATAAGATAGTCTAAATTACGTAATTGCGTAGTAAACATTTTCTACGTCATAATGCATTACTGTGTATCATTTCATTAAATTTTGAATATATATTTATATCATTTTTTTAGAATTTTTTTGCACGTTTGTACAACTAGTACATAATTATTTACTACGTTCAAAGATATACCTAATACCTAGTGATTAATGCATTTTTCATTGTTGCGGCAATCGTTTTAGTTTATGTGCCTGCTAAACAGAATTTGCGAAAAGGAGAAACTGCAACCAATAAAAAAAACAAATTTTAAGTACACTGTGCCTCTGTTTTAGTACACTTTATCTTTTTACTTGACTCAGAAGCTATACACTCCGAAAAGATTATAACCTTGTGTTTCATATATGGAAAAATTAAAAACTGTAATATACTTTTTTTTTTGAAATAATCACATTATTATCAATTTCCATATTTCTTTTGTGGATCATTTTCCAACAAATTTAAAATTTTCGTTTACGTTAAATGAGTGCACACTTATTTGTTTAAAGGTGAATATGGGACAATATCTGAAAATTCGTCCACTGCGAATAATATTTCATTAATTATACTAAAACCAAAAACTGCAAAATGTGATACATTGTATTAATTGTTATAAGAATTACCAATGATAAATGGACATATAATTATGTATATATAACTAAATTTAAGCTTTAAACAAACGAAATCCTCATTACAGTCCCTGTCCCTAGGTACAAATATCCAGACCTAAAAGTATGTTGTAAACATTTCTCTAAATATTATTAACTTTTGCTATCCTACAGGGTGATTAAAAAAAGATGGGACAATTTTAAGAGGTGATAGTACACACCCAAACAAACATTTTGTATCAAAGAATGCATGGTCGAAAACTAAACGTAAAAAAATGTTAGAGGGCGCCAAAAGTTATGTTCTTATACGAGGCAAAAACACACAATGAGCGATTAAGTTCAGTTACGAAAACAAATTTAATGGCATTTGATTACAATAAGTGCTCAAAACATTGACCGGCAGCTATTATGTACGCAGTACAACGGCGAAGAACAGATTGGCGAATTTTGTGAAACACACCAAGCATATCGCGAGCTTCCCCTACAGCAGTCCAAAGCTTGGCGACAAGTTCTTCTGCGGATTCAATGGGTGTCTCATACACAAGAACCTTTAGCTGTCCCCACAAAAAAAAAAATGGAGACATGAAAGATCTGGCGAGCGCGGTGGTGCCTGGTGTGTTTCAGAAAATTCGCCAATCTGTTCTTCGCCGTTGTACTGCGTGCATAACAGCTGCCGGTCAATGTTTTGAGCACTTATTGTAATCAAATGCCATTAAATTTGTTTTCGTAACTTAACTTAATCGTTCATTGTGTATTTTTCCTCGTATAAGAACATAACTTTTAGCGCCCTCTAACTTTTTTTACGTTTAGTTTTCGACCATGCATTCTTTGATACAAAATGTTTGTTTGGGTGTTTACTATCACCTCTTAAAATTTTTCTCATATTTTTTTAATCACCCTGTATATTTATGTCTATATATATATGTACAGTATGGGGAAATATATCCTTTATTAATATAGAATGTATAGTAAAATGTTGTAGTAAATATATTTATCCCTGAAGTTGACAATCATCTCCGCCCTTTTAAACACTCATTTAGTTTATCAAATACTAGGTGGCGCTGGCAGAATTATTTCCATTGCAACAGCAACTAAAGTTCAACTAGCCATCATGGATGAAGGTAACTTCCTCTTCTCTTTTTTTCGTATTTAGAAATATTTAGTTTTTGTTCTGAACAGGGATGAGTATTTTTTTATAGCATCATTCTTGTCTCCACATGTAATTTTTTATTTATGAAGAAAAGGCTTATTGCAATTTTATTTATGTAACATACAAATGTCACATGGCATAGTTAGCAATTTACATGTGTGAAAAGTGATGCAACAAAATGGCTGTGCAGCTGTTAAGACAAAAAAATACACCTCAATCACCATCATTTAGTCCCAATTATTAGACACTGATAATGATTTTAACCCTTAAATGCCTGGTGTTGCTTTTCGGCAACACACTCAATTTAGGCTCTAAAATACTATTAGAATAATATTGAAGCTATAATGCCTAATGCTGCAAATAAAATACATTCTGAAAATATTATTAAATTGATTTTCAACATGTAGATGGCAACATTTGTGCTGTTTAAGAATAAAGATAGATTTCTTTTTTCAATTGTTGTTACTTGTTCTTTTTGTGTTGTTTGGAAGCTTGCGAAATACCCTATTTTGACCTGCAGTGAGCAAGTAAAATTTATTTTTAATTATAGTTCCTAAAATTCTTGTGTTTTTAATATTATAGAATTTTATCAAGGGAAATTCTTTTTTTAATTAAACACCAGTATTGCCGATTAGTAACAAATTGTTTTTTAGCCGTAAACTATACTTAAAACAAAATTTGATTTTTTAAAAGTATTTTTACCATGATTTATTTAAAAAATGAAAGCCTAAAAACTTTATTACAATGATTTTTCAAAAAGTCAGGCATTTAAGGGTTAACAGACACTTTCTTTCACTTTCTTTCATTAACACTTTCTTTCATTTCCTACGAATAAAATATACATCCTTGATCTAAAAACACTACAGCATTTAAATGACAAATCATTTATCATAGTATATACCGGGCGTCCTAAAAAACACTGATGGATTTTAAAATTCAATAACTTGCAAACTGTGACAGATATTTAAAAAATTCTTGCAGGAGGGTTGTGCACAAAGTCAAAAGATTTTTTATAGTGGTTTTAGATTTTAGTTCGAATTACAAACAATAGATGGCGCTGTAAGCAATAGGCGCTAAATAGAGACTCTATCTCTTGGCCTTTCTCTCCTTCCTTGCGGAAAAAAACAATGAGATTAAAATGTATTAAGTGGTACCCGAAGTGCCAAAAATCGAGCCTGAATTTGGTGTCTATTGATCGCAGCGCCATCTATTGTTTTTAATTCGAACTTAAATTGAAAATCACTGTAAAAAAACCTTTGAGCTCATGCATAACCCTCCTGGAAGCATTTTTTAAACATCTGTCACCGCTTGAAAGTTATTGAATTTTAAAATCAGTCAGTCCTTTTTAGGACACCCGGTAATTGTACGTGGTAGTTGGTACATTAATTAAAAAAGAAATCGGAATGCAATTGTCCGGTTTTTAGATATTGACGCATATGAAAATAAGGACTTGAATTACTGGAATTTATCACATATAAGAACATCGTAATATCGTTACAGAAATCTTTCTAATATAGTAAAATTTTAAAATTTATATTTATCTTTATACAGAAAATAATGATTTCTAACTTCTCCAACGTTAATTACTTTTAGAAATCTATGATACAAATTCATTTCCAGTTATTGCGTATTCTTTTGGAATGAAAAGAAATAAATCCTTTAGAAATACTGTTTACCTCTTTAGTTTACACTTATTTATTATATTTTATCTATGAAAACGGAGGAATATAATAGCTTTTAATGAAAAGGTTCATTTGCGGAAATTTGTTACTTACTCGTGTTAGTTTCTTGCGTAAGAATTTATCTTTTTAATGAAGCCCCTAATTATAGAAAACTATCTTTTTCAGTTCCCATGCTCTCAAATTAGCATATCTCTTTCGTTTTTTTCTTGCATTCGTCTATGTTTAGAATGAATGTTAGAAAAATCAATATCACAATGTTTGTAAAGAAGGAATATAAAACTTTATATTAAAAAAATCTTCCGCCATTTTTAAAAAGAATTATCCATTAAAAATTGCATAAAAAATAAATATTATGATGTAAGAATTTAAATATGAATGACTGATTCATAAATAATTGATTCACTGAAATCGACCGTCTTTTGTATTGTTAAACGGATATGAAATTCTTAACATGATGCATAAAAATAAATACGCAGAAATAGTATTATAGAACTCGTCTATATTCAAAATTATGTGCACAGAACTGTACAGTGTACATACCTAATTTTTGCCGTTGTTTGCATAACGCCTTCCGAATAGGCCTACGCGCTGGTACAAAGATGGAGGTAATCGTTAGTCGCATTTACACAGTTCTTCGAATTTTAATCCCTGTATTTTTTAAAGGTATTTTTCGTTTTTATTTAATATCAAAAAGAGAAAACGAAGAAATATTTCTGAAAGTACTGGTAAATGTAAGACAGTAGAAGCGCTGGAAGAAATGTACCTACCTCAGCGTAGGCGTAATATTCCGGAAGCTGTGGATTACACATAAACTACATTTGAAGTTTAATAATGCTTGTAAAATACCAAAAAATACTTTTCCTTGAAAAAATTATTTAAAGTTTAGAGGTGAAAGTTAATAGTGCTATCAAATAATCTCCAGTAATAGACTAAGAAAAGAAAACGCAAAAATGTTTTTTTAAAGCTTTTTTTGTTGTGTTATACTATATAACGTTTAAAATATCACCACTAATTTTAATAGCTACTATTAATAATTTTTATTGTTTGAAAATAATTTTGAAATTTTGTAATTTATTCAATAGTGATTGTTTCAATAATCCTCAATAATCCCAGTGTAAGGACATAATATTGTTTGTCTCTCTTTAAAAATAATTATACAAGAGATAAATAAAGTTTTCGCGTGAATCTTTCAAGCGAATGAAGTTGGAAAGTTCAATCTTGATTTGTTTGTAAAGAAAGGTATATAAAACTCTTCCTATAGGTATATAAAAAAAAGGTATATAAAGGTATATAAAAAAATCTTCCGATATTTAAAAAAAAAGAATGATCTACTAAAAATTGCATAAAAGAATAAGTATTATGATGTAAGAATTTAAATATAAATTACTGATTCATAAATCAATGATTCAATGAAATCTCGTCCGTATTTTGTAAACCGTCTTTTCTCGACCGTCTTTTTTCCGTTAAACTGTTATGAAATTCTTAACACCATAGATTAAAAATAAATAAGCAAAATATAGAAATATAGAACTCGTCTATATTCAAAATTATGTGCATATAACTCAGCATACACCATTTTTGTCGTTTTTTGCATACCGCCTTCCGAATAGGTCTTAGCACTGACACAGAGATGGAGGTAGTCGTACGTCGCATTTGCACAGCTCTTCGAATTTTAATCCCCGTATATTTTAAAGAAATTTTTCATTTTTATTTAGTCTCAAAGAGATAAAAGGAACAAATATTTCTAATAGTACTGGTAAATGTAGGGCAGTACAAGCGCTGGAAGAATTCTACCTATCACAACTTATGCGTAATATTCTGGAAGCTGTACATTACGCATAAACCATATTTGAAGTTTAATAATGTTTGTAGAATACAGCAAAACACTTATTTTCTTGACAAAGTTATTTGAACATTTGAGGTGAAAGTCAATATGTTCTCAAACAATTTCCTCTAATAGACAAAGTAAGAGTTACGCAAATATGTTTTTTTAAGCATGCTTTTTTTCATTCTGTTACACTATATAACATTTAATTTATCACCAGAATTTCAATAGCTGCTATTAATAATTTTTATTGCTTGGAATTCATTTTGAAATCCTGTAATTTATTCGATTGTGATTATCTGAATAATCCTTGTTAACTCTAATGTAGGGACATAAGGTTGTTTGTCTCCCTTTAAAAATATTTATACAAGAAAAAAATAAAACCTTTGTGTGTCCTTTCCGTACATGTAAAAAAATAACATTACAAAAAATATTATGTATAAAACGCTTTGAAATTGATGGTTTAAATATTACACTTCTCTTAAATATTCTTTTATTTCACAATATATTTGAAAATTTTCAGGTAAAGCTTGGGTCAGTTCCAAGCACCCGTTTCCTATTCACGTTCATTCACAACATGTTTTTTATTTTGCCAAAACTAAATTCTTCTTCTTTCCCATTCTAATAAAAAAATTCCCTTGCTTCAAAAGCAAACAATATTAAATTTGTTTTACACTTGAATACGACAGTGTTTATGTATACTAAAAAATAAATCTTAGTATGTGTGATTTTTCATTTAATGCATCACTTTATTTACAATATTCACAATCTTATTTAAATAGTAAATATGAACATAACTTGATTATTTGAAACGAAAGAATAAATATTTTGTTCCATTTTTGTTCTTTTAGACTATATAAAGTTTAAAATATCATCACTAATTTTAATAGCTGCTATTGATAATTTTTATTGTTTGAAAACAACATATGAATTTCATTTTAAATTTTTGAAATTTATTATTTATTTAGTATTTATTGTTTCAATAATCTTTGTTATCTCCAGTGTAAGGGCATAATATTGTTTGTCTTCCTTTAAAAATAATTATACAAGAAAATTGTGTATCCTTTCCCTACACGTAAAAAAAAATAACATAACAAAAATGTATTTTATATAAAATGCTTCGGAATACGTGGTTTAAATTTCATTTTATTTCACAATATATTTGAAAACTTTCAGGTAAAGCTTGGGTCAGTGCCAAGAACCCGTTTCTTCTTTCATTCACAGCATGTTTTTTATTTTGCCCAAACTAAATTCTTCTTTTTTCCCATTCTAATACTACAAAAATTCTCTTGCTCCAAAATGAAACAATATTAAACTTGTTTTACACGTGAATACGACAGTGGTTATGTATACTAAAGATATGTCTTAGTATGTGTGATTTTTCCTTTAATGAATGTAATTATTCACAATCCTATTTAAATAGCAAACATGAAAATAACATTATTATTTGAAACGAAAGTATAAATATTTTATTCCATTTTTATTATCTTACCGTATGTAAAGTTTAATATATAACCAGTAATTTTAGTAGGTACTATTAATAATTTTTATTGTTTGAAAGCAGCGTATGAATTTGATTTTGAAATTTTGAAATTTATTTTCTATTCGGTATTGATTGTATCAATAATTCTTGTTATCTCCAATGTAAGGGCATAATATTGTTTGTCTCCCTTTAAAAATATTTATAGAAGAGAAAAATAAAATTTTTGTATGTCCTTCCCATACGTATAAAAAATAACTTTACTAAAGAATATTTTATATAAAACGCTTTGAAATGGGTGGTTTAACGTTTACACTTCTCTTAAATTTCATTTTATTTCACACTATATTTGAAATTTTTCACATATATCTTGGGTTAGTTCCAAGCACCGATTTCTTATTCATTTTTATTCGCAGCATGTTATTCTCCAGAAATTGAGTTTCTTTTCTTTCCCATTTTAATACAAATATTATCTTGTTTCAAAAGCAAACAATATTAATTTGATTTACTTTTGAATACGACAGTGGTTATGGATACTTAAAAAAATAAATGTTAGTATACGCGATTTTTCATTTAATGCATTTATTTATTCAGAATATTATTTAAATAGAAAGCATGAGCTTAACTTTATTTTTTTTAAACGAAAGTATAAATATTTTATTCAACATGATTATTTATAAACAACACATGAATTTCCTTTTGAAATTCTGAAATTTATTATTTTATTCGATATTGATTGTTTCAATAATCCTTGTTTATTCCAATGTAAGGACGTAATATTGTCTGTCACCCTTTAAAAATATTTATACAAGAGAAAAATAAAATTTTCCTGTATCCTTTCTGTAAATGTAAAAAACAACTTTACAAAAAAGCATTTTACATAAAATGCTATGAAATGGGTGGTTTAAATTTGACACTTCTCTAAAATTTAATTTTATTTCACAATACATTTGAAAAATTTCAGATATAGGTTGGGTTAGTATCAAACATACATACATAAATATAACTTTATTATTTGAAACGAAAATATAAATATTTTATTACCTTTTTTTTAGTATATATAAAGGTAAAATATCTCCACTAATTTTAATAGCTACTATTAATCGTTTTTATTGTTTGAAAACAACATTTGAATTCCATTTTTAAATTCTTAAGTTTATTTTTTTATTCGGTATTGGTTGTTTCAATAATCCTTGTTATCTCCAATGTAAGGGCATAATATTGTTTGTCACACTTTAAAAATATTTATACAAGAGAAAAAAAATTGTGTGTCCTTTCCACACATGTAAAAAATAACATTACAAAAAATTAATTTATATAAAATACTTTGAAAAGGGCTGTTCAAATTTGAAATTTCTCTTAAATTTCATTGTATTTCACAATACATTTGAAAATTTTCAGATAAAGCTTGGGTTAGCACCAAGCATCCGTTTCTTACTCATTTTCATTCCCAATATGTTTTATTTTGCAAAAACTGCATTCTTCTTCTTTACCATTGTAATACAAAAATTCTCTTACTTCAAAATCAAACAATATTAAATTTGTTTTACACCTGAATGAGATTGCGGTTATACACAAATAAATGTTAGTATGCGTGATTTATAATTTAATGCATACATTTATTCAGAATGTTATAAAAACGGAAAAAGTGAACATAACTTTATTTTTTGAAAAGCAAGTATAAATATTTTATTCCATTTTCGTTCTTTTAGACTATTTAAAGTTAAAAAATACCATCACTATTTTTAATAGCTAATATTAATATTTTTTATTGTTTGAAATCAACATATTAATTTCATTTTGAAATTTAGTTTCTATTCAGCATTGATTGTTTCAATAATCCTTGTTATCTCCAATGTAATGGCATAATGTTGTTTGTCTTCCTTCGAAAATATTCATGCAAGAGAAAAATAAAATTTTCCTGTGTCCTTTCCGTACATGTAAAAAAAAAAATAATAATAATAATAATAACATTACAGAAAAGTATTTTATATAAAAGGCTTTGGAATGGATGATTTTAATTTTACACTTCTCTCAAATTACATTTCACAATATATTTGAAAATTTTCTGATAAGGTAAGCACCACTTTCTTATTCATTTTCATTCACAGCATGTCTTATTTTTCCAAAACTGAATTCTTCTTCTTTCACATTGTAATACAAAAATTCTCTTGCTTCAAAATCAAAATATATTAATTTTGCTTTACACTTGAATACGACAGTGGTCATGGATACTTAAAAATTTAAATGTTTATATGCGTGAGTTTTCATTTAATGCATTTATTTATTCAGAATGTTATTTATATAAAAAACATGAGCAAACTTTATTTTTTGAAACTTAAAGTAAAAATATTAAATTCCATTTTTGTTCTTTTAGACTATATAAAGTTTAAAATATCACCTCTTTTTTTAATAGTTGCAATTAAATATTTTTATCCTTTGAAATCAGCATATGAATTTCATTTTGGAATTTTGGAATTTTGGAATTTATTTTTTATTCAATATTGTTTGTTTCAATAACCCTTGTGAGCCACAATGTAAGGCCATATTATTGTTTGTCTTGTTTTAAAAATATTTTTGCAACTGATAAATAAATTTTTCTGTGAATCTTTCCGACATGTGAAAGAAAACAATAGCACAACAAGAACAACAAAAAGCATTTTATGTGAAACTTTTTGAAATGCGTGCTTTAAATTTGACACTTCTCTTAAATTTCATTTTATTTCACAATATATTTGAAAGATTTCAGATAAAGCTTGAGTTATTGCCAAGCAACGCGTTTCTTATTCACTTTTATTCGCTGCATGTTATTTCGGCCAAAATTGTATTCCTCTTATTTCCCATTTTAATACAATTATTCTCTTGCATGAAAAGCAAAAAAATATATATGGGGGTGAGACTCCATACATAACTCACAACTCACTTTTAGGACGAACACTGACATTTATTGAGACGAATACACGAACAAAAATACAGATATAAACACTCTTCTCGTTCTTTAATTAGCTTAAAGTCTATAATTCAGGACGTCGTTGAATATTTCTCAGATTTTCTTACGTCGTGTAAATATTCAATCTTATTTCACCGTAATATTTTCTGTTCTTTTTTAACAAAACCCTGCGTCGTAAAAACTCATTTCGTTCTCTTTACTTCTTCCGCATTTCCACTTCACACAGATTCGTTAAGGCTCGTTTCCTTTTTAATCTCGAAGCGGAAAATACGGGGACACTCAGTCTGATGCAGGTGTTGCTTGCGAAATTCTCCACAAGCGGCCGTCCTGACATCTGGAGCTGCCGCAGCGGCATGTGGTAAAATAGAATCTGAAAAAACAAAAAACAAAAACCAGTAACTGTTCTTAGGGGGAAAAGAGAAAGAAAAAAAAAATCTGCACGTCATAGTTGAAGTAGCGTAACATCATATGGGTTGACTTATAAAATTGTTACAAACACATAAGAAGAAAAGATTTAAAAAAAATGTTTTTGATGTTTCAGTTATCGTCAGGCCAAGGTTTCATGTGTTCAGCACAGGAGCTAGTATTTATCGGTCCTTCAGTTGATGAGATTTTCGTTACGTCGTAGGTGTCGTTAGACTTCACTTTGATTATTTTATACGGACCTAAGAATTTAGATTTCAACTTTAAACCTGGTCCTTGCTGGGTTCTCTTAATTACTACAAGGTCACCAAGCTTGTACTTACGGGGTTTCTTACGTCGTAAATTATAGTGCTTGCGATTTTCTTGTTGAATTTCCAGAATATTCTTCTTGGCTTCTTTACGGAGCTCTTCTCTGTCCTTCATAAATTGTTCTTCGACTGCACTGTTTAAGAGGTCAATAATTTGTACATCTTCTTTCGGTTTCATTTTTGTACCAAATAATATTTCAAACGGTGTTCTCTTAATGCTTCTTTGGTAAGTTGAATTAATGACTTGTTGAACTTTAGGAACATGTTTAAACCATTTGGTCGGTTCGTCTTTGGACATTTTAGAGATTACAGAAATTATGGTGGAATTAAGTCGCTCTACTTGACCATTGGCACGGGGAAGGCCAGTTGTAACTGTCTCGTGCTTTATATTTTCATCTTGACAATAATCAGCAAATTCTTTGCTTGTAAATGCAGGACCTTTATCGCTAATGATAATGGAAGGATTGCCAAAAGTATGACTTTGTTGTCGTAGTTTTGATATAACTTCGGTAGCAGAAGTACTTTTACATGGATACAACCAGCCGAATTTAGTAAATGCGTCTATTAAAGACAAAATATGTTTATAATTTTTGTTGGTTGTTTCAAGAGGGCCTAAATGATCAATGTGGTAGGTTTGGAGAGGAGTCTCTTCTTTAGGTAAGGGATGTAATTCACCTTCTTGTTTGCCACGTTTGCGATTATACAAAAGGCATGTTACACAATCTGTTATAATTTTATCAATTTTATTTGACATATTAGGGATGAGAAATTCTTCGTTAAGGAGTTCTTCACAGCGTTTACGGCCAAAATGTCCTTTGTCATGAACGTGTTTAATGACATTTAGCTGCATTTCATCCGGCACAACTATCAGATTGATACTTTTATGATTTTTATAGAGAACGTTATTTTTAAGGAAATAGTTGTCATATGGCTTTGTTTTCAAAATTTCTTTGATGGCCTGTATATGTTCGTCAGTGTTCTGTGATTGTATGATTTTGGTAGTAAAACTATCTTGAATGACCATACATATTGGATTTCTACTTAAAGCGTCGACATGGCGCATGCGTGTACCTTGTCTGTGTTCGATTGTATAGTTATAGTCAGCTAACATTAAAGCCCATCGAGCAATCTTGGTGCAAAGATCTTTTTTATTCATAGTAAGGGCGAATGCGTTGCAATCTGTGACTATCTTGAAAGGAATACCTAGAATGTAAACGCGAAATTTTTTAAGGGCTTCTATGACAGCTAAAACTTCTAATTCATAACTCGAATATTTACGTTCGGCATCTGTGGTTTTTTTGCTCATAAAATAGACAGGGTGAAATTGATTGTCAATAGAAGACTTTTGAAGGAGGACTGCTCCGTAACCGTCAGTAGATGCATCACAGTGAACTTCTGTTTCGTTACTAGGGTTATAAATGCTTAAAACAGGACCTGAAGAAAGGATGTGTTTCAGCTGATTAAATGCATTTCGTTGCTGGTCGCCAAAGTGAAATTTAGTGTCCTTTCTAAGAAGATCTGTTAAAGGCTTAGCTATTAAAGAGTAATCTTGAATGAATTTCCGAAAATATGAAGTTAATCCGACAAATGAATGTACATCTTTTATACTTTTAGGTTCTGGGAAATTAAGGACAGCTTTAGTTTTTAAGGGGGATGGGTGCAGTTGACCATTTTTAATGTGGTAACCCAAAAAATCAATTTCTCGTTGTAGAAAGTGGCATTTTTTGAGATTCAGTTCTAAACCATATTCGGATGCAGTTGTAAGGACGCGTTGTAATTTCTGGAGTCCTTCGACTTCGTTTTCAGCTGGTATTATGAAGTCATCCATATAGACAATAAGTACTTTTTCATTAATGAGGTCTCGAAAAACGTTATAAATATATCTTTGAAACACTAACTGTGCATCGCTAAGGCCATAATTCATATGTAAGAATTCAAATTGACCAGAATGTGTTACGAAAGAAGTATATTTTCTACTATTTTCTTCTACTTCGACATGAAAAAAAGCATTTTTAAGGTCAAGAGTAGTAAATACTTTTGCAGAATGCAACTGATCAATAATGTCATCAATTACTGGGAGGGGGAAACGTTGTTTATGTGTTTTAGAATTTAACTTCATATAGTCAACACACAATCTATATGAACCATCTTTCTTTTTTACTAGGACAATAGGTGATGAAAAATTACTAGTGCTTTTATGAATAATTCCTTTTTCGAGCCACTCAGAAATTTGTTTTTCGACGAAGTTTTTCTCTATTTGCGCCAAGCGCCTGGGAGGACAAGTAACAGGTTCTTCGTTTTCCAGATGAATTGATAATTTAACATCAGTTGTCTTTATTTTTTTAGGAGAATAATTTTGAATAAGTTCTGAAATTTTTGAACGTATTGTTTCATCGGTAATATGAGATAAATCAAGATTAAGATCGTCTAACACATGAGCAATATTAATCAAAAAATTATTGGACGTATCGTCATTTTTCTCGATTTTTTGCATCGAAATATTATTTCCAGAAATTGTTAAAATACTTTGTTGAATGATATCTGTACAAATAATAAGATCAAAATATATGGAATAATCTGGGACTACATAAACATTAGTTGTATAATTAAAATCATCTATCATAATGTTCGTAGAGAAAAAACCTAGGGGTTTATGATTATAGTATTTCCTAATCCAGTTAATGTGATAGTTGAATGTTCAAGGTTCGAAATTGTAGGGAGTTTGCGATAAATACTTTCCTTTAGTAAACTTCTTTCACTACCCGTGTCTACCAATTATGTAACATTTACAGACGAAATAATGACTTGTTTGGTCATGAAAGTGTTCGACGTGACAGTGGAAACATTGGAGGGTTCTGACTTAACTCTAGGCCTCCTTGGTTGATCACATTGAGCCGATTTATGGCCAAAATTCGAACAATTAAAACAAGGAGGGCCTTTATCTTTATGTCTGCATTGGCTACTTCTATGATTCGACAAACCACAATTAAAGCAAAAAAGATCAGATTTTGGTCGAAAGGATTTCTCTTTCACTGGCATTTCAGGTTTGACTTTACGAATTTTAGTGTTCTCAAAGTCATGTCGAATTTTGTCATAAATTTTGAGCTTTTGCTTGAATTCTACAATGGATTGGCATCCATATAACATTGATTTTCTGAAAACGGGGTCGGGTATGCAGTTTATGATACATTGCATTAATGCGGAATCCTCGATTTTACCAAGCGAGCATATTTGTTTCATGATAAGAAAATATTTTTCTATTGATTCATTTTCTTGCAATTTTCGTTTATTTAATATATCATGTAACTCGGCAGAATTATAAGTGGTGCTAAATTCTGATATTAAGAGTTGTTTAAGTTTGTCATATGAATTGATATGAAATTCTGTTTGTGTTAATAACTGGGCTTTTCCTCTTAATGATCTTTTACAAAATATGAATTTATGAAAGTCAGATAAATTAAACATATTAGTAACATGCTCAAAATTATTAAACCATACGTTTATGTCACTAAAAGAACTACCATCGAAAGGAGGTATTACACTTTCAATATCAGTAAAATTCATAGACGATGGCATAAAACTTTGAACTGGAAATTGCTGTTGTTTGTCAAAATTTGATAATTCAGTGTTATTACTTGAAGTCATATTATTTGAAGGCAGTTCGGGTTCCGAGTCAGTGTCACTTTCATTTTGTATAATATTATTTTGTAGTAAGGTCAAGTCTGAAAGGTATGTAACTAATCGGGTTGCGAGATCGTTTAAAGATCCCTCATTATCAATATAAAGTAGATTGCACACTGTAATCAGATCATTTAATGAAAAATCAGTTTGAACTTTAGTTATTTTATTTTTGAATTCGGTGCTGTCGGTTTGAAAACCGAAACCAGTAAAATCACGTATTCTCTTTCTATTAGAGCGATCACCGTCAGCATCAAATAGGAATTTATGCAGCAATTTAATTTTATGCGTTCGTTCGTTTTTAAATGCAACTTCCAGTTCAGGTATCTCAACTAACTTCATAATCAAAATAATAATAATGAACTCACCGTTAGAATAATATCCGGCTTGAATATGTAGGATGAATAACTCTATTTAATCATATTGGTGGGTTAACTGTCACTTCTGACGCCAATTTATGGGGGTGAGACTCCATACATAACTCACAACTCACTTTTAGGACGAACACTGACATTTATTGAGACAAATACACGAACAAAAATACAGATATAAACACTCTTCTCGTTCTTTAATTAGCTTAAAGTCTATAATTCAGGACGTCGTTGAATATTTCTCAGATTTTCTTACGTCGTGTAAATATTCAATCTTATTTCACCGTAATATTTTCTGTTCTTTTTTAACAAAACCCTGCGTCGTAAAAACTCATTTCGTTCTCTTTACTTCTTCCGCATTTCCACTTCACACAGCTTCGTTAAGGCTCGTTTCCTTTTTAATCTCGAAGCGGAAAATACGGGGACACTCAGTCTGATGCAGGTGTTGCTTGCGAAATTCTCCACATATATATTAAGTAAGTTTTACATTTGAATACGGCATTGGTTAGGGATACTTTAAAAATAAATGTTAGTTTGCATTATTTTTCATTTAATCCTTTTATTTATTCAAAATTTTATGTAAATAGAAAACATGAGCAAACTTTATTTTTTGATACGAAAGTATACATATTTTATTCCATTTTTGCTCTGTTAGACTATAGTAAGTTTAAAATATCACCACTAATTTTAATAGCTACTATTAATATTTTTTATTTGAAAACAGCATAAGAATTTCATTTTGAAATTTAATTTTTCCTCAATATAGATTGTTTTAATAATCCTTGTAAACCCCAATGTAATGGCATATTATTTTTTGTCACCCTTTAAAAATATTTATGTAACACATAAATAAAATGTTCGTGTGAATCTTTCCCCACGTGTGAAAAAAAATAACATTACAGCAAGAAAGCATTCTGGGGAAATCCTTTGAAATTGGGGGTTTAAATTTAACTCTTCTGTTAAATTTCATTTTATTTCACAATACATTTGAAAATTTTTCAGCTTAAGCTTGGGTTAATGCCAAGCGATCGTTTCTTACTCACTTTCATTCGCAGCATGTTATTTTACCGAAATTGAATTCCTCTTCTTTCCAATTTTAATACAAATATTCTCTTGCCTCAAAAGCACACAATTTTAAATTAGTTTTACAATTGAATACGACAATGGTTATGGGTATTTAAAAATCAAATCTTAGTATAAGTGATTTTTCGTTTAATGTATTTATTTATTCAGAATGCTATTTAAATTGAATAAATGAATATAATTTTATTTTTTGAAACAAAAGTATCGATATTTTATTATATTTTTTGATATAATGCTAGCATAAATTCGTTTTAATAGTGCACTGTAGATTAGTGCACTGTAAAAAAAAAAAAAAAAATCTTAATCTACAAAAATGTACTATAACAAGACCTACAATATACAGTAACGTCCTCTGAGTCGCCGGAGATTACAAAAAAAGTTCCTTTACTTTAAAAAACCTCAGATAACTATTAATTTTCGAAATTTAAAGAAAAATTTAATAAAATTATTATTAGCTGCCCGTCATTTTCGGAAACGTTTCTGAGTAGCTTTTACGGTGCAATAATTAGTTTTCTGAAATCGGAATATCACTTTTTTGATGCTATCCATTCTTCGGTAAATATTTTGATATTCAGCAAAGATGTTTAAGAGACAAACATGCAAAATTAGAATAATTAACATTAATATGAAAATTAACATTATTTTGTTACAATTGAATACACAAACTCAGTTATGCAGCTGAAAATGTTTACTTGAGAATTTATAGAATCCAAAATACCGATTTTGGGGGTACAGAGAACTGATTAATGCATTGTAAATGCTACTAGAAAACGTTTCCGAAAATTACGGGCAGATAATAAAAATTTGTTTTTATAAATTTTTCTTTGAATTTTCAAAAATAATTCGTTTTCTGAATTTTCTAAAGATAAAGGAGTACTTTTCGTAATCATTGGTGACTCGGAATAGGGTATTATATATTTGCGTTCGTCATTATTCTACATTTTCGTAGATTAAGAGAACTCTTCTCTCACTTGAAAACACCCGCTCGATAATGTTAAAAATATGTGCTTGCTGGTTTTGAAATTTCACTTTTGAATTAGGAGACAGTACACTTTTAAAATTTTCAAAAATGGATTTTTTTTTATTTTTTTTTTTTATTTTTTATTTTATTTATTTATTTATTTTTTTTTTTTTTTTACATCTTTAGAAAGGTTATTGTATTCTGAATAAGTTGATACCAATATTTTAACTGTGTGATAATTATTTACTGATTATCATATTACATTACTGATTACATGATTATCATATTTGATCATATTAGGAAAAATGTAGATATCACCCCTTCATTTCCGAATTAACAGCCCTGCGCTAATTATCATGGCGGTTTGTTTACATTTGGTTTTCGCGCTTTCACATTATCGTAATTTTGGATATATGCTAAAATGCGGCAAATGCTATTGGTTAAATACCTGAAACAATAACAAGAAATCTTTAAAATATTAACTTCAACTTCCACTTTCGCCAAATTTGTTTACTTTCATCGTTTTTCACAGCTTTATTTTCTATTAAGTGCTTAAATTTGAAACAAAACATTTTTCTTTTCCCTAGAGGAAAACTTTCCTGATTTTGTAATAGTATTCTACTTCTTAGTATTTATTAGTTTTGTTAATGAAAAAATAAGCAAAATGTGCTTCAAAACAGCATCTAAGAATGAGTCAGTTTAATGGCAATCGCTACACAAAATACGATGCTATAAAGCTAAGGGGCTATAAGGTGCTATAATGTACTACGGTGCTAACTCATCTTATAGGAAACTAAAAAGTAGTCAATTTGATAGTGATTTTTGTTTCAAGTGACAGTTTAGAATAAGGATTTATTGGCATTAATGCATTTTTTTAACAAACTATCCGGATTTTTGTCCAGCAAAGTATGTGAATCACATATCAAAATAAGAGAAGCCCTATAAAATGGCCTATATTTTATATCAAATAATTTAGTTTTACAAAACGTGCAAATTTAATTCACTTTACAATTAAAATTTAAAAAAAAATTAAGTTATATGTCTAAAATTAATTTTTTCCACTAATAAATGCTACATTTTTACAAATTACACACATTTCCTTTGTAAGCATGCTCCTACATTCTGGAGCATTTTACAAATAATTTTATATTTATCATTTTAAACTGGAATCTAATTTGATTTTTAATACAGAATAGGATATATAATTAGTAGTTTTGTTTTCTTTGTTACATATTTTATATTTAAAATATACAATTTAATCTTTAAACAGCTTTTTCTCAAAATGGCATTTTTTACTCTTGTGCGCATGAAATCTCCAAAACTACTTGAAGTAGAGTTTTAAAATTTTTGCACTAAATAAATATTTATATTTTATTTGAAAATGAATTAGAATTAGAAAGCTGTGTTCAGTATGAAAAAAATTATGCGGTTGAATGCAAGTAAAGTTCATGTTCTTTTCAATTTTTCTAAAAAAAATGTTAATTACTCTTAATCTTATCAACCGATTACAAATATCCTAGTTCGAATTATAGACCAGAGAGTTATTTTTAATTTAAGACAAAGTTTATACAAATGCAATGAGATTAGCATGAGATATCGTGCGCGCAGTGAAATGTTATCTACTGTAAATATTTAAATAGCACTTTGAAATTGACCCCTTCAATTTTTTAAAATAATAATATATCAAAAAAATAAATAAATAAATAAAAAAATAAACGTTGATTAATGTCACCTAAATGTACTCTAAAAATTTTGTGCCTCTAGAGTAGTTATCTTTTTCATAAAAACGTGTTAAACTCATAACAAATTTCGCATGTTTTATGACCGTTAAAAGTGTACTGTCCCGTTAAATATATTAAATGAATTTTTCGCATAGGATAGCTGAGATCGATCTCTAATATGACTATTTTTTTTATTTTTTCGATTTCAGTTGCGGATTGTTTTACTAAACGTACTTTTACTTTCAGAACCGGTTTCGAAAGTGAAAGTACCTTTATTAAAAAAAATTTGCAATCGAAATAGAAAAAATACAAAATGGCCCAATTAGAGATCGGGCTTATCAACCTTATGCAAAAAAAATAAATTAAAAAATCATTTAAAAATATTCAAATTTAAACGAGAAAACGTTTAACATTACCGAGACTACAGTAAAAAAAAAAGTACTTTGTGAAGTTACACATTTTTTTTCTAGGAAACTGAGATTCCTAGAACTATTTATGTAACAGCAAAATTTAAATGATTTTTTGTTGTTGCCGTTACATAAACAGTTCTAGGAATCTCAGTTTCCTAGAAAAAATTTAGTAACTTCAAAGTTTTTTTTTTTTTTTTTTTTTTTTTTTTTTTTTTTTTTTTTTTTTTACAGCGTGGGTGTTTTCAAGTGAGTGCAGAGTCCATTTAAAAAATTTGTCTTTTTTTTACAATGTGGAGACCAATCGTATTATTTCGACTTAAATCTTCGTGATTTAAAATCCGGATTTCAAGAATATTAATTGGATGTTAGAATATATTATTTTAAGCATGTACAAAATTTAAAAAATAATAGCAAAAAAATAAAAATATATATTGATCAATATATTTGAAATTAAAATTGTCTTTTAAGCAATTAATTTGAAATTTGATTTTCATTTGAAATATTGTATGCAAGGCGAATGGTTCTCTATGGAAAGATTTCCAAGTATTAATATAGTTTCAATCGTTGCTGGATTTAATTAAGTTTCATGTGTTCCCCATGTCGGTGGCTCACGATAAATATTATATCTTGCGCTGCTTTTGTAGCCTTGCCAACATGTAATAGTGAAAAATTTTCAAGGCTGCGTATCGTTCCATGTGGTTTAGTCAGTAGAATGTCAGTGTGCTACACTGATGGCCCGAGTTCGAGTCCCGACATGGTATCTTTTTCACTATGTTGGCCTTTGCGACTTTTGAGCAATTAATATGAAATTTGATTCTCATTTGAAATCATCATAGTGTTTATGACAAGTTCGTCACAAATGACATAGATTTCAGAAATTGGTCACAATGTGACTTTAAAGCATTGTCGCTTTCGTCACAAAGTTAATGCCAAAATAATCACAAATGACATACTTTTCACAAATTAGTCACACCGTGACTTCACAGAGTGGTCGTAATATAACGCCACAAATTACCTCTAAAACGGCCATAACGACTTCGCATTTTAGTCACTATGGCGTCACATCGACGTCACGTGACGTCCCATGAACGGTCACAAAATCACAGTGTGACTTCATAACGACGTCGCCGTAACATCACCATGCCTTACGAGAGATATATATATAGAAAGAGCTTTAGAAATTTCTTCATATATTTTTGATTTCAAATTTATTATATATATATATATATATATATGAGTGTGTGTGTGTGTATATATTAATTATAGAAGTTCCAAAGTAATTGTAATTTTAGCTCCGATGAAACTAAATATACATTTATCTCGTAAAACTTAAATCTGTTATATCATGTATGGAATTTTTCTTCACTTTTCACGCATTTTTTTTTTTTTTTTTTTTTTTTTTTTGAAAATTCAATGATTGATTGTTCGAAATATTCTTATAAATTTCAATGCTATAAAGATAAAGCACACTTACTTAAAATACGTTTGAAAAGTATAAAGCCACGATTTATGACATCGAACCATTAGAGAGAATGTAAAATTTCATCAAATAACATGGAAATATATTACCCTTTTTGATAACAAAAATACATTTTTTAAAGCAAAGATGTGACATAAAATTTAAATACATACTGGAGTACAATGAATTATTTCCCGATTTTGCATACCAGCATACTTCCGTTTCAAACACTTTATTTGTGGAAAATGCTCTGAGGAGTTCTATTTTCTAGATATAGATTATATTATAATAAATTTAGATTATATATATATATATATATATATATATATGTATATATATATAAGATTATACTATGTATATATATATATAGCGCTATTTTTTGAAGTTATGTTCGTACAACAATAGAAAATCTCATTCTAAGATGCCAAATTCTCAGAAAATAATTAAAATCTATTTTTTTTCTTTTTGCAACACTTGCACATGTTTGTATATGATGTAGAATACAAATTGAACGAATGAGTTGGATTTCTTTAAAATTTATTTAAATTTGGACTGAAACTCCTTATGATATTCCGATGGAAATTGATTGCTTGTTTTGATGTACTTTGTATTTTTATTAAATTTATATGTATATATATATTATTTATTACAGTGAAATGCTGCCATATAAGCGTATCATAAATAAAATTAACGTTAAGTTATATGATTTTGCAATAGTGATTTCCAATAACATATTTAAAATTATTTTATATATATCCGAGTAAATATCTTGCAATTGAAATTTCAAATAAAATATTTAAAATTCTTAATAAAGAGCATATTCCTCGATATATTTTAATGCAATTATGCTATCCAATTTCGGTTATATAATCAAAAGCATTAATTCTAAAAGCTTGTTTTCAAAAATTCAAACATCTCGCTAAATGTAATTTTTTTTTCGTATTTATAAAAGAATTTACAAGCAAAACCCACTTCTTTGCTCGAGTGGTATTTGTATGCCTATTTTTATTAGAGCAGCTAATACTACTACGATTAATTCAAGTATTACTAATTAAGCCATAGTTTGAATTAATTTCAGTCGTATTTTACATTAGGCCAACATGTGACATAAATTAATGAGAAAAACTAAAACTATTTCTAAATAAAAAGGCAATTTACAGTATATTTTAAATATTTTGCGCCATTTCATTTTTCATTTGAAGCTTTTGAAGCCTAGATTTTTTTAGAAACTGTTCTAGATATTTGAGCATATCAGTTTAGCCATACAGAAAGAACTAATGTATTTCTAAAACAGTGCAAAAATATGGTCTACTAAGCCGGACGGCGAGATAAAATTAACTGTTCAATCACCATCGGTCTTGGACATTTGAAAATCGGTGACAGTTTGCTAATGCAAAGGAACAGTCGGAACTCTTGTGATCTATAGCGTGGGAAAATAGATCACATAGCTTCTCAGAAGAACAGATGATCAGAGAGTCCGTGTGTAAAAAAGAGGAGGTTCTTAAGTCGACCATTCAAGGGATAGCCAAGAAAATCCCTGGGAGGGTCTTGAATGGAACAGACAGTGAGTGGCTGAGAAACTCACTATTGTTTTTAGAGGGAGATAATTGAGATATAAGGAGAGGAGGATGGAGAGGAGATTAGATTTGGATGGAGTTCGAAGAGCGACTTTGAGTGGAGAGAGGAAAGTTGTCTCCGGAGGAAAGTTGAAGGCCGAAAGTGCCGAAGTTTACAATTCCTAGGACCGGGGGCTTATACCTGGGATCAGCGGCGACAGAGCACCGGGTGCCGTCGCGGTGAAGAGATCGTATCCCTAAAATAAGACAAATGTCTGCCGATAAAATTATGCATTGCCTTATGGACTTAAGCGACGAGCTGATACCATCTCACGAACAATATTTTGATTGTTGCATAAACATTTTGTTCAACAAAATTACATTGTTGTGTACATAGCTACTATTATTTATTCAAGAATATCTTTTATTTTGTTATAAAAATAAAAATAATGTTGTCGTATTCTAAAAGAATATTAGTTGTTATGCCTTCGAAGTAAATAACCCTCGACCATCGCTACTGCCTTCTTAGGACTTTGCACACTGTTCTTACAAGGAAGGTACGGCATACTCCGAAAAATCTGAAACAATTACAGAATGTTCTTCTGATGGGTATATATATGTTTATTAAAAAAATTCGGTGGAAACTGGATAGAGAGTCCATAAAAAATATTATGAAAATTTCGTTATTCCGCGATTTTCTATCGGTTGACGATAAAATACAATTTCAAAAAATACTTTTCAATGTCAAATACACTTTAAGGAAAAAATGTTTCATGTTGAAGTTGTTGTGTCAAATAAATTTAACTTAAACAACTTTAATTTTGTCAGTTTTAGTTTGTTTTAAATATAATTATGTCATATCGATATTTATATGTATTTATATGGAAATTTAACTATCATATATTACGATTTAAAACGAAATTCAAAATTTTAATTAATTAAAATTGTTTCAAGCTCAAAATGAAGTCCAATTGAGCATTCTTAATTCAATTGTGTTGCTATGGAAATGAATTCTTAGATATTGAAATGTATAACTGCAGCATTCTTCATCTGGCTTTTATTTTTGAATACGATCAAATGTATTTTTTTTTTCAATTTTTTTGAAAATGATTTTTTTTAATATGGATTTTTTTTTATTATATATATATATATATATATATATATATAGAGAGAGAGAGAGAGAGAGAGGGGGAGAGAGAGAGAGAGAGAGAGAGAGAGATGTGTGTATATACATATTAAACTCTCACATTGTTTAAGTTTAAATTCATTAAATACTATTTACACACATTCTAAAAATCTATAAACAAACATTTTCCAGTTACATTAAGATGTTTTAGTTTTGGCGAGGAAAAGTGCTGCTCGCCAAATCGCGAGACGCTTTTGTCTTTTCACGCCAAATATTGGATTGTGTATATATATATACTTTCACAGACTTTCTACTGTAAATCCAGCGCTAAATATGACTGATCTTTTATTACATAAATAAGTAGTTTAATTAGTATTTTTTGTTAAATATGCCAAATATGCCGAGTAAGGAGACCTTCCTTGTTACTAATCATCTAAAAAGTAAACACCATTCAAAATTCCTAGCTTTTAGTTATCCAAACTTCTATAACTGTACTACATATATCGCAATTTTAAACGTTTTTTTTTTTTTTTTTTCCTGCACTATTTAAAATTTCTAAATTTTGAAAAACTGTTATGTCGGTGTATTTATGTCTCTAAAGTAAAAGCAAAGTAAAGAAAGTTTGTATCCTTAACAATTTCAGAAAAATTATAGTTAAGAAGGTTTTTAGAACATTTCCCGCTTCTTTCACACTTTTAAATTTTGAATTTTTTTAACCATTCTTAGCGGACACTTTGATGTCAAAAATAAAAACTTTGCCAAATTTCAAGTTTCTAGATCAATAGCATCATAAAAATTTCAATTCTAAAACTTTTTTTTTCTCTGCATCTTTTTAATCTTCGAATTTTGTAAAACCCGTCTGGTTCAACAATTTACGCCCTTAAATATAGCAGGAATGTAAAATTATAAGTTTCTATCCTTAACAATTCCAAATAATTTGTAATTTAGAACGTTTTCTGCTTATTTTAAATCTCTAAATTTCGAATTTATCAATTGTTTTTCAAGTGCAATCACTAATCAAACTGCAATCAACTGGCTTGAGAAATTAAAGTTATATTCAATAAAATAATGAAAAAAAAATCCTGTCATCATAATAATCAAAATGAATTTTGCTAACAGAAATAAACAATAATGCAAAAATAGGAAATTCATAAAAATGTAAGATTAAAAAATGTAGCTAAAAGAGTCATTATTTTCTTATCGATTGGAAAAAAAAAAAAAAAAAAAAAAACTTTAACGTTAGCTAAAGTAGAAGCTTTTAAGTGAATTACTTCAGCATGTTAAAAAAAAAAATACCAATAGACAATAAAAACAAGTTATTTCTTTGTTTAAAAGCTTTTTTATACGAGTTTTCTTTTATTGATTACGAGAAGGAATAAAGGAAAATTTAAACAAATAATAACTAAATAGTTTTTGTTGAAATATTCTGACCCATGTAACATCTAATTTTCATTTTTTTAAAATAAAATCGAGCTAAATGTAAAAAAAAAACTCTAATTAAAAAAAAATTAATTGTTTTATAAAATTTTGATTATTGTAAATCGTTCTGTAAAAAGCGAATTTTTTTTTCATTGTGTGTGTGTTGGAGTCTGTTTGTTTGTTTGTTTCCTTGACTATTTCCATAGAGGTCGGCAAATTTGCACCCGGAATGACGAATAAGGGTTCGAATGCAACTATGTCCGAGATTGAAAAATTTTGATATTTTTAAAATTATTATTTTATACTCAACTAAATTGAATCATTTATTTTTTCTACCTTTTACGTTTGCTACAAATTTTCAATCCCTAATAAAAGGAATCGAAATTCTTTTTTTTTTTTTTCAAGAAGTAGTAAATATTGTCTTCGTTTCAATAAAGTTGATTTGGAATCTGTAGAGGAATTTATATATATATATATATATATATATATATTTAAATGTACCAAATTAGCCGAAAATTAAAATGGTTTTACGTATCAGCCAATATATATATATAATACCTTATCTATCCCATCTCATATTTCATACTTCTGTATATAGGAGAATTTCGGTATTCGATTAAAACAATTAAAAATCTATGTAATAAGTTTTTAAATATTTTTTTTTTATTTCTAACACGGCGGTGAATTACAGGAGGGTGTCTATCGCTGGTTTATTAAATAAACCTTTTTATCGCCGAAACAAAAGAACTCTAGTGATGCATGTAATATGTCGGTCCAGAGCGTTATTCTGTTTCTTGAACATTTGGTTAATGAGAAAGTTTGTTTGGAAATACGACAAGCGAAGCGAAACGAGATACATTCGAGGGTTGGAACTTTAATAGTTGCAACTATTTATTTACATGGAATACAAAAGTGAATCATGTCACCGTGTTTTACAGTCCTTCCATATTGTCTTCAGCATTGTGTACAACCCGTTTCCAACGATGTATAAGTCGCAGAATACGTGTTGCAGCGCCTGTTCTGTTGATAGTTCGAACGCGCTGGTCTGCCTAGGCGTTCCTTCAGAATGTGCAGCACAGTCGTATACGCAAATCCTGTCTCTGGGGCCAGCTGACGAATCGTTTGGTGTCGATCACTGTCCATTAGTGTGGCAACAGCATGCACTTCTGCTTCACGGTTACTAGGACTACCTAGCCGATGCATGTCGGCCATATTTTGGATTTGGCATCCTTCATTGAAGCCTTTTACCCATCTTACTACTCTTCTGTAAGGCAATGTAGACTCACCGTAAGCCTCTTGAAGCCCTAGATGACATTGTTGTGCTGTACGACCTCTGCCACATTTAATTTTTATCCAACTTCGTTGTTCTTCTTTTGAACACATCCGGATAACACTTACTTTAGACCGCAAGCTAATACAGGGATCAGTTCTTCGCGTCACTCCGCATGCGCGTGACGTAGGGGGTTAGAAGTTAGTTAGGAGGTTAGTAGCGGCTTTCAAATTAGAATTAAATAATTACGTATAAAAAGCAGGAACTTATTGAAAATTACTTCATAAGAACTACATCTACACGTGAATTTTAAAAGAGAAAGGATATTGTAAAATAATAAATTAATTAACATGCGTTAGAAGTCTTTTACGCCACATTTACGTCACATTCCACTTATTACGTAAAATGAACAAAAAATAATATTGCAAAACAGTTTAAATTTAAAAATTGCGCGAGGCATTTATTTGACATTTTGAGATGAACTTTCAACTATTTTTGTTAGGACAGCGCGAATAATATATCATTTCTAACAAAGGTATTTTCATGTGAATATTAAAAAGAGAAAGAAAAGTTTGGTCAAAATTACGTCAGATTGAAAACAATACATTTAAAATGTCTTATTTAAAAGAACTTTCTTTTCGCTTTGTTAAAAAATACCGGGAGACAAAGACTCTGTTTACTTAATTCATTTTATATTAGCTTATTTTGAAATGCTTAACTGATTTTATTTAATCAAAGACGAAAACAGCCATTGTATCTTTTAACAGCAGCTGATTTTGCCTTAAAATTTCCCAATCAAAGAGAAATGAATAGAAACCCGTTTATAGGGAGATCGCCACTCTTTTAGCGTGCTTTTAAAGAGACTGCGGTGTCTGAACGGGGGTTGGTGAGGATAGCTCTAAGGGGGACGAGCCCCTTAGTTAAAAATAAAAGAACTAATATCTTTTTGCGCTTAACAACGTATTCTTTATTTCAATCTTATTCCGCTTATTAGTTGCAATGCAGAGGTCACCCAGACACTTTACTTCTACATTTTAGTCGTTATTCCAGACTCAACATATTTCAATACTGGTACTCTGTCTTTAATTTATTTAATTAACGCTCGTTTTCAGGGTTTCAATCCCATGAGTCTTTTGGCAACCCTCTGTAGAATTTTGTCTTGGTGTTTCCAGTTCCCCATAAATACACCGCTCATCTTTACCTATCTTATCGCATACACTCTTGACGCATCCCATTGAGTTATAATTAATGAATCTGAACGCATGCCTCCGCTAAATATATTTCTTGCCATATTTCATGCGCAATTGGCGAAATGTATATGTGGTGCTGCCAATACTCGATCATTTCGAGAAAGTACAATTTTCTGACTCTTACTCTGGCTGCCCTAATTGTAACGTAAAAAATAGTATTCTTGTTTCCTCTCCAGCATCGGTGATTTTCGCCAAAAATCCCGTGATGTGGCCGAATGAAGCCGGTTTTTAATAAAGACCTCAATCTATTCTACCACTTTGTCTGCTGAATTCAACAGCCTCCTGTCCGTTATTGAACTAATCAATATTTAATTTGCAGTCTTCTAATTTTTCAGAGATATCATCAAAATACCCATCTAAACAAGTCATATTCTGCACACCCCATCCAACTTTCTGGAATCTACAACTCTATTTCGGGGTAAATATCTGAACCGAGCAATGCTTTTGTTTATTGTTAAGAATATTATTCCACTTATAGGGTGGGGCAGCTAGCATTTTAAAAATAGTTTTCAAAGTATTTTCTTCTTAGTTGATTAATATCCAATTTTTTAACAATTTTATATTTAAAAATAATGCGATTATATGATTGTACTTTTGCTAGAAAATGGATAATTATTCTGTTGCACTAATTCAATGGGTTAGAAAAACAAATTAAAAGATATCCTAATTTTTTAAATATTTTATTTTCAATGAAATTTATTTTCTATTAAATTATTTTGTATTAAAAGTATACCAGGTTTTAAGCACGGAATTCCATTCTTAAGTTGCTTCCCAACAGGATAATCTGTCAAAAATGATAAATTACTAATACTGTAGTCGAACTGTTTCTTTTCTTTTTATTGAATGTGGTATCGCACTTATTACTGATGACATTTATTATTTCTAATGATTGATTATGGGAATAGATTTTCCATAAAAATGGAAGAAATTATTCTTTATTGAGAAAAAAAAGAAAAGTGTTTGAGCATTTGAGAATTGCTATCGAGAAAAAATTCTTATTTAATATTTTTTTATTAATTACTTACATATTTAAAAAGAAAATGTTATTTTTTAATCGCAAAAATAGTGTTTGCATGTTAATTGAAAATATAAAGCAAATATTAAATAATTAATAATAAAAACAAAGCAATATAAAGCTAAAAATTAGGTCAATGCATTGACTCGAACCCATTTGCGGTCGTACACATAAAGCATGTTTAATTAAAAAATATATTTGAACTCAAAGAAAATTTCTGTGTACAATTTATATACTACATATTTTGGCAGGTTTACCCGGTCCGACTGTAACTTGACAATGTCTCTCTCCTCTCTCCTTAAACACCACTTTTTGTAGAGGATTGTAATTCTCCCCTAAAAGGCTACTAAAAGCAACTTCTTTTTACAACAGACGAGTATGATAATTGCTAGTTTAGCTCAAAATTCATCAAAGGCGACTATGTTGGCGGCAAAGCATAAAAAGTGAAATTTTTTTTGTAGAAAATGTTTTCCATCAAACCTTTATCTAAAGCACTCGTTGTTTCTGTTCTTAGTCATAACCATTTTATATTTAAGTATCATTTTGAATTCAGATTTATGAATCTATAAGAATTCCAGTTTGAAAAAAGGCTTTATTCGTATCAATCCATACAAAAAGGAAGATGCAAAATATCTCGATTACGGGAACAACTGATTTTTTTATTTGCATTTCATCCATAGACTTTTTTATAGACTATTCTATAGACTTTTTTTCCGTAGATTATTTTTTACCAAAAACATTTACCACAGATTAACGAGGGTTCGCCCTGTTATAACTCCAACTTTAGAGGAGTTTAATCTTTATCCAGGATTCATACAGCTCCTGGAATTTCCAGACCACGAAATTCTTCCGTACCAGTAACTTTTTATACAAAATCTGTCCTTAAATAAGGCGGGATTTCGCGAATTTAAACTAGATTAATTTTTCTAAAAGAAATACTGATAACTTTCACAGAAAATTCCCTGCCCCGTACGAAATTTATCTATGTTTATCTATCCACAACAAAAATATCGCTATTCATATAATTGATATTTTGTAAAAATTTTAAGACAAAATTAAAAAAAAAGGAATTTAACAAATTACAACGACCATTTGGAAAATGGTTTTTTCAAAGACTAAAATTTAAGAAATAAAAAATTGCACGGAGATGACCATACATTACGTACGCCATGAATTAAACATTAATAGTGTTATTACACGTAAATATTTCAAGCAACAGAAATGGCCTGCGAATCATCAGATTTCCCGAAAGTTACGTATTATCCACCTGAAAATTACGTATTTTCCAAGCATTTCATTGGCTGTTCGGGAAAAGGCTTTTCCATCGTCAGATTTCTTGGAAATCTGACGATCAATTGTAAATGAAATTTCATTCTTAAACTTCTAAACATCCCACAATATCACTTTTTAAACCGTCGTATAGAGAAAAAATGTACTTTTAAATGCAATTTGTTTGAAAGTTGTATCTCAAATTGTTTCTGAGTTATTATTTTTTTGTGGTTTTTATTACTTTTTTGTCATAGTGGCAACAGAAGTATACATCTCTGTTGAAAGTAAAGGGAAATACAGATTACTGTATAGACAAGTCGGAATTCGAATAAAATGCGGGATTCAACTAATAAAACGCTTCAGATATGTTTTTGATTTCACTCCTGGACCAAGGACAATAACCATTTTTCCGAATGGTTAAAAAATAAACACTTAATTTTTCGAACATTTCAGTTTTATAGCTTTTTTCTTATATGGCAAACTGAAATATGTAGTTAAATTCGATACTGATTTACTAAAGTCTGTGCATTTTTTTTCTGTAAATTTATAAATTTGCTTCAGTAAGTGTGTCTGATTTAAGTAAAACATACTGGGTTTTTTTTGGCAATCCCGCAATGGTCTAACATGCAATAAAATTTGTCTTGTGTGCTGTTAGAATAGCAATATCAGAGTGTAAGTATATATTTATTTAGTTTGGAAAAACCGAATGACATCCGATGATCTCTATCACATGACAATTTAAAAATGTACTACTATTTTTAAACATGCTTTTATTTTGACTATATTTTTTACAAAAAGCGGTAATCTATTAATTTTTTTAAGACATATGGATATCTAGAAATAATGAATCAATGAAGCAATGAAAATTACAACTATGTTGGACAACTAATCTTTGAGTTAAGAATAAAAAACTATTTATATTACAAACTTTTCGAACGATGAGTTCAAAACTTTAAATCAGGATACTTTTCAAAACTGCAGGACCTGTTTGCACGCAAAGGTGAAGTTTAACAAAAAAGTTCATATATGTTATAAAATTATGTGTTAGTATTGAAAATGTGTACATTTGATATGATTTATATACAGTGACAGTCGAAAGTTTCCGGCCAGCATAAAATGTTTGGTTAATTTGTAAGTATATCCATATGAAGACGAATCTCAAAATGATACTTATACACTTTATTAACATAACAGTTAAGAACTTATTTATGAAATAAAAAATAAATATTAATGAATTTAATTGACAAGATTAATTGCAAAAGAAAACGCATGTTCTCAAAAGTTTCCGGCCACGTTGGCAAGTTTGGAAAAAATAGTGTTATAACAGAAAATAACAGTGATCTACAACATTTATAATTAGTATTTTGTATTCATACATTTAGCAATAAGTACTGCAGCACAGATACGTGTATCGATTCAATGAACGGTTTTAGATCATCAATGTTAAATTTTGTCCACGGTTCTGGCAATTTTTGTGAAAATGCTGCTGAATTGGAATATTTATAATTCTACACACGTTTTCAAGTTAGTTTCAAAGATTTTCTATTATATTCAGATCGGATGATTGGGCTGTTCATTTCAAAAGCGAAGTTTTCTTTGTTCGAAAGCCACTGCTTGAAGAGCTTGCATGTATGCTTTTGGTCGTTATCATGATGACACAAATAGTTGCGACTACAAATTTTCTTCCAATAAGTTAGCAAATGATCTTGCAAGATATCCTTATGCACTGCACTATTCATCTTGCCGCTGATTTCAAATAACGGACAGGCACATTTTCTAAAAAAATGCTCTACACAGCATAACCTGTCCTACGCCATGCTTCATTGTAGGAATAACATATTTCGAAACTTATCTTTTATTTTTAGGTCGTCGGTTGAAGTGTCTGTTATCAATCCCAAAAAGGCTGAACGTCGATTCATCGGAAAATAGTACTTTTATCCAGTTTTCACTTGACCAGTCTTTGTATTCCTTGGCAAACGCCTGTTGGGTCCTCTGATTTTTTTTTTTTTTTTTACTTATGAAAGATTTTTTAACACCGACTGTTCCACAAAGTCCTACGTCACGTAAACGTCTTGACACAGACTTATTTCAGCAACATTTTAACACCATACGTCTTGGGGAATTGCAGCGGCATTTTTATGCGGGTCATCAACTGCTTTTCTCCTGATAATTCTGTGACAAGAATAGTCTTTTTTCGGGGTCCTCCGGACCGTGGCAAGTTCCGAATGCCATGACCATCTTTATATTTTTTAAAAAATCGTTCATACCAAATTTTTCGATCCACAAATTTGCCGCAATCTCACGAGAGGATTGCCCCTTTAGCGACAAACAAATCACTCGTTTAGGAAAAGTAAATTGTTCAACTTTTCATTTTTGAATTTCAAATACGTTATTCACGTTAATTAATTAACAAACAAGGACAAAAAAAAACACTTTACTGATATCAAAAACTAACGGATGACGAATGGCCGGATACTTTTGCACACACGAATTTCGAATTCCTCCACTTTGCATCAAATATCTTCAATATCCAATCAAAATGATCACGTGGTCAGAGGTAATTTGCTTATTCCTAAATTTTGGGGCAATTATGCTTCTTCTTCGAAGAAACGTTCTGTCAAACAAATCAAAGAAACTAACTGGCCGGAAACTTTTGACCGCCGCTGTATGTCGACGACCCCTACTTCCACCTTTGCCACGCTATGTCTACCCGATCTTTTTAAGGATTTAATAATTATAAATTAACAACTTGGATTTGTTAATTAAAAGATAATTTTTTTAAATAAATATTAAACAAAATCCTCTGTGCGATCCGTTACCCAACTTACTCACTTCTTTACTTTTAATGAGGACAAGGGCAGTGTTGAGTTTGTTTGGAATATCATGAAAAAACCAACAAGCACTTTTTGATTTTCATAAGAATCTCAGCTATCAAAGTGATAGTCTGATAATTCGGATAACTCATAAATCTGCTGAGTTGGAGTAGATGGCTTGATTTTATTAACATTTCATTGGTGATTTTTATTAACATTTTTTTTTTTTTTTCTGATGGAGTATTTTTCTGTACTTTCTTTTCTGATGGACATTTAGAAGTGGTGGGGACTTTTGCATGACTTTCACGAAATTCAGGTTTGATTGGAAATTTCAAAACTCCTTTATAGCTGGAAGTATGTTCTAAGTCACAGTTAGCACATATAAGAGGGGGGTTAGGTATTTCTGGTAAAGGTGTTTTTGAATTACATTTTTGTGAACGATGATGCCCCCCACATACCATACATTTGGAATTAATATGACAGTCCATGCATACATGAACAAATTTTTATAATCGATAAAATTATGGGAGTTTATTGGCAAGGCCAAATCTTTCCATTTAAACCAGAAGTCTAAAAGTTAAGCAGATATTGAAAATTCCATGAGAAGTTGCGTTACGAGGGAGTTCCATGATGTAGATTGAAAGGAGCTTTCCATCTCTACGGCTTTTCATTTTCGAAAATTTTGTGATGGCGAAACCGCTACATGAGAGTTTGTTTAATAAAATTCGTGTCCAGTTTCCTAGGCAGCCCACTAATAACAACTTTTAGTGAGATTTTTCTGTAGGTTACTGCAATGCAGAACATTATTTTGTTTGCAGTAAACTGACAATTTGTCACGTATAATTTCGGGTGAACTTCTTACGATATTCCCGAATAATTTAGCTCCACATTTAAATTTAACATTTGAAGGCAGTTCAATAAGAAATTCTATAACTTAGGACATTTCAATAAACATAAATGTTTTAAGTTTTACAGATAAGTCTTCATCGTTGTCTGATTAGATAAAACTTTCATTTCCAGTATTTTTTTTAGCAGAAGATTTATGGTGCTGTTTATTTTTATTTTACGAGGGTGAAATTATCATCATTGTCCAGCAGTTCCCCACTACCGTTCAATATTTTCATATTTATAATAAGTTGAGTGGCATTCAACAAATTTGTGTCGGTGCCGTCGTTTAATTTTAATGGAATAATTAATTTCTCCTCATTACAAATTTTCTAATTAGCGTCATTAACAATAATTTCATTAGCACCTAGTAAATTATTGTTATACGAACGTACCATAGAGAATATCAAAAAAATAAAAGGGAGCACTTATCAGAATTTATAGAAGAATGAGCAAATTAGCAAATCATCATACCGAATGTCGTAGACTGAGTCCCAAGGGCCTGAAGTTTAGACATCATTAAGCAGGAATGGAGCGTTCAGACAGGTGCAAAAAAAAAGCTTGCGAATAATAAAAAAAGATGTTTCGTGATAAAAATAAAGATCACTTACCATTAAAATTTTTGTGGTTTAATCCTGAAATTTCTAAAACGAACTCGCTAGATTTGTAAACAATGTCTGCGCACTTTATAGTGCTACTATTTCTAATTAGCCGCTACAATTATCCTTGCATTTAAATCTATACATTCGAAAAATTTACATCAAATATTCCTTTCATGTTTTCTTCCTTGTAGTTTTCTTTACATAATATAAAGCTATATTTTAAGTGATACATCTGCCAATGTATATAAACGGATTCCGATATTCATTCAGAACTTCGAAGCGTTGTGCATTCAGCAAATGTAATTTAATTTATTGTCTATATTCTCAAAAATGTTACGTGTCTTGGAATTGTCGGATATTGAAATTCTATATTTCAACACATGCACATCGTGCTGAAATTTCTGATGAAAGTCTGGAACAGTGTATTTTTATCGGGTAATTGTTGAGAAAAAAGCTTGATGAAAGAATAATTTATTGTGTGTTGATTTTTAATCTCTTAATTAGCAAGCATTACATAACTAAATTACATAAAAACAATACTTTCACCTGTATGAAAGTGCGTTTTTTATAACTGTTACTAATATTTCAAAAAATAATAAATACTATTAATCTCAAAGTTATTTTTTAAATAAAAGCTTAATCGAAAAAGGACATTGGCTAATGACCACTTTCCATGTAAATTTCCGGTGTGATTTTTTAAAAATCTAATTAGTGTATGTGTTAATAAGCTGCTGTTATTAATTTCTCTTACAACTCTCCTTCTATTTATTTCTCTTACAATCATTATAAAAAATCGTTAAACACGTAAGCACATGCGCCGAGTTAGAATTTATCCCAAACGCATTTTTTCTTCGAAAAAGGACATACATTTTTTAAAGATGCTTTTATCCTACCTTGTACCTTTCAAGATGAATGTCAAGAAGGGTTGGATGAAGGAATGTCTTTTCTTTGTTTTTTAGGAGTGGAGAAAGTTACATCTTGGGACTGATTAATCCAGCGCTAGATAACACACTATATAACACACGCCAGATAACACTAGAATACTAGATAACACACACTCAAGTACTTTTAATGTAAGAATAACACAAAAGTTAGTTGTATATATTGAATAAAGGATATTAAATTTGATTAATATAAATTGTGTAAAAAAATGTTTCATTACCTAACACTAAATACGGAAATTTAAAAATCTGAAATAATTTTTATTTTTCTGATTGTGTTCAATTTCAAAATCCATTTTAAATAAAGTATGTGTAATTACCGTATATTTCGGCGCATAACATACATCTATGATATGAAACTACATATTTCTTATCGTTAGGCATATTCGTCCTATTATTTGGGCTCTTCATATGTATAGAGACCATGAAGTATGTAGTATAAAAATATAAGAAAGAACATTCGAAATGTATAATAAATAGCACGAAGATAAAGAAATGAAATAGAAAATATGACTCTGTCAAGTCCATGTGTCTACTTGAAACCCCACAACGGATTACAAATCATCCGATAGTTCATTCAACGAGTGACGTTTACATTTCTTGTTTATTCAATAGAACGAAATTTTTGTAGAAATCGGAATTATTTTGTTTAAAGCAGATTTTATCATACAAAATTAAATATATGAAGAGCATAACAATTACCTGTGCATTTTGATTAATTTTCTTCTCGCAAACGTGTGTCCTATACAGTATTTATTACGTCGTTATAAGTATACAGTATTAACATGCAAAATCGGTGACTTCAAAAATAAGTAATCGATCATTATATATTAAAAATACAAACTGATTTATTTTCGTTATCTGCGATGCCGTTTCTACTTTGCAAATTTTACTGCATACATGTATATATATATATATATAGATAGATAGATAGATAGATACAGATATTCTTAAATCTGTTTATTTATAGATGCGCCTGCAGAAACTATTTTTAAAACAATATTTCAAATTTTATTTTTTATTTTTTATTTTCAATTCTTTTTTCAGAAAAAAATCCAAGAAATAATGGTATTTAAATTGCATCGTACTTTTATTTCATTGTTGATACCATTTTCTCGCCACAATTAAAACAAATATTTCTTTAACAAGAATGTAGTCGTGTTTTTTATGTATAACAGTACTGTTCGCATTCGATATTTTTTCTCTGGTTTTTACCCGTGGACATACGGTATATTATTATACGGCCTATATTATTATTTAACTCTTACTTTTCAATGATGTTATAAATTTGGAATCTAATTAAATAAGTATATTTTCTCCCAAGCTATGAAATATTTCAAAGCGTTAGTATGAAATTTGGCGTGTGATTATGTCATGGTTTCTTTCGACGAATTTCTACTATTTTTGTGAATGTTTTCCATAAAATCCAGAATGTCAGGTAAGTTTACTATAGCAGAGAAGAAACGTCTAAGATCAGCTAAATGAAATCTCACTTTTGTAAATATAAGGGAATATGGCTTAGAGGAAGATAATGTATATGGAAAGAAAAAAAAACCGGTACGCGGGTACTGCCGTGTTAATTTGAATAATAGGTGTTTAAAAGATATGGGAGACTCTTCAACAAAATTAGCTAACATCATTATCTAAAGAAAAATGAAAACATGAAACTGGAAAATTTTCCTTTTATTGTGTCAAAATGATATCATTTCCAAACATTTTGCATTCTGCTAACATTTTATGCTAAAGCATTATTAAAAAAATTGCTAAACACACTGCATTTACGTTGTCGTAAAATCTACAAATATTCTAATTTTGGTGGATTTTATTTGTCTCTTACTTAAATTTTTCCATATATTGTTAATAATAATTAGTTCAACATAAAGTGATTTTATTTGTGTCTCAAATTTAATCTACAAAAAATTCGTTTAATTAATTTATACTTAGTTAACGGAATATGAAGTTTAATCTCTTGAAAGCTACAGTACAGAACGATAAGGAAAAAGGCGAAGCTGTACACAAAGGGATTTTCTCTTTTCATGCGTTTATTCATCCGAAACTGTTATATATTTTTTATGCTTTTAAAGTAAGGTATAAAACTTAAAATTCTACTGAATATTTTTTTTAATTTCTTGACGCTATATGAAAGTTAATGTGCGAGAATAACTAATGCATTCATTCAAGAAAAGGTAGGAATTAAAACTCATATTTTAATTATCTTTGTTTCTTAAGTGGCATTAATTGCACATTTAAAGTTGGAACGTGTATTGTACAAAGATCAATTCATTAAAACTATTTTATTATATGTTGCTTTTTTTACTGCTCTGAACTTAATTATTTTTTATGTTAATTTTGATTTATTTTGAAACTTAAATCATATAATTCTGGATTTGGTTTCAGAATTTTGAATACATTTTGTAAGATGTATGTTTCTCATTTTTTGATTTTCTAAATATTTGTATAAGGTATATAGGGGGAAGACGCAAGTTGAGGAAAGACGCATGTTTGTTTCTAGTACATTTATGTGTCAATTAATGGCAATATGGACCCATTAATCAAGATGCGAGGAATCTTGCCCCAGTGTGCACGTGGTATGGGAATTTATCTTATTTTATCGCCTTCAATTGCCGTTATTTTTTTTTATCTCGTGGATAAATCCCTTCTAATACTCCGTTGCTCGTGTTTAAATTCCATCAACGAATGTTTTATTTAAAATACGATATTACGAATATAAGTGAGTTTCGCATTCTGTTACAGACACAAGGCAAGCAGAACCGGCCATACCTTTGCAGCAATACGGAAATAAGCGAGTGTGGCATCTTCCAGCTATACTTGGGGGAAGACGTAACATGGTTCAGAAATAAATTAAAATGGAGGCAGAAAATGAAGTAATTATTTTTTGTCTTCCAATTTACACCACCCTGTTCTTTAGCAACTTGATCGCCTATTTTTCAAACCATTTAAAAAATATTGGCGACAAGCCTTAAATGCCAAGATCTACACTAGGACAGAACGTAAACTTTCATGGCTTCAGTATGAATCTCCTCTGATTACAGCTTGGAGAAATCCATTAGAAGAACTAGTTGCAGTGGACTGTCTCCACTAGTTCCCTCCACCAGCATAAAAGACGGGATTTTTTGTCTAGGAGCAATCAGTCCTATTCCTCAGTTCAGAAAACCTAAATCATAATGGTGTAAGAAAAAACAGCAGAGGTCGTATCTGCATGACAGAGGAGAAAAACTATCTGGAAAAGGGCCACAGAAACTATTAAATGGCGGAGAAAAGGCAAAATAAATAAAAAGAAGCCTTCGAAATAACAGAAGAAAAAGAGACAAGTAAGATTGCCTTTCTCAAGTGAAGAAATTCTTCTGGATACCCGTGGTTATAGTTTTCATTTGGTTAGGATAATGACGATGATTTTTGTGCCTATATAAATGATACATTTACACTAAAAAAGGTCTCAAGTGTGATTGGATTCGGTGCATTAAATGCAAAAAATGATTGCATGAAGATTGCAATGGTGATCATTTGCACTGAATGAAATGTTGTGCAGACATTTACCCTTATTATTTTTAATAAAGTAAGTTTGAAAAAATTAATTCACTTTGCTGATTTGTTTGTTTTCCATAGTTGTTGTTTATTCACAGGTAAAGTTTCAACGTTTCTCTTATTTTTCTTATTTACTGTGGTGTAGCATCTTGACCCATAACTAGTTGCATCTTTCTCGTATATATGGGGGAACATGTCACAATTACACGAGTTTATTTAACATTAATTTTCTCTATCATGTACATACTAGGACATGAACTAATAAGCACATATAACTAATTAAATATTGAAGAACATGATGTGTTTTTTTTTTTGTTGTTGTTGTTGTTTTTTATCTTATCATTTCCAGTTTTCGTTCTACAAAGCAAAACATCCTATTTTGTGGCGTCTTCGCCCAAATTACCTCAATATAATTTTTTTACACTAAACATTTCAGAAGTGAAACTAACATTTTGATAAAATTTAATCGCACAGAATAAAAAATTAACGTTTTGTACATTAGTAATTAGTGAAGTACCTTTCTCTAAGTATTATCGGAATTAAGTTCGTCATTGTAAACATTTACAATATTTGAAAATGCTAAATACCGCCAATGCATCACATTAACAATAGTAATTAATATTATGGTAGTAGTAAAATAAAGAAAAGTGTGTATTTCGTCCTCTAAGTGCAATAGGTATTCAAGGAATATGTTAGTAAAGTGGCATCTCACATCTTATTTTACACAAGATACAAAAACAACTTTATACAATATAAAAGGTTTTTATAGAAAGGAGGAAAAGGTTTTCACAGCCCGATCTTAACCCGAGGATAGACGCGTCTTTTTTTAGAGCGTTATTAATCGAGCTCGTTCTTTTTGCTAGCGGTCCCCCGCATAAAGATAATGTGAAATAAGACACATTTTTCACTTAATATTCAAATATTACATTTCAGTGAAGTTATAAATTTTCAGTTTACTTAAATTATATATTTTATTCATGAGATTTGGAATAATGGGAAAAAGTAAAAATGTACTGACATTAGGGATAGTTGCGAAGACTTTACCAAAAATTTTAAATCTGCTTGTAAAAATGTGTCTGATGGAAAAACAGAGATGTCTTGTTACTTCACTATGATGGTTGAGAAACATTTAAAGTCCACTATATCATAGTTCTCTACTGTATTTCGACGAGGATATGAGTTATGATAAGATAATTTATGTGGGCGGCAAAAAGACCGACAGGCGACTACAGCCTGGTTAAACTAAAGTTAAACTAAAAGTATCTGTTTTAGAACGAAAACACAGAAATAAATAAGAAAACATCCTGAAATAAATTTAGTTTCTTACTCTGGTAGTATATTAAAATTGTGTACAAAAAATATACAATATAAAAATAAAGTACATCGAAGTTTTATATATTTCTATATACAATTACTACTATAAGAATTCCCCAAGTAATTATAAGTAATCCTCAAATTTAATTACGCAAATAGCATTTATCATCCGATGTACCATCAAATGCTCTACAGTAAAAGTATTTATTTTATAGAACCATTTAACTTAGAAAATTTAACAATGGAATAACTATGGGAGACAGGGGAGGGTCGACCTAAGTTTTGCAAAATAATTTTTTTAAATTTTAAATATCGAAACTAGAATAAAGTTTCATATACCATTTTATTCGTTATAAAATCAGTTATCAAAATAAAATTTCGCCATAAGTGTAATATATAAGAAACTATAATAATGCTATAAGATGCTACAAGAAATGTAGATAAGATGTAGATAACAATAAGATGCTATAAGAAACTATAAGATGCTACATGGTTTAATTACTATTAAAAATTATTTTTTTAAATGTGATGTGTAAACAAACCTGTTTGGACGGAATTTGAGGCACAGGGGGGAAAATCCATTTTAAACGCACACTTTTTGTGACAATCTACCTGGCAACACTAGTTGCCACGTAGTATGGCGTCATATCGTTTTGTTCACCTTAGTAAAATTTGTCTATATACCTTCCTAAAATATTTTTATAAACGTTATATTCTTATGCAGAGACATGAACACTCAATATTTCTTAAGGATGCTGCTTTTATCCTTTCTAGTCTTTTTCATTCTTTCTATTTACCAACTATGGGTACTATTTCAATTAAAGAAAAGTTGCTATCAACTTTTTAATTTATATTTCATTAAATATTTATTGCTTGCATAGCAAATTTTCACATCTTCCTTTAATCAATTTTAATACATTTCCTTTCTATGACCATATTCATCTGTAGCTTTACAGACTAAATTTATAATATTTTAGAAATAGAACAATTAACCCTTCATTATGTACAGTTTATAATAAAAATACTTCCAAGAACGTTTAAGGGGGTTCGGGACACAAAAATCTTAAATTTCGCAAAAACATTTTATTTCATTAAATATTTCTCTGTTTTTTTCCTGCTTAAAATGTCATTTAAACATATTTCTATCTGAATTAGAACAAAGAATATTATTTTTTTTCGTTTTCGTTTGTTTTCAAATTCTTGCTTTCAAGCAATGGCTGTCACGGAAACGACTTCTTGTAAAAATGCTTATTTCTTCATGATAGATTTTTTCACCCTTTCTGGTATTTAAGTTTTTATAACTCGAAAACCGTTAAAGATAAAGTGTTAAAACTTAGAACATATATTTTTCAATTATTTTACTTTAATTTTGATTCAGCATATTTGAAAAAAAAAATTACTTTTAAAAATATGATTTTCTTAAATAAAGTTGCACCACTTTTTTTTTAAACTTTTTCGTTAAATATTTTATTTATTTTTTCATAAATAAGTATTTTTTAAAATGCCGAATCAAAATTAAGACATATATTTCTGGTTATTTAAATGAAAAAAAAATGAAATTTTATAAATAATATTTCGAGTTTTAGGAAGATTTTAAATTACCCCACTTAAAAAAAAAAAAAAAAAAAAAAAAAAATCACACCATCACAATAGAATTCAGCATTTTAACTCAATAAATAAAAATTATTTTAAAATGTGTCCCGGACCCCCCTTAATTAAGGAATCTTTGGCCATCAGGGTTCGCACGCTATTGAGCCGTTCCGCATTTTGTAAGAACTCTACCACCAGTATCTATCTATTTATATAAAATCCAAGTCTCTGTGTGTCCCTCACGATTCCGGTAGGACCACCTCGTTGAAATGAGTAATTGTTGAAAAATACTAATGCAGGGTTACCACAGTAGCGCCAAATGTTGGCCAACTTGGAATAGCTGGCTGATTTGGTGAAATTCCCATTTATAACTATTAATCTTTCATAAAGGAGGTCACCAAAATTTAATTTAAACTCCGCTCTTTTAAGATATTTTTTCAAAATCTATGGGTGAGAATTTAAAGTGCATCTTTACAACTTCCTCCCGATGCTACTAATAAAATAACCGCCAATAGACGACGCTGTACTGTATGAGCTCCTAACTGCGCGATTTTAATGTGCTTTAGGTACTTTTCCAGTATAAGTGCCTTGGCGAAAAAAGAAATTTGGCAACATTTTCCCGGAACCTATCCAGTTTCATTTTATATACACTTACACATGCATTTTTTTTCGATATTTATACGATTTATTTATACGATTAAAAAAGCCGTTTTTCTAATTTTATACAGAAACAGATGTAATTTGTACATAAAAACATGAATAATATACATATAAAATAAACATATAAAAAAAACACTCATCAAGTTTGTTTTCATAGCTGTTTATATGATTTGACAACAATTCTCAATATTTTTCCGTTATACGGACACCATGCCAAAATGTATGCGGTACTTTTCCATTATACGGACAGCATTGTCGCCAAACGCAATAGTTGGCGCAAAATGAAAATAAGGTGAATTGAAACATTTGAAAAATAAAAGAAAAAACATTCTCGATAGTAAAGTGGGCATTTTAAAAATATAACATTTGAAAATTACAAACTCTTACGAACTATTTTATTAAATCACAAATATATACTTAAAATAAATGAACAAATAACTGTTATACTATAAAGTAATAAAATAAAAAATCATATTAAACTGCTGCCATAAAATTATAAATATCTTTCAGCATTGCAGTAAACATTTCATTTTTTGAATGAAGGCGTAGCCACATAAAATCTATGAGATACGTCTCTAAATGATGACGAACAGCTTCCCGATGTCTTTTGTTGCGCCATTTTGCGATGCCCCATAATCTTTCAACATTTGGAGTATGACATCCAGTATTAGGGTCGACAAAATTGTATTTGTGATTTACTGTGAAATGATCATAACCAGCACTTAGCAGTTCATCTGTTTTATATCCTTTCCAACAATCTGTATAAATAATACATGACTTTCATCTACTTCTATAATTTTATTAGGTGCACCGATTTTTCTATTTGGTCGAGAACATAAAGCATTTGCACAAACTTCTCTGGAATAACTATTCCATTCCACTATTGTGTTGTGGTTCATATCAAGTTGCAGCTCACAAAACTCAATCGATGTCAACTCTTTTCACGATAAATATATAAACCTCAAAGCATTAAGAAAAGTCACCCGCGATCCTTTAAACCAAGTTTTTTGTCGTATTTCTACGCTTTCTTCAAATGATCGTAAGCTACAACTCAATTTCGGATTTCCAGAACTCATCCATAATTTCATTTCATGATTTTTTGAACACAATCTTTTATTATGCAGAATTCCAAATTCCTGAAACAGTTTTATCACAACTTTCTCATCATCTGATAATTGCCAAATGATAAAATCCATCTCAGCATCAGCAGTAAAAGTAAACTACAACTTTATAAAAAAAAAAATCATTTTTAATTCGATTAATAGCAGATTAAAAAGCTTTCCAAGGTTAAGGTTAAACAATAATCATTCACGTGATTCACGTTTCATAAATAACAAATCACAATGTTTCGCATGGTTTACAATAAAAATCTACGATCAAGGTTGAAATAATTGGCGCATTAGCATACATTTTAGCATGCTGTCCGTATAACGGAAAAGTACCATGTATGCTAATGCGCCAATTATTTCAAAATGCTAAAAGATATTTGTAATTTTATGCCAGCAGTTTAATATGAGTTTTATTTTATTGCTTTATTTTATAACAGTTATTTGTTCAATTATTTTAAGTATATATTTGTGATTTAATGAAATAGTTCGTAAAAGTCTGGAATTTTCAAATGTTATATTTTTTAAATGCTCACTTTAGTACGACAATATTTTTTCTTTTATTTTTCAAATGCCTTAATTCACGTGACTTTCATTTTGCGCCAACTATTACGCTTGGCGACAATGGTATCCGCATAACGGAAAAGTACCCAAATCTCACTTTCTGATGCCCAAATTACACCAAACTTTTTTTTTTAATGCCAAAGCCCCTACAGTGGAAAAGTATCAAACTGTCTATTATTTTGCGATATCTGTGTTACAGTTTATACTATATGCAAGGTGAGTGGAGCGAAGAGTTTAAACATTAAATATTAAAGTTTCGGCACAGATGCCATATACACAACGGGTACTTAACTGTCATCAAATTGTCGTTATTTTGCTTGATATGGTAACCCGGATGTTGTTGTTTATGCTGTTCATGTTTTCGCCAAATTGGTGTCGGAAAAAATCGCTCCAATATGGGGTATATATGACAACTGTGCCAAAGTTTCTATAAAGCAGTATAAGACTAAAAATTAAGAATAAAATAAATGCAAAATAAGACTAAAGAAGAAAGAAAAATCATGCGTTAAGCATAGAATATGAAACACTTTCCAACACATCCTGAATGCTTTAACAAAACTTCGTTATTTAGGGAAATAAGGTAAATAAGATAACTAAGTAAACATTTTAAGAAAACGCATAATTTTTCTAAAAAATTGATTTCAGCAGTTACCGTCCATAGCAATAGTACCGTTATTACATGCCACTATTTAGCTAAAATTTAATTTAAGCTACTCTTAAAGCTACTGAAATCATATTTCCAGATATTATCATCCATAGACGGTTATGTATCCAATTCTTTGCGTGACCCTGTATATCATTTTATCTATATTCTACAATCATTTCTTAGTAATCTAAATGCAGTTCAGCGTAAAACTGCATAACTCCTTTAAAAACCACCTTTAAGCAATTTATTCTCATACTCAGGAACCCTTACGAATTCTTTTGTGTAGCCCTGCATATGAACTGTAGCATTTATACACACGGTATAGTATGCATAAATGTAGTGAAACATAAAAGCGCATATCATAATTAAAAATGCATTTCTAGCAATCATTACTTATGTACGTACAATACTTTGGAGAAAAGTTTCTTGGCGAGAAAGAAGTTTGCCAACGTGTTTTCTGACAACCTATTTACTGCTTCATACTCACAAGCAATTTTTTGCATATGTATACAATTTATTTAATGTAAAAAAAAAAAACTATTTATCCATTTTTATAAAGAAACAGAAGTATTTTTTGCACAGATGTCATATACGCATCGGGGTTGGCGTGATTTTTCTCTGACGCCAATTCGGCAGAAATCTCGCTTTCGAATACCAGTTACTTATATATTTTAAAATTGTTTGCTATCATTTTGAAAAGGAAATAACTATAAATAAATAAAAGTTTGAATAATAACTACAGAACAAAACAGTTTATATAACTTAAAAACAGAAAATAAAAGTAAATAAACAATGGCACAGATGTCATATTCGCCCCATATTGGCGCGATTTTTTTCTGACGCCAATGTCATATACGGAATTTATACTTAACCTTATAAATAACAAAGTGTCGTTATTTTGCTTGATATGGTAACCCGGATGTTGTTGCTTATGCTGTTGATGTTTTCGCCAAATCGGCGTCGGAAAAAAATCGCGCCAATATGGGGCGAATATGACTTCTGTGCCTAAACAATTTATGGAACAGATGTCATATTCGCCCCATATTGGCGCGATTTTTTTCGGTTGCCAATTTGGCGAAAACATCAACAGCATAAACAACATAATCCGGGTTACCACATCAAGCCCTTTGGCGCAAGTTAAGTACCCGTTGCCTATATGATATTGGCGACAGAAAAAAATCGCGCCAATATGGGGCGAATATGACATCTGTACCCAATTTATTAATAAATAAAAAACAATAGCCGGCAAAATAACACCATTTTAGCGCCATAGGTATCCCGGTTCATATCTGAAATCTGTGCCGTAATTTGTATATAAAAAAATATTATATATATTTAGAAACGATTTTTTTATGTATATAAGTGCATATATAAACAAAAATAAAAGTTCATTAGAGTTGTTTTCATAGCTGTATATTTTGGCAACATATCTCACTTTCTGATGCCCGAATTACGCCAAGCTTTTTTTTTTAAATGCGCTATAATGGAAAAGTACCTAAATAAATAATTAACAGAAATAACCAATTATACAAACTAAAACATTTTATTTCGAGATTAAAGCATTGTTTTTAATTTCGATTAAAAATACATATACCTTTGGATAACTTTAATTGAAATTGGGTTCACGGCTTAATATCTCATTCCATAAACCTAAACAAACACAAGTGATTCATTCATCGTGAACCGTAAAAAATATTAAATCATTGAGGTAATCATTCACAAAGTAAGTTCTCCAACAATCAATGGACAATATTCTAATGACGTTATAGTATGTAAAATGGTGGCGGTATCATTTGTTTATGGTTTGAAATCACAAAGATTTAATTTTGCAATGTCTCTTAGTTACATTATTTTATTGTCGTATTTATGAGATCAGAACAAAAGCATATTTTTTCATTATTTAGTTATTAAAAACGGAAAAAAATTATAAATGTGCATGATTTGAAAAATTTAAATAATTTTCTTTCTTAATATTAAAAAATAACATCGGGAAGTAACAGCGAGTTTAAGTTAAATAAGTTTAGCTGTTTAATTCTGTTGTAATATTCAAAATAACTGTATTTATTAGATTTCAGTAAACAACATCAGGGCCCGATTAAACTTTGAAGTTAGATGAATTACAATGTCATTTCAGGACCTTTCTTTTGGAGAAGCTTTTCTAAATTCCACATATACATGGAAACTCTTCAGTGTTAGAAATATTATTCCCAGGACTGGCATAACATGAGAACGGCCTGCAATTTTACACAAGTTTTTGAAAACTACTTTATATCAGAAATTTTACTAAAAACTGGTTACTTTTTTGTTATAGAGGCCCACACTATTAGAATTATGACAAGTTGCAGCCAATTTCGCCAAAGTCGTAACCAAGATCGTGAAGCACACACATATAATACCATATAATACCATTTTATGAAATCGTATACGATAATTTAATAGTTTTTACCTTACTTCAAGTGTGTAATTTATTTATTTTTAAGGCTTAATAATCTAAATTGTCCAATATATGAATTTTAAAAAAAAAATGTAAACAAAGACTGAATAGACATGACCGCAAAAATCTGCAGAAAACTTGAAATTGTGCAGATTAGTGGTATTCTACTGTACACAGTTTTTCATAAATGTGTTTCATTCTTAAAATGTGTTATTTTCATCTATCACTGCGGAACAAATGAGAAAACTCATATTCTTGCACATGAGTTGTATAGATCTTTATATCTAAATTTCCGTCATTTTTGACGGGCTACCTTTCTAGTCTATATTATAAAGAACAAACATATCTGTGCGTAACGCATACGACATTTTGCGAATGGCAACACTTTGAAATATGAAATAAAATTTTGGTTTTGCAATTTTCTCTACTGCACATTTTTAAACTTCTAAACATCGCTCATTTTAAATTTTTACACAGTCGTGTAAGGAAAAAAATGTTCTTTTAAAAGCAATTTGTTTCAAAGCTGTCTCTTAATTTATTTTTTAGATATTTTTTTTTTGTAGTTTTTAATACCATTTTTCTAATTGTGGCAACAAAAGTACCCCATTTCTATTGAAAGTAAACTGAAAATAGTTGAAAATAGGAGATTACTGTATCTTTTTGTTGCCATCTTCTCATAAAACCTGAAAAAAAGTTGAAATTAAAATACGGGCTATGTCAAGAATATTGTCTGTTATTCCGTGATAATGATGTCATATGCATACTTTTCTACAGACGAAGTTTAAGTCTGGATTGCAAAAGTGAATTGCTTTAGCGGATCCAGATGACGTCATTTTATAAAAAAGCGTGTATTTTAATTCTTAAAACTGAATTATGTTATGTAGAAGTGCGTCATTTTCACAGCCCAGCTGCTTTGAAATTCTTCACAGGTTCTTCACAGGAAAATGCTTCATTTTGAAAATAATGTAATCGAAATCATACAGTGAAAAAACGCAGTGTTTTACAAAAATTTAGTGTCTTTATAAAAGAGAGGTGACATGCAAATAATAGCGATTTATATTACAGAAATTGATGATTCTCGCCTGGATGGATATGCTTCGACGAGTTAGACAAGCAAACAAATATTTCGAGGTTTAAAATATGTAATATATACGCTCGAAATTCGGCAAACATATCTGGTGTGTGTATTCCTTTGTAATATATCACTAGCTTTCCTTCACACTAAGTTTATTTACAAGAATACACAAAATCATGGAAGACAAAACATTTAACGATACATTATATACAAATAATTATATTTTTTCACATTGCTGCACAACACCTTCACATTTCACCCCATAACAACACTTCTCTATATTGCTAAATGATTTCACAAAAACAAATTATAATTCTTCCGTTATTATTACAATATTTTTTTGGTTTCTCATAAAAAATAGCCGCGCCTGCAAACATGTCGGCTTACACAACACTCTACCTTCCACACTCAGAAAAAAACAGTGTCCCCACCCTCTCTCTCTCCTCGCACCCACGTATCACGTGTCAATGGCGCCAATGGAAAATTCTCTAAACGTTTCCAGACATCACCCCCCCCCCACCCAAGACTGAAAATAGGGGAGGGGGTCCCTCAATTTTCTATCTGAAATTTAGTCTGGAGACGTCCTCATACTCCATTTTTTAAACAAATTACCCAAATGAAAATACAAATTAACAAATATATATAAAATATACAAACTACATCTTGGAATAGCCTTGACACGCTGCATGTACTCTTCTTATCTACTAATATAAAACATAATTAATACTTAATAATAACAATAATAAATGCAATAAACCAATTAATGTAAAAAACATATAAAAGTTATAGCTACAAGAACAAATTAAATTAATCTTAACAATTTACAGTCTAAAACAGTTTGGAAAATTTTTCACAGTTTGTTTTCTTACCCAATAGTCTCAAGTCTAGGCAATGCGCCTGCATTTATCAACTTGGCACCAGGTCGGTGCGAAATCATAATGTCATATTTTTGCAGTGCTAATGCACATCGCTGCAGTTTGGAAGATTGGGGGGCATTTTTGGAGATGAAAGTTAGTGGGTTGTAATCGGTGATAAGTTCCACAGGTGATCCAAAAATCCACGTTTCGAACTTCTTTAAACTCCAGATGACCACATGGGCCTCACTTTCGATCGTCGGCCAAGCCTGTTGAGTTTTGGTGAGCTTTTGACTGGCATAGCTCACTGGGTACAGTACTCAGTGTCAGATTCAGTGTTAGAAATATTATTCCCAGGACTGGCATAACATGAGAACGGCCTGCAATTTTACACAAGTTTTTGAAAACTACTTTATATCAGAAATTTTACTAAAAACTGGTTACTTTTTTGTTATAGAGGCCCACACTATTAGAATTATGACAAGTTGCAGCCAATTTCGCCAAAGTCGTAACCAAGATCGTGAAGCACACACATATAATACCATATAATACCATTTTATGAAATCGTATACGATAATTTAATAGTTTTTACCTTACTTCAAGTGTGTAATTTATTTATTTTTAAGGCTTAATAATCTAAATTGTCCAATATATGAATTTTAAAAAAAAATGTAAACAAAGACTGAATAGACATGACCGCAAAAATCTGCAGAAAACTTGAAATTGTGCAGATTAGTGGTATTCTACTGTACACAGTTTTTCATAAATGTGTTTCATTCTTAAAATGTGTTATTTTCATCTATCACTGCGGAACAAATGAGAAAACTCATATTCTTGCACATGAGTTGTATAGATCTTTATATCTAAATTTCCGTCATTTTTGACGGGCTACCTTTCTAGTCTATATTATAAAGAACAAACATATCTGTGCGTAACGCATACGACATTTTGCGAATGGCAACACTTTGAAATATGAAATAAAATTTTGGTTTTGCAATTTTCTCTACTGCACATTTTTAAACTTCTAAACATCGCTCATTTTAAATTTTTACACAGTCGTGTAAGGAAAAAAATGTTCTTTTAAAAGCAATTTGTTTCAAAGCTGTCTCTTAATTTATTTTTTAGATATTTTTTTTTGTAGTTTTTAATACCATTTTTCTAATTGTGGCAACAAAAGTACCCCATTTCTATTGAAAGTAAACTGAAAATAGTTGAAAATAGGAGATTACTGTATCTTTTTGTTGCCATCTTCTCATAAAACCTGAAAAAAAGTTGAAATTAAAATACGGGCTATGTCAAGAATATTGTCTGTTATTCCGTGATAATGATGTCATATGCATACTTTTCTACAGACGAAGTTTAAGTCTGGATTGCAAAAGTGAATTGCTTTAGCGGATCCAGATGACGTCATTTTATAAAAAAGCGTGTATTTTAATTCTTAAAACTGAATTATGTTATGTAGAAGTGCGTCATTTTCACAGCCCAGCTGCTTTGAAATTCTTCACAGGTTCTTCACAGGAAAATGCTTCATTTTGAAAATAATGTAATCGAAATCATACAGTGAAAAAACGCAGTGTTTTACAAAAATTTAGTGTCTTTATAAAAGAGAGGTGACATGCAAATAATAGCGATTTATATTACAGAAATTGATGATTCTCGCCTGGATGGATATGCTTCGACGAGTTAGACAAGCAAACAAATATTTCGAGGTTTAAAATATGTAATATATACGCTCGAAATTCGGCAAACATATCTGGTGTGTGTATTCCTTTGTAATATATCACTAGCTTTCCTTCACACTAAGTTTATTTACAAGAATACACAAAATCATGGAAGACAAAACATTTAACGATACATTATATACAAATAATTATATTTTTTCACATTGCTGCACAACACCTTCACATTTCACCCCATAACAACACTTCTCTATATTGCTAAATGATTTCACAAAAACAAATTATAATTCTTCCGTTATTATTACAATATTTTTTTGGTTTCTCATAAAAAATAGCCGCGCCTGCAAACATGTCGGCTTACACAACACTCTACCTTCCACACTCAGAAAAAAACAGTGTCCCCACCCTCTCTCTCTCCTCGCACCCACGTATCACGTGTCAATGGCGCCAATGGAAAATTCTCTAAACGTTTCCAGACATCACCCCCCCCCCCCACCCAAGACTGAAAATAGGGGAGGGGGTCCCTCAATTTTCTATCTGAAATTTAGTCTGGAGACGTCCTCATACTCCATTTTTTAAACAAATTACCCAAATGAAAATACAAATTAACAAATATATATAAAATATACAAACTACATCTTGGAATAGCCTTGACACGCTGCATGTACTCTTCTTATCTACTAATATAAAACATAATTAATACTTAATAATAACAATAATAAATGCAATAAACCAATTAATGTAAAAAACATATAAAAGTTATAGCTACAAGAACAAATTAAATTAATCTTAACAATTTACAGTCTAAAACAGTTTGGAAAATTTTTCACAGTTTGTTTTCTTATCCAATAGTCTCAAGTCTAGGCAATGCGCCTGCATTTATCAACTTGGCACCAGGTCGGTGCGAAATCATAATGTCATATTTTTGCAGTGCTAATGCACATCGCTGCAGTTTGGAAGATTGGGGGGCATTTTTGGAGATGAAAGTTAGTGGGTTGTAATCGGTGATAAGTTCCACAGGTGATCCAAAAATCCACGTTTCGAACTTCTTTAAACTCCAGATGACCACATGGGCCTCACTTTCGATCGTCGGCCAAGCCTGTTGAGTTTTGGTGAGCTTTTGACTGGCATAGCTCACTGGGTACAGTACTCCGTCTTTTCGCTGCGATAAACACGCGCCGATGCCGACTGCAGATGCGTCGCACTCGATGACAAATGGTACTCCTATAACGGGAGTATGTAGACTAGGTGCTTCGATAAGACCTCTTTTTAACTCATTAAACGCCCGATCATGGTCTTTTGACCAACACAACTGCTCTGGACTGTTCTTTTTCGTCAGTTCAATTAGAGGATATGCTACTTCAGCATGTTTGGGAATGTAATCTCTGTAATAATTACACAAACCGAGAAAACTTTTCAACTGTTTCTTCGTTTGAGGCACAGCTAGCCTTCGAATAGCCTCCACTTTTCCGGGGTCGGTCCGATGGCTGCCGGACCCGATGACATGTCCTAAGTACTTGATCTACGGTTTTGCGAATTCGCATTTTTTCAAGTCCACTGAGAACCTTAATTGTGATAATTTAGAAAATATCTTTTCTAAATGCACCAGATGTTCAGCAAATGTTTCAGAAAAAACGGCTATGTCGTCTATGTATGCTCTGGCGAACTCCTTGTAATCGGACAGTGCTCATTTCATCTCTCGTTGAAAAGTCGCAGCTGCGTTTTTGAGCCCGAAGGCCATTACTTTGAAGAGATACTGAGTCCTGTGAGTTTTAAAACATGCTTAATTTTGACTCTCTTCTTCTAGTGGTATGGCCCAATACCGTTTGAGTAAGTCTTTCGTGGGTATCATATTGGCCCTGCTAATAATGAACAATAGATCGGTGGCATTTTCCATCGGAAAATCATCAGTCTTCGTAATCGCATTTAGCGATCGAAAATCTACGCATAGGCGTAAGGCCCCATCCTTTTCCATCACCCACACTACTGGGTGTGGCGCCTCTGCCTCACTTTCTTCAATCAGACCTAGTTCCAATAATTCAATCAATAACAAATCATCAGTTTTCATGATATCGTTTAGAGCTAGGAAATCTACGCATAGGCACAAGGCCCCGACTTCCTTCATCACACACACTACTGGTTGTGGCGTCTTCGCCTCAGCTTCTTCAATCAGACCAAATTCAAGCAATTCTTCCATTTGTTTTTATAGTTGCGGCTTCAGGGCCTCTAGGATTCTGTAAACATATGGCTTTTTCTTTTATGCGTCACTTATTAGTATTTTATGCTCTCCTACCTTAGCTATTTGCACTTTTCTGGAAAATAATTCTTTATACTTATACAATAAATCTAACATTTTTGCTTTCTCCACCTTTCCTAAATGACTTAGATCAACTTCATCAATATTGAACAGGTCGGAGTTATCTTTCGTACTGGGGATGGGATGGACCTCCGCTAATTCTTCCTCATTTTCGAAGATCACCCTCACCACCTGTACCATAGGAGTAAATTTTCTGATCTTATTTACGTGGACATTTCTAACATTCCCGTTCATTAATTTCACTTTGTAAGAATCAGGGTTACAGCGCGCCACTATTTCGGCTGGCCCTTTCCATATCGCGTAAAGTTTGTTCGTGGAGTCCGGAATTAATAAATATGCCTGGTCCTCCGGTCTAAATTCCTTGCAAATTGTTCTTCAATTAGCGTACTTCGCATACGAGCTTTGCTTAACCTCCGACACTATTTGCCGCTTGTACCGCCGCCCTTTCTAAATTAATTTTTAACTCCTGGAGGTATTCGATCGCGCTCTTTCCTAGATTTATAGGTAGTGGGATTTCGCCTGCCCATGTAGATTTTAATACCGCCAGTGGCCCTCTGGCTTCCCTTCCGTACATTAATTTGAATGGCGATACGCCCGTAGTGCTATTTGAAATTTCTCTGTACGCAAATAATAGATAGGGTATGTGTTTATCCCAATTTTTAGGATCGCTACGAATTATATGGTGCAACATACTTTTCAATACCTGATTATATCGTTGAACAAGTCCCGAGCTCTGTGGGTGCCCCGGTGTAGCAAACCTAGGAGCCGCCCCCAGCCTAGCATGAAACTCTTGTATTAACCCTGATACAAAATTTCTGCTCTGATCACTCGCTATTACGCGGGGTATTCCTGTTCGCATAAATATCTCTAACAATGCATTGCACGTGGCTTTAGCTGTAATTGTCCGTAACGGAACTGCCTCTGGCCATCTCGAATGTTGGTCCACCAAAGTAAGTACGTATTGATGCCTACGCGCTGAAGGTGGTTAAAATTTTCCAATTTTATCAATATTTACAACGTCGAACGGAAGATCCGGTCTCTTAATTGGGACAATGGGTATCTGATAGCTGGCCCTCTCCCTGCTCCGTAGTTAGCAATCCTTACACGACGCACAATATTCTTCCACATCCCGCGACATACCTCGCCAAAAAAAGGAATAACGAACTCTCTCTTTTGTTTTTTTCATGCCGAGGTGATTAACGAAAATCGATTCGTGCGCAATTTTTAAAATTTCCCCACTTCTCACCTTTGGTACCACTAATTCCAGAACTTGAATTCCCGACACTCTTTCCCTATGATAAAGCAAACTTTCTACCAAAACAAACACGTTTTTCTCTTTTTCTGCATCTTTGGAAGCTCCCTGTAACGACTCGCAACTTTTCTGTTGCGCCCTATAAATGCTCGCATCTGATTGATGACCCACATTAAAATCTTCGCTATTATTTTCCTTTTAAATAGAGCTAATCATTAACTCTTTTTCTGCTGTTTCATTTTGACTTAATAAACATAAATTCTCATCATTCATACTTTGTTGTCCAATTTCACTACACCCTGCTTTTTGATATTTAATTTCTTCCCTCCTTTCTGAGTGCATCTCCTCCGTAGACACATCACCTAATCTATTTTCTTCCCCTTCACTCTGAGCTGATCGTAATAACTCATAAATTGTTGGAGTGATAATGCATGACCCATATAATTTATCTGTTGCTGCGAACAAAACATCTACGCTGTTAACTACACTATTTGACTCTCCGGAATCTAAAGCTATTGGTAAAGTTATAAGGTCAGCGGTAATTTTTTCTCCAAAAGCAGATATCAACTGAATTTTTGAATTTTCATTATTTCTAAATGAATCCGTTATTTTATTTGAATTAACTACTGGAATTTCAGCCGTATTATCGATTAATGTATTCATTTTCTGCCCCCCCCCCCTAACCACACATCCTGCTATTGCAACGCTTGCGTATTTATTGTCCCATTCTCAGAACATAAAGCTGTCACTTTAGCAACTAACTTTTCATCATATTTATTTTTCTCAATACCCGATTCCTTTTTCGTTTGGTAGCGGAAATTCCCCATTTTATTTTTATCTTTATTATTCGGACAGAAACGTAAATGAATTGTTTGTTTACATAGCCTAAAAATGTCGTTAGTTTTCCTATCGCGAGAAAGAACATTATACTAGATATGGGATGGGATATATTTCCAATGATTCACACTTCCGGTTTCATCATAGTTGCGAAAGGAATTTATCGGTCTATCATATAATTCCGAAAAAGTTCGGCAAAGTAAACCAATTATCGCATAATTTCGCGATCTCGCGTGTTTCTAGCCAGTTATCCATTTGCTTTAATTTCACATAACTCCGCGTTTCTGAATCTAATGAACTCAATAATCTATCGGTAACAATCAATTCATTAAGCGTATCGAAATCGTTTACTTTTCTAAGCTCACAATAAAAATCCCAATTAGCTCGGATTCTGCTTGCAAATTGTAAATGGTTTTCATTTTTCATTCATTTTGCCGTAATGAAATTTTCTAGACAAGCTTCCGGAGTAGGTTGAAAATCTTTTAAAATTAAAGCCTTAACCTTCGGATAACTCTTCATTTCATTTGTATTTACATAAACTAATAAATGCGCCGCGCGTTCACCTACTACATTTAGTAAAATTTCTACTTTTAACTCTTCCGAAACATTTTTCATTTCGAATGCTTTTTCGAGCGAACTAAAAATAAATTCCACGCTTCCGGCTTAGAAGGAACTGGCATACTCAGAGTCCTAACACTTTTAATTAAAGATTCTAAAGAATTAGTATGGGATTTTTGTCCACCCCCACCCCCCACCCCCGAATCAGAATTCTTATCATCAGACTGCATCTTTGCCATTTCTAATTGGGCTTTTATCACTTCTAATTTTGTTCTCTCTAATTCTAGAGCAGTGTTCTGTTCCGATTTCACATTTTCTTTTTCAATTTTAAGTAGCTCCACTTCCCGTTTTTCTTTTTCTATTCTATCCGATACCATAGTAATTAAAAATTTTCTTTTATAAATTCAGTATCCTTAGCTTATTCGTCGCTTCCTTCAATGAGCGTTTTCAAATCTATAATTATGTGCTCCGTTTCTACCTTTAAACCTAACTCAGTTGCGACAAAACTAAATCTTCTTTCCTCAACCCTTTAATGCTAAACTATTTTCTTTTTCAATTCAAACACTTTTATAAAAAATCCTACGTATAACAGATACTATCTTCTTAAATAAATAAATCAAGCTATAAATGTCATACTACAAATAGCAACGTTCTTCTGACATGCTTAAATCAATCATAATAAATAATATACTTTCCTTTCGTCTATTTAAATCGTTTATATAAATGTACAAACTCATAACAATAAATTACATTTTCTTTATCTACTTAAAATATCTTCAAACACCATCTTCAATTAAAAATACGTAAACATGCAGCTTACTTTTATTAACAGCTGTCGTTCTCGAAAAAGAGAGCGCGTAATATATACGCTCGAAACTTGCCAAACATCTCGGGTATGTGTATTACTTTGTAATATATCACTAGCTTTTCTTTACACTAAGTTTATTTACAAGAATACACAAAAACATGGAAGACAAAACATTTAACGATACATTATATACAAATAATTATATTTTTTCACATTGCTGCACAACACCTTCACATTTCACTCCATAACACTTCTCTATATTGCTAAATTATTTCACAAAAACAAATTATAATACTTCCGTTATTATTACAATCTTTTTTTGGTTTCTCATAAAAAATAGCCGCGCCCGCTCACATGCCAGCTTACACAACACTCTACCTTCCACACTCTGAATAAAAAAGTGTCCCCACTCTCTCTCTCTCCGCGCACCCACGTATCACGTGTCAATGGCGCCAAAGGAAAATTTTCTAAAAGTTTCCAGACATCACAAAATAATATAATGTTCCTGAAGCTTTTGACGAAAATTCTATTGAACCCAATCGCGCCCGTCGGCCTAATCTTTCGGAGTTTTCGTGGTTTTCTTCGAGCCATGGACTTTCATGCGTAAATACGGGTTAGTTTCCCTTAGAAAGACTCCCACGGAGGGCACTCTCCATTCGGGCCTATATCCGTAGAGTAGATATATTGCGTTTCGTATTATGATATTATTCATGAAATATTATCTAAAATAAATTTTACTCAGTTTGTGTTTAGCATAAAAGAATGAAATTTATTTTTGTAATTTTTGATAAAATAATTCTGGCTTATATCTTTAAAATTTAATTACATTTTCGTAAAGCAGAGATGTGTTTATATCCCTCCATGTGTTTCTCCATCATTTCAACGTAAAAAAAAAAAATAGCACATATAACTAATGTAGCTTTTCTTTGAGATGTTAAAATAGTATCTTTAAATTGTATTTTAAAGATTTATGTTTAAATAGTATCATAATTCAATAGAAGAATAATAACTTTTCTTTAAAATTTTGTAAGTAAAGATATATATATTTGAAATTTTACTATGGCACATTTTACTACTAAATGAACAAATGTACGGTCGAGGAAAAAAATAAACACCCCTACTAAATCTGCAACAAATTATTGTAGAAGAAAGTTATTGGTACCAAAAGATTGGGAATAAAGTCTACTTTTAGTTAGATTTCGTATGAAATACTACCTATTATAATCTACCCCATGTTGGAATTTCTGAAAAATGTTTGCAAAATCTACACCGATCATGACTCCTAGAACCCCAAAACACCCTCATTAAAAAACTATATATATATATATATATATATATCACTTTTTTTATGGACACGATATCTTCCGTAATTCTGTACAAATCTATTCCAAACTGATACATAAATTCTCGGTCAAGTTCGTTAATGTGCAAAATCGGACCAAGGAATTTGGAAATAGGAAGGGGTTTTGGGAAAACCGATTTAACCCCATAACTTCCTTATTTTTTTACATATCAAATCAGTTTAAAGTTTTTATTACTTCTAAAAATAGGGCCAAAATTTTATGTACTATCACATATTTTTGATAAAATTAAAAATGAGCTCAAGGGGCGCAAAAATATGGTTTTGGGGAGAAAAATATTCATAACTTCGTCAGTTCTCAAGGTATTAAATCCAATTAATTTTATTATAATCCTCCTTAATATTATCTACAACGTTTATATTGACAAGTTTTTGATAGGACAAATTCGTACTGGAAAAAAAGGGGTGGGGGGGTTGAAGAAAAAAAATCCATAACTTCATCAACTCACAAGATATAAAATCCCCATGAATTTATCATATATCTCCTTAATATTATCTACAACATTTATATTGATAAGTTTTTGGTAAAAAAAAATTCTTACAGAAAAACAAATTAAAAATACATAGCAATTGATGAAAAATATCATTGTGTTAAGGGCGTATTCATATCCAAACTGCTTATTTTCTGACATATTTTTAAATTCACTTTTGCTCTCAAACGCATCCAGTTGGTAGATTCTCTTATTCAGAAACTGTATAATGTACAGTAATGGTCGACCTATTGATAGAGGCAGAATATATTTCAAAAAATGATCTCAAAGTGGGCATTTTGAACCGAATTTCCCGAAGCGATTGTGTTGGAAATGAAAAATATTGTTCTACTGAGAATATAATTGTTTATAAATCATGATTTAATTAATTGAACAAAAAATAAAGACACAGATCGCTTATAAATCCCTTCAAAAATCACGTCAGCAAGTTTCATATTTTTTCTTTTAAAAATGAATCTGAAAATATGCCAAAAAATTTCGAGTTGTTGATGATCAAAAAGTATTTTTTTTTAATACCGCCTTAACATGATTCTGATAAAATCAGCTCTTATATAAAAATGCAATAAAAACTCGTCAAATGTGGTCAAATAAAATTGTTAAAGTGTGTTTATAGCTAATCATGATTTAGTTTTTGTTGTTGAAATTAGCAATTAACTTCGAAATCTACTTGCGCCTGTAGGCCGAGCCGGCAGGAATTTTTAAATAATGCATAGAATATTTGCTTAGGGGAGAATCTACATATACCAAATGAACCCAAAATTTGTTTTGAATCCACTAGCAGTACTCATGTTTTACACAATAAATAACTTCTGAACACTTCAATTAGCCTAATACAAATTTTCATGAAATTCGTGCGATTAATTTCTGAGAAATTAATTATTTTAAAATGAGCCTCCTTTGGGGGCTGTATCCAAATTGAAGTTCGATACTCGATTGTTCAAATGTTACAGAATGACTACGTCACTTCTATTAATGTATTATTTCATTTCAATATGACCATTTCACTCGCTTAATACGATTTGATTTTTGCCATTACAAATTTTTCAATAAGATGAGTAATATATATATATATATATATTTTAATTATGCTTTTCTGCACATCCCCTTAAATTATCATTTTGAGTTTATTCTATCATCATTCGAAAAGTACTTAGGAGAAAACTTGAAATTGGGAATTTTCATAAATACAAATATATCAAAAAATTGTAGGTCATAATATATTTTTTCTATTCATAATTACATAATTCATACTTCATACTTCATATCATAAGAATTTTAAAATTACAAATTCATTGTATTTATATTTGGAAATTTAGTATTATAACAACAAACAAATTATCACATTACGATTATAATTTCAGGAGATATTAATAGAAATATGAAAATGTAATTTAACATTAGTGGCTGTAAATTTTGAATAATTATAATCCAAAAACCTTACATTCAAATGACTTGAAATTTCTTTTCTAGGCATAGTTTGAGCCGAAGTTTTAAAACATATTGTCAAAAATGGGTCTTGCCACTGAAAAAAAAAACAAAGTTTGGTCTTGTTTTGATTTAGAGATGGCCCCTAAGCAAAATTTATATACATCATTTAAAAATAGGCTTTATTTCCATTCATTTAGTACCAGTATTTTTCTTCTATTGTAATTAGTTGCAGAGTTAGTAAGGGGTGTTTGCTTTTTTTCCACGATATTACACTATGCTAGTTTTATAATGTACATACCAAATCTCATTTAAATAATTATTTAAAGAAATGTGGTCTTTTGTACGTACTACGTATCAATTTAAATTTCCCACATTTATTCTTACTAAAAATATACATCTTTATCAAGAACTCTTTTTATAATAATAAAAAAAGATAAAGAAAAAAGATGTTACTTACTACATTGCTCCATTTTCAAGACATTTTCAAATGAGGTTTTTCCGACCCAATAAACCGAATAATTAAATTCATTATCTTCTTTCAGATCCCAAAATAAAATACAGAATATATATATGGTTACAAAATACATGTAATAAACTTAACGGTAAATATATAAATGAGTATTACGCGTAGAAAATTTAATTAATTATATAGTTTGTGTATATGTAATTTTATATATATGAGCAATTTTATGATTATTATAGAATTTTCTTTTATTAAATATTATTTTTTTTTAAATTTTAATTGAAGCAATAAAGATTTTTTTAATTAACCTATTTCTGCTTTTATAAATTTATAAAAATACCTAAAAAATCACTAAGATAAAAATTGAAAAATATAAAAAACGTGTATATCTTAACAGATTATTAAAGACACTAACTTGAGACATTAAGTTAGATGCGATTTTTTTTTCCATTTTCATATCAACCGAAATTTTAAATGTTTAGTATACCTTTATTTTATTTTATTGAAATAAATTTTACTTTTTACTATGCAATATATACAGTAGTGGCCAAAATTGTGGACATTTTTAGAAATTTTCATGTTTCATAACTTTGTGTACTTGAAGAATATAATACATTCCATTTAAATACAAATGTTTATACATCAAATTCAAGAAAATTTTATAACAAAAACATAATTAAAATATCTTTATTACAAAAAAAATGCTTACAAACATAAGATCTATCTTAGATTTCATTGTATATTAACGTGTATAAATGTGTCACTTACACATTCAATATACTCTTGTTTTTTATTACAGCTTCACAGCGTCTTTTCATTGAGAGAACTAGTGACTCGAGTTCATCCTTTATAATGATATAATACCAATAATCAATTATAGCTACAATAAATTGCGATTTATTAGATCGAAGCTTTTTTGTACAAGGATTTTCAAACGTCGCCACAAATTTTATATAGGATTCAGATCAGAACTGTTTCCTGGCCAGGGTAATAATTGTATGCTTTTATTTTTAAAATATTTTTTGCATACTTTTGCCGCATGCCATGGAGATGAATCCTGCTGATAGGTAAATGATGCCTTATTGGGGAAGAGAACCCTGATGGAAGGTGTCAATTTTGGTTGCAGGACAGCTACGGTGTTTTTTTTCATTCAGAATTCTGTCAATTACATGAATGCGGCCAAGATCATCTGAAGATATACATGCCCAAAACATGACATTTGTTCGGTTCTTTGTAGTTGCTTCAGTGAGACCAGGATACAACTCATCTCCTAATCTACGTCTCACGAATTTTCGCCCATCAATACAAAAGAGAAACATTTTACTCTCACCGCTCCAAATTATTCGCTTCCACTGATTTTCTGACCAATTAATGTGTTCTTTTGCATGCTGAACTGGTTGCTTGCGTTGCTGAAGATTTAAAAATGTTTTTTTCCTCGGAAATCTACCTTTCAGTCCAAAACCTGGTAATATTCTTATTATTCTTGAACTAACTGAAATACCCATTGCGTTCATTGCACATCTAAAAGGATCTGATGAAATTCTTCTATCTTTGAGGCCAATCCTTTTATCTTTCTATCGTCAGAAGAACTTGTGCATTTTTTTCAGTCTGATATTGTCTAATTTATCACTGATTTAGTTTCTTCATAACGTAAGTACAACTTCCGTACGCCGTATAAAGTGACTTATCCACCAACCTGTCTTGCAATGTCAGCATAGGGAGACCATTTTCTCACAATATGACAATTCGGATTTTTTTTTGTAATGTCTTATCAGTTTTTGTTGTTGATGACATTGTTATAAATTATTTGCATTAAGAAAAAATAGAAATATTAAAAACAATATTATTCTATTTAGTTACACCAGTATTCACCCATCTACAAAATTAATTCCATCGAAATACTGGTTTTACCAATCAAAACATACTACAGTTTAGTTGCTGCCATTTGATTGGTTCTCAGAAGAGTCATTGTGATTGGCTAGGACTTTTATCGCAATGCACTTCAGCATTGATGACTAATTTTGTTTGTATTTTATACTGAAGTAATGCAGATATTTTAATTCTCTTTTCTTTTATTAAAATCTACATTATATTTCCTTGAATTTGATACGTAATCATTTGTGTTTAAGAGAAAATTAATATATTTTATAAGCACACTAAGATATAAAACATGAAAATTTCAAAATTTTGGCCACCACTGTATATATATGCGTTTAATCGTCACAGCCTTCATAAATGGATAAATGTTATTAATGTTCTCATTACATGATGAATTTCAGATATTTTTTCGCTGAAATGTGTATTTTTTGAAAAAATACGTTACAAAATTATCTCTGATTTCTAAATCAATGTCAGTATTATAGTGCCTTAAGACCAAATATATTTCATGATTATTTAGATGCGTTGGGAAGAAAGCAAGATATTTGGCAGATTCATTATAACCTTAAATAACAAGGCTAAATACCTTTCTATAAGCAAGTATTTATGTATATTTTCGAAACTTTATTATGCAGTCACTTTTTTTCCTGGCTAAAAATTAATTAAGCATAGTTGTCACTTATTATAAAATATATCTTTTGTAAACCAGTAATTTGCGTATAAAAGTTGAAAAAAGATTAATTAGTTTGCAAAGAACAATTAAATTTTGACACAGTTTAATATATATATATATTTTTTTTATTTGTTACTGCTCTTCTAATAATCATATGACTAAGCTACGTTCCTTCCTCAAAATTTTTAAAAATAGGTATAAGTGATTTTTTTTATACATAAATGTTATTTCTTTTCATAATATTTAATGACAGTAATTAAGTGTCTTATATTAAGCCACTTTTTTTCTTCTATGTCTCAAAAAACTGAGATTTAGATAATTCCTTAAAAACACAAGAATCATTCCTTAGAGGATACAATATCCATTTTGTATAAAATATATGGGATATGGAAATTTAAAATTGTATTTTTATCATATATAATAAATTAGACATGTATAAATTCGATTATAAAATTATAACTATTAATTATAGTCATGTTATTAAAATGAAATATAAATATCTTCAATGTCAAAAATATTCTAACTTTTAATAAAACGAAGTTTAAATCAAATTTTATATTTTAAAATATCTAATACATTTTTAAAACAATTTTAAATATGGGTATTTTGAATTGCAGGTTATAGCAGGGATAAAAATATCCTTAATAAATACATGGAAGTCCTTAGAGGGAATTTCATATAACAAAAGAGAAATGGCTGTAAAACGTCTAAAATCGCAAGTGACCGGTCACTTTTTCCCATATAGTGTATTTTATATGAAAGAATGACTACACTAAAATATATATTTGCTTAAAAGACGTTATAAAAACACATTAAAAGTAAATAAAAAAAATATATTTACATTTTCAACTATTTTACTGAGAGTCATCAGAATGTATAACATAAAATTACAAATACAATGTAAAGAACATATAGCGGACATAAAATATAATAGAGGTAATACTGTTTTATCTCGGCTGAATTAAATAGAGAACATTAACATACTTTTTAAGGAGAGTAGAGGTGATCTACAGGTCTAATTTTATTTACAATTATTCATAAGAGATTCCATTGAAATTTAAGATATTCAGGAGTTTGTAACGATACATTATCTTTTCGCATCCCGAATTTATGGAATGAATTGTTGGACAACTTACGGAGTCGCGGCATAGAGGGTTCACGTTTATATTTGATGATTTTTTCCCCTTTTTCTTATGCATTGTATTTGTAATTTTCTGTTATACATTCTGATGACGACTCAGTAAAAGAGTTGAAACATGTAAATATAGATTTTTAATTTACTTTTAATGTGTTTTTATAACGTCTTTTAAGCAAATATATATTTTAGTATTCCCATTTGGTTATCAGTGGACGCAATTTTGGCTAATTACTCGAACATTTGAAAGAACATGATTAAAATATTAGTTTGAAGATTAAAGTTTGTTTTCGTTCTTGTTTAAAGGCAGCTTATCAATGCGTTTTCGGGATTTTTTTCCTTTTTTAAACATCCAAAAAAAAGGGGTCAGAACATTTTATTATAGAATGTTTATAAATTATGATTTATTACGCATTTTAGAAACGTGACGTCTATATTGTGGTATTTTATAAAAAAAAAAAAAAAAAAAAAAAAAAAAAAAAAAAAAAAATCTTAGTTCACAGCGAAAGGAATACAACACAGAGTTAATAAACAGTGTAGCGGTTAATACAAAACCAGTTTAAGGGATCTCAGGACTCTTAAAGGTTAACAATTTTTGAATTTTTTTTGTTTAGCCGAAGTGTCGTTTCCGAAGATTTTGAAGTAATTTTTTCTCCAAATGACGTTTTTGGACATAAAGCGCATGATATCTCAAAAACGTATGAATATTTTTTCACGAAATTTTCGAAACACATATTTCATGTTAGTCTGTATACACTTTACCTAAAATTTCTTTTTTATTGTACAAAAAACTGTTTTTTTTTTTTTTTTTTTTTTTTTTTTTTAATGTGATTATACTGTAGAAATTTTCAAAATTTTGCATTTGCTAAATACAACTTAGTATTAAAAATATAAAAACGCTTTAAATACAAATTTATTTAGATTCAGAATAATTATTGTTATCTGAAGCATAAGTAAGCAACAAAATTTTCACTCTAGTAGCAAAATGTATTTTATAATCATGCGCGTCAGCTGTTATACCAATTTTCTGCTCATCAAATGTGTGGCAGTTCGAAGTCCTTGTAAATACTAATACTGCAACTTGCAATTTTTTAAAATACACGAAATGAAAGAATATACTTATACCTTACATCCCAATGAAAACTGTGTTTTAAAATAATATACAATTTAAGATATTAAATGTTTTAAATGGTCTTTCTTTTTCATATTTTCCATTTCTAAGAGTCCTGAGACCCCTTAAAATATCCTGCACAAAAAGGCCTCAAATCTTTTATCATTAATATTCACCAATGTGTATATATATTAACTAGATGCGCTTTAGTAAAAAGATCTCAACTAATTTTTTTTTTTTTTTCGTTTTAGAATTAAGTTCGAAAATCAATATTCGAAGTTTAATAAATTAAAGTGCACTATGTTTTATATACAAAAGCTTTTAATTCATTAAAGTTAAATTTTACTAAATGGCAAAACCTCCAACACATAACTTTTGAAAATATTTGCTTTGCTAAAATTATACCACTTCTCTTTGAATACAAATATGAAAACAACCACTCTATAATTTTAGAATAATAACACAAAACGGCTTTATTGTGTTTACATATCGAGTTAATAATGTTTTCTGGAATTAAATAAAACTCATGGCAATAAATATCAAAATCATTTCTACATTTAATAATTTAAAAGCTAAATATACTGACAAAATCAGAGTATGATTACAATGTAAATTGCTCATATTTCAAATGTTCAATTATGAATACGCTATTTTATTATATAATATATTCATAATAAAATTTATTTAAGTTTTACATGGCTAAGTCGTATGTAATAAAATACTGTTAAATATATTCTATTAAATATTAGTCTGAATTATTTATAAAAAAAACAATTAAAGACTATTTGTCTTTTTCGTATTAAAGTTTCAAAGTTTATTAAAGAGGTAAATAATTTTAATCTAACATTAAGCTAAAGTTAATGTAAAGAATAGAAATGTAAAATTTAACTAATGTAATTAAAAACGTAATTTTTTTTATTCTTCTTTTAAACGTGAAGCAATAGTATGAACCGTATGGAATGAAATTGTTTTAACACGTTAAGCGCCACGTCACTCGCAGGTGAATAACACTGAACTTTCCGTAAACGAGTCATTGACCGATGACTGACGTCTAAAACATGATATAAAACTAGAAATATATATATTGTTTTAAGTAATTACTGAAATTTTATTTAAAATTTACCTACCTTTTATTTATTACAGGATTACACTTTATTAAAAATTACTTAAAACATTGTACATTTTTTCAGCGTTTCAGTGTCGGTCACCGTAGCATGAACGTGTTAACCAATTTTTGGGGCCTAGCGCCCCATTTTTGGGACGTTTCGAATTTTAATAGATTTTAAAATTTTCTTCTTCTTTACAAAATGAAAATTGTATGAAGTAATTGTCTATAATTGTCTTAATCTATTACCGAGAGATGACAACATAAGACTGATGTTTATTTGCTTAAATGAAGCCTTTTTTCGGTGTTTATAGATGTTTTTCAAGATAGCAAAATGTAAAAAGTAAGTTTATTTGTATTTTTTGTATCGGGGATCCAAATAAATAATTCATAATCTTAGCTTGTAGACTTCTTTGAAATACGTTTTTATTTATTTATTTATTTATTTATTTTGCGAAATTATAAGTTCAAGCCTGCTTTTATGCATGTTTGGAACGTACAAAATATAGGGCTCAAGGTGCAAATGGGTACATATTTCTAATAGACATTTTGGGGGCAGTTATTTATATAAAGTCCTTTTCAAGATGATTTTGAAATAAATTGATTTTTAGCCTCAAGTGCCATTATTGTTAATTTATTAGTAATAATACTTATGTTTTTAGTCTCTGTAAAGAAATAAATATATTTTTTAATAATCCATAAAAATACTAATTATAGTATATAATATAAAATTTAAAAGCTTAATTTATATAAATTCAGACAAAACATATCATTTTCCACATATGGATATTCCCATATTTAGTAAATTTACATTTTATCGAATAAATACAAAAATATTTTAGCGTATTTTTTTTAATTATTTTTTCAGCTCATTTTGCAACATTTTAAAGCGATTTTACTAACAAATTAGAGAAAACAAAAATTCAGTCATAAATGGGTTAATTAGCTAAGATACTTCTACAGTTTTAGTTTTACCTAACTTCTTTACTAACAATATTAAAAAAAAAAATTATACTTCAAAATCTGAATATTTAAGTGAGTTACGTATTGAATAAAAATAAGTAGTCAGCCGATGTCTATTATCTGTATCAAAAATTTATTATAGTTACTTGATTTACTTTTGAAGTTTTTTTTTTTTTTTTATTGCTTTCAATAACCGAAGAACATGCGTATTAATCATAATAATATCACAAAGGCATATAAATAAACGGTCTATATCATTCTTCTATTGTGTATATTGTGTATCAAGTATTCAACATGGGTGTAATAAAAAAACTATACATTTATGTATAATATATAGAGGAAGTTCGGGTATTATGGAATGGTGTGACAATATGGAATACTTCAAAATCTGGAGCATACGGTGTTGCAGCTAAACGAAAATCTGCCGTAAGACTTTCTACTACTAACACTAGGCACTATGTTCTCAGTCTGTTTGGATATATGTTATTGGAGCGACGATGTGAAATAAAATCTTATTTCCAATTTGTGCAGTTTTTTTCCAGTTGAATTTTATAAAATTTGTATTAATTATGAAATTTTATTGTCAGTGATGTTAACCATGTTCGGCATAAAGATCAACAGTTATATTGATTTTTTTTTTAGTCAGCTTTCATCTATGCTAACTTGTTGATGAGTGAAGAGATTATGTTTTTCAAGATGGTGTGTCGGGTAGCATTCAATATCAGCCAGTATACTGTTTCAAGACTTTTTTAAATATTAAAACAATCTTTGAAAAAATCAGTTGATTTATAGATGATTTATAGTACTAAAGTTTACTCATTTAAAATATAACAATATAAGAAACTAATTGGTAGGTGAGTAATTAATATATGTAAGAACATAGATAATTTTTTGGACGGTAAACTTGATTTCGGAGATCTGTCAATATATAACATGCTGATGACTGTAGATAAAACATGCGTATTAGCCTCAATTCGTTCTTAGGTAGGATTTTATACTGCAATTTAAGGTGTCTGAGGCCTTATACATATTAAGATGCTACTTGGCACAGAATGATATAAATTTAAAAAGCAACGTTAAAACGCCAGAAACATTCAGCAGCGCTGAGGATGGTACGCTAAACGCTACCGAAACTAGTCTGCTGAATGTTGGTTTATTCTGACGTTTTTAACGTCTGCGAACGGTACGCTAAACGCTACCGAAACTAGTCTGCTGAATGTTTGCTTATTCTGGCGTTTTTAATGTTGCTTTTTTAATTTATATGTGAGGTCTGTCATGGACCAAGACCTGTCATCATTCTCTTCGGAATATTTTGTATAAAAAAGAAAGTAAAATTAAATTCGATTGATGAATTTAGAAGATTAGAAAAAATATCATTTAACATGTAAAAAAAAAACAAAAAAAAAACAGTTTTATATGATACAATATTGTGCTTTAAAAGATATACAGCTATATACTTATGTTTGGTGCAGATTTTCGACATTTAAAGACGACACTACATTTAACATTTTCGCTAAACCTAACTTTCGCTCGATCTGAAATTTAGTAGTGGCCTTCTTTGTTAAATCTTTTTTGATATAGGTTCCCCCTTCCATACCCCTGCAATTTAGTCTTTAAACTGCGGTCACAGCGATGACTATGCAGTTCTTTCCCTCAGAGCAGTGGTTCCCAATATGGGGCGTATGGCTTACAGGTTTGGCAATTTGACTATTTAGGTGGGCTATTCAAAATTTGGAACTCACCCAATCACTATTCTTTCTTTTTTTATGAAAAATAATGTATTAGACTAAAACGTACATAATCCATACAAAATTTTAAAATGTATGTTTTGTTGAATTTTTAAAAATTAAAAATTCAAATTTTTAAAATGGAACGTATTTCACAGAATATTTATAATGAATAATATTTAAAAATATTTTACGCTGAACAGGTGGGCAGCATTGAGGAATTTCCTAGACATAACATATTTCAATTCCTAGACTCCGTGTTAAACTGATATCAATCAGTTTAACACCCAGTGTAGGAATTGAAATATGTTATGTTTTGTGAGCCATTGGTATATGTTAAACTGTAGTTCAGAACTACTTCAGAGAAATAAATAAGAAATTTAAAGGGAAAATTTTTAGTTAAGTATAGAAATGGATTAAAGTTAAAATTTTAAGTTAAGGTGAGAAAAAATTTGATAAAAATCTTAAAGAATATTATATAATGGTCTAGATCTATAAAACTACTATAAAGAAGGATTAAAAATATAAAAAAGAAAGGACTGTTCAGAGTTACTCTCGCCAAGCTTGGGAAGGAAAAGCTGTTAAGAGGTAGCAAAAGCCACATTAACAAGAAAGGCACTGATCAGGTTCATATATTTTTCCCCTAAATTTATCAATTTAGAGAGGATATTGTTATTATTATTATTATTATTATTATTATTATTATTATTATTGAGACAATATATAAAATGTTTTTAAATATAGAAAAGGTAGACAATACCAATCTTAGAGTGGTGTACCCAGAGATTAATGGTTTTTCCACAAATATGGAGAACCTGGGGCGTTTACGGTGGTGGGGCTCGAAGGCCTTATAATACGGTAGCTCCGCTACAATTCCAATGGGAAGGTCATAAAATTTTTCCTGTCCTCTTTTTATTTTAAAAAATTCGTATAATTTTTTTGGCTAATATTGTGTTATATAATTTTACTTGATGATTTATTGAATGAGCTATTTTTATCTAATCGCTATCTAACTCTTTGTAACATGAAGAAACGTTTACATCAGGGATGTCAAGCTGTGTCCCGCCGGATACAGGTATTTGTTTTTAGTAAATCGTCGGCTAAGAGAGATTCGAAGAGATTCGATGATTACAAAAAGGCAATAATTACTACAAAATGTTAGTGTTAACCGTCTTAACACAGTTTGACTCCCCTGTTTTACATGTAAAATTACTTAAAAATATACCTTAATCTTATTGATTTTAACATATTTAACCTAAAAAGTATTTGAAATAAATAAATGTGGTGCTACCAACTTTATAAACTTTAAATCTTTAATAGTATTAGAAAACAAAATAGATAAATCGTAAATCTGTATAGCTTTAGTGCAGGCCAATACGGTAAGTGAAAATGTAGAATACATTTGAAAATTGGAAAAGTGTTAATACTACAACGGATAAATTAGCGAGGGAAAAATATAAATGTATTTTGGAATGTGGAAATTGTTGGGGAATAATGGCTACTTAAACTTGATAAATGTCAGAATCTTGAAATGCGTCATGTGTGTTTCGTTATCCATAGAAAGAAAATTTGGTGTCTAAAGCTTTTTCAACAACACTTAATAAGTTACTAAAATGATTTTCAAAATGTATCAATATTATCAATCTTAATGCTAAATGTGATAGCCAATATAAGCATTTTGTGAATATAAACAAGCAGACCATATAACACTTTTGTTAAAACTTTAGGTAAGTTGGAAATTCACAACAAAACTATCTTGGCATAAAAGTGAAAATTTATACCTTAGTTGCATTTATAAAATTATGTCAAAAACAAATTTGTGGCAGAAAATTCACCTCTGTAATAACTTAAAAAATGTGAAATGAATAGTTATTATTAAAACCCTGTAAGGCTTTCTTCCGGTGAATAGTATTCATTTTTTTAGATATCTGTTACAGAATATGTGTGTAAGGAGGATGGGACATCGTAATTTTACAAATGTTTCGGTAAGGCGTAGCCAATAAAAGGTTGGGAAACTTTGCCTCAAAGCATCAGTTTTCGGTTTTGCTGCTTCTTATGCGTTCATCCAAGTGCATTCTATAATTCTATTTATATACTGCTTTTGTAAATTGGAATTTGTTATTACAATGAATTATATTAAAATTAAGAGCTTAAACAGTTGTCTCTCTTGAATACTCTGTAATGAAATGGGGTCTGTGTATGAGACATCATCACTAAAAACCGAAGTCAGATGTCTCTTAAGTGGTAAATTACTGCAAAGTACTTACTATTTGAGAAAAAAAGTTTACCCTCACCCCCCTTTTTTTCAGAAAAAAAATCATATATTGGCCAGTTTATTCATAAATGATCAATTTACTTGGTAAATTCAGTTATATGGTTGACATTCTCGAAAAACGTGACAATTTGAATTTAAGTCAACTGGGATAGAATACAAACATTTTAATACTGAGCAGTAAAATTACGTCACTTTATATAGGTTGAGTTAATGACGATTATGTAAAAGTGCACTGACTATACAAGCTGTTGCGGTAAGTTTTTTACAAAATAGGGATGTTCGAGACTGGAATCAGATTGCGCACCACTGTTCTAAAGTATAGATTTATGAAAAAAGAGTTCTTATTGTCATGTACGGAGCCATTTTGTTTGTGCAAAATCAGAGAACGTATGCTTAGTTATATTTAAGCTTTAAGTTGCAAGATGTTAAGGAATAGTCATCTAAGCACGTGTTTATATTCATATCATTATACTATGAATCTGCTCAGAAACGTGTAGCGCAAAATTTGATCACAGGTGTATTACTTAGAAACTGTTTTCGCGGGCTAAAAATATTGTCGATCGAATGGGAAGTCAAAAAATGTAAAGGATTTTTTTTTATATATATATATATAATATATATCTATCAGGGAGGTTTTCAAAAATGTAAAATATCATTTTCCGCGTTACCCACGATAACAAATATCGTCCCTTTTTCTTAAGATACCTCATAAATAAATAGAAGTCCGTTTACGGTTATTTAAAATCCTTTTAAAGCTAAAGCGTTTTCCAACCCATATTTTCAAAAAAGTTACCGAGTAGTTTTTGCAGTGTATTGCTAGATTTCCCCGACCGGTCTTATAACTGAGTAACACAGAGAGTGTAATCTTCATAGTACAATGTATCCATGCATCATAGTAACATAACATTATTTATTTTAAGCTGTTAATTTAGTAAGCATCTCTTTAAGATATTTTTATTTAAGAATTGGAACGCTCAGGAGAACACGGTACATAAGCCATATTTAGCATGTTTCCTGAAACTCAGTGTTAAATCAGCGTTGTTTCTTTTATGTTTTCTATCTGATAAAAAATAGTAGAATAATAGTATAGCAGGAAATTACGCACCATACCGTAAATATATATATATATATATATGAGGACGTGAATTTCAAAACTCGCCTTATCCAAAATTTAAAAAATCGAGTTTTCTCTACCAATCTATTCTATTGGTAAACCTGCACAGAAAAAACACTATAATCTGTAAAAAAAAAAATATTTTTATCCTTTATTTTTGGGCTCTTAAAATATTGGTTTGGTTTCAAAACTCGCCTTATCCACTAGGGAGTTGGCAACAAAACTAGCTTTATCCTTGAACATGCGTAAGACCAACGAACGGCTAGCTTATCAGCTACTATTACGGTAATTTTCCTTCATTTCTCTGTGACCTGTTGCTATTTTCGTTTAAGGATTTTACCTGTTCTATTCATACAAACTAATTAAATAAGTTTTACAGCATGTCTTATGTGTAATGGACAGTGAATAAATTCTTGCATTTTGTAGTGGAAGGGTGAAGAATAGAAAAAGAAATACGAACACATGGGCTAGTAAAGAATACACGCAAAAGAAGATTAAAATGTAAGTTAAAAATGGGGAATCGCTTTCTATATTTCTTACTGTCAGAAGATGTTAAAAGGTTTAATTTGTATTCTCAGGCATAAACCTAAGGCATTTCCTTGCCTTTCAAAGGTATTACGATAAGGTACTATATAAAGACTAAGAACCATGGCCATCTTCAAATTTGTGGAAGTGTATTTCGGAAGATTCTTGGAATATAAAAATTCAGAGTGTAAAAGTTTTGCTAGAGGCATCTAAAACTAAACTTTCTTCTTGAAAAGAAGGGAGAGGGAGTCCCCGTGAAGTAAGAGAAACTTAAGGATGTCGACAGATTGTTAAAAAAAAAAACATTTTGATGAAAATGGAAGTGCTTACTTTCTATAAAAATATATAATTTCTAAGGAACCAGAACAGAAGGAAATGTGTATATATATAATATTATATGTTATATAGATTATATTATATTAAATTCTTTTTAAAAAAAGTTATTTTAATTATAAGCTATTTATGATAAGTTTTATTTGATTATTGATAAGTTTGCTTCTGTATAATAAAACGTATTACTAAATTTTAATCATACTTATTGCTCCCGTAAGGTTTATTTTTTAATCCAAAATATTATCATCCGATGACCAAAAATAGAAACTATTAATTTCTTTCAGCAAGTGTGATAGAGATTGGCAACAAAACTCTTCTTATCCAAAACTTTTTTCAATTAATTAATTAAATGAATTAAAGTAGATTTTCCAACTAAACACAATGATATCACAGAGCAACTAGCTATAAGTATACAAAAAAATGGAGGTATTCGATGCACGGGGTCGCAGTTACAGGTTTTTCGCAATTTCCCAAAATTTGATTTTTTGGATATGGCGAGTTTTGAAACTCACGTCCTCATATATATATATATATATATAAAATAAATTTATTAACGAAAGTTTATAATAAATGTGCCTTCTAAATTTCTTCATTCAGATTAACGTATACGGTTTTTAGATACAATAAGGACACAGTATATTACAGTTATGCTTCATATAAATTATCATCAATTATTTTATATCAACAAGTTAAGATCCACAATCCAACTCTATACCTTTTGTTTTAATGTAAAACAATTGTGAAAAACTATCTTCTTTCTAATAATCGACTTGTTAGTGATTTTGGATGTTGTGTGGCTTGTGCTGCTGTTGACTGAAAATAAACTAAATATTTCATTTGGGGAACAACAACTTTGATGCATAATGTCTCAACCATTTGTCGTTTTTACTAATATTTTTGGAGTGGCTAGAGATCTTCATGAAGCATATTTTAATAAAGATATCTAATTTTTTATTAAAATGTGGCTTATATAACTTGTTCTCTCAAACGCTGCAATCGATAGAATAAGAAAAAAAAAAGATATTTCGTATTTATAAGTAAAATGAGGAAACGGAAGAAAAATATGACATCAACATGAAAACATTTGAAAATTTGCGGACAAGTAAAGAAATGTCTGGTACAGAAATTGTTCATTTTAAATTGTAAATCTATTAGTTTCTGTAGCTAAAGTATTCAGAATCGAGGGTAGTTCGGAACAATATATGCTAAGTTTTTGTAATTTATTATTATTGTTTTTTTTTTTTACGCAAAGAAAGAATTCTCCATTTTTACAATGCATGGCTATTCACTTCCCCATCATATTTCAGTAGGAGAGACCAGGGCAAGATGAAGAGCGAGGCAAGATGACGAATGTCTTACTTTTTCCGGTTTCCACTAGGTGACAGCATCCACTGGACACTACTGGATCTTCTATCGGCCGTTCGTTAAACAATGGTATAGAGACGCTGAAATCGCCATTTTTGTGTTAGTTGTGAAGCTTTTGATTGTTTGCCGCTGCCACTTTATAACTTTTATGCATGTGTAAATAAGCTCTGCTACAGATACATGTAAGATATATCGTTTCTCTTTAATATTTATGAGTAACTTAGTTTAAATACTACCTATTACCACGAATAAATGTCGATTATTCGCCTTCATTCATGGCAATGAAAAAGAATATTTTTAAACAAGCAGCCCGGGGCAAGATGACGAGCTCTTCATCCTCAGACCCTGGTAGTAGAAAACCACCGTATAAACCCTCCAGAAGAACAAGAACTTATGGAAAATGCTGATTCCGATGCACCAAAGAAACATGTTAGTGTTTTTGATTTCAAAGCATTGCCGAAAGCAACACAATGTGAGGAAAAAAAACAAAACAATGAGCTCAAGTATTCTAACAAGCACACCCATCAAAGAAATGCTAGAACAAAGGGAAAAGCAGAAGGAAGAACAGGAACGTTTAAACGAACAGAGAAAAGAAGCTCGTGAAGCTAAAAAGGGAGTAAAAAACTCTAATTAAGTTCCTGTAGGCCTAAGTCCATTAAATCCAGGTCAAACAGTCCAGTTGCATCAACTTCAAAGGATGTTGTTTCAGATATCCTGCCTGTGACGAGGAATATTGTGACCACCAACAGGAGAATGGATCCAGTGCTGTAAAGGCCAAGTGTGGTGGCATGAGGAATGTTGAATTATGAAAATGGCATTTTTATTTGTGACTATTGTTAGCTGCACAACTAAATACTTCAACTACTGGGTAAATGGCAATTAAAGAAACTATTTACTTGTAATTTTGTTGCTATTTAATTTCAGGAGATTTCATTTTTGCCCATTATAGGACATTGATTAAGGGTTGTAGCAATCATGTTAGTTTAATTCTAAAATTTAAAAGGAAGAAAATATTACAAAAATACCGTAGCACCAACCTTATTTGATCAACTACTGGCTCCGTCACCCTATCTCTGTTATCGAAATATTCGAAATACATAGTGGCACGTAAATAAACGACAAGCTTAATTATTTTCAAAAAATTAAATATTTTTAATTTTTGCTGAAAAGATTACAACTTCAATTCTAAATTTGACTGTTGAACATAATATCTTTCTACAGTAAATTTGTTATTTTAATTTAAATATTGATATTCTATAATATTATATACTATATTATATAATATTGCATACTATGTAATACGAAACAAACATTTTCTTATGAGATAGATACTTGTTATTCGGAATCTGTATGCAGTGAAGATAAATTGTTAATTATCAATATAACGCAAGCGCATTGTTGCACTTAATTAGCGTTCCTAAAATCTCTAAATTAGGGCAATTTGACAAAAGTTCTAAATCTCGGAAACCCTTCTTTTGTCCATTGGTCACTTGAATACAGTGCCCTGTTCTGATTATAGCAAGTAGTTCCAATTATATTAATTAAAAAAATACCTGCCGATCAAACTGACACAGTTTAGTCCTTTTGCAAGGTACTAGAATGTTTCTTGTTTTTAAGTTGATTTAAGACTAATACCATCTACCCAGTTAACCAAGCGCATAAAATACATTATGTTAGGTAAGATTTTGCTAAATAATTTATATATTTCATTTTTTTAAATGAACGTTTAAATCATTGTTTGCATATTTTACATATTGCATAGCATTAAGAAGGTTATACAATTTTTAGATTTTTCTTTTAGAATATAACACATGAAGAGCTCATATAATAAAGGTACTCGAAAAAAGGTAGTTTGAAAAAAAAACATATTGAACAACTTTTATCAACTAAACCTACAGTTTTTCATTGCCAAATAATAAATTTATCAAATAAATCTCTGTGCGTATTAGGTTTTTTCAAATATTAATTTAACAGATTGTAGAGGAGTATTGATTATCTTCAGTTATATGATTAACTCATTTTTGTCATATACCATCTTTATTGTCTGAGCTCTTCACATGATAAGATAAAAAAAAGAACATAATTTATATATTTAATATTTAAAAGTAAAAAGAATATTAGTATTATTTATTTTTCGAAAAAGAATGTATTTATTTTTTTTGTGTATGTCTTTATTTAAAATAGAAAGTTTTTATTTTATTTATTTTTTTTAATTCACTGAAACTCTTGAAAGTAACAACCGTCTACAACCATATCTTAGAACGTGACGTTCCGAGCTCAAAAGCAGAGAATGAATTGAACATTTGTGTACCGATAGAGTATAATTAGAAGAAAAACATATATGTATGCGTTACAGTAGATGACCAAAGTTTAGTAAATTGTAGGTTTTACCGATAAACCCTCGGATTTACGAGAACCGATTTGCTTTTCGTAATCCTTGCTTCGCTTCTTCTTGCACGAAGTTTGATTATAAATATATTTTCATTCCGCACTTTTACAGAAGCATTTCTGTAAATGCTAGGATTTACGGAATATTTATATTTTTAAATTCGTCGGCCAATAAATAAGAATTTAATTTAAAATATCTACTCTTTAAACACATTATATCAATGTAACTATTTCAAGGAACGGTTTTATGAAATTGTTTCAGGAAATATATTTATAAAACTGTTATATGAATCAATTTTAGAGAACAAACTCTTAAAATTTCTTATATACTGAACTAACTCTGTTATTTAGTTTTAGTTGCACTACAGGAACTTTTACTTCAATTTGATGGGAATGACATTAATAAATATTTTTCAGTTTCTCACAAATATATTCGATACCGTCACAACCGACAGCTACATAAAATGGTCTATTTTATATTGCTAGTGTGTTATTTCAAACTTGGGTATCTTACTGAATTTGATTATGGCACGTTATTCGTTGAAGTTATAGACTGTAATTTGCATTGTAAATGTAATTGATTGTAATTATACCTTCAGCAGAAGATTATTGAAAGCTAACAGTGCGATTATGCCAGATTTTGCAAAAAAATATATATTTTTGTTTATTTTGCTTAGTTTGGCATTCATTTACAACAAAATAAAACACCACCGTACACTTCAATATTATACATGATGTACAGTCATGGAAAAAAAGTAAACACCCCCTACTAACTCCTCAACAAATTATTGTAGACGAAAGTTACTGGTACCAAACGATTGGAAATAAAGTCTACTTTTAAATGACGTATATAAAATTTGCTTAGAGGGGCATCTACATATTAAAACGAATCCAAACTTCATTTTTTTCAAAGGCAATACCCACTTTTAACGAGATATTTCAAATATTTAGTTTAAACTATGACTAGACACCAAATTTCAAGCCATTTGAATGATAAGTTTTTGAATTATAAACATTCAAAATTTAGATCTTCTAATGTTAAATTACATTTTCATATTTTTATTTATAACTTCTGAAATTATGATCCCAATGTTCTAATTTTTTGTGTCGCAATAATACTAATATACCCAAACATAAATACGTTGACTTTGCAATTTTTATAATTTCCTGATATGAATTATGAAATTAATATTTAAAAAAATATGAAATGTAACCTATATTTTTTTGATGGATTCAGATTTATTAAGTCCTGCTTTATGGAAATCCAAAATTTCACATTTTTCTTCCAAATAGTTTTCAAATTATACTTAAAAAACGGCAAAATGATGGTTTAAGAGGCCGTTTATGATAGAAGTGACTAAATATTTTGAAATTTCTTATGCTATCCTGTAATACAACAGGTTTAATTGACTGCTCAAGGTGCCTATCGGCTGCTAAGGGAGCTCTCTCGGTTAACAATCGAGTACCGAACTTCAATTTAGATAGAGCCCTTAAATTACTGTTAATTTAAAATAATTAATTTCTTGGAAACTTCTGGTATGAATATCATAAAAAAATTGTTTTTAGACTAATTGAAGGGTGTAGAATTCATTTATGCTGTCAGAATTGTGTACTGCTATTGAAAAAAAAGTTATGGTTCGTTTTAATATGTAAATGTCCCCCTAAGCAAATTTTATATGCATCATTTAAAAGTAGACATTATTTCCAACCGTTCGGTACCAGTAACGGTAATTTGTTGAGGAGTTAGTAGGGGCTGTTTACTTTTTTTCTACGACTGTACGTATAGTACCTCTGGTAGTGGTGAACTTTGAAAACGTGACGTAAGCATTGTACGCCTGGTGCTGAACGGGTTAACCTAGATATTTTTGATGGAAGAGCATAAATACAAATGCCACATATTTTAGTTTTCCTTTAAATAATCTGATGACTTGAAACTATGAACGAACGGTTTCATGTTTTTTCCACACTAATTCTTACTTTACAGTACATTATTATAATTGTCCAATGATTAATTTTAAATCTGTTAGTTTTAGAATTACAGATAAAAGTTTAAAAAAATATTAAAATTTTGTTCTCCATGGTACAAAAACATGCATCATATAGTTATTTTTCTTAATGTTCTTAAATTTTATTTTCATAGTGTTCCTGTGTGCTATAAGTTATACTTACAAAAATGGTCTCAACGTTACAATAGGAAAAAATTATTTTCATATTTTATACTTAGTGGCAAAACACGTGTAAAATTCATAAATTCCAAAGTATTAAAACTCAGAAAGTTGTAGTTATAAAAGACGTCTAGTAGAAAAAAGGAAAAAAAAAATTAAGAAATGTTTAGAGACTTTTTTTATACAATACGTTATTGCAATATAAGCTATTTTTCATGAAATTAGTACATTTACTGACAAATTAGCACATTATCACTAAGAAATATACATAAATATGGCGGTATACATTTTTACTTGTAAACATATTTTTGCTTCTTAAATGAGGGCTAATTCATTGGCAGATGTGATTTTGTTTAAGATCTTTTGAATCATCCTTTATGTTAATTTGGAACAAATGCTTATTTCATTTTTACCCGACTGAAAAGAAGGATTATGTGTTTAACGCATATCTGTTTATGTGGATTTATTTATACCCTCGAGACATCCCAACGGCTGGATGGATTTTAATGAATGAGGTCTCTATCAATTTGTCTTAATGGCCCGATGTTTATAGGCTAGGTTTTTTTTAATAAATTCAAAATGGCGGCCGTAAAATAAAAAATGGCTGTAGAGAGGGGGGGGGAAATTACGCACCCTATTGCGTGGCATATCATTGGATAGGTCTTTAAAAATGAGACGATGTTTCTTTGACTATTTTACAGTCAGAAGCTCAGTTAAAATATTATACGACATGGAAGTTCAGCATGCAGGATCTCTAGCTTTACTGCAACTCTAACCATCATAGACATTTGGAGACCTCATCAAAACAGTGTTTATAGATAGGAACTAACAATTAAACACAACTTAAAAGTCATGAATACAAGTAAATAAAAAAATAGACAAGTAATATAAACAAGTAATATATAAAAAAAATATTTTACGTCAATACCTACTTAAGCCAATAAGAGAATTTTTTCCCTTCCATTCTTCTTTCGTCTTGAGTGGTGCTTAAAATGCCTTGATCAAGAAGAGGGATCTCTCGGTCTTAAAGTAGCTTGATCAAGAAGAGGGATCTCTCGGTTTTAAAGTATCTTGATCAAGAGGAGGGCTCTCTCGATTATTGTTTATTGTAACATCGATTTATATGCTGTCAATTCAATATGTAAACTGTTTTGCAGGGATATATTAAATGATTCAAATACAGCGTGGTCAGTTTTGTTTAATAGCTTTAATTGCATGGAAATTTCAGTCTAAAACCATTTTTTTTTCACATTTTAAACCTTATAGTTTTCTGATTCCACTATCAAGTCTGGAAACACTTTTTTCAAACAAATTTTTCTGAATAACTTTTTCGATTAATTTAATCATAAACGTTTCCTAGAAAACTTATTACAAGAAATTACTAGAAATTACTGGTTACAGCTTGAATCGGATTTGACCTTAAAAAATATAAAACAAGTCATATGATTATATCTGCATATTTACATTTGTATTCCTTTTGGAAATTTTATAAAATAAATTTAATGAATTATTTTAAAACTCATAATTAAGTATTGTAACAGAATTGCTCTATGATATTTGAACCTTTAAATTCAAATACAATGCACATCATCGAATTTAATGGGTTTTATTTTAATTAACCCCATAAGGATCGCTTAATATTTGGAAAAGTAATAAAAAAAGTACCTATTTTTTATTAGAGAAATTGAATAATTATAAGGTTTCTAAATAAAATGTGCAATTAGTTTTTCTAAAACCAAACTCACATTTGTAGAAAAGCCAACATGCGAAAATTCCGTGTCTTTATTTTCGGTTTACACCATACAAATTAATTCTAATAAGACCTTTATTTTTCACATCTTAGATCTTTATTTATCAAACGTTTTACAAATAATATTCGAAAAAATATATATACATTAAATTTTGATTATTAATAATTATATTTGTGGGTGATATATTTCGAAACATGCAATACGAAGTCCAACGTTACAATCAGCAAAAAAAAAAAAAAAAAACAGTAATATTAAATGTCTTCACACGGAAATGCCAGTTAATTTTTTCTAGTTTCAGAAGTTTTTTCCAGCAATTAAATCTCCAGCCCGGAAATATTACGAGCACGAAAAATAAAGAACAATACAGCCTGTGATATTGACGGGAGCGAGAATTAAGGGGTTAAGATGCTAAATAATTATTTAAAACATATTATCTGTTTTCATGAAAAATGATGTTTACTTAATTTTATTCACTCATTTTTTTTTTTTTTTTTTTAATTACACAACAAAAATTTTATATTTTAAAGTAGAAAGACGACGTAATGCATTCCACATAAAAATGTACCAGGTATCATTCAAATGTACCTGAATAAGTCAAATATGTTCAACAGAACATATATATATATATTAAATCAAAAATTAAGAAAACTTCTGCAAATATTATTCCTTCTTTTATTTTTATATTGCTTTTAATGTTGTGTATATTCGAATACAAAGGTTTAGGGTAAGACAAATTTAAAATCAGAAAATTTGTTCTCTTGTCAAAACTGCATCCTGTTACTGGGAAAGTCACAAAATATTCTGTTTTTTTAATGCAAAATCAGCTTTTTTACGATATCATAATATTTGGTGTCTATTTGAAGTATTAATGAGTAAAGTAGTTATGATTATTATTTTAATTCATACAGACAGTGCTTAATTTGCGCCGAAACTCACCAGAGCTCAGGCCCAGTACTTCTTTTACTGAATATTTAGATATGGGTCGCAATTCACCGAAGCTAATAAATACTGAGATCCGGATTCTAGCGGAACAGTTATTCTGGAAAATCCAAATCTAAATTATTAAGGGGTATCAGGACTCTTAAAATTGGAAAAAATGAAAAAAAAGGCCCATTTTCAGCACTTAATTTCTTAAAATGTATGCGATTTAGAAACACAATTTTAATTGGTATTAAAGATATAAGTATGTTCTTTCATTTCATTTCATCTAAAAAGTTGCAAGGTTCAGAATTAGTATTTACAGTGGGCTCCAAATTTTTGAGCATTTGTCGAGCAGGAAATTGGTATGATAGCTTACGTGCGGGATTACAAAATACATTTTGCATAGAATGAACTTTTTTGTGTCTAATTATACTTCATATTTTAATAATTGTCCTGAACCTAAATAAATTTCTGTCTAACGCATTTTTATATTTTTAACACAAAGATGTATTTAGCTTATATAAAATTAAAAAAAAAATCAACAATATAATCACTTTAAAAAATATTTACACAATAGAAATGAAATTTTAGGTTCAGTCTATACAGGCTAACATGAAACATAGGTTTTGGCAATTTAACGAGATAATATTCAAAATTTTTTGAGATATCCTGCACGTTATGCCCAAAAACGTCATTCGGAGAAAAATGACTTTAACGTTTTGGGAACGCCGCTTCAGCTATTGCGCGGGATAATTCTGAAAGCCCTGTTCTAATGGGAATTTCAAGGAAATAATTATATCAAAATGTTCAGAAACATAGGAGTTCAACAACTATAAAAATAAAAATTTCGAAACTTTTAAAGCTTTAAGAGTCCCGAGACCCATTACATTTCCCTTTTATTTCATCTGCACGTTTTCATGTGCTTTCCCACCAAATGCTTGCATATGTGGAGTAGGAGAATTTTCCTATAAAGAACATGTTGAAGAATCCTATCTTGCCCACGCAATAGTTTTCTGTCTCAATGGTTTCCGAAAGCGATTATGAATGCCACTGAAAAACTTAACGGTATCCACCATTTTTAACCCGCTGTCGTGTTATGCTTACCCTCTGTTTTTGCTTGTATTTGTGATTGTAAAATATTCTTTATGTTCAACCTTTTAGCTCCACGCGGTTCTTAATTTGTACCGAAGCTCATTGCACCACCGCTCCAGTACTTTTTTATTTTTTATTTTTAGTGAATATTTAAATATTAGACGAAACATCAGGAGCAACTACGCATCGAAATTTTATGGAAATGTACTCTTTCTTGTATATTGATAGTTGATACAAAGAAATCTTTTGACAGAAGAATTATCTGAAATATTATCACTCCCGATTTTAATATTTTTGCACTGTTCATTTTTTCGATTTTATTACATGTTATTTCATAGATATTAGTTAAAATATACTAAGAAAATTTTTATTGCAGACGACGAAATTACTTTAATGTTTTAAAATGATGCATGAAATAGAAATATGCAGATGTAGTGGACGGATTTGGAGGAGTGTACAGTATGTTTATTACTACGGCAGGACATTAGAGCTCCGGTACTTTATTTGTGGGGAATTAAGTCATGCATCCATGTAACATATGATGAATGAGAATATTAATAATGATTCATTTAAAGTCAATTCTCCTGTTTGAAAATCATTTTTAGGTTTAGAAATTTTGTCAAAGTAAATTATAAAGTAATTGTTTTAACAGTTTCTGAAAATAAAGTACAAAAAAATATATAAGTGATTCTACGCAAGAAGACCATAATTGTGAAACTGGAGGATATTTAACTTTTTCCAACAGAAAAAACTAATGCATTTTTATAACATGTAGTTTCGATATGGTTTTGTTATATTAGTTCCTAAAATTGAAGAATTAATTAAAACATATATTTAAAATAAATTTTTAAACCTATAAAATATCATTCCATCACATGCAACTACTACCACCCAAAAATATAAAAATATCATTTCTTACTGAAATATTTATATATATATTTTGTTTCTGTATTTTAAAATGAACACATAAAGTATTATTTCTATGTAATACATTATTTTTTACAGTCTGCACATGCAATTTTTATTTGTAAAAAAAATTGCAATTCATATTTCAGATGATTTCCTCGCTCATTAATAATTATATATATATTTGAGATAGGTGGTACTAACGTACACTGAAACATTGCACATGTACTGAGCACACGGCTATTATATGTCTGTAAAACCATCCTGGAGAAATATTGAAATATTTCAGTATGCAAGGGATAATTTAATAGACAGATTGGGCAAATGTTAAAAAACTTTTCTTAAGTAACTTTTCTTTGTAAATCAGCTTAAGAAGAGTGTTTTTTGAAGTGGCAACAACTCAACGGCCAAACACCATGAAGGAGGCCAAAGCGACACTTTGAATGTATGAAGAATGCAGATTAAAGTCTCAGTTCTTCATGGGTCAAGGTGGCCTTCTTACATGTTCATTAATTAATTGAGTTATTAAAAGATTTAAGATAATCCTTTAATTGCACATTTTTTTTAAAGATTGAATTCCGAAAAACATATTTGATTTTGGTTATAAATTGGTTAGTTGTTTTTGCTTGTACAACAGTTCGTTTTCATAAGTTATACTATTACATAATTTTCAATTTTTAATTTTGAGTTGTTTAAGCTTTTCTATTTGAATTTGTTACACTAATGCAGAGTGTGGGGTGGTCATTACTTGCGAAATCTGTGAGTATTCCATTTTTGTTTGGTACCTACTGCTTCGTTCTCTCACCTTCCGATGAGCTAGGAGTTCTATATAGTTATTGCTCTTGTTTCAATTGTTTAATAGTCTTATTATTATAATTGTTATAATGTTTTGCACCCTCTTTTCATAATTGTCATAATTCTCATACTTTTCAAATAAAAAACTATAAATATATATTATTTTATCAAAATTTTTTATGTTCTAAATTAAATAAATAAGAGAAGGGAACGGACATTGTCAAAATGTATTACAAATTCACTTATGATAAATCTTACAAATACTTACTTTCGAAATCATCATGACGACGTTAAAATTTCCGGCGATAAGTTAGATATTCGAATATGATCGGAAGATGAACGAAAGTACCCTAACATGAACTTGTTCATGAATTATTTACTAGAACGCTTTTATTATTACAATATCAATGTTATATCTCTTTTGGATAATACACCAGAAATGACAAGCGGAAAATTGAGAAAATTTAAGGTAAAACGTGAATTTAATGCTAGATTTTATGTGTCAAAAAGTATCAACCAATAGAATTTTTTTTAACTATGATTTTTATATTTTTCATTACTTTAAAAATATTATTACGTTATGATAGTTAATTAAAAAGTTAATTTTATAATTTTTTTTAAAGATAACTTTGTGAATCACATTTACATCAAATATTTCGTTCCAGTTATTAATTTTTAGATTTGTACTTATAAAACAAACTAAGTATATGAGTATACTACATTTTTGAAGCAGATAGAATATTACCTCATATACAGGGTGTTTCATAAAAGATAGGCGAAACTTTAACAGGTGATATTACACATCCAATCAAACAAATTTAATTAAATAATACATGTTCGGAAATAAAACGCCATGGTGCTGGCGCGTTTGGGAGCTTGGTCAAGTGGTTCCAGTGGGATACTTTTTTAAATTCAGATTTATTGATTGCCACCATTTCATTTTAAATAGAGATGTTTGCTATATGACAGGATAAATAAGGTGAAAACAAGGCAGATTATCAATTTTAAAAAACTGGTGGCAATAAAAAAATCTACTTTAAAAAAAGTAGCCCACTCGCAGCAAGGAATTAGTCTATGTAAACGTTAAAGCTCCATTCCTATTGGGAGTTATCGGTAGTAGAATGACACTAATAGTATGAAAATGTGGTATGGGGAAGAAGAAGTACGCGTACGTAAAATTTCCCCTCGATTAATATATAAAAGCTTATGATCCGAGTGTGCAACTGTCAATCGCAATAGGAATGTAACGGAAGACGTCGTCATTCACTAATAGGGAAAAGTGCTGATCTGCATTTTTTTCTACGGAACTGCAAATGGAAATGGCTCAGCGACTCAACGATTGTATGGATAGGAGTTTCCCACCTAGCTTTTGTCACTTATTCTTTCTTTGCTTTTTTTGCCTCATATAGCAACATAGCCTGTGTTGCTAGTGAACTACTATTTTTAAATTCAGATTTCTCGATTAGCACCACTTTTTTGAAATTGTAAAATTCTTCTTATTTAATGACATACAGTGCGTGTCAATAGTTTAAGCACAATAACTGTTTAAAAAGAAATTTAAATATAAATCTATAAATATACATCTTTAAATATAATAAAACATTAAAGCAGTTTTAACACATTATTCAATGAAATTATATTTTAAATTTTATTTCAAACCATGCAGTTTAAAAATTGAACAAAAATAACCGTGTAAAATTTTTAATCACAAAATCATTTTTATGTAAATTTTACATACCAATGTAAGCGGTTGCGCACGAAACCGATTTCTGGGTACATAAGAAACAGCCAGTTGTTGGTTTTGAATAGCCTGTGTAGAACGAATTTTCAGAGGGGGAGGTGATAAATATCTAGAGTATGAGAAGAAAGCCTGTCTGTTTTTGAAATTACAAGTGCTTTAAAAAGATCAAAATGAGGCATTCACCAATCTTTTCTCGTGCTAATGATTTCAAACGAAAATCCCGTTCAGCCAGGAGTGACTATTTTGCACGAAGATTGCAGCATCGGAAATTTAGATTCAACTGGTAATTACTATCTTTCGCAAATAAAACATGCAGTTGGAGGAAAAATATAGAAAGAAACTGTTTGTAGAAGAGTTTTGGATTCGGAATAGATCAAAACCCATAAAATGGTCTGTGAAAATGGCTGAAACGACACCATAAAGAAGCTAGATTACAGTGGGCCAAAGAGCATATGTCATTTGGTGATAAGTGTCTGAATATCATATTCTGTGAAGGAAAAAAATGAAACCTCGATGGCTCTGATTGTACAATTGGCATGATTTCCGCAAAGATCCTAACAGTATATTTAACAGACAACATGTTGGTGGTTGCTTAAAGATGTGGAGGGCTATTTCTTTCAACGCTCAGACATCTCTACCATTAATTAATGGTCGAAAAACGTCTAAAAATTATCAAGTGATACTTGCCAATCACTTGCACCCCGTTGCCGAAGTTTTGGGAGGAGAAAAATGGTTATTTCAATATATTAATGCTTCAATCCATATCTCAAACTCAACTTCAACGTGGCTTAACTCAAAAAAAGCGTCTCATTGGAATGGTCAGGAATTAGCCCTGATTAGAACCCTATAGAAAATATGTGGGTTATTGAACCAGAAACAATACAGAACCTCTTTTTTTATGGAAGACTGTATATTTAAAGTAACTCAGCAGAATGGAGCAATAATCCAGTATTACGTTTTCTTTATTCTTTTTCTACTAAAGACTAAAGAACTACTGTACTTAAACTTTCTACACACTCATTTTTGTTCTTTTGATAAAATCCATTATTTGAGAGAAATTTTAAAGCATGAATCTGATATATATCTTTTTAAAACTACAATTTGTAGGTCATTTGAAAATGAAGTTTCAATCAATAATAAATTTTATTTTGAAATTTTACATTGTGCTTAAAGTTTTGACACGTACTGTATTAATTAAGGCATTATTAACAAGCTGTATTATCAAAGGGAATTTTCGCATTTCAACCAAGTGGTGCCAATCAATAAATCTGTATTTTAAAAAGGTACCCCACTGGCAACACTGAATATTAACTTTGGCTTACCCCACTGGCAACACTGAATATTAACTTTGGCTTACCCCACTGGCAACACTGAATATTAACTTTGGTTTACCCCACTGGCAACACTGAATATTAACTTTGGCTCCCTCTAGCACTTTTGCGTTTTAATTCCGACCATACATTCTTGATAAAAATTGTTTGTTTTGATGTGTACTATCACCTCTAAAATTTTTGTCGTTCTTTTATGAAACACCTGCATATATACATATATATATAAACATTATATAATTACAATTCATCATCTATTTCCAATTACTTAAATTAAATTAATAAATTTATCCTCAATACATAACACTGACATTATACAAAATAATTAATAACTATTGTACAACAGTTATATGATTATGTTGAAATGAAGTTTAATATAGATCATGTAAGATGACAGACGTGCAGCATAAAATGCAATTTCTTATATCAAGGTATCAGGTAACTACAAAAGTAGAAATCAAATGATAAAACACTAATTTTTTTGCGCAATTGCAGCAATAAAAGCAGCGCATAATTTATTTAAGTAGTTTGCTAACGTTGCAAAACATTTAGCAAACAGAAATGATATATTTATGAAATATATAAAAGATAACTTTAAAAAGAATTTGCGTTTAAAAAAGAATTATTGCAATTCTAAATTAACGTAAAATAGCTAAATAGCGATCATTCATAATGACTTGCGCATTAGCAGCATAGAAATTTGAATGATAATGTATAACCATTGTATAATTACAATTCATAATCTATTTACAATTACTCAAATTAAATTAATAAACTTAGCCTCAATACATAACATATATATATATATATACTAGCAGATCTACCCGGCTTCGCCCGTGTCAACTATAAGAAGCCTTCCAGGTAAAATAAATTAAAACGAAATAATACGGCAATCACAATAACTGAAATTTGTGCATTCCCATCCACAAATCGTTATAAAGACAATCAAAAAACATGTGCGTTATTGTCTTGAATCCATAGTAAAATCCCTGAGCTTTAATAACAGAATGCACGTTTTTTTTGGCGGGTATAAGAGAAAAATATGTGATTTTCCTGACAAAACGAAAAAAAGAAATTCCTCCAAATCGAGCAGCGCTTAGTGAAATTCTCGTTTGTATGGTATTATCTACATTATAAAGTAAAAACACTATGTCAGTGCCCATAAATTGTAACCTATAAAATGTGCCTTTACTGCAATTTTTCTAACTTTTAAACATCACACAATTTCATTTTTTACTATGTCGAATAGAAAAAAGTTCTCTCAAATGAAATTTGTTTGAAAATTGTACCTCAGTTTTCTGATTTTAATGGATTTTAAAGTAATTTTCAAGCATGGATATTTTTAAAGTTGAACGCAACCCGATTACGAAAGATGAACTTGTTTACACTTAATGCAATAGTATAAAGAAAAGACATGTCTATGGGTAACGCTGGTATCATATTTTCGGTGGCAACAACCTAACACAACAAATTTCCCTTTTATTGCAGTTTAACGTCTAAACATTGTACATTCAATTGTTCCAACGTATTATAGAAAATAAAAGTACTTTCAGTGATATTTGTCTGTAAAGTTTATCTCAATTTACAAATTTTTATGGGTTTTAAAATAATTTTTAAGCATGCATATTTTTTAAATATGCGCTCGGGTATTATTATTATAATGAGTGTGCCTAACACCTATTATGGCATGCACCTTTGTTTAAAACAATATAGAATGACTTATGTTTTAAGCGACTATCTGGCATGCAATTTGATTACAAAATACTAACCTGCAAATGCTTAAGGTGCTTCTTTGGTTTCCTGCTCAACAACGCGAAACTTTCTGACACATTTTCTGACTCATTAAACGTAAAGGCTTAAAATTTGTAGGACTGACTATTAAAGCGATTTGGAATTGAAATGAGTTTTTTCTTTTTTCATAACTAAATTACTTATCGAGTTATGAGCAATTGAGGTTGCGTGACGGCTGGTTTTTATCCTTTACTGCACTGTTGCGTCCGAAATTCAGTTCAAAACACCAACTGAAAGATCTTATACCTTTACCAACAAATGGAAACTATCTTTCGATTACATAGTTTCTAAATAAGAACTCCTGTCAATTTCATGCGTTTCCGAACAAAAATTAATTAAAAAATATGTCAAAAAATAGCTCCTTTGGATTTGAGAACAGCCTTAACTTGAAGTTTATTAAAAAACTCACATTTTTAGTTTTAATTTTGGAACTCGCGAAATTTAAATTCAGTAAAAGGATGTTCTTTTGACACATTGTGGTAATTTTTTTAACTTTTAAATTTAAAATACATGTTTTCTTTGGCGCTCGTAACAGAAGTATACAATATCTTCACAATACGGGAGAAAATTTAAAAAAAAATACATCCAAATGAGCTAGTAGTTACTAAAATTTTATTTGGAAAAAATGAAATTTTATTGAAATTAAATCTACAATGATTAGATGAAATAATGTCATTTTCCATAAATTTTCAAGATTTTTTTGGAAAATGTAAATAACCGCTCTCTTTTTGCTATAAATCGCAGAAAATGTTAGCACTGAATTTAAACCAATACAACACTTAGCGATAACGTATAGCTATAAGATATGGCTGTAGTATACAATCGAAGCAGTAAGCAAAATATAGGAGCCATTTGTTTACAATGAGTTTGAATACGCGTTGAAAAGATTTAATAAAATGTGACGTCATATCTAGCCTTTTTTTTTCTTTTTCTTAAATTGTTTTCATGAAATTTGACTGTTTGTATTAAAATAGATGTTTTAAATTTAAAAAAAAAAAAAGTTCAATTTGAGGTGCTACGTTATTTTCCCGCTCTTATAGTTAAAGTTTTTATATTATATACGAAAAAATATAAATTTTCTGTTTAGAATGACGTCACTATCAAACACGCAAAAATGTAGCAAGAAAATCTGATTTTTTATTGGCAAATAAAAACAAAATACATGCGTTATCCTTATTTTTTTTCACATTATTGTGTCATTTTTTAGGGTTTGGCAACAGGAAAGAAACGTTTGAATTAAAAAAGATTTAAAAAGAGATATTTCTATAATGTTAAATTATGGAAGTGGTAGAAAAAAAAGAGATAAATAGTGGTCTGATATTTTTTTAAAGTATACAGTGATCTTTTCCACGTTCTAAAACGTATGTACATCGAGTTTCGTGCAAATCGGTCAAAAATTAAAGATTTGTATATAGGACATACACACAGAGAACGGCTTTTATATATACTAGGGGATCGTACCCGGGCTTCCCGGGTTACAGAATATAGGTAAAACCATTTTTTTTTTAACTAATAATTTTTTTACATGTGATATATTTTTTAGACTGCCCACTAACAATAAAAAAGTATTTTTCATATAAAAAATATGAACTATACAATCAAATAAAGTTTTGAAATTTATCAAAAGCGATATTTTCGCATTAGCCGCATGCTAAGAGTTATCAGACAAAGATTTTGCTACTTATGGCATCCTTTTTATATTCTGATAATTTCAGATTTAAGCGCGTAGTTCAATTACATGTCTGTTAATTTTGTGTTTTATTTTATATTATTTTATTTATTTATTCGCAGAGGAAAATTTAATTTCTGTTATGGAATATTAGCCGTAAGAAAATGATGAACTCTGTATTGTTGTTTTAAGAACAAACGGGTTAATCTTTCGTAATCTATCTTCACGCGATAAATTAAAAAATATTTGATGCTTGAAAATTGTTATTAAAACCATAGACAGTCAGTACTCTACAGTACAGTCAGATGCACTTTGCAAACAAATTTCATTAGAAAGTATTTTTTCCTATTTGGCTATGTAAAATTATAAATTGTTCGGTTACAGATATGTTAAAGTTGTGTTTTTCTTTTTGGTATTATTCTTTTATTTAATTATAAAGGAAGTATTAATTACATTACGGAAAATTAGTCGGAAATAAATGCTGAACAATTTTTGTTGCTTTATGTGCAAAATGTTTCCTATTATTATGCATTGAAGCCGGCACGTAATAAGATAAATTACAAAAAAAAAAATCTGCTTGAAAATTATTTTCAAAAACATAATAAATCAGTCAGTTAAGATACAGTTTTTAAACGAATTGCGTTTGAAAGTACACTTTTTACTTATTCAACGTTCTGAAAATTAAAAATATACCGTGGTCAGATGATTAAAAAATTGCAGTAGCGAAAATTTCAAAACCGAAATTTAATCGTAAAGTGCTGCCATTCGTGACGTCATCAAATTTCAAAAGCGAAATTTGATCGTAAAGTGTTTTCATTCATGATGTCAGCGTTACGCACAGATACCTTTGTCATTTATAATATAGACAAGTAATCAGTAAAATATAAAAAAGATAAATTATTATGGTGAAGTTATCAATTGAGGCTCATATGCTTGGTATTCCGGAATGAAAAACTGCAAAATGTATTCCTCTTTAACACACTGATAGAATTTTTCTCCCTGGAAATCTAAACCCGACATTATTTTCAGCTTCTTAAAATTTACACACGCACCTCTCATAGCCATATTCACCATTTTTTTTAAAATGGTATTTTAATTTGATCATTTTAACTCAAAACCTGAAGTCACGGTTCTCTGCAAAATCTTTGGATGTGAACAGTCGCACTCGTAATTCGAGATTCTAATCTAAGTACCGGAGAGTAAAAATTGCCATAATTTATGTGTTTAGACGCATTTGGGTAAAAAAGTTTATCTAATAAAATGATCGTTTTCTTTTAAATATTATGTCGTTTTCACATATTTAAGCATATCGCCTAGTGTCTGAAACTTAGTATCAGTACACATGCAGAAGGAAAAAATCTGAAAACTTTATAAGGAAAAATGCGTGTTTTCAAAAGCAGTATGTGATTTTTTGTTCAAAAAATTATATCCATAATGGGATTTTTCGCCTCTAAACCCTATACAACAATTTTTATCAACACGTTTGAACTTTTATGAGTAAATAGCATGAATAAAGATAAATAAACATGATTTTTTTTTCTCTTCTCGGCAACAATGAAAATTTTGAAGAATTTCATAAAATATAAAAATGGAGATATTTAAAAAAAAACATCCAGTGCCGGCACATCTACAAATAAACAGCTTATAGTTAAAAAAAATTATTAGTAAAAATGGTTCAGCAGAAAGCTCCGGGCTGATGACTAAAAAACAGCCTTGTGTTTCAAATATATAGATTATATAAAATTATGAAAAATTTAATTAAACAAATTATGTTATTTTGATAAAATTATAGTAGAATGTCTTAAAGAATATCAATAAAAATTTTTATTCGAGAGAATTTTGGACAAAAACTTTGGAAGCCTGACATTATTCTAAACCTCGAATAAAGATCTAAGGCTAAGAAATGCTCGATCTAAGGTTCGAATACAGGCTAAGATCTTCTTTAATTACATGTCTAAGTCTGCGAAGCGAATTCATCTAATCGAGAATCACCCGATCTGAGCATGCACACTGTTTGTCACTGCTCTTCAATAAAGACACCACATTTTTTTGTAAAACATTGTGCTTTATCAATTTCCAAAGTAAAGCATTTTCACCTGTGAATAATTTCAAAGCAGCTGGTGGGAAAATTGAAAACTTCTACAAAACATATTTCAATTTTAAGAATTAAAATTCACGCTTTTTTCAAAAAACTAAAATGACGTCATTTGCATCCACTAAAGTATTCCACATTTACTATCCAGTCTTAAGCAACATCTATAGAAAAGTCGGCATATGACGTCATTATCGCAGAATAATACGCGCACCCAGCAAATAATTAATGTCGTCGTTCAAGAAACTTGACTACACAAATGGGGTACCTAATAACTTTTTTTTTTTTTAATAATAGATCCATGTTTTATCAGAAATCATTCATTTATATTTTTTCAAAATTCGGAAAATATTATTACACACGGATTAATAAAATTTTATTCTTTCAGATTTCTGATAGGAAATAAGTGAATGCGGAGAAAATACGTCGCACAAATATTGTTTAAAATACATTTTTGTAAGACTAAAGTGTTGTATCGTTTCTGAAGCAAGTTTGCAATAAACTAAAAATCATTTAATTGATTTAGAAAAAAGATATAAAACCAAAATTCACAGTATTTTATATCAGACGATATTCTTGACGTAGTAAGTATTTTAATTTCAATTTTTTTCAGTTTTTATGAGAAAATTGCAACGAAAAGATACAGTACTCTACTATTTTCCCTTTACTTTTAATAAAAATGGTGTACTTCAGTTGCCACAATTGCGAAAAAAATAATAAAAACTACAAAAAAAAAATAATATCTTAAAATTAAATGGAGATACAGCTTTCAAACAAATTGCATTTAAAAGAGCATTTTTTTCCTTATACGATGGTGTAAAAATTTAAAATGTGCTATGTTTAGAAGTTTATAAATTTACAGTGGAGAAAATTGCAAAACCCACAGATATGTTTGTCCTTTATAATATATATATATATATATATATATATATATATATATATATTATTTTTTTTATCCAGTATGTGGAATTTCAGAAAATATAATGTTTGGAATATGCTTCTTTGCGATTGTTAGCCAAACACAAAATTTACAAACTAATTTGGAAAAATATATTTGCTTTTTTACATTATAAATCTTCTTTGTTCATATTTAATTCAAATGCCTTTTTGAAGCCACAAATATACGTTTGAATGCACCCTTAACATGAAAAGCTTAAATATTTATATACAGCTGAGATATGTGAAACCTGAGGCATTAAGGCATTTTCTGTTTCAGGTAACACCTTTATTATTATGTAAAGGGTTCTTGTTTGTGTAATTGAATGCATATTTCCTTCAGAAAATTTCTATTTGTTTCTGATATGAAAGATATTTAAATTCAAAATGGTTATGGCATCTCATGGGGAATGATACTTCCATAGACTTTTATTATTTTGTAGAGGTGCCATTTTACACATTTAAACAAATTTTGTGATGTGATATTTATACAGAGAAATTTCATTGAGACCTTTGAGAGTAAGTAGTTCATAAAATGTCTTAAAAATGCAAAGAATTATTCCACTATACATTTTTATGTTTTCTTATAGGGAACTATCGTTTCATATTCAGCTTCATAACACTAGTAGTCATTATATAATGTCTTATTTCTGAGGCATAATAAAAGTTTATAAAAAACAGTGAAATATGTCATATATTTCCTCTGAGATTTCATAATTTTACTCCACACCTAAGACTGAAGGTGTGGGAAATTCATGGAAATCGATGATATTCATTATATTTGTAGTTTAACTAGTTAAAAGCCGTGCAGTAGTCTGGAATTAGGAAAAACATATTTTTTTTTTTTTTTTTTTTTTTTTTTTTTTTTTTGTCACAGAAAAAACTAAAACTGATTATTGTTTTGAAGTTTACATGTAGAAATTAAAACATTTCGAGTTTTTATGAAATAGAAAAACTGAATGAGTTCGATACTATCTGGCTTTTAGCATGAAATTAAACAGAGACTGAAGTAAACAAAAAAAATCCGATTTATATCAAACATAGTGATTTCAAAAGCTTTTCCAAAATAGTATTTCTATATTTGTTTAAGGTGTTTTAGAATGCTTTAAATACATGTAATAAAACGGCATTTTAAAAAAATAATTGAACCTAACCTGCGGTAGCAATAATAATAAAAAAAACTGATTTTCAGACTCTACACTGTTAAAAATTTGCAGCATTCGGTCCAGTGATTCGACCGTTTTTTGAAAAAACGGTATCATAATTATATTATGACCATAAAGTGACCAATAACATTGTCAGATTAGTGTTAAATTACGGTTGCGTAACCGTTTTCGATAAAAATGGTCAAATGACTGGACAGAATGCTGCAAAATTTTAAGTGTGTATGTCAACGAAAGAAAAAAAATTCAAATGCTAAAACATCAGACTCTTGTTTAGTACTCTATTTCTGAATCTGAATTGGTGAAACATAATTATATATAATTATATATTTAAATTATATACAATTAATACGCAAAATGTTAATTTAAACTGACAATTATCGTCCCTAATAGCCATTGTTTAGGTCATTAATATACTATTGCAGATTAAGGAATATCTGAATTTCTTAGGAAAATCATGATTTAATCCATCAAATACTGTTTAATGTTGTTGTTAATAAGATGTGAGAATCATAAACTCTTGATTCCAATCAAATGATTAAGGAGTTGATTACGGTAAACTGAAATATGAAGACAATATTTAAATGAGTAAAAGTATTAACTTTGAATTGAAAATCTTTATGTTAGTCATAAAGATGAGTTATTTTCTTTTCTTTGAGTTTAATTTTTAGATCTAAATAGTTAATAGTACTATTGGATAAAACCATTTCCGTGAATTCTGAATTTATACGAATATCTACTGGAAAATGGTAATTATTAGGTACGTCAGTATCAATTAAAATGATGTCAGCAATATAACGATATTTTAAGAATACTATCATTACAGTAAGTACATTCATATTGATATAAATCTGACAATAGACTGGACGTACATCCGCCTTGTGAGTGACGTGTATTCACCTGAGGTATAAAGGTAGACTTAGCTCTCTATCAATTCATTATTAGTAAACCACTCGCAACATTCCATATTTAGGATACATAATCAGTACAATTCGACCAATAATTTAGGAAATATTATCTGCAGTCGATATATTAAATTGCGCATCCGCATTCATCGTTAGCCTTTTGATATTGGATAGAAGGTCATGGGTGTTTTCCCGATAATAAGATATTAGTACGGAAGCAATAAAATATATAGTATTCATCACCGATACATGGATTATTGCGAAATCACAATACTTTTACTTTAGTAGTTAATTCATCGCAAACAACATTTAAGAATATATGCTACGATATAATTTTATTATTACGAGGTTTCACTTACAGTCGACAAATGTTGCTTTCGATGATAACTGGTAAAAATTTCTTATCCGCACTCAAGTTTCGGCTTTTTGTACTCGGAGTAAGGTGTTTCCTATTCACCGAATATGTGGAATTTCCAGTACCAGCCCGAAGATGCGCCGAACTACATTTTGAGGCAGACAAAAATTGGAAAAATCTGGTCTTCCCGGGAAAAAGCACGCCAAATTACTTATGTAACAATAATAAAAAAGAAAATGGTAAAAAAATACATAATTTTAATAGAATTTATATCGACATTTAAGACTAAGAAATGAAAGACCTTGAAACAAATAATAATTACGGATTTTTTTTTTTTTTTTTTTTTTTTTTTTTTTTTTTTATATATATTTTAGTATTGAAAATTGAGTATATATATTTTAGTATTGAAAATTAATAGAATATTAAACTAAGCTTTAATAAAATGAGTTTGAGTAAACGGCATCATAGGAATATTATTGATATGATTTAATTTAATAAATTAGTATTGTAGAATCCATTTAGAAAGGAAAATTTTATGGACAAACTTAATGAAGCAGGGAAATTTAATTTTCTCACTATATATATATATATATATATACAGTAGAAGCTCGATTATCCGAAGTAATTGGGACCGACCACATTTCGGAAAATCGAAGTTTTCGGATAATCGAGAATGCTTCATTTTTAAGATTAAGGGAAAATATGTGCGCTATTTATTATTATCGTAACAAATGCTTAATAAAAATAAATCAATAGCAAAATAGAAACAAGACTAAACTACCTGAATTTTAATTTTGAAATAACTACCTCTTACATATTTCACATGGGTTCGGGAAAAAGCTTTTTTTGTTGGAATTTCGATTGTCTTTGCGTTGTAGCTCTATCATGAAGTTTTTTAAATATTATTGGTTCATCAGTATCGCAGTCATTTTCTACTGCTTTCTACATAAAACTTTTCCAGTTTAGCAACATCTCTCTTCATAACACTAACCGCTGCAATACCAATGTCGTATTCTTGAGCTTATTTTGTCATACTATCATTCGATTCTACATGATTTATGACTTGAATTTTTAGTTCAATACTTAAAGTAATGCGGTTTTTTTTTTTTTTTTTTTTTTTTTTTTTTGTCTTTTTACACGATAAAAATGATAATTTTTACTCTAGTAAAAATCTTGTACGGGAGCAGAAGTTAAATTCAAAGAAATTCTAAGAAAGGGAATCCAAAATATTTATCTGTACCCGTGGTTCAGAAAGGACCGCTTGCACACCTGAAATGTGATAGTAAAAAAAATCTTTAAAAATGTATTTCGGTTAAACGAGTTTCGGATAATAGAGGTTCCACTGTATATATATATATATATATATATATATATATATATATATATATATATATATATATATATATATATATATATATATATTGAAAATTCGTGTTTTCCCTATCAATCTAAAAAAATAGTTTTATCCTGTATTTCTGCCATTGTAAAATCTTGCTTTCCAATGGAAACCTATGGTCGCAGTCAGAGATTTTTCGCCAATTCCCAAAATTTGATTTCTGGATAAGACGAGTTTAGAAACTCACGTCCTCATATAAATATATAATATCATAAGGTCCATAATAAGGTCCATTAATATTTAAAGAAATTTATGGCAACATGTGCAAATAATATCCATTACTTGTTTTTAATGCTGCCTCATTCTCAGTCCGCAATGCTTTCAATATGGTAATGTGATTTTTATTTTTATTTCCTTTTTAAAGATATTTTATTTTAAACTTATTTGTTTTTCAATAATTTATTTATCTTTTGTTTCTGTGTACGAGTCCCAAATTCATTTTCTTCAGCTTTTTTATGACTAATATCAAGATGAAACCGCACACTTTGTATGTAGAACTCTACACTGTTAAAAATATCGTGAAAAACAACCTCTGTTTTTTCAAAGCTATCTATTTTCTGACCAATAAGAACGCTTCATATGTGTTTATGCAGCGATCTCATTGGTCAGAAAATAGAGAGGCTTTAAAATCAGAGGTAATTTTTCACGATATTTTTAACAGTGTAGGCATTTGGGACCTGATGAATCTGTCTAGGTTCTACAAATATCCATTATTAATTACCTGTTCATTTTTTTTTCTTTTTTAAATTATATTTTTAAATTGTATGTTAAATATAAAGGAGCAGTTTAATTGTCAATGAATGTTTTTTTCTATTTATAATTTTACAATTTTTGTTGTATATTGTAATGGTTTTTAATGGTTATATATACATATAAATTTCAGATATCTCAAAAAAGTATTTATTAAGAAATAATAATAATTTTATATTGCTTGTAAACACAAGATTTAGATATTTAGTAATTGATGTATGTTTTAATTTGGTATTGTCCCTTTACAATAACCAGTTTTAATTTGAAAATCTTGTTTTTGACCATCGAAAAATACTTCATCAAGTAGATGTTTAAAATAATCGAAAATTTATCTTTATATAAGACATTCTGTACATGTTATAAAAAATACAATACTACTTTATATAAAAGCCCTGGAAAGGGGTTGTTTAAATTTGACACTTTTTTAAAAATTCCATTTTATTTCACAATATATTTGGAATGTTTTCAGATAAAGCTTGGGTGAAAGCCAAGTTCATGTTTCTTATCCACTTTCATTCAAAGCGTGTTTATTTGGCCAAAATTGAATTCTTCTTCTTTTCTCCTTTTAACACAGTTTCTCCTTTGCCCTTAAAGCAAATAATATTAAATTTGTTTTGCACTTTAACACACCAGTGGTTACTGATATTTAAAATAAGTAAATCTTAGTAAGCTTACTTTTTCATTTAATACATTTATTTATTTTAAATGTTATTTATAATGACAGAATAAAAATAAGAATATGTATTCTGTCGAATAAGAATATTTTTAAAAACGGAAGTTTCAGATATTTTATTCCCACTCATGAGAATGGACGAGTTTATGACTCTTACTGATAGCATATAGATAAAATATTCAGTTAAATAAAATGTAATATACGAAAAAAAATATCAGAATAAATGAAGAATAATTCAAACATAAAAAGCAAATAAATGTGATTTATGTTATACTTTAAAAAATGTTGGTGGTTTCAATTGTTCATGAAATCTTGATAAAAAGATTTATGATAAAACTATATATATATAAATCACTTAATCCTTAAATGCTGGGTGTTGCTTTTCGGCAACATATCCAATTTACGCTTCTAAAAAAAATTAGATTAATATTGAAGCTATAATGCCTAATGTTGTCAATTAAATACATTTTGAAAAGATTATTAAATCGATTTTCAACATGCAGATGGCAACACTTGTGCTGTTTAAGAATAAAGATAGATTTATTTTTTCAATTGTTGCTACTTGTTCTTTTTGTTTTGTTTGGAGGCTTACGAAATACGTTATTTTGTTCTGCAGTGAGCAAGTAAAATTTATTTCTCATTATATTTCCTAAAATTCTTGTGTGTTTAACATTATAGAATTTTATCAGGGAAAATTATTTTTTCAATTAAAGACCAGTATTGCCGATTAGTAACAAACTGTTTTTTAGCCATAAACCATACTTAAAACAAAATATGATTTTTTAAAGAATTTTCCCATGATTTATTTAAAAAATGAAAGCCGAAAAACATTATTACAATTATTTTTTAAAAATCATTCATTTAAGGGTTAAAACATCCAATTAATTTAACATTTGCTTAAAGTGATAAAAATACAATGAAAAGGCAAAAAAAAAAAAAATCCTTTATTTATTCAGATTCTTGATATTATTCAGGCAAAACATTTCGTAAAATTAAGAAAACATAATATGTAAGAAAATAGGCCCAATTGAACGATATCCATTGTCCGGGATATAGGAAATACCTTTCACCATACAAGATTGAACAGTGCATTTCTATATAAGAATGACAAACAGAAAGCTTAAAAGTAGTATTAAAGAACATATAGCAGATATCAAATACAATACGAAAACTACAGCATTAGCCAGACTATATAACAAAGATACATATTAATTTTTAAAATTGTAGAATAATTCATCCATCAAGATTTTATTTGCCACCCAATATCCGAAAGTCAATAGAGATCTTCTTATACAGTGATGCGTATGCAATGCATATGCAATGATTCAGCCTCCATGGAGCTTCCAAAATTTTAGAAAGAGATGGTATATAGAATAATTAAACAACAATAATATAAAATAATTCACGCTCACAAATGTCCATTCTTAATATTGCAGTTAATTTCATTATTCCTGAGTTCGCGTGATTTTTTCACCAGTTTTCAATTTAAAAATTTTTTGCGAACACACTTCTATCTATTTTAATTCCTGAGAATATTGCCACCAAAGCAATGACACATGTCGAATCTGAATTAATAAAGGTAATTTTTTTTTCTTTTAAATGTATATTTATCATTTTAAGCAAATGCTAAATTAGTTTAAGATTTATGATCCTTGTTTACTTTTCAATTATAATTTTTTGATCTTTACAAATGTCTCACGCATGTTATTATCCATAATACAGGGTTCATATAGTTGAAAGTACAATCTAATTAGTCTTTCGGAAGACATAGTACTTACTTCCAGCACATTCCAGTGAGAACAGCAAGTTAACGCATGATATCAACACCATTGGACAATCAATCACTGTGCAGTTATAAAATTAAGGTACATGTATTCCACGCAAAATATTTTAAATACCTCAGATGAGTAGATTAGAAAATGCAGACTAAACTTAGCTGAAACTATAAATATTCCTGACTGCCATGCTCTTATTGCTGAAACTCTGTTTTATAGAAGACTTAGTTAAACATTACCTCTTATGTAATAGGAATGGTCACTATACATAACTGTTCACACCTGACACATTTCCCAACGCATGTATGAGGCAATTGGATTTCTGCTGTTAGGTAGCTTACATTACAAATGGTAAACGTTTGCCTATTGCAGCCATCCGAAGAAAAGCAACTCTGGAAATTTTAGATATGACACAGAAGCAGACCCACTTCAGTCCAGATATTCACATATGTCTATATCTTTCTAAATATATCTATAGATAGATTGATTGATGCATTCCGTGCAAATGTACATATATATATATCTATAATAATAAAGAAATAAGTTTGTGTGTGAGTGAGTGAGTGTGTCGACGGTGTTCTGAAGAGACCGCTGCACGTAGAGCTACAAAATTTGGGGAAAAGGCACGTCTATATATGAAGTTTTTGCACCTCGAAGCTCGATTTTCGATTTTTTTATTAGATTTTTTTTATTTAATTTTTTATGCGATTTTTTGCACTTTTTTAAGTTTCGAGGCGATTTTTTCCATATAAGTGAGAAGAATATGGTTTCTTTCTTTTAACCCAATATAGTAAATTTTGTTCCCTTTTCAAAAAAGTTTATTCGGAATTCGTGCAGCGATTTTTGAATTTTTAGAGAATTTTTTATGCAGTTATTGAACATCATTTAATGCATTTCCATAAGGAGGTTACCGTAGAGGGACACAGTTCTGTCGCCAAACGCCGCCAAGTTTATCGCCAACTTGGCGGTATATCGCCAAATTTGGCAACCAAAATGAGTCGCCAAAAGTGAAGCCAACTTGGCGATACCTCTAATATTTCTCCAAATTCCCATAGAGTTCAATTCTAAACCAATAGTGATTACTTGCTTACAGAAAATCAACAAATTGAGATATTTTAATGCAACAAAAACTAATATTAACTTAAGGGATTATATTAATTCGATTTTTCCACATTAGGAAAAAGAATACAGTTTCTTTCTTTTAACCCAATATAGTAAATTTTGTTCTCTTTTCAAAAAAGTTTATCTGGAATTCGTACAGCGATATTTGAATTTTTAGCGAATTTTTTATGCGATTATTGAACAGCATGTAATGCTGTTCTGCAATGCATGTAATGCATGTAATCTGCCATCATGTTCTTATGTGCTGATCATGTTCTGTAATGCATGTAATCTGCCATACCTATAAGGGGGTTACCGTAGGGGGGATCCAGTTCTGTCGCCAAATAACGCCAAGTTTGTTGCCAACTTGGCGATATATCGCCAAATTTGGCGACCAAAATTAGTCGCCAAAAGTGACGCCAACTTGGCGATATTTTTAATATTTCGCCAAATTCCCATAGACTTCCACTGTAAAACAATAGAGCTTACTTGCTTACAGAAAATCAACAAATTGAGATATTTTAATGCAACAAAAACTAATGTTAACTTAAGGGATTATGTTAATTATAGTTAAGGGAGTCCAAGTAAATTAATTACGAATAAAAGTAACATGAGCTTAGCATGATTTCCAAAACATAAATTTTAAGAGAGCCCACAGATCAAAGGAAGTAGATTTGAAACATTTATCCAATTACAGTAAATTTTGACATTCGTGATTTTTGAACTTTTTGTGATTTTTAATGCAATTTTTACGTTTCTTCGCGATCTGCTGCAATTTTTTGACATTCCATTTTTGACCTAAAGTACATTCTGCCCTCATTTCAATAAAGTTTATTCGGATTTCGTATAGCAATTTTCGAATTTTTCGGGAATTTTCTATGTGATTTTTAGAGTATTTTAGCGATTTGCTACTATTTTTTCATTAGTGAAAGGGATCAACTTTCGAACACAATATATAATTTTTTTTCTCTTTTCAAAATTTGAGAAGCGATTTAAATTTTTTTCGCGATATCTTATTGTGATTTTCAGAGCTTTTTCGTAATTCCTGCTGTTTTTTGACGTACCCTGGCAACTCCGGGCAAGTTCGCTAGTATATATATATACACATGATAGAAGAATAAGGCCATAATTAACGAATAAATGTAGGTTAATGGTTCTAGATTATAATTTACACTTCAAGTTAATACTGATATTTACAAAGTTACGGGAGGGTAGGGGGGTTTGCGACATCTGACAATCCATACCGGACTCATGCTCGGATTTGCAGGGACTTTAGCTGTCGTCTAGCTAGTAAGATCCGTCTGATCTCGACCACTTCGAAATGAAATCTGAGTCTGGGTTGTTAACTTTTCCCAAGCTCAGGGATGCAAAACTAAGCATCAGCAGTTTCAATTCCATCTGTGGTTCTGAGGTTGTTATTTTCTCATGGGAAACCGCTGACGTATCTTGTTGCTAGGCGGAGAGTGTTTTGGGAACTCTAAGACCACAACTCACATATATGATTTTTTGTTGTGGGAGGATGCTTTTTTATAGGAGCTCATTTTTACGAACAAATGTAGATGTGACTGAACATATGGCCAACCAATTTCTCCTCCCGAATTCTGTGACCAGATTCATCCGTTATAGTTTCAAAATGGCGACTATTTAAACTTTTAAAAAATATTAGGTTGAGCAAAAAGTTCTGGGAAATTTTTAATTTAATAGTTACAAGAATTTGTATCGTATATAGGAATACTAGTGGTACACTCCCTCTACTCGATTATGGCCTCTTTCGATCAATGCAACACTTTTCAAGGGCCGTCGATTTGAATCCTTTAATGAAGTTGAAGAAGCATGTCAAGAGTTTTTCGATTCCAAGGAGCCGCCATGGTACTCCGGAATCTGGTAGAATGATGGCAGAAAGTCGTGGACTATGATGGTCTCTAGTTTGATCAATAATCCTTGTTGCTTTTGTTGTTAATTTGCGCATAACAACTCAACTTTCACAAATTTCCAGGAACTTCTTGCTCAACCTAGTAAAATGAACAAAACTTAGATGTATTTATATGACCAAAAGAATTTAGAAATATTAAAAATTTTTCGACTTAAGTGGACCCCATTAACAGGATTTTGGTACATTTTTGTTCTGTCTCTATTTGAAACAAGTTAGAAATTGCACGTCAAACATAGCAAATGCGTTACTAGTGTAACTTGTTTTAGAAATATTTTTTGCATCGCATATTGAAGTAAATGTATATTTTAGTACACTTCATAAGTGTATATCAGTTTCATTCTGTTCGAAAGTCTGTAATATCATTAAAATCCCCTTGAAATATTTTTTTCTCATTGGCCTTAATGTAACGGAAAAAATTTGAGTGTCCCTGTAATTGAACTATCCTAGCAAAGAGGAAATTGCTGGCCAGCAGCAAGATAGGTTCTGGCAATGATGGAGAAGTGCTGGATAATAGTCCATCACTGCATGGCCACTGCTGGACAGCTTCAGCCAACTTTGCTGTTGGAAATCATTAGATAAAATTCTGGTGGGCCTCCATTTTATCTCATGCGCTGGCCCATCACTACATGGAAGTGCACGAACTTTTGCAGTATTATTTCTGGGAATCCTTACGTTAGTTGGCGTTGCGAATATCGAAGATATTGAGTATTTAAAAACAAATCTGAAATGAATATCTAAATATCTTATCTATTATTTTTTTAACTGTAAATAATATAGCACCACTGCCACCAACAAAATAAATAAGTAAATGAATAAATAACTAAATTCTTTATTTCAAGGTACTTTTTTCTGCTTAAATCTTGTTTTACTAAGTTACAAAGGATTTCAGTTTTCATAATTTACACAGATGAGAATCAATAATAAAAAATAAAGCGTATAAAATATATGGGATTTTTATACAATACAATAATTTCTATACCAGTTTAATGATTGGGAACGTAAATCATAAAATAATCAAACTTGAAATAGTGTCATGAGAGCTTGAAAACAATGAGCGGTCGTAGAATACGCAGACATTACTTGTTCATGCCCAATTACGAAACCAAACAGCACCGAGCGTGGTTAGTACTTGGGGTGATGACCACATGGAAAACACTGCAAGTTCAAATATTTCTATAGACATTTCTATTACAGATATTTCTAAACCTCTTGGTGAAACTAGCTTATAAAAAAAGGACTAAAATGCTTTTGTTTTTTATAGAATTCTATAAGATTTTTTTAAGGGAAAGTGCTGGACCAGCAAAGGAATAACAGTGGGATAGGTGCTAGCACTGCAGGAAAAGTTCCGGATTGAAGTAATGTGATGGCATACCAATGCTGGCCTGCTGTTGGTCATCACTGATGGGCCAGCTTCATTTCACACGGAGACTTTTGTACTGGTTTAAGTAATGGCACCATTGCACTTTACCGCTGATGGCAGTGCTGGCTGCCATCTTTTTTCTAGCTGATGGCCCACTGATCCTTTCTTTGCTGGAATAAATCCAATTTTCATAAAATTTGAAATTACTCGACAGAATTTTGCAAGGATTATATATTTCATATTTCAGGCCGTTCGGTTAGGTAGTTTTTGCTCTGAACGGACCGATCGACGACTATAGGTGCTACGTATTTATATAACTACGAACGTACCTAAAAATGACTGATATATAGAAATTTGAAATTCTAGAATGGCTGACATGTTAAAAATATAATAACAGCTTAAAAGTAAGGAATTTCTCTATAAACGGGTTTAATTTATCAGTTTTATCACAACTTGTTTCATGAAATTTTTCTTTTGTTGTTGTAACATTTTTTTTTTCTCTTAAATCTGCTAATCATAACATATTCCAAGAAAATTTCGCCAATCTAATTATCGTAAAACTAGTAATCCAGCGAAATTCTCACACAAATTCAGTATTGACAAAAACTGCAATGAATCTTCTATAATGAGTTTCTGCGCTTTTTAGCTTCTTGTATTTCAGTAATACTTGCTAAGAACATAAACACTAAAAATAATAAAACTTTTTCTAAAATTTATAAGTGTAGAAGATTCCCTAAGCAAAATTTTAGAATAGTATAATATAGTAAATATTGTTACCAATCGACGGATTCTAGTCATGTTTTAACCCTTTCAGGGCAAAGTACTTCTATTCGTAAAATGCTGAAATGAATGAATGCCATCAGAATTTAAAAACAAATTTATTAGTCCAGGCATTAGGTGCTCAAAAAGGACAAATAGGGGAAAGTTTTGGTGTAGTTTTGATATTTGGTGCCTTTATGTTTTGTGGGTCGCTGAACACGAATCTGAAGTTTGCCAACAAAATTTATCCCGGGAAACACGTTTTTTTGGCAAAAAACGGGAAAAAAACGGTATTTTCTTTTTTTTTTTTTTCAAATAACTTCAAAATTATACATTTTACGCAAAAGTCCTCAATACATAAATTGAAGAGGATAAAATTTCCTACATTTTATGTATTAAAAGTTTTTTTCTCTGATCAATGGTTTAGCCGTGACAACGCCATAAAAATGGGAGTGAAAATCAAAAAATTCAGAGAAAACGGGAATTACGCCGCTGTACGTAGATTTAACATGAAAATTGACAATTTTACACAAGCATTGACTATAATTTATACTAAAGATTATATGAATGACTACATTTTACAATGAAGTTGCTGATAATAAATAGTACGACTCATTTTGAATCATTATTTAATTATAAATAAACATGTACATTAGTAAGTACATTTATTTAAAAAACAAAAAAAAATATTATTTCCACTTTCTTTTACTTGAGGGTCCCTGCTTTTCACCGACATCTACAGCATAGAAAATAGACATCTAGAATTAGTGGGTGTTTTTTATTACTACCAACAGTATAAAATAAATGTTTTTTTAATAAAAATATTTGATACCTTCTGGCATGACTTTTTCTTGACATTTTAGTTGAAGTACAATTTTTTTTTTTTTTTTTTTTTTTTTTTTTTTTTTTTTTTTTTATCAAATACAGCAGAATTTAAGTTAGTCACATAAAATACTTTTGCACCATTATGCAACGGCAACAAGATTTAAAATGTAACGAAAATGTGAATTTGGTTCAAAATATTTTGTTTATAGAAGAAAATTACAATGAAGACCACATGAAATTTTGCAAGAGCGAAATGTTTAAATTTATGACCAAATTTGGACAAAAATTACCAGTTGTATGTAGATATATCGGGACAAAATCATTTAAAATATATTACTTGGCTGCAAATTCTGAGTGGTTACAAAATTGATCCAGCAAATTCTCCAAATTCAGATTTGATACAATGCAAAGCATAATGTAAGCATTTTCTCATGATATATTAATCATGACATCTTATGATTCCCTATCTTTACATAATGTTCCTGTTAGGTTTCCTGTAAAGTTTGTGCAGAAATAAATATGAATATACAACAGAATATGCAACACAGCAATTTTCATTAATGCTGTCGAATGTTTGTCCCGTACCTTAAATTTTAGAAAAAGAAAGTTTAGAATTTGTTATAATAATAGAAAAATAGTTTTATCACTTTAGCTTCCATACCGTTAAGAAAGTATCATTAAAATTATCAAGAAGAACGTAAAATCATGCGTCAATCAGATTATGGAACATTTTTGAACGCATTCGAGCTACTATAATAAAACTTCATAGTTTAATAACATGAAAAACGATGTCTAAGTAATAATTTGTAAAACATATAACACGTTTGAAAACACAATTTCAACCAAAATCGAAAAAATAGCTGAAAATTTTGTACATCCCTGTATATGAACTATAGATTTATCATATAATTCACAATATGCTAAAATTTAGAACTGTTAGTGAACGCATAGCGCAGTTGAAAATTCCTCATTAGCAATTTCCGGCAATAAGCGGGTATATAGATGTCTTGTGCAGCCTTATATATGATTTATAGAATTTATACACGCTAAATAGTATGCAATTTAAAAAAAAATTAAAAGTGTTCCACAACTGAAAATGCACTTCCATCAATTATTGTTCATACAGAGAAAAATATAACTGATTTATTTTGTGTGCCCCTGTATATGAAAGATCAATGGCACATCATATTCAATAGTAAGCATCTTATAGAGCACCTAGGAGATATATATCAATTTAAATACTTTTGAAAAGGTGTAACATGAACAAAATACACCACAAACAATTTTTCTCCATAGACCGTAATGTAACATAATTCTTTTTAATGTCCCTGTAAATGATCGATAAATACTACCCATACCATATTCTATAAGAAATCATCTTGTAGTGCACTTCATACATATGTATATAAATTTCAAAGTTTTTGAAATTATGAAACATTATTGAAAAAAAAAAAAAAACACAAACGATTTTTTCCCATAGGCCGTAATATAATGAAATACTTTTGAATGTTCCTGTAACGAAATTATAACTGCTACACGCAACATTTTACATTACCTAACATTCAATAGTGAATATCAATAACATTTTTCAGTTTCATGGCGATGCGACTATATTGACGCCAAAAATAATTATGGCCAGCTAGAATCGGTAAATCACCTACCGTGCACTGCCGTAATTCCTGTTTTCCCAGAATGTTTTTTTCACACCCATTTTTGCGGCGTTGTCACGGCTAAACCATTGATCAGAGAAAAAAACTTTTAATACGTAAAATGTAGGAAATTTTATCCTCTTTAATTTATGTATTGAGGGCTTTTGCGTAAAATGCATAATTATGAAATTATTTTGAAAAAACAAAGAAAATCCCGTTTTTTTCCAGTTTTTTGCCAAAAAAACGTGTTTCCCGGGATAAATTTTGTTGGCAAAATCCAGATTCGTGTTCAGCGACCCAAAAAACATAAAGGCACCAAATCTCAAAACTACACCAAAACTTTCCCCTATTTTCTACCAAATGACTGGACTATATATCAAAATAAGCAAAAGATTTTGTTCACGTATTTATTAAAACGAAAATTTTCATTTCAATATTCTGGTGCCAATGTGGCATTTAAGAATTAAAATCAAGTGGTCCAAAAATGAACCACCGAGCTTTAAAAGTGTTAAAAGATAATTTGTGGCAAAATTTGTACAGCGGTATCCTTTATTTTCAAGACTGTACAAGCTAGTTTCTCCTTTTTTAAACTGTTAGAAGTCCTAAAAAAATTCCTCCTTAAGTTATTCGGGGGCATTGTCAGTATTTTGGGCCATTTTTGTTCTGCCTCTGTTCGCAAAAAGGAATGGTATATAGAACTTTGAAATTCTAGAACGGCTGGCATGCTAAAACATGGCAACAGCTTAAAAGTAAGGAATTCCTCTATAAACGTATTTCATTTATCAGTTTTATTAAACCTTGTTTCTTGCAATTTTCCTTTTGATGTTGTAACATTTTTTTCTCTTAAATCTGCTAAAGGTAACATATTCCATGAAAATTTTGGCCAAATTTATCGATAACTAGCAAAATATAGTGAAAATAACAATATGGCGAAATTCCCATCCAAATTTAGTATTGGCAGAAACTGCAATAAATCTGCTATAATGATTTCCGTGCATTTTAGCTACTTGTCTTCCATTAAAACTTTTTAAAAAATAAATAAAATCAAGAAATAATGAAGTTTTCTGTGTAATTTATATGTGTAGAAGACCTGCCAAGCAAAATTTTAGTACAGTATAAAATATTATTTTTACAAATATATTGATTACAAATACATTGATATTGTTACAAATACATTGATATTGTTACAAATACGTTGATACCAGTATATTTTAAAAGATAATTTCTGGCAGAATTTGTACAGCGGTATCTTTTATTTTCAAGACTGTACAAGCTGTTTTTTTTCTATTATAAACTGTTTATTTTTCTGAAATTATTTACTAAATGCACTATTATGTCGTAAGTCAGTGAGAAAATCAGACCCTTTAAACACAAATTTTGCCCCTTAAGATAAACTTTTACGCATAAAAAGTTATGCGATATTAATTAATTAATGTGTGTGAATTATATTAAGTTATTAATCACTTGTTCATCAATTTCATATTTAAAATTATATGATATTGAAATGTTAGAAATATAACTGTTTTACTAAGTTACTGTGTTATAAAAACATATTTTTGTAAAAAAAGCTTCGAGATAATAAATCTTGTAAAAAATGTTCAGTTTTTTAATGTTTTATTTCCTGTGAACTATGCATTAAATATTACTGCATTTAGTTCTGAACAAACAATAGAAATTTACCAAATTTATAACACGAAATTGTGTTGTTACTTTTATTCCCAATAGAGTAATCTGTCAAAAAATGATAAATTACTAATGTTGTAATTGAATTTTTTCTTTTTTTTATTATTGAATGTGACATAGTACTTATGACTGATGACATTTATTATTCGAAATGATTGATTATAGAAATTTTTTTTCCCTAAATATAAAAGAATTCATTAAAAAAAAATCAATGATATCCTATCGGATATTAGTAAAATTTTTTTTGGCGATATTCATACTTTCATATTAATTTTTATGATTAGTCTGAATTTTTTCTAGTTGCAAAAAAAGAAATCTTGATACAGGGTTGATTGTAAATACTGTTTTGACGATATCTTTAACAATATTGTTAATATTAAAATGACATATTGCCTGAACAATCAGAGTGTTTATATTTTGACAAAATTGAACTAATATAGGAAATAAATTTCATTTTTTTCAATTTCTTTTAAATGTAAACCAAATATTGCTGTATTATCGGCCTTTTTATGCATATATTATGAATTTTATTTACAACGAGTTCTCCCAAAAATGTTTTTTTCTTCTCAAGAATGCAAAGTTTTTTAATAAATTCACGAACTTGTTTCTAAACCTAAAAGCATGGAATTATTTCACATGATTATTTGGAATGGAATAGAGTTTTACATTTTTCAACAAATGTATCATGTCTTGAGTTATGTCAGATTTAAATGTCCTTAAATTCCGTACAAAGTGCAGATTTTGACAGAGTTTTCTAGAAGGTCTTTCACATTTATCTAAAAGTGGGAAACCGATTTCATAGTTTTTAGTAACACCATTAACGAATTTCATGCGTCTATGATTAAAATCGGTATTGTGAATGTGTTAAAAAACTACGAGTTTGGATTTGAGAGCAGACCTAAGAATCTTTGAAGTTATTTAGCATATTTTGTGGCTATTCAACTTTGAATTACACGAGTCTCTGTGTAATTCAAAGAGGAATTCTAGATGGATTCAAAGAGGGATCAATTACGCCTTTGATAACAATTTAATGATATATATATATATATTCTCCAATTATCTCACACTTTTTCTTTCAGAATTTTTAATTCGTAATGAATGCTACTCTCAGATATATCGAATTCTTTGGTGGGGGACTCCCCCGCAGTACCATGTACTCCAAAATGGCTCCCCAGGCTATGTGTAACTTCCTTGATAGTCATATAATATCTTCATTAACCTCACAAATTTCCTTCAGTAAGTTTTATTTTTACTCGTAATAGAGACTGCGCTCAGAAATGTCTAATTCCGTGTGTCAGGGGGGGGGACATCCCTACCCCAGCCCACCAAAATGGCACCCCTAAAACCTACATAAGATTTAAAACGTAACACATATCCAGGTTGATAAATAGTTCGTTTTAAATTTTAATTTTTTTGCTCGAAATTTATGATTATGAAATTTTGACTTTATTAGGAAATTTATAAATCAATAAATATATATATATTGGTTATTGAACAACATTTAATGCATCTCCATGCCTATATGGGGGGAAGTAAAAATAGGATCACCCAACCGGAGCACCCACCAAATTTGGCATAGGTTCAACGCTCCGGTGGAAAACCCCACCACCAACTACGAAAAACCACATACAAGATAACAGTCCCAGAAAAAACAGAAAAACAGGGTTAATTGAAGCAAACTATAGTGAAAATCTCACTAGAACGAAAAATATCTACATACAACAATTACATAGATTATTAGTACAAAAAAAAAAAAAAAAAAAAAAAAAAAAAGAACACTTCTTGTAAAACACCGACAGTGTACCAAAAACATTACGTAAATTTACAGACGATCAAGCTCCAAACACTTGATAACACTTGATAACATAGTAGAAAAAGTCCTATACAGTATGAACGAAACTTAACCAAACTATACGTGAATATCATGTTATCAGTCACTGGAAAACTATGTTTATCACGTTAGTCATATGTAACAAGTCACTGCTACGAAGTAATAATGTCCAGATAAAATGTCCTTGAAAACTGATTTTGGAAATTGCAAAATTGTCCATTTGCAGTAACTCAGCACTATGTACATAACTCAAGAATTACCCAATAACTTCAAAAATAGTTCTGGACAAAAGAAACCATTTCGGCAAAGCATGAAGAACCAGGGGAAGGGGGGACCCTGTTATGTCGCGAAATGCAGCCAAGTTTGTCGCCAACTTGGCGATATATCACCAAATTGGCGACCAAAATTAGTCGCCAACTATGGAAAAACTGGTGAAAATAAATTTAACATCAGGAGCTCAAAATTAATAACGATTCATTTAACTCATTTCACATCAGGAGCTCAACATCTACATAATCACTAAACACTGCACATCTAATGACTTCCCGTTTGCTACACTTAGGTAATACTTTCATAAAGATAAAAATGTGATATCATAATAAAATTGCCCGATTGGAAACATTAATTCTTGTTACAATTTCTCTATGAAGACGGCTTCCAATTCCTTGTTTTAAACACAAATTAAAAGAAGTACATTTTTCAAACGTGTGATTAGTTTGTTTTTTTTATCAGTTAATTTCGTGATAAAACTTATGGGGTTATAATTATTTTTGACCGACATCACGCTTTCTATTAATAATACATCTAAAATGAAATATGATGAATTTTGGATTAACATCAATCTCTCGATTTTTTTAAATTTTCTTTGAAAGCATATGCAATTCCGAAAAAAATGTTTTTTTTTTTTTTTTTTTTTTTTTCCCATGATAATATTATTTTATTTCCGATTTAATTTTAATTCCACTTTATAGTTAAATAATTTATTGGCTATCAATATTTTTAAAGAAATTTTTATTTTCTTATCACGACATTTACATTTAAACAATTTAATATTGATGATCAAATTTCAAAGTTATATTTCAAAATTAAATGCTCAAAGATTTTATGTTTATGAAAGGTATATGAATATACCTTTCATTTTTATACTCTGGAATCACTTCATTTTTATACTCTTATTTCTTAAAGTCTTTACTTATAAACACATACATACATACATACACAATGGTACTACAATCCATGTAGGATTTTGACCTCTCTCAATATACCTCTCCAGACCTTCCGATCTCTGACCTTTATTTTATAAATTATAATTTGGTTTTGTGCAATATCTTTCTCTATCTCTTCTATCCATCTCTTCCTTGGTCTACCAACACTTCTTTTACGAATTAAATCACCATTATAAATCGTGTTTGTGCTTCTCTCATCCATCTTTCTTTACTTATAAAACCTTATGGAAAATTATAATCAGAATGAATGTTTCATTAATGTGCAATAATGTTCTGTTAATGTGTGAAGGAAAAACGTAACATTCTATTCTATTTTTATAACACTTAATTGTAGCAAAGAATAAGTTACCAATAGATGTGAACTAACATCTACTACAACTTTTTCCCGAATACTAAGCTCCAAGTCATTTAGATTACAAATTGTAGAGTTAAACTTATTTTATATCTTCATTTTCAACACAAATGGTACACTTATCAACACATTTAATTTTTTAATAAATCACGTCTTCTTCCACACTGTATCTGCATTCTTTATTTTGTGTTATATAGATAAACGACTTTAACATGCAAATTTCACTTAAAATTTCAAGGAAATCAAAGTATTATTAAAAGAAAAACAATATGAACATTTCTAAGGCGATGCTTGATTTATTCACGTAATAAATTCTATATATTAGAAAATATTAACGCAAATATTATCTTACACTGTCGCTTCCTTAAAGCTTTTCTTACATAATATAAATTTGCAGTTTAAGCAAAGTTTCTTAGAACGTCGAAAAAAAATTTCCCATATTTATCAGTAATTTTCAAGTGTTGATTGTCTATTGTGTGTAATTTCACTCATAACATTTGTACCTTTTGAAAATAATTACATACCTTTACACAGTTTGGAGAACGCCGATATCGGAATACAATATGATTTTCAACACGTGTATTTTCAACAAAATTCACGTTGAATTTTGTAAGACTGCAATGGTTTCGTTTTACAGAGTAATTATGTAAAGCAAAGATTGAGGAACGTGTAGTTTATTGAAGATGGATTTTTTAACTATTAAAAAGTCAGTATTATATAACTGATGTCAAAAACTCCATTTATTAACTTATGAAATGAATTTTACATGACTCTTAAAATGTTTTTAGAAATAACTTAATATTAATATTTTACTTTTTAATTACAAAACGCTTATTCTAAGGAAATATATTAGCTTATGATCATCATTCTGTTAATTAATTCTTGTAGATATTTTTACGCAAGTACGGAATTGATTGAGAAACTTTTGTTAACTAATAATTTATTGAAAATGGATTTTTTAACTATTAATAAGTGCGTTTTATAGAGTTGATGTCAATAACTCCATTTTTTTATGAAAGGCATCATTTATTACTCTTAGGATTTTTTAAAATAAATAACATAATGTTAATAGTTTCATTTTAATCACAAAACAAACACTTATTCTAATAAAATATATCAGCTTGTGATCATTATTCTTTTGCTTCTTCTGCATTTTTTTACGTAAGTACTGAATTATTGAGAGCTTTAGTTATGGTGGTGACTATTTTTTTTCTGTCATTTTTTAACGTCTGCATTGTTAAATTTTATGAAATACAACTTAGATATTTCAAGGGACATATTTTGCATATTCTGCGTATCGTTTACAAAATCTATTTCAGTTGTATTCAAAATATATTTTTAAAGAAGTACAATGATTTAAAGAAAATAAGTTGTTCTCATTGTTCTTAGTACAATGATTTGTCGTATAAATGTACATTATACTATTTTCAAAATTATTTTGTGCTTTGATTTATTCTATAAACTTTTTTAGCGTTTTATTTATTTATATATTTTTTTATTTTACTATTTTATGCATTGTAAAGACACATATTCATAGAAAATAAAAATGTTATTTTTAAAATTTGGAAAATGAAACTTGTAGATATTTCTTCGAGTAAGATTAAAATATTTTTTCTCTAAAAGTTTCGAAGGTTTTTTTCAATAATTATTTTAGTTATTTAAACAGCTATATCTTTCAAAAATATTTTTTGAATAATAAAATTGATCACTTTATGTATTGCTATTATAATATGTTAAAGTAAATTGTATCTTAAAATATCCTATAAAAATAGAGTGTCACTTTCTAGAAATTCAATCTATATTGAAATTAATAATTTGACAGAAAAGCACACCTGTAACTATAAAAAAGAAGGAAAAAATGAAAGATATTTTTCGTTTTGAATGCAGTCGTTTTTGCGTTTCAGACATTCGTATCATGCAAAATACTTTGTCTCAGATTGAACACTCTTAATGCAATAAATATGTAAGGCATAAATTATACAATTCAGTTCAAATGCAATAGGAAATCACGTACTATACAATCAAAATATCAGATAAGACTAAAAACGTAGTTTTATCTTAAATTCTTATATATAAATTGGAGCACACCATACAGCACAAAAATATACTTATAGTTTAAAGGTATTAACTTTTTTTTCAATTCTTTGATATCTGCCGTGTTTTGCTGCGATATCACGTGCACTTATATGAATTTTATTTGAACACAAATTACGTGCTCAGATGTTAGTGCAGTAAAGTATTACATATATATATATATAATGTATTTAAATAAAGAATTGTTCATTATTGTAATGTACATAAAATATATATCAAATTTATAAAATGTAAATTTGTTAAAAAAAAATTTTCTTGAATTTAAAACCTTGAATATAAATGTGTTCTGATTTACCAAGAAAAACATTCATATTTCGCTTTCGTGTACTAAAATACTTTTCGAAAATATTTACTGTGACCATGACATTTATTAAGGTTACGTGTTAGAAGTATATCTTTTGTGAAACAATGCAATTTGATCTAGTTCAATTTGTTCTGGTTCGAGCCATATATTTAGCGTAACTATATAATTTTAACTCGATTCAACGCGACGATTCGAAACATAAATTTTGTTGAGCAGTAATATTTAAACAAATTCAATTACATCTCTAGGTTGAGGAAGACAGGCTGCGAAATTGGAAGATAGCTCATGACAATGACAGGCCAACTTTTAACGTGTCCTGTATGAATATTTTCCTTGCATAAAGAGTTGATATCAACTAGTTTTCTCACAAACACATCTTCTTTTTGCTATTAATTAAAAGAAATATGAAATAAGTGCTGGATACAGCTTCTTGCATATCATTACTGTTTAGAAATGTACAAAAGTTCATCTAACAATGTATTATACAGAAGCGTATAATATATTATTTATACCTCTTTAAATATATAAAATATTTTATTACTTTTATTCTTGTGCATGCAGTTTTTGTTGAAATAAAATCACATAAATGTAAACTATGTCACTGGAAAATATAGAAGATGCTGATTAATGGTAAAAACTTACAGAATAAAATGTAAATATTCTACAGAACAACACTGGTATGATTCAATTTATATTCAAGAATTTCCAAGTAGAATTATAAAACTACGTTTGTACGATATTCAGAGATGTTGAGAGCATTAAAGATAATTTGCTTTCACATATCAATACAATTGTAAAATATGCGACGTATGTATTTATCGCATAATAAATTTTCATTAGGAGTATTTTTCTCGATTTTTTAATCTTACTGAATAAAATATATAACTTTTTTTATATGGATATTAGCTTATATTTTTGTATTATACTGATCTTTAAAAATGTTTATGTTTGTTAATTGTAATTATGTATAATGCTTTGATGTCGCTCATTTCTAGAAATGTAAGAGTATGTAAAACTTTTTTTCTTCTAATATCCAAACATTATTCTCACACCTTTTATTCATCGAGAAATGCAACCAGGTTTTTGACTATTTTAACATTTTATAATTAAGCAGTTAATACACAAATGTTTTCTCTAATAACATTTAACAAGAGTACATAAATAAGTGCAATTTGAAGATTTACATTGATTCTAAGTCGTTATAAATGAATCTATCTATGTTTACTTGTAAACACAGGAATGAAAAAATCTAGGATATTGTTTCGGAAACTATAAGCTGTGGTGTAATAAGTTTTTAATTTTGGTCCAGTATATTATTCTGTAGCCTGGCATGATTTCTAAGAAAATAAAACGACTAAAAATATATTTGTTTTGCATTTAAGTTAAAAGAAAAAGAAATTTGCTTCCCATACTCTTAAATGTCGAAAAATAATTAAAATAGAACATGTAAAAGCACTATTCAAGAGCCCATTAAAATGCTCTTCGCTCTTTAGGTTTGCTACTTCAGTACGGTGGGACATCCACCTGCTTGTAAAGTAGCTAAAACTTTTAATAAATCTCATCAAGTGTAAAATCTCGCCATTCATAATCTTAAACATTTAAACAGATAATAAAGTCTAATTCATATTTTATTAAATGTTTACTATTCTTATTTATTCCTTATGGCTTATTCACGATGTCATTAATTCACTTCAATTATTTTACCAAAGTTTGAACGGTACCATAGTAAAAATTACAAATGGATAATATCTAGCATGAATATCTTTACAAAATGTATCGATACTGAAATCGAACAAGTATTTTAAAAAATGCACAATTGTACAATATTATTGAATGAAGTATTGCATGTATGAAAATCCCGTATATGATCATCGCTGGAAACTGAAAGTAGACTTTCTCTGTCTAATAATATTTCCCGACAATAAATATTATGGGTTAGACGCTTTGAAAAATTGTATTTGTTCTCTCTAAACATTTTAACTTACGATTTCAAATAAAGAAGCCATCCTTCCAGGATTTTATGCATTCGTTTCCGTAAATATAAAGTAGGAAATATATCAAAGATGAAAAAAATAATTGCATACCATCGTAAAATACCTAAAACGTATTTCAAATTGTGTTCTTATTTCTAATACACAATTAAAAATATACTTTATTTTACTCAGAGGCTGAGCTCGCATTTTAATGGAAACTTAGGAAACTTGGAAACTTTTTATGTGTGGAAAGGCGGCATGTACTAGAAAAGGCACAAATGTCATATACGCCCAATATTGGCGCGAATTTTTTCCGACGCCAATTTGCCGAAAACCTCGTTACTATATCATCTATATTCGGGCAATTATATCAAGCAAAATAACCACAGTTTGGCGCCAGTTAAGTACCCGGTGCGTATATGATATTGGCGCCAGAAAAAAATCGCGCCAATATTGGGCGTATATAACATCTGTGCACTAGAAAATCTTATTGATTAAATATGTAAATTTCAATTATTTTCTATACGCAGAAGATAATTTAGCAAAATTTAGAGATTATCCACCGTACAAAAAATGAAAAAAAAAAAAAAAAAAAAAAAAAAACGAAAATGGAGAACACTGTCACAATAAGAACTTTTGTGATGTTTGTGGTGAGAACTTCATCTCCACATCTACTGCAACTACATTTAGTTGGCTTAAATAGTTTCCTAAATGAAGGAATTTTGTAATCGAGCAAGAAAACACAGCATAAGATTTGTTAGCAGTAGACGCAGTAAAAGTGTCGTGCATACAAAATACTTTATAGATTATTATCACTGTACCAATGATATTGCAGCATCTGCAAGAGTTATGGAACATTTGCAGTTTTCTGTTATTTAATGAACATTAAGTTCAAACTGAAACGATAGATGGCAGCACACATCAGCGCAGTGATTCTCTCTTCGGACTCTCTCAGAACTCTCGTGTGGACTCAGTTTATTGCCGGCTGTCGGCTAGTACGGACGTAAAAAGACTGTCTCGCGAAGTGTTTGTAGACGCACTTTAATTAATGTTTTAATTATGTAATCTGTAATTTAATTTGTAAATATTCGTATTCAAATATAATTTAGTTACTACTAAACGCATTTTTATTGAATTGAAGTACATCGAGCTATTTAGTAAACTAATGGATTTAGATTCCCTAAAACGTGGAAGTGACGCGTAGCAGACATTTCAAGTGGTGACCTTGCATTAAGGACTTATGGACACGCAAACTACACTGTTGCTTCAATTCTTCAGCATTCCGTTTTCCCAGATTTGATTGGGGACTAACCATTGCTTTTTGCCAGTTTTGGTTACAGATGGAAGTTTCCGCATCCCACATGTGACATTACGGAAGGTAAGTGGCTAATTTATTTCCGTTCACGTTTTTTGTCAGGTGTGCTCATTGTTTTTTTTTTTTTTTTTTTTTTTTTTTTTTGTATTTACGATGCCAGCTGATCCCCCGCAACAGGTTGAGAAAGTCGCAGTTAGATTTCCCCCTTTTTGGGACAAAGAAGCAGGCTTATGGTTTATAAATATTGAAGCGCAGTTTATTTTAAATAATATTACCCAGAATACTACGAAGTATTACTCCGTGGTTTCGGCCCTCAATTCTGAAGTACTTTCTTTTGTGAGCGATATTGTGAAAAATCCCCCGAATGCTGATTTGTATTTAACCCTTAAAAATCGCTTGATCGCTGAGTTTGCGGATTCTGAGCAAAAGCGAGTGAAAGATCTGCTAATGCATACGGTTTTGGGGGATGAAAAGCCATCATACCTTTTACGAAAAATGCGACAGCTTGCCCAGGAAAAAGTTGGCGAAGAATTTTTAAAAACACTATGGATTCAGCGTTTACCGAAAGAAACTCAAGCCATTTTATCTGTTTCGGAGGATAATTTAGATAAACTCGCGCAAATGGCTGACAAAATTATCGAGGTGGGAATTCCACAGGTCGCGGAATCCCAAAGGCGCGTTGAACAAAATAAAGGAAACGCGTCAGTTTCAGAGTTGCAGGCGCAGATCGCGGAGTTGACCGAGCAAGTGAAGCATTTATCACGCTTTGGCCAGCGGCGGGAAAATAGATCTCGGGACCGTTCTACACATAGAAGGCATAGATCACAGTCTCCTAAGCGCATGAAAGAAACTTATGATGGTATCATGCAACTTTCGCCGAGAAAGCAAGACAATGCCGTCCCCCATGTAAGTATACAAAACCGGAAAACTAGAGATGAAATCGCATGTGGCGCAATGTGATTTCAATGTCAACACATCCAGTCGCCTTTTCATTCATGATCCTACCTCCCGATGCCATTATTTAATCGATAGCGGTAGCGATGTTTGTGTTTTGCCATATACGGCCAAGATGTCTTTCGTGGCCCAATCTAATTTAACACTGTATTCAATCAGCAATTCTCCAATCAAAACATATGTTACAAAAACAGTAACACTAAGCCTAAATTTACGCCGCGAATTAAAATGGCCATTCATAATCGCTAATGTTAGTAAACCAATTATCGGCGCGATTTTTTAAAACATTATGGATTATTAATTGATTTGAAAAATTATTGTTTACACGACCCACTCACAAAGTTTTCTTTCAAAGGCACTACCATTAACTGCCACAACAAAAGTGTTACACTTGCTTCTAGTAGTGAAAAATTTCATGACATTTTAAATAAATACAAGGATATCATTTGCCCCTACCCTGCATCTCCCCAGCCAAAGCACAATACCGTGCATAGAATAATTACAAATGGACAGCCAGTCTTCAGTCGTCAGCGGCGGTTGAATCCAAAGCAATTGACAATCGCAAAGCAGGAATTTCAGACCATGATGGAACAGGTATCTGTAGGCCTAGCAAATCAAATTGGTCAAATCCCCTGCATATGGTTCCGAAAGCTAACGGTGAATTTCGCCCCACCGGTGATTATCTCTCCCTAAATAAACAAACTCAGATGTATAGATATCCTTTACCACACCTGCATGATTTTGTACAAAATTTACATAAGCAAAAATTTTTTTCGAAAATTGATCTTACAAGAGCATATCACCAAAATCCGGTGCATCCCGATGATGTTTCAAAAACGGCAATTACCACACCGTTTGGACTTTTTGAATTTGTATCTATGCCATTCGGTTTAAAGTGCGCAGCCCAAACATTCCAACGTTTTATGAACGAAGTGCTACACGGTTTTGATTTTGCTTTTGGCTACATCGATGACATATTAATTAGTAGCTCATCTGAGCAGGAGCATGCTAAGCACTTAGATATGGTTTTCAGTCGCCTTTTTGAATATGGCATTCGAATTAACGTAGATAAATGTGTTCTGGGTGTTCAGGAATTGTCTTTCTTGGGCTGCCTCATTAACGAGCAGGGTATAAGGTCAATGCCTGAGCAAGTAACACCTATCTTGAATTACGATATGCCGAAAACTGTTGAAGATCTGAGGCGATACCTTGGATTACTTAATTATTATCAGCGTAATATCCCACAAGCTGCTCATGTCCAATCAGTTTTAAGTGATTATTTAAAAGGTTCCCGAAAGTCAGACAAAAGTGAGATTGTGTGGAACGAGGAGAGCAGTAAAGCATTTGAGGATTCGAAACGTCAGCTCGCAAATGCAGCTTTGCTTTTTCACCCTTCGCCAAATGCTCAACTTGCCTTATTTGTTGATGCTAGTGATTTTGCTATAGGTGCGGCATTGCATCAAGTGGATGAGCATGACCTTCAGCCGTTAGGTGTCTTTTCGCGCAAATTGTCCGATACTGAAAAAAAGTATTCCGCGTATGATAGAGAGTTGTTTGCTGATTATTCTGCTATTAAACATTTTCGTTTTATGCTGGAAGGTCGTAATTTCACCTTATATACTGATCACAAACCACTTACTTATGCTTTTTCCCCAAAAAGCGACAAGTGTTCCCCACGTCAATTGCGCCAACTGGATTCCATTAGCCAGTTCACCACCGATATTAGACACGTTAAGGGGGTTGTTAACATACCAGCCGATGCACTCTCGCGAACCGAAGCCATAACTTGTCCTATTCCAATTAACTATGAGCAAATAGCTGAGGATCAGACCACTGATAATGATTTACGAAATTGCTTGGCAGATAATTCATCATCGCTTAAGCTCAGTAAATTCGTTATGCCCGGCAGCTCTGTGGAAATTTATTGTGACACATCTACGGGAAAAATCAGACCTTTTATCCCATTAGCTCAACGAAAGACATTTTTCGATGCTCTGCATAACATTTCTCATCCTGGTCGTCAATCTACCATTAAACTTATCAATGACCGTTTTGTTTGGCCTAATATTAAAGCTGATTGTGATAAATGGGCCAAGACGTGCATTCCATGCCAGCGAGTTAAAATTCTGACTCACACTAAAGCCCCAATCAGTAATATCCCAATCGAAAATCAGCGTTTTTCTCATATCTATTTGGATTTAATCGGCCCTCTTCCAATATCTCAAAATTTTATGTATTGCCTCACAATTTTTGATAGGTTTACTCGTTGGGTGGAGGCCGAGACTCTTAAAAATATCGAAGCAGAAACAGTTGCTAGTGCATTTTATAAAATCTGGATTGCACGTTTTGGCATACCCAAAATCATAACTGACCAGGGCCGTCAATTTTAATCGCGTCTTTTTCGTTCCCTGGCCAACTTACTTGGTTCCAAGTATATTCATACTTGTTCTTTCCACCCTCAGGCTAACGGTATGATTGAAAATTGGCATCGTACTTTAAAATCCGCCCTTAAAGCATACCTGACAGATCGGTGGACGGAGATACTCCCGACCGTTTTGTTGGGGTTAAGAGCCACATTCCGGCAAAATTTAAAATGCACACCTTCAGATCTGGTGTGTGGACAAACGATTCGGCTACCAGGGGAATTTTTTTCATCTTCTGCTGAAAATATTCATACTCCAGACTTTTTTAAATCACTCAAGCAGTTTATAATGCAGCTACGGATTACACCAACTCGGGTGCAAAAGCAGAATCGCTTCTTCCTGCCAATGGACTTGATGAAATGTACCCATGTTTTCATCCGCCACGATGCTGTGCGGACACTTCTGCGACCACCATATGACGGGCCGTTTTTGGTCATTGACAGAACAGATAAATTTTTCAGAGTCCAAAAAGATGGAAAAAAGGCAGTAGTCTCAGTTGATAGGCTAAAGCCTACCTTCACATTAATAGAGGACGCACCAGCCACATCTACAGATGTCCAAGAAGAGGTTGACATTCCAATAGCCGAACCTACACATCAGGCTCCTGTCTCCAGGTCTGGACGTTCCATTCGTCGCCCCGTTCGTTTTTCTTAGCACATTACTAGGTGGGGGTACTGCAGCATCTGCAAGAGTTATGAGACATTTACAGTTTTCTGTTATTTAATGAACATTAAGTTCAAACTGAAACGATAGATGGCAGCACACATCAGCGCACTGGTGCACTCTCCAGATTCACTCAGAACTCTCGTGTGGACTCAGTTGATTGCCGGCTGTCGTCTAGTACGGATGTAAAAAGACTGTCTTGTGAAGCGTTTGTAGACGCAGTTTAATTGATATTTTAATAATGTAATCTGTAATTTAATTTGTAAATATTGGTATTAAAATATAATTTAGTTACTACTAAACGCATTTTTATTGAATTGAAGTACATCGAGCTATTTAGTAAACTTATGGAGTTAGATTTCCTAAAACGTGGAAGTGACGCATAGCAGACCCTTCAATATAAAAGGAACCAAGCTTTCGCTCACAGTATATGTATATATATATATTTTTAATTCAGAATAACATATGAAAGAATTATTGTATTTTTGAATACCACAGAACTTAACAGAATGTGGAAAAGCTGAATATTTTATAATCACAGTAAAGGAAAACTAAAATTACTAAATTATTGTAGAAAAAGTATTATTTATATAATCATAACCACTGATGAAACCTACGTATAGTTATTTGTTGGTCTGAATGTTCAGAAAATAAATAACGTGCCTTTGAAGTTGACACTATACCAATAGAAGTGACAGCACAATAAGTAATGGAAAAAAGTAATAAATGTTGTTTACCTCTGAAGCACAAAATTGATCAAAGCTATAAAGCTGGAGGAACAGAAGACAGTTGCAGCTATCTAGTATATGTTTAAGTGGATATTGAAAATTCATAATGAAGTGAAATTTACAGGATTCTTGACCGCCTTGGTAATGTATCTACATATTTAGCAAGGTAGAATTTCTCGAACAAAAATATATCTTATTGATAGATCTTCCATGTCCTTTTCAAGATCTTGGTATGCGTAGTTTTTGTCTATCTTGATTCTAAATAAAATATGCGGTTTTTCTTTTCGTTTGGGCAATTACATTGATTAGGTGTTAACTAAAACTTTATCTTTTTAAATCACCATCAAAAACTTTTAAATGCGCTACGTCTTTTGAAAGATCTGAGTCTTTCTTCGTCGGGTGCAAAGAAGACGTGCTTCTCATTATGAATGCAGCAGCAAGACACGAACAGCAGCAAAAACAACAACAACAACAAAAAAAAACATGAAAGCACCAGTCTTTCTGCTACTTTCATAGTAGAAGCAGGTTTTCTTTACGCCTGACGAAGAAAGGCTCAGCACTTTCGAAAGGCCTAGCGTATTTAAAAGTTTTTGATGGTGTTTTAAGATCTTTTAGTTCTTATTGATCCACACCAGTTTCAACTTATTTTCTTTGATTATGTCTTGTTTCGTCGTTTGTTTATTTTAAGTATGTTATTGCTATCGAGAATATGAGGATGCATTTAGATAAAATATTATATATAAATATTATAGAATGACCAATAAATTTTCTAAATAAAATTGCAAAACTTTAAATTTCTAATTAGATGTAATTGAAATAAAGTAAATTCACTTTACGTTTCATAAGTTGCTTTCGTTCATGATATTTTTTTTAATTTCTTCGTACATGAGATTTCTTTAGGAATCTTCTGCACTTTTTTACGTATAGAATTACAAAAATAAGCATGTTAATATAAGAATATCATTGCAAAGCACCGTGTTTAATTTAACGATTTTAATTTCCGGATCCTTCGAAAATTTAATACGATTATAAATGTTTGGTATGATTAAAATAGATATATATATATTTGCGGAAAGTAGGACATTCAAAGCGACTGTTAAAACAAGCACTTGCAGAGCTGATATTAAGGCTATTGATCTGCCGATTTATTGGTACATTAATTATAAATGTTTATGAAAATACTCCTATTAATTTATATATAGGGGAGACCGGGCAAGATGACGAATGTCTTAATTTTCCGGTTTTCCACTAGGTGGCACCATCCACCGGACACTTCTGGCTCTGCTATTTACCGTTCGTTACACAATAGTAAAGAGACGCTGAAATTACCATTTTTGTGTTTGTTGTGAAGCTTTGATTGTTTACCGCAGTCACGTTATAACTTTTATGCATCTATAAATAAGCTCTGCTACAGAGACAGGTAAGATATATCGTTTCTTTTTAGCATTTATGAGTAACTTTGTTTAAATACTACCTATTACCATGAATAAGTGTCAATTAATCGCCATCCTTCATGGCATTGAAAAGAAATATTTTTTAAACAGGCAGTACGGGGCTAGATGACGAGCTCGTCATCCTCAAACCCTGGTAGTAGAAAACGAACACGAAAACCCTCCAGAAGAACCAGAACTTATGAAAAATGCTGATTACAATGCACCAAAGAAGCCTGTTAGTGTTTTTGATTTCAAACCGTAAGGCAACACAATGTTAGAAGAAAAGAAAAAGCAAAACACTGAGCTCAAGTATTCTTACAAACACACCCATCAAAGAAATGTTAGAACAAAGGGAAAACAGAAAGAAGAACATGAACGCTTAAAAAAACAGAGAAAAGAAGCCCGTGTAGCTAAAAAGTGAGTAAAAAACACAAACTAAGTTCCTGTAGACCTAAGTCTATTATATCCAGGCCAAACAGTCCATTTGTGTCAACTTTAAAGGATGGTGTTTTCAGACGTCCTGCTTGTGACGAGGAATATTGTGACACATCAACAGAGGAATGGATCCAGTGCTGTAAATTCCAAGAGTGGTGGCATGAGGAATGTTCCAATTATGAAAATGGCATTTTTATTTGTGACTATTGTTAGCTGTACAACTAAGCACTTCAACATTACGTTACAATGCGTTGTGCTTAGTTTGATACCTTATAAGATGTAAAAACACAGTTATCATTTGTTAAACCATGTAATATATTCAAAAAATAAAATACGTTTAACCTTTTTCTGTGTTGTCATCTTGCCCTAAGGCCAAAGTCATCTTGCCCCAGTATTGGGGCAAGAAATTTTAAAAATATGAAAGCTACCTCTTCCTCCCGGCACTGGCCGGGAGGGCTTTTTATAGTTTGAAATCGGAGAAAAGCAATCACAGAATTTTACACGCGTAAAAAAGAAGTATAAAGACAACATTTTACACTTTAAAACAAATAACTCATGCTATTAAGAACTTCATATATAATTTTTAAAATAAAAAGAGAAATATTTAAACAGTATGATATAAAAAATTAGACTGCTAAGTTATTATACTTGAATTCTCCATTTACGAAACTGAGTTCAGATACAACATCCATATTTTAAATTTATTGCATATTTTCACACTAAAGAATCGTTTTTCATATGAAAAGTAAGAAGGAAAATATGCTTTATTCTCTAATAAAAATCATAGTGAAATTGCATTTATGCCTTTAGTATTATTTTAAAGAAAATTAAGGAATGAAAAACTCTCATGAAGAAAGTGCTTAGTCGTTCTCACCCTTATAGCTTAATTATTGAAACTAAGCTAGAAAATGAAATTTTTGACCATTTCACCATTAAACTTTTATGAGAAAACAAAGTTATGAATAAAGTATTGGAATTTTGATAGCTGTAAGTTTATTCAATGTACCGTAAGGCGTTTCTTCAAATAATAAATAGTGAATGTATTAACATAAAAAAATTCTAATTATAAAATATTAATGCTGAATAAATTAATTACAGGGACAAAATATTTTTAGATCATATTTAATTTCAGAATGGAAAAAAATATCCGAATATTACATATGTAAAAAGAGAAAATTAAAAAGCAATATTTTACATTTTAAAACCAGAAAAAACGTACTCTTAAGAGCTTCACATATAAATTTCAAAATTAAAACCAAATAAAAACGTTTAAACAGTGTATCATAAAAAATGAAACTTACCAGATATTATACTAGAATTCTCCATTTGCGAAATTGACTTCAGATACAAGATCATTATTTTAAATTTATTGCCTATTTTGACACAAAAAGTCGTTTTTAACTAAAAGGTAAAACGCAAAATATTCTTTATTCTGATAGAAAAATCAGGGTGAAATTACGTTTATGATTTTAGTGCTACTTAAAAGAAAATTACGAAACATTAATCTATCAAAAAGAAAGTGCTTAGTTATTCTGACAATTATAGATTAGCTATTATGATAGAAATAAAATTTTGAAAATTTAACAATTAAAATTTTATGAGGATAGTAAGTTATAATAATTTATTGAATTTTGACACCGTTAAATTTATTCGATGTACCATAAGATGTTTCTTAAGTTTAAAAAAATAGAAACATAAAACTTTCTCTAATTCTAATATAATAATACTTGAAGAGAATTAATTGAAAGACAAAATATTATTAGATTATTCTTAATTTGAGGACGGAAAATAATATCCGAATTTTACGTAAGTAAAAGAAAAATTTTAAAACAATATTTTACACTTTAAAACAAGGAGAAACGTTCTCTTACGATCTTCACACATAATTTTCAAAAATAAACCTGAATCAAAACTTTTCAACAGTATATCTTAAAAAAAGACTGCCAGGATATTATACATAGATTCCCCATTTACGAAATTGAATTCAGACAAAACATCCATGTTTTATATATATTGAATAATTTACGAAAAAGAATCGTTTTTCATCTAAAAGGTAAGAATGAAATTATTCTTTAGTCTGATAGAAAGATCGGAGTTAAATTGCCTTATTGCTTTTAGTGTTATTTGAACGAAAATTAAGAAATGAAAAACTGTCAAACAGAAAGTGCTTAATTATTCTCACACTTATAGCTTAACTATTATGAAATAAATGAAATTTTCGAAATTTGTCCATTAAACTTTTATGTGAATAGAAAGTTATGAATAATTTATTGGAATTTTGATACCATTACATTTATTCGATATACCTCAAGGGGATTCTTCATTTCCATACAAATATTGATTTTGTTTTTTCATTTGTTCTTAACAGAATTTGTATTATTTTGTGTTACAAAATATCAAGAATATTGTGAATAATTTTAAATAACAAATATTATGTTAGTAGGACAAAATAACTAAATTCAATGTATCGTAAATAATTATATTTACAGTCATGGAAAAAAAGTAAACACCTCCTACTAACTCCTCAAAAAATTATCGTGGAAGGAGGTTACTGGTACCGAACGATTGGAAAAAAGTCTACTTTTAAATGATGCATATAAAATTTGCTTAGGGGCCATCTACATATTAAAACGAACCGAAACTTAATTTTTTTCAGTGTCAATACTCAATTTTAACAAAATATTTCAAATCTGCGGTTCAAACTATGTCTAGACATCAAATTTCAAGACATTCGAATGATAAGTTTTTGAATTAAAAACATTCAAAATTTAGTGCTTCTAATGTTAAATTACATTTTCATATTTTTATTTATATCTCCTGAAATTATACTCCTAATGTGCTAATTTTTTGTGCAGCAATAATACTAATATACCCAAACATAACTACGTTAAAATTGCAATTTTTATAATTTTATGATATGAATTATGAAATTAATATTCGAAAAAAATATGAATCACAATCAACAGGTTTTTTGGTGGATTTAGATTTATTAAGTCCTGCTTTATGGAAATCCAAAATTTCACATTTTTCTTCCAAGTAATTTTCAAATTATGCTTATAAAACGGCAAAAACGATTTCAGGGGCCATCTATGACAGAATTGACTAGATATTTTGAAATTTCGTCTGCTATCCTGTAATCTAACTATCTTCAATGACTGCTTGTGTGGCGCTTAAGAGGTCATGATCAAGAAGGGAGCTCTCTCGATCAACAAGCCAGTACCGAACGTCAATTTGGATACAGACCTTAAAATACGCTTTTATTAAATAATTAATTTCACGGAAACTTATCGTACGAATTGCACAGAAAATTGTTTTTAGGCTAATTGGAGGGTGTAGAGTTCATTTATACTGTCAGAATATTGTACTGCTATTGAAAAAAAAACATAGTTACGGTACGATTTAATATGTAGATGACCCCTAAGAAAATTTTATATACATAACACTACCGGACAAAAAAAATATTTTTGTCAGTTTTCTGGTTCTAGATAGTCAATTCTTACTAATTTTGGGTTGGAAAAACGAATATGTAAATGAAATGTTTTTATTAGCTCTTGTTTTCAAGATACAATACAGCCCACTGGAGGTTGACACACAACATCCCACACACCGATTTAAATGCAAATTGAAGAAGAAAAAAAAATTCCTATGTAATAAATACAATTCAATAGACATGTTTCATTAAACAATGTTCATTTTTCAGAAAGCAGTGGTTGTTTCTAACCTATTCTTGAAAACGTTTCCTTTTGAATTGCCTCTTGTATGTCAACGCCGGAGCATCTCTTGTAACAGTCCAGCAGTAGTCGGCCAGCATTGAGTCATCCCAACGACCCTGATATCTGGGTTCCATTACAGAGATATCTTTGTGAAACCTTTCACTGTGCTCATCGCTTACATCTCCACAGTTTTTAGGGGAAAATTCTAGATGGGAGTGGATGTGATGAAGTTTCAGAGACATGTTGCATCCAAGGTCATGGTACTTTTGTAGGAGTTCTTTCACCAACTGTTGGTAGTTCTCGGCTTTTCTGTTGCCTAGAAATCCTCGTACCACACCTCTGAAGGCTTCCCGGGCTGCTTTCTCTTTCCCTTCCAAAACTTTATCAAAAGCAGGATCTTTCATTATTGTGCGTATTTGAGGGCCCACAAAGATTCCCTCTTTAACCTTTGATTCACACAGTCCTAGAAATTTCGCTCTAAGGTACTGGAAAGCCTCTCAATCCTTGTCCATGGCTTTTACGAAGTTCTTCATTAATCCCAGCTTAATGTGCAGGGGTGGAAGCAGAATGTTTTTTGTATCAACTAGAGGCTCATTTTTGACATTTCTCTCCCCGGGATTTAGATTTCTTGAAGGCCATTTGTCTTTTATGCAGTGAGAGTTTCTATCTCGACTGTCCTATAAACACAGAAAACAGCAGTACTTGGTACAGCCTAATTGCATTCCCAGGTGTAAAGCAATTACTTTCAAATCACCCCAAATCTGCCATTTATGATCCTGGTATTTGATTGACTCGAGAAGTAATTTCACATTAAGATTCCTGCATGTGAACGGAATGTCCAATGGGAATGGAAAGAATAATGTTGCCGTTGTGTAGTAAGACTGCTTTCAAACTAAGTTTGGAAGAGTCTATAAATAACCTCCACTTCCATAGATCATGAGTTATATTCATGGAATTCATCAAACCATTCACATCAGTACAAGCAACAGCATGTTCTTTCTTCTTAAAGACATGAAGATTCTTGTGACGAATCCTGTATTCTGCGATCTTGACTTCTAGTTGGAGTAGATGCCATTCCTTCAGTCTTGATACCAGAAGCTCTGCTTTCTCCTTTGGCAAGTGACAATTCTGTCTGATTTAGTGTGTGAGGCTCACTCAAATCTTCTGCCTCGAAATCTCGGTCATGGGAAGTCCCAAGTCTAGTGACTTCTACAGCATCATCCTCTTTAATCTCATAATTTTGAGGTGGCTCAGGAATTGGCAGATTAGCCGAGTGAGGAACGGGCCGAATGGCTGATGGAACACCGAAATACTGTACCGATTCCTTCTTTTTTGTCCAACCTCGATTCATGGAGGGTGTCATGCAGAAATAACAATTGCCAACGTGGTTTGTTGGCTCAGGCCAAATCATGTTGAGGGGAATTACAGCTATTAGGAGTACCAACTTCAGAACATTCGATTTCCCATAAAACAGCCGTAGTGAGATTTCTCAAGTTGGTTCATATCTTGAAAACAAGAGCTAATATCAACTTTTTATGTTGATTTTCGAGTTTAGCAAGACAAAATACTTCGGAAATAACTATTTTTAAGCCCGAAACATTTTTGATGTTGGATAGTGTAATTTAAAAGTAGACTTTATTACCAATCGTGTGGTACGAGTAACTTTCTTCTACGATAATTTTTTGCGGAGTTAGGAAGGGGTGTTTACTTTTTTTTCCACGACTGTACGTACTATATTATATATAACTTATATATATATACAAAATATATTATACTATATTATATATACAAAAAACCCCTTAACAACAGATAAAAATTAACAAAATAACCATAGAAAATGCATACTAACAAAACTATAAACAAAAAGAACACATCCATTGGAGACAGGCTGCAAGGCTAAAGACTTACATGCTGGGTCAAATACTCATGAAACGTGTGATGTAATTATTTGATTCATACTCATGTGCTATATATATATATATATATATATATATATATATATATATAGCACATAATTTTAAAGAAGTGAGATGTTAATTTAATTCAGTAGGAAAAAAAATCGTACAATAATTTACTTCTTTTCACTGGATTTTAGCACTTCAAAATGATGCTGGTAAGAATGGAACACATTTGCATATCATAAATTTTAATTTCCGCAAATGAAACATTATGCTATAATTTGCTTACCTAAACTGTTTTTCTCTTTTTTCGTGAGATTTATTACAAAGCATTTGTATCATATGATTTACGTTTTCTGCTTATTTGCATTACAATATTATATGAGAAAATGATTGGGACAAAAATTATACTTAGTTTTTATCCAATTTCAAGGCATTGTATTTAATTCTTATCCTATTAAAACCTGATACATACATATCATGGCTTCTTGAAGTTATGTTGAGACATTTTGCGTATTTGTTAATATGGAGAAATGTGGTTAAAACACCAACATGACATTTAGAAAATTAAACATTTATGTTTAAAGATCAAGTATTAAAAATCAGATTTAATTTTTAGAAAAATAATTTTTTGATAATAATCGTTATTTGAAGAAATGCTTAAAAGTGCCCAAATTTAACCTATACTATTTAAAACCAGTGTCTGTTTCTCTTTAAAATAAATATTCTTAATGATAAAAATGTTTTTTTTTTAGAGTGCGAGGATTTTGAAAATTATATTTTATTTCCTTCAACATGTAGAAATACACAAGTTTTAAGGTCTGTAGAAAATAAAAACAGGTTAGTTAACAATAGAATCATAAGTGCTTTCACTAATAAATTATCAGTCCGTAAATATAAATTACACACCTTTAGCATGTTAGACTAAATTGCCTAAGTTAACCCCGACTTTCAGGTAAGGTATTGCTTAGATTAGCTAAGTACCAGTTTAAATTCATGTCTTGGTTGCAAATCTAAATTTGCATAGCAAGTATTTTTTTCGCGTAATATATAGGGGAGACCGGGGTTAGTTGTGCCAGGGGCAAGTTGTGCCATCGAGATTCCTGACTGAGCAAATAGGTTGCAGAACCTGTCGCGTCATGTGAGTGAAGAGGTTGATTGTCTCAGTGTGCTGCGTATGTTTTGAAGTATTAGCGTTGCGTTTTTATGGAGATAAAAACATTTATCTTGTTTTCTGTCGTAGAAGTAAATTTTGCGACCTACGTTGGAGTCGTCATTGCCACTAGCGATACTGAGATATGTAAACTTTCCTAACATAATTTAAATGCTTATATTTTGGGCTGTTATTTGTTTTTATTACACTTGTTAATCATGACAACATTTCGAAAACTAATGAATAAAGTTCAAAATGACTTAACGCAGGGATAGTTGGGACGAAGTATAAGACGTACGTTGTGACGGTGTCACTACTTACCACAACATAATTAGCAAAAACTTCTACAATCAGGCTGTATGTGGATGGTTGAAATCGCATCCTGGAAGCACTGTGTCGATGGACGACATACCAGGTATTGTCAAAATAGCCCTTTATGGTGCTGCCACTCAAAAAAAAATATTCAAGCAGGATTTCGTTGTATTGGAATTTGGGAATTTAATAGGAACATTTTTACAGATGAAGACTTACCATGTTCCTCAGTAACTGATCGACCGTTATCCACCAGAGATGAGAGCGTTAAAGATCAGAATGACAATGAAATAAAATTAGTAAATATGAAACTGTTAATAAACCAAGCATTTTAGCAATAACTTTAATCAATGAGTGTGAGATTACAGGACCGTCTTCAGAAGTAAGAAATCTCATTGAATTAAATGAACCTATGACAAATGATAATAGCAATGCGTCAGTGGTAAATCTTACAGAAATAAGACCACTTTCTAAAGCAGGACCACGAAAAAGCAAACTATCTACTCGTAAATATTTGAAATATGTCATTCTAACAAGCACACTTGTAAAAGAGAAAATTCGTGCAGAACAAAAGCAAAAGGACGCAGAAAACAAGTTGAAGAAGAAAAAGCAAAAAAGAAACTGAATGGAAAGGCCAAGCAGTGCATAAAAAATTACACCTAGGTTACTAAAAAAAAAGAGAGAAGCAAGTATTGGTTAGCTCTGAAAATGACGAAAATTGGTTTTCTAGTTTGCTTGGAGCAATAAAAATTTCTAGACCTGGAGAAGACTGGGTGCAATGCATGACATATAAAAGATAGGCGCATGTCAAATGTACCAAAAATGAACCTTATTATATTTGTATTAAGTGCAAATCAGACGCTGAAACAAGCGATGACAATGAGTGATTAAAAATATAGGATGTAACCCTACACTTTGTAGTAGGCTACCGAGTCAAACATTAATATGGCCAGAGATTATTTTTGGCTTACTTTTTATTTCTTTCCTGATTAAGACAGTTTTTTTTTTCTTTTTATTGCTAAGTGTCTCTAAAAGCATCTGTATAAAGGACTAAGGATTTACAAATGTTAACAATTTAACTATTTTATTTTCATTTGATTTACAATATTATTAAAACATAAAAGTGGTTTATTGTGTTAAGAGCGTTATAAATGAATAAATGTCTCATTCTTGATTTAACATAACCCATTTAATCGCCTTTCTTAGATAATTTGTTTATGTTACAATATACTTGTATGTGTCATTTATGTGTCACAATTTGACCGAAGCATGTCACAACTTGTCCTGTAGCGGGGGTTAGTAGTGACAAATTTCGAGGTTATGTAGAATTAATTTTGTGTTATGAAAAACGTTAATAATGTTAATAGTAGTTTTATAAATATGTTACTCAAGATTTACTCTAATGATTATGATACACTAAATGTTTCACTTCAGTTCAAATCTTACGTCTAATATCAAAAGTGTCGTAAATGTCACTACTAGACCCGATTCACCCTACAGAGTGTAATATTATACAGCACGATCGTGCTGTATAGTAGAGCTCAGCCGCATCTTTTACGTTTTGAAACATGATGAAAAGACAACAACTCAATTACAATCCAAATCAGAAAACATTCAGTGATGAATGATGACTTGTTGGAAAGCTCTGAATTTAGGGATGTGCCTTTTGAAGGTCGGGTAAAAAAATATCAAATATTAAGGGAATGGCACTCATTTAATCTTTACATAGCACTATTCCTTCCATTATTTAACATTATAAAAATATCTCCTTTTTAATTTTCTAATTAAATCTTTTCTTTTGTGTTACCACAACTTAAAAAAATAGCACAATATATATATATATATTTTTTTTTTAAAGGATTCTTTGTTTTTATAAGTCATTAAAATTTCAGATTCTCCTGATATATTTTTACATTATAAATCGACGCCATTCTAAACAGAAAATGCACATTTCTCATAAATATATATAAATTGTAGATAAATGCGTTTTACGATAGTTTTTGAATGCAAAACAGCTACTGTAATATAGTTATTTCAATTACAGAAGGATAATTTTGGAAAAATATAATAAAAAATTGTTTGCTAGATATGACGTCATTTTTAGGGTTTCGTTCATCTGACGAAACCCTATTCGTCTCGCTCTTCTGTCTGTCTGTCCGTCTGCCTGTCCGTCACAGAGCCCGTTCTCAGAAACTACACATGTTAGAGACTTGAAATTTTGCATACTTACAGATGAACACCACACATCAAACAGCAAATCATAAAATTTTGAAAAAGTTGGTAATTAACCTAATTACGGGCTAATTAAATTCTAAAGTTAACCAATCATCCTTTTGAATGCAGGTGCGAACACACGTTATCGAAATCCTCCTCAGTTTCTCCTAAGGGTTGCCAGTAAATTCGGCGGATGCTCCGTCAAATCAGCCGGTGCAGGGTTACCACGGAGTAATTTAAGCAATAACTGAAGTGGACCTTTAAAAAGCAAAATCGGATCTGCCGAAGTATCGGTCGCACAAATTCGTAACAGTTGTAGAAATACGCGGAAAAAATTCTACTTTTTTTTGGTATAAATTTCAAATTTCTGCGTAGGATAGAACGCAAAAAATCCACTAAAAATCGATCGATAAAAATTTAATTTCTGTGTTTGGAAAGACAATGAAAACAGATTTCCATTTACCGGAAGGCAGCTGTCATCGTCTCTCAGACATATCGGCGCAGGAGAAATTTAAGGGGAGGAAAGTCTAATAATACATTTAAACTTTTTAAATATTAAATTTTTCGATTAAATGTTTTGACATCCAGGCTGGAAATTTCTCGCAGATTTCATACATACCCGGTTCGAAGAGATAGCTTCATTACGAGCTGAGATATTAATTATTATTTTATTAATTCCTTTTATTTCCATCAAATGCCAGATTAAGATGGAGGCACGTGCTTTTTTAACGGAGATTTCATTTAAATTAAGAAATCTCACAATTTGCGTGGGGTGTTTCGACGGCGCTCTATGAGATAAGTATTAATAATTCAATATGAAAAAGTTTATATGTTTATAAGTGTTCATCCCACTATTTCCGAATAGCAATTTCAGGAAATATCTTAAATTATTGGTTAAGACCGCCATTCGATGTGTTCGAAACTTTAAGATACTTTATAACACATAAGAAAAAGTGTAAAAAAGAATGGAGTGTGACATTTCGAGGAGTGGAGGGGGGGGGGGCTAGATTTATTTATTAAATCTTAGCGTTTGTTATCGCAGAAAATGTTTTAAATTCTTGGTTAAGACCGCACCGCCACCCTCCCGACCATGTATCTACGGAGAGATTGCGCAAAGGAGTTTCGTTCAGATATGCTTTTGTTAAGAATAGAGTGCGCTCCCTGGTGGTGGAATGCGGAACTAACGGAACGCGATTTTCTTAGAATTAGGAAATATAACAAGGCGATCAGTTTGCAACTTTAAGATACTTCATGACACAGAATAAAAAGCTTATAAAATAATGGTGCATGCAATTTCCTGTTAAAGGAGGGCGGGGGAGGGGCGCTGGATTTCTTTTTCTTAAAATAGCGTTTACGACCTTTTTAGATGTCGTTTTTTGAGGACTATGATATATTCAGACACGTGCTGCTTATGAAATTTAAAAATGTCAAAATTTTAGTTACCACTATTTCCGAATAGTACTTTCAGCAAATTTCTTAATTTCTCGCTTAAGGCCGCCACCAACTCGAGTAACACATCCACTGATAGGTTGTTTAACAGAGTTTCGATCTGATACACTTTTGTTATGAATAGTGTGCGCTCCCTGGTGGTGGAATTTTCAACTAACATAACGCAATTTTGTTAAAATTATGAAATCTAACAAGTCGATCTGCTGGAAACTTTGACATAGTTCATAACACATAATAAAAGGCTTATAAAAGAATGTTCCTTGCAATTTCCTGGGGCGCCTACCTATCTCGGGTGCTATAGACCCGATCCCCTCGACTAATATACCTACGGATAGGTTGTAAAACGGAATTTCCTTTGGATAGAGGTTTGTGTAGAATAGAATGCGCCCCCTGGTTGCGAAATGTGGAACTAATAGATTTCGCAAAAGGATAAAGTGTTTTAAAGGAATATTAAACGAAACCCACTGTGCGATCTGTGATCACACTTACCCACTTGTTATTGTCCATTTCTAACGATGTTTCATTGTGAGTGGAAAATCTTACGAAAGAAATTTTCGGTAAATGCTAGATCATTTGGTTTAAATTTCTAAAAACGGCATATTTTCAATTTTTTCACAATCGTGTGGTTGGGGGGGGGGGGGATGTACTTTCAAATGCAATTTGTTTGAAAACTGTATCTCAATTTCCTCATTTTGTATGGCTTTTAATTTAATTTTTAAGCACGATTTCTTTTAAATGTATCTATTTTGCATGCAGGCTCTATTATGGAAGAATAATAATCCAATATCATTTAAAGCAATATAAATAGTTTCAATAATAAAAATGTGTCCAGCTAATATTCCGTAACAAACTTATAAAAGGAACAATGAAATAAAATAAATAAAACAAAATTTCATTTATATGTTATCTCAAAAATTTCAAACTTTACACCGTCGAATACCAGGGAAGATGTACTTCCAAATGTAATTTGTTTGAAAACTGCCTATCATTTTACATATTAGGAGTCTTGAGCGCTTTTAAAATTTGTGTTAAAATTTCTAGAAAGCTATAAGCAAAATCAAAATGGATAGAAAAAAGAGAAAGCTAACCATTTTTTCGTGAAATAAAGAAGAAATAAATGAAAATGGGAATTACAGGAGAAACATAAATAAATGGAAAAAAATGTTTAGTGTATTTTTAAATTAATTCTTCGATCAACAACTTTAAATTATCGACATTTTCTATTTGCTTTCGCTCATTTTTACCCTTTGAAATTTTTATAGTATCAGATAGAATTAAGGCCTAAGAACTAAAAACAGAGAAATAAAACATAATTTTACACATTCATCTTCACGAAGCAACTTAATCCAAACTGGAGAAAATCGTCTGCTTACAAATTGTGATATACAAATATTAGATCAAAGATTTTTTTTTTATTTCTAATATTTAACCAAGAAGACTGGGCAAAATCAAATTTAAGCTTTTTGCATGCATCGATAGAATTATTGACTTATATTTAGAGCAAGGAAATTTAAACAAGAAGCACCGATTTTCAGTTTTTCTAAAAAATGACGCGCTTAAAATTTTTCGCAAAGCATAGGCAGAATGACTAAGCAAGAAAAATATCATTTGATAAACATTTATTTTAATTCACAAATCTGAAATGTTTCTTTTAGATTTGCCCAATGACGTCACTTTTATCCAATTTCGTCAAAATGATTTCAAGTGTTATCAGCAGTTTCTAAATAAACAGTCAAATCTTAAAAGAACACAATGCTTTTTATAAATGAATTTTGGAAATGTGTATTATAAACTTTTTGTATTAATAAACTTTTAACCTACATTATAATATTGTTTATTACTTGAAATTCAGTATTCAATCAAAATGTTATAGTTTTGTCGAAATGCATAATAAAACTAAATTTAGACTTCCAAAAAAAAAAAAAAAAATCGTAACATCTCATGCAATTTAAATGTAACGCAGCGGCGCAGAAAGGTTGCGCGAAGGGATGTCTTTTCTTTGTTGGCTAGAAGGGGAGAAATATGCCTTTTGGGATTAAATAATTCCGCGTGTACAAATGTTTCATTTCGATATGTTCATTCGTTACGGGATAGCACACACTAAAATAATTTTACTGAACGCGTGACATAAAAGCTACCTGTACATATTGATGAAAGTATATTAAATGCAATTAATCTAAACTTTATAAAATAATTCATGTTTTAAGAGGTAAAATAAATCGTTGCATATGTCCTATACTTATATATAAATATAAAAAAGGGGAAAAAACGCGATTTTTACAGAAACTGTTGCAAATTCAGAAAATAAATATGAAACGCTTGATTTTTCCCTAAAAAGAAGTAGTATTGATGCATTTTACAATATAGAGTAGTAGACTTACTTTTAAAGCGCATTTAGCCATAAATATAATTGGAGATAAAACGAGGTGAAATTTACCCCCACGCGTGTGGTAACGTTACAAAAATAGGTGCGTGTGCTTACGGGTAAGTTAATTATGCGCTAAACGACGCCCGGTCACATGCGCCAATTGTCTGTAAACTCAATTATGTAATTTATCCGTACCAAATACGCCATTTGTCTGTAGACTCGATTACGTAATTTATCTCCCTAATTAATGCATATTTTTCAAAGGACACCTACTTTCCAATTTTCCTGATTTTTTTTTTTTTTTTTTTTTTTTTTTTTTTTTTTTTTTATCAATGATTACAGTTAGATGTAAATAGGTTAGTCATTATCGCTGTATTGTAGTTTGACCTACGAAATAATACTATAAATATCCAATATTAGCAATATTTCTGATTTTATTTACAGGTGTTTTGTATAATATTTTCAATCCCTTTTGATCATTTTTCTGCATTCTGTCGGTTTTAGACTTTAATTTTAAATTCCCATTAAGTCCCGAAAACAGAAATTTTCCCAGTTTTCCCAATTTTTTCGCAGTTTTAATTCATTTCTTATAACTGTTTCTTACATTAGCTTTTTGTGTGTTTGAGGGGTTGATCTAGGATACTGCATAGTCCATTAAACCAGAGGAGTGTAGGTACGTAGCAGAATAATTCAAGATATATGTATAAAACTTAAAGCCGCATCACACGACAGTCGTTTGCCAAACATTTCCCCCAACAGAATATTTTAGTCAGCAAAAGTTGCTTGACCTTGATGAAGGAGAGAATTTTGGTGGCTATTCTTGCGCGTCGAACTTTTCCAGCATTGCAAGGGAAAAGTTGGGTATTCACTCACCGGTGGATCAACTGAGCCAATATGAACGAAACTAGGAACACAGGCTTTATATGAACGGATAGCAGAAAGATATGCAAACATATCAGGTAATCCTTCCAGATCAACACATAATAGACGTTAACGCTATAACTCTACAAAACGCTTGAAGAACCTGTTTACCGAATATACAACAAGCTGGATAAACATGTTTTGTAAAATGTTGGGGGAAGTGTTTGTTGTTCATCGTTCTCCGTCTGATACGGCCATAGCCTAAGGAGTAGTCTGGCGCCCAGTTCTGAGTAAAATGTAGGTCAATATCCTCATATGGGGGTTAGAAATAAGTATGGGGTCATCAGAGGCGAACCATTGTTTCTGTTGGTTTTTGATTGGGGGAAATTGGTTGGGCCAGTTGATTGATGTTATTGGTTGTTTAGTCGGAGCGGTTGTTTGGTTAGTTGAAATTGGTTGATTAATTTCTTGAAAGGATCTGAAAAAGGTGTAAAATGATATAAAAAACTGGTGGAACCAGAGAGAAAAGCAAAGCTGAATCTAAAAAAGTTAGTCAAAAATTGGCAAATAGTTTCAGTCTAAAAAAGTAAGTAGTGCGTAGAAAAGTAATGGAACCAGATTATCTGTAAAGCTCATGAAATTACCCAAATTTTTGTTTGATAGCTGAAAATGTGGACTGAGCTTTACTGGTGCCTTATATTCAGAATCATTATCCACTCAAAATGAGTACTGGGTATAGTAAACAGAATGTGTAGTTATGTACTAAAAAATTTCTGTAGGCCCAGAATTGCGGACATGATTGCATCAAGTCAAACTAAACTCCAGAAAGCTAAAATAATGTAAACCATGAAGTAATATTTTAAGTATAACATTAATATTTTCAGGTTGTTGAGGAATTGTTGTTATTAACATTTCTGACATAACACATCTAACGTAATTTTTATTTCATGTATTTACTGTGAAAAGGGAACCTTATGCCACTGTTCTTCAGCGAAACATGTAGTTAACATATGGTTGAATCGTACATGCTTAGGGTTTTGGGCTTAATTTGGGCTTTGATCTTCCAATCTTATCAGTAATCCTTGGAATGTAATTTGGTCCATACTTCGTACTGAACGATCTCTAATGTTCTCGCTCATTACCAAATCAACTTATAATCTATTCTTATGAACCCAAATTTTAAAACTGGTTATGAATGCTTAGAATTCAGAATGAGTATATATGCCTTTAATGAAATGTCTTTACTTCCCTTATTGATTTTAAGGCACCAGTAAAGCTCAGTCCACATTTTCAGCTATCAACAAAAATTTGGGTAATTTCATGAGCTTTACAGATAATCTGGTTCCATTACTTTTCTACGCACTACTTACTTTTTTAGACTGAAACTATTTGCCATTTTTTGACTAACTTTTTTAGATTGAGCTTTACTTTTCTCTCTGGTTCCACCAGTTTTTTATATCATATATATAGAGCGTTTAGAAGGGGATCTGGTAAATTTGCATATAAATGTACAGTATACAACGTACCATCGGAAGGTCGGAAAATATTTCAAAATCTATGTATGATTCTTTTTTTTTTTGCCTTTTTTAAATATTTCATGCAATTATTTTCTAATAACTGCTGAAATAAATGAAACAAGCGTGAGTGTTTCTTAATAAGTTGCAATGTTGACCACCATTTAACCAGAAAATTCTTTCTAGCCTATTAATTTTATAAAAAAAAACAATAATATAATACAAGTTTTGCTTTTAGTCATTGAAAGATAAATGTTTACTCCAGCTTATCAAACGTTTTTATGATAGTTTCGTCTCTAATTGTAAGTTCCATGTATAGAAATTTATATTTACAAAAAAAATAGTTTTTTTAGAAAGAAATAATCGTTAATAACACTATTAAACACATGTAAAACTATTACAATCAGAAGACCACATAATATATAACGCCTAAAGTTAAGCCATTATCTACTTGACGATGGATAAAGTTTAGCCTAAAGCGCTTGTAAAGTTTTGTGTACTTTTAACCCTTTATCCACTGACGGTACTTATAAGTACCATTAAAATAACATTAAAATACATCGATTAGTTTTAATACAGTTTAAAATGAGTTATATATATATATATATATATATTATTTTATCTTGTTCCAAAAGCATTATTGGTTACACAAACAAAACTATTTTTAAAAGGATGATTTCTTTCGACTTTGCATCTTTTCAGCTTCCTTCGCGTTGGGGTGGGGGAGTTTTTCAATTGAGTGGGGTTATAAATATTGGACGAAATCCCTATAAATTCAAATTTAATTAATCCTTCAAACCTTCAAAAGTTTATTAAATGATTATGTAAATTTTCTAATGTAGTTTAAACAATTCTTGGATAATGCTTTAGAAGATAAAATTTTCATGAATTCATAATTCACTACATAAAGGTCTATTATGTAAGGTTTTTAATTTTTGTATTTATTCCATCAACACCTATTTTAGCAAGAAATTTTAATGAATCATTTTTATGATTGTTTTCATATTTTTTATAGTAAAAAAAGGTGAGTCTTTCGTTTCGAGTAGACTACATTTATAAAGTCAGTTTATTAGTGAAAATAGTAATTCATCGGTGAAATTTTTGTACCGCGATATGTGATAGAGTTAGTAAAGGAGCATTCTTTTCTTTTCCACGAATGTTCAAAACCAAGTGCCAACAAAATTCTGTATTAATTTATTTTAATGTTAAATTATTATGAATATATTAAATTTTGCATTGGTATCACAATATAGGTCAAAGCATCCAGATTGAGAAAATTATTTTCGGACTTAATTACCTTTCCATGTTTAATCCTCTGTAAAGGTTTTTAATTAATATTCTCAAATTTAGTTCGGTAGATAGAAGTACACATGGTATTTGATCATAATAAGATATTTTGGAGGTTAAATACTCACAGTATTGTTAACTCATCAAAATAATCATAGTACGGTTAAGTATAGGCTGTTAATGTACTCATAAATAAATGTTTGTATAATAACTTTCGTGTTTAGAAGACTACTTATTGAAATTAATTATTCATTTGTGTATATCAAAATATCGCTTTCATAAAATTATTTCATTCTCAATCAAATCGTTTTATATTACCCACTGCAAAATTCAGGTACATTAAAATCACATCACCCGCGACTGGTATGGGGAAACAGAGTGCTTTATTCCCGACATATCTCTGGGTGAACGGTGAAGTGGTTAATAAAATTCTGGTAATCAATTATATCTTTCAACATGTTCATTTCTATAGTGCTTGAAGAAAGCTTAAGACCGCATGCTAATTATGTTGTTTAGAATAAAATTCCAAAATGTGTTAAATATATGGAATTTAGACAAACATGTCTGATATAGCAAATATGAAATTAAAAAAAGAAACTTTTTCTTAACATCTAATCAGATATCATAATTGTTGTCTTATTCATATAATCTAACATTATTCAGTTCAAAGTCGATTTTGGCACAATAATGGAGAAAATGGCTCTAACAGCACTAAGTACCAGTAAAGCTAAAAAGTTAGGTAAAATGTCCTAACATTTTAGACACTCCTTTAACCCTCTGTGAAGACTTTATCGACTTTTGTGAATCCAGGCTACCATTTTTAGAAAGAGCACTCCTTTTTTTAAAAAAAAAAAATGTTTATTAGCACAAAACAGGACATAGACATTACGATGACCATACTGATGACAATACAACTATATACAAATAAGTGTAAATGTCAGGTTCGAATACACCACAGGATCAATATTCACCATTCACTTCACCTACACTAATCTTTACTTCCCTAACTATTAAATTTTTTCACTTTATCGTGCCCGTAGCACCCTGAAAGATTTTTATAACCAACTTTCGGTTTCTCACAAAAACCGGCAGGCCAACACGCACGGCATCAAAAATACCTCTACCCTTCAAAAAAGAATATTTTCCCTTCTCTCCTACGCACGCGTGTGATATGACGAATATCGCGACAGCTCTCAGAGCAACTGACGTCAAGCAGACATCACACCCCCAACCAAGATTGAAAATTAGGGAGGGGTCTTACATATTCTATCTGAGAATCAGTCTGAAGACGTACTCATACTTCATTACTTCATTTTTTAACAAACTGCCCAATAAAATAATACAAATTACATTACATCATATATATATATATATGGGGGTGAGACTCCATACATAACTCACAACTCACTTTTAGGACGAACACTGACATTTATTGAGACGAATACACAAACAAAAATACACATATAAACACTCTTCTCGTTCTTTAATTAGCTTAAAGTCTATAATTCAGGACGTCGTTGAATATTTCTCAGATTTTCTTACGTCGTGTAAATATTCAATCTTATTTCACCGTAATATGTTCTGTTCTTTTTTTAACAAAAACTCCGCGTCGTAAAACTCATTTCGTTCTCTTTACCTCTTCTGCATTTCCACTTCACACAGCTTCGTTAAGGCTCGTTTCCTTTTTAATCTCGAAGCGGAAAATACGGGGACACACAGTCTGATGCAGGTGTTGCTTGCGAAATCTCCACAAGCGGTCGTCCTGACATCTGGAGCTGCCGCAGCGACATGTGGTAAAATAGAATCTGAAAAACAAAAAACAAAAACCAGTAACCGTTCTTAGGGGAAAAGAAAAAAAAATTAATCTGCACATCATAGTTGAAGTAGCGTAGCATCGTATTTTTTTTTTAAGTTTCAGTTTTCGTCAGGCCAAGGTTTCATGTATTCAGCACAGGAGCTAGTATTTATTGGTCCTTCAGTTGATGAGATTTTCGTTACGTCGTAGGTGTCATTAGACTTCACTTTGATTACTTTATACGGACCTAAGAATTTAGATTTCAACTTTAAACCTGGTCCTTGCTGGGTTCTCTTAATTGCTACAAGATCACCAAGCTTGTACTTACGGGGTTTCTTACGTCGTAAATTATAGTGCTTGCGGTTTTCTTGTTGAATTTCCAGAATATTCTTCTTGGCTTCTTTACGGAGCTCTTCTCTGTCTTTCATCAATTGTTCTTCGACTGCACTGTTTAAGAGGTCAATAATTTGTACATCTTCTTTCTGTTTCATTTTTGTACCAAATAATATTTCAAACGGTGTTCTCTTAATGCTTCTTTGGTAAGTTGAATTAATGACTTGTTGAACTTTAGGAACATGTTTAAACCATTTGGTCGGTTCGTCTTTGGACATTTTAGAGATTACAGAAATTATGGTGGAATTAAGTCGCTCTACTTGACCATTGGCACGGGGAAGGCCAGTTGTAACTGTCTCGTGCTTTATATTTTCATCTTGACAATAATCAGCAAATTCTTTGCTTGTAAATGCAGGACCTTTATCGCTAATGATAATGGAAGGATTGCCAAAAGTATGACTTTGATGTCGTAGTTTTGATATAACGTCGGTAGCAGAAGTACTTTTACATGGATACAACCAGACGAATTTAGTAAATGCGTCTATTAAAGACAAAATATGTTTATAAATTTTGTTGGTTGTTTCAAGAGGGCCTAAATGATCAATGTGGTAGGTTTGGAGAGGAGTCTCTTCTTTAGGTAAGGGATGCAATTCACCTTCTTGTTTGCCACGTTTGCGATTATACAAAAGGCATGTTACACAATTTGCTATAATTTTATCAATTTTATTTGACATATTAGAGATGAGAAATTCTTCGTTAAAGAGTTCTTCACAGCGTTTACGGCCAAAATGTCCTTTGTCATGAACGTGTTTAATGACATTTAGCTGCATTTCATCCGGCACAACTATCAGATCGATACCTTTATGATTTTTATAGAGAACGTTATTTTTAAGGAAATAGTTGTCATATGGCTTTCTTTTCAAAATTTCTTTGGTGGCCTGTATATGTTCGTCAGTGTTCTGTGATTGTAGGATTTTGGTAGTAAAACTATCTTGAATGACCATACATAATGGATTTCTACTTAAAGCGTCGACATGGCGCATGCGTGTACCTTGTCTGTGTTCGATTGTATAGTTATAGTCAGCTAACATTAAAGCCCATCGAGCAATCTTGGTGCAAAGATCTTTTTTATTCATAGTAAGGGCGAATGCGTTGCAATCTGTGACTATCTTGAAAGGAATACCTAGAATGTAAACGCGAAATTTTTTAAGGGCTTCCATGACAGCTAAAACTTCTAATTCATAACTCGAATATTTACGTTCGGCATCTGTGGTTCTTTTGCTCATAAAATAGACAGGGTGAAATTGATTGTCAATAGAAGACTTTTGAAGGAGGACTGCTCTGTAACCGTCAATAGATGCATCACAGTGAACTTCGGTTTCGTTACTAGGGTTATAAATGCTTAAAACAGGACCTGAAGAAAGGATGTGTTTCAGCTGATTAAATGCATTTCGTTGCTGGTCGCCAAAGTGAAATTTAGTGTTCTTTCTAAGAAGATCTGTTAAAGGCTTAGCTATTAAAGAGTAGTCTTGAATGAATTTACGAAAATATGAAGTTAATCCGACAAATGAATGTACATCTTTTATACTTTTAGGTTCTGGGAAATTAAGGACAGCTTTAGTTTTTAAGTTGGATGGGTGCAGTTGATCATTTTTAATGTAGTAACCCAAAAAATCAATTTCTCGTTGTAGAAAGTGGCATTTTTTGAGATTCAGTTCTAAACCATATTCGGATGCAGTTGTAAGGACGCGTTGTAATTTCTGGAGTCCTTCGACTTCGTTTTCAGCTGGTATTATGAAGTCATCCATATAGACAATAAGTACTTTTTCATTGATGAGGTCTCGAAAAACGTTATAAATATATCTTTGAAACACTAACGGTGCATCGCTAAGGCCATAATTCATATATAAGAATTCAAATTGACCAGAATGTGTTACGAAAGAAGTATATTTTCTACTATTTTCTTCTACTTCGACATGAAAAAAGCATTTTTAAGGTCAAGAGTAGTAAATACTTTTGCAGAATGCAACTGATCAATAATGTCATCAATTACTGGGAGGGGGAAACGTTGTTTATGTGTTTTAGAATTTAACTTCCTATAGTCAACACACAATCTATATGAACCATCTTTCTTTTTTACTAGGACAATAGGTGATGAAAAATTACTAGTGCTTTTACGAATAATTCCTTTTTCGAGCCACTCAGAAATTTGTTTTTCGACGAAGTTTTTCTCTATTTGCGCCAAGCGCCTGGGAGGACAAGTAACAGGTTCTTCGTTTTCCAGATGAATTGATAATTTAACATCAGTTGTCTTTATTTTTTTAGGAGAATAATTTTGAATAAGTTCTGAAATTTTTGAACGTATTGTTTCATCGGTAATATGAGATAAATCAAGATTAAGATCGTCTAACACATGAGCAATATTAATCAAAAAATTATTGGACGTATTGTCATTTTTCTCGATTTTTTGCATCGAAATATTATTTCCAGAAATTGTTAAAATACTTTGTTGAATGATATTTGTACCAATAATAAGATCAAAAGATATGGAATAATCTGGGACTACATAAACATTAGTTGTATAATTAAAATCATTTATCATAATGTTCGTAGAGAAAAAACCTAGGGGTTTGATTATAGTATTTCCTAATCCAGTTAATGTGATAGTTGAATGTTCAAAGTTTGAAATTGTAGGGAGTTTGCGATAAATACTTTCCTTTAGTAAACTTCTTTCACTACCTGTGTCTACCAATGATGTAACGTTTATAGACGAAATAATGACTTGTTTGGTCATAAAAGTGTTCGACGTGACAGTAGAAACATTGGAGGGTTCTGACGTAACTCTAGGCCTCCTTGGTTGATCACATTGAGCCGATTTATGGCCAAAATTCGAACAATTAAAACAACGAGGGCCTTTATCTTTATGTCTGCATTGGCTACTTTTATGATTCGACAAACCACAATTAAAGCAAAAAAAATCAGATTTTGGTCGAAAGGATTTCTCTTTCACTGGCATTTCAGGTTTGACTTTACGAAATTTAGTGTTCTCAAAGTCATGTCGAATTTTGTCATAAATTTTGAGCTTTTGCTTGAATTCTACAATGGATTGGAATTGATTCTACATTGATTTTCTGAAAACGGGGTCGGGTATGCCGTTTATGATGTATTGCATTAATGCGGAATCCTCGATTTTACCACGCGAGCATATTTGTTTCATGATAAGAAAATATTCTTCTTCTTTCATTTTCTTGCAATTTTCGTTTATTTAATATATCATGTAACTCGGCAGAATTATAAGTGGTGCTAAATTCTGATATTAAGAGTTGTTTAAGTTTGTCATATGAATTGATATGAAATTCTGTTTGTGTTAATAACTGGGCTTTTCCTCGTAATGATCTTTTACAAAATATGAATTTATGAAAGTCAGATAAATTAAACATATTAGTAACATCCTCAAAATTATTAAACCATACGTTTATATCACTAAAAGAACTACCATTGAAAGGAGGTATTACACTTTCAATATCAGTAAAAGTAATAGACGATGGCATAAATCTTTGAACTGGAAATTGGTGTTGTTTGTCAAAATTTGATAATTCAGTGTTATTACTTGAAGTCATATTATTTGAAGGCAGTTCGAGTTCCGAGTCAGTGTCACTTTCATTTTGTATAATATTATTTTGTAGTAAGGTCAAGTCTGAAAGGTATGTAACTAATCGGGTTGCGAGATCGTTTAAAGATCCCTCATTATCAATACAAAGTAGATTGCACACTGTAATCAGATCATTTAATGAAAAATCAGTTTGAACTTTACTTATTTTATTTTTGAATTCGGTACTGTCGGTTTGAAAACCGAAACCAGTAAAATCACGTATTCTCTTTCTATTAGAGCGATCACCGTCAGCATCAAATAGGAATTTATGCAGCAATTTAATTTTATGCGTTCGTTCGTTTTTAAATGCAACTTCCAGTTCAGGTATCTCAACTAACTTCATAATCAAAATAATAATAATGAACTCACCGTTAGAATAATATCCGGCTTGAATATGTAGGATGAATAACTCTAATTAATCATATTGGTGGGTTAACTGTCACTTCTGACGCCAATTTATGGGGGTGAGACTCCATACATAACTCACAACTCACTTTTAGGACGAACACTGACATTTATTGAGACGAATACACAAACAAAAATACAGATATAAACACTCTTCTCGTTCTTTAATTAGCTTAAAGTCTATAATTCAGGACGTCGTTGAATATTTCTCAGATTTTCTTACGTCGTGTAAATATTCAATCTTATTTCACCGTAATATGTTCTGTTCTTTTTTTAACAAAAACTCCGCGTCGTAAAACTCATTTCGTTCTCTTTACCTCTTCTGCATTTCCACTTCACACAGCTTCGTTAAGGCTCGTTTCCTTTTTAATCTCGAAGCGGAAAATACGGGGACACACAGTCTGATGCAGGTGTTGCTTGCGAAATCTCCACATATATATATATATATAAAGATACAAACTAAATGCTTGAAACAAATCGCACTCACGGCCTGGAACTCTTCTTATCTACTAATAAAAAAAGGAGAATTAATAGTTAATATTACACAATATTAAATGTACTGAACAAATAAAATACATGTAAGAGGTAACAGATAACTGCCGGAACAATTTACATCAGTGTTGAAATAAAAACACTTAAAAGTCATAAAAAATGTCTATACAGTTTTCTGAAAAGTTTTTTTCTTTCTTATGCAATAGTTTTAATTCTAGACAGAGCGTCTGCATTTATCACTTTGACACCTCGGTTAAAACAACGGGTCGGTTCGAAACAACAATGTCATTTTTTGCAGCGCTAATGCCCATCGCTGCAGTTTGGAAGATTGGGGGCATTTTTGGTTAAGAAAGTTAATGGATTGTTATCGGTGATAAGTTCCACGGGTAAAGCAAAAATACAGAACTTCTTTTGACTCCAGATAACCGCATAGCCCTCCCGTTCAATGGTCGGTCAAGCTTGTGGAGTTTTGGTGAGCTTTTGGCTGTTGTAGCTTATCGTGTACAGTGTCCCGTCCTTTCACTGTGACAAACACGCGCCGATGACGGCTGCAGATGCTTCGCACTCTATGACAAACGGTAATCCCATAACGGGGATATGTAGACTGGGTGCCTCGATTAGGCCTCTTTTCACCTCATTAAATGACCGGTCATGCTCTTTTGAACAACACAACTGTTCTGGACTATTTTTTTTTTTTTGTCAGTTCAGTTAAAGGATATGCCTCTTATTTGGGTAAGTAATTGCGATAATAATTACAGAGACAAAGGACACTTTTTAACTGTTTCTTCGTTTGAGGTACTGAAAACCTCCGAATGGCCTCCACTTTTTCGGGGTCGGTTCGATGGCTGCCGAATCCAATGATATATCCTAAATATTTAATCTGAGGCTTCGAGAAATCACATTTTTTTCAAATTGACTGACAATCGTATCTGTGATAACTAAGAAAATACATTTTCTAGGTGTATCAGATGTTCAAGGAATTTCAGAAAAAACAATTATATCATCGATATATGCTCTGGCGAATTCCTTGTATTCCGACAGCGCTTTATTCATCTCGCGTTGAAAAGTCGCTGATGCATTCCTGAACCCGAAGGTCATTACTTTAAAGCGATTCTGAGCTCTATGAGTCTTAAAACAGGCTAAATGTTGACTCTCTTCTTCCAATGGTATGTCCTAATACCCTTTCAAAAAGTCTATTGTGGTTATTACATTGCCCCTGCCAATACTGAATAGCAGATCGGAGGCATTAATCATCGAAAAATGATCAGTTTTCGTAATAGCGCTTTGTTCTCGGAAATCTACGCATAGCCGCAAGGCTCCATCCTTCTTCATCACGCACACTACTGGTTTTCGCACCTCCAACTCAATCTCTTCAATCACACCAAATTCCAGCAATTCTTCTATTTGTTTATCTACTTGCGGCTTCAGGGCCTCTCGGATTCGATAAACTTAAAGATTTTTCTTTTCTGCTTCACTTGGCCGTATTTTGTGCTCTCCTACCTTGGCTATTTGCACTTTTCTAGAAAATAATTCTTTATATTTATACATTAAATCTAACATTTTTTTCCTTCTCTACATTTTCTAAATGACTTAAATCAACTTCCTCTATGTTAAATTAGTCAGAGTTATCTTTCGTACTGGGGGTGGGATGGACCTCCCCGAATTTTTCCTCATTTTCGAAGATTAGACCCACCGCCTGTACCGTAGGAGTAAATTTCCTAATCTTATTGACGTGGACATTTCTAACATTTCCGTTTATTAATTTCACCTTGTAAGATTCAGGGTTACAGCGCGCCTCTACTTCGGCTCGTCCAGTCCAACTCACGTAAAGTTTGTTCGTGGGGTCCAGGATTAATAGATATAAGGTCAGCCTGCCTAAATGAGACACGATTCCCCGTAGGTTTGTCGCATTTAAGGTATATTTGGGATTTTATTATATAAATGTATATTTTATTAAGCAACAAATTACTGAATATTGAACCTTTAGTTCAAAACTAACTTGTTTTGTAGAAATTAAATAATTATCTGTAGTATAAAACCACAATATAGGATTGTCGCATTTAGGTCATTTTTGTCGCATTTATCGCAGCTAAAACCTAAATGAGTAGTTCATAGTCGTAAATGTGATAATGCATTTTATACATGACAATTCATCTGAAAAGTTTATTTAACGATTAACTGCCGTGACAGAAAATTGCCACATTACAACCTGCGAAACCATTCGATTGAAAGATGAATAAAATGCGTGATTAACTCATAAAATGCTGTTTTTGCACTAAACTCTTTTTACTGTACGATTTCTAATAAAATTTCGATTTTTCAAACATTTCAAACAATAGTACTAGGCTCCAAATGAAGCAACATTTCGCTGTATCAATAGTTAAACTGCAAATTACAAGTTAAACTGTGACAATTAAAAAAAAAAGCAGCTATAACAGCCGTTAAGGGTTAACTGTAATTATTTTTTGAATTAATTAACCCTTAACTGCTGTGGCAGGAATTGTTGCATAACTAATGTGAGCGGTCTCCGAGACCACTCAATTAAAAGATGAATGAAAGTCTCTATTAAATTACAGGGTACTGTTTCTGCACTAAAATTTAAGTACAGGACTTAGAATAACTTTTCAATATTATTCTTGAAATGTTTATCACGGCGCAGCACCGTGCTGTTTGTCAATTTTACACTGTTAATATGCAAAAGTTATTTAAATGCTGCGTATAATGCCTAATATAAACAACCCTCAAATAAATAAATAAGTTCCTAATATAAAAAAAAAACTCTCATCCCTCTTTGCCAAGGAGCTATGGCCATAATTACAATTAAATGATTGTCGCAGAATACATCGTTTAAGATTCGCGAAAATTGCGCGTCAATATTAAACTATAATTTATAGCGGACACCGGGGGAATGGCGACACCTTAAGGGAATTTAAATTTTTTCACCTCAAAAAATGTTTCTTTTTTAATAGTAAAAATTCCAAAGCTGAATCATTATCTTTAGTATCTGTATAAATTAAACCGTAATAATAACTGCACAGTAAGCACACATAAAAAAAATCTTTCAACCTCTGTACAGTGTCGGGATTACCCAGGACACTGGGGTAAATCCGCCACTGTATCGGGGTAATGACGTCACTCTTTAATGACCTAGTAAATATATAAAATGAATACTAGGAGACACATAACCTACTGAAGATATTTAGACTGCAATAATTTAGCAAAATATTGAATAATTACAATGTTCCTTAAACTAGATTTATTAAAGTGCTAAGCTTACAATTTAACTCAAATTGGAAAATTCGCTCTTTGCCATGATGTCGGCATTAATCCGAGAGGGCAATATTGCGGAAATCCGCAACAAAGCTAAAAGAAGAACCGAACTTTTTCAACAAATTGCATCAAAATGTCGGCGAATGCACGTAGATTACGGGTAATATTATCTTAAGTACCCAATGTTGCAATAAACGGTACTTACCTCTACTCGTTTGAAGACCCTCTACTCATTTTTCACTAGAATAATTGAACGACGTTCAACAAAATCACTCTCACTCTAGGCACTCTTTCTATTGTTGACCGCTATAGTGCAGGCGCATTCACTATCTCAAACTGCCGTTAGTTTTTAAACTAGGTGGGATGGAGGCATAACCACGAGTGGCGCCATTTCCCCGGTCTCCCCTACACCAGTGCGATTTGGATTTCCGTAACTTCAACTCCGCATAATTTTGCTGACAATCTGGTGATAATGAAATATAACTGCATGATCCGAAACAAGATAGGACATGATACCTGATACGAAACATGATACGAAACATGATACGAAATTTAATAAGGAATCCTAATGAAATATTTGATTTTATCAAAATTCTTATTTTGTGAATGAAAAATGCGAATTAATTAAAGACGCCGACATTTCGGTTGGTGCGAATTAACAGTGTGGAGCTTATTTATTTTTTGCTAATTTAAAAGTAGAAAATGTCGATAATAACGAATAAAAAATGAAAACAGAATTAAAATATCAGATTATATAAAAGTGATAACAAAAATTATGACTCCTAAACCAGGGAATAACTCAATTGCATCACGTTTTAATCGGAGACAGCATTTAAGCTACCGAATGGTATAATGTTGGTAAAATTAACTTACTTAACCGCATTAAAATAAACATAATTTCTTTTCAATCTACACAATTTTTTCCAAAATTTCCATTATGTAAAATTATTGCAAATTCTTTAACCTTTAACTGATGTCACAGAAATTGTCACATAACTAGTGTGAAGCGGTCTGTGAGACCGCTCCATCGAAAGATGAATAAAAGCCGCGATTAACTCATAGGATGTTGATTTTGCTCTAAACTTTTTGTACAGGAGTGTTATAATTAAAATTCACCTATTCAAAAGTCTCTGGTGTTATTACTAATGTTCCAAACGAAGCAAATTTTCCTACACATTCCGTGACAGACCTGGCCAAAAAATTAATAAAGAATTCTCTCTTTTGTTTTTTCATGCCGAGATGATTAGCGAAAATCGATTTATGAGAAATTTAAAAAAAATTCCCCCTCCTCACCTTTGGTACCACTTATTGCATAACTTGATCTCCCAAAACTCTTTCCCTATGATAAGGCAAATTATCTAAAATATCAAACCCGTTCCTTCCCTTTTCTGCATCTTTGAAAGCCCCTGTAAGGATTCGCAACTCTTCTGTTGTGCCCTGTAAATTCTCGTGTCTGATTGTTGACTCACATTTCAATCTTTACTATTACATTTCCTTTCAATACGTCTAATCATTAATTCCCTTTCTGCAGTTTCATTTTGTCTTTATAAACATAAATTCAAATCACTCATACTTTGTGGTTTCATTTTACTGCCCTCTGATTTTTTATACTTAATTTCCACACCTCTTTCTGACTGCTCTAATTCGTAGGTGCCGACACATCACATAACCTATTTCTACCCCTCCACTCTGCGCTGATTGTACTAATTCACAAATCGTTGGCTTGGTAATACATGACCCATATAATTTATCTGTAGCTGCAAACAGCACATCCCTTGGACCTTGGAAGAACAATTTTCGCAGTGCCTGGGGCCGAAGGCCCCTTACCTACAATAGAAAAATAACAAACAGAAACATAAAAGCACAGAAAAATCAGGAACAGAAGTAGTAAGCCATCCAGCTCCCCATTTCAAAACAAAAGGCCCATTTCAGGCACCATACAGTAGTAAAATAAAAAAAGTTCGTAAATGTTCATAAAAAGTCAAAAGTTCTATAATATATTGAAGAAACGATGATAAAATCTTGAAAAGCAGCATAAAAATGATGAGAAACACATCGCACCACCATCGCTCCTGCTCCGGCAACTGCAGACCAAGGTTATTAGACATACAGGTTGGCTCGCAAGTTTTCCTCCAATCGGAGGACTCTCCTCCAGCTACGTCACAAGAATCCAAGAAACGAAACTAGGGTCGAAATTTGCCTTAGCTCTATGGCTCTATGCAATTAATTGCTATACAATTCTAATTCAATAAAAATTAATAATACTTTTTTTCGCGTGTAAAGAAATAAGAGACCTTAGTTTGTAAAACTATATTGAAAGAAAATTATTAATTTTTAAAAACTTTACAGTGACGCAGGAGGGAAAAATAAATAAAACAATTTAGAAAGAAAAAAAATTATAGCTGCACTATAGTTCTCATTATTTTCTCTCTCTCTCTTATCTTAGTATTTTATTAGTATACGTATATATTAAATATGAATTGCCTATTTCCAAATTTTTGTTTTAGATTATTTATTAAATTATTAAAATAGTGTGTTGCAAGTTTAATTCATTTAATTAAAATGTATGTTTTAATATAAAACTTCTACAAATTAGAAAAGAACAAAACAGTAACTTCTCAGAATTGCGTTTATAAAGCCTAATAAATTTTTAAATATTTTTAAATTCTGAAAAAACTTTTAGAAAAGTGAAATTATTACTCGTAAAAAATATTTTTGAAAAACACATAGTGCAATTTTACAGGGTTCTTTAAAAGCAAGAATTATCTATGTCCAAAGCCTGATACAAATGAAGAGGGGATTGAGGGGGAGGAGAAATTAGCGCTCTCAATAACTAATAACACCATGGTTTTTCGTTGTTGTTGTTAAAAATGTAATATACCAATAATTAAAAAAAAAGCATATTTACAATATTTCAAGCATTCACATATTACGTTATTTACAACATAAAGCATTTTATTTTCTATAATTAAGACAACTACACAATAGTTTTTCTTATTTTATTTGCTACACGATCTCCATTACGAAATTTAAATTTTCTGTTTACATAGAAACATTTTAGAAGTTTATATTACGAAATTTTTAATTTATCGTGAGTAATATTTACATCGTATTGGCAGTGGCAACACCTGACCAATAAGTTTCACTTTTACTAATATATATATAGAGAGAGAGAGAGATAACTTCTAAACATTGCAGCAATTTCAATTTTTACACTGCCGAATCGGGAAAAAAGTTCTTTGAAACAGAATTTGTTTTAAAACTGTATTTCGATTTCCTCGTTTATTTTTATTTTTATTTATTTATTTATTTTTGTGTGGTTCTTAAAATAATTTTTAAGAATGATTTGTACTAAAATCTATGTTCATCGCATACAGCCCGATTACGAAACTTTAATCCATTTGCACTTAAAAGACTATAAATAGTTCAGGATTTATTTCCGGTTAATATTACATAACGAAATTAAAACTTCATCAATAAATAAAATAATATAAATAAAATACAAATTTAGCAGACATGTACTTGAACTACGCGCTTATACCACTGAAATAATCAAAATCAAAAAGGCGCTGTAAGTAGTGAAATTTTTGGCGATTTCTTCGGCTATTAACTGCAGACAAGCATTTAATAAAATATCTCTTTTAATAAAGTTCAAAACTTATTTGAATACATTACTGATATTAGGTAGATTTCATTACAAAAAGCTACTATTGCAGCCGTTCGGAGGAAAGAGATTTCAAAAAATTTTGGTATATTTTCATCGATCATGACCCCCAGACCCCGAAACCAACCTCCGTTCTAAATTTACATATATTATATACATATATCTCCTTATATATATATATATATATATATCTGATATTTGTGACACTGTAACTCTCGTATTTATGAACCGATTTGGATGAAACTCGGTGTGTACATAGTACATACCAATGTCTCGATCGAGTTCGTTGGCCAGCTTCATCCGCCATCTTGTTTCAAAATGGCGCCCATTTAATTTTTTTTTATTTAAAATTTGAAATGTAGTACCAAAAAATTGAAAATTGAGAAATGTTTTTTTAATTATGTGTTTGATCTTCATACAGAGATTCCGGAGCAGTTTTTGTTTCGTCTATATCTTAAAAAATTACTGAGTTATAACACTTTGAATTTCTAGCGTGGCTGGCAATTTGAAATGTCCTTATTTTTGTCACGCGATAACAGGCGTATTCATGAACGGAAATGGATGTACCTTAGTTTATACAAAGTACATACCAATGTCTCGACCGAGTTCGTTGGACAGCTTCATCCGCCATCTTGTTTCAAAATGGCGGTCATTTAAAAAATTAAAAAATTTTAAATGAGGCACAAAAAATTTTGAAATCGAAAAAGATTTTTTTCGTATGTGTTTGAGCTTGCTACAAATATTCCGGAACATTTTTTGTTTTGTCTATATCTTAAAAAACGTTTCAGTTATCGCACTTTGAAATTCTAGTGTGGCTGACATTTTGAAACGATCTGATTTTTGTCACGCGATAATACACGTATTTATATACCGATTTGGATGTGACAAGGCATGTCCATAGTACATAGTAATGTCTTGACCGAGTTCGTTTGCCAGCTTCATCCGCCATTTTGAAACAAAATGGCGGACATTTAAAATTAAAAAAAAAAATTAAATTTAAAATGAGGTACAAAAAAATTAGAAATTGAAAAAGATTTTTTTCTTGTGTATTTGAGCTTGATACAAAGATTCCGGAGCATTTTTTTTTCATCTATATCTTAAAAAACGGTTCAGTTATAGCACTTTGAAATTCTAGTGTGGCTGACATTGTGAAACGATCTGATTTTTGTCATGCGATAACACGCGTATTTATGAACAGATTTTGATATAACTTGGTGTGTACATAGAACATACAAATGTCTCGACCGAATACGTTTGCGAACGTCATCCGTCATCTTGTTTCAAAATGGCGGCAATTTAAAAATTAAAAAAAAAAAATTAATTTAAAATGAGGTACAAAAATATTAGAAATTGAAAAAGATTGTTTCTTATGTGTTTGACCTTGATACAAAGATTTCGAGCAGTTTTCGTTTCGTCCATATCTTAAAAAATGGCTGAGTTATAACACTTTGAATTTCTAGCGTGGCTGACATTTTGAAATGTCCTGATTTTTGTCACGCGATAACAGGCGTATTTATGAACGGATATGGATGTATATATTACATCCATATCTTGGTGTGTACAAAGTACATACCAATGTTTTGACCGAGTTCGTTGGCCAGCTTCATCCGCCATCTTGTTTCAAAATGCCGGCCATTTAAATTTTTTTTAAAAAATTTAAATCTGAAATGTGGTACCAAAAAATTGAAAATTGAAAAATATTTTTTATTATGTGTTTAACCTTGATACAAAGATTTCGGAGTAGTTTTTGTTTCGTCTATATCTTAAAAAATGGCTGAGTTATAGCACTTTGAATTTCTAGCGTGGCTGGCAATTTGAAATGTCCTTATTTTTGTCACGCGATAACAGGCGTATTCATGAACGGATATGGATGTACCTTAGTTTATACAAAGTACATACCAATGTCTCGACCGAGTTCGTTGGACAGCTTCATCCGCCATCTTGTTTCAAAATGGCGGTCATTTAAAAAATTTAAAAATTTTAAATGAGGCACAAAAAATTTTGAAATCGAAAAAGATTTTTTTCGTATGTGTTTGAGCTTGCTACAAATATTCCGGAACATTTTTTGTTTTGTCTATATCTTAAAAAACGTTTCAGTTACCGCACTTTGAAATTCTAGTGTGGCTGACATTTTGAAACGATCTGATTTTTGTCACGCGTTAATACACGTATTTATATACCGATTTGGATGTGACAAGGCATGTCCATAGTACATAGTAATGTCTTGAACGAGTTCGTTGGCCAGCTTCATCCGCCATTTTGTTTCAAAATGGCGGACATTTAAAATTTAAAAAAAAATTAAATTTAAAATGAGGTACAAAAAAATTAGAAATTGAAAAAGATTTTTTTCTTGTGTATTTGAGCTTGATACAAAGATTCCGGAGCATTTTTTTTCATCTATATCTTAAAAAACGGTTCAGTTATAGCACTTTGAAATTCTAGTGTGGCTGACATTGTGAAACGATCTGATTTTTGTCATGCGATAACACGCGTATTTATGAACGGATTTTGATATAACTTGGTGTGTACATAGAACATACAAATGTCTCGACCGAATACGTTTGCGAACGTCATCCGTCATCTTGTTTCAAAATGGCGGCAATTTAAAAATTAAAAAAAAAATTTAATTTAAAATGAGGTACAAAAATATTAGAAATTGAAAAAGATTGTTTCTTATGTGTTTGACCTTGATACAAAGATTTCGAGCAGTTTTCGTTTCGTCCATATCTTAAAAAATGTCTGAGTTATAACACTTTGAATTTCTAGCGTGGCTGACATTTTGAAATGTCCTGATTTTTGTCACGCGATAACAGGCGTATTTATGAACGGATATGGATGTATATATTACATCCATATCTTGGTGTGTACAAAGTACATACCAATGTTTTGACCGAGTTCGTTGGCCAGCTTAATCTGCCATCTTGTTTCAAAATGCCGGCCATTTAAATTTTTTTAAAAATTTTTAAATCTGAAATGTGGTACCAAAAAATTGAAAATTGAAAAATATTTTTTATTATGTGTTTAACCTTGATACAAAGATTTCGGAGTAGTTTTTGTTTCGTCTATATCTTAAAAAATGGCTGAGTTATAGCACTTTGAATTTCTAGCGTGGCTGGCAATTTGAAATGTCCTTATTTTTGTCACGCGATAACAGGCGTATTCATGAACGGATGTGGTGTACCTTAGTTTATACAAAGTACATACCAATGTCTCGACCGAGTTCGTTGGACAGCTTCATCCGCCATCTTGTTTCAAAATGGCGGTCATTTAAAAATTTTAAAAATTTTAAATGAGGCACAAAACATTTTGAAATCGAAAAAGATTTTTTTCGTATGCGTTTGAGCTTACTACAAATATTCCGGAACATTTTTTGTTTTGTCTATATCTTAAAACTCGTTTCAGTTATCGCACTTTGAAATTCTAGTGTGGCTGACATTTTGAAACGATCTGATTTTTGTCACGCGATAATACACGTATTTATATACCGATTTGGATGTGACAAGGCATGTCCATAGTACATAGTAATGTCTTGACCGAGTTCGTTGGCCAGCTTCATCCGCCATTTTGTTTCAAAATGGCGGACATTTAAAATTAAAAAAAAAATTAAATTTAAAATGAGGTACAAAAAAATTAGAAATTGAAAAAGATTTTTTTCTTGTGTATTTGAGCTTGATACAAAGATTCCGGAGCATTTTTTTCATCTATATCTTAAAAAACGGTTCAGTTATAGCACTTTGAAATTCTAGTGTGGCTGACATTGTGAAACGATCTGATTTTTGTCATGCGATAACACGCGTATTTATGAACGGATTTTGATATAACTTGGTGTGTACATAGAACATACAAATGTCTCGACCGAATACGTTTGCGAACGTCATCCGTCATCTTGTTTCAAAATGGCGGCAATTTAAAAATTAAAAAAAAAATTTTAATTTAAAATCAAGTACAAAAATATTAGAAATTGAAAAAGATTGTTTCTTATGTGTTTGACCTTGATACAAAGATTTCGAGCAGTATTCGTTTCGTCCATATCTTAAAAAATGGCTGAGTTATAACACTTTGAATTTCTAGCGTGACTGACATTTTGAAATGTCCTGATTTTTGTCACGCGATAACAGGCGTATTTATGAACGGATATGGATGTACCTTAGTTTATACAAAGTACATACCAATGTCTCGACCGAGTTCGTTGGCCAGCTTCATCCGCCATTTTGTTTCAAAATGGCGGACATTTAAAATTAAAAAAAATTAAATTTAAAATGAGGTACAAAAAAATTAGAAATTGAAAAAGATTTTTTTCTTGTGTATTTGAGCTTGATACAAAGATTCCGGAGCATTTTTTTCATCTATATCTTAAAAAACGGTTCAGTTATAGCACTTTGAAATTCTAGTGTGGCTGACATTGTGAAACGATCTGATTTTTGTCATGCGATAACACGCGTATTTATGAACGGATTTTGATATAACTTGGTGTGTACATAGAACATACAAATGTCTCGACCGAATACGTTTGCGAACGTCATCCGTCATCTTGTTTCAAAAAGGCGGCAATTTAAAAATTTAAAAAAAAATTTTAATTTAAAATCAAGTACAAAAATATTAGAAATTGAAAAAGATTGTTTCTTATGTGTTTGACCTTGATACAAAGATTTCAAGCAGTATTCGTTTCGTCCATATCTTAAAAAATGGCTGAGTTATAACACTTTGAATTTCTAGCGTGACTGACATTTTGAAATGTCCTGATTTTTGTCACGCGATAACAGGCGTATTTATGAACGGATATGGATGTATATATTACATCCATATCTTGGTGTGTACAAAGTACATACCAATGTTTTGACCGAGTTCGTTGGCCAGCTTCATCCGCCATCTTGTTTCAAAATGCCGGCCATTTAAATTTTTTTTTAAAAATTTTAAATCTGAAATGTGGTACCAAAAAATTGAAAATTGAAAAATATTTTTTATTATGTGTTTAACCTTGATACAAAGATTTCGGAGTAGTTTTTGTTTCGTCTATATCTTAAAAAATGGCTGAGTTATAGCACTTTGAATTTCTAGCGTGGCTGGCAATTTGAAATGTCCTTATTTTTGTCACGCGATAACAGGCGTATTCATGAAGGGATGTGGTGTACCTTAGTTTATACAAAGTACATACCAATGTCTCGACCGAGCTCGTTGGACAGCTTCATCCGCCATCTTGTTTCAAAATGGCGGTCATTTAAAAATTTTAAAAATTTTAAATGAGGCACAAAACATTTTGAAATCGAAAAAGATTTTTTTCGTATGTGTTTGAGCTTGCTACAAATATTCCGGAACATTTTTTGTTTTGTCTATATCTTAAAAAAACGTTTCAGTTATCGCACTTTGAAATTCTAGTGTGGCTGACATTTTGAAACGATCTGATTTTTGTCACGCGATAATACACGTATTTATATACCGATTTGGATGTGACAAGGCATGTCCATAGTACATAGTAATGTCTTGACCGAGTTCGTTGGCCAGCTTCATCCGCCATTTTGTTTCAAAATGGCGGACATTTAAAATTAAAAAAAAATTAAATTTAAAATGAGGTACAAAAAAATTAGAAATTGAAAAAGATTTTTTTCTTGTGTATTTGAGCTTGATACAAAGATTCCGGAGCATTTTTTTCATCTATATCTTAAAAAACGGTTCAGTTATAGCACTTTGAAATTCTAGTGTGGCTGACATTGTGAAACGATCTGATTTTTGTCATGCGATAACACGCGTATTTATGAACGGATTTTGATATAACTTGGTGTGTACATAGAACATACAAATGTCTCGACCGAATACGTTTGCGAACGTCATCCGTCATCTTGTTTCAAAATGGCGGCAATTTAAAAATTAAAAAAAAAATTTAATTTAAACTGAGGTACAAAAATATTAGAAATTGAAAAAGATTGTTTCTTATGTGTTTGACCTTGATACAAAGATTTCGAGCAGTCTTCGTTTCGTCCATATCTTAAAAAATGGCTGAGTTATAACACTTTGAATTTCTAGCGTGGCTGACATTTTGAAATGTCCTGATTTTTGTCACGCGATAACAGGCGTATTTATGAACGGATATGGATGTATATATTACATCCATATCTTGGTGTGTACAAAGTACATACCAATGTTTTGACCGAGTTCGTTGGCCAGCTTCATCCGCCATCTTGTTTCAAAATGCCGGCCATTTAAAATTTTTTTTTAAATTTTAAATCTGAAATGTGGTACCAAAAAATTGAAAATTGAAAAATATTTTTTTATTATGTGTTTAACCTTGATACAAATATTTCGGAGCAGTTTTTGTTTCGTCTATATCTTAAAAAATGGCTGAGTTATAGCACTTTGAATTTCTAGCGTGGCTGGCAATTTGAAATGTCCTGATTTTTGTCACGCGATAACAGGCGTATTCATGAACGGATATGGATGTACCTTAGTTTATACAAAGTACATACCAATGTCTCGACCGAGTTCGTTGGCCAGCTTCATCCGCCATTTTGTTTCAAAATGGCGGACATTTAAAATTAAAAAAAAATTAAATTTAAAATGAGGTACAAAAAAATTAGAAATTGAAAAAGATTTTTTTCTTGTGTATTTGAGCTTGATACGAAGATTCCGGAGCATTTTTTTCATCTGTATCTTAAAAAAAAAGTTCAGTTATAGCACTTTGAAATTCTAGTGTGGCTGACATTGTGAAACGATCTGATTTTTGTCATGCGATAACACGCGTATTTATGAACGGATTTTGATATAACTTGGTGTGTACATAGAACATACAAATGTCTCGACCGAATACGTTTGCAAACGTCATCCGTCATCTTGTTTCAAAATGGCGGCAATTTAAAAATTAAAAAAAAAATTTTAATTTAAAATGAGGTACAAAAATATTAGAAATTGAAAAAGATTGTTTCTTATGTGTTTGACCTTGATACAAAGATTTCGAGAAGTTTTCGTTTCGTCCATATCTTAAAAAATGTCTGAGTTATAACACTTTGAATTTCTAGCGTGGCTGACATTTTGAAATGTCCTGATTTTTGTCACACGATAACAGGCGTATTTATGAACGGATATGGATGTATATATTACATCCATATCTTGGTGTGTACAAAGTACATACCAATGTTTTGACCGAGTTCGTTGGCCAGCTTCATCCGCCATCTTGTTTCAAAATGCCGGCCATTTAAATTTTTTTTTTAAAATTTTAAATCTGAAATGTGGTACCAAAAAATTGAAAATTGAAAAATATTTTTTATTATGTGTTTAACCTTGATACAAAGATTTCGGAGTAGTTTTTGTTTCGTCTATATCTTAAAAAATGGCTGAGTTATAGCACTTTGAATTTCTAGCGTGGCTGGCAATTTGAAATGTCCTTATTTTTGTCACGCGATAACAGGCGTATTCATGAAGGGATGTGGTGTACCTTAGTTTATACAAAGTACATACCAATGTCTCGACCGAGCTCGTTGGACAGCTTCATCCGCCATCTTGTTTCAAAATGGCGGTCATTTAAAAATTTTAAAAATTTTAAATGAGGCACAAAACATTTTGAAATCGAAAAAGATTTTTTTCGTATGTGTTTGAGCTTGCTACAAATATTCCGGAACATTTTTTGTTTTGTCTATATCTTAAAAAAACGTTTCAGTTATCGCACTTTGAAATTCTAGTGTGGCTGACATTTTGAAACGATCTGATTTTTGTCACGCGATAATACACGTATTTATATACCGATTTGGATGTGACAAGGCATGTCCATAGTACATAGTAATGTCTTGACCGAGTTCGTTGGCCAGCTTCATCCGCCATTTTGTTTCAAAATGGCGGACATTTAAAATTAAAAAAAAAATTAAATTTAAAATGAGGTACAAAAAAATTAGAAATTGAAAAAGATTTTTTTCTTGTGTATTTGAGCTTGATACAAAGATTCCGGAGCATTTTTTTCATCTATATCTTAAAAAACGGTTCAGTTATAGCACTTTGAAATTCTAGTGTGGCTGACATTGTGAAACGATCTGATTTTTGTCATGCGATAACACGCGTATTTATGAACGGATTTTGATATAACTTGGTGTGTACATAGAACATACAAATGTCTCGACCGAATACGTTTGCGAACGTCATCCGTCATCTTGTTTCAAAATGGCGGCAATTTAAAAATTAAAAAAAAAATTTAATTTAAACTGAGGTACAAAAATATTAGAAATTGAAAAAGATTGTTTCTTATGTGTTTGACCTTGATACAAAGATTTCGAGCAGTCTTCGTTTCGTCCATATCTTAAAAAATGGCTGAGTTATAACACTTTGAATTTCTAGCGTGGCTGACATTTTGAAATGTCCTGATTTTTGTCACGCGATAACAGGCGTATTTATGAACGGATATGGATGTATATATTACATCCATATCTTGGTGTGTACAAAGTACATACCAATGTTTTGACCGAGTTCGTTGGCCAGCTTCATCCGCCATCTTGTTTCAAAATGCCGGCCATTTAAAATTTTTTTTTAAATTTTAAATCTGAAATGTGGTACCAAAAAATTGAAAATTGAAAAATATTTTTTTATTATGTGTTTAACCTTGATACAAATATTTCGGAGCAGTTTTTGTTTCGTCTATATCTTAAAAAATGGCTGAGTTATAGCACTTTGAATTTCTAGCGTGGCTGGCAATTTGAAATGTCCTGATTTTTGTCACGCGATAACAGGCGTATTCATGAACGGATATGGATGTACCTTAGTTTATACAAAGTACATACCAATGTCTCGACCGAGTTCGTTGGCCAGCTTCATCCGCCATTTTGTTTCAAAATGGCGGACATTTAAAATTAAAAAAAAATTAAATTTAAAATGAGGTACAAAAAAATTAGAAATTGAAAAAGATTTTTTTCTTGTGTATTTGAGCTTGATACGAAGATTCCGGAGCATTTTTTTCATCTGTATCTTAAAAAAAAAGTTCAGTTATAGCACTTTGAAATTCTAGTGTGGCTGACATTGTGAAACGATCTGATTTTTGTCATGCGATAACACGCGTATTTATGAACGGATTTTGATATAACTTGGTGTGTACATAGAACATACAAATGTCTCGACCGAATACGTTTGCAAACGTCATCCGTCATCTTGTTTCAAAATGGCGGCAATTTAAAAATTAAAAAAAAAAATTTTAATTTAAAATGAGGTACAAAAATATTAGAAATTGAAAAAGATTGTTTCTTATGTGTTTGACCTTGATACAAAGATTTCGAGAAGTTTTCGTTTCGTCCATATCTTAAAAAATGTCTGAGTTATAACACTTTGAATTTCTAGCGTGGCTGACATTTTGAAATGTCCTGATTTTTGTCACACGATAACAGGCGTATTTATGAACGGATATGGATGTATATATTACATCCATATCTTGGTGTGTACAAAGTACATACCAATGTTTTGACCGAGTTCGTTGGCCAGCTTCATCCGCCATCTTGTTTCAAAATGCCGGCCATTTAAATTTTTTTTTAAAAATTTTAAATCTGAAATGTGGTACCAAAAAATTGAAAATTGAAAAATATTTTTTATTATGTGTTTAACCTTGATACAAAGATTTCGGAGTAGTTTTTGTTTCGTCTATATCTTAAAAAATGGCTGAGTTATAGCACTTTGAATTTCTAGCGTGGCTGGCAATTTGAAATGTCCTTATTTTTGTCACGCGATAACAGGCGTATTCATGAAGGGATGTGGTGTACCTTAGTTTATACAAAGTACATACCAATGTCTCGACCGAGCTCGTTGGACAGCTTCATCCGCCATCTTGTTTCAAAATGGCGGTCATTTAAAAATTTTAAAAATTTTAAATGAGGCACAAAACATTTTGAAATCGAAAAAGATTTTTTTCGTATGTGTTTGAGCTTGCTACAAATATTCCGGAACATTTTTTGTTTTGTCTATATCTTAAAAAAACGTTTCAGTTATCGCACTTTGAAATTCTAGTGTGGCTGACATTTTGAAACGATCTGATTTTTGTCACGCGATAATACACGTATTTATATACCGATTTGGATGTGACAAGGCATGTCCATAGTACATAGTAATGTCTTGACCGAGTTCGTTGGCCAGCTTCATCCGCCATTTTGTTTCAAAATGGCGGACATTTAAAATTAAAAAAAAATTAAATTTAAAATGAGGTACAAAAAAATTAGAAATTGAAAAAGATTTTTTTCTTGTGTATTTGAGCTTGATACAAAGATTCCGGAGCATTTTTTTCATCTATATCTTAAAAAACGGTTCAGTTATAGCACTTTGAAATTCTAGTGTGGCTGACATTGTGAAACGATCTGATTTTTGTCATGCGATAACACGCGTATTTATGAACGGATTTTGATATAACTTGGTGTGTACATAGAACATACAAATGTCTCGACCGAATACGTTTGCGAACGTCATCCGTCATCTTGTTTCAAAATGGCGGCAATTTAAAAATTAAAAAAAAAATTTAATTTAAACTGAGGTACAAAAATATTAGAAATTGAAAAAGATTGTTTCTTATGTGTTTGACCTTGATACAAAGATTTCGAGCAGTCTTCGTTTCGTCCATATCTTAAAAAATGGCTGAGTTATAACACTTTGAATTTCTAGCGTGGCTGACATTTTGAAATGTCCTGATTTTTGTCACGCGATAACAGGCGTATTTATGAACGGATATGGATGTATATATTACATCCATATCTTGGTGTGTACAAAGTACATACCAATGTTTTGACCGAGTTCGTTGGCCAGCTTCATCCGCCATCTTGTTTCAAAATGCCGGCCATTTAAAATTTTTTTTTAAATTTTAAATCTGAAATGTGGTACCAAAAAATTGAAAATTGAAAAATATTTTTTTATTATGTGTTTAACCTTGATACAAATATTTCGGAGCAGTTTTTGTTTCGTCTATATCTTAAAAAATGGCTGAGTTATAGCACTTTGAATTTCTAGCGTGGCTGGCAATTTGAAATGTCCTGATTTTTGTCACGCGATAACAGGCGTATTCATGAACGGATATGGATGTACCTTAGTTTATACAAAGTACATACCAATGTCTCGACCGAGTTCGTTGGCCAGCTTCATCCGCCATTTTGTTTCAAAATGGCGGACATTTAAAATTAAAAAAAAATTAAATTTAAAATGAGGTACAAAAAAATTAGAAATTGAAAAAGATTTTTTTCTTGTGTATTTGAGCTTGATACGAAGATTCCGGAGCATTTTTTTCATCTGTATCTTAAAAAAAAAGTTCAGTTATAGCACTTTGAAATTCTAGTGTGGCTGACATTGTGAAACGATCTGATTTTTGTCATGCGATAACACGCGTATTTATGAACGGATTTTGATATAACTTGGTGTGTACATAGAACATACAAATGTCTCGACCGAATACGTTTGCAAACGTCATCCGTCATCTTGTTTCAAAATGGCGGCAATTTAAAAATTAAAAAAAAAATTTTAATTTAAAATGAGGTACAAAAATATTAGAAATTGAAAAAGATTGTTTCTTATGTGTTTGACCTTGATACAAAGATTTCGAGCAGTTTTCGTTTCGTCCATATCTTAAAAAATGGCTGAGTTATAACACTGTGAATTTCTAGCGTGGCTGACATTTTGAAATGTCCTGATTTTTGTCACGCGATAACAGGCGTATTTATGAACGGATATGGATGTATATATTACATCCATATCTTGGTGTGTACAAAGTACATACCAAAGTTTTGACCGAGTTCGTTGGCCAGCTTCATCCGCCATCTTGTTTCAAAATGCCGGCCATTTAAATTTTTTTTTAAAATTTTTAAATCTGAAATGTGGTACCAAAAAATTGAAAATTGAAAAATATTTTTTATTATGTGTTTAACCTTGATACAAATATTTCGGAGCAGTTTTTGTTTCGTCTATATCTTAAAAAATGGCTGAGTTATAGCACTTTGAATTTCTAGCGTGGCTGGCAATTTGAAATGTCCTGATTTTTGTCACGCGATAACAGGCGTATTCATGAACGGATATGGATGTACCTTAGTTTATACAAAGTACAGATCAATGTCTCGACCGAGTTCGTTGGACAGCTTCATCCGCCATCTTGTTTCAAAATGTCGGTCATTTAAAAAATTTAAAAATTTTAAATGAGGCACAAAAAATTTTGAAATCGAAAAAGATTTTTTTCGTATGTGTTTGAGCTTGCTACAAATATTTCGGAACATTTTTTGTTTTGTCTATATCTTAAAAAACGTTTCAGCTATCGCACTATGAAATTCTAGTGTGTCTGACATTTTGAAACGATCTGATTTTTGTCACGCGATAATACACGTATTTATATACCGATTTGGATGTGACAAGGCATGTCCATAGTACATAGTAATGTCTTGACCGAGTTCGTTGGCCAGCTTCATCCGCCATTTTGTTTCAAAATGGCGGACATTTAAATTTAAAAAAAAAATTAAATTTAAAATGAGGTACAAAAAAATTAGAAATTGAAAAAGATTTTTTTCTTGTGTATTTGAGCTTGATACAAAGATTCCGGAGCATTTTTTTCATCTATATCTTAAAAAACGGTTCAGTTATAGCACTTTGAAATTCTAGTGTGGCTGACATTGTGAAACGATCTGATTTTTGTCATGCGATAACACGCGTATTTATGAACGGATTTTGATATAACTTGGTGTGTACATAGAACATACAAATGTCTCGACCGGATACGTTTGCGAACGTCATCCGTCATCTTGTTTCAAAATGGCGGCAATTTAAAAATTTAAAAAAAAAATTTTAATTTAAAATGAAGTAAAAAAATATTAGAAATTGAAAAAGATTGTTTCTTATGTGTTTGACCTTGATACAAAGATTTCGAGAAGTTTTCGTTTCGTCCATATCTTAAAAAATGGCTGAGTTATAACACTTTGAATTTCTAGCGTGGCTGACATTTTGAAATGTCCTGATTTTTGTCACGCGATAACAGGCGTATTTATGAACGGATATGGATGTATATATTACATCCATATCTTGGTGTGTACAAAGTACATACCAATGTTTTGACCGAGTTCGTTGGCCAGCTTCATCCGCCATCTTGTTTCAAAATGCCGGCCATTTAAATTTTTTTTAAAAAATTTTAAATCTGAAATGTGGTACCAAAAAATTGAAAATTGAAAAATATTTTTTATTATGTGTTTAACCTTGATACAAAGATTTCGGAGTAGTTTTTGTTTCGTCTATATCTTAAAAAATGGCTGAGTTATAGCACTTTGAATTTCTAGCGTGGCTGGCAATTTGAAATGTCCTTATTTTTGTCACGCGATAACAGGCGTATTCATGAACGGAAATGGATTTACCTTAGTTTATACAAAGTACATACCAATGTCTCGACCGAGTTCGTTGGACAGCTTCATCCGCCATCTTGTTTCAAAATGGCGGTCATTTAAAAAATATAAAAATTTTAAATGAGGCACAAAAAATTTTGAAATCGAAAAAGATTTTTTTCGTATGTGTTTGAGCTTGCTACAAATATTCCGGAACATTTTTTGTTTTGTCTATATCTTAAAAAACGTTTCAGTTATCGCACTTTGAAATTCTAGTGTGGCTGACATTTTGAAACGATCTGATTTTTGTCACGCGATAATACACGTATTTATATACCGATTTGGATGTGACAAGGCATGTCCATAGTACACAGTAATGTCTTGACCGAGTTCGTTGGCCAGCTTCATCCGCCATTTTGTTTCAAAATGGCGGACATTTAAAATTAAAAAAAAAATTAAATTTAAAATGAGGTACAAAAAAATTAGAAATTGAAAAAGATTTTTTTCTTGTGTATTTGAGCTTGATACAAAGATTCCGGAGCATTTTTTTCATCTATATCTTAAAAAACGGTTCAGTTATAGCACTTTGAAATTCTAGTGTGGCTGACATTGTGAAACGATCTGATTTTTGTCATGCGATAACACGCGTATTTATGAACGGATTTTGATATAACTTGGTGTGTACATAGAACATACAAATGTCTCGACCGAATACGTTTGCGAACGTCATCCGTCATCTTGTTTCAAAATGGCGGCAATTTAAAAATTAAAAAAAAAATTTAATTTAAACTGAGGTACAAAAATATTAGAAATTGAAAAAGATTGTTTCTTATGTGTTTGACCTTGATACAAAGATTTCGAGCAGTCTTCGTTTCGTCCATATCTTAAAAAATGGCTGAGTTATAACACTTTGAATTTCTAGCGTGGCTGACATTTTGAAATGTCCTGATTTTTGTCACGCGATAACAGGCGTATTTATGAACGGATATGGATGTATATATTACATCCATATCTTGGTGTGTACAAAGTACATACCAATGTTTTGACCGAGTTCGTTGGCCAGCTTCATCCGCCATCTTGTTTCAAAATGCCGGCCATTTAAAATTTTTTTTTAAATTTTAAATCTGAAATGTGGTACCAAAAAATTGAAAATTGAAAAATATTTTTTATTATGTGTTTAACCTTGATACAAATATTTCGGAGCAGTTTTTGTTTCGTCTATATCTTAAAAAATGGCTGAGTTATAGCACTTTGAATTTCTAGCGTGGCTGGCAATTTGAAATGTCCTGATTTTTGTCACGCGATAACAGGCGTATTCATGAACGGATATGGATGTACCTTAGTTTATACAAAGTACATACCAATGTCTCGACCGAGTTCGTTGGCCAGCTTCATCCGCCATTTTGTTTCAAAATGGCGGACATTTAAAATTAAAAAAAAAATTAAATTTAAAATGAGGTACAAAAAAATTAGAAATTGAAAAAGATTTTTTTCTTGTGTATTTGAGCTTGATACGAAGACTCCGGAGCATTTTTTTCATCTGTATCTTTAAAAAAAAGTTCAGTTATAGCACTTTGAAATTCTAGTGTGGCTGACATTGTGAAACGATCTGATTTTTGTCATGCGATAACACGCGTATTTATGAACGGATTTTGATATAACTTGGTGTGTACATAGAACATACAAATGTCTCGACCGAATACGTTTGCAAACGTCATCCGTCATCTTGTTTCAAAATGGCGGCAATTTAAAAATTAAAAAAAAAAATTTTAATTTAAAATGAGGTACAAAAATATTAGAAATTGAAAAAGATTGTTTCTTATGTGTTTGACCTTGATACAAAGATTTCGAGCAGTTTTCGTTTCGTCCATATCTTAAAAAATGGCTGAGTTATAACACTTTGAATTTCTAGCGTGGCTGACATTTTGAAATGTCCTGATTTTTGTCACGCGATAACAGGCGTATTTATGAACGGATATGGATGTATATATTACATCCATATCTTGGTGTGTACAAAGTACATACCAATGTTTTGACCGAGTTCGTTGGCCAGCTTCATCCGCCATCTTGTTTCAAAATGCCGGCCATTTAAAATTTTTTTTTAAATTTTAAATCTGAAATGTGGTACCAAAAAATTGAAAATTGAAAAATATTTTTTATTATGTGTTTAACCTTGATACAAATATTTCGGAGCAGTTTTTGTTTCGTCTATATCTTAAAAAATGGCTGAGTTATAGCACTTTGAATTTCTAGCGTGGCTGGCAATTTGAAATGTCCTGATTTTTGTCACGCGATAACAGGCGTATTCATGAACGGATATGGATGTACCTTAGTTTATACAAAGTACATACCAATGTCTCGACCGAGTTCGTTGGCCAGCTTCATCCGCCATTTTGTTTCAAAATGGCGGACATTTAATATTAAAAAAAATTAAATTTAAAATGAGGTACAAAAAAATTAGAAATTGAAAAAGATTTTTTTCTTGTGTATTTGAGCTTGATACGAAGATTCCGGAGCATTTTTTTCATCTGTATCTTAAAAAAAAAGTTCAGTTATAGCACTTTGAAATTCTAGTGTGGCTGACATTGTGAAACGATCTGATTTTTGTCATGCGATAACACGCGTATTTATGAACGGATTTTGATATAACTTGGTGTGTACATAGAACATACAAATGTCTCGACCGAATACGTTTGCAAACGTCATCCGTCATCTTGTTTCAAAATGGCGGCAATTTAAAAATTAAAAAAAAAATTTTAATTTAAAATGAGGTACAAAAATATTAGAAATTGAAAAAGATTGTTTCTTATGTGTTTGACCTTGATACAAAGATTTCGAGCAGTTTTCGTTTCGTCCATATCTTAAAAAATGGCTGAGTTATAACACTTTGAATTTCTAGCGTGGCTGACATTTTGAAATGTCCTGATTTTTGTCACGCGATAACAGGCGTATTTATGAACGGATATGGATGTATATATTACATCCATATCTTGGTGTGTACAAAGTACATACCAATGTTTTGACCGAGTTCGTTGGCCAGCTTCATCCGCCATCTGGTTTCAAAATGCCGGCCATTTAAATTTTTTTTTTAAATTTTTAAATCTGAAATGTGGTACCAAAAAATTGAAAATTGAAAAATATTTTTTATTATGTGTTGAACCTTGATACAAATATTTCGGAGCAGTTTTTGTTTCGTCTATATCTTAAAAAATGGCTGAGTTATAGCACTTTGAATTTCTAGCGTGGCTGGCAATTTGAAATGTCCTGATTTTTGTCACGCGATAACAGGCGTATTCATGAACGGATATGGATGTACCTTAGTTTATACAAAGTACATACCAATGTCTCGACCGAGTTCGTTGGACAGCTTCATCCGCCATCTTGTTTCAAAATGTCGGTCATTTAAAAAATTTAAAAATTTTAAATGAGGCACAAAAAATTTTGAAATCGAAAAAGATTTTTTTCGTATGTGTTTGAGCTTGCTACAAATATTTCGGAACATTTTTTGTTTTGTCTATATCTTAAAAAACGTTTCAGCTATCGCACTATGAAATTCTAGTGTGTCTGACATTTTGAAACGATCTGATTTTTGTCACGCGATAATACACGTATTTATATACCGATTTGGATGTGACAAGGCATGTCCATAGTACATAGTAATGTCTTGACCGAGTTCGTTGGCCAGCTTCATCCGCCATTTTGTTTCAAAATGGCGGACATTTAAATTTAAAAAAAAAATTAAATTTAAAATGAGGTACAAAAAAATTAGAAATTGAAAAAGATTTTTTTCTTGTGTATTTGAGCTTGATACAAAGATTCCGGAGCATTTTTTTCATCTATATCTTAAAAAACGGTTCAGTTATAGCACTTTGAAATTCTAGTGTGGCTGACATTGTGAAACGATCTGATTTTTGTCATGCGATAACACGCGTATTTATGAACGGATTTTGATATAACTTGGTGTGTACATAGAACATACAAATGTCTCGACCGAATACGTTTGCGAACGTCATCCGTCATCTTGTTTCAAAATGGCGGCAATTTAAGAATTAAAAAAAAAAAAATTAATTTAAAATGAGGTACAAAAATATTAGAAATTGAAAAAGATTGTTTCTTATGTGTTTGACCTTGATACAAAGATTTCGAGCAGTTTTCGTTTCGTCCATATCTTAAAAAATGGCTGAGTTATAACACTTTGAATTTCTAGCGTGGCTGACATTTTGAAATGTCCTGATTTTTGTCACGCGATAACAGGCGTATTTATGAACGGATATGGATGTATATATTACATCCATATCTTGGTGTGTACAAAGTACATACCAATGTTTTGACCGAGTTCGTTGGCCAGCTTCATCCGCCATCTTGTTACAAAATGCCGGCCATTTAAAAATTTTTTTTAAATTTTAAATCTGAAATGTGGTACCAAAAAATTGAAAATTGAAAAATATTTTTTATTATGTGTTTAACCTTGATACAAATATTTCGGAGCAGTTTTTGTTTCGTCTATATCTTAAAAAATGGCTGAGTTATAGCACTTTGAATTTCTAGCGTGGCTGGCAATTTGAAATGTCCTGATTTTTGTCACGCGATAACAGGCGTATTCATGAACGGATATGGATGTACCTTAGTTTATACAAAGTACATACCAATGTCTCGACCGAGTTCGTTGGCCAGCTTCATCCGCCATTTTGTTTCAAAATGGCGGACATTTAAAATTAAAAAAAAATTAAATTTAAAATGAGGTACAAAAAAATTAGAAATTGAAAAAGATTTTTTTCTTGTGTATTTGAGCTTGATACGAAGATTCCGGAGCATTTTTTTCATCTGTATCTTAAAAAAAAAGTTCAGTTATAGCACTTTGAAATTCTAGTGTGGCTGACATTGTGAAACGATCTGATTTTTGTCATGCGATAACACGCGTATTTATGAACGGATTTTGATATAACTTGGTGTGTACATAGAACATACAAATGTCTCGACCGAATACGTTTGCGAACGTCATCCGTCATCTTGTTTCAAAATGGCGGCAATTTAAGAATTAAAAAAAAAAATTAATTTAAAATGAGGTACAAAAATATTAGAAATTGAAAAAGATTGTTTCTTATGTGTTTGACCTTGATACAAAGATTTCGAGCAGTTTTCGTTTCGTCCATATCTTAAAAAATGGCTGAGTTATAACACTTTGAATTTCTAGCGTGGCTGACATTTTGAAATGTCCTGATTTTTGTCACGCGATAACAGGCGTATTTATGAACGGATATGGATGTATATATTACATCCATATCTTGGTGTGTACAAAGTACATACCAATGTTTTGACCGAGTTCGTTGGCCAGCTTCATCCGCCATCTTGTTTCAAAATGCCGGCCATTTAAATTTTTTTTTTAAATTTTTAAATCTGAAATGTGGTACCAAAAAATTGAAAATTGAAAAATATTTTTTATTATGTGTTTAACCTTGATACAAAGATTTCGGAGTAGTTTTTGTTTCGTCTATATCTTAAAAAATGGCAAAGTTATAGCACTTTGAATTTCTAGCGTGGCTGGCAATTTGAAATGTCCTTATTTTTGTCACGCGATAACAGGCGTATTCATGAACGGAAATGGATGTACCTTAGTTTATACAAAGTACATACCAATGTCTCGACCGAGTTCGTTGGACAGCTTCATCCGCCATCTTGTTTCAAAATGGCGGTAATTTAAAAAATTTAAAAATTTTAAATGAGGCACAAAAAATTTTGAAATCGAAAAAGATGTTTTTCGTATGTGTTTGAGCTTGCTACAAATATTCCGGAACATTTTTTGTTTTGTCTATATCTTAAAAAACGTTTCAGTTATCGCACTTTGAAATTCTAGTGTGGCTGACATTTTGAAACGATCTGATTTTTGTCACGCGATAATACACGTATTTATATACCGATTTGGATGTGACAAGGCATGTCCATAGTACATAGTAATGTCTTGACCGAGTTCGTTGGCCAGCTTCATCCGCCATTTTGTTTCAAAATGGCGGACATTTAAAATTTAAAAAAAAATTAAATTTAAAATGAGGTACAAAAAAATTAGAAATTGAAAAAGATTTTTTTCTTGTGTATTTGAGCTTGATACAAAGATTCCGGAGCATTTTTTTTCATCTATATCTTAAAAAACGGTTCAGTTATAGCACTTTGAAATTCTAGTGTGGCTGAAATTGTGAAACGATCTGATTTTTGTCATGCGATAACACGCGTATTTATGAACGGATTTTGATATAACTTGGTGCGTACATAGAACATACAAATGTCTCGACCGAATACGTTTGCGAACGTCATCCGTCATCTTGTTTCAAAATGGCGGCAATTTAAAAATTAAAAAAAAAATTAATTTAAAATGAGGTACAAAAATATTAGAAATTGAAAAAGATTGTTTCTTATGTGTTTGACCTTGATACAAAGATTTCGAGCAGTTTTCGTTTCGTCCATATCTTAAAAAATGGCTGAGTTATAACACTTTGAATTTCTAGCGTGGCTGACATTTTGAAATGTCCTGATTTTTGTCACGCGATAACAGGCGTATTTATGAACGGATATGGATGTATATATTACATCCATATCTTGGTGTGTACAAAGTACATACCAATGTTTTGACCGAGTTCGTTGGCCAGCTTCATCCGCCATCTTGTTTCAAAATGCCGGCCATTTAATTTTTTTTTTAATTTTAAATCTGAAATGTGGTACCAAAAAATTGAAAATTGAAAAATATTTTTTATTATGTGTTTAACCTTGATACAAATATTTCGGAGCAGTTTTTGTTTCGTCTATATCTTAAAAAATGGCTGAGTTATAGCACTTTGAATTTCTAGCGTGGCTGGCAATTTGAAATGTCCTGATTTTTGTCACGCGATAACAGGCGTATTCATGAACGGATATGGATGTACCTTAGTTTATACAAAGTACATACCAATGTCTCGACCGAGTTCGTTGGCCAGCTTCATCCGCCATTTTGTTTCAAAATGGCGGACATTTAAAATTAAAAAAAAAATAAATTTAAAATGAGGTACAAAAAAATTAGAAATTGAAAAAGATTTTTTTCTTGTGTATTTGAGCTTGATACAAAGATTCCGGAGCATTTTTTTCATCTGTATCTTAAAAAACAGTTCAGTTATAGCACTTTGAAATTCTAGTGTGGCTGACATTGTGAAACGATCTGATTTTTGTCATGCGATAACACGCGTATTTATGAACGGATTTTGATATAACTTGGTGTGTACATAGAACATACAAATGTCTCGACCGAATACGTTTGCGAACGTCATCCGTCATCTTGTTTCAAAATGGCGGCAATTTAAAAATTAAAAAAAAAATTAATTTAAAATGAGTTACAAAAATATTAGAAATTGAAAAAGATTGTTTCTTATGTGTTTGACCTTGATACAAAGATTTCGAGCAGTTTTCGTTTCGTCCATATCTTAAAAAATGGCTGAGTTATAACACTTTGAATTTCTAGCGTGGCTGACATTTTGAAATGTCCTGATTTTTGTCACGCGATAACAGGCGTATTTATGAACGGATATGGATGTATATATTACATCCATATCTTGGTGTGTACAAAGTACATACCAATGTTTTGACCGAGTTCGTTGGCCAGCTTCATCCGCCATCTTGTTTCAAAATGCCGGCCATTTAAATTTTTTTTAAAAAATTTTAAATCTGAAATGTGGTACCAAAAAATTGAAAATTGAAAAATATTTTTTATTATGTGTTTAACCTTGATACAAAGATTTCGGAGTAGTTTTTATTTCGTCTATATCTTAAAAAATGGCTGAGTTATAGCACTTTGAATTTCTAGCGTGGGTGGCAATTTGAAATGTCCTTATTTTTGTCACGCGATAACAGGCGTATTCATGAACGGATATGGAATGTACCTTAGTTTATACAAAGTACATACCAATGTCTCGACCGAGCTCGTTGGACAGCTTCATCCGCCATCTTGTTTCAAAATGGCGGTCATTTAAAAATTTTAAAAATTTTAAATGAGGCACAAAACATTTTGAAATCGAAAAAGATTTTTTTCGTATGTGTTTGAGCTTGCTACAAATATTCCGGAACATTTTTTGTTTTGTCTATATCTTAAAAAACGTTTCAGTTATCGCACTTTGAAATTCTAGTGTGGCTGACATTTTGAAACGATCTGATTTTTGTCACGCGATAATACACGTATTTATATACCGATTTGGATGTGACAAGGCATGTGCATAGTACATAGTAATGTCTTGACCGAGTTCGTTGGCCAGCTTCATCCGCCATTTTGTTTCAAAATGGCGGACATTTAAAATTAAAAAAAAATTAAATTTAAAATGAGGTACAAAAAAATTAGAAATTGAAAAAGATTTTTTTCTTGTGTATTTGAGCTTGATACAAAGATTCCGGAGCATTTTTTTCATCTATATCTTAAAAAACGGTTCAGTTATAGCACTTTGAAATTCTAGTGTGGCTGAAATTGTGAAACGATCTGATTTTTGTCATGCGATAACACGCGTATTTATGAACGGATTTTGATATAACTTGGTGCGTACATAGAACATACAAATGTCTCGACCGAATACGTTTGCGAACGTCATCCGTCATCTTGTTTCAAAATGGCGGCAATTTAAAAATTAAAAAAAAAATTAATTTAAAATGAGGTACAAAAATATTAGAAATTGAAAAAGATTGTTTCTTATGTGTTTGACCTTGATACAAAGATTTCGAGCAGTTTTCGTTTCGTCCATATCTTAAAAAATGGCTGAGTTATAACACTTTGAATTTCTAGCGTGGCTGACATTTTGAAATGTCCTGATTTTTGTCACGCGATAACAGGCGTATTTATGAACGGATATGGATGTATATATTACATCCATATCTTGGTGTGTACAAAGTACATACCAATGTTTTGACCGAGTTCGTTGGCCAGCTTCATCCGCCATCTTGTTTCAAAATGCCGGCCATTTAATTTTTTTTTTAATTTTAAATCTGAAATGTGGTACCAAAAAATTGAAAATTGAAAAATATTTTTTATTATGTGTTTAACCTTGATACAAATATTTCGGAGCAGTTTTTGTTTCGTCTATATCTTAAAAAATGGCTGAGTTATAGCACTTTGAATTTCTAGCGTGGCTGGCAATTTGAAATGTCCTGATTTTTGTCACGCGATAACAGGCGTATTCATGAACGGATATGGATGTACCTTAGTTTATACAAAGTACATACCAATGTCTCGACCGAGTTCGTTGGCCAGCTTCATCCGCCATTTTGTTTCAAAATGGCGGACATTTAAAATTAAAAAAAAAATAAATTTAAAATGAGGTACAAAAAAATTAGAAATTGAAAAAGATTTTTTTCTTGTGTATTTGAGCTTGATACAAAGATTCCGGAGCATTTTTTTCATCTGTATCTTAAAAAACAGTTCAGTTATAGCACTTTGAAATTCTAGTGTGGCTGACATTGTGAAACGATCTGATTTTTGTCATGCGATAACACGCGTATTTATGAACGGATTTTGATATAACTTGGTGTGTACATAGAACATACAAATGTCTCGACCGAATACGTTTGCGAACGTCATCCGTCATCTTGTTTCAAAATGGCGGCAATTTAAAAATTAAAAAAAAAATTAATTTAAAATGAGGTACAAAAATATTAGAAATTGAAAAAGATTGTTTCTTATGTGTTTGACCTTGATACAAAGATTTCGAGCAGTTTTCGTTTCGTCCATATCTTAAAAAATGGCTGAGTTATAACACTTTGAATTTCTAGCGTGGCTGACATTTTGAAATGTCCTGATTTTTGTCACGCGATAACAGGCGTATTTATGAACGGATATGGATGTATATATTACATCCATATCTTGGTGTGTACAAAGTACATACCAATGTTTTGACCGAGTTCGTTGGCCAGCTTCATCCGCCATCTTGTTTCAAAATGCCGGCCATTTAAATTTTTTTTAAAAAATTTTAAATCTGAAATGTGGTACCAAAAAATTGAAAATTGAAAAATATTTTTTATTATGTGTTTAACCTTGATACAAAGATTTCGGAGTAGTTTTTATTTCGTCTATATCTTAAAAAATGGCTGAGTTATAGCACTTTGAATTTCTAGCGTGGGTGGCAATTTGAAATGTCCTTATTTTTGTCACGCGATAACAGGCGTATTCATGAACGGATATGGAATGTACCTTAGTTTATACAAAGTACATACCAATGTCTCGACCGAGCTCGTTGGACAGCTTCATCCGCCATCTTGTTTCAAAATGGCGGTCATTTAAAAATTTTAAAAATTTTAAATGAGGCACAAAACATTTTGAAATCGAAAAAGATTTTTTTCGTATGTGTTTGAGCTTGCTACAAATATTCCGGAACATTTTTTGTTTTGTCTATATCTTAAAAAACGTTTCAGTTATCGCACTTTGAAATTCTAGTGTGGCTGACATTTTGAAACGATCTGATTTTTGTCACGCGATAATACACGTATTTATATACCGATTTGGATGTGACAAGGCATGTGCATAGTACATAGTAATGTCTTGACCGAGTTCGTTGGCCAGCTTCATCCGCCATTTTGTTTCAAAATGGCGGACATTTAAAATTAAAAAAAAATTAAATTTAAAATGAGGTACAAAAAAATTAGAAATTGAAAAAGATTTTTTTCTTGTGTATTTGAGCTTGATACAAAGATTCCGGAGCATTTTTTTCATCTATATCTTAAAAAACGGTTCAGTTATAGCACTTTGAAATTCTAGTGTGGCTGACATTGTGAAACGATCTGATTTTTGTCATGCGATAACACGCGTATTTATGAACGGATTTTGATATAACTTGGTGTGTACATAGAACATACAAATGTCTCGACCGGATACGTTTGCGAACGTCATCCGTCATCTTGTTTCAAAATGGCGGCAATTTAAAAATTAAAAAAAAAAAATAATTTAAACTGAAGTACAAAAATATTAGAAATTGAAAAAGATTGTTTCTTATGTGTTTGACCTTGATACAAAGATTTCGAGCAGTTTTCGTTTCGTCCATATCTTAAAAAATTGATGAGTTATAACACTTTGAATTTCTAGCGTGACTGACATTTTGAAATGTCCTGATTTTTGTCACGCGATAACAGGCGTATTTATGAACGGATATGGATGTATATATTACATCCATATCTTGGTGTGTACAACGTACATACCAATGTTTTGACCGAGTTCGTTGGCCAGCTTCATCCGCCATCTTGTTTCAAAATGCCGGCCATTTAAATTTTTTTTTTAAATTTTAAATCTGAAATGTGGTACCAAAAAATTGAAAATTGAAAAATATTTTTTATTATGTGTTTAACCTTGATACAAAGATTTCGGAGTAGTTTTTATTTCGTCTATATCTTAAAAAATGGCTGAGTTATAGCACTTTGAATTTCTAGCGTGGCTGGCAATTTGAAATGTCCTTATTTTTGTCACGCGATAACAGGCGTATTCATGAACGGATATGGATGTACCTTAGTTTATACAAAGTACATACCAATGTCTCGACCGAGTTCGTTGCACAGCTTCATCCGCCATCTTGTTTCAAAATGGCGGTCATTTAAAAAATTAAAAAATTTTAAATGAGGCACAAAAAATTTTGAAATCGAAAAAGATTTTTTTCGTATGTGTTTGAGCTTGCTACAAATATTCCGGAACATTTTTTGTTTTGTCTATATCTTAAAAAACGTTTCAGTTATCGCACTTTGAAATTCTAGTGTGGCTGACATTTTGAAACGATCTGATTTTTGTCACGCGATAATACACGTATTTATATACCGATTTGGATGTGACAAGGCATGTCCATAGTACATAGTAATGTCTTGACCGAGTTCGTTGGCCAGCTTCATCCGCCATTTTGTTTCAAAATGGCGGACATTTAAAATTTAAAAAAAAATTAAATTTAAAATGAGGTACAAAAAAATTAGAAATTGAAAAAGATTTTTTTCTTGTGTATTTGAGCTTGATACAAAGATTCCGGAGCATTTTTTTCATCTATATCTTAAAAAACGGTTCAGTTATAGCACTTTGAAATTCTAGTGTGGCTGAAATTGTGAAACGATCTGATTTTTGTCATGCGATAACACGCGTATTTATGAACGGATTTTGATATAACTTGGTGTGTACATAGAACATACAAATGTCTCGACCGGATACGTTTGCGAACGTCATCCGTCATCTTGTTTCAAAATGGCGGCAATTTAAAAATTAAAAAAAAAATTTAATTTAAACTGAGGTACAAAAATATTAGAAATTGAAAAAGATTGTTTCTTATGTGTTTGACCTTGATACAAAGATTTCGAGCAGTCTTCGTTTCGTCCATATCTTAAAAAATGGCTGAGTTATAACACTTTGAATTTCTAGCGTGACTGACATTTTGAAATGTCCTGATTTTTGTCACGCGATAACAGGCGTATTTATGAACGGATATGGATGTATATATTACATCCATATCTTGGTGTGTACAAAGTACATACCAATGTTTTGACCGAGTTCGTTGGCCAGCTTCATCCGCCATCTTGTTTCAAAATGCCGGCCATTTAATTTTTTTTTTTAATTTTAAATCTGAAATGTGGTACAAAAAAATTGAAAATTGAAAAATATTTTTTATTATGTGTTTAACCTTGATACAAAGATTTCGGAGTAGTTTTTATTTCGTCTATATCTTAAAAAATGGCTGAGTTATAGCACTTTGAATTTCTAGCGTGGCTGGCAATTTGAAATGTCCTTATTTTTGTCACGCGATAACAGGCGTATTCATGAACGGATATGGATGTACCTTAGTTTATACAAAGTACATACCAATGTCTCGACCGAGTTCGTTGCACAGCTTCATCCGCCATCTTGTTTCAAAATGGCGGTCATTTAAAAAATTAAAAAATTTTAAATGAGGCACAAAAAATTTTGAAATCGAAAAAGATTTTTTTCGTATGTGTTTGAGCTTGCTACAAATATTCCGGAACATTTTTTGTTTTGTCTATATCTTAAAAAACGTTTCAGTTATCGCACTTTGAAATTCTAGTGTGGCTGACATTTTGAAACGATCTAATTTTTGTCACGCGATAATACACGTATTTATATACCGATTTGGATGTGACAAGGCATGTCCATAGTACATAGTAATGTCTTGACCGAGTTCGTTGGCCAGCTTCATCCGCCATTTTGTTTCAAAATGGCGGACATTTAAAATTAAAAAAAAAATTAAATTTAAAATGAGGTACAAAAAAATTAGAAATTGAAAAAGATTTTTTTCTTGTGTATTTGAGCTTGATACAAAGATTCCGGAGCATTTTTTTCATCTATATCTTAAAAAACGGTTCAGTTATAGCACTTTGAAATTCTAGTGTGGCTGAAATTGTGAAACGATCTGATTTTTGTCATGCGATAACACGCGTATTTATGAACGGATTTTGATATAACTTGGTGTGTACATAGAACATACAAATGTCTCGACCGGATACGTTTGCGAACGTCATCCGTCATCTTGTTTCAAAATGGCGGCAATTTAAAAATTAAAAAAAAAAATTTAATTTAAAATGAGGTACAAAAATATTAGAAATTGAAAAAGATTGTTTCTTATGTGTTTGACCTTGATACAAAGATTTCGAGCAGTTTTCGTTTCGTCCATATCTTAAAAAAATGGCTGAGTTATAACACTTTGAATTTCTAGCGTGGCTGACATTTTGAAATGTCCTGATTTTTGTCACGCGATAACAGGCGTATTTATGAACGGATATGGATGTATATATTACATCCATATCTTGGTGTGTGCAAAGTACATACCAATGTTTTGACCGAGATCGTTGGCCAGCTTCATCCGCCATCTTGTTTCAAAATGCCGGCCATTTAAATTTTTTTTTTAAATTTTTAAATCTGAAATGTGGTACCAAAAAATTGAAAATTGAAAAATATTTTTTATTATGTGTTTAACCTTGATACAAATATTTCGGAGCAGTTTTTGTTTCGTCTATATCTTAAAAAATGGCTGAGTTATAGCCCTTTGAATTTCTAGCGTGGCTGGCAATTTGAAATGTCCTGATTTTTGTCACGCGATAACAGGCGTATTCATGAACGGATATGGATGTACCTTAGTTTATACAAAGTACATATCAATGTCTCGACCGAGTTCGTTGGACAGCTTCATCCGCCATCTTGTTTCAAAATGTCGGTCATTTAAAAAATTAAAAAATTTTAAATGAGGCACAAAAAATTTTGAAATCGAAAAAATTTTTTTCGTATGTGTTTGAGCTTGCTACAAATATTCCGGAACATTTTTTGTTTTGTCTATATCTTAAAAAACGTTTCAGCTATCGCACTATGAAATTCTAGTGTGGCTGACATTTTGAAACGATCTGATTTATGTCACGCGATAATACACGTATTTATATACCGATTTGGATGTGACAAGGCATGTCCATAGTACATAGTAATGTCTTGACCGAGTTCGTTGGCCAGCTTCATCCGCCATTTTGTTTCAAAATGGCGGACATTTAAAATTAAAAAAAAAATTAAATTTAAAATGAGGTACAAAAAAATTAGAAATTGAAAAAGATTTTTTTCTTGTGTATTTGAGCTTGATACAAAGATTCCGGAGCATTTTTTTCATCTATATCTTAAAAAACGGTTCAGTTATAGCACTTTGAAATTCTAGTGTGGCTGACATTGTGAAACGATCTGATTTTTGTCATGCGATAACACGCGTATTTATGAACGGATTTTGATATAACTTGGTGTGTACATAGAACATACAAATGTCTCGACCGAATACGTTTGCGAACGTCATCCGTCATCTTGTTTCAAAATGGCGGCAATTTAAAAATTAAAAAAAAAAAATTTTAATTTAAAATGAAGTACAAAAATATTAGAAATTGAAAAAAGATTGTTTCTTATGTGTTTGACCTTGATACAAAAATTTCGAGAAGTTTTCGTTTCGTCCATATCTTAAAAAATGGCTGAGTTATAACACTTTGAATTTCTAGCGTGGCTGACATTTTGAAATGTCCTGATTTTTGTCACGCGATAACAGGCGTATTTATGAACGGATATGGATGTATATATTACATCCATATCTTGGTGTGTACAAAGTACATACCAATGTTTTGACCGAGTTCGTTGGCCAGCTTCATCCGCCATCTTGTTTCAAAATTCCGGCCATTTAAATTTTTTTTTTTAATTTTTAAATCTGAAATGTGGTACCAAAAAATTGAAAATTGAAAAATATTTTTTATTATGTGTTTAACCTTGATACAAAGATTTCGGAGTAGTTTTTGTTTCGTCTATATCTTAAAAAATGGCTGAGTTATAGCACTTTGAATTTCTAGCGTGGCTGGCAATTTGAAATGTCCTTATTTTTGTCACGCGATAACAGGCGTATTCATGAACGGAAATGGATTTACCTTAGTTTATACAAAGTACATACCAATGTCTCGACCGAGTTCGTTGGACAGCTTCATCCGCCATCTTGTTTCAAAATGGCGGTCATTTAAAAAATTAAAAAATTTTAAATGAGGCACAAAAAATTTTGAAATCGAAAAAGATTTTTTTCGTATGTGTTTGAGCTTGCTACAAATATTCCGGAACATTTTTTGTTTTGTCTATATCTTAAAAAACGTTTCAGTTATCGCACTTTGAAATTCTAGTGTGGCTGACATTTTGAAACGATCTGATTTTTGTCACGCGATAATACACGTATTTATATACCGATTTGGATGTGACAAGGCATGTCCATAGTACATAGTAATGTCTTGACCGAGTTCGTTGGCCAGCTTAATCCGCCATCTTGTTTCAAAATGCCGGCCATTTAAATTTTTTTTTTAATTTTAAATCTGAAATGTGGTACCAAAAAAATTGAAAATTGAAAAATATTTTTTATTATGTGTTTAACCTTGATACAAATATTTCGGAGTAGTTTTTGTTTCGTCTATATCTTAAAAAATGGCTGAGTTATAGCACTTTGAATTTCTAGCGTGGCTGCAATTTGAAATGTCCTGATTTTTGTCACGCGATAACAGGCGTATTCATGAACGGATATGGATGTACCTTAGTTTATACAAAGTACATACCAATGTCTCGACCGAGTTCGTCGGCCAGCTTCATCCGCCATTTTGTTTCAAAATGGCGGACATTTAAAATTAAAAAAAAATTAAATTTAAAATGAGGTACAAAAAAATTAGAAATTGAAAAAGATTTTTTTCTTGTGTATTTGAGCTTGATACAAGGATTCCGGAGCATTTTTTTCATCTGTATCTTAAAAAACAGTTCAGTTATAGCACTTTGAAATTCTAGTGTGGCTGACATTGTGAAACGATCTGATTTTTGTCATGCGATAACACGCGTATTTATGAACGGATTTTGATATAACTTGGTGTGTACATAGAACATACAAATGTCTCGACCGAATACGTTTGCGAACGTCATCCGTCATCTTGTTTCAAAATGGCGGCAATTTAAAAATTAAAAAAAAAATTTTTTATTTAAAATGAGGTACAAAAATATTAGAAATTGAAAAAGATTGTTTCTTATGTGTTTGACCTTGATACAAAGATTTCGAGCAGTTTTCGTTTCGTCCATATCTTAAAAAATGGCTGAGTTATAACACTTTGAATTTCTAGCGTGGCTGACATTTTGAAATGTCCTGATTTTTGTCACGCGATAACAGGCGTATTTATGAACGGATATGGATGTATATATTACATCCATATCTTGGTGTGTACAAAGTACATACCAATGTTTTGACCGAGTTCGTTGGCCAGCTTCATCCGCCATCTTGTTTCAAAATGCCGGCCATTTAATTTTTTTTTTTAAATTTTTAAATCTGAAATGTGGTACCAAAAAATTGAAAATTGAAAAATATTTTTTATTATGTGTTTAACCTTGATACAAATATTTCGGAGCAGTTTTTGTTTCGTCTATATCTTAAAAAATGGCTGAGTTATAGCACTTTGAATTTCTAGCGTGGCTGGCAATTTGAAATGTCCTGATTTTTGTCACGCAATAACAGGCGTATTCATGAACGGATATGGATGTACCTTAGTTTATACAAAGTACATATCAATGTCTCGACCGAGTTCGTTGGACAGCTTCATCCGCCATCTTGTTTCAAAATGTCGGTCATTTAAAAAATTTAAAAATTTTAAATGAGGCACAAAAAATTTTGAAATCGAAAAAGATTTTTTTCGTATGTGTTTGAGCTTGCTACAAATATTCCGGAACATTTTTTGTTTTGTCTATATCTTAAAAAACGTTTCAGCTATCGCACTATGAAATTCTAGTGTGGCTGACATTTTGAAACGATCTGATTTTTGTCACGCGATAATACACGTATTTATATACCGATTTGGATGTGACAAGGCATGTCCATAGTACATAGTAATGTCTTGACCGAGTTCGTTGGCCAGCTTCATCCGCCATTTTGTTTCAAAATGGCGGACATTTAAAATAAAAAAAAAAAAAAATTAAAATGAGGTACAAAAAAATTAGAAATTGAAAAAGATTTTTTTCTTGTGTATTTGAGCTTGATACAAAGATTCCGGAGCATTTTTTTCATCTATATCTTAAAAAATGGTTCAGTTATAGCACTTTGAAATTCTAGTGTGGCTGACATTGTGAAACGATCTGATTTTTGTCATGCGATAACACGCGTATTTATGAACGGATTTTGATATAACTTGGTGTGTACATAGAACATACAAATGTCTCGACCGAATACGTTTGCGAACGTCATCCGTCATCTTGTTTCAAAATGGCGGCAATTTAAAAATTTAAAAAAAAAATTTAATTTAAAATGAAGTACAAAAATATTAGAAATTGAAAAAGATTGTTTCTTATGTGTTTGACCTTGATACAAAGATTTCGAGAAGTTTTCGTTTCGTCCATATCTTAAAAAATGGCTGAGTTATAACACTTTGAATTTCTAGCGTGGCTGACATTTTGAAATGTCCTGATTTTTGTCACGCGATAACAGGCGTATTTATGAACGGATATGGATGTATATATTACATCCATATCTTGGTGTGTACAAAGTACATACCAATGTTTTGACCGAGTTCGTTGGCCAGCTTCATCCGCCATCTTGTTTCAAAATGCCGGCCATTTAAATTTTTTTAAAAAAATTTTAAATCTGAAATGTGGTACCAAAAAATTAAAAATTGAAAAATATTTTTTATTATGTGTTTAACCTTGATACAAAGATTTCGGAGTAGTTTTTGTTTCGTCTATATCTTAAAAAATGGCTGAGTTATAGCACTTTGAATTTCTAGCGTGGCTGGCAATTTGAAATGTCCTTATTTTTGTCACGCGATAACAGGAGTATTCATGAACGGAAATGGATTTACCTTAGTTTATACAAAGTACATACCAATGTCTCGACCGAGTTCGTTGGACAGCTTCATCCGCCATCTTGTTTCAAAATGGCGGTCATTTAAAAAATTAAAAAATTTTAAATGAGGCACAAAAAATTTTGAAATCGAAAAAGATTTTTTTCGTATGTGTTTGAGCTTGCTACAAATATTCCGGAACATTTTTTGTTTTGTCTATATCTTAAAAAAAGTTTCAGCTATCGCACTATGAAATTCTAGTGTGGCTGACATTTTGAAACGATCTGATTTTTGTCACGCGATAATACACGTATTTATATACCGATTTGGATGTGACAAAGCATGTCCATAGTACATAGTAATGTCTTGACCGAGTTCGTTGGCCAGCTTCATCCGCCATTTTGTTTCAAAATGGCGGACATTTAAATTTAAAAAAAAATTAAATTTAAAATGAGGTACAAAAAAATTAGAAATTGAAAAAGATTTTTTTCTTGTGTATTTGAGCTTGATACAAAGATTCCGGAGCATTTTTTTTCATCTATATCTTAAAAAACGGTTCAGTTATAGCACTTTGAAATTCTAGTGTGGCTGAAATTGTGAAACGATCTGATTTTTGTCATGCGATAACACGCGTATTTATGAACGGATTTTGATATAACTTGGTGTGTACATAGAACATACAAATGTCTCGACCGAATACGTTTGCGAACGTCATCCGTCATCTTGTTTCAAAATGGCGGCAATTTAAAAATTAAAAAAAAAAATAATTTAAAATGAGGTACAAAAATATTAGAAATTGAAAAAGATTGTTTCTTATGTGTTTGACCTTGATACAAAGATTTCGAGCAGTTTTCGTTTCGTCCATATCTTAAAAAATGGCTGAGTTATAGCACTTTGAATTTCTAGCGTGGCTGGCAATTTGAAATGTCCTGATTTTTGTCACGCGATAACAGGCGTATTCATGAACGGATATGGATATACCTTAGTTTATACAAAGTACATACCAATGTCTCGACCGATTTCATTGGCCAGCTTCATCCGCCATTTTGTTTCAAAATGGCGGACATTTAAAATTAAAAAAAAATTAAATTTAAAATGAGGTACAAAAAAATTCGAAATTGAAAAAGATTTTTTTATTGTGTATTTGAGCTTGATACAAAGATTCCGGAGCATTTTTTTCATCTGTATCTTAAAAAACAGTTCAGTTATAGCACTTTGAAATTCTAGTGTGGCTGACATTGTGAAACGATCTGATTTTTGTCATGCGATAACACGCGTATTTATGAACGGATTTTGATATAACTTGGTGTGTACATAGAACATACAAATGTCTCGACCGAATACGTTTGCGAACGTCATCCGTCATCTTGTTTCAAAATGGCGGCAATTTCAAAATTAAAAAAAAAATTTAATTTAAAATGAGGTACAAAAATATTAGAAATTGAAAAAGATTGTTTCTTATGTGTTTGACCTTGATACAAAGATTTCGAGCAGTTTTCGTTTCGTCCATATCTTAAAAAATGGCTGAGTTATAACACTTTGAATTTCTAGCGTGGCTGACATTTTGAAATGTCCTGATTTTTGTCACGCGATAACAGGCGTATTTATGAACGGATATGATGTATATATCGTAGGCTAATTGGGAAATCCGGCTCTTTGCAAACAGCCTAGGCTCTTTGCAAAGAGCCGGGCTAATTGGAGAATCCATATCCCTTTTTCCAATTAGTCTGATATTTTTCAGGCTTATTGCAAGAGCCTAGAGAGCGTTAGGCTAATTGAAAAATGACCACGTATTATCCGATCAGGGTGATATTTTTAGCTCACAGGCTATCAAAGCCTGAGAGCTTATGTGCCCGCCGATTATGTATGTACGTTTGTACGTACGTACGTAGGTACGTATGTACGTAACACGATAACTCTTGATAGAAATATCCGATTTGCTTCAATTTTTTTTTCTAGGTTCATTCTGATAAGGTGCTTCCCTGAGTAGTTTTTTGGGTTCATTGGTTAAGGATAAAGGGGGAAAAGGGGGCTAGTCCCGCCCCTTAATTTATATAAATGGGTTTTTCATGCAGCTATATTCGATTTGCTCCAAATTTGGTATACCGGTTTATTGTGTTAAGGAGCTTCCCTGATTAGATTTGGAAGATCATTATTTAAGTATAAAGGGGGAAAAGGGGGCTACCCCCCTTAATTTAGATAAATCGGTTTTTCATGATGAATTATTCAATTTGCTCCAAATTACATATACCGGTTTATTAAGTTAAGGAGCTGCCTTGATTAGATTTGGAGGTTCATTAGTTACATATAAAGGGAGGAAAGGGGGGGGGGGCTATCCCCCCCCCGTAATTTAGATAAATGGGTTTTTCATGCAGAAATATGCGATTTGCTATAAATTTGGAATACCGGTTAATTATGTTAAGCAGCTTCCCTGATTACATTTGGAAGATCATTATTATGTATAAAGGATGGAAAGGGGGGAATTGCCTCTCCCTTTAATTTAGATAAATGCGTTTTTCATGTAGAATTATTCGATTAGCTCTAATTAGGTATACTGCTTTATTATGTTAAGGAGATGGCTTGATTAGATTTGGAGGTTCATTAGTAAAGTATAAAGGGAGGAAAGGGGGGTAGCCCCCCTTAATTTAAGTAAATGGGTTTTTAATGCAAAATTACTCGATTTGCTCCAAATTTGGTATACCGGTTCATTATGTTAAGGAGCTTCCCAGATTAAATTTGGAGGTTCATTAGGTAAGTATAAGGGGAGGAAAGGGGGGCTAGACTCCCCCCTTAATTTAGATAAATGGTTTTTTCTTGCAAAGTTATTCGATTTGCTACAAATTTCGTATACCGATTTATTATGTTAAGGAGCGTCCCTGATTAGATTTGGAGGTTCATTAGTTAAGTATAAAGGGAGGAAAGGGGGGCTAGCCCCCCCCTTAATTTAGATAAATGGGTTTTTCTTGCAGAGTTATTCGATTTGCTCCAAATTTCGTATACCGGTTTATTATGTTAAGGAGCTGCCTTGATTAGATTTGGAGATTTATTGGTTAAGTATAAAGGAGGGACAGGGGCTAGTGTCCCCTTAATTTAGATAAATGGGTTTTTCATACAGAATTATTCGATTTGCTTCAAATTTGATATACCAGTTTATTACGATATGGCTTCCTTCATTTGATTTGGAGGTTCATTGGTTAAGTATAAAAGGGGGGAAATGGGGGCAATTGCCCCTCCCCTTAATTTAGATAAATGTGTTTTCATGCAGAATTATCTAATTTAGATTAATTTTTTTTCTAGGTTCACTCTAATAAGTAACTTTTCTGATTAGATTTAAAAGTTCATTTGTTCAGCATAAAGGGAGAAATGGGGGAGCTAATTCCCCCCCCCCCTTAATTTAGTGAAATGGTTTTTTCATGCTGAATTATCTGATTTGCTTCAAATTTTGTATACCAGTTTATTATGTTAAATAGCTTCCCTGATTATATTTTGAGGTTCTTAGGTTAAGTAGAAAGGGGGGCAACGGGGACTAAAACCTTCATTTATTTTTCGAGAGGTATTATTCTTTGAAATAAGAGTATAATATTCAATTTATGTGAATAGCCTGTGAGCTCAATGCCATCACTTTATCTGGGCATTTTTCTTTTTATTAGGTTATTAGCGCATAAACCTACACAAACCCGAAAAATAAATTACAACAGACAGTACCCCGATCCGAGCAAGACAAAATAATTTCAGTCTACATGCAACCCGACCCGAACCTGAGAGTTCAATTTGAAAAAACCCGAAATCCCGACCAAATCTGATAACCGACAAAAATATTCCAAAGATCCATAACCGGATCTGAACAAGACAAATTAGTTTCCGTGGACACGCAACGCTACCAAAACCTAAAAATTCCATTCGAAGTCAACATGAAACCCGTCCCGAACCAAATCTTAACCGACAAAAATATTCCAAAGAACTATAACTCGATGCGAGCCAGGCAAAATAATCTCCGTTCACCGGCAACCCGATCCGAACCTGAAAGTTCTAATTGAACTTAATCCGAAATCTGGTTGTGGTCGGTTTTCGGGTTGACTTCAAATGGAACCTTCAAGTTCGGATCCGGTTGAAAAAAAATTAAACTAAATCAGATAATTCTACATGAAAACCCATTTATCTAAATTAAGGGGAGGGGCAATTGCCCCCCTTTCCCCCCTTTTATACTTAACCAATGAACCTCCAAATCAAAGGAAGGAAGCCATATCGTAATAAAATGGTATATCAAATTTGAAGCAAATCGAATAATTCTGTATGAAAAACTCATTTATCTAAATTAAGGGGACACTGGCCTCTGTCCCTCCTTTATACTTAGCCAATAAATCTCCAAATCTAATCAAGGCAGCTCCTTAACATAATAAACAGGTATACGAAATTTGGAGCAAATCGAATAACTCTGCATGAAAAACCCATTTATTTAATTTAAGGGGGGGGGTCTAGCCCCCCTTTCCTCCCTTTATACTTAACTAATGAACCTCCAAATCTAATCAGGGAAGCTCCTTAACATAATAAACCGGTATACGAAATTTGGAGCAAATCGAATAACTCCGCATGAAAAACCCATTTATCTAAATTAAGGGGGGGGGGGTTCTAGCCCCCCCTTTCCTCCCTTTATACTTAACTAATGAACTTTCAAATCTAATCAGGGAAGCTGCTTAACATAATTAACCGGTATACCAAATTTATTGCAAATCGCATATTTCTGCATGAAAAAACCATTTATCTAAACTACGGGGGGGGATAGCCCCCCCCTTTCCTGCCTTTATATGTAACTAATGAACCTCCAAATCTAATCAAGGCAGCTCTTTAACATAATAAATCGGTGGACCAAATCGAATAATTCATCATGAAAAACCGATTTATCTAAATTAGGGGGGTAGCCCCCCTTTCCCCCTTTATACTTAAATAATGAGCTTCCAAATCTAATCAGGGAAGCTCCTTAACACAATAAACCGGTATACCAAATTTGGAGCAAATCGAATATAGCTGCATGAAAAACCCATTTATATAAATTAAGGGGAGGGACTAGCCCCCTTTTCCCCCTTTATCCTTAACCAATGAACCCAAAAAACTAATCAGGGAAGCACCTTGTCAGAATGAACCTAGAAAAAAAAATTGAAGCAAATCGGATATTTCTATCAAGAGTTATCGTGTTACGTACATACATACCTACGTACATACGTACACACGTACATACAGAATCGGCGGGCACATAAGCTCTCAGGCTTTGATAGCCTGTGAGCTAATAATATCACCCTGATCGGATAATAAGTGGTCATTTTTCAATTGGCCTATTGCTTTCTAGGCTCTTTGCAATAAGCCTGATAAATAATGAACCTAGAAAAAAAAATTGAAGCAAATCGGATATTTCTATCAAGAGTTATCGTGTTACGTACATACATACCTACGTACATACGTACACACGTACATACAGAATCGGCGGGCACATAAGCTCTCAGGCTTTGATAGCCTGTGAGCTAATAATATCACCCTGATCGGATAATAAGTGGTCATTTTTCAATTGGCCTATTGCTTTCTAGGCTCTTTGCAATAAGCCTGATAAATATCAGGCTAATTGGAAAAAGGGAGATGGATTCTCCAATTAGCCCGGCTCTTTGCAAAGACCCTAGGCTGTTTGCAAAGAGCCGGATTTCTCAATTAGCCTACGACATATATATTACATCCATATCTTGGTGTATACAAAGTACATACCAATGTTTTGACCGAGTTCGTTGGCCAGCTTCATCCGCCATCTTGTTTCAAAATGCCGGCCATTTAAATTTTTTTTTTAAATTTTTAAATCTGAAATGTGGTACCAAAAAATTGAAAATTGAAAAATATTTTTTATTATGTGTTTAACCTTGATACAAATATTTCGGAGCAGTTTTTGTTTCGTCTATATCTTAAAAAATGGCTGAGTTATAGCACTTTGAATTTCTAGCGTGGCTGGCAATTTGAAATGTCCTGATTTTTGTCACGCGATAACAGGCGTATTCATGAACGGATATGGATGTACCTTAGTTTATACAAAGTACATATCAATGTCTCGACCGAGTTCGTTGGACAGCTTCATCCGCCATTTTGTTTCAAAATGTCGGTCATTTAAAAAATTTAAAAATTTTAAATGAGGCACAAAAAATTTTGAAATCGAAAAAGATTTTTTTCGTATGTGTTTGAGCTTGCTACAAATATTCCGGAACATTTTTTGTTTTGTCTATATCTTAAAAAACGTTTCAGCTATCGCACTATGAAGTTCTAGTGTGGCTGACATTTTGAAACGATCTGATTTTTGTCACGCGATAATACACGTATTTATATACCGATTTGGATGTGACAAGGCATGTCCATAGTACATAGTAATGTCTTGACCGAGTTCGTTGGCCAGCTTCATCCGCCATTTTGTTTCAAAATGGCGGACATTTAAAATTAAAAAAAAATTAAATTTAAAATGAGGTACAAAAAAATTAGAAATTGAAAAAGATTTTTTTCTTGTGTATTTGAGCTTGATACAAAGATTCCGGAGCATTTTTTTCATCTATATCTTAAAAAACGGTTCAGTTATAGCACTTTGAAATTCTAGTGTGGCTGACATTGTGAAACGATCTGATTTTTGTCATGCGATAACACGCGTATTTATGAACGGATTTTGATATAACTTGGTGTGTACATAGAACATACAAATGTCTCGACCGAATACGTTTGCGAACGTCATCCGTCATCTTGTTTCAAAATGGCGGCAATTTAAAAATTTTAAAAAAAATTTTTAATTTAAAATGAAGTACAAAAATATTAGAAATTGAAAAAGATTGTTTCTTATGTGTTTGACCTTGATACAAAGATTTCGAGAAGTTTTCGTTTCGTCCATATCTTAAAAAATGGCTGAGTTATAACACTTTGAATTTCTAGCGTGGCTGACATTTTGAAATGTCCTGATTTTTGTCACGCGATAACAGGCGTATTTATGAACGGATATGGATGTATATATTACATCCATATCTTGGTGTGTACAAAGTACATACCAATGTTTTGACCGAGTTCGTTGGCCAGCTTCATCCGCCATCTTGTTTCAAAATGCCGGCCATTTAAATTTTTTTTTAAAAATTTTAAATCTGTAATGTGGTACCAAAAAATTGAAAATTGAAAAATATTTTTTATTATGTGTTTAACCTTGATACAAATATTTCGGAGCAGTTTTTGTTTCGTCTATATCTTAAAAAATGGCTGAGTTATAGCACTTTGAATTTCTAGCGTGGCTGGCAATTTGAAATGTCCTTATTTTTGTCACGCGATAACAGGCGTATTCATGAACGGAAATGGATTTACCTTAGTTTATACAAAGTACATACCAATGTCTCGACCGAGTTCGTTGGACAGCTTCATCCGCCATCTTGTTTCAAAATGGCGGTCATTTAAAAAATTAAAAAATTTTAAATGAGGCACAAAAAATTTTGAAATCGAAAAAGATTTTTTTCGTATGTGTTTGAGCTTGCTACAAATATTCCGGAACATTTTTTGTTTTGTCTATATCTTAAAAAACGTTTCAGTTATCGCACTTTGAAATTCTAGTGTGGCTGACATTTTGAAACGATCTGATTTTTGTCACGCGATAATACACGTATTTATATACCGATTTGGATGTGACAAGTCATGTCCATAGTACATAGTAATGTCTTGACCGAGTTCGTTGGCCAGCTTCATCCGCCATTTTGTTTCAAAATGGCGGACATTTAAAATTAAAAAAAAATTAAATTTAAAATGAGGTACAAAAAAATTAGAAATTGAAAAAGATTTTTTTCTTGTGTATTTGAGCTTGATACAAAGATTCCGGAGCATTTTTTTTCATCTATATCTTAAAAAACGGTTATAGCACCGTTTATATACAGTTATTATACAGTTATAGCACTTTGAAATTCTAGTGTGGCTGAAATTGTGAAACGATCTGATTTTTGTCATGCGATAACACGCGTATTTATGAACGGATTTTGATATAACTTGGTGTGTACATAGAACATACAAATGTCTCGACCGAATACGTTTGCGAACGTCATCCGTCATCTTGTTTCAAAATGGCGGCAATTTAAAAATTAAAAAAAAAATTAATTTAAAATGAGGTACAAAAATATTAGAAATTGAAAAAGATTGTTTCTTATGTGTTTGACCTTGATACAAAGATTTCGAGCAGTTTTCGTTTCGTCCATATCTTAAAAAATGGCTGAGTTATAACACTTTGAATTTCTAGCGTGGCTGACATTTTGAAATGCCCTGATTTTTGTCACGCGATAACAGGCGTATTTATGAACGGATATGGATGTATATATTACATCCATATCTTGGTGTGTACAAAGTACATACCAATGTTTTGACCGAGTTCGTTGGCCAGTTTCATCCGCCATCTTGTTTCAAAATGCCGGCCATTTAATTTTTTTTTTTTAATTTTAAATCTGAAATGTGGTACCAAAAAATTGAAAATTGAAAAATATTTTTTATTATGTGTTTAACCTTGATACAAATATTTCGGAGCAGTTTTTGTTTCGTCTATATCTTAGAAAATGGCTGAGTTATAGCACTTTGAATTTCTAGCGTGGCTGGCAATTTGAAATGTCCTGATTTTTGTCACGCGATAACAGGCGTATTCATGAACGGATATGGATGTACCTTAGTTTATACAAAGTACATATCAATGTCTCGACCGAGTTCGTTGGACAGCTTCATCCGCCATCTTGTTTCAAAATGTCGGTCATTTAAAAAATTTAAAAATTTTAAATGAGGCACAAAAAATTTTGAAATCGAAAAAGATTTTTTTCGTATGTGTTTGAGCTTGCTACAAATATTCCGGAACATTTTTTGTTTTGTCTATATCTTAAAAAACGTTTCAGCTATCGCACTATGAAATTCTAGTGTGGCTGACATTTTGAAACGATCTGATTTTTGTCACGCGATAATACACGTATTTATATACCGATTTGGATGTGACAAGGCATGTCCATAGTACATAGTAATGTCTTGACCGAGTTCGTTGGCCAGCTTCATCCGCCATTTTGTTTCAAAATGGCGGACATTTAAAATAAAAAAAAAAAAATAAATTTAAAATGAGGTACAAAAAAATTAGAAATTGAAAAAGATTTTTTTCTTGTGTATTTGAGCTTGATACAAAGATTCCGGAGCATTTTTTTCATCTATATCTTAAAAAACGGTTCAGTTATAGCACTTTGAAATTCTAGTGTGGCTGACATTGTGAAACGATCTGATTTTTGTCATGCGATAACACGCGTATTTATGAACGGATTTTGATATAACTTGGTGTGTACATAGAACATACAAATGTCTCGACCGAATACGTTTGCGAACGTCATCCGTCATCTTGTTTCAAAATGGCGGCAATTTAAAAATTTAAAAAAAATTTTTTAATTTAAAATGAAGTACAAAAATATTAGAAATTGAAAAAGATTGTTTCTTATGTGTTTGACCTTGATACAAAGATTTCGAGAAGTTTTCGTTTCGTCCATATCTTAAAAAATGGCTGAGTTATAACACTTTGAATTTCTAGCGTGGCTGACATTTTGAAATGTCCTGATTTTTGTCACGCGATAACAGGCGTATTTATGAACGGATATGGATGTATATATTACATCCATATCTTGGTGTGTACAAAGTACATACCAATGTTTTGACCGAGTTCGTTGGCCAGCTTCATCCGCCATCTTGTTTCAAAATGCCGGCCATTTAAATTTTTTTTAAAAAATTTTAAATCTGAAATGTGGTACCAAAAAATTGAAAATTGAAAAATATTTTTTATTATGTGTTTAACCTTGATACAAAGACTTCGGAGTAGTTTTTGTTTCGTCTATATCTTAAAAAATGGCTGAGTTATAGCACTTTGAATTTCTAGCGTGGCTGGCAATTTGAAATGTCCTGATTTTTGTCACGCGATAACAGGCGTATTCATGAACGGAAATGGATTTACCTTAGTTTATACAAAGTACATACCAATGTCTCGACCGAGTTCGTTGGACAGCTTCATCCGCCATCTTGTTTCAAAATGGCGGTAATTTAAAAAATTTAAAAATTTTAAATGAGGCACAAAAAATTTTGAAATCGAAAAAGATTTTTTTCGTATGTGTTTGAGCTTGCTACAAATATTCCGGAACATTTTTTGTTTTGTCTATATCTTAAAAAACGTTTCAGTTATCGCACTTTGAAATTCTAGTGTGGCTGACATTTTGAAACGATCTGATTTTTGTCACGCGATAATACACGTATTTATATACCGATTTGGATGTGACAAGGCATGTCCATAGTACATAGTAATGTCTTGACCGAGTTCGTTGGCCAGCTTCATCCGCCATTTTGTTTCAAAATGGCGGACATTTAAAATTTAAAAAAAAATTAAATTTAAAATGAGGTACAAAAAAATTAGAAATTGAAAAAGATTTTTTTCTTGTGTATTTGAGCTTGATACAAAGATTCCGGAGCATTTTTTTTCATCTATATCTTAAAAAACGGTTCTGTTATAGCACTTTGAAATTCTAGTGTGGCTGAAATTGTGAAACGATCTGATTTTTGTCATGCGATAACACGCGTTTTTATGAACGGATTTTGATATAACTTGGTGTGTACATAGAACATACAAATGTCTCGACCGAATACGTTTGCGAACGTCATCCGTCATCTTGTTTCAAAATGGCGGCAATTTAAAAATTAAAAAAAAAATTATTTTAAAATGAGGTACAAAAATATTAGAAATTGAAAAAGATTGTTTCTTATGTGTTTGACCTTGATACAAAGATTTCGAGCAGTTTTCGTTTCGTCCATATCTTAAAAAATGGCTGAGTTATAACACTTTGAATTTCTAGTGTGCTGACATTTTGAAATGTCCTGATTTTTGTCACGCGATAACAGGCGTATTTATGAACGGATATGGATGTATATATTACATCCATATCTTGGTGTGTACAAAGTACATACCAATGTTTTGACCGAGTTCGTTGGCCAGCTTCATCCGCCATCTTGTTTCAAAATGCCGGCCATTTGAATTTTTTTTAAAAATTTTAAATCTGAAATGTGGTACCAAAAAATTGAAAATTGAAAAATATTTTTTATTATGTGTTTAACCTTGATACAAAGATTTCGGAGTAGTTTTTGTTTCGTCTATATCTTAAAAAATGGCTGAGTTATAGCACTTTGAATTTCTAGCGTGGCTGGCAATTTGAAATGTCCTTATTTTTGTCACGCGATAACAGGCGTATTCATGAACGGAAATGGATGTACCTTAGTTTATACAAAGTACATACCAATGTCTCGACCGAGTTCGTTGCACAGCTTCATCCGCCATCTAGTTTCAAAATGGCGGTCATTTAAAAAATTTAAAAATTTTAAATGAGGCACAAAAAATTTTGAAATCGAAAAAGATTTTTTTCGTATGTGTTTGAGCTTGCTACAAATATTCCGGAACATTTTTTGTTTTGTCTATATCTTAAAAAACGTTTCAGTTATCGCACTTTGAAATTCTAGTGTGGCTGACAATTTGAAACGATCTGATTTTTGTCACGCGATAATACACGTATTTATATACCGATTTGGATGTGACAAGGCATGTCCATAGTACACAGTAATGTCTTGATCGAGTTCGTTGGCCAGCTTCATCTGCCATTTTGTTTCAAAATGGCGGACATTTAAAATTAAAAAAAAAATTAAATTTAAAATGAGGTACAAAAAAATTAGAAATTGAAAAAGATTTTTTTCTTGTGTATTTGAGCTTGATACAAAGATACCGGAGCATTTTTTTTCATCTATATCTTAAAAAACGGTTCAGTTATAGCACTTTGAAATTCTAGTGTGGCTGAAATTGTGAAACGATCTGATTTTTGTCATGCGATAACACGCGTATTTATGAACGGATTTTGATATAACTTGGTGTGTACATAGAACATACAAATGTCTCGACCGAATACGTTTGCGAACGTCATCCGTCATCTTGTTTCAAAATGGCGGCAATTTAAAAATTAAAAAAAAAATTAATTTAAAATGAGGTACAAAAATATTAGAAATTGAAAAAGATTGTTTCTTATGTGTTTGACCTTGATACAAAGATTTCGAGCAGTTTTCGTTTCGTCCATATCTTAAAAAATGGCTGAGTTATAACACTTTGAATTTCTAGCGTGGCTGACATTTTGAAATGTCCTGATTTTTGTCACGCGATAACAGGCGTATTTATGAACGGATATGGATGTATATATTACATCCATATCTTGGTGTGTACAAAGTACATACCAATGTTTTGACCGAGTTCGTTGGCCAGCTTCACCCGCCATCTTGTTTCAAAATGCCGGCCATTTAAATTTTTTTTAAAAAACTTAAATCTGAAATGTGGTACCAAAAAATTGAAAATTGAAAAATATTTTTTATTATGTGTTTAACCTTGATACAAAGATTTCGGAGTAGTTTTTGTTTCGTCTATATCTTAAAAAATCGCTGAGTTATAGCACTTTGAATTTCTAGCGTGGCTGGCAATTTGAAATGTCCTTATTTTTGTCACGCGATAACAGGCGTATTCATGAAGGGATGTGGATGTACCTTAGTTTATACAAAGTACATACCAATGTCTCGACCGAGCTCGTTCGACAGCTTCATCCGCCATCTTGTTTCAAAATGGCGGTCATTTAAAAATTTTAAAAATTTTAAATGAGGCACAAAACATTTTGAAATCGAAAAAGATTTTTTTCGTATGTGTTTGAGCTTGCTACAAATATTCCGGAACATTTTTTGTTTTGTCTATATCTTAAAAAACGTTTCAGTTATCGCACTTTGAAATTCTAGTGTGGCTGACATTTTGAAACGATCTGATTTTTGTCACGCGATAATACACGTATTTATATACCGATTTGGATGTGACAAGGCATGTCCATAGTACATAGTAATGTCTTGACCGAGTTCGTTGGCCAGCTTCATCCGCCATTTTGTTTCAAAATGGCGGACATTTAAAATTAAAAAAAAAATTAAATTTAAAATGAGGTACAAAAAAATTAGAAATTGAAAAAGATTTTTTTCTTGTGTATTTGAGCTTGATACAAAGATTCCGGAGCATTTTTTTCATCTATATCTTAAAAAAACAGTTCAGTTATAGCACTTTGAAATTCTAGTGTGGCTGACATTGTGAAACGATCTGATTTTTGTCATGCGATAACACGCGTATTTATGAACGGATTTTGATATAACTTGGTGTGTACATAGAACATACAAATGTCTCGACCGAATACGTTTGCGAACGTCATCCGTCATCTTGTTTCAAAATGGCGGCAATTTAAAAATTAAAAAAAAAATTTTAATTTAAAATGAGGTACAAAAATATTAGAAATTGAAAAAGATTGTTTCTTATGTGTTTGACCTTGATACAAAGATTTCGAGCAGTTTTCGTTTCGTCCATATCTTAAAAAATGGCTGAGTTATAACACTTTGAATTTCTAGCGTGGCTGGCAATTTGAAATGTCCTGATTTTTGTCACGCGATAACAGGCGTATTCATGAACGGATATGTATGTACCTTAGTTTATACAAAGTACATACCAATGTCTCGACCGAGTTCGTTGGACAGCTTCATCTGCCATCTTGTTTAAAAATGACGGTCATTTAAAAAATTTAAAAATTTAAAATGAGGCACAAAAAATTTAGAAATCGAAAAAGATTTTTTTCGTATGTGTTTGAGCTTGCTACAAATATTTCGGAACATTTTTTGTTTTGTCTATATCTTAAAAAACGGTTCAGTTATCGGACTTTGAAATTCTAGTGTGGCTGACATTTTGAAACGATCTGATTTTTGTCACGCAATAATACACGTATTTATATACCGATTTGGATGTGACAAGGCATGTGCATAGTACATAATAATGTCTTGACCGAGTTCGTTCGCCAGCTTCATCCGCCATTTTGTTTCAAAATGGCGGCCATTTAAAATTAAAAAAAATTTAAATTTAAAATGAGGTACAAAAAAATTAGAAATTGAAAAAGATTTTTTTTCTTGTGTATTTGAGCTTGATACAAAGATTCCGGAGCATTTGTTTTCATCTATATCTTAAAAAACGGTTCAGTTATAGCACTTTGAAATTCTAGTGTGGCTGACATTTTGAAACGATCTGATTTTTGTCATGCGATAACACGCGTATTTATGAACGGATTTTGATATAACTTGGTGTGTACATAGAACATACAAATGTCTCGACCGAATACGTTTGCGAACGTCATCCGTCATCTTGTTTCAAAATGGCGGCAATTTAAAAATTAAAAAAAAAAATTAAATTTAAAATGAGGTACACAAATATTAGAAATTGAAAAAGATTGTTTCTTATGTGTTTGACCTTGATACAAAGATTTCGAGCAGTTTTCGTTTCGTCCATATCTTAAAAAATGGCTGAGTTATAGCACTTTTAAATTCTAGCATGGCTGACATTTTGAAACTATCTGATTTTTGTCACGCGATAACACGCGTATCGGTTCATAAACCGATTAGGATATGGCAAGGCATGTGCATAGTACATAGAAATCTCTCGGCAGAGTTCTTTTGCTAACTTCATCCGCCATCTTGTTTCAAAATGGTGGCCATTTAAAAATTAAAAATCAATTTAAATTTAAAATGAGGTACAAACAAATTAGAAATTGAAAAAGATTTTTTGCTTATGGGTTTGAGCTTGATACAAGTCTCCGGAGAACTTTTTGATTTGTTCTTGTCTAAAAAAATGGCTGAGATATACCAGTTTGAATTTCTAATGTGAGTGTCATTTTGAAAAATCTTATTTTTTGCCTGCAACAGCACTCGTATATATCTATCTATTTATATGTGAGTGAGCATGTGTACAGGAATTACTAAGGTCTCGACCAAGTTCATTGGTTTGCTTTGTTGCAGCCATTATGTTGTTTTAAAATGGCGGGCACTTCAAGATGTCACCCAATTTGGCGAGCAAATATAAATCACTTTATATAAAACCAGCTTTGATAACGCTGACTAATTTCGCGAAATTCTCATTCATATTCAGTATTGACAAAAATTAGTATTTAATCTTCTATAATCGGGCTCCACTAATTTGAGCTCCTTGTGTTTGAATAATATAAGCTGGCTTTTAAAAAATAAGGAATATGAAAGCTATTTCTTCCTCCCGGTACTGGCCGGAAGGACTTTTTTAAATATAAAAATGCTTTTTGGTGTTGTCAGTGGGCAATCTAAATGCCCATGGCATAGAATGACATAGGTAAAAATTATTTTTTAAATTGAAAACTGTACAGATTTACTAACTGAATAGATTTTTTACATTTAATATATATATATATATATAATGACCTATATAATTACCTATGGGTTTAATATATCATCATCATCATCATCATCCGTTTTCAATCCACTGCTGGATGTAGGTCTCCCCCAGATTTTTCCGATGTTTCCTGTCTAGTGCTTTAGTCATCCAATTTACACCGGCTACTTTTCTGATTTCATCACTCCATCTTACTTGAGGTCGTCTTCTTGGCCGTTTTACATCTCTGGGATACCATTGTAGGGTGTTTGTGCTCCATCTATTGTCTTGTCTTCTTGCGATGTGCCCAGCCCATTTCCATTTTAGCCGTTTAATTCATCAACGATGTCAAAAACTTTCGTCTGACTTCTTATCCAGGTTATTCTTTTTCTGTCTCTTCTAGTTATACCTAGCATACATCTTTCCATACTTCTCTGTGTTGTTTGTAATCTTTGTACCATCCGTTTTGTTAGCGTCCATGTTTCTGCTCCATAAGTTAGGACAGGCAAAACACATTGGTTAAATACCTTTCTTTTCAAACACAGGGGCATGCTACTCTTCAGAATAATATTGTTCTTCGCAAAAGCACTCCATCCATGTCTTATTCTTCTATTGATTTCATTCATGATACTATTATCAGATGATATTTCTTGCCCAAGGTATACATAACTTTGAACTTCTTTAATTTCAGTGTTGTTGTAGACGATTTTCTTTTTTGATGCAAATGAATTGAACATCACCTTAGTCTTTTCCAAGTTTATTTTTAATCCCACATTAATGCTAGCTTCTGCCAAATCTTTTAGCATATTTTCCAATTCTTCAGGACTGTTACTGAAAATTAAAATGTCGTCAGCGAATCGGAGATGACTTAAATATTCCCCATTTATTCTAATCCCTTTGTTTTCCCAATCCAGCTTCTTGAAAATATTTTCTAAGACAGCAGTAAAAAGCTTAGGCGAAATGGTATCTCCTTGTCTTAACCCTCTTCCAAGCTTGATCTTTGCTTTTCCTTTGTCCAAGTGGATGGTTGCTGTTGCTTTCTTGTAAATCTTCTTTTTAATATTGATGTAAGGTTTGTCTATAGCAATGTCCTCCAGAGATTCTACTACTGCTGATGTGTAGACCGAATCAAATGCTTTTTCATAATCAATAAAGGCAAGGCAAAGAGGTAAATTGTATTCCTTATGTTTTTCTATGAGTTCCCTTACCGTTTGGATATGATCCATTGTGCTGAATACACTTCGGAATCCTGCTTGTTCTCTAGGTTGAGCTGAGTCCAGAGCTGATTCAAGTCTTGTCGTTAAAACTTTGGTGAAAATTTTATAAATCACTGACAGTAAGCTGATTGGACGGTAGTTTTTAATGTTTTCCTTCTCTCCTTTCTTGTAAAGTAGCACCATCACAGCATTATTCCAATGTTCTGGTACATCTGACTTCTGGAGACATTTGGAAAACAGTAAGGATAGCATTTTTGCAAATTCTTCTCCTGCTTCTTTGATAAGGTCGATTGTAATTCCATCTTCTCCGGGGCATTTACCTTTTTTCATAAATTTAATGGCTTGTAAAACTTCGTCTGTCGTCACTGGGATTATGGCATCGGTTTCTGTTAAGTTTTCTCGTGGATCACATAAGTTGATTTCCCTCTGATCTTCACATTTATATAAATCGTTATAGAATTTTTCGACAATGTGTACTATTTCTTTATTTATTTTGGTGATTGTTCCATCTGCCCTCTTTAGGGCAAAAATACCTTTTCTTCCAACACAAAGTTTTCGCCTAGCTGATTTTAAACTTTTGTTATCTTCTAGAATTTTCTTGACAAGATCAGAGTTAAATTTTCTGATATCTTCCGTAACACATTTTCTTACCGTTTTACATAATTCAGCATATTCAACTCTTGATTTAGGATCGTTTTTCTTCATTTTAAATTCTCTTCATTTCTTCATCAATCTTCTTGTTTCTTCTGTTATTTTCTTTGTCTGCTTTACTTGTGCATCGCCGTCTATCTTCTTTGCAATATTTTGTAGAGTACTGGTTAGTTTCTTGTTAACTACTGTAACATCTTGCTCTTCTTCTAAAGCTGATTGGAGTACTTGGAAACGGTTTTTAAGTTCCAAATGGAATTCTTCCTTATGTTTCTGGAGATTTATTATATCGATTGATTTCTTTGAGTGTTGCAAAAGCTTCATTCTTTCCACTTTAGTATTTAACAGCAGTTTGCATCTAACCAACCTGTGATCACTTCCTGTATTGAAGTTATTGAGAACGCTGCAATCCTGAATAAGATGCTTTTTGTTTGTTAAGATGTAGTCGATTTCACTTGTTGAGCCATTTGCACAACGCCATGTTCATTTTCTTTGTGGCTTTTTCTTGAAAAATGAATTCATGATATACAACTGTTCACATTCTGCAAACTCAATCAATCTGTTTCCTCTTTCATTTCGCACCCCATATCCATGATTTCCTACTGATAACTCACCTTTCTCTTTTTCCTCAATTCTAGAATTCCAGTCTCCCATTATTAATTTTATGTAGCATTTTCCCTTTTGATGCATTGAAGCCACTTCTTCATAGAAATCCTCAACTTCTTCATCTGTATAGCTTACTGTTGGTGCATAAACTTGGGTAATTTGCAGCTTGTATCTTCTGGACACTTGTATTACTAACCTTGCAACTCTATCTGATGCACTATCATATTCTACGATGTGATTCTTCCACCTTTTATGAATCAGAAATCCTACACCGCTTGTTCTTCCATCTTCTGTGCCTCTGTAGTATAATACATGTCCGCTGGCAAGATCTATCTTCTCGTCTCCTTTTCTTCTTACTTCATATAATCCTAGGATGTCCCAGTTGATTCTTTCTAATTCTTCTTCAAGTTCCTGAAAACGATTTTCCGAAGATAGGGATCGTCCATTATACGTAGCCAAGGTCATCAACTTATGGCAGGCTAGCCGAGCCCGGTCATTCTTAGCACCCTCTGTCTTCATGTCTTTCTGATCGCTGCCGTAACCAGGAACATTCAGACCGCCGGGAATTAAGGGCCGTGATTTATTTTGTGAATTCATGGTAAAATAAGGGCGGTAGGTGGCCAAATTCCTCCACGCTGGCCAAGCGGGTTGGAGGAAGCCCATCCGCGTTCATTCCCCATGCACTAGGCAAGGGTACTAACAGGCTGTACCGGTGGAAATGTGCGGATTGGACATTAAGCCTCCGCTCCCAGTCGATTCCTTTAAGTCCTCCTCGAAGGCAATTAAAGGGTCTTCTCCAGGTTAATAAGCAGAGGCTATTAAACAGCCCGGATATAATATATATATATATATATATTAAATGTATTAATATATATATATATGTATATATATATATTAAATGTATGATTTAATATATATATATATATATATTAAATGTAAAAAATCTATTTAGAGTTTTCAATTTAAAAAATAATTTTTACCTATGGACTAATCTGGTGTTGTATACCTTAGTATTTTTAAATATGCACTTCCCACTCATTGCATCTTAATAAAAAAGAAAAAAAATATATCAGTCGGATGATTTTTGGTAATTAATTTGGCTATAAATTTAAATTTGCCATGTAAGTTTAACTTTCGCATCATCAAACTTTGAACCCTGCTACCTCTATGAAGATTTTAGAAAAAGTGTATAAACTACATGCTTTACCTAGTTACTTTACTCAAGTAAAATAAACTGTCAAATGTGAGTGTTATCATTTGAAAAATGAAAGTTCGTACAATTTTTAATAAATCGAAACTCCTATTTTATTCTTACGCCAAATAGAGAATTGTCCTTCTGGGATTCTTGTGACGTATGACCCCTCATAGCAACGAGAGTGGGCGGAGCAGCGTCCTTAGTGACGAGCCAACCTATATGTCTAATAACCTTGACTGCAGACAGTGTCCTGACCAATCAAATTGAGTGTGAGAAAAGATAGAAGAAAGGCCACGCCCACGTAGGGGCATCGGATTGAAATGACAAGTTCAGGTGAAGAGAGGATTGAAAATGCAAGTTCGCGATGAGAGCGGATTGAAATGAAAACTTCAGACCTGACCAATCATAGAAAGACTGGCCGACGAGTGGAGAAATAAAAGATTTTACAGAGAAAGTTGGTTAATCAGGCGAAACACAAATATGTCACTGTTCACCTGAAGAAAATTAGTGATAGGAAAACCAGTTTTTAAACATAAATTATTGATTTTTTCAAGGAGAGTAATAATTAATTTATGTTTTTCAATAAATGGATCAATATTATCAAAAAGTGAAGGAAAATTTTCTTTAGCGAAACCATGTGCGCTGGCAGTAGAAATGTTAGAAATATCTTCGGGTTTTTTAGTGGAAGGAATTTTACTTGGGAGATCCGGGAACTCCAATTCAGTACGTAAAATGGGTTTTTTCCGGAATCGTTAGCGACTTCGGCAAAAGATTTAGCAGAATTTACTTTAGCAGAATTAGCGATAGTACGTGAAGTTTTAAGGTTTCTCGGATTTTTAGGGCAACCAGAAAAGTTTGCCGTTTGATTAAATTGACAATTACCACAGCCGAGCTGTGAACTGTCAGTAATTTTACATTCTCTGCTGTCATGCTTACCCGAGCACTTAACGCACATTGGATCAAACACACAGTTAAAGCTGGAGTGATTATATCTTTGACAACGGTAGCATTGTTTGATGCCTTTGAATTTGTAGGTTTCAATTTTAACCAGAAAACCAAGGAGTTCTGTGATACTAAATATAGTAGGAAATTCATCATTTATAAAAAGATTAATCAGAAAAACATTAATGGGGAATTTAGTTTTAAAATCTTTGAGCTGAGCTATAGTGTGAACACTATAGCCCAAATTAGAAAGCTTCAGTTTAATTTCTGCCAAAGGAGTGTCCCGGGGAAGCCCCTTAATGAAAATTTTCCTGGGTCTCTCAGATCTAAGCTGGAGCCCGAAAAATTCAATATTATTATCAGAAAGAAATTTTTGAATCGGTAATCATTAACAGATTTAGGCATTAATTTAATAGTATCACCTACTACTCTTTTATCAGGAAGTTGTTCGGTAAATTCGTTGATTTTTATTACAATATTACGCCAATTTGGAGTCATTTTTATAGAGATAGGCTCTAGACGATCATTTTATGAGCGAGAAGCACAGGCAGACTGGGTCTGTGGCGCCCTCTCTGAGTCACAAATCAAGTTACAAGTTTTATTTTCGACGGATTCCGGAAAATTCGAAGTTTTCGTAGCAGGGTCATTAATTGCTATTTTAGCATTAGTATTAGAGTTTTGAATAGTACGGTTTAGCTCAGTGCACTTAGTCTCTGAGGGCTTAGTCGCAATTTTGCGAGTAGTATGTTCATCATCATTAGAATTAGTAGGAAAAGAGTTGTTAGTAGATTTTTGCTTTTGCCTTTTGACAGGGTTAGAAGAAGTCTCAATTTGATTGGGCAATAGAGTAATGTTCTTAGATTTAATTTCGTTGCATATTTTCAGTAAGTTTGTGACCGAAGGCTTTCTAAGAAAATTGTCAAGGACGTTTTTGTCCAGAATTTCATGATTTCTCTGTTTGTCTTTTAGAATATTGACATGTTCAGAAAGTAAATTAAGAAGTTGAGGATGGTACTTCTATACACTTTTAATAGGAAGCTTCGTTAGGTATTTTTCAAGAAAGACTTTAAGATAGGACATTGTGGGTGGAAAAAGCGATGCTAAAGCATCAGTAGTGATAGTATCAGGAGGATCAGAGTCATCTTGCTGCATTAATTCGGTGCTATTTTCCGAACTTAAAATAGGCGGAAAAAATCGTTTATTAGTTTGATCAGAGGTCATGTCAATATTACCAAATGCTACAGTTAGATTATAGCTGGAAGTAAGTATAGATAGTAAACTACGGGTGGAATTTTCGTCCGGATTTTCCAGTACTTTATTTAGTATGGACCACGTAGAATTAAGTTTGAAAATCAAATATTTCTGTGCAAAGTCATTACATTTATTATAAATTCTGATAGTTTTAAAATTTATGGATATTACCTTGGTCTGAAGTTCTTCTCCAATGATGGATTCAGATGCAGTAAGGAAATTTTTAAGCCAAGCGGTAAGCGGTTTAAGATCTTCAGGGCAACTACAATCAATTTCCTGTAGAGCAGTAGTAATATCGATCATCTCAACCTCGTCTTCACCAATCTTGATGTTAGCGGCCATAACGCCACGCAGCACTATTCTACTAACTGTTGCTACATAAACAGCGCATCTTCACTGTTAATAATTTGACTCTCCGGATTCTAAAGATATGAGTAATGTTACAATGTCCGCGGTTATTTTTTCTCTTAAAGCCGATATCGACTGAATTTTTGAATTTTCATTATTTTTAAATGAATCCGGTATCTGGCTTGAATCAACTACTGGTATTTCGGCGGAACTATCGATTAGCGTGCCCACATTCCGCCCCCCTAACCGCACATACTGTTATTGGAAAGACTGTGTAATATTTCTTGCCTCATTTCTAGAACATAAAGCTGTCACTTTAGCAACTAACTTATCATCATATTTATTTTTCTTAATAACAGATTCTTTTTTCATTTGATTGCGGAAATTTCCAATTTTATTTTTTTCTTTATTATTCGGATAGAGATGAATTATTTGTTGACATAACTTACACATGTCATTCGTTATTTATCGCGAGAAAGAACATTATTCCTGGCATGAAGTGGAGCGTACTTTCTTTGATTTATGCTTCCGTGGTAATCGTAAACACTAAAGGATTTTACCGATCTGTCGTACAATTCAGAAAAAGTTCTACCTTTTCAAGTAAACCAATCAGCGCCTAACTCCGCGATTTGTCGTAGTTTTAGCCAATCGCTAGCCAAATGCTTTCATTTAACATAACTCCGCGTTTCTGAATCTAGTGAACTTAATAATCTATCAGTAGCAATTAATTCATCAAATTTGTCAAAATCATTTACTTTCCTAAGGTCACAATAAAAATCCCAATTCGCTCGGATTCTGCTCGCAAATTGTAAATTATTTTCATTTTTCATTATTTTTGTCGTAAGGAAAATTTCGAGACAAGCATCCGTGGTGGGTTGAAATTCTTTTCAAATTAAAGTCTTAACCTTCGGATAGTTTTTCATTTCATCCACGCTTGCGTAAACTAATAAATGCGCCGCGAGTTCGCCTACTAAATTTAGTAAAATTTCAACTTTTAACTCCCCTGCAACATTTTTCATTTCGAAAACCTTTTCGACCGAAGTAAACAATAAATTCCCCGTTTTCTGCTTAGTTGGGGCTACCATGTTCAGAGTTTTAAGGCTCTTAATTAGGGATTCTAAAGAAATAATATCGGATTTTTGTTCATATACCCTCTTTGTCAGATTTTTTAATATCAGCCTGAAGCTTCGCCATTTCTAACTCGACTTTCTTAATTTCAAATTTTGTACGTGATAATTCCAGTGCAGAGTTTTGATCAGTTTTCACATTTTCTTTTTCAATTCTAAGGATTTCTGCTTCAAGTTTTTCTGTCGTATTTAAAAATTCATTTATAAATTCAGTAATTTTAGCATATTGGTCACTTCCATCAATCAGTGTTTTTAAATCTATTATTCTGTGATCAGCCCCTACTTTTAGGCCTAACAAAGTTTCTACTATAACCAAATCTTCTTTTCTTAGCCCTTTAATACTAAACATTTTATTTTTACAATTTAACAACTTTTATAATTTCTACTCTTAACAAATACTAAGTCTCATCTTAAGTAAATACATCTATATAAATCTCATAATAATAAGCCACATTCTTTTTTCTCATATGCTTAAATCATAGTTAAATATTTCTTTATTCACATTCTTCAAATAAAAATATAAAGAAACACGCACCATACTTCTTATAACAGCTCTGGTTCTCTACAAGTGAGCGTGTGAATACTTTATCGACTTCTCTGTATCCAGACTACCCTTTTTAGAAAGAGCACTCTTTTTTTAGCAAATAAATATTTATTAGCACAAAACAGGACGTAGACATTACGATGATCGCACAAATGACAATTCAACTATATACAAATACGCGTAAATGTCAGGTTCGAATACACCACAGACTCAATATTCAGCATTCACTTCACCTACACTAATCTTTACTTCACTAACTATTAAATTTCTTCACTTTCTCGTACTCGTAGCACCCGGAAAGATTTTTATAAATAACTTTCGGTTTCTCACAAAAAACCGCAGGCCCACAAGCATGGCATCCAAAATACCTCTATCCTTCCCCTCCAAAAATAGAATCTCTCACCTCCTCTCCTACGCTCGCGTGTAACATGACCAAAATTGCAGCAGCTCTCAGAGAAACTGACGTCATCCAGACATCACACCATCCTTCAGGTGGAATTTCTAAAATCGCTTAAATATGTGTTTAATTATTTTTGTAATAGATTTTATATTCAGAATTTCTCGCTTCTACCTAAAACTGCTGCTCTTCCGGTGAAATTACCAAACATTTCGATGCACTCTATGAAATCCCCTTAAGTGGAACTGTCTAAAATCGATAAAATACATATTTAAATTTGTTTCAATAGGTATGGTATCCTCAAATTCATGCCTCTACCTCAAACTGCTGCTAAGATATGGTGAAATGACTTCAAAGTTTCGAACATCCCTTTAATCCTCTTAGGGGGGGGGGGGGGGGGTCTAAAATCGTTGAAATACGAATTTAATTATTTTTAATAGGTTTGTTATCTTGAATTTCTCGCTCCTACCTAAAACTGCTGGTGTGATATAGTCGAATGTTCTAAAATTTTCGATATTTCTAACATTGCTGAAATATATGTTTAATTAATTTTATTAAATTTATTTTCTGTAATTTCGTTCTCTTACCTAAAACAACTGCTGAGATATGGCCAAATGATCTATAATTTACGACCTCCCTTTATAATCCCCCTTAGTGGTGATTTCTGTAAATTCTGAAGTATGTGTTTAGTTAGTATTTTGGTTGATTTATTTTCTGGAATTTCACCCCATAACCTAAAAGGACTGTTGAGATATGCCAAATGTTCTAAAATTTTCTACCTCTGCCCTTTAACACCTTAGGAGAGGAATTTCTAAAATCACTAAAATATGTGTTTAATTATTGTTTTAGTAGATTTATTTTCTGGAATTTCACGCTCCTATCTAAAACGGCTGCTGAGATATGCCAATTGTTCTAAAATTTTAGACCACCCATTTAATCCCCTTATGGGGGAAATGTGTAAAATCGCTGAAAAACATGTTTAATTATTTTTTTAGTAGATATTTTTTCTGTAATTTCATGCTCCTACCTAAAATATGCTGATATGGCAAGATGTTCTATAAGTTTCAACCCCCCCCCCCATTTTAACACCCCTAGGGGGGGATTTTCAAAAATCCTTATTAGCGCACGCTTATGCCTTATTGAGTATCCCCCCCCCCCCAATTTTCATGCTGCTAGATTCAGTAGTTTGGGATGTGCGTTGATTATGAGTCAGCCAGGACAAAATCTTATATATATATATAACAGCAGAGACGTCGCGTGTATATTTTATAATACTAGCGTTTGCTTTTGATCTTTTTTCGCTTGTTCTTATTGGTAAAAATTTTTATTAAACTCTTACTTTTCAATGAAGTTATCAAATTTAAGTTTAATATATTAGTTAACTTTAGTTAAATAAGTCCATTTTCTCACAAGCTATGAAATATTATAAAGCATTAAAATGATTTTTCGCTAATGATTATGGCGTGTTTTTTTTTTTTTTTTTCCTACGAATTTCTCATTTTGTTGAGCATACATATACTTGCACAAAAACTAGAATGTCAGGTAAGTTTATTATAGTAGATGAAGAATGTTTAAGGTCAACTAAATTAAATCTCACTTTTGTATGCATAAGGGAATATGACTTAGAGGACGATAATTTATATGGTAATAACAAAACAGGCTCGAAGCTGCTGCCTTATTCATTTGAATAATTCGTGTTTAAAAGAAACAGGCAACTCAACGCAGGTAAAATGAAATAACAGGTTTATCTAAAGAAAAATGAAAACATAAAACTTGAACATTTTAATTTAATTGCTTTAAAATGATAGCATTTCCAAACATTTTGCGTTCTACCAACAGTTTATATTCTACCAGTATTTTAAATAAAATAAAATAAATATATATAATTACTGTAAAGCACACTACTTTTCTGTTGTTATATTATCTATTAATATTCCATTTTAGAAGGATTTTAGTTGTGTAATTTTTCAGAATATATTAATGATAATTCTTTTTTAATAATTAATATGCTTTTATTTATGTATCAAATTTAGCCTAATAAGTTTGATTAATTTTATACTTCGTTAACGAAATATGAAGTTAATTATCATGAATAAAAAGTACGTTACAGAACAACAAGGATAATCGCGAAGCATTATACAAAAGAATTTTCTCTTTTTATGAGTTCATTCATCCGAAAATTGAATGTTTTTTCTGTTTTAAAACTAAGATATAAACCTTAAGATTTTGCTGAAAGTTCGTTTATTTTTAATAGTTATGTGAAAGTTAATATGCGAAAATAATTAATGCATTCATTCAAGAGAACAAAGGTTTTAAAACTCATATTTTATTTCTCTTTGTTTCTTAAGTGACATTAATTGCATTTTTAAAGCTGGAATATACTGTATTGTACAGAGAGTAACTCATTAAAATTGTTTTATTAGTTAGTTACGTTTTCCACTGCTCTAAATTTAATGATTTTTTTAATTAATTTTCCATTATTTTATATTTTAAATCGTATACTTGTGGCTTTAAAATTTTGAATACGTTTTGTAAGGTCTAAAAATTCTAGTGGTTTTTTTTTTTTTTTTTTTTTTTTTTTTTTTTTTTTTTTTTTTTTTTTCTAAACGTATAATTTCTTTTAGACGACACATTACAGAAGTTAATTGGTGGTCAAATCGGGAAAAAATTGGGTTTTTTCAGTTTTTTAATACTATGAGACCTTTATTTTTTTCGAATGATATGCTGTCGAACCCGGTTAAGACGCTCACGGTTAATACGTGACCCCGCTTAATACGCGGATTTTTTCTGATCCCTTGAACAGATCCCATGGGGCTAATGCAAATCCATCCCGTTTAATACGCGAATGGTTATTACGCGATCCTGCTTAATACGCGATAAATTTTCAGTCCTTGGAGGGAAAAATCCCGTTTAACCCGGCGTTACACGCGCGAAAAAAACGAACGGGATTACTCGGGCTGGGTATATCATACCCATGGCGGTTTTTTCCAAATTTTTACTATAAAATCCATATAAAACATAAAACACTAAGAAAAAAGAAGGGATAATATAGTTTTAAACAGATATTAAACATATTACTTACATTTATTTTGTACATTCGCTGTGTCTATCTATATTGAATGCACGCGTGACAAAAACTGCCAGTTTTACTCACTCTGGGTATACCATACCCATGGCGGTTTCATCATATTTTTACCTTAAAATCTACATAAAACATAAAACGCTACGAAAAAGGAAGGGATAATATAGTTTTAAAGATATATTAAAAATGTTATTTACATTTATTCTGCAAATTTCCTGCTTCTATCTGTACTCAGAGCTGTTACAGAAATGCTCCCGCTGGGTGTGAGATACCCATGTGTGGCGATTACGATAGATCTATATTTCGAATTATTTAACCGTTTTTCCCCCTCTAAGATTATGACCTTCAAGGCAGTTACACTAAGATTCATCCATTTCGGAAGAAAAGTTAGGGTGAAAAACTGCAAAAAAGCAGCACTTGGTGTGACATAATCAGGGGGAGCAAACTCGAGTTAAGACGCGAATTCATTGATCAAGATGCGAATTCATTCTGTCTTCACAGTTGTTGCCAGTTTAGTGGATTTTAATTTATTCAGATAAAACACATGGTTTCAGAATAGTATTACTTTCTTTATTTAACCGCAGATTAATTATTACTAATCGGAAATAGTTGTAAATATTCAATAAAATAAAAATCCGGTAAATTAATTAAACTGCAATTCTTCTTTGATTCCGCCTCCTAACATTCTTTGTCTCTGGTTCCGTGTGTTTTTACTGTAGTAGAGATATATATGGGGCATTCTCACAAACTTTTGACTTTCATGTCCCTGAATAATAATTTTTATTTTAATGCACTTTTTGTGTTTTTTTATTTCATATACTGGGAAACATCCCATTGCATGATTTCACAACAATATTAACGAGATAAATAAGTTTTGGACGATGTTGAGGGTCCAAACACCTGGAAAACTCCTATACCGTCCCGTGTCCCTGATGCTGATTTTTAAGTTTGGAGCTGTCTGGATAAAATTGTTTCAATAAAAATAATTCGACGTAATTTTTTTCTGAAACTGGAACTATTGTTTTATATAAATATGTGGCTAAAAATTAACCTGCACACATTTTTAGGGTTGTTATTAATTTGTAAACTATTTCCCTGAGTTTTAGATTCCCTACCATCCCTCTTCTAAAATTATACAGAAAATTATTTCAGATGCAGCCACATAATGTATTTCAAGTTTTTTCTCATGCTAGTATGCTAGTATGCTAGAGAAATAATGTCTAAAATTCTTTGGCAGGAAATCTACTGTAGAATTTTAATCAGCATTTAAATATCAATTTCAGGCATCGTGACTTTATTGATAGTCTCACCGACCCCAAGGTTTATTCCTGCACTTTTCGAGGTAAATTTAAAAAAAAATTAATTTAATCCAATGTTAACAAATATTTCTAGAAATCAATGAACATTGTGGCTATCACTTAGTCTTAACATGATTTTCCTAAATATAGGTGGTAATTTTCCTCACCGTTCTATCTTTACCATTCCTTTTTTTTTACCATTTCGTCCCTTTTTTCCAATACCATCCCCGTTTTTTAACATATCGTCTTTTTTTAACATCCCTTTAAGACAATGTTATACAAATATTCTGTATTAAAAGTACTACTTGTTATTATTTCTTATTTGAATGTCCTGTGGGTACTATGCAAATTCATTATAAGTAAAAATTTAGAAGAAAATAAAAAGTTATAGGGGTAAAATGGTAAGGAAAATTAAACTGGCAAGTTTAACTTAAACCTCAGTTAAATAAAAAAAATTTCGCTGCTGACCCTTATTTCTTTATTTTGAATCATTAAGGCATTTGTCTATCAGATTAAAGTGTTATTTTAGCAAGTTTAGTTTTGTCAGATATTTTTTTCCCCAAAATTCAAAAGATTGTAAAAATGTCCCATATGTGAATTTAGGTTACTCAGATAAGTCATAAAAATTATTATGATTAGAGATAATCATGCCTGTTGTCATTTAGGTTTTAAATGTATGTTATATCACTCCTATTTTTATAATTCATACTATGGGCAACAAAAAATTCAACTCGTAAAGATTAAACAAATACGACTGCGGTTAGATAATTCTTTTGTGTTATCTATGATTTCTTTACTTTTTGCTACAATAACCATATTTTTTAAACAAAGATTAACAAGGATAGTTTTTTCTTACATTAAATAGAAGAACACATTATAATAGTGCTCAATATTGCAAGTACTAAATATGATTTTAAAAACTGGTGGTTGTATTTTAAATATTTAATATTTATATTTTCTGTTAAAAAAAAAAATAGTCTATTAGGAAAATTATTTTTGTCATTTTATTTTTGGTTGAAACATATTAACCGACAATAAAGCCATGATTGAATCCGTATTTATTCATACAGATAACGTTTGATACGCGAACCCGCTTAATACGCGACTTTTGTCAACTCCCTTCAAAAGCGTTTTAATCGGACTCGAATGTATTACATTTGTTTCTACGACAAACAGAAGTTAAATTTGTTAAATAATTCAGTGTGTTTACGTCATACATAAACATTTCATGCATAAATTTTAAACTCAATTTTCTCAAAATGCTTTTCTATAACTTTACTGTATCTTTATATACAAACGATTACATTTGTCTATATTATTGCTGTAGAACTGCAATCTCACTGCAACCTACTTTGTTGAATATATTCTATAATTTCTGTAATCTTTCTACATTTGTCCGTAATCTTACCTGAATATTTTAAACATTTCCCTGATCAATCTGAAATGAAGTTTTTTTTTTTTTTTTTTTAAATATCATATGTACAGATTTTGTATTAAAAAGTTTTTCTTTTGACAAATGTAAGTTTTGTTGTTATTTAAAAATGCCTTTTTTTCCGGATTTAAAGAAAAAGAACTAAAAGATATATGATTTTAAATTTAGCTTCATTTTATTATATTTATTTGCATTATGTATATAAGAAACTTCGAATGATTATCTTTTGTATTTTCTGTGAAAAGATACAATAATTTAACATGGTAGGTGTACGGAATTTCAATTCCCTTTAAAATAACTCCTTGATTATATATAACCTTGTACAGATTTAAAAAAAAATGGGTTTAACTTATTCATCAGTAAAGTAAATTTCTCGAATTATAATCAAAATTAAGTTTCAAAATTAAGTCATTTTTAGCATTTAAAAATTGGAAAATGCTACATACCGACAATTTATAAGCTTAACAATAGTAATTAATATTACATTAAAAGAAAATCAAAGAAATTATGTATGATAGTTCGCCTTTGAGTGCAATAGTTATTCAGCAAATATTGAAGTAAAGTGATATACTAACACTAATTTTAATCAATTTACCAAAACAGATTTATACAATATCATGGGATATAAATCTTAGTAACATAATAACTCTCTAGATATCCAACCAATAAACTCTCTAACATTATGTATTTCAGAAGACACAAATATCACTGCTTCTCACCTATAAAACACAAGTATGAAGAGAACTTTGAATCCCTTCACGAGAAAAACTTATGATTGCGATCAATGTTTTATACAATTGAAAAGCTGATAAAAATAATTGACAATATGGGAGCGTTTAGATCATGAATGTTCGGCTGGTTTATGTTTTAATAAACACACTATCAGCATTTACAATAGTTCTGGGTAAGCCAGGCTCTTTGGCTAATATTCCATAACAAAATTAAGATTTCTTAGTAAAACAAAAATTTAACAAATATGCAATAAAACTGCGTAATTAAACAGTCTGCTAAAACTATTGAAACAATATTATTTTTTATAACAGTTTGAAATTGTATTTTTATTGTTTACCCCCCACCCTCCCTACCAAAAAGAAATATGTATATTGATTTATAAATAGGATAAATTTTAAAGAAATAAAATAGTCTCAGTTTGTTTTAAATCTGTCAATAAAACTTGTAAGCAAATGACGAAAGCTTTTTTTTTTTTATTCAAGTATAAAAATAGTGTTTCTTAACCTTATTTTTTTAAATATTTAATTTTTAAATTATTGTAATACAAAAAAGAATCAAACATACTTAATGCCGACTTTTAATAGCTGTACAAAACTTTATACTTAATGTTTTAATGATTCAAACGAAAATAAACTTTTATCCTTTTTTTCACAAAAGACGCTAACTTAGTTAACGATCAACGAGCGCCATTTGAACTTCAACTTCGAAAATGACCGCCAAAGTATCTTTCACAAACTCGCTGGACCTTGTCCATTCAAGTTATGGGGGTGAGGCCAGCGGCATTTCCCAAACATGTTTTTTTTTTCTGGCTACGATCTTTGCCGAAGTACCTCGAGTTCAACCACGTCCGAAAGAACGAAGGGGAAGCATTGTTAAAATGTTCTCCACGTCTATTGTTGTTTTTCTTCTGTTAAACCCGCGGCTGACGCCATGCAGCAGGGTTAAGACAGCTTCAAGTGATGTCATTTATGTCGTTTCCTTTAATTTTCATAGCTCCATATTTTAATATTTTTTTCAATGAATCACGATAGGAATGACTCTCTAACACAGCTTCTTATTTACGTTTTACGCATAGAGTACGCTACGTTTGTTTTGAACTCGAATAGAAAAGACCATTGAAATTTTGTTAGTTTTGAATCTTTTATAGAACATTATGTTGAACAGAACGGATTTCTGGTAGAAAAGATTTGTATTTAAGTAATTAAGTTTTTCATACGCATTTCAAATTGAAATTAAGCCTAATGTGGCTCCAACTTATCGGACACTGTTACGCTTGATGTGTTCGCCCCGGATTCGTTACACTGTGTTTCATTATATAGAGATATTTTGAAAAAAAAATAGTTTTGCGTCCGAGGTAGGGGAGACAGGGGGAATGCCGCCAACCAGGGTTATGCCGCCACCCCACCTAGTTTAAAAACTAAGGACAGTTTGAAGTAGTGAATGTGCCTGCACTATAGCGGCCAACAATATAAACAGTGCCTAAAGTGAAAGTGACTTTGCTGTACGTCGTTCTTTTGTTCTAGTGAAAAATGTAGTTTTCATCTAGTTGCTTGTTATTTTGGAGCTTCAAATGAGTAGAGATAAGCACCTTTTATTGTAACATTAGGTATTTAAGATAATATGACCCGTAAACTATATGCATTCGCCGACATTTTGATGCAATGTGTTGAACAAGTTCGGTTCTTGTTTCGGCTTTGCTTGAGAATTTCCGCCATATTGTCCTCTCGGGGCAATGCCGCCGCCATGCAAATCGGGTGAGAAATGGCCTCATTTTAATGTTGTGGAGCCGATTCAGCAGAGTGACTTTTGCAATATGAAGTAAATTGTAAGCTTAACCATTATTCTGCTCAATTACATTGCTTTTTAACTATTTTCAGTAGGTTGTGTGTTTCCTAGTATCCATTTGATGCATGTACTAGGTCATTAAAGAGTGGCGACATTACCCCGGTACAGTGGCGGAATTACCCCAGTGTCCTGGGTAATCCCGCCACTGTGCAGAGGTTTCAAAAATATTTTTTTATGTAGGCTTACTTTACAGTTATGATTACGGTTAAATTTATACAGATACTAAAGATCATGATTGAGCTTTAGAATTTTTACTATTAAAAAATAAACCTTTTTTCGAGGTGAAAAAATTCAAATTCCCTTAAGGTGCCACCATTCCCCCGGTCTCCCCTATTAAACAGAAACGCGACAAAGAGACATTAAACAAAATAAAAGTAGACTAAATCATACCACTTAGTGACACTTAGAATGTTTTCTTCTGTGTCCTTACACTAAAAACGGGACGACGCGTAATTAGCAAATATTGAGAATTTAAATTAACATCGTGGATATGGAGTTTTCGCGAGCTTTTTTAATTGTGTAATGTCAAACAACGATGCAATACCTTTATTTATATACCTAATTTAATCTCAACATAAACTCTGCTTACAGCAGGGGAAAAAAGGAAAATTTATTACAAACAAAATTATATATCTAAAAGCGCCTTTCGAATAAAGAAAAAACAATTATAACATAATTTTAAACGGTAAAATATTAGTCATTTAAAAATTCATTCATGATTAAAATTTTATTTAAATTTATTCTGTCAGTTCGTTCCAGTATCGAACATTTTATCTTTTCCTATTTTTATCGAATAAACTGCCTTTCGAAATTAACGCAGTATATTATTCGAAATTCTCAGAGAAGAAATAAAAGTAAAGACCATTAACATAATAAAATTCAAATGAATTTTTGAATTTATATTTTATTTGATATCATTAGATTATAGTTATATATTTCTTCTCTGGATTTTTTTAGGTAGCTTTCTTTACAAAAAGCTACCTATTGCAGCCGTTCGGAGGAAAGCGATTTCAAAAAATTTTGGTATATTTTCATCGATCATGACCCCCAGACCCCGAAACCACCCTCCGTTCAAAATTGATATATATATATATATATATATATATATATATCTGACCTATGTCACACTGTAACTCTCGTATTTATGAACCGATTTGGATGTAATTCGGTGTGTACATAGTACATACCAATGTCTCGACCGAGTTCGTTGGCCAGCTTCATCCGCCATTTTGTTTCAAAATGGCGGCTATTTAAAAATATAAAGAAAAATTAAAATTTAAAATGTGGTACCAAAAAATTGAAAATGGAAAAATATTTTTTTCTTATGTATTTGAACTTTATACAAAGACTCCGTAGCAGTTTTTGTTTTGTCTATATCTTAAAAAATGGCTGAGTTATAGCATTTTGAATTTCTAGCGAAGCTGACATTTTGAAACGTCCTGAATTTTGTCACGCGATAAAAGGCGTATTTATGAACAGATTTGGATGTAACTTCGTTTATACATACTACAGACCAATGTCTCGACCGAGTTCGTTGGCCAGCTTCATACGCTATTTTGTTTAAAAATGGCGGCCATTTAAAATTTTAAGAAAAATTTAAATTTGAAATGTGGTACCAAAAAATTGAAAATTGAAAAAATATTTTTTCTTATGTGTTTGACCTCGATAAAAAGATTCGGGAGCAGTTTTTGTTTCGTCTATATCTTAAAAAATGGCTGAGTTATAGCATTTTGAATTTGTCTTGTGGCTGACATTTTAAAACGACCTGATTTTTGTCACGCGATAACAGGCATATTTATGAACCGATTTGAATGTAACTTGGTCTGTACATAGTACATACCAATGTTTCGACCGAGTTTGTTGGCCAGCTTCATTCGCCATCTTGTTTCAAAAGGGTAGCCATTTAAAAAAAAATGTAATTTAAAATTTAAAATGAGGTATTAAAAAATTGGAAAATGAAAAAGATTTTTTTTTATGTGTTTGGCCTTGATACAAAGATTCTGGAGCAGTTTTTGTTTCTGAAAATTTGTTCTTTTGTTTATATCTTAAAAAGTGGTTGAATTATAGCACTTTGAATTTCTATCATGGCTAACACTTTGAAACGATCTTGTATTTGTCTCGCGATACCACACGTATTCGCCTATTTCGATGGAAGAAGGCATGTGGATAGTATACATCAATATCTCGACCAAGTTCGCTGACCAGCTTCATCAGCCATCTTGTTTCAAAATGGCGGCCATTAAATAAAAAATATATATATTTAAATTGAGGTGCAAAAAAATTAGAAATTGAAAAAGGTTTCTTTCTTAAGTATTTGACCTTGATATAAGGATTCAGGAGCATTTTTTGTTTGTCTTTATCTTAAAAAATGGCTCAGATATAGCAGTTTCAATTTATAACGTGGGTGACATTTTGAAAAATCTGATTTTTTGCCTGCGACAGCACTCGTATGTATCAACCGATTCCGATGTGAGTGAGCATGTGCACAGCAATTACTAAGGTCTCGGCCAAGTTCACTGATTAGCCTCATCCCCCATCTTGTCTTAAAATGGCAGGCACTTTAAGAAATCGCCGAATTTGGCAGCGAAATATAAGTTACTTTAAATAAAAGCAGCTTGGATAAAGCTGACTAATTTTGCGAAATTCTCATTCATAATGATTTAGTATTGATAAAAATTAGTATTGAATCTCCTACATTCAGTTTCCACTTAATTGAGCTTCGTGTGTTTGAATAATATAAGTTGGCTTTTTTAAAATAAGGAATATGAACGCTACCTCTTCCTCCCGGCACTGGCCGGAAGGACTTTTTTAATTTGAGAAAGATAGTAGATACATAGTTGTAGACTAATTTCTTAAAATTTGATGTGTCCCAGGTGACAATTGTTGATTCCTATTTACTATTACTTGACCTAAATTTTTTAATCGGTATACCAGAGTCATTTACTAATAAATACGGCGATAAACTTAAAGCCCTGCGGCAGAATTTCATAATTCTGGCGTAGGATTTTATAATTCTGCGACAAGGCTCAGTAACAGCAAAATGTGTCTGCAACATAATATTATTTAACAGTAGGAGTGAAATACATAACCCAATTTGAAAGAATACAATAAAGAAGTGACATGTCATAAACCAAGTATTATATATTTTTATGTAATAGCTTTATGTTTTTAAACTGCGTGTTGAAAAACCCAAAAACCTAAATTTAATGAACAGGCATGAGAGGAATTAAGGGGTCTCAGGACTCTTAAATTTTCAAAATTTATTATTTTTTTATATGGTTAACTCCTATATTTTCTGAACATTATCATATAATTGTGTTGAAATACCCATTAGAACAGAAGTTATAGCTTTTAGAATTACTCCCAACCAATAGTTGAATCGGCGTTTCCGGAACTTTGAAGTTAGATTAATCAAAATGACGTTTTGGGGCATAATAGGCACGATGCCTTAAAAACTTTTCAATATTTTTTCTTGAAATTTTCACAATATATGTTTCATGTTAATCTGTATAAGCTAAACCTAAAACTGCCGCTTTATTGTTTCAAAAGAAAATTTTTTTGGTGATTTTACTGTTGAAAATTTCACAATTTTATTTTATCTAAATACAACTTTGTATTAAAAATATAAAAAAATTCTTTAAATACAAATTTGATTAGGTTCAGGGTAATTATTATAACCTGGAGTATAATTAGGCACGAAAAATTTCATTCTAGTTTCAAAATTTATTTTGCAATCCTGCGCGTAATTTGTCATGGCAATTTTTTGGTCGTCAAATGTCTGCCAACTTGAAGCACCATATAATTACTAATTCTGCAGCTTGTAATTTTTTAAATATGTAAGAAAATACGTATATTTTTGGTTGCTCTAAAAAGTGCTTGTATAACCATATAGTTTTTAAAATAATAAATATTGAACATGGTCTCTTTTTTTCATATTTTTCTAATTTTAAGAGTCCTGAGACACCTTAATTAGCATATTCAGAGTAATTTATATTAATCAAATGGTCCCAATATTTTCTTAAGATTTGTCGATTGAGTACGAAGTTAAATTTCTGTAATTTGTACCAATGCATCACAAATTTGAAAACATAATTAGATAAATTTATTGGGAGTAGAAGAGTCGTACATAAATGCTTAATTATTATATTATTTGAAATAATTAAAATATAAATTAATATGTATTCATACATATCTAATCTTTCTTTGTGTTTTATATGAATATAAGGTGAGTCTAGATTCGTTATTTGTACCAAGAGTGCAAGTTATATCTTTTCAAAAATTAATTTTAAAGTGAGTAAAAAAAAAAAAAAAAAATTCATTTTGTTTTAAAAATATAAATACATAAATAAACAAGTTGAAAATTGCATGTCAAGCGTGGCAAATGAGGTGCGTTCGTACTATAACTAGTTTTATAAAAAAAAATTTGCACCGCTTATTGCACTGAATTTATATTTTAGTGCACTTCATAAGTGCATATGAATTTCAGTCTCTTCGAAAAGATGTAACAACACTAAACTGGACTTTAAATAATTTTTTCTCATTGCCCGCAATGTAATGGAAAAATTTTGACAGTCCCTGTAATTAAACTATACATCCGATTTTCAGAAAATATGAAATGATACGACAAAATTTTGCAATAATTATATATTTAAAATTTCAGAGCATTGGGTTAGGCAGTTTTAGCTCTGCTATATGCGGAAAGACAGTCGTGCTGTTTAATTGCATAAAAATGTAGTTTTCTATAAACTTCTAATGGTACTTTGCTAAAGTTAGTACTGTTTACTTTAAATGAAATTAACATAAGTTAAGTCAAATAATTAACCAAAAGTGGTGCAAAACGAATAAAATTCGTGTAAAAGATGCCGGTCTTGAATGGCTTAAACATAAAATAGTAATAATACAATGGAATTTTTTTTAAATTAAAGTAGTACAAAAAAAAAGCAAATAAAGACTTTGTGCAACAATATTAAAAAGCAGAAAAACCAACGTTTAAAAATGCACAAATTATACATGAAAAGCAGCAAACAGCTGTTTCGAATCTAGATAATCAAGGCTAGAGCGTTGCTTTTTCTAGTACGCTGTTCCTTTTTCCATATCTTGCACTGAAGAAGAATCTCGCTAGTAGATTCGAAACAGCTGTTTGCTGCTTTTCATGTATTATTTGTGCATTTTTAAACTTCGGTTTTTCTTCTTTTTAAAATAGTACAATAAAAAAGTAGAAATTTCGAGAGGCGCCTTACCAAGAATTTAAAAATCGCAACTTAATTTCAGATAAACAGTAGCAGGTAAAAGTTTCGAGACGATGAGTTTTTCTGTAAGAAAAATTTCATAATGATGTAAATTATTAATTTGTACCCCTTTAAAGCTCAACAAAATGCAACAGTAGGATAACTGAGGTATACGCATAAATTAAAAATAATTCAGAAATTCGCAAAATTACCTAAGAAAAATGTTTTTAGACAATTTAATTTTTCTGAACTTTCATTGAAATTACCGTTTTAATGTAACGAAATACAGCAATATTTAATATTTAGCTGCTTATCATTTTGTTTTAAGGAATATGGCAGATCGCCTGGGCATAGAATTGGCAAGGCTTTCTGAGGTGGTGATAGGGATTTTCGCTCATTCCTGAAGGATGATTGAAGATCCTGAAGTAGTTCTCTCTTTTAGAATGAGTCTGTGCCCAATATTTTCTTATTAAGTGTTCCCAAAGATTTACAACATTTTTTTTATGTCGGTGACTGATTCAGACAGTCCAAAACTTTAATCTTCATAGCTGCAAACGAATTTGTTACCATTTTGGAGATGCGCTTGAGATCATTATCCTGCTGAAACATACATCCACGAGGCATCTTTTTATGAGGATAAGGCAGCATGTGATCTTCTAAACAGTTTTTCTTGTCAGTCTTAACTTCTTAACAGTCACTTCTAAACAGTCTAAGCATTTGTCCATTGCTGTGTACGAAGGAGAAGACTACATCGTGATGGTCAGCTTCCCAGACCAACACTGATCAGTTTCCATGCTTCAGTATTGAACTCTGGTACCGGAGATCTATTCTAATGCTACAATCTTATTTTCCTACTCTTTGTCCGAATGAGAGTTTTTTTGCAGGGATCCATGCATTCAATCCAGCAGCATCCAGACAACGTTCTATGGTGTACTTACTCACTATGAGTCATCGTTAGGTGGATTCCTATTACTTGTTAACTACGATTCCTAGTTCATATCTCCTTATCCATTTCAACAGCGTTCTTGTTTGGGCGGTCAACAACCGACTTTCTTCGGATCAACGCGTATGGAAGTTTAGTCGTTTGTTTTGGGGTTCCAAATTTTAGAAGATCACCCATACATTTACCATCTTTCAATTTATTTACTATGTGACCAGCAGTTGATTTTAGAATTCCTAACTTGCTAACGCTAGCATAATATGAAATTTCCCCCCGCTTTTTTAATAATTAAAAGACTAATAATCAAAGGCGTATTTTTCCTTGTCCTCATACTGAAACTGATGGAGATACTAACATTAAGATTTTCACATACGTGATAGATTTCTAATGCTTTAAGGATTTAACAAGTGAGTTTCGCCTACAAAAAACTAGCTGAGGTGCCAGTTTGTTTCGTGCTTTATATGTGAGGCATCACATATTCTAGAACATTTTAGGGACATGACTACGTAAACCTACTAATTTCGAAATCTGCGCAAAGTTATCATAATTATAAAGTTATATGCATACAGCTTGTATAAAACGAAATACAGGAAATGTAATTTAAAAGCCAGGAACGTGATACGATCCCACACTTTCTGCGTGGAATTTCTGTGTTCTAGCCATTCAGTTAGTAAAACCCTTGTTTGTGACAATATCACATGTATTGAAGTCAAGTATTACAATATGGAATTTTATCAAATCGTATCAAAATTTCTGCTTTCAAATTTTCAAATTAACGTTTTTTTAATTAACATTTTTCACATATATCATTTGTTGCACACAATGTAGAATGACTAAAGCTACAAATGACTAATTTACTTCATTAAGAAATTTTCCTTACAGAAAAAGTTAGGTCAGAAAAACATATCGTCTCAACACTTTTGCAAGCTACTGTACAAGAAAATTTTGAGATTGCTGATTATCGTTATTAAAATTCCTTCCATTTGAAATAAGGCAGACACTTTTCTTTGTTATTTACTTTATAAACCCCTTTGCATTCAATTATGGGATCTTCCGATGATGGAATCTTCTTTTCTTTACTGTAGACGGCAGTGGGCTCTTCTGCAGAATATTTCTGACTGGTGCGTTTAGCTTTTGTGCTGTGGTGATGAATTTCTTCTTTAGAATACTTTTGATACTCATAATCTTCGCACCTGGATATATCAGTAAAAAATCTACTAACGTTATTAGCTTTACAAGATTTCCACTTAAACTTCATCACTTGATTTCCCTCAGAATAGCAGTGATTTTTTAAATCCTTTTAATCATTGGCAGTCTAGCCACATCACATTTTACTTAATTCTAAAGACAATATTCAAAATTAAAATTACGACGCTTATACGTGGCGCACAAAATAAAGTATTAAACTTATTTACTATGTACCAGATTACTCTAATCAGTGTCCCAATCAATTACTCTAATCCTCGCATCTGGAGGATTTTTTATTTAGAAATATTGAATTAAAACCATGCAATTTTGAACAGCAATTTTCTTTTGATTTATTTCTGTAATATCGTTAAATCCGCCATATTGTAACATGTCGCAAATTGTAACATATATCCCTGCTGTCTAGCTTGCAGTGGTGACCATCTCTCTACTAACTGTCGCCATAAAAAGAGCTACTGAGTTATCCAGACCACCATCGATACGCAGCAGTTTCGAACTTTAACACCCTTCCACTTATAAAGGATGTAAAGACCACTCCATCTAATGAAAAAAACCTATGCAGAAGCAACCTCAAATACTAAATTCTCAAGGGAAATAACGATGACAGTCCAAAAACCCAATAAACTATTGAAAAACCTAAATTAAAAGCTACACCCCACTACTGAACATCTTTATGAACTTAACGAATTTAAAAATGAAATTCCCATAATTGTTGATATCATACCAAAAATGAAAACCGAACTCGAAATTACTCAATTTTTGGAAGTTACAGAAAATGTCAGCCGTGTCCTTGAAAATATTTCTGCCAAAGGTATATTTTTAAAATTAATTATCTTCACTTAAACATTTTCTGAGCCCTCTAATACTAACAATAATATCGTTACTTAAACTTATTTTCTGCTACTATAAAAAAGGCACTCTATTTTAAATTTACTATTTCAAATGTATGGTTACTAAAAGGGCTTTTGTTTTTATAAGATCCTGGGGCCTTGGTGGATTTCCTTTACCGTCAGGATTTGAAACGTTGCGTAACTTATCTTTACTTCTTTAATTAAATTACTCAGAAAACAGAAACTTTTATTTAAAATAGGACTATAAAACACTCTAAAAGAAATATGTATGCATTCAGTATGAAAACCTTAATCTCTGTTCAGTAAAATTTATGAAAAATTATTTAATATAACGAAAACCAACTGGCCCTTACTAAACCTACATGAAAACATGTATTACACTAAATTATAACTTTAGCATTTTTATAAAATTAAAGAATTCTCAGATGAAATAATTCCACCTTCATTAATTGGATTAGCATTTAGATTCGTATGCCAAGAATACTGGACAATTTGGTTTTAGACATTCAATTTCCTCTCAATAATCGTAGTTTTCGTAAAGTCAGGTGAAAAGTCTGCCTTTATATCAGACTTACTATTTTTTCCTTCTGAAACCTACATCAAAACATATATTACACTAAATTACACGGTCAGCATTAAAAAAAAAATAATAATAATTATCAGATGAAATATTCCCGCTTTCATTAATTGGATTAACAGTTGAATTAGTATGCGAAGAATCCTGGACAATTCGACTATAAGCATTACAATTTCGCTCAATAATCGTAGTTTTCATAAAGTCAGATGAATAGTCTCTTGTTATGTCAAAATTTTCACAATAACGTGTTCACGATTCGTACTACTTCCAAAATATTTATTACTGTAAAACATGTCTTTCGCATCAAAACTACCACTCTAATTCAGTTAGTTCTTCTATAACTTGCTCTTTCTTATATTTACATCTGAAATTAAATAAAAACAAGAACGTAAAATCATGCGTCAAGGATAGATTACAAAATACTTTCCAAAACTTTCAAAATGTTATAATGGAACTTCTCAGTATAATAAACTGAAAAATGATGTCTAAATAAAAATTTGTAAAACGCTTGGAACATTAGAAAACACAATTTTAGATATTTAAATTAATAGTAGGGAAATATCTGAATTTTCTTGTGCAGTTCTATATATGATATCCAGATTTATTATATAATGAATAGTATTCCAAAATTTAGTTCAGTTAGGAAACGAATTACACAGTTAAAATTCCAACTCCATCTATTTTTATCAATAAATGGGAATCTACTTCAGATATTTTGTGTTGTATTGTATACCATCTATAGAATTTCCACCTACTATAGAATAGGGAAAAAAATAGTTAATTTGAAAAACGCTTACCATAACTTAAAATGTATTTCCAGCAATCATTGTTCATAGCGAGTACTGTAACCGAAACATTTTGTATGTCCCTGTATATAAATGATAATTGCTGTCTATACCATGTTCTACAGAAAGCATCTTGCAATACACCTAATAGATATATATATATATCAATTTCAACATTTTAATATTGAAGAGTAACATGGAAATACACCAAAAACGATTTTCCCCCATTTACCCTCATGTGATTATTTTTTTTAAATGTCCCTGTAAAAGAACTGTGAATGCTATCACATACTATGTTCTATAGTTAGCAACTTTAGTGCACTTCAGATATATATATAACTTTCAATATGTTTGAAATTGCGAAAAAACATTAAAAACACTGCAAACGGTTTTTCAACATGGGTGGTAATATAACGGAATTTTTTTTTGTATCCCTGTAAATGAATCGAAATTGCTACACACTTAATTTTCAACATTCCGTAGCAAGTCTCCATAACATAAATCGATTTCACGGCAATCCGACTGTATTTACGCTTCTTTAGAGCCCGGAGACACAAACGGCAAACAGACAGATAGATATGCAAACCCAATTAATAAGCACTTTTCAACTATGTTGGTAAGTTTGAAAAAATCCATAATTTTGAGTATAATTTATTCATTATTCGTATTTCTAAACTATTTCGAAATATGTCAAACAAGATCTAGGCATAAATAGTTTACCTCCAATTGTATAATAAATTTGCTTTGTCTATTTCACAATTGTCGATAATAATATATAACATTTACATATTCCGAAACGAAATGCAATTAACTGACATCTCGTCATGAATAATTAAAGAAATTTTCGCAATAACATCTACCTAATTCATGCTACTTAGAATATTTTATTTATTTTTTTTTTTTAACTGCAAAACATGTTTCGCACTCAAACCAGTTCCCTGTATAATTATGTTAGTTGTTCTTTTAGTAGCGATTCATTTAAAATATATTTGAAATAAAATAAAAACATCCAAAATGTTGCAATTTTGTTTCTTCAGTATTCTCGTTTATAAACTATTAAGTAATGATACTTTAGAAATTTGATAAATAATATCTAGATATAATAAATTACCTATAATTACATAATTAATTGCTGTTAAAATTTCACAAATACAGATGTATAATATATAATATGATATTGATATATTGAGACACGAAATACAGTTAACTGGCATCGCATCAGGAGTAATTAGGGAAATATAGCGTGTCCAGAAATCATTGCCCCAGTTTCAATGGTATATTATAGCAGTTTAATTTGGACTATTTACAACAAATCATACATCAAATTGAAGGTAAACTAACCTAGTTTTCCTTTAAAATATTCAATATGTACACTTTTAGTTAAACGACACACATCCAGGATGTTGGCAGTGTCAGAGCACCTTTACTGCGTAGTCCTAAGAAATCTGTTCGGAAAACAAATCTTGAACTTCAGTTGTCTGACTGATGATGCGTTCCACCGCCGCATAATAATTTACCAGAGTTGAGACGCAGAATTGAAGAGGCTATTGTTCCTATTACCCCGGACTTGATAACCGTAGTGTAAGAAGTATAGTACTTTAGGTAGTACGTGTGCTGTATTACTAAAAGTGCACATATTGAACATTTGTAAGAAAAACTAGCTTAGTATACTTTCAATTTTGATATATGATTTGTTGTAATTATTCTAAATTAAACTGATATTATGTACCATTGAAACTGGGACATTCTTTTATGCTATTCCCTTTATTATAAAAAAAGTCGTTTACATTATATTTTTTACCCGAGAGCCAAGATGAGTTACGTGTTTGACGCGTATCTGGGCATGTGGATTTCTTTGCAACCTCGAAATATCCCAACGACTGGATGGATTTAATTAATAAGGTTTCTATCGATTCGTCTTAACCGTTCAATGGTTATAAGCTAGATTTGTTTTTATAAATTCAAAATGGCGATAGACAAGCAAAAAAATACGAGCAATATTGAGTGGCATGTCATCGGATGTCTTGCAAAATGCAGACGATGTTTCATTGACTATTTTACAGTCAGAAGCTCCCTTTAAGTATTACACAATCTGGAAGTTTTATAGGTAGAATCTCTAGCTTTACTGCAACTCTAACCGTCATAGACATCTATAGGCCTCATCAAAACAGTGATTATAGATAGGAACAAACAATTAAACACAACTGAAAAGTCATCAATGCAAGTAAATAAAAAAATTGGTAAGTAATATAAAAAAATAGTTTAACATTAATGAGAAATAATTAATAAGTTCGGTTTTTACGCATTCAGTTTTTTTGATTTTTAAAGTTTATTGAAATCTTATTTCATACTTATATTTTATAACTTCCAGTGAAGTGTACGAAAAGAAGAATATTTGCGGATTTGCAGGAACCTCATAAGTACTTTGTTTTTGTTTGCGCTTGAAATCTAGGCAAAAACAAATACTTTTGTCGCTTGTTTTGCATAATAAAAATAGGTTAAATGAATACATTAAGTTTGATTAATAGTTATACCTATTATTCGAACTGGAAAAATGGTTTTGCAGTTAAATTCATAAAATGTCGCGTAAGGTAATTTTTTGCCATTACTGTATTTACCATAAAAGGTCGAAATTAAATTTAATAATTGTTATTAAAATTAATCAAATTTACATTTTGAAAATTTGCCTACCGTTTCTTACCGCAGAACTGTGTTTGTTTATGTCACTCCATATGTTCCTCAATATTATATTCTGATTCATTCAAAGTAAAAAAAAAAAAAAAAAAAAAAAAATAGTATTACACATGGAGATTTTTTTCTACATCTAAAATATATTTGTCTTAATATTATCACAATATAATTAAAGAATAATAACTTTGGAATATTTTTTAAGTAAAAGTATGACAATGAATATTTTATTATGGAACATTACATTACTAAAAGTGCTCATGTACAGTCGTGGAAAAAAATACCCCTGACTAACTCTGCAAAAAAATTATCGTAGAAGAAAGTTATTGGTATTGCACGATTGGTAATAAAGTCTACTTTTAAATGATGTATATAAAATTTGCTTAGAGTGCCATCTACATATTAAAACGAACCATAACTTTGTTTTTTTAAATAGCAGGACACAATTCTGAAAGCATAAATGAACTCTACACCCTTCAATTAGCCTTAAAACAAATATTTATGCAATTCGTTTATTAAGTTTCCGAGAAATTAATCATTTTAAAACGAGCGTATTTTAGGGGCTGTATCCAAATTGAACTTCGGTACTCTATTATTGACCGAGAGAGTCCCCTTCTTGATCAAGGCTTCTTAAACACCATTCGAGTCATTGAAGACTGCTAGATTAAATGATAGCATAAGAAAATTCAAAATATCTAGTCCTTTCTACCATAGTCGGCCCCTTAAACCATCATTTTGAGATTTTTTAAGCATAATTTGAAGACTACGTGGAAGAAAAATGTGAAAATTTGGATTTCCATAAGTCAGGACTTAATAAATTCAAATCCATGAAAAAAATTGTAGGTTGCAATTCATATTTTTTTCTTAGTATTAATTTCATAATTCATAATTCATATCATAAAATTATAAAAATTTCAAATTCAACGTATTTATGTTTGGGTAATTTAGTATCACTGCTACACAAAACATTAGCACATCAGGTGTTTAATTTCAGCAGATTTCAGTAAAAATATGAAATATAATTTAACATTAGAAGCATTAAATTTTGAATGTTTATAATTCAAAAACTTATCATTAAAATGACTTGAAATTTGGTGTCTAGGCATAGTTTGAACCGAAGATTTAAAAAAATCTTGTTAAAATTGGGTATTGCAATTGAAAAAAAAAATGAAGTTTGGGTTCGTTTTAATATGTAGATGGCGCCCTAAGCAAATTTTATATACATCATTGAAAAGTAGACTTTATTTCTAATCGTTTGTAACCAGCAACGTCTCCTACGATAATTTGTTGAGGAGTTTGTAGGGGGTGTTTTCTTTTTTTTTCATGACTGCGCAATATACTAATTACAATAATACCCAAAAGCCCTTGACACATTTTAAAATTTTATATAAAATCAGTAATTGTCATACAGGAGTGCTGTTTCGACCAAAGTGCTTCTCATAAGGAAAAGTTTTCATCAAGCTAATAAAAGGCTCGAATTCAAGCTTAAAATAATAAAAAAAGTAGTTTCAAACTTTTTTCATAGATGGGCTAATTGTTCGTATGTTTTCTTTGAAACATACGTTTTTTTCTGATTTTCAGATTAGTTTCGATTTGGTTTCAACGTGTTAAAGTACACAAATAGTTTTTTCGCTGGGAAGTCCTAATTTTTATGTCACAGCGTCAAAGATAATCTGAAAAGCAGAAAAAAAGTATGTTTGAAACGAAACAAAGGGACAAGTGGCCCCATCTAAGATCGAAGTTTCGAAATAATTATTTTCATTCTCTTAAAGATAACTTTTCATCGTGAAAAGCATTTTAGTCCAAACCGTACTGTTGTGAGACAATTAATTGATTTTTTATTGAATTTAAAAATGTGTCAAGGAATTCTGAGACCCCTATACGAAAGTCATTTAAATAATTATTTCGAGAAATATAGACTAAGTGAAAAAATGTAACACGTAAAAATTTTAATTTTCCACGTTTATTCTTACTAAAAATATCCATCTTTATGTCTGACTCTTTTCAAATTAACAACACACACACACACTCTCAAAAAAATGAAAGAGATTTCTTACTACTTTGCTCTATTTTCAAGACATTTTTAAATGAGGTTTTTCCGACCCAATAGACCGCATAATTAAATTCATTATCTTCTAAGATCCCAGAATAAAATAGAATAAATAGCATCAATTAGAAAATACATGTGATAAATTTCACTCTAAATATATAAATGAGTATTACTTGTAAGGAATTCAATTATTTATATAGTTTTTTTATCTATATGTTTATACACATGAACAATGTTTGATAAATAAAGAATTTTCTTTTGTTAAATATTATTATAATGATTTAACATTTTACAATTGAATCACTATTTTCTTTTATTATTTATTTCTGCTTTTATAAATTTACAAAAAAAAAAAAAAAAAAAAAAAAAAAAAAATATTGAACTCCATCTATAATAACATAGGCCTGCGAAATTGAAGTTTTTGAAAAATACAAGAGAAGTTTTCGCTAATTTTTTATGTTATTTGGTGGGCTGGTTACGAAAATGACCTCCATTTTCCCCCATCACATCAGAATTTTTTGTAGCATCGATATCGATATTTTTGCTAATATGAAAAGGAGGACAATTTGGGACAATTTTGCATGTGCTATCTGGCAACAGTGATTTTATCCATGTAAATCTATGTAAAAAAATCGATTCTCGGTGATGCAAATTGATTTTTCAGTAATCGATCATTTTGTTATAGGTTTAAATGGTTTAAAACAACTGGGTCTATCGGAATGTTGCGTCGTGTTTGGAAAATCAATTCGTATCGGAAAATTCTATCATTTAATTATTAGACATTGATTTCGATATCTAATGTCTTATTATATGTGTCTTATATAACGAATTGATTTTTCCAACACGAAAAAACTTTCCAATTGACCCAATATTTTTCAAGAAAATGTGACGTGATAGAATTTTTTCATTATTTGTTTTTTAAATATCACCAAAAAAATACATAAAGTTCAGCCATCAATACCCTTGTATTTTTTTCATTGCAGGCCTGTGTAATTTCCAATACTGTAAGTATTTCAATTTATTAAAATTGTGTCAGCTGTTTAAGGTTACTAAAATCCGTTTTCAATTTATAAAAAGTGTTGAAACAAGCGCCATACAATTTCAGATACATCTAAACATATAGGGTTACGTAACGTTTGACTATGAGTATGGTTGAAAGCGATTCCAAATAAAATTCCAAAGAAAGATCCTTATCGACAAATGCTCAGCGGATTGCAAACAATTTGGAAACGCAAAACAAAATTATCCATTCGTATCAGTTAAATCACGCTTGATCTTTCTATACTGCCCAAGTATCGCACTATTTCAAAGAAAATGTTTACTTTTTAGAGTCAGCACCTTCACTGAATTCTTAAGCTATGATCACAGACAGTATCATATCATATTCAATATCGGATATTTGCTCATAATTTTTCAAAAGTTAAACGGTCAAAACACATAGGGTTATCGTTTATGTTATCTAACGTCGTCAATATCTAACTTATGGCTAGACTTACTATGTTTATTTTCCTTTTCCCTGTTCTATCCCCAAAAAATGAGTCATTTAATTGTCATCTTTAGAAAAACTATGTTAAAATTTATGAAAAAAAAAACATTTTAGATATTATTAAAATTTTTAAATTAAGAGAGCTTATATGACATTTTCGAATGTATGCGAAAAACTGGTGTTAACATAACCTGTAACGTGCCGGGTACATCGATCTACAAAGGGTTGTTGAAAAATACAACGCCACAGGCAGATTTTAATATGAATGTTTCTTAAACTCCTGCATATTTCATTTTAATTAGTTCTAGTATTTTCTGTAGTAGTCTGTCTATTTTAAAGTAATTTTGATTGAAGTTTCAAATAAAATCCATAAAACTGTACAATAAAAAATACTATACAATAAACAATTACGGGAAGGTGAGTTAAACTGATATGCAAACAGACTAATTAGAATTTTTTTTTGTAGTTAGAGATGTGTCTTACAAAAAATACATTGCATTCCACAACTTTCATTAAGCTCTTACAATTTCTTTTAAATTTGTTACATAAAATCATTTTTCAGTTTTACCGAAATCTTCTATTAAGAGACTCCAAATGTTAGGACATAGAATGCAGTACAAATATTATTAATAAGGCTGTATTGAACTAAAATGGGTTAACTATAGTAACATATAAATAAACTATTTCAACTAGCTTGTCAGATAAAAATAATTGCTTTTTGAATAACAGAAGTCAAAAGACAAGATTTCTTGATTTATACCACGGAGTTTTTTTATTTATACTATACAGTGAAATACGTTTCACACGAAAATGCTTAATATGAAAAATCGGTTAACATGAAATGATATAGCGGTCCGGACAGTATACTATGCAATTTGATACATTTTTTTTTTCTTTTAACGCGAAACAAAATCGTTTAACACGAAAAACGTCGCTTTCGAGCTAGTTAGATTGATTTGAAATTAGTGAATTTTGTGTTAGAACCACTGAATTTTGGTGGAAAATCAGTAAATTTCCTATTTTTTGTAAGTTAGCGTACGTTTTATTAGCACAATGGCTGGGAAGTCGGTGCAAAAACAAACTGCCATTTCGCTTCAAATTAAGATGAAGCTGCTTAATGCAGTTGACCAAAAAGAAGGACGAAAACAGAAATCTGGAAAGAGTTTGGCATTGCCAATTCTACTTTATTAACAATAATATAAAACAGGGATCCCATTACGTTAATGTTTGAGCACAGTATGTTTTAGCCAGAGGGAAAACGTATGAGAACCGCTTAGCACGAAGATTTAGAGACAGCTTTGCTTATTTGGTTCAAACAAGCTAGATCTCAGAATGCTGGAGAAGACACTTCAAAAAAAGATATCTGATTTTTCCCCTAAAAAGCAATATTTTTTTACTTGCTTTTTATCCTAATGGATGCAACTTACTAGTAGTTTAACAGGAAATCGAAGTAAAATTTGACGACGTCAATGTTTGTGAGTTTTGTTATTTTTTAAAGAATCTTTAAAGCGAAATTCTTTTAACACGAAAACAATTATCGCTCCCCTCAGTTTCGTGTAAAACGTATTTCACTGTATATCAATATGCATCTCTAGATATAATATAGACATAAAATATGAATGTACACACTAAGCATAGACTGCAATAAGAAATAAGTCATATGTATTTTCCTCCATGTTCTCTTTCAAATTTGTACCATGCAAAATTGTATTTTAAAAAAAGTTTTGAATTATTAAGAATGAATCAAAGTTAAGGTACTAAATGACTAAAATAAGAACTTTTTGCTGAATATCAATTTGAAAAAAAAATTGGAGATATGACAAATAGGAGAGGAAGAAAGATACGGTAAAATGTCGTTAGAAAATTGTAGATCGTTTTTGATTTAATATGAAATGATATCTTAAATTTAAAATATCTTTAGATGATTGTTTAAAATGTCAATTTTTATATTCAAATACTACCTAAAAATTGCCCAACGACGAATAGAAAAGGCCACACTTAGAATGAAACATTGCTGAGAAAAGTGTGTACGTTTATTTATAAACCTGCATCTTCTTACATGTGTTAGTTTTTTTAACGAACATCTGTTTGACTGATAAAACAGTTAGTGGCATATTTAACCTGGTGATTGGACAGGAAAAAAGAAACATTTTAGAACTTATTATAAACTTGATTTTTTCATATAAAATTACTTTTCATATAAAAATTGTATTATAATACGGGTATAACACTTTTCCCTTTATAAAGCATTTTTGCATATCACGTACGCTTTTTTTAGATAGGAAAGCCTACTCCACAGTTTGACACAATGTGATACTGTAAGTGATCTCATCTATATTATGTTTCTGACTATAGCTACCGCAGAACTTATGTTAGTTTCATGGAGAACGGACTTTAGTGGCATTCTGTTTACGTATGTATACATGCGTATAGCAGTATGTATATTACGTAGTATCTATATATATGATATAGATATATATTTAATATGCAGAGAATCGCAAAAATATAGCGAGAAACGTTTACTGGAGTTAGGGCATATCATAAGGATTTAGAATTGCATAGCAGTTCATGACTGGAAACGTCAAGTGAAAGTGGCAGCAGAAATGCAAGGAAAAAAGGAACAGAAGATGGGAAGGTGCCCCATCATGTTGTAACCACGTGTTGCGTCTCGCATTTTGTGGCACAGTGCGAAATAAACCTGGTAGTACCAAAAAGTTCCAAAAAGATGCGATAATTTGCTAATGCCAGAGATGATGACAACAGGTAACCCCGATTAAAAACGACCAAACCAGCACAAACTATCCTTGAGCTTCTCGTTCATTGCTATGAGACAATTTGTACATGAAATGGATGTCCGTAAAATGTTCAACGTTCTTCTAAAGGCGATTGCTCTAGAGACTGCAATAAAGTGGATATTTCCCATCCAGTGCTGCCTGGAACAACACCACCTAGTTGCGTACCATGACATTTCCAGTCATGAGTTGCTATGCAATTCTGAATCCTTATTCTGTACCCTACATCCACTAACAGTTTTCGATGCATTTTTTAGACAACCTGTATAAACCTTTCTGTATTGTTAATACTAATTCACATGATTAGGATTTCGCCATTGAACTAGAGGTACATTTTTTTTACTTTTATCTATTTCATATTTAGACTTACTTTAAAAATAATAAAACGCTCAGCCTTATCTAAGTGATATCAATTGAAAAAATAGTATAGAGTATTTATTCTATATAAAATAAAACTTCAGTCTCCTAATTTAGACAAAATGACTTTGTCTTAGCGTGACATATAACAGTTTTCTGGATAGGGTGTATATGGACTTTACACGCGAGGAGCAACATCCACACATCTGCGGGTATATAAATTTGGAAAAAAAAAAAAGGAACGCAGTAGTAAAATATTGTTTTCACTTGTATTTTTTTTTATGTATCTGAAGCTCACGTGATTTAGGTAAGTGTTCGAATTATCTGTTATTATGTGCCAAAATGTTGGCAACGCACTTGTTCTGCGAATGTAGGTAACCATAGAAACGTAATTCGTTTCGTTTTTTCTAGTTTATGTTCTTGTTTTGCATTGTGTGCACGCATCGCTTCGCCTGTCAACAATAAAATAAATACAGTCCTTAACACTAGAACGGCGGTAGGCGTCATTTTGACACCTGAGTGCTTTCGTCCGTTGATTACTTTTGTTTGCTTGGGCGAAATCGTTTGAAATTTTTTGACTTTTCCTAAATAGATAACATATATTTCTAAAGAAAAATTCAGCTTTCTAGATTTGTTAGTTTTTGAAATATGGGCTTGTATTCCTAGAACGGCGGACGGGTGTCATTTTGACCCCTTTAATAAAATACTCTTTGGACTCGAAGCTGCTTTTGTTGCTATACTATATGTTCGAGTAGCAATAAAAAAAAGGGTTTAGATTTATATTCATTGTCGTCCAAGGCATGAGGAATACTATTTTGCAAAGAAACTACCTCAAGAGATAGATTCAAAGAAAGAAAAAGATTTTTTAGGTTTGATGAAAAGACAACAAGATCTAGCAGACTACAGACTGTTAAATTTGCTCTTGCATCTAAAATGTGGAATAAATTTATTGAAAATTGCAAAACATGCTACCGACCAGGACAAAATATTACAGTTGATGAACAATTGTTCCCATCTCAGGATAGATATAAATTTACGCAATATACGCCAAATAAATCGGATAAATTTGGAATAAAATTTTGGTTGATCTGTTGACGTTGATACTAAATACCTCTTGAATGAATTTATTTATCTAGAAAAGGATGAAGCAGCCAATCCTTAATTACGTTTATCGGAAAATGTTCTCATGAAATTAACAGATCCCCATCTAAACGAAGGGAGGAATATTACGACAGATAGCTATTTTACTAATATCAAATTAGCAGAAATGTTAAAAGCTAAAAATACAACTTTGGTTGCGCAATGAAAAAGAACAGAAGAGAAATTCCTATATCATTGAAAAATATGCGCAGTACTCTTTATTCATCGAAGATAGTGGAATGTGATAATATGACACTTACCATCTATCAAGCCAAAAGAAAAAAAGTGTTATTCTACTTAGCTCATTACATTCTACTGTAAAAACTGAAGACGGTCTCAAGAAGTTGCCCGATTCAATAGAATATTACAACGCAACGAAGTATGGTGTGGATATCCATGATCAGATGTGCCAAAAATACTCCGTGAAATCGGCTTCTAGACGATGGCCTGTACATATCTTTTTCAATATTTTGGATCATGCAGCTTTAAACGCCTGGATAATTTATAAAAGTGTAACAGGCAAGCCTATCAGCAGAAGAGATTTTCTATAAAATTCAGGAGATGTGTTCAGAATGGTTCTTATGGTTTCAAATCTCCCAAAGATCTTTCCTGAGTCTTCAGAAAAAAAAAAAAAAAAAAAAAAAAACACGAAAATAAAATAGATATCAAGAGAAAAAATGTCAAGTACATACATGCAATGGAAACAAATCTCAAAAATTTTGCGCACCATGTTTCAAAGTTGTGTGCGGAAAATGTACTGGAAAAATTGCTATTTTTTTTTTTTTATACAACTGAATTAATTCCTAATACGCGCGTACAATTTGCAGTATTATAAGCATTAAATAAAATTGAAACAGAATGCTTAACATATTAACCATTCAGCTGCACTTATAATGAAATAACGGAAACAACAGAACATATTTCTCATTTATGGATTTAGAGAGTGAATCATTCGGCGAGTAAGTAGATGAAAATATAAATATATATTATTTTATAAATTATGTTTTATTTTAGTTAACATTAGTTTTAATTTGTGAAAACATTAATTTTAAATCTATTTTTATATGAAATTAATGAGTTTTTTGAGTAGTCGTAGTATGATCCAATTAATCGCCCTGTAGGCGTTACATATACAGTACTTTAAAAATTCAATAAATTATCGAATAATATTAAATATAAATTATGAAATACATATTTTTGCAAATGTATGGCTTTTAAAATTATTTTAGCGTTGTTATTTCAATAGTTTCATCGAGGGGTCAAAATGACCCCTTCCCGCCGTTCCAGTAGGTAAGATTTTCCCGCCGTTCTAGTGTTAAGATTATGTGAGTTTATTAATTAGTTTAATACGCATCGCTTACAAAATGGTCAGCGTCCAGCCGGAGAAAGATGCAGTACTTTTCGCAATTAAAAAAAAAAAAAAATTCTGTGACTGTATAATGAACTATTATCTCCAGTTCTTTCATCAAAGTTTTATGGAATGTTGATTTCGCAAGCGTGTATGCTTCGATTAATGGGATGAAGAAATCGTCTGCTCTGCAATAAGGTAGGAAATATTTATTATTTTCTTTACTGTATTATAAGATTTTGAAATGGAATCTATTGAAAAGTTGAAAAAGAAACGCTCCACGTTAAGAACGTCTGTAACAAAATTGATTAGTAAATTCGAAACATTAATAAATGACAAAAATATAGAAATTGATAATTACTCAGAAATATTAGAACAATTGAATGATAAAGAACAATCGCTAAAAAACTTAAATAATGAAATAGAATCTGCCATTACTATAGAGAAAGATTATGAAATAGATATTAACACTAGTGAGGAATATCATGATAACATTATGAAGACTAAATTTAAAATAAAAAAACAAATTAAATGTTTAGAATACTACTCTAATAAACAACGCAATAAACATTAAATTACCTGAAATTCCACTTCCGAAATTCTCCGGGAAGTCCGAAGAGTGGAATACGTTTAAGCTACAATTTAACAACTTAATAACCTCAAATGAACAACTTCCGGATGCTCAAAAACTGCATTATTTATCAGCTGCATTAATAAATGATGCAAGGGTTATGATTACAACAGAAGATACGTTTTCATCTTTGTTCCAGGCGTTAAAGGACAGATACGAAAATGATAGAGTAGTAACAGAAATATACATTAATTCACTTTTAGACGCAGATAAGCTCACGCAGCCTTCCGCTAAAGACCTACGAAATTTAGTTGACAATGTAAGAAAAAGCATTCGCGCATTAAGCGTTTTAAACTATAATAGAAACAATCTTTCCGATGTTTTAATATTAAACATCATTCTTCAAAAGTTAGACAAGGATACTCGAAACAATTATGAAATGAGTATAAGTGCAAACGAAGTACCAAAATTAGATGAATTAATTTTATTTTTGGAGAAACGTTCTCAAATTTTGGAAAACATCCATAAATGCACTTCCATAAAACCCTTCATTAAGGATCCGAAGCGTTCATGCAATTCTAAGTCATTAACCTTGTTAGCAGAAGGTCCACACAATTGTTTAATGTGTAAGGGTGACCACATTTTAATGAAATGTTCGCAATTTTTGAATTTGCCCGCTAAAAAAAGGTTCAATATTGTTAAAACGAAAAGTCTTTGCTATAATTGTTTATCATCTGTTCACAACATTAGCCAATGTAAAAGTTTAAGTACGCGCAAAAGATGTAGCAAGCGTCACCACAGCTTGATTCACCTGGAACGCGGTGAAGAAGGTATTGATACTAATCAGGCGATACCAACTCAAAACAGAAGTAATCTTAGTAGTAACTTGTCTCCAACCGCAACCGCATTTTCTCCTCATAGTTATACAAATAGTCAGATGTCTGTCACCACCTTGGGTGAAAATGCACATTCATTTGATAACACGCATTCAACTATAAACAATACTGTAATGAATATCACATCTTCTTTTAGTAAACAAGTACTGCTTTCAACCGCGATAATATATGTACAAAATGCTAGAAAAGAATTTGTTCCTCTTAGGGCATTGCTAGATTCAGGATCTCAAAATAACTTTATAACGAAGGAATGTACCGAGTTATTGTTCTTGAAGGGAAAGAAAATAAACGCATCAGTTTCAGGGCTAAATGGTTCAGTCATGAATATAAAAGAAAGTGTTATATCAACCATCGCAAATGAAAATAGAAGTTTTGGTGAAACATTGCAATTTTTTGTTGTTCCTAAAATTACGCGCATAACGACAGCTACATATCTAAACATCATGCCCATTAGGCAATTACAGACATTTCAGTTAGCTGATCCACAATTTGATAAACCAGGTCCAATACATGTTTTATTGTCCAACGAGGTATTTTTTAACTTAATGGGAGCTAATAAAATAAATATGCAAAATTTGTTTTTTCAAGAAACAGTTTTTGGCTATGTTGCCAGTGGTTCTAAGTCTATGCCACAAGAAGACAATTTCAGTAATTATTGTGGTATTGCTCGATCTGTGGACAATTTATCCAATATTATGCAGAAATTTTGGGAAATTGAAGCGGTTAATGATACAAATCCAATAAAAAGTAAAGAAGAGCAATATTGCGAGGAACATTTCCTGCGTACACATACCAGAAGGGAAGACGGCAGATATGTTGTAGAAATGCCAATTAAAACTGGTGGGCTTGAATGCTTAGGAAAATCAAAAGAAAATGCAAATAAGCGATTAAATCATTTGCTTAAGCGATTTACGCACAATCCAAACATGAGATTCTTGTATGAAGATTTCATTAAAGAATATAGTAATTTGGGACACTTAGAAGAAATCTCTTTGGAAACTAATCCCAGATTTTCATATTATTTGCCGGATCATGGGGTATACAGACCCGATAAGCCCAGCACGAAATTAAGAGTTGTCTTCGACGGTAGTGCAGCTACTACTAGTGGTGTTTCTTTAAATGATGTTTTATTAAATGGAGGTTCAGTTCAAGATGAGCTTTTCGATATCATTTATCGATTTCGAACACACAAGTACGCCTTTACAGCTGACATCATAAAGATGTATCGCCAGATACTAATTGCGGAAAAGCAGAGAGATTTATTGCGCATTTTGTGGAAATGTGGTGAAGAAGAACTGGTCAAAACATTTAAGTTAAAGACAATTACTTATGGAACATCGAACGCTCCATATCTTGCCACGCGGACTCTAAATCAGCTCGCAATTGATGAAAAAGATGATTTCCCGCTAGCATCACGTGCAGTACTCCAAAATTTCTACGTCGATGATGTGCTAACAGGAGCTAGCAGTTTAGCAGAAGCCCAACAACTGCAAGCACAATTAATCGCATTGCTTGAACGTGGCGGCATGACATTGCACAAATGGTGTGGTAACCACCCCGAACTGTTAAAAATCACAACTAATAACAAGGAATATTCATTCATTGATAGTGATGAGGACCAGAGCACTAAAACTCTAGGACTCTTATGGAATCCAGTCCATGACTCCTTTTTGTTTAATTCATCAGTTCAGGAGCCAGTTGTGTACACGAAAAGAACTGTTCTATCAGATATAGCTCGAATTTACGATCCATTAGGATTACTCGGTCCTGGAATAGCTAAGGCTAAAATTTTCATACAGAGACTTTGGTTATTAAAGTTAGGTTGGAACGATCCACTTCCAGATGATGTTAAGGATGAATGGCAACGCTTTATCAGAACGCTTCAACATATAAACAATTTAAAAATCAATCGTTTTGTTTTAAACGAAGGCCATTCGGAAATTGAACTGCACGGATTCTCCGATGCATCCGAGCTCGCATATGGAGCAGCCATTTATCTACGCTGTCCCACAAAAATTAATACATCTTTAAATTTACTGTGCAGCAAGTCTAGGGTTGCACCATTAAAACCTTTGACAATTCCCAGACTTGAGTTGTCCGCAGCTGCCTTATTGACTCAACTCGTATGTAAGGTAGTGAATCTATTAAAGTTGCATATCAATAAGGTAATTTTGTGGTGTGACTCAACCATCGTCTTAGCATGGTTACAGACTCCTCCTCATGTACTCAAAGGCTTTGTGGCCAACAGAGTTTACAAAATTCAAGAGTTGACCCAGACTTATCTATGGAAACATATACGTTCAGAGGACAATCCAGCAGACCTTGTTTCTCGAGGACTAACTTTTGACAAGTTAATTGATTGTGAACTTTGTTGGCACGGCCCTTCTTTCCTAAGAGAAGGTGACATCACATCCAATAAGGACATTGACTTGGAACATGGAAAAAACACTATTGAGTTTTCATCAGAGTTAAAACTGAGAAACATTACTACATTAACTTGTTTGAATAATGTTGAATTTGTTAATGAAATTTTAAGTATTAGCAATAATTATACTAAAATATTACGTGTTTTGAGTTATATTTTCAGGTTTTTAGATAATACGAAAAGATCAACTGAAAAAAGAAAGGGACACGTAAGTATAGATGAATTATCAAGAGCAGAGGCTTTTTTGATACGGGAATTTCAAAAAAGCGAATTTAAGGCAGAATATACTGCATTGTTAGAAGGTAAGCAAATTTCTAAGAATAGTAAATTGCGATTGTTAAACCCATTTTTGGATGCAGATAAGATGCTAAGAGTAGGAGGTCGTTTGAATCATTCCGACCTAAAATTTGCTCAAAAACATCAATACATTCTGCCAGCTAAGGGTAAATTGTGTAGCCTGATTGCAATTTACTACCATAAAAAATATCTTCACATAGGTGCACAAGCATTGTTATGCTATTTTAGGCAAAAATTCTGGCCATTACAGGGAAGAAATTTAGTTAGGAAAATAACGCATGAGTGTATAACTTGTAGTAAAAACAATCCTATAACTGTGCAACAAATCATGGGTTCGCTACCCACAGAAAGAGTACGTCCTAGCGCACCTTTTAACTATGTGGGAACAGATTTTGGTGGCCCCTTCTTTATAAAATATAAGGGACAAAGAAAGGGAATTCTTAATAAGGTGTATTTGGCAATCTTTGTTTGCTTTGTAACTAAAGCAGTGCATCTCGAATTAGTGTCAGAATTGACCACAGATGCATTCATTGCAACGTTAAAAAGATTCATTGCTAGGCGCGGTAAGTGCGCAGTAATCTTTTCAGATAATGCAAAAAATTTTGTTGGAGCAAACGCAGAGTTACAAAGACTCCATAATTTGCTAAGACGTCCGGAAGAGAGGTTGGCAAATTATTTGTCAGAGGAGAATATCACTTGGAAATTTATTCCTCCTCGTGCACCTAATTTTGGTGGGTTGTGGGAGGTAGGAATAAAATTGGTAAAATATCATCTAAAGCGAACAGTAGGTAATGCAAGGCTAACTTTCGAAGAGTTATTAACTGTAGTTGCTCAAACAGAGTCTATATTAAACTCACGTCCAATCACTCCATTGTCTTCAGACGTGAATGACTTAGAGGCCTTAACGCCAGGCCACTTCTTAATCGGGAGACCTATGACAGCCATAGTTGAACCAGAATTAATTAATATAAGCGAAAATAGACTGTCTAGATGGCATAGAATTACAAAATGCGTTCAATTGATATGGAATCGTTGGAACAGAGAGTATTTGAATACGCTTCAACAGCGTTCGAAATGGCAATTTTCAAAAAATAACGTAATCATAGGTACCCTAGTGTTGATAAAGGAAGACGATCTTCCTACAAATAAATACTTACTAGGACGCATTACAAATGTTTTCCCAGGTACAGATGGTAAGATTAGGGTAGTAGAAATCAAAACCTCAAAGGGAATACTTAAAAGAAGTATATCCAAAATTGCTTTATTGCCACAACAAATTTCAGAGAATTAGTTACGAGCTATAAAGAAAAAGGGAGGGAGCTTGGTTGTGAATTTCCTCTTAATTTTTATTGCTGTATTATTTTCATAATTGTATTATTCATTGTTAAAAGAAAATTGTTGTGTTGTATCATATTTACTCAGTCATTTGTAATGTTAATATTTCATTTTCTATTATATAATTGATTGAAGTTGACCCTTCAATGTCGGGGGGTATGTTCGAATTATCTGTTATTATGTGCCAAAATGTTGGCAACGCACTTGTTCTGCGAATGTAGGTAACCATAGAAACGTAATTCGTTTCGTTTTTTCTAGTTTATGTTCTTGTCTTGCATTGTGTGCACGCATCGCTTCGCCTGTCAACAATAAAATAAATACAGTCCTTAAGATTATGTGAGTTTATTAATTAGTTTAATACGCATCGCTTACAGTAAGATCCATTTTAAATAACTAATCAACATTTGAATAGAAGAGTTTCCACTTTTAACAGTTTTTAATTTTTTTAAATTGTTTGAAAATTATACTACGAATCACTACAAATAGAACAACAGATTTTTTAAGATGAGGCTTCGGGGATAATAACAGACAATTGTTACTCACTAATTCTACAAAAAAGAAAAACATGGTAATAACAAACATTAATGAAAGTACCTATTCAAAAAATATATAATTTACAAAATTGAAAATGGATTAGCATATCATCTTTAATATCTGTAACTTCGACCCATTTTACACCAGAAACTTTTATTCTGAAAAACTTTTCGATTAATATCACTATTTCAATGTCATAATGTTCTTGAAACACTAATATATATATATATAATGATAATAATATTTTGGAGAGTTAATATTAGGTTTAAAGTAAAAACCTTATTTCAGAAATTTAAAAATATTTTTTAAATATATTTACTTTTTTTTGTCCTATCGCTTTTACTTAAAAATTAACTAGATTAATAATTGTGAAATATTAATAACATGTACGTCTGACAGGTTAATATGAGACACTAAGTTAAAACATTAAATTAGATGCGATTTTCCCCTTTTTCATTACAATCAAAAATTTAAATCTTTTGTATATCTTTATTTTGTTTATTTTCAAAGAAACTTTAATTTCAACTAGCATATACATATATATGTGTGTGTGTGTGTGTGTGTGTGTGATCAATCGCTAAAGTTGTCATATATTTATTAAAATTTATGAATGTACCCATTACATGATGAATTTCAGATATTATTTTGATGCAAGGCACATTTTTTTTGAAAAAAACACGCATAATCTTTTTATCCGATTTCTTAATAAATGTCATTATTATAGTGTCGTAAGCCGAAAAATATATGAGAATTATTCCGATTCGTTAAAAAAGGAATTCAGCTATTTGACAGATTCGTAATATCCTTAATCAATAACACAAAATATCTTTTTTATAACCAATTAATAATATTTATTTTGAAAAAGTTATTACTTAGTCACTTTTTTGCTGGCTAAAAATTTATCAAATACATGTCACGTATTATACAATATTTCTTTTGTAAGCCAGACATTGGAATATAAAAGTTGAAAAAGATTAATTAGTTTGTAAGGAACGATTAAATTTTGACACAATTTTAGAATTTTTTTTTTTTTTTAGAAATTTATTTCTGTATGTTTTTTTATCAGTCAGATGACTAAATAAAGTTCCTTCAAGGAAATGTTTAAAAAATGTAAAAGTGCATTTTTAAATACATAAACGTTTATTTCTTTGTGTAAGATTTAATGAGAGTGAAATTAGTGGCTTGTATTCATCATTGTCTCTCTTATATGCCAGAAAAAACTGAGATTTAGATGATTTCATAATAAAACAAAAATTATATGTTAGAGAATAAAATATCCCTTTTGTATAAAATACAAGATACCTAAATATAAAATTGTATTTTTAACTTACATAGAAAATGGACTTAGAAAAATTCGATTATAAAATAATAGCTATTTATTATAAACATGTTATTGAAAATTAAACATAAATTAGTGTATTACATGAAGTTTAAAATAAGCTTATGGAATATGAATGATGATTTAAAGTACAGTCGAGGAAAAATAATTCGATACATATCCTACTAACTTTGCAACTAATTATAATAAAGGAAAGTTCCTGGTAATAAATAACTGGACTTAAATTCTACATTTAAATCGTGTATATAAAATGTGCTTAGTAGGTTATCTACAAATCTAAAACAGATCGAACTTTGTTTTTTCAATGGCATCAACTAATTTTGACAATAGATTTTAAAACATCGGGTGTGTCAACCGTCGCGGCGAGCGGCCTCTCTACGGAAAACCGTTTAAAATGCTCTGCCTAAAGTATCATGAAATATTTTACCATTAATAATGACCACTCTGTATATAGCTTTGGAAAAGTACTTCGTCTAATAAAAATGGATTTTTCTTTCAGAATTAAGTTCAAAATAACAAATTGTATTCACTTTATATAAAATGATATTAGTTGCTTCAATTTTTTATACATTATAACTTAACTATTATCAAAAAAGTTTATGTTTAACGGTTTATTTACAAAATGCTGTTTGTAACTAAAACTTTTATTATTAATTTTTTAAATCACAATGCAGAAAAATGTACCAAAGAAAGAAAGAATGGAAGAAAAATAAATCCAAACAACAGCTTTCCATTACGAATAATAAATTTGAGTGATGTTCTGATATCTAATCAAATAATTTTAAGCTAACATTTTAGCTAAATTTAGACATTTAAAAAATAAATATCTACTATATTTAACTTACTTCTATTATTTAAATTCATTAATAATGAATCAATTAAATTTTAATTTCAACAAATGGCAAAACCTCCAACACATAACTTTTGAAAATATTTGCTTTGCTAAAATTTTACTACTCCATCTTTGAATCTAAATGTGAAAACTACCAATTTATAATGTTAGAATATCAGAAAATTGGTTTATCGTGTTTATATATCGAGTTAACAAAGTTTGCTTTAATTAAATATATCTCATGGTAATAAATATCAAAATCATTTCCACATTTAATAAATTCAGAGCTAAATAAACTGACAAAATCAGAGGATCGTACGTTATTATAATGTAAATACCTCATATTTCAGATATTCAACTTTGAATACGCTATACTATTATATAATATATTCAGAATAAAATAACTTTAATTTATGTTTTGCATGATTATGTGGTATGCATTCAAATGGTGTTGAATATATTCTACTAATTATTATCCTGAATTATTTTTAAAAGAGCAGTTAAGAACTATTTGTCTTCTCTGTTTTAATGTTTATATGCATATTCTAAATTATCAAATACATAAAGAATTTTAATGTGCAATTCACCTGCAATTAATGTAGAGAATAATAATACAAAATTTAATTTATTTAATTAAAAAAAAAAACTTCTTCTTTCTTCATTTGAAAATGAAATAATGGCTTCAAATAGCTAAGATTCTTAGTATTTTCGCTTATACCTAATTTCTTTATTTATAATATTAAAAAATATTACACCTGGAATTCAGTATCTTAAAGCATGTTATGTATACAGGGTGTCCCTAAACTCATGGTACATATGCGTTAGACGGCGATAGAACACAACTAGACAAGCACAAATCACCGTACAATCTATAGTCGGAACGTAAGTCGTAAAAAATTAGAGCGCGAAACATACTTTGGCATAAAATGAAGAGAAAGAAGAAAGACAGAGATGGAATGAAAGAAAACAGATAATATGAACAAAAACATTTTATTAAACAAAATGAATGTAAACAACACGTAAGTACCCCATCACAGCAACTGCTCAAATTGCGGCCGCCAACTGTAACGCAGGTTTCACACCGTCGTGGAATGATTGCCGTACAGTACCGAGAACACCAGGCATTTCTTGTATGTTCTGACCAACTATGGATATCCGGACAACAATGCATCCAATGGAATTCGTGGGAACCTCATCGTAGATGAGGATCTTCATGTGATCCCAGAAGATAAAGTCCAGACATTAGAAACCGGGTGATCGGGTCGGCCAGTTGATTGGTACAACCTTTGGCCTTCCCTTACATTGCCGTCTGCACCACAGTACATGTAATGGATTTCGGCCTTATCCTGATTTGAGTACGCATCCATCTCATCGATGATCCATAGAACGAATGAAGACAGCTGGGATCAACATAATTTTTATTTGGTCGCTGGGAGGCGTCCTTTAATGCTTTACGGCTTGCGTTCCGGCCATAGATTATATGGTGATTTGTGCATGTCTGGTTGTGTTCTATAACCCCCTAAAGTATGTACGAAGAGTTTAGTGATACCCTGTATAATAAAAATAAACAGTCATATTATGTCGATTATTTGAATTGCAAATCTATAATAGTTACTTGATTCACTTTTGAAGTTGCTTTTTTTTTAGTGCTTTTAATCACCGAAATAAACTACGTATCTCTCATAATAAGATCATACTTTTCATTGAAAGAACGATTCTATACACTGTTAAAAATTTCGGTAAAAACACAAAAAAGTGAAACTCTTTGTAAATTTACACTAGTTATCGGTTAAGTGCATTTGATTGAGTGTTTCGTTCATCATTTTACAAATATTTCACATTTCTTTATATCAAATTTACAGTTGGGATAGGCATGTCTTTATTATTTATTTTTAACTTTTCTATAACCTGTAATTCAAAACACACAGTTTTAAAGTTCTTTACAATTTTATTAGGATTTGTAGATTATTGATCATTCACTTGTGAAAAGCGCTTAATTGTTTTATTCGTTAATTTAGTTTAGTGTTAATTAAATTGATATTTTAAAGGAGCTACTTATTTTAGATCGATATCCGTGAATATTATTAAAAATCTAAAATATAAATTTCTAAAAAAAGTGTCACTCACTCTCATATGTGACCTTCTTTTGTTGTTGTTGTTTGTCAAAATGCAATGAATATCTATGTGTCTGATATTTTAACTTCAGGTTGCAAGAGGTTAATGAAGTTTCATTTAATCACATGTCTCTCCCCGTATCATCATACCATGTGTCTGGGTTGGGTTGGGTTGATTGTTGACGGCCAATTTTCTACACGAGGGATATGGGCCCTAGGGGGAGTGCCTTCCGTGGAGGTCTTTCTAAGGGAACCTAATCCGTATTAACGCATGGAAATCCACGGTTCGAAGAAAACCACGAAAACTCCGAACGATTCGGCCGACGGGCGCGATTGGGTTCGAACCCAGCACCTCCCGTCTACCAGTACCATGTGTCTGATCGGCAACGAATAGCACAAAATTTGACCATAGGTGTTTTTAATTAGAAATTAGTTTCGTGATTTTGACATATTGTCGACTGAATGGGTAGTCCAAAAAGGTAAACGTTGTTATTTAATTTGTCTAGCTTAATTATATATTAAAATGTAAAATATCCATTAACGTGTTGGTCCACATGGACGAACAGCGCCCCTTGTTCTTCAGATACTTCAGAAATAAATATATATTTACACTTTCGGGATATTAAAATCATTTTTAAAACTTCTCCTACCCATATTTTTCAAAAAGTTCCCAAGTAGTGTGTAGAGTGTATTGTTCATATTTCTCCACCGGGTATTAACACGGACTAAAATACTCTGAGGTGGAATATATTTTCAAAAATATTTATTTAATTTTAATACAATAATATGTGTTTTATGCTGTTAATTTAGTAAAATTATCTGTTGAACACATTTTTTAAAGAATTCTTAGGATAAGAAAAACCGATATTTTATATTGGTAAAAAAAAAAAAATAATAATAATTGAGAAAACAGAAAAACTTCTTGGATATGAACTCGAAAAACTTTCACTTTCCAAAAGATGGGGGGGGGGGGGGAGGAAAAGAAATGTTTGCTTCAGAAGTAATTCTTTATATATCTGAAATCTATTAGTTTCTGTAGATAAAGTAACGCTTTTGGAATTGTGGGTAATATGGAAGAGTAATATTCTGTTCCCATAAACCTTTTCACGTGAAAGAATAATTTTATATTTGTTACATGGTAACCATTAGCAATTCTCCACGATATTTGAATATGTATAAATATTATCATATTTATTTGCTGATAGCGCATTTTCTGTAATACGTGTATCACATCGTTACTAAATACTACGGCATTTTTTGTCACCTTTATTAATTACAAATTCCACGTCTTTCTTAATCGTAAAATACTGTGATTAAATAAGGCAAAGATTGAAATTTTTAAATAGTTATGACACTCAAAAGTTGCAGTTGCCTTCCGAAATTTTTAAACCATCAACTGTTTTATTTCAATCTTACCTAAAATCACATATTTCAACATGGTTTACAGACTTTTTTCAATTTTTAGATGTATAAATATCTCTGTTATTGAAATATTATAAATTCATAGTGGGTCCAAAATAAACGAAAAACTTATTTTCAATATTTTGCAATAGTTTTATTTCTTCAATAGTTTTATTTGAAGCTCTTCGCTCTGCCCTTACTTTCCATTTGTGACCTCGTCCCCTTATGGAAACTTGTTTACTTTCGCTGATAACGGGCTGTTAAAATTTCCACCCCGATTCACGTCATGTGTGTTCTTCGGTTTTATAGTGATTGATACAACATTTTACCATTTAATAGTTTTATTTTCGTTCAAAAGATTACAACCTGACATTCTAAATTTGAGAGTTTCACGTAAAATCTTTCTGGAGGGTTTTTTTTTCTTTTACTTTAATTAAAAAAAACATGTAATCATAATATATATTTTTTAAACGTGCAGGCTTTGGAAAACTTTTACTGCATATTATATAATACAAAAAACTTATTTTCAAGTGAGATTGAAACTGGTTATTCAGAATCTAGACTCACTGATATAAATTGTTAACTTCGATTGTTACGCAAGTGACACTGTTTTACTTAATTAAAGTTCCTGAAATCTCTAAATTAGGGCAATTTGACAAAAGTTCTAAATTCCGGAAATTCCTCTTTTGTCCATTGGTCACTAGATTACAGTGTCCGGCTCTGATTATAAGAAGTGGTTGGAAGTAAATTAATTAGTAAAGTACCTCCCAATTAAACTACCAATTTTAGACCTTTTCCGAAGATACAAGATTATCTCTTGCATTTAACTTGATATAACATTAATACCATCAAACCAGTTAATAAAATGCATAAAATATATTATGTTGCTAGTATTATTTAAATAATTTATATATTTCACTTTTGAAAAGAAATGTTAAATTCATTGGTATATATTTAGCATATTACATAGCATTAAGAAGGTTATACAAATTCTATTTTTTTTTTTAAGAAAATAACACGTGATAAGATTAAAAGGAACATAATTTATATATGTAACGTTTAAAAGTGAATATTAGTATAAGTTATTAAAAAAAGAAGCATTTACATTTTTGTGTAATTCTTTATTAAAAAAAGTTTTTTTTTCTTTTTTTAGTAGTGTAACGGGTCTATATACCGTAGTCGTCTCTTAAACATTTATGTATCCAGATAAACTTATATGTATACGTTACTGTAAAGGCCCTAAGTCTTGTAAAATGTGGGTCTTATCGATAAATCCTCCAAGTTACGAAGTGAAATGCTAAAAGCACGATATATAATTATAAATATGTTCCGACTTAGCACATTTACCAAAGCATTTCTGTAATTGCTAGGAATTACGGACTGTGTACATTTTCAAATTCGTCTCCAATTAAAAATGAATTTAATGTAAAATATCTACTCTTTATATATATTATACAAATATAATAGTTTTATGAAACGATTTCATGAATTCATTTTACAAATCAATTTTAAGTAACGATTTTATCAAATTGTTTTACGAAATGAATTTTTGGAAAAAATTTTAAGGAGCCATTTAAAAAAAAATAATAATAATAATAATCTTTGACATTCAATAAAAGCTGAACTAATTGTGTTTTGCGTTTTAGTTATCTATAGCATGTTTTAGTGAAATTAGTGTGTATGACATTAATACTTTTACATGGTCGCACAAAAATTTTGGGTGTAACTACTGCCACTACCGATGTAAAATACCAAGCTTACATAAATGTTCTACTTTATTTTACCACTGTGTTATGTCCAATTTCTATATCTTACCGATGCTGATTATGTTACGTTATCCATTAAAGATTTAAATTGTAATTTTTATTTGTCAATGAAAGCTTATAAATATACATATCACATTATTCAGTTTTCTTTAAAATAATATTGGAATCCATATATGTACATAATTTTGATTGTGATTTAAATAAGTTATCAATAAACGATTTCATATTCTGCCATATATGTTCTTAATTTTCAGTACGTTATTGCAATAGTATAATAACTAATTAGTGAACTGTTAGTTTTAGAGTTATATTTAAATATTTAAATAATGATTAAAATGCTGATTTAAACTTTCTGTTCACACGCAATGATTTCCGAAAGCCATGATTGTATGACAGAATAAATCTTATCTGCATCTACAATTTTTACTCGTTGTCGTTTTATGTTTACTCAATGTTAGGCAGCTCTCTTTACAAAAAGCTACCTATTGCAGCCGTTCGGAGGAAAGCGATTTCAAAAAACTTTGGTATATTTTCATCGATCATGACCCCCAGACCCCGAAACCACCCTCCGTTCAAAATTGATATATATATATATATATATATATATATTACATCATTTCAAAATGCTAAAACACCATAACTTCAAAAGGAAGGTGTATATCTGCAGAAATTTTTTAACTATAAAATATTTAAAAAAACAACAAGAACGACAGGTAAAAAAACAAAAACAGTCTGTTCTTCATCAGTGGGAGGACAGATAGAAAACTAACTCCCACTGTCTGTCCTCCCACTGATGAAGAACAGACTGTTTTTGTTTTTTTACCTATCTTTCTTGTTCAAATGATGTAATATGTTTTATTGCATTTGATATGTGCTGCTGTAGCGCCATTCATGTAGTAATTTTTCATTAATTTTGAAATAAATAAATAAATATATATATATATATATATATATATATATATATATATATATCAATATATATATATATATATATATATATATATATATCTGACGTATGTCACACTGTAAGTCTCGTATTTATGAACCGATTTGGATGTAATTCGGTATGTACATAGTACATACCAATGTCTCGACCGAGTTCGTCGGCCAGCTTCATCCGCCATTTTGTTTCAAAATGGCGGCCATTTAAAAAAAATTTGAAAATTTAAAATTTAAAATGTGGTACCAAAAAATTGAAAATGGAAAAATATTTTTTTCTTATGTATTTGACCTTTATACAAAGACTCCGTAGCAGTTTTTGTTTTGTCTATATCTTAAAAAATGGCTGAGTTATAGCATTTTGAATTTCTAGCGAAGCTGGCATTTTGAAACGTCCTGAAATTTGTCACGCGATAAAAGGCGTATTTATGAACCGATTTGGATGTAACTTCGTTTATAGATAGTACAGACCAATGTCTCGACCGAGTTTGTTGGCCAGCTTCATCCGCCATCTTGTTTAAAAATGGCGGCCATTTAAATTTTTAAGAAATATTTTAATTTGAAATGTGGTACCAAAAAATTGAAATTTGAAAAAATATTTTTTACTTATGTGTTTGACCTTGATAAAAAGATTCGGGAGCAGTTTTTGTTTCGTCTATATCATAAATATGGTTGAGTTATAGCATTTTGAATTTCTAGCGTGGCTGTCATTTTGAAACGTCCTGATATTTGCCATGTGATAACAGACGTATTTATGAACCGATTTGGATGTACCTTGGTGTGTACATAGTACATACAAATAACTCAACCGAATTCATTGGCCAGCTTCATCCGCCATCTTGTTTCAAAATGGCGGCCATTTAAAAATTTTTTTAAAAAATTTAAATTTAAAATGAGATACTAAAAAATTGGAAAATGAAAAAGATTTTTTTCGTATGTGTTTGACCTTAATACAAAGATTCCGGAACAGGTTTTGTTTCGTCTATATCTAAAAAATGGCTGAGTTATAACATTTTGAATTTCTATTGTGGCTGACATTTTAAAACGACTTGATTTTTGTCACGCGATAACAGGCGTGTTTATAAACCGATTTGAATGTAACTTGGTCTGTACATAGTACATACCAATGTCTCGACCGAGTTCGTTAACCAGCTTCATTCGCCATCTTGTTTCAAAAGGGTTGCCATTTAAAAAAAATGTAATTTAAAATTTAAAATGAGGTATTAAAAAATTAGAAAATGAAAAAGATTTTTTTTATGTGTTTGACCTTGATACAAAGATTCTGGAGCAGTTTTTGTTCCTGAAAATTTGTTCTTTTGTTTATATCTTAAAAAGTGGTTGAATTATAGCACTTTGAATTTCTATCATGGCTAACACTTTGAAACGATCTTGTATTTGTCACGCGATACCACACGTATTCGCCTATTTCGATGGAAGAAGGCATGTGGATAGTATACATCAATATCTCGGCCAAGTTCGCTGGCCAACTTCATCAGCCATCTTGTTTCAAAATGGCGGCCATTAAATAAAAAAAAATATATTTAAAGTGAGATGCAAAAAAATTAGAAATTGAAAAAGGTTTCTTTCTTAAGTATTTGACCTTGATATAAGGATTCAGGAGCATTTTTTGTTTGTCTTTATCTTAAATAATGGCTCAGATGTAGCAGTTTCAATTTCTAACGTAGGTGACATTTTGAAAAATCTGATATTTTGCCTGCGACAGCACTCATATATATCAACCGATTCCGATGTGAGTGAGCATGTGCACAGCAATTACTAAGGTATCGACCAAGTTCACTGGTTAGCCTCATCCACCATGTTGTCTTAAAATGGCAGGCACTTTAAGAAATCGCCGAATTTGGCAGCCAAATATAAGTTACTTTAAATAAAAGCAGCTTGGATACAGCTGACTAATTTCGCGAAATTCTCATTCATAATGATTTAGTATTGATAAAAATTAGTATTGAATCTCCTACATTCGGTTTCCACTTAATTGAGCTTCGTGTGTTTCAATAATATAAGTTGGCTTTTTTAGGTAGCTTTCTTTACAAAAAGCTACCTATTGCAGCCGTTCGGAGGAAAGCGATTTCAAAAAATTTTGGTATATTTTCATCGATCATGACCCCCAGACCCCGAAACACCCCTCCGTTCAAAATTGATATATATATATATATATATATATATATATATATATATATATATATATATATATATATATATATATATATATATATATATATATATATCCATATATATATATATATATATATCTGACCTATGTCACACTGTAACTCTCGTATTTATGAACCGATTTGGGTGTAATTCGGTGTGTACATAGTACATACCAATGTCTCGACCGAGTTTGGTGGCCAGCTTCATCCGCCATTTTGTTTCAAAATGGCGGCCATTTAAAATTTAAAAAAAAATTTAAAATTTGAAATGTGGTACCAAAAAATTAAAAATGGAAAAATATTTTTTTCTTATGTATTTGACCTTTATACAATGACTCCGTAGCAGTTTTTGTTTCGTCTATATCTTAAAAAATGGCTGAGTTATAGCATTTTGAATTTCTAGCGAAGCTGACATTTTGAAACGTCCTGAATTTTGTCACGCGATAAAAGGCGTATTTATGAACCGATTTGGATGTAACTTCGTTTATACATAGTACAGACAAATGTCTCGAACGAGTTCGTTGGCCAGCTTCATCCGCCATCTTGTTTAAAAATGGCGGCCGTTTAAAATTTTAAGAAAAATTTCAATTTGAAATGTGGTAGCAAAAAATTGAAAATTGAAAAAATATTTTTTTCTTATGTGTTTGACCTTGATAAAAAGATTCGGGAGCAGTTTTTGTTTCGTCTATATCTTAAAAAATGGCTGAGTTATAGCATTTTGAATTTCTAGCGTGGCTGACATTTTGAAACGTCCTGATTTTTGCCGCGTGATAACAGACGTATTTATGAACCGATTTGGATGTACCTTGGTGTGTGCATAGTACATACAAATAACTCAACCGAGTTCGTTGACCAGCTTCATTCGCCATCTTGTTTCAAAATGGTGGCCATTTAAAAAATTAAAAAAAAAATAAATTTAAAATGAGATACCAAAAAATTGGAAAATGAAAAATATTTTTTTTGTATGTGTTTGACCTTAATACAAAGATTCCGGAACTGTTTTTGTTTCGTCTACATCTAAAAAAATGTCTGAGTTATAACATTTTGAATTTCTATTGTGACTGACATTTTAAAACGACCTGATTTTGTCACGCGATAACAGGCGTATTTATGAACCGATTTGAATGTAACTTGGTCTGTACATAGTACATACCAATGTCTCGACCGAGTTCGTTGGCCAGCTTCATTCGCTATCTTGTTTCTAAAGGGTTGCCATTTTAAAAAAAAATGTAATTTAAAATTTAAAATGAGGTATTAAAAAATTGGAAAATGAAAAAGATTTTTTTATGTGTTTGGCCTTGATACAAAGATTCTGGAGCAGTTTTTGTTTCTGAAAATTTGTTCTTTTGTTTATAGCTTAAAAAGTGGTTGAATTATAGCACTTTGAATTTCTATCATGGCTAACACTTTGAAACGATCTTGTATTTTTCACGCGATACCACACTTATTCGCCTATTTCGATGGAAGAAGGCATGTGGATAGTATACATCAATATCTCGACCAAGTTCGCTGGCCAGCTTCATCAGCCATCTTGTTTCAAAATGGCGGCCATTAAATTAAAAAAAAAATTATATTTAAAATGAGGTGCAAAAAAATTAGAAATTAAAAAAGGTTTCTTTCTTAAGTATTTGACCTTGATATAAGGATTCAGGAGCATTTTTTGTTTGTCTTTATCTTAAAAAATGGCTCAGATATAGCAGTTTCAATTTCTAAAGTGGGTGACATTTTGAAAAATCTGATTTTTTGCCTGCGACAGCACTCGTATATATCAACCGATTCCGATATGAGTGAGCATGTGCACAGCAATTACTAAGGTCTCGACAAAGTTCACTGGTTAGCCTCATCTACCATGTTGTCTTAAAATGGAAGGCACTTTAAGAAATCGCCGAATTTGGCAGCCAAATATAAGTGACTTTACATAAAAGCAGCTTGGGTAAAGCTGACTAATTTCGCGAAATTCTCATTCATAATGATTTAGTATTGATAAAAATTAGTATTGAATCTCCTACATTCGGTTTCCACTTAATTGAGCTTCGTGTGTTTGAATAATATAAGTTGGCTTTTTAAAAATAAGGAATATGAAAGCTACCTCTTCCTCCCGGCACTGGCCGGAAGGACTTTTTTAGGTAGCTTTCATTACAAAAAGCTACCTATTGCAGCCGTTCGGAAGAAAGCGATTTCAAAAAATTTTGGTATATTTTCATCGATCATGACCCCCAGACCCCGAAACCACCCTCCGTTCAAAATTGATATATATATATATATATATATATATATCTGACCTATGTCACACTGTAACTCTCGTATTTATGAACCGATATGGATGTAATTCGGTGTGTACATAGTACATACCAATGTCTCGACCGAGTTCGTTGACCAGCTTCATCCGCCATTTTGTTTCATAATGGCGGCCATTTAAAGTTTTTTTTTAAATTTAAAATTTGAAATGTGGTACCAAAAATTTGAAAATTGAAAAATATTTTTTTCTTATGTATTTGACCTTTATACAAAGACTCCGAAGCAGGTTTTGTTTTGTCTATATCTTAAAAAATGGCTGCGTTATAGCATTTTGAATTTCTAGCGTGGCTGACATTTTGAAACGTCCTGAAATTTGTCACGCTATAAAAGGCGTATTTATGAACCGATTTGGATGTAACTTCGTTTATACATAGTACAGACCAATGTCTCAACCGAGTTCGTTGGCCAGCTTCATCCGCCATCTTGTTTCAAAATGGCGGGCATTTAAAAACAATTTACAAATTTTAAATTTAAAATGAGACACCAAAAAACTGGAGAATGAAAAAGATTTTTTTCGTATGTGTTTGACCTTAATACAAAGATTCCGGAACAGGTTTGGTTTTGTCTATATCTAAAAAAATGGCTGAGTTATAGCATTTTGAATTTCTATTGTGGCTGACATTTTAAACGACCTGATTTTTGTCACGCGATAACAGGCGTATTTATGAATTGATTTGGATGTAACTTGCTCTGTACATAGTACATACCAATATCTCGACCGAGTTCGTTGGCCAGCTTCATTCGCCATCTTGTTTCAAAAAAATTGCCATTTTAAAAAAGTGTAATTTAAAATTTAAAATGAGGTATTAAAAAATTGGAAAATGAAAAAGATTTTTTTTATGTGTTTGGCCTTGATACAAAGATTCTGGAGCAGTTTTTGTTTCTGAAAATTTGTTCTTTTGTTTATATCTTAAAAAATGGTTGAATTATAGCACTTTGAATTTATAGCATGGCTAACACTTTGAAACGATCTTGTATTTGTCACGCGATAACACACGTATTCGCCTATTTCGATGGAAGAAGGCATGTGGATACATCAATATCTCGACCAAGTTCGCTGGCCAGCTTCATCAGCCATCTTGTTTCAAAATGGCGGCCGTGAAATTAAAAAAAAAATTATATTTAAAGTGAGGTGCAAAAAAATTAGAAATTGAAAAAGGTTTATTTCTTAAGTATTTGACCTTGATATAAGGATTCAGGAGCATTTTTTGTTTGTCTTTATCTTAAAAAATAGTTCAGATATAGCAGTTTCAATTTCTAATGTGGGTGACATTTTGAAAAATCTGATTTTTTGCCTGCGACAGCACTCGTATTATATCAACCGATTCCGATGTGAGTGAGCATGTACACAGCAATTACCAAGGTCTCGACCAAGTTCACTGGTTAGCCTCATCCACCATGTTGTCTTAAAATGGCTGGCACTTTAAGAAATCGCCGAATTTGGCAACCAAATATAAGTTACTTTAAATAAAAGCAGCTTGGATAAAGCTGACTAATTTCCCGAAATTCTCATTCATAATGATTTAGTATTGATAAAAATTAGTATTGAATCTCCTACATTCGGTTTCCACTAAATTGAGCTTCGTGTGTTTGAATAATATAAGTTGGCTTTTTTAAAATAAGGAATATGAAAGCTACCTCTTCCTCCCGGCACTGGCCGGAAGGACTTTTAAAATAAGGAATATGAAAGCTACCTCTTCCTCCCGGCACTGGCCGGAAGGACTTTTTTTGTTTGTGTTTGTACTTATAAAACATTTTTATTGATGAACTTTTTAGTTCCACGTGATCCTTAACTTCTACCCAAGTTCAGACGAATGCAGCTGCAGTACTTCTTTATTTTTTAATGAATATTTAAATATTAGTCGAAATGCGAGGAACTACTGTGCATCGAAGACCAACGGAAATCTAGTCCTTTTTGTGTTTTGCTAGTTTATACGAAGAAATCATTGGCCTGTAGAATTTTCTAAAAATTTTCACTCCTGTTTTAATATTTTTGCTCTGTTCATTTATTATATTTTTTATTTATAATTTCATATATAATAGTCGAACTATATTTCAACAATCTTTTATAGAATGAAGAAGTTGCTTTAATCTCAATTAATGTATGAAATTTAAATATGCAGATGGAAGGGTCGAGGGGGTTTACTAACTTTGTGGTTCTTATTACTGGAGAAAATCAAAGCTACCGTACTATATTAGAAATTATGCCGTACATCCATGTAACATATGTTGAATGAAGGTATCAATAATTATTCATTTAAAGGCATTTCTCCTCTTTGAAAATACTTTTTGAGTTTAGAAATTTTGTCAAATTAAATCTTAAAATAATTATTCTAAGAATTGAAGAGTAAAACAAAAATTTATTTTAAAATAAAAAGAATGAATACATGGAAATTAAAAAATGATTGAATGATAATAATAAAATAACGAATGATTAAAAAATGAATTAAAATGAATGAGTTTAAAATGAAGAGTAAAATGTATGTACATTCATTAAGTTTAAATTCGATGCCCGTAGTCTTTCTTTTTTCCAAAGTATGTGCTTTAAAAATTATTATATATATATATATATATATATATATATATAAAACCATTACATAATTACCAGTCATCATGTATTTCTAATTACTAAAATTAAAATAATATATTTAGTTACAATTCAAAACACTGACATTATACAAAATGACGATGGAACCTTTAACTAGTAATACAGAATCAAGCACAATACCACCAATTCACTATCACATTGCGGACGATTCATCCATATAAAACAGATGAAAAACCACCAAATTTTGATAAAATATCCTATTAAAGACAAAGATACAAATAACCAGCTGAATAATGTTGAACTATTAAAAGACGCATCGTAAACAAACAATAGATCAAGTAGACGGATAAAGCCGGAAGCTTATATAGTATTTCACTTTTTCAAATGTTCATAAAATACATATATAAGCAACAAACGTAGTCGATTTCTGTAATGGAATCCAGCAATAAGCAAGAATTGAATTCCACTATGTGCCCAATCAACTATGCATCAAAAAGTATAAATGCACCATTCCAAATAAATTGAATTAAAAAAATATTAATCAATGCAATATCCGCAAAAATGAACAACATTAAAAAATAAAACAATTCAAATCAAAGACATACCCAGCAAGAGAACCACCATGACCATATTACAACTCAAACATTTAACCAATTTTAGCACAGTAAAAATCCCGCCCAAATAACTGGTAGAGTCAAAAGCGAATCCCCATGGTTGCCACAGAAAATATTAATATTCTTAAAATATAACAATTATAATCAACATATAGACCATATAATAAAAATTATTACATGCTATTTTAATCATCCTGGAATAAATTATTACAAAAAGTACATTAAGAAGAATTTGTTTCAGATTAAACATTTAATAATTTAGAGACATAATCTAATATAATATAGGGGATGGTAACATTATTATATTAGAACTTAATAAATAATTATTTAATGCTGCGATCTAGCGGTACTTCATAAAATTAAAAAAAATGTCTATATATTAATAATTTCACATTTAAAATAAGTACTTATATTTAATAGTGCTGCCATCTATTGTAGATTACCAAATATAACTGTAGAAAAATTGCTTATTAAAATATTCGCGATATATCTCTGAATTGATTGTTCATATTCATTTTTTTTTCTTTTTTTAAATATTTATTCCTATTTAATTTCTTTTAAAATTAAAACCGTATATTAATAAATAACTTATTCAAAATATAAATATAAATATTTAATCACTTCATTAATCTTATCAGCTATCAAAATTAAATATTCTAAGAGAAGCTACTTTGTGTCGAATGCTTTTAAAAGCCATTTTAATATTTATAATTTTTTTCCAGGAATCAACTGTCCGCGCATTTTTCCGACGTCAGATTCCGAATGTCGAAATCCTTCGGTTGGCAGGTATTGAACTCATTTCGTAATACGCTTCTCTTTCGCTCGCCATTGTTTGTGTAAACTGGTGCATTTCACTGCGTTCCTAAATATGATTGGTACGTCCGGAATGTTGCTTGCCGGTCTGTATCTATATGCGATGCGGCCAAAAAAGCGGCTTGAGTCCAGTAGCACAGATTTTGTCAGATTTGCCTTATTTTTCGAGTTCTTCAAAGGAGTTAACCGGTGATCTGTACATCCTGTAGTGCTCGATTTAACTTTAATTCCTTAGCACGATGTAGCTATATGGGTATTTTTTTCCATGTCCACTTTTTGTGAATAAACCTCTTTCGAACATGAACTACCTACGTTTTTCCTTGGGGAAATTACCGACAAAATCACCATTTCCCCAAGATATTTACATCGAACCATCAAATAAATGATGCGGCTGCAAAACAGGAATCATTGTGTTTTCACTTATAATCTCAGCCACGACCAATAATTCTATATAACTTGACTGAATTAACGACTTAAAAATACTATTACCTTATACCAGCTGACAGTAAATTATGAATTCATTATATCGATGTACAGCCTTCATTGTTTTCACGAGACGATTATTCGACTAATACATTATTATATTTGTATGCATAAAGAAAGTTCGTCAAAAATCATAGCATCGTTAGAATTAGAAACCATAAAAGATAATAATCACTCCTTGACTAATGGTATTTTTGGATGTCAAAAAAGTTTTATCAATGCAGGTAAATTAGTTTAAAATAGTTATATTCAAAATATGAATATATATATTTATGTGGTGAGTGACAAAGAGGTTTGCGAGAATCATTTGTTTACCTGGGTTTCGGAATTAATTCACACAGGCTTTGGCCGGTTGGTCATGCGAAGAAGAACATAAACGAAACTCATAAATGATGCTGTCAATGTGATATTCTCCACACTTTATTTACATTTTTGATGAATACTCATTTGTGAAAATGCTCGAAGTAATCGATGGTAAAAAAAGATTACTGGTTCATCATCTCAAGGTGTTAACTGGAGTTTTTTGAATAAAAAAGGAACATCGCATCTACTTTCAAAGTCTCAAAAAACACTTCACCTCGATGCCAACCGTCCACACTTATTATCTCTGTTTTCTACACTGCATCTTTTTACACACTTCTACACACCGTATCTCACTGCGCGTCTGTATTCAAACTACATCAGCTCAATACAGGTCATCTGATTCCTCTTTTCCAATCATGTATCTTTTAAGTGGGGTTTATTATTATTTCCGGTGGAATTATACCAAAAAATCAACTTTCTAGAGCGAAAACATTGTTCTAGAATCTTCTCTAACCTCAAACCAGATTCACAAGGTTTAAACACCAATTAATCCCTGCCATCGAGATTGCAGCTAAAATTTGATTTTTTTCGTCAGACGATAATTTTAACACAAAATAAAAATGAATTTAGTGCCGCGGAATAAGTTTTAAAGCATTGAAATATAACAGCAGATACCTTAATATTTGAATAAAAGAATGATTTTAAATAAATAGGTTCTTTAGACGGGAGAAGTTATGTATTAGGATATATTAGAAATTAAATAAAGAATGTAGAGGGGTTTGATATACCGGGGAATAATAGCGGATTTAAATAATTAAAGACATTTATTAAAGGAATATAAGTATTTAGCGCTATTTTTAGATTTACGCACTTTGGAATAATATTAATAGATGGATTAAGATCTTATACATTTACATATGTATATTAATATATTAGTTTAAGAATAGGGTTTTAATTTAATTAACAGGAATAATATATGGAATAGTATTAAAATGGAAATTTATATAGAATAATGTTAATCTTGGCGAGAAATGTTTAAATTTTGTAATATATATATATATATATGTATATATTATATATATATATATATATATATATATATATATATATATATATATATATATATATATATATATATATATATATATATACATATATATTGCATTTCAAAATCCTCACGAATACGTTAAAATTCTTGGCGATAACTTGCATATTCGAATAAGATCCGAAGATGAACGAGCATACATTAAAAGATTCTTATTCATGAATTATTTATCAGAACTCTTTTATTATTACAATCTCAATGGATAATACACCAGAAATGACTAGCGGAAAATTGGGAAATTTTAAAGTAAAACGTGAATTTAACGCAAGATTTGATGTGTCAAAAAACATCAACAAATAAAAAAAATTGAAACTATGATTTTTTTATTATTTTGTTCAGCACTTTAAAATTATTTTTGTGTTATGATGCTTCATTAAAAAGTTAATTTTATAAACTTTTTAATAAATGTGCTCTATCTATTAATTTTCAGGTTTATACTAATAAATCAATCTAAGTGTACGAGTATAGTAAATTTTTGCAGCTGTTTAAATATTAAAAATGTGCTCTAACTATTAATTTTCAGGTTTATACTAGTAAAACAATCTAAGTATACGAATATAATAAATTTTTGGAGCTGTTTAAATATTACTTCATATATATATATTTAAAAACTAGGGGGATCCGCTCATTGCGAGCTACCCTCGACAACCCCCGTTCAGACTTTGCAGCCTATAAATACATGGTAATGTCTGATGTTTTAAAAAGATAGCCTGATAACGGATATTTGAATAATGTTATCACGTACGGCGACTGTCGTCTGTAATCTGGTTCTCATGTTTTTTCCCCCTTTGAATATGTCTTTTTTCGGTTACCATGTCCGCATTCACAGCTCTAAAGATAGTTTACGGTAATTTTTGGGATTGATAAGTAAGAACAATTACATATTTGGATATCAGATTATGAAAAACGGTTAGGTTAAAAATGTCGCAGCTTCTCGGATTTTTATAATGACCTTTCATATCCTTTCAATAAGCAATATAAGCAATATCCTTTCGAGGTTAAAAATCTTAGTCTGCTTGGAAATAACATTCCGAACCAAGGCATTGAAAACAACCGTATTTTGAATTTTTATTTCTATAATTTATGTTTTGATCAAGTTTTAGATATTTTCCGGAACTGATATAGCATATGCATGAATTCTTTTCACTATTTTAATGCGCCATCATGCATATTATGGGTAATTTTTTAAATGTAAATTATTTATTTTAATGAATAAGTATATATATTACTTCTAATTCGTACAGGATAATATTTTGAGTATTTTGCGCATCCATTTACCTGTATTTATGATGTACCAAGTGAAGAAATACATAAACAAATTTTGCATGCCGCGTTTTTGTACACTATGTGATTCCCAATGCTACGTCGCATGAATATTGTCCATAAGAAAATAGTTTTAAATGTACCTGTTTCGTATATGACATAATTGTTTCCTTTAAATGCGGTTCGTCTATATAATTTAATTATTTTAAGGTTTTTTAATTTTTTTTAAGATTAACGTGTAAATTCATAATTTAATTAAAAGTGTTTGAGAAAATTATTATTTGAGCTTTTTTTAAATATGAACTAATTTTCACCATCAAAAGTTTTTCACACGTAATAATTTAATTATTTTAGGTATTTTACATATGACGACATTTAATATTTGGACAATTTACGTATCACGTAATTGTCATCATAAAATGCATTTCACGTGTAATAATTTAATTAGTTTAAGTTTTAACAGGACATTGTTTAAATATTATTTTAAACTCTTACTTCTAAAATCATAAGACGATATACAGTTAATAATAATATTTTTTTTCTCTAATTAAATGTCATCCAAGAAACGGCTTCTTCATCTTTCAACTCTAATAATTATTGGCTCTCTCATTTTCAAAACAAAGTGACGTATTTGTATAAATAAACAACATTTAGTTATTAAAATATTATCTGATGTTGAGCTTTGAAAAGACTTAAAAGTACTAAGAAGTTTTAAATAAAACCTATATTTTAACTTCTAACATAGTTTTCATTATTTTAGTCGCATTTTAAGTAAGACAGTGAATTTTTTAAAGTTCACATTATATATTATATTTTATACTCTTACTTCTGTTTTCAATAACAATTTGTAAATAGTTTTTTTTTTTTTTTTTTTTTTTTTTTTTTTTTTTATTATTTATTTATTTATTTTAAGAGGAGATATAATTCTTTGCGTTGTTTTATAAATTGGCGTCAGTATAAAAAAATCACTTATTTAAACTTGAAAAAAATATGTCTTGAAATGACGCAAATTTGAATACAGAATGAAAATAAAATAAAAACTCACTCAAAAATTTGAATTGAACCCAAAATAAATATATTCTTTCATTTATGTCAAAAATAATTATTTTAATATCTGTGCCAACACAATACTGCTCCGCTTTTTTCACGGTGTTGTAGAAAATTTAAATTCTCTTTACGTAATGGCATTTAAAAAAAATTTTAAATGTCTTGCGCCAGTCGAAAAAATCATTTTCATATTCTGTGTAAACCAGAGAAACAAATTCAAAACGCTAAAACACCCAACACTTGTTTCGTTCTCAAAAAGCCCTATTTCTGAAACTGAATTGGCGCAACATGCCTCTAAAGATTCATTTTAACAAACCATATACAATTGTAAAAAAATTAATAAAGTACCTATTTACCTGTTCGTAGATATATAAACTCAGTTTGTTGAACGTTATGATTACATTATTCATGCCTGATTAATTACTAAGTACTGTTATCCTGATATATATTCCAATCATTGTCATTTTAGTAATTTATTTTTTATCCTTTGGTAAATTCATCCAAAGAGATAAAAAACTACAAGGAAAATAATGCGTTATTAAAACAAATTATAGTAATTGAATCGTTTTTCCATAAGCTGGAATATAATCAGTATATTGGTAACGGTTGATTGAACAAACTTGATAGATCCGGAGGCAGGGGCAGAGACAATCACGTCATCGAGTTCACAGCTAAAATTTCAGATTTAGTTAAAACTCGATTCGCATATTAAAACACAATCGGTCTGCCGAGTCATATCTTGTTGGAAAGCACCTGAAAACCCGATTTTACCGGTTTACCATTGTATTTTCTTGCTCCCAGCTTTCCACGTTTTCGTACTTTTGGGTGCAGGAACATACAATGGTAAACCTAAGAGTCAACCACAAAAATCGGGTTTTCATGCGTTTTCCACCAAGATATGACTTGCAGACCGATTGCGTTTTAATATCCGAATCAAGTTTTAACTAATTCTGTAATTTCAGCCGTGAACTCGATGAGGTGACTGTCTGTGCTGCAGCCTTTCCTTCTGTGGCAATGTTCTAAATCAGTCCAGATTTTCCGAAACGCAGAAGAAACGGGTTAAAACGAAATCTTATCATTGAACAAAGCTTTCCTCACGTTTTTTTTTTTTTTTTTTTTTCCATTTTCTGACCATTTTTGATTAATAGGCGCTGCAGCCTAATCGCGTTTAGGAGGCTAATTAAATACAGCAATACAATACGATCGTCAATCCTTTGTGTTTCCTTTAAATACTCTGAAATGCATTTCAAGTAAGAAATGGCATTTAAAAAGTATTGTTAAATGTTTTCTGAATAAAAATGCACGTATTCAATGACCTTATCCGCCAAAAGCATTTCCTTCTGCTAATATTTGGCTTGTGATTTCGGAGTTTGGTTTCTGATTTTGGGGAAATGGCGTACTCTTCAAAAATTATAGAAATAATATTTCAGTTTTATAAAGTTAGAAACTTAATTTTTACTTGATAAAATATTTCACTTTCAGAGTCCTTGTTAAAAGTTTGAATCCAACTTCTTAAAAAATAATTATTTTAATATCCTTGTATTTTCTTTAAATTCAATTATTGGGGAAAGGAGGCAAATAAAACTAAACACTGAGAGATAATGTTTTTTAGATGTCAGTATAGTGACGGTCGATTGTTTTGTACTTAAAAATAAAATTAACTTTAATTTGGATTATGTCAAAGTAATTCTATATCTATTAAAAAAATTTTCACTCCTAAAAGATTTATTTACAGCGTCTATTGAAAAAAAAAACAACAACAACAACTTTGAATTTTAATGAAAAGTTAATGCCAATAAAAATATATTAAATCCTATCTCTTCATTATTTCTACATTTTATCCACAAAAACTGTAATTTATTTGTACCTATGCTGATAAGTAATTAATGATTGCAAAAAAAAAATATCTAGGAAACTAATTTAAATTAAAAAGTAATCATTTATTAAGACATGGTGATGTGATTATTCACTATTGTTTTGAATTCATATTATTCTTGCAGGAATAGATTTAAATAATATATATTCTTAAGATTTTAATATAATGAAAAATCCTGTTTCTTACACAAAACGTATTATAAAGGATTAACTATTCAAAGGTTACACTTTTAAGTTGAATCTAAATAAATTAAAATAGAAAATTCGCTTGAAATTTTGGTATTTTTCTACTATCGAGTCCTTGGCAGTTTTTAAAAATGCTTGAGACAATTTGGCATTCTGAAAATGATATCTGTGGCCATATGCTATGGTAACAAACGAAGAGCTATGATAACAAAACTAATGAACATTATTCTTGTAAAAAAATCAATTTCACAAATATTGGAAAAAAGTGCTTGTGTATCTGAACAGTGAACAGTGTGCCAAAAAAAAAAAAAAAATTCTTTCTTTCATCTATGTCATTTTCTCTGTCTCACATAGGTATCTATGCCGGAAAAGTACCGATGGGATATTAATACAAACTAAGTTTTTTTTTTCAATGTAAAGAGACAGGGATATTAATACAAACTAAGTTTTTCTTCAATGTAAAGAGACAGGGATATTAATACAAACTAAGTTTATTTTCCAATGTAAAGAGACAGGGATATTAATACAAACTAAGTTTTTTTTCATTGTACAGAGACAGGATTATTTTACCTTAAAAAAAAATCATGTTTTGTAAAAAAGACAATGTTTATATTACAAATATAAAACCAATGTTCATTGTCATAGCATATTTAATCAGAGATATCAATCGACCTTGTATTAGTTCTGTTTTTCCTACTAAAGATAGGGCCTACTTTTAAATTCAAAATCGCCTTATTCATTCCAATCTGACAATTCATTTCAACAATATTAAACTCATTGAAGTATGATTTATAGATTTATATATATATATATATATATATATATATATTAATTATCATTTTAAAGTCTGTAATAATGTTCCTACAAATTAATAAGATATTAAAAATCAAAGAACACAAAATGGTCTTTTTTTCTGTGCATAATCCACACACATATTATGTACAATCTCCACGCGCAACAGTAATTTTATTGTCCTAGCATTTCTTTATCTATAAATGTTTTAATTTGTTTGAAACTTCTGTAACAGTTCATGGACGGATAACTTCCGGTTATTTTCCAATATATTTCTTTTCGAGATCCTCTGCAAATTTTAGAATACAGACTCTGTGGTATCTTTTAATACTAACCAAGTATTTATGACAGCTATATCTTTAACTGTTAGATTCGGATTAGGTCATCGAACAGAAGATATTGAACGACGGGTCTCTATCTTACAGATAGTTCTATGTTTAGCTCCTTCCAAATAACTTTAAATGGGTAATTTATTTTATATATTTCACTCCTTTTTTTTTAATTCACTCTTTTATTTTGCAATTATTTTGTACTTTATTTTGTATATGGGGTTTTATCACTTCCTCAACTGCATTTACTTGTCTATTTACATTAATTTCACAGTCACTTGCTCTGGATTCGGACGATGAGATTTTATGGGCGTTTTCCACAAAATTTGTTTCATCATGCATGTCAAAATTTTCATAATATACAACTTTGTCATTAGAATAATTTTCTGAAAATTAACTTTTAAATTTAAAAAATTTCCCATTCAAAAGACCTCCTTCCCCTCCATCACTATGCATATAGGGGACTGGAATACAACTAACAGAATCTTTTTTGTGCCTCTCGCGGTTTACAACAGACAAAAAATACTTTTTATTATTTTCTAATGTATAACAGATGTAACACCATTATAAAAATAGTTTGGAATCAGGTAAATGCTCATACATTTACCTTTCAGGTGCATGATATATGTGTAATAACCCCACATCCCTTATTACCGCCCCTTTCTGAAAAGCCTGTGTGAAATATTTCCTTACATTACTCTTGTATTATTGAAAAATATAGAGTTGAAAGCCCTGTTGAAATAAAACAAAAATCCATTATTTCATTCATGTCAGCGATGACCCAGCACAGTAGTTCTAGGTATACAGACCTGCAGATTAAAAAAAAATGTTTTAGTTGGATTTCAACTGAATTCGTGTTAAGGCATTGTACTGAGTATGAAAGCGGTTCAGCAGTTTTAGGTTCGTACATGCTTATGAAAAACTCCAACACAAAATACGTTAACAAAAACTTTATTTTAACTATTAAAATTAACAGAAAGCAAATTAGAATTACAATAAGGGGAAATGGATTTTTTAGAATTAATGGAGAGAGAGAACCCCATTTAAACAAATGCACCGAAGGGCAGATACAAAAAAATTAGTACCTTCTCAGTACATAGTCAGCATAGAAGTCCTATTTTACAAACAGCTTCGATAACTTGGCGTTACAAATGCATCGCCAATTTTACTATTATAATCGTGAACGAAGAGTGAACAAAGGTTTATTGGCGCGCAAAAATGATTATACCACGCAATCTGGTATCTCTCAAGGCATCAATCAAATGGTTGTTAAATAACTGTCACAAAGCATAATCAAAACGACGTCAATGTTCTGAATTGAATAAATTTGTGCATGCTTAATAATGTTTTACATGATAAAATGACCGTTACATGAAAATGTGCAATAATTATAAAAGGCATCTGTATTAGACAAAAAGGAAGTTAAAATTAACTGCAATCATTTTCCGAGACATAAGCTATAAACTTCATTTTATTTATGTTTTATTATTACATCGTAACAGCGAAAGATAAGCAGTAAATAAGAGTGAATAAATTCAGTGTGGGCATATACGAATCAAAGTTACTGACAGCTGCGTTTCTCTTTTTGTGATTTATTTAATGACCCACTACTTATCTGAAAGTAAATTGCATTTCTGGGACTGAAAGATTACAATCACCTAAAATGAATATTACTACTTTAAATAAACCGAGGTTATTGAAAGAAAGAAAAACTTAAGGGATAAAATTCGATACGGAAAATAAGCACTTAATTAAATTATAAAATTTTAACTTAAAGAGGGGAATAACAACACGTTTTAAAAGACAAAAAATAAATGATTTAAATTAATTTAGGAGAGATCGTGATATGTGATAGGATCTCTGTCACATATCTCACCGGACAACCCGAAGAAATCTGTGTCGTGTACGTTGCAGCTTTATACCTATGTAATACACTTTGTCCACCTTCACACTTACATATTCTGTTCCCTAAGACAATTATAGAATAACTATTTAAAATGATATGTGAAGAGGAAACTATCTTAACTTGTACCTCAAACTCTTAAAATATAGTTCCCGTAAAATATTTTATACAACAGTAAGTAGACACATTTGGTTGCATTAAAAAAACAATTGCAAAGAATTGTATATATATATATATATATATATATATATTTATTTATATGACTGAGCGCTCATATTATTCAAAATATTCTTTTATAATAAAATATTTCTCAAAATAAGTGTGCCACATTTGTTGATGACATAGGATCCTATAATTTTTTTTATTCATTTGTGGCATTGTGTTTGTGGTGCTGGTACCAGCTATTTTGTCATATATTGATTAGGAGAAGTATTCACATAAACTGTATTTCTCACTTCTCAAAAAAATTGATCTTACAAGAGATCATAATATGCAAGCAAATAAAAAAAAAGAACAGAAACACACCAGCAAAAATTAAAATGTAACTTTAAGGATATGTGAATCCCTTTATAAAATTGAAGTCCATCTGCATTATCTTAAGTTACATCTCTACTGGTATATGAAACTAAAAATTTGTGCATAACGCACAGGACTACTTGAAAAATGTGCACGCACCACGCTCGAAAACATATGTAGCACTAACACAATTTATAATGCGTCAGCTTAGTGCTTCTGCCCTAGATAAGAAGGGAAATTTTGTTTTAGATTCCTGCATTATAACTAAGTCCCCGTTCATCAAAGATGAACGAATATTATAATTTAGTATATTATGAATTTTCATACTGCCATCCTGACTTTCTGTGTTTTGTATAAAATTTATTTCCTGGCAAAATTTTAAAAAAGTAACAAGAAATTGCATACTATTTTATATAGTGTAAGAAGATATCTTACTCGATCTGCCACCTTCAAGTAAGAAGTATCCAATGAAAGTGTAAAAAAAAAAAAAAAAAAAAAAAAAAAAAAGGTTACAATTTTAAAGTCAACAAATTCGAAATGTATGTGTAGTTAAATATGTGATGTGACGGATAACTCCTAGTAACTTTAAAATCTTTGTACAAAGACAAAGTGATGGTGTCATTGATATGTTATGACATTATGCAAACACAAAAAAATAAACCTGTTAAAATAAAAAAATGGTAGAGTATTTTAATATAGAACATGGTGTAAAATTTAAAATATAGAAAAGTAACAGAAAAAAACAAACAAACGTGTGAATGAAGGAAGGGAAAAGAAACTCTCAAACTCATGAACTACTTGAAATAAACACATGAACAAATTGTATAATTCCACATGAACTATATGTACTAATGTCTCAATGAACTAAAATTGTAATGTATTTGCCAACAAAATAAACAGGCAGTATGTGTGTAATAACCCGAAACACTTGCATATGAGTGAGATTCAATTACATAATTAATGAGTTATCATTAAAATGTAATGAATAAGGTTAATAAAACAAATGAACTACTTGTAATGTGTGTGTAAACCCTGGTTAAACTCTAAACCAGCCAGTGTGTACTACTCAATGAACTACCTGTAAGAAAAAAAACAAAAAAGAAATACTGACGAATAGATCGCTATGAAAGTACAATGTGTAAAAGCAAATGAACTACATATGTAAATTAACTCATGAACTAGTGTAATGTATGTAAATGAATGCAGAAAAAAGTTTTCTAAATAAGCAAATGTTGTGTAACACAAACAAATACCCAACACGTGAACTACTTGTGAAAAAAAAATTGAATAAATGGTTGACTAAGGATTAAAATTAAAATAAAGATGTATCTGCCAAAGTTATTACTGTATAAAGCAAACGAAAATGTGCAAAAATGCACAAGTGCTCAGCAGATTGCATAACTCTACGCTAAAATGTAGAAGTTATGGCAAGCTAAACATGCTCCAAGTAAAAAGAATAAAAGAAAAAAAGACTAGCATACAAGCTATATACCTTATGTCATATGAATGTATGTATCCATCACAAGACACCTGTGAGACTTTTAACTCACTAAAAAAAATTTTTAAATCTGAAAAAAATGCCAAAGATGTAATTTAATGACTATATGTGAATAGCCTTATCAAGAAAAATAATGTACATAACCGCTCACATTATGCATTTGAATAAATTTTATAAAAAAACAACTCTAACCGATATCAAATATCATGTCAGTGATAATGAAATTACCTTATGTTATGAATAAAACAGCAACGAGTCACCAGCCGCGCATAACCAATGAAATTAAACATTATATTAACTGCATGTGTAAAAAAAAAATGTACACCCAATTAATTATCTCTTAAATAAAAAATTACGATGAATGTGTCAACCATGTACAATAGTTAAATTATGACATAATTTCTGCAAACTTTAAAACACACCAACAAAAAAATATCTTACATTAAAACAAATCTATCAAAAAAAAAATAAATAGAAAGTTGTGAATGCAGTGAAAAAAAATGCAATATTAAGCTATTTACAAATGCTGATAAAAACAAACCAAAACATGCACAGATAGTTATGAATGTCCTTAAGCATGGTGAGTGTTAATTGAAATAGAACAAAATCAGTTAAACTGAACGAGTAAATGTGAGTGAGTGTGTGAAATACCAGGCTAAACATGACATCACAACAACCATGTGCATGAGAGGGAAAAAATGTGTGATTAATACCCAACAATGCTATCTGCCCATAGCAAGTTAGTGAAAAAGTGACAATTAGTGTAAAAGTGGAATCCATAATCAGCATTAGGAAACAATTGCAGGTGAATTTTAGCAATTTAAAATTAAAAAAAAAAATGTAAACAATACTCGAATTGCAAAATTAATATTAGTGTAACTCCGTCAATCATGTTAGGAAACATATCCGATCGCTGATTAAGCTAGAGGCCAACTTGCTTAACCATAGATCGAAATACACACCTCAGACATTTTGCTATCCCATGGAAAATAGCGCAATGACTGAAGTATTCCACAAAAACACGACAGAGGTACTAGCAATCAAACTTACCCAAAAGGATCATAACAATATATTAATGTAATGTATGTCATTGAGAAACATAAAAAAATAACTGTTTAAATCTATACGACAAACCTGTGTTGTACATCTTATTTATTTTGCAAAAGCAAACGAGAGCCAAAAGGGAAAAAAAAAAGTATTTTTTTGTAACAATGACATGATGACTCGAGCTTGTAACATACCTAAACTACATGTATGTCAGGATAAACTAATCTAAGATTACTAAATATTTTGCCGAAGTTCCCAATCCAATAAAAAATATATGTGAAATAGAAAAGAATCTATTATTTTTAATTATGATCACGCCAACTGTATGTAAATTTCTAATCAAGTGCCCACATCTAAATGAAAAAATGTTACGCTCACCTGCTCTTCTAACTATTTTAAATTGTCACCAATATGCAAATCCCACACACTTCACATTACTCCTAATCATTGCACAAAATTTATAATAGTCACAAGACATAAAATTTTCTGCCTATAAGAATATCTATTAACTATCAAGAATTGTAAAAGTGTATCCAAGGTGTAATTGTGTAAAAAAAAAAAAAATGTTTAAAAGCACGATATACACAATATAAAACAAATATATATAGACTTTTTTTTATCTATATTTTTAAGAAAGGCTATATAATAACTTCTTAACTTACAATAAAAATTTAATAATTACTAGAGAACTACTCTTAAAAAGGCAATACTACATATGTTGCACTGAAACACAAATGTGCAATTTAAATCATACTCTCAACAGACACATACGAACCAGCATAATTTACGTCCAACAGACGATAAAACAACACAGGGCAGCGCTTCCCGGCCAAAGAGACAATAAAAACAGCCTATTATCTCTGGAAGCGCGGCACTGTACCAATGCAAGACATTCAGTGTGTATCTTATACAAATCAAATTTAACTTTTTTTTTACTAGAACTGTATCTTAAGCATTCATAAACTCAGTATAGGATTGACATGCTTACATGTCCATAATAACTTATCTTTTTAAAAGCATGAAATATGAAATAAGAAAATAAAAAGTTAACTACTAAGTTAAGTATTATGTCATTCCTAACTGCCAAATAATAAAAAAAAATATGCATCAGACAAACTTAGATAAATTTCAAAAGGCTGTTCTTTGTCAAACAGCGGCAAGGAATGCCAGATATAGTAAATCAAAAAAAAAAAATCCATGTCAATCAAGAAAATATTAAAACATAAAATAAAACTGTACTGGAAATTAACTTAAACACCTACCTTTTAAACAATTTGTAAGTTTAAAACACTAACAAATATTAATTTATATATATATATATAGGTGCTATCTTCTTTCTTCCGGTTGCGACCTATTATAATGATCAGTACTAATAACACTTTGAAATCACCAAATACACGTAAATTTTAAACAAGAAGCATGTATAGGTCAACATATATTATCATATCATGTAAAGAGAGAAAACTGAAAGCGAAAAAGTAAAATGCTGTATTAAAGTTTTAAAAAGAAAACGAAGCATTTCCCTGTTCATGCTTTTGAAAGGAATTATATTAAAAAGTTTGTAAAAAAAATATCTGTCTTTATAATCCTTGGTACACATTCTTTTTTTTTTTTGCGTAGAACAAACCAACACCTGTCCAAACACATTTTTTTTTATATTTTCCTGCCTAACAAGATATTTGAAGAGATTTCACAAGTAGCAGAGAGCCGGTTCTGTATAAATTAAGTTGGTGCAATCGGATCATCGGACAGAGAAGGAAGCGAATTTCACAAACAACGATTGATGATCGATGAATTTGCATCCCATTATGTGCAGAAACATACCAGTTCACATGGCACTGAATTTTAATTAAAGATTTTTTTTTAATTTTGTAGAACACGTCGACTGCCAAATAAAACCATGACACAGAGGAGCACATACAGTAGGTGATATAGTGTACCACTGATCGCAGGGATGAGCATAGAAACCAGTCAGCAGTCTTTAATTACTAGAGCAGAATTTTGAAGAAATGTAGCAGCGCGTCACTGACATATCGGTCAGGACAGAACAGCAACTATGATGATGGTCCGCAAATAGACCTTAGCAAGTGATGGACGATGAATCACAGGTCAGCAGGCAGGTAAAATGCACGGTTACAACTATATAGAGTAGACCGGGGCTAGTTGGCCATAGGGGCATGTTGGTCCAGTCGCGATATTTTTTAAACTTTGCGATCGGTGACATTGTCAGTCCAGCCAAGTATGCGTCGCTTCGCTTTCTTCCTCCGACATCAGCATCATTGAAGTCTGTTAAAGAATTATTGAGAATTTTCAAATTTATGAAAAAGGAGAACGCATAATTTTTTTTTAAATGTCCCTTGGAAACCTATAACTGAAGGCTTATTTTTTTTTTTTTTTTTTTTTAAATATATTTTTTATTATACTTCAAATTTTGATTCATATTTTATTTATCACTTTAAAAAAATGGTGTAACGTTACTTTAGACATTTTTTGCCAGCATGCTGCAACCAATTCTATATATGCATTCTTAAGATTTTTTTCGCAAATTCACTTCGAAAGAATATAAATCGGAATTGGTGTAGCAGTAGTAAGAAAGAACTATGCAGAAATAAAATTATTTAGAATATAGACATTTTTAATTATAATACGCATACCAATACACTAAGAAACAACTATATAAGGCAGACCGGGGCTAGTTGGCCATAGGGGCATGTTGGCCCAGTCGCGATATTTTTTAAACTTTGCGATCGGTGACATTGTCAGTCCAGCCAAGTATGCGTCGCTTCGCTTTCCTCCTCCGACATCGGCATCATTGAAGTCTGTTAAAGAATTATTGAGAATTTTCAAAAATTTGCAAAGGCGAGTAAATTTCCTCTCTTATAAATAATCGGTTTTTATTTGTTTGTAGATTACATTTTAGATTTTGATATATAATAATTCAGAAAAATAATTGTTCGTAGTTATGGTAGGGCATGTTGTTTATTGAAATACTTTCAGAATAATTTCTTACAGTCATGAAAAACTAAAATGGCAATACGGGGTTTGTTGGCCCATTTGGTACGTGGGATTTTGGCCCGTCGGGCCAAAATTCCCCGTAGGAATTTCGCTCTCGGTTATTGGAATTTTGATAGTTTTAATGAATTATTTTAATAAACTAAAAAAATTATTATTATTTTAATTAATTTATTATTAATTAATAGTAAGGAATTATTTTATAATCGAATTCCTGGTTATTCTAGTCAATCTTTTTAAAAAATGAAGTTATAATGCAGTTCACCTCCTCCTCAAATTAAATCAGCTGCTCCTGTTGTAAAAACACATTTATAACTTTCATAATTATAAAAAAAAAAATCCTTGTTGGCTTGGCCTACAGTCGCAGGTAGATTTCGAAGTTAAGTACTAATTTCACAAGAATTTAACGGATTAAGGGAAATATGTTTTTTACCTTATACAACACACACCCCCCCCACACACACACACTTTTTTGTTTTTAATTTCTTTTTGCTGTAAGAGGTTCTCATATCAAAAGCTTGTCAATACAAAAGTTGTAGATAATATTAAGAGGATTTATGATAAATTTAAGTGAATTTGATATCTTGTGAATTGACGAAGTTATGAATTTTCTTCTTTTGAAAACCCTATTTTTGCACTCCTTGAAGCCATTTTTAATTATATCAAAAATCTGTCATGCATAATTCTTTGGCCCTTTTCCTAAAAGTTTATATATATATATATATATATATATATATATATAATTGAACTGGGGGTGGTTTTGGCTCTAAGGGTCATGATAGTTGTAGATCTGCAAAGGTTTTTCAAAAATTCCAACAAATGGGAGAATGCAATATGTAGTATTTCTTACGAAATCTACTTTAAAGTTCGGCCTCCTAGTATTATATACTACCGCTAAAAGTAACAAATCTAACAATCAAAATCTACCCGACTCTGATATTTCTCAATTATTAATAAAATCGCCTTCCCCCCCCCCCCCTTCCAGAGAAGAGTTTTCCACAAATAATGCTTTAATAACATTACATTTTATGAAGTGAAAACCTCTTACCTCGTATTTCAAAGAAGCTGCATTACCCAAAGAATCATGAAGCAATAATACATTTACTGACACAAATTTGAAGGGAATATTGCGTTAGAAAAAATATTATAAACGAAAGAAAATAATTATTGCACTTAACAGATGTACAGAGGCCTTGATACAATTTATTTATCATCTCGTGTTTATAATAAATCACCTAATTAAGGATGAATGATTTTTTATGTTACTGTACTCTAAGATATACGGTGTTTTAACATCTATCATGTCTTTTTAAAAATTTATCACTGTTCCGTAATGTATTAAAGGCATTTTTTATGAGAAAATAAAATCAATTTTTCAAGCGACATTGTGTCAATTTGAGCTTCTAAACTAATACTTATAGTTAATATTTTCAAGTTTTTCTATTGTGACTTCTTCCTGAAAGTACACTGATACTGGTAACATAAAAAGAAATTTAAAATGTTGAATTGTAATTTTTTAAAAAATATTAGAAGAAAAAGCGGACTAACTAGCCCCAGTCTACCCTATATATTGCTTGTGAAGGCCTCAATCCTTGCGTACAATTTACGTAAAATCATTAAACATGACAAAAACCCAACTCACCCGTGTGAAATCTACATGAATAAGTATTACAATTAATTATAAAGTTCGTATTGTTATAAAATAAATAATACTAAAGTCCGTATATTTCCGACTTCATTAATTGGATTAACAGTTCAATTCTTATGCACAATTCCAGTAAAATTCGGCTATAAACATAACTGTCCCCGTCAATAATCGTGTTTTTGTAAAGTCAGGTGAATCCAACTTTTCGCAATTAAACTCTACGACATTCATACTACTTATAATTCTTTTTTTCCCTGAAAAATATGCCACACACATCAAAACTGTTTCCACTATAATCCAGTTAGTTGTTCTGAAACTTGCTCTTCAATAAATTTCCAAATGAAAAGAAATAAAAAAATTTCAAAGTTTTGCAAATTTGCTTATTTAGCAATCGTATTCCCTGACTATTCAGAAGTGATATTTCTGAAGTATGACATTAAAAAATATCTAGACATAAATATCTATTTACAGTTACACAATAAACTTGCTTTGAAATTTTCACAATTGTCTGTAATAATATACGGCATTTACCTATACGGACAAGAAATGCAATTAACTGATATCTCGTCATGAATAATTAAAGAACTTTTCCCAATAATATCTAATTCATACTTATAATTCTTTTTTGTTTCTACTAGACATGTCTGGCACTCAAACATGTTTCCACTATAATTCAGTTAGTTGTTCTGTCAGTAGTGTTTTATTAAATATACATTGTTGTGACGATTTGGACGTCATAACACACAGGGTCACGCGACCATTGTAAAAATGGTTAGTACAATAGAAACAGTTATCCCGATCTGCGTTGTGAAAAGATCAAATGGGATAATGTTAATTAATAAATTAGTAGAGAAGAAAATTTTGGAATAAGATTAATTTTGACAATAACTCAAGGACGCCTTATTTAACGTTGAAATGGAAATATCGAACTTGTAGGTTGCATAGAGAAACGTCCAATTCTAATAATTTCAAAATACTAGTTCTTTAGATACCATAAATTATGAATATTATCTAAAAGGGAACAAGGAAGAAGTACAAAGGAAAGACATATAAGTATACATACATAAACAAACTTTATTTTCATTTATATAAAATTCATGATTCAAATATGATTTGTTATATCACAATAATCTTTTCAAATTTAGATTCAAATTATCTATCATCTTTATCAGAATATAACATAGTTCCATTCTCATTAGAACAGCAAAACTTTTATCAAAATTATATTTTGTTACTTATTTTTTTTTAATTAATTTATGTTATCTTATACTTGCCCTTTTTGTTCACAGCACGATCCGATGATGGGGCTTTTGCTAAAATTTTAATCAAAATTTTATTTATGGAAAGATAATTTCCGTTATCATTAAAATCTTTATCATAATCAATCATAATATTCAATGACATAAGATTATGTACTTTAGTGAAAATTTAGAAAATTAGTTGCTTAATATTAAATGTACACATTATAAGAAAACATGAAAACAATAGCCACGAATATATATTGAAATAAATATAAGGAATTTCTCACCCAAATAGGCTTCTATCTTTTCTGTAATCATCCAAATCATACAGTTTTATCATAGTTTATGGAATCCTAAGCAAACACAAATGAGTTCATCTGGGCATAAAGTTCCTTGTTTTTATATGTATAGTTCAGGGTATCCAAAACAAACACAAATGAGTTCATCTGGGCATAAAGTTTTTTTTTTCTTTTATATATGTAGAGTTCATGGGGATCTTTCACCAACCAATTTCACTTTCTTTAGGCACTCTATGACGCATGAAAATTATTCGAGCTCCAACTCCACAATGTACGCTTTCATTGGCAAAATCTGCAGACACTTCATACATCTCTCTACTATCTACTTAGCTTATATCTCCACATCAGGTGAAATCTTCTGTAAAATTTTGCATCAATTTATTTTCAAAGACTTGTCTGCTCTCAGCGATCTTCGTCAATAGATCTTGACAAGGATAGGTCTACTCTCAGCATTAATTTCCATCATCATTTCCTTTTTTTCTGCATCAATCATTTTTTTGTGACAAAGACTTGTCTGCTCTCAGCATTCATTTCATCGCTAATTTTTGTATTGTCCTTAAAAATTGCTGCGAAGGAAATTGATGTAAAATATTGAAGTATCTGGATCGTCTTAGAGGAAGTCACATCTTAAAATGTTATAGAACCTCTTGAGGACGAGACACAAGACTTAATAATTTTCTCTCATTCCATCTTCCAAGATCCAATTATTTTTTTTGGGAGGGCTAAATTAACCCAGAGCTGTCATTCTGATTGGAGGCTACTCCTGGTCCCTTATTGGTACTCTAAGCATCCCCATCTATGGGCGTGCCAATTTATTTTTCACTGCATAGCATTAACTTAATTTTTTTTCCTTTGCATCAGGTTTCTCATGGAAATCACCACCCACGTCGAGTGTTGTAAAACCACCTTAATTGATAGAAAATTTATGGTTTCAACATCGTAAATTTTCTATTCTTTCGCTATACATTTTCTGTCCAAGGCTGGCGTCAGTACTGTTCGCTTTATCTGTAATTTCCTATTTTCTGTCTGGTCTTATTTGGGGTGTTTTATTTTATTACACTGTTTTTGCACATATAAATATTTACAATTCGAAATTTTTAATTTTCAATATTAATACAAAATAAATTCACAATTCATATTCCTTGTTTTTTTCTAAACATACCAATACCAAACAACATATATATTATTTTTCTTACGCATTATATAATTATTCATTTTAATATACTTTAATTTTGGTGTATTTTTATGTTATTTTAATTTATTGTATTAATTAATTAATAAAGAATTACTTTCCGAGAATTCAATTATTTTTAAATGTTATTGGATCGTGCGAAAATTATTTAATTAGTTAAATTAATAACAAGCCTTTATGTGCAGATTTCTACACGACATACATCTGAAATGAAAAAGAAAATTCGAAAGTGTTGCATGTTTTATTATTCAGTATTCTGCTTTATAAGCTATTCAGAAGTGATATTTTAGAAATTTGATAAAGCATACAAATCATAAGAAATTACTTATAAGTACATAATAAAGTTACTTCTGAAATTTCATATGTATATAATGTATAACATTTATATATTCAGATACGAAATGCAGTTATCTGGCATCTCATCATGAATAACTAAACAAATATCACAAAGCGCTTTATTTTGAAACATTATTCTTTAGTTGCATTTTATTACTTCCAAAGAAGTGTAAGAAAAGAAATAATAAGAAATTTTCTTTTCTAAATATCTGCGGATTCGCAGAAACATAATATGGGCTTTGTTTTTGTTTGCGCTAGAAACCTATACAAAAACAAATACTTTTGTTGTTTGTTTTCTACAATGAAATGTTAAGTTGAATGAATACATACAGTTCAATTAACATCCGTATCTAAATTTCCAACTGGATAAGGAGTTTTGTAACAAAATTCATGGAGTATAACATATATTATATGAACTTTAATAAGTTGAGTGTATTACATAAAATGTGACTTTAAATAACTGAAGAGATATTGCAAGTTAAAAAATATATTTTATATAAAACTTCTTATTACCTTCAAGCTTTTATAAGTTCTTCATCAGAGAATATGCGAATAACAGGATATAAACATGATATAATATCCGAAGTAAATGTTTGTGTTAAAAAATTACTTAATTGCTGACTAAAGAGGGACTTCAAAAAACAAACAAATAAATAAATAAATAAAAATAAAAGGAAATTGTAAATATTGTACTATTTATTATTGCCTTACAATAATAAATAGTACATACAAACATACCTTTTTAAATTAAAAAATCAAACATATATTTTTTACATAGAACATTGACTAGTATTTTATATGAAAAAAAAATGATTAAAAGTTTAATTTGAAAATTAAAGTTCAAGTTTCCCATCGCATGTATAGGTACACAAGGTCGTGTGCCAATACATCCTCATAATGATAACATGAATATTATTAAAATATTCTCTGGTGAAGAGCTTAGATAAACTTGAAAGTACTAAGAAGTTTTAAATAATTGTATGTTTTAAACTTGTAACATCTCTTTATAATGTTTAGTCCCATTTTAAATAAAACAGTGAACTTGTTAAAGTTCATATAATATATTTTATGTTTGATTCAAGGTGAAATATTGCGTTTCGTATTATGATATTATTCTTGAAATATTATCTAAAATAAATTTTACTCAGTTTGTGTTTAGCATAAAAGAATGAAATTTATTTTTGTAATTTTTGATAAAATAATTCTGACTTATATCTTTAAAATTTAATTACATTTTCGTAAAGCAGAGATGTGTTTATATCCCTCCATGTGTTCCTGCATCATTTTAACGTAAAAAAAAAATAGCACATATAACTAATGTAGCTTTTCTTTGAGATGTTAAAGTAGTATGTTTAAATTGTATTTTAAAGATTTATGTTTAAATAGTATCATAATTCAATAGAAGAATAATAACTTTTCTTTAAAATTTTGTAAGTAAAGATATATATATATATGTATATTTGAAATTTTACTATGACACATTTTACTACTAAATGTGCAAATGTACGGTCGAGGAAAAAAATAAACACCCCTACTAAATCTGCAACAAATTATTGTAGAAGAAAGTTATTGGTACCAAAAGATTGGGAATAAAGTCTACTTTTAGTTAGATTTCGTATGAAATACTACCTATTATAATCTCACCCATGTTGGAATTTCTGAAAAATGTTTGCAAATCTACACCGATCATGACTTCTAGAACCCCAAAACACTCTCATTAAAAAACTATATATATATATCACTTTTTTATGGACACGATATCTTCCGTAATTCTGTACAAATCTATTCCAAACTGATACATAAAATCAAGAGGCATAAAATCTCGGTCAAGTTCGTTAATGGGCAAAATCGGACCAAGGAATTTGTAAATAGGAAGGGGTTTTGGGAAAACCGACTTAACCCCATAACTTCTTCATTTTTTTTACATATCAAATCAGTTTAAAGTTTTTATTACTTCTAAAAATAGGGCCAAAATTTTATGTACTATTACATATTTTTGATAAAATTAATAATGGTCTCAAGGTGCGCAAAAAATAGGGTTTTGGGGAGAAAAATATTCATAACTTCGTCAGTGCTCAAGGTATTAAATCCAATTAATTTTATTATAATCCTCCTTAATATTATCTACAACGTTTATATTGACAAGTTTTTGATAGGACAAATTCGTACTGAAAAGGGGGGGGGGGGCGAAGTAGAAAAAAAATCCATAACTTCATCAACTCACAAGATATAAAATCCCCATGAATTTAATTTATATCTCCTTAATATTATCTACAACATTTATATTGATAAGTTTTTGGTAAAACAAATAAAAAATACATAGCGATTGATGAAAAATATCATCATGTTAAGGGCGTATTCAAATCCAAACTGCTTATTTTCTGACATATTTTTAAATTCACTTTTGCTCGCAAACGCATCCAGTTGGTAGATTCTCTTATTCAGAAACAGTATAATGTACAGTAATGGTCAAACTATTGATAGAGGCAGAATATATTTCAAAAAATGATCTCAAAGTGGGCATTTTGAACCGAATTTCCCGAAGCGATTGTGTTGGAAATGAAAAATATTGTTCTACTGAGAATATAATTGTTTATAAATCATGATTTAATTAATTTAACAAAAAATAAAGACACAGATCGCTTATAAATCCCTTCAAAAATCACGTCAGCAAGTTTCATATTTTTGCTTTTAAAAATGAATCTGAAAATATGCCAAAAAATTTCGAGTTGTTGATGATCAAAAAGTATTTTTTTTTAATACCGCCTTAACATGATTCTTATAAAATCAGCTCTTATATAAAAATGCAATAAAAACTCGTCAAATGTGGTTAAATAAAATTGTTAAAGTTGGTTTATAGCTAATCATGATTTAGTTTTTGTTGTTGAAATTAGCAATTAACTTCGAAATCTACCTGCACCTGTAGGCCGAGCCGGCAGGGATTTTTAAATAATGCATAGAATATTTGCTTGGGGGAGAATCTACATTTACCAAACGAACACAAAATTTGTTTGGGATCCACTAGCAGTACTCATGTTTGACACAATAAATAAATTCTAAACCCTTCAATTAGCCTAATACAAATTTCCATGAAAATCGTGCGATTAATTTCTGAGAAATTAATTATTTTAAAATGAGCATCCTTTGGGGGCTGTATCCAAATTGTAGTTTGATACTCGATTGTTCAAATGTTACAGAATGACTACGTCACTTTTATTAATATATATTATTTCATTTCAATATGACCATTTCACTCGCTTAATATGATTTGATTTCTGCCATCACAAATTTTTCAATAAAATAAGTAAAAAATATTTTTTTTAATTATGCTTTTCTGAGCATCCCCTTAAATTATCATTTTGAGTTTATTCTATCATCATTTGAAAAGTACTTATGAGAAAACTTTAAATTGGGAATTTTCATAAATATAAATATATCAAAAAATTGTAGGTCATAATATATTTTTTCTATTAATAATTACATAATTCATACTTCATATCATAAGAATTTTAAAATTTCAAATTCATTGTATTTATGTTTGGAAATTTAGTATTATAACAACAAAAAAAATTATCACATTACGATTATAATTTCAGGAGATATTAATAGAAATATGAAAATGTAATTTAACATTAGTGGCTGTAAATTTAGAATAATTATAATTCAAAAACCTTACATTCAAATGACTTGAAATTTCTTTTCTAGGCATAGTCTGAGCCGAAGTTTTAAAACATATTGTCAAAATTGGGTCTTGCCACTGAAATAAAAAACAAAGTTTGGTCTTGTTTTGATTTAGAGATGGCCCCTAAGCAAAATTTATATGCATCATTTAAAAATAGGCTTTATTTCCATTCATTTAGTACCAGTAACTTTCTTCTATTGTAATTAGTTGCAGAGTTAGTAAGGTGTGTTTGCTTTTTTTCCACGATATTACACTATGCTAGTTTTATAATGTACATACCAAATCTCATTTAAATAATTATTTCAAGAAATGTAGTCTTTTGTAAGTACCACGTATCAATTTAAATTTCCCACATTTATTCTTACTAAAAATATACATCTTTATCAAGAACTCTTTTTATAATAATAAAAAAAGATAAAGAAAAAAAGATGTTACTTACTACATTGCTCCATTTTCAAGACATTTTCAAATGAGGTTTTTCCGACCCAATAAACCGAATAATTAAATTCATTATCTTCTTTGAGATCCCAAAATAAAATACAAAATATATATATGGTTACAAAATACATGTAATAAACTTAACGGTAAATATATAAATAAGTATTACGCGTAGAAAATTTAATTAATTATATAGTTTGTGTATATGTAATTTTATATATATGAACAATTTTATGATTATTATAGAATTTTCTTTTATTAAATATTATTATTATTTAAATTTTAATTGAAGCAATAAATAATTTTTTTAATTAACCTATTTCTGCTTTTATAAATTTATAAAAATACCTAAAAAATCACTAAGATAAAAATTGAAAAATATAAAGAACGTGTATATCTTAACAGATTATTATAAGACACTAACTTGAGACATTAAGTTAGATGCGATTATTTTTTCCATTTTTATATCAACCGAAATTTTAAATGTTTAGTATACCTTTATTTTATTTTATTGAAAGAAATTTTACTTTTAACTATGCAATATATACAGTGGTGGCCAAAATTGTGGACATTTTTAGAAATTTTCATGTTTCATAACTTTGTGTACTTGAAGATTATAATACATTCCACTTAAATACAAATGTTTATATATCAAATTCAAGGAAATTTTATAACAAAAACATAATTAAAATATCTACATTACAAAAAAATGCTTACAAACATAAGATCTATCTTAGATTTCATTGTATATTAACGTTACACTTACACATTCAATATACTCTTGTTTTTTATTACAGCTTCACAGCGTCTTTTCATTGAGAGAACTAGTGACTTGCGTTCATCCTTTTTAATGATATAATGCCAATAATCAATTATAGCTACAATAAGTTGCGATTTATTAGATCGAAGTTTTTTTGTACAAGGATTTTCAAACGTCGCCACAAATTTTATATAGGATTCAGATCAGAACTGTTTCCTGGCCAGGGTAATAACTGTATGCTTTTATTTTTAAAACATTTTTTGCATACTTTTGCCGTATGCCATGGAGCTGAATCCTGCTGAAAGGTAAATAATACCTTATTGGGGAAGATATCCCTGATGGAAGGTGTCAAATTTGGTTGCAGGACAGTTACGATGTTTTTTTTTTTTTTTTATTCAGAATTCTATCAATTACTTGAATGCGGCCCAGATCATCTGCAGATATACATGCCCAAAACATGACATTTGTTCGGTTTTTTGTAGTTGCTTCAGTGAGACCAGGATACAACTCTTCTCCTAATCTACATCTCACGTATTTTCGCTCATCACTACAAAAGAGAGACATTTTACTCTCACCGCTCCAAATTATTCGCTTCCACTGATTTTCTGACCAATTAATGTGTTCTTTTGCATACTGAACTGGTTGCTTGCGTTGCTGAAGATTTAAAAATGGTTTTTTCCTTGGAATTCTACCTTTCAGTCCAAAACCTGGTAATCTTCTTATTATTCTTGAACTAACTGAAATAACCATTGCGTTCATTGCACATCTAAAAGGATCTGATTAAATTCTTCTATCATTGAGGCCAATCCTTTTATCTTTCTATCGTCAGAAGAACTTGTGCATTTTTTTCAGTCTGATATTGTCTAATTTATCACTGATTTAGTTTCTTCATAACGTAAGCACAACATTCGTACGCCGTATAAAGTGACTGATCCACCAGCCTGTCTTGCAATTTCAGCATAGGGTGACCATTTTCTCACAATATGACAATTCGGATTCTTTTTGTAATGTCTTATCAGTTTTTGTTGTTGATGACATTGTTATAAATTATTTGCATTAAGAAAAAATAGAAATATTAAAAAATATATATATTATTCTATTTTGTTACATCAGTATTCACCCATCTACAAAATTAATTCCATCTAAATACTGGTTTTACCAATCAAAACATACTACAGTTTCGTTACTGCCATTTGATTGGTTCTCAGAAGAGTCACTGTGATTGGCTAGGAAACTTTTATCGCAATGCACTTCAGCATTGATGACTAATTTTGTTTGTATTTTATACTGAAGTAATGCAGATATTTTAATTCTCTTTTCTTTTATTAAAATCTACATTATATTTCCTTCAATTTGATACATAAACATTTGTATTTAATAGAAAATTAATATATTTTATAATCACACTAAGATATAAAACAAGAAAATTTCAAAAAATGGCCAAACTTTTGGCCACCACTGTATATATATGCGTTTAATCGTCACAGCCTTCTTAAATGGATAAAAGTTATTAATGTTCTCATTACATGATGAATTTCAGATATTTTTTCGCTGAAATGTGTATTTTTTGAAAAATACGTTACAAAATTATCTCTGATTTCAAAATCAATGTCAGTATTATAGTGCCTTAGGACCAAATATATTTCAGGATTATTTAGATTCGTTCGGAAGAAAACAAGCTATTTGGCAGATTCGTTATAACCTTAAATAACAAGGCGAAATACTTTTCTATAAGCAAGTATTTATATATATTTTCGAAACTTTATTATACAGTCACTTTTTTTCCTGTCTAAAAATTAATTAAGCATAGTTGTCACTTATTATAAAATATAACTTTTGTAAACCAGTAATTTGCGTATAAAAGTTGAAAAAGATTAATTAGTTTGTAAAGAACAATTATATTTTGACACAATTTAAAATATATATATATATATATATATATTTTAATTTGTTTCTGCTTTTCTAATAATCATATGACTAAGCTACGTTCCTTCCTCAATTTTTTTAAAAATAGGTACACTGCAAATAGAGGCGTCTTAAATTTAGACACATATGTGACTGAAAAAGAATTTCAGTCACTTAAGTGTCTGAATCTGAAAATTCAGACATAACAGGCGTCTAAATTTAAGACACATAAATGTCTTACTATGATCATGCTATAAACGAACCGAGAAACATGTGTAAATTATCCAACAACCGTCTGATTTTAAGACGATACGCTCCAAGCGATAGTTAAACATCATCTTTGGTCATATTCTTAACAGCCAATCAGAACGGTGATTTCCGCGCGTGTCATCTACAGCACCTTCATGAGATAAGAACAGAAACAATTAAATTTTCACCGCCGCCATTGCTTGGATTAAAAGGAAATGTGTTAATCTGGGTATTTACTGAACGAACGAGTAAGTCATATTTAATTCTAATATTTTATTCCGATAGATTTGTATCCTTTTGAATATGAGTGAAATCGTTTATAAAAATTTATCTCTTTTCTGTAGTTTAATGCTAAATTTTTGATTTCACTAACGGTCGTCTGTTATATGCCTTCTTAATGTAACGGAATGAAATATAATTGTTTTGAAAATTAAATAGCAATGCTGTAATTCTATTTGCTTGACCTTTGTAAATAAACGAATGAGTGATAGTTTAATCTTCATTTTCGATAGGGTGATGTGAAATAATTATAATTTGTCTTTGCTCAAAAACAAAACTTGCAACATAGGTTTGAAAAGTTGAATGATTCATCGCTTCATTTATCAGAGATAAAAACATTAAATTGAAGCCATTTGTAACTGTGTTTATTCAATGTTTGTTTTTTACTGTTTACTGACTATAAACGCTTGTAGTATATGACATCAGGCATTTATTTTATTTTTTGTAATTATTATTTTGGAGCTAAATATGATGATTCATATTATTATGATATTAGGAAAAGTTTTCAGATTGAAAAAAAGCATTAATACTGTGAAATTTGACTGTATATATTGCAGTTTTTAATCACGGAAATTGAAACTTTATAAAGATTTATTCTTATTGATTTTTTAAATTTATTATTGAAAATCGTAAATTTTGATATCCAATGTTTCAGATTTAACATTTACCAAATTTCTAAAAATAATATGAATTTTTTATATCATCCAGTAAAATTTTTGAAACATTAAACAAACGGAGAAACATTTTATTCATATTTTGCACTTTACGTTGCAGTTTAGCAGTATAATTATAAAGTTTAATTAATATTTTTTGTGTTTTTTAAATTGGTATATTAATTTTTTTATTTATATGCAAGCATTTTTTTTGCGATATTTTATTCATGATTTTAAATTTTTAAAATTGAGTAATGCGAGAAATAATTATTAAATTTCCTTTTACTGCAATCTAATTTGCAACGTTTCTGGTACAAGTAATTGTTGGCACAAAAAAAAAAAAAAATTACACATGATAATTTAGACATAAATAAAGAGTTGTTTATGCCTTGATATGAAGTTTATGTATAAAGCTGCCTTATATTTTTAAAAGTTCGTATTTACTTATATGATACAGTATTAAATATATTTTTAAGCCATTTAATAACTTCTTTTTTATGTTCAAAACATTTTTCAAACAATTAAGAATAGTGCATATACTGTCTGATATATATATATTTTTTTACTTTCTATTTTCATCTGTTTTTTTTTCTATTTCTTAGATCAATATTTTCTTATCAAATATATAAAATCTATTTAGCTCATATTCAAAGGATACAAAGTTTACAGGAATAAAAAATAAAATAAATAAAATATGACTTATATCGTGTTGTTCCATAAAAAAGAATAGTAATGATATACATTTTTAAGCAAAGCGGGTGAAAATTTTAAATTGAATACGGAATATGTTTAAAGAAAATTATATACATATTCCGAAGAATGATATATAAAATTAGATACAAAACTGGTGTTTACTTTTAACTAAACAATGACAAATTACCTAAAAAGAAAAACATATCTTACACATTTTTACTACTTAAAATGACTTAACTATTTTATTTATATGTACTTAAATGACAAATACAAAAATGGCTATGTTTTGAAATTAGAAGTAATTTTTTTTCTCAATGCTATTAAAATAGAATATTTATTTACTATTTTATTATTTACTCATGGTTATATAGCTGTTGTGATTACCATCTGATACATATGTAAAATTGCCTATGGGGCAAAATCTAATTTTTGAATTATATAAATTTTCCTTTTTTGGAGGGCGGGACGGGGGGGGGGGGGGATTTTCTTGTCCATTTTCACGTCCACGGGATTTTTTAAATCTCTTTCGACATTCCACCGAGTATGATAAATATTTTGAACTTTTAGAGTAGGGCAAGACAAAAAAAAAAATATATATATATATATATCCATATACCTTAAAAACCCTTTATAGCGGACACTTCGGGACCGCGAAATTTGTCCGATAATCGGAGATGCCTGCTTTTGTGAGGTAAAAATAATACAAATATGTATGCCTTGCGGATCAAAAAAGTATTAGCTAAATCGAAGTATCCGCTATTCGGGAATGTCCATTAACCTCCATAACGGATACTCCCGAATACCGAGCATCTGCATTTAGCTAACCATACTGCAGGGTTGCATTTTTTGCAAAAGGACTCCTTGATTAAAGCATGCGTAGTGCCCGTTCTCTTACGATTTTAGTTCCCCAAATTTCATGTGCAATATTTGCGAAGATTATATTTTAAATCTCTTTCGAAATTGTACTGATTATAATCAATATTTTGAACTTTTAAAGTAAAATAAGATTAAAAACAAAATTTTAAAAAATCTAATATTTAGATAAATATTTTTTCTTTTTAATCTTATTCTACTCCTGAAGTACAAAATATTCATTATAATTAGTACAATGTCGTAAAAGATTTAAATTATCAGCTTTACGAAAATTGCATACTAAAATTGGGAGCACCAGAAAATCAGGCGGTATGGGGGTAGAGGGGGCAGGACAACGGCCAGATATTTTTCCAGTATTCAGCGTGGTCAAACATGGCTACATAAAATGCTTACAAAAATGTCTGCGATTCAGACATTTCAAGTGTCTGAAATTCAGTCGCAAAAAGTGTCTGAAAAAATTCAGACATTTTAAAATGTCTGAAAATTGAACACTCCGTTTCAGACACTTAAGTGACTGAATTTCAGACATTTTAATTTGCAGTGTATAAGTGAATTTTTTTATACATAAATGTTATTTCTTTTCGTAATATTTAATGACAGTAATTAAGTGTCTTATATTAAGCCACTTTTTTTCTTCTATGTCTCAAAAAACTGAGATTTACATAATTCCTTAAAAACACAGGAATCATTCCTTAGAGGATACAATATCCATTATGTATAAAATATATGGGATATGGAAATTTAAAATTGTATTTTTATCATATATAATAAATTAGACATGTATAAATTCGATTATAAAATTATAACTATTAATTATAGTCATGTTATTAAAATGAAATATAAATATCTTCAATGTCAAAAATATTCTAATTTTTAATAAAATAAAGTTTAAATCAAATTTTATATTTTAAAATATCTAATACATTTTTAAAACAATTTTAAATATGGGTATTTTGAATTGCAGGTTATAGCAGGGATAAAAATATCCTTAATAAATACATGGAAGTCCTTAGAGGGAATTTCATATAACAGAAGAGAAATGGCTGTAAAAGGATAACCGAAAAGTCAATCGAATGCATTTATAACCGAGAACTAGTGTAAATTTAGAGAGAGGATCTTTTTTGTGTTTTTAAACACATATATGTTTAACAGCGAAATAACGATATTTTCTTAGGTACAGTATATTCAACATACAAAATATACAATTAGTTTCATTTAGTTTTTTCACTTAGTTTCACAAAGTCATCTAAATGTGTTTATGAATATCGAAAATGAAATCTCGACATCTTAACCGGATGGTGATCCATTAGCAACGTGAAAATTCTTTTCTGCAGCACATGAAAATTTAATCTGAATTTTGAAATATTAAGTTTTTAAAAGAAATTTTAAATAAATTAAATTTCAAGATCGTGATTTGTTAGAAGTAATTTTTTTTTGCGTTAAAAGAACTGATTTATTAAAGACAGATAATAATTAAAAAATACTTAGTAAATAATTAATTTACAATAATAAACAACACATACAACCATGACTGTTTCACCAAAGACAGCGATTTTTTTTCTTACATATATCATGGGAAAGTACACTATATGGCCAAATGTGGCCGGTCACTTGCGATTTTAGACGTTTTGTTAAATATCTAGAAAAAATACATGAGGAATTAACCTGAAACTGCAGTTGTGTAAACAGTATAGTATTGGTTATACATTAGAGAAGATTTTTTCCCGAAACCCCATAGGGGACCGTCAACAAATTGGAAAAGAACGAATATCTTTTGGATAACCCTGTAAAAACTAATGTAGCAAAAGCGTTCAAATTCGAGATTATTAATAAGTGGCTTTTTTGTAATATAATGTGTTCATTTTTATGAGGACAGCATGTATACTTGTAGAGAAATTAAGGTTTTTATAAAAACAGTCAGAATTTCCGCAAGATTTTTGCTTATAATTTGCAGAGTTCTTAATATAAAGAAAAGTTTCAGAATTGTGTATCAGAAGAACAAATTTGTACACAATACTCTGCAATCAGAATTCAAATATAATAAAATTTAGGTGAAAAATGAGCATGTTTACTAAAAAATGTTTCACTGCGCATGCTTGAATGCAATCAAAATATAATGTGCATAATGTATTAGCTAAGTAAGTAAGCCACACAGAGCAACTTGTGTGAAAATCTCAAAATCATAGCTTGAAAATTCTGAAAATTACCGTCGATAGAATAAATTCGAAATCCGTTGTTCCCAGAAAGAAGCAAAAAGATGAGGGGTTGTATCAAATATCTGTTTATTAGTACCAATATAGCGTACACAATATTGCACGTAGTACTATATTTGGATACAACCTCTCATACTTTTCCTTCCTTTTGGGAACAACGGATTTCGAGCTTATTATGTCAATGATCATTTTCAGAATTTTAAAGCTATGATTTTGAGACTTTCACAAAAGTTGCTCTATATTCTTAGCTAATACATTATGCTTATTATATTTTGATTGCATTCGTGCATGCGCAGTGAAACATTTTTTAGTAAACCTGCTTATTTATCATTCCATTTTTATTTTTTTTTTTAATTCTGATTGCAGAGTATTGTGTACAATGTTGTTTGTCATATTTTCTGAAAAGAACTTTTTTTATATTAAGAACTATGCAAATTATAAGCAAAAAATAATTATAAGCGAAATTTGGGACTGTTTTTATAAAAACTTTAATTTCTCCGTGAGTATACATGCTATCCTCATACAAATGAACACAGTATATTGCAATAAGCCACTTGTTAATAATATCGAGTTTGAACGCTTTTGCTACATCAGTTTTTACAGGGTTATTGAAAAGATATTCGTTATTTTTCAATTTGTTGACGGTCCCCTATGGGGTTTCGGGAAAAATTCTTCTCGGAAATATATGACCTATACTATACTGTTTACAAACCTGCGTTTCAGGTTAATTCCTTATGTATTTTCTAGGTATTTAACAAAACGTCTAAAATCGCAAGTGACCGGTCACCTTTTTCTATATAGTGTATTTTATATGAAAGAATTTGACTACACTAAAATATATATTTGCTTAAAAGACGTTATAAAAACACATTAAAAGTAAATAAAAAAAAAATATTTACATTTTCAACTACTTTACTGAGAGTCATCAGAATGTATAACATAAAATTACAAATACAATGTAAAGAACATATAGCGGACATAAAATATAATAGAGGTAATACTGTTTTATCCCGGCTGAATTAAATAGAGAACATTAACATACTTTTTAAGGAGAGTAGAGATAATCTCCAGGTCTGATTTCATTTACAATTATTCATAAGAGATTCCATTGAAATTTATTTAAGAGGTTTAGGAGTTTGTAACGATACATTATCTTTTCGCATCCCGAATTTATGGAATGAATTGTTGGACAACTTACGGAGTCGCGACATAGAGGGAACACGTGCGATCGCGAAAATATAGGGTGCGTTATATGATTTCACGTTTATATTTCGATGATTTTTTCCCCTTTTTCTTATACATTGTATTTGTAATTTTCTGTTATACATTCTGATGACGACTCAGTAAGAGAGTTGAAACATGTAAATATAGATTTTTAATTTACTTTTAATGTGTTTTTATAAAGTTTTTTAAGCAAATATATATTTCAGTATTCCCATTTGGTTATCTGTGGGCGCAATTTTGGCTAATTATTAGTACATTTGATAGAATTTGATTAAAATATTAGTTTGAAGATTAAAGTTTGTTTTCGTTCTTGTTTAAAGGCAGCTTATCAATGCGTTTTCGGGATTTTTTTTCTTTTTTAAACGTCCAAAAAAAGGGTCTTAACATTTTATTATAGAATGTTTATAAATTAAGATTTACTACGCATTTTAGAAACGTAACGTCTATATTGTGTTTTTTTATAAAAAAAAAAAAAAAAAAAAAAAAAAAAAAATCTTAGTTTACAGCAAAAGGAATACAACACAGAGTTAATAAACAATGTAGCGGCTAATACAAAACCAGTTAAAGGGATCTCAGGACTCTTAAAGGTTAAAATTTTTCGATTTTATATATATATATATATATATATATATATATATATATATATATATGTTAAACTCGTATCTTTTCTGAATATTTCGATATAATTGTTTCCTTTAAATTTTAATTAGAACAGAAGTTAAGCGTTTTAGAATTATACCCGCACAATAGCCAAAGTGTCGTTTCCGAAGATTTTGAAGTAATTTTTTCTCCAAATGACGTTTTTGGACATAAATCGCATGATATCTCAAAAACATATGAATATTTTTTCACGAAATTTTCGAAACACATATTTCATGTTAGTCTGTATACACTTTACCTAAAATTTCTTTTTTATTGTACAAAAAAATGTTTTTTTTAAATGTGATTATACTGTAGAAATTTTCAAAATTTTGCATTTGCTAAATACAACTTAGTATTAAAAATATAAAAATGCTTTAACCCCCTCACTGACAAGCCCGTGTTAATACGTTCACTAAGCTCCAGGTTTTACTGCAATACAAGCAATATTTAAAGTAATATAATTCTATTGATTTAATGTATTTTTAATACATTGAACAATGATTAATACTTCCAAGGATTGCATTCATATTCGTTATTAAGTTTTTTTTATAAAATGTTCAAAGAATCTTTTTTTTTTAGCATTTAAAACAAAATGAAGAGAAAACAACATTACAATTTTGCCCTTTTCCAAGACAGTCGGAGGGTGCTTTAAATACAAATTTATTTAGATTCAGAATAATTATTGTTATCTGAAGCATAAATAAGCAACAGAATTTTCACTCTAGTAGCACAATGTATTTTGTAATCATGCGCGTCAGCTGTTATACCAATTTTCTGCTCATCAAATGTGTGACAGTTCGAAGTCCTTGTAAATACTAATACTGCAACTTGCAATTTTTTAAAATACACGAAATGAAAGAACATACTTATACCTTACATCCCAATGAAAACTGTGTTTTAAAATCCTATACATTTTAAGATATTAAATGTTTTAAATGGTCTTTCTTTTTCATATTTTCCATTTCTAAGAGTCCTGAGACCCCTTAAAATATCCTGCATAAAAAGGCCTCAAATCTTTTATCATTAATATTCACCAATGTGTATATATATTAACTAGATGCGCTTTAGTAAAAAGATGTCAACTAATTTTTTTTTCTTTTTAGAATTAAGTTCGAAAAACAATATTCGAAGTTTAATAAATTAAAGTGCACTATGTTTTATATACAAAAGCTTTTAATTCATTAAAGTTAAATTTTACTAAATGGCAAAACCTCCAACACATAACTTTTGAAAATATTTGATTTGCTAAAATTATACCACTTCTCTTTGAATACAAATATGAAAACAACCACTCTATAATTTTAGAATAATAACACAAAACGGCTTTATTGTGTTTACATATCGAGTTAATAATGTTTTCTGGAATTAAATAAAACTCATGGCAATAAATATCAAAATCATTTCTACATTTAATAATTGAAAAGCTAAATATACTGACAAAATCAGAGTATGATTACAATGTAAATTGCTCATATTTCAAATGTTCACTTATGAATACGCTATTTTATTATATAATATATTCATAATAAAATTTATTTAAGTTTTACATGGCTAAGTCGTATGTAATAAAATACTGTTAAATATATTCTATTAAATATTAGTCTGAATTATTTATAAAAAAAAACAATTAAAGACTATTTATCTTTTTCGTATTAAAGTTTCAAAGTTTATTAAAGAGGTAAATAATTTTAATCTAACATTAAGCTAAAGTTAATGTAAAGAATAGAAATGTAAAATTTAACTAATGTAATTAAAAACGTAATTTTTTTTATTCTTCTTTTAAACGTGAAGCAATAGTATGAACCGTATGGAATGAAATTGTTTTAACACGTTAAGCGCCACGTCAGTCGCAGGTGAATAACACTGAACTTTCCGTAAACGCGTCATTGACCGATGACTGACGTCTAAAATATGATATAAAACTAGAAATATATATATTGTTTTAAGTAATTACTGAAATTTTGTTTAAAATTTACCTACCTTTTATTTATTACAGGATTACACTTTATTAAAAATTACTTAAAACATTGTACATTTTTCAGCGCTTCAGTGTCAGTCACCGTAGCACTAAACGTGTTAACCAATTTTTGGGGCCTAGCGCCCCATTTTTGGGACGTTTCGAATTTTAATAGATTTTAAAATTTTCTTTTTCTTTACAAAATGAAAATTGTATGAAGTAATCTATATATATATTACACTAACGTACGTGGCACAGAAATCGCGATTATTTGTTATTGTTTAATGGCAACGCCCGAGAAACGCATCTCATTGGTTACTGTGTAAAGTAATTTGGCAGGATTTAGGCGGAGGTAAATCCGGTTTATTTACGTTTTGCGTTTAGTTATTTACACTCTCTCTTTCGCTGCAGTTATGGAACTTCACAATATCGTTAGAAATGCCCGTAAAAGATCTCGGCGAATGCTTGAAAGTGAACAAGAAGCCGCATTAAGATGAGAAAGTTGAAATACTAGATTGGATCGAGAATGGCATCAAACACACAGCATAAGCGATCTGCAAAGTAGGCTTAATAACCGTCGCACGGGCGAACGCGTTGCTTCTGAAATCCAAATTACTGATTTAAACGTTCCGGAGAATAACTGTGGATCTATAGTTATATTGGCGTGGTGCGTATTTGACATCTGTGCCAAATAAATATTATTCAGTGTTTGTTTATGAAGTCCACCCCGGTGACATATTTTTCAATGACAGTCCCGGCACAGTTTCTGCCCGGGCAGCGCCGGGCGGGTCAGCTAGTTGTCTATAATTGTCTTAATCTATTACCGAGAGATGACAACATAAGACTGATGTTTATTTGCTTAAATGAATGCCTTTTTTCGGTGTTTATAGATGTTTTTAAAGATAGCAAAATGTAAAAAATAAGTTTATTTGTATTTTTTGTATCGGGGATCCAAATAAATAATTCATAATCTTAGCTTGTAGACTTCTTTGAAATGCGTTTTTATTTATTCATTTATTTATTTATTTATTTTGCGAAATTATAAGTTCAAGCCTGCTTTTATGCATGTTTGGAACGTACAAAATATAGGGCTCAAGGTGCAAATGGGTACATATTTCTAATAGACATTTAGGGGGCAGTTATTTATATAAAGTCCTTTTCAAGATGATTTTGAAATAAATTGATTTTTAGCCTCAAGTGCCATTATTGTTAATTTATTAATAATAATACTTATGTTTTTAGTCTCTGTAAAGAAATAAATATATTTTTTAATAATCCATAAAATACTAATTATAGTATATAATATAAAATTTAAAAGCTTAATTTATATAAATTCAGACAAAACATATCATTATGCATTTTCCACATATGGATATTCCCATATTTAGTAAATTTACATTTTATCGAATAAATACAAATATATTTTAGCGTATTTTTTTATTTTTTTTCAGCTCATTTTGCAACATTTTAAAGCGATTTTACTAACAAATTTGAGAAAACAAAAATTCAGTCATAAAAGTGTTAATTAGCTAAGATACTTCCACAGTTTTAGTTTTACCTAACTTCTTTACTAACAATATTTAAAAAAATTTATACTTCAAAATCTGAATATTTAAGTGAGTTACGTATTGAATAAAAATAAGTAGTCAGCCGATGTCTATTATCTGTATCAAAAATTTATTATAGTTTCTTGATTTACTTTTGAAGTTTTTTATTGCTTTCAATAACCGAAGAACATGCGTATTAATCATAATAATATCACAAAGGCATATAAATAAACGATCTATATCATTCTTCTATTGTGTATATTGTGTATCAAGTATTCAACATGAGTGTAATAAAAAAAAACTATACATTTATGTATAATATATAGAGGAAGTTCGGGTATTATGGAATGGTGTGACAATATGGAATACTTCAATATCTGGAGCATACGGTATTGCAGCTAAACAAAAATCTGCCGTAAGATTTTCAACTACTAACACTAGGCACTATGTTCTCAGTCTGTTTGGATATATGTTATTGGAGCGACGATGTGAAATAAAATCTTATTTCCAATTTGTGCAGTATTTTTCCAGTTGAATTTTATAAAATTTGTATTAATTTTAATTATGAAATTTTATTGTCAGTGATGTTAACCATGTTCGGCATAAAGATCAACAGTTATATTGATTTTTTTTTAGTCAGCTTTCATCTATGCTAACTTGTTGATGAGTGAAGAGATTATGTTTTTCAAGATGGTGTGTCGGGTAGCATTCAATATCAGCTAGTATACTGTTTCAAGACTTTTTTAAATATTAAAACAATCTTTGAAAAAAACTCAGTTGATTTATAGATGGTTTATAGTACTAAAGTTTACTCATTTAAAAATTAACATTATAAGAAACTAATTGGTAGGTGAGTAATTAATATATGTAAGAACATAGATAATTTTTTGGACGATAAACTTGATTTCGGAGATCTGTCAATATATAACATGCTGATGACTGTAGATAAAACATGCTTATTAGCCTCAGTTCGTTCTTAGGTAGGATTTTATACTGCAATTTAAGGTGTCTGAGGCCTTATACATATTAAGATGCTACTTGGCACAGAATGATATAAATTAAAAAAGCAACGTTAAAACGCCAGAATAAGCAAACATTCAGCAGCGCTGAGGATGGTACGCTAAACGCTACCGAAACTAGTCTGCTGAATGTTGGTTTATTCTGACGTTTTTAACGTCTGCGAACGGTACGCTAAACGCTACCGAAACTAGTCTGCTGAATGTTTGCTTATTCTGGCGTTTTTAATGTTGCTTTTTTAATTTATATGTGAGGTCTGTCATGGACCAAGACCTGTCATCATTCTCTTCGGAATATTTTGTATAAAAAAGAAAGTAAAATTAAATTCGATTGATGAATTTAGAAGATTAGAAAAAATATCATTTAAAATGTAAAAAAAACAGTTTTATATGATACAATATTGTGCTTTAAAATATATACAGCTATATACTTATGTTTGGCGCAGATTTTCGACATTTAAAGACGAAACTACATTTAACATTTTCGCTAAACCTAACTTTCGCTCGATCTGAAATTTAGTAGTGGCCTTCTTTGTTAAATGTTTTTTGATATAGGTTCCCCCTTCCATACCCCTGCAATTTAGTCTTTAAACTGCGGTCACAGCGATGACCATGCAGTTCTTTCCATCAGAGCAGTGGTTCCCAATATGGGGCGTACGGCTTACAGGTTTGGCAATTTGACTCTTTAAGTGGGCTATTCAAAATTTGGAACTCACCCAATCATTTTTTTTTCTTTTTTTTTATGAAAAATAATGTATTAGACTAAAACGTACATAATCCATACAAAATTTTAAAATATATGTTTTGTTGAATTTTTTAAAATTCAAAATTCAATTTTTTTAAATGGAACGTATTTCACAGAATATTTATAATTAATAATAATTAAAAATATTTTACGTTGGACAGGTGGGCAGCATTGAGGAATTTCCTAGACATAACATATTTCAATTCCTAGACTGCGTGTTAAACTGATATCAATCAGTTTAACACCCAGTCTAGGAATTGAAATATGTTATGTTTTGTGAGCCATTGGGATATGTTAAACTGTAGTTCAGAACTACTTCAGAGAAATAAATAAGAAATTTAAAGTGAAAATTTTTAGTTAAGTGTAGAAATGGATTAAAGTTAAAATTTTAAATTACGGTGAGAAAAATTTTGATAAAAATCTTAAAGAATATTATATAATGGTCTAGATCTATAAAACTATTATAAAGAAGGATTAAAAATATAAAAACGTTAGGATTGTTCAGAGTTACTCTCGCCAAGCTTGGGAAGGAAAAGCTGTAAAGAGGTAGCAAAAGCCACATTAACAAGAAAGGCACTGATCAGGTTCACATATTTTTCCCCTAAATTTATCAATTTAGAGAGGATATTGTTATTATCATTATTATTATTATTATTGAGACAATATATAAAATGTTTTAAATATAGAAAAGGTAGACAATACCAATCTTAGAGTGGTGTACCCAGAGATTAATGGTTTTTACACAATTATGGAAAACCTGGGGGCGTTTACGGTGGTGGGGCTCGAAGGCCTTGTAATACGGTAGCTCCGCTACAATTCCAATGGGAAGATCATAAAATTTTTCCTGTCCCCTTTTTATTTTAAAAAATTCGTATAATTTTTTTGGCTAATATTGTGTTATATAATTTTACTTGATCATTTATTGAATGAGCTATTTTTATCTAATCGCTGTCTAACTCTTTGTAACATGAAGAAACTTTTACATCAGGGTTGTCAAGCTGTGTCCCGCCAGATACAGGTATTTGTTTTTAGTAAATCGTCGACTAAGAGAGATTCGCAGAGATTCGATGATTACAAAAAGGCAATAAATACTACAAAATGTTAGTGTTAACCGTCTTAACACAGTTTGACTCCCCTGTTTTACATGTAAAATTACTTAAACATATACCTTAATCTTATTGATTTTAACATATTTAACCTAAAAAGTATTTGAAATACATAAATGTGGTGCTACCAACTTTATAAACTTTATAAATCTTTAATAGTATTAGAAAACAAAATGGATAAATCGTAAATCTGTATAGCTTTAGTGCAGGCCAATACGGTAAGTGAAAATGTAGAATACATTTGAAAATTGGAAAAGTGTTAATACTACAACGGATAAATTAGCGAGGGAAAAATATAAATGTATTTTGGATTATGGAAATTGTTGGGGAATAATGGCTACTTAAACTTGATAAATTTCAGAATCTTGAAATGCGTCATGTATGTTTCGTTATCCATAGAAAGAAAATTTGGCGTCTAAAGCTTTTTCAACAACACTTAATAAGTTACTAAAATTAATTTCAAAATGTATCAATATTATCAATCTTAATTCTAAATTTGATAGTCAGTATAAGCATTTTGTGAATATAAACAAGCAGACCATTTAACACTTTTGTTAAAACTTTAGGAAATTCACAAGAAAGCTATCTTGGCATAAACGTGAAAAATTATACCTTAGTTGCATTTATAAAATTGCCAAAAACACATTTGTGGCAGAAAATTCACCTCTGTAATAACTTAAAAAATCTGAAATGAATAGTTATTATTAAAGCCCTGTAAGGCTTTCTTCCGGTGAATAGTATTCATTTTTTTTAGATTATGTTACAGATTATGTGTGTACGGAGGATGGGACATCGTAATTTAACAGATGCTTCGGTGAGGCGTAGCCAATAAAAGGTTGGGAAACTTTGCCTCAGAGCATCAGTTTTCGGTTTTGCTGCTTCTTATGCGTTCATACAAGTGCATTCTATAATTCTATTTATATACTGCTTTTGTAAATTGGAATTTGTTATTACAATTAATTATATTAAAATTAAGAGCTTAAACTGTTGTCTCTCTTCAATACTCTGTAATGAAATGGGGTCTGTGTATGAGACATCATCACTAAAAACCGAAGTCAGATGTCTCTTAAGTGGTAAATTACTGCAAAGTACTTACTATTTGAGAAAAAAAAGTTTACCCCCACCCCCCTTTTTTTCAGAAAAAAATCATATATTGGCAAGTTTATTCATAAATGATCAATTTCCTTGGTAAATTCAGTTAAATGGTTGACATTCTCGAAAAACGTGACAATTTGAATTTAAGTCAACTGGGATAGAATACAAACATTTTAATACTGAGCAGTAAAATTACGTCACTTTAAATACGTTGCGTTAATGACGATTATGTAAAAGTGCACTGACTACACAAGCTGTTGCGGTAAGTTTTTTACAAAATAGGGATGTTCGAGACTGGAAACAGATTGCGCACCACTGTTCTAAAGTATAGATTTATGAAAAAAGAGTTCTTATTGTCATGTACGGAGCCATTTTGTTTGTGCAAAATCAGAGAACGTATGCTTAGTTATATTTAAGCTTTAAGTTGCAAGATGTTAAGGAATAGTCATCTAAGCACGTGTTTATATTCATATCATTATACTATGAATCTGCTCAGAAACGTGTAGCGCAAAATTTGATCACATGTGTATTACTTAGAAACTGTTTTCGCGGGCTAAAAATATTGTCGATCGAATGGGAAGTCAAAAAATGTAAAGGATTTTTTTTTTTTTAAATATATAATATATATCTATCAGGGAGGTTTTCAAAAAGGTAAAATAACATTTTCCGCGTTACCCACGATAACAAATATCGTCCCTTTTTCTTAAGATACCTCTTAAATAAATAAAAGTCCGTTTACGGTTATTTAAAATCATTTTAAAGCTAAAGCGTTTTCCAACCCATATTTTTCAAAAAAGTTACCGAGTAGTTTTTACAGTGTATTGCTAGATTTCTCCGCCCGGTCTTATAACTGAGTAACACAGATAGTGTAATCTTCATAGTACAATGTATCCATGCATCATAGTAACACAACATTATTTATTTTAAGCTGTTAATTTAGTAAGCATCTCTTTAAGATATTTTTATTTAAGAATTGGAACGCTCAGGAGAACACGGTACATAAGCCACATTTAGCATGTTTCCTGAAACTCAGTGTTAAATCAGTGTTGTTTCTTTGATGTTTTCTATCTGATAAAAAAATCGTAGAATAATAGTATAGCAGGAAATTACGCACCATACCGTAAATAAATAAATAAATATATATATATATATATATATATATATATATATATATATATATATATATATATATATATGAGGACGTGAATTTCAAAACTAGCCTTATCCAAAATTTAAGAAATCGAGTTTTCTCTACCAATCTATTCTATTGGTAAACCTGCACAGAAAAAACACTATAATCTGTAAAAAAAATATTTTTATCCTTTATTTTGGGGCTCTTAAAATATTGGTTTGGTTTCAAAACTCGCCTTATCCACTAGGGAGTTGGCAACAAAACTAGCTTTATCCTTGGGAAAGCGTAAGACCAACAAACGGCTAGCTTATCAGCTACTATTACGGTAATTTTCCTTCATTTCTCTGTGACCTGTTGCTATTTTCGTTTAAAGATTTTACCTGTCCTATTCATACAAACTAAATAAATAAGTTTTACAGCATGTCTTATGTGTAATGGACAGTGAATAAATTCTTGCATTTTGTAGTGGAAGGGTGAAGAATAGAAAAAAAAATACGAACACATGGGCTAGTAAAGAATACACGCAAAAGAAGATTAAAATGTAAGTTAAAAATGGGGAATCGCTTTCTATATTTCTTACTGTCAGAATATGTTAAAAGGTTTAATTTTTATTCTCAGGCATAAACCTAAGGCATTTCCGTGCCTTTCAAAGGTATTACGATAAGGTACTATATAAAGACTAACAACCATGGCCATCTTCAAATTTGTGGAAGTGTATTTCGGAAGATTCTTGGAATATCAAAATTCAGAGTGTAAAAGTTTTGCTAGAGGCATCTAAAACTAAACTTTCTTCTTAAAAAGAAGGGAGAGGGAGTCCCCGTGAAGTAAGAGAAACTTAAGAATGTCGACAGATTGTTAAAAAAAAAAAAAAAAACATTTTGATGAAAATGGAAGTGCTTACTTTCAATAAAAATAGTATTTCTAAGGAACCAGAACAGAAGGAAATGTGTATATATATAAAATATTATATGTTATATAGATTATATTATATTAAATTCTTTTTATAAAAAAGTTATTTTAATTATAAGCTATTTATGACAAGTTTTATTTGATTATTGATAAGTTTGCTTTTGTATAATAAAACGTATTACTAAATATTAATCATACTTATTGCTCCCGTAAGGTTTATTTTTTAATCCAAAATATTATCATCCGATGACCAAAAATAGAAACTATTAATTTCTTTCAGCAAGTATGATAGAGATTGGCAACAAAACTCTTCTTATCCAAAACTTTTTTCAATTAATTAATTAAATGAATTAAAGTAGATTTTCCAACTAAACACAATGATATCACAGAGCAACTAGCTATAAGTATACAAAAAAATGGAGGTATTCGATGCACGGGGGTCGCAGTTACAGGTTTTTCGCGATTTCCCAAAATTTGATTTTTTGGATAAGGCGAGTTTTGAAACTCATGTCCTCATATATATATATATATATATATATATATAATAAATTTATTAACGAAAGTTTATAATAAATGTGCCTTATAAATTTCTTCATGCATATTAACATATACGGTTTTTAGATAGAATAAGGACACAGTATATTACAGTTATGTTTCATATAAATTATCATCAATTATTTTATATCAACAAGTTAAGATCCACAATCCAACTCTATACCTTTTGTTTTAATGTAAAACAATTGTGAAAAACAATCTTCTTTCTAATAATCGACTTGTTAGTGATTTTGGATTTTGTGTGGCTTGTGCTGCTGTTGACTGAAAATAAACTAAATATTTCATTTGGGGAACAACAACTTTGATGCATAATGTCTCAACCATTTGTCGTTTTTTACTAATATTTTTGGAGTGGCTAGAGATCTTCATGAAGCATATTTTAATAAAGATATCTAATTTTTTATTAAAATGTGGCTTATATAACTTGTTCTCTCAAACGCTGCAATCGATAGAATAAGAAAAAAAAAGATATTTCGTATTTATAAGTAAAATGAGGAAACGGAAGAAAAATATGACATCAACATGAAAACATTTGAAAATTTGCGGACAAGTAAAGAAATGTCTGGTACAGAAATTGTTCATTTTAAATTGTAAATCTATTAGTTTCTGTAGCTAAAGTATTCAGAATCGAGGGTAGTTCGGAACAATATATGCTAAGTTTTTGTAATTTATTATTATTGTTTTTTTTTTTTTACGCAAAGAAAGAATTCTCCATTTTTACAATGCATGGCTATTCACTTCCCCATCATATTTCAGTAGGAGAGACCAGGGCAAGATGAAGAGCGAGGCAAGATGACGAATGTCTTACTTTTTCCGGTTTCCACTAGGTGACAGCATCCACTGGACACTACTGGATCTTCTATCGGCCGTTCGTTAAACAATGGTATAGAGACGCTGAAATCGCCATTTTTGTGTTAGTTGTGAAGCTTTTGATTGTTTGCCGCTGCCACTTTATAACTTTTATGCATGTGTAAATAAGCTCTGCTACAGATACATGTAAGATATATCGTTTCTCTTTAATATTTATGAGTAACTTAGTTTAAATACTACCTATTATCACGAATAAATGTCGATTATTCGCCTTCATTCATGGCAATGAAAAAGAATATTTTTAAACAAGCAGCCCGGGGCAAGATGACGAGCTCTTCATCCTCAGACCCTGGTAGTAGAAAACCACCGTATAAACCCCCCAGAAGAACAAGAACTTATGGAAAATGCTGATTCCGATGCACCAAAGAAACATGTTAGTGTTTTTGATTTCAAAGCATTGCCGAAAGCAACACAATGTGAGGAAAAAAAAACAAAACAATGAGCTCAAGTATTCTAACAAGCACACCCATCAAAGAAATGCTAGAACAAAGGGAAAAGCAGAAGGAAGAACAGGAACGTTTAAACGAACAGAGAAAAGAAGCTCGTGAAGCTAAAAAGGGAGTAAAAAACTCTAATTAAGTTCCTGTAGGCCTAAGTCCATTAAATCCAGGTCAAACAGTCCAGTTGCATCAACTTCAAAGGATGTTGTTTCAGATATCCTGCCTGTGACGAGGAATATTGTGACCACCAACAGGAGAATGGATCCAGTGCTGTAAAGGCCAAGAGTGGTGGCATGAGGAATGTTGAATTATGAAAATGGCATTTTTATTTGTGACTATTGTTAGCTGCACAACTAAATACTTCAACTACTGGGTAAATGGCAATTAAAGAAACTATTTACTTGTAATTTTGTTGCTATTTAATTTCAGGAGATTTCATTTTTGCCCATTATAGGACATTGATTAAGGGTTGTAGCAATCATGTTAGTTTAATTCTAAAATTTAAAAGGAAGAAAATATTACAAAAATACCGTAGCACCAACCTTATTTGATCAACTACTGGCTCCGTCACCCTATCTCTGTTATTGAAATATTCGAAATACATAGTGGCACGTAAATAAACGACAAGCTTAATTATTTTCAAAAAATTAAATATTTTTAATTTTTGCTGAAAAGATTACAACTTCAATTCTAAATTTGACTGTTGAACATAATATCTTTCTACAGTAAATTTGTTATTTTAATTTAAATATTGATATTCTATAATATTATATACTATATTATATAATATTGCATACTATGTAATACGAAACAAACATTTTCTTATGAGATAGATACTTGTTATTCGGAATCTGTATGCAGTGAAGATAAATTGTTAATTATCAATATAACGCAAGCGCATTGTTGCACTTAATTAGCGTTCCTAAAATCTCTAAATTAGGGCAATTTGACAAAAGTTCTAAATCTCGGAAACCCTTCTTTTGTCCATTGGTCACTTGAATACAGTGCCCTGTTCTGATTATAGCAAGTAGTTCCAATTATATTAATTAATAAAATACCTGCCGATCAAACTGACACAGTTTAGTCCTTTTGCAAGGTACTAGAATGTTTCTTGTTTTTAAGTTGATTTAAGACTAATACCATCTACTCAGTTAACCAAGCGCATAAAATACATTATGTTAGGTAAGATTTTGCTAAATAATTTATATATTTCATTTTTTTAAATGAACGTTTAAATCATTGTTTGCATATTTTACATATTGCATAGCATTAAGAAGGTTATACAATTTTTAGATTTTTCTTTTAGAATATAACACATGAAGAGCTCATATAATAAAGGTACTCGAAAAAAGGTAGTTTGAAAAAAAAAACATATTGAACAACTTTTATCAACTAAACCTACAGTTTTTCATTGCCAAATAATAAATTTATCAAATAAATCTCTGTGCGTATTAGGTTTTTTCAAATATTAATTTAACAGATTGTAGAGGAGTATTGATTATCTTCAGTTATATGATTAACTCATTTTTGTCATATACCATCTTTATTGTCTGAGCTCTTCACATGATAAGATAAAAAAAAGAACATAATTTATATATTTAATATTTAAAAGTAAAAAGAATATTAGTATTATTTATTTTTCGAAAAAGAATGTATTTATTTTTTTTTTGTGTATGTCTTTATTTAAAATAGAAAGTTTTTATTTTATTTATTTTTTTTAATTCACTGAAACTCTTGAAAGTAACAACCGTCTACAACCATATCTTAGAACGTGACGTTCCGAGCTCAAAAGCAGAGAATGAATTGAACATTTGTGTACCGATAGAGTATAATTAGAAGAAAAACATATATGTATGCGTTACAGTAGATGACCAAAGTTTAGTAAATTGTAGGTTTTACCGATAAACCCTCGGATTTACGAGAACCGATTTGCTTTTCGTAATCTTTCCTTCGCTTCTTCTTGCACGAAGTTTGATTATAAATATATTTTCATTCCGCACTTTTACAGAAGCATTTCTGTAAATGCTAGGATTTACGGAATATTTATATTTTTAAATTCGTCGGCCAATAAATAAGAATTTAATTTAAAATATCTACTCTTTAAACACATTATATCAATGTAACTATTTCAAGGAACGGTTTTATGAAATTGTTTCAGGAAATATATTTATAAAACTGTTATATGAATCAATTTTAGAGAACAAACTCTTAAAATTTCTTATATACTGAACTAACTCTGTTATTTAGTTTTAGTTGCACTACAGGAACTTTTACTTCAATTTGATGGGAATGACATTAATAAATATTTTTCAGTTTCTCACAAATATATTCGATACCGTCACAACCGACAGCTACATAAAATGGTCTATTTTATATTGCTAGTGTGTTATTTCAAACTTGGGTATCTTACTGAATTTGATTATGGCACGTTATTCGTTGAAGTTATAGACTGTAATTTGCATTGTAAATGTAATTGATTGTAATTATACCTTCAGCAGAAGATTATTGAAAGCTAACAGTGCGATTATGCCAGATTTTGCAAAAAAATATATATTTTTGTTTATTTTGCTTAGTTTGGCATTCATTTACCACAAAATAAAACACCACCGTACACTTCAATATTATACATGATGTACAGTCATGGAAAAAAAGTAAACACCCCCTACTAACTCCTCAACAAATTATTGTAGACGAAAGTTACTGGTACCAAACGATTGGAAATAAAGTCTACTTTTAAATGACGTATATAAAATTTGCTTAGAGGGGCATCTACATATTAAAACGAATCCAAACTTCATTTTTTTCAAAGGCAATACCCACTTTTAACGAGATATTTCAAATATTTGGTTTAAACTATGACTAGACACCAAATTTCAAGCCATTTGAATGATAAGTTTTTGAATTATAAACATTCAAAATTTAGATCTTCTAATGTTAAATTACATTTTCATATTTTTATTTATAACTTCTGAAATTATGATCCCAATGTTCTAATTTTTTGTGTCGCAATAATACTAATATACCCAAACATAAATACGTTGACTTTGCAATTTTTATAATTTCCTGATATGAATTATGAAATTAATATTTAAAAAAATATGAAATGTAACCTATATTTTTTTGATGGATTCAGATTTATTAAGTCCTGCTTTATGGAAATCCAAAATTTCACATTTTTCTTCCAAGTAGTTTTCAAATTATACTTAAAAAACGGCAAAATGATGGTTTAAGAGGCCGTTTATGATAGAAGTGACTAAATATTTTGAAATTTCTTATGCTATCCTGTAATACAACAGATTTAATTGACTGCTCAAGGTGCCTATCGGTTGCTAAGGGAGCTCTCTCGGTTAACAATCGAGTACCGAACTTCAATTTAGATAGAGCCCTTAAATTACTGTTAATTTAAAATAATTAATTTCTTGGAAACTTCTGGTATGAATATCATAAAAAAATTGTTTTTAGACTAATTGAAGGGTGTAGAATTCATTTATGCTGTCAGAATTGTGTACTGCTATTGAAAAAAAAGTTATGGTTCGTTTTAATATGTAAATGTCCCCCTAAGCAAATTTTATATGCATCATTTAAAAGTAGACTTTATTTCCAACCGTTCGGTACCAGTAACGATAATTTGTTGAGGAGTTAGTAGGGGCTGTTTACTTTTTTTCCACGACTGTACGTATAGTACCTCTGGTAGTGGTGAACTTTGAAAACGTGACGTAAGCAGTGTACGCCTGGTGCTGAACGGGTTAACCTAGATATTTTTGATGGAAGAGCATAAATACAAATGCCACATATTTTAGTTTTCCTTTAAATAATCTGATGACTTGAAACTATGAACGAACGGTTTCATGTTTTTTCCACACTAATTCTTACTTTACAGTACATTATTATAATTGTCCAATGATTAATTTTAAATCTGTTAGTTTTAGAATTACAGATAAAAGTTTAAAAAAATATTAAAATTTTGTTCTCCATGGTACAAAAACATGCATCATATAGTTATTTTTCTTAATGTTCTTAAATTTTATTTTCATAGTGTTCCTGTGTGCTATAAGTTATACTTACAAAAATGGTCTCAACGTTACAATAGGAAAAAATTATTTTCATATTTTATACTTAGTGGCAAAACACGTGTAAAATTCATAAATTCCAAAGTATTAAAACTCAGAAAGTTGTAGTTATAAAAGACGTCTAGTAGAAAAAAGGAAAAAAAAATTAAGAAATGTTTAGAGACTTTTTTTATACAATACGTTATTGCAATATAAGCTATTTTTCATGAAATTAGTACATTTACTGACAAATTAGCACATTATCACTAAGAAATATACATAAATATGGCGGTATACATTTTTACTTGTAAACATATTTTTGCTTCTTAAATGAGGGCTAATTCATTGGCAGATGTGATTTTGTTTAAGATCTTTTGAATCATCCTTTATGTTAATTTGGAACAAATGCTTATTTCATTTTTACCCGACTGAAAAGAAGGATTATGTGTTTAACGCATATCTGTTTATGTGGATTTATTTATACCCTCGAGACATCCCAACGGCTGGATGGATTTTAATGAATGAGGTCTCTATCAATTTGTCTTAATGGCCCGATGTTTATAGGCTAGGTTTTTTTTAATAAATTCAAAATGGCGGCCGTAAAATAAAAAATGGCTGTAGAGAGGGGGGGGGGAAATTACGCACCCTATTGCGTGGCATATCATTGGATAGGTCTTTAAAAATGAGACGATGTTTCTTTGACTATTTTACAGTCAGAAGCTCAGTTAAAATATTATACGACATGGAAGTTCAGCATGCAGGATCTCTAGCTTTACTGCAACTCTAACCATCATAGACATTTGGAGACCTCATCAAAACAGTGTTTATAGATAGGAACTAACAATTAAACACAACTTAAAAGTCATGAATACAAGTAAATAAAAAAATAGACAAGTAATATAAACAAGTAATATATAAAAAAAATATTTTAAGTCAATACCTACTTAAGCCAATAAGAGAATTTTTTCCCTTCCATTCTTCTTTCGTCTTGAGTGGTGCTTAAAATGCCTTGATCAAGAAGAGGGATCTCTCGGTCTTAAAGTAGCTTGATCAAGAAGAGGGATCTCTCGGTTTTAAAGTATCTTGATCAAGAATAGGGCTCTCTCGATTATTGTTTATTGTAACATCGATTTATATGCTGTCAATTCAATATGTAAACTGTTTTGCAGGGATATATTAAATGATTCAAATACAGCGTGGTCAGTTTTGTTTAATAGCTTTAATTGCATGGAAATTTCAGTCTAAAACCATTTTTTTCCACATTTTAAACCTTATAGTTTTCTGACTCCACTATCAAGTCTGGAAACACTTTTTTCAAACAAATTTTTCTGAATAACTTTTTCGATTAATTTAATCATAAACGTTTCCTAGAAAACTTATTACAAGAAATTACTAGAAATTACTGGTTACAGCTTGAATCGGATTTGACCTTAAAAAATATAAAACAAGTCATATGATTATATCTGCATATTTACATTTGTATTCCTTTTGGAAATTTTATAAAATAAATTTAATGAATTATTTTAAAACTCATAATTAAGTATTGTAACAGAATTGCTCTATGATATTTGAACCTTTAAATTCAAATACAGTGCACATCATCGAATTTAATGGGTTTTATTTTAATTAACCCCATAAGGATCGCTTAATATTTGGAAAAGTAATAAAAAAAGTACCTATTTTTTATTAGAGAAATTGAATAATTATAAGGTTTCTAAATAAAATGTGCAATTAGTTTTTCTAAAACCAAACTCACATTTGTAGAAAAGCCAACATGCAAAAATTCCGTGTCTTTATTTTCGGTTTACACCATACAAATTAATTCTAATAAGACCTTTATTTTTCACATCTTAGATCTTTATTTATCAAACGTTTTACAAATAATATTCGAAAATATATATATACATTAAATTTTGATTATTAATAATTATATTTGTGGGTGATATATTTCGAAACATGCAATACGAAGTCCAACGTTACAATCAGCACAAAAAAAAAAAAAAAAAAAAAAAAAAAAAAACAGTAATATTAAATGTCTTCACACGGAAATGCCAGTTAATTTTTTCTAGTTTCAGAAGTTTTTTCCAACAATTAAATCTCCAGCCCGGAAATATTACGAGCACGAAAAATAAAGAACAATACAGCCTGTGATATTGACGGGAGCGAGAATTAAGGGGTTAAGATGCTAAATAATTATTTAAAACATATTATCTGTTTTCATGAAAAATGATGTTTATTTAATTTTATTCACTCATTTTTTTTTTTAATTACACAACAAAAATTTTATATTTTAAAGTAGAAAGACGACGTAATGCATTCCACATAAAAATGTACCAGGTATCATTCAAATGTACCTGAATAAGTCAAATATGTTCAACAGAACATATATATATATATTAAATCAAAAACTAAGAAAACTTCTGCAAATATTATTCCTTCTTTTATTTTTATATTGCTTTTAATGTTGTGTATATTCGAATACAAAGGTTTAGGGTAAGACAAATTTAAAATCAGAAAATTTGTTCTCTTGTCAAAACTGCATCCTGTTACTGGGAAAGTCACAAAATATTCTGTTTTTTTAATGCAAAATCAGCTTTTTTACGATATCATAATATTTGGTGTCTATTTGAAGTATTAATGAGTAAAGTAGTTATGATTATTATTTTAATTCATACAGACAGTGCTTAATTTGCGCCGAAACTCACCAGAGCTCAGGCCCAGTACTTCTTTTACTGAATATTTAGATATGGGTCGCAATTCACCGAAGCTAATAAATACTGAGATCCGGATTCTAGCGGAACAGTTATTCTGGAAAATCCAAATCTAAATTATTAAGGGGTATCAGGACTCTTAAAATTGGAAAAAATGAAAAAAAGGACCATTTTCAACACTTAATATCTTAAAATTTATGCGATTTAGAAACACAATTTTAATTGGAATTAAAGATATAAGTATGTTCTTTCATTTCATTTCATCTAAAAAGTTGCAAGGTTCAGAATTAGTATTTACAGTGGGCTCCAAATTTTTGAGCATTTGTCGAGCAGGAAATTGGTATGATAGCTTACGTGCGGGATTACAAAATACATTTTGCATAGAATGAACTTTTTTGTGTCTAATTATACTTCATATTATAATAATTGTCCTGAACCTAAATAAATTTCTATCTAACGCATTTTTATATTTTTAACACAAAGATGTATTTAGCTTATATAAAATAAAAAAAAAATTCAACAATATAATCACTTTAAAAAATATTTACACAATAGAAATGAAATTTAGGTTCAGTCTATACAGGCTAACATGAAACATAGGTTTTGGCAATTTAACGAGATAATATTCACAATTTTTTGAGATATCCTGCACGTTATCCCCAAAAACGTCATTCGGAGAAAAATGACTTTAACGTTTTGGGAACGCCGCTTCAGCCATTGCGCGGGATAATTCTGAAAGCCCTGTTCTAATGGGAATTTCAAGGAAATAATTATATCAAAATGTTCAGAAACATAGGAGTTCAACATCTATAAAAATAAAAATTTCGAAACTTTTAAAGCTTTAAGAGTCCCGAGACCCATTACATTTCCCTTTTATTTCATCTGCACGTTTTCATGTGCTTTCCCACCAAATGCTTGCATATGTGGAGTAGGAGAATTTTCCTATAAAGAACATGTTGAAGACTCCTATCGTGCCCACGCAATAGTTTTCTGTCTCAATGGTTTCCGAAAGCGATTATGAATGCCACTGAAAAACTTAACCGTATCCACCATTTTTAACCCGCTGTCGTGTTATGCTTACCCTCTGTTTTTGCTTGTATTTGTGATTGTAAAATATTCTTTATGTTCAACCTTTTAGCTCCACGCGGTTCTTAATTTGTACCGAAGCTCATTGCACCACCGCTCCAGTACTTTTTTATTTTTTATTTTTAGTGAATATTTAAATATTAGTCGAAACATCAGGAGCAACTACGCATCGAAATTTTATGGAAATGTACTCTTTCTTGTATATTGATAGTTGATACAAAGAAATCTTTTGACAGAAGAATTATCTGAAATATTATCACTCCCGATTTTAATATTTTTGCACTGTTCATTTTTTCGATTTTATCAGGTTGAGTCTAAAGTTTTGACCCTTTTTTTTATTTTAATGTTGACAACAAATATTTACAAAAATACAAAACATTAGTGAGGATAGTAATCACCATTAAGTTCGACAATCTTCTGCCAACGTTTTGGCAGTTTTTCAATGCCTTCCTTGAAAAACTCTGGGCTACGTGAGTCGAGAAAGAGGTCAACCTCTTTTTTGACCTCTTCTGAAGAATTGAAAATTTCACCACTAAGGTGCAGTTGCAGATGCGAAAACAGATAGTAGTCGGAAGGTGCCATGTCCGGACTATATGGAGGATGTGGCATTAAGTCCCATTCCAGCTTGTATAAGTTCCAATTCGTACACGCACTGACGTGTGGTCTGGCATTATCCTGGTGAAACATAACCACCTTGCGTCGGAACTCCTTACTTCGCTTTTCCCTAATTGCTGCGTCCACTTTATGCAGCATGCTGCTGTACGACTCACTGTCGATGGTCTGGCCACTTTTTAAGTACTCCTTGTAGATAATACCGCGACTATCCCAGAAAACACAGAGGAGGATTTTTTTATAGGTCAATGTGCGCCTGGTTACGGTCCTGACCGGTACACCTGGTTCAGACCATCCTCCTTTTCGACTGGTGTTGTCGTAATAAACCCATTTCTCATCACACGTAACAATCCGGTTCAAAAAATCACCCTTTCGGAGATATTCGAGCAAGTTTACACAGGTCCGTTTTCGTTTTTCTTTGTCATTTTGTGTCAGATCGTGCGGCACCCATCGATTGAATTTGTATGTCAAACCAGTGTTTTTTAATGCTCGAATTATGATTGTTTGAGAAACATTGAAGTGAGATGCAAGTTTCCGTGATGTAGCATTTTGATCTTCATGGATGGATTTCCGCAATTCGGTCTCATCAATCACAGTAGGTCTACCAGCACGTGATTCATCTTCGATGTCGAAATTCTTAATCTTAAAATTTTGATACCATCGTTTGACTGTACCAAGTGATACAATATCCTCACCTAAACATGCACACATGTTACGGTGACATTCTGCCACTCCGGTGTTGCTACAGAACTCGTAGTAGATGATGGTTCGAAGCTGGATACGTGATAGTTCCATTTTCGAGGCTTCATGGAGGCTACAGATGATAATTTTTCAAAACGATAAATACACAGTGTTGTAGCACACGACTTCTTCTTTCGAAACCAGAAAACCGTATGTAAAAATGTCACTTAACTTGCGAACGCCAGCTGTTTTAGTAGCACTATTCTGCGAAAGGGTCAAAACTTTAGACTCAAGGTAATATTACATGTTATTTCATAGATATTAGTTAAAATATACTAAGAAAATTTTTATTGCAGACGACGAAATTACTTTAATGTTTTAAAATGATGTATGAAATAGAAATATGCAGATGTAGTGGACGGATTTGGAGGAGTGTACAGTATGTTTATTACTACTGCAGGACATTAGAGCTCCGGTACTTTATTTGTGGGGAATTAAGTCATGCATCCATGTAACATATGATGAATGAGAATATTAATAATGATTCATTTAAAGTCAATTCTCCTGTTTGAAAATCATTTTTAGGTTTAGAAATTTTGTCAAAGTAAATTATAAAGTAATTGTTTTAACAGTTTCTGAAAATAAAGTACAAAAAAATATATAAGTGATTCTACGCAAGAAGACCATAATTGTGAAACTGGAGGATATTTAATTTTTTCCAACAGAAAAAAACTAATGCATTTTTATAACATGTAGTTTCGATATGGTTTTGTTATATTAGTTCCTAAAATTGAAGAATTAATTAAAACATATATTTAAAATAAATTTTTAAACCTATAAAATATCATTCCATCACATGCAACTACTACCACCCAAAAATATAAAAATATCATTTCTTACTGAAATATTTATATATATATTTTGTTTCTGTATTTTAAAATGAACACATAAAGTATTATTTCTATGTAATACATTATTTTTTACAGTCTGCACATGCAATTTTTATTTGTAAAAAAAAATTGCAATTCATATTTCAGATGATTTCTTCGCTCATTAATAATTATATATATATTTGAGATAGGTGGTACTAACGTACACTGAAACATTGCACATGTACTGAGCACCCGGCTATTATATGTCTGTAAAACCATCCTGGAGAAATATTGAAATATTTCAGTATGCAAGGGATAATTTAATAGACAGATTGGGCAAATGTTAAAAAACTTTTCTTAAGTAACTTTTCTTTGTAAATCAGCTTAAGAAGAGTGTTTTTTGAAGTGGCAACAACTCAACGGCCAAACACCATGAAGGAGGCCAAAGCGACACTTTGAATGTATGTAGAATGCAGATTAAAGTCTCAGTTCTTCATGGGTCAAGGTGGCCTTCTTACATGTTCATTAATTAATTGAGTTATTATAAGATTTAAGATAATCCTTTAATTGCACATTTTTTTAAAGATTGAATTCCGAAAAACATATTTGATTTTGGTTATAAATTGGTTAGTTGTTTTTGCTTGTACAACAGTTCGTTTTCATAAGTTATACTATTACATAATTTTCAATTTTTAATTTTGAGTTGTTTAAGCTTTTCTATTTGAATTTGTTACACTAATGCAGAGTGTGGGGTGGTCATTACTTGCGAAATCTGTGAGGATTCCATTTTTGTTTGGTACCTACTGCTTCACTCTCTCACCTTCCGATGAGCTAGGAGTTCTATATAGTTATTACTCTTGTTTCAATTGTTTAATAGTCTTATTATTATAATTGTTATAATGTTTTGCACCCTCTTTTCATAATTGTCATAATTCTCATACTTTTCAAATAAAAACTATAAATATATATTATTTTATCAAAATTTTTTATGTTCTAAATTAAATAAATAAGAGAAGGGAACGGACATTGTCAAAATGTATTACAAATTCACTTATGATAAATCTTACAAATACTTACTTTCGAAATCATCATGACGACGTTAAAATTTCCGGCGATAAGTTAGATATTCGAATAAGATCGGAAGATGAACGAAAGTACCCTAACATGAACTTGTTCATGAATTATTTACTAGAACGCTTTTATTATTACAATATCAATGTTATATCTCTTTTGGATAATACACCAGAAATGACAAGCGGAAAATTGAGAAAATTTAAGGTAAAACGTGAATTTAATGCTAGATTTTATGTGTCAAAAAGTATCAACCAATAGAATTTTTTTTTAACTATGATTTTTATATTTTTCATTACTTTAAAAATATTATTACGTTATGATAGTTAATTAAAAAGTTAATTTTATAATTATTTTTTAAAGATAACTTTGTGAATCACATTTACATCAAATATTTCGTTCCAGTTATTAATTTTTAGATTTGTACTTATAAAACAAATTAAGTATATGAGTATACTACATTTTTGAAGCAGATAGAATATTACTTCATATACAGGGTGTTTCATAAAAGATAGGCGAAACTTTAACAGGTGATATTACACATCCAATCAAACAAATTTAATTAAATAATACATGTTCGGAAATAAAACGCCATGGTGCTGGCGCGTTTGGGAACTTGGTCAAGTGGTTCCAGTGGGATACTTTTTTAAATTCAGATTTATTGATTGCCACCATTTTTTTAAATAGAGATGTTTGCTATATGACAGGATAAATAAGGTGAAAACAAGGCAGATTATCAATTTTAAAAAACTGGTGGCAATAAAAAAAAATCTACTTTAAAAAAAGTAGCCCACTCGCAGCAAGGAATTAGTCCATGTAAACGTTAAAGCTCCATTCCTATTGGGAGTTATCGGTAGTAGAATGACACTAATAGTATGAAAATGTGGTATGGGGAAGAAGAAGTACGAGTACGTAAAATTTCGCCTCGATTAATATATAAAAGCTTATGATCCGAGTGTGCAACTGTCAATCGCAATAGGAATGTAACGGAAGATGTCGTCATTCACTAATAGGGAAAAGTGCTGATCTGCATTTTTTTCTACGGAACTGCAAATGGAAATGGCTCAGCGACTCAACGATTGTACGGATAGGAGTTTCCCACCTAGCTTTTGTCACTTATTCTTTCTTTGCTTTTTTTGCCTCATATAGCAACATAGCCTGTGTTGCTAGTGAACTACTATTTTTAAATTCAGATTTCTCGATTAGCACCACTTTTTTGAAATTGTAAAATTCTTCTTATTTAATGACATACAGTGCGTGTCAATAGTTTAAGCACAATAACTGTTTAAAAAGAAATTTAAATATAAATCTATAAATATAAATCTTTAAATATAATAAAACATTAAAGCAGTTTTAACACATTATTCAATGAAATTATATTTTAAATTTTATTTCAAACCATGCAGTTTAAAAATTGAACAAAAATAACCGTGTAAAATTTTTAATCACAAAATCGTTTTTATGTAAATTTTACATACCAATGTAAGCGGTTGCGCACGAAACCGATTTCTGGGTACATAAGAAACAGCCAGTTGTTGGTTTTGAGTAGCCTGTGTAGAACGAATTTTCAGAGGGGGAGGTGATAAATATCTAGAGTATGAGAAGAAAGCCTGTCTGTTTCTGAAATTACAAGTGCTTTAAAAAGATCAAAATGAGGCATTCACCAATCTTTTCTCGTGCTAATGATTTCAAACGAAAATCCCGTTCAGCCAGGAGTGACTATTTTGCACGAAGATTGGGGCATCGGAAATTTAGATTCAACTGGTAATTACTATCTTTCGCAAATAAAACATGCAGTTGGAGGAAAAATAGAGAAAGAAACTGTTTGTAGAAGAGTTTTGGATTCGGAATAGATCAAAACCCATAAAATGGTCTGTGAAAATGGCTGAAACGACACCATAAAGAAGCTAGATTACAGTGGGCCAAAGAGCATATGTCATTTGGTGATAAGTGTCTGAATATCATATTCTGTGAAGGAAAAAAAATAAACCTCGATGGCTCTGATTGTACAATTGGCATGATTTCCGCAAAGATCCTAACAGTATATTTAACAGACAACATGTTGGTGGTTGCTTAAAGATGTGGAGGGCTATTTCTTTCAACGCTCAGACATCTCTACCATTAATTAATGGTCAAAAAACGTCTAAAAATTATCAAGTGATACTTGCCAATCACTTGCACCCCGTTGCCGAAGTTTTGGGAGGAGAAAAATGGTTATTTCAATATATTAATGCTTCGATCCATATCTCAAACTCAACTTCAACGTGGCTTAACTCAAAAAAGCGTCTCATTTGAAATGACCAGGAATTAGCCCCGATTAGAACCCAATAGAAAATATGTGGGTTATTGAACCAGAAACAATACAGAACCTCCTTTTTTTATGGAAGACTGTATATTTAAAGTAACTCTGCAGAATGGAGCAATAATCCAGTATTACGTTTTCTTTATTCTTTTTCTACTAAAGACTAAAGAACTACTGTACTTAAACTTTCTACACACTCATTTTTGTTCTTTTGATAAAATCCATTATTTGAGAGAAATTTTAAAGCATGAATCTGATATATATCTTTTTAAAACTACAATTTGTAGGTCATTTGAAAATGAAGTTTCAATCAATAATAAATTTTATTTTGAAATTTTACATTGTGCTTAAAGTTTTGACACGTACTGTATTAATTAAGGCATTATTAACAAGCTGTATTATCAAGGGGAATTTTCGCATTTCAACCAAGTGGTGCCAATCAATAAATCTGTATTTTAAAAAGGTACCCCACTGGCAACACTGAATATTAATTTTGGCTTACCCCACTGTCAACACTGAAAATTAACTTTGGCTCCCTCTAGCACTTTTGCGTTTTAATTCCGACCATACATTCTTGATAAAAATTGTTTGTTTTGATGTGTACTATTACCTCTAAAATTTTTGTCGTTCTTTTATGAAACACCTGCATATATATATATATATATATATATATATATATATAAACATTATATAATTACAATTCATCATCTATTTCCAATTACTTAAATTAAATTAATAAGTTTATCCTCAATACATAACACTGTCATTATACAAAATAATTAATAACTATTGTACAACAGTTATATGATCATGTTGAATTGAAGTTCAATATAGACCATGTAATATGACAGACGTGCAGCATAAAATGCAATTTCTTATATCAAGTTATCAGGTAACTACAAAAGTAGAAATCAAATGATAAAGCACTAATTTTTTGCGCAATTGCAGCAATAAACGCAGCGCATAATTTTTTTAAGTAGTTTGCTAACGTTGCAAAACATTTAGCAAACAGAAATGATATATTTATGAAATATATAAAAGATACCTTTAAAAAGAATTTGCGTTTAAAAAAGAATTCTTGCAATTCTAAATGAACGTAAAATAGCTAAATAGCGATCATTCATAACGACTTGCGCATTAACAACATAGAAATTTGAATGATAATGTATAACCATTATATAATTACAATTCATAATCTATTTACAATTACTCAAATTAGATTAATAAATTTAGCCTCAATACATAACATATATATATATATATATATATATATATATTATTTTTTTATCCAGTATGTGGAATTTCAGAAAATATAATGATTGGAATATGCTTCTTTGCGATTGTTAGCCAAACACCAAATTTACAAACTAATTTCGAAAAATATATTTGCCTTTTTACATTATAAATCTTCTTTTTTCATATTTAATTCAAATGCCTTTTTGAAGCCTCAAATATACGTTTGAATGCACCCTTAACATGAAAAGCTTAAATATTTATATACAGCTGAGATATGTGAAACATGAGGCATTAAGGCATTTTCTGTTTCAGGTAACACCTTTATTATTATCCGAAGGGTTCTTGTTTGTGTAATTGAATGCATATTTCCTTCAGAAAATTTCTATTTGTTTCTGATATGAAAGATAATTAAATTCAAAATGGTTATGGCATCTCATGGGGAATGATACTTCCATAGACTTTTATTATTTTGTAGAGGTGCCATTTTACACATTTAAACAAATTTTGTGATGTGATATTTATACAGAGAAATTTCATTGATACCTTTGAGAGTAAGTAGTTCATGAAATGTCTTAAAAATGCAAAGAATTATTCCACTATACATTTTCATGTTTTCTTATAGGGAATTATCATTTCATATTCAGCTTCATAACACCAGTAGTCATTATGTAATGTCTTATTTCTGAGGCATAATAAAAGTTTATAAAAACAGTGAAATATGGCATAAATTTCATCTGAGATTTCATAATTTTACTCCACACCTAAGACTGAAGGTGTGGGAAATTCATGGAAATCGATGATATTCATTATATTTATAGTTTAACTAGTTAAAAGCCGTGCAGTAGTCTGGAATTAGCAAAAACATATTTTTTTTATTGTCACAGAAAAAAAAATAAAACTGATTATTGTTTTAAAGTTTACATGTAGAAATTAAAACATTTCGAGATTTTATGAAATAGAAAAACTGAATTTGGAGTTCGATACTACCTGGCTTTTAGCATGAAATTAAACAGAGACTGAAGTAAACAAAAAAAAAATTCGATTTATACCAAACATAGTGATTTCAAAAGCTTTTCCAAAATAGTATTTCTATATTTGTTTAAGGTGTTTTAAAATGCTTTAAATACATGTAATAAAACGGCATTAAAAAAAAATAATTGAACCTATCCTGCGGTAGCAATAATAATAAAAAAAAACTGATTTTCAGACTCTACACTGTTAAAAATTTGCAGCATTCGGTCGAGTCATTGGACCGTTTTTTGAAAAAAAACGGTATCATAATTATATTCTGACCATAAAGTGGCCAATAACATTGTCAGATTAATGTTAAATTACGGTTGCGTAACCGTTTTCGATAAAAATGGTCAAATGACTGGACAGAATGCTGCAAAATTTTAGCTGTGTATGTCAACGAAAGAAAAAAAAATCAGATGCTAAAACATCAGACTCTTGTTTAGTACTCTATTTCTGAATCTGAATTGGTGAAACATAATTATATATAATTATATATTTAAATTATATACAATTAATACGCAAAATGTTAATTTAAACTGACAATTATCGTCCCTAATAGCCATTGTTTAGGTCATTGGTATACTATTGTAGATTAAGGAATATCTGAATTTCTTAGGAAAATCATGATTTAATCCATCAAATACTGTTTAATGCTGTTGTTAATAAGATGTGAGAATCATAAACTCTTGATTCCATGCAAATGATTAAGGAATTCATTACGGTAAACTGAAATATGAAGACAATATTTAAATGAGTAAAAGGATTAACTTTGAATTGAAAATTTTTTTGTTTGTCATAAAGATGAGTTATTTTGTTTTCTTTGAGTTTAATTTTTAGATCTAAATAGTTAATAGTACTATTGGATAAAATAATTTCCGTGAATTCAGAATTTGTACGAAAATCTACTGGAAAAGTATCAATTAAAATGATGTCAGCAATATAACGATACATAAGAATTCTATCATTACAGTAAGTACATTCATATTGATATAAATCTGACAATAGATTGGACGTACATTCGCCTTGTGAGTGACGTGTATTCACCTGAGGTATAAAGGTAGACAGAGCTCTCTAACAATTCATTGTTAGTAAACCACTTGCAACATTCCATATTTAGGATGCATAATCAGTTCAATTCGACCAATAATTTAGGAAATATTATCTGCAGTCGATATATTAAATTGCGCATCCGCATTCATCTTTAGCCTTTTGATATTGGATAGAAGGTCATGGGTGTTTTCTCGATAATAAGATATTAGTACGGAAGCATTTTTCTTAACACATCGCGTAAAATAAAATATACAGTATTCACCACCGATACATGGATTATTGCGAAATCACAATACTTTTACTTTAGTAGTTATCTCATCGCGAACAACATTTATGAATATATGCTACGATATAATTTCATTATTACGAGGTTTCACTTACAGTCGACAAATATTGCTTTCGTTGATAACTTTTAAAATTTTCTTATCCGCACTCATGTTTTGGCTGTTTGTACTCGGAGCAAGGTGTTTCCTATTCTTCCAATATGTGGAATTGCCAATACCAGCCCGAAGATGCGCCGAACTACATTTTGAGGCAGACAAAAATTGGAAAAATCTGGTTTTCCCGGGAAAAAGCACGCCAAACTACTTATGTAACAATAATAAAAAAGAAAATGGTAAAAAATAGATAATTTTAATAGAATCCATATCGACATTTAAGACTAAGAAATGAAAGACCTTGAAGCAAATAATAATTACGGATTTTTTCTTTTTTTCTTTTTTTTCTTTTTTTTTTTTTTTTTTTTTTTTTTTTTTTTTTTTAGCATAGATATTGAAAATTAATAGAATATTAAACTAAACTCTAATAAAATGAGTTTGAGTAAACGGCATCATAGGAATATTATTGATATGATTTAATTTAATATATTAGTATTGTAGAATCCATTTAGAAAGGAAAATTTTATGTACAAACTTAATGAAGCAGGGAAATTTAATTTTCTCACTATATATATATATATATATATATATACATATATATACAGTAGAAACTCGATTATCCGAAGTAATTGGGACCGACCACATTTCGGAAAATCGAAGTTTTCGGATAATCGAGAATGCTTCAATTTTTAGAGTAGGGGAAAATATGTGCGCTATTCGTAATTATCGTAACAAGTGCTTAATAAAAATAAATCAATAGCAAAATTAGAACAAGACTAAACTACCTGAATTTTAATTTTGAAATAACTGCGTCTTACATATTTCACAAGGGTTCGGGAAAAAGCTTTTTTTGTTGAAATTTCGATTGTCTTTGCGTTGTAGCTCTATCATGAAGTTTTTTTTTTAAATATTATTGGTTCACCAGTATCGTAGTCATTTTCTACTGCTTTCTACATAAAACTTTTCCAGTTTAGCAACATCTCTCTTCATAACACTAACCGCTGCAATACCAATGACGTATTCTTGAGCTTATTTTGTCACACTATCATTCGATTCTACATGATTTATGACTTGAATTTTTAGTTCAATACTTAAAATAATGCGTTTTTTTTTTTTTTTTTTTTGTCTTTTTACACGATAAAAATGATAATTTTTACTCTAGTAAAAATCTCGTACGGGAGCACAAGTTAAATTCAAAGAAATTCTAAGAAAGGGAATCCAAAATATTTATCTGTACCCGTGGTTTGGAAAGAACCGCTTGCACACCTGAAATGTGATAGTAAAAAAAAAAAAAAAAAAAAAAAAAAAAAATCTTTAAAAATGTAATTCGGTTAAACGAGTTTCGGATAATAGAGGTTCCACTGTATATATATATATGAAATATATATGAAAGGGTTAGTTTCAAAACTAGCCTTATCCAAAATTTGAAAATTCGTGTTTTCCCTATCAATCTAAAAAAGTAGTTTTATCCTGTATTTCTGTCATTGTAAAATCTTGCTTTCCAATGGAAACCTACGGTCGCAGTCAGAGATTTTTCGCCAATTCCCAAAATTTGATTTCTGGATAAGACGAGTTTAGAAACTCACGTCCTCATATAAATATATAATACCATAAGGTCCATAATAAGGTCCATTAATATTTAAAGAAATTTTTGGCAACATGTGCAAATAATATCCATTACTTGTTTTTAATGCTGCCTCATTCTCAGTCAGCAATGCTTTCAATATGGTAATGTGATTTTTATTTTTATTTCCTTTTTAAAGATATTTTATTTTAAACTTATTTGTTTTTCAATAATTTATTTATCTTTTGTTTTTGTGTGCGAGTCCCAAATTCATTTTTTCAGCTTTTTTATGACTAATATCAAGATGAAACCACACACTTTGTATGTAGAACTCTACACTGTTAAAAATATCGTGAAAAACAACCTCTGTTTTTCAAAGCTATCTATTTTCTGACCAATGAGAACGCTTCATATGTGTTTATACAGCGATCTCATTGGTCAGAAAATAGAGAGGCTTTAAAATCAGAGGTAATTTTACACGATATTTTTAACAGTGTAGACATTTGGGACCTGATGAATCTGTCTAGGTTTTACAAATATTTATTATTAATTAGCTGTTTATTTTTTTTCTTTTTTTAATTATATTTTTAAATTGTATGTTAAATATAAAGGAGCAGTTTAATTGTCAATGAATATTTTTTTTCTATTTATAATTTTACAATTTTTGTTGTATATTGTAATGGTTTTTAATGGTAGGTTTATACATATAAATTTCAGATATCTCAAAAAAGTATTTATTAAGAAATAATAATAATTCTATATTGCTTGTAAACACAAGATTTAGATATTTAGTAATTGATGTATGTTTTAATTTGGTATTGTCCCTTTACAATAACCAGTTTTAATTTGAAAATCTTGTTTTTGACCATCGAAAAATATTTCATCCAGTAGATGTTTAAAATAATCGAAAATTTATCTTTAGATAAGACATTCTGTACATGTTATAAAAAATACAACACTACTTTATATAAAACCCCTGGAAAGGGGTTGTTTAAATTTGACACTTTTTTAAAAATTCCATTTTATTCCACAATATATTTGGAATGTTTTCAGATAAAGCTTGGGTGAAAGCCAAGTTCATGTTTCTTATCCACTTTCATTCAAAGCGTGTTTATTTGGCCAAAATTGAATCCTTCTTCTTTTCTCCTTTTAACACAGTTTCTCTTTTGCCCTTAAAGCAAATAATATTAAATTTGTTTTGCACTTTAACACACCAGTGGTTACTGATATTTAAAATAAGTAAATCTTAGTAAGCTTACTTTTTCATTTAATACATTTATTTATTTTAAATGTTATTTCCAACGACAGAATAAAAATAAGAAAATTTTTATAAATGGAAGTTTCAGATATTTTATTCCCACTCATGTGCATGGACGAGTTTATGACTCTTAATGATACCATAGACATAAAATATTCAGTTAAATAAAATGTAATATACAAAAAAATATATCAGAATAAATGAAGAATAATTCAAACATAAAAAGCAAAAAAATGTAATTTATGTTATACTTAAAAAAATGCTGGTGGTTTCAATTGTTCATGAAATCCTTATAAAAATATTTATGATAAAACTATGTATATAAAAATCATTTAATCCTTAAATACTGGGTGTTGCTTTTCGGCAACATACCCAATTTACGCTTCTAAAATAAATTAGAATAATATTGAAGCTATAATGCCTAATGTTGCCAATAAAATACATTCTGAAAAGATTATTAAATCGATTTTCAACATGTAGATGGCAACACTTGTGCTGTTTAAGTATAAAGATAGATTTATTTTTTCAATTGTTTCTACTTGTTCTTTTTGTTTTGTTTGGAAGCTTGCGAAATACGCTATTTTGTTCTGCAGTGAGCAAGTAAAATTTATTTCTCATTATCTTTCCTAAAATTCTTGTGTGTTTAACATTATAGAATTTTATCACGGAAAATTATTTTTTTCAATTAAAGACCAGTATTGCCGATTAGTAACAAACTGTTTTTTAGCCATAAAACATACTTAAAACAAAATATGATTTTTTAAAGAGTTTTCGCAGGATTTATTTAAAAAATGAAAGCCGAAAAACATTATTACAATTATTTTTGAAAAATCATTCATTTAAGGGTTTAAACATCCAATTAATTTAACATTTGCTTTAAGTGATAAAAATACAATGAAAAGGCAAAAAAAAAAAAAAAAAAAAAAAAAAAAAAAAATCCTTTATTTATACAGATTCTTGATATTATTCAGACAAAACATTTCTTAAAATTAAGAAAACATACTATGTAAGAAAATAGGAACAATTGAACGAAACCAATTGTCTGGGGTATAAGAAATATATTTCACCATAGACGATGGAATGGTGCAATTCTATATAAGAATGAAAAGCAGAAAGCTTAAAACTAGTATTAAAGAACATATAGCAGATATGACATACAACACGAAAACTACAGCTTTAGCCAGACTGTATAACAAATATACAGATTAATTTTAAAAATTGTAGAATAATTCATCTATCAAGATTTTATTTGCCACCCAATATCCGAAAGTCAATAGAGATCTTCTTATTCAGTGATGCGTATGCAATGCATATGCGATGATTAAGCCTCCATGGAGCTTCCAAAATTTTGGAAAGAGATGGTATATAGAATAATTAAACAACGATAATATAAAATAATTCACGCTCCCAAACATCCATTTTTAATATTGCAGTTAATTTCATTATTCCTGAGTTCGCGTGATTTTTTCACCAGTTTTAAATTTAAAAATTTTTTGCGAACACATTTCTATCTCTTCTAATTCTTGAGAATGTTGTCACCAAAGCAATGAGACATGTCGCATTTGAATAAATAAAGGTATTTTTTCCTTTAAAATGTATATTTATCATTTTAAGCAAATGCTAAATTAGTTTGAGATTTATGAGCCTTGTTTACGTTTCAATTATTATTTTTTGATCTTTAAAAATATTTCACGCATGTTATTATTCATAATAAAGTGTTCCTATAGTTGAAAGTAGAATATAATTAGTCTTTCGGAAGACACAGTACTTACATACAGCAAGTTTCACTAAGAACATCAAGTTACAGCATGATATGAACACCATTGGACAAGAAATCACTGTGCAATTATAAAATTAAGGTACATGTATACCACGCAAAATATCTTAAATACCTCAGATGAGTAGATTAGCAAATGCAGACTAAACGTAGCTGAAAATATACATATTCCTGACTGTCATGTCCTTATTGCTGAAACTCTGTTTTCTAGATGACTTAGTCAAACATTATCTCTTATGTAATAGGAATGATCACTATACATAACTCTTCACACCTGAGACATTTCCCAACGCAAGTATGAGGTAATTGTATTTCTGATGTAAGGTAGCTTACATTACAAATGGTAAATGTTTACCTATTGCAGCCGTCCGAAGAAAAGCAACTCTGGAAATTTTAGATATGACACAGAAACAGACCCACTTCAGTCCAGTTATTCACATATGTCTATATCTTTCTGAATATACCTATTGATAGATTGATTGATGCATTCCGTGCAACACACACATATATATATACACATTCACACACACACACATATATATATATATATATATATATATATATATATACACATGATAGAAGAATAAGGCCATAATTAACGAATAAATGTAGGTTAATGGTTCTAGATTATAATTTACACTTCAAGTTAATACTGATATTTACAAAGTTACAGGAGGGTAGGGGGATTTGCGGCATCTGACAATCCATACCGGACTCTTGTTCTGATTCGCAGGGACTTTAGCTGTCGTCTAGCTAGTAAGATCCGTCTGATCTCGGCCACTTCGAAATGAAATCTGAGCTTGGGCTGTTAATTGTTCCCAAGCTCAGAGATGCAAAACTAAGCATCAGCAATTTCAATTCCATCTGCGGTTCTGAGATTGCTATTTTCTCATGGGAAACCGCTGACGTATCATATTGCTAGGCGGAGAGTGTTTTGGGAACTCTAAGACCACAACTCACATATATGATTTTTTCTTGTGGGATGATGCTTTTTTATGGGAGCTAATTTTTACGAACAAATGTAGATGTGACTGAACATATGGCTTACCAATTTCTCCTCCCGAATTCTGTGATCAGATTCATCCGTCATAGTTTCAAAATGGCGACTATTTAAACTTTTAAAAAATATTAGGTTGAACAAATAGTTCTGGGAAATTTTTAATTTAATAGTTACAAGAATTTGTATCGTATATAGGAATACTAGTGGTACAGTCCCTCCACCCGATTATGGCCTCTTTCGATCAATGCAACCCTTTTTCAAGGGCCGTCGATTTGAATCCTTTAATGACGTTGAAGAAGCATGTCAAGAGTTTTTCGATTCCAAGGAGCAGCAATGGTACTTCTAGCAAATCCGGAATCTTCCAGAACGATGGCATAAAGTCGTGGACTATGATGGTCTCTGCTTTGATCAATAATCCTTGTTGCTTTTGTTGTTAATTTGCGCATAACAACTCAACTTTCACAAATTTCCCAGAACTTTTTGCTCAACCTAGTAAAATGCACAAAACTTAGATGTATTTATATGACCAAAGGAATTTAAAAATATTAAAAATTTTTCGACTTAAGTTTCACCATAAAGTGGACCCCATTAACAGGATTTTGGGACATTTTTGTTCTATCTCTATTTGAAACAAGTTAGAAATTGCACGTCAAACATAGCAAATGCGTTACTACTATAACTTGTTTTAGAAATATTTTTTGCATCGCATATTGAAGTAAATGTATATTTTAGTACACTTCATAAGTATATATCAGTTTCATTCTGTTCGAAAGTCTGTAACATCATTAAAATCCCCTTGAAATATTTTTTTCTCATTGGGCGTAATGTAACGGAAAAATTTTGACTGTCCCTGTAATTGAACTATCCCAGCAAAGAGGAAATTGGTGGCAAGCAGCAAGATAGATTCTGGCAATGATGGAAAAGTGTTGGATAACAGTCTACCACTGCATGGTCACTGCTGGACAGCTTCAGTCAACTTTGCTGTTGGAAATCATCAGATAAAATTCTGATGGTCCTCCGTTTTATCTCATGCGCTGGCCCACCACTACATGGAAGTGCACGAATTTTTGCAGTATTATGGCTGGGAACCCTTGCGCTAAGTGGCGTTGTGGATATCGAAGACACTGAGTATTTAAAAACAAATCTGTAATGAATATCTTAATATCTTATCTATTATTTTTTTAATTATAAATAATATAGCACCACTGCCACCAACAAAGTAAATAAGTAAATGAATAAATAAATAAATTCTTTATTTCAAGGTACTTTTTTCTTCTTAAATCTGGTTTTACTAAGTTACAAAGGATTTCGGTTTTCATTATTTACACAGATGAGAATCAATAATAAAAAATAAAGCGTATAACATATATGTGATTTTTATACAACACAATAATTTCTATACCAGTTTAATAATTGGGAACGTAAATCATAATAGAAACAAACTTGAAATAGTGTCATGAGAGATGAAAACTAAGAGCGGTCGTAGAATACGCTGACATTACTTGTTCATGTCCAATTACGAAACCAAACAGCACCGAGCGTGGTTAGTACTTGGGGGGATGACCACATGGAAACCACTGCAAGTTCAAATATTTCTATAGACATTTCTATTACAGATATTTCTAAACCTCTTGGTGTAACTAGCTTATAGAAAAAGGGACTATAATGCTTTGGTATTTTATAGAATTCTATAAGATTTCTTTAAGGGAAAGTGCTGGGCCAGCAAAGGAATAACAGTGGTATAGGTGCTAGCACTGCAGGAAAAGTGCCGGATTGAAGTAATGTGAGGGCATACCAATGCTGGCCTGCTGTTGGCCATCACTGATGGGCCAGTTGCATTCCACACGGGCACTTTTGTACTGATTTAAGTAATGGCACCATTGCACTTTACCGCTGATGGCAGTGCTGGCTGCCATCTGTTTTCTAGCTGATGGCCCACTGATCCTTTCTTTGCTGGAATAAATCCAATTTTCATAAAATTTGAAATTACTCGACAGATTTTTGCAAGGATTATATATTTCATATTTCAGGCCATTCGGATAGGTAGTTTTTGCTCTGTTATCTGCTGACGAACCGACCGATCGACGACTATAGGTGCTACATATTTATATAACTACGAACGTACCTAAAAATGACTGATATATAAAAATTTGGAATTCTAGAATGGCTGACATGTTAAAAATATAATAACAGCTTAAAAGTAAGGAATTTATCTATAAACGGGTTTAATTTATCAGTTTTATCACACCTTGTTTCTTGAAATTTTTCTTTTGTTGTTGTAACATTTTTTTTCTCTTAAATCTGCTAATCATAACATATTCCAAGAAAATTTCGCCTACCGAATTATCATAAAACTAGTAATCCGGCGAAATTCTCACACAAATTCAGTATTGACAAAAACTGCAATGAATCGTCTGTAATGAGTTTCTGTGCTTTTTAGCTTCTTGTATTTCAGTAATACTTGCTAAGAACATAAACACTAAAAATAATGAAACTTTTTCTAAAATTTATAAGTGTAGAAGATTCCCTAAGCAAAATTTTAGAATAGTATAATATAGTAAATATTGTTACCAATCGACGGATTCTAGTCATGTTTTAACCCTTTCAGGGCAAGGTACTTCTATTCGTAAAATGCTGAAATGCATGAATGCCATCAGAATTTAAAAACAAATTTATATGAAAATAAGCAAAAGGTTTTATTCACGTATTTATTAAAATGAAAATTTTCATTTCAATATTCTGGTGCCAATGTGGCATTTAAGAATTAAAATCAAGTGGTCCAAAAATGAACCACCGCGCTTTAAAAGTGTTAAAAGATAATTTGTGGCAGAATTTGTACAGCGGTATCCTTTATTTTCAGGGCTGTACAAGCTATTTTTTCCTTTTTTAAACTATTAGATATCCTAAAAAAATTCCTCCTTAAGTTGTTCGGGGGCATCATCAGGATTTTGTGCCATTTTTTTTCTGCCTCTGTTTGCAAAAAGGAATGGTATATAGAATTTTGAAATTCTAGAACGGCTGACTTTCTAAAACATGACAACAGCTTAAAAGTAAGGAATTCCTCTATAAACGTATTTCATTTATCAGTTTTATTAAACATTGTTTCTTGCAATTTTCCTTTTGATGTTGTAACATTTTTTTCTCTTAAATCTGCTAAAGGTAACATATTCCATAAAAATTTTGGCCAAATTTATCGTAACTAGCGAAATATAGTGAAAATAATAATATGGCGAAATTCCCATTCAAATTTAGTATTGGCAGAAACTGCAATAAATCTGCTATAATGATTTCCGTGCATTTTAGCTACTTGTCTTACATTAAACTTTTTTTAAAAATAAATAAAATCAAGAAATAATGAAGTTTTCTGTATAATTTATATGTGTAGAAGACCTGCGGAGCAAAATTTTAGTACAGTATAAAATATTATTTTTACAAATATATTGATTACAAATACATTGATATTGTTACAAATACGTTGATATCAGTCATATTTTAAAAGGTAATTTGTGGCAGAATTTGTACAGCGGTATCTTCTATTTTCAAGACTGTACAGTACAAGCTGTTTTTTCCTATTATAAACTGTTTATTCTTCTGAAATTATTTACTAAATGTGCTATTATGTCGTGAGTCAGTGGGAAAATCAGATCCTTTAAGCACAAATTTTGTCCCTTAAGATACACTTTTACGCATAAAAAGTTATGCGAAATCAATTAATTAATGCATGTGGGTTATATTAAGTTATTAATCACTTATTCATCAATTTCATATTTAAAATTATATGATTTTGAAATGTAAGAAATATAACAATTATTCTGTTTTATTAAGTTACTGTGTTAAAAAAACATATTATTGTAAAAAAAGCTTCGAGATAATAAATCTTGTAAAAAAATTTCACTTTTTTAATGTTTTATTTCCTGTGAACTATGCATTAAATATTACTGCATTTAGTTCTGAACAAACAATAGAAATTTACCAAATTTATAACACGAAATTGTGTTTTTACTTTTATTCCCAATAGAGTAATCTGTCAAAAAATGATAAATTACTAATGTTGTAATTGAATTTTTTCTTTTTTTTTATTATTGAATGTGGCATAGTACTTATGACTGATGACATTTATTATTCGAAATGATTGATTATAGAAATATTTTTTTCCTAAATATAAAAGAATTCATTAAAAAAAAAATCAATGATATCCTATCGGATATTAGTCAAATATTTTTTTGGCGATATTCATACTTTCATATTAATTTTTATGATTAGTCTAAATTTTTTCTAGTTGCAAAAAAGAAATCTTGGTACAGGGTTGATTGTAAATACTGTTTTGACGATATCGTTAACAATATTGTTAATATTAAAATGACATATTGCCTGAACAATCAGAGTGTTTATATTTTGACAATATTGAACTAATATAGGAAATAAATTTCATTTTTTTCAATTTCTTTTAAATGTAAACCAAATATCGCTGTATTATCGGCATTTTTATGCATATATTATGAATTTTATTTACAACGAGTTCTCCAAAAAATGTTTTTTTCTTCTCAAGAATGCAAAGTTTTTTAATAAATTCACGAACTTGTTTCTAAACCTAAAAGCATGGAATTATGTCACATGATTATTTGGAATGGAATAGAGTTTTACATTTTTCAACAAATGTATCATGTCTTGAGTTATGTCAGATTTAAATGTCCTTAAATTCCGTACAAAGTGTAGATTTTGACAGAGTTATCTAGAAGGTCTTTCACATTTATAGAAAAACGGGAAACCGATTTCATAGTTTTTAGTAACACCATTAACGAATTTCATGCGTCTATGATTAAAATCGGTATTGTGAATGTGTTAGAAAACTACGAGTTTGAATTTGAGAGCAGACCTAAGAATCTTTGAAGTTATATAGCATATTTTGTGGCTATTCAACTTTGAATTACACGAGTCTCTGTGTAATTCAAAGAGGAATTCTAGATGGATTCAAAGAGGGATCAATTACGCCTTTGATAACAATTTAATGATATATATGTGACGTTTTGACGGCAAGTAGTTTGTATTGTCGAAAAAAAAATGAGGGTTTCCATTCCTACACAACACAGGTAGCAGCCGATTGGTTTTAAAATACTAAAGAAAAATGAAGAATTAACATAAGGCAGTCGCTTGGAACATTATTCACTTTATTTCCACACTCTCGATTAAATCTAGGGAAGATGCTCTCTCCTTCCATGGTAAAAAGAATAAAGTCTATTCTCCCTGTCACAATTAGTTTAAAATCACTCCATCTCTTGACTGCGTTCTAGTCTTTAATCCATTAATATCTAACATCTATCACCCATTACGATACCGTTGCTTCCTCATTCTACTTACATAATAAACAGTATTCATCCAACATTTTACTACCTCCATCGAGCAATCACATTGAATATCCAGTTTGCTACGACTGCAATCCACCACGTTCACCTCTACATGCTAAAAACGAAAAAGCTTCTAAGCTCACAGCCCATCTGATATATGCTATATCCTTTATTCTTCTCTCTGGTTCCCGCCATCTGTATTTATACTCTGCTGAAAAGATTGTTCTAGAAAATTCTTATATCCTCGCACCAGCTATCTAAAGCATAAACAAATGTTAAAATCTGTAGTCGAGATTATGCAAAAATAACCCCTTTTTCCCTCTTCAGACGATAAAAGAAATGAATTTATGTCTGCGAAGTTTTAATCTTTGAAATATTTTAATTACACCTGGATATTTTAAATAAAAGAATAAATTGAAATAAGTAGGTTTTTTCTTTAAGACAGAATAATATTTTAGCAGTTAAATAAAGATTTAAGGGGAATATGATATACCGGGATTTAATAGCGGAATTTAATAGGAATTTAAATAATAAAAGTTTTATTAAAGAAATATAAATAATCGAGCCATTTTTAGATTTACGCAATTTGGAATAAATATGAATTAAGATCTTAGAGATTAATAGACTTGGGTTTTAATTTAATAAGCCGGTATAATATACGGAATATTACTGAAAAAGGAAAATTTACATAAAATACTTTAAATTTGGCGCAAAAATTTAAATTTTGTAATATTATCCCCCCTCCCCAAAGACTTTGTATGAAATTTGTGGTTAATTAACTACAATTTCAGACAACAGACTTGTAATAAATTTGGAAGTTGATTTTTGAATATTGAAAATTTTAGAGACGTCAGCGAAGAGATGGAAAAGTAAAATTTAGCAATGCAAGAGAAAGAAAAAATACTAAGAGCATTTAAATTTAGCTGAGAGCATTTCCCCTGTAAAAGAATGCAAATAATGGTTACAACATCACTTACCATTTGTAAGTGCATAGGAAAATATAAACACACTAATAAATAAAGAATAAGTATAAATACAATAAGAAATAAATAATAAGAAATAATAAAACTATAGTAATAAATAACAACAAATTCTTTTATCTTATGGAAATTTAGCGTATTTCCATTTCTCTTATCACAAACATATTTCCAATCCATTAATGCTTAACACTTTATTTACTTCAAGTAAAATTTTAAGTCCCATTGGCTTAATCAGTTCGTAGGTCATAAAAGTCCTTTAGCAAAAATAGTGATACAGTCCTTAAGTAAAAAGTTCAGCTGCAATAAATATTTTTTACTAAATTTGTTTCGACTACTCTACCTACTAAACTCTTTACATTATGTTTAAATACTATTTGTCATCACAATAGTAGTTTTATTTTAATAAACAAATTCCTAGTAGTTATTCAACTACCTTTTAACATTTGTTTATCAACTACTTTTTTGAGCTCCTTTTCCCATTTTAATTGGGACTCACCATCTTTTAAAACTTCTCACTTGTTTTAGTAAATATCATAACTTTTCACTTATAAGTTATGTTCTCTTTTTCTTTAATAAATAATGAATCTTTCAATAAATAACATAATACTTTCAATTCATAATCATAATAATAAAATTCTCAAAAGTATACTTGAATAATAGCAATAATAATACTTAATAACAATATGATATTCTAAGAAAATATCACAGATTGTTTACTTATAGACACGGAAAATAATGGTTGAGAATAAAAATAATACGTAGCAATTAAATTATTTTCTTATTTTTTATTTGTATAAGAAAGTATTTTTGCCAGTCGAAACATTAAAAATAATAATAATAATAATTATTCCAAAGTCCAAATAAATTTAACTCTAAATATTTAGAAAGTGGACTCTCAACCAGTATTTTTTTACAATAATTTATCTCTCTGATACTCTTATGAATAGACGTGCATTTGATAAACTTAGAATGGTAAAATAAAGAAAATAAATAGGAATAAAAGATAATTTGTTTATATACTTAATTTTCTATTACTACACAATCACTACAAAATCTCATCACAATCATCAATTTTCTATGTTTATACAATTATAATAATATTATCAATTCTTACTACTTTTGTAAACAATTGGTAAAAAATGGAATAAAATAAATATAGTTTATTTTGATATAAACTGGATATAGAATTAAAAATATTTATTTTTATTTTTCAACATCAATCTGAAAATTCCCAAAATCAAATACACATCCTATGCTTGCATAGAGTGTCTACTTAATCCCAAAAACTCCCAAAAGCAAGTAATATCCTTGTGGCGCCCCAAGGTCATACCTGGTAATGTTGAAAACTATTGATGAAATAAAAAATCTAAAGAATTAGAATTACAAATATTGCGAAAACATTTTGGGGAATTACGAACTTTCCATAATCCGGTTGCACATTACAATCATTTCTATCATTCTCAAAAAAGTCCTGAGTAGTCATATAATTTTTACAACTAGATGGTAATTCTTTATCATTCTTACAGAAATTCAAAGTTTCACTACTCTCATTAGCGGTTATTACATTATCATCATTATATAAATTCAAATTCTCATCATAATCAACTGTTACTAAATCATTCTCTTGTTGTACTTTATTCATATCTACAGTATGAAAATAAAGAGATTTCTCATTATGTATGGATATACTCTTATTTATAATTTTTCTTTCTTGTTTTACAGTACAATTTCTACAATCTATAGTTAAATTAAATTTAGAACATTCCCTTAAACCCAAAATAGCATACTCCAAATTAGTATTACACACTAAAAAGTTAACACATTTGGTAATTTTACCCACTTTTAGAGAAATTTTACATTTTTGATTTAGTTTTAACACCCCTTTTGCCTGACCAATAATAACTGTAGGTATTGTTTCAATTTTAGCATTTAGTTCTTTAACAAATCTGAGGGGTAATATTGCCGTAGTGGATCCAGTGTCCACTATACATGGTAAATTATAACTATTGGTAAATCCATACACAATTAGTTGTCAAATATTAGGAATAGTAGGTGGTGAATTACTAGGAAGAGTATCAGAGGATGTTGCATCATTTCTAAATAAACACTCTTGTTCCCAATGATATGCATTATTTACACCTTTATTTGTACATATTCTACATGGTCTAGAAGGATATGGTTTCTGAAAGTAATTATTTTGAAAATTTCTAGATCCCTGATTTTGATACTGTCTTTGTGGAATCTAATTCCTAGGTGCATTATTGGGCCTATTTGGCTGAAAATTAGGTCTACTTGGTTGAGTCCAAGGCCTAGGTGGTTGAAATTGTTGAAAATTTTGTCTAACTGGTTGTTGATTTACTGTTTGGTTTGAAATTTGAGGAGTGGAAACCTCAACTAATTGCTTAACAAGCCGGTACCATTCAGTGGTACTATTTGGAGGGTTTACATTAATATTATTTCTATACTCTGGTTTTAATCCATCTGTCAACCCTTGTATTAGAAGAGTCTCACAAAGATGGAGTTTCCTCCCAATTCCTACCTTTTTGTGAAAATAATTTTCTAAATTATCTAATTTATCTAATTTTAGAGTTGAGAAATCAGAAAAATTTGGAACATTTAGTTCAATGAATTTTTCTATCAAGATTTTTGAAATCTGTTCATAACTAGTACAATTAACACAGTCATTGATATAGACTTTTAGTGCTTCACCCTTTAAATACTGTGGAATAGATTTAAATTTCCACTGTAAATCTTTATTTTCCCTAGTACTCATATCATCATAATAATTTAACCAAGCCTGGATTTCCATTCCAGTACTAGGATCAAAATTGACTAACTTTGGTTCAGCCATTATATCAGTATTCATTAAAATAAAAGAAGCACTTCTATTCTCTTTAATACAACCTGACATTAACAACATTTAAACTAATAGAGTTCTATTTTTCATAATAGATTAAATACTCTTTCAGACTTTAATAATAAATAAATAAATAATTCTCATGACTTCATAATAAACTTTACAATAAATAAATAAATAAATAAATACTCTTCACGAAATAATAAATAAACCTCATAAATGAATAATAAATAAATCTCATAAATAAATAATTCTCATACTTAATAATAAATAAATCTCAATAAATAACAAACAATAACAAAAATAATAACATAAGTGTAAAAATATTTTGGAAAAGAACTCACTCCAGTCATCTTGTCTCACAATCACCAGCACTATACATTGCTATTCACATTAGCGATGTAAATTTTTAACTTTCCGGCACTGATCTTTAGTAACTATCATAAGCTATCGTGTACTAGTACCACTACATTTTTGTAATTTTGGAGACACACTCGCTTTGATTGCCGTTACTTCTAAATCCTGTCGGACTTTTCTTTTCTCTGTGACGTTTTGACGGCAAGTAGTTTGTATTGTCGAAAAAAAAATGAAGAATTAACATAAGGCAGTCGCTTGGAACATTATTCACTTTATTTCCACACTCTCGAATAAATCTAGGGAAGATGCTCTCTCCTTCCATGGTAAAAAGAATAAAGTCTATTCTTCCTGTCACAATTAGTTTAAAATCACTCCATCTCTTGACTGCGTTCTAGTCTTTAATCCGTTAATATCTAACATATATCACCCATTACGATACCGTTGCTTCCTCATTCTACTCACATAATAAACAGTATTCATCCAACATTTTACTACCTCCATCGAGCAATCACATTGAATATCCAGTTTGCTACGACTGCAATCCACCACGTTCACCTCTACATGCTAAAAACGAAAAAGCTTCTAAGCTCACAGCCCATCTGCTATATGCTATATCCTTTATGCTTCTCTCTGGTTCCCGCCATCTGTATTTATACTCTGCTGAAAAGATTGTTCTAGAAAATTCTTATATCCTCGCACCAGCTATCTAAAGCATAAACAAATGTTAAAATCTGTAGTCGAGATTATGCAAAAATAACCCCTTTTTCCCTCTTCAGACGATAAAAGAAATGAATTTATGTCTGCGAAGTTTTAATCTTTGAAATATTTTAATTACTCCTGGATATTTTAAATAAAAGAATAAATTGAAATAAGTAGGTTTTTTCTTTAAGGCAGAATAATATTTTAGCAGTTAAATAAAGATTTAAGGGGAATATGATATACCAGGATTTAATAGCGGAATTTAATAGGAATTTAAATAATAAAAGTTTTATTAAAGAAATATAAATAATCGAGCCATTTTTAGATTTACGCAATTTGGAATAAATATGAATTAAGATCTTAGAGATTAATAGACTTGGGTTTTAATTTAATAAGCCGGTATAATATACTTAATATTACTGAAAAAGGAAAATTTACATAAAATACTTTAAATTTGGCGCAAAAATTTAAATTTTGTAATATATATATATATATATATATATATATATATATATATATATATATATATATATATATATATATATTCTCCAATTATCTCACACTTTTTCTTTCAGAATTTTTAATTCGTAATGATTGCTACTCTCAGATATATCGAATTCTATGGTGGGGGACTCCCCTGCAGTACCATGTACTCCAAAATGGCTCCCCAGGCTATGTGTAACTTTCTTGATAGTCATATAATCTTCATTAACCTCACAAATTTCCTTCAGTAAGTTTTATTTTTACTCGTAATAGAGACTGCGCTCAGAAATGTCTAATTCCGTGCGTCAGGGGGGTGGGGGACTTCCCTACCCCAGCCCACCAAAATGGCACCCCTAAAACCTACATAAGATTTAAAACGTAATACATATCCAGGTTGATAAATAGTTCGTTTTAAATTTTAATTTTTTTGCTGGAAATTTATTATTATGAAATTTTGACTTTATTAGGAAATTTATAAATCAATAAATATATATATATATTGGTTATTGAACAGCATTTAATGCATCTCCATGCCTATATGGGAGGAAGTAAAAATAGGGGGGGCCCTGTTATGTCGCGAAATGCCGCCAAGTTTGTCGCCAACTTGGCGATATATCATAAAATTGGCGACCAAAATTAGTCGCCAACTGTGGAAAAACTGGTGAAAATAAATTTAACATCAGGATCTCAAAATTAATACCGATTCATTTAACTCATTTCACATCAGGAGCTCAACATCTACATAATCACTAAACACTGAACATCTAATGACTTCCCGTTTGCTACACTTAGGTAATACTTTCATAAAGATAAAAATGTGATATCATAATAAAATTGCCCGATTGGAAACATTAATTCTTGTTACAATTTCTCTATGAAGACGGCTTCCAATTCCTTGTTTTAAACACATAAAAGAAGTACATTTTTCAAACGTGTGATTAGTTTGTTTTTTTATCAGTTAATTTCGCGATAAAACTTATGGGGTTCAAATTACTTTTGACCGACATCACGCTTTCTATTAATAATACATCTAAAATGAAATATGATGGATTTTGGATTAACATCAATCTCTCGATTTTTTTAAATTTTCTTTGAAAACATATGCAATTTCGAAAAAATTGTTTTTTTTTTTTTTCCATGATAATATTATTTTATTTCCGATTTAATTTTAATTCCCCTTTATAGTTAAATAATTTATTGGCTATCAATATTTTTAAAGAAATTTTTATTTTCTTATCACGGCATTTACATTTAAATAACTTAATATTGATGATCAAATTTCAAAGTTATATTTCAAAATTAAATGTTCAAAGATTTTATGTTTATGAAAGGTATATGAATATACCTTTAATATATATTAATTTTTATAGTCTGGAATCACTTCATTTTTATACTCTTATTTCTTAAAGTCTTTACTTATAAATACATACATACATACATACACAATGGTACTACAATCCATGTAGGATTTTGACCTCTCTCAATATACCTCTCCAGACCTTCCGATCTCTGACCTTTATTTTATAAATTATAATTTGCTTTTGTGCAAGATCTTTATCTACCTCTTCTATCCATTTCTTCCTTGGTCTACCAATACTTCTTTTCCGAATTAAATCACCATTATAAATCGTGTCTGTGCTTCTCTCATCCATCTTTCTTTACTTATAAAACCTTATGAAAATTATAATCAGAATGAATGTTCCATTAATGTGCAGTAATGTTCTGATAATGTGTGAGGGAAAAACGTAACATCCTATTCTACTTTTATAACACTTAATTGTAGCAAAGAATAAGGTACCAATAGATGTGAACTAACATCGACTACAACTTTTTCCCGAATACTAAGCTCCAAGCCATTTAGATTACAAATTGTAGAGTTAAACTTATTTTATATCTTCATTTTCAACACAAATGGTACACTTATCAACACATTTAATTTTTTAATAAATCACGTCTTCTTCTTCCACATTGTGTCTGCATTCTTTATTTTGTGTTATATAGATAAACGACTTTAACATGCAAATTTCACTTAAAATTTCAAGGAAATCAACGTTTTATTAAAAGAAAAACAATATGAACATTTCTAAGGCGATGCTTGAATTATTCACGTAATAAATTCTATATATTAGAAAATATTAACGCAAATATTATCTTACACTGTCGCTTCCTTAAAGCTTTTCTTACATAATATAAATTTGCAGTTTAAGCAAAGTTTCTTACAACGTCGAAAAAAACTTTCCGATATTTATCAGTAATTTTCAAGTGTTGATTGTTTATTGTGTGCAATTTCACTCATAACATTTGTACCTTTTGAAAATAATTACATACCTTTACACAGTTTGGAGAACGCCGATATCGGAATACAATATGATTTTCAACACGTGTATATATCACGTTGAATTTTGTAAGACTGCAATGGTTTCGTTTTACAGAGTAATTATGGAAAGCAAAGATTGAGGAACGTGTAGTTTATTGAAAATGGACTTTTTAACTATTAAAAAGTCAGTATTATATAATTGATGTCAATAACTCCATTTATTAACTTATGAAATTAATTTTACATATCTCTTAAAATGTTTTTAGAAATAACTTAATATTAATATTTTCCTTTTTAATTACAAAACGCTTACTCTAAAGGAATATATTAGCTTATGATCATCATTCTGTTAATTAATTCTTGTAGATATTTTTACGCAAGTACGGTATTGATTGAGAAACTTTTGTTAACTAATAATATATTGAAAATGGATTTTTTAACTATTAATAAGTGTGTTTTATACAGTTGATGTCAATAACTCCATTTTTTTATGAAAGGCATTGTGTATTACTCTTAGGATTTTTTAAAATAAATAACTTAATGTTAATAGTTTCATTTTGATTGCAAAACAAACTCTTATTCTAATAAAATATATAAGCTTGTGATCATTATTCTTTTGTTTCTTTTGCATTTTTTTACGTAAGTACTGAATTATTGAGAGCTTTAGTTATGGTGGTGACTATTTTTTTCTATCATTTTTTAACGTCTCAGTTGTTAATTTTTATGAAATAACACTTAGATATTTTAAGGGACATATTTTGCATATTCTGTGTATCGTTTACAAAATATATTTCAGTTGTATTAAATTTTATTTTTAAAGAAGTACAATAATTTGTCGTATAAATATACATTATACTATTTTCAAAATTATTTTGTGCTTTGATTTATTCTATAAACTTTTTAGCGTTTTATTTATTTATATATTTTTTATTTTACTATTTTATGCATTGCAAAGACACTTATTCCATAGAAAATAAAAATGTTATTTTTAAAATTTGGAAAATGAAACTTGTAGATATTTCTTCGAGTAAGATTAAAATATTTTTTCTCTAAAAGTTTCGAAAGATTTTTTCAATAATTATTTTAATTATTTAACCAGCTATATCTTTCAAAAATATTTTTTGAATAATAAAATTGATCACTTTATGCATTGCTATGATAATATGTTAAAATAAATTGTATCTTAAAATATCCTATAAAAAATCCTATAATAAATAGTGTCACTTTCTAGAAATTCAATCTATATTTAAATTAATAATTTGACAGAAAAACACACCTGTACCTATAAAAAAAAGAAGGAAAAAACGAAAGATACTTTTCGTTTTGAATGCAGTCGTTTTTGCGTTTCAGAGATTCGTATCATGCAAAATACTGTGAATCAGATTGAACACTCTTAATGCAAAAAATATGTAAGCAATAAATTATACAATTCAATTCAAATGCAATAGGAAATCACGTACTATACTCTCAAAATATCAAATGAGACTAAAAACGTAGTTTTTTCGTAAATTCTTATATATAATTTGGAGAACACCATACAGCACAATAATATACTTATAGCTTAAAGATATTAATTTTTTTTCAATTCTTTGATATCTGACGTGTTTTGGTGCGAAATCACGTGCACTTATATGAATTTTATTTGAACACAAATTACGTGCTCAGATGTTAGTGCAGTAAAGTATTATATATATATATATATATATATATATATATATATATATAATGTATTTAAATAAAGAATTGTTCATTATTGTAATGTACATAAAATATATATCAAATTTATAAATGTAAATTTGTGAAACGCATTTTCTTGAATTTAAAACCTTGAATATAAATGTGTTCTGATTTACCAAGAAAAACATTCATATTTCGCTTTCGTGTACTAAAATATTTACCGTGACCATGACATTTATTAAGGTTACGGGTTAGAAGTATATCTTTTGTGAAACGATGCAATTTGATCTAGTTCAATTTGTTCTGGTTTGAGCCATATATTTAGCGTAACTATATAATTTTAACTCGATTCATCGCGGCGATTCGAAACATAAATTTTATTGAGTAGTAAAATTTAAACAAATTCAATTACTTACGATACATCTCTAGTTTGAGGAAGACAGGCTGAGAAATTGGAAGATAGCTCAGGAGAATGAGAGACCAACTTTTAACGTGTCCTGTATGAATATTTTCCTTGCATAAAGAGTTGATATCAACTAGTTTTTTCACAAACACATCTTCTTTTGGCTATTAATTAAAAGAAATATGAAATAAGTGCTGGATACAGCTTCTTGCATATCATTACTGTTTAGAAATGTATAAAAGTTCAGCTAATAAAGTTTTATACAGAAGCGTACAATATATAATTTATACCTCTTTAAATATATAAAATATTTTATTACTTTTATTCTTGTGCATGAAGTTTTTGTTGAAATAAAATCATATAAATGTAAACTATGTCACTGTAAAATATAGAAGATGCTGATTAATGGTAAAAACTTACAGAATAAAATGTAAATATTATTCAGAACATCACTGGTGTGATTCAATTTATATTCAAGAATATCCAAATAGAATTATAAAACTACATTTGTACGCTATTCTGAGATGTTGAGAGCATTAAAGAGAATTTGCTTTCACATATCAATACAATTGTAAAATATGCGACGTATGTATTTATTGCATAATAAATTTTGATTAGGAAAATTTTTCTCGATTTTTTCATCTTACTGAATAAAATATATAACTTTTTTTTATATAGATATTAGCTTATATTTTTGTATTACACAGATCTTTAAAAATGTTTATGTTTGTTAATTGTAATTATGTATAATGCTTCGATGTCGCTCATTTCTAAAAATATAGGAGTATGGAAAGCTTTTTTTTCCTAATTTTTTCTAATATCCAAACATTATTCTCACACCTTTTATTCATCGAGAAATGCAACCAGGTTTTTGACTATTTTAACATTTAATAATTAAGCAGTTAATACACAAATGTTTTCTCTAATAACATTTAACAAGAGTACATAAATAAGTACAAATTGAAGATTTACATTGATTCTAAGCCGTTATGAATGAATCTATCTTTGTTTACATGTAAATACAGGAATGAAAAAATCTAAAATATTGTTTCGGAAACTATAAGGCGTGGTGGAATAAGTTTTTAATTTTGGTCCAGTATATTATTCTGTAGCCTGGCATGATTTCTAAGAAAATAAAACGACTAAAAATATATTTGTTTTGCATTTAAGTTAAAAGGAAAAGAAATTTGCTTCCCATACTCTTAATTTCGAAAAATAATTAAAATCGAACATGTAAAAGCACTATTCAAGAGCCCATTAAATTGCTCTTCGCTCTTTAGGTTTGCTAATTCAGTACAGTGGGACATCCACCTGCTTGTAAAGTAGCTAAAACTTTTAATAAAGCTCATCAAGTGTAAAATCTCGCCATGCATAATCTTAACCATTTAAACAGAGAATAAAGTCTAATTCATATTTTAGTAAAGTTTTACTATTCTTATTTATTCCTTATGGCTTATTCACGATGTCATTAATTCACTTTAATTATTCTACCAAAGTATGAATGGTACCATAGTAAAAATTACAAATGGATATATGTAACATGAATATCTTTACAAAATATATCGATACTGAAATCGAACAAGTATTTTTAAAAATGCACAATTGTACAATATTATTGAATGAGTATTGCATGTATAAAATCCCGTATATGAATCATCGCTGGAAACTGAAAGTAGACTTTCTTTGGCTAATGGGATTTCCCGACAGTAAGTGTCATGGGTTAGACGCTTTGAAAAATAGTATTTGTTCTCTCTAAACATTTTAACTTACGATTTCAAATAAAGAAGCTATCCTTCCAGGATTTTATGCATTCATTTCCGTAAATATAAAGTAGGAAATATATCAAAGATGAAAAAAATAATTGCATACCATGGTAAAATACCTAAAACGTATTTCAAATTGTGTTCTTATTTCTAATGCACAATTAAAAGGATACTTTATTTTACTCAGAGGCTGAGCTCGCATTTTAATGGGAACTTGGGAAGCTTGGAAACTTTTTATGTGTGGAAAGGCGGCACGTACTAGAAAAGGCACAAATATCATATACGCCCAATATTGGCGCGATTTTTTTCCGACGCCGATTTGGCGAAAACCTCGTTACTATATCATCTATATTCCGGCAACTATATCAAGCAAAATAACGACACTTTGGCGCCAGTTAAGTACCCGGTACGCATATGATATTGGCGCCAGTAAAAAATCGCGCCAATATTGGGCGTATATAACATCTGTGCACTAGAAAATCTTATCGATTAAATATGTAAATTTAAATTATTTTCTATACGCAGAAGATAATTTAGCAAAATTTAGAGATTATCCACCGTACAAAAAATGAAAAAAAAAAAAACGAAAATGGAGAACATTGTCACAATAAGAACTTTTGTGATGTTTGTGATGAGAACTTAATCTCCACATCTACTGCAACTACATTTAGTTGGCTTAAATAATTTCCTAAATGAAGGAATTTTGTACTCGAGCAAGAAAACACAGCATAAGATTTGTTAGCAGTAGACGCAATAAATGTGTCGTGCATACAAAAAAAAATTATAGATTATTATCACTGTACCAATGATATAAAAGGAACTAAGCTTTCGCTCACAGTATATGTATATATTTTTTTAATTCAGAATAACATATGAAAGAATTATTGTATCTTTGAATCCCACAGAACTTAACAGAATGCGGAAAAGTTGAATATTTTAAAATCACAGTAAACGAAAACTAAAATTACTAAATTATTGTGGAAACCGTATTATTTATATAATCATAACCACTGATGAAACCTACGTATAGTTATTTGTTGGTCTGAATTTTCAGAAAATAAATAACGTGCTTTTGAAGTTGACACTATACCAATAGAAGTGAAAGCACAATAAGTAATGGAAAAAGTAATAAATGTTGTCTTCCTCTAAAGCACAAAATTGAGCAAAGCTATAAATCTGGAGGAACAGAAGACAGTTACAGCTAACTAGTGTATGTTTAAGTGGATATAGTCCAGGCAATAGGGAATTTTACCTAACAAAATTAATGGTAGTACTGGAAATCGGCTTTCTAGATGTTTTTTGGGTCGCTGAATCCGAATTTGTAACTTCCCACCAAAATTTCCCCCGGCAACCTCCCCAAATTTTGGTAAAAATCCCCCAAAAAAGGTTTTTATTAAAAAAAATTTTTTTTTTATTGTTTTAGGGAAAAAGTATCTAGAAATTCAGAAAGTAGACAAAATTTCCAACAAATTAGATATATGACATTATGACTTAAAATGAAGGAGGGGATCTGCCTCGGAACATGCGCGCGGTGTTGCGTAAACTATGTTACGCGATTCCACTTAACCACTCACACGTTTACATTCGCCCTCCCATCCCCCCTCCGAACTTTCTCTATAAGGTTTACTTTAAGATTTTTGGGTCGCTGAATCCGAATTTTTAACTTTCCCCCAAAAATTTCCCCCCCGAAACCCCCCAAATAGTTGTTTTTAATTTAACTTTCTTATTGTTTTAGGGGAAAAGCATTACGAAATTCAGAAACTAGACAAAATTTGCAACAAATAGGATATACGACATTATGAATTAGGATGAACGGGGAGGGTGAGGGCTGCCTCGGAACATGCACTGAGGCGCTACGTGCACTAAATGATGATGTCCAGGCAATAGGGGATTTTATCTGGCAAAATTAATGGTAGTACTGGAAATCGGCTTTCTAGATGTTTTTTGGGTCGCTGAATCCGAATTTGTAACTTCCCACCAAAATTTCACCCGACAACCCCCCAAAAAATTGATTTTTGAGAAAATTTGGTTTTTGAGAAAAGCGCGCGGGGAATGTTCCGTGGCAGCCCCCTCTCTCCCCGTTTATCCTACGTCATAATGTCATGTTTCCTATTTGCTACAAATTTTGTCTAGTTTCTGAATTTCGTAATGCTTTTCCCCTAAAACAATAAGAAATTTAAGTTAAAAACAACTATTTGGGGGGGGGGGGGAATTTTCGGGGTAAGTTACAAATTCGGATTCAGCGACCCCAAAAACAACTAGAAAGCCGATTTCCAGTACTACCGATAATTTAGCTAGTTAGAGTCCCTATACGGTCTCTATTGCCTGGACTAATATTGAAAATTCATAATGAAGTGAAATTTATAGGATTCTTGACCGCCTTGGTAATGTATCTACATATTTAGCAAGGTAGAATTTCTCGAACAAAAATATTCCTTATTCAAAGATCTTCCTTCTTCCTTTTCAAGATCTTGGTATGCGTAGTTTTTACATATTTTGATTCTAAATAAAATATGCGGTTGTTCTTTTCGTTCGGAATATTTTAAAATCACAGTAAACGAAAACTAAAATTACTAAATTATTGTGGAAACCGTATTATTTATATAATCATAACCACTGATGAAACCTACGTATAGTTATTTGTTGGTCTGAATGTTCAGAAAATAAATAACGTGCCTTTGAAGTTGACACTATACCAATAGAAGTGAATGCACAATAAGTAATGGAAAAGGTAATAAATGTTGTTTTCCTCTGAAGCACAAAATTGATCAAAGCTATAAAGCTGGAGGAACAGAAGACAGTTACAGCTAACTAGTGTATGTTTAAGTGAATATAGTCCAGGCAATAGGGAATTTTACCTAGCAAAATTAATGATAGTACTGGAAATCGGCTTTTTAGATGTTTTTTGGGTCGCTGAATCCGAATTTGTAACTTTCCACCAAAATTTCCCCCGGCAACCCCCCAAATTTTGGTAAAAAGCCCCCCAAAAAAAGGTTTTTATTAAAAACATATTTTTTTTTATTATTGTTTTAGGGGAAAAATAGCTAGAAATTCAGAAAGTAGGCAAAATTTGCAACAAATTAGATATATGACATTATGACTTAGGATGAAGGGGAAGGGGGGATCTTCCTCGGAACATGCGCCGCAGGGCTGCGTGGACTAAGTTACGCAATTCCACTTAACCACTCACACGTTTACATTAGCCCTCCCATTTTCCCTCCGAATTTTCTCTATAAGGTTTACTTTAAGTTTTTTGGGTCGCTGAATCCGAATTTTTAACTTACCCCCAAAATCCCCCCCCCGAACCCCCCCCCACCCAAATTGTTGTTTTTAACTTAAATTTCCTATTGTTTTAGGGGGAAAGCATTGCGAAATTCAGAAACTAGACAAAATTTGTAGCAAATAGGAAACATGACATTATGACGTAGGATAAACGGGGAGAGAGGGGGCTGCCTCGGAACTTTCCCGCTCGCTTTTCTCAAAAACCAAATTTTTTCAAAAATCAATTTTTTGGGGGGTTGCAGGGTGAAATTTTGGTGGGAAGTTACAAATTCGGATTCAGCGACCCAAAAAAACATCTAGAAAGCCGATTTCCAGTACTACCATTAATTTTGCCAGATAAAATCCCCTATTGCCCGGACTTCATCATTTAGTGCACGTAGCGCCTCAGTGCATGTTCCGAGGCAGCCCTCACCCTCCCCGTTCATCCTAATTCATAATGTCGTATTTCCTATTTGTTGCAAATTTTGTCTGGTTTCTGAATTTCGTAATGCTTTTCCCCTAAAACAATAACAAATTTAAGTTAAAAACAACTATTTGGGGGTTTCGGGGAGAAATTTTTGGGGGAAAGTTAAAAATTCGGATTCAGCGACCCAAAAATCTTAAAGTAAACCTTATAGAGAAAGTTCGGAGGGGGGATGGGTGGGCGAATGTAAACGTGTGAGTGGTTAAGTGGAATCGCGCAACTTAGTTTACGCAGCACCGCACGCATGTTCCGAGGCAGATCCCCCCTTCATCCTAAGTCATAATGTCATATATCTAATTTCTTGGAAATTTTGTCTACTTTCTGAATTTCTAGATACTTTTTCCCTAAAACAATAAAAAAAAATATGTTTTTAATAAAAACCTTTTTTGGGGGGCTTTTTACCAAAATTTGGGGAGGTTGCCGGGGGAAATTTTGGTGGGAAGTTACAAATTCGGATTCAGCGACCCAAAAAACATATAGAAACCGATTTCCAGTACTACCATTAATTTTGCTAGGTAAAATTCCCTATTGCCTGGACTATATCCAATTAAACATACACTAGTTAGCTGTAACTGTCTTCTGTTCCTTCAGATTTATAGCTTTGATCAATTTTGTGCTTCAAAGGAAAACAACATTTATTACTTTTTCCATTACTTATTGTGCTTTCACTTCTATTGGTATAGTGTCAATTTCGAAGGAACGTTATTTATTTTCTGAACATTCAGACCAACAAATAACTATACGTAGGTTCCATCAGTGGTTATGATTATATAAATAATACGGTTTCCACAATAATTTAGTAATTTTGGTTTTCGTTTACTGTGATTTTAAAATATTCAGCTTTTCCGCATTCTGTTAAGTTCTGTGGGATTCAAAGATACAATAATTCTTTCACATGTTATTCTGAATAAAAAAGAATATATACATATACTGTGAGCGAAAGCTTAGTTCCTTTTATATCATTGGTACAGTGATAATAATCTATATATATATATATATATATATTTTTTTTTATTTTTTTTTTTTTTTTTGTATGCACGACACATTTATTGCGCTTACTGCTAACAAATCTTATGCTGTGTTTTCTTGCTCGAGTACAAAATTCCTTTATTTAGGAAACTATTTAAGCCAACTAAATGTAGTTGCAGTAGATGTGGAGATTAAGTTCTCATCAGAAACATGACAAAAGTTCTTATTGTGACAATGTTCTCCATTTTCGTTTTTTTTTTTTTTTTTTTTTTTTCATTTTTTGTAAGGTGGATAATCTCTAAATTTTGCTAAATTATCTTCTGCGTATAGAAAATAATTTAAATTTACATATTTAATCAATAAGATTTTCTAGTGCACAGATGTTATATACGCCCAATATTGGCGCGATTTTTTTTCTGGCGCCAATATCATATGCGTACCGGGTACTTAACTGGCGCCAAAGTGTCGTTATTTTGCTTGATATAGTTGCCGGAATATAGATGATATAGTAACGAGGTTTTCGCCAAATTGGCGTCGGAAAAAAATCGCGCCAATATTGGGCGAATATGACATTTGTGCCTTTTCTAGTACGTGCCGCCTTTTCACACATAAAAAGTTTCCAAGTTCCCATTAAAATGCGAGCTCAGCCACTGAGTAAAATAAAGTATCCTTTAATTGTGTATTAGAAATAAGAACACAATTTGAAATATGTTTTAGGTATTTTACCATGGTAAGCAATTATTTTTTTCATCTTTGATATATTTCCTACTTTATATTTACGGAAATGAATGCATAAAATCCTGGAAGGATAGCTTCTTTATTTGAAATCGTAAGTTAAAATGTTTAGAGAGAACAAATACAATTTTTCAAAGCGTCTAACCCATGATATTTATTGTCGGGAAATCCCATTAGCCAAAGAATGTCTACTTTCAGTTGCCAGCGATGATTCAGATACGGGATTTTCATACATGCAATACTCATTCAATAATATTGTACAATTGTGCATTTTTAAAAATGCTTGTTCGATTTCAGTATCGATATATTTTGTAAAGATATTCATGTTACATATTATACATTTGTAATTTTTACTATGGTACCGTTCATACTTTGGTAGAATAATTAAAGTGAATTAATGACATCGTGAATAAGCCATAAGGAATAAATAAGAATAGCAAAACTTTACTAAAATATGAATTAGACTTTATTCTCTGTTTAAATGGTTAAGATTATGCATGGCGAGATTTTACACTTGATGAGCTTTATTAAAAGTTTTAGCTACTTTACAAGCAGGTGGATGTCCCACTGTACTGAAGTAGCAAACCTAAAGAGCGAAGAGCAATTTAATGGGCTCTTGAATAGTGCTTTTACATGTTCGATTTTAATTATTTTTCGAAATTTAAGAGTATGGGAAGAAAATTTCTTTTCCTTTTAACTTAAATGCAAAGCAAATATATTTTTAGTCGTTTTATTTTCTTAGAAATCATGCCAGGCTACAGAATAATATACTGGACCAAAATTAAAAACTTATTCCACCACGCCTTATAGTTTCCGAAACAATATTTTAGATTTTTTCATTCCTGTATTTACATGTAAACAAAGATAGATTCATTCATAACGGCTTAGAATCAATGTAAATCTTCAAATTGTACTTATTTATGTACTCTTGTTAAATGTTATCAGAGAAAACATTTGTGTATTAACTGCTTAATTATTAAATGTTAAAATAGTCAAAAACCTGGTTGCATTTCTCGATGAATAAAAGGTGTGAGAATAATGTTTGGATATTAGAAAAAATTAGGAAAAAAAAAGCTTTCCATACTCCTATATTTCTAGAAATGAGCGACATCGAAGCATTATACATAATTACAATTAACAAACATAAACATTTTTAAAGATCAGTGTAATACAAAAATATAAGCTAATATCTATATAAAAAAAGTTATATATTTTATTCAGTAAGATGAAAAAATCGAGAAAAATTTTCCTAATCAAAATTTATTATGCAATAAATACATACGTCGCATATTTTACAATTGTATTGATATGTGAAAGCAAATTCTCTTTAATGCTCTCAACATCTCCGAATAGCGTACAAACGTAGTTTTATAATTCTACTTGGATATTCTTGAATATAAATTGAATCATACCAGTGATGTTCTGAAGAATATTTACATTTTATTCTGTAAGTTTTTACCATTAATCAGCATCTTCTATATTTTACAGTGACATAGTTTACATTTATATGATTTTATTTCAACAAAAACTTCATGCACAAGAATAAAAGTAATAAAATATTTTATATATTTAAAGAGGTATAAATTATATATTGTACGCTTCTGTATAAAACTTTATTAGCTGAACTTTTATACATTTCTAAACAGTAATGATATGCAAGAAGCTGTATCCAGCACTTATTTCATATTTCTTTTAATTAATAGCCAAAAGAAGATGTGTTTGTGAGAAAACTAGTTGATATCAACTCTTTATGCAAGGAAAATATTCATACAGGACACGTTAAAAGTTGGTCTCTCATTCTCCTGAGCTATCTTCCAATTTCTCAGCCTGTCTTCCTCAAACTAGAGATGTATCGTAAGTAATTGAATTTGTTTAAATATTACTGCTCAATAAAATTTATGTTTCGAATCGGAGCGATAAATCGAGATAAAATTATATAGTTACGCTAAATATATGGCTCAAACCAGAACAAATTGAACTAGATCAAATTGCATCGTTTCACAAAAGATATACTTCTAACCCGTAACCTTAATAAATGTCATGGTCACGGTAAATATTTTCGAAAAGTATTTTAGTACACGAAAGCGAAATATGAATGTTTATCTTGGTAAATCAGAACACATTTACATTCAAGGTTTTAAATTCAAGAAAATGCGTTTCACAAATTTTCATTTATAAATTTGATATATATTTTATGTACATTACAATAATGAACAATTCTTTATTTAAGTACATTATATATATATATATATATATATATATAATACTTTACTGCACTAACATCTGAGCACGTAATTTGTGTTCAAATAAAATTCATATAAGTGCACGTGATTTCGCAGCAAAATACGGCAGATATCAAAGTATTGAAAAAAAAGTTAATATCTTTAAGCTATAAGTATATTTTTGTGCTGTATGGTGTTCTCCAAATTATATATAAGAATTTACGATAAAACTACGTTTTTAGTCTCATTTGATATTTTGAGAGTATGGTACGTGATTTCCTATTGCATTTGAATTGAATTGTATAATTTATGCCTTACATATTTTTTGCATTAAGAGTGTTCAATCTGATTCACAGTATTTTGCATGATACGAATCTCTGAAACGCAAAAACGACTGCATTCAAAACGAAAAGTATCTTTCGTTTTTTCCTTCTTTCTTTAATATGTACAAGTGTGTTTTTCTGTCAAATTATTAATTTCAATATAGATTGAATTTCTAGAAAGTGACAGTATTTTTTATAGGATATTTTAAGATACAATTTATTTTAACATATTATCATAGCAATGCATAAAGTGATAAAAAAAAAGGGAAAAGTATCTAGAAATTCAGAAAGTAGACAAAATTTCCAACAAATTAGATATATGACATTATGTCTTATGATGAAGGGGGATCTGCCTCGGAACATGCGCGCGGTGCTGAGTAAACTAAGTTGCGCGATTCCACTTAACCACTCACACGTTTACATTCGCCCTTCCATCCCCCCTCCGAACTTTCTCTATAAGGTTTACTTTAAGATTTTTGGGTCGCTGAATCCGAATTTTTAACTTTCCCCCAAGCATTTCCTCCCGAAACCCCCCAAATAGTTGTTTTTAACTTAAATTTCTTATTGTTTTAGGGGAAAAGCATTACAAAACTCAGAAACTAGACAAAATTTGCAACAAATAGGATATACGACATTATGAATTAGGATGAACGGGGGGGGGGGGGGTGAGGGCTGCCTCGGAACATGCACTGCGGCGCTACGTGCACTAAATGATGAAGTCCAGGCAATAGGGGATTTTATCTGGCAAAATTAATGGTAGTACTGGAAATCGGCTTTCTAGATGTTTTTTGGGTCGCTGAATCCGAATTTGCAACTTCCCACCAAAATTTCACCCGGCAACCCCCCAAAAAATTGATTTTTGAAAAAATTTGGTTTTTGAGAAAAGCGCGCGGGGAATGTTCCGAGGCAGCCCCCTCTCTCCCCGTTTATCCTACGTCATAATGTCATGTTTCCTATTTGCTACAAATTTTGTCTAGTTTCTGAATTTCGTAATGCTTTTCCGCTAAAACAATAAGAAATTTAAGTTAAAAACAACTATTTGGGGCGTTTGGGGGGGGGGGAATTTTGGGGGTAAGTTAAAAATTCGGATTCAGCGACCCAAAAAACTTAAAGTAAACCTTATAGAGAAAGTTCGGAGAAAAGATGGGAGGACTAATGTAAACGTGTGAGTGGTTAAGTGGAATTGCGCAACGTAGTCCACGCAGTACTGCGGAGCATGTTCCGAGGCAGATCCCCCCTTCCCCTTCATCCTAAGTCATAATGTCATATATCTAATTTGTTACAAATTTTGTCTACTTTCTGAATTTCTAGCTACTTTTCCCCTAAAACAATAAAAAAATGCAATAATAATTTTTTAATAAAAACCTTTTTTTCGGGGATTTTTACCAAAATTTGGGGAGGATGCCGGGGGAAATTTTGGTGGAAAGTTACAAATTCTGATTCAGCGACCCCAAAAACAACTAGAAAGCCGATTTCCAGTACTACCGATAATTTAGCTAGTTAGAGTCCCTATACGGTCTCTATTGCCTGGACTAATATTGAAAATTCATAATGAAGTGAAATTTACAGGATTCTTGACCGCCTTGGTAATGTATCTACATATTTAGCAAGGTTGAATTTCTCGAACAAAAATATATCTTATTGAAAGATGTTCCATTTCCTTTTCAAGATCTTGGTATGCGTAGTTTTTGTCTATTTTGATTCTAAATAAAATATGCGGTTGTTCTTTTCGTTCGGACAATTACATTGATTAGGTGTTAACTAAAACTTTATCTTTTTAAATCACCATCAAAACTTTTAAATGCGCTACGTCTTTTGAAAGATCTGAGTCTTTCTTCGTCAGGCGCAAAGAAGACGTGCTTCTCACTATGAATGCAGCAGCAAGACACGAGTAGCCAAAAAAAAAAAAAAAGCAGCAGTCTTGTTGCTACTTTCATAGTAGAAGCATGTTTTCTTTGCATGAAGCATGTTCTCGCCTGACGAAGAAAGGCTCAGCACTTTCGAAAGGCTTAGCGTATTTAAAAGTTTTTGATGGTGTTTTAAGATCTTTTAGTTCTTATTGATCCACACCAGTTTAAACTTATTTTATTTGATTAGGTCTTGTTTCGTTGTTTGTGTGTTTTAAGTATGTTATTGCTATCGAGAATATGAGGCAGCATTTAGATAAAATATTATATATAAATATTATAGAATGACCAATAAAACTTTCGTTTTCTAAATAAAATTGCAAATCTTTAAATTTCAAATTAGATGTAATTGAAATAAAGTAAATTCACTGTACGTTTCATAAGTTGCTTTCGTTCATGAGATTTTTTTTAATTTCTTCGTACATGAGATTTCTTTAGGAATCTTCTGCACTTTTTTACGTATAGAATTACAAAAATAAGCATGTTAATATAAGAATATCATTGCAAAGCACCGTGTTTAATTTAACGATTTTAATTTCCGGATCCTTCGAAAATTTAATACGATTATAAATGTTTGGTATGATTAAAATAGATATAAATATTTGCGGAAAGTAGGGCATTCAAAGCGACTGTTAAAACAAGCACTTGCAGAGCTAATATTAAGGCTATTGATCTGCCGATTTATTGGTACATTAATTATAAATGTTTATGAAAATACTCCTATTAATTTATATATACGGGAGACCGGGGCAAGATGACGAATGTCTTAATTTTCCGGTTTTCCACTAAGTGGCACCATCCACCGGACACTACTGGTTCTCCTATTTACCGTTCGTTACACAATAGTAAAGAGACGCTGAAATTACCATTTTTGTGTTAGTTGTGAAGCTTTGATTGTTTACCGCAGTCACGTTATAACTTTTATGCATGCATAAATAAGCTCTGCTACAGATACAGGTAAGATATATCGTTTCTCTTTAACATTTATGAGTAACTTTGTTTAAATACTACCTATTACCATGGATAAATGTCAATTAATAGCCATCCTTCATGGCATTGAAAAGAAATATTTTTAAACAGGCAGTACGGGGCTAGATGACGAGCTCGTCATCCTCAAACCCTGGTAGTAGAAAACGAACACGAAAACCCTCCAGAAGAACCAGAACTTATGGCAAATGCTGATTACGATGCACCAAAGAAGCCTGTTAGTGTTTTTGATTTCAAACCGTAAAGCAACACAATGTTAGAAGAAAAGAAAAAGCAAAACACTGAGCTCAAGTATTCTTACAAACACACCCATCAAAGAAATGTTAGAACAAAGGGAAAAACAGAAGGAAGAACAGGAATGCTTAAAAAACAGAGTAAAGAAGACTGTGTAGCTAAAAAGGGAGTACAAAACTCAAACTAAGTTCCTGTGTACCTAAGTCTATTACATCCAGGCCAAACAGTCTAGTTGTGTCAACTTCAAAGGATGGTGTTTTCAGATGTCCTGCTTGTGACGAGGAATATTGTGACCCATCAACAGAATAATGGATACAGTGCTGTAAATTCCAAGAGTGGTGGCATGAGGAATGTTCCAATTATGAAAATGGCATTTTTATTTGTGACTATTGTTAGCTGCACAATTAAGCACTACAACATTACGTTACAATGCGTTATGCTTAGTTTGATACTTTATAAGATGTAAAAACACAGTTATCATTTGTTAAACCATGTAACATATTCAAAAAATAAAATACGTTTAACCTTTTTCTGTGTTGTCATCTTGCCCCAAGGCCAAAGTCATCTTGCCCCAGTATTGGGGCAAGAAATTTGAAAAATATGAAAGCTAGCTCTTCCTCCCGGCACTGGCCGGAAGGGCTTTTTATAGTTTGAAATCGGAAAAAAAACAATAACAGAATTTTACATACGTAAAAAAGAAGTATAAACACAATATTTTACACTTTAAAATCAGAAAAATCATGCTATTAAGAGATTCGTATATAATTTTTCCTGCTTTTTTTTTTTTTTTTTTTTTTGAACTAATGGAATTTTCTTTCTTTTTTAATTATTTTTTTCTTTTCTCTGTTTTTTACTTTTCAACAGAAATCACAGAAATCACCCACTCGTGGACAGCCAACCTTGCGGTATAGGAGCTAAATGTCCACGAGGGGAAAAAAAACCCATATCCCCCATCCCACGAAACCCCCAGTTACCGGCGGGCCCAGAGGCCTCAGCAGGATGGAAGACTCCTCTGTTTTGAAATTTCACTTAGGATGTAGTACAATCTTCTCACAAGAGATACCCAATGTTGCATAAGCTGGGCGAGCCCAAATTAAACAATGTTTTGAAACTTTGGATCTTTTATGTATGGATATTACAGATCATCAATCAGTTATTGTCAAAACTATTGTCAATAGCTTAAAAGCTTGAAATCTTGAAGCCTGAAATTTAAAATTTGAAATTTAAAAAACTAATTCATCAAGGAGATTAGCATTAAATCTTAAAAAGTCATAGAAGTTTTGATAAATCTTTATAAATTCTTAATACAACTGAATAAGTAATCTATTTAGGATAAAACAGATAATTAAATCAATGCAAGAATTTGAAAATTTGAATAATATTTAAATTAGATATTAAACTTGCTGAATTTAATTATGTTCCTGAGTGATGACCTGTTAAACAAATTTGAGATATAGATCATTGATTATTATTAATTTTAGAGTTCTAAATTCGAAAGTCTTTGTATTTCACAGTTCATAAAGTTTGTTTCACAATTTTGAATCATTATATTTTACAGATCTAAGGATTATATTTCATTTTACTTTTCAACATATGTTATACTAGTACTTATGTACTTTGTCATTTTTAGGTGGATTTCGTATGAAATACTACCTATTGGGATCGTTCCTATGTTGGAATTTCTAAAAAATTTTTGCAGATCTACACCGATCATGACCCTTAGAACCCAAAACCACCCTCAGTAAAAAACTTTATGTATCTATCTATCTATCTATTTATCTATCTATCTATCTATCTATCTATCTATCTATCTATCTATCTATATATATATATATATATATATATATATATATATATATATATATATATATATATATATATATATATATATATATATATATATATATATATATATATATATATATATATATATATCACTTTCTTCTGGACACGATAACTTTCGTAATTCTGCACCAATCTCTTCCAAACTGATACATAAAATCAATGGGCATAAAATCTCGGTCAAGTTCGTTAATGGGTAAAATCGGACCAAGGGGAGAGAAATAGAGAGGGGTTTTGTGAAAACAGAAAACCCCCCATAACTTCTTAATTTTTGTACATATCAAATCAGTTTAAAGTTTTTATTACTTCTACAAATAAGGCCAAAAATTTATGTATCACAGATTTTTGATAAATTTAAAAATGGGCTCAAGGGACGCAAAAAATAGGGTTTTTGGGAGAAAAAAATTCATAACTTCGTCAATTCTCAAGATATCAAATTCATTTAATTTTATTGTAAATCTCCTTAATATTATCTAAAACTTTTATATTCACAAGTTTTTGATAAAAGCAATTCGTACCGCAAAAAAAATTAAAAACGAATACAAAAAGGGTGTTTGAAGAAGAAAAAAATCCATAACTTCGTCAATTCTCAAGATATAAAATCCAATTAATTTTATCATGAATCTCCTTAACATTATCTACAACTTTTATATTCACAAGTTTTTGATAGGACCAATTCGTACTGCAAAAAAAATTAAAAACGAAAACAAAAAGGGGGTTTGAAGAAGAAAAAAATCCATAACTCCGTCAATTCAAAAGATATAACATCCCCATGAATTTATCATATATCTTCTTAATATTGTCTACAACATCTATATAGACAAGTTTTGGATAAGACCAATTCTTAGAGCAAAAACAAATTAAAAATACATACCGGTTGAAGAAAAAAAATGATCTTAGTAAGGGTGTATTCAAATCCAAACTGCTCATTTTCTGACTCATTTTACAATTCATTTTTGCTCTCAAAGGCTTCCAATTGGTACGTTTTCTTACTCAGAAACTGTATAATGTACCGTAATGGTCGATTTTCTGATAGGGGCAGAATATATTTTTTTAAATGCTGTTAAAAAGGGCATTTTGAACCGAATTTACTGAAGCGGATTGTGTTGGAAAAATCATTGTATTAAGGATGCGCTTAAATCCAAACTGCTTATTTTCGGACTGGTTTTTAAATTCATTTTTGCTCTCAAACGCATTTAATTGGTAGATTCGCTTATTCAGAAACTATATAATGTACTGTAATAATCGATTTTTAGATAGAGGCAGAATATATTTCAAAAAATGATGTCTAGGTGGGCATTTTGAACGGAATTTCCCGAAGCGATTGTGTTAGAAACGAAAAATATTGTCCTTCTGAGAAAATAATTGTTTATATATCAAGTTTTAATTAACTGAACAAAAAATAAAAACACCGGCCGCTTATAAATCTCTTCAAAAATCACGTCAGCATGTTTCATATTTTTTTTTTATTAAAAATGAATCTGGAATTATGGCAGAAAATTTCGAGTTGTTGAGCATGGAAAAGTTTATTTTTTGAATGCCGCCCTAACATGATTCTGATAAAACCAGCTATTATATGAAAATGAAATAAAAACTCGTCAAGAGAGGCCAGATAAAATTGTTAAAGTGGATTTATCTCTAATCATGATTTAGTTTTTGTTTGTGAAATTAGTATATTTGACTTCGAAATCTACCTCTGCCTGTAGGCCGGGCCGGCAGGGATTTTTTTGTTAGTCTTTTCTTCTTCTTTTTTTTTAAGTAAATTTAATTTTGTGGCTACCAGCCACGTCTAAACAATATTTTTTTAAGGCTCCCTAATGCCCTTGCAACATAATCACCTATCCACTGGATGTAAATTTGCAACGCAACTAGGTAATCCATTCACCTGCTCACATTGTTCCATTGTTCCAAAATAGAAATATTTAAACAGTATGCTATAAAAAATTAGACTGCTAAGTTATTATACTTGAATTCTCCATTTACGAAACTGAGTTCAGATAGAACATTCATATTTTAAATTTATTGCATATTTTCATACTAAAGAATCGTTTTTCACATGAAAAGTAAGAAGGAAGATATTCTTTATTCTCTAATAAAAATCATAGTGAAATTGCATTTATGCCTGTAGTATTATTTTAAAGAAAATTAAGGAATGACAAACTCTCATGAAGAAAGTGCTTAGTCGTTCTCACACTTACAGCTTAACTGTTGAAACTAAGCTAAAAAAATTAAATTTTTGACCATTTCACCATTAAACTTTTATGAGAAAACAAAGTTATGAATAAAGTATTGGAATTTTGATAGCTGAAAGTTTATTCGATGTACCATAAGGCGTTTCTTCCATTAAAAAATAGTGAATGTATTAACATAAAAAAATTCTAATTATAAAATATTAATGCTGAATAAATTAATTACAGGGACAAAATATTTTTAGACCATATTTAATTTCAGAATGGAAAAAAAAATATCCGAATATTACATATGTAAAAAGAAAAAATTAAAAACAATATGTTACATATTAAAACCAGAAAAAAACGTACTCATAAGAGCTTCACATATAAATTTCAAAATTAAACCCAAATCAAAACGTTTAAATAGTATATCATAAAAAATGAAACTTACCAGATATTATACTAGAATTCTCCATTTGCGAAATTGACTTCAGATACAAGATAATTATTTTAAATTTATTGCCTATTTTGACACTAAAAGTCGTTTTCATCTAAAAGGTAAAACGCAAAATATTCTTTATTCTGATAGAAAAACTCAGGGTGAAATTACGTTTATGATTTTAGTGCTACGTGAAAGAAAATTACGAAACAACAATCTATCAAAAAGAAAGTGCTTAGATATTCTGACACTTATAGATTAACTATTATGAATGAAACTATTATGAATAAAATGTTGAAAATTTAAAAATTAAAATTTTATGAGAATAGTAAGTTATAATAATTTATTGAATTTTGATACCGTTAAATTTATTCGATATACCATAAGATGTTTCTTAAGTTAAAAAAAATAGAAACATAAAACTTTCTCTAATTCTAATATAATAATACTTGAAGAGAATTAATTTAAAGACAAAATATTATTAGATTATTTTTGATTTGAGGACGGAACATAATATCCGAATTCTACGTAAGTAAAAGAAAAATTTAAAAACAATATTTTATACTTTAAAACAAGGAAAAACGTTCTCTTACGATATTCACACATAATTTTCAAAAATAAACCTGAATCAAAACTTTTCAACAGTATATCTTAAAAAAAGACTGCCCGGATATTATACATAGATTCCCCATTTACGAAATTGAATTCAGACACAACATCCATATTTTATATATATTGAATAATTTACTAAAAAGAATCGTTTTTCATCTAAAAGGTAAGAAGGAAATTATTCTTTAGTCTGATAGAAAGATCGGAGTGAAATTGCCTTATTGCTTTTAGTGTTATTTGAACGAAAATTAAGAAATTAAAAACTGTCAAAAATAAAGTGCTTAGATATTCTCACACTTATAGCTTAATTATTAAGAAAGAAATGAAATTTTCGAAATTTGTCCATTAAACTTTTATGAGAATAGAAAGTTATGAATAATTTATTGGAATTTTGATAACATTACATTTATTCGATATACCTCAAGGGGATTTCCATGGTAAATATTGATTTTGTTTTCTCATTTGTTCTTAACAGAATTTGTATTATTTTGTGTTACAAAATATCAAGCATATTGTGAATAATTTTAAATAACAAATATTATGTTAGTAGGACAAAATAACTAAATTCAATGTATCGTGAATAATTATATTTACAGTCATGGAATAAAAAGTAAACACCCCCTACTAACTCCTCAACAAATTATCGTGGAAGGAAGTTACTGGTACCGAACGACTGGAAATAAAGTCTACTTTTAAGTGATGCATATAAAAATTGCTTAGGGGCCATCTACATATTAAAACGAACCCAAACTTCACTTTTTTCAATGTCAATACCCAATTTTAACAAAATATTTCAAATCTGCGGTTCAAACTGCGTCTAGACATCAAATTTCAAGACATTCGAATGATACGCTTTTGAATAAAAAACATTCAAAATTTAGTGCTTCTAATCTTAAATTACATTTTCATATTTTTATTTATATCTCCTGAAATTATACTCCTAATGTGCAAATTTTTTGTGCAGCAATAATACTAATATACCCAAACATAAATACGTTGAAATTGCAATTTTTATAATTTTATGATATGAATTATGAATTTAATATTCGAAAAAAATATGAATCACAACCAACAAGTTTTTTGGTGGATTTAGATTTATTAAGTCCTGCTTTATGTAAATCCAAAATTTCAGATTTTTCTTCCAAGTAATTTTCAAATTATGCTTAAAAAACGGCAAAAACGGTTTCAGGGGCCATCTATGATAAAATTGACTAGATATTTTGAAATTTCTTCTGCTATCCTGTAATCTATCTGTCTTCAATGACTGTTTGGGTGGCGCTTAAGATGTCATGATCAAGAAGGGGGCTCTCTCGATCAACAAGCCAGTACCGAACGTCGATTTGGATACAGCCCATTAAATACGTTTCTTTTAAAATAATTAATTTCATGGAAACTTATCGTACAAATTGCATAGAAATTTGTTTTTAGGCTAATTGGAGGGCGTAGAGTTCATTTATATTGTCAGAATTGTGTACTGCTATTAAAAAAAACAAATTTACTGTTCGTTTTAATATGTAGATGACCCCTAAGAAAATTTTATATACATAATTTAAAAGTAGACTTTATTACCAATCGTATGGTACGAGTAACTTTCTTCTACGATAATTTTTTGCGGAGTTAGGAAGGGGTGTTTACTTTTTTTTTTCCACGACTGTACATACTATATTATATATATATATATATATATGTTAGCGGCCAAACCCGATTTTAGGCCAAACTAGATTGGACTAGGCCAAATTAGTTTATCCTAATGCGCATAGGATAAACTAGTTTTTCCTATGCCAAACTAGTTTATCCTAACGCTCATAGGATAAACTAGTTTTTCCTAGGCCAAACTAGTTTATCCACGCCCATAGGATAAACTAGTTTTTCCTAGGCCAAACTAGTTTGGCCTAACGTTTACAGGATAAACTAGTTTAGCCTGCTATTCTTTGGTCTAAACTAGTTTATCCTAGGCCAATTCAATTTGGCGTGATTTTATTGATACCAAAGACCGCCCGGGCGCCAAACTTCTAGTTTCTCCTAGGCCGATCTAGTTTATCCTAGGCCAGTGCAATTTGACGTACTTTTATTGATTCCAATTAACGCGTCGGTGGCAACCTTGTGTAAGGTAGTATTGCTGTCACGCCGGTTTAATATATTTCATTCCATGGAGAGGGGATACTGTCCCCCTATCTCCCCCATTGCACAGCCGTTGGTAGTTACAAAATATGTCCATATGACAAATTGTGTGCTTGACGGCCAAAGAATGGGATCAGAGGCTATCATAAAATTTAGAAGAGGAAGAATTAGAGGTTAATAATGTACAGTATAACCTCGAAAATCCGGCATCGCCGGGATCGGGACTTCGCCGGATTTTTGAAAATTCCAGATTTCTGAAAGAATATGAACTGTACTTTTGATGTTCTTAATGATGCATTTATTCATAATTAATTCAAAGCCAAATGATATTTATCTGAGAAAATAAATAAATATTAAAAAAAAATATTTTTTAAATACTTTTCCCTCACATAAATATCACTTGGCTTTGAATTAATTATGAATAAGTACACCATTAACAATATCAGAAGTACACTTGATATTCTTTCAGAAATTTTCAAAAGTCCCGACCCAGTTTGGCCTAAAAAATATTTTTTCTAAGCTACCATTATTCCAGAATTAAAATTCTCTTTAAAGAATAGTACATATACATTTATACGGATGGATATAAAGTACTGTAAAACCTGTTAGAAGAATCTGCGTATGACAAAATCCTGTTTTAAACGGAATTCTTTTTTTTTAATCGGTGCAAATTGGATATAATTACCCATTTAAAAAAACATAATAGTTTTGCTAGAGACTACGGACCTGCTAAAAATGTAACTTAACTATAACGAAGTTTTTTCTCACCTATGTGATTCCGTCTTAGAAGGTTTTTCTTTTTTTCAGATTTTCTAGTATTCAAGCCGTATACAAATAGAGATTCATTAAATAATCAATATCGTTTACAATAGAATCATTAATATCGTTAATCCACATTCTATGGTTTGGATATTTTAATTTTTAAAAATTCTATACAATAAAATCTTCTAAGACAGAATTGCATATGAAAGAAGTAAAAACTGTTATAGGCAGGTTCCTTTATTAGAAGGTCAGATCGTCTTTTGTAAATGCATTATATTCTTTTTACAAGTACTAATATCCTCATTTTACATGGATCAACATTTTTTTTTTTTTAAACACGGGATTGCGTTATAGGCAGGTTATTTTTCTCAGGTTTTAGCGTACTTTAATTTTATTACCTAAAAATGCATCTACTCATCTTAAAAAAATTCAAAAAATGATAAATATATAAATTTTAATTGTGAAATAATACGATTTAAAAATACGTGCATTAAAATAAAAGTTGAGCAGGGCCAAATGTTACTGATATTTTTAGTGAACAGACCAGAGATCCTGCCGGTCCAAATGATTTTCATATTGCTTGGGTTGGAAATTGGTCTGAAAATTTCTGCCTGTGCAGACTTCAAGAAGAATGCAATACGGTGCCGATTTAAACCGGAGAATAATTGAGTCCAGGTACATCTCTGTCCGAACCTCTTGAAAAAAGTAATCCCAAAACTAAGCCCGGACCGAGTGTCGGGAAGGAAAATTGGGCGGGCCCGTAAAGACCCTTTATCGAATAACCAAAAGACTACCTCACAAAATTTTGTCAATTTGGGTGCTAAACTTCTATTATAGTATTAAAAAAATAATAATAATAAAGAAGATTGAAAAAAAAAAATAATAACTTCGCTCACTTCCATAGATTTGTTTGAGTTGAGCGCATTCGTTTAAAATATTTTGAATTTGAGCATGAACTTGACTCATTTTTGAGAAATTGAATTTGAATTCGTTTTTCTTTTCTTTCTTTTTCTTTCTTTCTTTTTTTTTTGTAAGCGTGCTCGACATTGGTTGGCATCGTTGGCATCAATTAAAGCACGTAAAATTGAATTGGTCAAGGATAAGATAGAAGGTTGGCGACGAAGCTGTCTTTGGGATCAATAAAAGGACGCCAAATCGAATTGGCCTAGGATAAATTAGTTCAGACCAATGAAGAGCAGGCTAAACTAGTTTATCCTATGAGCGTTAAACCAAACTATTTTGGCCTAGGAAAAAATAGTTTATCCTATCAGCGTCAGGATAAACTAGTTTGGCCTAGGAAAAACTACTTTATTCTATGGGCGTTAGGATAAACTAGTTTGGCCTAGGAAAAACTAGTTTATCCGGCGCGTGTTAGGATAAACTAGATTGGCCTAAAATCGGGTTTGGCCGGTAACATATATAATTATGTAAAACCAAAACCACATACTATACATCTAATCCCAAAACCCCTTAACAACAGATAAAAATTAACAAAATAACCATGGAAAATGCATACTAACAAAACTATAAACAAAACGAACACATCCATTGGAGCCAGGCTGCAAGGCTAAAGAGTTACATGCTGGGTCAAATACTCATGATACTTGTGATGTAATTACTTGATTCATACTCATGTGCTATATATATATATATATATATATAGCACATAATTTTAAAGAAGGGCGATGTTAATTTAATTCAGTAGAGGAAAAATCGTACAATAATTTACCTCATTTCACTGGATTTTATCCCTTCAAAATGATGCTGGTAAGAATGGAACACATTTGCATATCATAAATTTTAATTTCCGCAAGTGAAACATTATGCTATAATTTGCTTACCTAAACTGTTTTTCTCTTTTTCGTGAGATTTATTACAAAGCATTCGCATCATATGATTTACGTTTTCTGCTTATTATTTTATTTGCATTACAATATTATATGAGAAAATGATTAGGACAAAAATTATACTTAGTTTTTATCCAATTTCAAAGCATTGAATTTAATTCTTATCCTATTAAAACCTGATACATACGTATCATGGCTCCTTGAACTGATGTTGAGACATTTTGCGTATTTGTTAATATGGAGAAATGAGGTTAAAACACCAACATGACATTTAGAAAATTAAACATTTATGTTTAAAGATCAAGTATTAAAAATCAGATTTAATTTTTAGAAAATAATTTTTTGATAATAATCGTTATTTGAAGAAATACTAAAAGGTGTCCAAATTTAACATATACTATTTAAAACCAGTGTCTGTTTCTCTTTAAAATAAATATTCTTAATGATAAAAATGTTTTTTTTTAGAGTGCGAGGATTTTGAAAATTATATTTTATTTCCCTCAACATGTAGAAATACACAAGTTTTAAGGTCTGTAGAAAATAAAAACAGGTTAGTTTACAATAGAATCATAAGTGCTTTCACTAATAAATTATCAGTCCATAAATATAAATGACATACCTTTAGCATGTTAGACTAAATTGCTTTAGTGAACCCAGACTTTCAGGAAAGGTATTGCTTAGATTAGCTAAGTACCGCTTTAAATTCATGTCTTGGTTGCAAATCTATATTTACATAGTAAGTATTTTTTCCGCGTAATATATAGGGAAGACCGGGGTTAGTTGCTCGAGGGAAAAATTGTGCCATCGAGCTTCCCGACTGAGAAAATAGTTTGCAGCACCTGTCGCGTCATGTGAGTGAAGAGGTTGATTGTCTCATTGTCCTGCGTATGTTTTGAAATATTAGCGTTGCGTTGTTTTGGAGATAAAAACATTTATCTTGTTTTATATTGTAAAAGTAAATTTTGCGACCTACGTTGGAATCGTCAATGCCACTAGCGATACTGATGTATGTAAACTTTTTAACATTATTTAAATGCTTATATTTTGAGGTGTTATTTGTTATACATTACATTTTTTATTTTGTTAATCATGCCAACATTTCGAAAACTAATGAATAAAGTTCAAAATGACTTATCGCGGGGCTATTTGGGACAAAGTCTAATAGGCACGTTGTGACATCGTCACTACTTACCCCAACATAATTAGCAAAAACTTCTACAATCAGGCTGTATGTGGATGGTTGAAATCGCATCCTGGAAGCACTGTGTCGATCTACGACATACCAGGTATTGTCAAAATAGCCCTTCCTGCTGCCACTCCAAAAAAGGTTTTCAAGCAGGATTTTGTTGTAGTAGAATTTGGAAATTTAATAGGAACATTTTTACAAATGAAGACTTCCTATGTTCCTCAGTAACTCATCGACCGTTATCAATCGGAGATGAGAGCGTTAAAGATCAGAATGACACTGAAAAAAATTTGTAAATATGAAACTGTTAATAAACCAAGCACTTGCGCAATAACTTTAATCAATGATGGTGAGATGGCAGGACCGTCTTCAGAAGTAAGAAATCTCATTGAATTAAATGAACCTATGAAAAATGATAATAGCAATGCGTCAGTGGTAAATCTTACAGAAATAAGACCACTTTCTAAAGCAGGACCTCGAAAAAGCAAACTATCTACTCGTAAATATTTGAAATATGTCATTCTAACAAGCACACTTGTAAAAGAGAAAATTCGAGCAGAACAAAAAGCAAAAGGACGCAGAAAACAAGTTGAATACGAAAAAGCAAAAAAGAAACTGAATGGAAAGGAAAAGCAGTGCATAAAAAAATTACACCTAGGTTACTAAAAAAGAGAGAAGCAAGTATTGGATAGCTCTGAAAATGACGAAAATTGGTTTTCTAGTTTGCTTAGAGCAATAAAAATTTCTAGACCCGGAGAAGACTGGGTGCAACGCATGACATATAAAAGATAGGCGCATGTCAAATGTACCAAAAATGAACCTTATTATATTTGTATTAACTGCAAATAAGACGCTGAAACAAGCGATGACAATCAGTGATTAAAAGTATAGGATGTAACTCTACACTTTGTAGTAGGCTACCGAGTCAAAGATTAATATGGCCAAACATTATTGTTGGCTTACTTTTTATTTCTTTCTTGTTTAAGACACCTTTTTTTTCTTTTTATTGCTAATTGTCTCTAAAAGCATCTTTATAAAGGACTAAGGATTTACAAATGTTAACAATTTAACTATTTTATTTTCATTTGATTTACAATATTATTAAAACATGAAAGTGGTTGATTGTGTTAAGAACGTTATAAATGAATAAATTTTTCATTCTTGATTTAACATAACCCAATTAATCGCCTTTTTTAGATAGTTTGTTTATGTTACAATATACTTGTATGTGTCATTTATGTGTCACAATTTGACCGAAGCATGTCACAACTTGTCCTGTAGCGGGGGTTAGTAGTGACAAATTTCGAGGTTACGTAGAATTAATTTTGTGTTATGAAAAACGTTAATAATGTTAATAGTACTTTTATAAATATGTTACTCAAGATTTACTCTAATGATTATGATACACTAAATGTTTCACTTCAGTTCAAATCTTACGGCTAATATCAAAAGTGTCGTAAATGTCACTACTAGACCCGATCCACCCTACAGAGTGTAATATATATAGAGCGTTTAGAAGGTGATCCGGTAAATTTGTATATAAATGTACAGTATGCAACGTCCCATCGGAAGGTCGGAAAATATTTCAAAATCTGATTCTTTTTTTTTTTTGCCTTTTTAAAATATTTTACGCAATTATTTTCTAATAACTGCTGAAATAAATGAAACAAGCGTGTGTTTTTCTTAATAAGTTGCAATGTTAACCACCATTTAACCAGAAAACTTATTCTAGCCTATTAATTTTATTAAAAAAAAAAACAGTAATATAACACAAGTTTTGCTTTTAATCATTGAAAGATAAAGGTTTACTCCAGTTTATCAAACGCTTTTATGATAGTTTCTTCTCTAATTGTAAGTTCCATGTATAGAAATTTATATTTACAATAAATTAGTTTTTTTAGCAGGAAATAATCATTAATAACACAATTAAACACATGTAAAACTATTAAAATCAGAAGGCCACATAATATATAACGCCTTAAGTTAAGCCATTATCTACTTGACGACGGATAAAGTTTAGCCTAAAGCGCTTGTAATGTTGTACTTTTAACACTTTATCCACTGACGGTACTTATAAGTACCATTAAAATAACATTAAAATACATCGATTAGTTTTAATAAAGTTTAGAATGAGTTATATATATATATATATATATATATATATTATTTTATCTTGCTCCAAAAGCATTATTGGTTACACAAACAAAAATATTTTTAAAAGGATGATTTCTTTCGACTTTGCATCTTTTCAGCTTCCTTCGCGTTGGGGTGAAGAGTTTTTCAATTGAGTGGGGTTATAAATATTGGACGAAATCCCTATAAATTCAAATTTAAAAAATCCTTCAAACCTTCTAAAATCATTCTAAAATTTATTAAATGATTATGTAAATTTTCTAATGTAGTTTAAACAATTCATGGATAATGTTTTAGAAGATAAAATTTTCATGAATTCATAATTCACTACATAAAGGTTTAATATGTAAGGTTTTTAATTTTTGCATTTATTTCATCAACACCTATTTTAGTAAGAAATTTTAATGAATCATTTTTATGATTGTTTTCATATTTTTTATAGTAAAAAAAGGTCAGCTTTTCGTTTCGAGTAGACTACATTTATAAAGTCAGTTTATTAGTGAAAATACTAATTAATCGGTGAAATTTTGTACCGCGATATGTGATAGAGTAAGTAAAGGAGCATTCTTTTCTTTTCCACGAATGTGCAAAACCAAGTGCCAACGAAATTCTGTATTAATTTATTTTAATGTTAAATTTTTATGAATATATTAAATATTGCATTGGCATCACAATAGGTCAAAGCATCCAGATTGAGAAAATTATTTTCGGACTTAATTACCTTTCCATGTTTAATCCTCTGTAAAAGTTTTTAATTAATATTCTCAAATTTAGTTCGGTAGATAGAAGTACACATGGTATTTGATCATAATAAGATATTTTGAAGGTTAAATACTCACAGTATTGTTAACTCATCAAAATAATCATAGTAGGGTTAAGTATAGGCTGTTAATGTACTCATAAATAAATGTTTGTATAATAACTTTCGTGTTTAGAAGACTACTTATTGAAATTAATTATTCATTTGTTGTTTGTAAAAAGCAAAATATCGCTTTTATAAAATTATTTCATTCTCAATCAAATCGTTTTATATTACCGACTACAAAATTCAGGTACATTAAAATCACATCACCCGCGACTGGTATGGGGAATCAGAGTGTTTTACTCCCGACATATCTCGGGGTGAACGGTGAAGTGGTTAATAAAATTCTGGTAATCAATCTTTCAACATGTTGCTCAACTATAGTGCTTGAAAAAAGCGTAGGACCGCATGCTAATTATGTTGTTTAGAATAAAATTCCAAAATGTGTTAAATATATGGAATTTAGACACATATGTCTGATATAGCAAATATGAAATTAAAAAAAGAAACTTTTTCTTAACATCTAATCAGATATCATAATTGTTGTCTTATTCATATAATCTAGCATTATCCAGTTCAAAGTCGATGTTGGCACAATAATGGAGAAAATGGCTCTAACAGCACTAAGTACCATTAAAACTAAAAAGTTAGGTAAAATGTCCTTACATTTTAGACAATCCATTTAACCCTCTGTGAAGACTTTATCGACTTTTGTGTATGCAGGCTACCATTTTTAAAAAGAGCACTCCTTTAAAAAAAAAAAAAAAAAAAAAAAAAAAAAGTTATGTTTATTAGCACAAAACAAGACATAGACATTACGATGACCATACTGATGACAATACAACTATATACAAATACGTGTAAATGACAGGTTCGAATACACCACAGGCTCAATATTCACCATTCACTTCACCTACACTAACTTTTACTTCACTAACTATTAAATTTCTTCACTTTATCGTGCCCGTAGCACCCTGAAAGATTTTTATAACCAACTTTCGGTTTCTCCCAAAATCCGGCCGGCCCACACGCACGGCATCAAAAATACCTCTACCCTTCAAAAAAGAATCTTTTCCCTTCTCTCCTACGCACGCGTGTGATATGACGAAAATTGCGACAGCTCTCAGAGCAACTGACGTCACTCAGACATCATCCCCCCAACCAAGATTGAAAATTAGGGAGGGGGTCTTGCATATTCTGAATTTCAGAATATGCAAGAATATCTGAAATTCAGTCTGAAGACGTCCTCATACTTCATTATTTCACTTTTTTTAACAAATTACCCAATAAAATAATACAAATTACATTACGTCATATATATATATATAAAGATACAAACTAAATGCTTGAAACAAATCGCACTCACGGTCTGGAACTCTTCTTATCTACTAATAAATAAAAGGAGAATTAATAGTTAATATTACACTATATTAAATGTACTGAGCAAATAAAATACATGTAAGAGGTAACAGATAACTGCCGTAACAATTTACATCATTATTGAAATAAAAACACTTAAAAGTCATAAAAAATGTCTATACAGTTTTCGGAAAAGTTTTTCTTTCTTATGCAATAGTTTTAATTCTAGACAGAGCGTCTGCATTTATCACTTTGGCACCTGCTCGGTTCGAAACAACAATGTCATTTTTTGCAGCGCTAATGCCCATCGCTGCAGTTTGGAAGATTGGAGGGCATTTTTGGTGAAGAAAGTTAATGCATTTTTATCGGTGATAAGTTCCACGGGTAAAAGAAAAAAATAACCAGTTTCGCACTTCTTTTGACTCCAGATAACCGCATAGCCCTCCCGTTCAATGGTCGGTCAAGCTTGTGGAGTTTTGGTGAGCTTTTGGCTTTTGTAGCTTACCGTGTACAGTGCCCCGTCCTTTCGCTGTGACAAACACGCGCCGATGACGGCTGCAGATGCGTCGCACTCTATTACAAGCGGTAATCCCATAACGGGGATATGTAGACTGGGTGCCTCGATTAGGCCTCTTTTCAGCTCATTAAATGACCGGTCATGCTGTTTTGACCAACACAACTGTTCTGGACTCTTTTTTTTTCAGTTCAGTTAAAGGATATGCCTCTTATTTGGGTATGTAATTGCGATAATAATTACAGAGACAAAGGACACTTTTTAACTGTTTCTTCGTTTGAGGTACTGAAAACCTCCGAATGGCTTCCACTTTTTCGGGGTCGGTCCGATGGCTGCCGGATCCAATGATATATCCTAAATATTTAATCTGAGGCTTCGCGAAATCACATTTTTTCAAGTTGACTGACAATCTTATCTGTGATAACTTAGAAAATACCTTTTCTAGGTGTATCAGGTGTTAAAGAAATTTCAGAAAAAACGACTATATCATCGATATACAACCCTTGGCAAAAAGTTTCCGATCAGTGTTATCAAGTTTATGATTTTGGCATTTCGAAGCATATATTTTGCGATTTATGAGCATAGGGGTGTTTTACAATATGCCAAATAAAAGAACACGCATTAAAATGTAAATGAAAAGTGAATTCAATATAACAATCATATAATTTATAATTGTACTGCAGTCGAAAAAGTCTCCTCGTGAGAAAAAAATATCCGATCAAGACGAAAGTTGGAAAAAAGTAATCGATCACTGAGGAAACAGGTTTGAAATTTGCATATTAAAGACAGATAAGAGCGTCTGCGCATGTGTACAATATCTGAATCCTATTTAAAAGAAGAAATCTTCCAGCTACGAGATCAAATGCAGCTTGGAAATGCTGGACAATGGCTCGTGTGAAAAACCTGTTTAGCGATTTAAAAATCCTCATGGTTAAATTGTTGCAAGAGGGAAATTCACAAAGGAAAGTGGCTACTTTATTAAATTGTACTCAAAGTACGATATGCGATATTTTGTAAAAATATCAGTTGACTAACAGCGTTGAAAATGGACGTCCACGAAGAAGGACGCCTAGGGAGGACAGAAAACATGTGGAAACAGCAAAAAGAAAGCGGAGAGCAACCTCAAAACGACTCAATTCCGAATGGTCTAAGTAGAACGTAAAAGTATTTGACCGCACTGTACGTAATCGTTTAAATGCAGCAGAATTTAAATTCTGTAAAGCTAAAACGAAACCTTACTTGACAAAGAAGCATAGAAAAGAGCGCTTGCAATGGTGTTAAAAACATGTACACTGGTCACTTGATAAATGGAATAAAGTTATTTTTAGCGATGAATCTTGCATATCTCTTGGAACAGGTGATGACTGTGGAATATTTGTTTGGAGGAGAGTTGGTGAAAAGTTCAGTGATAAGTGTGCCAATAGGAGGACTAAATTTTCACCTGCATTTACAGTTTGGAGTTGTATGACATCACAAGGCGTCGGTAAGTTGTGTATTGTGTTACGTACAGTAAACTCAGAAGTTTACATTGACATTTTAGAGAATTGTTTGCTTCCCAGCATCGATCAATGGTTCGGGGATCAAAATGACTTCTTATTTCAAGATGACAACGCCGCTCCACATCGCACCAAATCAGTGAAGAAATTTCTACAAAATGCAGGTAATAATCCAATTAAAACCATGGCTTGGCCGCCCAATAGTTCGGATCTTAATCCCATCGAAAATATGTGGAATATATTAAAAAGAAAAATCGATTTTCGAAGGATCAAGAATGTTATAGAACAACGTAAAGCTATAAGGGAATGCCCTTGCAAAATTGCTCCCAATAAGTGTAAACAGCTTATTGAGTCCATTCCACGAAGAATTTTGGCTGTCATCTGAGCTAAGGTGGATTTACTTAATATTGATTACAGTGATCGGTTATTTTTTTCCAAATCAAAGCGGCGTGGTTGGATATTTTTTTCTTATGTGTTTAAAATTCAATCACCTTTTTTCTGTTTATAAATTGATGTATAGTGATTTTTCTTTATTGCATATTATTGTGCATTATATATAATACAAATGTATTATCGCTAATAATCGTTTAATTTTTATGTAGTGAGAATAAATAATCCTTTCTTACAAAAAATTGTAGTGTTTGCGTAATGATCGGAAACTTTGTGCCAAGGGCTGTATGCTCTGACGAATTCCTTGTATTCCGACAGCGCTTTATTCATCTCGCGTTGAAAAGTCGCTGATGCATTCTTGAGCCCGAAGGTCATTACATTAAAGCGATGCTGAGCTCTATGAGTCTTAAAACAGGTTAAATGTTGACTCTCTTCTTCCAATGGTATGTACTAATACCCTTTCAAAAAGTCTATTGTGGTTATTACATTGGCCCTGCCAATACTGAATCGGAGGCATTTTCCATCGAAAAATGATCAGTTTTCGTAATAGCGTTTTGTGCTCGGAAATCTACGCATAGCCGCAAGGCTGCATCCTTCTTCGTCACACACACTAATGGTTTTTGCACCTCAAACTCAATCTCTTCAATCACACCATATTCCAGCAATCTTTCCATTTGTTTATCTGCTTGCGGCTTCAGGGCCTCTCGGATTCGGTAAACTTAAGGTTTTTTCTTTTCTGATTCACTTGGCCGTATTTTGTACTCTCCTTCCTTGGCTATTTGCACTTTTCTAGAAAATAATTCTTTATATTTATACATTAAATCTAACATTTTTTCGTTCTCTACATTTTGTAAATGACTTAAATCAACTTCCTCTATGTTAAATTAGTCAGACTTGTCTTTCGTACTGGGGTGGGATGGACCTCCCCTAATTTTCCCTCATTTTCGAAGATTAGCCCCACCGCCTGTACCGTAGGAGTAAATTTCCTAATCTTATTCACGTGGGCATTTCTAACATTTCCGTTTATTAATTTCACATTGTAAGATTCAGGGTTACAGCGCGCTTCTACTTCGGCTCGTCCAGTCCAACTCAAGTAAAGTTTGTTCATGGGGTCCAGGATTAATAGATATAAGGTCAGTCTGCTTAAATGAGACACGATTCCCCGTAGGTTTCTCGCATTTAAGGTATTTGGGATTTTATTATATAAATGTATATTTTATTAAGCAACAAATTACTGAATATTGAACCTTTAGTTCAAAACTAACTTGTTTTATAGAAATTAAATAATTATCTGTAGTATAAAACCACAATATAGGATTGTCGCATTTAAGTCATTTTGTCGCATTTATGGCAGCTAAAACCTAAATGAGACGTTCATAGTCCTAAATGTGATAATGCATTTTATACATGACAATTCATCTGAAAAAGTTTATTTAACGATTAACTGCTGTGACAGAAAATTGCCACATTACAACCTGCGAAACCATTCGATTGAAAGATGAATAAAATGCGCGATTAACTCATAAAATACTGTTTTTGCACTAAACTATTTTTACTGTACGATTTCTAATAAAATTTCGATTTTTCAAACATTTCAAACAATAGTACTAGGCTCCAAATGAAGCAAAATTTCGCTGTATCAATAGTTAAACTGGAAATTACAAGTTAAACTGTGAAAATAAAAAAAAGCAGCTATAACAGCCGTTAAGGGTTAACTGTAATTATTTTTTGAATTAATTAACCCTTAACTGCTGTGGCAGGAATTGTTCCATAACTACTGTGAGCGGTCTCCGAGACCACTCGATTAAAAGATGAATGAAAGTCTCTATTAACTTACAGGGTACTGTTTCTGTACTAAAATTTAAGTACAGGACTATTATAATTAAACTTTTCAATATTATTCTTGAAATGTTTATCACGGCGCAGCACCGTGCTGTTTGTCAATTTTACACTGCTAATATGCAAAAGTTATTTAAATGCTGCGTAGAATGCCTAATGTAAATAACCCACAAATAAATAAATGGGTTCCTAATATAAAAAAACTCTCATCCCTCTTTATGGCCATAACTACAATTAAATGATTGTCGCAGAATACATCGTTTAAAATTCGCGAAATTTGCCCGTCATTATTAACCTATAATTTATAACGGAGACCGGGGGAATGGCGACACCTTAAGGGAATTTAAATTTTTTCACCTCAATTTTTTTTCTTTTTTAATAGTAAACATTCCAAAGCTGAATCATTATCTTTAATATCTGTATCAATTAAACCGTAATAATAACTGCAAAGTAAGCACACATAAAAAAAAAAAAAAAAAAAAAAAAAAAAAAAAAAAAAAATCTTTCAACCTCTGTACAGTGGCGGGATTACCCAGGACACTGGGGTAAATCCGCCACTGCATCGGGGTAATCACGCTACTCTTTAATGACCTAGTAAATATATAAAATGGATACTAGGAGACACATAACCTACTTAAGATATTTAGACTGCAATAATTTCGCAAAATAATGAATAATTACAATGTTCCTTAAACTAGATTTATTAATGTGCTAAGCTTACAATTTAACTCAAACTGGAAAATTCGCTCTTTGCCATGATGGCGGCATTAAACCGAGAGGATAATATTGCTGAAATCCGCCAGCAAAGCTAAAAGAAGAACCGAACTTGTTCAACAAATTGCATCAAAATGCCGGCGAATGCATGTAGATTACGGGTAATATTATCTTAAGTACCTAATGTTGCAATAAAAGGTATTTACCTCTACTCGTTTGAAACTCCAAAATAAGAAGCAGCTAGATGAAAACTACATTTTCCACTAGAACAATTGAACGACGTTCAACAAAATCACTCTCACACTAGGCACTGTTTCTATTGTTGACCGCTATCGTGCAGGCGCATTCACTATCTCAAACTGCCGTTAGTTTTTAAACTAGGAGGGATGGCGGCATAACCCCTAGTGGCGTCATTCCCCCGGTCTCCCCTACACCAGTGCGATTTGGATTTCCGTAACTTCAACTCCGCATAATTTTGCTGACAATCTGGTGATAATGAAATGTAACTACATGATCCGAAACAAGATATGACATGAAACCTGATACGAAACATGATACGAAATTTAATAAGGAATATCCTAATGAAATATTTGATTTTATCAAAATTCTTAGTTTGTGAATTAAAAATGCGAATTAATTAAATACGCCGACATTTCGGTTGGTGCGAATTAACAGTGTGGAGCTTACGCGTTAAAAGAGTATTTAAAAGATATTTATAATATTGTTAACTAGATTATTTATTGCATATAACTTTATTATAAAATAACACATGATATATATATCAGGCTTAGAAATAGATAAAATCGTACAATATTTCTAATAATTCTGATTAAGCCAAAGAGAATCTCTGTGCCTGATATTCTGTTGCATCCCCCACCCTCCTCTTCATTTTTCTTGCACTTTCACAAAAAAATTTAAATTTTCTGTACTTAAAAATACGTATATGGAAAGAAATATTCATTTAGATAAATATGGTTTGTTTATTTTTTATCGTTTACTAATTTAAAAGTAGAAAATGTCGATAATAACGAATAAAAAATGAAAACAGAATTAAAATATCAGATTATATAAAAGTGTTAACAAAAATTATGACTCCTAAACCAGAGAATAACTCAATTGCATCAGGTTTTAATCGGAGACAGCATTTAAGCTACCGAATGGTATAATGTTGGTAAAATTAACTTACTTAACCGCATTAAAATAAACATAATTTTTTTTCAATCTACACAAAATTTTCCAAAATTTCCATTAAGCAAAATTATTGCAAATTCTTTAACCTTTAACTTATGTCACAGAAATTGTATCATGACTAGTGTGAAGTGGTCTGTGAGACCGCTCCATCGAAAAATGAATAAAAGCCGCGATTAACTCATAGGATGTTGTTCTTGCTCTAAACGTTTTGTACAAGAGTGTTATAATTAAAATTCACCTATTCAAAAGTCTCTGGTGTTAATACTAATGTTTCAAACGAAGCAAAATGTCCTCCACATTCCGTGACATACCTGGCCAAAAAATGAATAAAAAATTCTCTCTTTTGTTTTTTCATGCCGATATGATTAGCGAAAATCGATTTATGAGCAATTTTTAAAAATTTCCCCCTCCTCACCTTTGGTACCACTTATTGCATAACTTGATCTCCCGAAACTCTTTCCCTATGATAAAGCAAATTATCTACCATATCAAACCCGTTTCTCCCCTTTTCTGCATCTTTGAAAGCCCCTGTAAGGATTCGCAACCCTGCTGTTGTGCCCTGTAAATTCTCGCGTCTGACTGTTGAATCACATTTCAATCTTTACTATTACATTTCATTTCAATACGTCTAATCATTAATTCCCTTTCTGCAGTTTCATATTGTCTTTATAAACATAAATTCAAATCATTCATACTTTGTGGTTTCATTTTACTGCCTTCTGCTTTTTTATACTTAATTTTCACCTCTTTTTGACTGCATCTAATTCGTAGGTGCCGACACATCACATAACCTATTTCTACCCCTCCACTCTGCGCTGATTGTACTAATTCACAAATCGTTGGCTTGGTAATACATGACCCATATAATTTATCTGTAGCTGCAAACAGCACATCTTCACTGTTAATAATTTGACCCCCCGGATTCTAAAGCTATGAGTAATGCTACAAGTTCCGCAGTTATTTTTTCTCTTAAAGCCGATATCAACTGAATTTTTGAATTTACATTATTTTTAAATGAATCCGGTATCTGGCTTGAATTAACCTACTGGGATTTCGGCGGAACTATCGATTAGCGTGCCCATCTTCCGCCACCCTAACCGCACATCCTGTTATTGGAAAGACTGTGTAATATTTCTTGCCTCATTTCTAGAACATAAAGCTGTCACTTTAGCAACTAACTTATCATCATATTTATTTTTCTTAATAACAGTTTCCTTTTTCGTTTGATTGCGGAAATTTCCAATTTTATTTTTTTCTTTATAATTCGGATAGAATCGCAAATGAATTATTTGTTGACATAACTTACACATGTCATTCGTTTTCTATAGCTAGAAAGAACATTATTCCTGGCATGAGGTGGAGCGTACTTTCTTTGATTTATGCTTCCGTGGTAATCGTAAACACTAAAGGATTTTACCGGTCTGTCGTACAATTCAGAAAAAGTTCTACCTTTTTGAAGTAAACCAATCAGCGCATAACTCCGCGATTTGTCGTAGTTTTAGTCAATCGTTAGCCAAATGCTTTCATTTAACATAACTCCGCGTTTCTGAATCTAGTGAACTTAATAATCTATCAGTAGCAATTAATTCATTAAATGTGTCAAAATCATTTACTTTCCTAAGCTCACAATAAAAATCCCAACTCGCTCGGATTCTGCTCGCAAATTGTAAATTATTTTCATTTTTCATTCTTTTTGTCGTAAGGAAAAATTCGAGACAAGCATCCGAGGTGGTTTGAAATTCTTTTTAAAATTAAAGCCTTAACATTCGGATAGTTTTTCATTTCACCCGCGCTTGCGTAAACTAATAAATGTGCCGCGAATTCGCCTACTAAATTTAGTAAAATTTCAACTTTTAACTCCCCTGTAACATTTTTCATTTCGAAGGCCTTTTCGACCGAAGTAAAAAATAAATTCCACGTTTTCTGCTTAGTTGGGGCTACCATGTTCAGAGTTTTAAGGCTCTTAATTAGGGATTCTAAAGAAATAATATTGGATTTTTGTTCATATCCCCTCTTTGTCATTTTTTAATATCAGCCTGAAGCTTCGCCATTTCTAACTCGGCTTTTTTAATTTTTAATTTTGTACGTTCTAATTCCAGTGCAGAGTTTTGATCAGTTTTCACATTTTAATATACATTTTATTCTATCACCTACCTAAAATTGCTGGTGTGATAGTCGAATGTTCTAAAATTTTCGATCCCTCCTAACACCTTTAGGAGGGGGGGGGATTTCTAACATTGCTGAAATATATGTTTAATTAATTTTATTAGATTTATTTTCTGTAATTTCGTTCTCTTACCTAAAACAACTGCTGAGATATGGCCAAATGATCTATAATTTACGACCTCCCTTTATAATCCCCCTTAGTGGTGATTTCTGTAAATTCTGAAGTATGTGTTTAGTTAGTATTTTGGTTGATTTATTTTCTGGAATTTCACGCCATAACCTAAAACGGTTGCTGAGATATGCCAAATGTTCTAAAATTTTCGACCTCTGCCCCTTAACATCTTAGGAGAGAAATTTCTAAAATCACTAAAATATGTGTTTAATTATTGTTTTAGTAGATTTATTTTCTGGAATTTCACGCTCTTATCTAAAACGACTGCTGAGATATGCCAATTGTTCTAAAATTTTAGGCCACCCATTTAATCCCCTTATGGGGAAAATGTGTAAAATCGTTGAAAAACGTGTTTAATTATTTTTTTAGTAGATTTTTTTTTTCTGTAATTTCATGCTCCAACCTAAAACGGTTGCTGATATGGCAAGATGTTCTATAAGTTTCAATTCCCCCCACCCCTTTTAACACCCCATAGGGGGGGAATCCTTATTAGCGCACGCTTATGCCTTATTGAGCACCCCCCCCCCCCAATTTTCATGCTGCTAGATTCAGTAGTTTGGGATGTGCGTTGACTATAAGTCAGCCAGGACAAAATCTTATATATATATATATATATATATATATAACACCAGAGACGTCGCGTGTATATTTTATAATAATAGCGTTTGCTTTTCATCTTTTTTCGCTTGTTCTTATTGGTAAAAAAAAAAAAAAAATTATTAAACTCTTACTTTTCAATGAAGTTATTAAATTTAAGTTTAATAAATTAGTTAACTTTAGTTAACTTTAGTTAAATAAGTCCATTTTCTCACAAGCTATGAAATATTTTAAAGCATTAAAATGATTTTTCGCTAATGATTATGGCGTGTTTTTTTTTTTTTTTTCCTACGAATTTCTCATTTTGTTGAGCATACGTATACTTAGACAAAAACTAGAATATCAGGTAAGTTTATTATAATAATGAAGAATGATTAAGGCCAACTAAATTAAATCTCTCGGCTGAATCCCAAAACAGCCGAGACACTTGGCATCGTTCAATTTGGCGAGGCGATAAATGGATTTTTCTTGTTACCAGTTCGTTTCGTAAATTCTTTCCACGCCTACTGTAGTCTGATCTTGAATTGGGATTGGTTGATTTGTTGTGTATTGGATGGTTACGCCTACCTGAAAACTTTTATTCACAGTTAGCTCAGCAGTGTTTTGACAGCTCAACTCCGCATTTGTAAAAATAGAATGTCGGCAAGTCAAAAGTTTGTTGTTGTTATTTTTTTTTTGCTGTTTTTAGTTGTAAAATTTGAAAGTTAAAGTACCTGCGTAGTTTAATTTGAAATTGTGAGTATTTGTTCATTTTTTTTTTGCTGGAAAGTTAAATGAAGTTTGACTGGAAATTTATGAAATTATGGCAATTCAACATTTTTTAGAGTTAGTTTTCAAGAAAGGAGATGTCTGTTAAGGTATGTTAATAATTTTATGCACTTTTTGTTGTAGCGTTTTATATAAGCCGTTTATTGTATATTTCTCATGTATGCTGCCCTTATGAGTTTTGTACATTTTGAGATTGCTACAGACTAGCGAGAACTGCTGAATTTTGAGATTGCTACACAGCGAGAAATGCTGAATCCAGTGATGTTTTTTTTTTTTCGGTTAATGAATGCGTAAGCGTTCATACGCGATTACTGATTGCCGCTTTAATGAGTTTTGAACATTTTGAGATTGCTACAGAGCAAGAACTGCTGTATTTTGAGACTGCTGAATCCAGTGATGTTTTTATTTTCGGTTAATGAACGCATAAGTGTTCATACACGATTACTTATTGCCGTTTTAACGAGTTTTGTACTTTTGAGATTACTACAGAGCGAGAACTGCTGTATTCAGTGATATTATTTTTTTATGAAGGTGAAGCGTTCAATGTTCCGTAAATTAGAAATGATTTGTTCAACATTTACTCTGATATAGGCACGTACTTTAAAATATTAAATGACGCCATGATTTTTTCTGAAAATTGTTGAGAAATGAAAATTTTAATCATTAAATCGTTACTCTGATTTGTAAAGGTACTTTAAAAATGTCACATTTTTTTATCAAATTTTGTTTAAATTGTTTGTTTTATTTTGAATTTCATAAAAATCAGCTTTCCTGAGTTTTCTAATACGTCGTTATTTATAAATGTTGTATTTCCTATGATTCCAGGGTGATGACGTAGTAAAAAACAGTCTGGAAGCATTCCGGAAAGTGGACCAATCACGTTACTTTTCAGGTTGCCACATTTTAGGTTGGCGTATGTGGGGTGTTTGGCGCTTGTCAGAAAAGTCGCCAAATGGGGTGTCTCGCCTGTTTTGGGATTCTGTCAATCTCTCTTTTGTAGACATAGGGGAATATGGCTTAGAGGACGATAATTTATATTGGAATAACAAAACAGGCTCGAAGCTACTGCCTAATTAATTTGAATAATTGGTGTTTAAAAGAAACAGGCAACTCAACGCAGGTAAATTGAAATAACAGGATTATCTAAAGAAAGATGAAAACGAGAAACTTGAAGATTTTAATTTAATTGCTTTAAAATGACAGCATTTCCAAACATTTTGCGTTCTACCAACAGTTTATTTTCTACAAGTATTTAAAATAAAATAAAATAAATATATATAATTACTGTAAAGCACACTACTTTTCTGTTGTTATATTATCTATTAATATTCCATTTTTGAAGGATTTTAGTTGTGTAATTTTTCCAGAATATATTAATGATAATTATTTTTTTAATAATTAATATGCTTTTATTTATGTATCAAATTTAGCCTAATAAGTTTGATTAATTTTATACTTTGTTAACGAAATATGAAGTTAATTATCATGAATAAAAATTACGTTACAGAACAACAAGGACAAACGCGAAGCATTATACAAAAGAATATTCTCTTTTTATGAGTTCATTCATCCGAAAATTGAATGTTTTTTCTGTTTTAAAATTAAGATATAAACCTTAAGATTATGATGAAAGTTCGTTTATTTTTAATAGTTATGTGAAAGTTAATATGCGAAAATAATTAATGCATTCATTCAAGAAAACAAAGGCTTTAAAACTCATATTTTATTTCTCTTTGTTTCTTAAGTGACATTAATTGCATTTTTAAAAATGGAATATACTGTATTGTACAGAGAGTAACTCATTAAAATTGTTTTATTAGTTAGTTACGTTTTTCACTGCTCTAAAGTTAATGATTGTTTTAATTAATTTTCCTTTATTTTAGATTTTAAATAGTATACTTGTGGTTTTGGCTTTAAAATTTTGAATACGTTTTGTAAGGTCTAAAAATTCTACTGTTTTTTTTTTTTTTTTTTTTTTTTTTTTCTTTTTCTAAACGTATAATTTCTTTTAGACGAAACATTACAGAAGTTAATTGGTGGTCAAATCGTGAAAAAATTGTTTTTTATTTCAGTTTTTAATACTTTGAGACCTTTACTTTTTTTTCGAATGATATACTGTCGAACCCGGTTAAGACGATCATGGTTAATACGCGATTCCTCTTAATACGCGGATTTTTTCTGATTCCTTGAACAGAGCCCATAGAGCTAATGCAAAACTATCCCGTTTAATACTCGAACGGTTATTACGCGATCCTGCTTAATACGCGATAAATTTTCAGTCCTTTGAGGGAAAAATCCCGTTTAACCCGGCGTTACACGCGCGAGAAAAACGAACGGGATTACTCGGGCTGGATATATCATACCCATGGCCTTTTTTTTTTCCAAATTTTTACTATAAAATCCATATAAAACATAAAACACTAGGAAAAAAGAAGGGATAATATAGTTTTAAACAGATATTAATCATGTTACTTACATTTATTTTGTACATTTGCTGTGTCTATCTATATTGAATGCACGCGTGACAAAAACTGCGAGTTTTACTCACTCTGGGTATATCAGACCCATGGCGGTTTCATCATATTTTTACCTTAAAATCTACATAAAACATAAAACGCTACGAAAAAGGAAGGGATAATATAGTTTTAAAGATATATTAAAAATGTTATTTACATTTATTCTGCAAATTTCCTGCTTCTATCTGTACTCAGAGCTGTTACAGAAATGCTCGCGCTGGGTGTGAGATACCCATATGTGGCGATTACGATAGATCTATATTTCGAATTATTTAACCGTTTTTCCCCTTCTAAGATTATGACCTTCAAGGCAGTTACACAAAGATTCATCCATTTCGGAAGAAAAGTTAGGGAGAAAAACTGCAAAAAAGCAGCACTTGGTGTGACATAATCAGGGGGAGCAAACTCAAGTTAAGACGCGAATTCATTGATCAAGATGCGAATTCATTCTCTCTTCACAGTTGTTGCCAGTTTAGTGGATTTTAATTTATTAAGATAAAACACATGGTTTCAGAATAGTATTACTTTCTTTATTTAACTACAGATTAATTATTACTAATCGGAAATAGTGGTAAATATTCAATAAAATAAAAATCCGGTAAATTAGTTAAACTGCAATTCTTCTTTGATTCCGCCTCCTAACATTCTTTGTCTCTGGTTCCGTGTGTTTTTACTGTAGTAGAGATATATATGGGGCATTCTCACAAACTTTTGACTTCCATGTCCCTGAATAATAATTTTTATTTTAATGCACTTTTTGTGTTTTTTTTTTTTTTTTCATATAGTGGGGAACATCCCATTGCATGATTGCACAACAATATTAACGAGATAAATAAGTTTTGGACGATGTTGAGGGTCCAAACTCCTGGAAAACTCCTATACGGTCCCGTGTCCCTGATGCTGATTTTTAAGTTTGGAGCTGTCTGGATAAAATTATTTCAATAAAAATAATTCGACGTATTTTTTTTCTGAAACTGGAACTATTGTTTTATATAAATATGTAGCTAAAAATTAACCTGCACACATTTTTATGGTTGTTATTATTTTGTAAACTCTTTTCCTGAGTTTTAGATTCCTTACCATCCCTCTTCTAAAATTATACAGAAAATCATTTCAGATGCAGCCACATAATGTTTTTCAAGTTTTTTCTCATGCAGAAGTATGCTAGAGAAATAATGTTTAAAATTCTTTGGCAGGAAATCTACTGTAGAATTTTAATCAGCATTTAAATATCAATTTCAGGCATCGTGACTTTATTGATAGTCTCACCGACCCCAAGGTTTATTCCTGCACTTTTAGAGGTAAATAAATAAAAAAAAATAATAATTTAATTTAATGTTAACAAATATTTCTAGAAATCAATGAACATTGTGTCTATCACTTAGTCTTAACATGATTTTCCTAAATATAGGTGGTAATTTTCCTCACCGTTCTATCTTTACCATTCCTTTTTTTACCATTTCGTCCCTTTTTTTTTCCAATACCATCCCCTTTTTTAACTTACCGTCTTTTTTTAACACCCCTTTAAGACAATGTTATACAAAAATTCTGTATTAAAAGTACTACTTGTTATTATTTCTTATTTGAATGTCCTGTGGGTACTATGCAAATTCATTATAAGTAAAAATTTAGAAGAAAATAAAAAGTTATAGGGGTAAAATTGTAAGTAAAATTAAACTGGCAAGTTTAACTTAAACCTCAGTTAAATAAAAAAAATTTCGCTGCTGACCCTTTTTTCTTTATTTTGAATCATTAAGGCATTCGTCTATCAGATTAAAGTGTTATTTTAGCATGTTTATTTTTGTCAGATATTTTTATTCCCCCAAAATTCAAAAGATTGTAAAAATGCCCCATATGTGAATTTAGGTTACTCAGATAAGTTATAAAAAATATTATGATTAGAGATAATCATACCTGTTGTCATTTAGGTTTTAAATGTATGTTATATCACTCCTCCGTTTTATAATTCATACTATGGGCAACAAAAAATTCAACTCGTAAAGATTAAACAAATACGACTGGGATTAGATAATTCTTTTGTGTTATCTATGATTTCTTTACTTTTTGCTATAATAACCATATTTTTTAAACAAAGATTAACAAGGATAGTTTTTTTCTTACATTAAATAGAAGAACACATTCTAATAGTGCTCAATACTGCAAGTACTAAATATGATTTTAAAAACTGGTGGTTGTATTCCAAATATTTAATATTTATACTTTCTGTTAAAAAAAAAATTAGTCTAGTAGGAAAATTATTTTTGTCGTTTTATTTTTGGTTGAAACATATTAACCGACAATAAAGCCATGATTGAATCCGTATTTATTTATACAAATAACGTTTGATACGCGAACTCGCTTAATACGCGACTTTTGTCAACTTTAACCGGGCTCGAATGTATTACATTTGTTTCTATGACAAACAGAAGTTAAAGTTGTTAAATAATTCAGTGTGTTTACGTCATACATAAACATTTCATGCATAAATTTTAAACTCAATTTTCTCAAAGCTTTTCTGTAACTTTTTCAATTCCCTTTAAAATAACTCCTTGATTATATATAACCTTGTACAGTTTTAAAAAAATGGGTTTACCTTATTCATCAGTAAAGTAACTTTTCTCGAATTATAATCAAAATTAAGTTTCAAAATTAAGTCATTTTTAGCATTTAAAAATTGCAAAATGCTATATACCGACAATTTATAAGTTTAAAATAATAATTAATATTACATTAAAAGAGAATTAAAGAAATTATGTATAATAGTTCGCCTTTGAGTGCAATCGTTATTCAGCAAATATTGAAGTAAAGTGATATACTACCACTCATTTTAATCAGTTTACCAAAACATATTTATACAATATCATGGGATATAAATCTTAGTAACATAATATCTCTCTAGATATCTAACCAATAAACTCTCTAACATTATGTATTTCAGAAGACACAAATATCACTGCTTCTCATCTATAAAACGCAATTATGAAGAGAACTTTGAAACCTTTCACGAGAAAAACTTGAATGAATACTTTAGTACTGAATGTATACTTTAGTGCACTTCATAAGTGCATATGAATTTCAGTCTGTTCGAAAAGCTGTTACAACACTAAACTGCACTTTAAATAATTTTTTCCCATCGGCCGCAATGTAATGGAAAATTTTAACAGTCTTTGTAATTAAACTATACATCCGATTTTCATAAAATGTGAAATGATACTACAGAATTTTGCAACAATTATATATTTAAAATTTCAGAGCATTCGGTTAGGCAGTTTTTGCTCTGTTATATGCGGAAAGACAGACTTGCTGTTTAATTGCATAAAAATGTAGTTTTCTATAAACTTCTAATGGTACTTTGCTAAAGTTAGTACTTTTTACTTTAAGTGAAACTAACATATGTTATGTCAAATAATTAACCAAAAGTGGTGCAAAACGAATAAAATTCGTGTAAAAGATGCCAGTCCTGAATGGGTTAAACATAAAATAGTAATAATACAATGGAAAAAGTTTTAAAATTAAAGTAGTACAAAAAAAGCGAATAAAGCCTTTGTGCAACAATAATAAAAAGCAGAAAAATCAACGTTTAAAAATGCACAAATAATACATGAAAAGCAGCAAACAGCTGTTTCGAATCTAGATAATCAAGGCTAGAGCCATGCTTTTTCTAGCACGCTGTTCCTTTTTCTCTATCTTGCACTGAAGAAGAATCTCGCTAGCAAATTCGAAACAGCTGCTTGCTGCTTTTCATGTATTATTTGTGCATTTTTAAACTTTGGTTTTTCTGCTTTTTAAAATAGTACAATAAAAAAGTAGAAATTTCGAGAGGCGCCTTACCAAGAATTTAAAAATCACAACTTAATTTCAGATAAACAGTAGCAGGTAAAAGTTTCGAGACGATGAATTTTTCTGTAAGAAAAATTTCATAATGATGTAAATTATTAATTTGTACCCCTTTAAAGCTCAACAAAATGCAACAGTAGGATAATTGAGGTATACTCATAAATTAAAAATAATTCTGAAATTTGCAAAATTACCTAAGGAAAATGTTTTTAGACAATTTAATTTTTCTGAACTTTTATTGAAATTACCGTTTTAATGTAACGAAATACAGCAATATTTAATATTTAGCTGCTTATCCTTTTGCTTTAAGGAATATGGCACATCGTCTGGGCATAGAATTTGCAAGGCTTTCTAAGGTGGTGATAGGGATTTTCGCTCATTCCTGAAGGATGATTGAAGATCCTGAAGTAGTTCTCTCTTTTAGAATGCATTTGCGCCCAAAATTTTCTTATTATGTGTTCCCAAAGATTTACAATTTTTTTTTTATGTCAGTGACTGATTCAGACAGTCCAAAACTTTAATTTTCATAGCTGCAAACAAATTTGTTACCATTTTGGAGATGTGGTTGAACTCATTATCCTGCTGAAACATACATCCACGAGGCATCTTTTTATGAGGATAAGGCAGCATGTGATCTTCTAAACAGTTTTTATAATCATTTATAATCATTTGCCCATTGATGTGTACGAAGGAGAAGACTACATCGTGATGGTCAGCTTCCCAGACCAACACTGATCAGTTTCCATGCTTCAGTATTGAACTCTGGTACCGGAGATCTATTCTAATGCTTCAATCTTATTTTCCTACTCTTTGTCCGAATGAGAGTTTTTTTGAATTGATCCATGCATTCAATCCAGCAGCATCCATACAACGTTCTATGGTGTACTTACTCACTATGAGTCATCATTAGGTGGATTCCTATTATTTGTTAACTATGATTCCTAGTTCATATCTCCTTATCCATTTCAACAGAGTTCTTGTTTGGGTGGTCAACAACCGACTTTCTTCGGATCAACGCGTATTGAAGTTTAGTCGTTTGTTTTGGGGTTCCAAATTTTAGAAGATCACCCATACATTTACCATCTTTCAATTTCTTTACTATGTGACCAGCAGTTGATTTTAGAATTCCTAACTTGCTAACGCTAGCATAATATGAAATTTCCCCCGCTTTTTTAATAATTAAAAGACTAAAAATCAAAGGCGTATTTTTCCTTGTCCTCATATTGAAACTGATAGAGATACTAACATTAAGATTTTCACATACGTGATAGATTTCTAATGCTTTAAGGATTTAACAAGTGAGTTTCGCATGGAAAAAACTAGCTGAGGTGCCAGTTTGTTTCGTGCTTTATATGTGAAGCATCACATATTCTAGAAGATTTTAGGGACATGACTACGTAAACCTACTAATTTCGAAATCTGCGCAAAGTTATCGAAATTATAAAGTTATATGCATAGAGCTTGTATAAAAACGAAATACAGGAAATGTAATTTAAAAGCCAGGAACGTGGTACGGTCCCACACTTTCTGCGTGGAATTTCTGTGTTTTAGCCATTCAGTTAGTATAACCCTTGTTTGTGACAATATCACATGTAGTGAAGTCAAGTATTACAATATGGAATTTTATCAAATCGTATCAAAATTTCTGCTTTCAAATTTTCAAATTAACGTTTTTTTTTTTAATTAACATTTTTCACACATATCATTTGTTGCGCACAATGTAGAATGACTAAAGCTACAAATGACTAATTTACTTCATTAAGAAATTTTCCTTACAGAAAAAGTTAGGTCAGAAAAACATATCGTTTCAACACTTTTGCAAGCTACTGTACAAGAAAATTTTGAGATTGCTGATTATCGTTATTAAAATGCGCCACCATCCATTTGAAATAAGGCAGACATTTTTCTTTGTTATTTACTTTATAAACCTCTTTGCATTAAATTATGGAATCTTCCTATGATGGAATCTTGTTTTCTTTACTGTAGACGGCAGTGGCTCTTCTGCAGAAAATTTATGACTGCTGCGTTTAGCTTTTGTGCTGTGGTGATGAATTTCTTCTTTAGAATACTTTTGAAACTGATAGTCTTCGCACTTGGATATATCAGTAAAAAATCTACTAACGTTATTAGCTTTACGAGATTTCCACTTAAACTTCATCACTTGGTTTCCCTCAAAATAGCAGTGATTTATTTAATCCTTTTAATCATTTGCAGTCTCAGCCACATCACATATTACTTAATTCTAAAGACGATATTCAAAATTAAAAATACGACACTTATACGTGGCGCACAAAATAAAGTATTAAACTTATTTACTATGTACCAGATTACTCTAATCAGTTTACCAATCAATTAATCCAATCAATTACTCTAATCCTCGCATCTGGAGGATTTTTTATTTAGAAATATTGAATTAAAACTATGAAATTTTGAACAGCAATTTTCCTTTGCTTTATTTATGTAATATCGTTAAATCCGCCATATTGTAACATGTCGCAAATTGTAACATATTTCCCTGCTGTTTAGCTTGCAGTGGTGGTGACCATCTCTCTATTAACTGTCCCCATAAAAAGAGCTACTGAGTTACCCAGACCACCATCGATATGCAGCTGTTTCGAACTTTCGCACCTTTCCACTTATAAAGGATGTAAAGACCACTCCATCTAATGAAAAAAAACTATGCAAAAGCAACCTCAAATACTAAATTTTCAAGGGAAATAACGATGACAGTCCAAAACCCCAATAAACTATTGAAAAACCTAAATTAAAAGCTACCCCCACTACTGAACATCTTTATGAACTTAACGAATTTAAAAATGAAATCCCCATAATTGTTGATATCATAAGAAAAATGAAAACCGAACTCGAAATTACCCACTTTTTGGAAGTTACAGAAAAAATCAGCCGTGTCCTTGAAAATATTTCTGCCAAAGGTATATTTTTAAAATTAATTATCTTCACTTAAACATTTTCTGAGCCCCCCAATACTAACAATAATATCGTTACTTAAACTTATTTTCTGCTACTATAAAAAAGGCACTCTATTTTAAATTTACTATTTCAAATGTATGGTTACTAAAAGGGCTTTTGTTTTTATAAGATCATGGGGCCTTGGTGGATTTCCTTTACCGTCGGGATTTGAAACGTTGCGTAACTTATCTTTACTTCTTTAATTAAATTACTCAGAAAACAAAAACTTTTATTTAAAATAGGACTATAAAACACTCTAAAAGAAATATGTATGCATTCAGTATGAAAACCTTAATCTCTGTTCAGTAAAATTTATGAAAAATTATTTAATATAACGAAAACCAACTTGCCCGTACTAAACCTACATGAAAACGTGTATTACACTAAATTATAACGTTAGCATTTTTATAAAATTGAAGAATTCTCAGATGAAATAATTCCACCTTCATTAATTGGATTAGCATTTAGATTCGTATGCCAAGAATCCTGGACAGTTCGGTTTTAGACATTCAATTTCCTCTCAATAATCGTAGTTTTCGTAAAGTCAGGTGAAAAGTCTGCCTTTATATCAGACTTACTATTTTTTCTTTGTGAAACCTTCATCAAAACATATATTACACTAAATCACACGGTCAGCATTAAAATAATAATAATATTAATTATCAGATGAAATATTCCCGCCTTCATTAATTGGATTAACAGTTGAATTAGTATGCGAAGAATCCTGGACAATTCGACTATAAGCATTACAATTTCGCTCAATAATCGTAGTTTTCATAAAGTCAGATGAATGGTCTCTTGTTATGTCAAAATTTGCAAAATAACGTGTTCACGATTCGCACTACTTCCAAAACATTTTTTACTGTAAAACATGTCTTTCGAATCACAACTACCACTCTAATTCAGTTAGTTCTTCTATAACTTGCTCTTTCTTATATTTACATCTGAAATTAAATAAAAACAAGAACGTAAAATCATGCGTCAAGGATAGATTACAAAATACTTTCCAAAATTTTCAAAATGTTATAATGGAACTTCCCAGTATAATAAACTGAAAAATGATGTCTAAATAAAAATTTGTAAAATGCTTGGAACATTAGAAAACACAATTTTAGATATTTAAATTAATAGTAGGGAAATATCTGAATTTTCTTGTGCAGTCCTATATATGATATCCAGATTTATTATATAATGAATAGTATTCCAAAATTTAGTTCAGTTAGGAAACGAATTACGAAGTTTAAATTCCAACTCCATCTATTTTTATCAATAAATGGGAATCTACTTGAGATATTTTGTGTTGTATTGTATACCATCTATAGAATTCACACCTACCATAGAATAGGGAAAAAATTAGTTAATTTGAAAAACGCTTACCATAACTTAAAATGTATTTCCAGCAATCATTGTTCATAGCGAGTACTGTAACCGAAATATTTTGTATGTCCCTGTATATAAATGATAATTGCTGTCTACACCATGTTCTACAGTAAGCATCTTGCAATACACCTAATAGATATATATATATCAATTTCAACATTGTAATATTGAAGAGTAACATTGGAATACACCAAAACGATTTTTCCCTATTTACCCTCATGTGATTAATTTTTTTAATGTCCCTGTAAAATAACTGTGAATGCTATCAATACTATGTTCTATAGTTAGCAACTTTAGTGCACTTCAGAGATATATATAACTTTCAATATGTTTGAAATTGTGAAAAATCATTAAAAACACTGCAAACGATTTTTCAACATGGGTGGTAATATAACGGAATTTTTTTTGATATCCCTGTAAATGAATCGAAATTGCTACACACTTACTTTTCAAATGCCGTAGCAAGTCTCCATAACATAAATCGATTTCACGGCAATCCGACTTTATTTACGCTTCTTTAGAGCCCGGAGACACAAACGGCAAACAGACAGATAGATATACAAACCCAATTAATAAGCACATTTCAACTATGTTGGTAAGTTTAAAAAAATCCATAGTTTTGAGTATAATTTATTCATTATTCGTATTTCTAAACTATTTCGAAATATGTCAAACAAGATCTAGGCATAAATAGTTCACCTTCAATTGTATAATAAATTTGCTTTGTCGATTTCACAATTGTCGGTAATAATATATGACATTTACATATTCCGAAACGAAATGCAATTAAATGACATCTCATCATGAATAATTAAAGAAATTTTCGCAATAAAATCTACCTAATTCATGCTACTTAGAATTATTTTAGGTAGCTTTCTTTACAAAAAAGCTACCTATTGCAGCCGTTCGGAGGAAAGCGATTTCAAAAAATTTTGGTATATTTTCATCGATCATGACCCCCAGACCCCGAAACCACCCTCCGTTCAAAACTGATATATATATATATATATATATATATATAACCATTAATTAAACATAACCTTCCACCGTCAAATATTATGAATTAAAGCTGTAAGTATTAAAAAAAAAATAAATAAATAAGAATTATTATGGAAGAAAAAGAAAAAAGTGGACACCGACAAAAATTGAAAAGCTTATACATTGAATTACGTTATCAAGGGCACAGAATTCAATGATATAAGCAAAATGGTTGTTTTCTGTGGGAAAAATAAGCTAAAGCTAAAAGTTATTTCCCCTGTGCCCAAACAACCATAAAATCAAGTGAATTGATTAAAAATGAAAGCAGAATAGAAACAAATAATATGAAATGGAAGAATCAATAAAACGTATTTAAATATTTATAGGATATAAAATATAAATAATAAACACCATACCGATTAATATTTCAGTATTTTACAAAAATCCACACGCACATGGCTGCCAGTATATCAAAAAGAATAAGGTGAATAAAACAGTTAAGAAATCTCAGTAAATGATACCAAAAGATGCAGTTAATACATTTTGAAATAAAATTTGAAATACCTTGTTAAACACATTTAATCTAATATAAAATAAATAGATATTAATTACATTATTTAAAATGCACTATTAAATTAATTAATAACAGTTTAACAATATCGTCAAAATTTAGCTAAAAATACCCCCTGGTGTATTAAATTATAACTGAAATGGAGCTAGAAAAATTAACAATTAGAGCTATCTTAAAGAGACAAATTTAGTGCTGCCATCTAGTATTACTTCTATTAAACAACTAACGCAAGATAAATATTTGTAAGCACTTGAATGTAAATAATTGTATAAATAATTGTAAGCATTTGAATGTAAGTAACTGTATAAACAGCAAAACCAAACATATCCTTATATATAGAGAATTATAAACCGAATATAAACCACACAATGTATTTAAAAACTATTGTAAATAAAATTTAAAAGCATACAATATATTCTATTAGCTAACTTATTTAAACTAAACTAAGATATAAATAATTCTAGAACATTGATAATATATAGCATATAGCTATATGCTATAAAACAAAATAAAATTCAGTAATAATTAATATAAATAATTATTAAAGATAAAAATTATTTTTTATGAATTATATATCAGATATTTATAAAATGAACAGGAAATAAAAAACATGTGGAAGTAAATAGAAGGTTAAATGATACTTAAATACCCGTTACTTAAAAAGCACAAATATAGAGTGTGGATTATCTTCAGACATCCATAAAAAACCATAAAGTATGAATGTGGAACATTCAAAAACATTAATCCGATAATAAATATTAAAAAGAATAGAGTAATAATAATAAAAATAATTACCCAATTTTAATGCATACAGTATAACTATATTTATATTATACATACTTATATGTATATTATTCACTATAAGAATGGCATACTATTAGTAATTAATATGATATTGTCCTGAGTAAATTTAAAATTTAATAACAAATAATTGTAAATTAGATTAATCAATAATTAGGCTAATTATAATATTAATGAAATTCTCCAATTACATATAAAATATCAAATCAACATCCATATAAAAATACGTAACAAAAATATAGTAATAATACAAGAGCCCCATTTTATATATATATATATATATATATATATATATATATATATATATATATATATATATATATATATATATATATATATATGTATGTATATATCTGACCTATGTCACACTGTAACTCCCGTAATTATGAACCGATTTCGATGTAATTCGGTGTGTACATAGTACATACCAATGTCTCGACCCAGTTCGTTGGCCAGCTTCATCCGCCGTTTTGTTTCAAAATGGCGGACATTTAAAATTTTTAAAAAAATTTAAAACTTAAAATGTGGTACCAAAAAATTAAAAATGGGAAAATATTTTTTTCTTATGTATTTGACCTTTATACAAAGATTCCGGAGCAGTTTTTGTTTCGTCTATATCTTAAAAAATGGCTGAGTTATAGCATTTTGAATTTCTAGCGTGGCTGACATTTTGAAACGTCCTGAATTTTGTCACGCGATAAAAGGCGCATTTATGAACCGATTTGGATGTAATTCGGTGTGTACATAGTACATACCAATCTCTCGACCGAGTTCGTTGGCCAGCTTCATCCGCCATTTTGTTTCAAAATGGCGGCCATTTAAATTTTTTTTTTTAATTTAAAATTTGAAATGTGGTACCAAAAAATTGAAAATGGAAAAATATTTTTTTCTTATGTATTTGACCTTTGTACAAAGATTTCGGAGCAGTTTTTGTTTCGTCTATATCTTAAAAAATGGCTGAGTTATAGCATTTTGAATTTCTAGCGTGGCTGACATTTTGAAACGTCCTGAATTTTGTCACGCGATAAAAGGCGTATTTATGAACCGATTTGGATGTAACTTGGTCTGTACATAGTACATACCAATGTCTCGACCGGGATCGTTGGCCAGCTTCACCCGCCATCTTGTTTAACAATGGCGGCCATTTAATTTTTTAAGAAAAATTTAAATTTGAAATGTGGTGCCAAAAATTGAAAATTGAAAAAAAATATTTTCTTCTTATGTGTTTGACCTTGATAAAAAGATTCGGGAGCAGTTTTTGTTTCGTCTATATCTTAAGAAATGGCTGAGTTATAGCATTTTGAATTTCTAGCGTGGCTGACATTTTGAAACGTCCTGATTTTTCTCACGTAATAACAGGCGTATTTATGAACCGACTTCGATGTACCTTGGTGTGTACATAGTACATACAAATATCTCGACCGAGTTCGTTGGCCAGCTTCATCCGCCATCTTGTTTCAAAATGGCGGCCATTTAAAAAAATAAAAAAATAAAAAAATTTAAATGAGATACCAAAAAATTGGAAAATGAAAAAGATTTTTTTTTTATGTGTTTGACCTTAATACAAAGATTCCGGAACAGTTTTTCTTTCGTCTATATCTAAAAAAAATGGCTGAGTAATAGCATTTTGAATTTCTCTTGTGGCTGACATTTTAAAACGACCTGATTTTTGTCACGCGATAACAGGCGTATTTATGAACCTATTTGGATGTAACTTGGTCTGTACATAGTACATACCAATGTCTCGACCGAGTTCGTTGGCCAGCTTCATTCGCCATCTTGTTTCAAAAGGGTTGCCATTTAAAAAAAATTAAATTTAAAATTCAAAATGAGGTATTGAAAAATTTGAAAATGAAAAAGATTTTTTTTATGTGTTTGGCCTTGATACAAAGATTCCGGAGCAGTTTTTGTTTCTGAAAATTTGTTCTTTTGTTGATATCTTAAAAAATGGTTGATTTATAGCACTTTGAATTTCTAGCATGGCTAACATTTTGAAACGATCTTGTATTTGTCACGCGATAACACACGTATTCGCCTATTTCGATGTAAGAAGGCATGTGGATAGTATACACCAACACCTCGACCAAGTTCGCTGGCCAGGTTCATCAGCCATCTTGTTTCAAAATGGCGGCCATTAAATTAAAAAAATATATATATATATTTAAAGCGAGGTGCAAAAAAATTAGAAATTGAAAAAGGTTTCTTTCTTAAGTATTTGATCTTGATATAAGGATTCAGGAGCATTTTTTGTTTGTCTTTACCTTAAAAAATGGCTCCGATATAGCAGTTTCAATTTCTATTGTGGGTGACATTTTGAAAAATCTGATTTTTTGCATGCGACAGCACTCCTATATATTAACCGATTCCGATGTGAGTGAGCATGTGCACAGCAATTACTAAGTTCTCGACCAAGTTCACTGCTTAGCCTCATCCACCATGTTGTCTTAAAATGACAGGCACTTTAAAAATTGCCGAATTTGGCAGCCAAATATAAGTTACTTTAAAGAAAAGCAGCTTGGATAAAGCTGACTAATTTCGCAAAAGTCTCATTCATTATATTGATAAAAATTAGTATTGAATCTCCTATATTCGGTTTCCACTAAATTGAGCTTTGTGTGTTTGCATGATATAAGTTGGCTTTTTTTAAATAAGGATTATGAAAGCTACCTCTTCCTCTCACTGGCCGGAAGGACTTTTTTTTACTGCAAAACATGTCTCGCACTCAAACCAGTTTTCAGTATAATTATGTTAGTTGTTCTTTTAGTAGCGATTCATTTAAAATATATTTGAAATAAAATAAAACATCCAAAATGTTGCAATTTTATTTCTTCAGTATTCTCGTTTATAAACTATTCAGTAATGATATTTTAGAAATTTGATAAATAATATCTAGATATAATAAATTACCTATAATTACATAATTGCTGTTAAAATTTCACAAATACAGGTGTATAATATATAATATGATATTGATATATCGAGACACGAAATACAGTTAACTGACATCGCATCAGGAGTAATTAGAGAAATATAGAGTGTCCAGAAAACATTGCCCCAGTTTCAATGGTATATTATAGCAGTTTAATTTTGACTATTTACAACAAATCATACATCAAATTGAAGGTAAACTAACCTAGTTTTCCTTTAAAATATTCAATATGTGCACTTTTAGTTAAACGACACACATCCAGGATGTTGGCAGTGTCAGAGCACCTTTACTGCGTAGTCCTAAGAAATCTGTTCGGAAAACAAATCTTGAACTTCAGTTGTCTGTCTGATGATACGTTCCACCGCCGCATAATAATTTACCAGAGTTGAGACACAGAATTGAAGAGGCTATTGTTCCTATTACCCCGGACTTGATAACCGTAGTGTAAAAAGTATAGTACTTTAGGTAGTATGTGTGCTGTATTACTAAAAGTGCACATATTGAACATTTGTAAGAAAAACTAGCTTAGTATACTTTCAATTTTGATATATGATTTGTTGTAATTATTCTAAATTAAACTGATATTATGTATCATTGAAACTGGGACATTCTTTTATGCTATTCCCTTTATTATAAAAAAAGTCTTTTACATTATATTTTTTACCCGAGTGCCAAGAAGGGTTATGTGTTTGACGCGTATCTGGGCATGTGGATTTCTTTATAAACTCGAAATATCCCAACGACTGGATGGATTTAATTAATAAGGTTTCTGTCGATTCATCTTAACCGTTCAATGGTTCTAAGCTAGATTTGGTTTTATAAATTCAAAATGGCGATAGACAAGAAAAAAAAAAAATTACGAGCAATATTGAGTGGCATGTCATCGGATGTCTTGCAAAATGCAGACGATGTTTCATTGACTATTTTACAGTCAGAAGCTCCCTTTAAGAATTACACAATCTGGAAGTTTTATAGGTAGAATCTCTAGCTTTACTGCAACTCTAACCGTCATAGACATCTATAGGCCTCATCAAAACAGTGATTATAGATAGGAACAAACAATTAAACACAACTGAAAAGTCATCAATGCAAGTAAATAAAAAAATTGGTAAGTAATATAAAAAAAATAGTTTAACATTAATGAGAAATAATTAATAAGTTCGGTTTTTACGCATTCAGTTTTTTTGATTTTTAAAGTTTATTGAAATCTTATTTCATACTTATATTTTATAACTTCCAGTGAAGTGTACGAAAAGAAGAATATTTGCGGATTTGCAGGAACCTCATAAGTACTTTGTTTTTGTTTGCGCTTGAAATCTAGGCAAAAACAAATACTTTTGTCGCTTGTTTTGCATTATAAAAATAGGTTAAATGAATACATTAAGTTTGATTAATAGTTATACATATTATTCGAACTGGAAAAATGGTTTTGCAGTTAAATTCATAAAATGTCGCGTAAGGTAATTTTTTGCCATGACTGTATTTACCATAAAAGGTCGAAATTAAATTTAATAATTGTTATTAAAATTAATCAAATTTACATTTTGAAAATTTGCCTACCGTTTCGTACCACAGAACTGTGTTTGTTTATGTCACTCCATATGTTCCTCAATATTATATTCTGATTCATTCAAAGTAAAAAAAAAAAAAAAAAAAAAAATAGTATTACACATGGAGATTTTTTTCTACATCTAAAATATATTTGTCTTAATATTATCACAATATAATTAAAGAATAATAACTTTGGAATATTTTTTAAGTAAAAATATGACAACAAATATTTTATTATGGAACATTACATTACTAAAAGTGCTCATGTACAGTCGTGGAAAAAATACCCATGACTAACTCTGCAAAAAATTATCGTAGAAGAAAGTTATTGGTATTGCACGATTGGTAATAAAGTCTACTTTTAAATGATGTATATAAAATTTGCTTAGAGTGCCATCTACATATTAAAACGAACCATAACTTTGTTTTTTTTTAAATAGCAGGACACAATTCTGAAAGCATAAATGAACTCCACACCCTTCAATTAGCCTTAAAACAAATATTTATGCAATTCGTACAATAAGTTTCCGAGAAATTAATTATTTTAAAACGAGCGTATTTAAGGGGCTGTATCCAAATTGAACTTTGGTACTCTATTATTGACCGAGAGAGTCCCCTTCTTGATCAAGGCTTCTTAAACACCATTCGAGCAGTCATTGAAGACTGCTAGATTAAATGATAGGACAAGAAAATTCAAAATATCTAGTCATTTCTACCATAGACGGCCCCTTAAACCATCATTTTGGCATTTTTTAAGCATAATTTGAAAACTACGTGGAAGAAAAATGTGAAAGTTTGGATTTCCATAAGTCAGTACTTAATAAATTCAAATCCATGAAAAAAATTGTAGGTTGCAATTCATATTTTTTTCTTAGTATTAATTTCATAATTCATAATCCATATCATAAAATTATAAAAATTTCAAATTCAACGTATTTATGTTTGGGTAATTTAGTATCACTGCTACACAAAACATTAGCACATCAGGTGATTAATTTCAGCAGATTTCAGTAAAAATATGAAATATAATTTAACATTAGAAGCATTAAATTTTGAATGTTTATAATTCAAAAACTTATCATTCAAATGACTTGGAATTTGGTATCTAGGCATAGTTTGAACCGAAGATTTAAAAAAGAATCTTTTTAAAATTGGGTATTGCAATTTAAAAAAAAAACGAAGTTTGGGTTCGCTTTAATATGTAGATAGCACCCTAAGCAAATTTTACATACATCATTGAAAAGTAGACTTTATTTCTAATCGTTCGTAACCAGTAACGTCTCCTACGATAATTTGTTGATGAGTTTGTAGGGAGTGTTTTCTTTTTTTTTTTTTCCATGGCTGCGCAATATACTAATTACAATAATACCCAAAAGCCCTTGACACATTTTAAAATTTTATATAAAATCAGTAATTGTCATACAGGAGTGCAGTTTCGACCAAAGTGCTTCTCATAAGGAAAAGTTTTCTTCAAGCTAATAAAAGGCTCGAATTCAAGCTTAAATTAATAAAAAAAGTAGTTTCAGACTTTTTTCATTGATGGACCAATTGTTCGTATGTTTTCTTTGAAACATACGTTTTTTGTCTGATTTTCAGATTAGTTTCGATTTGGTTTCAACGTGTTAAAGTACACAAATAGTTTTTTCGCTGGAAAGTCCTAATTTTTATGTCACAGCGTCAAAGATAATCTGAAAAGCAGAAAAAAGCATGTTTGAAACGAAACAAAGGGGCAAGTGGCCCCATCTAAGTTCGAAGTTTCGAAATAATTATTTTCATTCGCTTAAAGAAAACTTTTCATCGTGAAAAGCATTTTAGTCCAAACCGTACTGTTGTGAGACAATTAATTGATTTTTTATTGAATTTAAAAATGTGTCAAGGAATTCTGAGACCCCCTGTATATATGTATACGAAACTCATTTAAATAATTATTTCGAGAAATATAGACTAACTGAAAAAATGTAACACGTAAAAATTTTAATTTTCCACGTTTATTCTTACTAAAAATATCCATCTTTATGTCTGACTCTTTTCAAATTAACAACACACACACACACACACACAAAAAAAAAAAAAAAAAAAATGAAAGAGATTTCTTACTACTTTGCTCTATTTTCAAGACATTTTTAAATGAGGTTTTTCCGACCCAATAGACCGCATAATTAAATTCATTATCTTCTAAGATACCAGAATAAAAGGGAATAAATAACAGCAATTAGAAAATACATGTGATAAATTTCACTCTAAATATATAAATGAGTATTACTTGTAAGGAATTCAATTATTTATATAGTTTTTTTTTATCTATATGTTTATACACATGAACAATGTTTGATAAATAAAGAATTTTCTTTTGTTAAATATTATTATAATGATTTAACATTTTACGATTGAATCAATATTTTCTTTTATTATTTATTTCTGCTTTTATAAATTTACAAAATATATATATATTGAACTCCATCTATAACAACACAGGCCTGCGAAATTGAAGTTTTTGAAAAATACAAGAGAAGTTTTCGCTAATTTTTTATGTTATTTGGTGGGCTGATTACGAAAATGACCTCCATTTTCCCCCATCACATCAGAATTTTTTGTAACATCGATATCTATATTTTTGTTATATGAAAAGGACAATTTTGGACAATTTTGCATATGCTATCTGGCAACAGTGATTTTATCCATGTAAATCTATGTAAAAAATCGATTCTCGGTGATGCAAATTGATTTTTCAGTAATCGATCATTTTGTTATAGGTTTAAATGGTTTAAAACAACTGGGTCTATCGGAATGTTGTGTGGTGTTGGGAAAATCAATTCGTATCGGAAAATTCTATCATTTAATTATTAGACATTGATTTCGATATCTAATGTCTTATTATATGTGTCTTATATAACGAATTGATTTTTCCAACACGACAAACTTTCCAATCGACCCAATATTTTTAAAGAAAATGTGACGTGATAGAATTTTTTCATTATTTGTTTTTTAAATATCACCAAAAAAATACATAAAGTTCAGCCATCAATACCCTTGTATTTTTTTCATCGCAGGCCTGTGTAATTTCCAATACTGTAAGTATTTCAATTTATTAAAATTGAGTCAGCTGTTTAAGGTTACTAAAATCCGTTTTCAATTAATAAAAAGTGTTGAAACAAGCGCCATACAATTTCAGATACATCTAAACATATAGGGTTACGTAACGTTTGACTATGAGTATGGTTGAAAGCGATTCCAAATAAAATTCCAAAGAAAGATCTTTATCGACAAATGCTCAGCGGATTGCAAAAAATTTGGAAACGCAAAACAAAATTAGCCATTCGAATCAGTCAAATCACGCTTGATCTTTCTATACTTCCCAAGTATCGCACTATTTCAAAGAAAATGTTTACTTTTTAGAGTCAGCACCTTCACTGAATTCTTAAGCTATGATCACATACAGTATCATATTATATTCAATATCAGATATTTGCTCATAATTTTTCAAAAGTTAAACGGTCAAAACACATAGGGTTTATGTTATCTAACGTCGTCAATATCTAACTTATGGCTAGACTTACTATGTTTATTTTCCTTTTTCCTGTTCTATCCACAAAAAATGAGTCATTTAATTGTCATCTTTAGAAAAACTATGTTAAAATTTATGAAAAAAAAACATTTTAGATATTATTAAAATTTTTATATTCCGAGAGCTTATATGACACTTTCGAATGTATGTGAAAAACTGGTGTTAACATAACCAGTAACGTGCCGCGTACATCGATCTACAAAGGGTTGTTAAAAAATACAACGCCACAGGCAGATTTTAATATGAATGTTTCTTAAACTCCTGCATATTTCATTTTAATTAGTTTTAGTATTTTCTGTAGGAGTCTGTCTATTTTAAAGTAATTTTGATTGAAGTTGCAAATGAAATCCATAAAACTGTACAATAAAAAATACTATACAATAAAAAATTTACGGAAGGTGAGTTAAACTGATATGCAAACAGACTAATTAGATTATTTTCTTTTTGTAGTTAGAGATGTGTCTTACAAAAAATACATTGCATTCCACAACTTTCATGAAGCTCTTACAATTTCTTTTAAATTTGTTACATAAAATCCTTTTTCAGTTTTACCGAAATCTTCTATTAAGAGTCTCCAAATGTTAGGACATAGAATGCAGTACAAATATTATTAATAAGGCTGTATTGAACTGGAATGGTTTAATTATAGTAACATATAAATAAACTATTTCAACTAGCTTGTCAGATAAAAATAATTGCTTTTTGAGTAACAGAAGTCAAAAGACAAGATTTCTTGATTTATACCACGGAGTTTGTTTATTTATTGTTTGTTACAGTGAAATACGTTTAACACGAAAATGCTTAATATGAAAAATCGGTTAACACGAAATGATATAGCCGTCTGTACAGTATACTATGCAATTTAATACATTTTTTTTCTTTTAACGCGAAACAAAATCGTTTAACACGAAAAAAAGTCGCTTTCGAGCTAGTTAGATTGATTTGAAATTAGTGCATTTTGTGTTACAACCACTGAATTTCGGTTGAAAATCAGTAAATTTCGTATGTTTTATAAGTTAGCGTACGTTTTATTAGCACAATGGCTGAGAAGTCGGTGCAAAAACAAACTGTCATTTCGCTTCAAATGAAGATGAAGCTGCTGAATGCAGTTGACCAAAAAGAAGGACGAAAACAGAAATCTGGAAAGAGTTTGGCATTGCCAATTCTGCTTTATTAACAATAATATAAAACAGGGATCCCGTTACGTTAACGTTTGAACACAGTATGTTTGAGCCAGAGATAAAACGTATGAGAACCGCTTAGAACGAAGATTTAGAGACAGCTTTACTTATTTAGTTCAAGCAAGCTAGATCTCAGAATGCTGAAGAAGACACTTCAAAAAAAGATATCTGATTTTTTCCCTAAAAAGCAATATTTTTTTACTTGCTTTTTATCCTAATGGATGCATCTTAGTAGTAGTTTAACAGGAAATCGAAGTAAAATTTGACGACGTCAAAAATGTTTGCGAGTTTAGTTATTTTTTAAGAATATTTTAAAGCGAAATTCTTTTAACACGAAAAAAAAAATATCGCTCCCCTCAGTTTCGTGTAAAACGTATTTCACTGTATATCAATATGCATCTCTAGATATAATATAGACATAAAATATGAATGTACACACCAAGCATAGGCTGCAATAAGAAATAAGTCATATGTTTTTTTCCTCCATGTTCTCTTTCAAATTTGTACCATGCAAAATTGTATTTAAAAAAAAAGTTTTGAATTATTAAGAGTGAATCAAAGGTACTAAATGACTAAAATAAGAACTTTTTGCTGAATATCAATTTGAAAAAAAAATAGGAGATATGGCAAATAGGAGAGGAAGAAAGATACGGTAAAGTGTCGTTAGAAAATTGTAGATCGTCTTTGATTTAATATGAAATGATATCTTAAATTTAAAATATCTTTAGATGACTGTTTAAAATGTCAATTTTTATATTCAAATACTACCTAAAAATTGCCCAACGACGAATAGAAAAGGCCACACTTAGAATGAAACATCGCTGAGAAAAGTGTGTACGTTTATTTATAAACCTGCATCTTACTTACATGTGTTAGTTTTTTTAACGAACATCTGTTTGACTGATAAAACATTTAGTGGCATATTTAACCTGGTGATTGGACAGGAAAAAAGAAACATTTTAGAACTTATTATAAACTTGATTTTTTTTCATATAAAATTACTTTTCATATCAAAATTGTTTTATAATACGGGTATAATACTTTTCCCTTTATAAAGCATTTTTCCGTATCACGTACGCTTTTTTTAGATAGGAAAGCCTACTCCACAGTTTGACACAATGTGATACTGTAAGTGATCTCATCTATATTGTGTTTCTGACTATAGCTAACGCAGAACTTATGTTAGTTTCATGGAGAACGGACTTTAGTGGCATTCTGTTTACGTATGTATACATACGTATAGTAGTATGTATATTACGTAGTATCTATATATATGATATAGATATATATTTAATATGCAGAGAATCGCAAAAATATAGCGAGAAACGTTTACTGGAGTTAGGGCATATCATAAGGATTTAGAATTGCATAGCAGTTCATGACTGGAAACGTCAAGTGAAAGTGGCAGCAGAAATGCAAGGAAAAAAGGAACAGAAGATGGCAAGGTGCCCCATCATGTTGTAACCACGTGTTGCGTCTCGCATTTTGTGGCACAGTGCGAAGTAAACCTGGTAGTACCAAAAAGTTCCAAAAAGGTGCGATAATTTGCTAATGCCAGAGATGATGACAACAGGTAACCCCGATTAAAAACGACCAAACCAGCACAAACTATCCTTGAGCTTCTCGTTCATTGCTATGAGCCAATTTGTTCATGAAATGGATGTCCGTAAAATGTTCAACGTTCTTCTAAAGGCGATTGCTCTAGAGACTGCAATAAAGTGGATATTTCCCATCCAGTGCTGCCTGGAACAACACCACCTAGTGGCGTACCATGACATTTCCAGTCATGAGTTGCTATGCAATTCTGAATCCTTATTCTGTACCCTACATCCACTAACAGTTTTCGATGCATTTTTTAGACAACCTGTATAAACCTTTCTGTATTGTTAATACTAATTCACATGATTAGGATTTCGCCATTGAACTAGAGGTACATTTATTTTACTTTTATCTATTTCATATCTAGACTTACTTTAAAAATAATAAAACGCTCAGCCTTATCTAAGTGATATCAATTGAAAAAATAGTATAGAGTATTTATTCTATATAAAATAAAACTTCAGTCTCCTAATTTAGACAAAATGACTTTGTCTTAGCGTGACATATAACAGTTTTCTGGATAGGGTGTATATGGACTTTACACGCGAGGAGCAACATCCACACATCTGCGGGTATATAAATTTGGAAAAAAAAAAACAAAAGGGACGCAGTAGTAAAATATTGTTTTCACTTGTATTTTTCTTTTATGTATCTGAAGCTCACGTGATTTAGGTAAGATCCATTTTAAATAACTAATCAACATTTGAATAGAAGAGTTTCCACTTTTAACAGTTTTTAATTTTTTTAAATTGTTTGAAAATTATACTACGAATCACTACAAATAGAACAACAGATTTTTTAAGATGAGGCTTCGGGGATAATAACAGACAATTGTTACTCACTAATTCTACAAAACAGAAAAACATGGTAATAACAAACATTAATGAAAGTACCTATTCAAAAAATATATAATTTACAAAATTGAAAATGGATTAGCATATCATCTTTAATATCTGTAACTTCGACCCATTTTACACCAGAAACTTTTATTCTGAAAAACTTTTCGATTCATATCACTATTTCAATGTCATAATGTTCTTGAAACACTAATATATATATATATATAATGATAATAATATTTTGGAGAGTTAATATTAGGTTTAAAGTAAAAACCTTATTTCAGAAATTTAAAAATATTTTTTAAATATATTTACTTTTTTTGTCCTATCGCTTTTACTTAAAAATTAACTAGATTAATAATTGTGAAATATTAATAACATGTATGTCTAACAGGTTAATATGAGACACTAAGTTAAAGCATTAAATTAGATGCGATTTTCCCCTTTTTCATTACAATCAAAAATTTAAATCTTTGTATATCTTTATTTTGTTTATTTTCAAAGAAACTTTAATTTCAACTAGCATATACATATATATATGTGTGTGTGTGTGATCAATCGCTAAAGTTGTCATATATTTATTAAAATTTATTAATGTACCCATTACATGATGAATTTCAGATATTATTTTGATGCAAGGCACATTTTGTTTTTGAAAAAAACACGCATAATCTTTTTATCCGATTTCTTAATAAATGTCATTATTATAGTGTCGTAAGCCGAAAAATATATGAGAATTATTCCGATTCGTTAAAAAAGGAATTCAGCTATTTGACAGATTCGTAATATCCTTAATCAACAACACAAAATATCTTTTTTATAACCAATTAATAATATTTATTTTGAAAAAGTTATTACTTAGTCACTTTTTTGCTGGCTAAAAATTTATCAAATACATGTCACGTATTATATAATATTTCTTTTGTAAGCCAGACATTGGAATATAAAAGTTGAAAAAGATTAATTAGTTTGTAAGGAACGGTTAAATTTTGACACAATTTTAGAATTTTTTTTTTTTTTTAGAAATTTATTTTTGTATGTTTTTTTATCAGTCAGATGACTAAATAAAATTCCTTCAAGGAAATGTTTAAAAAATGTAAAAGTGCATTTTTAAATACATAAACGTTTATTTCTTTGTGTAAGATTTAATGAGAGTGAAATTAGTGGCTTGTATTCATCATTGTCTCTCTTATGAAAAAACTGAGATTTAGATGATTTCATAATAAAACAAAAATTCTATGTTAGAGAATAAAATATCCCTTTTGTATAAAATACAAGATACCTAAATATAAAATTGTATTTTTAACTTACATAGAAAATGGACTTAGGAAAATTCGATTATAAAATAATAGCTATTTATTATAAACATGTTATTGAAAATTAAACATAAATTAGTGTATTACATGAAGTTTAAAATAAGCTTATGGAATATGAATGATGATTTAAAGTACAGTCGAGGAAAAATAATTCGATACATATCCTACTAACTCTGCAACTAATTATAATAGAGGAAAGTTCCTGGTAATAAATAACTGGACTTAAATTCTACATTTAAATCGTGTATATAAAATGTGCTTAGTAGGTTATCTACAAATCTAAAACAGATCGAGCTTTGTTTTTTCAATTGCATCAACTAATTTTGACAATAGATTTTAAAACATCGGGTGTGTCAACCGTCGCGGCGAGCGGCCTCTCTACGGAAAACCGTTTAAAATGCTCTGCCTAAAGTATCATGAAATATTTTACCATTAATAATGACCACTCTGTATATAGCTTTTGGAAAAGTACTTCGTCTAATAAAAATGGATTTTTCTTTCAGAATTAAGTTCAAAATAACAAATTGTATTCACTTTATATAAAATGATATTAGTTGCTTCAATTTTTTATACATTATAACTTAACTATTATCAAAAAAGTTTATGTTTAACGGTTTATTTACAAAATGCTGTTTGTAACTAAAACTTTTATTATTAATTTTTTAAATCACAATGCAGAAAAATGTACCAAAGAAAGAAAGAATGGAAGAAAAATAAATCCAAACAACAGCTTTCCATTACGAATAATAAATTTGAGTGATGTTCTGATATCTAATCAAATAATTTTAAGCTAACATTTTAGCTAAATTTAGACATTTAAAAAATAAATATCTACTATATTTAACTTACTTCTATTATTTAAATTCATTAATAATGAATCAATTAAATTTAAATTTCAACAAATGGCAAAACCTCCAACACATAACTTTTGAAAATATTTGCTTTGCTAAAATTTTACTACTCCATCTTTGAATCTAAATGTGAAAACTACCAATTTATAATGTTAGAATATCAGAAAATTGGTTTATCGTGTTTATATATCGAGTTAACAAAGTTTGCTTAAATTAAATATATCTCATGGTAATAAATATCAAAATCATTTCCACATTTAATAAATTCAGAGCTAAATAAACTGACAAAATCAGAGGATCGTACGTTATTATAATGTAAATACCTCATATTTCAGATATTCAACTTTGAATACGCTATACTATTATATAATATATTCAGAATAAAATAACTTTAATTTATGTTTTGCATGATTAAGTGGTATGCATTCAAATGCTGTTGAATATATTCTACTAATTATTATCCTGAATTATTTTTAAAAGAGCAGTTAAGAACTATTTGTGGTCTCTGTTTTAATGTTTATATGCATATTCTAAATTATCAAATACATAAAGAATTTTAATGTGCAATTCACCTGCAATTAATGTAGAGAATAATAATACAAAATTTAATTAATTTAATTAAAAAAAAAACTTCTTCTTTCTTCTTTTGAAAATGAAATAATGGCTTCAAATAGCTAAGATTCTTAGTATTTTCGCTTATACCTAATTTCTTTATTTATAATATTAAAAAATATTACACTTGGAATTCAGAATCTTAAAGCATGTTATGTATACAGGGTGTCCCTAAACTCATGGTACATATGCGTTAGACGGTGATAGAACACAACTAGACAAGCACAAATCACCGTACAATCTATAGTCGGAACGTAAGTCGTAAAAAATTAGAGCGCGAAACATACTTTAGCATAAAATGAAGAGAAAGAAGAAAGACAGAGATGGAATGAAAGAAAACAGATAATATGAACAAAAACATTTTATTAAACAAAATGAATGTAAACAACACGTAAGTACCCCATCACAGCAACTGCTCAAATTGCGGCCGCCAACTGTAACGCAGGATTCACACCGTCGTGGAATGATTGCCGTACAGTACCGAGAACACCAGGCATTTCTTGTATGTTCTGACCAACTATGGATATCCGGACAACAATGCATCCAATGGAATTCGTGGGAACCTCATCGTAGATGAGGATCTTCATGTGATCCCAGAAGGTAAAGTCCAGACATTAGAAACCGGGTGATCGGGTCGGCCAGTTGATTGGTACCACCTTTGGCCTTCCCTTACATTGCCGTCTGCACCACAGTACATGTAATGGATCTCGGCCTTATCCTGATTTGAGTACGCATCCATCTCATCGATGATCCATAGAACGAATGAAGACAGCTGGGATCAACATAATTTTTATTTGGTCGCTGGGAGGCGTCCTTTAATGATTTACGGCTTGCGTTCCGGCCATAGATTACATGGTGATATGTGCATGTCTAGTTGTGTTCTATCACCCCCTAAAGTATGTACGAAGAGTTTAGTGATACCCTGTATAATAAAAATAAACAGTCATATTATGTCGATTATTTGAATTGCAAATCTATAATAGTTACTTGATTCACTTTTGAAGTTGCTTTTTTTTTTAGTGCTTTTAATCACCGAAATAAACTACGTATCTCTCATAATAAGATCATACTTTTCATTGAAAGAACGATTCTATACACTGTTAAAGATTTCGGTAAAAACACAAAAAAGTGAAACTCTTTGTAAATTTACACTAGTTATCGGTTAAGTGCATTTGATTGAGTTTCTCGGTCATCATTTTACAAATATTTCACATTTATTATATCAAATTTACTGTTTTGATAGGCGTGTCTTTGTTCAAAGATTTTTTTAAAACTTTGCTATAACCTGTAATTCAAAATACACAGTTTTAAAATTCTTTACAATTTTATTAGGATTAGTAGATCATTAATCATTCACTTGTAAAAAATGCTTATTTGTTTTATTCGTTAATTTAGTTTAGTGTTAATTAAATTGATATTTTAAAGGAGCTACTAATTTTAGATCGATATCCGTGAATATTATTAAAAAATCTAAAATATAAATTTCTGAAAAAAGGGTCACGCACTCGCATCTGTGACTTTTTTGTTTGTTTGTCAAAAATCAATGAATGTCTATGTGTCTGATATTTTAACTTCAAGTTGCAAGAGGTTAATGAAGTTTCATTTAATCACGTGTCTCTCCCCGTATCATCATACCATGTGTCTGATCGGCAACGATTAGCACAAAATTTGACCATAGGTATTTTTAATTAGAAATTAGTTTCGTGATTTTGACATATTGTCGACTGAATGGGTAGTCCAAAAATGTAAACGTTGTTATTTAATTTGTCTAGCGAAATTATATATTAAAATGTAAAAAATCCATTAACGTGTCGGTCCACAAGGACGAACAGCGTCCCTTGTTCTTCAGATACTTCAGAAATAAATATATTTACACTTTCGGGATATTAAAATCATTTTTAAAACAAAAGACTTCTCCTACCCATATTTTTCAAAAAGTTCCCGAGTAATGTGTAGAGCGTATTGTTCATATTTCTCCACCGGGTTTTAACACGGAGTAAAATATTCTGAGATGGAATATATTTTCAAAAATATTTATTTAATTTTAATACAATAATATGTGTTTTATGCTGTTAATTTAGTAAAATTATCTGTTGAACACATTTTTTAAAGAATTCTTAGGATAAGAAAAACCAATATTTTATATTGGTAAAAAAAAAAAAAAAAAAAAGAGAAAACAGAAAAATTTCTTGGATATGAAGTCGAAAAACTTTCCAAAAGATGGGGGGCAGGAAAAGAAATGTTTGCTTCAGAAGTAATACTTTATATATCTGAAATCTATTAGTTTCTGTAGATAAAGTAACGGTTTTGTAATCGTGGTTAATGTGGAAGAGTAATATTCTGTTCCCATAAACCTTTTTACGTGAAATTACCCCATGATATTTGAATATGTATAAATATTATCATATTTATTTGCTGATAACGCATTTTCTGTAATACGTGTGTCACATAGTTACTAAATGCTACGGCATTTTTTGTCACCTTTATTAATTAAAAATCCCACGTCTTTCTTAATCGTAAAATACTGTGATTAAATAAGGCAAAAATTGAAATTTTTAAATAGTTATGACACTCAAAAGTTGCAGTTGCCTTCCGAAATTTTTAAACCATCAACTGTTTTATTTCAATGTCACCTAAAATCACATAGTTTACAGAATTTTTTAAATATTTAGATGTATAAATATCTCTGTTATTGAAATATTATAAATTCATAGTGGTTCCAAAATAAACGAAAAACTTAGTTATTTTCAATCTTTTGCAATAGTCTTATTTCTTCAATAGTTTTATTTGAAGCTCTTAGCTCTGCCCTTACTTTCCATTTGTGACCTCGTCCCCTTATGGAAACCTGTTTACTTTCGCTGATAACGGGCTGTTAAATTTTCCACCCCGATTCACGTCATGTGTGTTCTTTGGTTTTATAGTGATTGATACAACATTTTACCATTTAATAGTTTTATTTTCGTTCAAAAGATTACAACCTGACATTTTAAATTTGAGAATTTCACGTAAAATCTTTTTGGAGTATTTTTTTTTTTTTTTTTTTTACTTTAAATAAAAAAAAAACATGTAATCTATAATATATATTTTTTTTAAAGTGCATGCTTTGGAAAACTTTTACTGCATATTATATAACACAAAAAACTTATTTTCAAATGAGATTGAAACTGGTTATTCAGAATCTGGATTCACTGATATAAATTGTTAACTTCGATTGTTACGCAAGTGACACTGTTTTACTTAATTAAAGTTCCTGAAATCTCTAAATTAGGGCAATTTGACAAAAGTTCTAAATTCCGGAAATTCCTCTTTTGTCCGTTGGCCACTAGATTACAGTGTCCGGCTCTGATTATAACAAGTGGTTGGAAGTAAATTAATTTGTAAAGTACCTCCCAATTAAACTACCAATTTAAGACCTTTTCCGAAGATACAAGATTATATCTTGCATTTAACTTGATATAACATTAATACCATCAAACCAGTTAATAAAATGCATAAAATATATTATGTTGCTAGGATTATTTAAATAATTTATATATTTCACTTTTGAAAAGAAATGTTAAATTCATTGGTATATATTTAGCATATTACATAGCATTAAGAAGGTTATACAAATTCTAATTTTTTTTAGAATATAACACGGGATAAGATTAAAAGGAGCATAATTTATATATGTAACGTTTAAAAGTGAATATTAGTATAAGTTATTAAAAAAAGAAGCATTTACATTTTTGTGTAATTCTTTATTAAAAAAAGTTTTTTTTTTCTTTTTTTAGTAGTGTAACGGGTCTATATACCGTAATCGTCTCTTAAACATTTATGTATCCAGATAAACTTATATGTATACGTTACTGTAAAGGCCCTAAGTCTTGTAAAATGTGGGTTTTATCGATAAATCCTCCAAGTTACGAAGTGAAATTCTAAAAGCACGATATATAATTATAAATATGTTCCAACTTAGCACATTTAACAAAGCATTTCTGTAATTGCTGGGAATTACGGACTGTGTACATTTTCAAATTCGTCTCCAATTAAAAATGAATTTAATGTAAAATATCTACTCTTTATATATATTATACAAATATAATAGTTTTATGAAACGATTTCATGAAATCATTTTACAAATCAATTTTAAGGAACGATTTTATCAAATTGTTTTACGAAATGAATTTATGGAAAAATTTTTAAGGAGCCATTAAAAAAAAAAAAAAAAAATCTTTGAAATTCAATAAATGCTGAACTAATTGTGTTTTGCGTTTTTGTTATCTATAGCATGTTTTAGTGAAATTAGTGTGTATGACATTAATACTTTTACATGGTCGCACAAAAATTTTGGGTGTAACTACTGCCACTACCGATGTAAAATACCAAGCTTTCATAAATGTTCTACTTTATTTTACAACTGTGTTATGTCCGATTTCTATATCTTAGCGATGCTGATTATGTTACGTTATCCATTAAAGATTTAAATTGTAATTTGTATTTGTCAATGAAAGCTTATAAATATAAATATCACATTATTCAGTTTTCTTTAAAATAATATTGGAATCCATATATGTACATAATTTTGATTGTGATTTAAATAAGTTATCAATAAACGATTTCATATTCTACCATATATGTTCTTAATTTTCAGTACGTTATTGCAATAGTATAATACCTAATGAGTGAACTGTTAGTTTTAGAGTTATATTTAAATATTTAAATAATGATTAAAATGCTGATTTAAACTTTCTGTGTACACGCAATGATTTCCGAAAGCCATGATTTTATGACAGAATAAATCTTAACTGTATCAACAATTTTTACTCGTTGTCGTTTTATGTTTACTCAATGTTTTTGTTTGTGTTTGTGCTTGTAAAATGGTTTTTTTTATGAACTTTTTAGTTCCACGTGATCCTTAACTTCTACCGAAGTTCAGAGGAATGCAGCTGCAGTATTCTTTATTTTTTAATGAATATTTAAATATTAGTCGAAATGCGAGGAACTACTGTGCATCGAAGACCAACGGAAATCTAGTCCTTTTTGTGCTTTACTAGTTTATACGAAGAAATCATTGGCCTGTAGAATTTTCTAAAAATTTTCACTCCTGTTTTAATATTTTTGCTCTGTTCATTTATTGGATTTTTTATTTATAATTCCATATATAATAGTCGAACTGTATTTCAAAAATCTTTTATAGAATGAAGAAATTGCTTTAATCTCAATTAATGTATGAAATTTAAATATGCAGATGGAATGGTCGAGGGTGTCTACTAACATTGTGGTTCTTATTACTGGAGAAAATCAAAGCTACCGTACTATATTAGAAATTATGCTGTACATCCATGTAACATATGTTGAATGAAGGTATCAATAATTATTCATTTAAAGGCATTTCTCCTCTTTGAAAATACTTTTTGAGTTTAGAAATTTTGTCAAAGTAAATCTTAAAATAATTATTCTAAGAATTGAAGAATAAAAAAAAAATAATTTTAAAATAAAAAGAATGAATACGTGAAAATGAAAAAAAAAATGATTGAATGATAATAATAAAATAATGAATGATTAAAAAATGAATTAAAATGAATGAGTTTAAAATGAAGAGTAAAATGTATGTACATTCATTAAGTTTAAATTCGATGCCCGTAGTCTTTCTTTTTTCCAAAGTATGTGCTTTAAAATTTTATATATATATATATATATATATATATATATATAGCTCTAATAAAAGTGAAAGATTATGAAAATTATTATGAAAAGAGGGTGCAAAACAACAATAAAAATCCATGAAAATTTATAACGAAAAAACAACAAACAAACCACTCCCTGCTCTTCAGAAAGTGGGAGGAGTGAAAAAAGCAGGTATCAAAAACAGAAATTGGATCCTCACGGGTTTCGCAAGATATGGCCAACCCACATACTCCAAAAGTATAACAATAGATTTAAACTTTCAAAACCACAACATAAAAAAGCTATTTTATAATTTTAACGAATCAAAACAGCTTTAAAAACAAATATAACCAACCAATTCAAATCCAAGAAAACCGATTTAGCTTATAAAACGTAAATAAAAATTAATAAAAAAAATTTCTCAAAATTTATTTATTTTAATATGACTAATTCATTAAGCAATTAGAAGTATTGAACATGTGAGAAGGCCATATCCCCACCTTTACCCATGAAGACCTGAAAAAAACTTGCTACCTTTAAAACAATCACTACGCTCCACTTCTTTCCATCAGCAGGAGTTGCAAGCAAGGCCATAATCCAAGTTAGACCAGCGTCGTGAAGACTTGTCTTTCCATTATCCTCATAATCATTAATTTTCTTTCCAAGTCACCGCAGTTTCTACTTGAAGCACATCAACATGCAGACGTTCTTAAAGACTTTAGTCCACATCCTTCATTTATTCAAGCAGCTACCTTGGCATCCATTACAGTGTTTGGCCGCTTAGCTGTTGCCACTTTATAAAACACTTCTTAAGTTGATTTACATAATGAAAAATAACTGGTATGGAAATAAATTATTATAAAAAAGATTAGCAGTAAATTTAAAAATCTGTGAACTCAAAAATTCTCTATTACTACAAATTCTATAAAATCTATTAATTTGTCCCACAATGATGTTATTAAAAACCTTCTTACTTAAATTTGAATACCAGTGTGGCATCGATTGAGTATTAAAATTAAAAAAATCCCGTTTATCAAAAAGCTTAATTAGTATATTGTTATCATTAATTAAAATGTCCAAATCCAAAAAATTAACATGTAAATTATCAACAGAAGCCTTATTTAATTTCAAACATGGAGGATAGATATCGTTAATCGATACCAAAAGTTTGTCATCGAATATTATTAAATCATCGATATACCTTAAAACTGAATAACTCTTATTACTGTTTAAAACATAATTATATTCATAATAAAAAAGAAACAGATTTGCAGCAGAACTCGAAAAATTATTTCCCAGTAGTTTTGATTCGTTAAAATTATAAAATAGCTTTTTTATGTTGTGTTTTTGAAAGTTTAAATCTATTGTTATACTTTTGGAGTATGTGGGTTGGCCATATCTTGCGAAACCCGTGAGGATCCAATTTCTGTTTTTGATACCTGCTTTTTTCACTCCTCCCACTTTCTGAAGAGCAGGGAGTGGTTTGTTTGTTGTTTTTTCGTTATAAATTTTCATGGATTTTTATTGTTGTTTTGCACCCTCTTTTCATAATAATTTTCATAATCTTTCACTTTTATTAGAGCTATATTCACTTAGTGCATATAAGAAGCTGCGTTGCGCCTGATGCACTGGGTTATTTGTTTTTAAAAAAAATTTTTGAAAGCATTATATATATATATATATAACCATTATATAATTACAAATCATCATCTATTTCTATATTTCTAATTATTAAAATTAAATTAATATATTTAGTTACAGTTCAAAACACTGACATTATACAAAATGAAGATGGAACCTTTAACTAGTAATACAGAATCAAGCACAATACCACCAATTCACTATCACATTGCGGACGATTCATCCATATAAAACAGATGGAAAACCACCATATTTTGAAAAAATATCCTATTAAAGACAAAGATACAAATAACCAGCTAAATAATGTTGAACCATTAAAAGACGTATCGTAAACAAACAATAGATCAAGTGGACGGATGAAGCCGGAAGCTTATATAGTATTTCACTTTTTCAAAGCTTCATAAAATACATATATAAGCAAAAAACGTAGTCGATTTCTGTAATGGAATCCAGCAATAAGCTAAGAATTGAATTCCACTATGTGCCCAATCAACTATGCACCAAAAAGTATAAATCCACCATTCCAAATAAATTGAATTAAAAAAATATTAATCAATGCAATATCCGCAACAATGAACAGTATTAAAATAATAAAACAATTCAAATCAAAGACATACCCAGCAAGAGAACCACCATGACCATATTACAACTCAAGCATTTAACCAATTTTAGCACAGTAAAAATCCCGCCCAAATAACTGGTAGAGTCAAAAGCGAATACCCATGGTTGCCACTGAAAATATTAACATTCTCAAAATGTAACAATTATAATCAACATGTAGCCCATATAATAAAAATTATTACATGCTATTTTAATCATCCTGGAATAAATTATTACAAAAAGTACATTAAGAAGAATTTGTTTAAAATTAAACATTTAATAATTAAGAGAAATAATCTAATATAATATAGAGGATGGTAACATTATTATATTAGAACTTAATAAATAATTATTTAATGCTGCGATCTGGCGGTACTTCATAAAATTAAAAAAATTAAGAATGTCTATA